>CM039673.1:252358358-255146723 GCA_022496015.1 Hordeum marinum
ATTACAACTTAGGAATTACTTACACCCCCGGCAAGGCAAATGTTATGGCGGATGCGTTAAGTCATAAATCTTATTGCAACAATCTTATGCTGCAACAAGGTCAACCCCTTCTTCATGAGGAATTTTGCAAGCTTAACCTCCACATTATTCCTCGCGGATCCCTTTCAACATTGTTTGCAAAACCTACTCTAGAGGATCAGATTATAACAAGCCAACAGTATGATGCGGGTATTACCCGGATCAAGGATAATGTTGAAAAGGGAATTGCTGGTAGTTTCTCCATTGATGATAAAGGTGCAGTATATTTTGGGAATTGGTTGGTAGTTCCTGAAAAGCAACAACTTTGAGAGTTCATCCTTAAGGAGGCTCATGAATCTCCTCTCACCATTCACCATGGCAGCACCAAGATGTATCAGGAGCTACGCCAAAGGTTCTGGTGGACTAGAATGAAGAGGGAAATCGCTCAATTCATTGCTAATAGCGATGTTTGTCGCCGTGTGAAGGCAGAGCATTAGAGACCTATTGGTACCCTTCAGCCTTTAGCTATTCCTGAATGGAAATGGGATAAAGTTGAAATGGATTTCATCACCAGATTTCCCATGACCAAGAAAGGAAATAATGCAATCTTCATGGCTATTGATTGTATTTCCAAAGTGGCTCATTTCCTTCCTATCCGAGAGAGTATCTCTGCTAGTCAGTTGGCGGACTTGTATATCTCTCGAATAGTGTCCCTGCATGGTGTTCCATTGGAAATCAATTCAGACCATGAAAGTCTTTTCACCTCTCGATATTGGGAAAGTTTCCAGAATGCTATGGGAACCCATCTCTCCTTTAGCACTGCTTTTTACCCTCAGTCAAGTGGTCAGGTTGAAAGAGTCAATCAGATTCTCGAAGACATGCTCAGAGCTTGTGTCATCTCATTCGGAATGAATTGGGAGAAGTGTCTTCCATTTGTAGAGTTTGTGTATAACAATAGTTACCAATCCTGCCTGGGCAAAGCTCCCTTTGAAGTTCTTTATGGACGAAGATGTCGAACACCTTTGAACTAGTCAGCGACCGGTGAAAGATAATTCTTTGGGACAGATATGATCCAAGAAGCAGAAGACCAAGTTCGCTTTATTCGTGAAAATTTCAAGACAGCTCAATCTCGTTAGAAAAGTCAGTATGATCGCTATCATAAGGAAGTAACTTATGAGGTGGATGAAAAGGCTTACCTTCGGGTTACTCCTCTGAAGGGTACCCATCATTTCGGTATCAAGGGCAAATTGGCTCCTCATTACATTGGTCCTTTTGCATTCTAACTAAACGAGGACAGGTTGCCTACCAATTGGAACTGCCCCCACATATTTCCCGAGTTCATGATGTCTTCCACGTCTCTAAACTCAGGCATTGCTTCAAGGATCCTATCTGTGAAGTGGACCACGAAACGCTTGATCTTCAAGATGATCTTTCATATCGAGAATATCCTGTTCGCATTCTCGATCGAGCTGAGCGTGTATCCCGGCATCGTAATATCAAGTTTCGGAAGGTTCAGTGGTCGCATCATTCTGAGAATGAAGCTACCTGGGAGCATGAAGATTGCCTTCGATTTGAGTATCCAGCTATTTTTTCCGTCGACTCCAGAATCTCGGGTCGCTATTCTTTTAAGTGGGGGTGAGTTGTCACATCCCTAGCTTTAGCATGCATTAGGTTCCATGTTGTGATTGCATCATGTTTAAATTATTTAAAACTTGAAATGGGTATGTTCAAAACCCTAGCACCATTTGCATTCAAATAGGCTCAACCAAAATATTTTTTTCCAATGATCCAAAGTGACCTTGAAAAATGTTCATCTTCTCCGGAATAATGTGGAAACCTAAACCGAGGGTGGTGCATATTTTAAAAATGTCATTTTGGGTATTGTATTAAATAAATAAATATTCAGATTGGGGTTTTAAAATGCTATAAATATTTTCAAAGCTCCAACAAATATGAAACTTGGCCAGGGCCTTTGGAATAAGTCCTCTAGTGCCCAGAAAAAGTTCCATATTTTAATAAAATATTTTAGTGCCTAAAAAAATGAAATAACAGAAATAGTGAAAAAAATTAAAAAAAGAAGAGGAGGCCCAGCAGGAGCCGGCCCAACTGGCCCATGCCAGTCATCCCTATCCTCTCGCCAAGAGGATAGGGGCACGTGTTCACCGCACGCGGGCACGCGCCACGACCGCGACCTGCCTAGTTGCTTGCCCTGGAGGCCTCCGGGGCCGCCAGCGCAACGCCCCTCGCCGTGCCCTTCTTCCCCTCTCTCTCTCCCTGCCGCTCTCTCTCCCTCGCTCTCCCCCTCTCCTCTGCTCTCTCTCCCATCGCCGGACCAAAGCCGTCGCCGCCGTCGATCTGCCGTCGCCGTGCGTCCCCAACCACGACACCGGCGCCGGAAGCCCTTGGTGAGGTCCCAGTCCTTCTCCCCCTAGCCCCACTGTCGCTTTCGATGTCGCAGCCACCGTCTCCGGCAACCCCCGCGGCCCTAGCAAGCCTCCCCGGGTGCGCGCGAGCGAGGGATCCGCCCCAGTGCCCCAAGCCACTGCTTCTGTGGCCGGTAGCATGGACGCCGCCGCGACCAGAGGTCGCTGGCGACAAGCCCCGTCGCCTGACCCACCTGCCGGTGGGACCCCCTCATCAGGTTATTAGCTTAAGGCCAATTGCCGGGTTAGTTAACCCCTTGGGTCACTGACATGTGGGCCCGGTCCTGTTAATTTATTAGTTAGATTAATTTGAACCCTATTAGATGAGTGAGTCAGTGACAGGTGGGGCCCAGCCGGCAGGTTTGACCTGGGCTGGCGCCTTTGACCTGCTGACGTCACTGTGACGTCATGCTGACGCATTATTGTAGTTTTGTATTAAATAAATTCCAGAAAAAACTAAAAACTTAGAAAATTCATATAAATTAATCTGTAAATCGGATGAAAGTATGATGTGTTTGAGCTAATGCATCTAGCAACAAGTTTAAACGAAGTAGGTTTGAACTCAAGGTTCAAATTCAACTTCATATATGGATTCCATAATGCATTTGAACTAAAATATCTAATTTCACTTATTTATGTTGCTCTAACATGTAAGAAACTGGTACAAATGGATTCATCAGATTTTTTTGATCAATTTTCATATATGAATTATTTCAATCTGATTTACAGATTATTTTCTATGAATTTTAGAAGTTTTATTAATTTCTGGAATTTATTTAAATATACATAATTGTATTTATTATGTCAGCCTGACGTCATGATGATGTCAGCAGGTCAAAAGCGCCAGCCCAGGTCAAACCTGGCGGTTGGGCCCCACCTGTCACTGACTCATTCATCTAACCGGTTTTAATTAAATAACAGGGCTGGGCCCACACGTCAGCTACCCAAGGGTTAATTAACCCAGTGATTAGCCTTAAGCTAATCATGCGGGGGTCCCACCTACGGGTGGCTCAGGCGATGGCTCGTCGATGACGACCTTTGGTCGCGGCGGCGTCCGCGCTACCGGCCAAGGGAGCGGCGGCCGGGGGCACTGGGCGAAGCCCTTGCTCGCCCACACCTAGGGGAGCAAGCTCGGGTTGCTGGGGACGCCGGAGCTCGCGCCTGTGACACCGGAGGCGGCGACCGGAGCTCGGCCGAGGACGGCCGCGGCGCTACGGGCTGCGAGAGGAGAAGCCGGAGGTCTGGGCGGCACCTACGTGTCTGCGCGAACACGTCGGAGCGCTCAACTGAGCACGACGGGTGCTCTGGCCATGGTGGCCATGACGCCGGCGGTGGGGAGCTCGGGCACGATGGAAAGACGGCGGCTATCATGGCTAATTAGCAGGGAAAAGAGGGGGAAAACACGGAGAGGCTCACGACACACTCAGACGACGGCTTGACGGGCTCGGGAGGAACCAGGGACGGCGAATCGACGACGGCGGCGGCTTCGGTCCGAGCGGGAGAGAGCAAAGGAGAGGGGGAGAGAGCGAGAGAGAGAGCGGCAGGCGACAGAGAGGGAGGACAAGAGAGCCACGACGGGAGGGGGTCGCGCTGGCGGCCCCGGAGACCTCCAGGCAAGCAGCTAGGCAGGAGCTGGCCATGGTGTGCCCCTGCCACACGCCCTCCTGCCAGTAGGCAGGAGGTTGAATACGGTGGAGCTGGCTGGGCCGGCTAGGCCAGCTCCTCCTAGGCCTACTCTTTCTTTTCCTTCTTTTTTTAAATTTTGTTCCCTTTTCCTATTTTCTGATATTGCATTTGTTTTAGATTAGGCTATAAAATAATTATTAAAATTTTGAAACTTTTTCTCGGCTCTAAAGGAAATATTCCAAAAGCCCTGGCCAAGTTTCAAATTTGTTAGAGCTTAAAAATGTTTATAGCATTTTAAAACCCCAATCTGAATATTTATTGATTTAATTCAATAGCCAAAATGACATTTGTAAAATATTCACCACCCCTAGTTTATGTTGCCACATTATTCCAGAGAAGATGAACATTTTTCCAAGGTCACTTTGTATCATTGAAATTTTTTATTTTGGTTGAGCCTATTGAATTCAAATGGTGCTAGGGTTTTGAACATCCCATTTCAGGTTTAAAAGAATTTAAACATGACACAATCACAACATGGATCCTAATGCATGCTAAAGCTAGGGATGTGGCACAAGATGATCTGACTGATCAAATATGATGGCAGTCTGAGACCACTGGAGGTATCTAGGGGTTGTAGGCATAGCCATGTTGACTTCTCTGTTTATAACCTTCAATCGACTCTTGCTTTCTACATCAGCAAAAATCATCAGAGTGGCATTGACATCGGGAAAAGTTTCTTTGTCTTCATCATCCTCTTTTTCAGGGGTTTTCTCACTCGACTCGCTCTACTTGAACTGCTGGATCACTAGAGGACATTGTCGAGTGGTATGTATGGGTAATATCAAATTACCATCTTTGTCTCTCCTCATGTGGATTGCACATGGCAAGTCAAGAACATCTTTTCCCGACTAATTTTTTCCTTTCTTGGGGGCGTACTGTCCCTTGGACTTCCCCTTATTTTTTCCTTGCATCGCCAGGGCGGCTGCCTCTGCCTGAACAGGGCCATCAGCCTTCCGCTTTTGCTTTCGACTGGAATTGCCGCCAGCATTGTTGTCGACTGCTTTTCCTTTGCCGCTGTGGAGGCGGTCTTCTTCTTCGCCGTTTGCGTACTGAGTTGTAATTTCCACCAGCTTACTCAGTGAAATATCATCGGTTCGCCCAAACTTCAGGTAAAGCTCTTTGTACTTCACTCCGTCCTTGAAAGCACAAACAGCCTAATGCTCAGAAACATTCTCCATTGTATGATGCAAAGTGGACCAGCTTTGAATGTAATCCCTCAATGACTCATTGGGATTGTGAACACAATGTTGCAAATCAATCAAACTAGCGGGACGCTTGCAAGTGCCCTTGAACATTCTGATGAACACTCGGGCAAGATCCTCCCAGCAGTGGATGCTAGAAGGAGCCAAATGATTCAGCAATGCACGGGCCAAACCATCCAA
This sequence comes from Hordeum marinum, assembly GCA_022496015.1. Taxonomy (NCBI): domain Eukaryota; kingdom Viridiplantae; phylum Streptophyta; class Magnoliopsida; order Poales; family Poaceae; genus Hordeum; species Hordeum marinum. Next base: position 252,363,868 of record CM039673.1, read on the forward strand.
CATCAAGGACAAATGCTTCACTGCAATGTTGTCGTTACCACCACCAATCTAAACAGCCACTCGGTAATCATCCAACCATGTTTCCGGCTTTGACTCACCAGAAAACTTGCCTATCCCAGCCGCCAACCTGAAGTTGGGGGAATCTCTGCAGAACGAATTGCTCTGCTAAAGCACTCGGGACCAGAAATAACAGCACTGCTGCCACTCAGGCAATCTCTGTCGAAACCATCTCTATGGGCTCTGCCTCTGTCTCTTCGCCTCTGAGTGATGATGTCTCTTGCATCAAACCCTGGATTCCGCTCCTCACCAAACGGGCGCCTATCGTCCTGGTGCCGGGGCACGTACGGACGACTCCACGAAGGAGTGGGCACTCGACAGTGGTCATCACGGTGAAACTGATCTCGTTCCTAATCCCTGTACTTATCCTCGCAGAAACCTCCGCCCCTATGGCATAGAGGTGTACCAGGACTGTGTGCCGATTAAACTGTCTCTACTCTTCGCGACTTACTGTGAATTCTATTGTGCGACTATGAAACAACTGAGTTTTCGCGTTGTGCTGCATCAAGCAATGTTGTGATCTGCAGCAAACCCATGCCAGCCTCTGAACGCGATGGCTGAATGGAATCTGCTACCCTAGCTGCTCCTGCAACATTTAAAACTGGAGGGCCGTATACCTCAATGTTGTTCTGTTAACCACTCGGGAATAGCCGTCGCTAACATCGTCTGGGAGGTGGTGGACGCTGGCGAGCGCGCTCATCGAGTTTCCTGTGAAGTCGTTCGAGCCGAATGCACGTGGCATCCAAGGCCTGAGCCTTAGCGGTCGCACCAACGATGGGCGTATCGAGGACCTCCTCATCCTGGTGTGGCTGTTCATTCGATGCTCCACCAGCCTCTCGCCTGCCGTGGCCAAAGCTAGGTGGCAGCCTCTGACGTGAATCAGCCATAAGAACCTCTGTTGTAGCATCATAGCTCACACACTTGGAAGGAATGTCTAACTGATCCAACTCCGAGTCAAACACGCCGTGAAGTGACCCAGCGGGCTCGATTGCTACAATCTGCGGAGAAAAAACTTGGCGAGCAACCGCATGCCTCACCCAACGCTAGAGCCGTGAGCGACCGGATCACTTGTGTCCGAGAATTGCGGGGAGGGCCATAGAGTACGGAGTCAACGACTGCTGTAGAAGAACACTGTAGGAGCTCGCGTGGAAGTGCATCGCCCCACGGATCGGGAGCACCTCAACGTCAAGAGGCGCCTCCTGGAGCCATGCCGCTTCGTCGGCGATGAAGGTGAGCGCTCCGAGATGGAACTTATAGCCCAAGAGCAAACCACTGCCGGAAGACATGACGATGGGAGAAAAATGCAACCTCACAGGAAGTCGCTTAGACACCCGCCCCATGGTGGGCGCCAACTGTCGTGGGAACGAGTCTGACAGTAGAAGATAGGGGTACGAAAGCAGAGGGTAGAGTCCTAGCTACGGCGAGGGTGTACACACAGATGTATGAGTTCAGGCCCCTCTTGTGGAGGTAACAACCCTACGTCTCAGTGCTCGGGAGCTCTTGTCGTGTGGGAAGTATGAGTTACAGAAGGTGCGAACCCTTGTGCTAGAGGGGAGGGGCGGCTTATATAGAGTACGCTGCCTCTCATAAGTGCAAGACATCCAAGGTTCGATCGTGGGAATAAAGATGAGTGTTACTGGTAACGTACATCATAATTGCTACTAATGACGACTGGGATAACACCTTCCTGTTTGCCTCCCTGGGGTGGCTTCTAGTCTTCTCGTGTCGACTAGAAGTGAGGTCTTCCGAGTGACAGGTGACTGTCGAGTGGAGGGATAAGCTTCCGAGTGGATTAAATGTCGAGTCACATGAGCACCTTGGTGAATCCAGTCGGAATCCCTCTTCTAATCTTCAAGTCCTCCAATACAGTGTCCTTAGGTAGAGTATGTAGGTCAGGCCTGGGACCCTACCCTAGGTACATATCCTCGTCAATGTCCACGGAGGACTAGCCTTGCTCGGGGTAGATCTTCACGAAGTAGGCAATCTCCTTGCCCTTACAAACTTCTTGCTTCACTCCACAAGACGAAGTAGGAGGCTCCCAAGCGACACCTAGCCAATCTAGAAGGCACCACCCTCCAAAAGGTAAAAGGCTCGATTTTGTGGATCAACTCCTTGCTCTTGTTCTTTAAGATGATAGACTCCTCAACAAACAATCACTCTCTCACAGATTTGGCTTGGTAGAAGAGATTTATTGGGTGGAAAGCTACTTAGGGAGGCTAGATATCAAGATTCATATGGTAGGAATGGAATGGCATGATCTCAACACATGAGTAAGAGGGTCTCTCTCATAAAATCGGTAGGTATGAGTGGGGAACTATTCTGAGTGCTTCTCTTGCGAGTGAGTGGTGGTGGAGGGGTATATATAGGCATATCCAAAAATCTAACCATTACACCTAGTAAGTCAGACTTGGTGACTCCGATGTGTCAATCTCAGTGGTACAGAGTTGCCTCAATTGTAGCAACTTTTGACTCTCGGTGAGACCTATAAATACAACTCAGTTGCACCGATAAGGTGACCAACGGTCAGATTGCCCAATCTCGGTGACATTGATTAACAAAACTCAGTGGGACCGATTTTGTGAACTTGCATAAAAGGAAGTTGGCAACCCAAACACGGTGGCAACAAAATGGAATCGGTTGCATCGAAATGCTAGGGTTTGGTTGAGTCTGTCTAGGGTTTGGAATAGGTGTCACCGAGTGGAAAATGTTGGTTGCACCAATTTTAAATATTTGGCTTTGGACAGATTTTTGTGGAAGAGCTTGTGGGTGTATGTGGTGACTATAACTTGTGCACGTATGAGCATTTTTTTCACCAACAAAACCTTAGCCCCTTTCAATAGTATTGGCTTTCCTATGGACTCAAAGTGATTTCTCACAAATGAAAAATGTAGAGTCCACTTCCTTGAAGCTTGGCTAATGCTATTCCTTCTCCTTATTCTTGACCTTGGGGATACTCTTCACACTCCTTTTTCCAAGCCATGACTCTCTGTGGACTTTATCTAAAATACACTAGGTAAAAGTATTAGTCCAAGAGACAATGTATGTTGTCATGAATTATCAAAAGCACCAAGGGAGCACATTGTGCTTTCAGTTCTTCCTGTAGATAAGCTTCGCAAAGGACATGAAACTGACACAAATTTGAGACGGAGTTGGGACCAATGTCTTGAGGATGGAGCTTGTAGAAGTGCAAGGCATCACGGCAGAACTTTGACCTGGGCGGTGAAAAGCTGCGGAGAAGATGGTCTATGAACACGACCACTTCCCCTTCTTGGGGTATGGGTTTGACCTCTTTTCTTGGAACCCGCCAACGAAGGACATCTTGAGCTGGCAGGGCTCCGATGGTCACAAATTCTTTTAGTGATGTCTCGGTGACCCCATAGGGGACCAAGTCACATGAAGTGGGGGCTTTGTCCATGATGGCCGGTTAAACTCTGTAGGAAAGTGCGAAGTCATGGCGGGTTAAGGAAAACCTCGCAGTAAAGGGAGATAAAGCTAAGACGACAATGATGTTCGGCGAGTCATACTTGTGATTCTAAGCCGCCGTCTGTTTGGAGACCAAGGCGAGTTAAGTTGGCTGCAGGATAAGCTAGCAGTACAATGGAGGTCAAAAAGACAGCTAGTACTGAGAATTTTGCTAAGTGTTGGCAAACATATTCTTTCAACTACAACAACCATTACAAGATCTATGGGCGAGGATAAAATGAAAAATATTCTAAACCTAAAATAGGTAGCGGAAGAACAAGCAGTTCGTGTGTGGGTTTTTATCCAAGTTCTGATCTATGATGAGTGGGGATTCATATTAAGCAGAGTACCGCATCAAGTGGCTGGTGTTTTGAGCCTGAAAGGTGTTCTCTTTACTAATCGACAGTGAGCACTCCGCCAAGTGGCAACGGACATGGAGGAACTGGGATGAGCTAATGTAGATCTACGAGGGGAAGAAGAAACATACCTGGTGGGTGCGGAGGAGATGGCTAAACGTCGGCAAGCTCTGGTCCGATCAGGTTGATGCAGCGGCTCTTGTCGGAGAAGACGAGGAACGATTGGCGCCGACGGCATAGCTTCAGTTGTGCGGGCGCTAGAGGAAGAAGGAGGAGGCAGACAATGGCGGCAGAGAGGTGAAAAATAAATGGGCCCTCCCACGCCTATTTATGAGATGGGACTTCAACAGTCCACACGAGAATTGAGGAGACACAATGATGATTGACCAAGGAAGGCGCCTCGATTTCCAGGTTAACCGTTTAATGAGACAATCTGTTGTGACGTCATGGAATCTTTTTTGAATATATCCAACGTGATGTCATGGTTTGTTACAAATTTTTACTTTTAGATGAACAACGGTGTGAGACGCATTGCCGAATGGTCTGAAGATTGACATGAACAGGTTCAAATCAATTTGGAGCCTAATGTTGAAGATATAGCTCCGTGGTGTGATTCGCCTAGGAGGGGCCGGGTCATACCTGGCGGCTCATAGTCAAAATCCTTATGCGGGCCAGAAGGATGGAGACAAGCCAAGAGGCGACCCGTCAGATGGGCCAAGATGGAGGCCAAGAGCCGGAAGACTTCGCGAGACCCGAGCGCGTGAGCCGCCCGGAAGATGACTTGCCTAGGAAGGCAAGGCGACTTAGAGACAAGACCAGATACTTTGTATAAGCCAGTACGGACTCTTGTAAGCCCAGGGCCTCGACCTACCTATATAAAGGCGAGCCCCTATGGCGGCTTAGGGTACGAAACAACTCATCGATAGGTAGGTCAAGCGAACTCGCTCCCTTGTAATCGATGCCCCATCAATACAACACAAAACAGGACACGTGCTTTTACCTCTTTCCGATGGGCCAAACCTGGGTAAACCCTTGTCTCTCGATTCCGATCAAGCCCTTCGAGCTCACCGCCTTAGCAATGGCCTCGAACCTAAGTGCTCTCACTAGGACACTAGGACATCTGCCGCGACAAAACCACGACACATACCACTAGGCGAGAAGCTCCCAGGAGAGTCCACTAATTTGCACATAATGCCTTAGAGAGACGGTGAGACCCTCCGCAAATACATCCAGAGGTTCATCCACCTACATTACAACATCCTAGACATCCACACTACTCCAGAGATTGTTGTGTTCCACTAAGTGCGGGATGTCACCAAGCTCTACACTCTGGCTGACAGATGTGCATTAGCCAAAGAAGGGAGAAGGCTTCCCGGTGAGGACGCTGGCACGGAGGTCCACTCAGACAATGACGACGCTCCCGCCTCTAGAAAAAATGGGAGGAAGCACAACCGGATGTGCAAGGGCAAGGCAGTCATGGCGGTTGAAAGCTCTGAAAACTCCAATTCCGGCAAGAAGGCCAAGACCAAGGGGTCCGACAAGGACATTGCCGCCTGCTCCGGGGACGAGGTGGCCACGACAATAGATAAGACTAGCAGGCCATACTACAAGATCCACCTTACGAAGGGCCATGACATCACCGAGTGCTGCCAACTAGAACAACTTACCGAGCAACAAAAGCAAGAGTACGAAAAGCGCGACAAGGAGAAGGGCCAGGATGGTGCTGGTGGGTCCGGCAAGAGGAACTTTGGCGCCGCCACAGCAAGGCCAAGCAACAAAAGGATAAGCCTACTCGAGGCCGAGGCAAGAAATCTGATGATGAAGAGGCAGATGATGAGGAGGATGAAGAAGGATCTGGTGGCCAAGAGTTCAGAAGGCTATGGATGCTATGTGTGTTGACGGAGGACCGTCTTTGCACTCCTCACACATGCAGCTCAAGCAATGGGCCCTGGAAGTTAATGCGGCAGAGGCAAGGAAACCCCTCACGTGGTCCAACACTCCCATCATCTTCCACGCATAGGATGACCCTGACTGCAGAACTTTCATTGGGTTTGTGCTGTTGTTGGTTTCTCCAACAATTCACAACCTTATGGTCACGAAGATGATGGTCGACCGTGGGGCTGGTTTGAACCTTATCTCACCCAATGTGATCAAGGGGCTTTAGACTCTCGACACAGATCTCAAGCCAAAGGGGTCCATCCAGGGGGTCAACCTAGGAAGATCGGAGCCCCAGGGGAAGATTACTCAGCGGATGATGTTCGGCAGCATGCTCAATTTTGGGACAGAGAGGGTCATCTCTGATGTCACCAAGATGTCATTGCCCTATAATGGAATCTTGGGCTGTCTGGCGCTGGAGAAGTTCATGACAGGGCTGATGAGCATCATCACCATCCATGCTAACAACAAGGACAAAATCCTCCAGGTCGACAAGCTTTACCAGGAGGCAGTTGCAGCATCTACCGACAAGGCACTCACTCCTGTCGGCAAAACTCCCGAGCAGGAGACAAGAACAAGACTTCTGGCAAGAGGCTCGAGAGGACTTCGGGAAGCGCTCGGTGGAGCGCAACACACCCTTCGATGACTCACCTCAGACTTCTGCCGCCAGGAGCAAGAAGAACAGAACAGTTAAACCCTTGCCAGGTGGGACGAGTCACTAGTGCCGGCAAGAGTCGCCTAGAGACTAGGATGATGCCCAAGTGCCATAAACACTGGGTGCTTTCATAAGGCGCACCCATAAGGCGAGGTTGCCGGGTCGCCCGACAACCCCTTTTGTACAAGTCTCCTAGAACACGTGTAATCCATTGTACAAAGCCACGCAATGAACCTGTGCATAGTCAATACAAGACAATTGTTATGCAACTCTTTGTCAAATACATATTTAAGTTATGTATATTGCGTGAAATGCTGTGATCACCTCCCACTCTTGTATGGCAGCTACCAAACCACAAAGGCTCCTGGCCTCCTTCATTTTCTCTTCTATCTTTTTCTCAAGAGGGAGAAGAGGGCCTCACATGCAGATCTTCCGGGGGGAGCAATGGTATGGGATCTGAGAAATGCATTTGGGAGTAATCGTTTTACAATGAGGAATGCAACGGAAGAAAGCTAAGGTACAAGAACTTCTAAAACATTTCTAGGTTTTCCCCCGAACGAAAGTTTGTACTTGTAAGAGAAAACCTCCACATGAAGGGTGGTACATCCATTTTGCATCATGCTTTTATATTGATATTTATTGCATTATAGACTGTTATTACATGTTATGGTACATTTGTTCCTGAGGACATGGGATAAGTCTTGTTATAAGTAATCATGTGAATTTGGTATTCATTCAATATTTTGATGAGATGCATGTTGTCTCTCCTCTAGTGGTGTTATGTGAACGTCGACTACATAACACTTCACCATTATTTGGGCCTAGGGAAAGGCATTGGGAAGTAATAAGTAGATGATGGGTTGCTAGAGTGACAAAAGCTTAAACCCTATTTTATGTGTTGCTTCATAAGGGGCTGATTTGGATCCATATATTTCATGCTATGGTTAGATTTATCTTAATTCTACTTTCGTAGTTGCAGATGCTTGCGATAGGGGTTAATCATAAGTGGGAGGTTTGTCCAAGTAAGGGAAGCACCCAAGCACCGGTCCACCCACATACCAAATTATCAAAGCAACGAACACGAATCAAATGAGCATGATGAAAAATAGCTCGATAGAATTTCCAATGTGTCCTCGGGAGCACTTTTGTTAGTGCATCTAGTGCCCCTTAGTGATTTTGGTGTATTGAAGACTTATAGGTATAGGAACTAATGTGTTTGTGAGTGTACACATGCTCTATAAGTCGATGAGGAGTTCGATATATCTGGAGATTACCGACCCCTAAAAATGTATGTCTTCAATTTAAGACTTTGGTGAACACTTTGGTGAAGACTTTGGAATTCCCTTAAGACTTTGAAAATGAAGAAGTTGGTGTGACGTTCAAGATATGAACGAGGACTATGAAGCGTGAAGACTTTTTTGTAGTTTCGTTTCCTTTCTTTGAGTCATAGGAAACACCGTACTGTTAAAGGGGGCCGAGGTAATACTAAGGAAAATTTCCAAGTGATGCTCAACTCAAAATCCTCAACCTAACCAATCCTTCAAGTGAAGCCTTTGGAAATCTCTTATGGTTCAGTCAAGTTCTCCAGTGACAGAGACGAAGTTCTTCTGGACTATGAGGAAATTGATCTGACTAAGGAGTTAGGATTTCGCCAGTGCGAATTGCCTACAAGTGAGGAACATGATAAGCCTGAGGACTTTCATTGTTCGAATTTCCGACCATTGCTGTGCTTAGCGCCAGCTATCCCCAATCATAACATCCACATAACGGTCATATCGTTGGGGGCATTTATGTTTTATCATGTCAGGTTGCACCCTGGGTATAAATAGCCCCCCCCCCCCCGCAACCACTAGATGGTTGGCTGCTCCGAGAGAGAACTGACACTTGTCATTTGAGAGCAAGCCATCCTCTGAGGACTTTGAGAATCAGTGAGGAAAAACCCACGACCAAACCACCAAACCCAAAGTGATTGAGCATCACTGAAGAAATTCCTATGTGGAACCGACGCTTGTTACCTTTGAGGACTGTGCATCCTTCAGACGGTTAGGCGTCATGGTCTGGGGCATCCTGCAGTCAAGTGGGGATCAGGAAGTGACCTTGGTCTAGAGCATCCAGCAGTAAATTGTGGATCGCCAGGTGACCAGTTTGTGAGGTTTTTGGAAGTCTACCCTGAAGACTTACCACAAGTGTTGGGTGAGGATACAGTAAGGACTGTGTGTCTTGGGACTATGTGTACTTTGGTTTAAATACCAGGCCGCTCCGAACCAGACGTATGACTATCACAACAGTTGGAACTAGGTCATCAAACCATTGTCTTCATCAAGCTACCTAGTTCTATTTCCTCAACCCCTCTATTCCTCATATACTTGTTGATGAAATTGATTGTTACTGTTTGAATAATTTGACTGAAGACTTTCACAAATTCCTGACCTCAAATTCTTCAAGTTACCTTGTTCATCACCGCTTATCCTGCGTCACGCCACTTACTATTTGTGCATGTTTCATTTCATCATGATGACTATGTTGTTACTATGTTCCTCATGCACTTGAGTACTTATTCCGCTGCTAGTTATTCATCACATTTCAAATTCTTCAAGTGATGAATTTGTAGAAATCACCTATTCACCCCCCTCTAGTCGATATAACGCACTTTCAATTGGTATCAGAGCGCCCTTGTTCTGTGTGATTTTGGTTTAACCACCTGGAGTTCTAGTTTTGTCGATTGCAGGTATGATCAAGGTTTCCGCGGGATGTCCTACCTTCGATGGGACGGACTACCCCTACTAGAAGAACAAGATGCGTATGCATCTTGAAGCTATTAACAACGATCTTTGGTACGTTGTGGAAAATGGTGTATCCTCTGTCACTCCCACTGTTACTCCTGCTAATGTGAAGAGATTCAAGCAACTCGACTCTCAAGCATGGAGACTGCTAAGATCTCTTGATTCCTCATTCGATACTCTAGCCTTGATGATCCAAGAACGTGGAGACTACAAGTCACTTGATCCTGCTGATATTCTTGAGAGACTCAATACTCATGAATTCCAACAAGCTGAGAAGAGAGACATCCACGGGCCAAGCTATGGAAGATCTCATGCTCTGAAGGCAAAAGCAATTTCCTCATCCGAAGAAGAAGATTCTGACAACAGGCTTGGTGATCCTAAAGAACTAAGTTAGTAGCTAGCAATGCTCGTGAGGAAATTCCAGAAGTTCTCAAGGAGAGGTGGATTTGGAAAGTCATCAAAAAGTGGTTTAAGGAAATCAGATTCCTCAGAGGACTACAAGAAAAGAACCTATAATCGTTGCAAGAAGCCTGGTCACTTTATCTTTGACTGTCCTCTCTAGGAAAAAGATTCAAAGAAGAAGAAGAAATACAAGGATGATAGTTCTGATGACTCAAAGAAAAAGAAGAAATCTTCAAAGTCCTCATCTGCAAACTCCTCATCTTCAAAGTCCTCAAAGCACAAGAAGAATGGTTCCAGAAAGGCTCGAGCATTCATTGGCAAGGAAATGGATTCTGAGGAAGAATCTGAAGAATGTGAAGAAGAGGAAGAATCTGAGGTGGAATCTGAATCTAGCGTCGCTAGCCTTGCTCTCGCTACTGCTTTCGTTAGCAAGTCCATCTTCAACGATGAAGAATATGACTACTCCAACGACTCTGACATCAGCAATGATGATTATGCTCCCACCTATTTGCTTCATGGCAAAAGGCTCAAGGTACACAAACATCATTCCTCTTCTGAATCAAGTGAAGGTGAATCTGATGAATATGTGAAACCTAGCTAAGCTAAACTTGTTAAACTTGCCACTAAGCAACAAAGTGCACTTGAAAAGCTTCAGAAAATGCTATATAAAAGCGATGGTCTATCGAACGATGAAGTGGATCGGACTCAAACTCTGTCTGATGATCTCAAAAGCCTTGAGAGAAAGTATGATGACCTTCAGAGTCATCATAATGACCTCTTAGCCAATCATGAGAAGCTCTATTATGAATTTCTTCAAAGAAAGCAATATCTTGAGAAACTAAGGGTGTCACATGAGGATCTCCAAAGGGAAAACGTTTGCTTTCTGTCTCAAGAAATCAGTACCGCTCAGGAAGACTTGGTTCCACCTTGTTTGAAATGCATCAAACGTGAAACTACTAATTCTTCACCTGAATGTTCAAATGCTTCTATTGCTGCAAATTGTTCAACTGTTCCAGTGGTCTCAAATTCCTCATATAAGGATACCACAAGTATCACTGACACAAATGTAGGGTTGAAGGAATTGTATGTGACAGGCATGTACAAAAGTCTCAAAGGGCATCAAACACTTTGCGATGTTCTCAAAAAGCAGATTCTGAGCAGGAAACCTGGGAAAGAGGGTATTGCCTTTGTGAGGAAACTCAACGCTGATGGATCTTACTGGACACCTGAGCAGTACCCCAAAACCTCATGGGTTTCTACAAAAGGACTTCCTATAGATCCATCCACTTTATCTGGCTTTACTTGTGAAACTTCATATTCCTCTGATGAGTCACTTGACTCCAACTACAAATTCTTCAAAAATCGGAAAGGTGAAGTATTTGCTAGATTTGTTGGAACTAACTACAGGAATGGTTCTCCTATGAAGAAAATCTGGCTTTCCAAGAGCTACCTACAAAATCTTCAAGTGAATGTCCTCATGACACCACTCATGAAGAACAGGAACCCCAGATCAAATTCCTCATATGGATCAAAGTCTTCACTTGGACCACATTCCTCAAATGGTCAAAAATATCATTCTCATGCTAATGCATCTATTTCGCAGGGAAAATCTAAGAGTTCTGAATATGTGCATTATTCTTCAAATCATTATGTTCATAAGTCGTCGAAGAATTTCTCTGCTTATTCATATGAGTACTCTAACCCTCGCCCTGTGAAATGAAGCGCACTTGCTTCAATGCCTCCCTTCTCATATGGTGCTCGCAAAATGATGAACCCTTTTCCACCCCTCCAGATGTGGGTGGTGAAGAAATTGAACTAATTTCTTATGCAGGGTTAGGTCTCCAGATGAACTTGAACATCTTATGAATTTGCTGGAGACCTGAGGAAATGCTTGAAAGGACGCAAGCTAACCATGTAGGAATGAATTCCTCATTTCTCACATCCTCACACTACTTGCATACTATCTTGTGTGATGAAATTCTGTCTGATGAAATTGATGTCATATTCTTCACTCTGAAGCATATGAGTTCGTAAGTTGTACTAATTCATCTGCATGATGAACCTCCAAAAGCTATTAAGTGGGTCCTCGATAGTGGATGCACAAACCACATGACTGGTGGCAAGAATCTACTGATGAATTTTCCACTTGCTCCATCTCATCTAAAGCATATCACCTACGTATACAAAGGAAAAAGCAAGGTATTGGGTCTAGGTAAGGTTGCAATCTCAAAGGACCGAACCATGGATAAGGTGATGCTTGTCAAATCCCTTGGGTTCAACCTTATGTCTGTCTCAATGCTTTGTGATCTTGATATAATTGTCGTATTTCGAAAATATCGTTGTGTTGTCATCATGGAATGTAATAATTCCAAAATTTTCGAAGTCTTTAGGAGAGGAGACTTGTATATTGTTGATTTCTCTACAGGTCCTCGGCCTGCGACATGCCTGCTTGCAAAGTCCCAAGAAGGTTGGCTGTGGCATCGATGACTTGGATATGCTGGTATGAGGAACTTGCACATGCTCATGAAGAAAAAGCACGTCATTGGCATCGAAGGTGTCAAATTCCTCAAGGATCACCTCTGTGGTGCATGTTAGTCTGGAAAGATGACTAGATCCAAGAATCCCTCAAAGACAATCATGACCACGACTCGACCTTTTGAATTGCTTCACATGGATCTCTTTGGCCCCACTCATTACTCCACACTAACAAATTCTTCAAGTTTGTATGGCTTTGTCATTGTTGATGATTACTCTCGATACACTTGGGTGCATATTATTCTGTACAAGACTGAAGTGCAGGATGTCTTTAGACGATTTGCTTCAAGGGCCTGCACCAACTTCGGCGTCAAGATCAAACATATTAAGAGTGATAATGGGATTGAGTTCAAGAACACTAATCTTGATGAATATCTTGATGAACTTAGTACTACTCATGATTTATCTGCCCCTTTTACTCCTCGGCAGAATGGCGTCGTGGGGTGCAAGAGCAGGACTCTTGTTGAGATGGCTCGCACCATGCTTGATGAATACAAGACTCCTCGTTGCTTCTGGCCTAAAGCAATTGATACTGCATGCCACATCATCAACAGGGTATATATTCACAAATTCTCCAAGAAGACTTCGTATGAACTTATGACTGACAAGAAACCCAATGTAAGTTATCTCAAAGTTTTTGGTGCAAAATGCTGGATTAGAGATCCTCACCACAGTTCTAAATTTGCACCGAAAGCACATGAAGGTTTTATGCTTGGTTACGGAAAGGACTTGCACACCTACAGAGTCTTCAACACATACCACCACAATGTTGTTGAAACTATAGATGTGCGGTTCGATGAAACTGATGGCTCGCAAAGAGAGCACCTGCCTTCTGTGTTAGATGAACAGTCTTCTGAGGAATCCATTAAGCTGAAGGCTACTGAAGATGTCATACCTACTGAGGAAGTCATTCCAACGAATGAAGACATTCATGCTGATACACCTGAAGAAAATGGTGCTCAAGAAAATCCTCAGCTACGTCAACCTGCTCATCCAAGAGTTGCAAATGAAGTGCAAATTGACAAAATCATCGATGACATCAATGCACCAGGTCCTCTCACTCGCTCAAAAAGATTCATGTTTGACTAACTTTTGTGGTCACTTTGCCTTTGTCTCTATCATAGAGCCCACCAAAGTTGATGAAGCATTCAAAGAGCCTTAGAGGATTCATGCTATGCAAGAGGAATTGTATCAATTCAAGCTCAACAATGTGTGGGAACTTGTCAAGCGGCTAGATCCTCGCAAGCATAACATCATAGGTACCAAGTGGATCTACCGCAACAAGCAATATGAAAATGGCCTTGTGGTTAGGAATAAGGCTCGTCTTGTAGCTCAGGGCTACACACAGGTTGAGGGAATTAACTTTGAAGAAACTTTTGCACCTATTGCTATACTTGTAGCTATTCGCATATTGCTTGCTTATGCTAACCATCTTGATATCATCTTATATCAAATGGATGTGAAAAGTGCATTCCTCAATGGTAAGCTTGAGGAAGTAGTATATGTTGCCCAACCCCTAGGTTTTGAAGACCCTAAGCATCCTGACAAAGTCTTCAGACTCAACAAGGCCCTCTATGGCCTTAAGTAGGCCCGTCGAGCGTGGTACGATACTCTGGAGGAATTCCTCATGAAGAAATGCTTCAAACCCAGTTCACTCGACCCAACTCTTTTCACAAAATCCTATGACAATGAACTGTTCATATGCCAAATATATGTAGACGATATTATCTTTGGCTGTAGTGACAAACGTTACAGTGATGAATTTGCCTATATGATGAGTGAAGAATATCAAATGTCTATGATGGGAGAGTTGAAATTCTTCTTAGGTCTTCAAATTCGTCAGCAAGACAACGACATCTTCATCTCACAAGAGAAATACCTCAAGGATGTTCTAAGGAAATTTGATATGCAAGGTTGCAAAGGCATCAAAACTCCAATGCCTTCAAAATGCCATCTCTGCACTGACGAAAATGGTAAAGATTTCGATCAAAAGGTATATCGCTCCATGATTCGCTCGTTATTGTATCTATGTGCATCTAGGCCTGATATTATGCTGAGTGTTTGCATGTGTGCCCGATTCCAAGCAACACTGAAGGAATCACACCATAAGCCCGTGAAACATATTCTTTGATACTTAGCTCACACACCAACGCTTGGATTATGGTATCCCAAGGGCTCAAATCTTCACCTCGTCGGATACTCTGATGCTGACTATGCTGGAGATTGTGTGGATCGCAAGTCAACCTCAGGCACATGTCATTTCCTCGAACGATCCTTAGTCTGTTGGTCCTCGAAGAAGCAGAAGTGCGTTTCACTATCTACTGCTGAAGTTGAGTACATTGCTGCTGGTTCATGTTGCGCTCAGTTATTTGGGATGAAGCAAACCCTCAAGGACTACGGCATCAAGTTGAAGAATGTGCCTCTCTACTGCGACAACGAGAGTGCCATCAAGATTGCTTACAACCCAGTTCGGCATTCCAAGAGCAAGCACATCCAGATTTGTCATCACTTTCTTCGAGATCATGTACTCAAGGGCGACATCTCCATCGACAACATTCCCACTGAAGAACAACTGGCCGATATCTTCACAAAGCCCTTGGATGAAAAGAGATTTTTCAAGTTGTGGTGTCAGCTAAATATCTTCGAATCTTCAAATGTTCATTGGAAAAGGACACACATCCTAACACTTACGCAAAATTGATGACTTAGATGTGCAACACATGAACTAATGTTTTCCTTCAATCAATAAAGAATAACTCTCTGAGTGTGAAGAAATTAATGAAGAATTTGATTCTCAGAACCCTACGACAATTGTACGCGGTGTCTGAAATCGTCATTCTTATATGGTGGGTCATGCCACCAACCATAGTTGAAATTCTTCAAAGTTGAGTTTTTCGGCATTCTGCAAATTCTTCAAATTTTCAAATTCCTCAAGTTTGCAAAGTCCTCAACTTTTCAAATTCTTCAAACTATGAAACTTATGTTCTTCATTGATTATATACTTATATATTTGAGTTTTCAATGTGCTAAACAACATTCACTTATTGCTAATTCTTCAAGTTGATTTTCATCTAAGTGATTGTGATCGGACCCTTTCCCCTCTATGCTAAAATCAACTGAGTCTGTTCACAAATTCTTCATATGCGTTCTACTTTGAAACTCGTTCAAGGTCTTCACTGTGTCCTTGATAGCTGAAGAATTTGCAAACGGAAACTTTAAAATTTACACTATCAAAATTTTTGGCGGTTCCTGCTCAAACGGTTCCGATTCCCATGTCTGGATAACCCACGGTCCCCCACTATCGCCATCTCTCAGTATGTGGGTGACACCTGTCGCTTGGAGAGCAAGGGTCAGGGGCAATCCTGTCCAAAATATTTGGACGGATTGGTTTTCACTTCCACTATATATACCCCTCCCCTTTTACTGTGCTCGGTTACTCACTTCCTCTCTTCCCGAGCTCCGACCTAGCGCCACCACTAAAATCATCGACGCCGGTGTGGAAGAACTTCACTGCCTCAACCTTGCCATCACCGTACTCGCATCGGCCGCGGAAGTCTTCACCCCGCCACTGTTGTAGCTGTCTCCCTCTGCCAAGCTAGGGTGTGGGAGATCTGGACTGACGAACTTCCTCAATCTCATCTCATAGTTTGTCGTGTTCTTCATCAGGGTAAATAAAATTTATTTTACTTCCCTTATTTGATCTTCAAGCTTTCCTAAATCTTCAGAAAGTTGCTTATTCTTCATGAATCTCATTCTAAAGCACCTTACATGTACATTTACTTGATAACTTTCTCTAAGTTATGATTTTCTTCAAGATTCCTCAATTGTGTGAATCCTCAAATTTGCACAACTCTGGAACCTAAGACAAAGAACACTTAGTGAAATTCCTCAAGAAATCAATGGTTAAATTCGTCACACCTATTTTTATTAAAAATTTCTGAGAACGTACATGACCTCTTCAAATTCCTCGCACCTATACTGTGTTCACAGGTACAAACATGTCCGTTGATGAATCACTAGGTTCTCATCAACCTAACTCATTTGCAGCATTTCTTGAGGAAAAATTGTGCACTTCTTTAGAGTCCTCAAGAGTTCAAAGTCCTCAGCTAAAGAAAATGGCTGATGGGAAGAAGCCACAGAAAGGTGGAAAGAAGGCTGAATAGAACACTACCTTTGAGATTCCAGACAATCTGTATGTTGGTTACTGTACGTCAGATGAATCCAAATATGGAAAAGAGACAAAAGAACAAAGAAAAATCAGGATTCAGAGAATTGAACGGAGGTGGGTGAGGGAATGGAAGGAGTATCGATATGTTACTCCCAAGTACATGAAGTAATTCGCCCTAAAACCCCCTTGCGTTAGGGCTCCTCCAGGTGATGATCAAGTGGTTGATCCCACCAGTGTCGCTCGCGGTGAAGACTTTCCCGCAGAGTGGGCAAAGCGTCAACTCAAACTGCAGAGAACTGCCGAAGCTGCAGTGAAGAAATTCAGTGAAGACTCTTCAGCTACTGCCACTGCTGGAGCCTCTACTAGTGCTCCGAAGAAATCTATGATGAAGAAATCTGTTGTGAAGCCAATTTCTTCAACTTCAAAGTCATCACAACAGGCTCCTCAAGCTCAAAGGCCTCAGCTCTCAAAGGCCTCAACTGCTGGTACAGTTGCTGCCCAGTCCTCTGCTGCTGCTGCAAAGTCATCAACCCCTGTGCACCTTGCTTCAAGCCAACAAACTAAAGGATTTTCAGTTGCTTCTGGGGCATCAACAAGTTCTTCAGCCAACACTCACTCCTCAAGCGGCCCTTCCCTGAGGAAAAAGAAAGCAACTTCTGGACGAGGCATTCGACCAAGTCCTCAAACCAAGAAGGTGGCTTTCACAATTCCATCAGATTCATCAAATGAAGCTGATGATGAGGAACTGGAAGCTATCGTCAGAAACAAGCAACAACGAGTGGCTGAAGCAAAGGGATCTCAAATTCCTGTGTTTCTTGATCCTAAACAAGTGCTCAACTTCATTGATATCTGGCACAAGGATCCCAAGACACCCATCGATGACTTGAAACTGCCTCCTAGTCTTGATCATGTCCTCACTGCTTTCATTGTTGAGGAAAAATGGAAATATGAGAAGGGAAGACAAACCAAGAAGGCTCAGTACAAGAAAGAGCATTTCTTGAAGAAGAATGTTCTAAATTTGTCTCCTGAAGAACTTGTGAGGGTGAGGTCTAAAATCCAAAGCCTTAGTGAGGAATTCAGTTCTTAGTATGCTGATTGGCAAGGCACCAAAGTTCTCTTTGTCAACATTGCTGACAAAGTCAACACTGACCACAACTCAAGAGTTGCATCTCGCTCCCAGCAACAAACTCCTCAGGATGAAGAAACTGCTCAGCCTACTGAGGACACTGCCATCACTGCTGAAGAAAGTCAGACTGCTGACGAACCTGCCAGGGCACCTTCCACTGGTGTGCCTGATGAAACTGAACCCTCAAGGACGACTCCATCAGTCGTGCCTTAAGAAATTGTACCACCCTCACCTTCTGCTGAATCAGACAAATCATCAAAGGTGAACACAATCAACCTTCCTTCTACATCAGAAGTGAAGAAAACAAAGGCTGCTGAGAAGTTGGCTCTGAAAAGAAAAGCTTCAACTTCAGAATCGTAAGTACTGAAGAAGTTGAAGACTTTGCCAAAGTCCTCAACTGAACCATTTGATGCCACTGCACTCTCCTCAGCACCCGCTTATGAAATCATCTCATTTGGTGTTGACTATGTCATCCTAGCTAAAGAAACTGAAGAAGATCATTCTGCTGCTTCGATAGAGCAGATTGATGAAGACATTGAAGTTGAAGGAAATTCTTCAACTCCTCAGGGATCATCGCCCCAGCCTCAGTTCACTGCTGAAGAGGTCGGGATTGAAGAAATGTATGAGGATGTAGATATTGGAAATACAACTCCCCTCATCAACGATGAATATTGGGAAAGAGCTCACCCAAATTCACCAATGACTATTCCTTTGTCACAGATTCCTTAGTCCTGAGCCCAGACTGAAGAAATTCAAGAAGGATCTGATGACTTGACCTCCATAGTCATTGAAGATATGCTAGCTGCATCAGCTGATGACTTTGCTGCTCCAACTGCTACTGAGGAACCTGCACCACAAATTCCTCACACTGAAGAAATTCCTCCCATGCCAAAGGAGATAAATGGCCACTTCAAGCCAAATCCTCAACCGATGCCCAGAATGTCATTCAAAAGCTCAGCGCGCCCCAAATTCCTCAAAAGCAATTTTTCAATGAGCGCATGTTCTTCACTGGACCCAATCTGTATGTCTCAGCAAGGGCCGGACGAAGCAAATTCTGGACTGCCACTCAGATGAACTACTATGCATCAGTCTAGTTTGAAAAGAAGAAAGTCTTCGAGCAGCATCAAATTCCTCATGCTGATATGGAAACACTTCCATCATTCACGCCGGTGCTCCAAGTTGTTCATGATGCAAGCTTTCTTCCCTTCTGCGTAGACATCTGCGACTGGAAAGAAGAACTCATTCTTTAGTTCTATGCTACTTTGCACATCAGTGGAAATGCTTTTGACATCAATTCCTGGGTTTTGGACTGGATGACAGGATCAACACATCTCACCGCTCAAGCATCTGAATTACTTCGATCTGTCCCAGTGCCAATTCCTTCAGAAGAAGCTCGTCGGCTGTTTGATGAACCTGCTCTTCCAAACCAACAGATGGAAGTGCTGATGAAGCCATTGGCTCCTTGAAAGCCTCAACGGAAAATCTTCCTTGCGAAGGATTTGCTATATGTGCCAAGGACAGTCTACCGCATTCTCATGAACACTCTATGTCCTTAGAAGGGCCACAATTCTCAAGAAGAGGAAGTGGAGGGAGTCATGAAGAATATGCTGTTCAACATCATTCATGGGATTCCCATCAACTTCCACGATTTCTTCATGAGGACATTGGCTAGCGCAGCTCTAGCCCCATTTGAACAGAAGCCTTATGCACCTTGGATCATGAAATTCATTAGGGCAAAGTCCTCAGTTCCCTTCAAGGCAAACTTTCAGAATCATTTTGGCTTCAAGCCTCCGATCGAAGTCATCAAGAGCATGATTAACTCTGTGGAAGGAAAAGGCAAGGCTGTCATTGATGAAGGCACTCGTCCATTGGATGGACAGTTTCGCAAAGCTGCATCCTTCTCCACCAATGATGACACAGCAACCCAGGACTCAGAAGCAAAGGCCTCAGCTCAAAAATCTCAAGAGTCTGCCCCACGTGTGATGACTGATCGTGAGCTTCTAATAAGTCTTCATCAGAAGGTCGAACGCAATCACAAGTGGGTGAAGCGTCAACTTGGTTACATTATGCAAAACATGACTGTGACACAGAACTCTATGAAGAGGAACCACTACTATGCGCATGAAAACCTCAACCGCACTTGGGCCATATTGTCTCACCTCAAGACTCCTGAATAACTAAAGGAGCTCGATCTTGAGGAAAATCTTGACTGGGCTCGTCAACCAAACAAGAAATTCAAGAAAGTCCAAGTTCCTATGATGGTCACAAATTCATATTCTTCATCGCGTGAGACAGATGAAGCCGAGGACATTGACGACACTGTGGCAGGCCCTGCATCGACAAACGACCCCAACAACACTAACGCTCCTTCCTCACCAACACGATGAAATTCTTCAAGGGGCGTTAGTCCTCACTTTTTTGTCCCTTTTGGTCTCCGGTGACAAAGGGGGGATTTGAGTTAGTCTTCAAGCGGGTCACTATATATGGGTTCTTTTTGTTTAAGTTACAACTCTCACTCTTTTGAAGCTTTTGTTGATTGGGTTGTAAACTTAAGTCTGATGGTGATCTGACTCTTTTGAACTATTTCCTCACATGTTTTTTCCTCAAGTACCTTAATGCACACATGCTGAATTTTGTCAGACACCATTTTCATCATGCATTTCAAATTCTTCGTATCACATGATCAAATGCGTGTACGAATTACAAGATATAGGGCGAGTTCTCCAAGTTTTAACCTGCTATGTGCATTTGCAGTCCAAAGCAAATTCCTCAAATATGCACATCTTCAGGGGGAGTTCTTCTATATCTTGCAATCAAATTCCTCAAACTTAGTATTTACACTTCATACTATTATCCCCGTTGAAATCTTAACCTATTTGTCATCAATCACCAAAAATGGGGAGAGTGTTAGTGCATCTAGTGCCCTTAGTGATTTTGGTGTATTGAAGACTTATAGGTTAAGGAACTAATGTGTTTGTGAGTGTACACAGGCTCTATAAGTCGATGAGGAGTTTGATATATCCGAAGATTACCGACCCCTAAAAATGTATGTCTTCAACTGAAGACTTTGGTGAAGACTTCAGAATTTCTTGAAGACTTTGAAAATGAAGAAGTTGGTGTGACATTGAAGATATGAATGAGGACTATGAAGCGTGAAGATTTTTTCATAGGTTCATTTCCTTTCTTTGAGTCATAGGAAACACCGTACTGTTAAAGGGGGCCGAGGTAATACTAAGAAAAATTTCCAACTGATGCTCAACTCAAAATCCTCAACCTAACCAATCCTTCGAGTGAGCCTTTGGAAATCTCTTACGATTCAGTCAAGTTCTTTAGTGACAGAGACGAAGTTCTTCTAGTTTCTGAGGAAATTGATCTGACTGAGGAGTTAGGATTTCATTATGTGAATTGCCTACAAGTGAGGAACATGATAAGCCTGAGGACTTTCATTGTTCCAATTTCCAACCGTTGTTGTGCTTAGCGCTAGCTTTCCCCAATCATAACATCCACATAAGGGTCATATCATTGGGGGCATTTATGTCTTATCATGTTAGGTTGCACCCTCGCTATAAATAGCCACCCCCACAACCACTAGATGGTTGGCTGCTCCGAGAGAGAACTGACACTTGTCATTTGAGAGCAACCCATCCTCCGAGGACTTTGAGAGAAAATCATTAGTGAGGACAAACCCACAACCATACCACCAAACCCAAAGTGATTGAGCATCATTGAAGAAATTCATGTGTGGAATCGACGCTTGTTACCTTTGAGGAATGTGCATCCTCCAGACGGTTAGGCGTCATGGTCTAGTGCATCCTGCAGTCAATTGGGGATCACGAAGTGACCTTGTTCTAGAGCATCCAACAGTAAATTGTGGATCGTCGGGTGACCAGTTTGTGAGGGTTTTGGAAGTATACCCTAAAGACTTACCACGAGTGTTGGGCAAGGACTGTGTGACCTTAGCTCAAGGAGAATACGGTAAGGACTGTGTGTCCTCTGGTTTAAATACCAGGCCGCTCCAAACCAGACATACGACTGTCACAGCAGTTGGAACTAGGTCATCAAACCATTGCCTTCATCAAGCTACTTGGTTCTATTTCCTCAACCCCTCTATTCCTCATATACTTGTTGATGAAATTGATTGTTACTGTTTGAAGAATTTGACTGAAGACATTGACAAATTCCTCACCTCAAATTCTTCAAGTTACCTTGTTCATCACCGCTTATCCTGCTTCACGCCACTTACTATCTGTGCATGTTTCATTTCATCATGATGACTATGTTGTTACTATGTTCCTCATGCACTTGAGTACTTATTACGCTGCTAGTTATTCATCACATTTCAAATTCCTCAAAGTTGAAATTCTTCAAGTGATGAATTTGTAAAAATCGACTGTTCACCCCCCTCTAGTCGATATAACGCACTTTCAGCTTTGCTTTATATAAGAGTTTGTACAGGCCTGTCCTTTGCTACAAAAAGGATTGGGCTACCTTGATGCACCTTTTCTACACTTGTTACTTGTTACTTGTTACAAATTATCTTATCAAAAAACTATCTTTTACCGATAATTTCAGTGCTTGCAGAGAATACCTTATTTGAAACCGCTTGTCATTTCCTTCTGCTCCTTGTTGGCTCGACACTCTTACTTCTCGAAAGGACTACGATAGATCACCTATACTTTTGGGTCAACAAGACTCTTTTCTGGCACCGTTGCCGGGGAGTCAAGCGCCTTTGGTAAGTGGAATGTGGTAAGGAAAAATTTATATAGTGTGATGAAATTTACCGTTACTATTTACTATGGAAAGTAATCATTTGAGGGGCTTGTTCGGGGTACCTTCACCTCGACCAGAAACACAAAGAGTTGTCCCCCAACCTACTAAACCTACTGAATATATTTATTATGAAATTCCTTTGGGTATGATAGAGAAACTATTGGCTAATCCTTATGCAGGAGATGGAACACTACATCCTGATTTGCATCTAATCTATGTAGATGAAGTTTGTGGATTATTTAAGCTTCCAGGTCTGCCCGAGGATTATTTAAGGCCTTTCCTTTATCTTTGAAGGAGAAGGAATTGACATGGTATAGGCTATGTGATGATATTGGATCATGGAGCTACAATGGATTGAAAATGGAATTTCATCAGAAGTACTATCCTATGCATCTAGTTCATCGTGATCGGTATTATATTTATAATTTTTGGCCTCGTGAAGGAGAAATAATCTCTCAAGCTTGGGGGAGGCTTAAGTCAATGTTATATTCATGCCCCAATCATGAGCTCTCGAGAGAAATTATTATTCAAAAATTTTATGCTCGGCTTTGTCGTAATGATCAATACATGCTCGATACTTCTTGTGTTGGTTCCTATATGAAGAAAGATATTGAATTCAAATGGTATTTATTGTAAAGAATAAAATGCAACTCGGAAGATTGGGAACTTGATGAAGGTGAGGAGTCAGGTATGAACCTTAAGTTTGATTGTGTTAAATCCTTCGTAGACACCGATGCTTTTCATGAATTTAGCACTAAATATGGACTTGACACTGAGATAGTAGCTTATTTTTGTGAATATTTTGCTTCTCATGTTGATCTCCCTAAGGAGAAGTGGTTTGAATATCATCCTCCCATTGAGTTGAAAGTAGTTGAACCTATTAAAGTTGAAGAGGAAACTATTACTTATAATGTTGATCGTTTTATTCTCGCTGCTTATATTGAGAAACCACCTTTCCCTGTTAGAATAAAGAAACATGCTAAAGCTTCAACTATGGTTTGAAAGAGTTGTGCTAGAACACCTACACCCCAAGCAAATTAAAGTTGAGCCTAGTATTGCTATGGTTAAGGATCTCTTACTTGATAATATTGATGGGCATGTTATTCAATTTTGTGATGAAGCTACTAGAATTGATAAACCTGACGCTAAAGATAAACATAGACCCATTGTTGGCACACCTGTTGTTTCTCTCAAAATAGGAGATCACTGTTATCATGGCTTATGTGATATGGGTGCTAGTGTGAGTGCAATTCCCTTTACCTTATATAAAGAGATTATGAATGATATTGCACCAGCTGAGTTAGAGGAAATTGATGTTACAATTAAGCTTGCTAACAGAGATACTATCACCAGTTGGGATTATTAGAGATGTTGAAGTATCGTGTGGGAAAATAAAATATCCTACTAATTTTCTTGTTCTTGGCTCGCCACAAGATGATTTTGTTCCATTATATCTGGTAGACCCTCCTTGAATACCATCAATTCCATGATAGATTGTGGGAAGGAAACGGTTACCGTAAGTTTTGGGGATACGTCTCATGAGCTTAATTTATCTAAATTTGATAGTCAACTCCATGATAAAGAATTGTCTAGTAAGGATGAAATTATTGGTCTTGCTTCTATTGCTGTGCCTCCTATTGATCCTTTAGAACAATATTTGCTGGACCATGAAAATGATATGCACATGAATGAAAGGAATGAAACAGATAAGATTTTCTTTGATCAACATCCTATTCTGAAACACAACTTGCTTGTTGAAATACTAGGGGATCCTCCTCCACCCAAGGGTGATCCCGTGTTTGAGCTTATAGAATTACCGGATACTCCAAAATATGCTTATCTTGATGAAAACAATATATATCTTGTTATTATTAGTGCTAACCTTTCAGAGCATGAAGAACATAGATTATTGAAAACTCTAAGGAAGCACCGTGCGACTATAGGATATACTCTTGATGATCTTAAGGGCACTAGTCCCACTCTCTGTTAGCATAAAATTAAAATGGAGCCTGATGCTAAACCAGTTGTTGATCACCAACGACGGTTAAATCCTAAAATGAAGGAAGTGGTAAGAAATGAAATATTGAAACATCTGGAGGCAGGTATCGTTTACCCTATTGCTGATAGTAGATGGGTTGTCCCGTTAATTGTTTCCCTAAGAAAGGAGGTATTACCGTAGTTCCTAATGATAAAAATGAATTGATCCCGTAGAGAATTGTTACATGATATATAAAGGTAATTTATTTTAGGAAATTAAATAAAGCTACTGGAAAAGATCATTACCCTCTACCTTTCATTGATCAAATTCTAGAAAGACTATCCAAACACACACATTTCTGCTTTCTAGATGGTTATTCTGGTTTCTCTCAAATACCTGTCTCAAAAGAGGACCAAGAGAAGACCACTTTTACCTTCCCTTTTGGTACCTTTGCTTATAGACGTATGCCTTTTGATTTATGCAATGCACCTACTACCTTTCAAAGATGCATGGCTGCTATATTCTCTGATTTTTGTGAAAGGATTGTTGAGGTTTTCATGGATGATTTTTCCATTTACGGAACTTCTTTTGATGATTGTTTGAGCAACCTTGATCGAGTTTTGCATATATGCGAAGAAACTATTCTCGTCTTGAATTGGGAGAAGTGCCACATTATGGTGAATCAAGGTAATATCTTGGTACATAAAATTTCCGAAAGAGGTATTGAAGTTGACAAAGCTAAAGTTGATGCGATCGAAAAAATGACGTGTCCTACGGATATCAGAGGTATAAGAGGTTTCCTTGGTCATGTTGGGTTCTATAGGAGATTTATTAAAGACTTCTCTAAGATTTCTAGGCCGATCAATAATCTCTTGCAAAAAGATGTTCCATTCGTTTTTGATGATGATTGTGTAGAAGCTTTTGATATTCTTAAGAATGCCTTGATTTCTTCACCTGTTATTCAACCACCTGATTGGAACCCACCCTTTGAAATTATGTGTGATGCTAGTGATTATGTCGTTGGTCCTGCTCTAGGAGAAAGAGGTGATTAGAAATTAAATGTTATCCATTATGCTAGCAAAACTCTAGACAATGCTCAAAGAAACTATGCTACCACTAGAAAAGAATTTTTAGCAGTTGTGTTCGCTTCCGATAAGTTTAGACCCTATATTGTTGATTCTAAAGTAACTGTTCACACTGATAATGCTGCTATTAAATATCTTATGGAAAAGAAAGATGCTAAACCTAGACTTATCAGGTGGGTTCTTCTACTACAAGAATTTGATTTGCATATTGTTGATAGAAAGGGTGCTGATAACCCCATAGCAGATAACTTGTCTAGGTTAGAGAATGTTCTTGATGATCCACTACCTATTGATGATAGCTTTCCCGATGAACAATTAGCTGTCATAAATGCTTCTCATAATGCTCCTTGGTATGTTGACTATACTAATTACATTGTCGCTAAATTTATACCGCCTAGTTCCAAATACTAAAAAAAGAAAAAGTTCTTCTATGATTTAAGACATTACCTCTGGGATGAACCACACCTTTATAAAGAAGGAGTAGATGGTGTTATTAGAAATTGTGTACCTGAGCATGAACAGGAATAGATCCTACACAAGTGTCATTTCGAGGCCTACGGAGGACACCATGTGTTGGGGAATGTTGCATGGGAAACAAAAAAATTCCTACGCACACGCAAGATCTATCCATGGTGATGAGCATCTATGAGAGGGAGAGTGGATCTACATACCCTTGTAGATCGCTAAGCGGGAAGCGTTAAGAAACGCGGTTGGTGTAGTCGAACATCTTCGTGATCCAAATCGCCGAGCGTCCCGCGATCTCATCACGATCCGTCCCGCGATCAATCATGATCCGTCCCGCGAACTCATCACGATCCATCCCGTGATCTCATCATGATCCGTCCCGCGATCTCGTCACGATCCGTCTCGCAATCTTGATCACGGTCCTTTCGATCTAGCGCCGAACGGACGACACCTCCACGTTCAGCACATGTATAGCTTGATGATGATCTCCGCCTTCTTGATCCAGCAAGAGGGAGTGGAGAGGTAGAAGAGTTCTCCGGCAGTGTGTCGGCGCTGCGGTGATGGTGGTGGAGCTATTCCGGCAGGGCATCGCCTAAGCACTGCAGAAAACCGATCTAGAGGAGAAACCATGCACTAGAGGAACGGGTAGAACGTGGCTGAAAAATCTGTGCCAAAACCCTAAAATCCTCTAGTATATATAGGAGGAGAGGAGGAGGAGTCTTGGCTGCCAAATATCCAACCCTTGGGTCGACCAAAGTGGGGAGGAGAGGAGGACTCCTCCTCCAATCCTAGTAGGACTAGGATTCCTCCTTTTTTTGGCCTTTTCCACCTTTTTCCCTTTGGGCTTTTTCTCCCAGCCGCATGGGCCTTGTGTGGGACTTCCACCAGCCCACAAAAGGCTGGTATTTCCTCTCCCACAGACCATGAAGCCTCTTGGGTCGAAATACCCCTCCCAGTGGTCTCCCGGTACACTACCGGCACTCCCGGTACATTACCGATTAGCCCGAAACTTTTCCGGCGACCAAAATGGGACTTCCTATATAACAATATTTACCTCCGGACCATTCCGGAGCTCCTCGTGATGTCTTGGATTTCATCTAGGACTCCGGACAACCTTTGGTCACCACCATACATAACTCTATACTACCGAAACATCACCGAACCTTAAGTGTGCAGACCCTACGGGTTCGAGAACTATGTAGACATGACCGAGACACCTCTTTGGTCAATAACCAATAGCGGGCCCTGGATGACCATATTGGTTCCTACATATTCTACGAAGATCTTTATCGGTCGAACCTCTATGTCAAGGATTCAGTCAATCCCGTATAACGTTCCCTTTGTTCTTCGGTATGTTACTTGCCCGAGATTCGATCGTCGGTATCTCCATACCTAGTTCAACTTTGTTACCGGCAAGTCTCTTTACTCATTCCGTAATACAAGATCCCGTGGCTAACATTTAGTCACATTGCTTGCAAGGCTTGTTGTGATGTTGTATTACCGAGTGGGCCCTGAGATACCTCTTCGTCAAACGGAGTAACAAATTCCAGTCTTGATCCATGCCAACCCAACAGACACCCTCGGAGATACCTGTAGAGCACCTTTATAGTTACCCAGTTATGTTGCGACGTTTTATACACACAAGGCGCTCCTTCGATGTCTGTGAGTTGCATGATCTCATGGTCACAGGAACATATACTTGACATGCAGAAAACAGTAGCAACTAAGTGACACGATCATATGCTACGTTTGTAGTTTGGGTCTTGTCCATCACATCATTCTCCTAATGATGTGATCCCATTATCAAATGACATCTCATGTCCATGGCTAGGAAACCTTAACCATCTTTTGATCAACGAGCTAGTTCACTAGAGGCATCTAGGGATAGAGTGTTGTCTATTTAGCCACACTTGTAATGTGTTTCCATTTAATACAATTATATCATGGATAATAAACGATTATCATGAACAAGGAAATATGATAATAACTAATTTATTATTGCTCTAGGGCATATTTCCAACAGTCTCCCACTTGCACTAGAGTCAATAATCTAGTTCACATCACCATGGGATTCGCATTGTTATGAATCTAACACCCAATGAGTTCTGGGGCTCGATCATGCTTTGCATGTGAGAGAGGCCTTATAGTCAACGGGTCTGCGACACTCCACTTGGTACTATTCCAAATGGCTGCTCCACTATACGTATCTAGATTGCTACCACGAGTCATCCGGATTGGTGTTAAAGCTTGCATCGACGTGACTCTTTACGACGAACTCTTTATCACCTCCATAATCTAGAAACTTCTCCCCAGTCTCTTAGTTACTAAGGATAATCTTGCCCGCTGTCCAGTGCTCCATTCCAGGATCACTTTGAAACCTTCCGGCCATACTTATAGCAAGGCTGACATCGGGTCTTTGTGCACAGCATTGCATACATGATAGAGTCTATGGCTGAAGCATAGGGGATGACACTCATCTTTTCTCTATCTTCTGCAGTCACTGGGCATTGAGTCTTACTCAACTTTATACCTTACAAATCAGGCAATAACTCTTTCTCTGACTGATCCATTTTGAACTCTTTCAAAATCTTGTCAAGGTATGTACTCATTGAAAGTCTCATCAAGTATCTTGATCTATCTCTATAGATCTTGATGCTCAACAATTAGGTAGCTTTATCCAGGTCTTCCTTTGAAAAAATCTTTTCAATCACCCGTTTATGCTCTCCAGAAATTCTACATCATTTCCGAATAGCAATATGTCATCCACATATACTTATCAGAAACTCTTATAGTGCTCCCACTCACTTTATTGCAAATACAAGTTTCTCATAAACTTTGTATAGACTCAAAAAATTTGATCACCTCATAAAAGTGTATATTCCAACTCCGAGATGCTTGCTTCAGTTCATAGATGGATCACTGAAGCTTGCACACCTTTTAGCATCCTTAGGACTGACAAAACCTTCTGGTTGTATCACATACAACCTTTCCTCAAGAAAGGAAACGATGTTTTGGCATCCATCTGCCAGATTTCATAATTGAAAAATGCAGCAACTGCTAACATAATTCCAACAGACTTTAGCATCGCTACGAGTGAGAAAGTCTCATCGCAGTCAACTCTTTGAACTTGTCGTAAACTACTTTGCAACAAGTCGAGCTTTACAAATGGCAACATTTACCATCAGCGTCTGTCTTCATTTTAAAGATCCATTTGTACTTAAACGACCAGCCGTCCAACGAGCAAGTCCACCAAAGTCTATACTTGGTTTTCATACATGGAGCCTTTCTCGGATTTCATGGCCTCTAACCATTTGTTGGTTTCTGGGCCCATCATCGCTTCTCCATAGTTCGTAGGTTCATCGTTGTCCAACAACATGACCTTCAAGACAGGGTTGTCGTACCGCTCAGTAGCAGTACACGTCCTTGTCGACCTACGAAGTTCGATAGTAACTTGATCCGAAGCTTCATGATCATCATCATTAACTTCCTCTTCAACTGACGTAGGCTTCACAGAAACATCTTTCTGCGCTCTGCTACTTTCTGGTTGAAGCAGAGGTTCAAATAACCTCATCAAGTTCTATCCTCCTCCCACTCAATTCTTTCAAGAGAAACCCTTTCTCGAGAAAGGACCCAGTTTTAGGAACAAACATTTTCTGCTTGGATCTGAGATAGAAGGTTCACCCAACTGTTCTTAGGGTATTCTATGAAGATGCATTTGTCCGCTTTGGGTTCGAGCTCATTAGGCGAAAACATTTTCCACACAAGCGTCGCAGCCCCAAACATTAAGAAATGACACCTTAGGTTTCTATCAAACCATAGTTCACACGGTGTCATCTCAACGGATTTAGATGGTGCCCTATTTAAAGTGAATGTTGTTGTCTCTAATGCATAACCCCAAATTATAGTAATAAAATGATAATAGACATCATAGCACGCACCATATCCAATAGAGCACGACTATGATGTTCGGACACACCATCACACTATGGTGTTCCAGGTGGCGTGAGTTGTGAAACAACTTTCACATTGTCTAAAGTTGTATGCCAAACTCGTAACTTAGATATTCACGTCCATGATCGTATCGCAAACATATTTATCTTCTTGTCACGATGATCTTAAACTTCACTCTGAATTTGCTTGAACCTTTCAAACGATTCAGACTTGTGTTTCATTAAGTAAATATACACTATATCTGCTGAAATCATCAGTGAAGGTAAGAAAATAACGATGTCCACCGCACGCTACAAGACTCATTGGATTGCATACATCAACATGTATCATTTCCAATAAATCACTTGCCCGCTTCATCAAAACAGAAAACGGGGTCCTTAGGCTTCTTGACCAAGAGGCATGGTTCACATGTCTCAACCGATTCGAAATCGAATGAGTCCAAAGATCCATCAGAAGGAGTTTCTTCATGCGTTTTATACCAATATGACATTTAGCCGCAGTGCCACAAGTATGTGGTACTATTATTATTAACTTTGTATCTTTTTGGCATCAATGTTATGAACATGTGTATTACTACAATCAAGTTTCAACAAACCATTCTTACTGGGTGCATGACCATTGAAGCTATTATTAATGTAAATAGAATAACCATTATTCCCTAACTTAAATGAATAACCGTGTTGCAATGAACATGATCTAATCACGTTCATGCTCAACGCAAAAAACACCAAATAACATTTATTTTACGTTCGTCACTAATCTCGAAGGTAGAGAGAGCGTGCGATGTTGATCACATCAACCTTGGAAACATTTCCAACACACATCGTCACCTCACACTTAGCTAGTTCTCCGTTTATTCCGTAGATTTTATTTCGAGTTACTAACATTTAGCAATCGAACCGGTATCCAATACCCAGGTGCTACTAGGAGTACAAGCAAGGTACACATCAATAACACGTATATCAAATATACTTCTGTCGACGTTGCCAGCCTTCTTATCTACCAAGTATCTAGGGTTGTTCCACTTCAGCAACCTCTCTCCTCATAATTGAAGCACTTAGTCTCGGGTTTGGGTTCAACTTTTGGGTTGCTTCACTGGAGCAGCAACTGACTTTCCATCCATGAAGTTTCCCACCTTGCCCTTGCCCTTCTCGAAACTAGTGGTTATACTAACCATCAACACTTGATGCTCCTTCTTGATTTCTACCTTTGCGGTGTCAAACATCGCGAACAGCTCAGGGATCATTAATTCTATCCCTGGCACTTTATAGTTCATCACCAAGTTCTAGTAGCTTAGTGAAAGTGACTTGGAGAACTATATCAATCACTATCTTATCTGGAAGATCAACTCCCACTCGATTCAAGCGATTGTAGCACCCAGACAATCTGAGCACATGCTCAACGATTGAGCTATTCTCTTTCATCTTACAGGCAAAGAATCTTGTTGGAGATCTCATATCTCGCAACACGGGCACAAGCCTGAGATCCTAATTTCAGCTCTTATAACATCTCATATGTTCCATGACGTTCAAAACGTTTCGAAGCCTCAATTCTAAGCCAAAATGCATGACGCACTAAACTATCAAGTAGTTATCAAAACGTGCCTGTCAGATGTTCACAACATCTACAAACAATGCTAGAGGGGTTGGTGCACCGAGCGGTGCATTAAGGACATAAGCCTTCTGTGCAACAATGAGGACAATCCTCAGACCACGGAGCCAGTCCGGAATATTGCTACCATCATCTTTCAACTCTATTTCTCTAGGAACATATAAAATTCAAGGGAGCTACAATGTGAGCTAGTAATCTACAACATAATTTTCCAAAGACACTACTAACTATGTTCATGAAAATGAGTTCAATTAATCATATTACTTAAGAACTCCCACTCAAATTGACACCCCTCTGGTCATCTGAGTGATACATGATCCAAATTCACCAACTCAAGTCCGACCATCACGTGAGTTGAGGTGGTTACAATGGTGAACATCATCATGTTGATCGTATCTACTATATGACTGATGTTTGACCTTTTGGTCTCTTGTGTTCCGAGGCCATGTCTATACATGCTAGGCTTGTCAAGTTTAACCCGAGTAATCTGCATGTGCAACACTGGCTTGCAGCCGCTGTATGTGAACGTAGAGTCTATCACACCCGATCATCACGTGGTGTCTCAACACGATGAACTTTCGCAACGGTGCACACTCGGGGAGAACACAATTTTATCTTGAAATTTAAGTGAGGGATCACCTTATAGTGCTACCGTCATACTAAGCAAAACAAGGTGCATAAAAGGATTAACATCACATGCAATTCATAAGTGACATGATATGGCCATGAACTTGTGCTTTAGATCTCCATCTTGAAATCACCGACATGATCTCCATCGTCACCGGCACGACACCATGATCTCCATCATCTTGATCTCCATCAACGTGTTGCCATCAGGGTTGTAACTCCCTTCATGCTTCTACTACTATTGCTACCTTTTAGCGCTAAAGTAAAGCATTACATAGCGCTTAATGATTGACACGCAGGTCATACAATAATTAAAGACAACCCTATGGCTCCTGCCGGTTGCCGTACTCATCGACATGCAAGTCGTGAAATTCTATACATCACATGATCATCTCATACAACACATATATCACATCATGTAATTGGCCATATCACATCACAAAATACCCTGCAAAAACAAGTTAGACGTCCTCTAATTGTTGTTGCATGTTTTACGTGGCTGCTACGGGTTTCTAGCAAGAACGATTCTCACCTACCATAAACCACAACGGTGATACACAATTTGCATTTCAACCTTCTCAAGGACCGCCTTTGTCGAATCCGATCCAACTAAAGTGAGAGAAACTGCCACCCGCAAGCCATCTAGGCAACAAGTTGCGTCGAGGGAACCGGTCTCTCGTAAGCATACGAGTAATGTTGGTCCGGGCTGCTTCATCTCACAATACCGCTGAACCAAAATCCGACCAAGGGAGGAAGCAATCTAAGCATCAACGCCCACAAACTCTTTGTGTTCTACTCGAGATCTCATCTACACATAGACCTAGCTCATGATGCTACTGTTGGGGAACATTGCATGGGAAACAAAAAATTTCCTACGCACACACAAGATCTATCCATGGTGATGAGCATCTACGAGAGGGAGAGTGGATCTACATACCCTTGTAGATCGCTAAGCGGGAAGCGTTAAGAAACGCGGTTGGTGTAGTTGAACGTCTTCGCGATCCAAATTGCCGAGCGTCCCGCGATCTCATCACGATCCGTCCCGCGATCCAATCACGATCCATCCCGCGAACTCATCACGATCCGTCCTGTGATCTCATCACGATCCGTCCCGTGATCTCATCACGATCCGTCTCGCAATCTTGATCACGGTCCTTCCGATCTAGCGCCGAACGGACGGCACCTCCGCGTTCAGCACACGTACAGCTTGATGATGATCTCCGCCTTCTTGATCCAGCAAGAGGGAGCGGAGAGGTAGAAGAGTTCTCCGGCAGCGTGACGGCGCTGCGGTGAGGGTGGTGGAGCTATTCCGGCAGGGCTTCGCCTAAGCACTTCAGAAAACCGATCTAGAGGAGAAACTATGCACTAGAGGAACGGGTAGCACGTGGCTGAAAAATCTGTGCCAAAACCCTAAAATCCTCTAGTATATACAGGAGGAGAGGAGGAGGAGTCTTAGCTGCCAAGAATCCAGCCCTTGGGTCGACCAAACTGGGGAGGAGAGGAGGACTCCTCCTCCAATCCTAGTAGGACTAGGATTCCTCCTTTTTTGGGCCTTTTTCCACCTTTTCCCTTTGGGCTTTTTCTCCCAGCCGCATGGGCCTTGTGTGGGAATTCCACCAGCCCAAAAATGGCTGGTATTTACTCTTCCACAGCCCATGAAGCCTCTTGGGTCGAAATACCCCTCCCGGTGGTCTCCCGGTACAGTACCGACACTCCCGGTACATTACCGATTAGCCCGAAACTTTTCCGGCGACCAAAATGGGACTTCCTATATATCAATCTTTACCTCCGGACCATTCAGGAGCTCCTCGTGACGTCCGGGATTTCATCCGGGACTCCGAACAACCTTTGGTCACCACCATACATAACTCCATACTACCGAAACGTCAGCGAACCTTAAGTGTGCAGACCCTACGGGTTCGAGAACTATGTAGACATGACCGAGACACCTCTACGGTCAATAACCAATAGCGGGCCCTGGATGACCATATTGGTTCCTACATATTCTACGAAGATCTTTATCGGTCGAACCTCTATGTCAAGGATTCTTTCAATCCCGTATAACGTTCCCTTTGTTCTTCGGTATGTTACTTGCCCGAGATTCGATCGTCGGTATCTTCATACCTAGTTCAACCTTGATACCGGCAAGTCTCTTTACTCGTTCCGTAATACAAGAACCCGTGGCTAACATTTAGTCACATTTCTTGCAAGGCTTGTTGTGATGTTGTATTACCGAGTGGGCCCTGAGATACCTCTCCGTCAAACGGAGTAACAAATTCCAGTCTTGATCCATGCCAACCCAACAGACACCCTCGGAGATACCTGTAGAGCACCTTTTTAGTCACCCAGTTACGTTGCGACGTTTGATACACACAAGGCACTCCTCCGATGTCTGTGAGTTGCATGATCTCATGGTCACAGGAACATATACTTGACATGTAGAAAATAGTAGCAATTAACTGACATGATCATATCCTACGTTTGTAGTTTGGGTCTTGTCCATCACATCATTCTCCTAATGATGTGATCCTGTTATCAAATGACATCTCATGTCCATGGCTAGGAAACCTTAACCATCTTTTGATCAACGAGCTAGTTCACCAGAGGCATACTAGGGACAGAGTGTTGTCTATTTACCCACACATGTAATGTGTTTCCATTTAATACAATTATAGCATGGATAATAAACGATTATCATGAACAAGGAAATATGATAATAACTAATTTATTATTGCCTCTAGGGCATATTTCCAACACCATGTTGGAGATAGAACTATACATAAGGTATTACAATCTGGTTTTATTGGCCTTCTCTCTTCAAGGATGCTCATAAGTTTGTCTTGTCATGTGAAATGTCAAATAATTGGCAATATTAGTAGATGTCAGGAAATGCCTATGAATTACTCTCTTGTTATTGAACCATTTGAGGTTTGGGGTTTGGATTATATGGGACCTTTTCCAATGTCCAACGAGTATACTCAAATTTTTGTTACTGTTGATTATGTTACTAAGTGGGTAGAAGCTATTCCAACTAATAGTGATGATCATAACACCTCTATTAAGATGCTTAAAGAAGTTATTTTCGCTAGATTTGGAGTCCCCAGATATTTATTGACTGATGGTGGTTCACATTTTATTCATGGTGCTTTCTGCAAATTGCTTGCCAAGTATGATGTTAGTCATAGAATTGCATCTCCCTATCATCCTCGGTCTAGTGGTCAAGTAGAATTAAGCAATAGACAAACTAAATTGATCTTGCACAAGACGGTTAATAGATCTTGGAAGAATTGGTCCAAGAAAGTTGATGATGCATTATGGGCTTATACAACTGTTTCTATAAGAACCCTATGGGTATGTCTCCGTAAAAAAGGTTTATGGTAAAGCATGTCACTTACCTCTAGAGCTAGAGCAACACCCCGTTATGCCTGGCGAGATCTAGACTGGCCCAACAGACCAAGACTATTCTTTCCTACACACTTTGTCCTCACTCGTGCGCACCCAGGACCAACTTTCCGGTCGGTCACCCATCCTAGAATTGCTCCAAGCCAAGCACGCTTAACTTTGGAGTTCTTTTTGAATGGGATCTCGGAAAAGAAGGAATTCCTGGTTGATATGAGTAGTCTATCATTCCTATTAAGCTAGGCTCTCACATATACAATTCTCGTTTAAGATTTGTTGTAGGAAAACTTCTCTCTAAATTGGAAGGGCCTTACATTGTCAAGGAAGTATATCGTTTCGGTGCCATCAAGATAAACAACGCCGAAGGCACAAACTCGAAGGTGGTAAACGGGCAAAGAATCAAACATTATATCTCAGGTACTCCCATAAATGTTGCAACCGATGTTATCAATACCATAACTCTGGAAGAGTATATTAGGGAGATCTACCGGAACGTTTCAAACTCTGAAAAGGAATAGGTTTGTGGTACAGTAAGTAAACCGACTCCAAGACTTTCCCAATAGCAATTTTACTCAGTTTTGGATATTTAAAAATTTAGGAAAATCATAAGTAGTCCGAAAGATGCACAAGGAGGTGACAAGCCTGCTAGGCGCGGCCACCCCCTGGCCGCGCCCAGGGTGCTTACCACCACACCGTGCACCCTTCGGACTCCATTTTCTTGTGGTCCACTCTTTCGGGTCGGCAAAAATTCATCATATAATCTCTCAAAGGTTTGCACTTTTGTATCATGACAATACCTCATGTTTTCGTTTTGAGCTATTTCTGTAGCAGATTTGGAGCAAGCTGTCTTCACAAGAGTCGATCGGGGAGAGTCATGTTTCTCACCCAACACAGGAACCTGGAGCATACATTGAAGCTAATCACTTTGGGTGAACCACGGAGGAGGATATGCTGGCCGACTTGAATAGGATGGATGCCATGGAGGAAGACCAAGAAGTTAACTCTCATCCACAACCTGGAGCCATGTTGGAGGAACTTTAGAGCTTAGCAATCCCGATTTCGGTCATCCCTCCTGATGCTAAATTTATTACTTATGAAAATCTAAAAAGGAATGCTATCTTTTCACCCACAGCAATGAAACATCCATGGGTGAAGGAATCTCTAACCGTCATTGGAAAACTTCACAAGGAAATAATGGATCTCAGGCGTCAAAATAACAAGCTTTAGGAGAAGAATCGCATTCTGAGGGGTATCATGTGACAGCCCAAGTGCTGCCCCTGCCTTTTATGGACTTGTAACCTATGTGGACCCATGTGTCATGTGTTTTATGATATGAGTTTTCTCCTTGCCATGTCATTGTCTCATGCATCATGCATCTCATCATCAAGTCATGCATATTATCTTGTGGTGTGCTTCTATGTGTCCTTGTTGTGATGTTGTGAGTGGTCTTGTGTATGAGTGTGCATGAGTGGGCTTCAACCTCCTCCCCTCTCTCTTATATTCAAAAGACCAATTCCTAAAACCTTTTATTCCTATTGTCAGTCTTCAGCAGAATTTTCTTGCTAATTAAATCTGTTAAAAATGTTCAAGATGTAGGAACTATTATTTTGAGTTTGAATGTTCTGCTCTCTGTGATGTTTGGACTTTAGGCTCATGGGGTTTTGAATAACAGAGGTGTTGTTTTCATAAAAGTATTAAAATTGCTTGCCTTAAAAATCGACTTGTTTATTTTTATTAAATAGGTCACATTTCCTTTTTAGGCAGAAGTATTTTTGTTTGATCAAAAACCCCTTTTCTTTTTACCTGAGGATTTTTCTTGTTTTTATCTTTTTATTAATAGGACTTCCTCTGTTTTTATTTTGTGTGTGTGAGAGAGCTGGCAAGTGGGTCTTTTCCTTCTTTTCCTGGCCCAGTTTCTTCCCCCGCGCGACCTAGCCAAGTAGCAGACGATTACCTGCTCCCGTTTCGTCTCTGTCAGGTTCAGTGAGCGACGCCTAAGAGAGAGAGCTTGCGTGAGCACCAACGCCATCGCTGTCAGGGGCTCACGGACATTGAGGCGACCCCTTATTTAAGCGCACGGATCCCTAGGGTTCATTCTTTCCCTCGCCGCCGCCGCTGCTTAATTCTTCTCCTCCTCCTTCCCCTCCTTTCTTTTGTCAGGTAAGTTTAGAGAGGTGAGACTCAGAGAAGTCACCGGTCCTTGTCATCGTCATCCTCACGTCTCTGGTGGTCCTCCTCTGCGCCGGCATGATGTGGCGGTCGCGGACCATCCCCGCATCCCGTTCCCGGCGCTAGGGTGTCATGGGAAGGCCCTCGTCGTCTTCTTCTTCCTCGCTAGCTCCGCACTCCCGAAGCTCGTCGTCGTTCTTCTTCCTCTTCCTCGCCGCCGCGTCGTCATCCTTCTTCCTCCTCTTCATCACGCTCCAAGCCGTCGTCGTCCCCCTCTCAGTGAGCCGTCGCGTCCCCTACTGTTGTCGTATGCGTAGCTCGTCGTCGCCGTAGTGTTTGTCATCGCTGTTTCGTCCAAGGCAGGGTCTTGAGGGTCGTTGCCTCCATCCCCTCGTCGCAAGATGAGCAGGGGATGGACTCCCCGTAGAGTCGGCAGCTCCCGCAGTAGGTCCGTGTCGCTGGAGAGTCCCCTCCATCGCCAGAATCGTCGCCGTCGTTCCCTCTATCGCCGTAGTCGAGCAGATTCAGTTTCATCAGTGTTGTGCATGGGCAGTTAGTATTAGAAGCGCTCCCCCTCCTTCCTGTTGTGATCCATCGAGTGGCGAAGTGGCAACCGGCTTGGGAGATGGACCATGAGGTCGCGGGATCGAGTCCCCGCTCCCCCCTTTTCCCTCTTTTTCTATTGGATGGGTGCGGTGTTGTGTGTTTGGATCTAGTGTCTGTGCGGACCCCGTGTGTGGTGTGGTGTGTGTGTAGGATCTGGTGTGGTTGTGAGCCAGATCCAGGTGTGGTTGCGGTGTTGTGTGCGTGTGTGCCTGCGTGGTGTGTGTGTGGATCTGTTGTGGCCAGCAGGATCTAGAGTGTTGTGTGTGTGTGACAACTGGGCCCAAGCCCCACTTGTCATACACTAGGGGGCCCTAGTGAGTATGCCAGGTGGGTCCCCCTCCTATTTGTGTTTTCTTTTATTTGTTTATGTTTTTGTGGTGTTATAAATGGATTATTTCCTTTTCTAGTATAATTGATAAATGTGGTATGAGCATTTATGGATATGTGCATTCCTAGTAAATTTTCACTTACAGGAATGAGTGGTGTTTTGCTATCTTGTGTTTTGCCATGATGCTCCATGTAAACATATGAATATGATACATGAAATTGGGGTAGAAAAATCTCAGGAATCCATTGGTGCAATTGGTTTGGTCTTTTGAGCAAGTTTTGTCAAAATGTCATTTTGTCTCAAAGTGCCATTTTGTCATTTTTGTTATATTTAATCCATGCATCCTATGATATTTGTACCAACATGAATATTATAGTTTTTGATGAGTAGAAAGCCATGGTATTTACTTTGTCATGTTAAACTTGCATATAAGTGGGAACCATGCTCTAAAGTAGCTACTAAAATGTTTCCAAGTGTGAGAATCTGTTAATATTTTTATGCCATGTAGAGTGGATGCTACCAAGTGATATGTTGTGAATTAGCTCAAGCTCAGTGCTAGTGTTTTGAAATAGATGTTGTCCTCTACCATCCTTTTAATGTTCATGCCATGAGATGGTCTCTATCACCATTGGTTTCTGCTGTCAACTTTCTATCAGCTTAACTCAGATTCCAGAAAACTATTATTTTCACCAAGTCCCTAAAATCTGTTTCATCATGCCAACTTGTGAGCTTCATGCTTATCGATGTGTGACTCCATTCTAGATTGTGTAGTTGGATAATTTGAT
The DNA here is from genome assembly GCA_022496015.1 of Hordeum marinum. Taxonomy (NCBI): domain Eukaryota; kingdom Viridiplantae; phylum Streptophyta; class Magnoliopsida; order Poales; family Poaceae; genus Hordeum; species Hordeum marinum. The sequence continues at coordinate 252,403,121 of CM039673.1, forward strand.
AAGCATGCTATGTAGTTTCTGTCAATCCCATGTTTTTGGTTGGAGAGTTCCTGTAGCTCTATTTATTGGCTGTGAAAGTTGCTATGTTACTGTTTTGTGGCAGATTGTTTGTTTTAGTTTTGTGACTTCTGAGAGCTATACTCCATGGAATTGCTTGATCTTTTGCTCCATTGTGGTTGGTTTTTAATTGCCCATCCAATGTCTACCTTTGAAAGCCAAGGAATATCCCATGGCCTTCTTTGTCTTGTGTTTTGCCTTCGTAACTTGTCGTGAGCGTAGCGTGAGAACCGTAGCTCCTTTTCTTACGTTCTACATATGCATTTGTATCGATTTTGCCTGAAGCATCCATATTTTCCATGATCATGCATGTTTAAATAACTTAACATGAGGTTATGTCCAGAATTGTGAATAACCAAACTATTGCATGTGAAACATGACTAGTTCAGGATTGCCATGTTAAATTCTTCAAATGAATCATGCATCATCTTGTTTGAGCATTGAAACTTGGTTGGATGTTTATTATTGCAGTTTCTCTTGGGTAGACGCGAGTTTTCAAACTGAGTACGAGGATCCAGGAGAGTACCACTACGAGGACCCCGCTCTTTGTCCCTCTAAATAACCAACAGGCAAGATGATCGTACCCGGATCCCGACACTATTTTTGCTTTGCTAGATGTCTCATTATTATCGTTACTTATGCATTACCTACCACATGAATGTCAAGCCTCCTACATTGCCATGATAGCCTCTAACCCCTCCACATCCTAGCAAACCTTGTTTGGCTAAGTTACCGCTGCTCAGCCTCTCTTATAGCGTTCTTAGTTGCAGGTGCAGGTTGTTTCCATGTGATAACATGGATTTTGGCATATCACAATATTATATGCTATTTAATTTAGTGCACATATATATGTTGGTATGGTGGAAGGCTTGGCCTTTTTCTTGGTGTTTTGTTCCACTTTTACCGCCATAGTTTCTTGTTAGCGGTGTTATGTTTCCGTATTTTGCGCTCCTAACATGCTCGGGGTTGTTATGGGGACCTCCTTGATTATTCGGTTGAGATTAAAACTTGTCCGGCAAGACCCAACATTGGTACTATTTGCCTAAACAACTTAATAAAATTTGCATAGGGCTTTGCAATCCCGTGAATAATTAATCAACCCTCGGGCCAGTGCTCCTCATGAGTGTTGGTCCAAACTAGAGCACCGTGCGGGGCCAACCCGGGGTAACTCGGGATATTTCTATCAGTCCACCGTACACTAGCTTATCAGGTTGTGTCTTGAGAATGAGATACGCAGCTCTTATCGGGTTCGTCGACACGTCGGGTGGTCTTGCTGACATGTTTTACCTTTATTGAGTGGCTTGCGTGTGGAACTCTAACTTTCTTCGGGTTATCCCAAGGTGTTGGAATTCCTTTGGAGTTGCCTAGGATGATCACGAGATCCGTGGTCGAGGTTATGCCCGCGGAGTGTGGTTAATTTATGATGGACTAGTTGGAACACCCTTACAGGGTTAAAACTATCGGAAAGCCATGCCCGCGGTTATGTGGCAACTTGGATATTTGTTTAACACCCGGTTATAGATAACTTGAAGTAAACTCTAATAAAATGCACCGACTATGTGAGTAGCCGTGATCGTCTCTACTCGTGAACATGATCCGAGAGAGAACATGGTGGGGTTATGATTAACGTAAGTAGGTGTTCAGGATCTCTTAGAGGTCATTTTAGTTCTCGACAGTTTATTGTAGACCACATATTAACTTTCATGTTTCGTAAGATTAGCCACCATAAATGCTTAGTGCTGCTGCAACCTAGACACATACCCCATTCCAACCTATAAGCTTGAATAGCCTCGGTACCCGGGTGCGAGATTGTTGAGTCCCCGTGGCTCACAGATTACTACAACAATCTAGGTGCAGGTACTGATTAGGTCGTGCTAGATGATGTGACGTGGCTCGAGTGGGAGTATGACGAGGAGCGTGGCAGGATGTACATCACTTATCCAGACAAGTAGAGTGGCCGTGGTCAAGATCTTCGGGCTAGCAAGCCAGTGTCATTGCATCATTTTATAGTTTGATTTTGTCCGTAGCTAGACCCTTCCTTTGTATGGATGATTGAATAAATTGTGTGGATTTTTAATTTAGTATGTGGTGCGTGTAAGATAACACATATACTCTTCTTTTCCTAAATGAATGTAATGATGTTGTACTTGCGAACGGCAAGATGCGCCTCTATCCCCGTCGAGGACCTCATGTCTTAATATGGATAGGCGTGCATCTTGGGCATGACAAGTTGGTATTCAGAGCCATACGACCATAGGAGCCCTTTGCTTGATCGAACTTGGCCAAGTTGAGTCTAGTAAAAACTATTTTGTGTCTAGTTATATCAGAGAGTAGGTTTCTTTTTACTCCTCTTCTATGCTCTAGTGAGGTATTCGACTTAGGAATTTTGATTCTACTCCTCTTCTTGCTCAAATTATTTTTAGGATCACGTGGGTATTTTGGAGTCTATATGATACCGATGTGACGGAGTTCTGTCTTGGTGCCTCCTGTCTGACTTGATTTCTTCCAGGCAGTCAAGCTCCAGGGAATTTTGGAACATTGTTATCATTGAGCTTCCTTAGTATCTCAGGACGGAGAGCGTTCGGAATTACTTCAATACTTGTCGTGGTGAGATAAGGTCGGAGTCACCCAGTACTGGGGAGGCGTCCGGGGTACCACCATGGTTTAGTATCGTTGTGCTTTTGAGGATTCAAGTTAGATGGATTTGCAAAAGCCTCTGGTTATGTGTTGAAGGATGGATACAGTTGGGGTGTAGGTTTGCTAGTTGTGTGAGATATTTCCTCCTTGTATCCCCCACACCGGATTGCATAACCAGAAAGTTTTTGGAAGTTCTTAGGTGGGAACTCATGTAGTATCTAGGATCATCTTCTTCAGATGCATGAGGGATTATACATTTGTTACGAACAACATTAGCTCAATACTTTTGTGTTATTGCACGTGGCTTCTAATATCTAATGGTGTTAGCGCAAAACTGAAGAAGGCATTCTTGCTAATTTTTTAGTAGGAAGGCTGTTTGTGTTATTCATTCAGTTTCTTTCAAGCATTTGATTCAGCTTTTGAATCCATCTTATCAATGAGGTGCTAATGTTTTGTCCATCTTCAGGATGGCTCCACCAACTCACGGGAATTCGGGTCATGGTGAGGAGCAGGCTGATGTTCCATCACCCCCGCCACTGCCTCCTCCTCTAGACGCTTGGCAAGCTGTGATGGACGCAACCAATGCAAACACTCAGATGTTGCTCGGGCTGTTGCAAGAAAGAGATCAGGGTTAGCAAGGCTTTCAAGGGAATTTTCAGAATCAACCTTAGTTTGCGACGCACAACCGGTTCCTTGCCAACCAGCCCAAGTCTTTCACCTGTTGTGAGCAGCCTTTTGATGCTGATGATTGGCTCCATGACATGAGTAAGCATTTTGAGTGCAACAATGTCAGACCAGAGGACTTTGTCATGTTCGCGTCGTTCCAGCTCAAGGATCAGGTAGCTGATTGGTGGCAGCAGTACAAGGATTCCAGGGGTGATTGTGTTGTTACTTTGGACGATTTCTGTCATGACTTCAGGGCCCATTACATTCTGACAAGCTTTGTCCAGGAGATGCATGAGAAATTCAGGCACCTGAAGCAGGGGAGTAAGTCTGTCTATCAATACAACATCGAGTTCCAGAATCTAGCCCGCTATGCTAAGCAAGATGTTCCACATGACAAGGCCATGATCTATTAGTTCAGAGGTGGTCTCAAGGATGAGCTTCTGCCAGGTCTAGTCCTTCAAGAGCCTCGTGAGTTTGATCAGTTCTACAACATGGCTTTGAAGGTCGAGGCAACTCAGCTCAAGTTGGAGAACTCAAGGAAGCGTTCAAGGGATTCATATTCTTCTTCTTCCAGCTCTCAGATGGTTCCTAAGCAGCAGAAATATTGGGTGCCTAATCCTCCTCTGTTTTGTCCTCCTCAGCAGCAGAAGCAGTTATGTGGCCGTGTTTCTTCCCACCCACCCAACCCATGATATCAGCAGAGACCCCAGGCGCCAAGGTCAGCTTTTGTTCCTCCTCCAGGCAACTTTCGTCCTCTATCTGAGGTTACTTGTCACAAGTGTGGTCAGAATGGTCACTACTCAAACAAATGCAACCAACGGCATCTTCCGCCTCCTCCTCCAGTCAGACCTCCAAGCAATGCAATGGTGAAGCATAATCCCAAGACTGCAAGAGTGAATATGGTGAGAGCACCAGAGGCATAGGATTCTTCTCAAGTGGTCATGGGTGATATCTCAGTTAATTATATTCCTGCAAAAGTGTTGTTTGATACTGGTGCATCGCATTCATTCATGTCTAGACCTTTTGCTATGAAGAATGATTTCTATTCCGAGATGTTGAGTAGACCTTTGGATGTTGTTTCTTCGGGCGTGGCCATGAAAACCACCTCCATTGTTCCGAATGTTTCTATCAAGATGGGCAATTATTCTTTCTTGGCTTCTCCTTATGTTCTCGGTAGTTCTGACATTGACCTCATTTTGGGCATGGACTTCCTGGCTATGAACAAGGCATATGCTAATTGTCAAGCAAAAGAAGTCAAGCTGACTCATCCTTCAGAAGATGTGATTATTTTCGCGGCTCGATGATACAATCCGTCTCTTTGCTCTTAATGAGAAGGGTGAAATCTTGGCTATTTCTCAAATTCTGGTGGTTTGTGAGTATGAAGATGTCTTTCCAGAAGAATTGCTAGGAATGCCTCCGCATCGGCCAGTCAAGTTCGCGACTGACCTCGAGCCCGGAACTGAACCGGTTTGCCAGCGCCCTTATAAACTTGGCCACGAAGAGCTGAAATAGTTGAAGAAGCAGCTAGATGAACAAGAACGTCTGGGTCTGATCAGACCAAGTTCTTCTCCATGGGGTTGTGGTGTTTTGTTTGTCAAGAACAAGGATGGCACAGACCGGCTTTGTGTCGATTACCGTCCATTGAACAAGAAGACAATCAGAAACAAGTACCCACTTCCCAACATCAATGAGTTGTTTGAACAACTGAAAGGTGCCAAGGTTTTCTCGAAGCTTGATTTTGGCATGGGCTATCATCAAATTCTCATTCGCGAAGAAGATATTCCAAAGATCGCTTTCAGGACGAGTTTTGGCTCTTATGAGTACACCATCATGTCGTTTGGTCTTGCAAATGCTCCTCCAACCTTCTCAAGAATGATGAACTTCATATTCTCTCCTTTCAAGAATGAGTTCCTCTTGGTCTATTTGGATGATATCCTTGTGTTCTCGGAGACCAAAGAAGAGCATGCACAGCATATCAGGCTTGTGCTTGACAAGTTAAGAGAGCATCGATAATATGCCAAGTTTTCCAAGTGTGAGTTTTGGCTCAATGAAGTGGTGTACCTTGGGCATGTGATCTCTGCCGAGGGCATTAAAGTGCACCCTAAGAAAGTTGAGGCAATCTTGAAGTGGGAGCCTCCTCAGAATGTGAAGCAACATTGTAGCTTCCTCGGGCTTGCTAGCTATTGCAGAAGATTCGTGGAGAACTTCTCTCAAATTGCTAAGCTTCTATCTAATCTCCTTCAGAAGAATGTCAAGTATGTTTGGTCTCCTGAGTGTGATGTGGCATTCAATACGCTCAAGTAGAGACTGACTTCCGCTCCAGTTCTTGTTCCTCCCGAGCAGTCAAAGCCTTTCCAAGTTTTCTGTGATGATTCTCTCCAAGGTCTTGGTGGTGTTCTCATGCAAGATAAGAATATTGTTGGTTATACCTTGCGTCAGTTGAAGCCTGCGGAGAAGAACTACCCCACGTCATGATCTTGAGTTGGCGGCAGTTGTGCGTGCTCTGATGACTTGGACGCATTTGTTGTTGGGTAGACCAGTTGAGGTGTACACCAATCACAAGAGCTTGAAGTACATTTTCACTCAAACCAATCTTAATCTTTGGCAGTCTCGTTGGGTGGAAATGCTTGAGGACTTCAATCCAAGCATTGAGTATACTCCTGGAAAAGCAAATATCATTGCAGATGCGCTCAGCCAAAAAGCATACTGCAACAGTCTCATTCTGAAGCCTCTTCAACCCGAGCTTTGTGAAGCCTTCCGTAAGATCAACCTTCAAATGATTCCGCAAGGATTTCTTGCCAATCTTCAAGTCTCTCCGACTTTGGAAGATCAGGTTCAGCAGGCTCAACCTCTTGACGCAATGGTGAAGAAAGTGAAGAAAGGTGTGGCCAAGGGCATTCCGAAGTATAAGTGCTTTGGCGTTGATGACAAAGATACTTTGTTCTTTGAGGACTGTCTGGTGGTTCCAAAAGGTGATCTCAGGAAGGTTATCATGGACGAAGCACACAATTCTCTTCTATCCATTCATCCAGGCAGTTCCAAGACGTATCAGGATCTCAAGCAAACCTTCTGGTGGACTTGCATGAAGCATGAAATTGCTCAGTTCGTGAACGAGTGTGATGTTTGTCGCAGAGTGAAGGCAGAACATCAATGTCCAGCTGGTCTTGTTCAGCCTTTGCCTATCCCAGAATGGAAATTCGATCATGTGGAGATGGATTTCGTCACTGGGTTTACCAAGTCCAAGAGAGGCAACGATGCCATCTTTGTGGTTATCGACAAGCTGACCAAAGTTGCTCATTTCCTTCCAGTCAAAGAATCTATCGCGACAGCTCTGCTAGCAGAGTTGTATACATCAAGGATAGTTTCTTTGCCTGTTATTCCTCAACTCATCTCATATGACCATGGAAGCCTCTTTACTTCGAAGTTTTGGGAGTCCTTCCAGACTGCTATGAGTACCAAGATCCGTTTCAGCACTGCATTCCATCCGCAAACAAGTGGTCAAGTTGAGAGAGTCAATGAGATCGTTGAAGATATGCTCAGAGCCTGTGTGATTTCGTCCGGCATGAAATGGGAAGACTGCCTTCCATATGCTGAATTCTCATACAATAATAGCTTTCAGGCTAGCTCAGGCAAGGCCCCTTTCGAGATTCTCTATGACACGAAGTGTCGTACCCTGCTTAACTGGTCTGAAACCAGTGAGCATCAAATTTTGGGAAATGACATGATCACCGAAGTAGAAGAGATGTGTTGTGTCATTCGTAAGAACCTCAAAGCAGCTCAATCCTGACAGAAGAGTTATTATGATAACAAACATCAGGATTTCTCCTTTCAAGTTGATGATCTAGTGTATCTCAGAGTCTCTCCCATGAAGGGCACTCAGCGGTTTGGAATTAAAGGGAAGCTAGCTCCTCGCTTTGTTGGTCCTTTCAGAGTTGTTGGCAAGAGAGGTGAACTTGCATATCAGCTAGAGCTTCCTCCGGACTTCACATATGTGCACGATGTCTTCCATGTCTCTCAACTCCGGAGGTGCTTCAAGACTCCCGAGCGTACCATTGACCTCCAAGACATTGATCTCCAAGAAGACCTCTCTTATCGTGAGCATCCAGTGGCAATTCTCGAAGAAACTGAGCGTAAGACTTGCAACAAGTCAATCAAGTTTCTCAAGGTGAGGTGGTCTCATCATTCTGACAAAGAAGCTACTTGGGAACATGAGGATCTTCTCCGTTCCGAATATCCAGAGTTCTTTTGTTCCTAGATCTCGGGTCAAGATCCTGTTGTAGTGTGAGAGAGTTGTGACATCCCAAGTGCTTCCCATGCCTTTTATGGCCTTGTAACCTATGTGGACCCATGTTTCATGTGTTGTATGATATGAGTTTTCTCCTTGCCATGTCATTGTCTCATGCATCATGCATGATGCATCTCATCATCATGTCATGCATATTATCTTGTGGTGTGCTTCTATGTGTCCTTGCTATGATATTGTGAGTGGTCTTGTGTATGAGTGTGCATGAGTAGGCTTCAACCTCCTCCCCTCTCTCTTATATTCGAAAGACCAATTCCTAAAATCTTTTATTCCTATTTTCATTCTTTAGCAGAATTATCTTGCTAATTAAATCTGTTAAATATGTTCAGGATGTAGGAAATATTATTTTGAGTTTGTATGTGCTGCTCTCTGTGATGTTTGGACTTTAGGCTCATGGGGTTTTAAATAACAGAGGTGCTGTTTTCATAAAAGTACCTTACAAATCCACTTGTTATTTTTATTAAATAGGACACATTTCCTTTTTAGGCAAAAGTATTTTTGTTTGATCAAAAAACCCTTTTCTTTTTATCTGAGGGTTTTTCCTGTTTTTATATTTTTATTAACAGGATTTCCTCTTTTTTTATATTGTGTGTGAGAGAGAGCTGGCAAGTAGGCCTTTTCCTTTCTTTTCCCGGCCGAGTTTCTTCCCCCACATGGCCCAGCCAGGTAGCAGACGACTACCAGCTCCCATTTCGTCTCCGTCAGGTTCTATGAGCGACACCTGAGAGAGAGAGCTTGCGTGAGCGCCGATGTCGTCGCCGTCAGGGTCTCACAAATGTCGAGGGGACCCCCTATTTAAGCGTGCGGATTCCTAGGGTTCATTCTTTCCCTCGTCGGCGCCGCTCCTCAATTCTTCTCCTCCTCCTCCCCCTCTTTTCTTCTGTCAGGTAAGTTCAGAGAGCTGAGGTTCATAGAGGTCGCCGGTCCTCATCGTCATTGTCCTCGCGTCTCCGGTGGTCCTCCTCCGTGCCGGCATGTCGTGGCGGTCGCGGATCGTCCCCACATCCCCTTCCCGGTGCTAGGGTGCCGTGGGAAAGCCCTCGCCGTCTTCTTCTTCCTCGCTGGCACCGTGCTCCCGAAGCTCACCGTTGTTATTCTTCCTCGTCGTCGCTGCCGCGTCGTCGTCCTTCTTCCTCCTCTTTGTCACGCTCCAAGCCGTCTTCGTCCCCCTCTCGGTGAGCCGTCGCGTACCCTCCTATTGCCGTATACGTAGCTCACCGTCGCCGTAGTGATTGTCATCGCTGTTCCGTCCAAGGCCGGGCCTTGAGGGCCATTGCCTCCATCCCCTCGTCGCGAGATGAGCAGGGGATGGACTCCCCGTAGAGTCCGCAGCTCCCGCAGCAGGTCCGCGTCGCCGGAGAGTCCCCTCCGTCGCCGGAATCATCGCCGCCGTTCCCTCTGTTGCCGCAGTCAAGCAGATTTAGTTTCATCAGTGTTGTCCTCGGGCAGTTAGTATTAGAATCGCTCCCCATCCTTCCTGTTGTGATCCATCGAGTGGCATAGTGGCAACCGACTTGGGAGATCGACTGTGAGGTCGCAGGATCGAGTCCCCGCTCCCCCTTTTCCTATTTTTCGATTGGATGGGTGCGGTGTTGTTTGTTCGGATCCTGTGTGTGTGCGGATCCCGTGTGCGGTGCGGTGTGTGTGTGTAGGATCTGGTGCGGCTGTGAGACGGATCCAGGTGTGGCTGTGGTGTTGTGTGTGTGTGCCTGTGTGTGGTGCGTGTGTGGATCTGCTGTGGCCAGCAGGATCCAGAGTGTTGTGTGTGTGTGGCAGTGTTGTGTGTGTGAAAAGTGGGACTAGGCCCACTTGTCATACACTAGGGGGCCTTGGTGAGTATGCCAGGTGGGTCCCCCTCCTATTTGTGTTTCCTTTTATTTGTTTATGTTTTGTGGTGTTATAAATGGATAATTTCCTTTTCTAGTATAATTGCTAAATCTGGTATGAGCATTTATGGATATGTGCATTTCCAGTAAATGTCATTTTGTCTCAAAGTGCCATTTTGTCATTTTTGTTATATTTAATCGATGCATGCTATGATATCTGTGCCAACATGAATATGGTAGTTTTTGATGAGTAGAAGGCCATGGTATTTATTTTTGTCATGTTAACCTTGCATATAAGTGGGAACCATGCTCTAAAGTAGCTACTACAATATTGTTGTTTTCAAACATGGTAAATATTTCCAAGTCTGAGAATCTGTTAATATTTTTATGCCATGTAGAGTGGATGCTACCAAGTGATATGTTGTGAATTAGCTCAAACTCAGTGCTAGTGTTTTGAAATAGAGGTTGTCCTATACCATCCTGATAATTTTTATGCCATGAGGTGGTCTGTATCACCATTGGTTTCTGCTGTCAACTTGCTATCAGCTTAACTCAGATTCCAGAAAACTGTTATTTTCACTAAGTCCCTAAAATCTGTTTCATCATGCCAACTTGTGAGGTTCATGCTTATTGATGTGTGCCACCATTATATATTGTATAGTTGGATAATTTGGTAAGCATGCTATATAATTTCTGTCAATGCCTTGTTTGTGGTTGGAGACTTCCTGTAGCTCTAGTTATTGGCTGCGAAAGTTGCTATGTTGCTGTTTTGTGGCAGATTGTTTGTTTTAGTGTTTTGTGACTTGTGGGAGCTATACTCCATGCAACTGCTTGATATTTGGCTCCATTGTGGTTGTTTTTTCATTGCCTATCCATTGGCTACCTTGGAATGCGAAGGAATAGCCCATGGCCTTCTTTGTCTTGTGTTTTGCCTTCGTAACTTGTCGTGAGCGTAGCGTGAGAACCGTAGCTCCGTTTCTTACGTTCTACATATGCATTTGTATTGATTTTGCATGAAGCATCCATATTTGCCACGATCATGCATGTTTAAATAAGTTAACATGAGGTTCTGTCCAGAATTGTGAATAACCAAACTATTGCATGTGAAACATGACTAGTTTAGGATTGCCATGTTAAATTCTTCAAATGAATCATGCATCATCTTGTTTGTGCATTGCACCTTGGTTGGATGTTTATTGTTGAGGTTTCTCTTGGGTAGACGTGAGTGTTGAACCTGAGTACGAGGATCCAGGAGAGTACCACTACGAGGACCCTGCTCTTAGTCCCTCTGAAGAACCAATAGGCAAGATGATCGTACCCGGATCTCGACACTATTTTTTCTTTGCTAGATGTCTCGTTCTTATTGTTACTTATGTGTTACATACCACTTGAATGTCAAGCCTCCTACATTGCCGTGATAGCCTCTAACCCCTCCACATCCTAGCAAACCTTGTTTGGCTAAGTTACTGCTGCTCAACCCCTCTTATAACATTCTTAGTTGCAGGTGCAGGTTGTTTCCATGTGATAACATGGATTTTGGCATATCACAATATTATGTGCTATTTAATTTAATGCACATATATATATTGGTGTGGTGGAAGGCTTGGCCTTTTGCTCGGTGTTTTGTTCCACCTTTACCGTCACAGTTTCTTGTTACCGATGTTATGTTTCAGTATTTTGCTCTCCTAACTTGCTCGGGGTTGTTATGCGGACCCCCTTGATTATTCGGTTGAGATTAAAACTTGTCTGGCAAGACCCTACATTGGTACTATTTGCCTAAACAACTTAATAAAATTTGCATAGGGCTTTGCAACCCTGTGGAAAATTAATAGACCCCCGGGCCTGTGCTCCTCATGAGTGTTGGTCCAAACTAGAGCACTGTGTGGGGCCAACTTGGGGCAACTCGGGAGATTTCTATCAGGCCACCATAGACTAGCTTATTTGGTTGTGTCCTGAGAACGACATACGCGACTCTTATCGGGTTCGTTGACACGTCGGGTGGTCTTGCAGGACTTGTTTTACCTTTATCGAGTGGCTTGCGTTTGAAACTATAACTTTCTTCGGGCTATCCCAAGGTGTTGGAATTCCTTCGGAGTTGCCTAGGATGATCACGAGATCCATGGTCGAGGTTATTCCTGTGGAGTGTGGTTAATTTATGATGGACTAGTTGGAGCACCCCTGCAGGGTTAAAACTTTCGAAAAGCCATGCCCGCGGTTATGTGGCAACTTGGATATTTGTTTAACACCCGGTTATAGATAACTTGAACTAAAATCTAATAAATTGCACCAACTGCGTGAGTAACCATGATCGTCTCTGCTCGTGAACATGATCCGAGAGAGAACACGGTGGGGTTATCATTGACGTAAGTAGGTGCTCACGATCTCTTAGACGTCATTGTAGTTATCAATGGTTTATCGTAGACCACATATTTAATTTCATGTTTCGTAAGATTAGCCACCATAAATGCTTAGTGTTGTTACAACCTAAACACATACCCATTCCAACCTATAAGCTTGAATAGTCTCGATACCCGGGCGCGAGATTGCTGAGTCCCCGTGGATCACAGATTTCTACAACAATCCAGGTGCAGGGACAGATGAGGTCGTGCCAGATGATGTGACGCAGCTCCAGTGGGAGTATGACGAGGAGCATGGTAGGATGTACGTCACTTATCCAGACGAGTAGAGTGGTCGTGGTCGAGATCTTTGGGCTAGCAAGCCAATGTCATTGCATCATTTTATCGTTTGATTTTGTCCGTAGCTGGACCCTGCCTTTGTATGGACGATTCAATAAATTGTGTGGATTTGTAATTTAGTATGTGGCGAGTGTAAGGCAACTCATATACTCTTCTCTTCCTAAATGTATGTAATGATGTTGTACTTGCGAACGGCAAGATGCGCCTCTATCCTTGTAGAGGCCCTCATGTCTAATATGGATAGGCGCGCATCTTGGGCGTGACATATCATCACCATGAATATCACACCATCACCTTCGAAGAAGGACATCTAACCACATGGGTATGGGCACTCCCCTTGGCTTGTGCCAAGCTTGGGGAGGCGCCCCAGTATCGTATCACCATCACCCCCTTTCCCTTTTTCCTTTCTCTTGTTTTTATTAGTTCAATCCTTTTTGATTTTGTTTTGATCTAGTAGAATAAAATTTTAGTATGATCTAGCTTTGAGTTTTTCGTTTTGCTCCCCTTATGTAAGCAAGTCTGAGAGATATATAATAACAAGTAGTTTTGATGTGAGGGCTCTACTAGCTTATTATGCTCTTGAGAGTAATAAATAAAAGAAGAATAGAATAAAGTAAAGAGTGTACATAATGATCTTATGGGGAGTGATGACTTCACATATAAGAAGTATGTCGATTAAAATTTGTTGGGGGTCAACAAACATAGTGATTGGTCATTGGTGCAATTGAAAAGGAAGTGATAAAGAAAGAGATATTCACATATATATATATATTATCTTGTACATCTTTTATGATTGTGACCACTCATTAAAATATTACATGCTAAGAAGTTGACGTTGGACAAGGACGACAACATAATGGGTAATGTTTGCTTGCCTCCGGATAGAAGTTATATGGTTTTAAATCCTCCAACATGTAGTGCTTGCTTCCACCTCATATTAGCCAAAAATTACGCACCAAGTAGAGATACTACTTGTGCATCCAAACACCTCAACCCAGTTTTGCCATGAGAGTCCACCATACCTACCTATGGATTGAGTAAGATCCTTCAAGTAAGTTGTCATCGGTGCGAAAAGCAATAAGAATTGCTCCTAAATATGTGTGATCTTTTATTTTAAGGAAAATAAGCGTTGTACGAACTTGTGATAGTAAAGAAATAAAAGTGACGAACTGCATAATAAAGGTGGCTATCACAAAGGACAATACAACGCGGCGTTCCTTTGCACTAAGGGTTTTTGCATCCCAAAACAAAAAGCGCATGACAACCTATGCTTCCCTCTGCAAAGGGCCTAGCTGTTACTTTTACTTTTAGGTACTTACCTTTATGCAAGAGTCAAGGTGATCCTCACTACTTCCTACATTTTGCCTCTTTCTTGCCAAGCATTATGTGTTGGGGAATGATCTATATGCATATATCTAGTCAGATGTGGGTGATCATGAGTTATTATTGTTGAAACCACCCTTGAGGTGAATAGTTAGAAGGAAAAACTATAAGCCTCTATCTTTCTCTATGTCCGATTGAAGATTTGATCTCATGAGTACCGCGTGAGTTTTAGCAATTATGAAAGACTAAAAGATGATTGAGTATGTGGATTTGCTTTACAAGCTCTTATATTGAATCTTTCCGATGTGATGATAAGTTACCAATTGCTTCAATGACTAAGATCATAGTTTCTTGGTCGTCAATAGAGTTCTTGGTTCATACTTTATGTTTTGAATGAATTGCTACTCTAGCATAAGAAATCTTATACAATAAGTATTGTTGTTCTAAATATGTTCATGATGCCCTCACGTTTGCATTGTATTTTATCGACACCTCTATCTCCAAACATGTGGACATATTTATTGATCTCGGCTTTCGCTTAAGAGCAAGCGAGGTCTAAGCTTGGGGGAGTTGATACATCCATTTTTCATCAAGCTTTTATATTGATATTTGTTGCATTATAGGCTGTAATTACACGTTATGGTACAATACTTATGCCTTTTCTCTCTTATTTTACAAGGTTTACATGAAGAGGGAGAATGCCGGCAGCTGGAATTCTGGATCGAAAAAGGAGCAAATCTGAGATACCTATTCTGCGCAACTCCAAAAGTCCTGAAAATTTACGGAGAATTATTTTGGAATATATAAAAAATATTGGGCAAAACAGATACTAGAGGGGGGGCACCAGGAAGTGGCAAGCCTACCTGGCGCGGCCACCCCCCTAGCCATGCCTAGCAAGCTTGTGACCCACCTAGTAGGTCCCCGACGTCCATCTTATGCTATATGGAGGGTTTTGACCTGGAAAAAAAATCATAAGGAAGCTTTCGGGACGAAGCACCGCCGTCTCGAGGCGAAGCTTGGACAGAACCAATCTAGAGCTCCGGCAGGGCTGTTCTGCCGGGGAAACTTCCCTCCCAAAGGGGGAATCGAAGCCATAGTCATCACCAATGACCTCCTCATTGAGAGGCGGTCAATATCCATCAACATCTTCACCAGCAGCATCTCCTCTACAAACCCTAGTTCATCTCTTGTATCCGATCTTTATCTCAAGCCTTATACTGGTACCTGTGGGTTGCTAGTAGTGTTAATTACTCCTTGTAGTTAATGCTAGTTGGTTTACTTGGTGGAATATCATATGTTCAGATCCTTTATGATAATTAATACTCCTTTGATTATGAACATGAACATGTTTTGCGAGTAGTTACATTTGTTCCTGAGGACATGGGATAAGTCCCGTTATAAGTAATCATGTGAATTTGGTATTCGTTCGATATTTTCATAAGATGTATGTTGTCTCTCCTCTAGTGGTGTTATATGAATGTCGACTACATAACACTTCACCATTATTTGGGCCTAGGGGAAGGCATTGTGAAGTAATAAGTAGATGATGGGTTGCTATAGTGACAAAATCTTAAACCCTAGTTTATGCGTTGCTTCATAAGGGGCTGATTTGGATCCATATATTTCATGATATGATTAGATTTATCTTAATTATTCTTTCATAGTTGCGGATTCTTGTGATAGGGGTTAATCATAAGTGGGAGGTTTTTCCATGTAAGGGCAGCACCCAAGCACCGGTCCTCCCACATATCAAATTATCAAAGTAACGAACGTGAATCAAATGAGCCTGATGGAAACTAACTCGACAAAAATTCCAATGTGTCCTCAAGAGCACTTTGCTTTATATAAGTGTTTGTCCAGGTCTGTCCTTTGCTACAAAAAGGATTGGGCTACCTTGCTGCACCTTTTCTACACTTGTTACTTGTTACAAATTATCTTATCACAAAACTATCTGTTACGATAATTTCAGTGCTTGCAGAGAATACCTTACTGGAAACCGCTTGTCATTTCCTTCTGCTCCTTGTTGGGTTTGACACTCTTACTTACCGAAGGACTATGATAGATCCCCTATACTTGTGGGTCATCAAAGGGACCTTGTCGAAATTGTTTGCGCTCCAGGATGTTTCGATTCTACTCAACATCTTAAGCAACCACGTCAAGGACGACGAGGGGGCCTCACTGGCAGTGGCATCACCAATGAACAGCTAATGGTCCACCCTTGAAGCATTCACGATATAGATGCGCGCTCCGAGAGGTGTCCCCAACAAGCGTAGTGATTGGAACAGACAAGTATAAAATTGAACTAAGGGAAATAATCATTTGTCCCAGTGGATGCAATATGTGCATTCAAAAGCAAATTGCAATGCTAACAATATTGTCAGCACATGCATTGCTGAATGGAAATCACTGGTTCAAGGTTACGAAACCAGCCTTGTCAGAAATGGGGGCAACCAGGGCGTCGAGTTCACTGGTGTCGAACTCCTTTGGCAATTTAATACAGTGCTCAAGTCGATACTGGGAGACGCCGCAAGTGCGCCAGAATGCCTTGTCAGCCCACGCTGCAACTGCCTCACCAGAAGGGTTTCAGAGAGTATCCGGTAATACCAGGTATTACTGATGAATAATATACAGGTGGAATTTTTTTAGGGGCTGTTAAATTATATATGAAATGGTCTAAAACTATTTAAAACAATTTTATATTTAATATAGTATCAACGGGCCTTCAAAGGCCAAGAGGTGGAAGGCAACTTGGGCCACAAGGGCCCAAGTGAGAGGCGCCTCCATTCCCTTAGCAATGAGGTCTAATAGGGGAGGGGAGGAGTCCAACTCCTCCTCCTAGGCCGGCCAAAGGGATGAATTTTCCTACCTTGTGGCACCCCCTCTTCCCATCCTCCAACCTATATATTCTTGTGTACTTTGTCCCTTTGGATATACAAGTTTTATAGACTCATCTAGTTCTTCTAGTTCTAGTTGGTCCTAGTTGACTAATTAGGGATAGGTCTAGTTCGTCTAATGCTCATAATTAGAAGCCCAGTGTGATTCTACTATCCTCCCTCTAATTATCCAGTGACGATTAGCTCTATACAACAAAGCGTTGCCGGATTATGAAGATTGCATGCTTGTAACCAAGTAGAGATGTCGTTCTTTCAGTTTTCATTTCGAGGGGTCGTTCGTGGAATCATTCATCAATGGTACGAGGGACTAAAAGTATGATATACATCATCACACTCTTCTTCCGCTACAACTGGGTGATAGATCATAATGTCAACCATTATCATATCTTAATAGTGTTCCTGGTTGATCGCAGGGTGCTTTTTGTTTTCTACTAGGTTTCTCAACAATGGTATCACGAGCGGTTCTATGAGTAGATATAGGTTGCGATCTAGATCACACGTGGACATGAGGGTTTGATGTTGTTATTATGCTTCCCTCAATTGTTGCTTTGGTTCAGTTCATTGACGACATGTATGTAGCTTTGTACAAACTTGTGACTATCGTTCGGCTCTGGCTGTCGACAATATGCTAATAGCTCTTTGGCATTCCTCATAGTCAAGAATAGTGAACTATCGCAAACACAAGAGGGTGAGGAAGATGTCCGATCTTCTAGGGGGTCATGCGTAATGATGAAGTTTAGTGTGGGGCTATAGATTTTTAATTAAGTCTCTTCCCTCACACCCCAAAACTTAATGTAGCAACAAGTATTATCACCTTACTGGTGGACGTAGGTAGCAAGTGTTATCTATAAACCTAGAAACCACGTAATTAAAATTTGCCAAACTTATTAGAGGACGTCTAACTTGGTTTTGCAGGTTGCATGTGATGTAGTATAGCCTTCGTCATGATAAATGTGTCTATGTATGAGATGGTTATATGTTGTAATGTTAAGTGGCATGCATGTCATGACATGATGGCTGGAGCCACCAGAGTACCATGTTAATGTAAATATCGTAGAGATAGACTACATGTTACACGTGTTGATGGCAAGCATACATGGAGGACCCCGACGTGGAGAAGGTGTACTAGGCGTGGGATGAGGAGCTATAATTTTGTGCCATGTGCAATTTCTGAATTTGGTTCCACATCAATGTTTTATGAAAGAGTTACCATGACAACATTTTCTAAAATTTTTGTCACGGTTGCGTTTTTGAAATGGTTTCCATGGCAACGGAATATTGGCCATAACATGCCTCAACTAAAGATTGAAGATGGTCATGAAGGATTCCCAGCACCCATGGCTATACCATTGCTATTATGAATTTCCTATGATGTTTTTCCCTTTGTTGTTTGCATCGTTTGATTGCGCAATAGTCAATTATTGGGGTCCTCTCTCACTAAAAATATCAAGTTAAAAGGTTCTCTTCCTAGTGTTGCAACCATCTATAACACGTAACTTTCCACGGTGTGTCATGTCCACATGAGTACAAACGGATTATGAGGTGTAAGGCGGGTGAGGTCAAACCAAGAAAGCAGATAGCACTCGGTTGTCTTGAAGTTCTCACAGAATATGGAGATATGATTGGCAAAATATTGCCTACCATTTGAATTCACGTCACCAGTGATGTCCATATCAATGGTTGTGATTACGACCAGGATCTTGAACCACTTAAAATCAAGTAAGAGAGATATTGATTTGAGTGGGATCACATTTTTTATTAATTAAGTTTAATCAATAGAGCAATTAATTATGGACAATGTCTATGTAATTTTCATTATAGTTATAAAATATTGGCTCATGGTTCCATATTTGTTGTTGAAATTGATTAGTTGTTATTTATCTAGTTGAATCTGTACGATTGGTGAACGTAATGAGAGGTTCATCCTCTAAAATTCAATAAAGATTGTTTCTATCCCATGCTTACACTAATCTCTTCCTAATGATATGGATGACGAGACTCATGTCCTTCTATCCAAAAGGCTAGAATTACATTACGGTCTCCTTGCTTCCAATAAGCCCAAACTTGAAAATGTTTGGGATAGTTATGTGATATTATTGTAAGTGAAAATTGTTTTTGGAAATAAACAAAGGCTAAAATATATGTGATATCCAAATAAGTGTTTAGTTTGCAAGTTCTAGTGAAGTGTTCAACTATGTGTAATATTGAAAAGCATAGGATCTGGAAGAACATCAGCCATGAGTTGATTGTGAGAACTTGAAGAGAAAGAACAAATTTGAAGGTTGTAATGAGTCCTACATGACTAGGGAAGTTCAGAGCTGACGGCACTCTTAAAGTTGGATGATTCATCTGTAAGTAGGAGAAATACTGGAAGTAAAACTATAAGGAGTTAAAAGGCAGAAAGAAAGCAGACTGGAATTTCTAGCTCATGTTTGAATGTCATACAAGTTATGAGATGATGAAAACGTTGGTTAAGTAATAGTAACTCGAGGGAATTAAGTTGAAATTGTTGATCACTAAATTCTTCGGTATTGTGGTTAAAAGTCGATCACAAGGATACTAACTTCATTAGATGTTGTTGCAAATTGATGCAAGAACTACTACGGTATAAATGATCAAACAAATAGCGAGCTTAAAATATTTGATGGAAATTTTGTGAGAGTTACACTACATCCCATCAACACATTAACTCCGTAATTTAATGTCATAATTCATTTTAGAGTTTTTGTACACTCTAGCCTGTTGCAAGGATGTTGCTCATGAGAGAACAATAGTTGTTCGATGTTATGAACAAAAGACCATACAACTATTGTGAATAGGATGTATGTTATGAATATTGATAATGAAATTAACTATCTATAACACTAACGTTAAATGTTGCAAGACTAAAATAGCACCACATATGTGTGGCACTGCATTTAGTCACAATGGAGAAACCCGAGTGGAGTAATTCCATAGTGATGGATTTTGAAGTCATCTGATTTTGTATCATCTGACACTTGCAAATTTCATCCAATAGTGAAGTAAAATGACATACCGTTCACAAGCTAAAGAATGAGCAGCAAAATAATTTGAAATATGCATATTGATGTATGTAGTCCAATAAGTATTGTTGCAAGCAGTGAATTTATCTATGTTCAAGGATGATTCAAGTAGATATTTATATTTTCTTATAGATACATAAAACTAGATGCTTTGAAATATTTCAAAAGGTTCTCAGAGTGAAGTAGGAATTATTGTATCAGGAGAGTTAAATTTCTACAATTGTATAGAAGAAATAAAATTTTAGTTACAAGTTTAGCGAATGTGTGAGGAGTTATGAAAATAATTTTATAGCTTGCACCACCAAGAATACTGCCAAGAGTAGAATGTTTTGAGTAGATGTAATCAATCTATGTATGATATAGTGAGATAAAAGATGACATTAATCAAATTTTCCAATAAACTTTTCATGAGATGCTTTAGAGACCGTGTCTTTTACACTTAAAAGAGCGCCATTGAAACTGCTGAAATGACACCATATAAGATATGAAATGTTAAGTGAGCATGTCATGACTCGGGAGGATACTGATGCATCCCAGGTGTTGTAAAATATCACAAAGCAATGCTGCTACTTATGATATGCATTTGGATTTTCCCGAACAGGAAGGGTGAAGCAATATAGCAACGATAAGTGCATTTCCTTCAATGATAACTAAGGTTATCGAACGAACAGGGGAACCACAAAATTTTTTGATGCCAGCACCTTCAGACATAGAAGCAAACACTTGCACCCAACACAGGTAAGAGGGTTGTCAATACCCTTGAACTAGTTACTTGCAAGGATTAATTAAGATACTAATAGATATATAAAAAAATTAAATAATAGTAAATAACTTGCAGCAAGGTATTTTAGGTTTTTAGCAATATGATTAAGTAGACCCGAGGGGCATAGTTTTCACTAGAGGCTTATCTCTCGAAAACATAACATACGGTGGGCAGACAAATTACTATTGGGCAATTTATAGAAAAGCACATAGTTATGAGGTTATTCATGGGAATTATCATGTATATAGGCATGTCATTCATGACTAGACTGAAACAATTCTGCATCTACTACAATTAGTCCACTTCGAGAGTGCTTCTATGCTTGCCTATCTAGGTATTAAGATCATGACAAATAGAGTAGTGATTTAAGTAAGATGACATGATGTAGACAAAGTAAAGCCAATCAATATGAATAAACCCTGTCATTTTACCATCAATGGAAACTATACAAATACATGTCTTGTCCCCTTCTGTCACTTGAATATAGAGCAGCACAAGATTGAACACACTACAAAGCACGTCTCCCACTGAAGATAACTCAGTCTAGATGGACAAACCAAACGAATAGATGAGAGAGAAATACAAACCAATAACAATCATGCATAATAAAGTAAAAAATACTCAGTTACTTTGAATGAATAATGTCATCATAAACCCACAATTCATCAGATCCCAACAAACACACCACAAAAGAAGGTTACATCGAATAGAACTCCAAGAGGATCGAGGAGAACGTCGTAGTAAAGATCAAAGAGAGAGAATAAGACATCTAGATACTAGTTATGGACCCATAGGTCTATGGTCAACTACTCATACATCATCATGGAGGCAGCAAGGTTGATGTAGATGGCCTCCATGATCGATTCCCACTCCGACAGAGTACTACGAAAGGCCACCAGATGAGATCGCGGAAGAACAGTGGCTTGCAACAGTAGAAAAAAGTGTTTCAAGTGTCTCTCTATTGGTTTGGGAATACATGTGAATTTATAGATGTGGAATTAGGTCAAATGGGATTGCGTAGGAGTCACATGCTAAGGGGCACGCCCAACCCCCATGGCGTGTTAGGTGAGCTCGTTACTCTCCCATGCATCTTCTGGCCTCCTCCTGAACCTTCTAGGTTCTATTTTGGTCCAGAGAAAATCTATAGCGACCTGACTCAAAATGAGTCAAGCATGTGTGTGTTTGTGCCATCCCTAGAAAAGTATGCTGGCACACGTAGTACATCATTGTATATATCAAAGTGCAATCACATGTAAATAACATAGAACTGATATATACCTCATGAGTCTCAGTGGAAATAGTCAAGCGGGGGGTGGGGGGTATAGGATCAAAAGTAGGACTAGACGGGGGGGGGGTATTAGACTACTTGACCAAATAAAAATCTACCTTTTCCCAATTTTAAGCGTTGCAGATTTTATCATTCATAGCAAGTCAAGTACACCCTACACATGCATGTCTACGAGTATAGAAGCGGAAAGTAAAGACAAGCATGAATAGTAAAGGAAGGGTAGGAGGATCAAACACTATTTGGAGACACGATGAAATTTCCCATGGTTCCGATAGGTGGTGCTATCGTACATCCACTTTTATGGAGTCTTCAACCCATGGAGGGTAATGGTTGCGAGAGTCCACGAAGGACTCTACCCATGGAGGGTTCCACGAAGAAGCAACCTTGACTATACCATGATGGCCTACGTCCACAAAGGACTAGCCTAACTCGGGGTAGATCTTCAAGAATTAGGCAATCTCCTTGCCCTTACAAACTTCTAGGTTCACTCCACAGCACGATGTAGGAGGCTCCAAAGAGACACCTAACCAATCTAGGAGGCACCACCCTCCAAAAGGTAATAGGCTCGATAATGTCGATGAACTCCTTGCTCTTGTGCTTCAAGATGATAGACTCCTCAACACAGAATCACTCTCTCATAGATTTGGCTTGGTGGAAGAGATTGATTATGGGGAAAGCAACTTGGGGAGGCTTGAGATGAAGATTGATATGGTTGGAATGGAATGGCATGATATCAACACATGAGTAGGTGGCTCTCTCTTAGAAAATCAGTTGGTATGAGTGGGGATCTGTTCTGAGTGCTTCTTCTGCTAGTCAGTGATGGTGGAGGGGTATATATAGGCATCTCCAAAAATCCAACCTTTACACCTAATAAGTCCAAATCGATGACACCGATGTGTTAATTTCAGTGGTACCGAGTTGCCTCAAAGGTAGCAACTTTTGAATCTTGGTGAGACCGATACATAAAACTCGGTTGCACTGATAAGGTGACCAACGGTAAGATTGCCAGACTCGGTGACACCGATTCAACAAACTCGGTGAGACTGATTTTGTAAATTTGCGCAACAAAAAGTTGGCAACCCAAACACGGTGGCACCGAATCAGAATCGGTTGCACCGCAGTGTTAGGGTTTGGCTGAGTCTGTCTGAGGCTAAGAATCCGTGGCACCGAGTGGTAAGTGTTGGTTACACCGATTTTGGATATTTGGCTTTGGGCAGAATTTTGTGGAAGAGCTTGTGGGTGTATGTGGTGACTATCACTTGTGCACGTATGAGCCTTTAGTTGACCAACAATACCTTACCCCCTTTTTATAGTATTGTCTTTCCTATGGACTCAAAGTGATTTCTCACAAAGTAAAATGTAGAGTCCTCTTGCTTGAAGCTTTCCCAAACTATTTCCTTGCATCTTGGGGTATTCCACAATCCTTTTGCCAACCCATCATTGAACTTTTTGTAAATATGCTTAGTGGAAACATTAGTTCAATGACATATATGTTGTTATTAATTACCAAAACCACCAAGGGAGCAAATGTGCTTTCAATCTCCCCTTTTAGGTAATTGATGACAACCTATAGATCAAAGCTTCGACATATGATATAATCAATCAATATAATTGTCGCTTTGAGAAGTATGTGATAAGCAAGAGCCCCTCGTAAATTTCTGCATTATTTTCAAATTTGCGTTTGAATACAAATACAGAATCGATTAGGTGCATGGGGGCACTTCTTCCATGTCACATAAAACTTGGTGGTGTGTGATATTAAATAAGAGTTAATATCATAGCACAAGAAATGAAGCAAAGTGAATGATCATCTCATAACCATCATAAGGATAGGAAATAGTAGCAACACACATTAAAGCGTATGATCAAACATGAACAAGAGTATAACACAAGCAACCAAAAGACCAACTGTTTTTAAAACAGCAATCAAAACCAAACACTCTCTCACTCGAACAATAAAGATCTATATACAACTTCTCCCCCTTTGGCAACAAGTTACTGCTACTTCTTGAGCGTGCGTTGGTTTTCCCTTGAAGAGGAAAGGGTGATGTAGCGAAGTAGATAAGTATTTCCCTTAGTTGTTGAGAACCAAGGTATCAATCCAGTAGGAGGAACAAGCAAGTCACCAATGGATGCACCTACACAAACAATCAAACTCTTGCACCCAACGCTATAAAGGGGTTGTCAATCCCTTCACGATTATTTGCAAGGATTAGATCCGATAGAGATAGATGTAAACGAGAACGGAAAGTAAAAGGTAAATAAATTGCAGCAAAGTAATTTTGTTATTTTTGGTTTATAGATCTGAAAAATATATTATGGAAAGTAGACCCAGGGGCCATAGATTTCACTACAGGCTTCTCTCTTGATGAAAAATAGCATGATGGGTAAACAAATTACTATCAAGCAATTGATAGAAAAGCGAATAATCATGTAGTTAGAAAAGGCAATGATCATGCACATAGGCATCACGTCTGTATCAAGTAAACCAAAAGGATTCCGCATCTACTACTATTACGCCACACGTCGACCGACTCCTGCCTGCATCTAGAGTATTAAGTTCATAAAGAACAGAGTAACGCATTAAGAAAGATGACATGATGTAGAGGGATAAACTCAAGAAATATGATGAAAACCCCATATTGTTACCCTTGATGGCAACAATATAATACGTGTCTCGCTACCCCTACTATGTCATTGGGTGAGGACACCGCAAGATTGAATCCAAAACCAAGCACTTCTCCCATTGTAAGAATTATCAATCTAGTTGGCCAAACCAAACCAATAACTCGAAGAGACTTACAATCATATCAAATCATGCATATAAGAATTCAGAGAAGATTCAAATAAGATTCATGGGTAATCTGAACTTAAACTCGCAATTCATTGGATCTTGACAAACACACCACAAAAGAAGATTACATCAGATATATCCCCATGAAGATCATGGAGAGCAAGGTATTGAAGATCAAAGAGAGAGAAGAAGCCATCGGAGGACTACTCACGCATGGACCCGTAGGTCTGTGGTGGACTACTCACGCATCATCGGAGGGGCAATGGAGTTGATGTAGATGCCCTCCGTGATCGAAACCCTGAGGGATCACTAGAAGAGTGTCTAGAGGGGGGGGGTTGAATAGACTACTAGCTGGAATTTAAAGCCTAACCTTTCCCAAGTTAATTGGTTGGCAGATTTTAACAGTTTTAGAAAAGCTAGCAAGTATAACAGCCCTACACATGCATGTCAACACATATGGCAGCGGAAAGTAAAGACATTGCATATGAAGTAAAGTGTTGAGATAGGTA
Organism: Hordeum marinum; assembly: GCA_022496015.1. Lineage (NCBI taxonomy): Eukaryota > Viridiplantae > Streptophyta > Magnoliopsida > Poales > Poaceae > Hordeum > Hordeum marinum. The sequence continues at coordinate 252,427,921 of CM039673.1, forward strand.
GATCAAACGCAGTTGGAGAGGCATGGATTTTTCCCGTGGTTCTGATAGGTGGCGCTATCGTACATCCACATTTATGGAGTCTTCAACCCACGGAGGGTAACGGTCGCGAGAGTCCACGGAGGGCTCCACCCAGAAGGGTCCACGAAGTAGCAACCTTGACTATTCCATAACGTATTCCGTCCACGAAGGACTAGCCTCACTATGGGTAGATCAACACGAAGTAGGTGATTTCCTCGCCCTTACAAACTTCTTGGTTCACTCCACAGCACGAAGTAGGAGGCTCCCAAGCGACACCTAACCAATCTAGGAGGCACCACCCTCCAAAAGGTAATAGCCTCGGTAATGACGATGAACTCCTTGCTCTTGTGTTTCAAGATGATAGACTCCTCGGTATCCAGTGACTCTCTCACAGATTTGGCATGGTGGAAGAGATGGGATTGGTAGAAAGCTACTTGGGGAGACTAGAGATCAAGATCCATATGATTGGAGTGGAATATCTTGACCCCAACACAAGGGTAGGTGGTTCTCTCTCAAAAAACTAGATGGGGCAAGTGTGGAATAGTTCTGAGTGCTTCTCTTTTTGGTAATTGATGACAACATACAATCAAATCTTCAAATAAAGATATGCATGGTTATACTGAAGACTTTGAGAGACACATGACTTAGACTTGCTCCCCCTAAATGTGTGCAGTCCTTTTTAAAGGATAGTTGCTTTTGAAAGTATGAACACATATAAGGTAGAAGGGATATAACAGGTCATGTGTATCTTGGCTATATGCATCAAATATATATGAATGAGATGTATCTTTGTTCAAGACATCACTCTTGCAAACAATATGTGCAAGAAGCAAGAGATCATCTTGATCAAGGATATGATGCATATACTTATCTTGAGTTCTTGAGCATCCTAGTAATAGAAACACACTTGAGAAAACAATGTTAAGAAACACAAGAGTATTCTACCAAACAACAAGGCAATAGAACTCAAAATTGCCAATATATGGACGACATATAGAAGATAGTATTCCTTAGAATTGATTTGCCTCCAAGATCATTTAGAATTTTCTCACGGTATATATGAAATTAGATTATCCTCTCCCCTGAATCTTAGCATGTAGATAATAGGATTGGATAAGGTGATAAAGGTCAACATTTTTCTTCTCCCCCTACTTTGATATTCCCCCCTGTTTATAAAGGTATGAGTATTGATATTGGCTCTCCCCCTTGATCATATCTCCCCCTTTGCATAAGCATGTATCTCCCCTTTAGCATGAAGCTTTGGTCTTCTCCCCTTTGGCATTAATTTCCAAAAAGGTCAAAAACAGGGATAGATATAGGGATCATTGACTGAGAAGGGATCCTTGAGAACAAGGGTCATCGAAATGTAGGATTCATAGAAATGAAAACTGAGAGAGTCATTGAAAATGATTGCTCTCCCTTTGAGATGTTGTAGGACTTTGCTCTTCTCCTCCTTTCTCCATTCAAGATAGGGATCCTTGAATAAAAAAGTATCTCCTCAAGATTAACTTTAGTTATTCTCCTCCTAAGTAATACAAAGTTTTTTTAAAGGGATCATCGAAGTAACAAAAGTATTACAAGAAAGATCACTAAGAAAACATAGGATTACAAAAATGAATTCAAATGGGAGAGAATGAAAATTGGTGACTCTGAGATAGATAGATCGGTGGTACCGAGATTTTGTAGTGCAACTTGTCTGCAATTTCGGTAGATCCGAGATATCTGAGTCGGCAGCTCCGAAAGAGAAACCAAGTTTCTGTTTTCACAGAGTCAAGAGAAAGATTTTCAGTGAAATATGAAGTTTTTACAAGGGGCATCAACTAGAGAAGATTGGAGTAGTTATGAGAAATCATGCAATGTAGAGCAAACCACACCAGATTCTTAACTAGATGATGGGCGGTGACTAGGTCACCTATATTAGAGTATATCTACTTAGGAGACAAGCAAGAATACTTGATTGTAGGTCATACTCTATGTTAAGCTGAAAATGGGTTTACCATTTTTCGATTAAGCGTTTTAATGTCTTCATATCGCTTGAGTTGCTTTAGCTCATTTCTTGGAGTCAAGCCTTTTCAAGGACATGAGTACAAACCTTTGAGTGATGTTGATGACGTAGCTTGTAGATGAACTTGTTGAGGATGCTTGAGGTTGATGAAGATCATATTGAGTTTTGAGCAATCCTTCTTGTTCTAGTACACTGGTTACCTACAAAGATTAGTCATGCAAGGAAGAAAAATAGATATATCCAATTGACATGATACCAATTGAGAGTATGCAATTTTGATCAAGTATATGTCAAGGATATTGTTGAGTGGCCTTGTTCCTTCCATCATCAAGTGTGGTTGTGGATACTTGGTAATGACAAGATTGCTTATGATTGGAGTTGATGGCAATCTTGTGGAATGAAGTTTTTCAAGTACCTACAAGAGATTAGATGCAATACAAGGGAGCATAGAATTCAATGGCATAAGATGAAATGTTAAGATACATGGAAATATCAAGAAAGCTCATGTCCTTGCATGCAACCGAGTGAGTCTAGCTCAAGCTTGAAGTATCGATGATGTTCAACTCACTCCTCAAGTGACAAAATGTCTTCTCATCAAGTGGCTTAGTAAAGTTATTGGCCAATTGCTTGTTGCGAACATGCTTAAGATTAATATCTCCTTTGGCAACGTGATCACGAATGAAATGATGTCGAACTTGAATACGCTTAGTTCAAGAATGCTGCACAGGATTATGACCAATTTCAATAGCACTTTCATTGTCACAAAGTAATGGAACATTTTTAACATGAATTCCATAATCCTGAAGTGCTTGTGTCATCCATAGTAATTGCGCACAAGAAGATCCAGCAGCAATATACTCAGCTTCGGCAGTCGATAGAGATGCCGAATTTTGTTTCTTAGAGGTCCAAGATACAAGAGATCTGCAAAAATTGACAAGTACCTGAGGTGCATTTTCTATCAACCTTGTCACCGGCATAGTCCAAATCACAATAGCCAACAAGGTCAAAAGAAGATCCCTTGGGATACCAAATGCCAAAATTTGGCATTTGTATCAAGTATCTTACAATGCATTTTAGAGCCAAAAGATGACACTCTTTCGGTGCAGCTTGATATCTAGCACACATGCAAACACTAAGAATAATATCGGGACGAGATGCACATAGATATAACAATGAACCAATCATAGATCGATAAAGTTTCTGATCAACAGGCTCATCCTCGCTGGTAAGATCAACATGTCCGCTAGTAGGCATAGGGGTTTTCATACCTTTGCACTCCTACATGTTGAAATTTTTGATCAAGTCCTTGGTATACTTAGTTGGAGAGATGAAAGTTCCTTCTTTTGATTGCTTGACTTGCAATCCAAGAAAGAATTTCATCTCACACATCATGGACATCTCATACTTCTCGGACATCAACCTTTCAAATCTTTCACTAAATTGAGGGTTAGTGGAACCAAAGATAATATCATCCACATAGATTTGGCACACAAGTAATTCACCATTAACTCTCTTAGTGAATAGGGTTGCGTCAATTTTACCAATTTCAAAACCTTTTTCGATAAGAAACTTCGTTAAACATTTGTACCAAGCACGAGGGGCTTGCTTAAGACCATAAAGAGCTTTGCGAAGCTTGTAAACATGATTAGGTTTCTTAGGATTCACTAAGCTAGGTGGTTGCTTAACATAAACCTCTTCTTCAATCTCACAATTTAAAAATGCACTTTTAATATCCATTTGATAAAGCGTGATATCATGGTGATTGGCATAAGCAAGAAGAATGTGAATAGCTTCAAGTCTAGCGACGGGGGCGTAGGTCTCACCGCAGTCCATACCTTCGACTTGCGTATATCCTTGAGCTATGAGGCGAGCCTTGTTGCGCATGACTTGACCGTCTTCATCTTGCTTGTTCCGAAATACCCATTTGGTTCCGATGATGTTGTGTTCATCCTCGGGCTTCTCCACGAGTGTCCACACTTCATTCCTTTCGAAGTTGTGAAGCTCTTCATGCATAGTGTTCACCCAATCCGCGTCTTCAAGAGCTTGTTCTACCTTCAAGGGCTCAATGCTAGAGATAAAAGAATAATGCTCACAGAATTTTGCTAGACGAGTTTTAGAGCGAGTGATCCTCCCTGTTTTTATATCACCAAAGATTTGGTTTATGGGATGGTTCTTGGTAACTTGTGCTTGAACTCGAGTAAGCTTCTGATTGTTGGTTGGTGGAGCTTCTTATTCATCACCATCTCCTTCATCTTCATTGTTGTTTAAGGTGTCGTTCCCTTGAGGTGGTGGTGGATCTTCATGATGCAATTCCTCCTCTTCATCATCTTGCCGAGTACCGCTTGTGGATGCCTCAATGTCATGTTGTGGTTCACCTTGTCGTGAAGTAGGGGCTTCCACTTGAGTTGATGAAGTACTTTCCCTTACCTCCATGGGACGAATCTTGCCGATGGGTAAATTTAGGATAGCTTCCGAAGGGTTCTTATCACCTACATCATTTGGCAATTGTTTGACTGCCGAACCATTAGATTCATCAAACTTCACATCTACTGTTTCTTCAACCTTTCGAGTGAAGTTGTTGTAGACACGGTAAGTGTGAGAGTTCGATCCATAACCAAGTAGGAATCCTTCATGAGATTTAGGAGCAAATTTAGTACGACGATGCTTATCAAGAATGTTGCACTTGGAGCCGAATACCCGAAAGTAGCCAACTTGGGGTTTGTTACCGTGAGTAGCTCGCATGTCGTTTTACCGACAAGCTTGTGCAAGTAAAGTCGGTTTGTGGCATGACATGCTATTTCCACGGCTTCTGGCCAAAAGTGTTTAGGCGTCTTGTATTCGTCAAGCATCGTTCTTGCCATCTCAATGAGTGTCCGGTTCTTCCTATCAACAACTCAATTTTGTTGAGGCGTGTACGTAGCCGAGAACTCATGTGAGACACCTTCTTCGTCAAGAAAGGTATCCACATGGGTGTTCTTGAACTCCGATCCATTATCTCCCTGAACCTTCTTGATCTTCACTTCAAACTGATTTTGCACTTTGCGAGCAAAGTTCATGAAGATCTTTTGAACCCGTGACTTATCATCAAGAAAGCATACCCACGTAAATCTAGAAAATCATCAACTATAACTAGACCATAGGAATTTGCACCAAGACTCTTGTAAGCTTTGGGACCGAAAAGATCCATGTGAAGTAACTCCAGTGGTCTCCTAGTAGTCATGATATTCTTAACGGGATGACTTCCATCTACTTGCTTTCCAGCTTGACAAGCACTACAAAGTCTATCTTTGTCAAATAAAAACATATTTAACAACAAGTATATGATCACCTTTGATAAGTTTGTCTAAATTACGCATGCCAACATGTCCTAATCTTCTATGCCAAAGCCAACCTTTAGAAGATTTAGCAATTAAACAAGTGCGAGGTTTGGATCTCTTAGTGAAATCGACAATGTATAGATCACCTCTACGGATACCGGTAAAGACCATTTTATGATTATCTTGACGAAACACTTGGCAATCTATTTTCGTGAATAACACATTGAAACCAAAGTCGGCAAGTGTAGACACGAAAAGAAGATTATAGCCAAGAGATTCAACAAGCATAACACTTTGAATGGAACTATCATGGGATATTGCCACCTGACTAAGACCAAGCACCTTACCCTCAGAGTTGTCTCCAAACGTTACATACCTTCGCGGTCCATGGTTTAGTGTAATCTCTTCAAACATTTCTCTATCTCCGGTTATATGATCGATACATCCGCTATCGAGAATCCACTCTTTTCCTCTGGACATGTAATCCTTGAAGTTTGCCATGAGACTTAGATTCTTCATGATCTTCTCATACCCGATGTCGAACATCTCATCTTCATCATAGTAGCCATGTTCCACATTGTCATCATCAAGTGGGAAATCCTCATCATAAAGAACAAGAGATTCGTTAGGATGGTGATCATGACAATGTTCATGTTTACGAATGTGAAGGGCCTCTATAATGATATTGTTGATAGTTGTGACATTTCCTTTAGCACGCATGAGGTCTCTAAGCTCAAATAGACAAACACCAAATTTAGGATCACTAGGCAAAATTTTGTGGAAGGCAATGGTTTTATGAAGAATTTCATCAAGATTACTTAATGAATAATTTGGATATCGTTCTCCAAATCATTCCACAAAGTGTAAGCACATGCAAAATTCTTAATTTGGTTAAGCACATTTCGAGGCAATGCTCTAACAATGAGATTAACAGTTCTAAGATTGCGTAGCATATCAATTTCCTCTTCGTGTGTGGGATGCAAAGGATCAATAGGAGGCTCATAGGGGTGCATAACATATTTTCTCACTTGAAAAATTCATTAAACAGCTCAAGCATCAAAGACTTCCATTGACTATAGTACTCTCCATCAGGAAGGGACACTCTACAACTCAAACTCCCTATACTAGACACATCCATCTTCCTCCTCGGTGATTAAAATGAAGCACTGGAGACCAATGCTCTGATACCAATTGAGGGATCACTAGAAGAGTGTCTAGAGGAGGGGTGAATAGACTACTAGCAGGAATTTAAAACCTAACCTTTCCCCAGTTAATTGGTTAGCATATTTTAACAGTTTTAGCAAAGCTAGCAAATCTAACAGCCCTACACATGCATACCAACAAATATGGCAGCGGAAAGTAAAGACATTGCAAATGAAGTAAAGTGTTGAGATAAGTAGATCAAACACAGTTGGAGAGGCATGGATTTTTCCCGTGGTTCTGATAGGTGGCACTATCGTACATCCACGTTTATGGAGTCTTCAACCCACGAAGGGTAACGGTCGCGAGAGTCCACGGAGGGCTCCACCCAAAAGGGTCCACGAAGTAGCAACATTGACTATTCCATAACGGCTTCCATCCACGAAGGACTAGCCTCACTATGGGTAGATCTTCACGAAGTAGGCGATCTCCTTGCCCTTACAAACTTCTTGGTTCACTCCACAACATGAAGTAGGAGGCTCCCAAGCGACACCTAACCAATCTAGGAGGCACCACCCTCGAAAAGGTAATAGGCTTGGTAATGACGATGAACTCCTTGCTCTTGTGCTTCAAGATGATAGACTCCTCAGCATCCAATCACTCTCTCACAGATTTGGCATGTGGAAGAGATGGGATTGGTGGAAAGCTACTTGGGGAGGCTAGAGATCAAGATCCATATGATTGGAGTGGAATATCTTGACCTCAACAAAAGGGTAGGTGGTTCTCTCTCGGAAAACTGGATTGGGCAAGTGTGAAATAGTTCTTAGTGCTTCTCTTTCGAGTAGGTGGTGGTGAAGGGGTATATATAGGCATCCCCAAAAATCCAACCATTACACACAAAATTACCAACTCGGTGACAACGATGTGTTAATCTCGGTGGTACCGAAGTGACCAAAAGGTGGCAACTTTTGAATCTCGGTGTGACCGATATAGGAAACTCGGTTGCACCGATAAGGTGACCAACAGTCAGATTTCCAATCTTGGTGACGCAGATCCAACATTCTTGGTGGTACTGATAATGTGAATTTGCGTAACAGAAAGTTGGCAACCAAAACTCGGTGGCACCGGTATGGAATCGGTTGCACCGAAGTGGCTAGGGTTTGGTTGAGAGTGTGTATGTTCTGGAATTGGTGGCACTGGTATGGGAAAGTTGGTTGCATCGATTTTGAGTGTTAGGTATAAAACAAACTTTGGTGGGAGAGTTGTGGCGTTTTTGGCGATTATCACTTGTGCACATTTGAGCATATTGTTCACCAACAAAACCTTACCCCCTTTTAATAGTATTGGCTTTCCTATGGACTCAAAGTGATTTCTCACAAATATAAAATGTAGAGTCCTCTTGCTTGAAGCTTGGAAAACCTATTTCCTTGCATCTTGAGGTATCTTCATAGTCTCCTTTTGCCAAACCTCTCTATAGATTGTATCTGAAATACACTAGGTAAAAATATCAGTCCAAGAGACAATGTATGTTGTCATGAATTACCAAAACCACCAAGGGAGCATGTTGTGCTTTCAAACCCCCTCTGATAGATTACCAGAAAAGTCTCCAAGATTGGATCTCTTGGGAACGGAGGCTTTTGGCAGCGGAAAAGTATTTGCGTGGCTCTCTTTGGTGTCAGGGGAATATCTGGATTAGGAGACCTGCAAGGAGACGGCAAGCCTGCTAGGCCTGACCAGGCGTGTGGCCGCGCCTACCAGGCTTGTGATCTCTTGGTAGATCCCCTGGCGTGCACTCCAAGCCTGGTTGATTTGGTTCCTTCCAGAAAAATTCATTCCGAAGGTTTTATTTCGTTTGGACTCTGTTTAATATTCCATATCTACAATACTCAAAAACAAGGAAAAACAGAAACTGGCACTAGGCTCTAGATTAATAGGCTAGTCCCAAACATAATATAAAATAGCATATTAATGCATATAAAACATCCAAAACATATAATATAATAGCATGCCATCATAAAAAATTATAGATACATTGGAGATATATCAACATGCCTAAGCTTAATTCCTGCTCTTCCTCGAGTAGGTAAATGATAAAAAGCAGAACGTTTGATGTGGAGTGCTACCTAACATATTTATCCATGTAATATTTTGTATTGTGGCATGAATATTCAGATCAATAAGACTCAAAACAAAATTGTCATATTGATATAAAAACAATAATATTTAAAGCATACTAGCAAAGCAATTGTATGTCTTCAGAATATAATGGCAAAAGAAAGTTATCCCTACAATATCATATGGGCTGGCTATGCTCCATCTTCCCCACACAAAGTATTTATATGATGCAAAAACCCGATGACAAGTCAAGCAATTGTTTTCACACCTTTATTTTCTGAAACCTTTTGAACTCTCACGCAATACATGAGCATGAGCCATGGATATAGCACTATAGGTGGAATAGAATATGGTGGAGGTTGTCAAGGAAAGGGAGAAGATAGTCTCACATCAACAAGGCGTATCAACGGGCTATGGAGATGCCCATTAATAGATATGAATGTGAGTGAGTAGGGATTGTCATGCAATGGATGCACTAGAGCTATAAGTGTATGAAAGCTCAAGAGGAAACTAAGCGGGTGTGCATCCAACTTGGTTGCTCATGAAGACCTAGGGAAATTTCAGGAATCCCATCATTGGAATATACAAGCCAAGTTATATAAAGAAAAATTCCCACTATTAAATGAAAGTGACAAAATACGAGACTCTCTATCATGAAGATTATGGGGCTACTTTGATGGACATGTGTGGAAAAAGATAGTGGCAATGTCCCTTCTCTCTTTTCTCTCATTTTTCTATTGGTGGGCATCTAAGGCCGCTTTTATTTTTCATAAAGTATCGAATCTCTTTCCCACTTGTGAGGGAAGCATAGGTTCCATCATCCAGGAAACCGTGGCCGCTCGTGCCACGCGCGTAGAGGTGGAGGCCCATCTGAAGATCTTCCAGGAGGAACAAGACAAGCTTGCGGTGCAACTTCGTCAGCGGATGGAAGACCTCGACGCCCGTGAGGCCAAGCTTACCGCTCGGGAAACCAAGCTATCTCAGGTGGCGACCTTCCAGGATGTAGAGCGGGCACGCCTGGACGTGTAGGAGAAGGAGATTGCTTCGGGGAAGATCCTCCTTCACACCAAGGAGGAAGCTATCGCCACGGCCGAGGAGAAAAAGGCCGAGGAGAAAAAGGTTGAGGAGAAAAAGGGCACAGAGCTGAGCGCCTTCCCTGCCGTCGAGCTCTAGCTTCGCAAGATGCTCCTCACCCATTGCCGGATGGGTTTGCAGAGCCTCTAGCCACTCCGGAGAGAGGCTTTGTGGTGCTTGCTTTGAAGCTCGTCGATGCGCTGGAGGGCGCCCTCGTCAAGGTGGATAGGGTCTTGGACAGTGAGTGTCGTGACCTCTTTTCTGAAGCCACAATGCGCATCTTCAACCATCTTCATCTTTGTGAGACGGGTTTCGACTTCGACTCTTTGATCCTCACGGACGCCCCTAAGGTCCGCGCTGGCGCCGCGGTAGCGGTGAGGGGCACCGTGGAGGCGTTGGTGAAGAGGTTCACCCGCGTCACGGTTTCTCCGCCTCCAGCTAGTGCTGAGGCCAGCGGCGGGGAAGTCGATGCCAGCAATGCCAACATCGAGTCCCCTGAGGGTGGTGTGAATGGTGATAGTGGTTTCTCCTTATTCCTTCCTCCTGCTCCTTTCTTGCAATGCACACCGTGCCTTGCGGAGGCGTTAAACTCATTTGTGTTGCGAAAAATTCTAACGCTTGTAATAACTGTTGGACTGCATGATTGCTTTCTTCGCCTTGTTACCTTCTTGCTTGCTGTGATGCTCTACGTCAGCAAGGACCGGCCCGCGCATACCTCAACCACTGTTGGGCCGACCGGAAACCAATGACGATCCAAGGGCCGAGGGGCTACGGGTCCAGTTAGGCTCATGAGTCGTGATGGTTAGGAGTCCCCCTTGACGTGCAAGCAACCCTCATGAAGGGAACATGGTGAGAATTGAGATAACTTAAAACTTCCGAACACCTTCAGCACTCTGTGTTGGCAGGGTCCGGCCCGCACTTACCTCAACCGCCGTTGGGCCAACCGGAAACCAAGGACGGTCCAAGGGGTGAGGGGTTACGAGTCCAGTTAGGCTCCTGAGTCACAATGCTCAGGAGTCCCCTTTGACATGCGAGCTTCAGTGTCCTCCCTAGGGATTTTGAGTAGTTTTTGAGCACTCTGGGCTTTGCGTCGGCAGGGCCCGGCCCGCGCATACCTCGACCTCTGTTGAGCCGACCGGAGACAAAGGACGGTCCAAGGGGTGAGGGGCTACGGGGCCAGTTAGTCTCCTGAGTTGTGATGCTCAGGAGTCCCCCTTGACATACGAGCGGCTCCCGTACCTTTCCTCACCAGCTTTTCCGGAGATGGGCGCGTGAAGACCAGGTTTGGCAGACCTAGGAAGGTGGCATCTACTAGGTTGGCCAGGTAGTAGCCCCGTGCATCCCCCTCATGCGTGCATCCCTGGGGAATGCAGCAAGAAAGGGGCCTCCAGGGACCTTCCTGAGGTTTGATGTAGCCGCTGGGGTGCCCTCGGTTGTTTATCCCCCCGCACCGAGCGTGGGGCTTCCACTTTGCATGGGCATAGTCATCGGTGGACCGTGTTGACCGCTAGCACAGAGCTGTGGCTTCCGCATTGCATGGGCATAGTCATTGGTGGACTGTCTTGACGTCTCCGCCAGCGTTGGGCTGTGGCTGCCACATTGCGTGGGAAGGGACCACTCTACATACTCGGGGGCCCCGAGCGTGTACAACCCATACAATTCGTACGCATGACCGGCACGGTAGAACTGGCAGGTGCATATGGGAGGTCGTGAGGACGCTTTGGCCTCGCGAGTGTCCCTACCACAAAGGCGGTTTGCCCCTGAATCTTCTTGTAGATGGGGCCATTTGAAACCCCGCTGGCTTCTTCTTCTTCGGGAGTGAGGAAGGTTGGGGGTCCTTTTGGCAATCTACGTCTGCAGGTCCCGGTCCCGCACATTTCCCGACCGCCACAGCATACGAACGGAAACCAAGGACGTAGCTAAGAGGTCAGGGCCCGGCACCCTTGACACGGACCGGAAACCAAGGACGACATCAAGGGGAGAGTGGCTTTATGACCGGTAAGGCTCCAAAGGCTCAATGCTCAGGAGCCCCCTCTGAAGCTCGAGCGGCCCCCATTCTACCCTGTCAGCTACTGCCTCGGGAGTCCAAGGGGCCTCCAGAGACTCCATGCCGAGGCGCTGCACCACGGCCGGAGCCCCCAAGCGGGGGGTCGACCACCCAGCGATGCAAGTAAGGTAGAGCGTCACGACACAGAATAGATGCACAAGAAGCTATTGAAACATGCATAAACAAAGCGACGGCAGGGGCGTGCCCTGATCACTGTTGATCATGTGGCACAGTGGGCGCCCTTGGACAGAGTGAACCAAAAAATTACCTGGCAATAGCCAACAAAAAGTCACCTGGCGGCCGTGCCGCTGAAGAGCCGAGGCCACCGTCATTCCTCGATATCCTGCTTCCACGAGCGCGACCTTCACGGGTCTGTCATCTCCCGAAGCTTGGAATCTTCACTTGGTCCGAGCACCTCCTCCAACTCCTTGCTGCGCCCTGCCAGGCAAGGCATGAGCATGGCTCGATGAAGGCGCCGAAAGGTGACGCCTATGTTTGCCAGCCCGAAGGGCATGCAGACATAGGTGTTCGGGTAGACACATCCGTGATCGGCACGCGCTGGCCACAAGGGGCCTTGAGCCGCAACACTATTGAGCACGAGTGCATTGATGCAGACGCACAGCTGATTGACCATGCCGATGACGGCAACTGCGATTGGTGGTGCGGGGTAGTCCCCGCCTCGCACGGCCTGGGCACCCCGAAGCTCCTCGATCGCTCTGAGGACGGACTCTCACGAACTGGGCCCCACACACCGTGATCCCATCTCGAGCTGGAGTGCATCAGAGCATGCCTCCAGGTTGTGCTCGAGCGCCTCTCTTGCCTCACTGACCAAGATGTAAACTTCCTCGATGGGAGCCCCCGGGCCTGGCCCAAGAGGAGCGCCGAGCGTGCTTTCCTATGCGATAGGAGGTGAGGCCCCATCCCTGAGTGCAGAGCCTGAAGTTCTAGGTCTCCCTGCAGGGAGGAGTTGCTTCTTCTTCTTGCGCGGGTCCTCATGAGGCAGTGTGTCTTCCCCGTCGTCCGAGCGTTCAGCCGCCGCAGCACGGTAAGCACGCTCGAGGGTGCAGACGGCATCCTTCTCATCGCAAGCAATCGTGATGACACCGCCACTCCGTGGCTTCTTGAGGACGTTGTAGCTATGGTGGGTTACTGCCATGAACTTGGCGAGAGCCGGGTACCCAAGGAACACGTTGTACGGAAGGTGGATGTGCGCGATGTCGAAGACGATGATCTCGGTGTGGTACTTCTTGCGTCCGCCGAAGGTGACAGGCAGACGTACCTACTCGATTGGTACGGTGGACCCGTCTGTGACCCCCTGAGAAGGTCTTAGTTGGCATGAGCTGTTTGTACGGCACATGGACCATCTCGAAGGTCTCGATGGAGAGGACATTGAGCCCTGCCCCACTGTCAATGAGGGTCTTAGTGATGAGGATGTTGCTAATAGTTGGGGCACACAGCATGGGGAGCTTGCCGACCATAAACAAACACCTGAGCTAATCGCTTGAGTCGAAGGTGATGGTGGTATGGGACCAATTGAGGGGGCGCATCGCTTCAAGCTTCGGGAGAGCCGCATTCACCTCCCGTGCGAATTTCTTGAATGCACGGTTCGATGCTGGGGCCTGGGCGCCGCCCAAGATACAAACCACTGTCCTGATTTCCTAGAAGCCCCCAGGCCCATCATCCTTCCTTTCTTCCTCTTTCCTTCTGGGTGGAGGAGGCAGCGGAGGTAGTCTAGCCTCACGCGGGCGAGCCTCGCGAGGCTGATCGCATCGTGACCCCTCCAGAGGGTCTTCGCGCCAGCGGTCCTCACGAGGCGTGTCATGCCAGCGGTCGTCCCGAGTTTGATCGCGCTAGCGGTCCTCTTGAGGCTGATCGCGCCACCCCTGATGCGGCTCCCTGTTGTCCCAGCGGCCTCCACTGCGGCCACCGCCGTGCCCGAAGCTTCGGTCGCCTCGGCCGGGGCACCTTTTGAAGTGCTCGGCACGGATCAGTCACAGTTCCTGGCAGTCGACGGTGTCATGGTTGTTGGTGCCATGAAAGATGCAGGTCGGCCTTCCTCCTAGGGGGTGTTCTTCTCCCCACCTGCTCTTCGCCTCGGCTTCGGCCACAAGCACCGTTGGAGTCTTGCTCTTTGCTTCCCTGGCCTTGGTCTTCTTCTCTTGTGGCTCTGCCGCTGGAGGCCCAAGGAGTGATAGGCGGCCCTCCTCGGCCTTGGCACACTTGTTCGCCAGGTTGAACATCTCCAAGGCAGAGCACAGTTCAACATTCATGGAGAGCTCTTACTTCATTTTGAGGTCAGTGACTCCGTCGGTGAAGGCCGAGATGATGGCCTCGTTTGACCCCTTGTGGATCTTGAGGCGTGTGGTCATGAAGCGTTGTATGAACTTGTGCAGGGTCTCGCCATCCTGCTGCTAGATACGACGCAAGTCGTTCACGGTGGGTGCGCGGTCATGGGTGCCTTGGAAGTTGGCGATGAAGCGTTTGCGTAGACCTTCCCAGGAGATGATGCATGCCTCCGGGAGGTTGAAGAGCCAGGAGAGTGCGCCGACTTTGAGCGCCACGGGGAACTAACACGACATGACCTTGTCGTCTCCTCCTTCCGCCCGGATACTCAGCAAGTAGAGATATAGGAACTCGGTTGGGTCTGGGGTGCCGTCGTAACGCGGGGCAGGTCAGGCTTGAACTTGTAGGGCCACACAGTCAGGTAGAGCTCCGGGGCGATGGCGAAGCACCCCATCGGCTTGACGGGCGCCATGTGCGTGAGGGTGACCTGGTCTTGATGCTCCCGTAGGGCCGCCTCGAGCGGTATCTGTCCTCAACACTGGGTCATTAACACAGCGAATGCACGCACATCGGCGCGCGGCTAGGGAACCACTTGGTAGCTTACTTCATCCCCCGGCCTTGCCCTCGGTTCGCGAGGCCGGCCATGGTGGCATGCTTCACGCCTGGGCTCAGGGTCAGCATCACGTCGCGGAAGCGGAGGCCGCGCTTCTTGTACCACGTCGTGAGCCAGGGACGGTTGGGGTCGAGGCGAGTAGGAGAGCGCCAAAGCATCACTGGCAGCGCTGACGAGCTCCGCAATGCACCGAAGCTAGTCGTCATAGTGGTCAGGAGTGGGGCGGTAGAGAAGCAGTTCGTTAGCCATGGCGAGCATGCCCTAGCCGCGCACCGGCCCTGGCCAAACATGAGAGGACGAACCGGAGGCTAGGATGGTCGATGGTGTGGCGGTGTGGCCGTCGCGCTGCATGGTGACCAACTATGAGGAGTCTTATTGCTCGTGGGTGTCAGGGCCCGTGGCGGCGTTTGCCACAGGTGAGCATGACCTTCGTGCACCGGCGCGGCCCACCAGCACCGTCTGGGTGACACGGGTGGCACGATGCTCGGCGAGCGTCAAACATCGGAGCAGCGCGGTGGGAGGAGATCTTGGCTTTAGGGAGACTCCGACACACCCCCTACCAGGCGCGCCAAATGTCAGATTTCGGGCTCGGCAAAACCCTTGAGATTCGAACAAACGGGCATGTGCGAAGATCCCCTATAGCCTCGCCCGACCTAGCTCGCTACCCATGAACACAACAAAGAACTCGCACGACGATGAGGAAGAGAATGAACATGACAGTTTACCTAGGTTTGGGCTGCTACGAAGCGTAATACCCTACTTCTGTTTTGGTGAATTGCCTCTCGAGGAGGTGAGGTGGATGAACAAGTATAGTGTATCGAGGCCTCCTGAGGACTCTCAGTGGTGTTCGAGACTCCTTGTGGTTTGGTGAGTGGTGGGGTTTGTCGATTGGGTTCGGACCGGACCGGTCCCCTGCTACGAAGAAGCCTACCCTCTATATATAGCGGTGGCCTGGGTCCTCTTCCCTTATCGCAATGGCGTGAAGGGATCCCACAATGGTCAATTTTTAAGGGGGACAGGAGTTCGTGCTCACCCTGCCCAAAGGCGGTCTTCGCCTGCAAAGTAGATGTCGACGCCGCAAGGATGGGCTCAGCGATCACGTCCGTCCTGCGGAGCGGTTGGTTGCGGTCTTTTTGCACCGGAATGGAAACCTTTAGGGGTGCTTTGGGAACCCACGTATGTCCTTGCTCCCTTTGCACCAAATAGGAGACTGCGCTGCATGGCGCACTAGTGCTTGCCTATCCTTCCTTGCGTCATCTTTGATTCCTGAGGCCGGGCCTTGCATAGAAATCTCCGTCGCTCCGGAGGGGGCTTGGGGAGGCCCATCCTCTACCGGTCTTTATGCTGCTCATCCTTGCGAGGCTTGAGCCCTCGTGAGGGCCTTGTCCTGAGTGGGGCCACACCCGGTCCCATTTGATCGATGAAGTGGGGCACATCCTAGGCCGCAGGCAGGTAGGTCTGGGTACCCCCGTTCCCAGAATGCCGATAGTATATTCCAGGGACTCAACATTAGTCATAAAGAACTCACATACTTATTGCAAAAGTCTATTAGTCATTGAAGCAAAGTATTAAATGCATTCTCCTAGGGGAGATATTGGTAGGAGTTAACCATCGCGCGCTCCCGACCCTCACACAAAGGTTGACAATCTATAAACAAATCATGTTCCGACTTTGTTACATAACGATTCACCATACATGCATGCTATGGGAATCACAAACCTTTACACAAGTATTTTTACCAAATAAGAATTACTTCCTAACATGACTCTTAACATTACCATCTATGTATCTGAAAACTTTATGCAAGGAATCAAACTTCTAATAGTATTCAATGCACTTAATATGGAAGTTTTTATTATATCCCTCTTGGATGCCTATTATATTAGGACTAAATTCATAACCTAGACCAATTACCATGTTGTTTAGAGACTCTCAAAATAATATAAGTGAGGTATGAGAGTCAATAATTTCTATAAAACGCAAACACCACTGTGCTCTAAAAAATATAAGTGAAGCACATAGAGCAAAATTGCTTATGTCAAAAGATATAAGAGAAGGACATAGAGTATTCTAATAAAAACTAGATTTAGTGTGTGTCTCTCAAAATATTTGTGCAGCAAGGATGATTGTGGCAAACAAAGAAGCAAATACTCATATCATACAAGACGCTCCAAGCAAAACACATATCATGTGGTGAATAAAAATATAGCCTCAAATAAATTTACCGATGGATTGAAGACGAAAGAGGCGATGCCTTCTGGGGAATCCCCAAGCTTAGGCTCTTTGGCATCCTTGAATACAACTTGTGTTGCCTTGGGGATCCCCAATCTTAGTCTCTTGCCACTCCTTATTCCATAGTCCATCAAATCTTTACCCAAAACTCGAAAACTTCATAACACAAAACTTAACAGAAAATTCATGATATCCGTTTGTACAGGAAAATAAATCACCACTTTAGGTACTATTGTGAACTCATTCTTTATTTATATTGGTGTTATACCTACTGTATTATAACTTCTCCATGGTTCATACCCCATGATACAATCCATAGATTCATCAAAATTGGCAAATAACTCAAAGAAAACAGAACCTGCCAAAAACTGAACAGTCTATAGAAATATGAAAACTTAGTATACTTATGTAACTCAAACAATTAGTAAAACCTGGGAAATTTATATATAAATCTTGTGTAAAAATTTCAAAATCATTCGATGTTTTTAAAAATTTAGAAAATTCCTGGACTGAGCACAAAAGTTTATGTTTTTTAGCAAGATCAAATCAACAACTACCATAGATCACCCCAAAGGTTTTACTTGGTGCAAACACTAATTAAAACACCAAAACACAATTATTACAGAATTAATAATGTGGGAAACACTCTAAAACATAATAAAAAACATAACACAAAAATAAAATTGGGTTGCCTCCCAACAAGCGCTATTGTTTAATGCCCTAGCTAGGCAAAACGCAATAGATCTAGGTATTGTCATCTTTTGTATGCAATCCAAAAATAGCTCTCATAATAGATTCATAAGGAAATCTTATTTTATTTCTAGGAAAGTGTTCCATGCCTTTCCTTAAAGGAAATTTGAATCTAATGTTTCCTTCTTACATGTCAATAATTGCACCAATCGTTTTGAGGAAAGGCATACCAAGGAAAATATGACATGTAGGATATCAATCTATATCAAGAATAATGAAATATATGGGCACAAAATTCCTACTTGCAACAATAAGAATATCATTAATCCTTCCCATAGGTTTCTTAATAGTGGAATCCGCAAGATGCAAATTTAGAGAACAATCATCAAGATCATGGTAACCTAGCACATCACATAAAGTTTTCAGAACTGTGGAAACACTAGCACCCAAATCACACAAAGCATGTCACTCATAATCTTTAATTTTAATCTTAATAGTAGGTTCCCACTCATCATGAAGCTTTCTAGGAATAGAAACTTCAAAAGATTTCATCATAGCATCAACGATATGTTTAGTAAAAGCCTTATTTTGACTATAAGCATGTGGAGAATTCTTCATGCATTGTAACAAGGAAATAAAATCAATCAAAGAGCAGCTATCATAATTAAATTCCTTGAAATCCAAAATATTGGGTTCATTGTTATTCAAAGTTGTGACCTCTTCTATCCCACTTTTATTAATTTTTACATAAAGATCTATAGACTCCGAATCATTGGGACCCTCTTAAAATAAGGTTGACTTATCTCCAGCCCCATCTTTATCAAGATTTATATTGGAAAACAAAGATTCAATAGGAGTAACACCAATCACTTTGAGATCTTCATCATTATTATCACGAGAACACACCTTTTCAAGCCATTCACACTTAGCACGTATTCTAGCGGTTCTTTCATTACTTTCATCAATAGAAATTCTCATAGCTTTTAAAGACTCATTAATATCATGCTTGGGTGGAGTAGATCTAATTTTCAAAGAATCAATCTCAAGCAAAATTCTATCAACGTTCCTAGCCAAATCATCAATCTTGAGCAATTTTTCTTCAATTGTAGCATTGAAAACTTTTTGCGAACCAATAAATTCTTTAAAAATATTCTCAAGATCAGAGGGCATCTTATTATAATTTTGATAGGAATTGTTGTAGTAATTACCATAATTATTAGAGGAATTACTAGGAAACAACCTAGGGTTGAAATTACCTCTACACGCGTTATTACAAAAAATGTTCCTACCAACAAAATTCACATCCATAGATTCATTATTCTTTCCAATCAAATAAGACAAAGTCATATAATTAGGATCAATAGGAGCACTCCTACTAGCGAACAATTTAATCAATTTATCCATCCTTTCACTCAAAGTATTTATTTCTTCAATAGCCTGCACTCTTTCACTAGTAGGAGATCTTTCGGTATGCCATTGAGAGTAGTTTTTCATAATATTATCTAGGAGTTTAGTAGCTTCTCCTAACATGATTTCCATAAAAGTACCACCCACGGAAGAATCTAAAAGATTCCTAGAAGCAAAATTCAATCCCGAATAAGAAATTTGTATAATCATCCATAAACTCAAACCATGTGCGGGGCAATTCCTAATCATTAATTTCATCCTCTCCCAAGATTGTGCAACATGCTCATGATCAAGTTGCTTAAAATTCATTATATCGTTCCTAAGGGAGATGATTTTAGCCAGTGGAAAGTACTTGGAGATAAAATCATCTTTACACTTATTCCACGAATCAACACTCTTTTTAGGCAAAGATGAAAACCAAGTTTTAGCACGATCTCGTAGTGAGAATGGAAATAGCTTCAACTTAACAATGTCATTATCCACGTCTTTCTTGTTTTGCATATCACACAACTCAATGAACTATTTAGATGGGATGCGGCATCTTCACTAGGAAGGCCAGAAAATTGTTCTTTCATAACAAGATTAATATTGGAAAAGTCACACAAGTTGGTATTCTCAGATATCGTGACAAAGCAAGTAATCAAGCACACAAGCAAACAGAAGCAAACGAAAGAAGGGCGAATAAAAAGGCAAATCTTTTTGGTATTTTATGAAAATAATTTTAGAAGTGAGGGAGAGGAAAACGAGAGGGAAATGGAAAATAATGTAAATGCAAGATATGAGTTTGTGATGGGTACTTGGTAGGCTTGATGTTTATCCTCCCCGGCAACGACGCCAGAAATCCTTCTTGCTATCTCTTGAGCATGCGTTGGTTTTCCCTTGAAGAGTAAAGGGTGATGCAGCGAACTACATAAGTATTTCTCTTATATATTGAGAACCAAGGTATCAATCCAGTAGGAGGAACAAGAAACTCACCAATAGATGCACCTACACAAACAATCAAACTCTTGCACCCAATGCTATAAAGGGGTTGTCAATCCCTTCACGATTATTTGCAAGGATTAGATCCGATAGAGATAGATGTAAACGAGAACGGAAAGTAAAAGGTCAATAAATTGCTGCAAAGTATTTTTGGTATTTTTGGTTTATAGATCTGAAAATATATTATGGAAAGTAGACCTGGGGGGCCATAGATTTCACTAGAGGCTTCTTTCTTGAAAGAAAATATCATGGTGCGTAAACAAATTGCTGTCAAGCAATTGGTAGAAAAGCGAATAATCACGTAGTTATCCAAGGCAATGATCTTGCATATAGCCATCACGTATGTATGAAGTAGACTGAAACAATTTTGCATCTACTACTACTACTCCACACATCGACCGGCTCCTGCCTGCATCTAGAGTATTAAGTTCATGAAGAACAGAGTAACGCATTAACAAAGATGACATGATGTATAGGGATAAACTCAAGCAATCTGATGAAAAACCCATCCTGTTACCCTTGATGGCAACAATACAATACGTGCCTCGCTACCCCTACTATGTCACTAGGTGAGGACACCGCAGATTGAACCCAAAACCAAGCACTTCTCCCACTGCAAGAATTACCAATCTAGTTGGCCAAACCAAACTAATAACTAGAAGAGACTTACAAGGATATGAAATCACGCATATAAGAATTCAGAGAACATTCAAATAAGATTCATGGATAATCTGAACATAAACTCGCAATTCATCGGATCTTGACTAAACACACCACAAAAGAAGATTACATTGGATAGATCCCCATGAAGATCATGGAGAACATGGTATTGAATATCAAAGAGAGAGAAAAAGCCATCTAGCTACTAGCTAGGGACGCATAGGTCTGTGGTGGACTACTCACGCATCATCGGAGGGGCAATGGAGTTGATGTAGATGCCCTTCATGATCGAAAGCCCCTCCGGAAGATTACCGGAAAAGGCTCCAAGATTGCATCTCTCGGGAATGGAGGCTTTTAGCGGCAGAAAAGTATTTGCGTGTCTCTCTTTGGTGTTGGGGGGATATTTGGGTATTTATAGGACGATGAATAGGGTTAGGAGACCTGCGAGGATACGACAAGCCTGCTAGGCGCGGCTAGGGGGGTTGCGCCTAGTAGGCTTGTGATCTCCTGGTAGATCCCCTGTCATGCACTCCAAGCCTGGTTGATTCTTTTCCTTCCATAAAAATTCATTCTGAAGGTTTTATTCCGTTTGGACTCCGTTTAATATTCCATACTTGCAAAACTCAAAAATAAGGAAAAAACAAAAACTGTCACTAGGCTCTAGATTAATAGGTTAGTCCCAAAAATAATATAAAATAGCATATTAATGCATATAAAACATCCATAACAGATAATATAATAGCATTCCATCATCAAAAATTATAGATACATTGGAGACGTATCAGTTACCAAAAAGTTCAAAGAGATATAGCTAATCGCCCTTCTGGGGCCGATCTTCTCTAGTGGTCGATGTCGGAGTCAAGAGAACTGCATCGGCGAAGACCTCAGCTAATGTTATGGAAGGAGATGGAGTAGCAATTGGAGGAGATGGAGGAGCTAATGGAGCTGAAGTGACAGTAGCAGGTGCTAATGAAGAAGGCCTCGACTCAGGAGCTAGCAGTGTGGCTGATCTGGCCTGGGTAGTGAAGTGTGTGCCTAGCCTGAGAAGATAAACATCCTCATCCTCATCCTCCTCATCATCTTCTATAGAATGAGGAAGAGGCACAAAGTCAAATTCCTTCTTGAGCTCATTCACGGTCCTGGTCAGCCCATCCACCTTGTCATTGAGGGTCTTGACTCTATCCTCAAAGACCCTCACAAGATTGTTCTGTTTGTCTAGTATGCCTGTCATATCTTTCTTCATGTCCATGACTGTAGAGATCAAGAGATCCATATGCTCGTTCCTGGACCTAGGGATGGGAGCACTAGTGGCTCTAGCGGTCTCTACCTCGGCCTCTGCCTGTGCCTGAGCTGCAGCTGATGTGGGATGGTCTGGGTCCATCACCACAACGTTGTCCTTGAAGTATGGCTGTAGGGGCAAGTGTGGTCTATCCAGAGCAAAGATGTGCTTCTCCAGCTTGGAGTTGATGAGCATCTGAATGTAGGGTGCATAGCAGCATGAGCGCTTTTGATCAACAACAACCATCTTCATAGTCTCCACTATCAGATCCATCACTCTGAATCTCTGATGCTGGTCAATAAGAAGCAGCAGGTTGATGGAGTAGCCACAGATCATTTTCTCGGCATCTGACTTGTGCATCAAAGTATGCCTCAAAATAGTGTTGATGGTGCGGAGACCTGCCTGGAGGTGATAGATAGATCCTAGCTTGTGGGACTGAAGTTGTGCAGCAGGAATGGCATTGTACATGTCCTTCATGACATTATGGCTTGCCTTGGACTCTGAGTACACTCATATATCTCCATCATGTGCCTCTGGGACTATAAGATGGCAGACCATTCATCAACATTTGACTCGTATCTTGCTCCTTCTATCATCCACACAATCCCGCTGTCTCCATATAAGTGAGCAATGGAGTAGAATTGCATGATCATCTCATCGTTCCATGCAGTGAATTCTTTGCCAACAAACTTGTCTAGGCCAATGCAGTGGAAGTTGTCTTGCACACTTGGGAAGTAGTCTTCATTCGTCTTGATGTACTTCAGATCCACATATCTCATATCATTCATAGCTTGACTCTTGTCAAGCAGCACACTCATAGAAATCATGTTGCTGCTTGGTGTAGAACCTGAAGTCCACAATTGTGTTCCTCCTCTGAGAGTAAGGATCAATGGCTCTCCACTCTCTCAACCCTGCATCCTTCTTCTTCTTCATATCCTTAGATAAAGGATGGTTGGCATTGTGCACTAGAAGACGAGGTTTAAGCTTCATCAATGCAGACATAGCATCCTCATCAGCTTCTCTAAAGGTAGATCCCTTGTTGTTCTCAAAAGCTGGGATGTCTCTCGTACTCCTCTTGGACTTATCACCAACAGCCTTCTTAGGGGTAGACTTGGTGCTCTTGGAGGGACCTTGCTTTGGCATACCATCTTCCAATAGCTTCTTGTGCTTCTTCTTGGGAGGGGCCTTGACAACTTGCACTTCCTCCTCCTCCTCAGCTGCAGCACCGGTAGCCTCTTTAGGGTCCTCAAACATTGAGGTAGGCCTGCCAACCACATGGATAATCCTCTTCCTGGCCTTCTTCTCACCTGCCTTCTTAGGAAATAACTTCCTTGGGGGCTCAATGGTCATGGTAGCCCTAGCACTCTCAGGTTCTCTCATAGTCTTTGGAGGTGCATATGTCTTGCTGACCACCCTCCTGGAAGAGGTGACTTCATTTGCTGACTTGGTAGCCTTGTCTTGCTTCTTGGCAAGAACTTCCTCTCGCACAAACTATAAATCCTCCTCATTTGAATTCAGCTTCCTCCTGGTCCTAGTAACAGCCTTGGGAAACCCATGAGAGCTAGGGGTGCCTAGATCTCAGAAGGAACTAGACCCAAGGCTAGTGTGTGAACTCATGTCAATGTTCCGCTCCTGCAAATTCTGGCTGTCCTCAGCATCTGACTTATCTGACCCTGTGAGTAGAGCATGGAAGAGTGGAATAGGATAAGTCATCACAAAATGCAGCTACTTTTTGAAAATTTGAACAAAAGATTTGCAAGGTTTGCATTCTGTCACATGTAAATCGGTACAGCCAAAGCAAAAAAATTGGTGCTACCGAGACTGACCATCTCTTTAACATAAACTTGGCACTCTTTTCGGTGAGAACGAAAAAGAGAACTCGATTTCACCGAGATTGTTCTCAGTAGCACAAAGGGCAAATCGGTGACACTGATTTGTTTGCTTCGGTTCCACCGAGTTTCATCGGGCGGATGATAAGCCCTGGAAAATCTCATGTTCGCTAACTATGGGAATTCTTTAGTGGATAGATCGATCTCACATTGTAGCTTATGGATGGAAAAGTCCTAATGCGCAAGAATATGAGGTTGGAGCACATGAGGGGAGAAATTGTACCTAGCTTGGTCATGACTTCGCTACCGCGGCGACGGGGGGGAGATTCCGTCGATGGTGTGGACTTCCAATGGCGGAGGCACTTGGGAAGACAACGGTGATGACTGGGGGCCTCGAAACAAGATCGTAGGGTTTTGAGGGGGCAACGGTTGAATAATAATTTCAAAGGTCGGGTCCGCCTCTTTATATATCTGCGGTTGTTGGTGACACCGATTCTAAATTTTTGGTGTCACCGAGTTTCTCAACTGCCAGCTGACAGGGAAACTCGGTGCAACCAAGAATATGGAATCGGTAGTATTGAAAGGACCATGATGTCCCCTAGAGGGGGTGAATAGGTGCTTTAAAATCTTTTATGGATTTGGCTATATCCTAATGCGGAAATAAACTAAGAGGATACTTTTCAAGCACCAATCCTAAATATACTAGGTCACTAAGTGCACCAACAACAGAGGATAAACAAGATGAGAACAACGAGGATATGAGTAAGCACAAGTTGCACAAACTTACTAATTGTATATCACAAAATATGGAAATGAATGTTACAAGCTAGCAATTCACATTAAGCACAAGATATATCAATAGTGGCAAGTATAAATTGTGGACTATAAAGTGTTGGCCAAAATAATCTCTACGATATGGTAACCAACACAATATAATGAGGACAACAATATATATAATGAATGCAAGGTCAAGTGGCCAAAGTAAACCACAAGTAGTGTCTAGGGTTAAAATAACCGAACACACGAAGACGAGGATGTGTCCCGATGTTCACTTCCTTGGAGGGAAGCTAGTCACTGTTAGAGAGGTGGATGTTACCACGAAGGCACAACAATGCCACGAAGGCTCACCCTATTCTCCCCTTGTGGCAACACCACGAAGGCGTTTCTCAACCACTAGTGGTAGACCTTGGGGTGGTGTCCCAACCCTCATAAACTTTCCAGGGGTAATCACAATGGTTGATTCCTCACCGAAGAACTCCTACCGCCCAGGAGTCTCCAACCTCTAAGAGTAACAAGAACGATGGGGAAAATCTCAAGACTTGCTCAAATCACGAATTCTTTGGTCACAAGAGGGAGAGGGAGTGGATCTATCACTTGATTGGAAAATCTCTCAAGAATTCTCATGAATCACACCAGGATCTAAGATTTGGTGTAGGAGAAGTGAGAGGGAGCCACTTGTGTTCTTGGGGCGATTTGGGATGAAGTGGTCAACCCTCTACCGGATTTGGTAGAGGGGTATACATAGCAGGCCGAGAAAACTAGCCGTTTTTTAGTAAGTGGCTGAGACGGGCGGACATCCGGGCAAGGGTCGGACATCCGACGGCTGAGAATGGCACACACGCATATGAAAAACAGAGGCTAGAGTATAGGGCCCGGACATCTGGCCAAGGCCCCGACATCTAGCCAAACTTCGGTCCCTGGACATCCGGCCAAGTGCTGGACATCTCGCGGGCACAGCCAATATTTCAAAACAGGTTCTGGACATAGTCTGGCCGGATTTATGGGAGGATCCCGGACATCCAGGGTGACCCGACTTCCCGGACATCCGGCCAAGTCCCGGATATCCGGCCAAAGAAAAAACAGCGCGAGCCCCAAAACTAAAACATGCATAACTTTCATATTTGGACTCCAATTTTGATGATCTTGGGCTCGTTTTAAAGCTATGGAAAAAGCCCAGGTCCTCACATAGAGAACCACCCGAGATGAACCAAAATGGAGGATGCAAATTATGCAATGCTTTTATCATGTATTTGGGTAACCTATTTGTCTTTGGATTTTCTTTGATAGATGTATAGGCATATTGTATTTGTACTGGATAGGAGTGAAACATGCCTATGTTCAAATATGATGTGAGGAAGTAGAAATAGAAGATGTTGACTTGATAATATCTATCACTAACCCCTTTGATCCCCTCTTAATAGTGCGGGATCGCAATAACTCAAGAATCATAAAAGAACTATACTAGATAGCTTCCAGAAACTCATTCTTGAGCATATATCGTTTTCGATGGTCATCGATCCTCACAACTAAAGCCAAAGGAACTAATACCTTCGACTAAAGCATTCCCTTTGAGCTTGGTGTTGACGTTTATGCTTGGCTCAAGTCAGAACCATGATCTTGATCATTACACTTGGTGAAGACTTCAAATAGCTCCCCATAAGCCATGTGGGGAGCATTGCGTTGTATTCATCTTCATACGTTTGTCATGTGATCATCCACAAGCTTTAAGCATGTAATCCTTCAGGATGGCTATCTTGAACTTGCCCTTGTCAACCATGATTATCAACTCTTGATGCCATCCTCTGATGGGAACTTGAAATCTATCTCTTGATGTAAGTCCATGAGAATCACCTAAACCTCATAGATATAGAAAACATATAGACTGTGTTAGTACACAAAGCGTAATTGACAAATTCTTAGCATACCACAAGATCACATGTTGTTGGGGATATAACCCCACGGTGAGACCCACCCGTGAGGCTTTGGGACACACCTGGCGGCTCATGCACCAGCCCAAGGATGGGCCGTGAAGACTTAAGCCCAAGACGTTGGGCGGCTTGACAAGATGGGCCGGGACGTGGCCCGGAAGGAGAAGGTATGAAGACCCGGGCGGGTGAGCCACCCGGAGACAACTTGCTCAGGAAGGCAAGACAACATAGTGATAGACTCAGACACGTTGTGAGAGTTGGTTACGACTTGTATGACCCATGGTCTTGACCTCCTATATAAAGGCGAGACCCGGGGTGACTTAGGGAGGAGGTCAACTATCGAGAACTAGGTCAAGCAATCAGCTCCCTTGTAATCGATACACCAAGCAATACAAACACAAGAAGGACGTAGGCTGTTATCTCTACTTGAGAGGCCGAACCTGGGTAAACTCGTGTCCTTTGTCCCGATCAACCCCTTTGAGTCCATCACCTTAGCGATGGCCTTGAATCCAAGTCCGTTCACCCGGACATCTGCCATGACAAAACCACGATAGTTGGCGCCCACCGTGGGGCTCGCGCTCGGTGGTGTCGAGTTCTCAAAGGGCTCTCGCCGGGGGTTCGAAGGATACATGGTCGGAAGGATGAGCAAGAGTTGCCGTGGACGGATATACATCGATGACGTTGGCTGGGGTCCTGAGGCCGATTCTGTCAAATATGGATTCCGGGTTCCCTTTGGTGGAATCCACGTCTTCATCGGCAAGCTTGACAGATCTACAACCGGGCCGGACGTCTGCACCAACATCGTCGAGCCGGCTCAGCATGCACATTCGCCCAATATCTGCAACCCGCCCGCGTTAACCCGGGCCGGAAGCACGTCTTCATGGGATTTAGTCAAGTATGGATCCTGAAACTTCTACGTCACAGGAGATTCTTGTCTATTCAGAGGACAGATCTTCGAGCGGAGAAGTAGAGTCGATCTACCAGCTTCACAACGGCGGGCTCGGGGGCTATGGCGAGCCTTACCTTGAGTCGGAGCGTCCTAAGCCGGACGATCTCGGGCTGCCGGTTCATGCAACCATGTTCATGGCGGGGTCATCCCCAGGCACGAGCAGCACTGCCGCCGGAGCAGCAAACACGGGAGCTGACCCGCCACCGCCGGCTCAGGTTCTTCTAGATCTAATGAACGAGCTCGCAACCCTGATGACCACCGAAGTCACACCAGATAATCAAGCCGCTCAGAACTTGGAGATCGCAAGACTCAAGGACTGGATGGCGGAGGGGCAACAGAGGATAGCCGAATTAAAAATTCAGATGGAGGCGGAGGCAGAACGCCTTAAGCAGATGCTTTCCGCCTTGAGCTAGAGCAGCAATCAGCGGCTGCGGTGCAGTGGATGAGGCATCAATCCCGCTTACTGGAATAGTATGAGGCTAGGAATCTCTTCAATACACTAGGAACGGGACGAGCAGCGGATGCGCCTGGAAGTCGGCCGGCGGCTCGACTACAGCTTAATCCGCCTTGACGAAACCAGGCCTCGCCAGTGGTTTTTCCAACGCCGGCGGGCCATTATTCCAACTCGACAGAGAACATGGTGTCCATAGAAACCCGGCTCAAAATGAGCCCTATTCCAGATGAGGTGCCTTTTGCAGAAGAGGTGTGAAATGCCATTGGGTACCTTCAGACAGCGATGGCCCAGCAGGAGAAATATGCTTACAGCCGGAGCCGCGTTCACTCAACCCCCTCCCCAACCGTAGCTTTAGCCAACGCTATGAGTCGCCGGCGGTTTCTAGCAGCGATAGGCACTGGGGGCCTCCAGGGGATGATCAGGCGGCTCTAGATGCACATGCGCTCATAAACCGGGCAAGAAACCAGCGAGAGGCGGTGGCTTTCGTAGCGGCGGCTCACCAAGAACATGCGCCCTCCGTTTCAGCAGGAGTGGGAGTGACCACCATGGCCGTGGGAGTGCCATGTTTAGTACCGGCTCTGCGGAAAGAGTGGTTGCCAAAGGATTTCAAAGGACCTCGCAAAGTCCCGAATTACACTGCCGACTTACCTCCGGAGGCGTAGATCGAAAGCTATGAGCTGGCTATGGAGATGTTGGATGTCAATGATGCGGTGTGTGCCAAATATTTCATCATGATGCTTGAAGGACCATCTCGCATGTGGTTAAACGCTTTGCCACCCAATACCATCAGTTCATGGGCTGAGCTGAGAGCAAGGTTCATCAAAAACTTTCAAGGGACTTGCAAACAGCCTATGACGATTGTGGATCTGGATCACTGTGTCCAGCAAGAGAATGAATCGGCTCATCATTGGGTGCAGCGGATGTCGACCATCATCCACTCTTCTGAACAAATCACGGCGGCTCAAGCGGTGCTGATCCTAGAGAAGGACTGCCACTTCATTCCTCTGAAGCAGAAGCTCGGCCGGCTCAAGCGTACGTGTCAAGACATGGGAGAACTCATGTTGGCTCTCACAAAGTATGCCGACTCCAATAACACGAAGGATCCAGGTTCTGATGAGGTGAAGACCGACCAAGGTAAAACGAACAATCAGGGCAAGGGTTCGGCAGGTAAAGGTAACCAGGGCAAGCGGAAGAACCCAAATGGCGGGTCAGAATTGGTGGCCAATACCAGCACCGGCCATAATCGTCCTAAGGGTAATGGGAAGTTTACACCGCCATTAACCAAAAGTAGGACTCCTTTCAATTTGGAGGAAATGCTTAATAAACCTTGTCCGAAGCACAGCCGACCCGATAGAGTTGCGGGTCACACATGGGGTAATTGCCACATCATGCAGAAGTTTAAGAACTACAACATGCAACAGCATAACAACATGGTGGTGGCCCGCCCGGCGGCTCAGGACAAGGCGGGCCAGGAGCCGGGTTTGGATCCGGCGGCTCAGGATCCGGTCATCATGGCTAGGGCAACCAAGGAGGACATCCTCAACACTCTGGTAGCAACAATCAGCAAACATAGTCAATCTAGGCATCAGAGTAATCCAAAGCAGCTCAGTTCGGGCCAGTATCATGTTTTTACGACTAGCCTTAACAAGCGGGATCAGAAGTTGCACAAGCAGGCGGTTAACGTAATTGCGCCGGCTTTGCCGCAATACTTGAAGTGGTCTGACTATGACATAACATGGAGCCGGGAAGATCACCCCCCGCGTGTTGATGACCCGGGGCGGCTAGCCCTAGTAGTTGCCCCGCAAGTGGGAGGGTATATGGTAAATAAGGTACTTATGGATGGTGGCAGCAGCATCAATATCTTGTACTATGATACCTTCCGGTGGATGAAGCTGCTTGATAAAGACCTTAAGCCCCCATCAACAGTTTTTCATGGTGTAGTGCCGGGCAGGTCAACTTACCCAGTGGGTAGGATTTCTTTGGAAGTCGCCTTTGGTGACGAGTACAACTACAGGGTGGAGTCCTTGTGGTTTGAAGTAGTCAAGATCAAGAGCCCTTATCATGCATTATTTGGGCGGCCGGCTTACACCAAGTTCATGGCTAGGCCCTGTTATGTCTACTTACTGTTGCGACCCCGATCCTAGGTCATATGAATCCAGACTATAACATAGCACATCACTTTGCGGCCTCACGCATGATAAACTCCAAAGCTGCAGCCTTACCTTAGTCGGGACCGTTTGCATCTTTTGGCTCACATATGTGAACATGTCGCTGGCAATCAAATGACACAGAACCCGGGCCAACATGGCTAGTCATAGAACCCAAGTGGCATATCCATACAGGAACAGGCATACGTAGCCCAACAATGTAGGTGTCGGCCTCTAGCGTGTATAGATGAGTCATAGCACGCTACAAGGACTCCATTACGCCGTGGGACATAAATGTCATCACTGCATGTAGACGAGTCGTAGCAGGCTACAGGGACTCCATTACACTGTGAGACATTTCCCCGAAGGGACAGACATAGCAGCAAAGAAGGATACATGCCGGTCAATCAATGTGTCCGGAGCAGTAGCAAACTACCAAGGCTCGGTGGAAACACAAAGAGGCAGTTCCTTGTAAAGAGCACTACTAAAGGCACACAACTAGGTGTAGAATCCCATACATATCGTTGCACGTCACACGTACGTACGACATGCCCGATATGCATAGATACAACTATGGCATCACAACATAACCATACAACAACACAACATTTATTTAGGAGGCTCATAAGAGCCAACATAGTGTGACATTACAAGCAAGGGTCACCTGACCCAACACACAAATCATACAAACAACAAGCGGAAGCTTATCATGTCTGGGTATAGACATCTAGAAAAGAAGAAGGCTGAGGGAGCCTGTCTATCTACAATGACCTCCACAGGAACCAGACATCTAACTCGGATTCTCAAGCTAAAAGGACAACATCAATCTTATCGTAGAAACCACTAGCGAGACTGAAGTCACCTCTGAAAAACATAATTAAGCAATAGTGAGTACTGAATACTCAGCAAGACTTACATCAGAACTAACTACATATGCATCGGTATCATCAAGGAGGTTGTGGGGTTCAATTCAGCAAGCCAGCTTTGACTCGGTGGCTATCCTGTACTACGACTTCCATAATTTTGTAAAGTTTTGTGAAGCATACACGAGTCCACTAACACCACACCATGGATCCGCTCCCATCTTCCTACGAGAGTGCCATCCATGGTACTCACACTTGTCTTGAAGCTTTTATGAGTAACATTTTAAATTGTCTATGAACCATATAAGTATCCAAGTAGTCCATATCCGCGGACGTGGCTATTCGAATAGATTGATTACCCTGCAGGGGTGTACTTCGTCACACATGCTCTCTCACTTACCGCCATGTGCTCGTAAAAAGGAACCTCGACAACCTTCAAGCGGAAGCCCAGCGAGGGAGTCGGACATGACCTGACTAACCACACAAAACTCTAGTACAGGTTTATCGCCTATTCGGGACTGAACCCGCAAGGAAATCCATCCTAAGTTTCCTCAACGGCCCCAAACGATGAGTACAGGGTTCCCAGGCCCACCTTGACGGATGGTACTACGCTTGGTACAACGGGCCACAATGCCTAGTCTGTCCCAATCCCACTTGTACAGGGTGCCACTCGGTAGACTACTAGCACATCCTACAAACACCAGAAACTAGTTGCAACTCCTGGACAGAGATCAAGTCAGTTAATAAGTCGAGAGAGTCAATTAAGTATCCCAATGTGCGGTAGTAGCTAGTCTTGGACAACATACACATGACTCAGTTCTTAAGGACGGTCCCAATGAGACAACACGCCATGTACTCCTACACGAACTCTCATCGCTACCTTTACCAAATCGTGTTCACAACTTAACTCTCATCATCAGAACAAGTTCAGTTCACTTTGGTTCATCACCCAGATGAATCAGACCTGACACAACTCTAAGCTTAGCAAACATAGCAGGTTAAGGGCACAACATAGCTCAAGCATCTACGAGGTATGCTAGGTTGCATGGTTCAGCTATTTACTGTGACAATGATAGGTCAAGCAAAGGAATGGGTTCAACTACCGGAACATGCAAAGTTGAAACTTTTTGTCCTAATGCAATAAGTGAGAGCAAGAGCGAGAGA
Source organism: Hordeum marinum (assembly GCA_022496015.1). Classification (NCBI taxonomy): domain Eukaryota; kingdom Viridiplantae; phylum Streptophyta; class Magnoliopsida; order Poales; family Poaceae; genus Hordeum; species Hordeum marinum. The sequence goes on from CM039673.1 coordinate 252,459,896, forward strand.
GTGGGTTTGTATCGGACATGTTCAAGCGGGGTTGTTTGCCTGATAAGACGATCACACATTACTCTCCTCAGATGGATGCTCGGCCATATCCTCCGACACAGTGCCTAACACGAAGAACAACCATCGAAGGGGAAAAACAATACACATCAAATGCAACAGTATGATGTGTTTGAGCTAATGCATCTAGCAACAAGTTTAAATGAAGTAGGTTTGAACTCAAGGTTCAAATTCAACTTCATATATGGATTCCATAATGCATTTGAACTAAAATGTCCAAGTTCACCTATTTAGGTTTCTCTAACATGTATGAAAATGGTACAGATGGAGTCATTGGATTTTTATGATCAATTTTCATATATAAATTATTTTAATCTGATTTACACATTATTTTCCATGAATTTTGCAAGTTTTATTAATTTCTGGAATTTATTTTAATATACATAATTGTATTTATTATATCAGCCTGACGTCATGATGACGTCAGGAGGTCAAAAGCGCCATCCCAGGTCAAACTTGGCGGCTGGGCCCCACTTGTCACTGACTCCTTCATCTAATTATTTTTTTAATTAAACTAATAGGGCTAGGCCCACACGTCAGCTACCCAGGGGTTAATTAACCCGGTGATTAGCATAATGCTAATCACCTAACGAGTGGGTCTCACCTACAGGTGGCTCAGGCGACAGCTCGTCGCCGGCAACCTGTGGTCGCGGTAGCGTCCGTGCTACCGACCACGGGAGCTGCGGTCGGGGGCACTGTGGCGAAGCCCTCGCTCGCCCGCACCCAAGGGAGCTAGCTAGGGTCGCGGGGGACGCCGGAGATTGCGGCTGCGATGCCGGAGGTGGCGGCCGAAGCTCGGCCGAGGACAGCCGCGGCGCTACGGGCTGCGAGAGGAGAAGCCGGAGGTCGGGGCGGTACCTACGGGTCTACGCGAACACGCCGGAGCACTCCACTGAGCACGGCGGGTGCTCTGGCCATGGTGGCCATGACGCCGGCGACGAGGAGCTCGGGCACGGTGGAAAGGCGGCGGCTACGGTGGCCAATCAGCAGGGAAAAGAGGGGGAAAACACGGAGAGGCTCAGGGCGCACTCAGACGGCGGCTCGACGGGCTCGGGAAGGCACCAGGACGGCGAATCAACGACGGCGGTAGCTTCGGTCTGAGCGGGAGAGAGCAGAGGAGAGGAGGAGAGAGCGAGAGAGAGAGAGAGCGGCGGGCAAGAGAGAGGGAGGAGGAGAGAACCACGGCAGAAGGGGGTCGCGCTGGTGGCCTCGGAGGCCTCGAGGCAGGCAGCTAGGCAGGAGCGGGCCATGGCGCGCCCCTACCACACGCCCTCCTGCCTACTAGCAGGAGGTTGAAGATGGTGGAGCTGGCTGGGCCGGCTAGGCCAGCTCCTCCTGGGCCTGCTCTTTCTTTTCATTCTTTTTTTATTTTGTTCCCTTTTCCTATTTTCTGATATTGCATTTGTTTTAGATTAGGCTCTAAAATAATTAATATAATTTTGAAACTTTTTCTGGGCACTAAAGGAAATATTCCGAAAGCCCTAGCCAAGTTTCAAATTTGTTGGAGCTTAAAAATATATATAGCATTTTAAAACCCCAATCTGAATATTTATTGATTTAATTCAATAACCAAAATGACATTTGTAAAATATGCATCACCCCTAGTTTATGTCGCCACATAATTCTAGAGAAGATGAACATTTTTCCAAGGTCACTTTGGATCATTGAAAAAAAAATTGGTTGAGCCTATTGAATTCAAATGGTGCTAGGGTTTTGAACATCCCCATTTCAGGTTTAAAGGAATTTAAACATGATGCAATCACAACATGGATCCTAATGCATGCTAATGCTAGGGATGTGACAACTCACCCCCACTTAAAAGAATCACGTCCCGAGATTGTGGAGTCGACGGGAAAAGAGCCAGATACTCAAATCGAAGACGATCTTCACGCTCCCAGGTAGATTCATTCTCAGAATGATGCGACCACCGAACCTATAGAAACTTGATATTCTGACACCGGTTTACACGCTCAGCTTGATCAAGAATACGAATAGGGTATTCACGATATGAAAGATCATCTTGAAGATCAAGCATTTCGTGGTCCACTTCATGGATAGGATCCTTGAAGCAACACTAAGTTGAGAAACGTGGAAGACATCATGAACTCGGGAAAGATGCGGGGCAATTCCAATTGGTAGGCAACCTCTCCTTGTTTAGCAAGAATGCGAAAAGGACCAATATAACGAGGAGCCAATTTGCCCTTCAAACCGAAACTATGGCTACCCTTCAGAGGAGTAACCCGAAGGTAAGCCTTTTCGTCAACCTCATAAGTTACTTCCTTATGATGGCGATCATACTGACTCTTCTGATGACACTGAGCTATCTTGAGATTCTCGCGAATATTGCGAACTTGCTCTTCTGCTTCCTGGATCATATCTGGCCCAAATAATTGTCTCTCCCCGGTCTCTGACCAGTTCAAAGGTGTTCGGCATCTTCGTCCATAAAGAACTTCAAAAGGAGCTTTGCCCAGACTGGATTGGTAGCTGTTGTTATACGTAAACTCGACAAATGGAAGACACTTGTCCCAATACATTCGGAATGAGATGATACAAGCTCTGAGCATGTCTTCGAGAATCTGATTGACTCTTTCAACCTGACCACTTGACTGAGGGTGAAAAGAAGTGCTAAAGGAAAGATGGGTTCCCATAGCATTCTGGAAACTTTCCCAAAATCGAGAGGTGAAAAGACTTCCACGTTCTGAATTGATTTCCAATGGAACACCATGCAGGGACACTATTCGAGAGATATACAAGTCCGCCAACTAACTAGAAGTGATACTCCCTCGGACAGGAAGGAAATGAGCCACTTTGGAAAGGCGATCAATAACCAGGAAGATTCCATTATTTCCTTTCTTGGTCTTGGGAAATCCGGTGATGAAATCCATTTCAACTTTATCCCATTTCCATTCAGGAATAGCTAAGGGCTGAAGGGTGCGAGCAGGTCTCTGATGCTCTGCCTTCACGTGACGACAAACATCGCAATTAGCAATGAATTGAGCGATTTCCCTCTTCATTCTAGTCCACCAGAACCTTTGGCGTAGGTCCTGATACATCTTGGTGCTGCCAGGGTGAATGGTGAGAGGAGAATCATGAGCCTCCTTAAGGATCAACTCCCGAAGTTGTTGCTTTTTAGGAACTACCAACCGATTCCCAAAATATACTGCACCTCTATCATCAATGGTGAAACTACTAGCAATTCCATTTTCAACATTATCCCTGATCCGGGTAATACCCGCATCATACTGTTGGCTTGTTATAATCTGAGATTCTAGAGTAGGTTTTGCAACCAAGGTTGAAAGGGATCTGCTAGGAACAATGTGGAGGTTAAGCTTGCAAAATTCCTCATGAAGAAGGGGTTGACCTTGTTGCAGCATAAGATTGTTGCAATAGGATTTACGACTTAACGCATCGGCCATAACATTTGCCTTGACTGGGGTGTAGGTAATTCCTAAGTCGTAATCCGTAATCAACTCCAACCATCGTCTTTGTCTAAGATTCAGATCTGGTTGGGTGAATATATACTTTAGACTTTGGTGATCTGTGTAAATCTCGCAACGATTACCAAGAAGGTAATGTCTCCATACCTTGAGTGCATGGACTACTGCTGCAAGCTCCAAATCATGTGTTGCATAATTTTCCTCATGCGGGTGCAACTGTCGGGATGCATAGGCGATCACCTGTCGGTCTTGCATAAGAACACATCCAAGTCCTTGTCTGGAGGCGTCACAATAGATGACGAAGTCCTTGGAGAAATCAGGTGGCACAAGCATGGGAGCAGAGGTCAAACTCTCTTCAGTTCCTGGAAACGGTTCTCACATTGTGTGGTCCACTCAAACTTCTTATCTTTCTTAAGGATTTCTATCAGAGGCTTGGCAACTTTGGAGAAGTTCTCAATGAAGCAGCGACAATAGCTCGCTATACCAACGAAACTTCTAACTTGCTTAACTGTTTCAGGTGGAGTCCAGTCGAGAATGGCGTGAACTCTTTCAGGATTGTCTGCGATGCCCTTTCCAGAGATCGCATGACCTAGATAGGTCACTTCAGGTAACCAAGATTCACACTTGGAAAACTTGGCATAAAGGCGATGCTCTTTGATTTTTTCTAGCACAAGTCTGAGGTTCCCAACATGTTCTTCTTAATTCTTCGAATAATCAAAATATCATCGAGGTAAACCACGACGAACTTATCTAGGTATTCCATGAAGATTGAGTTCAGCAAACGGGAAAATGTTGCTGGAGCATTGGTTAGTCCAAAGGACATGACTGTGTACTCGTACTGGCCATAACGAGTGACGAACGCCATCTTGGGAATGTCTCCATTCTTAATCTTGATTTGATGGTAGCCTAACCTCAAATCCATCTTGGATAACACTGAAGATCTAGCCAGTTGATCATACAAATCATTGATCCTGGGGAGTGAATACTTATTCTTTATTGTGACCAAATTGACGGGTCGGTAACCAACAACCATAGGATCCATTCCATCCTTCTTCTTCACAAAGAGGACGGGACAAGCCCAAGGAGAAGAGCTAGGTTGAATGAAACCCTTTTGCAAGGACTCATCAAGTTGCTTCTTGAGCTCAGCTAATTCCAAGGGTGCCATCTTATAAGGTCTTCTGGAAATTGGAACAGTTCCTAGGATGAGGTCTATCACAAACTCTACATCCCTGTCAGGCGGAATGCCTGGGAATTCTTCTGGAAATACATCCGGAAAATCTCTTACTACCGGTATATCTATAAGCTCGGGAAGAGGGTTGGCATTGAGTGAATAGAGCTGACTCTTTGCAACTCGTATTGAAACATGGACTATCTTGCCAGATGGATGCGTAAGCAGAACAGACCTGGTGGAGCAATCAATCTTGGCATGGTGAGCTATCATCTAGTCCATACCCAAGATGGTATTAATATCTGAAGACTTGAGAGCTATCAACTAGGCAAGGAACACAAGTCTATCAACATGGATGGATTTCATTTCCATGGCTTATTCTTGTGGTCTGCCATCTAGACCCTGGAGTCTAAATTTCAAGAGCAGTTGGCATATCGCAAAATGACATGTCGTGCAACCGGGCATAGCCTTCCAAGATGAAGGAATGCGATGCTCCAGTATCAAATAGAACTGATGCTGGATGGCAATTAACAAGGAGCGTTCCAAGGAGAACTTATGGATCATCACTAGCTTCTTTGGCTGAGACGTGATTCACACATCCCTGTTCAATGATGGTTGGCTTGCCAGGGATCACCTTGACTGGTGACTTACTAAGGTCAAAACACTTTCCAGACTGAGGTGATACACCATTGGACTGGGGGCAATTGCAAGCGATGTGGCCTGGTTCTCCACACTTGTAGCAAATCACAGAAGTATGACGTGGAGCCACATTGACAAGCTGTCCACCAACAGGTCTGGGTGGAGCATTTGGTTGAGTTGGACGAGGCGCCACATAGTATGGCCTCAATGCATATCCAGGAGGAAGTGATGAGTTCGGAACCCAAATCCGGCGCTTCTGAGATCCAGAACCGGAGGTAGAAACCAAATCACGGTTATGCTTGCAAGATTCCTCATAGGTGAACTGAGTTGTCTCTGCATTAGTGGCCTTGTTCACAAGTTCTTGGAAGGTGTCACAACGATGCAGGTGAAGATCACGACACAACTTTGGGTTGAGACCCTTCCTCATTCTAGCTTGCTTCTTGGCATCCGTGGACACTTCTTCTGTTGCATAACATGCAAGGTTCTCAAACTCTCGACTGTAAACATCTATAGCCATCTTACCCTGAGTAAGGTTACAAAACTCTTCTCTCTTTCTGTCCATGAGACCCTGAGGAATATGATGCTCACGGAAAACCTCTGTGAATTCTTTCTAGGTAGGAATCTGGCCAGCTGGAATTATAGTCTCATAGTTCTCCCACCATATACTAGTAGGACCCTCTAGGAAGTATGTAGCATAGGTGACCTTGTCAGCCTCGGCCACGTTCATGTAATGCAGCTTGTTTGTGATGCTACGGAGCCAGTCATCTGCATCGAGTTGCTCAATGGAGTGATGGAAGGTGGGTGGGTACAGCGTGATGAAATCACGGATGGTCACTGTTCTAGCACATTGATGGGCGGTGTTATCCTAAATACGTGCCAGCAAGCGATTTGACTCATGCTTGTCTTTCTTAATGTCTAACATGAACTGTGCTAATGAAGGTGAATCCGACAGAACTTCGGCATCTCCGGTTCCACGTCTCTGGCCCTTCTCGCGACCAATGGCAGCTTGGGTACTACAGGACATCCTGATGATGAGAAACTAGGATTAAACAAGGCGGCATACCAAAAGATTGGAGGGAAAGCAGAAGCATTGATCTTCAAAGAAATCCTAGGGAAAATTGGGCAGCATAATAGCTGCGAATGCTCAGAAATGAGACATCCTGCACAAGATTTAGGTGCCACGACACCTTAACATGACGAACTCAAGATTCTGATTGAGCTAACAAGCTACACAGATAACACTCGAGGACTGGATTGCAACTCAGATCAACCACTCCTATAAGTCTACAAAATAGTAACACGAGATCCTGGTAGATAGATAAGAAGCCTAGTTCTTAATCCCCATAGAAAAGGAGAGGGTGACTCAGAATCAGAATAACATGGGGAAAGGAGTAAAAAGAGCCTTACGTTCCCTTCCACAATCAATTCCCTTATATAACTAAAGAGTTGCTAGACTCAACATCGACCAGTTTGGCTTGGTAATCCTACAGTCAGTCAGCTCTGATACCAACGCTGTCGGGACCCCGATCCTAAATCATATGAATCCAGATTGTAACATATCACATCACTTTGCGGCCTCACGCACGGTAAACTCCATGGCTGCAGCCTTACCTTATCCAGGTGTTGGCCTCTAGCGTGTGTAGACGAGTCATAGCAAGCTACAAGGACTCCATTAAGCCGTGGGACTTAAATGTCATCACTGCATGTAGACGAGCCATAGCAGGCTACAACGACTCCATTACACTACGAGACATTTCCCCGAAGTGACAGACACAGCAACAAAGAAGGATACATGCCAGTCAATCAATGTGTCCGGAGCAGTAGCAAGCTACCAAGGCTCGGTGGAAGCACAAAGAGGCAGTTCCATGTAAAGAGTACTACTAAAGGCACATAACTAGGTGTCGAATCTCATACATATCGTTGCACGTCACACGTACGAACGACATGCCTGATATGCATAGATACAACTATGGCATCACAACATAACCATACAACAACACAACATTTATTTAGGAGGCTCATAAGAGCCAACATAGTGTGATATTACAAGCAGGGGTCACCTGACCCAACACAAAAATCATACAAACAACAAGCAGAAGCTTATCATGTCTGCGTACAGACATCTAGAAAAGAAGAAGGCCGAGGGAGCATGTCTATCTACAAGGACCTCCACTGGAACCAGACATCTAACTGGGATTCTCAAGCTAAAAGGACAACATCAATCTTATCGTAGAAACCACTAGCGAGACTAGAGTCTCCTCTGAAAAAACATAATTAAGCAACAGTGAGTACTGAGTACTCAGCAAGACTTACATCAGAACTAACTAGATATGCATCAGTATCATCAAGGAGGTTGTGGGGTTCAATGCAGCAAGCCAGCTTTGACTCGGTGGCTATCCTGTACTACGACTTCCATAACTTTGTAAAGTTTTGTGAAGCGAATACGAGTCCACTAACACCACAACAATACACCACACCATGGATCCGCTCCCGTCTTCCTACGAGAGTGCCATCCACGGTACTCACACTTGTCTTGAAGCTTTTATGAGTAACCTTTTAAATTGTCTATGAACCATATAAGTATCCAAGTAGTCCATATCCGCGGACGCGGCTATTCGAATAGAGTGATTACCCTGCAGGAGTGTACTTCATCACACATGCTCTCGCCACTTACTTCCATGTGCTCGTAAAAAGGCACCTCGGCAACATTAAAGTGGAAGCCTAGCAAGGGAGTCAGCCACGACTTGACTAACCACACAAAACTCTAGTCCAGGTTTATCGCCTATTCGGGACTGAACCCGCAAGGAAATCCGGCCGAAGTTTCCTCAACGGCCCAAACGATTTGTATAGGGTTCCCAAGCCCACCTCGACGGATGGTACTACGCTTGGTACACCGGGCCACAATGCCTAGTCTGTCCCAAGCGCACCTCTACGGGGTGCCACTTGGTAGACTACTAGCATATCCTACAAACACCAGAAACTAGTTGCAACTCCTGGACAGAGATCAAGTCACTTAATAAGTCGAGAGAGTCATTTAAGGATCCCAATGTGCGGTAGTAGCTAGTCTTGGACAACATACATAGGACTCAGTTCTTAATGACGGTCCCAATGAGAAACTCGCCATGTACTCCTACATGGCCTCTCATTGCCACCTTAACAAATCGTGTTCACAACTTAACACTCGTCATAAGAACAAGTTCAGTTCACTGCGGTTCATCACCCAGATGAATCAGACCTGACACAACTCTAAGCTTAGCAAGCATAGCAGGTTAAGGGCACAACATAGCTCAAGCATCTACCAAGTATGCTAGGTTGCATGGTTCAGCTATTTACTGTGACAATGACAGATCATGCAGAGGAATGAGTTCAACTACCGGAACATGCAAAGTTGAAACGTTTTATCCTAATGCAATAAGTGAGAGGAAGAGCGAGAGAGTGGGTTTGTATTGGACATGTTCAAGGGGATTGCTTGCCTGATAAGACGATCACACATTACTACTCCTCAGATGGATACTCGACCCTATCCTCCGGAACAGTGCCTAACACGAAGAACAACCATCGAAGGGGGAACAAATCAATACACATCAAATGCAACAATATGATGCATGAATATGACATGGCAATATGATGTGTTTGAGATAATGCATCTAGCAACAAGTTTAAATGAAGTAGGTTTGAACTCAAGGTTCAAATTCAACTTCATATATGGATTCCATAATGCATACGAACTAAAATGTCCAAGTTCACCTATTTAGGTTGCTCTAACATGTATGAAAATGGTATAGATGGATTCATTGGATTTTTATGATCAATTTTCATATATAAATTATTTTAATCTTATTTACAGATTATTTTCTATGAATTTTAGAAGTTTTATTAATTTCTAGAATTTATTTAAATATACGGAATTGTATTTATTATGTCAGCCTAACGTCATGATGACGTCAGCAGGTCAAAAGCGCCATCCCATGTCAAACCTGGCGGCTAGGGCCCACCTGTCACTAAGTCATTCATCTAACCGTTTTTTTAATTAAACTAACAGGACTGGGCCCACACGTCAGCTACCTAGGGGTTAATTAACCCGGTGATTAGCCTTAAGCTAATCACTTGATGAAGGGGGCCCACATATAGGTGGCTCAGGCGACGGATCGTCGCCGGTGACCTCTAGTCGCGGCTACGTCCATGCTACCGGCCACGGGAGCGGCGGCCGGGGGCACAGGGGCGAAGCCCTCGCTCGCCCGAACCCAGGGGAGCTAGCTAGGGTCGCAAGGGATGCTGGAGCTCGCGGCTGCGACGCCGGAGGCGGTAGCCAGAGCTCGGCCGAGGATGGCCACGGCGCTACGGGCTATGGGAGGAGAAGTTGGAGGTCGGTGCGACACCTATGGGTCTGCGTGAACATGCCGGAGCGCTCAACTGAGCACGTCGGGTGCTCTGGCCATGGTGGCCATGACGCCGACGCCGAGGAGCTTGGGCACGGTGGAAAGGCAGTGGCTATGGCGGCTAATCAATAGGGAAAAGAGGGGGAAAACACGGAGAGGCTCACGGCACACTTGGACAATGGCTTGACGGGCTCGGGGAGGCACCAGGGACGGCGAATCGATGACGACGGTAGCTTCGGTCAGAGCGGGAGAGAGAGCAGAGGAGAGCGGGAGAGAGCGAGAGAGAGAGAGCGGCAGGCGAGAGAGAGGGAGGAGAAGAGAGCCACAGTGGAAGGGGGTCATGCTGGTGGCCTCGGAGGCCTCCAGGCAGGTAGCTAGGCAGGAGCTGGCCATGGCGCACCCCTGCCACACGCCCTCTTGCCTACTGGCAGGAGGTTGAAGACGGTGGAGCTGGCTAGGCCGACTGGGCTAGCTCCTCCTGGGTCTGCTCTTTCTTTTCCTTTTTTTAAATTTTGTTCCCTTTTCATATTTTCTGATATTGCATTTGTTTTAGATTAGGCTCCAAAATAATTAGCAAAATTTTGAAACTTTTTCTGGGCACTAAAGGAAATATTCCAAAAGCCCTGGCCAAGTTTCAAATTTGTTGGAGCTTAAAAATATTTATAGCATTTTAAAACCCCAATCTGAATATTTATTGATTTAATTAAATAGCCAAAATGACATTTGTCAAATATGCACCAACCCTGGTTTATGTTGCCACATTATTCCAAAGAAGATGAACATTTTTCCAAGGTCACTTTGGATCATTGAAAAAATATATTTTGGTTGAGCCTATTGAATTCAAATGGTGCTAGGGTTTTGAACATCCTCATTCCAGGTTTAAAAGAATTTAAACATGATGCAATCACCACATGGATCCTAATGCATGCTAAAGCTATGGATGTGACACTTACAGCTCAAGATGCCCGGGTTAAAAGGTACGCTTAATGTTCATGGTGATCGCAATACGGCTATTGAGTGCGAAGAAGGACTCTTAGCGGCAGGTTTTATCATCGAGGTCTTTCAACCGGAGTGGCTTGCTAAACCAGTGCTTGTGCTCAAGAAGAACGGCACGTGGCGTATGTGTGTGGACTATACGGATGTTAACAAGGCCTCTCCGGCTGATCCTTTTGCTCTCCCTCGTATTGATCAAATCATTGATGCTACGGTGGGTTGCGAAAGTGTATTCTTCCTGGATGCTTATTCGGGATATCATCAGATCAAGATGGAGGTTAAGGACCAAGAGAAGACGGCTTTCATCACGACTTTTGGGGCCTTCTGCTATGTGTCTATGACATTTGGGCTCAAGAGTGCCAAGGCGACTTATCAGCACTGTGTGCAGAACTGTCTTCACAACCACATTGGGCACAACGTTCATGCTTATGTGGATGATATTGTGACCAAGTCAAGGAAGAAGGAGACTCTGTTTGACGACTTAAAGGAAACCTTTGACAATCTGCGGATCTATAAGATGATGCTTAACCTGGCAAAGTGTGTCTTTGGTGTTCCGGCTGGCAAGCTCTTGGGATTTCTGGTCTCTGAGCGTGGTATTGAAGCTAACCCAGATAAGATCAAGGCTATCACCTCCCTGGCTGAGCTGGCTTGTATCAATGATGTCCAATGCTTGGCAGTGCGGATCGCCGCGTTGAGCGGGTTTATAAGCCGCCTTGGTGAGAAAGCCATCCCTTTATATCAAATGATGATAAAGACAGACAATTTTGTCTGGAGTATGGCGGTGGGTGAAGCGTTTGAGGCACTTAAGAAGCAGCTCACTGAGTCGCCAGTTTTAGCCGCTCCGGCTGAGAAAGAACACTTGCTCTTGTACGTGGCGGCTAACAACAGGGTTGTCAGCACTGTGATTATAGTCTAGCGCAAGGAGACAGCGAAAGAATATCTGGTTCAGAGGCCAGTTTATTATATCAGTGATGTCCTGACAGAGTCCAAGCAGAGATATCCACATTGGCAGAAGCTAGTGTATGGGGTGTTCATGGCCAATCGCAAGCTAAAGAACTACTTCTTAGGTCACCAGATCACCATGGTCAGCTCTACTCCGTTTGGGGACATAATTCAAAACAGAGAAGCCACTAGTAGGATCGCTAAGTGGGCATTGGAGCTGGGACCTCTCAATCTGAAATACATACCTCGTACGGCTGTCAAGTCTCAAGCCCTTGTGGATTTCATAAACGACTGGACAGAGTGTCAAGCACCCGAAGAAAAGCCGGATAACACATACTGGACAATACTCTTTGATGGATCCAGGTAGCTGGAAGGACCAGGGGCAGGGGTTGTCTTAACATCCCCCAAAGGTGACAAGTTCTATTACGTGCTCCGGCTGATGTTCCCTTGCACTAATAATGCAGGTGAATACGAAGCCCTGCTTCATGGCCTCAGGGTAGCTAAGGAGATGAACTTAAGCTGGGTAAGGTGCTTCGGCGACTCAGATCTTGTGGCTCAGCAAGTTTCAGGCACTTGGGATTCCAAGTATCCGCGAATGGTGGCTTATCGTCAGACGGTGGATGTCATTGCTGGTCACTTGAAGGGTTATCAGGTGGATCATATTGATCGTCGCAGGAACAAGGCGGCTGACACCCTGTCAAGGTTAGGCTCTCAACGAAAGAAGGTGCCGCCTAATATCTTTCTGGACGTATTACATCACCCATCCGTCAAATTACCCTCAGAGGAAGATTTGGCTGTTCCTGACCCGAAGGGACAATTGGTGGCGGCTTTACCTGCTATTCCGGATTGGTCTGTGCCTTAATTGGCATACTTGACCCGGGGCGAGTTACCTGATGATGAAAATCTGGCCAGACAGATCACCCGATGGTCTAAGTCCATGACGATTGTCAATGGCGAGTTACACAAGTGTAGCGTCACCGGCGTGTTTCAGGATTGTGTCTCACAGGAGGAGGGTAAGGAAATCTTGAATGAAATTCATGCTGGTGATTGCGGACATCACACGGTCTCAAAATCTCTGGTGGCCAAGGCTTTCCGACATGGTTTCTTCTCATTGACGGCTCACAAGGATGCAGAGGATCTGGTCGCAAATGTGACGACTGTCAAAAGTTTGTCCGGCATGCTCATGTTCTGGCTCAAAAATTGAACATGATTCCAATCACTTGGCCATTTGCGGTCTGGGGGCTCGATATGGTCGGGCCTTTCAAGAGATCCAAGGACAAGAAGATGCACCACTTGGTGGCGGTTGATAAGTTTACCAAATGGGTAGAGGCTGAGCCGGTCAGCAAGTGTGACGCGGCCACGGCGGTTCAGTTTATCAAAAAACTGATCTACCATTTTGGTTACCCTTATAGTATCATCACGGACAATGGCATGAACCTATCCAAGGGGGCTATGAAAATGTTCTACGACATTGAACACATCCGGCTTGATGTTTCTGCGGTTGCTCATCCATAGTCCAACGCTCAGGCAGAGCATGCTACCCAAGAAATCCTGAGAGGTATCAAGCCCCGGCTTATTGCACCTTTACAGCGAACGCCAGGTTGTTGGGTGGAGGAATTGCCGTCCGTCTTATGGAGCATCAGGACTACCCCCAAGAGATCAATGGGTTATATACCTTTCTTCATGGTTTACGGTGCAGAGGCCGTGTGACCAAGTGACATCCGTCATGACTCGCCACAATTGGCAGCTTACATTGAGACGGATAATGAGACGGCGCATCAAGATGCATTGGATGCCTTGGAGGAGGAACGTGATCTGGCGGCTGCTCGTTCAGCAATTTATTAGCAAGACCTGCACCGCTATCATCGCCGCAGAGTCAAGACCTGGATGTTTCAAGAAGGCGACTTAGTGCTATAGATGATTCAAGACTAGACAAATATGCATAAGCTATCTCCTCCATGGGGAAGGAACTTTCGTGGTCAGCAGAAATCTCAACAATGAGTCATATTACCTCATTGACATCCAAGACGATTCAGATAACTCGGGGCAGGAGACCCGCCGGCCGTGCAACATAGCGCATCTGCGGCCTTACTACACCTAAGTCATTGAGACTCGACACTGTACACTATCATTGTACATATGATATATATATATGAATAAAGTTAGCATCCCTGCAAGCCGGGACCTCTGTCGTTTCGCATATCTTCATCTATGCAAGTAAGACCCAACATGATCGTCGAGGGGGCTTCCCACCCTCCGGGTGTAGCTTATCAGACCCTATCGGTCGGCTCTTAAGCCAAAAAGTTGACTCCGTCAACATGATCATCCAGGGGGCTTCCCACCCTCCGGGCGTAGCTTATCAGACCCTATCGTTCGACTCTTAAGCCAAAAAGTGGACTTCGTCAACATGATCGTCCAGGGGGCTTCCCACCTTCCGGGTATAGCTTATCAGACCCTATCGGTCGACTCTTAAGCCAAAAAGTTGACTCCAACAACATGATCGTCCAGGGGGCTTCCCACCCTCCGGGTGTAGCTTATCAGACCCTATCAGTCGGCTCTTAATCCAAAAAGTTGATTCCGTCAACATGATCGTCCAGGGGGCTTCCCACCCTCCGGTTGTAGCATATCAGACCCTATCGGTCGGCTCTTAAGCCAAAAAGTTGACTCCGTCAACATGATCATCCAGGGGGCTTCCCACCCTCCGGGTGTAGCTTATCAGACCCTATCAGTCGGCTCACAAACCAAAAAGTTGACTCCGTCAACATGATCGTCTAGGGGGCTTCCCACCCTCTTGGTGTAGCTTATCAGACCCTATCGGTCGGCTCTCAAGCCAAAAAGTTGACTCCGTCAACATGATCGTCCAGGGGGCTTCCCACCCTCCGGGTGTAGCTTATCAGACCCTATCGGTCGGCTCTCAAGCCAAAAAGTTTACTCCGTCAACATGATCATCCAGGGGGCTTCCCACCCTTCGGGTGTAGCTTATCAGACCCTATCGGTCGGCTCTCAAGCCAAATAGTTGATTCCGTCAACAAAGGTCACTTGGGGGCTTCCTTTCAGTTAATCTCGCTCCGAGACCCTGAGCCGGTTTAAAAACCTAACGGCCAATCTCCACAGAGACCTTGTACTGATAAGGAGTTTTAAGTGGCGAGTCAGCCCAGTAGAACTGGCACATGAGTTGTTTTTGAAAAAAAATGTTAGGAAGATACAACATCTTTGGGTTATGCTTTTAAGCCGCCCTCCTAACAATGTCAGGATACATCTATTCTTGCAGTCAATTAAGCTACCAAGAGTCTGTAAAGCATCCAATGGGAAGTGCAAGGAAGATGATATATGTATATATATATATATTAAGCCAGGCTATTTAATATGTGCACGATGGCACAGTTCAGGCAAAGGCAACGTTACTACAAGCCTATTACATATGCTCTCTATTGAGCCCAAAAATATTTTAAAGTGTTTTACACCACTCATGGCGGGTCACAAGAGCCAGCTTATCAACGGCGTTCACAACTCCATTAGCTTGCCGACGGGTCACCCCGCTCTGGGTCTTCGACCTCCTTGATCCGAAGATTGTCCAAGTCCCAATTGCAGTGGGTTAAAGCTACAAAGTTTCCTTCTTCAAATAAGGGGGACGGGTCAAGTTCAGAAGCAAAAAGGTGTTTATTGCGGGCAGGCATCAGGTCCTTGGACTCAAAGAGGGGGCCGCGGATTCTCTTCTGATCGGCACTGTAAGCCGCCTCATATGTTGCCAAGTTGACTTCTTCTGCTAACATGGAGGCAAGGACTTTGGAAGCCTTCACACACAGTGCATAGTCAGCTTCTGTAAAATCGGAGCCATCATCTTTCTTGGAGGGAAACCCATCCATCAGTTCTGCAGAAGTCAGCTCCGGAGCAAAGGCCAATGTCCGGCTCTTGGCTGCGATAGCTCCCTCTCGGGCGGCTGATTTCTTCAGCTCTACGATCTGTTTTTGCAGCGTGGAAAGAAGCTCTATGACCCCTTTGATAGTTGAAGGGGTGGTATCCTTGTAGAGCACAACCTTGATTGTGCAAACAGCTCCACAGTAAAGCTGTTCCGTCAGAGTATAAATAGCCTTCAGGGGCAGCAAGCTGTCGGAAGCGAGTTAGCGGCTCCTTGGACCTACATAAGACGGACTCTTTGTCCTAAGTCGCCAGTACAAGTACATATACCCAATTTGGGTTAAGCTGTCAAATACTTACCAAATATGGCGGCTGACATCTTTTTGATATGATGCTTCAAAGATTGTAGCTCATCTGACACAATCATCAGCTGCTGATCAGCGTCATACGCCCGTTGAGTCAGGGCGGCTTGTTCAGTTTTAGTAGACTCTTTGAAAGCGGCAAAGTCATCTTTGATCTTGGTCAGTTCCTTAGCAAGGAGACGGCACTTTTCATCAGCCTTGCTTCGGGTGGCTTCCTGCGTGGCTAGATTATTCTTTAAGCCAGTCACCTCTAACCCGGCTTCGTTTAAAGCTTCCCGTGACATATCAAAAATAAGGAATAAGTAACCAAGAGGGATTTTTTTAGATAATGAAGGTTAAGCAAGTTTCAAGTAGATTGCAAGCAATATGTTTGACACTTGGGGGCTAATGTCTATTTGATCTCAAAGATTACAATACAGTTCCGGCTCATTTTTATCAATTTAACCCGGAACTTGGGGGCTACAGGCTGGCTTTTCAAATTGTTTTGAATGAAAGCTCCGACTCAACTTTAACAAGATTGAGCTGGCCCTTGGGGGCTACAATTGGCTCTATTAACTATGTTCAATAAAGTTCCAACTCAACTTTGACAGGATAGAGCCGGCCCTTGGTGGCTACAATAGGCTCTATTACCTATCTTCAATAAAGCTCAGGTTCAAATATTATCAACTTTGAGTTGGACCTTGGGGACTAAGGATGATTTGCGATTACTTCTAAATTAGTTGAGGCCTACAGGCTAAGCATTTCTACTTCTACCAAGTTTGGAAGACCCGGATTATCATGAGCTAATATTAACCCGGCTCTTGGGGGCTAGGTAAGGGTGTAAGGAGAGTGAGAATACCTCGTATTTCTTCTTCATCAAGTTGACAAGCTTGAGCTCCAGGTACCGGCTCGTAGATAAGCTGTTCAGGTAACCAGCATGAAGTTCATCAGTTGTCAAGTTCTCTAGCGCGGGGAGCTCAAACTCCAGCTTCTTGGAAGTATCAGTCGTCCCACTATGCTTTGTCAGCACATGAGGTTGAGGAGAGTGGAAGCCGGTGCCAGTAATAAGGACATCCAGAGTGGTTGTTTCATCACCAACCTTTGCAGGGCTTGGCGTCTTGGAACGGTCACTCGGAGGACTCTCAGGAATTATATCATCGGCAGCCGGCTCTGTACAAGGACAATCCTCTTCAGGTGCCTCTTTGGAAGATGCTGAGGGACCAACATCCGGCATGGGAGCATCCAGTTTAGCAGGTTCCGGTTCTGGAGCATTCAAGCCAGGGGAGGACTTGTTAGTTTTGCTTCGCTTGGCTTGAGCCCTGAAGAGTACAAAGGTTAGAGCCCAAAATTTACAACCACCAAAGGACTCGGATATAATGCCTGAAAGCACACATACAGTGGGTTAATCTTTGGAGGCGGCAAAGTAGTGGCCATAGATTTGCCAGACGAATGAGGTGATCCCTAAAAAGCAGTTCAGGTAATATAAGGCTATTTTGGAATTACAAAGGAAGGATTAGTAAAATCAAGCAGAGAAGGAATAGATACCTCAGCTGGACGCTTTATTTGAGCCGGGGAGTTAGATAACCCGGCCATGAGAACGGTAGAGCCGGTGCTCCGGGTCTGGCATCGGGTGGCTTGCTATTGCTTTTTCAAAAGAAATTGAGGGTCTAAGTAAGCAAGAGGATGAGAAAGTGGAACTTTTTGAACGACCCGCCGTATCTTCTGGGGTACAAAATAGTCAGAGTCAGACGAAACATAAGTTACCTCAGGGGCGTTGGCGTGGTTGGTCTCTGTCTCGTCCTGTGAATTTTGTTGTCAATAAAGTGAATAAAGAGGCGACAAAGATAGTCAAGTTATACCTCTGAGTCGTCAGATTCTAGCTGTTCTTCCGGCTCTTCCTAAGGAGTGGTCTTCTTCTTCCGGACCGTGGTCTTGTTCTTTGATTTCTTCAGAGGAGGAACATATTCTTCTTCCAGAAGTCGGAATTGGCCTAAAAATATAAGCCGACAAAAGGAGAAGAGATTGCCAAGATATAGCTAATACAAAGAAGAGAATATAAAGATCCGCTCTCACGTCTGGAGCCGGGTTCGTGGTACAGAAACGTGCTAACCCGACGACACCGCAAGCTTCTGAAGACTCATGAATGAGGCTCTTGATTGAAGACATGATGTTATCCTCTAATAATTTTGCCGGGTTAAAGAAGAGGTGGTCGTCAGGTTGGCCCATGTATTCATGCATGAGACGGCTTCGCCGGCTCAGAGGCATGACCCTCCACGAAATCCATCAATGAGTTAAGTCGAGGCCTGTCAGTTCGTTGGCCATAAGAGCTTTGATCTTCGCGTGAGCTGGAGCGTATTCCACACTCTTGGAATCTGACAGCCGGCCAGGGAGCTTAGATGTTGTTTTGAGGTGGGATGGACGATAACCCTGCAGGGGATTCTCTCCTTCAGGGGAGGTATCTCTGAAGTAAAACCAAGTTTTGTTCCAATCTTTAGGGTGGCTTGGCAATTGAAGAGCCGGGAAGGTTATGTCCTGTCGCCTCTAAATGGAAATTCCACCAAGCTCTAAGCTTGGGTCGGCCTTCACCTTTGTCTGTCGATTTGCATAAAAGAACTCACGGAATAAATCCATGGATGGCTCTTCTTGCAAATAGACCTCACTGAGTATTTGGAAGTTGCATATGTTGGAGACAGAATTGGGAGCATGGTCTCGAGGGGGCAGTTTGAAAAAATGAAGGACATACCGAAAGAATTTTGAGCCGGGTGGGCTAAACTCGCGCGAGAGGTTATCTGTAAATACAACTACCTCACCCTCCTGAGGATGGGGATTCAATTCATTGCCCGGAACCCACCAATGAATAACACTTTTTGCTGGAAGGGTCCGCGCGTTTACAAAGTCTGTCAAATAATCTTCCGTAACGGCGGAGCCGACCCAGTTGCACAAGTTGGATGCACAAGACATGGCGGCAATTCAAAACTGCGCAAGGTAACAATGCACGGCGAGTCAGGGGACAGCAGACGACTAAGGGCGGCTAAAAGCGTAAGATTTTATAAGATTAAGCCGCCACGAGCCGGTTAGTGAGAGCCGGAATTTCATGGGGGGTCAAGTTGATAAGAAGATGAAGCAAAATTTTGCTAAGTGTGGAAAAGAGGTTTCACAACATATCTCTGTGGTTATGGATCTACAAAACATAGAAAAGTGGTTTTAATTTCAAACCTAGCGACGAACCGTCGAAACGGCAAAAGTTTGAAAATGGCAGGCAGAGCAATTATAGATCTGCACAGTGCTGCTATCAGTTTCCTATAGTACACCGCAATGGGGAAAAGGATATCATCGATTTTTATGGACCTGGCATGGCTGGCATTGGAGAGAAGCTCGTGTTCTAAGCGGCGGAGGAGCTCCGTGAAAACCCTACCGAAAACTACGGATCTAGGTGAGGAAAAACTTACCGGAGATGGCGCGGCACACGCGGCCAGAGCTCTGGAGGAAACAGGTTGATGCAGCGGACTCAACGACGACGGCGTGAAGACGTCACCGGAGTGAGGTGTGTTGGAGCGGCAGCGGCGGAAGGAAGAAGAAGAAGAAAAGCGAGCGGGGAGGAAACAAATGCCACCCTTTGCGGTCCTATTTAATAGGCAAAGGTGGAAACGGATATTGATTGACCGAGGCGGGCGCCTCGATTCTTGGGCCATCCATTTAATAGAGGAAGGATTCGTTGTGGACGTCAGAGGATCTTTCTGACAGGTTTGACATGATGTCATGGCGGGTCATTTTTGTTTTACTTTCAGGTGAATTAAGTGAGACTCGCCGCTAGTTAAGAAGGAGGCTGAAGTGAGCAAGCTCAAATCAACCTGGGGCCTAATGTTGGGGATATAACCCCATGGTGAGACCCGCCCCTGAGGCTCCGGGCCACACCTAGCGGCTATTACACCATCCCAAGGATGGGCCGTGAAGACTTAAGCCCAAGACGTTGGGCGGCTTGACAAGATGAGCCGGGACGTGGCCCGGACGGAGAAGGTATGAAGACCCGGGCGGGTGAGCCGCCCGGAGACAACTTGCTCAGGAAGGCAAGACAATGTATAGATAGACTCAGACACATTGTGAGAGTCAGTTACGACTTGTAGGGCCCATGGTCTTGACCTCCTATATAAAGGTGAGACCCGGGGCGACTTAGGGAGGAGGTCAACTATCGAGAACTAGGTCAAGCAATCAGCTCCCTTGTAATTGATACACCAAGCAATACAAACACAAGCAAGACATAGGTGGTTACCTCTACTTGTGGGGCCGAACCTGGGTAAACCCGTGTCCTTCGTCCCAATCAACCCCTTTGCATCCATCACCTTAGCGATGGCCTCGAATCCAAGTCCGTTCACCCGAATATCTGCCGTGACAAAACCACGACACATGTTGTACATGATTTGCGCTTGTGTGTTCACCATCTTGGAATTCAATCTTCGATCTTCAGCTTGGTTAACAGTTATCTTTGCTCCATGAATAATCTTGATGCATAACTATATTTATATGGCATTCATTCTGAATCTATTCAGTCTCCTTCTTGCATCACCCATGCAACAAACCTTTCTATATAACTTGATGTCATTGTTTCTTCATAGGAATTTTCATTCATTATCAAGTCTTAATGCATTGCAAATGGAATTTTCTTTCAAATGTATATCTCAATGCAAACATTAGTCCATTAGGATTGTCATTTAATTACCAAAACCATACATGGGGACTACATGTACTTTCAATCTCCCCCATTTTGGTAATTGATGACAATCTCAACAAGAGGGTTTATATAATGAATTTTTAAAGAAGCATGCAATTTATTCGAAGATAAATTGAATACTTGGGGAGATTTTGATAGCATCTGGTATTACAAAGAAACTTGATGCTACCAAAACCGGTTGTATTAATATCAAAATACCACACAAGTATTTGATGTTAGTAGGACCATAATCTATAGATCAAGCTCCCCGATAATATATGCATATGCGGATGAACTTTGAATTTCATTGCATAGATATAAACTAGGTGGAGTGTTCTCTATTTTCTCACTCATGCAACAAGCACATATAACTAGGGTAGCTATGCATGAATGACAACAAAAACTTCAAAAGATATTTATCTTAAACCTTCTAAACTTCTCTCCCATTGGCAACAAAGGCCAAAATGGAAAACAAAAAAACTATAAGACCAATATAGTATGAGTTCCTCCTTGATGTGTGCATATCACAAAAAGGAATGAAAACAAATGCACATATCCAATGATGAACAGTTGGAGGAGCTCGGAAACTATAGAATGCAACCAGATACTAAGATATGAAAACAAGCATTAGACATGCGAAGAAAACATCCAAAAGATCCAAAGAACATATTCTGGACAAGATATAATAGGAATATCCAATGTGATCATCATGTCAAGCATGGATCCAACATACATTCGAAACACAGGAGTATGCAAGATTGTATGCAAAACATACAAGCGCTCATGACACAAGATCTTATCGAAGCCACTATACGAATAAAAGGAACACACAAAGTGGACAGAAAGGAATAAATGATATCAAGAAAAGATATGAACTTTCTTATGTATACAAATTTCTAAGTGGTCAAAAATAATCATGATATGTATCCACAAAGAAACCCGTATATACAAAAAGGTTGTAATTGATAAGAACATGATATCCACAGGTGAATCCACTATTATACAACTTTGAGCCTAGCATAAGAGCAAGGCACATGGCACAAAGCACATGGCACAAATTGATCGCATTTGCATAACATAAGGTTAAGCAAGCAATCAAAAGATCCTACGAGCCAAAAAGATAAAAGAATATTATGATTTGGGAAAAGGAGTGTTCTAAGAAAAATATAGAAGCTCCCCATGATTTGTGTACTATTTAGATTTTTTTGTATTTGGATACAAGTGCACAAAATAGGATCATCACTCCCCCAAATTCAATAGGAAGACAAAACAATTGCAAGCAAGCATAGATTAGAAAAGAAACCTAGCATTTGCAACAAACATATGGTTGAGCAACATGTAAATGAGGCAACCTAAGAATAGGCACAACCAAAATGATGTGTGTGAGTCACTTCAAAGCACTTTGAGAAGAGTAATATAAGGATGAGAATTAAGCATCAACATAGTCTTGAGTAAATGAGATACAAGGTGCAAGACATGTCCTTCCCACACATACGAAGTTAAGCAGGTCACACACACATCAAGCAAACGGGTTCACAAGCTCACTAATATGAAAATTTAAAAATCAAAGCTTGCGAAAACCCATGGTTAAGATATGAAATAATAGGCTTGTCAAGACAAGCAAGACGACAACAATCTTCACCAAACATGAGTGCACTAAGATGCAAAGGGGTAAGACACACACTCATACAACAAATCCTTCCACGGGGCCACCAAAGATATAAAAAGAGGATGAAACAGTGAACATGCAAGAATAGGGATATCAACTAGAGATGTAACTTCTCTCATGTGTATAAGATTCTAGGTAGATGACGATCATGATGATGTATATGCACAAAGAAGGATGTACACATGACATAGTTACAAAACGAAAGAATAAGATATCCAAAAGGGAGTCATAAAATATACCAATGAGATCTTTGATTGAAAGTATAGCACATGGATTAATATTATCTTATTGAATATTAATGAACTCCAAACACACAACCATCAAAGACATCACAACTAGCAACAAGAGATCATTATTGGGATGTTTTGAGTACGGAAACAAGTATCACAAGAACGAGTCAAGACATTAATGCCATGATGCAACCTACGCAAGGTTGAATGCAAGAAATGTATGCATGAAGTAAATACTTGTTACCGAGAAAGCATTGGCATGAAGTAGAAGATCAATAAAATGTCCAAGCTTGGCTCTAATTTCCTCATGGTGCCACCACCTTCATGAAGAATCCAAGCACCCAATGCTTCTCAAATGTACCTAAAACAATTTAAGTACAATATGGTCCCGAAACTTATTGGGTCTGAAGTAGTTAGCATAACTACAAACGTAGGGCAAAACCACGTAAATATGTACATATGGATATGGATTTGAATTTCATGCATATCTTAACTATTAAGGATTAGATGGATCTACCTTATATAGTGGATCAAATAAGGCAAACAAGGCATGTAGATATACACATAATAAATATGCATGCACAAGCCTACCAAGATCCAAATAGATACAAGTAATAAAAAAGAACACATAAACCATGAATACTCCAATAACATCATAAATTATTCATGTTGTCCAAATTGCATCGAAGTAATGACTCAACACATGATAGCGCACAAAGTTCTACATATGAACTAAGCAAAAGCAATGAGCATGTGAATATACATTGCACACCTCTCATAGGAATATCTCATTCAAGTGGATATAAGATAGTACAAGCAATGAGATAACTATCTCCCATAACTCCATAAAACCAAGAAGATCAACTCGAACAAAGGCAAGGGAGAATACCGGAAGGCAAATGAATTTATCGGCTAGATATAAAATGCAAGTTGAAACAAAAGATGATAAGAAGATGATCAACAAATTCTACCACACGAAGGAATACCAAGTTTAATGATATCAAGGATAACATTCGGTGATAGAAAGCAAGGATATGTAAAATCAACTTGAACATCCAAATCATGTGAGAAGAGTTTAGAATAAAACATAGTGTTTGGATAGTGTATCCATGACATTCCAATTAGGTAGATAATCATGCATAGCAATAATTGGAATCGCTTAAATCAAATGCTTTTCTAATATAATTTTTAAGATAAACCATAGGTAAAACCACACGACAATACCATACTCAAACAAAGAATTGCATGCCACAAAGATATAAGGTAATCTCAAATATGAATTCAAAGTAGGAATCCTCGGTTGTTCAAAATTACAAGGATTGTGATATGCACAAAGCACATCACTCCCCCATAATGTGTGTTTTGATATATTATCAACAAGGGGCAATGTAAATCCAACCAAAGATAATTAATGAATGAGAATTTGAATTTCAAATGATCTTAACATACCACATGGTAACTAGACAATATTGCACTAACAATACTAGGTGGTATCCCACATATATACACATTTAAGGTTTGTGATATGCATAAACATAACACTCCCCAATAATGTGATGATCCATTAATATCTCACAAGAGCCAAATAAGATTCAACTAATGAATCAATAAAAGCTCGGAACCACACATACAAATATATGAAGTGCATTGCGACCTAGACATGCTAGATAACTCAAATCAAGCATACTAGGAAGCACGACATATACAAACACATGTTAGGTATAAAACCTAATCATTATAGGGACTAGTAAATTTCAATGTAGACAATATAAATAACAAGTTACCGCCACGAGGGGCATTGGAATGGAAAATATGATGATAATCCACTTGACTTGGCTTGAACCATAATACATGGTGAAAATAATTTTTCTTCATGAATTAGCCAAGTCTCCAATATCCTCCACACACATATTGATCAAGTTTGAGCTTGATGGTCCCCAACCAAGTTGGGTCCTAAGAAGTTCGTCACAATAGGTTTGGCAAGCCAAATGGTCTTATCTAATTTCAAACCACTTTGAGCACCAACAAACTTGGCAAACAAATTGCCAACATTATCCTTTCTAAGTAAATAATGATCATTGACAATTGAAGGCTTAGAGACATTACCATTGGGACATGATGAAGATATGTGTCCCTTCTCACGGCAAATATAGCAACATATGCTCCCCTTTCACTTCTTCTTTACCTTCTCAACTTGGGAAGAATTAACTTGATTCGTCAAATGTATTGGCCTTTCTTCAACTTGTGGCTGAGCTTGAGGCCGCTTCCCTTGTTTCTTCTCATTTAAGGCCTTCTTTTTCAATGCACAAGATCTAACATGGTGTACAATCTTTTTGCACTTAAAGCAGGAAATGTTGGACTCATTCTTGGCTTGGTCTTGTCCCCTTTTCTTGTTTGCGGACTTCTCCTTGTTGGAGTGAAAACCATGTCCATCATCACACTTTTCCAAGTCTTTTTCAAACTAGTGACTTGGGCCTTGAGCTCATTAACTTCCTCTACATGGTTAGTTTCAACACTAGAAACAATAGGACTAGTGGAAGTAGAAACTTCATGGCTAGAGCAACAAGACAAGGTGAGAAATTCATCATGAGATGTACCAATATCATGTAGAGATGAATTGCAAGGACTAGCACATGGCAATAAGGCATTTTGAGTAGAAGATGTGCTAATATACATATGAGACTCACACGATTTTACCTTGGTGACCATAGCCTCGTGAGCTAACTTTAGCCCATCATGAGAGATTAGAAGATCCTCATGGGTGGCCGAGAGCTTTTCATGACTTTCTTCCAATTTACCATAGTTGCTAGTGAGAAAATCAAGTTGGGTCCTAAGCTCAACATTTTCTTTCAATATTGATGCTTCACACAAGATAGAGTTAGTAGCACAAGCATCATTATCAATATGAGAGGAGCATGTAGAAACTCGAGACTTCGCGTGAGTAGCTTGAGGTTCCTCATGAGACTTAGAGAGTTTGGTGATCTCTCCTTTGACATTCTTTTAGCCAAGGTCAAGGTGCTCAAAATCCTATTTAACTTTACAATTAGTAATTTCAATCTCTTCTTTTGAAGACCTCAAGTCACTAAGAGATTGGTGAGCCTTAGCAAGTTCATGTTCAAGTTGTTCATTTTTTGCTTGCTCGTTAAGAAATAAATCATTACGTTTTTCAAAGAAAGGAAGAACATCTTGGAATGTTTTATAAGTGTTATTTTTAGCTCTATGAAGAGTTTTCCCAATCTCATAGAGATTTTGAGTCAAGTCATCATCATCTTCCTCATTACAACTATCATCATTATCACTAAGAAAAGATGATATCTCATCATCACCTCTCGCCATGAGGCACATGTGGGTAAAGGGTGTTGATGTTGATTATTTTGGAGAAGAGGGATCATAATCAATCGAATGTGCCCCATTCTTCTTGATTTCCTCTACATGGTTAGTTTCACAAAGAGAACTAGAGGGAATCAAGGCATTTTGAACATGGCAACACAAACGAGCAAGCATACCATCGCAAGAATTTATGAGTGAATCATTAGATGATATGCATGGACTAACATCACAAGAATGTATGACATTTTTGGTGCTAGATGTGGTCAATTCCATGGAATCTACAATACTATGCTTTACATGTAAAGTATCATCAATGACATTGTCAACATCATCATCATACAACATTTCTCCACTCACCTTGTCATTACCTTGTGACAAGCCACATGTTGGTGAAGTGGAAGAAGTGTCTAGGCAATCAGATGTGGAAGCAATAGAGAGATCTTCATGATGTAAAAAGGTGGAGAACTCCTCCATTACTTCCTTCCAAATAGCATTGACTCCCACAAGGTTGGACCCACCATATGTAACTTCAAGTTTGTTCCAAGCCTCATGAGCCAACGACCAAGTCGAGATTGACTTGAACACCTCGAAGGACATAGCTTGGTGAATGGCATTCAAAACTAGACTATCAAGACGCATATCCACAAGTGATGAAGATTGCCCATCCTTTAGATTTGAATCCCCTACAACAGCAATCCGCAAAGCATTTGGACCCATGGCCTGAAAGTGACAAAGCATGCATAATCTCCACATAATGTAATTTGTGCCATTAAAACAAAATGTGTCATCGTGCACTAGTTCACTAGTCGACATTGTTACTCTCTAGGCGGAGAGACCTTGCTCTGATACCAATTGAAAGGACCACGATGTCGTCTAGAGGGGGGGTGAATAGGTGCTTTAAAATCTTTTACGGATTTGGCTATATCCTAATGTGGAAATAAACTAAGCGGATACTTTTCAAGCACAAATCCTAAATATACTTGGGTCACTACGTGCACCAACAACATAGGATAAACAAGATGAGAACAAAGAGTATATGAGTAAGCACAAGTAAGTTACACAAACTTACTTAATGTATATCACAAGATATGGAAATGAATGTTACAAGCTAGCAATTCACACTAAGCACAAGATATATCAATAGTAGCAAGTATGAATTGCAGACTATAATGTGTTGTCCTAAATAATCTCTACGATATGGTAATCAACACAATATAATGAGGACAACAATATATATAATGAATGCAAGGTCAAGTGGCCAAAGTAAACCACAAGTAGTGGCTAGGGTTAGAAATAACCGAAGACACGGAGATGAGGATGTATCCCGATGTTCACTTCCTTGGAGGGAAGCTAGTCACCGTTAGATAGGTGGATGTTACCATGAAGGCACACCAATGCCGCTAAGGCTCACCCTTTTCTCCCCTTGAGACAACACCACGAAGGTGTTTCTCAACCACTAGTGGTAGACCTTGGGGTGGTCTCCAAACCCTCAAAAACTTTCCGGGGGTAATCACAATGGTTGATTCCTCACCAAAAAACTCCTACCGCCCAGGAGTCTCCAACCTCCAAGAGTAACAAGAACGATGGGGAAAAGCTCAAGACTTGCTGAAATCACGAATTCCTTTGGTCACAAGAGGGAGAGGGAGTGGATCTATCACTTGATTGGAAAATCTCTCAAGAATTCTCACGAATATCACCAGGATCTAAGATGTGGTGTAGGAGAAGTGAGAGGGAGCCACTTGTGTTCTTGGGGCAATTTGGGATGAAGTGGTCAACCCTCTACCGGATTTGGTAGAGGGGTATACATAGCAGGCCGAGAAAACTAGCCGTTTTTTGAGTAAGTGGCTGAGACGGGCAGGACATCCGGGCAAGGGCCAGACATCCGACGGCTGAGAATTGCACACACGCTATGAAAAGTAGAGGCTAGAGTACAGGGCCCGGACATCTGGCCAAGGTCCGGACATCTGGCCAAACTTGGGTCCCCGGACATCCGGCCAAGCGCTGGACATCCGGCGGGCACAACCAATATTGAAAACAGGTTCTGGACATAGTCTTGCCAGATTTCCGGGAGGATCCTGGACATCCGCGGTGACCCAACTTCCCGGAAATCCGGCCAAGTCCCAGATATCCGGCCATAGAAAAAACAGCACAAGCCCCAAAACTAAAACATGCATAACTTTCACATCCGGACTCCGATTTTGATGATACTGGGCTCATTTTGAAGCTATGGAAAAAGCCTAGGTCCTCACATAGATAACCACCCAAGGTGAAACAAAATTGAGGATGCAAATTATGCAAAAAATTTATCATGTATTTGGGTAACCTATTTGGCTTTGGATTTTCTTTGATAGATGTATATGCATGTTGTATTTGTACTGGATAGGAGTGAAATATGCCTATGTTCAAATATGATGTGAGGAAGTAGAAATAGAAGATGTTGAATTGATAAAATCTATCACTAACCCCTTTGATCCCCTCTTAATAGTGCGGGATCCCTATAACTCAAGAATCATAAAAGAACTATACTAGATAGCTTCCAGAAACTCATTCTTGAGCATATATCGTTTTCGATGGTCATCGATCCTCACAACTAAAGCCAAAGGAACTAATACCTTCGACTAAAGCATTCCCTTTGAGCTTGGTGTTGACGTTTATGCTTGGCTCAAGTCAGAACAATGATCTTGATCATTACACTTGGTGAGGACTTCAAATAGCTCCCCCATAAGCCATGTGGGGAGCATTTCATTGTATTCATCTTCATACATTCCTCATGTGATCATCCACAAGCTTTAAGCATGTAATCCTTCAGGAAGGCTATCTTGAACAAGCCCTTGTCAACCATGATCATCAACTCTTGATGTCATCCTCTGATGGGAACTTGAAATCTTTCTCTTTATGTAAGTACACGAGAATCACCTAACCCTCATAGATATAGAAAACACATAGATTGGGTTAGTACACAAAGTGCATTTGACAGATTCTTACCATACCCCAAGATCCCGTGTGGTACATGATTTGCGCCTGTGTGTTGACCATCTTTGAATTCAATCTTCGATCTTCATCTTGGTCAACAATTATCTATGCTCCATGAATAATATTGATGCACAAGTATATGTATATGGCATTCATTCTGAATTCATTCAATCTCCTTCTTGCATCACCCTTGGAACAAACCTTTCTATATAACTTGATGTCATTGTTTCTTCATAGGAATTGTCATTCATTATCAAGTCTCAATGCATTGCAAATGGAACTTTCTTTTGAATGTATATCTCAATGCAAACATTAGTCCATTTGGATTGTCATTTAATTACCAAAACCATACATGGGGACAACATGTAATTTCAAGTACCAAGATAGAAAACCAAATCAACCCTAGGCATTCGGTGTGACCGAGATTTCTGAGTTGGTTCCACCGAGATGCACTTGGGAGGTTTTAATGGTCAGTTCATTTTCGATACGAAACTTCGAGTGCTCCTCAGACAGAGAGATTGAAAAGTACTTATTCAAATTTATTGATGCAACATGAATAGAACATGAGGTGAGAAAGTATAGATAGCTGGAGGAGTGGTCCTAGGCATTCGGGTACATCCAATTGGCAAATGAAAAATCAAAAACCAAATAGCAACAATTGGATGTCCTCGAACGAGTAAATAAATGCAGACCAACATGCTCACACAATAAGACATCAAATGAAAACATGGCAAACAAGCACAAACACACTAGTCTCTAACAAGCACTTTGGCAATGACAAAGTCATATATATGAGTATATTGACTTAGGAGCCAAGTAAGAATACTTGATCATAGGTCATACTCATCGTTTAAGCACAAGTGAGTTTACCACTTTTACATAAAGCATTTAATGTTGTCACATGCTATGAGATGCTTTGACTCAAGTCTTAGAGTAAAGCTCCCCCTATGTGACATCCCCCCATAGGAGGAATCTAACCTTGGTTTTTGTCGATGAAGACTTCATGTAGGTCAAGTAGTGGTGCATGCTCAAAGTTGATGAAGATCACCATGAGTTGGGAGCATCCTTCTTGTTTCATTACTCTTCTCACCTACATGGGTTAGTCCGAACACACAAGAGATAAATACAAGGATATCTATGGACATGGAGTGCAAAGCATACATGATGATGTCCATTGATTTGTTGGTTACCTTGTCCCTTACTTACCTTTGAGGGAATGTGTGACTCCTTAACCTATTGCATGATGTTGATGTTGATTGAAACTAGTTCTTGCTAATAATGAATGTGAGTGGATTTCATTGGCGGAGTTACCCCTCAAGAACTTCTCTCTTCTTGGGGACCCACATCTACTTGATGGGGATCCTTGGTGTTGAAGTAGCACTTGTAGAAGTTGAGCTTGTAGTAGCCTTGGGAACCCACTTCACCAAAGCTTGGGATTCATCTTCACATGATTCAATGTCCTCGTGAAGCTTGTTCTTTCCCTTGATCTTGGGGTCTTGTGGTGGAAGGTCATCTTGAGATTTTGTTCCCTTGGGGAGAGTATTTTCTTCCTTCTCCTTTTGAGCAAAAAAATTGGGATTGGGGTATTGACCTTCTTCCCATTCAACTCCATTAGCATTGAAATAGCCAATGCCACGGTTCTTCTAGTATCCTCCGTGCTTGCGTACAATCTCCTCAAATTGTTTGCACCCGACAAGACTCTTGTAGATACCTTTCTCTATAATACCTTTCAAAAGTTCACCTTCTTGCTCAAGTGTAACTTGGATAAGAGAAGAGTTAGTGGGATCAATAGAACTACTAGAAGCAATATCATTGGATTTATCATTTTTTAATGCTACTAGTTGAAGAGCCTTTCTTGCCTTTGTTACTAGTTTTCTTAGTCTTAACGTGTGGCACGAACATAGACAAGAGAAGTCGTTTGGCTAGATAAGGGGAAGTCTTATTTCGTAGATCGTCATTGATAGCTTTAAGGAACTCATGCTCTTGCTCTAAATTGAGCTTCTCGAAGCGAAGCTTCTCATGTGTCCTTTCAACTCTCTATGATCTTGTAGAGTAGACTCATGAGCTAACTTAAGAGTTTTTAGTTCTTGATTTAGTCGTTCTATTTCCAACTTATCATACATGACTTATATGGACTAGAGTGATTACTCGCAAGTTCATCTTGACTAACATTACTAGATTTGTCAAATAGAAAGTCATCTTCAATTA
Organism: Hordeum marinum; assembly: GCA_022496015.1. Taxonomy (NCBI): domain Eukaryota; kingdom Viridiplantae; phylum Streptophyta; class Magnoliopsida; order Poales; family Poaceae; genus Hordeum; species Hordeum marinum. The sequence continues at coordinate 252,490,828 of CM039673.1, forward strand.
ACAAGTCATAGTCATCACTATTGAAATCAAGATACTAGGGGTGTGATACCTTGGGACTTTAGCCATGAAGCAACATCCACTTCCTTCATTTGGTGACTCAAATAGGTCGTAGGAGTCAGTTGTCATCAGTGCAAGTTTGGCAACACCTTCATATACACGATAGTCGGAGTTGGAGTGGTAGCTTCTCTCGGAGTGGTTGTCGGATTCGGAACCGGAAACCCGTTCATCATCATGAGCTTGATGAGTTCTTCTTGAGTAGCACTTGGTGTACTTTTACTTCTTCTCCGATTCCTACTTCTCCTTGAGGGTCTTCGTTCATAACGATTATTCCTAATCCTTCTCTCTCTTCGAGGTGACTCGCCTGTTGAGCTTTGTCTTCTTGGTGACTCTTCTTCCCTTTTGTAAGGAGACGTGCACTCACTGGAGTAGTGTTCGAGCTTCCCACAATTGTAGCAGTTTCGGTCACGACTTGACGAATGCTTCTGTTCATATCTTGAGTTGGAGCTTCGAGCTTTGCCTCTATTCTTGTAGAAATTGTTGACTTTCTTAACCATTGGGATTATCTCTTCATTTGTGACAAGGTTGTCGCTTGAGGTTGAGGGAGCATCACTTGTGGCCTTGTAAGCACCGCTAGACTTGTGGTGAAGCTCTTCCTTATCCTTGAGTGTCATCTCATGGGGAACAATTCTTCAACCACTTCCGTTGGCTTGAGATCTTTGTAGTTGGGCATCATTTGGATCAATGTGCATACGGTGTTATATATATCATCCAAAGCTCGAAGTATCTTCTTGATCATGAATTTTTCGGTCATTTCTTCGCTTCCAAAGACGGCAATCTCATTGGTGATGAGAGCTAGCCTAGAGTACGTCTCAGCGACTCCTTCACCATGCTTCATCTTGAACTTGTCAAGCTGACTTTGAAGAATATATAACTGAGATTCTATAACAGATTCGATACCTTCATGCATATCAACCAAAGTATCCAAAATCTTTTTTGCATTCTCAAGACGGGTGATTTTGTTGAATTCTTCGGGGCATAGGCAGTTGAAGAGAGTCACATGCTTGAGTATTTAGTTGCAACATCTGTAGTCGCTTCACGATCTGGATCCCTTCCATCCGCAAAGAATTCACCTTTCAATCCAACATGAACAACAGCCCAAACGGCAGGGTTATCACCAAGAAGATGCATTTTCATTTTGTGCTTCCAACAAGAAAAATTAGTGCCATCAAAGTATGGACCTCTACGGTGATAATTTCCTTCACTAGAGGCCATACTCTCCTAGGTTCTGAAACCAATGCAATGGAGACCAAAGCTCTGATACCACTTGTAGGATCGAAAGTAGGTCTAAAGGGGGGTGATTAGACTACTTGACCAAATAAAAATCTACTTTTTCCCAATTTTAAGTGTTGGCAGATTTTAGCATTCATGGCAAGTCAAGTACACCCTAAACATGCATGTCTCCGAGTATAGCAGCGGAAAGTAAAGACAAGCATGAATAGTGAAGGAAAGGTAGGAGTATCAAACAAAATTTGGAAACACGATGATTTTTCCCGTGGTTTCGATAGGTGGTGCTATCATACGTCTACGTTTATGGAATCTTCAACCCATGAAGGGTAACGGTCGTGAGAATCCAAGAAGGGCTCTACCCACGGAGATTTCCATGAAGAAGCAACCTTGAGTCTACCATGATGGCCTATGTCCACGGAGGACTAGCCTAACTCGGGTTAGATCTTCATGAAGTAGGTGATCTCCTTGCTCTTACAAACTTCTTGGTTCATTTCAAAACATGAAGTAGGAGGCTCCCATGCGACAACTAACCAATCTAGGAGGCACCACCCTCCAAACGGTAATAGACTCGATAATGTCGATGAACTCCTTGCTCCTGTGCTTCAAGATGATAGACTCCTCAACACACAATCACTCTCTTGCAGATTTGGCTTGGTGGAAGAGATTGATTGGGTGGAAAGCAACTTGGAGATGCTAGAGATCAAGATTCGTATGGTTGGAATGGAATGGCATGATGTCAACACATGAGTAGGTGGCTCTCTCTCAGAAAATCAGTTGGTATGAGTGGGGATCTGTTCTGAGTGCTCTTGCGAGTGAGTGGTGGTGGAGGGGTATATATAGGCATCTCCAAAAATCCAGCCTTTAAACCTAATAAGTCCAACTCAGTGATACCGATGTGTTAATTTCGATGGTACCGAGTTGCCTCAAAGGTAGCTGATGTCTACTACACAACCTTCTTCTTGTAGACTCATGTTGGGCCTCCAAGCGTAGAGTTTTGTAGGACAGCGACAACTTTCCCTCAAGTGGATGACCTAAGGTTTATAAATCCATGGGAGGTATAGGATGAAGATGGTCTCTCTCAAAGAACCCTGCAATCAAATACAAGAAATCTCTTGTGTCCCCAACACACCCAATACAATGGCAAATTGTATAGGTGCACTAGTTCGGCGAAGAGATGGTGATACAAGTGCAATATGGATGATAGATGTAGGTTTTTGTAATCTGAAAATATAGAGCAAGCAAGGTAACAAATAGTAAACAACGAGCAGAACGTTGTATAAATGCTTGGAAACAAGGCCTAGGGTCCATACTTTCACTAGTGCAATTTCACTCAACAATACTAACATAGTTGAATGATATGTAAATCCCTCACGTGCAATAAATAGTTCACTCCAAAGTCACAAATAGCGGAGAACAAACATAGAAATTATTGTAGGTTATGAAACCACCTCAAAGTTATCTTTTCTGATCAATCTTATGAGCTATCCCTATAAGTGTCACGGACGACCCTAGAGTTCGTACTAAGATAACACCTTAAGATACACATCAACAAAAACCCTAATGTCACCTAGATACTCCAATTTCACCATAAGTACCCGTGGGCTTTATTATACGATATGCATCACATAATTTCAGATTCCTCATGTTCAATCCAACACAAAGAACTTCAAAGAGTGCCCCAAAGTTTCTACCGGAATGTCAACATAAGAACGTGTGCCAACCCCTGTGCATAGATTCCCAAGGTCACAAAACCCGCAAGTTGATCACAAAAACATACATCAAGGGTATCAATAGAACATACCATTGTTACCACAAATATCCCATTGCAAGACATATGTCAAGTGTTCTCAATTCCTTAAAGACTCAATCCGATAAGTAAACTTCAAAGGGAAAACTCAATTCATTACAACTAGATAGAGAGGGGAAAACTCCGTATGATTCATCTATATCAATAAAGATCGTGGTACATCAAGATCGTTCCATCTCAAGAGCATGAGAGAGAGAGAGATAAAACACATAGCTACTGGTACATACCCTTAGCCCGAGGGTGAACTACTCCCTCCTTTTCATGGAGAGCGCTGGGATGATGAAGATTACCTCTGGTGATGGTTTCCCCCTCCGGCAGGGTGCCGGAATGGGCTCCCGATTGATTTTTCGTGGCTCTGGAGGTTTGCGGCGGTGGAAATCCCGATCTAGGTTCTGCGTTGGGGCTTTTGGTATTTATAGGAATTTATGGCGGTGGAAATAAGTCAGGATGGGCCACGAGGGAGTCACAGCCTGTAGGGCGCGCCCATGGGGGGTGTCTCTTCTGGTCCAGAAAAAATCACCGTAAATTTTCATTCCATTTGGGCTTCGTTTGATATTCTTTTTCCGTAAAACCCAAAAACATGGAAAAATAAGAAACTGGCATTGGGCTCTAGGTTAATAGGTTAGTCCCAAAAATTATATAAAGTTGTGGTAAAATGATTGTAATACATCCAAGAATGATAAAATAACAGCATGTAACAAGCAAAAATTATAGATAGGTTGGACACGTATCAGCATCCCCAAGCTTAATTCCTGCTCGTCCTCAAGTAGGTAAATGGAAAAAACAGAGTTTTTGCCGTGGAATGCTACCTAATATATTTATCCATGTAATATTCTTTATTGTAGCATGAATATTCAGATTCGTAAGATTCAAAACAATAGTCTAATATTGACATAAAAACGGTAATACTTCGAGCACACCAATAAGGTAGTCGTGTCTTGTCGAAATAACATGGCCTTAGAAAGTTATCCCTACAAAATCATATGGTGTGGATATGCTCCATCTTCCCCACACAAAGTATCTAAATCATGCACAACCCCGATGAACAAGTCAAGAATTTTTTTCACACTTTTGGTGTTCTCAAACCTTTTCAACTCTCACACAATACATGAGCGTGAGCCATGGATATATCACTATAGGTGGAATAGAATATGGAGTAGGTGCAAGGAGAAAAAGGAGAAGATAGTCTCACATCAACGAGGCGTATCAACAGGCTATGGAGATGCCCATCATTAGATATCAATGTGAGTGAGTAGGGATTGCCATGCAACAAATGCACTTAGAGCTATCAGTGTATGAAAGCTCAAAAAAGAAAACTAAGTGGTCGTGCAAAATGAATATCCACTAGTTATATGAAAGTGAAAAAATAGGAGACACTCTATCATGAAGATCATGGTGCTACTTTGAAGCACAAGTGTGGAAAAAGGTAGTAGCAATTGTCCCTTCTCTCTTTCCCTCATTTTTTTCTTTTTTTACTTTTGGTGGGCTTCGTTGGCCTCTTTTATTTTTTGTAAAGTCCGGATGCTCATCCCAACTTGTGAGGGAGTCATGGCTTCCATCATCCTTTTCTCTCACAGGACAATGCTCTATTAATGAAAAATCATCACACTTTTATTCACTCATAAATCAAAAGAAAAATAAATTACAACTCGATTCCTATGACATAATATGATTCTATATGCAATATGAAGTGATGATGCAAGTCATAAAAAAACTACATGGTGGAAGTTGCATGGCAATATATCTCGGAATGGCTATGGAAATACCATAATAGGTAGGTATGGTGGCTGGTTTGAGGAATATATGGTGGCTGTTTTGAGGAAGGAGGGTTTGGTGTACCCGCAACAGTTGCGCGGTACTAGAGAGGCTAGCAAAGATGGAAGGGTGAGAGTGCGTATAATCCATGGACTCAACATTAGTCATAAAGAACTCACATACTTATTGCAAAAGTCTATTAGTCATCAAACAAAGCATTAGACGCATGCTCCTAGGGGATAGGTTGGTAGGAGTTAACCATCGCGCGCTCCCGACCCTCACACAAAGGTCAACAATCATTAAACAAATCATGCTCTGACTTCGTTACATAGCGGTTCACCATACGTGCATGCTACGGGAATCACAAGCTTTAACACAAGTATCTCTTCCAATTCACAACTACTCACTAGCATGACTCTCATATTACCATCTCTATTATCTCAAAACTATATGCAAGGAATCAAACTTCTCATAGTTTTTAATGCACTTAATATGAAAGTTTTTTATTATATCCATCTTGGATGCGCATTATATTAGGACTAAATTCATAACCTAAACAAATTACCATGCTATTTTAAGAAACTCTCAAAATAATATAAGTGAGGTACGAGAGTTCAATAATTTCTCTAAAATATAACACCACCATGCTCTATAAAGATATAAGTGAAGCACTAGAACAACATTGCCTAGCTCAAAAGATATAAGTGAAGCACATAAGCAAATGACAACCTACTCTCAAAGGATATGAGTAGTCAAACAATTAAGGAGCTATGTGAGGACTCTCTCTCGCTCAATAAATATTTCCAGATCTTAAGTACTTTATTCAAACAGCAAGCCAAAGAAAAATAGCATTCCAAAAATAGCACATATCATGTGAACGAATAAAAATTTAGGCTCAACATAGGCTAACCGGAAATTGTTGATGAAGAGAGGTTGGATGCGTAGCATCCCCAAGCTTAGATGCTTGAGAGTTATTTAAATATTTACTTGGGGTGCCTTGGTCATCCCCAAGCTTGAGCTTTTGTATCTCGTTCAATCCTCTCATACCACGGTGCACCTATTCTCAAAAACTTCATCCACACAAAACTCAAAAAGAACTCGTGAGATAGGTTAGTACACATAATAATAAATAAACTCTTTATGTACTGACAACACAAGTCACATAATCATTTTCAAACATTAAGTAATCTATACTATCATTTCCACAATTTATATCTACCAATATAGGCTATGGAAACTATAGGATAAGTAGATAACAAAACTATGACATCAATCTGCCCAAACAGAACAATCTCTAGCAATTTATGAAAACAGTTTACTTACGTTACTCAAACAATTATGAAAATTTAGTAAATGCTATAAAATTTATATGAATATACTGTGTAAAAAGTTCAGAAAATTAACACGTTCCAATAAAATATCAAAATTCAAATACTACAGCCAAAGTTTCTGTTTTTACACAGCACTCATCAAAACATGCAATGCAAGCATCCTAAAGGCAATTCTTGGAATTTTTTATTGAAAAACTAGATTATGAATAACACCTAACATATAACAACAAAATAAAATGACAGTCCAAGAAAAACTCATATTATTTGATGAATATCGCTCCAAGTGAGATATACCGATAGTGTTGAAGACGAAAGAGGGGATGCCTTCCACGGCATCCCCAAGCTTATACGCTTGAGCCTTACTTGAATATTACCTTGGGGGTTCCTTGGGAATCCCCAAGCTTAGGTTCTTGTGACTTATTCTTCTTCTCATATCAGTGTCTCACCCTAAACTTGAAAGTTCAATCACACAAAACTTAACGGAACTTCGTGAGATGGGTTAGTGTAGTAAATATAGATCATTCACTTCGGTATTGTCAAGACCAGATTCATAATTATTAAAACATGATACATAATTTATTAAATCTCTCCCACAATTTATATTACTCAATATAAGCTATAGGAACACTTGAAACAAGCAAACTATGCATGCAAAACAAAATCTATCAAAAATAGAACAATCTGTAAAGATCTGAATAATAACCATACTTCCCGGAATCTAAAAATTCTGAAACATTAGGATAATTCAAGGAATTTGTATATAATTGTTTTTTAAAAATAGAAGAATTTTTGGACGCTCCATTAAAATCAGATAATTCATATACTGGACGCAAAACTTTCTGTTTTTGCACAGAATCAAACAAGCAAGTATCCACACTATCCCAAAGGCTTTACTTGGCACTTTATTGAAATAAAAGACACAAAACATGGTTAATATAGTAGATTAATAATGTGAACACACAAAAACAGAAAGTAAAAGTGTTGGGTTCTCTCCCAACAAGCGCTTTTCTTTAATGCCTTTTAGCTAGGCATGATGATTTCAATGATGCTCACAAAAAAGATTAGAATTCAAACACAAAGAGAGCATCATGAAGCATATTACTAGCACAATTAAGCCTAACCCACTTCCTATGCATAGGGATTTTGTGAAAAAACAATTTATAGGAGTAAGAATCATCTAGCGTAGGAAGGCAAAACAAGCATAACTTCAAAACTTTGAACACATAGAGAGGAAACTTGATATTATTGCAATTCCTACAAGCATATGTTCCTCCCTCATAATAATTTTCAGTAGCATCATGAAGAAATTCCACAATATAACCAGAACATAAAGCATTACGTTCATGATTTACATGCATAGAAATTTTACTACTCTCCTCGTAAGCAAATTTCTTCTCATGTCGAATAGTGGGAGCAAACTCAACAAAATAACTATCATGACATACTTGATTGACATAACCACTTTGAATATTAAAATCATGATGCCAAGTTTCATGGTTACCATTACTCTTTATAGCATATGTGTCATCACAATAATCATCATACATAGGAGGCATGTCATAATCATAATAATTTTGCTCATCAAAACTTGGGGGACTAAAAATATCATCTTCATCAAACATAGCATCCCCAAGCTTGTGGCTTGGCATATCATTAGCATCATGAATCTTCAGAGAATTCATACTAAAAATACCACTATCATGCTAATCACTAAAATATTTAGTACCAAACATTTTAATAACTTGTTCTTCTAACACTTGAGCACAATTTTCCTTTCCATCATTTTTGCGAAAGACATTAAAAAGATGAAGCATATAAGGCAACCTCAATTCCATGTTTTGTAGTTTTATTTTATAAAACCAAACTAGTGAAAAACAAGAAACTAAAAGATGCTGGTACACACTTCAGATGGTTTTGCGTGGAGGCACTTCTATGCATTACATAAGGATAAATCGGAAGATCCAAGGCATCCAAGAGTTGCCATCAGCACGGATGGGTTCAATGTGTATGGTATGACGGCAAAACAATACAGTTGTTGGCCTGTATTTTTCATTCCACTCAATTTCCCACCTGAAGAGATTATGAAAAGAAAGAACATTTTCCTGACGTTGATAATTCCAGGGCCCAACTATCCGGGGAAGAATATGAATGTGTACATGCAGCCGCTTAAGGATGAGTTGCAAGAAGCTTGGGATAATGGGATCAAGACCGACGACGCCGCTACCAAAACAAATTTCAAAATGCATGTGTGGTACATGTACTCGGCGCATGATTATCCGGCGTATGCGCTATTCTCTGGCTGGTGTGTGCGTGGAAGGTTCCCGTGCATCACATGCAAGGCAGCTCTTCAGTTCCGTTGGTTGCAGGCTGGTCGCAAGTATTCTTGCTTCGACATGCATAGACAATTCTTGGATCCTGACCATAAGTTCAGAAAAGACAAGAAGAATTTCATCAAAGGTAGAGTTGTCAAAAACACTGCACCAGCTGTGTTGACAGGCCAACAAATCCTGGATCAGATAAACGCTCTCGAGCCGGATCCTGAACGTCCAGGGTATTTCAAAGGGTATAATACGGAACACGCCTGGACTCACAAGTCATGTTTGTGGGATCTGCCTTACTTTAAAGACATCCTTTGCCCACACAACATCGACACGATGCACACTGAAAAGAATATTGCGGAGGCCATTTTTGGTACATTGTTCGGCATAGAGGGGAAGTCAAAAGATAATCCTAAGGCTAGAATCGACCTGGAGGCTCTATGTGATAGACCGTTACAAAACTTGCGAGAACAGAAAGGAAAGCAAAGCATAGAAAAGCCAAAGGCATGGTTCAATCTTGAAAGGCCAGCTATGAGGGAAATGCTATTGTGGGTGAAAATGCGGTTGATGTTCCCCGATGGGTATGCTGCGAATCTAACGAGGGGAGCGAGTCTTGAAAAATTGAAAATATTTGGTCTCAAGAGTCATGATTGGCACATATGGATTGAGAGGGTAATGCCAGTGGTGTTGCGTGGCTTTATCCCTAAGGATTAATGGCTAGTACTGGTAGAGCTGAGCTATTTCTTCCGTTCTCTTTGTGCGAAAGAACTATCGCCTGGCGTGCTAGATGAAATGGAAGAGTTGGCGTCGGAGTTGATCTGCAAATTAGAAAAGATCTTTCCACCAGGCTTCTTTAATCCAATGCAGCATTTGATTTTGCATCTCCCGTTCGAGGCAACATTGGGGGGCCCGTTCAAAATCGATGGTGCTTCTCAACTGAGAGGATGCAGAGGATGCAGAAGACGCTTCAAACTGGGGCCACACCATCAAGGGAGCGTCAACTTAATCCAATTTGGCAAGAACTGGGTATGTGGTTTGCTTCATGCCTCATGCAATTCATTCTTAATGTTATCTTGAGCCCTTTACTAATACAATTTTCCTCTCTCTCTCTCTTTTAGGCGCATCTAAATAAGACGGAGGTGCCACAAATGTATGACCTTTATGCGATGGCCCATACTGCCTCGTACAAGAAGGTCAAGGCATTCTCTGAGTCTGACCTCGAGCATCCAGAAAACTTCACCAACATCTCCTCCCACCACAAGCTCATGAAGTACAGAGATCACGGGAAGGCAAGGAAAGGGGAGGACTTTAACCCGAGTGAGGGGCCCATTGATCCAGAGCTGGTGATGATAGCTGGCAACAGGAGGCCCTATGGCTCGATCGCCATTGGAGATGGCCTTATACGTTGTCCTAGCACTCTCCGGCAGATAAAGGCACGCCAAACGAGCTCCTGTCCTGAGATAACACCTCGTCCACAGCTAGTTGAGCTCGCCATCGAGGTTAGTTTAATGGACTCAACTATCTTTCCACATTATGTTGTGCGTGGGAACCAATATGATTACAATGCTAACAACGAGTTCTATTGCAGGCTGCTATTCTGAAGGAGAGAGATGCAATGCAGGCGGCTTTGGCGGAGAAGGATAAGGACATGAAGGAGCTGGAGGAGAGGACGACTGCATTGCTGGAGGCAGAGAGAGCACGGAATGATGCGTCTAACAGGGCCATGTACGAGCTCTTCGTGGTGAGTTTCTTCTTCATATTATTTCAAATCTTGCATTTTAATGTCCGTTTCATTAATAACTAAAAAGTTTGACTTGTCGAAACCAAATGTATAGTCTATGTGCGAGAAGACCGGCCAAGTCCCTCCGGCGATGCCAGTATTTAACATGGCGGGGATGGTGAGTTTCATTTCAATGTAGTGATCTTAAGAGTGTCATCGTGCTAACGACACATTGCAAACGATGTTTGGTGCAGAATATCTCCCGAAACGCATCGCACGACCCTTCTACAGTGGAGTGTTCTCCAGGTGAAACAAGCTAGAGCCACCGTGCTTCACCGTCGTGATGACGATAATGGTATGTTTGGTGAGAAGAAGGATTAGAAGAGAAGAAGAAGGAGGAGGAATAAGAAGGAGAATAAGGAGAAGAAGGAAGACAGAATCTCCTTCTCCTTCTTCTTCTCCTTCTTCTTTTCTCCTGGAAGGAGAAGAAGGAGAAGAAGGAAGGAGAAGGATGAGGAGGAAGAAGAAGGAGAAGGAGGAGAGAAGCTCCTTCTCCTTCTTCTCCTCCTTCTTCGCCTTCTTCTTGTCCTTCTTATTTTCTTCTTCTTCTCCTCTTCCTTCTCCTTCTCCTTCTCCTTCTCCTTCTACTTCTCCTCCTCCTCCTCCTTCTTCTTTTACTTCTCCTTCTTCTTCTCTTCTTGCTTCTTCTCTTTCTCTTCTTCTACGTAGCTTAGACTCATCCAACAAAGACTAAATTGGCTAATTATCCAACAAAATGACAGAATTAGCTCAGTTAGCTCCAAAATGGCCTATTTAATAATAAATGACCTATACTTAGCTATTTATCCTCCAAAATGACATAATTAGCTCCAAAAAGGCATAATTAGCTAATTTAGCCCGAAGAAGGGGACAAGAGGAGAAGAAAGAGGAAAAATGAAAAGAAGGAAGAAGAAGAAGAGAAGAAGAAGGAGAAGGAGAAGGAGAAGGAGGAAGAAGAAGGAGAAGAAGGAGGAGGAGAGAAGCTCCTTCTCCTTCTTCTCCTTCTTCTTCTCCTTCTTCTTTTCTTCTTCTTCTCTTTTCTTCTTCTTCTCCTCTTCCTTCTCCTTCTCCTTCTTCTTCTCCTTCTTCTCCTTATTCTTGACCTTCTTCTTTTCTTCTTCTTCTCCTCTTCCTTCTCCTTCTCCTTCTTCTTCTCTTCTTGCTACTTCTCTTCTTGCTTCTTCTCTTTCTTCTTCTACGTAGGTTATTTTCCCCAACAAAGACATACTTAGCTAATTATCCTCCAAAATGACATAATTAGCATAGTTAGGTAAAAACATCATAAGAACCTTGGTTAGCTCATTAAAATGACTAATTTAGCTCCAAAATGACATAATAAGGTCAAAATGGATTTAATAATCATAGTTGACTACAAAATGACATATTTTATCCAAGTTAGCTCTAGAATGACCTATACCTAGCTAAGTTCTCTCCTAAATGACATAATAAGGCTATGTAGCTCCAAGATGACCTATTCCACCTAACTTATCTATTAAATGGCCTATACTTAGCTAAGTTCTCTACGAAATAACCTATATATACTTCTCTTCTTCATCTAGTATTCTTCTTCTAACTTTCTTATTTGTCATTTTGTAGATTACATTCACTTCATGGGAAGCTTGGATTATATTGATGGAATGCTTGAATATGATTTCTTGTACCATGGCTTCACGGAAGCTTGTATTGAAACTATTGTAGTATATGGATATATATGAAACTTTGTATGCATATGGATGAAACTGGTGTAATATATGGTTTGGTACGGATGCAGCTTGAATAATATGTATGTACTATGGATGAAAGTTATTTTAATATGGTTATGAGTACGGAAACAAATTTATTTCTGTCAAATATATATATATATACTGATTATTGTGAAAATTGCTGGATATAATAGAAAATAAAATAGGTGAGGGGGCTGTTTTGAGCCTTTGCCATGAGGGGGCAGACGACAAAGGGGTGAGGAAGAAAGGCTGGGTGCCTCCTTTGCCGTCTGCCCCCTCATGGCAAAGGGGTGAGGGCAGACGGCAAAGCCCTGAGGGCAGACGACAAGGGATGAGGGAGAGGGGCTGGGTGCGCCCTTTGCCATGAGGGGGCAGACGACAAAGGGGGGTAAGGGCAGACGGCAAAGCCCTGAGGGCAGACGGCAAAGGGGTGAGGGACAGGGGTTGGCTGCCCCTTTGCCATGAGGGGGCAGACGGCAAAGGGGGGTAAGGGCAGACGGCAAAGAGGAGAAGCCTGCCGTTAGCACTTAACGGGACAGCCTGTCGATCTGCCGTCTCATTTTATTTGCCGTCCGCCCCTCATGGCAAAGATTCTTTGCCGTCCGCCTTACAAAAAGCAGACGACAAATAACCTCTTCACCGGATATTTTTTTGCCGTCTAGTTTGCCGTCAGCTGCCGTCTCATTTTATTTGCCGTCCGCCCCTCATGGCAAAGATTCTTTGCCGTCTGCCTTACAAAAGGCAGACGACAAATAACCTCTTCATCGGATATTTTTTTGCCGTCTAGTTTGCCGTCAGCTGACTGACGGGAAAGCCTTTGCCGTCCGTGTTTCCCCCCTTTGCCGTCAGCCATAGCGGACGGCAAATTCTCATATTCCTGTAGTGTTTGAAAATGTGCTATATTTTGGAAGACATGATCAAATGAAGGTTCGAATTCAAACTTGAATCGCTCAAATTTGAAAGTTTCAAAGGTTGAAACTAATGATGGTAGTGGATATGGGAGATGAATACGAACATGTAGGAAAAAGAACTACTAGATTCGGAATAACGACTGAAAAGATGCAAGTAATTCAATATGGCATTGAATCTGCTTAGAATGATGTGCGACAATGCTTTTGTGGACTAGTAGACTAATCTGAGTATGATCAGAATTATATGTTGAAAAGATAATACTAATGATATGAACAGGACGATTATTTCGATATGAATCCGATGCAATTGGATTCATCAGAAACAGAGCTATAGATAAAAACATATGATCAAAAGAAGTTTGAATACGAATGTGAACAAATTTTGAAATTACAAAGTTGTAGAAAGTTGATTTGATATGTTCACTCGATAGATGAGGTCAAGACAAAAATCTAGGCATTGGTTTCATCTAATTTGGATAAACCAGTATAAAGTGATGGCTATTTGAAAAATGAGGGCCAAACTGTTTTATGGAAGAAAACATGCTATGTCTAGAAGAATTCTTGGACTAATGCGTAAATACGGAGTCTGATTAATAGTCTAATTACTCTACCTAATACTAGTCTAGAAATAATAGTCTAGTAATAATGAACTATGAGAGTATAAATGAAAATAAGAAGAGAATATCTTTAGATTTCCGAGAAAAGACAATCTTCAAAGAGGAGACGACTTCTAGAATTTCCACCGGAGAGAAGAAAATGTTTTTATTTTATAAACCTAGTACACTAAAAGATTGATTTAACCCAAATTGGATGGTTTTTCGGTGTTTCTATGGCTCTATATTTATATGTGGGAGGGAGGTCCAAAGGTCTAAGGCAAGACGATGTGGGACTAAACATATGAAAATGATAGGTGAAATAGAAAATGGAAGGAGAGAGGCGCACATGGGCCAATTCGGTCGGCCGCATGCTGCTGCATATTTTTTTCGGATGAACAATGTTCGGTCATGAATAGTGTTTTCTGTTTTATTTTAAAAAATTGCAAAGAAAAAAAATAAACTAAAAAAACATTTTAGATAGGTATATTATATATGAACAATTTTGGAATAAAATTTCCTAAAACATGAACATGTTTTAAAGGCCAAATACATTTTTTTCTATAACTCCAAAATAAAACAGAAGTTTGATTTCAAAGAAATTGTAAATAGTTTCTATTTTCAAATTTGAATCATTGTCTCTGATTTTGGAGTGCCATTTTCCTCCTCTCATTTTATTTGTTTACCAGATAGTTTTTTTTAAAGGATTCGAACAAAAAATTGAATATGGTTTCAAATGATTTTTTTGGGAAAGTCCTTTTATTCCCTCTCATTAAATTTTCAAAAAGTTTCAAATTTCACTCAATTTCACACAACCAATCACACAAAATCCAAGCAAACAATCCTAACTATTATTTAATATAACATTCCAAAATTTAGAATTTCGGGATGTTACAAACTACTACCCTTAAAATGAATCTCGTCCTTGAGATTTGAAGAGGCTAGAAATAAAAGGTTAGGATTGGGGTGTACTTGCAGATCCATTGGTCTTCAAAAAGGTTTGGGGTGTCTTCTTGAAAACACCGATCATCATAAATGTTAGGGGTGCTACCACACTTAGAAACATGGTTGTGGTTCCAACAAAACTCATGTACTCCAACTTTACAGTTGACAATGTCGGTCTTCTCATATTTTCCATCATAACTATTTTCATAGAGGCTGTTATTGTAGGGGCATGTCTTTCTCCTCGAAATCTTGGGTCCTTTCATCAGAGTATGGTTCTTTCAAGACTGCATCTTCTTAGCTGACGGGTCTATCGCTAATACTAAACAACTATCGATGATGTCATGGTGGTCATCAAACAACAACAACAACAACAACAACAAAGCCTTTAGTCCCAAACAAGTTGGGGTAGGCTAGAGGTGAAACCCATAAGATCTCGCGACCAACTCATGGTTCTGGCACATGGATAGCAAGCTTCCACGCACCCCTGTCCATGGCTAGTTCTTTGGTGATGCTCCAGTCCTTCAGATCTCTCTTTACAGACTCTTCCCATGTCAAGTTCGGTCTACCCCGGCCTCTTTTGACATTATCAGCATGCTTAAGCCGTCCGCTGTGTACTGGGGCTTCTGGAGGCCTGCGCTGAATATGCCCAAACCATCTCAGACGATGTTGGACAAGCTTCTCTTCAATTGGCGCTACCCCAACTTTATCTCGTATATCATCATTCCGGATGCGGTCCTTCCTTGTGTGACCACACATCCATCTCAACATGCGCATCTCCGTCACACTTAACTGTTGCACATGTCGCCTTTTAGTCGGCCAACACTCAGCGCCATACAACATTGCGGGTCGAACTGCCGTCCTATAGAACTTGCCTTTTAGCTTTTGTGGCACCCTCTTGTCACAAAGAATGCCAGAAGCTTGGCGCCACTTCATCCATCCGGCTTTAATTCGATGGTTCACATCTTCATCGATATCCCCATCCTTCTGCAACATTGACCCCAAATATCGAAAGGTGTCCTTCTGAGGCACCACTTGCCCATCAAGGATGTCATGGTGGTCATCAGTTAAAGGTTTTCCTGCAGTGAAATGGGTCTTGGCTTCATCCTCACCGTAAAATTCCTATGTTTGGCAATAGTTACCATGTACAAGGGTTCATCATCATACCACTGTAAGGCTTAAAACAAAGGTTTCAACGATCATCATCACTTTACCATGGTTAAGTCACTCAGATTTACCATTCCAAATAACAAGAGTGAATTATAAAAGTAAGTCGTCATGGTGATCAATCCTTTCCGCACCCAAATCATTACTCTGTATAAGGTTTGGCGAGTCTCGTATTCTAACACTTGCGCCTCCTCATAAGCATTGTACAATTTCTCTTGGCCATGAACTGTGTTCGGATAAATCAGTTCATCCCGCAAGCTGAACAAATTGTCTATCGTTTTCTTCACAACTCTCAAGTTTTCGTATCCTCCTAAGAAAACATCCGTTGATCAATCATAGCTTCTTCCAAGTTTCTTCTTTCATCAAGCTAGTGTTTTATCCTTATTAATCCTGAGGTCTCTGGGTTGTAGGCCCACTTCAACACTTGTACTACTTTAACTCATCCGTGGAATTACTAGTGTTCCATATTCCAGCATTACACCACCTTTAAAACCAATAGTGATTGATTCCATCATACTCTTGGGGTAACCATCATATTAAAATAATTTCCACACTTAACTTTATCTAGAATCCATTTTGTGGAAATACATTTTCCTTTCCATTGGTCCGTTTACCATTAAAAGGTATTGGTTCATCCATAATCATATTCATTTCATAATTAATCCTTTTACACCTTTAATCTCTTCTCAAAACTCCAGTTTCAAAGTACTTTATTACAATTGTATCCATCCACATAGTATGATACAGTCAAACATTACTTTCATATGTATTCATTTATCCAAACTCCTTGGCATGAACTGTGCGTTCTTTTTCCTTGGTTCCCGTGGTTTTACCGGTTACTAGCACACTTAAATGCAAATGTACAAATCCATCCATAGACCATATTTTCTCATATCCTCGAAAATGGTCAAAATCTTTTCTTGTAGAGTAATAAATCATACAATTTAGCATATGAAATCATGTCACATTAGTTTTTTATTGATTCATGAATTCATTATAATATTTGAGACTCGCGTTAAATAACTCAACTCCATAACTTCATGAAAATAACAGTGCTTCCTATTACACGTATTGCCATTATTAAGATTTCCAACTACCGAACTCCAACTTTCTTCTTGTCTGGACATTTATTAGCATAATGCCCTACTTTCTTGCAATGAAAAGAAATGACTTCCGACAAGTTTTGGGGCTTCTGGAGGATGGTGTTTGCTCCTTGGGTTCTCTGCTTCTTTTAAGGGCATTGGTGAGTTTAGTGACCTAATTCCTTACATTTGAAACACATGGTATGACTCGAGTCCTTCTCTATAGAAATTGGGTTGTTCTACGGATGTCTTCAGTTTCTTTTCCTGGACTTCCTTTTTCCAATCAATTCCTCTATTTCATGTGGATCAAGCTCCACTTTTTCCGTCGGGAAGTCTCCCAAATAATCTTGGCTTTCCTTCGTGCAATATTGTGAAAGGTGTCAAGCATTGGAGAAGAATCTTGTTAGGGCCTTGTACATCTGGGTCTTCAACATCTTCCTTCATGATAGTTCTTCTAAAATCCCCTTAAATGTTTCCTTCATTGCTTCGTTCTGCTGCTTGACAACTTGTTACACCTTGGGGTAAATGTTGCACTAAGCTGGGTAATGGGTGGTTCCTTCAGATAAGAAACAAGTAACTTGCCTAGTTGGACATTTTCAGCCGTGTGATTTCCTTCACAATGAGGGCATCCATCCTTGTGTTATTCATGGGTGCGTCCTATTTTCTCCACAAATATTGCATGCACAATGTTTCTTTATTATACTATCACATTGCTTTTAGATAAGACACGATCCTAACCAAGTCTTCTTGCATTCATCCCAAGTTCTTTCTCCATTCCATCATCGTATAGCTTGATGCATCCTCCACCAGGTTCCAGCGCTTTTTGCAAAGTACTAAAGAGCGTATTGAACCTCATTCTTTCTTTCAATACATTTTTCTTGAAGTGAGTCTCCATGTTCTGAATCCGTAGTTCTGCCTCCAACCGAGTCATCGGTCTAGAGAATGCAAGTACATCTTCATTAATCATCTATTGGGTCAAGCAGTTTTGGGATGAGATACGAGAGAGAGAGAGGGATACACACAATACAAGCAATAGTTTTGAAAATAGGTTTTCTTTGTGTTTTTCAAAAAAATATCACACCATGACAACTCAAAAATCATCATGTATAAACGTGAGTATATAACATGGGTTTGGTCCTGTAAAGGTCATATAAATGTTGGAATGCTTAAGGATCTTCGAATTCCTTGGTTCATTTAGGGCCTTTGTCGGTGCACTAGAGTTTTGGGCTTCCTAGTGCCCCTTACTCGTGCATGGGCAGTGGTAGCCACTCTGGCGATGAGGCCCAGCAGGGAGCTACCAATACAAGCACAGGAGAATCAAGACCCTCGGAAAGACCTTGCTAGGATGACCATCAAACCCTCAGACAAAGACAAAACCCCGGCAAGGCCCATCAAGGAGAAGCCCCAACAAGGCCCCGCCAGCACATAGGCCAGGTGTCGTTCTTCCTAGGCACGTGTCGTGGCGTCGGCGCTGGAGGGGGCTAAGCAGTGCTGATGGGACGGGCTCCTATCCTGTCCCGCAGATGGATAGAGATGCCTGATGGTGCATTAAATGCGCCTGTCCTACTCTGCCAGTGTTAGGTATGATAGCACTGTAGCTTTGTACACCCCGTGTATGCACTGTACGCCACTGTTGGGATCCCCTTCAGAGTATAAATGGAGGCCCAGGGCGATACGGTACATGACTTTTGCACTTTCAGACTTTTGGCCTTTTAGTCTTGGGACCTTCTAGCTCACACACATGGCAACTGCTCACATCACACCTTTAGCTAGAACCCTAAGAAGACCCTCAATACAACCATGAAGGAGTAGGGTTTTACATGTCTTTGTGGCCCGAACCTGGGTAAAATCCCTGCGTGTTCTTCATCATACCAGCTCTTTGTGCGAGCCTTGTTCCCCGCCGAACCGAAAGGGGTCCCTCCAATCCCATAGGTGCTCGTTCCCCATGACATCTTTGGCGTGCCAGGTAGGGGGCATAGGTCGTGTGAACCTGTTTGGTGACCAGCGCGCCAGTTCCTTCATACTCATCATCGCCATGGCCCCCAAGAAGAAGAGCCTGACAGCGGTTGGCCCATCTGCATCTGCTGTCCCTATATCTGCGCACACAAGCGACAGCGTAGACATGGGTGGAGGAGGAGGCGGAGGTTCAAAACATCCGTGATGCTTCGGTGATAAGGGCCAAGCAAGGGGCGACGCCCGTCGTTGAGACTCCCAAGGCGGAGGCGGGAACCCCCATGCCGCTGGGTCTCAGGACGGAGCGGTACCGCCTGCGGGTGGTACGGGGAACTACGAGGGCGAAAGGGTATCTTCCAAGGCACCCATGCCGGCGCCTACAGCACGACCTTCCCAGGACGCGCGCGAAGAGCCACGCCATGGCGCCCGCAGTTCTCAATGTCCCCAAGGAAAAGCTCCTGCGCACCACTCCCAAGGTGCACGGGACCAGCATGCTCGCCAGCATGCTAACAGGAGTGGCGTGCCGTCACGGGACTGCGAAGATGCTCCTTCTAACACAATTAGAAGTCAGAGCACCTTGCGTTCCTCGCGCTGTTCGCTGCCGACCACGTCGGAAGAAGTGATGGCGTGAGCAAAGCTACTCCTAAACTTCCCTCCTGTTGTAGAGAAGCTCGACGAATGGAGAGCCACCATTCAGAGCCTCCTCAGCCTCGCAGATAAGTTTCGGCCCATCAAGCCGGCGCATGCTAGTGGTGAGAAGGGCGGAGGCGGTGCAACCTCGGCGCACTCTCCCCCACGACAGGAACGCCAGTCACTGACTCGACGGACCGACGCGTAGATGGCTACTTGACGGCGGCGTCTGACCCGTGGACATGCCATGACCAGCGTCAAGTTCTTCGGGAATGGGGCAAGGAAGATGCTCGAATCGCAATCGAGCGACGTCGGGAAGCACGTCGTCAATCTGATAGGCGCGTAGGGACCACTATAGACAAGTCTGCGCCAGGGTATCCTGTTAGCCTTCCTTACGAGGTGGGTTGTCTAGCGTTTACCCGTGAGTTGTAGCAAGTCCAGTGGACCAACTCCCGCACATTCAAGCCAGAGGTCCCAGAGAAGTATGACATCAAGACTCACCTGTCGGAGTTCCTGAGCATCTACACCATTGCGGTGCAAGCTGCCATGTGCCTTTTTACCCTTTCATCTGTCTGTACCGAGACAGCTTTGTCCTTCTGCTTGGTTTGTATGAACTTGCTTGTATGACTTGAGTGTCAGGTCATGTGACCCCTACCTCTAAGAACATATTATGCAAGGCTCGTCTGAGCCTCTTAAATAAAAGTTGTGTTGTTGTATGGTTACATTATGATACCATAGTTGTATGTATGCATATCGGGCATGTCGTGCGTATGTGTGACGTGCAACAGTATGTATGGGATCCAACACCTAGACATGTGCCTTTAGTAGTACTCTTTACGGGAAACTGCCTCTTTGTGCTTCCACCGAGCCTTGGTAGCTTGCTACTGCTCTGGACACATTGATTGACCGGCATGTATCCTTCTTTGCTATTGTGTCTGTCCCTTCGGGGAAATGTCACGCCGTGTAATTGAGTCCCTGTAGCCTGCTACGACTCGTCTACGTGTAGTGGTGATATTTATGTCCCACGACATAATGGAGTCCTTGTAGCTTGCTATGACTCATCTACACACGCTTCAGACTGACACCTGCATTGCTGGGTTATGTATGCATGTCCCGTACGGATGTGCCACTTGGGTTCTATGTCTAGTCATGTCGGCTCGGGTTCTCTGTCGTTTGAATGCTAGCGACATATTCACGTACGTGAGCCAAAAGTTGCGAACGGTCCCGGCTAAGGTAAGGCTACAGCCATGGAGTTACCTTGCATGAGGCCGCAAAGTGATGTGATGTGTTACAGACTGGATTCCTATGACTTAGGATCCGGGTCCCGACAAAGGTGCCCCACCGCATTCCTCTCACCGCCAACTTAAACAGTGGGCGTGCGAGGTAAATGCGGCGGAGCCCTCTATCAGTGCCCAGAGACCTCTTAAATGGTCCAACACTCCTATCATGTTCGACGACGAGGATCACCCTGATCGCATAACTGCGGTTGGGTCCTTGCCATTGTTGGTTTCGCCAACAATTTGCAACCTCAAGGTGACGAAGATGCTAGTCGACAATGGGGCCAGCCTGAACCTGAACACGCCTGATGTCATCCAAAGGCTACAAATTCCCGATGAAGATCTCGAGCCGATAGGCGCTTTCCAAGGGCTCAATTCAGGGAGAACTCAGCCGAAGGGAAAGATAATACTGCCGGTGACAGTTGGCAGTGATATAAATTTTAGAACAGAGAAGATCTTCTTTGATGTCGCCAAGATCTCGTTGCCATACAACGGCATCCTTGGTCGCCCAGCACTAGCGAAGTTCATGACAACCACCCACTTTGCTTACATTGTGCTGAAGATGCTCGGGCCAATGAGAGTCATCCCAGTCAACTCTGACAAGAAAAGCACACTTATCTGCGCCGACCAACTCTATCGGGGGCAGTTCCAGCACCTGCGCCAAGGCCCTTGCTCCCGCCGCTGAAGCTCCCGAGGGAAGAAGACCGTCAAGGCCTCTGGCGCACATTCCGGCAAGCGCACCTCCTCGGGGTGCTACGCTCCCATTGATGATGTGCTAGAGAGCTCCATCAGCAAGAGTAAGAAGTCCAAGGCAGCTCCACTGGAAACCAAGAAGGTGCCCGCCAAGGAGGATGGTATGGGAGGAACTTTCACCATAAGTTCCACCCTTGACAACAAATAGGAAAGCTCCTTCCTACGAGCGAATGTTGATGTGTTTGCATGGCAACCATCTGATATCCCCGGTGTTCCCAGGAAGGTGATTGAGCACCACCTTGCCATCTGCCCACATGCATGGCTCGTCAAATAGAAGGTCCGGAAGAAAGCTCTGGAGCGGCAATAGTTTATTACCGAAGAGATCAAGAAGTTAGAAGCAATTGGCTCGATCAGAGGAGTACTCCATCGAACATGGTGGGCCAATCCATTTGTTGTGTGCAAGGAGAATGGAAAAAGGAGGCTGTGCATTGAATTCATAGACATCAACAAAGCCTGCCCCAAGGATCCTTTATCTTGCCGCTCATCGACCAGATTGTGGACTCCACCGCCGGCTGTGACTTGTTGTCTTTGCTTGACGCCTATTCTGGCTATCATCATATTTTCATGGCCAAGGAAGACGAGGAGAAGACCGTATTTATCACCCCATGTGGTACATATTGCTTTTTGTGTATGCCTTTCGGGTTGAAAAGTGTTGGTTCTACATTTGTAAGAGCAGTCTAGATTGGCTTTGAGCCCGAGCTACATAGAAATATGGAGGCTTATATGGATTACACAGTGGTCAAATCCAAGGACAAGGCTACACTCATATCAGACCTAGAAGAAACATTTGCAAACTTGCGCGAGATCAACATGAAGCTGAACCCTGAGAAGTGCGTGTTTGGCGTCCCATCCAGCAAGCTTCTCGGGTTCTTTGTATCTCAGTGTGGAATTGAAGCAAATCCCGACAAGATCAAATCAATTGAACAAAATGAAGCACCAAGACGTGTCAAGGATGTGCATCACCTTGCCGGCTGTGTTGCTGCTCTGAGTAGGTTCATCTCAAAATCTGCTGAGCACGCCCTTCCCTTTTTCAAAATCTTGTAGAAGGCAGGTCCGATGAAATGGACTCCGAAAGCGGAGGCAGCGCTACAGGATTTGTAGAGGTACCTCTCCTCTCCGCCAATCCTAGTCGCACCAAAACCACAAGAGTCGTTCATGTTATATCTGGCGGCAATAAATCAAGTGGTAAGTGTTGCATTAGTGGCTGAAAGAGAAGTTAACGAAGAAACAACGGCAATGGCAGGACCGCCAAGCAACAAGATAGGACATTCCCCAGCAGGGTCTGGTGCCGGCAAGGAAGGATCTACGCAGTTGAATGAGACGATTCATAAGAACAAGGTGGTGCAGCGCCCAGTCTATTTTGTCAACTCCCTGTTGCAGGGGGATAGGTCAAGATATTCTGCCGTGCAAAACATGCTCTTCGGTCTTCTTATGGCCTCAAGGAAGTTGCGCCATTACTTCCATGCACACGAGATCACCGTTGCCACTCGCTTCCCGCTGTAGAGGATATTGCGGAACCCTGAAGCTACTGGCAGGTTTGTAGAATGGGCTTTGGAGCACTCAAGCATTGGTCTCAAGTTTGAAAGAACTTCGATCATCCAGAGCAAAGCCTTGGCGGAGTTCATTGTAGAATGGACACCAACACCCGATGAAGAGGTTCCAGAGTCAACTCTCCCCGGCAAGGAAATTGATCAGGAGTGGGTCATGTACTTTGATGGGGATTTCTCACTGCAAGGCGCCGGTGCCGGAGTGTTGTTTGTCGCACCGACCGAAGATCATCTCAAGTATGATATTCAGATGCATTTTCCCCGAGAGAGATCAACAAACAACACTGCCGAGTACGAAGGACTGCTTGCCGGCCTTAGGATTGTGGCAGACCTTGGGATCAAGAAGCTTATTGTCAGGGGCGATTCTCAGCTTGTCGTGAGGCAAGTGAACAAAGATTACCAGAGCCCATTGATGCATGCTTACGTAGATGAAGTGAGGAAGTTGGAGGAACGTTTTGACGACCTGCAAATGGAGCACGTTCCACGTGTAGAGAACAACATTGTCGATGGCCTATCAAAGTGTGCTGCCCTTATGTTTCCTGTGGAACCAGGAACTATCGTGCTCTGACTGACTCAAACCTCTGTGACACCATTAACTAGACAAGAGAAAAGAAGGAAGTTGAGTTCCGACAAGTATTTCTCGGCAGAGCTCCTAGAAGCCGCGGACAAGGAGGTTGCCGAGGACAACATCAAGCTTGTTGGTGAGCGCCATGCTCCGACGAAGCCTCCAGCTCTTGCCGTTGATACAAATGCTTCCTCGGCAGAGGATATGCCTTTAGTCCTTGTTATCGAGCCCCAGGCTCTAGCATGGGCACAACACATCGTTCGTTTCCTTCAGACAGGAGAACTTCCTGAGGAACTAGAAAAAGCAGAGAATGTAGCCCGCCGGTCTAATATGTACCAGTTCATGGACAATGTCCTGTACAGGAAGAGACCGAATGGTGTGAAAGTCAAGTGCATATCCCACAAGGATGGACTGGAGCTGTTGGCGGAGATACATGCATGCATATGTGGCTCCCACATAGGATCAAGAGTAGTTGCTGGAAAGGCATTCCTGCCAGGTTTCTTTTGGCCCACTACCCTCCAGGATGCAACTGCGCTAGTAACCAAGTGTGAAGCATGCAAGTTTCATTCAAAGAGAATGCATCAACTAGCTCAAGCCCATGAGACAATCCTTGTCTCCTAGCCATTTTTGGTCTAGGAGCTCAACATCCTAGGCCACTTTCCCCGTGCTACCTGGGGCTTTGAGTACTTGTACGTAGCAATCGACAAGTTCACAAAGTGGCCGGAAGTGGAAGCAATGAGAAAGGTGACAGCACAATCAGCCGTCAAGTTCTTCAAAGAACTAGTCTGTCGCTTTGGTGTTCCTAACAGGATCATCACTGACAATCGCACACAGTTCACGAGCTGCACCTTCATGCAGTATGTCCAAGACCTTGGCAGCAGAATCTATTTTGCTTCCGTTGCCCACCCAAGGAGCAATGACCAAGCGGAAAGGGCTAATGCTGACGTGTTGTGAGGCCTCAAAACAAGAACTTTCGACAAGCTACGCAAGTGCGGAAGGCACTAGATTGATCAGTTGTCGGAGGTTCTTTTGTTAATCAAAACGACACCAAATAGAGCTACTATCCAGACACCCTTCTCCCTCGTATATGGGGAAGACCCAGTGCTCCCCACGGAACCCATATACGGGTCACCTCGAGTGCTCGCTTATGATGAGCTCGAGCAAGAGTAGTTGCGGCAAGATGACACGACGCTCCTTGAGGAAGACCGTCTTTAGGCTGTTATGAGAGTTGCATGCTACGAGTAAGCTTTGTGCCGCTATCATAACCACAAAGTTAATGCCAGTAGTCTTTAGGAAGGTGACCTTGTTCTTCGACGAGTTCAGTGCGCCAAGAATTCCAAAAAGTTGACGCCAAAGTGGGAAGGCCCTTATCGGGTGGTACGAGTCACCAGGCCTAGCGCGGTCCACCTGGAGATAGAAGATGGCATCCCAATGAGAAACTCCTGGAATATCGAACATATTCGCAAGTTCTAACCATGAGGCACGGTTGCCAGGCCTCCTGGAAACCAACTTTTCTACAAGTTTTGCCGCTGAAGCATGTAATCCTTGGTACAAAGCTAGGCTCAGACCCTGTGCGTAGTTGAATAAAGATAAGTGTTCTGCAAATCTCGATTGATTCTCATGTTTACTTATGTGCATGTTTGTCTAAGACATTGCATTACACTTACTCCCGGCAAGAGCTAACGGACCGCCAAGATTCCATATCCATATTTTCTCTTCTTTCTTTTTCTTTAAGGACAGAAGGTCATCTTGCATGCAGCTTTGCCAGGGGGAATGGTGGTATGAATACCTTTGAACGACGTCCCCAAAAAAAACTTGCCGAAGGGAGTACGACAACAAAAAGATAAGTTGCAAAAACCCCAAGAGAATTCTTACTATGGAGTTATTTTCTTCGGGCGATTTCGACTTCTGCATGGAAAACCTGCATGTGGAGGAACCTTGTTGTGATTGGTTGCGTCCCTATTCTGTTCCGAGTCTGCTCAACAGTCTAGGTGGCTACACTAAAAACGCTAGTGTCTCTTGCCGGCGACAGCCCCGCTAGTAGGCTGCTAAAGTCCCGAACCTAGCGCTCGCGGCAGAGGTGTGCGCGCTGGCAAGTTTCCAATCAAACGTAGGGTGAATGCATACAAAGAAAAATCAAACAAGGAGGATAACATGACTGTTGTTGAAACTTCAAAGCATAACAATCAATATTACATCGGTCTTGCCGAGACACTAACATAAAATAAACCGTTCTTAGCATAGATGGCGATGAGTAGTAAGGCAGCTAATCCCGGAGATCGCCTTCGACCCGCTTGACTTGGCTCACCCTGTTGATGATGGGCACGACAAGTTCCTAAAGCGCCTTGACGTCTACGCCCTTTGGCAAGCGGTCGAGGATATTGGAGAAGTGGATGTTGGGGTTCTTGTGTGCCACCTTGACGAGCACCTTGCGAAGGACGGCCTGGCAGAGCTTGCGAGATTCGCTCACCAGGTAGGATGCTCAGTCGGAGTGAAGCTGCTCCAAGGCTCCAAGCACACGGACGAAGAACATAGTCACCTTGTTGCTCGTGGGCACTCTATCTTCGAAAGAATACGTGGGGCCTTCCAGGCCCATGGCGGACAGTTGTTCAGCAAGCTTCTTTGCGACGTCGATGAGCTTCTTAGTCCAGATTTCTACTCCATGCACATAGTCGTTGTGGACGGTAGCAGCATTCCGGACCAGTTCCTTTTCATCTCGGAGATCCTTGACCAGAGCTTTCTTGCGGGTCCAGGCGGTCTCAAGTGTCTCGGTCAGCGTAGCCAGCTTTAGGTTCAGGTCAATTATGGACTTGCTGGCTGAAGAGAGCTACTTGGTCTTGTCAAAAATGGTGACCTGCATCTCCATCAGGATGGCAAGGGCTTTGTCTCTTTCAGTCTTAAGCAACGAGACCTCCTTGTCGATATCCCCAAGGTCAGCCTCTAGCTTCTTCATCCTCTCCTCCTGCGAGTTCTTGGCAGCCTCTGCAGCTTCGGCAGCATTGGCGGCCTCCTTCAGCTTGTCGGCGTCGTCCGTAGTTAGAGCCTCGAGCGTCTCTTTGTGCTTCCGCTCCAGCTCCTGGCTCCGCTGCGCGACAAGCTCCTCGAGCTCAAGTTCCTTGCCGCGAAGTATGTCAGCAAGCACCTTCTCACGAGTGGCAAGGTCTTCCTCTTGGACATCAAGCAAAATACAGTGCTCCGTTAAGCAAGCGTCCTTTGCAGCAGCCCATTGTTTGGCCTCCTCCTACGCCTGCATAGCATCGGACTACTGCATGAAGAATTGGCTCCAGCCCTGGCTCAGTTATGTCTGGCCAGACTTTAGATCCTAGAAAGCTTGGGCGAACCAGGCCTGAGTCTCTTCGATGCACTCCTGGAAGTTGGCCTCAGCCACTTCCATGACTGCTGCCCTGGAGTCCAGTTTCTCCTTATGGGCATGGTGAAGCGCTTGAAGCTTCCGGAAGCTGTTGCTCATGGTCTGGAGGAGCTTCTCTTCTTGGGATTTGCTGCTCGCACTTGGCTCATAGACGATATCGAGTCCAGCAGCAGTGATGGCCTCCTCAAGAAAAACTTCCCCTTCAGGCGGCACCCTAGTGCTTGCCGTGCCGGGGATACTGACGAACAAGTTGTCGCCAACCTTGAAGTACCTGCTTGATGAAGGAGCTTCAGACGTAGGTGGCTGGTCCTCAACGTCTGCCTTCCGAGCAGCTGGGGGCTCTGTGGTCGGTGTAGCGCCTGGTGCTCCTATAGCAGGAATGTCGTTAGTGTGATCACTAGCCTCCTCACCGGCCTTCTCGGCAGACTTCTTGGCAGCCTCCTCCTTCTGCGCAGCCTTGGCGGCCTCAGCACTAGCGGCCTCGGTGGCAGTGTTCTTGGCAGCTTCACCGGCCTTAGCAGCGCAACTCTTGATGGCCACCTGATACGTCTGCGTCGTATCTATAATTTTTGATTGTTTCATGCCAATATTCTACAACTTTCATATACTTTTGGCAACTTTTTATACTATTTTTGGGACTAACAAATTGATCCAGTGCCCAGTGCCAGTTCCTGTTTGTTGCATGTTTTTTGTTTCATAGAAAACCGTATCAAACGAAGTCCAAACAGATAAAAACTTACGGAGATTTTTTTGGAATATATGTCAATTTTGGGAAATGGAATCAACAGAAGGCAGTGCCCGAGGGGCCCACAAGCCTGTCAGGCGCGCCTTAGGGGTAGGGTGTGACCAGAAGTCTTGTGGCCACCCCTTAGGTCGGTTGGAGCTGTCCGTTGGCCGCAAGAAACATACTTTTACAAGGAAAATCCCCTCAAAATTTCAGCCCGATCGGAGTTACGGATCTCCAAATATTTAAGAAACGGTGAAATGCGAGAATCTGGGAGCGCAGAAATAGAAGGAAACAGAGAGAGAGATCCAATCTCGGAGGGTCTCTCGCCCCTCCACCACAATGAGGCCAAGGACCAGAGGGGAAACCCTCCTTCCATCTAGGTGGGAGGCCAAGGAAGAAGAATAAGGAGGGGGCTCTCTCCCCCTCTCTCCCGGTGGCACCGGAACGCCATCGGGACCATCATCGTGATGGCGATCTACTCCAAAAACTCCGTCCTCTTCACCAACACCTCCTTCACCTTCCCCCATCTATCTACAGCGGCCACTCTCCCGCAACCCACTGTACCTTGTACTTTAACATGGTTCGTTATGCTTCATATTATTATCCAATGATGTGTTGCCATCCTATGATGTCTGAGTAGATTTTTGTTGTCCTATTGGTTGATTGATGATCATGATTTGTTTGAGTTGCATGTTTTGTTATTGGTGCTGTCCTATGGTGCCCTCCGTGTCGCGCAAGCATGAGTAATCCTCGTTGTAGGGTGTTGCAATGTGTTCATGATTTTCCTATGGTGGGTTGCTTAGTTGTTTCTCTATCTTAGCATCCCCTAGTTTTTATTTACATGCTCTTTATTATCTTGCAAACCTATCCTATCATACCTACAAAGTACTTCTAGTTTCATACTTGTTCTAGGTAAGGTGAATGTTAAGCGTGCGTAGAGCTGTATGGGTGGTCGATAGAACTAGAGGGAATATTTGTTCTACCTTTAGCTCCTCGTTGGGTTCGACACTCTTACTTATCGAGAAAGGCTACAATTTATCCCTATACTTGTGGGTTACCAAGACCTTTTTCTGGCACCGTTGGCGGGGAGCAATAGCGTGGGGTGAATATTCTCGTGTGTGCTTGTTTGCTTTATCACTAAGTTGATTTTATTTTCTGTTCTAAGTTGTTATCTATCTTTAGATATGGATATGGAACTCGAAATACCAAAAAAATTAGGTGTATTTGCTACTCATGGAGATGGGGAACCTCCTAAAACCCTCGACGCTTGTTATGTGAAAGATATTATGCACTACCTTGATAGTCCTGAGAAAACCCCATTCAACTTGATAATGGGATACACGTTGGATCAACATGAATACTTTAGGGATTATCGCTTGACTCGAAAAGGGAAACTATTATGGGATCAAATTTATATGTTGAAATGGTATGCTTGGAATCTATGCCAGAGATATGATTATACTTCTTGCTTTAGGATGAAGGCTCAACACCTTCCTTTTTCATGTAAATTTAGTGATAATGAAACCTTGGCTTCTTATTCTAATAGTATTTATGATTACTATGATGTGGAATGAATAGAAGAATTCGTTGCTTTTAAGGGTGCTTATGAAATTGAATCTTTGTTTGAGAAGTGTGAAAATTATGATGATGCTATTTATAGACCTGAAAATTTTGCTATACTTAAATATTGCTCTGAGAATTATGAATATAATTCCGATATTGATGCATTTCTTGAGAGAATGTCTGTTGCCTTGCAGGAGACTAATATTTTGCAGGAATCTATGGAAGAAGAAATTGCTAAAACTGTGAGCTCATTAGATGAGAAAGATGAGGAGGAGAGTGAAGAACAAAAGGAGGAAGACCGGATTAGCTACCCGTTCCCACCTTCTAATGAGAGTAACTTTTCAATTCATACATTATTTAATTTCCCTTCGTGCTTACCGAAGGATGAATGCTATGTTGATTGCTACGATCCCTTGGATTCATTTGAAATATCCCTTTTTGATGAACTTGATGCTTGCTATGCTTGTGTCCATGATGCCAATTGAAAGATGCTTATGGATATGAACTTGCTATATTTCCTTATGTTAAGAATGAAAATTTTGCTATTGCACCCATGCATGATAGTCCTATTATCTTTTTGAATTCTCCCAACTACACTATATTGGAGAAGTTTAAACTTATTAAGGATTATATTAATGGGTTGCCTTTTACTATTACACACGATGAGTTTGATAGATATAATATGCATGTGCTTGCTGCTCCTACTTGCAATTATTATGAGAGAAGAACTACATCCCTGCCTCTGTTTGTTTCCAATATGATAAAATTGCAAGAAACCGCTGACGCTATGTATTGGCCTTTACTTTGTGTGCATGAATTTTTCTTTTATGACATGCCAATGCATAGGAAGAGAGTTAGACTTCGTTGTTGCATGATATATGTTACTTTGTGCTCAATACTAAATTACAAATCATTGTTAATTAAAATTTGAATTGAAATATCTTGGGATCCGGGTGGATCCATTACTTGAGCACTTTACGCCTAGCTTAATGGCTTTAAAGAAAGCGCTGCACGGAGACAACCCGGAAGTTTTAGAGAGTTATTTAAGTCTGTTGTATTCTTTTATATAGTTCAAAAACAAGCATAAATAAAGAGGGGAACCTATAACTTTTTCAAAAAGAAAACTGAAAGTAAGAGAGACGAGCATTATGAAAGTGGGAGCTAGCCTTGAACTTAGTTCATGCCCATGGAAACCTTGTGAATCTTAATTACATAAACTATTAAAAAAATTATCCCCTTGTATAAATCCATTGTATTATAAAAATATTGGGCCAAGATTTGCCATTAGGATGATTAGATTGCTTGTTTGGTGTGTGTAGTGCAAAAACAGAAACTTTGGCTGTAGTGCATGAATTTATATTTTTACTGGAATGTCAAAAGTTTCTAAAAAAATTCCACAGTAATGCTATGAAAATTGTTTATTTTTTCCTAATTTTTCAGAATTGTTAGAGTTACACAAGTATGGTGAATGTTCTGATTGCTACAGACTGTCCTGTTTAAGACAGATTCTGTTTTCTGATGCATTGTTTCGCTCGTTTTGATGAAACTATCGATTGTATCGGTGGTATAAGACATGGCAAAATTATAATACAGTAGCTACAATGAAAAAATAAAATATGAATTGGTTGTCAACAGTACACAAAATTGTGTTTTGCTTTATTATACTAATGGATCTCACGAGCGTTTTGTTAAGTTTTGTGTGATTGAAGTTTTCAAGTTTTGGGTGAGATCATGATGGATGAAGGAATAAGGAGTGCAAAGATACTAAGCTTGGGGATGTCCACGGCACCCCATTGTAATATTAAAGGACTCCCAAGAAACTAAGCTTGGGGATGCCCCGGAAGGCATCCCCTCTTTCTTCTAACAACCATCGGTAATTTTACTTAGAGCTATATTTTTATTTGTCACATGATATGCGTAAATCTTGGAACATCGTGCGATTTCTATTTTTATTTTAGTAATGCACCCTGATGGTATGAGAAAGTCCTTGGTTGATTTATAGAATGCTTCATGCACTTCACTTATATCTTTTGAGTATGTCTTTATAGAATGCTTCATGTGCTTCACTTATATGGTGAACCGTAATGTAACGAAGTCGAAGCATGATTTGTCTAATGATTGTCAACCTTTGTGTGAGGGTCAGGAGCGTGCGTTGGTTAACTCCTACCAACCTCTCCCCTAGGAGCATGCATCTAATGCTTTGTTTGATAACTAATAGACTTTTTCAATAAGTATGTGAGTTATGTATGACTAATGTTGAGTCCATGGATTATATGCACTCTCACCCTTCCACCTTTGCTAGCCTCTATAGTACCGTGCAACTTTCGCCGGTGCATCAAACCCACCTTCCTCAAAACAGCCACCATATATTTTCCTCAAAACAGCCACCATACCTACCTATTATGACATTTCTATAGCCATTCCAAGATATATTGCCATGCAACTTCCAATGTTCCGTTTAGTATGACATGCACCATCATTTTCATATTGCTTTGCATGATCGTAAGACATCTTGCATGATGTTTTCATGGCTTGTCCATTTTTGATGTCATTTGCTAGGCTAGATCGTTGCACATCCCGATATCCTACTGGAAGCATTCATATAGAGTCATATTTTTGTTCTAGGTATCGAGTTGTAAGTAAATAAAAGTGTGATGATTTTCATTATTAGAGCATTGTCCCATGTGAGAAAAGGATGATGGAAGCTATGATTCCCTCACAAGTTGGGAGGAGTCTCCGGACTTTACAAAAAAATAAAAGAGGCCAGCGAAGCCCAAATAAATAACTAAAAAGAGGCCAAAGATGCCCACCAAAAAATAAAAAAAAATGAGAGAAAAGAGAGAAGGGACAATGCTAGTATCTTTTTCCACACTTGTGCTTCAAAGTAGCACCATGCTCTTCATGATAGAGAGTCTCCTATTTTGTCACTTTCACATAGCTAGTGGAATTTTCATCATTTGCACGACCACTTAGTTTTATCTTTGAGCTTTCATACACTTATAGCTCCAGTGCACCATTTCCATGGCAATCCCTACTCACCAACATTGATATCTATCTATGGGCATCTCCATAGCCCGTTGATACGCCTAGTTGATGTGAGACTATCTTCTCCTTTTTCCTCATGACCTCCACCATATTCTATTCCACCTATATTGTTATATCCATGGCTCACACTCATGTATTTCATGAGAGTTGAAAAGGTTTGAGAACATGAAAAGTGTGAAACAATTGATTGACTTGTCATCAGGGTTGTGCATGATTTAGATACTTTGTGTGGGGAAGATGGAGCATAGCCAGGCCATATGATTTTGTAGGTATAACTTTCTAAGGCCATGTTATTTCGAAACGACACAATTGCCTTGTTGGTGTGCTCGAAGTATTACTGTTTTTATGTCAATATAGACTATTTCTTTGAATCAATCGTATATTAATATTCATGCCATGATTATATTATATGATCAAGATTATGCTAGGTAGCATTCCACATAAAAACTTATCTTTTTTATCCTTTACCTACTCGAGGACGGGCAGGAATTAAGCTTGGGGATGTTGATACATCTCCGGCGTATCTATAATTTTTGATTGTTTCATGCCAATATTCTAAAACTTTCATATACTTTTGGCAACTTTTTGTACTATTTTTGGGACTAACATATTGATCCAGTACCCAGCGCCAGTTCCTGTTTGTTGCATGTTTTTTGTTTCACAGAAAATCCATATCAAACGAAGTCCAAATGGGATAAAAACTTATGAAGATTTTTTTTGGAATATATGTGAATTTTGGGAAGTGGAATCAACAGAAGGTGGTGCCCGAGGAGCCCACAAGCCTGCCAGGCACGCCCTAGGGGTAGGGCGCACCCAGAAGTCTTGTGGCCACCCCTTAGGTAGGTTGGTTCTGTCCTTCGGCCGCAAGAAATATATTTTTATAAGGAAAATCCCCTCAAAATTTCAGCCCGATCGGCGTTACGGATCTCCGGATATTTAAGAAACGGTGAAAGGCCCGAATCTGGGAGCGCAGAAACAGAAGGAAACACAGAGAGAGATCCAATCTCGGAGGGGCTCTCGCCCCTCCACCGCCATGGAGGCCAAGGACCAAAGGGCAAACCCTCCTCCCATCTAGGGGTATGGGGACCCCGACTCATAAGTCGAGATCACCGAATGCACGTGTACAGTGATCCTAGAGATCAATGCTCACAGAACACACAAAAACTGAATAACAAGAGTCTTACCTCCATACTTAACATCTTACACAAATAATGACCACAAGGGTCTTAGTGTTACATAGATAGGGCCACATGGGCCAAACACTTAAATAGAACAAGCAGTGGAAATCTTGGTTGAAAGCGTGAACCCATGCCATCTGCCTTAATCTACAGGCATTCTGACTGGGAAGCGTCCTAGTTTGCATGTTCATCTCCAACAAACTCTTCAACATACTCCTGTTCTCCCATGCACAACCAGTTAAATAACCAGTGGCAAGCCAATCAGTACTTTGAATGTACTCACAAGCAACCCAAGTTGTGCAACAAGGTAATAAAGATGCATGGTATAGCACTAAGTAGGTAACATTGCGGAAAGCTAATTTTGAATGCAAATGTCATGATCAAGTTAATTCTAACACGCATCAACAATAAGCAAGTATCCATATGATCAAGATACCGATATCATCATGAGTATCGGTTGAACATCTCATGTTTACTCATCATGCTATGTCATCGGACTTAGCTCATGTGACCTCTTGTCACCATCACACCCATACTCACACCGGTTCTTGTGAAAACATTCGGATCTGGCATAAGCAGCACCACCCAACCATCCTTGACCGCGGACATGGCTATTCTAATAGTTTTACACTCTGTAGAGGTTGCACACTTTACCCACAAGACCTGGGGAACTTCCGTGTCATCCACGACTCGCGGTATATAACACACCCTAGGTAAGCACCCGAACAATGCCTTTCCCCTAGCAATACTAAACAAAGAGTCCACTCGATTGGGACCCAGCCCTCATGATGTACTTCACACGGGCCTCGCTCTAACCCGTACCATCCATGGGGGGACCAACGATGTGCCTGGTGCTTGTGAAGACAGCGCATGATCGTACATACTGGTATGACCCCGTATCGAGAGTGACCACGCCACTCCCGCCACTAGTAATGCGGGCTTCTTGCTAGTACCTACCAAGGTAATCAGCAAAGCCCCGTCCCATAAGGGGTATCATGGTTGCGCATGTAAGGTTGGGACGGTCGACAAATCTTAAACCCTCCGTTTTCGAAAACACTTACTCATCTTGTTCTGGCACACCACTTCTTTCTCAAGTGGTTGCCCATCTCATTGTCATCTCCCTCGGGCAATAGTGGCACCTGACGGGGTTTTGGAAAATTCTTT
Organism: Hordeum marinum; assembly: GCA_022496015.1. Taxonomy (NCBI): domain Eukaryota; kingdom Viridiplantae; phylum Streptophyta; class Magnoliopsida; order Poales; family Poaceae; genus Hordeum; species Hordeum marinum. The sequence goes on from CM039673.1 coordinate 252,525,276, forward strand.
GAAATCACCTCTTTCTTGTCATCACTATGCATAAGTCCCATCCCATTTGCATACTAGCAACCTAACTACTCCCACCTGCACAACCCTTGTAAGGTGGTAGGGTCATGCATGATGCAAGTGTCAAAGGAAAGGTACGAGAGGCATTCCACCTAAAGGGGAACTCCTCATCACATGATTGGATATGAAGAAAGTAAACTTCTATATGATATGCAATAAAAATGGTTTGTCATCATGGTCAAAGGCCTGCTTGCCTCGCTAAACAAAGTCTCTGGGGTCTTCGAAGTCCTCGGGTCCAACTTCCTCGTCAACCGCTCAATCTATCATCGCAAAATAAAGCGATAAAAATAAGCAATCATACAAAATAGAGCAACCAATTTACAACCAAAAATGTTAATCTACTCTGATAAATACAAAAAGTCATACTAAAAATATTCTCTTAGGGTTTTGCTGTTGAAAGGATTTTGGAAATAAAATAACAGAGGCAAAAAGGTGCCTATATATAGGTTTTAAAATAAACTAGGACTAAAAAATTTTCAAACATTTTTACAATTGGCACTATTAAATTCTAGGGATTATTTCATGAATTTAGGTGGAAGAATTATTGGCATTGAATAAATATTTCGCCCTATGGAATTTTTGGAAGATATTAGAAAAAAAGATAATGGAAAAAGGTCCTGTGCCCCTTACGGGCCAGAACCACCTAGCCAAACTGGCCCACAAGGGGAGGCCGGCCCAGGGGAGGCGCCGCGCACGGCAGGTTTAGATTTAAACCTGCCCGTGGGCTCGGCCTACCAGCAAGAGAGAGAGGGGGCGAGGGGATGACAGGTGGTCCCCACCTATCATCCCTCTCCTCACGACAGGAGCGGGGGAGGGCTCACCGGAGGCGCTCCACGCCACGAAGGGCGGAGCAGAGGGCACCAGCGTGCTCGTGGGGGCATCGCGCCTCGGAGGGAGGTCGCAGGGTCGTCTGGGGGAGAGGGGAACGCCTGCAAGGGGAGAGGAGCTCGACGGCAGAGAGGGTTTGGGTCGGGAGAAGGCTCCCGACCATGGGGAGAGAGCTTTGGGAACGGGGAGGATGCGGAGGGAGAGGGGGTGCGAGGAGAGAGGGTTAGGAGGACCGGGGGGCTATTTATAGGCGGCCGCCGATCAACTGAGGGTGCTGTGCGCCGGTGAGCATGGGGTCCTCGCCACGGGCCATGGGGGCAGACGAGGCCATGTCTGGGGGCTATCTAGACGCGGTCCGCACGCTGGAGGAGGGGAAGCAGCCAGGAGGGGGGGCCCGGAGGTGCGCGCATGCAAGCGTGGCCACTGGCCGGTTCTGGCAGTGTCGTGCGCACGTGAGAGAGAGAGGGGAAGGAGAGGGTTGACCGCCTGCTGCGTTGCAGACGCCGATGCCGACCGGGGGGACACGGTGGGGTGGCCCGAGGCTATCGGGTGGCGCTGGGCAGGGGCGGCTATAGTGCGAGAGCGCACTGTAGCGCGCTCTAGAGCGCCCAAATGTCCTGCCCAGGCATATCCTATGCCCACTCGCGTGTCTCCTTTTGTCTTGGGGTATGGAGATGCCCAAAGGCTAGGATATGCTAGGGTAAGCTCTATAGGAGCCTTAGGGAAGAAGGAAATTGGGAGAGGGGTACTAAAATATGCTGCCAGGGGTAGAAACAGGGGTTTCACCCCACCTCCTGGTGACCTGGGGTCTTGGGGTTCGTACTGGAGGTAAAATGCACCTATGTAAGACTGTGGTAGAAAGTTGGGGGCAAGGGTAAAAGGGAATGAGGTGAAAAAGATGGTTTTACAAAATTACCAGAATGTGTTTGATGGTGTTTTGGGCAAGAAGATGCTGCCAACTCACTCAGATATTTAGCAGGGTCAAAGTCTAGGTAGAAATGAGAGGATTCACCTAGTTTGAGCACAATAGGAAGAAGTTGGCAATGGAAATTGGTTAAACCCTAGAATTTAGCAGAATCAGATTTCTGTAGATCCAATGATGCTAGGCTTTTACCCTTGATACACCACTTAGTTTATCATCACTACTTGGCCATTAGAGCATGCCCACAAAGTTTGAGGCCAAGGGGGAACACTTCACAATGTAAAGTTGCTCAAATTTGATTCTGGACAGGAATGGTTTTGGGATGGTTTGATGAACCAAATCAGCTTGGATTGAGGTGAAACTTTGCAAGATCATCACCAATGATAGTGTTGACTTTCTGGAATTTTGCTGGAATTTATTGAGAATATTTCTTATAGAAATATTCCAAAAGTTTGATTTGAACAGAAAGGTTTTTGAGGGGTTTCGACTATGCTCTGATCATGACCTTGTGTTGAAGCTCATCTATATGGAAAATGTATGTCCACTGAGTTTCTCTAAATTTTCTCAAATATTTTCAAAGCATTTAAATAATTTTTCCCTAGGAAAAACCATTTCTGGCCTTAAGAAAAAGCCTTTAAATAAAATATGAAAATAATCTTTAAAAATAATATTTGATGGTTTTGGGAAGTAATATATATAGTAGGTTTGAAATAAAGCTTTTGGCAAAGAAGGGTCCACCTGATTTGAGTACTTGTAGTGGAAACCTCATTTCAGAGGGTTTTGGAAACTTAAATTAAATAAATCATTTTTGGTTAAAACAAAATTTGATAAAAAATAGTTTTGGGCACTATTCACATGGCATGATCATTGGGCAAGGGGTTTGGATAAACTAAGTTGATTATGAAGTGGAATAGAACCTGGTAGTGCCATAAAACACAATCAACAAGCAAGCAAACAACATGGCAAGGACAACACATAGAAAAAGTTTTTGTTGGATCCAAATTTTATAAACTCAACCATATCAATGTGCTACAAGCATAGGGTGTGACAGACCTTCCCCCCTTACAAGAATCTCGTCCCCGAGATTCCTAGGCTAAGCGCTGAAAAGATAAGGGAACTCCAATCTAAGATAATCTTCATGCTCCCAGGTTGCTTCAGCTTAAGTGTGGTTGCTCCAATGGACCTTGAAGTACTTGATGGTGCGGCTTCGGGTGCAGCGCTGGGCTTCATCCAGAATGCGAGCTGGCCTCTCACAATATGTGAGATCTGGTTGAAGATCGATGGCTTGATGGTTGATGTCCTTGTAGAGGTCGGGGCGGTTGGGAACTTGCAGACACTTCCGAAGTTGTGACACATGAAAGAGGTTGTGCACATCTAATAGCTCGAGAGGTAGTTCCAGCAGGTAGGCAACTTCTCCTTGAAGGGGCCGATATACCTTGGTGCGAGCTTTCCTTTGACGTGGAAGCGCTTAGTTCCCTTAAGAGGCGTGACTCGGAGGTAGACATGGTCACCAACATAGAAGTTCACGTCTCGGCGGTGAGAGTTGACGTAGCTCTTCTGTGTTGATTTGGCAGCCTCCAGACATTCTCGAACAAGTTGAACTTGCTCTTTGGCTTCGTGGAGGATATCTGGTCCAAAAACCAATCCTTCTCCGGTCTCTGACCAGTTGAGGGGAGTTCGGAACTTCTGTCCATATAGCACCTCAAATGGTGTCATTTGAAGACTCGACTTATAGTTGTTGTCGTAGGAGATCTCGGTGAATGGTAGGCAAGCTTCCCACTTGGCTCCATATGCCAAAACACAAGCGCGGAGCATATCTTTGAGTATCTGATTTACTCGTTCCATTTGCCCACCGGTCTGGGGGTGAAAAGCAGTGCTGAAGGAGAGCTTTGTTCCCATAGCTTCCTGAAACTTCTTCCATAATCTTGAGGTGAACTAGGTTCCTCAATCTTACACGATCTCCTTTGGAACTCCGTGAAGACTCACAATGCGGTTGGTGTTGGGAACATCGCATGGGATACAAATTTTTTCCTACGCTCACGCAAGACATATCCATGGTGATGAGCATCTTCGAGAGGGAGAGTGGATCTACATACCTGTAACATCCCAAATTTTCAATTTGGAATGTTTTACAATTATTAGTTAAGCATCTATGCATTATGATTGAAATGAATGTGGCAATTATATTTTCATCTCCTTTATTTGACTTCTTTTCAATTGGCATTTGAGTTTACTCAATTATGTGACAAATTACTTTGAAAAAAAAAGTTTGAGAGGAGGTAACATGAAACCCCAAAAATCGGAAGAAAATAATGCTAATTTATTAGAAAGTCAAATTTCGTTTTATTTTGGGTTCTCTTTAAATAATGTTTTTACAAAAAGTTCTTATTTTGACATTAAAAAATGTTCATGCTTTAGGATTTATTTTTCTGATCGTTTTGGTATATAATACCTTTTATTTTGTTTTCCTTCTTATTCTCACAAAATAGAGAAAACGTATTTTTTCAAAAAAAGGGCCAGCGTTGGGCCAGCCACCCGAGCCAACCCAAGCCAGCGCTAGGGTATGCTAGCGTATGAGGCCAGGAGCTAGCGCTCAATTGAGCCGCTGCCAGCCGTGGTCAACGAGCGCTCGTGGCCATCTCTCTCCTCCCCACGATCTCTCTCCCTCTCTCTCTCACGCACCTGTAGGTGGGGCCAACCCCATCTTCCCCAACCTCACGCAGCACCCGCACGGGATAAGCCAGCGCTCGTAGCTCCCGCAACTGCCGGCCGAAGCTGTAGGGATAGAGCTTATCCCGCAGCCCCGGCCCTCCTAGCCGTGCCTATAAGTAGCCCTTGATGCCCTCTTTCCATTCAGCCAACTCGCACCACCTCTCGCCGCTCGTAACGCTCGCCCCGTCCGTTTGCATCTCGCTGGAGCCGGAGCTTTCCGTCAACGATTGCGATGTTGGTGAGCCGCCATGACCTTTTCTTCCTTGAGAAATCGGACCCCCTCATCATTCCGCACCTCTTGACATCTTTTTGTGCCCCTAGGTTCGCCGGAGCCGACGCCCCGACGACCTGCGTCGCCGGAGTTCACCGAAGCTCCGCCCTCGCTCCACTCCCTCCGGTCGTCGCCGACGCCCGCCGTCACCATCGTACGGCAGCCCGCACCGAGCCGCACCTCCTCGCCTACCTCGCCAGCACCAGAGCTCGTCGGAGTCGCCGCCCAGTCGTCGTCGAGCTTCCTGCCCGACGCCAGCGGCGTCTCTGTGAGCGCTCGCCTCCTCTGTTCGTACGTAGATTTGTTTAGTTTTTTTAGGGTTTTTTATTAGACCGAAGAGGTACCGGTTAACAGCGTTTTAATATAAACCGTGCGTTTATTTAAACCGAACCTCGGTTTTTCTTTTTATTCTAGCTAAACGAAGGACTTACTTAGTTCGCAAACATTCACCGCCTAGCCACCACAGCGAATGCAGCCAGCCAACCAGAACCATCCACTTCGCGTTCTAGTCACGAACGTTCACACATTAAGGTTTTGAGAAACTTTCCTGTAGCATTTTTTTCCAGATTTTATTCAAAACATCAAACGGCTTTAACTTTTTAACCGTAGATCGAAACGGCATGAAACAAGAGGCTAAATTTTTGTCTCGAATAGCCCTAACAAGAAAAACCATAATTGCAGATTTTTGCAAGTTCAAAATTGAAATTATTTCAGATTTGAATTTAAATTTCATTAGGTCATATCTTTTAAACGGTATACCCGTTTGAAGTGATTCTTTATGCACCGCGTCACACGAACTAAATCCTTTGCCATTAAATTTTGCCAGTATATATTCTACACAAGTATTTTTTGTTCCTCATAATTTTACTAGAATGCCTTGTAGGAACACTAGTGCAGGTCACGAATTTTTCTTGAACATTATTTATACTTTGAAAAAAATCATGTTAATGACTTGTATTGGATTTTAATTATCTTTTGAAAATATTTTGTTGCATGTTTTCTTTGAATTGTATGAATGCTTATTTATGTGTGTTTATTTACTTTGTGATAGATTGTCCGGAGTGTGAAGTAGAGTACTACCATTCCATAGAACTTCACTCCCAGCACGAAGGCAAGTTGCATTTTGATCATACCAGTTTTTACCTATGTTTTATTTTTGCACATAGTCCTTTGATGTAGGAGTGCATGATAGGAGTTTATACTTGTTGGATTTACTATCACCTAGTAGTTCACTTGAGGTAGGTCTGAACCGTACCAACCTTGTCGCCACCGTGTTATGTTAAAATGCTTCGCCAAAGTAGACGTGGATTGGGGAGTGTTATCACTTTGAGATGTGAGTGACAAAGTAGTAACTATGAACAACTTTAATGAACTACCTGGGTGGAAATTGGTTTGTATGGTGGCGAAGTACAGTGGGAGCATTCATGGGAATCCATGGGAGTGCACACTAGTTGTCCGTCCACCCAGGCTCAAAGGGATCAACCTTATTTTCATGTCTATAAGCTTTCGTGTGCAGCCGCAAGCTAATATGGGCTCTGGCTTAGTTGAGTAGATGATGTGACCTCTTCCGGGATAGGCTAGCAGATGTAGATGATGTAGGTGTACCGGCCTATCCGTGGGTTAGGGGAAATGCTTTCGAAAGACTATGTCTTGATCTTCCGAACAAGGATGTGGTCGAGTCTTGTGGGGAAAAGTGCACAACCTCTACAGAGTTAAAAATCTAATCGATTAGCCATGTCCCCGGTCATGGACAACTTGAGCTTTTAGTAGTGGAAATGTAGGGAGATCTCATCACTCTTAACTAATCAACTCGATACAAAAAATTGGAATGATTGGGATGGGCATCATCTCAGACTTATGATATTTGTAGAAGTAGAGCAAATATTTTAATAGGGAAAAACTAGCTTTAGGCAAACCTAAACTTAGAGCTTTCCACCAGCCAAATTGCATGTACTATGTAGGCTCATTACACTTTATGATGTGCCTTGCTAGTACATTCCATGTACTGACCTACACGGCTGCAACTTATCATGTTGCAGATTTATCCGACGAAGAATAAGGTGTGATAGGTCATTGTTCCGCACTCAGCTTGCTCATGGAGTTGATGGACTCGTTACACTTTTTGCTTCCGCATGTTTTTGTTTCACTTGGACTTAGGCCACTTAATGTAATAAATACTCTTTGAGGATTCTCGATGTAATAAATGTGTGATTGAACTCTATTGTAAATCCTCAAGTACTGTGTGTGTCAGCATACTGATCCAGGGATGACACTTAAGCATAGAGACTCCGATCACTTGAGATCGGGGCGCTACAAGATGGAATCAGAGCACACGTTGACTGTAGGACGCGACCCTAGAAAATGGAAAGCCATAGGATAAAATCCATATTTTACAACACTTTTATACCCCTGTTTTTGTCTCATACTTTTCCTAGCTTCACTACTAATTTATCCTCTCTTTCAAACTGTAGATGTCGACCCCCATCGTTGAGTTTTCTCAGCCCGACGCAACCATGCCCTTTGGAAGACAGCTCGTGGATATCGTAGGACATCTGTGCATTGCCTTGCCCAGCTTCATCGGTACCTTCACGGCCACTCTACCTGAGGAGATGCGCTGGAAGATTGACGTCCACATTCCAGGGTGAACTTTGGAAATGTCATTGAGCCCATCGACTTCTACATAGAAGTAAAATCATGGGACATTAGCAAAGGGATCGCTGCGCTCTTTACACTTGGGCGCATCCGCCAGGACTACCGCGAGGATCTCAGGAAGACTAACTATGTCATGTACGCACGTCGCGACTCGGATGGAGATGTGGTGCACACCAGGGAGGACGATACCATCACCTCACACATTGAGGACCTGGAGGAGCTCATCACCAAGATGAAGGAAGAGATGGACGACAGCCTTGTCACCACCCATAACCTGACTACCTGCAAGGTCGAGCTGGAAGAAGAGCTTCAGAACGCTCGCGCAGAGCATTAAGAGGAGCTCGATGCGCTGCAGGATAACTTCGACGACTTGAAGCTTCAGCTGGAGGAAGCTGAGGAAGAGCTTGATAACGGGGAGAATCTCCAAGAGGATCACTCTTACAGGGACTGCGTCAGTCAGGACAAAGACTACGAGGACGATGATGAGGAGATACAGAGTGATGCCGCTGGAGCCGACATCAACATGATAGATCTCTCTTTCGATGAGGAGTAGAATTAGACCATCATGAGAGATTAAATTTGTGGGACCTTGTCATACCTTGTGACATGGCTCACCTTAGATTTGTTTCGTGTGAACTCTTTGATTGAATTGAATTCGAGTGATTTGGATTTTTATTGACATCATTTGCATATGGGTAGTGTTTCTCCCTTAGGCCTAATTCTATCTGTTCCTCATTTATGCTGACCCAACAGATGCGACCAAGGCATGACCCTTCCGGGAGTGGCTTAGGGAATGATATCCCACTCGCCTTGGAACGGTTGCTTCATACCTAGAACCAGATGATAAAGTTGATGATGCAAAATATGGACCAGAACAACAACAACAACCCGCCTCCACCTCCACCTCCACCTCCACCACAAATTGATAGCCTTACCCATTTTCTGAGGCTGAATCCTCCAACCTTCACAAGCAGCCCGGAGCCGATCATCGCAGATGACTGGCTTCGCAACATGGGTAGGAAGCTAGCCACAGCAGGATGCACTGATCAGGAGAAGGTGAGGTTCGCCTCTCACCAACTGGATGGACCAGCAGTTTCGTGGTGGGAGAACTACACCCCCACGTACCCCATGGAGAATGTGACTTGGGCTCAGTTCCAGAAGGCGTTCCACACTGCTCATGTTTCAGCGGGAGCTATGGCTCTCAAGAAGACGGAGTTCCGCAACTTGCGCCAAGGAGGTCGCTCAGTGTCTGAGTATGTTGATGACTTCAGCAGGTTGTCCCGTTAGGCCCTAGGTGACTTGGCAACCGATGCAACCAAGCAAGAGAAGTTTCTGGAGGGACTAAATGATGAGCTGGGAATTCAGTTGATGGTAGCGACTTTTGATAGCTATCAAGAGTTAGTGGACAAGGCTATCACTCTAGAGGGCAAGCATCAGCAGATGGAAAATCGCAAGAGGAAATATGGTCACGGCAAGTTTCAGTCTGGAGCTTAGCAGAAGCCTCGCTCCGCTCCTTTCTCAGGATATTCTGGTGCAGGACACAGTAAGTTTGGAGGGCACAACCATCATAACCATGGTGGTCATTCTCAGCATGGAGGCAACGGACACAACCACAATGGACATAAGAATGGCAATGGGAATGGAGGAAACAGCAATCACCATCACCCTACCCCTGGCACACCAGTGAGGAAGGATCCGAGTCACATCACCTGCTTCAAGTGCAAGAAGACAGGGCACTACTCCAATGAGTGTCTCGAGCTACAGAATGGGAATGGCAATGGATGTTCTGGAGGCAAGAAGCCCAATCCTTTCACTAAGGGGCATGTGAATCATGTCAATGTGGAAGAAGTCTATGAACAACCGGATGCGGTGATTGGTAAGTTCTTGGTTAATTCTTTTCCATCACTCATTCTATTTGACACTGGTGCATCGCATTCATTCATATCAATGGGATTTGTGGATAAACATAAGTTACCTACCGTAGCTCTTAAGTCACCTATTCTAGTGAGTTCCCCAGGAGCAGAGTCTATGACTAGTCAGGCATGTTTTCAGTTGCCTTTGAACATAGGGGGACATGTTTTTCCCACGGATATGATCGTACTTGAGTCACAAGGGTTGGATGTAATCCTAGGTATGGATTGGATGTCCAAATATCAGGGAAGGTTTATTGTGCAAGTAGGTCAATTCTTCTCACAACTCCAGAGAAGAAGAGGATCAAGTATGTATCCAGGCTTAAGCCTAAGAGGACTCAAGTGAACTCTCTTACGGGAGTTGTCCAGGAAGAAGTACCAGTGGTGAAGGATTATCCCGATGTATTTCCAGAGGAGTTACCCGGATGCCACCGGATCAGGAGATTGAGTTTCTCGTTGAGTTACTGCCAGGCACCGGACCTATCTCCAAGAGGCCATACCGGATGCCCGCTAATGATCTAGCAGAAGTCAAGAAGCAGATTGAAGAGTTGCTGGAGAAGGGGTATATTCGCCGGAGTTCATCACCTTGGGGAGCCCCAGTAATCTTAGTGGAGAAGAAGGATGGAACCTTGAGGATGTGTGTGGATTATCGCTCTTTGAATGTGGTGACCATCAAGAACAAGTATCCGCTGCCGATGATCAATGACTTGTTCGACCAGCTAGAAGGAGCTAGTGTTTTCTCCAAGATTGACCTTCGATCGGGTTGTCATTAGTTGAAGATCCGTGAGAAGGATATACCTAAGACAACTTTTACCACGAGGTATGGGCTTTATGAGTATACAGTCATGTTGTTTGGTTTGACTAATGCCCCTGCCTATTTTATGAGCATGATGAACAAGGTATTCATGGAATACTTGGATAAGTTTGTTGTGGTATTCATTGAGGATATATTGCTTTTCTCCAAGAATGAGGAGGAGCACGCAGAACATCTGCGCTTAGTTCTGGAGAAGCTCAGAGAACACCAACTTTATGCCAAGTTCAGCAAGTGTGAGTTTTGGTTGAAGGAAGTTGGATTTCTCGAAAATTTTGCGTCTGGGGAAGGAATTGCCATGGACCCTTCCAAGGTAGAACCAGTCACAGAATGGAAGGCACCGACCTCAGTTAGCGAGATCTGCGGTTTCCTTGGACTTGCAGGATATTATCGGAGGTTCTTTGAGAATTTCTCCAAGATTGCCAAGCCCATGATGGAGTTGTTGAAGAAGGACACCAAGTATATTTGGACTGAGGAATGTGAAGCCACTTTCCAAGAGTTGAAGAAACGTTTGGTTACGGCTCCAGTGCTAATTCTGCCTAACATACACAAGGATTTTCAGGTGTATTGTGACGCTTCACGCCAAGGACTTGGAGGCGTGCTTATGTAAGAAGGAAAGATTGTAGCTTATGCTTCACGCTAGCTTCGACCTCATGAGTTGAACTATGCCACGCATGATCTGGAGTTAGCAGTAGTGGTGCGTGCACTCAAGACCGGGAGACGTTTCCTTATCGGGAACCAATGTGATGTTTACACCGATCACAAGAGTTTGAAGTACATCTTCATGTAGAAAGAGTTGAACCTTAGGCAAAGGAGATGGTTGTAACTCATCAAGGATTATGACATGAGTTTGCATTATCATCTAGGAAAAGCCAACGTCGTGGCAGATGCGTTGAGCCATAAGAGCTATGTCAACACTCTTGTCGCAGTAGGATTACCTCAGGAGTTATGTGATGAACTTAGAGATCTCGAGTTGGAAATAGTTCCAAGAGACTATGTTGCCGCACTCGAAGTTCAGTCCACCTTGTTGGGAAAGATCAGAGAAGCTCAGAAGTTGGATCAAGGTATTGCTGAGATAAAGGAGAGGATCAGCAAAGGAAAGGCAGGAGGATTCCGTGAGGATGAGCATGGAACCATATGGTTTGAGCAACGTATTTGTGTGCCCAATGATCTAGAGATCAGGAAGTTGATTCTTAAGGAGGCTCATGATTCGCCTTACTTGATACATCCGGGAAACACCAAGATGTATTTGGACTTGAAGGAAAGTTTTTGGTGGACCGTTATGAAGAGGGAAATTGCTGAGTATGTAGCAGTATGTGATATATGTCAGAGGGTAAAGGCAGAGCATAAAAAACCAGCAGGTTTGCTTCAGCCATTGCCGATACCTGATTGGAAATGGGTAAACTTGGCATGGACTTCATCACGGGATTACCCAGGACCCGTTCAGGTTATGATTCCATTTGGGTGATTGTTGATCGCTTCACCAAGGTTGCTCACTTCATTCCTGTGAAGACTACCTATACAAGTGCTAAGGTGGCAAAGAAATATATGACGAGGATTGTATGTCTGCATGGAGTCCCGAGGACCATTGTATCAGAGAGAGGAACACAGTTTACTTCAAAGTTTTGGCATCAGCTACACGAAACTTTGGGTACCAGGCTAGAATTCAGTTCAGCCTTCCATCCACATACAGATGGGCAGACAGAGAGGGTGAATCAGATTCTGGAAGACATGTTGAGAGCTTGTACGCTAGACTAGAGGTCTAGTTGGGATGATAACTTACCTTATGCAGAGTTCTCATATAACAACAGCTATCAAGTCAGTTTGCAGATGGCCCCTTTTGAGGCATTATATGGGAGGAAGTGCAGAACACCGTTGATGTGGGATGGAGTTGGTGATCGCAAATTGTTTGGATCGGATTTGATTCGAGATTTGGAGGAGAAGGTCAAGTTGATCCGTGATAGACTCAAGATAGCTCAGTCTAGATAGAAGAGTTATGCCGATGTTAAACGCAAGGAAGTGATTTACGAAGTGCGAGATAGAGCATATCTGCGGGTGTCTCCACTTCAAGGTATTAAGAGGTTTGGAGTCAAAGGAAAGTTAGCACCACAATTCGTGGGGCCATATAGAGTTCTAGAACGCAGAGGAGAAGTTGCATACAAGTTGGAACTACCAGAGGGTTTGTCAGGAGTTCATGATGTGTTTCATTTTTCCCAACTAAAGAAGTGTCATGCAGAGATGGCAGATATTCCTTTGAGAGACACAGTGCCTCTAGAAGCAATTCAGTTGGATAACGATATAACTTATAAGGAGAATCCTGTTAAGATTCTTGAGACTACCAAGAGGATCACTCATACCAAGGTTATCAACTTGTGCAAGGTTCAGTGGAGTCACCACACCGAGGAGGAAGCTACTTGGGAACGAGAAGAAGATCTCAAGCGTGACCATCCACACCTTTTTGCTGGCCAACCCGAATCTCAAGGACGAGATTCATCTTAAGGGGGGTAGGTTTGTAACATCCCAAATTTTCAATTTGGAATGTTTTACAATTATTAGTTAAGCATCTATGCATTATGATTGAAATGAATGTGGCAATTATATTTTCATCTACTTTATTTGACTACTTTTCAATTGGCATTTGAGTTTACTCAATTACCTGACAAAATAATTTGAAAAAAAAGTATGAGAGGAGGTAACATGACACCCCAAAATTCAGAAGAAAATAATGCAAATTTATTTGACTATTTGAAAGTCAAATTTGGTTTTATTTTGGGTTTTCTTTAAATAATGTTTTTATAAAGTTCTTATCTTGACTCTAAAAAAATGTTCACGCTTTAGGATTTATTTTTTTGATCGTTTTGGTATATAATACCTTTTATTTTGTTTTTCGTCTTATTCTCACAAAATAGAGAAAACGTATTTTTTCAAAAAATAGGCCAGCGTTGGGCCAGCCACCCGAGCCAACCCAAGCCAGCGCTAGGGTATGCTAGCATACGAGGCCAGGAGCTAGCGCTCACCTGAGCCGCCGCCAGCCGTGGTCAACGAGTGCTCGTGGCCATCTCTCTCCTCCCCACGATCTCTCTCCCTCTCTCTCTCACACACCTGCAGGTGGGGCCGACCCCATCTTCCCCATCCTCCCACAGCACCCGCACGGGATAAGCCAACGCTCACAGCTCCCACAAGCGCCGGCCGAAGCTCTAGGGATAGAGCATATCCCGCAGCCCCGGCCCTCCTAGCCACGCCTATATGTAGCCCTTGATGACCTCTTTCCATTCAGCCAACTCGGACCACCTCTCGCCGCTCGCAATGCTCGCCCCGTCTGTTTGCATCTCGCCGGAGCTGGAGCTTTCCGTCGACGATTCCGACACCGGTGAACCGCCATGACCTTTTCTTCCTTGAGGAATCGGACCCCCTCATCCTTCCGCACCTCCTTGACATCTTTTTGTGCCCCTAGGTTCGCCGGAGCCGCCGCCTCGACGACCTGCATCGCCGGAGTTCATCGGAGCTCCGCCCTCGCTCCACTCCCTCCGGTCGTAGCCGCCGCCCGCCATCACCACCGTCCGACAGCCCTCGCCGAGCCGCACCTCCCCGCCTACCTCGCCCACTCTGGTGCTCACCGGAGCCGCCGCCCCGTCATCGCCGAGCTTCCTACCCGACGCCAGTGCCGTCTGTATGAGCGCTCGCCTCCTCTGTTCATACGTAGATTAGTTTTGTTTTTTCAGGTTTTTTTATTAGACCGAAGAGGTACCGGTTAACAACATTTTAATATAAACTGTGCGTTTATTTAAACCAAACATCAATTTTTCTTTTTATTCTAGCTAATCGAAGGACTTACTTAGTTCGCGAACGTTCACCACCTAGCCACCACGGCGAACGCAGCCAGCCAACCAGAGCCATCCACTTCGCGCTCGCCGTGAACGTTCACACATTAAGGTTTTCAGAAACTTTCCTGTAGCAGTTTTTTTTTAAATTTATTCAAAACTTCAAATGGCTTTAACTTTTTAATCGTAGATCAAAACGGGATGAAACAAGAGGCTAAATTTTCGTCTCGAATAGCCCTAACCAGAAAAACCATAATTGCATATTTTTGCAAGTTCAAATTTTAAATTATTTCAGATTTTAATTTAAATTTCATTAGGTCATATCTTTTAAACGGTATACCCATTTGACATGATTCTTTTTGCACCGCATCACACGAACTAAATCATTTGCCATGAAATTTTGCCGCTATATATTCTACTCAAGTATTTTCTGTTCCTCATAATTTTACTAGAATGCCTTGTAGGAACACTAGTGCAGATCACGAATTTTTCGTGAACACTATTTATACTTTGAAAAAATAATGTTAATGACTTGTTTTCGATTTTAATTAGCTTTTGCAAAAATTTTGTTGCATGTTTTCTTTGAATTGTATGAATGCTTGTTTATGTGTGTTTATTTACTTTACGATACATTGTCCGGAGTGCGAGGCAGAGTACTACCATTAGCTAGAACTTCACTCCCACCATGAAGGCAAGTTGCATTTTGATCATACCAGTTTTTACCTATGTTTTATTTTTGCACATAGTCCTTTGATGTAGGATTGCATGACAGGAGTTTATACTTGTTGGATTTACTATCACCCAGTAGTTCATTTGAGGTAGGTCTGAACCGTACCAACCTTGTCGCCACCGTGTTATGTTACAATGCTTCGCCAAAGTAGACGTGGATTGGGGAGTGTTATCACTTTGAGATGTGAGTGACAAAGTAGTAACTAGGACCAACTTTAATGAACTACCTAGGTGGCAATTGTTTTGTATGGTGGGGAAGTACAGTGGGAGCATTCATGGGAATCCATGGGAGTGCACACTAGTGGTCCGGCCACCCAGGCTCAAAGGGATCAACCTTATTTTCATGTCTATAAGCTTCCGTGTGCAGCAAGCAAGCCAAAATGGGCTCTGGCTTAGTTGAGTAGATGGTGTGACCTCTTCCGGGATAGGCTAGCAGATGTAGATGATGTAGGTGTACCAGCCTATCCGTGGGTTAGGGGAAATACTTTCGAAATACTATGTCTCGATCTTCCGAACAAGGATGTGGTCAAGTCTTGTGGGGAAAAGTGCACAACCTCTGCAGTGTTAAAAATCTAATCGATTAGCCGTGTCCCCGGTCATGGACAACTTGAGCTTTTAGTAGTGGAAATGTAGGGAGATCTCATTACTCTTTACTAATCAACTGGGTACAAAAATTTGGATTGATCGAGATGGGCATCATCTCAGACTTATGATATTTGTAGAAGTAGAACAAATATTTTTAATAGGGAAAAACTAGCTTTATGCAAAACTAAAGTTAGAGCTTTCCACCAGCCAAATTGCATGTACTATGGAGGCTCATTACACTTTATGATGTGACTTGCCAGTACATTCCATGTACTGACCTACACAGCTGCAACTTATCATGTTGCAGATTTATCCGACGACGAATAAGGTGTGATAGGTCGTTGTTGTGTAGTCAGCTTGCTCGTGGAGTTGATGGACTCATTATACTTTTTGCTTCCGCATGTTTTTGTTTCACTTGGCCTTAGGCCACCATAATGTAATAAATACTCTTTGAGGATTGTTGATGTAATAAATGTGTGATTGAACTCTGTTGTAAATCCTCAAGTATTGTGTGTGTCAACATACCGATCGAGGGATGACACTTAAGCACGGAGACTCCGATCCCTTGAGATCGGGTTGCTGCAGTACCCTTGTAGATCGCTAAGCAAGAAGCGATAAGAAACGCGGTTGGTGTAGTCGAACGTCTTCGCGATCCAAATCGCCGAGCGTCCCGCGATCCAATCACGATTCGTCCCGATCAAGCACCGAACGGATGACACCTCCATGTTCAGCACATGTACAGCTTAATGACGATCTCTGCCTTCTTGATCCAGCAAGAGGGAGCGGAGAGGTACACGAGTTCTCCGGCAGCGTGACGGCGCCGCAGCAATGGTGGTGGAGCAATTCCGGCAGTGCTTCGCCTAAGCACTGCAGAAAACCGATCTAGAGGAGAAACTATGCACTAGAGGAACGGGTAGCACGTGGCTGAAAATCAAGTGCAAAAACCCTAAAACCTCTAGTATATATAAGAGGAAGAGATGAGGCGGCTTGGCCCAAGGGCCAAGCCATCTAGGCGTCGGCCGAACCAAGAGGAGAGGAGGATTCCTCCTCCAATCCTAGTAGGACTAGGACTCCTCCTTATTTTGGCCTTTTTGACTTTTTCCACCTTTTTCGCTTTGGGCTTATCTTCCCAGCCGCATTGGCCTTGTGTGGGACTTCCACCAGCCCACTAAGGTCTGGTATTCACTCTCCCACAGCCCATGTAGCCTCTTGGGTCGAAATACCCATCCCGATGGTCTCCCGGTACACTACTAGCACTCCCGGAACACTCCTGATGAGCCCGAAACTTTTCCGGTGACCAAAATAGGACTTCCAATATATCAATATTTACCTCCGGACCATTCTGGAGCTCCTCGTGACGTCCGGTATCTCGTTTGGGACTCGAAACAACCTTCGGTCACCACCATGCATAACTCTATACTACAGAAACGTCACCAAACCATAAGTGTGCAGACCCTGCGGGTTCGAGAACTATGTAGACATGACTGAGACACCTCTATGGTCAATAACCAATAGCGGGACATGGATGCCCATATTGTTTCCTACACATTCTATGAAGAGCTTTATCGGTCGAACCTCTACGTCAAGGATTCCGTTAATCCCGTATGATGTTCCCTTTGTTCTTCGGTATGTTACTTGCCCGAGATTCGATCGTCGGTATCTCCATACCTAGTTCAACCTTGTTACCGGCAAGTCTCTTTACTCATTCCGTAATACAAGATCCCGTGACGAACACTTAGTCACATTGCTTGCAATGCTTATTGTGATGTTCTATTACCGAGTGGGCCTTGAGATACCTCTCCATCACATGGAGTACGAAATCCCAGTCTTGATCCATGCCAACCCAACAAACACCCTCGGAGATACCTGTAGAGCACCTTTATATTCACCCAGTTACGTTGCGAAATTTGATACACACAAGGCACTCTTCCAGTGTCTGTGAGTTGCATGATCTCATGGTCATACAAACATATACTTGACATTCAGAAAACAGTAGCAATAAACTGACACGATCATATGCTACATTTGTAGTTTGGGTCTTGTCCATCACATCGTTCTCCTAATGATGTGATCCCATTATCAAATGACATCACTTGTCAATGGCTAGGAAACCTTTACCATCTTTGACCAACGAGCTAGTTCACTAGAGGCATACTAGGGACAAAGTGTTGCCTATTTACCCACACATGTAATGTGTTTCCAATTTATACAATTATAGCATGGATAATAAACTATTATCATGAACAAGGAAATATAATAATAAAAACTTTATTTATTGCCTCTAGGGCATATTTCCAACAGTCTCCCACTTGCACTAGAGTCAATAATCTAGTTCACATCACTATGTGATTTACATTGTAATGAATCGAACACCCATGCAGTTCTTGTGTTAATCATGTTTAGCCCTTGAAAGAAGTTTAGTCAATGGGTCTACAACATTCAGATCCGTGTGCACTTTGCAGATATTTATGTCCTTTTCCTCGATGTAATCGCAGATGGAGTTGAAGCGTCGCTTTATGTCTCTGGTCCTCTTGTGAAACCTTGGTTCCTTGGCCAGAGCAATGGCACCAGTGTTGTCACAGAACAGGTTCATTGGATTCAGTGCATTGTTCACTACTCCAAGATCTGTCATGAACTGCTTCATCCAGACACCTTCCTTCGCTGCCTCTGATGCTGCGATTTACTACGCTTCGCAAGTAGAATCGGCTACCATGCTTTGCTTGGAACTGCACCAGCTTACCGCTCCCTCGTTGAGAATAAATACGTATCCGGTTTGTGACCTAGAGTCATCCGGATCAGTGTCAAAGCTTGCATCGACGTAACCCTTTACGACGACCTCTTCATCACCTCCATAAACGAGAAAAATTTCCTTAGTCCTTTTCAGGTACTTAAGGATATTCTTGACCGCTGCCCAGTGCTCCATTCCAGGATCACTTTGAAACCTTTCGGCCATACTTATGGCAAGGCTGACATTGGGTCTTGTGCACAGCAT
Organism: Hordeum marinum; assembly: GCA_022496015.1. Classification (NCBI taxonomy): domain Eukaryota; kingdom Viridiplantae; phylum Streptophyta; class Magnoliopsida; order Poales; family Poaceae; genus Hordeum; species Hordeum marinum. The sequence continues at coordinate 252,543,566 of CM039673.1, forward strand.
TGCATACATGATAGAGCCTATGGCTGAAGCATAGGGGATGACACTCATCTTTTCTCTATCTTCTGCAGTCACTGGGCATTGAGTCGTACTCAACTCCACACCTTGTAACACAAGCAAGAACCCCTTCTTGGACTGATCCATTTGGAATTTCTTCAAAACTTTATCAAGGTATGTGCTCTGTGAAAGTGTTATTAAGCATCTCGATCTATCTTTATAGATCTTAATGCCTAATATGAAAGCAGCTTCTCCTATGTCCTTCATTGAAAAACTCTTGTTCAAATATTCCTTCACGCTTTCCAGCATTTCTATATTGTTTCCAAGCAGCAATATGTCATCCCCATATAATATTAGAAATGCTATAGAGCTCCCACTCACTTTCTTGTAAATACAAGCTTGTCCATGAACTTGTATAAACTCAAATGCTTTGATCACCTCATCAGAGCGCTTATTCCAACTCTGAGATGCTTGCACCAGCCCATAAATGGATCGCTGGAGTTTCCAAACTTTTTTAGCATTCTCTGGATCGACAAAACCTTCTAGTTGCATCATATACAACTCTTCCTCAAGGAAACCGTTGAGGAATGCTGTTTTGACATCCATTCGCCAAATTTCATAGTCGAAATAAGCAGTTATTGCCAACATGATTCTGACAGACTTAAGCATCGCTACGGGTGACAAGGTCTCATCATAGTCAACTCCTTGAACTTTTGAAAAACCCTTTGCCACAAGTCACGCTTTATAGACGGTGACATTATCGTCCGCGTCTGCCTTCTTCTTATAGATCCATTTATTCTGAATGGCCTTTCGCCCTTCAGGTAATACTTCCAAAGTCCATACATTGTTTTCATACATGGATCCCATCTTGGATTTCATGGCCTCTAACCATTTCTCGGAATCCGGGCCCATCACCGCTCCTCCATAGCTCGTAGGTTCATTGTTGTCCAACAAGATGACCTCCAAGACAGGGTTGTCGTACCACTGAGGAGTAGTACGCGCCCTTGTTAACCTACGAGGTTCAATAACAGCTTGATATGAAGCTTCATGATCATCATTATTAACTTACTCTTCAACCGTCGTAGGTTCCACAGAAACATCTTTCTGCGCTGCGCTACTTTCTGGTTGAAGTAAAGGTTCAATAACCTCATCAAGCTCTATTTTTCCTCCCACTCAATTCTTTCGAGAGAAACTCTTTCTCAAGAAATGTTCCGTTCTTAGCGACAAACACTTTGCCTTTGGATCTGAGATAGAAGGTATACCCGACTGTCTCTTTCGGGTATCCTATGAAGATGCATTTCTCCGCTTTGGGTTCCAGCTTTTCAAGCTGAATCTTTTTGACATAAGCATCACATCCCCAAACTTTAAGAAATGACAACTTTGGCCTCTTGCGGATTTCGATGGTGCCCTATTTAAAGTGAATGCAGTTGTCTCTAATGCATAACCCCAAAATGATTGTGGCAAATCAGCAACAGACATCATAGAACGCACCATATCTAATAAGGTTCGATTACGATGCTTGGACACACCATTACGCTGTGGTGTTTCGGGTGGTGTCTACTGTGAAACAACTCCACACTGTCTTAAGTGACTGCCAAACTCATAACACAGATATTCACCTCCTCGATCAGATCGCGGGAATTTAATCATCTTGTTACGATGATTCTCAACTTCACTCTGAAATTTCTTGAACTTTTCAAACGTTTCAGACTTGTGTTTCATTAAGTAAATATACCCATATCTACTTAAGTCATCAGTGAAGGTGAGAAAATAACTATATCCACCACGCACTATAACATTCATTGGATCGCACACGTCAGTATGTATGATTTCCAATAAGTCACTTGCCCGTTCCATTGTCCCAAAGAACGGCGTTTTAGTCATCTTGCCCATCAAGCATGGTTCACATGTGTCAAGTGATTCAAAATCAGGTGACTCCAAAAGTCCATCAGCATGGAGCTTCCTCGTGCGTTTTACACCAATATGAACTAAACGGCAGTGCCACAAGAAGGTGGTACTATCATTATCAACTCTACATGTTTTGGCATCAATGTTATGAACATGTGTATCATCACTATCAAGATTCAATATGAATAAACCCCTCACACTAGGTGCATGACCATAAAAGATATTACTCATATAAATAGAACATCCTTTATTCTTTGATTTAAATGAGTATCTGTCTCTCAATAAACAAGATCCAGATATAATGTTCATGCTTAACGCAGGCACTAAATAACTATTATTCAGGTTCATCACTAATCCCGATGGTAATCAAAGAGAGAGCGTGCCGACGGCGATCACATCAACCTTGGAACCATTTCCCATGTGCATCGTCACTTCATCCTTTGCCAACCTTCGTCTATCCTGTAGTTCCTGTTTTGAGTTGCAAATGTGAGCAGCTGAACCGGTATCAAATACCCAGGCACTACAGCGAGAGCTAGTAAGGTACACATCAATAACATGTATATCATATATACCTTGTTTGTCGTTGGCCGCCTTCCTGTCAGCCAGGTACTTGGGGCAGTTCCGCTTCCAGTGACCAGTTCCCTTGCAATGAAAGCACTCAATTTCTCGCTTAGGTCCATGCTTAGGCTTCTTTACAGGAGTAGCAACTACTTTGCCATCCTTCTTGGTTTTACCCTTCTTGCCCTTTCCCTTGCCATTCTTCTTGAAACTAGTGGTTTTATTGACCATCAACACTTGATGTTCTTTCTAGATTTCAGACTCAGCAACTTTTAGCATCGCAAACAGCTCGGCGACTGACTTGTTCATCTCGTGCATGTTGTAGTTCATCACAAAGCTCTTGTAACTAGGTGGCAGTGATTGAAGAACTCTGTCAATGATCACCTCTTGTGGAAGGGTAATTCCCAACTCCTCTAGACGAGTCGAATACCCAGACATTCTAAGTATATGTTCACTGATAGACCCGTTCTTCTCTATCTTGCAATCATAGAACTTATCGGAGGTCTCGTACCTCTCGATTCGGGCATTCTTCTGAAAGATAAACTTCAACTCCTGGAACATCTCATTTGCTCCATGACGTTCAAAACGTCTTTGAAGTCCCGGTTCTAAGCCATACAATATTGCACACTGAACTATTGAGTAATCTCCAGAACGTGCCTCCCAAGCGTTCTTAACGTCTTCGGACGACATGTCTTTTGGTTGGTCACCAAGCGGTGCATCAAGGACGTATAATTTCTCGGAAGCCATGAGGATAATCCTCAAATTACGGGCCCATTCAACAAAATTACTTCCATCATCTTTCAACTTAGCTTTCTCTAGGAACACATTAAAATTCAGGGGTGCTACTACACGAGCCATTGATCTACAACATAAATATGCAAAGGTTACTTAGACTATTGTTCAAGATAATGAGTTTAGTTAATAAAATTACTAAAGCTCCAACTCAAATTGACATCCCTCAGGTCATCTGAGTGTCACATGATCCAAATTCACCAACTCAAGTCCGATCATCACATGAGTTGAGGTGGTTTCAATGGTGAACATCATCATGTTGATCATATCTACTATCTGACTCATGTTCGACCTTTTGGTCTCTTGTATTCCGAGGCCATGTCTGTACATGCTAGGCTCGTCAAGTTTAACCCGAGTGTTTTGCATGTGCAACAATGGCTTGCACCCGTTGTATGTGAACGTAGAGTCTATCACACCCAATCATCACTTGTTGTCTCGACACGACGAACTTTCGTAATGGTGCACAGTCGGGGAGAACACAATTCATCTTGAAATTTAAGTGAGGGATCACCTTATAATGCTACAATCGTCCTAACAAAACAAGGTGCATAAAAGTATTAACATCACATGCAAATCATGAGTGATATGATATGGCCATGAACTTGTGCTTTTGATCTCCATCTTGAAAGCACCGACATGATCTCCATCGTCACTGGCACGACACCATGATCTTCATCATCTTGATCTCCATCAACGTGTCGCCATCGGGGTTATTGCACCCATCATGCTTGTACTACTATTGCTACTGTTTAGCGATAAAGTAAAGCATTACATAGCGCTTAATGATTGACACGCAGGTCATATAATAATTAAAGACAACCCTATGGCTCCTGCCGGTTGTCGTACTCATCGACATGTAAGTCGTGATATTCTATACAACACATGATCATCTCATACATCACATATATCACATCATGTAATTGGCCATATCACATCACAACATACCCTGCAAAAACAAGTTAGACATCCTCTAATTGTTGTTGCATGTTTTGCATGGCTGCTATGGTATCTGGCAAGAACAATTCTCACCTATGCATAAACCACAACGGTGATACATAAGTTGCTTTTCAACCTTCTCTAGGACCGCCTTTGTCGAATCCGATCCAACTAAAGTAGGAGAAACTGCCACCCGTCTGCCATCTTTTGCAACAAGTTGCAGTTGAGGGAACCGGTCTCTCGTAAGCGTACGAGTAATGTTGGTCTGGGACACTTCATCCCACAATACCGCCGAACTAAAACACGACCAAGTGAGGAAGCAATATAAGAATCAACTCCCACAAACTCTTTGTGTTCTACTCGAGATCTCATCTACACATAGACCTAGCTCATGATGCCACTGCTAGGGAACGTCGCATGGGAAACAAAAAAATTCCTACGCTCACGCAAGACCTATCCATGGTGATGAGCATCTACAAGAGGGAGAGTGGATCTACATACCCTTGTAGATCACTAAGCGGGAAGCGTTAATAAACATGGTTGGTGTAGTCGAATGTCTTCGCAATCCAAATCGCTGACCATTACGCGATCCAATCACGATTCGTCTCGATCAAGCACCGAACGGACGTCACCTCCGCGTTCAGCACACGTACAGCTTGATGACGATCTCTGCCTTCTTGATCCAGCAAGAGGGATCAGAGAGGTAGACGAGTTCTTCGGTAGTGTGACGGTGCCACAGCAATGGTGGTGGAGCAATTCCGGCAGGGCTTCGTCTAAGCACTGCACAAAACCGATCTAGAGGAGAAACTATGCACTAGAGGAACGGGTAGCACGTGGCTAAAATTCAAGTGAAAAAACCATAAAACCTCTAGTATATATAAGATTAAGAGAGGAGGAGGCTTGGACCAAGGGCCAAGCCATCTAGGCGTCAGCCAAACCAAGAGGAGAGGAGGATTCCTCCTCCAATCCTAGTAGGACTAGGACTCCTCCTTATTTTGGCCTTTTTGCCTTTTTCCACCTTTTTCTCTTTGGGCTTTTCTTACCAGCCACATGGGCCTTGTGTGGGACTTCCACCAGACCACTAAGGGCTGCTATTCACTCTCCCACAGCCCATGTAGCCTCTTGGGTCGAAATACCCCTCCTGATGGTCTCCCGGTACACTACCGGCAGTCTTAGTACACTACCGATGAGCCCGAAACTTTTCCGGTAACCAAAATAGGACTTCCTATATATCAATCTTTACCTACGGACCATACCAGAGCTCCTCATGATGTCTAGTATCTCATCTGGAACTCCGAACAACCTTCGGTCACCACCATGCATAACTCTATACTACCGAAACGTCACCAAACCTTAAGTGTGCAGACCCTGTGGGTTCGAGAACTATGTAGACATGACCGAGACACCTGTACAGTCAATAACCAATAGCGGGACCTAGATGCCCATATTTGTTCCTACACATTCTACGAAGATCTTTATCGGTCTAACCTCTATGTCAAGGATTCAGTTAATCCCGTATGATGTTCCCTTTGTTCTTCGGGTTTTTACTTGCCCGAGATTGGATCGTCGGTATCGCCATACCTATTTCAACCTCGTTACCGGCAAGTCCCTTTACTCGTTCCGTAATACAAGATCCCGTGACTAACACTTAGTCACATTGCTTGCAAGGCTTATTGTGATGTTGTATTACCGAGTGGGCCCTGAGATACCTCTCCATCACACGGAGTAACAAATCCCAGTCTTGATCCATGCCAACCCAATAGACACCCTCGGAGATACCTGTAGAGCACCTTTATGGTCACCCAATTAGGTTGCGACGTTTGATACACACAAGGCACTCTTCTGGTGTCCGTGAGTTGCATGATCTCATGGTCATAGAAACATATACTTGAAATTCAGAAAACAGTAGCAATAAACTGACACGATCATATGCTATGTTTGTAATTTGGGTCTTGTCCATCACATCATTCTCCTAATGATGTGATCCCGTTATCAAATGACATCACATGTCAATGGCTAGGAAACCTTGACCATCTTTGACCAACGAGCTAGTTCACTAGAGGCATACTAGGGACAAAGTGTTGTCTATTTACCCACACATGTAATGTGTTTCCAATCAATAGAATTATAGCATGGATAATAAACGATTATCGTGAACAAGGAAATATAATAATAAACACTTTATTTATTGCCTCTAGGGAATATTTCCAACATTTGTTGTAGAGGTTTGCGAGTTGGCTTCCATCGTAGGTGGTTCTCACAGGCATGAAGTGGGCTACCTTGGTCACGTGGTCGACGATGACCCAAATGGAAACATGTCCCTTGCTTGACCTTGGTAAACCAGTGATGAAATCCATCCCGACTTTATCCCACTTCCATTCAGGCACTTTGAGGGGCTGCAGTAGTCCAGCGGGTCGTTGATTCTTAGCTTTGACTCTCTGGCATGTGTCACACTTAGCCACGAACATGCCTATCTCCCGTTTCATGCCATGCCACTAGAATCTTGCCTTGAGGTCTTGATACATCTTGGTTCCTCTAGGATGGATGGAGTAGGGAGTGTCATGAGGTTCTTGCAAGATCGGGTTCTTGAGCTCTTCTTTGTTGGGCACGCAGATGCGATTCCCGAACCATACAACTCCTTGTTCATCCACTAAGAATCCTGGGGCCTTGCCTGCCTTGACCTTCCTCTTGATGCCTTCAATGCTCTCATGTACCTTATGGGGTTATTTGATATCATCCATCAAGATAGGCTTTGCTACGAGGTTGGTGAGGAATCCTAGTGCAACCAGTTCCAAGCCATAGCTCTCAAGTTCTTCATACTTGGCGGGTAGCCTTTCCTTAATCATACTATTCAAGGAACAAGCCTTTTTGCTCAAGGCATCTGCTACCACATTGGCCTTTCCGGGTGGTATTTAACACTGAGGTCATAATCCTTGATCAATTCCAACCATCTTCGCTGCCTCATGTTCAACTCCATTTGAATGAAGATATACTTCAAACTCTTGTGGTCTATGAATATCTCACATCGCTTCCCCAGAAGGTAATGTCGCCATCTCTTCAAGGCATGAACTACGGCTGCCAACTCGAGATCATGAGTTGTGTAGTTCTCTTCATGAGGACATAGCTATCTGGACAGATATGCTACGACTCTGCCTTCTTGCATCAGAACACCTCCAACCCCGGTTCTTGATGCATCACAATAAATCACAAACTCCTTGTGAATATCACGGGTGGCAAAACTAGGGTTGTGGTCAATCTCTTCTTGAGCTCCTAGAAACATTCCTCGCACTTAGCTGTCCACTCGAACTTCTTGTCCTTCTTCAAAAGCTGGGTCATGGGTCGGGCAATGCTCGAGAACCCTTCCACGAACTTGCGGTAATAACCCGCGAGTCTGAGGAAGCTTCTGACTTCCTTCACGGTGGTTGGGGTCTGCCATTTAGTCACGGCTTCAATCTTGGCAGGATCCACTGATAATCCTTTTGTAGTCAACACATGACCCAAGAATCCAACTTCACACAACCAGAATTCACACTTGCTAAACTTGGCATAAAGTTGGTGCTCTCAAAGCTTCTCTAGGACCAATCTCATGTGTTCCTCATGTTCTTCTTCAGACTTGGAGAAGACAAGTATGTCATCAATGAAGACGACAACGAACTTGTCCAAATACTCCATGAAGACTATACTCATGAGGTACATGAAGTAGACAGGGGCGTTAGTTAACCTGAATGACATGACCGTGTATTCATACAGGCCATACCGGGTTACGAATGCCGTCTTCGGGATGTCCGAGGGTCTGATCTTCAGCTGATAATACCCAGACCTAAGGTCGATCTTGGAGAACACCTTGGCTCCATTCAACCGATCAACCATGTCTTCAATCTTCAGGAGTGGATACTTGTTCTTTATTGTGACTTCATTGAGAGAGCGGTAATCGACACACAGTCTTATAGTCCCGTCCCTCTTTGACACAAATAGAACAAGCGATCCCCAAGGAGAGGCACTAGGGTGAATAAATCCTTTCCTGAGCTGCTTTGCTAGTTGCTTCTTCAACTTAGCCAACTCTTAGGATCCCATCCTGTAGGCCTTCTTATATATGGGCCTTGATCCGGTCATAAGCTCAATGATGAAGTCAATGTCACGGTCAGGAGGCATTCCGGGTAGTGCATCAGGGAACACATCCGGGTATTCACATACCACTGGCACTAGATCCAACTCAACTCCCGACAGACAGTTAGCCTGCGGGGCTTGAGTGGGGGCAGGGTTGGGAACATAATTGACTTCCACTCCTTGGCTATTGGTCATGGTGACAATCCTCTTGGCATAGTCCAACATGAATTGGTGCTTAGTTAACCAGTCCATGCCTAGGATCACATCCAAGCCTTGTAACTTCAGGATGATAAGGTCGGCTAGGAAGTCTACCCCGTTGATGTTAATCTCAACTCCCTTACAACCTATCCCAAACATCATAACTGATACCGGGGTTTGTATCAACATACGGCTACCTAGGGGTGTATGCTTGATGCCAATATCTAGTGCAAACTTTTGGGTGACAAAAGAATGGGAAGCTGAAAGCACATTTGCTCCCTTGGTGGTTTTGATAATTAATAACAACATATAAGTCATTGAACTAATGTATCCACCAAGTATATTTTAGGGAATGTTCAACGATAGGATTGGCAAAAGGAGATTTTGGACAAACCCCAAGATGCAAGGAAATAGGTTGGCCAAGCTTGAAGCAAGAGGACTCTACATTTTATATTTGTGAGAAATCACTTTGAGTCCATAGGAAAGCCAATACTATTAATAGGGGGTAAGGTTTTGTTGGTGAACAATATGCTCAAACGTGCACAAGTGATAGTCGCCAAAAAAACATCCACAACTCTCCCAACAAAATCTGTTCTATACCCAACACTGAAAATCGGTGCAACCAACTTTCCCACTTCGGTGCCACCGATTCCAGAACCTAGATAGACTCAAGCCAAACCCTAGCCACTTCGGTGCAACCGATTCCATACCGGTGCCACCCAGTTTAGGTTGCCAACTTTCTGTTACGCAAATTCACATTTTCGGTCCCACCAAGAATGCTGGATCGGTGTCACCGAGATTGGAAATCTGACCATTGGTCACCTTATCGGTGCAACCGAGTTTTCTATATTGGTCTCACCGAGATTCAAAAGTTGCCACCTTTTGGTCACTTCGGTACCACCGAGATTAACTCATCGGTGTCACCGAGTTAGTCATTTTGTGTGTAACGGTTGGATTTTTGGGAATGCCTATATATACCCCTTCACCACCACCTACTCGAGAGAGAAGCACTCAGAACTATTCCATACCCATCCTATCAGATTTTTTGAGAGAGAACCACCTACCCTTGTGTTGAGGTCAAGATATTCCACTCCAATCATATGGATCTTGATTTCTAGCCCCCCAAGCTGCTTTCCACCAATCCCATCTCTTCTACCAAGCCAAACATGTGTGAGAGAGATTGTGTACTGAGGAGTCTATCATCTTGAAGCACAAGAGCAAGGAGTTCATTGTCATTACTGAGCTTATTACCTTTCGGAGGGTGGTGCCTCCTAGATTGGTCAGGTGTCACTTGGGAGCCTCCTATTTCATGTTGTGGAGTGAAACAAGAAGTTTGTAAGGGCAAGGAGATCGCCTACTTCGTGAAGGTCTACCCATAGTGAGGCTAGTCCTTCGTGGATGGAAGCCGTTATGGAATAGTAAAGGTTGCTACTTGGTGGACCCTTTTGGGTGGAGCCCTCCGTGGACTCTTGCGACCATTACCATCCGTGGGTTGAAGACTCCATCAACGTGGATGTACGATAGCTCCACCTATCGGAATCACAGGAAAAATCATCGTGTCTACAATTGCGTTTGATCTTTCTACCTTATCCCTTCTATACATGCTTGTTGTTACTTTCCGCTGCTATATACTCTTAGACTTGCATGTGTAGGGTGTACTTGACTTGCCATGAAATGTTAAAAACTGTCAACCCTAAAACTTGGTATAGGCAAAACTTTTAATTGGTCAAGTAGTCAAATCACGCCCCTCTAGACCTACTTTCTATCCTACAAGTGGTATCAGAGCATTGGTCGCCATTGGTTAGGTCACACAACTTAGGAGAAGTATGGCGTCCAGTGAGGGAAGTTATCACTGTATAGGTCCATACTTTGATGGCACACATTTTGCTAGTTGGAAGCATAAAATAAAAATGCATATCCTTGGTCATAACCCAGCTGTTTGGGCTCTTGTTGGTGTTTGCTTGCAAGGTGAGTTCTTTGCAGATGGACGGGAACCGGATCGTGAAGGGACGCGGATGAATTGAAGATGTTGCAATTCAACGCTCAAGCATGCGACATTCTCATCAACTGCTTATGCCCCGAAGAATTCAACAAAATCAGCCATCTTGAGAATGCAAAAGAGATTTGGGATACTTTGGTTGATATGCACGAAGGAACCGAGTCCATGAGAGAATCCACGTTAGATGTTCTTCAAGGTCAGCTTGACAAGTTCAAGATGAAGGATGGTGAAGGAGTTGCAGAGATGTACTCTAGGCTAGCTCTCATCACCAATGAGATTGCCGGCTTAGGAAGCAAAGAAACGACCGACAAATTCATCATCAAGAAGATACTTAGAGCTTTGGATGAGAGATACGACACCATATGCACATTAATCCAACTGATGCCAAACTACAAAGATCTCAAGCCTACGGAAGTCATTGGAAGGATTGTTGCTCATGAGATGACACACAAAGATAAAGAAGAGCTTCATCACAAGCCTAGCGGTGCTTACAAAGCCACAAGTGATGCTCCTGCAACTTCCAGAAACAACCTTGTCACCAATGTACAGATAAGCCTCATGGTCAAGAAATTCAACAAGTTCTACAAGAATAGAAGCAAAGAAAGAAACTCCAACTCAAGATATGAAGACAAGCGTTCAAGTCATGACCACAATTGCTACAATTGTGGGAAGCCCGGACACTACTCAAATAAGTGCATGACCCCTACAAAAGAAGAGAAGAGTCACCTCGAAGACGAAGCTCAAGAAATGAGTCACCACAAAGAGAGAGAAGGAGTAGAGATGATCGTTATGACCGAAGACACTCAAGGAGAAGTAGAGATTCGGAGAAGAAGGACAAGTACACCAAGAACTACACAAGAAGAAAACATCAAGCTCATGTTGGTGAATGGGTTTCCGGCTCTGACTCCAACAACCACTCTGAGAGAACCTATCACTCCGACTCCGACTATAGTCAAGATGATGGTGTTGTCGGAATTGCTCTCGTGACTACCAACTACTACGATCTATTTGATACACCAAACGAAGGGAGTGGAAGTTGCTTCATGGCTAAAGGCCCCAAGGTATCACACCCCAAGTATCTTGATTTTGATAGTGATGAAGATGATTTGCTTTGTGAAGATGATTTGCTTTGTGATGATGACTTGCTTTGTGAAAAAACTAGTGATGTTGATCAAAATGAACTTGATAATTCTCATGCTAGTCAAGATGAGTCATTTGATGATGATAAGATGAAAATAGAACAACTAACTAAAGAACTAAATACTCTTAAGTTAGCTCATGAAACTACTCTCGAAGATCATAGAGAGCTTGTGAGAACTCATGAGAAGCTACGCTTCGAGAAGCTCAACTTGGAGCAAGAGCATGAGTTTCTCAAAGCTATCAATGACGATCTCTGAAAGAAGACCTCATCTTATCTAGCAAAACGACTACTCTTGTCTACCTTCATTCCTCAAGTTAAAACTAAGCAATCTAGTAACAAAGGCAAGAAAGGTTCTTCATCTAGTAGCAACAATAAAAATGCTAAACCCAATGATGTTGCTTCTAGTAGTTCTATTGATTCCACTAATGATGATTCTCTTAGCCAAGTTACACTTGAGCAAGAAATTTCTTTATTGAAAGGATTTATAGAAAAGGGTATCTACAAGAGTCTTGCCGGATGTAAGCAATTTGAGGAAATTGTACGCAAGCACGAAGGATATCGGAAGAATCGTGGGGTTGGCTACTTCAACGCTAATGGAGTTGAGTGGGAAGAAGGTCAATATCCCAAGCCCAATTTGTCCCTCATAAGGAGAAGTATGAAAATGCTCTTCTCAAGGGGACAAACACTCAAGATGACCTTCCACCACAAGACCACAAGCTGAAGGGCAAGAACAAGCTTCAAGAGGACATTGACTCATATGAAGATGAACCCCTAGCTTTGGTGGAGTGGGTTCCCAAGGCTACTTCAAGCTCAACTACTACAAAGGATACTCCAACACCAAGGATCCCCATCAACATGATGTGGGTTCTCAAGAAGAAGAACTAGTAAGTTCTTGAGGGGTGACTCCGCCAATGAAATTCACTCACATTCATTATTGGCAAGGACTTTTTGCACTCAACATCAACTCAATGCAATAGTTCAAGGAGTCACACATTCCCTCAAAGGTAAGCAAGGGACAAGGTAATCAACAAATCAATGGACATCATAACACATGCTTTGCACTCCATGTCCATAGATATCCTTGTATTTGTCTCTTGTATGTTGGGACTAACTCATGCAGGTGAGAGGAGTAAGGAAACAACAAGGATGCTCCCAACTCTTGGTGATCTTCATCAACATTGAGCATCCACAACTACCTCACCAACATGAAGTCTTCATCGAAAAAACCCAAGGTTAGTTTATCCCTCTTATGGGGATGTCACAATAAGGGGGAGCTTTAGTCAAATTCTTGAGTCAAAGCATCTCTTAGTATGTGACAACATTAAATGCTTTATGTAAAAGTGGTAACCCCACTTGTGCTTATATGATCAGTATGACCTATGATCAAGTACTCTTACTTGGCTCCTAAGTCAAATACTCATATATAGATGACTTTGTCATCGCCCAAGTGCTTGTTAGATGCTAGTGTGTTTGTGCATGTTCGTCATGATTTCCTTTGACATCTTATTGTGTGAGTATGTTGGTGTGCATTTATTTTCTCATTCGAGGACATCCAATTGTTGCTATTCGGCTTTTGATTTATCTTTTGCCAATTGGATGGACAAGAATGCCTAGGACCACTCTTTAGCTATCTATGCTTTCTCACCTCATATTCCATTCATGCGGCATCACAAAATTTGAACAAGTGCTTTTCGATCCCTCTATGTGTGGAGCACTCGGAGTTCCGTATCGACAAGTACTGACCATTAAAACCTCCCAAGTGCATCTCGGTGGAACCAACGCCACAATCTTGGTCTCACCGAATGCCTAGGGTTGATCTAGTTTTTGAATGTCGGTAACACCGATTTCATATTCTCGGTTACACCAAGTTTCCTTGTCAACTGATAGTTGTGAAACTCGGTGACACCAAAAACATAAAGTTGGTATCACCGACAGTAAAGGGTATATATGTTGTGGACCCCGATGCTTTGAAATTTCTATCTTCAACGTCGTGCCTCAGAACCCTAAGTTGTCGCCCCAAGACCCCTATTCATCGCCCTTGACTTCCCGAGCTCCTCCGCCGCTGGGAATCGCCACCATCAACGTAATCTACACCAACGTCGCCGTCGTAGAGGATCCACGCCAAGCTAGGGTACGGATTCATCTCTAGTGTGCTCCCATTCTGATTCTTGCGCATTGGACGTAGTTTTCTCTATAAGCCACCCCTTGCTCATATATTCATCCAATCAAATCTGCAAAATCTCGAGTTAGATGAATTTTTCTAGGGTTTTGTTCTCCCGATACATCTCGGTGGAAGCAAAATGGAAATATTCGTCTCACCGATATACTTTTCTGTGTTGCTGAGAACTGACTTGGTGGAACCGAGTGGCTCTTTTCGGTCCTACCGAAAAGGCTGCCAAGTTCCTGTTATGGAGTTGGTCTGTCTCGGCCCCATCGAAAAATTCATTTCGGCTGTACCGATATGTATGTGAGAGATTGCAAAACTTTTGAAAAAATCATTGCTCAAATTTCAAAAACAGCCTCATTTTGTGATGACTCATCTCCTTCTGCTCATCTACACTCTATTCACAGGGTCAACATGTCAGGTTCAGAAGATAGTCAGAACAGGTCAGAGCAAGGAGCAGACATGAGTTCAGGAACAAGCCTAGAGCCCAGTTCATTCTCAGATCCAGGCACCCCCAGTTCTCATGGGTTGCCCAAGGATGCCACCAGAACAAGGAAGAGGTTGAACTTAGATGAAGAGGATTTAGACTTTGTGCCTGAAGAGATTCTTGCTAAGAAGCAAGAGAAGGCTGCCAAGAAGGCTACAACTGAAGCTACTTCCTCTAGAAGAGTTGTCATCAAAGTTTATGCACCAGATTCTACTTTCAAGGCTCATGAGACTGCCAGAGGAACAATGTCTATTGAGATCCCCAAGACAGCTATGCCTAAGAAGGCAGGAGATAAAAAGGCCAGGAAGAGGATCATCCATGTGACTGGCAGGCCTACCTCCATGTTTGAGGATCCAGAAGAAGCTGCTGCTGCTGAGGAAGAGGAGGTTGAGCTAGCTACAAAGGCTCCTCCCAAGAAGAAGGCAATGAAACTGATGTCTGATGCTATGCCTAAGACCAGCACATCCAAGAAGGCTGTTGTGAAGCCCAAGAGGACAACTAGGCAGATTCCAGCTTTTGAGAAGAACAAAGGAACTCTTCCAGAGTTGATGATGTGGATGACTTGACAACACTAATGAAGCTTAGACCACACCTCCCAGTTCATAATGCCAGCTACCCACTAGCTGAGGACATGAAGAAGAGGAAGGATTCTAGATTGAGGGCATGGAGAGCAATAGGCCCTTATGCTCAGAGAAAGAAGACTACTGTGGACCACATATTCTATACCAGAGAGCAGCAGGACTTCTATGAGACTGTGATCTTTGACAAGAGTCCAGCTATCAGTGATATGCGGTACGTTGATTGGAAGTTCATCAAGGAGAATGAGGACTAATTACCATGTGTCCAGGACAACTTCCATTGCATAGGTCTGGATGAGTTCGTTGGCATAGAATTCATAGCATGGAATGATGAAATGATCATGCAGTTCTACTCCACTACACACTTCTACGGAGATGATAGAATTGTGTGGATGACTGAAGGTGCGAGATATGAATCAATTGTTGAGGAATGGGCAGATATCTTAGGAGTTCCTGAAGCACAAGATGGTGACTTGGACGTATACTCAGAATCCAAGGCTAGTCACAATGCTATGGCTAAGATGTATAAGGAGATCTTTGCTACAAATGTGAAGTCTCATAGGCTAGGATCCATCTATTTCCTCCAGGCTGGCCTCCGCACTATCAACACCATACTGAGGCATACCTTGATTCCCAAGTCAGGAAATGACAAGATGATCCGATGCCACACCATCAATATGTTGGTCCACCTTGACAGTCACACTAGGATTAGAGTCATGGATCTGATTGTTGAGACAATCAAGAGGGTTGTTGCTGACCAAAAGCGCTCATACTGTTATGCACCCTACATCCAGATGCTCATAAACTCAAAACTGGAGAAGCACATATTTGCCCTAGATCACCCACATTTGCCCCTACAGCCAGATATCGAGGACAAAATTGTGGTGATGGATGCTGATCATCCCACTTCTGCTGCAGCTCAGGAGGAAGCAGAGGCAGTGAGAGCCGCTATTGCTCAATTGCCACGATCTAGGAACGAGCAAATGGATCTACTGATTGCATCAGTCCAGGGCATGCAAAAGAACATTAAAGGGATTCTGGACAACCAGAATAGTCTTGTTAGAATCTTTGAGACCAGAATCAAGACCCTTACTGATAAGGTGGACGGGCTGATGCAGATAGTCACAAAACTTTAGCATGAAGTTGACTCTGTGAAAGTCCCTCGGGTCTCTTATACTTCAGATGATGAGGATGATGATGAGGAGGAGGATTACTCACCTCTAGGGCCAGGCACTCAGTTCACTACTCAGGCCAGATCAGCCACAGTGCCAGCTCCAACAGCTCCATTAGCTCCATCAACTTCAGCTCCATCAGTGACCACTCCAGCTCCATCCACGACATCTGCAAAGATCTTCGCTCATGCTGTCATCTGGACTCCTTCATCAACAACCAGAGGAGATACGCCCAACAACGCTTATATATATGCCTTTGAACTTTTTGGTAACTTGTTGCCAAAGGGGGAGAAGTGTATATAGATCTTTAGGCTTCGAGCGAGAGAGCGATTTGGTTTTTATTTGCTTTTCAAAAACATTTGGTTCTTTTGGTTTGATGTGAGATACACGTGTGTTATGCTACTATGTTATGGGTGATACTACTATTTCCTATCATCTTCTTAATGCTCATGAGATGATCATTCACCTTTGTTTGATTGTGTTGTGCGTTGTTATTCCTTCTAATTATTCTCGCACACCACCAAGTGGTATGTGACATGGAAGAAGTGCCCCATATGCCTAATCGATTGTGCATTTGAATTCAAAGCAAATTCAAAATAATGCACAAATTTAGGGGGAGCTCTTGGTTATCACATACCTCTCAAAGCGACAATTATATTCATTGAATTTATCATATGTCGAAGCTTTGATCTATATGTTGTCATCAATTACCAAAAAGGGGGATATTGAAAGCACATTTGCTCCCTTGGTGGTTTTGGTAATTAATAACAAGATATAAGTCATTGAACTAATGTTTCCACCAAGTATATTTCAGGAAATGTTCAATGATAGGATTGGCAAAAGGTGATTGTGGACAAACCCCAAGATTCAAGGAAATAGGTTGGCCAAGCGTCAAGCAAGAGGACTCTACATTTTATATTTGTGAGAAATCACATTGAGTCCATAGGAAAGCCAATACTATTAAAAGGGGGCAAGGTTTTGTTTGTGAACAATATGCTCAAACGTGCACAAGTGATAGTCGCCAAAAAAACATCCACAAACTCTCCCACCAAAGTCTGTTCTATACCCAACACTGAAAATCGGTGCAACGAACTTTCCCACTTCGGTGCCACTGATTCCAAAACCTAGACAGATTCAAGGCAAACCCTAGCCATTTCGGTGCAACCGATTCCATATCGGTGCCACCTTACGCAAATTCACATTTTCGGTCCCACCGAGAATGTTGGATCGGCGTCACCGAGATTGGAAATCTGATCGTTGGTCACCTTATCGGTGCAACCAAGTTTCCTATATCGGTCTCACCGAGATTCAAAAGTTGCCACCTTTTGGTCACTTCGGTACCACCGAGATTAACACATCGGTGTCACCGAGTTGGTCATTTTGTGTCTAACGGTTGGATTTTTGGGAATACCTATATATACCCCTTCACCACCACCTACTCAAGAGAGAAGCACTCAGAACTATTCCATACCCATCTTATCAGATTTTCTAAGAGAGAACCACCTACCCTTGTGTTGAGGTCAAGATCTTCCACTCCAATCATATGGATCTTGATTTCTAGCCTCCCCAAGCTGCTTTCCACCAATCCCATCTCTTCTACCAAGCCGAGCCTGTGTGAGAGAGATTGTGTGCTGAGGAGTCTATCATCTTGAACCACAAGAGCAAGGAGTTCATCGTCATTACCGAGCCTATTACCTTTTGGAGGGTGGTGCATCCTAGATTGGTTAGGTGTCGCTTAGGAGCCTCCTACTTCGTGTTGTGGAGTGAACCAAGAAGTTTGTAAGGGCAAGGAGATCGCCTACTTTGTGAAGATCTACCCATAGTGAGGCTAGTCCTTCGAGGTTGAACTTCTGCATGTACTCCTTGACAGAGCCACTTCCTTGCTTCAGCGCTCGGAATTCTCTCTTCTTGATAGCCATGAGCCCAGAGGGAATATGGGTAGTGCGGAATCCTTCCTTGAAGTCATTCCATGTGATCACATGCTATCCTTGCATGACCTTGAATCCATCCCACCAAGCTCAGGCAGTACCTCCGAGGCAGTGAGAGGCATAAAGCACCTGCTCACAATCCTCATTGCAGTTGACCAATGCAAGGAGGTCCTCGATGGTGCGGATCCAGTCATCAACATCCAATGGTTCAACAGTCTTGGTGAAGGTTGGGGGAGAGTTCCTCATGAACTCAGACAGCATGGAGCAGCCATTGTCGTTCCTGCCTTGCTGTTGATTGTTCACGAGAGCCTGAGACATCTACTAGATAGCAGCATTGTTGGCTTGGCGTTCCTCCCGGAGAACTTGGAGAACTGAGCTATGGTCTTGTTCTCCGGCAGAGGTGGTGGCGGGGGAATGTCGCCGTGTGGCTGTCCTGGTGTCCTCCAGCATGAGCTGCCCCACCAACTCCCTGTTGCTGGCTCGAGTTGCCAGCTTCAGGGTTGGTGAAGGAGCTGTTGCGGGTATCAGTCACCATCCTGTTTGGAGCAGCCAAGTCAAACAACTGGGATTGACAAGAGGATAAGCAATAACGGAAAAGCGCGCCTAAGGGGGACGGTCAAGTGCAAGCGTGTTGAAACAAAGGTTAAAAGACCAACAACATATATTAAGATAGATGATGGAGTCGCTTACATGTTGCCTGAGGCAAAAGCGCTACTTGCATCGGAACACAAACAACAAAACAAACAACAAGCACACATGGTTTCATATGAACCATTACACGGACTCAACTTCGCATGAGGGATACATGACTGATCCTACCCTTGGGGTTCTCGGACTCAGGTGGTGTAGTGCTCCGTCTCCAATTCAAGAGCCTAACCGAAAGCAAACATCAACAACGGGAGAAGCGAGACAGAAGCTATCACATCATTCAAAGGAATCTTGGTTAGATCCAATATTAGCAGTATTGTACGCAATGCATCTGCCAGATGAGAAGCAAGCCTACAAAAGTGGATCCCAAGTATAGTTTACGAAACTAGTAGTACTCTCCACGGAGTGCAATCACATGTTTTCTACTACATCGAAGGACCAAATGGCAAATGACCTCCGACATTGCTGGACTGCTATTGCATACTGTTCAAAAAAGCCTACAAAGGTAGACAACAGAAGCAATTTTCTGCATGATGTCGCGATATTAACAATGCTACGTATTTTATGGTCTAATCAGTCTACAAAGTTAGACAACCAATTACCAGGAAAAACATCAGGTGATATCCATCTAAATTCTATTTGTTAGCACATATTGTTTTTATCAAAGAACAATTACTTTGGTTTGTATATTTTTATATGCAGGACAATATTTACTACAAATGTGGTTTATACGGAGCACACGTTGGAAATATACCGCACGAGCGTTCGTTCGTGCCCCATTACCCGGTGTATGGATGAGTGCAAGCCGACGCCCCCACGGCCCAGTCTACATCAACGCGTCGGTATTATGCACGCTCACCTGACAATGTGAGCCGCCCAAGAGATGCGACAACCCGCCGCATTCGCGTTATGGTTTTCAATCAGCACCCCGGGCAACTCTCCATCCATGCCGGCTTACAATGCCATGGCCGTCCCTCGCCACCGTGCCGGCTTACAACGCCGTGGCCGTCTCTTGACACCGCTTTGGCTTACAATGTCGTGGTCGTCCCTCGCCACCACACCGCGCCGGCTTACAACGCCGTGGCCGTCTCTAGCCACCGCGCCGGCTTACAATGCCATGGCCGTCCCTCGCCACCGCGCCGGCTTACAATGACATGGTCGTCTCTCGCCACCGTGCCGGCTTACAACGCCGTAGCCGTTTCTCGTGACTGCGCCGTCTTCAAACGCCACGGTTGGTTTCTAGGTCTACATCAACACGGCAGTGGCTGCATACATCAGTACGAGCCACCCAACGGACAGGCACATAAGCCGCTGCCATTACAGTTTGGTTCACTTCAACAACCAGCCGGGACGAACCATCGACCGGATTATTGAAACAAATCATGCGGGATCATCTATAACCCACGACCAACCCCAACTTTCGGTGCAGATTCTCAAGCCGCCTCTCCGAGTCAACTTAGACTCGAGGGCTACAGACATGGCGAGACACATTTGGTCGGTTTTCAAAGAGAACCCCGGGTCTTTGCAATAGAAAACCCAATCTTGGGGGCTATTACATTATTGGTGGAATATTGGAAGTTTCCCACGAGGACGAACCGCTGTGATGCACCATTCAAACATAGGTGCCTGAATTTATTTGGAGCTTCTGCCGTTCCTTCATGCGAGATGGTGACTTACAAGAAGAGTTCATAAACATTCCAGTTGATATATCAACGGCAACTGCTGAGGGCGGCTTCTTACCTTTGGGTATCGCTTCTAATGCCTTATCGGCCGACGTTATGCCAAATCTCCGGCTAACATGATTAGCCACGGCGGAGGGCGGCTTCTTACCTTCGGGTATCGCTTCTAATGCCTTATAGGCCGGCTTTATGCAAAATCTCCGGCTAACACGATTAGCCGTGGCAGAGGGCGGCTTCTTACCTTCGGGTATTGCTTCTAGTGCCTTATCGACCGACGTTTATGCCAAATTGCTGAAGTGGGCTTCTTACCAACGGGTATCGCTGCTAACACCCTATCGGCCGGCTTTATGCCAAATCTCTGGCTAACAGGATTAGCCGCGGTTGTAGCGGGTTCTTACCGATGGGTATCTAACACCCTAACAACTGGCGGAGGGCGGTTTCTTACCTCCGAGTTTCGCTTCTAATGCCTTATCGACCAGGCTTTATGCCATCTCCGGCTAACACGATTAGCCATGATTGTCTAAGGGGGCTTCCCACCTCCGGGTGTATCTTATCTAACCCTAACAACCTGCGTTCGCGCCATATTGCTGAGGGTGGCTTCTTACCTCCGGGTATCGCTTCTAACACCTTATCGGTCGGTTTTATGCCATCTACAACTAACACGATTAGCCATGGTTGTCTAAAGGGGGCTTCCCACCTCCGGGTTTAGCTTATCTAACCCTAACAACCGGCGTTCGCGCTAAAAATATTGACAAGTCAAACATTGCATCATACATTGCATCATACTTTGCATCATACAGTGCATCATATTCACATGACATATCGGCTTATCAAGCCGCATCAGAGCAAGATTATGAAAGAAGGAGCAATGTTATGAAAAACATCTCCGGGTTGAGCTTCTTCAAGCCGCCATCACAACAATGCAAAATATATTCTGTCTTGTTTATTTTTTGCAGGTATTATCTCTTGAGACGAGCCGCCGTTAAGTGTTCTGCAAGAGCAAATGGATCTTTTAATAGCCAACATAGCTGGATCTTCATGGTTTATCATAACCAGTAATAAATGATTGGGGTTTTCAAGCCAGCTCGAAGAAATTATTATTTTTTCAAAGAGCCGCCCTGTGAGATATAATGCCGTGTCATCTAATTGGCTGGTTCTCGGATTTCTTCAATCGTACTCTGTAGTAATCTACAACACTCATGAATTTCTCCAAATATATATTTACCAGGTTGCATCGCAACCACGAGCAGGGATTTCATGTCAAAGACAAAGGAAAATTCTAGGATATTCATTTCGGGTTATATTACAACCACGGTTAAAGATTGATTCAACAAGTTGTGGTGAGTCATATTATTCTCACATAGTCGCGAGTCACCGCAGGCAGACAACCCGACACTTGGGGGCTACATTATTCAAGTCCAGTTTATTTTAAATATGCATGTCCCATGTCGCTGCAAGCATGCACCATGGCACTTGGGGGCTAATGCAAGCCGGTTTTCAAATCATTACATTGTCAGCAAGACCACATTATGTCAAGGAGATGAGCCGGTCTTTCTATATTTTTTCCCAGCTCAGTAATTCTTACTGACTCGGTACTTGGGGGCTACACCGCTCAGATCAAATTTTCTAAAAGTCCCAAGTCGCCACAGGCATGCGACCCAGCACTTGGGGGCTATCGTAGTCACCTGTTCAAACAGACTAAGAGATTCAAGTTCAAGACCCAGCGCATCACGTTCTGATGAGCCGGCCCTTGGGGGCGACACCCGTCGAAGCTTTATAAAGGTATAAGGTCGTTATAACTCCCAGGTTGCTGCAGGCAGGACAACCCGACACTTGGGGGCTACACAGTCCAAAATATTATTACAAAGCACCAAGTTATCATCGATAATCTCGGAGCTTCGGGGCTACAAGTAATATGAACATATCAAAAACTGTGAGGAGAATTTTCAAGATGTTAATTATGGAGTTCAATTGTTAGACCCAGCGTCACCAACATTTATGACTCGGCGTTATCAAAAGATCATAACCCACCGGATTTTATATAAGCCGCCCTGCTTCACAACAATGGAAGTCCAGTTTTACATCAGATGCATTTTCATCCCAATATTTTTATCAAGTCAGCTGGATTCTAGCTATTTGACCCAGCGTCACCAAAGATAATGACCCGACATCATCAATGATTATGACCCGGCGGAAATAACTCGCCAAGAGTATTGGAAGTCGACTCAATGGCATATCGGTGTTCTGTTCTTAATATTTTTCAAAGGACATTGACAAGCAAGACGATTATCCAAGACGACTATTTCATATGCGGAAAAGTCCCAGATTTTTGAGGAGCCATTTCATAAGCCGGCCAAAGGAGCAAGCCAGCTACTTAACATATTTTTATTCTTATTTCAGGAGCTTAGCATGAATAAATTCAAAACTAATCTGGGGGCTAATGTAGGGGATATACCCCGCGGTATGACCTGACCTGGCGACTCACAGGAGACCCGGAAAAGACATGACATTCTATTAATGACCCGGCAGGCGGATCACAGGACGACCAGGCCCAAGACCCGGCATGTAAGCCGGCATCAGGCGGCTCACGAGAGAAGGCTCAAAGAGAGAAAGACTCCCTGCCAAAGGTTACAAGACCCGAAATAGGATTCTAGAGAGACTAGACCTAATCCTACTCCTAGTAGGACTCTATTTGTAAACCTACCCTCTTCACTTATATAAGGAGGGGTAAGGCGCCACTAGTTCAGACAGATTGACAAGTCCACAAGTTTAGACAGATTAGAGGCTCTTGGGGTTAGAGGTAGCAAGGAGTATCCTTGTAACCGGGATATCTCCTTCATCATCAATACTAGACAAGCAGGACATAGGCTTTTACCTTCATTGGAGGGGCCGAACCTGGGTAAACTCCGTGTCTCTCGATTCCAACTAATCCCTTCAAGCTGCCACGTAGTTGCGCTCTGCCTCGAACCTAAAGTCCGTTCACTCGGACATCTACCGTGACAAATCCACGAGAGTTGGCAAAACTGGCACTTCTCCAGGCTATCCCCAAGGAGTAAGGGAAAGCCATATGTCAGGAAGGCTTCGGGTACGACGTCCATCGACAAAGGTTTGAAAGGAGGAGAGTCAGCAAAGTGTTGTCTGAAGCATAGGAAAGGTAAACAGTGTAGAATTCCTAAGTTCCAATGCTAGCTGTAGTTTTGAAAACGACTTTTATCCTATCTAATGTCCATGCTAACTAAGGGCTTCCTACAATCAGGATGGCTCTGATACCAACTCTTTGGGGACCCTGACTCACAAGTTGAGATCACCGAATGCACGTTTACAGTGATCGCAGAGATCAATGCTCACTGAACACACAGAAACTGAATAACAAGAGTCTTACATCCATACTTGACGTCTTACACAAATAATGACCACAGGGGTCTTAGTCTTACATAGATAGGGTCACACGGGCCAAACACTTAAATAGAACAAGCAGAAGAAATCTTGGTTGAAAGTGTGAACCCATGCCATCTGCCTTAACCTATAGGCATTGTGATTGGGAAGCGTCCTAGTTCGCATGTTCGTCTCCAACGAACTCTTCAACATACTCCTATTCTCCCATGCCTTGCCAATTAAATAACCAGTGGCAAACCAATGAGTACTTTGAATGTACTCGCAAGCAACCCAAGTTGTGGAACAAGGTAATAAAGATGCATGGTATAGCACTAAGTAGGTAACATTGCGGAAAGCTATTTTTGAATGCAAATGTCGTGATCAAGTAACTTCTAACATGCATCAACAATAAGCAAGTATCCATATGATCAAGATACCGATATCATCATGAGTATCGATTGAACATCTCATGTTTACTCATCATGCTATGTCATCGGACTTAGTCCAATCCTCACACCAAGTCATCGGACTTAGCTCATGTGACCTCTTGTCACCATCACACCCATACTCACACCAGTTCTTGCGAAAACATTTCGGACCTGGCATAAGCAGCACCACCCAACTGTCCTTGACCATGGACACGACTATTCGAATAGTTTTACACTCTGCAGAGGTTACACACTTTACCCACAAGACTCGGGGAACTTCCGTATCATCCACGACTCGTGTTATATAACACACCCGATGTAAGCACCCGAACAATTCCTTTCCCCTAGCGATACTAAAGAAAGAGTCCACTCGATTGGTACCCAGCCCTCGTAATGTACTTCACACGAGCCTTGCTCTAACCCATACCATCCATGAGGGGACCTACGGTGTGCCTGGTGCCTGTGAAGACAGCGCATGATCATACATACCGGTATGACCCCGTATTGAGAGTGATCACACCACTCCCGCCACTAGTAATGCAGGATCCTTGCTAGTACCTACCAAGGTAATCAACAAATCCCTATCCCATAAGGGCTATCGTGGTTGTGCATGTAAGGTTGGGACGGTCGACAAATCTTAAACCCTCCGTTTTCGAAAACACTTACTCATGTTGTTCCGGCACACCACTTCTTTCTCAAGTGGTCACCCATCTCATTGTCATCTCCCTTGGGCATTAGTGGCACCCGACGGGGTTTTGGAAAAGTCTTTGAAATCACCTCTTTCTTGTCATCACTATGCATAAGTCCCATCCCATTTGCGTAGCATCTACTAGTAACCTAACTACTCCCACCCGCACAACCCTCATAAGGTGGTAGGGTCATGTAGGATGCAAGTGTCAAAGGAAAGGTATTGGAGGCATTCCACCGAAAGGGGAACTCCTCATCACATGATTGAATATGAAGAAAGTAAAGTGCTATATGACATGCAATAAAATGGTTTCTCATCATGGTCAAAGGGATGCTTGCGTGGCTCAACAAAGTCTCCGGGGTCTTCGAAGTCTTCGGGTCCAACTTCTTCGTCAACCGCGCAATCTATCGTCATGAAATAAAGCGATAAAAATTAGCAATCACACAACACAGAGTACTCAATTTACTACCAAAAATGTTAACCTACTCTGATAAATACAAAATGTCATACTAAAAATATTCTCTTAGGGCTTTGCTATGGAAAGGATTTTCGAAATAAAATAACAGAGGCAAAAAGGTGCCTATATATAGGTTTTAAAATAAAGTAGTACTATAAATATTGTCAAACATTTTTACAATTGGCACTATTAAATTCTGGGGATTATTTCATGAATTTAGATGGAAGAAATATTGGCATTGAATAAATATTTCACCCTCTGGAATTTTTGGAAGATATCAGAAAAAAGAAAAAGCAAAAAGGTCATGTGCCCCTAAGGGCCAGAACCACCCAGCCGAACCAGCCTACATGGGGAGGCCGGCCCAGGCGAGGCGCCGCGCGTGGCATGTTTAGATTTAAACCTGCCCGCGGGCACGGCCTGTGAGCGAGAGAGAGAGGGGGCGAGTAGATGATAGGTGGTCCCCACTTGTCATCCCTCTTGTCATGACAGGAGCGGGGGAGGACGCACCGGAGGTGCTCTAGGACACGGCGGGCGGAGCAGAGGGCACCAGCGTGCTCACAGGGGCGTCGCGCGTCGGAGGGAGTCATGGGGTTGCCGGGGGGAGAGGGGAACGCTGGCGAGGGGAGAGGAGCTCAACGACGGAGAGGGTTTGGGTCGCGAGAAGGCTCCCGACCAGGGGGAGAGCTTTGGGCATGCGGAGGATGCGGAGGGAGAGGTGGAGCGAGGAGAGAGGGTCATGAGGAGCGGGGGGGCTATTTATAGGCGGTCGCTGGTCCACCGAGGGTGTTGTGCGCCGGCGAGCACGGGGTGCTCGCCACATGCCATGGGTGCGGACAAGGCCGTGTCTGGGGGCTATCTGGACGCGGTCCGCGCGCGGGAGGAGGGGAAGCAGCCAGGAGGGGGGCACAGAGGTGCACGGATGCAAGCGCGGCCACTGGCCGGTTCTGGCGATGACGTGTGCATGTGAGAGAGAGGGGGGAAGGAGAGGGCCGACCGCCTGTCGCGTTGCGGATGCCGAGGCTGACCGAGGAACACGGTGGGGCGACCGGAGGCTGTCGGGTGGCGCCAGGCTGGGGCGGCTACAGTGCGGGAGCGCACTGTAGTGCTCTCTAGAGCGCTCAAGTGGCCTGCCCAGGCATATCCTATGCCCACTCGCGTGTCTCCTTGTGTCTTGGCGTATTAGAGATGCCCAAAGGCTAGGATAGGCTAGGGGTAAGCTCCAGAGGAGCCTTAGGGAAGAAGGAAATGGGGAGAGGGGTAGAAAAATATGCTGCCAGGGGTAGAAACAGGGGTTTTACCCCACCTCCTGGTGACCTGGGGTCTTGGGGTTCTTACTGGAGGTAAAATGCACCTATGTGAGACTGTGGTAGAAAGTTGGGGGCAAGGGTAAAAGGGAATGGGGTGAAAAAGCTGGTTTTACAAAATTACGAAAAGGTGTTTGATGGTGTTTTGGGCAAGAACATGCTGCCAACTCACTGAGATATTTACCAGGGTCAAACGCTAGGTAGAAATGAGAGGATTCACCAAGATTGAGCCCAATAGGAAGAACTTGGCAATGGAAATTGGTTAAACCCTAGAATTTAACACAATCAGATTTTTGTAGATCCAATGATGCTAAGATTTTACCCTTGATGCACCACTTAGTGTATCATTACTACTTGGCCATTAGAGCATGCCCACAAAGTTTGAGGCCAAGGGGGAACACTTCACAATCTAAACTTGCTCAAATTTGATTCTGGACATGAATGGTTTTGGGATGGTTTAATGAACCAATTCAGCTTGGATTGAGGTGAAACTTTTCAAGATCATCACCCGTGATAGTGTTGACTTGCTGGAACTTTTTTGGAATTTATTGAGAATATTTCTTATAGAAATATTCCAAAAGTTTGATTTGAACATAATGGGTTTTGAGGGGTTTTGCCTATGATCTGATCATGCCCTAGTGTTGAAGCTCATATATATGGAAAATGTATGTCCACTGAGTTTCTCTAAATTTTCTCAAATATTTTGAAAGCATTTAAATAATTTTTCCCTTGGAAAACCATTTCTAGCCTTAATAAAAAGCCTTTAAATAAAATATGAAAATAATCTTTAAAAATAATATTTGATGGTTTTGGGAAGTAATATATATATTAGGTTCGAAATAAAGCCTTTGGGAAAGAAGGGTCCACCTGATTTGAGGACTTGCAGTGCAAACCTCATTTCACGGGGTTTTGGAAACTTAAATTAAATAAATCATTTTTGGCTAAAACAAAATTTGATAAAAATAGTTTTGGGCACTATTCACATGGCATGATCATTGGGTAAGGGGTTTGTATCAAGGAAGATGATTATGAAGTGGAATAGAACCTAGTAGTGCCATAAAACACAATCAACAAGCAAGCAAACAACCTAGCAAGCGCAACACATGGAAAAAGTTTTATTTGGCTCCAAATTTTATAAACCCAATCATATCAATGTGCTACAAGCATAGGGTGTGACAAGGGGGAGGCCAAGGAAGAAGAAGAAGGAGGGGGGCTCTCTCCCCCTCTCTGCCTGTGGCGCCGGAACGCTGTCGGGGCCATCATCGTGACGGCAATCTAGTCCAACAACTACTTCATCTTCACCAACACCTCCATCACCTTCCCCCATCTATCTACAGCGGTCCACTCTCCTGCAACCCACTGTACCCTCTACTTTGACATGGTGCTTTATGCTTCATATTATTATCCAATGATGTGTTGCCATCCTATGATGTCTGAGTAGATTTTTGTTGTCCTATTGGTTGATTGATGATCATGATTGCTTTGAGTTGCATGTTTTGTTATTGGTGCTGTCCTATGGTGCCCTCCGTGTCGCGCAAGCGTGAGGGATCCTCGTTGTAGGGTGCTGCAATGTGTTCATGATTTGCCTATGGTGGGTTGCTTGAGTGACAGAAGCTTAAACCCGAGTAGGTCGGTTGTTGCATATGGGAGTAAGGAGGACTTGATACCTCATAATGCTATGGTTGGGTTTTACCTTAATGATCTTTAGTAGTTGCGTATGCTTGCTAGAGTTCCAATTATAAGTGCATATGATGCAAGTAGAGAAAGTATGTTAGCTTATGCCTCTCCCTCATCTAAAATTGCAATAATTATTACCGGTCTAGTTATCGATTTCCTAGGGACAATTCCGCAACTCCTACCACCACTTTTCCACACTCGTTAAACTAACTTAGTTGTTTCTCTATCTTATCATCCCCTAGTTTTTATTTGCGTGCTCTTTATTATCTTGCAAACCTATCCTATCACACCTACAAAGTACTTCTAGTTTCATACTTGTTCTAGGTAAAGTGAACATTAAGCATGCGTAGAGTTGTATCGGTGGTTGATAGAACTTCAGGTAATATTTGTTCTAACTTTAGCTCCTCGTTGGGTTCTACAATCTTACTTATCGAGAAAGGCTACAATTGATCCCCTATACTTGTGGGTTATCATCTCCTCGGCAGCGATCCTGTTGGCCTCAGCGGCAGCATCCCTGGTGGTCTCCTCAAAGACGGTGTCGACGTCCATGCCATCCATTGAGGGAATGTCTGGAGGCCAAGAAAACAAACCAAATGAAGCTGAGGTGGAAGTTCAAGAAGACAAAAAAAGACGAACATAATAACGAGTACCTGCACCAATGACGGTTGTCAGCGAAGACCTTCCGGTGCCCGTGCTTATTGGCTCTCCCTCGTCGTGATAAATCACGCTGGTGGAAGTCCTTGCGAGTGATCCATCTCTGGGTGGCGAAGAAGATGGAGGCGGCATATCAGGGATGGCCGCTGATGGTTCTCCTTGTCGCCGCCCTCCTCCGGCACGTCCGGTGATGTCAACAGTAAAGATGCACACCCCAGCACTTGCCAGTGGGAAGTGAGTAATGGACTCACGCTGGGGGCTCAGCCGGGGACTAAATCGAGGGCTGCGCCACAGGCTAGCCTCCTGGCTGATGAGGGTCGTACTTGGCGCGCCTGAGGCACTTGCCGACGACTCCTTGACCGTCGAGGTCCTCGCCCTCTTCGCTACCCGTTCCGCCAGTGTTTCCACATCCCTGTGGAGACAAGCCAAGGCAAAGCAAATAAGTAAAGTGAAACAAGAAATTAGAAAAGCAAAAGATATGGCAAGGTCCTTACTCCTGTTCTTCTTTTCATGAGCTAAGGGCAGAGAGGTCGAAGGCGACCTCTATCGTGGTGCCCATGAGAGGAGGTGGGGGTGCTCCTGGATCGGTTGGCCATCGTGGGCGCGGGTTTGCTTTGAGCTTCTTGCTGCCGCGTGGCCTTGCCGGTCACCCCCTTGCTCGAAGGGACTTGGCGGACCAGAATCCCCGAGGTGACGCTCCAAAGGACGCGCCTTTTCCTTGGCACAAGGGACGGGGCCTCCTCGAGGAAGTCCTCTTCAGCTGTGTCTTCGATAGGGCAGCCCCGGGCGGATGTGCCACTTTGCTCCTCAGCGGTGCTGCCCTGCCCGACAAGTTCTTCGTTCGACAATGTTTCCCCTCCGTCAGCTTTGTCTTCCAAGAAGCCGACGATACTAGCCTCCACCTCAAGATCTGCTTCCTCTGCCTTGCTAGCGATGTACGCCATTTCTTCCTTAGTCGTGTCGTGGACGAGGCCCTCTTCCTTGCGGATGGCCATCTCCACCAAGTTATCGAAGAACTCTTGTGCCTTCTCTTTAGATGGCTCAATCCAGGACGCGTCAAGGCTGTGGGCGCCGAACGCCGGCATCATGGCAATGATTCTACCTAAGGCGGAATTGTTTCACAAGGGGATTATGCCTGCCGGCAACTCATGTACCATAGCGCTCCTGAACAGCTTCTAGTAGAGAGCCCCTTGCTGCATAACGGCCAGGTTGTGGTTTAGCCCGGGGTGCAGGTCATGATGTCCACAGCATTCAGAAATTCCCAAGCTGGCCTCCCCTTATTCTGCATGGGAGCAATGCACCGGCAAAGGAAATCGGCACCTATCATCTCTAGGGTAAGGCCGACATTCCTGAGGCGGTGAATCCTGGTGGTCACGACTGTAAGCTTCCCATCCTCAGGGTCGACGGCAGTCCAGTCCTCGCTGCACACCATTTTGGTTTGCCGCGGCAAGCAGAAGGGCAGGAGTTTCTCCCCCCGAATCCATCACCATTTGCCTCACCACTCATCCCACCTATCGCAGTAGGCTCCGTCTGGGTAGATTTCCTTGGTTCCTAGCCGTGGGATCCAGTAATGGCACCAGAAAGGGCTCCGTCTGGTTGGATGCAGGGAGTAAAATAATGGCAAAAAAGAGCAGTGATAGGAACTACTCTGACAAAGCTTTCGCAAAGGTGAGCGAAAACTGACATACATGTCACATCATTCGGCATAAAATCCAAGAGTTGGAAGCCATAGGTGAACATGATGTCATTAAAGAAATCTGGGAGGGGGGTGGGGGCAGAGGCCGCAGTAAAAATAATCGGCAAAGAAGGGATATTTATCTGGGCCATCCTCGGAAGGACCGAGACTCACGTGGGTGGTGGGATGCGCTGCCTTTGCCGTCGCCCACATGCACCGGTAGCACTTCTTCAGGACGTCCACGTCAAGCCCCAGCAGGAAGATGACGTTCTCCTTCCGCATCATCGCCGATTTATTCTTCGAGACGGTCTATGCATCCTTACCCTTGATGGCCTTTGGCGGCATGGTGGCTATGGACGCGGAGGCTGAGGGCAGGGAAGGCGTGGAGGCGTGGATGAATGGGAGGAACTCTGTTTCGGGCTTGAGGAGGAAGACGGCGGCGGTTCTCGGATTGGGAAAGACAAGAGGTAAATGGGCAACGCCTCTTCATTTTCCTTTTTTATGGGGAAGCCACGGGGTTGCTTCTTTACTAAAGTAATATGAGGACGCTTCGCGGGCGCGCTGCTGCAACTGCTGCGCCGCGCACGTATCCCACTTCCCACATTCAATGGGCGTCGTGGGGAGGTGCAATAAGCACAATGATCACAACCGCACGCTCGTGCCACGTGTGCCCATGCACTGTTTGGGACTAGCCCAACAACGCCCCGCGACGTGTGTGGCTTAGGCCCGGGGGGTCTTGTCGGCGCACTAGAGTTTTGGGCTTCCTAGTGCCCCTTAATCAAGCACGGGTAGTGGTAGCCACCCTGGCGACGAGGCCCAGTAGGGAGCTACCAGTACAAGCACAAGAGAATCAAGACCCCCAGCAAGACCTTGCCGGGATGACCATCAAACCCTCAGACAAAGACAGAACCCTGGCAAGGCGAAGCCCCAGCAAGGCCCCGCTAGCGCATAGGCCAGGTGTCGTTCCGCCTGGGCATGTGCCGCGGCGTCGGCACTGGAGGGGGTGTGGGGACCCCGACTCATAAGTCGTGATCACCGAATGCATGTGTACAGTGATCCCAGAGAGCAATGCTCACTGAACACACATAATCTGAATAACAAGAGTCTTACATCCACAGTTCGCATCTTACAAAAATAAAGACCACGAAGGTCTAGTCTTACATAGATAGGGCCACAAGGGCCAAACACTTAAACATAACAAACAACAAAAATCTCGATCGAGAGCATGAACCCATGCCATCTGCCTTGAACCTATAGGCATTCTGACTACAAAGCATCCTAGATCGCATGTTCGTCACCAACGAACTCTTCACCGTAATCATGTTCTTCCATGCCTGGCCAATTCAATAACAAGTGGCAAGCCAATGAGTACTTTGAATGTACTCGCAAGCGACCCAAGTTGTGGAATGAGGTATCACAATGCATGATAAAGCACTAAGTAGATAAGTTTTTGCAGAAAGCTGATTTTAAGTGCAATGATATGATCAAGTAACCTGAGTAAGCATGCACCAATTGTTAAGGGTACTCATGTGAACAATCACAGTTATCATTAAGTAGAGGTTGAACATCTCGTGCTCACCATCATGCCAAGTCATCAGACTTAGCTCAAGTACCATCTCTGTGTCATTCACACTCACACGCACACCAAGTTGATGAAATACATCGGACGTCGTTTAAGCAGGACCTCCAACTGTCCATAACCGTGGACACGGATATTAGAATAGTTTTAAAATCTGCAGAGGTTGCACACTTTACCCACAAGACTCGTGGAACTTCCCTGCCATCCACGACTTGCGGTATTTAACGTACCCGAGTTAAGCACCCGAACAATGCCTTTCCCCTGGCGATACTAAACAAAGAGTCCACTCGATTTGTACACAACCCACACGGTGTACATCACATGTAGCATCCATGCAGGGACGAACGGTGTGCCCGGTGCCTGTGAAGACAACGCATGATCATCCATACTAGCACGACCCCGTATCGAGAGTGACCCCGCCACCCCGCCACTAGTAATGCGGTCTCCTTGATAGAACCCACCTAAGTACTCAACAAAGCCCCATCCCATAAGGGGTATCGTGGTTGTGCATGTAAGGTTGGGACGGTCAGCAAATCTTAAAACTCTTTGTGTTCGAAAACACACCCTCAACTTGTTCTGGTATACAACTCCTTTCTCAAGTGGTTACCCAATTCATCATCATCTCCCTCCGGCATTAGTGGCACCTGACGGGTTTTTTGAAAGGTTTTTGAAATCACTTCTTCGTTCCATCTCCATGCATAATCCCGATCCCACTTGTGTAGCATGTATTAACATCCTAACTACTCCCACCCGCACAACCCTCATAAGAATGGTAGGGTCATGTACGATGCAAGTATCAATGGTAGGGCAATGAAGGCTTCCCACCGAAGGTGGAACACCACATCATGATCAAATCATCGAAACAACAAGTGCTATATGCCATGCATGAAAAAGTTTCTTAACATGGTCAAAGGGCTGCTTGCCTGGCTCAACAAATCTTTAGGGTCTTGAAAGTCTTTGGGTCCAAGTCCCTCGTGAATAGCGCAATCTATCATCGCGATAAATAACGGGAATAATAAGCATCACACAAAAACAAAGCAGAAAAATCTACTGATAAAATGCTACCCTATTCTGATATATACTACAAACTATTCTAAAAAAATTTGTCTAAGGTTTTATTGTGAATTTTTT
The DNA here is from genome assembly GCA_022496015.1 of Hordeum marinum. Classification (NCBI taxonomy): domain Eukaryota; kingdom Viridiplantae; phylum Streptophyta; class Magnoliopsida; order Poales; family Poaceae; genus Hordeum; species Hordeum marinum. Next base: position 252,576,823 of record CM039673.1, read on the forward strand.
TGGAAAACTATTTAAACAGAATCAAAAAGATGCCTAAAACAGGTTTTAAAATAATACAATGCATAAAAAGTTTTCAAAATATTTTACAAATGGCACTATAAAATTCTACATAATATTTCAAGGTTTATGGTGGAAAATATTTGGCATAGGATTTTAATTTAATCCAGTGGGATTTTTGGAAATTCTTCGGAAAAAGAAAAAGAAAAAGGCCATTGTGCCTTGGGCCAAATGCCCAGACGCACTAGGGCCAACCGGCCAGGCCGGCCCAGCAATGCTATGGGCGCATGTGCGGCCAGGTTTGAACCTGACGTGCGGGCCCCAGCATCAGTGAGAGAGAGGGAGAGGGAGAGGGGTGTGGGGGTGACAGGGGGACCCACCTGTCATCTCCCACCTCTGGACAGGGAGCGGGGAACCTCACCGGTGCCGAAGGAGGGCACGACGAGGGGAGTTGAGTGTGGGGATGAACTCAGGAGGCTGCCGCCATTCGGGAGGTGCCGAAGATGCTCGACGGGGAGGTGCAGGTCGCCGGCGACGAGGTACCGCGGCTGAGGAGCTTCGGGACGAGGTCGTCATGGCCGTCTCGTGCTACAAAATGGATGAGGAGTAGGGGGATGAATCAGTGGGGTGAGGGAGGAGCAACCAAAGAAGTAGGAGGGCCGGAGAGGGGGCGTACTCGGAGATCAACGGCGCCGATGCCGCAAAGAGGTTCGGCTCGATCCCGAGCGCTCGAGCATGAGGAGGTCCGGAGGGTGAGTGGAAGGGAGAGTAGGGATTCGGAGGGGAGAACGGGACGCGGGGAGGCCCTTTTATAGGCGCCTGATGGTCCACCAAGCTCGGGTGCGCCGGCGAGCTCGGGGCTGAGGCCAGGGTCGGATATAGGGGGCGAGGGCGTGTCGGTGGTGTTGCTAGGGCATGCCCATCACTAGGTGGAGAGGAGAACACGCGCGAGGTTTCTGGGGGTGAAGCACATCGGTAAGGGGTTGTGGTAAAAATTTTGGGTGATAGAGAATAGCAGAAGGGGGTCAAACAGTGTTTTTGCCATTCTGGCAGAAGATGTTTGATGGAAATTAGGGGAAGCAAATGGGCCTTGCATGTCATAAGATTTGACAGGACCAAATGGTGATTAGAATTAGGCTTGATCACCAGGTTTGAGCTTTATTGAAGAAAGTTCACAATGTATCTTTGTGAAACCCTCGAAATTAACAAAATCTGGTTTCTGTAGATCTAGTCATGCTAAGATAATCCCCTTGATGCACCACTTGGTGTACCACCATTATTTGGTGATTAGAACATGTCCACAAAGTTTGGGGTCAAGGGAAGAAACTTCAAAATGTAAGTTTTTCAAATTGGGATCTAGACAGGGTGGGTTTTGGAGTATTTTGATATATCAAAATAATTTGGATTGAGATGAAACTTTGCAACATTATCACCTATGACAATGTTGATTTGCTGGAATTTTCTTGGAACTTCTTGAGAATATTTATTAGAGAAATATTTCAAAAGCTTGATTTGGACAGAAAGGGTTTTGAGGGTTTTGCCCATGATTTCGAACATGACCATGTGTTGAAACTCATATATATGGAAAATATATGTCCACTGAGTTTCCCTAAATTTTCTCAAATATTTTCAAAGCATTAAAATGATTTTCCCTATGAAAAACCATTTCTGGTCTTAAGAAAAAGTCTTTAAATAAATATTAAAATAATCTTTGAAATTAATATTTCGTGGTTTTGGGAAGTCATGTATACAATAGGTTTGAAATAAATAATTTCGCTAAAACCTTTTTGGTCAAAATAATATTTGGTGAAAATAGTTTTGGGCACTATTCACATGGCATGATCATTGGGCAAGATGTTTGGTTCAAGGAAGACGGGTATGAAGAGGAGTAGAATCTTGGAGTGCCAAACACAAACAACCAAATAATCAAACAATCACAAATCAAACAAGCCTACACTTAGAAGTTTTAATTTGTTCCAAATTTTGTAAATCTAAGCATAACAAAGTGATACAAATATAGGGTGTGACAGACCTACCCCCCTTACAAGAATCTCGTCCCCGAGATTCCTAGGTTAAGCACTAAAAAGATAAGGGAACTCAGATCTAAGATAGTCTTCACGCTCCCAGGTTGCTACCGCTTCAGTGGTTGACCTTGAAGTGCTTGATGGTGTGGCTTCGGGTGCAATGCTCTGCTTCATCCAAAATGCGAATTGGCCTCTCACGATAAGTGAGGTCTGGCTGAAGATCGATGGCTTGATGGTCGATGTCCTTGTAGAGGTCAGGGCGGTTGGGAACTTGAAGACACTTCCGAAGTTGTGACACGTGAAAGACGTTGTGCACATCTGATAGCTCGGAAGGTAGCTCTAACTGATAGGCAAGTTCGTAGCGGTGACCTTGAAGAGCCCGATGTATCTTGGTGCAAGCTTCCCCTTGACATGGAAATGCTTGGTTCCTTTGAGAGGCATGACTCGGATTTAAACATGGTCACCGACACAGAAGTTCACTTCTCGGCGGTGGGAGTCAACGCAACTCTTTTGTCTTGACTTGGCGGTCTCAAGGCGCTCTCGGACGATTTGAACTTGCTCTTCTGCTTCGCGGGGGATGTCTAATAGAAAGACTAACCCTTCTCCGGTCTTTGACCAGTTGAGGGGAGTGCGACACTTGCGTCCATACAACACCTCAAATGGTGCCATCTAAAGACTCGACTAGTAGCTATTTTTGTAGGAGAACTCAGCAAATGGAAGGCAATCTTCCCACTTGGCTCAGTATGCCAAAACACAAGCGGAGCATATCTTCCAGTATCTGATTTACTCGTTCTATTTGCCCACCTGTTTGTGGGTGAAAAGCACTGCTAAAGGAGAGTTTCGTTCCCATGGCTCCTTGAAACATCTTCCAAAACTTCGAGGTGAGCTGGGTGCCTCAGTCCAACACGATCTCCTTAGGAATTCCATGAAAACTCACGATACACTCGATGTAAAGGCTGGCTAGCTTGTTACCATCATAGGTGGTCTTGACAGGAATGAAATGGGCTACCTTGGTCAGGTGATCGACAATGACCCAAAGGGAATCATGTCCCTTTCTTGACCTTGGTAATCCGGTGATAAATTCATCCCGACTTTATCCCACTTCCAATCATGCACTTTGAGGGGTTGCAATAGCCGAGCGGGTCGCAGATGCTCGGCTTTGACTCTCTGGCATATGTCACATTTAGCGACAAATGTGCCTATTTCCCGTTTCATGGCATGCCACCATAATCTTGCCTTGAGGTTTTGCTACATCTTGGTTCCTCCAGGATGGATGGAATACAGAGTGTCTTGAGCTTCTTGCAAGATAAAGTTCTTGAGCTCCTCCTTGTTGGGTACGCAGATGCGATTCCCAAACCATAAGGTCATGGCAGACGTGGAAGGGCGATGACGCGCCCCATATGTGGGGAAGGGCTAGGCCGCGAGGACATGCCATGCAGTTGGTGAAGGAGGCAACCCTCGGCATCTGTCAAGGGTCCGGTTGGTGCTGGCGCCCACCAACGGGGAGGCAGGGCGATGCAGGATGCCGAGGCCCGCTGGAGCCACTCTTGCCACCCGAGCAGCCCACCGCTCAGCGCATGATTGTCGTCCTTTTACTATGGGTGCAGCGAGCGGAGGCAAGGCGAGGCTTGTGTGTGGATTCCAACACACCCCCTACCTAGCGTGCCAAATGTCAGATCTCGATCTCTGCAAAAACACAAGGATGTTTGAACACAGGGGCGTGTGCGAATATCCGCAATAGCCTCACCCTACCTAGCTCACAACTGGATGGTTAGAATGATGAACTCGCACGATGACAAGGAAGAAGATTGCATACGATGATTTACCCAGGTTCGTGCCGCTGCAAAGCATAAAACTCTATTCCTGCTTTGGTGGATTGCCTCATGAGGAGGTTTGTGGATGAACTAGTATAGTGGGGAATTGCCTCGTGAGGGCGTTCTTGTGGTCTTGCCTCTCTTCTATTATCTCTCTGTTTTGTTCTCTCTATGGTGCAGCCTAGCCTCTATTTATAGTGGCCCGGGTCCTCTTCCCTTATCGCTATGGAGGGAAGGGATCCCACAACAGCCAAATTCAAAAGGGGACAGGAGTACATCTTTACCCTAACAAAAGGTGGTCTTCGCATGCAAAGTAGGTGCTGATGATGCAAAGGTGGCTCGGCGATGACATCCCTCCCGCATGGCTCATGGTCATTGTCTTATTGCACCAGAATGGAAACCTTTGGGTGGCGCCTTGGGAACCCGTGTATGTCCTCGCTCTCTTTGCATGAAACGGGAAGCTGTACTGCCTAGTGCGATGGTGCCCGCCTCTCCCACCTTACGTCATCCTTGGCCTCTCGAGGCCAAGCATTGCATAGAGATCTCCGCCGCTCCGGAGGGGGCCTGAGGAGGCCTGTTCCTCATAGGTCTTGGTGTTTCTTCCCTCGCGAGCTCAGGCTCTCGTGAGGGCCTTGTCTTGAGTGAGGACGCATTGGGCCGTACTGGCCGTCGGAGTGTCCCGTGCCCTGGGCCACAGGCTGGTAGGTCTGGGTACTCCCTATTCCCAGAACACTGACAGTAACTTCGCACAAAATTTGATGAACTTGTTCTTCATTTTACTTCTTTTATATTTAGTTTGTCTCATAAAAAACAAAAATACATAAATATTTACCTTTGCTAGTTACTAGTTTGCTAGTTTTGTTGTCTCGTCTCTAGTTTGCTTGCTTGCCTAGCTATGCTATCTTTATCTTTATCACAAAAAAATGAAAGTAAAAAACAAAAATAAAGATAAATGGATCCTCATCCACTTTCTAATCTTTTCAACGGACCCAACTATGTTGGAACAATTGCTAGTGAGAGTTCACTAGATTATCTTTATGTTGTCTTGCTTGAAAATCATGAATCCAAAAATTGTGAAATTCATAAACTGATTCACGATAGTTCATTGAATGAAAAGCATGATTGCCATGTTGTTTGTATCAATTATTTGAATATCCATGATGCTAATGATATGCAAAAGCACAAGCTTGGAGATGATATGCTTGATAAAGATGATATTTTTTCTCCCAAGTTTTGGTGAGCAAATTTACTATGATGATTCCATACCTCCTATTTATGATGAACGTTGTGATGAAACTTATGATACAATTGGACATTATAATCATGAAACTTCTCATCATTATGTTAATAATAAATTTGGTTATGACAATCAACTGTCACATGATAGTTATTTTGTTGAATTTGCTCCCACTACCATGAGTGAAAAGGAGTTTGCTTACGTGAAGAGTGATAAATTTTCTATGCTTGAAGATTATGAAAATAATGCTTTGTGTGATAGTTATATTGTGATATTCCTTTATTATTCTACTGAAAAATATTATTAGGGAGGAACATATGCTTGTGGGCAGTGCAATAATATCAAGTTTCCTCCCTATGTGTTGAAAGTTTCGAAGTTATGCTTGCTTTGCCATCCTATGCTAGTGTATTCTTGCACCCATAGATTGTTCTATCATAACATCCCTATGCATAGGAATTATATTAGAATTAAATATGTTTGTAACATGTCTTATGATGCTTTCTTTTTCCTTTAACTCTTGTCTTTTATGTGAGCATCATTATTATCCTAAGCCTATCTTGATGGCTATAATGAAAGAGCTTGTTGGGAGACAACCCAATAGTTATCATTTATTTATATTTTTGTGTGATAACATGATTGTTGCCTCTATAACTCTTATATTTTTATGTTTTAATTAGTTTTTGTTCCAAGTAAAGCCTTTGGGATGACTCACAAGATGAGTAGAATCGATGCTGAATATTAAATAGAAACTTTGACTCCAGTGTAGGAACTTTCATTTTTTACTGGAAAGTGGTAATGATCTAAAATTTTGAAGAAAGTATTTTTATACAAATTATTTACGTTGTCCTAATTTTTCAGAATTTCTAGTGTTACATAAGTAAGGGATATTTACATATTTTAACACACTGTTCTATTTTATACAAATTCTGTTTTGCTTGCATAGTTTCCATGTATTGATTATGCCATTGATTATATCAGGGGATGTTAGTCATGGAGAAGTTAGAATGCAATACCTATTATGCAAAAATGAATTTTAATCAATTTATCATAGTACCTCAAGTATGCAATATGTTATGGATCTTGTCGTGGGAACGAGCCTGATAGTAGAAGGTTGGGGTATAAAAGGAGAGGGCAGAGTCCTAGCTACGGCGAGGGTGTACACATGGATGTATGAGTTCAGGCCCCTCTCGTGGAGGTAAAAGCCCTATATCTCAGTGCTCGGGAGCTTGGTCATGTGGAATGTTGAGATTACAATGGTTGCGAACCCTTGTGCCACAGGGGAGGGTCGGGTTATATAGAGATCGGTGCCCCTCATAATTGCCTCGCATTTAAGGGTCCGATCGTGGGTTTAAAGACTGCCATTACTGGTAACGTACATAATAAAAGCTACTAATGACGTAAAGCCTAACGCCTTCCCGTTGGCCTCCTGGAGGTGGCTTCTGGTCTTTTGGCGTCGAGTGGAAATGAGGTCTTCCGAGTGACAGTAGACCGTCGAGTCAAGGAAGAAATCTCCGAGTGGATTACCTGTCGAGTGACTTGAGCACCATCGGGAATCCAGTCAGAATCTTATTTGTGATCTTCAAGTCCTCCAATGCCACGCCCTTAGGTAGGGGGGTCTAGGTCAGGCCAAGGACCCTATGCTAGGTACATATCCTCGTCATTAGCCCCCGAATGGATCGGGGTTCTAGTGGTGAATGGGTATATCGATGCCATTTCAATATAAGGTATCAAATCTTCTGAATGATATTCGGGAGTTCAACGAAACTTGCGTCGACTGAACTCTTCGTCATTCACCCTGATCCGTTTAGCCTTGAAAATGCCCGAGTGAATGTTCCTAGTCAATTTTGTTCCAAATGACCCAAAGAAATCTTCGGAGATGGCGGGTCGATCTGTCAGACCCGGATTTTCCGTGATACGAAAATTTGGGAAGCGCACACGCGTGCGATGATGACATCACGATCAGAGCAAGTGGGGGCATGATGTCTCGATTCTTGCGCAGGTCATTTTGCCATGTACTAGACGCAGACTGCGTTTGGCGTGTGCGGTGATCTCGCGAGTCCACCAGTCAGCGTGGCACTCGACGGGATATAAATATTGAAGCACCATGGATTGCATAGTACTTTTCCCCAAACTTCCTCTATTCCTCCGCCTCCCCTGTCTCCAGCGCCACATCCTATTCTTCTCCGATGAGAACGGTCGCCTCGATGACGAATGGCGTCATGAAGAAACTGGAGTGCGGCAAGAATGGGGCGTCAAAGAGCAAGGGAAAGAAGCCCTCGACCGCTCGGTTCACTGTGCCGGCGGGATGGATGCAAGGGGACTTTATGCCCTCTGTGGTCACTCGTGAGGACATCTATGGATTGGTCGTTGACGGTCTTGTGGCGGACGACACCTGGAGGTTGCCGGAGGGAGAACGCGAGACGAAGCCACGTGATGGGGAGTGAGTCCTCCTCCTCTCCCACGTCGAAAGAGGTTTTTCTTTGCCTCCCCACCCATTCATTAGGGGTTTTCTGAACGTTTTTGGTGCTTAGCTCCACCACTTCCCACCGAATGCGATTTCCTACCTGCCTACCTTTATTACCTTGTGCGAGTGTTTTCTGGGCTGTCCTCCTCATTGGGGACTGTTCAAGCACATCTTTACAATCAGATCCCAGAGTGTGAAGAAAGCTCTCCCTGGTAATGGGAAGACTCATGTGCTTCAGTTGTGTGGGGGTTTAGGACTTCAGAAAAGAGCTCGTAGTTCTTTTCCTGCCATGACCTTTCCTGAATCTGTTAGAGGCTGACAGTCAACTTGGTTCTACTGCAAAGATGTAGCATCTCCCAACATGTCGACTGTCCTTTCCCCCTATACAACTGACCATCCAGCTGTCCCCAAGTATCTGAGGGTGACTGAAGAGGAACATGTCCAAGTGGGAATATTTGTTGAAGCTGTGGTGCAACTGATTCGAGGTCGAGTGATTGGCATGGATCTGTTGGAGACATTCCTCAATCGACGTATTCAGCCGCTCCAAGCCAGGGATCACACCATGTGGCACTATGCGGGTCCTGAGGACTCGACCAGGACGCACCTAGAAGAGGTTCCGCAAAAAACTGTCGAGCAGTGGCTTCGCAGCCTAGCAAGGGTGTGTGACAACCCCTTGGGGGCCAAGAGGATTCGACCTTACTTGGCTGAAAACCCGCCAAAGAATTTGGTAAGTTGCACAGTGTTGACTAACATACTTGTATCGTCGAGTGATAGATTGACTTATGTACTGACTTCTTTGTTTGAATCATGCAGGAGTGGACGAGCATGCACTCGCCTATTCCCAACGGGAACCAAACTGAAGATGGTGTGGTGAGCGAGGGTGGTAGTGTGAACGGCGATGGTTCAGAAAACTCCGAAGTCAAGTACTAAAACTCGGATAGAAATGAGCCAGAAGTCGAGTCACCTCCTCACTCCGAATGCCACTCCAAGTCTCGCCAAGATCCTGCGGCTGTTGAGGATAGGGCTCTGGGCCCAAGCAAGAAGAACCCGAAGCGGAGCCGCCCCTCGACTGTTGAGTTGAGCAAACGATCAGCGAAGCAACCCAAACCGAAAGTGGCCAAACCTAGCAAAGCCCTGCCTCGCATGAAGATGGATGTGCCTATCATCTCCATGTGAGTGTTTACTTTTGAATTCTTCCTATCGGTTGCATCTTGGAGTCTTTGTTGTCTAAGTGTTATTCGATCCATCAGAGCTGCTACCTCAGTAACATCGCCTCAACATGATGGAGGGGATGCCATGGATGTTGACACTGCCGACACAACCACTTTTCACAGCGGTAATCAACTCTTTAGTTCTGCTTTTTGAATATGGTTTGTCGATTACCAAAGTTAATTCTGTCGATTGATAATTGCAGAAATCATCCAACTGGAAGATGATGAAGAACACCCTGGGGGTACGGGAGGTGGAGGCGAGACCTTAAGCACCCTGTGCATACGCACTCGAAGAACTTCATCTGCGTATACGCCTCAACGGTTGACCACAGAGTCCTCCCAGGGGATGAGCGACTCGACACGGATCAGAGCTAACCCAACAGTGCCTCTGGCGAGTGCCGCTCCAGCTGTTTCTACCATCGTGACGTCGACTCCAACAGGTCCTGTCCACACTACCTCGACTGCTCCCATCATTACGCTGCTCGCGCCGATGACGACTTTTCCTCTGCATCGCGTTCCGGAAGATCAGACCGGGGCTAGAAAGGAGGCCATGATCCAGGCGGAGAAGATGATGCTACACACCAAGGAGTACGATGCCAACAAGTTGGCTTATCATCCCAGCACAACGCTTCACACGAATGTCCGAGTAAGTTCGATTGTAAGTACATTTCTGATTGAATTCCTGTCTTCTTTGACTGTACACCCACTGGGTGTCAATTTTCCACTCATAGAATGTTTTGGAGCTCTCCACTCAAATAGATCCCGTCTTAGTCTAGTAGGTTTTGGGTCATTGGCGGCACGCCAAGTGCACCCACTAGGTGTGGCCAAGTTCATGGCGGCCACCCACATCGCTTACAATGTGCTGAAGATGCATGTGCAATGAGCGTCATCATGATCAACTCCGAAAAGAAAAGCACACTTATCTGCGCCGACAAACTCTACCGGGGGCCAGTTGCAACACCTGTCGCCAAGGCACTTATTCCTACCTTTGAAGCTCCCGGGGGGAAGAAGAATGGCAAGGCCTCTAGTAGTGCTGCGCTCCCGTTGACGATGTGCTAGAGAGCTCCACCGGCAAGAGCAAGAAGTCCAAGGCTGCTCCGCCAGAGACCAAGAAGGTGACGGCCAAGGAGGATGGCACGGGGGGAACTTTCACCATAAGTTCCACCTTGACAACAAATAGGAAAGCGCGCTCGTCGCCTTCCTATGGGCGAATGTCGATGTGCTTGCATGGAAACCGTCTGATATCCACAGTGTTCCCAGGGAGGTGATTGAGTACCACCTTGTCGTCTGCCAACATGTGTGGCCCGTCAAGCAGAACGTCCGGAAGCAAGCTTTGGAGCGGCAGCAGTTTATTGCCAAAGAGATCAAGAAACTAGAGGCAGCTGGTTTGATTAGAGGAGTACTCCATCCAACATGGTTAGCCAATCGAGTCGTAGTTCGCAAGGGGAGTGGGAAATGGAGGTTGTGCATTGACTTCACAGACATGAACAAAGACTGCCCCAAAGATCCTTTTCCCTTGCCGCACATCGACCAGATTGTGGACTCCACTGCCAGTTGCGACTTGTTGTGATTCCTTGATGCCTATTCCGACTATCATCAGATTTTCATGGCCAAGGAAGACGAGGAAAAGACCGCATTTATCACCCCATGTGGTACGTATTGCTTTCTGCGTATGCCTTTTGGGTTGAAAAGTGCTGGTTATACAATTGCGAGAGCAGTCCAGATTGGTTTTGAGCCCTAGCTACATAGAAATATGGAGGCTTATATGGATGACATAGTGGTCAAGACCAAGGATAAGGCTACACTCACATCAGACCTAGAAGAGACATTTGCAAACCTGTGCAAGATCAACATGAAGCTCAACCCTGAGAAGTGCGTGTTCGATGTCCCATTCAGCAAACTTCTCTGGTTCTTTGTATATCAACGAGGAATTGAAGTGAATCCCGACAAGATCAAAGCAATCGAGCAGATCGAAGCACCAAGACGTGTCAAAGATGTGTGCTGCCTTGCCGGTTGTGTTGCTGGTCTTAGTAGCTTCATCTCAAAATCTGCTGAGCGTGCCCTGCCCTTTTTTAAAATCTTATAGAAGGTAGGTCCAATGAAATGGACTCCAGAAGTGGAGGTAGCGCTGCAGGATTTGAAGAAGTACCTCTCCTCTCCGTCCGTCCTAGTCTCGCCAAAACCACAAGAGCCACTGCTGCTATATATGGCGGCAACGAATCAAGTGGTGAGTGCCCCACTAGTAGCTGAAAGGGAAATTGATGAAGAAGTAGCGGCAACGGCAGGACTGCCAAACAACAAGCCAGAGCATTCCTGGCAGGGTCTGGTGCCGGTAAAGAAGGATCTGCGCTGTTGAATGAGACAATCCAGAGGAAGAAGGTGGTGCAGCATCCAGTCTATTTTGTCAGCTCCCTATTGCAGGGTCCTAGGTAAAGATATTTTGTCCTGCGAAAATTTCTCTTCGGCCTTCTCATGGCCTCGAGGAACCTGCACCACTACTTCCAAGTGCATGAGATCACCGTTGTCACTCGCTTCCTGCTATAGTGGATGTTGCCAAACCCAGAAGCTACCGGCAGGATTATGGAGTGGGCCTTGGAATTGTCAAGGTTTGGTCTGAAGTTTGAAAGCACTTCGACCATTCAGCACAGAGCCCTGGGAGAGTTCATTGTAGAATGGACCCCAATGCCCAATGAAGAAGTTCTAGAGTCAACTCTCCCCGTTAAGGAAACCGATCAAGAGTGGATCATGTATATCGATGGGGCTTCCTCGCTGCAAGGCGCCGATGCCAGAGTGCTACTTGTTGCACCCACCGGAGAGCATCTCAAGTATGTGATTCAGATGCACTTTCCCCGGGAGAGATCAACGAACAACACTACCGAGAATGAAGGACTGCTTGTCGGCCTCAGGATCCCGGTAGACCTTGGGATGAAGAAACTTATTGTCGGGGTGATTCTCAGCTTGTCATCAGACAAGTGAACAAACATTACCATAGTCCATCGATGGAAGCTTATGTAGAAGAAGTGAGGATGTTGGAAGAACATGTTGATGGCCTGCAAATGGAGAATGTTCCACGTGTAGTGAACAGCGTTGTCGATGGCATGTCAAAGAGTGACGCCCTTAAGTTGCCTATGGAACCAGGAACTTTCGTGCTCCAACTGACTCAACCCTCCGTGACACCATCGACTAGACAAGAGAAAAGAAGGAAGTTGAGTTCCGGCAATTATTTCCCGGTAGAGCTCCTAGGAGCCACTAACGAGGAAGTTGTCGGGGATAACATCGGGCTTGCCGGTGAGCTCCGCACACCGGTGGAGCGTCAGGCTCTTGCCATGGAAGCACACAGTCCCGCCAGGCTTGCCAGGAGGCACCAGGCTCCGGCGGGCCCCCAAGCCCTTGCCATTGAGACAAACGCTCACCCAACAGAGGATATGCCTTTAGTCCTTGTTGTCGAGCCCCAGGCTCTAGCATGGGCACATCACATTGTCCATTTCCTTCAAACAGGAGAACTCCCTGATGAACAAGAGGAAGCAGAGAAAGTAGCCCGCCGGTCTCATATGTACTTGTTCATAGACAACGTCCCGTACAGAAAGAGATCGAATGGCGTGAAACTCAAGTGCATCTCTTGGGAGGATGGACTGGACCTGTTGGCGGAGATACATGGAGGCATATGTGGCTCCTACATAGGATCAAGAGCACTTGTCGGGAAGGCTTTCCGACAAGGTTTGCTTTGGCCCACTACCCTCCAGGATGCAACTACATTAGTAACAAAGTGTGAATCATGCCAGTTTCATCAAATTACATCAACCTACTCAAGCCCTTCAAACCATCCCTCTCTCCTAGCCATTTTAGGTCTGGGGGCTCGACATCTTGGGCCCCTTTCCCCGTGCTTCCGGGGACTTTGAGTACTTGTACATTGCAGTCAACAAGTTCACAAAGTGGCCGGAAGTGGAAGAAGTGAGAAAGGTGACAGCACAGTCAGTCATCAAGTTCTTCAAAGGACCAGTTTGTCGCTTTGGTGTTCCCAATAGGATCATCACTGACAATGGCACACAGTTCACGAGCCACACCTTCATGCAATATGTCCAAGACCTAGGCAGCAAAATCTGTTTCGCTTCTGTTGCCCACCCAAGGAGAAAAGGTCAAGCAGAAAGGGCTAATGCTGAAGTGTTGCGAGCACTCAAGACGAGTAATTTCAACAAGCTGTACAAGCACTACTAGAAAAAGGACTGTTAGTGGTGCACCTATTTTTGCCATTAATGGCGCACGTAGGTGCGCCACTATTACCACACCACTAGTAACAAATACTAATGGTGCGCCTCTGGTGCACCATTAGTATTGCAGGTAATAGTGGCGCACCTTGTAGTGCGCCATTACAATTGCTACAAGTGCGCCACTGGTAACTTTTTTTTGAATTTTTTTGCTTTTTTGAATTTTGAAGGCGGGAAAATAGTAGTGGTGCACCGTCTAACCCCCATCGTGCGCCATTGCTATTTTTAATTTTGAATTTGGATCTGGATCTGGCTCATTTTTTTGGCTTGTTTTTTGGCTTGTTTTTTTTGCTTGATTTTTTTCAAATTTCGTTCTCGACCTGGATCTGGTACGTTCTTTGTGCCGGGGGAGCTCCACATGTGGCCGGAAGTAGAGGAGTAGGGAGGAGAGACCGTGAGGAGGAGAGGAGGGAGGAGAGACCGTGAGGATCAAGAGAGGAGGGAGGAGGAGGTCACCGAAGAGGAGGATGAGTACTGTGAGCAGGAGAGGAAGGAGGCGCACCGTGAGGAGGAGAGGAGGGAGGAGGAGGTCGCTGGAGGAGGAGCACCATGAGGAGGAGAGGAGGGAGGAGGAGGTCATCATCGGAGGAGCACCATGAGGAGAAGGTCACCGGAGGAGGAGCATCGTGAGGAGGAGGAGGTCACCAGAGAGTTGGAGATGGAGTGGAGGAGAGGAGGAGATGGAGTGGAGGAGAAGAATGAAGGGGTAAGTGGCTGGCCGGCCCTTTTAAACTTCAGTCCCAACTTAGCAGTAGCGCACCATGCATTGGTGCGCCATTGCTATTTTTTTGAATTGTGAAGGCGGGAAAATAGTAGTGGCGCACTATTCACTGATGCGCCATTGCTAATTTTTTTTATTTTTTCGATTTTTTTGAATTGTGACGGCAGGAAAATAGTAGTGGCGCATTATTCATAAGGTGCGCCATTGCTAACTTGTTTTTATTTTTGTATTTTTTGAATTTTGAAGGCAGGAAAATAGCAATGGCACACCATGCACTAGTGCGCCATTGCTAATTTATTTATTTTTTGCATTTTTTTCGAATTTTTTGCCTCGAGATCTTAAAAGCATTGTAACTTTTTTTCGGTTAGGTTTTTGAGGATTCTAGAAAATCGATAACGGGCATAGCCGGTTGAATTCGGATGTAACTGTTCGAGTAGATGATTTTTCATATAAAAAACTTTTTCATCAGAGGTTAGATGCAAAAGTTACAGTCATTTTTCCGAAACACGGTGGCCTTTTGCAAAAAAAATCAAAATTCATGTTTGTTAATTTTACTAACAACTAGAACACATAACACATTGGCATCTAATTTGTTTGAATTTTTTTTGAAATTTTTTTCATTTTATTTTATTTTTTAAAAAACCTAAAAGGCGATCCATAGGAGGGTGTGTGTGTGTTTGTGTGTGTTTTGTGTGTGAGACGTTAGTAATGGCGCACCCTCCCTGGTGCGCCATTGCTAACCCTAGCAATGGCGCACCAGGGAGGGTGCGCCATTACTAACCTCACACACACACGCAGGCACACCCCCACTAGACATAGCAATGGCGCACCACACCTAGGTGCGCCACTGCTATGCTACATAGTAGTGGCGCACCTAGGTGTGGTGCGCCATTACTATGTCTGGTGGGGGGGATGGACCAAAAAATAGCAATGGCGCACTGGTCATGTGGTGCGCCATTAGTAAAAAAATGGCAATGGCGCACCTGATTCTGGTGCGCCACTGCTATATAGCTGTGGCGCACCACCATCATGGTGCGCCACTAGTAGAGATATTGGGGATAAGCCTTTTTCTAGTAGTGAAGTGTGGAAGGCACTGGATTGATGTGTTGCCGGTGGTTCTTTGGTCAATCATAATGACGCCAAATCGAGCTACCAGCCAGACACCCTTCTCCCTCGTCTGGGGGGCGGAGGCAGTTCTACCAATAGAAATCATATACGGGTCACCTCAAGTGCTCGCCTATGACGAGCTCGAGCAAGAGCAGTTGCGGCAAGATGATGCAACGCTCCTTGAGGAGGACCGTCTTCAAGCTGTTGTGAGAGCTACATGCTACAAGCAAGCTTTGCGCCGCTACCATATCTGCAAAGTTAACGCCAGAAGTCTTGAGGAAGGTGACCTTGTTCTTCGGTGAGTTCAGTCCGCCAAGAATTCCTACAAGTTGATGGCTAAGTGGGAAGGTCCTTATCGGGTAGTACGAGTCACCAGGCCCGACGCAGTCTGCCTCGAGACCGAAGATGGCATTCCAGTGAGAAACTGCTAGAATATCGAACATCTTCGCTAGTTCTACCCATGAGGCGCGGTTGTCGGGCCACCTGGCAACCACCTTTTGTACAAGTCTTGCCGCTTAAGCATGTAATCCTTGGTACAAAGAAAAGCTCAGATCCTGTGCGTAGTTAAATGAAGATAAGTGCTCTGCAAATATAGATTGATTCTCATGTTTACTTATGTACATGCTTATCTGAGATATTGCAATATACTTAATCCCGGCAAGAGATAATGGACCACCAAGGTTCCATGTCCATATTTTCTCTTCCTTCTTTTTCTCAACGGATAGAAGGTTACCTCGCGTGCAGCTTCATCGGGGGGAATGGTGGTGTGGATACCTATGAGCGATGTCGCAAAAAAATCTTGCCGAAAGGAGTACGGCAACGAAAAGATGAGTTGCAAAACCCCAAGATAATTTCTTGTAGTGGACTTATTTTCCTTAGGTGATTTCGGCTTCTGTATAGGAAACCTGCACGCGAAGGAACCTTGTTACGATTGGTTGCATCTGAATTCTGTTTCGAGTCCGCTCAACAGTCTAGGTGGCTGCACTAAAGGCCCCAAGGTCTCTTGCTGGTGGCAACCCCGCCAGCAGGCCGTTAAAGTTTTCAACCGAGTGTAGGATGAATATATACAGAGAGAAATCAAACAAGAAGGATAACATGATAGTTGTTCAAAGCATAACAAGCAATATTACATCGGTCTTGCTGAGATTCTAACATAAAATAAATTGTTCTTAGCATGTGTGGTAGCGAGGAGTAAGGCAGCTAATCCCGACGATCGCCTTTAACCCGCTTGACTTGGCTTACCCTCTCGACGATGGGCGTGACGAGTTCCTCAAGCGCCCCGATGTTTGCACACTTCAGCAGGTGGTCGAGGATGTTGGTGACGTTGAGGCCAGGGTTCTTGTATGCCACCTTGACGACCACCTTGCGGAGAATTGCCTGGAAGAGTTTGTGTGATTTGCTGGCCAAGTAGGCTGCCCGGTCGGAGTGAAGCTGCTCCAAGGCTCCAAGTAGGCTGTCGAAGAACATGGTCACCTTAGCACTCGTGGAGACCCTATCGTCAGGAGAATACATGGGGCCTTCTAGGCCCATGGCGGACAGTTGTTTGGCAAGATTCTCCACGACGTTGAAGAGCTTCTCGGTCTAGATTTCCACCCCATGTACGTAGTCATTCTGGGCAGCAGCAGCGCTCTTGACCCGCTCCTTCTCATCATGGAGGTCCTTGGCCAGAGCCTTCTCTTGGGCCCTAGCGGTCTCGAGGGTCTCGGTCAGCGTGGCTAGCTTCAGGTTCAGGTCATTGACGGACTTGTTGGCTAAGGAGAGCTGCCTGGTCTTGTCAGAAATGGCGACCTGCATCTCCATCAGACTGGCGAGAGCTTTGTCTCTTTTAGTCTTAAGCAATGAGACCTCCTTGTCGAGATTCTCAAGGTTAGCCTCTAGTTCCTTCGCCCACTTCTCCTGCAAGTTCTTGGCGGCCTCTGTAGCTTCGGCAGCATCGACAGCCTCCTTCAGCTTGCCGGTGTGGTCCACAGTTAGAGCCTTGAGCGCCTCCTTGTGCTTTCGCTCTAGTTCATGGGCCCGTCACACAACGAGCTCCTCAAGCTCCACTTCCTTGCTGCAAAGTTTGTCGGCAAGCGCCTTCTTGCGGGCGGCAATGTCTTCCTCTTGGGCATCGAGCAAAATACGACGCTCCGTCAAGCGAGCGTAATCTACGGCAGCTCGTTGTGTGGCCTCCTCCTACGCCTCCTCGGCGTCGGACTACTGCATGAAGAGTTGGCTCCAACCCTGGCTCAGTTGTGTCTAGACGGACTTCAGATCCTGGGAATCTTGGACGAACCAGGCCTGAGTCTCTTCGACATGCTCCTGGATGTTGGCCTTAGCCGCTTCCATAACCGCTGCCCTGGAGTCCAGTTTCTCCTTCCGGGCACGGTGAAGCGCTTGAAGCTTCCGAAAGCTGTCGCCCATGGACTGGAGGAGCTGCTCTTCTTGGGATTTGCTGCTGGCATTTGGATCATCGACGATATCGATCCCAGTAGCAATGATAGCCTCCTCAACAACTTCCCCTTCGGGTGGCACCCCAGTGCTTGCCGTGCTGGGGATACTGACGAACAAGTTGTCGCCAACCTTGCAATACCTGCTTGATGAAGGGGCTTCGGACGTGGGCAGATGATCCTTGACGGACGCCTCCTAGAAGCTGGCGGCTCGGTGGTCAGCGTAGTGCCCGGCACTCCTGTGGTAGGAATGCCGTCAGTGCGACTACTGTCCTCCTCACCGGCCCTCTCGGTAGGCTTCTTGGCGGCCTCCTCCTTCTGCGCATCCATGGCAGCCTCAGCACTAGCAGCCTCGGTGGCAGCGTTCTTGGCGGCCTCGGCAGCAACACTCATGATGGCCTCCTCGGCAGAGATCCTGTCGGCCTCAGCGGTAGCATCCCTGGCATTCTCCTTGATGATGGTATCGACAGCCCTGCCCTCCATCGATGGAATGTCTGAAGGCCGAGAAAGCAAACCAGGCGAAGCAGAGATGGAAGTTTAAGAAGACAAAAAAATCAAACATAATAAAAAGTACCTGCACCAACAACAATTGTCGGCGAAGACCTTCCGGTGCCTGTGCTTGGTGGCTCTCCCTCATCACGGTAAAGCGCACTGCGGGAAGTCCTTGCTAAGGATCCGTCTTTGGTCGGCGTGGATGATGGAGGCGACGTATCGGGGATGGCCACTAATGCTTCTCCCTGTCGCCGTCCTCCTCATGCACGTTCGGTGATGTTAGTAGTAAAGATGCACACCCCGATAGTTGCCAGCGGGAAGTGAGTAATGGGCTCACGCTAGGGGCTCCGCCGGGGACTGAGTCGAGGGCTGTGCCACGGGCTAGTATCCGGGTTGATGATGGTCATCCTTGGCGCGCCTGAGCTGCATGCCGACGACTCCTCAACCATCGAGATCCTCGCCCTCTTCGCGACCCATTGCGCTAGTGTTTCGCATCCCTATGGAGGCAAACCAAGGAAAATCAAATGAGTAAAGTAAAAACAAGAAATTGGAAAAGTGAAAGATATGGCACGATCCTTACTCCTCATCTTCTTCTCCCGAGCTAAGAGTAGAAAGGTCAAAGGCGACCTCTGCCGTGGTGCCCGTGGGAGGACGTGGGGGTGCTCCTGGATCAATTGGCCGTAGCGGGCGCGGGTTGCTGATGAGCTTCTTGCTGCCGTGCGGCCTTGCTAGTCACCCCCTTGCTGGGGACTGCACTACTCGAAGGAGCTTGAGGGACCGGAAGCCCAGAGGCGGTGCTCCGAAGGATGCGCCTCTTCCTTTGCACAAGGGACGGGGCCTCCTCAAGCAGCTCCTCCTTGGCTGCGTCTTTGACAGGGCAGCCCTAGGCGGATGTGCCACCTTGCTCCTCAGCGGTCCCGCCCTGCACGGCAAGATCTATGTTTGGCAATGTTTCCCCTCCACCAGCTTCGTCTTCCAAGAAGCCGGCGCTACCAGCCTCGGCGGCAAGATCCACTTCCTACGCCCTACTGGCTACGTATGCAAGTTCATCCTCAGTGGTCTCGCAGACGACGCCCTCTTCCTCGTGGATGCCCCTCTCCGTCAAGTTAACAAAGAATTCTTATGCCTGCTCTGTAGGCGGCTCGATCCAAGTCGCATCGAGGCTATGGGCATCGAACACCGGCATCATGTCAATGATTCTACCCAAGGCAGAATTGTTGCACAAGGGGACTATGCCTGCCGGCAACTCAGCCTGGGACGCAGCCTCATGATGTTCGCCGCGTTCCAAAAATCCCAAGATGGCCTCCCCTTATTCCGCAAGGGAGCAATGCATCGGCGAAGAAAATTGGAGCCTATCATCTCTATGGTGAGGCCGGCGTTTCTGAGGCGATGAATCCTGGTGGTCGCGACTGTGAGCTTCCCATCCTCAGGGTCGATGGCGCTCCAGTCGTCGCTGCGCACCATTTTGGTCTACCGCTGCAGCAGAAAGGCTCGGGTTTTGCCTCTCGGATCCAACACCATTTTCCCCACCACTTGTCCCACCTCTCGCAGTAGTCCCTGTATGGGTAGCCTTCCTTGGTTCCTGGCCGTGGAATCCAAGTGACGATACCGGAAAGGGCTCTGCCTTGTTGGATGCGGGGGTAAACTAGTGGCGGAAAAGAGCGGTGCTAGGAACAACACATGGGGATTTTACCTAGTTTCGGGCCGCCAAGATGCGTAAAACCCTACTCCTTCTTGGTTGTATTGAGTGTGTTCTTAGTGTTCTAGCTATAGGAGCACTCTAAGCAGCTGCAACGTGTGTGAGCAAGAAGGTCCCGAGACTAAAAGTCCAAAAGTCTGAAAGTGCAGAAGTCCTATACCGTATCGCCCCGGGCCTCCTTTTATACTCTGAAGGGGATCCCAACAGTGGCGTACAGTGCGTACATGGGGTGTATAGAGCCACAGTGCTATCATACCTAACACTAACAGAGTAGGACACACGCATTTAATGAACCATCAGGCATCTCTATCCGACTGTGGGATGGGACGGGAGCCCGTCCCATCGGCACCGCTTAGCCCCTGTCTCACACTATATTTGTATCACTTTGTTATGCTTGGATTTACAAAATTTGGAACCAATTAAAACTTTTGAGTGCATGCTTGTTTGATTCGTGCTTATTTGATTCTTTGGTTGTTTGTGTTTGGCACTCTTAGGTTCTACTCCTCTTCATACCTATCTTCCTTGAACCAAACTTCTTGCCCAATAATCAAGCCATGTGAATAGTGCAAAAAAACTATTTTTACCAAATATTATTTTTACCAAAACGGTTTTAACCAAATTAGGTTTTCAAAAACCCGCGAGTTGAGGATTGCACTACAAATCCTTAAATTGGGTGGATCCTTTTTTTACCAAAGGCTTTATTTCAAACCTACTATATATATGACTTTCCCAAACCACCAAATATTAATTTCAAAGATTATTTTAATATTTTATTTAAAGGGTTTTTCTTCAGACCAGAAATGGTTTTTCATAGGGAAAAATTATTTTAATGCTTTGAAAATATTTGAGAAAATTTAGGGAAACTCAGCGGACATATATTTCCCATATATATGAGTTTCAACACATGGTTATGTTCAAAATCATGGGAAAAACCCTCAAAACCCTTTCTGTCCAAATCAAGATTTTAAAATATTTCTATAAGAAAAATTCTCAATAAATTCCAAGAAAATTCCAGCAAGTCAACATTGTCATAGGTGATGATCTTGCAAAGTTTCATCTCAATCCAAATTGTTTTGATTCATCAAAATACTCCAAAACCCTGCTTGTCCAGATCTAAATTTGAACAACTTTACATTGTGAAGTTTCTTCCCTTGACCCCAAACTTTGTGGATATATTCTAATTAGGAAATAATGGTCCTACACCAAGTGGTGCATGAGGGGGATTATCTTAGCATGACTAGATCTACAGAAACCAGATTCTGTTAATTTCTAGGGTTTCACAAAGATACATTGTGAAATTTCTTGAATCAAGCTCAAACTTTGTTTTCAAGACTAATTTTAATCACCATTTGGTCCTGTCAAATGTTATGACAAGCAAGGCCCATTTGCTTGCCCTAATATCCATCAAACAGCTTCTGCCAGAATGGCAAAAACCCTGTTTGACCCCCTTCTGCTATTCTCCATCACCCCAAAATTTTACCACAACCTCTTACTGATGTGCTTCATGCTCAGAAACTTTATTATGGCCAAGGATCAGTGTTTAGTTGGGGTAAAAACCATTTTTACCCACTGGACAGCATGGCCAGCACCCATATTGCCTCCCCCTCCTCTCATCTCTACCCTCCCTAGCTTTCGCTAGCTCCTAGAGCATCTTCAGATTGTCTAGGAGCTATGAGACACGAAGTGACGCGTCTAGAGCACGCAAGCATGCCATGGCATGGAAAATGCATGCTCTAGAGCATGCTACAGTGCATGTCCACATTGTAGCAGGAGCATCCCGAGGTCCCTCGACAGCTTTGGGATGGGGGAAGCTGGCCCTCGAGATTCCCTCGACGTCCACAACCCTCAAAGGCACCGTCCCCCTCCTCCTTCTCTCTCCAATAGCAGCTATCGCGTGTGCCCGATAACCGCCCGCGTCCGCCAGTCGTTGCCCGCGTCCCTGGCCTACCTCGCGTGGGTTCTCCTCTCCCCCTAGCTATCGGCATGCCCTAGCAATACCGCAGACACACCCTTGCCCCCTGTCCTCGACCCCGAGCTCGCTGGCGCACCCGAGCTTGGTGGACCACCGGTCGCCTATAAAAGGGCCTCCCTGCATCACGTTCTCCCCTCCAAATCCCTCCTCTCCCTTCCACTCGCCCTCCGGGAGCCCAGCTTGACCTCGCCGTGTTTGAGCGCTCGAGATCGAGTCGAACCTCTCTATGGCATCGCCGCTGTCGATCTCCGGGTACGCCCCCTCTCCGCCCTCCTACTTCTTCGCTCGCTCCTCCCTCGCCCCACAGATGCCTTCCTACTCCCCGTCCATTTTGCAGTACGGGACGGCCTTGGCGACCTCCTCCCATAGCTCCTCCACTGCGGGACCTCGTCGCCGGCGACCTACACCTCCCCATCGACCATCTCCGCCACCTCCCGAACGACAGCGGCCTCCTGAGTCCATCCCCGCCCTCAGATCCCCTTGTCGTTCCCTCCTTCGCCGCTGGTGAGCTTTGCCGCCCCTGTCCAGAGGTGGGAGATGACAGGTGGGACCCCCTGTCATACCCACACCCCTCTCCCTCTCCCTCTCTCTCGCTGACGCTGGGGCCCGTGCGTGAGGTTCAAACCTACCGCGCGCGCACCCGCAGCTCAGCTGGACCGGCCTGGCCGGTTGGGCCGAGTGCGGATGGGCATTTGGCCCAAGACATAGTGGCCTTTTCTTTTTCTTTTTAGCAGAATTTCCAAAAATCCCACAGGATTAAATAAAATTTCCATGTCAAATATTTTCCACCATAAACCTTGAAATATTTGTAGAATTTTATAGTGTCATTTGTAAAATATTTTCAAAACTTTTTATGCACTGCATTATTTTAAAACCTGTTTTAGCCATCTTTTGGCCTCTATTAAAATAGTTTTTCACAACAAAACCTTAGAGAAATATTCTTAGAATAGCTTGTAGTATTTATCGAAATATGGTAGCATTTTATCAGTAGATTTTTGTGCTTTGTTTTTGTGTGATGCTTATTATTCCCGTTATTTATCGCGACGATAGATTGCTATTGACGAGGAAGTTGGACCCGAAGACTTTGAAGACTCCGAAGACTTTGTTGAGCCAGGCAAGTAGCCCTTTGACCATGTTAAGAAAATTTTTCATGCATGGCATATAGCACTTGTTGTTTCGATGATTTGATCATGGTGTGGTGTTCCCCCTTCGGTGGGATGCCTCCGTTGCCCTACCATTGATACTTGCATCATGCATGACCCTACCATTGTTATGAGGGTTGTACGGGTGGGAGTAGTTAGGATGCTAATAGATGCTACGCAAGTGGGCTCGGGATTATGCATGGAGATGGAACAAAGAAGTGATTTCAAAAACCTTTCAAAACCCCGTCGGGTGTCACTAATGCCCGAGGGAGATGATGATGAGTTGTGTAACCACTTGAGAAAGAAGTGGTGTACCGGAAAAAGTTGAGGGTGTGTTTTCAAAAACGGAGAATTTTAAGATTTCCTCCCCGTCCCAACCTTACATGCACAACCACGATACCCCTTATGGGACGGGGCTTTGTTGAGTACTTTGGTGGGTACTAGCAAGGAGCCCGCATTACTAGTGGCGGGAGTGGCGTGGTCACTCTTGATACGGGGTCGTGCCAGTATGGACGATCATGCGCTGTTCTCAAAGGCACCGGGCACACCGTTGGTCCCTACATGGATGCTACGTGTTATGTACATCATGTGGGATGTGTACCAATCGAGTGGACTCTTTGTTTAGTATCACCAGGGGAAAGGCATTGTTCGGGTGCTTACCTCGGGTACGTTAAATACCCTGAGTCGTGGATGACACGGAAGTTCCCCGAGTCTTGTGGGTAAAGTGTGCAACCTCTGTAGAGTGTAAAACTATTCGAATAGTCGTGTCCACGGTCATGGACAGTTGGAGGTCCTGCTTAAACTGCGTCTGATGTTTTTCATCAACTTGGTGTGCGTGTGAGTGTGAATGACATAGAGATGGTACTTGAGCTAAGTCCGATGACTTGGCATGATGGTGAACACGAGATGTTCAACCTCCGCTTAATGATAACTGAGACTGTTCACAGGAGTACCGTTAACAATTGATGCATGCTTACTCAGGTTACTTGATCATACCGTTGCACTTAAAATCAGCTTTCTGCAAAAACATACCTACTTATTGCTTTATGATGCATTTTTATACCGCATTCCATAACTTGGGTTGCTTGTGAGTACATTCAAAGTACTCATTGGAGTGCCACTGGTTATTTAATTGGCCAGGCATGGAAGAAAAGGAGTACAGTGATGAGTTTGTTGGTGACGAACATGCAAACTAGGATGCTTCCTAGTAAGAATGCATGTAGGTTTAAGACAGATGACATGGGTTCACGCTCTCGATCAAGATTTCCGTTGTTTGTCATGTTTTAGTGTTTGGCCCTTGTGGCCCTATCTATGTAACACTAGACCTTCGTCGTCTTTATTTGTGTAAGACACTCAATTTGAATGTAAGACTGTTGTTATTCAGCTTCTATGTGTTCAGTGAGCATTGATCTCTGGGATCACTCTACACGTGCATTCGGTGATCACGACTTATGAGTCGGGGTCCCCTCAGAGCTGGTATTAGAGCCATCCTGACTGTAGGAAGCCCTTAGTTAGCATGGACGCTAGTTAGGATAAAAACCATTTTCAAACTACACCTAGCACCAATACTTAGGAGTTCTACACTATTTACCTCTTCTATTCTTCATGCAACACTCTCCTGACTCTCCTCCCTTCAAACCTTTGTAGATGGTCGTCGTACCTGAAGCCCTCCTAGCATCCGGCTTTCCCTTACTCCTTGGGGATAGCTTGGAGAAGTGCCAGTTTCGCTGACCACCCGTTTTCCTCTATCACGAGCACTGGGTCGATGTAGTCACGAAGGAGTACCACGTTAATGTGATCATGAAGGCAAATGACTCCCCGACCAGTTGGTCCTTTGAAGGACCACAGATGGAGACCGTTGCACTCGCAGTCGTGATAGCTGCACGGAAGGCACTCATCCACCTTCAAGGGATCATCCCAGAGATGGCTGACGAACCAGCTACTCGCTATCTACCCTTCAGGAGGGATGATATTGGCGAGAGTTGGACATTGGTTACATACAAGGAGGATGGGGCACCACTAAGATTCCAGACCTACTTCAGCCTCTCCACCAACAGTCTGGCTCATCACTTGATTAAGGAGTCCGTGAAGCTCCGCAAGGAACTTCACCACACCCGGGAGCTACTTCGACAAGCCAAGACGAAGGCAGACTGGATCAAGAAGGATGGAGACCCTAGGGACGCCTGGCTATCACTTAAAGAGGAGGAGCACCCCCACCTAGAGATGCACCCACACGTCGTCATCGCATGAGTGCCAAGGAGTACCATGAGCTCTTCACAGACCCGCCAATGAAGCGTCGTCAGGATGGACCTCCTCGTTCCCCGACCCCTTCGACCGGAAATGATGCTGGTTCAGATGATGAATAGGAGGAAGACCCAGAGGAGCGTGACTACGAGACCGAGCACTCCACCACCTGAGTCCGAGAACACCTAGGGTAGGTTCAGTCATGTACCCCTCATGCAAAGTCGAGTACATGTAGTGGTTCATATGAAACCATGTGTGCTTGTTGTTTGCTTTGTTGTTTGTGTTCCGATGCAAGTCACGCTTTTTTCCTTAGGCAACATGTAAGCGACTCCATCGTCTATCTTACCCTAATATATGTGTTGGTATTTTGACCTTTGTTTAACCACACTTGCACTCGACCAACCCCCTTAGGTGCGCTTTTCCATTGTTGCTTTTCCCCTCGTCTATCCATGTTGTTTGACTTGGCTGTTCCAAACAGGATGGTAAATGCTACCCGCAACAGCTCCTTCACCAACCCTGAAGTCAGTAACTCAAGCCAGCAACAAGGAGCTGGTGGGGCTGCTCAGGCGGGAGGACACCAGGAGCAGCCACAAGGAGACATTCCTCCGCCACCACCTGCACAAGAGAACATGACCATAGCTTCGTTTCTCCAAGTTCTCCGAGAGGAACGCCAAGCCAAGAATGCTGCTATTCAACAGATGGCTCAGGTTCTTGTGAACAACTAGCAGCAAGGAAGGAACGACAATGGTTGCACCACTCTGTCTGAGTTCATGAGGAATTCACCCGCAACCTTCACCGAGATTGCCGAACCCTTGGATGCTGACAAATAGATCTGCACCATCGAGGACCTCCTTGCACTGGTTAATTGTAGTGAGGATCGTGAGAAGGCATTTTATGCCTCTCACTACCTCGGAGGTACCGCCCGAGCTTGGTGGGATGGATTCAAGGTCATGCAAGGTGAGCGAGTGATCACTTGGAATGACTTCAAGGAAGGATTCCGCACCGCCCACATTCCTTCTGGGATCATGGCTATCAAGAAGAGAGAGTTCCGAGCACTGAAGCAAGGAAGTGTCTCTGTCAAGGAGTACCTGTAGAAGTTCAACCTGCTGTCAAGGTATGCACGTGAAGATGTCAACACGGAGGCTGCCAAGAAGGAATGCTTCATGGAAGGACTTCAACAGACCCTGCAGTATCAGCTCATCGTCTACGACTGTCGTACCTTCTTTGACCTGGTGAACAAGGCCCACATGCTGGAAGACAAGCGTCATGCCATAGATGACACTCGCAAGCGCAAGATGATCACCAAGGGTTGCTCCAGTAGCCAGAAGCCTCACCCCTGGCAGCCAGCCCTAGCCAAGCCGGCCTATCAGCCATAGCAGGCTAGACCTCCTACGCCTCATCCGAGCTACCAGCCTCAGCAGTACGCCAATCCCAGGCCAACTTACAACAACCCCAATAACAACAACGGTGGCTGGAACTACAACAACAACCCTGGACAAATCGCTAGCTTTGGATGTGGTCATCTAGGGAACATCTCTAGGTTGTGTCCCAACAATAAACCAGATGCACCATGCCCCAATGCGCCAAACCAAGGTCAATCTCATGGAGAACCACCAAGGAACCCCGCTCCCCGCAACCAGCCCAACAATGCCAAGGGTCATGTGAATCACGTCCCGTAAAGCAAGCCTAGGAAGACCCAGATGTCAAACTCGGTACATTCCTTGTCAACTCAACCACAACAACAGTACTATTTGATTGTGGAGATTCGCATTCATTTGTCACCCAAAAGTTTGCTATAGAGAGTGGCATGAAGCCTACACCCCTGGGATAGGTTGTAAGGAAGTTGAGATTAACATCAACGGGGTTGATTTCCTAGCAGACCTTATCATCTTGAAGTCAGAAGGCATGGATGTGATCCTAGGCATGGACTAGTTAACCAAGCGCCAAGGCTTGCTAGACTATGCCAAGAGGATTGTCACCATGACCAATAGCCAAGGAGTGGAACTCAAGTATGTTCCCAACCTTGCCTCCACTCAAGCCCCTTAGGCTAACTGTCTATCAGGAATTGAGTTGGATCAAGTGCCAGTGGTATGTGAATACCCAGATGTATTTCCCGATGAGCTGCCCGGAATGCCTCCTGACCGCAACATTGAGTTCATCATTGAGCTAATGCCTGGAACAAGGCCCATCTATCAGAATCCCTATAGAATGGGATCTAAAGAGTTGTGCACGATCACTGCATGACTCATTCCCTTGGACTCGTTCCCGTGGACTTGCTCCCGTGGACTCGTACAACCGACCGACCAAATGCTAGGGTCACACGGGTGCACTTGGGTAGTCTGTCGTGACCCATGCTCGCTTGGGGTCTGGCCCGACTTGTCGAGGATGTAGGAGCTGGCCCTAGGTTCCAGCGAGGACCGGTGGGGGCTGCTGGCGTCATGAGATGGGCGTCGCCTCGCGCCTCCTAGTACGCCCACCGAGCCCAGGGAGGATGACCAGAGACTCATCTATGCCGTGCCCGGGTGCTCGAGCAACTCTACAATGACCATGTTGACGAGTGCCCGTGTCGAGAAGGGAGCAACACCGGCTACCATAGCATACACGACCTCACGAGCGACTCTCGTTCGGGCTGGTATGCACAACCTCCGAGGGTGGCTTTTGGGGTTGGTCTCACAAGGATGCCCGGCGTTGGCAACCTCAGGAGGCACACTCGTTGGTAGGGACCTGCCTTGAGAAAGCATCTAGGTCTAGGGACCGGAGGTCACTTGACTAGGGACGGAGGGTGGAACACATGCCCATGTCCCCGGGTGGACGGCCCCAGCCCATGCACGGAGGGTGGAACTCACGCCCATATCTTTAGGCAAGATAATCCCAACCTCGAGATGGAGGGTGGAACACACGCCCATGACTTCGGGGTGTGCGACGCTTGCTTGGAGACGGATGGTGGAACACACGCCCATGTCTCCGGGTCAGGCTTCGTTCGATCACCAGTGGGGGATCACGTACTCACCCATGTCCGCAGGCCCGGCTCGGTCCGCCTGGGGACGGGGTCTAGTGTACTTGACTAAGGACCCCGGGCGCCCCAGCAAGGCATGCTAGGGCGCAGCCTCGGGTGTCAGCCTTACGCATAACGGAAGGGCCCCATCGGGTCCGGTCCGCAGCGCAGGGGGTAGCGCCATCACCACGACAAAGGCATCCGGCCACAGGCTCTGGAGTGCCCAAGGCCCTCTCCCGGGGAGGGCCTTCTCATCAAAGAGCACGGGGGGCTCACCCTATGCTCGAGGGCCCGTCCAAAGCCGACCCTACTTCGCCATGCCAAGCTTGGAGGCTAGAAGTGGGCTTCATGCCCGAGGGGCATGGAGCTCCCTATACACCACCAGGACCAACCCGTGACACTCTCACGTTATAATGAGTGGGTTGTATATGCCTGGAGCCCCCCGAGGATGCGGAGGGGTTCCTTCCCATGCCCAAGTGGCAGCCCCATGCTTCGTGCTGGCGGACAACACTGCCCTACAATGGCTATGCCCGCGCAACATGGATGCCCTATGCTCCGCGTTGGGGAAGACGAATACGAATATGAAGAATAGCCTAGGTGACAAACGCGGCTGTTGCTTGCTCCTTTTTGTATTGAAAGTTGCCGCCTTTTGGGCTCCTTTTTGTATTCGAAGTTGTTGCCTTATGGGAATGAAATTTGGTGTTTCTTGCATCTTTCTTATGGAGGGAAGGGGTCTCTCTCTCTCTTTGGTAACAATTTCCGTTTTGCGCCTCACTTTCTTTGGGATATTTTGCGGTGAGCGTCTCCCCCGTTCCCTGCAAGCGTCTGGGAAGCCACGGCATGACGCGGGGGAAGTGCTATCGCACAGCCTCCACCAAGGCCCAGGCACCTGGATGCCCACACGGCATGGACAATCGGGTCGGTGGGAACCCTGGGGAAAAGGGAGCGCGGCGCTACATACCTCATCATATGGGAGCACACTGAAAGGTCTTTTCCAGAATACATTAGAGTTGCTACCAGGTCACATGCATAATCCTATCAGGTAAACAAGAAAAGTATTCATGGGGGCATGCAGTTAACGTTGCTCTCGGCATCACCACCACCGTCAGCCTCACACTCCTTCGCACTAGCATGGTCCTCAGGTTCATCAGAAGAAAGCACCACTATCAAGTCTTCCACATGGTCCTCAACCCACTCGGCAAGGGCAACGCGGATCACTTCAGTATGGGGGCAAGCACCGCCTTGAAGTCAAAGTGCGTGTCAAAATGAAGGAGATGGCTAAAGATGCGTGAGGCCGCTAGTGCGAGGAAATCACGGTGTTTCTCCTCCATAAGTTCATTGATCTTCAACGCGCCCCCTTCAAGGCACTCCACAACCCTGGAGAAGAAGCCCAGATACCCGCCGTCGTAGGGGACGAGGGGGCTTGGGACGCTTTCACTATAGATGTCACTCAACGCCCGGTGGGACCTCCTATTGAGGGACTAGAACATCTTGGAAAGCGTGTGTTGAAGGCTATGGGCCCGACTCGCCTTGTCCGAAGCCTTCTCCACAAGAGAGGTCACTACCTTCACCTACTTGAAGTGGGAGGACACGTCGCCCTCGACAGCAGCTTAAGCATCCACCGCGACATCCTGTCATCGCTCTGCCACCACTAACCTCCTCCTGAGGTCATTGTCCTCGCTTTTCAACTGGTCGTGGCGCCTGCATAAACGAGACTCCTAAAGCTTCAACTTGGCGCGATAATCTTGGAGAAGGGAGTGATGAACCTCTGCCACCTTTTGTCGGCCTCCTCCTGAAGGTGTGCCTCGCGGGTGGTGAGGTATTACTCGGCAAGCGACACCTGGCCGTCCCTCACCTCTACCCTCTCCAGCTCCAGGCTCTACTCCAATGCCTCCATGACCAATGTGTCTTCAGGCACATGGGGGTTGGCACCGCCAACAGGGAACTCGATCGCTGGGCCATCAAGTGCGGCCTTCCGCGCTTCGATGTGCCTTTCAAGGGTGGCATTGGAGGCTTGAAGCTCCTCGAAACGTTCCTCATAGGCCTTGCACCAGCTCTTGGTAGCCAAAGGCTCAGCGAGGGCACGCTCGCGGGCCTGCACCACCGTGGCAAGGACCCCTCTGCGCCTGCACGGGTGCGCTCGTCCTACAGGCAGCTGAGGTTCACGGTGACTCCAAGACAATGCTATTCCTGCACAAGGCGCTGGCGCTTCATCTCCAAGTGGGCGTCGGCATCGGCGAGCTACACCCTCGGGCATCCCAGCGCCTTCGTCGTAGTTTGGAGCAAACCTCACCGCACGATGCTTCGGTCACTTGGGAGCTCGAGGGCCCATCCAGGATATCCTCCTTCTCTAGGATGGATGGGAGAGGCATGCGAGGGGCCACGCAGCCCAGACGCCTCCTCGGGGGCTGGGGGCTCCCACCTATCCTCCCCAGGAGAAGGACGTGCCCCCTGAGCCCCCACGTCTTCACTCCATAGGGGGCTAAGGACATGACAATGTTGGAAATATGCCCTAGAGGCAATAATAAATTAGTTATTATCATATTTCCTTGTTCATGATAATCGTATATTATCCATGCTATAAATTGTGTTGATCAGAAACTCAGATACATGTGTGGATACATAGACAACACCATGTCCCTAGTATGCCTCCAATAGACTAGCTCGTTGATCAAAGATGGCTATGGTTTCCATGTCATGCACATGAGATGTCATTTGGTAATGGGATCACATCATTAGCAGAATGATGTGATGGACAAGACCCAAACTACAAACGTAGCATTATGATCGTGTCAGTTTATTGCTACTGTTTTCTGCATGTCAAGTATATGTTCCTATGACCATGAGATCATGCAACTCACTGACACTGGAGGAGTACCTTGTGTGTATCAAACATCGCAATGTAACTGGGTGACTATAAAGGTGCTCTACAAGTATCTCCGAGGGTGTCTGTTGGGTTGGCATGGATCAAGACTGGGATTTGTTACTCCGTGTGACAGAGAGGTATCTCAGGGCGCACTCGGTAATACAACATCACAATAAAGCCTTCCAAGCAATGTGACTAAGTTTTAGTCACTGGATCTTGTATTACGAAATGAGTAAATAGACTTGTCGGTAACGAGGTTGAACCAGGTATGGAGATACCGACGATCGAATCTTGGGCAAGTAACATACCAAAGAACAAAGGGAACATCATACGGGATTAATTGAATCCTTGACATAGAGGTTCGACTGATAAAAATCTTCGTAGAATATGTAGGAACAAATATGGGCAACTAGGTCCCGATATTGGTTATTTACCGTAGAGGTGTCTCGGTCATGTCTACATAGTTCTCGAACCCCCAGAGTCTACACACTTAAGGTTCGGTGATGTTTCGGTAGCATAGAGTTCTGTATGGTGGTAACCGAAGGTTGTTCAGAGTCCTAGATGAGATCCCGGACGTCATGAGGAGCTCCGAAATGGTCCGGAGGTAAAGATTGATATATAGGAAGTCCTGTTTTGGTCGCCGGAAAACTTTCGGGCTCATCGGTAGTGTACCGGGAGTGCCGATAGTGTACCGGGAGACCATCGAGAGGGGTATTTCGACCCAAGAGGCTACATGGGCTGTGGGAGAGTGAATACCAGCCCTTAGTGGGCTGCTGGAATTCCCACACAAGGCCCATGCCACTGGGAGAGAAAGCCCAAAAATAAGGAGTCCTAGTCCTACTAGGATTGGAGGAGGATTCGTCCTCTCCTCCTTGGTTCGGCCGACCCAAGGGATGGCTTCTTGGGAGGCAAGCCTCCTCCTCTCTTCCTCCTATATAAACTAGAGGTTTTAGGGTTTTTGGCACTAGATTTTCAGCCACGTGCTACCCGTTCCTCTAGTGCATAGTTTCTCCTCTAGATCGGTTTTCTACAGTGCTTAGGCGAAGCACTGCCGGAATTGCTCCACCACAATTGCCGCGGCGCCGTCACGCTGCCGGAGAACTCTTCTACCTCTCCGCTCCCTCTTGCTGGATCAAGAAGGAGGAGATCGTCATCGAGCTGTACGTGTGCTGAACGAGGAGGTGCCGTCCGTTCGGCGCTAGATCGGAAGGATCGTGATCAAGATCGCGAGACGGATCATGATGAGATCGCAGGACGGATCATGATGAGTTCGCGAGACGGATCATGATGAGTTCGCGAGACGGATCGTGATGAGACTACACCAACCGCGTTTCTTAACGCTTCCCGCTTAGCGATCTACAAGGGTATGTAGATCCACTCTCCCTCTCGTAGATGCTCATCACCATGGATAGATCTTGCATGTGCGTAGGAATTTTTTTGTTTCCCATGCAACGTTCCCCAACAAGCGGGACACGCCCTAGGGAAGGCCCTCAGTGGGTGGCGTAGCCCCTTCCTCGGGAGCTGGAGGCCACGGGTGAAGAAGATCGCGGGAGGCTCGCGCTCATGTCTTCCTAAGGACTGTGTGGGCTCAGGAGCGGGTGACCTTCCAGCCAGAACCTCGCAAGAAGCGGAAGATGGGGCCGCAAGGGGCCCATCGGCCCCAGGAAGGGGCGGCAGCGACACCGGTGCTCCTCTGCCGGTGGGGAGCCTGCGTAACACTTCCTCTTCATCGACACCCACGACGCTAGGGAGCAAACGCCCCTAGGCACCTTCCTCTTCTGGCCTGCGCGGGGGCCGGGGGACAATGTACCGATGACTGGCACCTGTCATTCTGCGGCGGATGCGGTGACCTCTATCATTGACGGGGAGTCTACATAAACCCCGAGCTGGCCTAAGACGAGAGCCTGGGGAGTGGGCGACGAAGGACGCCCCACCTCAGCCACGGGAGAATCCGTGGCTTAAGGGTCCTCGGGGCTCAAGACCCTCGCGAGGGGGTCACCTTGGGGACGCGCTCCCTCCGGGGGAGGGAATCCCCACTTGTCGAAGCACTACATCTTGTGGGCGAGGGCTTCCTGGTCCTTGTAGTTGTACAAGGGGAGGCCGCCCTACGAGAGCTCGTCCGATTCACCACCGGTTAGGCCACAGAGCAGCTCGCACAGCACACTAGGAGAAAGAGACGGGACCTAGATCCTCATAGAGTCGCGAGGGCCTGTGAAGGCCCACATCAAGAGGGAGTGGCGCTGGAGGGGAGTAATTCGTCGGCATGTGAACTCCAACACCACCATCACCATCGTCACACCCGCCTTCTTCAGCTCCGCCAGCCTGACCAAAAACCACACAAGTCGCGGGTCGACAAGCTCCTCGTGCTTACACCATGGATTTAGCACTACGAGGACTAACGGAGGTTGGAAGAAGGGGCCGGCCTTAGCAGCATCAACGTACACCCACTGCCACCTGAATCCTTTTGCCCTCGGCGAGTGTCTGGCATCGAGGGCCCCATCAGCCGATGCGTCGATTGCACCCAGGGACACACATCTGGAGCACTGTCCTCCTGAGATCAACTCAAGGGAGAAGAAGTGGCGAAGCAAGGCCACGAAAGGGAAGACGCCAACGAAGTCCTCGCACAGAAATGCGAAGGCCGAAAGGATGATGAGGGAGCCGGGGTCAAGGTGGAGCACATGGATCTGATAATGTGAAAGCACATCGGAGGGAAAGCTTCAGAACGGTGGGACCAAGCGAGAGAGAAGGGCATGGAGATGAAGGGGGGCAACGGGGGCCTCAAGCTCGCTCTGAGGCCACAATCCCAGACAGATCTTGGTCGCCCCCCCATTCATTGGAACTGGGGACGACCACCAGCCAGACCTTTTCCAACCCCTCAAGATTCACCACCAGGGACCGGCCCAACGCGCGATCCAGCAGAGACAAGGTCCCCGGTGCCCTCAAGCCCTCACCCTCTCTCTTCTTGGGGGCATGTCAAGGGACCGAGACAGGGCACGCATGGAGATTTGGTGAAGAAGGCGAAAGCCACGGAAGAGGGGAAAACAGATGACGAGATCGATGGGAAACAAAGACAGCTTGTTCGCGTGCGCCGAGCAATTTGACAGACCTTACAGTTGCCAGACCAGCATGAGCAAGAGGAGCCGTTGGCCTCTCGGAGATTTTTGCATGTCAAGCCTGGCCCACAGGCTATCGGGGCCCGCGGCACTTCGGGCCACCTTCAATGGCTTTGCCTAGAAGCCAACTCGGGCGAGCCTTGGGCCCAGGGTCTACTATCGGCGTTCTGGGAATGGGGGTACCCAGACCTTCCAGCCTGTGGCCCAGAGCACGGCCCACTCTGATGGCCAGTACGGCCAAGCGCGGCCTCACTCAAGACAAGGCCCTCACAAGAGCCTGAGCTCGCGAGGAAAACAACACCAAGACCTACAAGGAATAGGCCTCCTTAGGCCCCCTCTAGAGCGGTTGATATCTCTATGCTGCGCTTGGCCTCGGGAGACCAAGGATGATTTAAGGTGGGACAAGCCCACAACTGCGTGTCAGGTGGTAAAGTTTCCCCTTTGGTGCAAAGGGAGCGAGGATGTACGCAGGTTCCCAAGGCGCCACCCAAAGGTTTCCATTCTGGTGCAACAAGACCATGACCAAGAGCCCCGCAGGACGGATGTCATCGCCGAGCCCACCTTTGCATCATCAGCAGATACTTTACTGGCAAAGACCACCTTTTGTCAGGGTAAAGATGTACTCCTGTCCCACTTTGAATTTGGCCGTTGTGGGATCCCTTGCCACCATAGCGATAAGGGAAGAGGACCCGGGCCAATATAAATAGAGGCTAGGCTGCACCATGGAGGAGGACAACAAAACAGAGAGATAACAGAAGAGATGCAACACCACAAGAACGCCCTCGCAAGGCAATTCACCACTATACTAGTTCGTCCACAAACCTCCTCGCGAGGCAATCCACAAAAGCAGGAGTAGGGTTTTACGCTTCGCAGCGGCCCAAACCTAGGTAAATCATCGTGTGCAATCTTCTTCCTCGTCATCGTGTGAGTTTATCGTCCTAACCATCGAGTTGTGAACTAGGTGGGGTGAAGATGTTGGGGATATTCGCACACGCCCCTGTGTTCGAACTTCCTTGGGTTTTTGTGGAGCCCGAGAATTGATGGTTACTTGATAGTTAGTGATGGTATTCCCCGACAACGGCGCGAGAAATCCTTCCTGATACTCATGATCTGCATTGGTTTTTCTGTGAAGAGGAACGGGTAATCACAACACAAAGTGGATAAGTATTTCACTCAGTTAGGAAACCGAGCTTTATCAAACCAATAGGAGTACCAATCCTCAACCATCTTCAACGGATGCACACAAAAGAGCAAATAACTTGCACCCAACGCTGGCGAGAGGGTTGTCAATCCCCTTGATCTTGTTATGTGCAAGTAAGTGAGTTGTGTAGATAATAGTAAAGTGCAAAATAAATTCAATGGTAATAAATAACATCAAGGTAATGATAGAATTTGTCAATTTATAAGTGAATAGACCCGGGGGCCATAGAGTTCTCTAGTGGCATCTCTCATAAGCAAAGCATACGGTGTGTAAACAAATTATTGATGGGCAATTGATAGAAAAGCAAATAATTATGCGATGTTCACGGAAATTATCATATGTATATAGGCATCACATCCATAAGCAACTAGGTCGACTCCTACCTGCACCAACAACTATTACTCCACTTCGAGAGTGCTTCTATGCTTCCCTCTCTACGTATTAAGTTCATGACAAACAGTGTAATGCTTGGAGAACAATGACATGATGTAGACAAAGTAAACTCAACCAATATGAATAAACCCCATCGTTTTATCCTTAGTAGTAACAACACAAAGACGCAACTTGTCCCCTTCTATCACTGGGATATAGAAACTCGTCAGGTTGAACCTACTACAATACACCACTCCCACTAAAAAAATCCATCTAGTTGGCCAAACTATCTATGTACATCGGAGAGCTATATGAAGCTATAATGATCATGCAAATAGGAATCATAGTAATCAGGTTTGAGTCAAATAGTTTTCATGATTATCTGAACATAAACTGAAAATTCATCGGATCCCAACAAACACACCATCAAATGAATTTTATTAGATAGATCAAGGCAAAGATCCAAGGAACATTGTATTGAAGATCAAGAGAGAGAGAGAGATTCCATCTAGTTACCTCCTACGAACCAGTAGGTCTATGGTGAACTACTCACACATCATGGTGAGGGTAGAAAGGTTGATGAAGAGGCCCTCCATGATCGATCTCCCCTCTGGCAGGGTGCCGGAACGGAGGTGTAGATGGCCTCCTGTCGAAAAGAGACTTGGGGCAGCGGAAAAAGTGTTTCGGGAGCTCTTCTGGTGTTTCTAGGGTATATGTGAATTTATAGTCTAGAGACGACGTCGGAAGGCACTCCATGGGGCCACCACATATCTGTTCGAACCCCCCCTTAGGCGGCAGCTGGATGGGTGGTGGGCCCCTGGTCTACCTCCCGACCCTCCTCCGAAGCTTCTAGGTCTTGTATTGGTCCAGAAAAAATCACCAAAAAGTTTCATGGCAATTGGACTACGTTTTGTATGGTAACTCTGAAAAAGCAAAAACATGCAGAAAACTAGAACTGACATTGGGCACTGTGTCAATAGGTTAGTGCTCAGAATGTTAGAAATTGGTAAATAAATACCCAAAAGTATCCTATAATGATAATATGTCAACACAGAACAATAAAAAATTCTAGATACGTTGGAGACATATCATGACTTAATGCCGCCAAACGTCCTGCTTGTGTTTGTACGTGTTTGAGCTTTGGTGGTACTTCCAGATGGTCGAAGGCTCATAGTTTTTCCAAATTGGCCTGGATTCCTCTGCTGGATATGATAAAGCCAAGAAGTCTGCCGGCTGGGACTCTAAAGACGCATTTCTTCGGATTGAGCTTAATTTGTTATTCTTGTAGGCTGGCGAATGTATCGCAGAGGTTGTTTGCCAACTGTCCGACATGTTTGGTTTTGAAAACCACATTGTCAATGTAGGCCTTGGCGGTCATCCCAATGTGTTTCTCCAGGCATGAATGAATCATGCGTTGGTATGTGGCACCGATGTTCTTTAGTCGAAGGTCATCGTGTTAAAACAGAACATCCCATAAGGTGTGATGAATGTTGTTGCTACCTCGTCATATTATTCCATCGTTATTTCATGATATCTTGAATAGGCGTCGAGAAAACTTAGTAAGTCATGCCCTGCTATGGCATACACGTTTTGGTCGATACATGGTAATGGGAAGGGGTCCTTGGGACAGGATTTATTGAGGTCTTTGAAATGGATGCACAAGCGCTAGGACCTATCCTTCTTTGGTACCATGACAAGTTGGCGAGCCAATCAAGGTGCTTTATATCTCGAATGAATCCGGACTCTAATAGATTAGCCGGTTTCTCACCCATTGCTTGACGCTTTAGTTCAGAGAGCCGTCAAAGTGTTTTCTTGACATATGTATGCCATTTAATATGTTTAGGCCGTGTTCTCAAAGCCTATGTGGTATACCCGACTTGTTGAAAGGGTGCCAGGAAAATATATTCTAATTTTCCTTAAGGAAATTGCGTAGAGCCACCTCAATCTTGGGATCGAAGTTCGCCCCAATGGAGGCCATTTTAGATGGGTCTATGGGGTGTACATGGAACTTGACTATTTCGACAGATGGCTTGAATAAAGTAGACTTCGGCCGTTTGTCGAGGATGATATCGTCTCGATCAACTTTGGTACATAGTGTGGTCAGCTCCTCAGCCATGGGGGCTTCAGACCCGGAGTGCTCTTTTGGGGTCATTCGAGATAGTAATGATCCTCTTTGGGCCCAACATTTTGAGCTTCATGTAGTGGTACTACATTGAGTTTGGAGAAGGTGTCCCGCCCCAGGAGGGCATGATACCCACTCTTAAAAGGAGCGATGTGGAACATGACCTCTTCCAAGCGGTAATTGTCTGGTGTTCCGAAAACTACATGAAGTGTTATTTTTCCGCTGCAGTGTGCCTCTCGCCCAGGTGTTATACCTTTAAAGGTGGTGCCACTCTATTCTATGCATGATTTGTCAACGTGCATTTTAAACAAAGTGTCTGGATATATAAGATTTAGGCTGCTGCCTCCATCCATGAGCACCTTCCAAAGTCAGCAACTGCCCACAATTGGCTTGAGGACCAGCATGGCGGGGCACCTCCTCGGGGTCAACCTCGGTTATCATTTATGGTCAAAGGTGATCGGTGTGTCTATCCACGTGACTTGGGTTGGCAACTGTTGGATGGGATTGATTTCGCACAGGGCTCGATTGCGCTAGTTGTTGGACGCAAAGGTCTTGTAAATCATCATGATCGCTCTCGTCCGAGGATAGTTCTACGTGGCTGGGGGCGCCTGTTAGAAGGGCAGGTCCTTCCTTAGCCCCCTGTCTCACAACCAAACAGTTGCGAAGGTTGTTAGTTGGGCAGGAATTAAGCAGAATAGCATGTATTGGGTATGGTTTATCTAGGAGACCGTCGAGTGTTGGTCCGTGTTGGCCGCATGCTTTTTTCTTATTCCGAGGTCTTTCAACCAGGGTGTTCCTCTTGCAGGGCTCGCGCGGAGGTGTGAGTCATCGTGTTTCAGATTGTGATCACAGATCGAATCTATGATTTCCTCGGCCAGCCAGGCATCTTCGATGGTGAAGAATCTGGACACTAGATTGGACAATTTTGGGAGTGTTTGAACATAGCGTCGAGCGGGGGCATTCGAAACGCCTTTATCATTGCACCCATGCTAGAAGGATGTTATCATATCTAAGTCATGCTATCTCGGTATCCTGTTTTTGATGGACAAAAACCTAACCTAGAACTTCCTCATTGACTCGTCAGGAAGTTGTTGCACGTAGGCTAGATCCCAAACATGTGGTGCGCCTGAGTACTTATGGTGATACTCGATGTGGGAGGTGGGTGGGTGAGTTTTGATCTCTAATGACCATGGGTTCAAAGCCCTAGCATCCTCATCCCTTTTCGATGTGTATCCATCAGATCGGCCGGACCGATTTGACGGTTAATTTCATCGGCTGCCTCTAGTCCACTGCCGTCTGAGTTGCTTTCTGAAAAATACCTCAGCCGTTCGTCCTTGAAGGACAGTTTGACAAAGGCCATAGGGGAATCATGGGTCGCATGATCACACAAAGGAGGGGAGGCATTTTCATGATCGTAGTTTTAGGTGTGGGAATCATGCCCGTAAGTTTGGAGTCATTAACCGACGATCCCATCGATCGTTCTGTCGATCTCATCGTGGAACTCTCAATGAAAGAGTAGGTGTTGGTGTGAAAACCGACATACCTCGGGGTAGGGAATCTCGAGCTGTGGATATCGGGTGGATGGTGACATGAACAAGGAGATAATGTTTACCCAGGTTCGGGACCTCCTGATGGAGGTAACACCCTATGTCCTGCTCTTGTTTATATTAATGAAGATGTATCGAGTACATAGTTGATCTACCTCGAGATGGTTGGATGTGTTCGAAATCTAGGGCTAGATGAATGATGTTGTGTTTATCCCCTCTCTACAGGCTAAACCCTTTTGCTTATATACACAGTCAACATCTTGGCATGGAGGCGGTAGGAGTAGTGTTGGAGTATACGTCAAGCCTTCGGGAGGTGTAGTCTCGATCATGCCTCACCAGACAAATTCTAGAGTCTATCTTGAGAAGGAGGAGGGCCCATCGTCCCAACCCGAAGATCCTAGTCTGACTAATCTAGGATCTCCTATTCCAGGACACCGTCAGTCATCACACCAAAACATAAGATAAAAGCAAAAATTCAAGATAACTATTGGTTTGCCTTCCAACAAGCATTATTGTTTTACGCGCCTACCTAGGCATTGTCACATCCCTAGCTAGATGTCCTAAGATAGCAAGTGTTTGCATCATGTTTCATCTTATTGCATCAACATGAAATGGGGAACAAAAATAAACCCTAAGCTCACTATGAATCCAAACAATTCAAACTTGGTGAAAATTCAACAAATCCAAAATGCCCACTAAAAATGTTCACTATGTCCGGTAAATTTGTACTTGATTAGAACAGGGATCATTTCAATTATTTGAACACCTAAAGCCATTTAGAAATAAATGATAAAGCCCCTGATAA
The DNA here is from genome assembly GCA_022496015.1 of Hordeum marinum. Classification (NCBI taxonomy): domain Eukaryota; kingdom Viridiplantae; phylum Streptophyta; class Magnoliopsida; order Poales; family Poaceae; genus Hordeum; species Hordeum marinum. The sequence continues at coordinate 252,616,662 of CM039673.1, forward strand.
TGATAAATAAAGCATTATCATTATTTTTGATTTCAAATTATTTTGAAAACTTTTCAGATAAGTCTAAAATATTCAAACTTATATATATATAATGTCCTAGATATTTTACAAAGTCATTTGTACCTACAAATAAATAAGCAAATGTCAAATCATTTAACAGAAAAGAAAAAAAAAGAAAAAGAAGAAGAGGAGGCGCAGGTGGAGCTGGCCCAGCTGGCCCAGCCAGCCCCACCGTCTTCAACCTCTTGCCAGTAGGCAGGAGGGCGTGTGGCAGCAACGCGCCGACCAGCTCCTGCTTGCCTGGCTGCCGTGGAGCCCCCTGGGAGCACCAGCGCCCTCCCCCCCTCGTTGTTGTGGCCCTTTTTCTCCCCCCCTCTCTCTTGCCCGCCGCTCTCCCTCTCGCTCCCCCTCTCTGTTCTTCTCTCCCATCGACATCCGAGGCCATCGCCGCCGCCGATTCGTTGCCCTAGCGCCTCCCCGAGCCCGCGAGCTCCGTCATCAGCTGCGCCGTGAGCCCCTCCGTCGATTCCCCTCCTTCTCCTTGCCGTCTAGCTGCCGTAGCCGCCGTTCCCGTTGCGCCCGAAGCTCCCCGCCGCCGGTGTTAATGGACACCGTGGCCAGAGCACCCGCCGTGCTCAGTTGAGCACCCCGACGTGCTTGTGCGGGCCCGTAGGTGCCGCCCCGACCTCCAGCACCCGCTCCCGCAGGCCCTAGCGCCGACGCCTTCCTTGGCCGAGCTCCGGCCACCGCCTCCGGCGTCGTAGCCGCGAGCTCCGGTGTCCCCCGCGCCCTTTGCTAGCTCCCCTGGGTGCGGGCGAGCAGGGGCTTCGCTGAAGTGCCTCCGGCTGCCGCTCCCGTGGCCGGCAACACGGACGCCGCCGTGACCAGAGGTTGCCAGCGACGAGCCCGTTGCCTGAGCCCTGCAGGTGGGCCCCCTTGTTATGTTAATTAACCTCCCCTGTGCCATTGATAGGTGGGCCTAGCCCTGCTAATTAGTAGTTAGTTTAATTAAAAAAACAGTTAGATGTCTGTGTCATCGATAGGTGGGGCCCAGCCGCCAGGTTTGACCTGGGCTCGCGCCTTTGACCTGCTGACGTCATCATGACGTTAGGCTGGCATAATAAATTCAATTTTGGTTTAAAAAAAATCCGGAAATTATACAAAACTTCAAAAATTCATATAATTAATCTGTAAGTCACATGAAAATATTTTATATATGAAAATTTATCAGAAAAATCCAATGAATCCAATGGTGCTATTGTCATGCATGTTAGAGCAATATAAATAGGTGAACATTGACATTTGTTAATAGGTTAGTAAATGGAATTTAAAATGAAGAACAATTTTGAACCTATATTCGAATTCATTTCAAATCAACATGAACACTAGCTGCATTAGCTCATCTATACATGCTATCGTGCCATGATCATGCATCATATTGCTGCACTTGCGTGTGTTGATCGTTTCTTATCTGCATTGCGGTAGGCCCTGCGCCTGAGGATACCCCCGAGTATCCCGACAAAGGAGAGAACCTTTCCTTTTCCCAGCAAGGCAAGCAACCCCTTTGATCATTCTGATAACATCCTACTCTCTCGCTCCTGCTCTTGTTTATTGCATTAGGACAGTCGATCACATGTCAGTCATACACGGTAGATGATCCTATTCTGCTACATAACCTGACATTGTCACAGTAAATAGGTAAACCTTGCAACCTAGCATTCCTGGTAGATTCTTGTGCCATGATGTGCTTAGCTTACTTTGCCTTCTATGCTTGCTATACTTAGAGTTGGGTCAGGTCTGATTCATCTGGGTGATGAACTGAGTGAAGCGATGTTGTTCTGATGTGGCGATATATGATGAACTCGATTTGGTAAAGGTAGCGATGAGAGGCTATGTAGGAGTACATAGCGGGTTGTCTCATCAGGACCTTTCTTAGGAACTGAGTTCCGTGTTTGTGATCCAAGACTACTTACTACCACACGTTGGGATACTTAATTGACCCTCTTGACCTATCATTCGCTTAGTCCTTGGTCCAGGAGTTGCAAGTAGTTTCTGGTGTTTATAGCATCCTGGAGGCCGTGCATAGCGCAGACCCTAGGGGTGGATTATGACACAGTAGGCACTGGCACGGTGTACCAAGGGTCACCCGGATGGTGGGCTTGGGAACCCCACGCACATCGTTTGGGGCCGTAGTGGAAACTTCGGCCGTACTTCCGTGCGGGTTTAGTCTCAAATAGGCGATAGCCTAGACTAGAGGTCTTATGCGATTGACGGTGGTGGCCGACTCCCTCGCTGGTCATCCGCTTGAAGGTTGTCGAGGTGCGTGGTTTTATGAGCACACAACGATAAGTGGCGAGAGCGTGTGTGAAGAAGTACACCCCTGCAGGGTATGAAACTATTCGAATAGCCGCGTCCTCGGATGTGGACTACTTGGAGAACTTATGTTGTTCATAGATAATCTAATGGTTACTCATAAAAATATCAAGACAAGTGTGAGTACCGTGGATGGCACTCTCCCAAGAGGGAAGTGAATCCATGTGGTGTATTGTTATGGAGCTAGTGGACCCATGTGCGATATATAAAATGTAAACAAAGAGTTAAAATTGAGTAGTGTAGGTTAGCCATGAGTCAAAGCTGGCATTGCCGCATAAACTCCACCACTCCCTTTGTTGATACATGAGCATGAATAAACTAGGTTTTTTTAAAGACTTGCTGTGTATGTTTGTACTCACGTTTGCTTAATAAATGTCGCAGATGAGACCCAGGAACCATTAGGTGGGTTCTTTCTAGACGTTGACAATGCCGAATAGCTGGTGTCCCAGCTACGACCTATGCCCTATGGTGGGCTGTAGATAGTCAGGCCATGTGCCTTTTTATCCTTTCATCTGTCTGTACTCACACAGTTTATGCTTCCGCTTGGTTTGTATGAACATGTTTGTATGATTTGAGTATCGGGTCATGTGACCCCTATCTGTAAGAACATATTATGCGAGGCTCATCCGAGCCTCTTAAATGAAAGTCATGTTGTTGTATAGTTATGTTGTGATGGCATGGTTATATCTATGCATATCGGGCATGTCGTGCATACGTGTGACATGCAACGGTATGTATGGGATCCGACACCTAGTCGTGTGCCTTTAGTAGTACTCTTTACGGAAACTGCCTCTTTGTGCTTCCACCGAGCCATGGTAGCTTGCTACTGCTCCGGACACATTGATTGACCGGCATGTATCCTTGTTTGCTACTGTGTCTGTCCCTTTGGGGAAATGTCTCGCGGTGTAATGGAGTCCCTGTAGCCTGCTACGACTCGTCTACGTGCGGTGATGGCATTCGTGTCTCACGACGTAATGGATTCCCTGTAGCTTGCTATGACTCATCTACACACGCTTGAGGCCGACACCTGCATTACTGGGTTATGTATGCCTGTTTCCATATGGATGTGTCGCTTGGGTTCTATGACTAGTTATGTCGGCCCGGGTTCTCTGTCATTTGATTGCTAGCGACATGTTCACATACGTGAGCCAAAAGACGCAAACGGTCCCGGCTAAGGTAAGGCTGCAGTCGTGGAACTTACCGTGCGTGAGGCCGCAAAGTAATGTGATATGTTACAGTTTGGATTCTTATGACTTAGGATCGGGGTTTCGACAGCATTGGTATCAGAGCCTGACTGACTGTAGGACTACCAAGCCAAACCGGTCGAAGTTGAGTCTAGAAACACTATAGGAAAGTAGGGAATTGATTGTGGAAGGGAACATAAGGCACTTTTTACTCCTCTTCCCAAGTTATTCTATGCTAAGTCATTCTCATCTTTTCCTCGGGGATAAGGACTAGGCTACTCATCCATTGCATAGGATGCCGAGTTACTAACCATGGACCACTAGCTAGCTTGTTGCAAGTGAATGTGGGTATTCAAGTACTGTTGGTGTGACAAACAGATGGAGAAGAGATTTGAGTCTAGAAAGTCGAGTGGTTGTGCCTTTCCAATCTTTTGCAGTTGTCTCAAAATCCTTTTTGAGAAATTACAGCCGTTATGTTGTCCAATTTCTACTAGAGTCTCTTATGTATTTGCATCATTCTCTGTTTCAGATGCCCCCTCGTCCTTCCCGTTAGGTGGTCCATCTGACCAGGTGCATCGATGTACCGGGTCACACGACCATGTTGGTTAGAGTCATGATGGAGGCTGGATACCGTTGGTACCCGGAGTACACAGTGGAGGAACAATATCGAGATTTCAACCAGAGTCAGTATCTGTGTACCGTCGAGATTTATCCTTCATACCCTGGAGCTGCAAAGTCACTTCACTGGACTTATGGATTAGGTGTCACCATAGATATGGCAGTTCAGGAGGCCGCTTACACCATGCTGACTATCATGAGGTCTCACCATGGTCTGCTTCAGAACACAGAGTTTTGTTATGTTCCTGCTTCTATGGTAGGAGAGGATGGTTATCTTAGTGCAGCCTACTATGATCATTCCCATGAGGACCCTAGGCTGCAGGTGACCGCTCAGATGTTGGAGAACAGGGATCGTGATGCACGTGCCCTTCGCATGGCGCTTTATGCCACCCGTGCACGTCTTTGGACAGCCCTGACACAGTTGGCACCTGTCGTGCAGACCGGCTATGGAGATTTGGAGATGTTGACCCGATCGCGGACTCATCTGCCAGCACACGTAGACTGGCCCGATGTTGGAGGCATCAGCCTCTTCGAGGACCGGTGTTGCCGCCGACAAGGGGACCAAGGCCACACCTGTGTCCTTATGGCTCCCAGGGATCACAGACATGAGTGTTTCCAGATCCTCAGGTTCAGCTCCCGGGTCATGGGGGTAACATGTATGAGGCATTCTACGGCGATGCTTGAGTACGTGGATGTTAGTTCTAGTATGGTAGTAATCGTATCGCCACAGTCCTGCGTGTCTTGTGGGATATGATGAGGTTGAGAGTTGAGTTCCGGAGGTGTAGATAGATAATGTATAGGAAGCTTGTAATGCCTCCGATGAGTTGTGTCATCTTTCCGTAGTTGTATATCAGCTTGGCTTGTACTGAACTATGTCATGGTGTGTATGAATCATGGTGTTCATATGCAAGTTGTTTTACCATGTTGATTGGTGTTTACCCTGCATGCCATGTTGTCCAGTACATTCCTTATCCTATGTCTTAGAGTTGTTGTTCCCAATGATTAAGCTGTGGGTTTGTTTCTCCAAGATAGTGGTAACTAGGAATAACCCCGTGCCTGCCCCTGAGCAGGGCGAGGGAAGCCAACCAAGGCAAGAGGATCTGCCACATGCGCCTTCCTTGGCGGAAGTAATGCTTGAAGCCGAAAGGAACAAGAGGGAGATCAACATGCTGTTGGAAAGAATCGAGCAGAACACAACACGTGCTCCCTGCAATGACCTCAATGATGGCGTATCACTTGGTGATTTCATCAGACTGTGCCCACCCAAGTATCATCATTCGGTCGACCCACTCGACGCGGATGACTGGGTGACTAGCATGTATCACAAGATCCGGGCTGCCAATGTGACTAAGACCAACAACGTGACCTTTGCAACTTACTTTCTGGAAGGTCCAGCCAATCTGTGGTGGGAAAATTTTGAAGCCATGCATCCCGTAGGCCCTGCACCAACGTGGGCAGAGTTCAGTGCTGCATTTCGTACCCATCACATCCCGGAAGGGCTGATGGATCGTAAGAGAGAGGAATTTTGTGCCTTCACCCAGGGCAGACTGTTAGTGGATGCTTATACTCTTGAGTTTGGAAACCTTGCTCGCTATGCTCCTGAGGAAGTTTCTACTGATGCTAAGAAGCAAGCTAGGTTCCGCAAGGGACTTAACCCTGAGCTCCGCCGAGATCTACGCCAGCATGAGTGCACCACTTTCCAGGCTCTCGTCAACAAGGCTATCAATGCTGAGACTGGACAGACTGATTATGAGGCCACGAGAAAGCACAACCGTGACTTCAACCCTGCATCTGGATCGGGCTCCAATAAGCGCCGGATCTGGGTGACCAACGCAGCTCTGCCGCCAAAACACAATGCGAGGCCATCCTTCCAAGCGCCTCGCCCAGTTCAGCCCAACCCTCCAGTCAAAGCATTTGGAGGATAGCCTGCAAATGTTGCTCCCCGTGCCACCATGGTTTGCTATAAGTGTGGAGAACCAGGAGACTACTCCCGTGAGTGTCCCCAGAATAATGTTAAGCCCGCTAGACGTGGAAAGTCAGGAAAAGCCTTCTTTGTGAAGCCAGCTCCTGCTCGTGGACGAGTGTACTATGTGTCTGCTGAGGAAGCCCTTGAGGATCCTGATGTTATCCTAGGTATGCTCCTTATCAATAGTCATCCAGCATCTGTCTTATTTGACACCGGGGCATCTCATTCTTTCATCTGAGAAAGTTCTGCACAGTTGCATAACATTTCTTTTTGTGATATGCCTACTCCTTTAGTAGTGCAGACTCCGGGTTCAAAATGGCAAACTTCTAGAGTGAGCCATGATAATGAGATTCTAGTGGATAGACTAGTCTTCCTAGCATCTCTGATAGCCCTCAAGTCTTCGGAAATCAATATCATTCTAGGTATGGATTGGGTGAAGGCCCACAATGCCAAGATTGATACTCATTCTAGGAATGTTCAACTTACACATCCATCAGGTGAGATAGTTAATGTCTCCACTCGAACAACCAAGCGCCAACTCTATTCCCTCGATGCTAGCCCTCTTCGAGAGTTAGAATATATTCCGGTAGTACGTGACTTTCTGGATGTCTTTCCAGAAGAACTGCAAGGAATTCCTCCTGTCAGAGATGTTGAGTTTGTGATAGAGCCCATCCCAGGGATTGTCCCAATAGCTACAAGACCCTATAAGATGGCACCCTTAGAACTAGCCGAACTTAAGATCCAACTCGATGAGGCTTTGAAGAAAGGTTTCATCCGTCCCAGTTCTTCTCCTTTGGCTTGTCCCGTTCTCTTCGTCAAGAAGAAGGATGGTTCGGATCAGATGGTTGTGGATTATCGGCTAGTGAATCTAGTCACCATAAAGAACAAGTATCCGCTCCCCAGGATCAACGATTTGTATGATCAACTCGCTGGATCCTCTGTCTTTTCCAAAATGGATTTGAGGTTGGGATACCATCAAATCAGAATTAGGAACAGGGACATTCCAAAAACGGCTTTTGTTACTCGTTATGGCCAATACGAGTACACCGTCATGTCCTTCGGTTTAACCAATGCCCCAGCCACCTTCTCTCGCTTCATGAATTTGATCTTCATGGAGTATCTAGATAAATTCGTTGTGGTTTACCTCGACGATATACTCATCTACTCGAAGAACGAACAAGAACATGCCGAGCATCTAAGGCTGGTATTGATGAAACTTTGAGAGCACCGCCTGTACGCCAAATTCTCCAAGTGTGAATTTTGGTTGCCAGAAGTGACCTATCTGGGCCACGTGATTTCTAGTAAAGGTATTGTTGTCAATCCTGAGAGAGTTCAGGCCGTCCTTGATTGGACTCAACCTGAATCGGTTAAGCAAGTTCGGAGTGTCCTTGGCTTAGCGAGCTATTGTCGCCGCTTTGTCGAGAATTTCTCCAAAGTTGCAAAACCTCTGACTGAACTTCTCAAGAAAGATAAATGGTTCGAGTGTACTCCACAATGCAAGCATAGTTTTCAGGAGTTGAAAAGACGACTGACCTCTGCTCCCGTTCTCGTGCCACCTGATTTCCCTAAGGACTTTGTTATCCATTGCGATGCCTCGCGACAAGGATTAGGTTGCATTCTCATGCAAAATCATCATGTGATTGCGTACGCATCTCGACAGTTGCGTCCACATGAGGATAATTATCCAACACATGATCTTGAGCTTGCAGCTATAGTCCATGCACTGAAAACCTGGCGACATTACCTTCTAGGTAATCGTTGTGAAATTTACACTGATCACCAAACTCTAAAATATATATTCACCCAGCCGTATTTGAATCTCAGGAAAAGACGGTGGGTAGAGTTGATTACAGATTACGACTTAGGGATAACTTACACCCCGAGGAAAGCCAATGTCATGGCTGATGCACTAAGTCGTAAGTCTTATTGTAACAACCTGATGTTACAACAAGGTCAACCACTTCTCCATGAGGAATTTCGGAAGTCAAACCTTCACATTGTTCCTCGAGGATTCCTATCCAACCTGGTGGCGAAACCTAATCTTAAGGATCAAATAGTAGCTGTCTAGAAATATGATAAGGGTATATCCCGGATCAAGGGGTATATTGCTAGCGGAAACACTAAAGATTTCTCCAAGGACGATGAAGGTGTTGTGTACTTTCAGAACCGGTTGGTGGTTCCCAAGAGCACACGCTTAAGACAGCTGATCCTTAAGGAGGCTCATGATTCTCCTCTCTCAATTCTTCCGGATAGTACCAAGATGTATCAGGAGCTACGCTAGAGGTTCTGGTGGACTAGGATGAAAAGAGAAGTTGCTCAGTTCGTTGCTAACTGCGACGTTTATCGTCGCGTGAAAGCAGAACATCAAAGGCCTGCTGGCACCCTTCAACCTTTAGCTATTCCCGAATGGAAATGGGATAAGTTCGGTATGGATTACATTACCAGATTTCCCAGGACCAAGAGAGGGTCTTTGTGGTCATCGACCGTCTTTCCAAAGTGGCCCATTTTCTTCCAGTTCGGGAAATTATAACCGCTAGCCAGCTAGCGGAGTTGTATGTTTCTCGAATAGTTTCTCTTCATGGTGTTCCTTTGGAGATTAAATCAGACCGTGGAAGTATATTTACTTTCCAATTTTGGGAAAGTTTTCAAACCGCTATGGGGACTCATCTATCCTTTAGCACTGCTTTCCACCCACAATCAAGTGGTCAAGTTGAGCGAGTCAATGAAATCCTCGAAGACATGCTCCGAGCTTGTGTTATATCTTTCGGTATGAGTTGGGAGAAATGTCTTCCATTTGCCAAATTTGCTTATAACAATAGTTTTCAATCAAGCTTGGGCAAAGCCCCTTTTGAAGTTCTCTATGGATGAAGGTGTCGAACACCTCTTAACTGGTCGCAAACCAGAGAGAGGCAACTCTTTGGCCCGGATATGATCCAGGATGCAAAGGAGCAAGATCGCATTATTCATGAAAAGTTGAAAACAGCCCAATCTCGTCAAAAGAGCCAATATGATCGCCATCGTAAGGCTATGACCTATGAAATTGACGAGAAGGCTTACGTTCGGGTTACACCTCTGAATGGTACCCATCGATTTGGTATGAAGGGCAAGTTGGCTCCTCAATACATTGGACCTTTTCGCATTCTTGCTAAACGAGGAGAGGTTGCCTACCAATTGGAACTTCCGCCGCATCTTTCCAAGGTTCATGATGTCTTCCACGTCTTGCAACTCAGGCGTTGCTTCTCGGACCCTATCCGTGAGGTGGACCACATAGCGCTTGATCTCCAAGATAACCTTACATATCAAGAACACCCTGTTCGTATTCTTGATCAAGCTGAGCGTACCACTCGGCGTCGGAACATCAAGTTTCTTAAGTTCAGTGGTCACACCATTCTGAAAAGGAGGCCACATGGGAAAGAGAGGATCGTCTGCGACTAGAGTACCCCGCGCTCTTCCCGACGACTTCTAAATCTCGGGACGAGATTCTTTTGAGTGGGGGTGAGTTGTCACATCCCTAGCTAGATGTCCTAGGATAGCAAGTGTTCACATCATGTTTCATATTATTGCATCAACATGAAATGGGGAACAAAAAGAAACCCCATGCTCACTATGAATCCAAACAATTCAAACTTGGTGGAAATTCAACAAACCCAAAATGCCCACTAAAAATGTTAACTATGTCTGATAAATTTGGACATGATTAGAACATGGATCATTTTAATTATTTGAACACCTAAAGCCATTTAGAAATAAATGATAAAGCCCCTGATAATGATAAATAAAGCATGATCATTATTTTTGATTTCAAATTATTTTGAAACTTTTCAGATAAGTCTGAAATATTCAAACTTCAATATATAAAATGTCCTAGATATTTTACAAAGTCATTTGTACCTGCAAATAAATAAACAAATGTCAGTAGGCAGGAGGGCATCAACAGAAAAGAAAAAAAGAAAGAAAAAGAAAAAGTGGATGCCCAGGTGGAGCTGGCCCAGCTGGCCCAGCCAGCCCCACCGTCTTCAACCTCCTGCCAGTAGGCAGGAGGGCGTGTGGCAGCGGCGCGCCAGCTAGCGCCCTCCCCCCCTCGTCGTCGTGCCCCTTTTTCTCCTCCCTCACTCTTGCCCGCCGCTCTCCCTCTCGCTCCCCCTCTCTGTTCTTCTCTCCTGTCGGCATCCGAAGCCGTCGCCGCCGCCGATTCGTCGCCCTGGCGCCTCCCCGAGCCCGCGAGCTCCGTCATCAGCTGCGCCGTGAGCCCCTCCGTCGATTCCCCTCCTTCTCCTTGTCGTGTAGCTGCCGTAGCCGCCGTTCCCATCGCGCCCGAAGCTCCCCGCCGCCGGCGTTAATGGCCACCGCGGCCAGATCACCCGCCGTGCTCAGTTGAGCACCCCGGCGTGCTTGCGCGGGCCCGTAGGTGCCGCCCCGACCTCCAGCGCCCCCTCCCACAGGCCCTAGCGCCGAGGCCTTCCTTGGTTGAGCTCCGGCCGCTGCGTCCGGCGTCATAGCTGCGAGCTCCGTTGTCCCCTGCGCCCTCTGCTAGCTCCCCTGGGTGCGAGGGAGCAGGGGCTTCGCCCTAGTGCCTCCGGCTGCCGCTCCCGTGGCCGACAGCGCTTACGCCGCCACGACCAGAGGCCGCCAGCGACGAGCCCATCGCCTGAGCCCTATAGGTGGCCCCCCTTGTCAGGTTAATTAACCCCCCCCCCTTGTGCCATTAACAGGTGGGCCCAGCCCTGCTAATTAGTAGTTAGTTTAATTAAAAAACTGTTAGATGCCTAGCGCCTTTGACCTGTTGATGTCATCATGACATCAGGCTGGCATAATAAATTCAATTTTGGTTTAAAAATAATTCCGGAAATTATTCAAAACTTCAAAAATTCATACAAATTAATCTGTAAGTTAGATGAAAATAATTTATATTTGAAAATTTATTAGAAAAATCCAATGAATCCAATGGTGCTATTGTCATGCATGTTAGAGCAATCTAAATAGGTGAACATTGACATTTGTTAATAGGTTAGTAAATGGAATTTAAAATGAAGAACAATTTTGAACCTATATTCGAATTCATTTCTAATCAACATGAACACTAGTTGCATTAGCTCATCTATACATGCTATCGTGCCATGATCATGCATCATATTGTTGCACTTGCGTGTGTTGATTGCTTGTTATCTGCATTCGGTAGGCCCTGCTCCTGAGGATACCTCGAGTATCCCGACGAAGGAGAGAACCTTTCCGTTTCCCACCAAGGCAAGCAACCCCTTTGATCATTCCAATAACATCCTACTCTCTCACTCCTGCTCTTGTTTATTGCATTAGGACAGTCGATCACATGTCAGTCATACACGGTAGATGATCCAATTCTGCTGCATAACTTGAGATTGTCACAGTAAATAGCTAATCCTTGCAACCTAGCATACCTGGTAGATGCTTCTGCCATGATGTGCTTAGCTTACTTTGCCTGCTATGCTTCCTATACTTAGAGGTCGGTCAGGTCTGATTCATCTGGGTGATGAACTGAGTGAAGCGATGTTCTTCTGATGTGGTGATATATGATGAACTCGATTTGGTAAAGGCAGCGATGAGAGGCTATGTAGGAGTACATAGCGGGTTGTCTCATCGGGACCGTTCTTAGGAAGTGAGTTCCGTGTTTGTGATCCAAGACTACTTACTATCACACGTTGGGATACTTAATTGACCCTCTCGACCTATCATTCGCTTAGTCCTTAGTCTAGGAGTTGCAAGTAGTTTTTGGTGTTTATAGCATGCTGGAGGCCGTGCATAGCGCTGACCCTAGGGGTAGGTTACGACGCGGTAGGCAGTGGCACGGTGTACCAAGGGTCACCCGGATGGTGGGCTTGGGAACCCCGCACACATTGTTTGGGACCATAGCGGAAACTTCGGCCGGACTTCCGTGCGGGCTCAGTCTCAAATAGGCGATAGCCTGGACTAGAGGTCTAACGCGATTAACGGTCGTGGCCGACTCCCTCACTGGGCATCCGCTTGAAGGTTGCCGAGGTGCGTGGTTTTATGAGCACACAACGATAAGTGCGAGAGCGTGTGTGAATAAGTACACCCCTGCAGGGTGTGAAACTATTCGAATAGCCGCGTCCTCGGATATGGACTACTTGGAGAACTTATGCTGTTCATAGATAATCTAATGGATACTCATAAAAATATCAAGACAAGTGTGAGTACCGTGGATGGCACTCTCCCAGGAGCGAAGTGAATCCAGGGTGGTGTATTGTTATGGAGTTAGTGGGCTCGTGTGCGATATATAAAATGTAAACAAAGAGTTAAAATTGAGTAGTGTACGTTAGCCATGAGTCAAATCTGGCATTGCTGCATAAACTCCACCACTCCCTTTGTTGATACATGAGCATGAATAGACTAGGTCTGTTTTAACGACTTGCTGAGTACGTTTGTACTCATGTTTGCTTAATAAATGTTGTAGATGAGACCCAGGACCCATTAGGTGGGTTCTTCCTAGACGTTGAGGATGCCAAATAGCTGGTGTCCCAGCTATGACCTATGCCCTGTGACGGGCTGTAGATAGTCAGGCTATGTGCCTTATTAACCTGTCATCTGTTTGTACTCAGACAGCTTATGCTTCTGCTTGGTTTGTATGAACATGTTTGTATGATTTCAGTGTCGGGTCATGTGACCCCTATCTGTAAGAACATATTATGCGAGGGTCATCTGAGCCTCTTAAATGAAAGTCATGTTGTTGTATAGTTATGTTATGATGCCATGGTTGTATCTATGCATATCGGGCATGTCGTGCGTACGTGTGACGTGCAACGGCATGTATGGGATCCAACACCTAGTCGTGTGCCTTTAGTAGTACTCTTTATGGGAAACTGCCTCTTTGTGCTTCCACCGAGCCATGGTAGATTGCTACTGCTCCCGACACATTGATTGACCGGCATGCATCCTTCTTTGCTGCTGTGTCTGTCCCTTCGGGGAAATGTCTCGCGGTGTAATGGAGTCCCTGTAGCCTCCTACGACTCGTCTACGTGCAGTGATGGCATTCGTGTCTCATGACGTAATGGAGTCCCTGTAGTTTGCTATGACTTGTCTACACACGCTTGGGCCGACACCTGCATTGCTGGGTTATGTATGCCTGTTTCCGTATGGATGTGCCGCTTTGGTTCTATGACTAGTTATGTCGGCCCGGGTTCTCTGTCATTTGATTGCCAGGGACATGTTCACATACGTGAGCCAAAGGACGCAAACGGTCCCGGCTAAGGTAAGGCTACAGCCATGGAACTTACCGTGCGTGAGGCCGCAAAGTGATGTGATATGTTACAGTCTGGATTCTTATGACTTAGGATCGGGGTCCCGACAGGCATAATGCATTGTTTCAAGTGTTGTCATCCTTTAGATCTTTTAGAATCAAATCATGTCCTTTTTGAGTCCGTGAACTCAATTTTTGAAAAGTACTATGGTTGGTAACTTTAACATCCACAACTTTGAAATTATAATTATCACCACAAAGGTCTTTATATAAAACATTGATTTCATCATCAATGAGTTCTATAGCCCTACTTTCAAACTGTTGGTCACTACACCGTTCATCAACCCCTTAGTGATCCATTCAACTTTGGGTTTTTTACATCTATGCCCCTACTTCCTTAGCTCTACTCATTCATACCCGCGCTCTTAACTTTTGCTCAATCTTCCCTACTCCCTTGCCAGAAACCCTTAGAACTGGTCAGAACGGACGTTGCCGTCGGGTCAAAGGCTTGACCGTTAACTCTGACGAGTGGGGCCGTGCTGGACTATGTCGTCCGTTCGACCTGACAAGTGGGGCCATGTTTGGTGGTGTTGTTGTTCGAATGTTGGGTCGTGGTTTCGTTCGGTCGTCCCTTGCATTAAACACCTGCGCGCGCTGCCAGAACAGAAGCCTGCTATGCATGCACCTAGTAAAGCCTACCTGCATGCGTCGATCGAGCCTGCATGCGCCGATGCCGCGATGCCATGATGCACCGACCGAGCCTGCATGCGTCGATGCGTCCGCCATGATGCACTCACCGAGCAGCTTTCTTGCACGCCAGCCGCCACGGATGCAGTGACGGTCACTACCGCTGGTTCCTCTCTTCTAGCTAGGTGGCTACATATTTCTGGCCTGTGTAAAAAAGAGAAGTTTTCGTTGTGGCTGCATGCACTAGGTGGTTACTAACAAGGGAACCCCACTAACAAAGTGAGCTCTCTAAGAAAACAATCAAAAAATATGTAGTCCCAATATGTAGATAGGGCCAACAAGCCCATAGCACGATCACATAGTTCAAACTAGGAAGAACTTAATAATAGAATAGATAGAAAACTTAATAATAGAACTTAAGAAAAGGGCCAACAAGCCCATAACAACTCCAACATAGTTCAATCGCAACTTAACATAACATAGACTAAAGAAAAGATAGAGGGTTTAGAACCCTAGCCGCCGCCTTCTCCACCTTGCTCCTTCTTCGGGCGCCCTTTTCACTGCTCCTACGGGGCGTTGTCGATTGGGTACGGAAGAGTGTGCATGCACGTCGCGGTGGGGAAGATGTTGGTGTAATCCATGAACCTGTTGTGTGTGGTGAAAGCGATGAAATCGCAGCCACACCCAAACACCCGGCCGAGGAGGTAGAAGGCGTCGATTGTGTTGGTGAAGTGGGCAAGGAGACCAACCAACACCCCGTTTTGCATGACCTCCTCAACGCGGAACATCGTTAGAGATCCCCGTGGGAGGTGTCCGTAGCCGACCCCAAGGAAGAACTCGGTGAAGTTCCTTGCAGTCCTCCATCTTGATATCGCCCACACATGTAGTGTGCGCTCAACGTACACGCCGGTAGGGTAGAGCCTCTCCGGCATGGTGGGTGGGAAACGATAGGTTGGTCCGGTGTACTGCATGGCTGAGGGTTGTGTAGAACAAGGAGAAGGGGCCGAAGAGCAAGAAGGGCAAATGGCAGAGGATGGAAGATGGATCTGGGATGGCGAAGGCAGAGGGTGGCTTAAGTAGCCGTAGTGCTATGGGCTATTTGGCCATGGCAATAACGGGGTGAAATGTGAACTAGCCCATTTTCAAACCCACCGCAGCATCGGGAGTGTATCCGCATGGGAAATGGTGGTTTGAAAAGAAGAAGAAAAAGAAGCTAATTGCACGTGTGGGAATCCGTGGTCATATATATTATATGAACAGATACGTCAAAAAATCCCAAAAAAGACACTATATGAACAAAAAGAGACAATTTTTGAATAGTTTGTGGCCATTTTGCATGATAAAAATAAATTTGGCCCTTATAAATTTGGTAATTTTGCATTTGTATAGAATAAAAAGAACTAAATTTTCTATGCAATGTCAATTGTTGTGTAATGTCAAACGATGCAACCAAGAAACAGAGCCAGCACGTTCACAAAAAACAGAGCAAACGATGCAAATAAAATGACGCAATTTGTGGCCCAACCAGAGCTAGGTTTCCTTTTGGGACCAATAACAATTTGACATACATGATCCATTTCTTCGTGGAGTCAGTGTGTGGGGACCCCGACTCATAAGTCATGATCACCGAATGCACGTGTACAGTGATCCCAGAGATCAATGTTCACTGAACACAGAAGCTGGATAACAAGAGTCTTACATCCACATTTAGCATCTTTTACATAATTAATGACCATGAAGGTCTCAGTCTTACATAGATAGGGCCACACGGGCCAAACACTTAAAAAGAGAACAAGCAACAGAAATCTTGGTCGAAAGCGTGAACCCATGCCATCTGCCTTAACCTACACGCATTCTGACCGAGAAGCGTCCTAGTTCGCATGTTCGTCTCCAACGAAGTATTCGACATACTCCTGTTCTTCCATGCCTGTCCAATTAAATAACCAGTGGCAAGCCAATGAGTACTTTGAATGTACTCGCAAGCAACCCAAGTTGTGGAACAAGGTAGCAATGATGCATGATATAGCACTAAGTAGGTGATTTTGCAGAAAGCTAATTTGAATGCAAATGTCAGGATCAAGTAAATAGTGAGCATGCATCAACAATTAGTAGATATCCATATGAACAAGTTACCGATACCATCATAAGCTGGGGGTTGAACACCTTGTGTTCATTCATCATACTAAGTCATCGGACTTAGATCGCTTTCCAAGCTAGTCATCGGACTTAGCTCAAGTACCATCTTTGTCTCCAACACACCCACACACATCAGTTTGTGAAAACACTTGGATGTAGCACAAGAGCGGTCATCCAACTATCGTTGACCATGGACACGGCTATTTGAATAGTTTTACACTCTGCAGAGGTTTGCACATTTTACCCACAAGACTCGGGGAACTTCCGTGTCATCCACGACTCGCGGTATATAACATACCCGAGGTAAGCACCCAAACAATGCCTTTCCCCTAGCGATACTAAACAAAGAGTCCACTCGATTGGTACCTAGACCTCGTGATGTACATTACATGAACCTCTCTCTAATCGTACCATCCATGAGGGGACCAACGGTGTGCTCGGTGCCTGTGAAGACAACGCACGATCATACATATCGGTATGACCCCATATCGAGAGTGACCACGCCACTCCCACCACTAGTAATGAGGGCTCCTTGCCAGTACCCACCAAGGTAATCAACAAAGCCCCGTCCCATAAGGGGTATCGTGGTTGCGCATGTAAGGTTGGAGTAACGGTCACAACTTACACCAATCCGTTTTCGAAAACCACATCGCTCTCTTGTCTCGCCACACCACTTCTTTCTCAAGTGGTCACCCATCTTTATCATCATCTCCCTCGGGCATTAATGGCACCTGACGGGGTTTTCGAAAAAAATTCTTTGAAATCATTTCTTTTCTTGCCATCACTATGCATAAGTCCCATCCCATTTGCGTAGCATCTATTAGCAACCGAACTATTCCAACCCGCACAACCCTCATAAGGTGGTAGGGTCATGCATGATGCAAGTCTCAATGGTAAAAGTAACGGAGGTATCCCACCGAACGGGGAACACCTCATCATGATCATTTCATCGAATCAACAACTGCTATATGACATGCATGAATTTTTTTCTTAACATGGTCAAAGGGCTGCTTGTCTGGCTCAACAAAGTCTCTGGGGTCTTCGAAGTCTTTGGGTGCAACTTCTTCGTCAACCGCGCAATCTATCTTCGAGAAATAAAGCGATAAAAGTAAGCAACACACAAAAACAGAGCACTCAACTACTTATTAAAAATGCTAATCTATTCTAATAAATACCCAGTGTCATACTAAAAATATTCTCCTAGGGTTTTGTTGTTAAAAATATTTTGGAAATAAATTAATAGAGTCAAAAAGGTGCCCAAATATAGGTTTTTAAAGTAAAACAGTAACAAAAATATTTTCAAACACTATTACAAATGGCACTATTAAATTATAGGGATTATTTCAAGAATTAAGGTGGATGAAATACGGGTATTGGATAATTAGTTAAATATGTGCAATTTTTGCAAGTAGCAGAAGAAAATAAAAAGGAAAAGAAATGGGCACAGTGATAGGGTCATGCACGATGCAAGTCTCAACGGTAAAAGCAATGGAGGTATCCCACCGAAGGGGGAACACCTCATCATGATCATTTCATCGAATCAACAAGTGCTATATGACATGCATGATTTTTTTTCTTAACATGGTCAAAGGGCTGCTTGCCTGGCTCAACAAAGTCTCCGGGGTCTTCGAAGTCTTCGGGTCCAACTTCTTCGTCAACCGCGCAGTCTACCGTCGCGAAATAAAGCGATAAAAATAAGCAACACACAAGAACAGAGCACTCAACTACTTATTAAAAATGCTGATCTATTCTAATAAATACCTAGTGTCATACTAAAAATATTCTCCTAGGGTTTTGTTGTTAAAAATATTTTGGAATAAATTAACAGAGTCAAAAAGGCACCCAAATATAGGTTTAAAAAATAAAACAGTAATAAAACATTTTTAAACACTATTACAAATGGCACTATTAAATTCTAGGGATTATTTCAAGAATTAAGGTGGAAGAAATATGGGCATTGGATAATTATTTAGATCTTTGCAATTTTTGGAAGTAGCAGAAGAAAAGAAAAAGGAAAAGAAATGGGCACAATGCCCTGGCCGGAGGCGGCCAGCAACTAGGCCGGCCTAGAGGCCAAACAGCCCTGGCAACCGGCGCGCACGCATGTTCGAACCAGACGGCTGGGGCCCAAAGGCAAGAGAGAGATAGAGGAGGGTGAGGGAGGTGAGGATGACAGGGGGGCCCAGCCTTTCATCTTCAACCTTGCGACAGGGAGGCCAGCGAGCTCACCGGCGATGATGCAGGGAACAGCGATGGCAGGCGAAGGCGGGGATGAGCTAAGCATCGACCCGCCGTTCCTCTGGATGTGGAAGGCCAGCCGGAGGAGGTCGCGGTCGCCGGCGGTGAGGAGGTCGCGGCAGAACCGCTTCGGGTGAGGGTCGTCGGCGTTGCTCCAAGCAGCAAAATGGTCGGGGAGGAAGGGAGGAAGACGCGGGAGCTCACTAGGGCTCAAAGGAGGAGAAAGGAAGGCCGGAGCGGGCCAGTGCCCGAGATCGACGAAGCCCCGACGCGGCGGTGCCTCGGTTGATCCCGAGAACAGGGGCACTGGGCGGTCCCTAGAGCAGCTCAGGGGGAAGATTGAGAGTGGAAGGGGGCCAAGGGCGGAGAGAGGAGGAATCGGGGGGCTTAAATAGAGGAGGGGGCGGTGCACCGTGGACCCGTGCGCCAGAGAGGTTGCGGCCGAGGCCAGAGGGGCGAGAGGGCTTGCGAGGCAGCTCGGGGGTGCTCCTGGAGCTGGTCTATGCCCCGGGGGAGAGAATAGAGAGGGAGAGATGCCCGCACGTGTGAGCTCCCTAGTTGGCCGAACAGGGCGGCGCCAGGCACGCGTGTGGGAGGGCGGAGGAGAGAAGGGAGAGAGGGCCGACCTCTTGCCATGTCACGGACGCCGAGGGCGGTAGATGGGACAAGCTGGGGAGGCCCAAGGCGGTCAGTGCTGCCCGTTGGCCAGCGGCTATAGTGTGGGTGCGCACTCTAGCACGCTCAAGAGCACGAGCTCTGCATGCCAGGGCATTATTTTAGCCCCCCCCCCCCCCGCGTGTCCTCTTGTGCCTTGGGGCTTTAGAAGATGCCCAACGGCTAGGAGGAGCTAGGGAGAGCTCTGGAGGAGCCTTAGGGCACAAGGAAAGGGAAGGAGAGAGAGAAAATATGTTGTCCAGGGGTGAAAATGGGGTTTTTATCTGACCTCCTGGTGACCTGAGGACCAGGGGATTTTACTGGAGGTGCTAGGGTAATGCAAGAAGATGTGGTAAAAAGTTTGTGGCAAGGGTAAGAGGGTAAGAGGTAAAAATAGGGGTTTTACTAAATCATGAAAAGGTGTTTGGTAAGGTTTTGCGCAAGAAGATGTTACCAACTTACTGAGATATTTATCAGGATCAAAGTCAAGGTAGAAATGAGGGGATTCACCAAGTTTGAGCATAAGAGGAACAAGTTGACAATGGAGATTTGATGAACCCTAGAAATTAGCAGAATCAGATTTCTGTAGATCCATTGATTCTAGGCTTTTACCCTTGATGCACCACTTAGTGTATCATCACTATTTGGCCATTAGAGCATGCCCACAAAGTTTGAGGCCAAGGGGAGACACTTCACAATGTAAAGTTGCTCGAATTTTATTCTGGACAGGAATGGTTTTGGGATGGTTTGATGAACCAAATAAACTTGGATTGAGATGAAACTTTGCAAGATCATCACCCATGATAGTGTTGACTTGCTGGAATTTTCCTGGAATTTATTGAGAATATTTCTTATAGAAATACTCCAAAAGTTTGATTTGAATAGAAAGGGTTTTGAGGGGTTTTGCCTATGATACGATCATGCCCTTGTGTTGAAACTCATATATATGGAAAATATGTGTCCACTGCGTTTCTCTAAATTTTCTCAAATATTTTCAAAGTATTTAAATATATTTTTCCTATGAAAAACCATTTCCGGCCTTGAGAAAAAGCCTTTAAATAAAATGTATAGATAATCTTTAAAAATAATATTTTATGGTTTGGAAGTCTTATATATAGTGGGTTTGAAATAAATCTTTTGGGAAATAATTGTCCACCTAATTTGAGGACTTGTAGTGCAAACCTCAATTCAGGGGGTTTTGTAAACCTCATTTGAATAAATCATTTTTGGTTAAAACTAAATTTGATAAAAATAGTTTTGGCCACTATTCACATGGCACAATCATTAGGCAAGAGGTTTGAGGACATGGAAGATGAATTTGAAGTGGATTAGAACCTTGTAGTGCCATATAACACAATCATCAAACAAGCAAACAACATAGCAAACAAGCATAAGCACCTTGAAAAAGTTTTAGTTGGATCCAAATTTTATAAACCCAAACATAACAATGTGATGCAAACAAAGGGTGTGACAGACCTTCCCCCCTTACAACAATCTCGTCCCCGAGATTCCTAGGCTAAGTGCTAAAAAGATAGTGGAACTCCGATCTTAGAAAATCTTCACGCTCCCAGGTTGCTTCAGCTTCAGTGTGGTTGCTCCATTGAACCTCGAAGTACTTGATGGTGCGGCCTCGGGTGCAGCACTCGGCTTCATCCAAAATGCAAACCGGCCTCTCACGATAAGTGAGATCTGGCTGAAGATCGATGGCTTGATGGTCGATGTCCTTGTAGAGGTCGGGGCAATTGGGAACTTGCAGACACTTCTAGAGCTGTGACACGTGAAAGGCGTTGTGCACATCCTATAGCTCGGAAGGTAACTCTAGCTGATATGCAACTTCTACTCGCCTGTCGGTGATCTTGAAGGGGCCGATGAATCTTGGTGCGAGCTTCCATTTGACGTGGAAACGCTTGCTCCCTTTGAGAGGCATGACTCAGAGGTAAACATGGTCCCCAACATGGAAACTCATGTCTCGGCAGTGAGAGTCGGCGTAGCTCTTCTGCCTAGTCTTGGTGGTCTCAAGGTGTTCTGGGACAAGTTGAACTTGTTATTTGGCTGTACGGAGGATGTCTGGCCCAAAAATTAATCCTTCGCCGGTCTCTAACCAGTTGAGAGCAGTACGACACTTGCGCCCATACAACACCTCAAATGGTGCCATCTGAAGACTCGACTGATAGCTGTTATTGTAGGAGAACTCGGCAAATGGTAGGCAATCTTCGCACTTGGCTCCATATGTTAAAACACAAGCTTGGAGCATGTCTTCGAGTATCTTATTTACTTGCTCTGTTTGCCAACCAGTCTGAGGGTGAAAAGCAGTGCTGAAGCAGAGCTTGGTTCCCATAGCTTCTTGATACTTCTTCCAGAATCTTGAGGTGAACTGCGTTCCTCGATCGGACACAATCAGCTTTGGAATTCCATGAAGGCTCACAATCTGGTTGATGTAGATGTTCACGAGCTGGCTTCCATCGTAGGTGGTTCTGACAGGAATGAAGTGGGCTACCTTGGTCAGTTGGTCCACAATGACCCAAATGGAATCATGTCCCTTGCTTGACCTTGGCAAACCCGTGATGAAATCCATCTTGACTTTATCCCACTTCCATTTAGGCACTTTGATAGGTTGCAATAGCCCAGCGGGTTGCTGATGCTCAGGCTTGACCCTCTGGCATATATTACACTTAGCAACGAACATGCCTTTCTCCCGTTTCATGCCATGCCACCAGAATGTTGCCTTGAGGTCTTGATACATCTTGGTTCCTCCAGGATGGATGGAGTATGGAATGTCATGAGCTTCTTGCAAGATCAGGTTCTTGAGATCTTCCTTGTTGGGTATGCAAATGCGAATCCCAAACCATACAACTCCTTGTTCATCCACCGAGATTCCTCGGGCCTTGCCTGCCTAGATCTTCCTCTTGATGCCTTCAATGCTCTCGTGTCCCTTCTGGGCTTCCTTGATATCATCCATCAAGGTAGGCTTTGCTTCGAGGTTGGCGAGGAATCCTGGTCCAACCAGTTCCAAGCCGAAGCTCTCAAGTTCTTCATACAGGGCGGGTAGCCTGTCCTTAATCATAGCATTCAAGGAACAAGCCTTTCTGCTTAAGGCGTCTGCTACCACGTTGGCCTTTCCGGGGTGGTATTGAACATTGAGGTCATAGTCCTTGATCAATTCCAACCATCTTCACTGCCTCATGTTCAACTCCCTTTGAGTGAAGATATACTTCAAACTCTTGTGGTCTGTGAATATCTCACATCGCTTCCCTAGAAGGTAGTGTCACCATGTTTTCAAGGCCTGAACCACGGATGCTAACTCAAGATCATGAGTGGTGTAGTTCTCTTCATGGGGTCGTAGTTGTCTTGATAGACAGGCTACGACTCTGCCTTCTTGCATCAGAACACCTCCAAGCCCAGCTCTTGATGCATCACAATAAATCACAAACTCCATGTGAATATCGGGGGCGGCCAAAACAGGGGCGGTGGTTAATCTCTTCTTGACCTCCTGGAAGCTTTCCTTGCACTTAGCAGTCCATTCGAACTTCTTGTCCTTCTTCAAAAGCTGGGTCATGGGTCGGGCAATGCTTGAGAACCCTTCCACAAACTTGCGGTAATATCCCGCGAGTCCAAGGAAGCTCCTGACTTCCTTTACGGTGGTTGGGGTTTGCCACTCACTCACGGCTTCAATCTTGGCAGGATCCACTCACAATTCTTCTGTAATCAACACATGACCCAAGAATCCAACTTCATGCAGCCAGAATTCACACTTGCTGAACTTGGCATAAAGCTGGTGCTCTCGAAGCTTCTCTAGGAACAATGTCAAGTGTTCCTCGTGTTCTTCTTCAGACTTGGAGAAGTCAAGTATGTCATCAATGAATACGACAACGAACTTGTCCAAATACTCCATGAAGACTTTATTAATGAGGTACATGAAGTAGGCAGGGGCATTGGGTAACCCGAATGACATGACCGTGTATTCATACAGGCCATACCGGGTTACAAATGTCGTCTTTGTAATATCTTGGGGTCTAATCTTCAGATGGTAGTACCTAGACATGAGGTTGATCTTGGAGAATACCTTGGCTCCATTAAACTGATCAAATAGGTCTTCAGTCTTGGGGAGTTAGTACTTGTTCTTTATCATAACCTCATTGAGAGAACGGTAATCGACACATAGTCTGATAGTTCTGTCCCACTTTGACACAAATAGAACAGGCGATCCCCAAGGAGAGGCACTAGGGAGAATAAATCCTTTTCTGAGCTACTCTGCTAGTTGCTTCTTCAACTCAGCCAACTCTTTGGATCCCATCCTGTAGACCTTCTTATAGATGGGCCTTGATCCGGGCATAAGCTCAATGACGAACTCAATGTCGCGGTCAGGAGGCATTCCAGGCAGCTCATCAGGGAACACATCAGGGTATTCACATACCACTGGCACTTGATCCAACTCAACTCCCGAGAGATAGTTAGCCTTCGCGGCTTGAGTGGGGGCAGGGTTGGGAACATACTTGACTTCCACTCCTTGTCTATTGGTCATGGTGATAATCCTCTTGGCATAGTCTAACAAACCTTGGTGCTTGGTTAACCAGTCCATGCCTAGGATCACATCCACGCCTTCTGACTTTAGGATGATAAGGTCGGCTAGGAAGTCTACCCCATTGATGTTAATCTCAACTCCCTTACAACCTATCCTAGACTTCATAACTGATCCCGGGGTTCGTATCAACATATGGCTACCCAGGGGTGTAGGCTTCATGCCACTCTCTAGTGCAAACTTTTGGGTGACAAAAGAATGCGAATCTCCACAATCAAACAATACTGTTGCTGGGGTTGAGTTGACGAGGAACGTACCCGGTATGACGTCTGGGTCTTCCTGGGCTTCCTCTGCGGTGACATGATTCACATCACCCTTGCCGTTGTTGGGCTGGTTGCGAGGAGCGGGGTTCCTTGGTGGTGCTCCACGGGCTTGACCTTGAGCTGGCGCATTAGGGCACGGTGCATCTGGCTTCTTGTTGGGACACAGCCTAGAGATGTGTCCTGGATGAGCACATCCAAAGCAAGCGACTTGTCCAGGGTTGTTGTTGACGTTTCCGCCATCGTTGTTCTTATTGGGGTCGTTGTTGTAGGATGGCCTAGGATTGGCATACTACTAAGGCTGGTAGCTTCGACGAGGTGCAGGAGGTCTAGCCTGCTGCGGCTAATAGGTCGGCTTGGATGGGGCTGGCTGGTAGGGGCGAGGCTTCTGGTTGCTGGCGCTACCCTTGATGATCATCTTGCGCTTGCGAGTGTCATCGATGGCATGACACTTGTCTTCCAGCATGAGGGACTTGTTCACCAAGTCGAAGAAAGTGTGACGGTCGCAGATGATGAGTTGATACTACAGGACCTGTTGGAGTCCTTCCATGAAGCGCTCCTTCTTGGCAGCCTCCATGCTGACATCTTCAGGTGCATACCTTGACAGCAGGTTGAACTTCTATAGGTACTCCTTGACGGAGCCACTTCCTTCCTTCAGCACTCGGAATTCTCTCTTATTGATAGCCACGATCCCATAAGGAATATGGGTAGTGCGGAATCCTTCCTTGAAGTCATTCCACATGATCACACACTCTCCTTGTATGACCTTGAATCCATCCCACCAACCTCGGGCGTTACCTTCGAGGTAGTGAGAGGCATAAGGCACCTTCTCACGATCCTCATTACAGTTGACCAATGCAAGGACGTCCTCAATGGTGCGGATCTAGTCATCAGCATCCAATGGTTTAGCAGCCTTGGTGAAGGTTGGGGGTGAGTTCCTCATGAACTCACACATCATGGAGCGGCCATTGCCGTTCCTGCCTTGCTACTGGTTGTTGACCAGGGCCTAAGCCATCTGCTGGATAGCAGCATTGTTGGCTTGGCGCTCCTTCCGGAGAACTTGGAGAAACTGCGCTATGGTCATGTTCTCTGGTGGAGGTGGTGGCGGGGGAATATCGCCTTCTGGCTGCTCCTGGTGTCCTCCAGCGTGAGCAGCCCCACCATCTCCCTATTGCTGGCTTGAGTTACCGGCTTCAGGGTTGGTGAAGGAGTTGTTGCGGGTAGCAGTCACCATCCTGTTTGGAGAAGCCAAGTCAAACAACTGGGATTGACAAGAGGATAGGAAATAACGGAAAAGCGCGCCTAAGGGGGTCGGTCAAGTGCAAGTGTGTTAAAACATGGGCCGAAAGACCAACACCATATATTCAGATAGATGATGGAGTCGCTTACACGTTGCTTGAGGCAAAAGCGCGACTTGCATTGGAACACAAACAACCAAACAAACAACAAGCACACATTGTTTCATATGAACCATTACACGGACTCGACTTCACATGAGGGATACATGACTGATCCTACCCTAGGTGTTCTCGGACTCAGGTGGTGGAGTGCTCGGTCTCATAGTCACACTCCTCTGGGTCTTCCTCCTGTTCATCATCTGAACAAGTATCATTCCCAGTCGAAGGGGTCAGGGAATGAGGAGGTACATCCCGATGATGCTTTGCTGGCGTGTCGGTGAAGAGCTCATGGTACTCCTTCACACTCATGCGATGACGACTTGTGGGTGTATCACTAGCTGGGGGTACTCCTCCTTTGTAAGCGACAGCTGGTCATCCCTCGGGGGCTCCATCCTTCTTGATCTTGTCTGGCTTCGTCTTGGCTTGCCGAAGTAGCTCCCGAGTGTGGTGAAGATAACAAGAGGAAAATAGTGCAGAATTCCTAAGTACAAATGCTAGGTGTAGTTTTGAAAGTCCCTTTTATCCTGGCTAATGTCCATGCTAACTAAGGGCTTCCTACAGTCAGGATGGCTCTGATACAGCTTTGTGTGGAACCCGACTCATAAGTCGTGATCACCGAATGCACGTGTACAGTGATCCTAGAGATCAATGCTCACTGAACACACAGAAGCTGGATAACAAGAGTCTTACATCCACATTTAGCGTCTTACACAATTAATGACCATGAGGGTCTCAGTCTTACATAGATGGGGCCACACGGGCCAAACACTTAAAAACAGAACAAGTAGCAGAAATCTTGGTCGGAAGGGTGAACCCATGCCATCTGCCTTAACCTACAGGCATTCTGACCGGGAAGCGTCCTAGTTCGCATGTTCGTCTCCAATGAACTCTTTGACATACTCTTGTTCTTCCATGCCTGGCAAATTAAATAACCAGTGGGAAGCCAATGAGTACTTTGAATGTACTCGCAAGCAACCCAAGTTGTGGAACAAGGTAGCAATGATGCATGATATAGCACTAAGTAGGTGATTTTGCGGAAAGCTAATTTGAATGCAAATGTCATGATCAAGTAACTAGTGAGCATGCATCAATAATTAGCAGATATCCATATGAACAAGTTACCGATATCGGGGTTGAACACCTCGTGTTCATTCAGCATACTAAGTCATCGGACATAGATTGCTTTCCAAGCTAGTCATCGGACTTAGCTCAAGTACCATCTTTGTCTCCAACACACCCACACACATCAGTTTGTGAAAACACTTGGACGTAGCACAAGAGTGGTCGTCCAACTTTCCTTGACCATGGACATGGCTATTTGAATAGTTTTACACTCTGCAGAGGTTTACACACTTTACCCACAAGACTCAGGGAACTTCCGTGTCGTGCATGACTCACGGTATATAAGATACCCGAGGTAAGCACCCAAACAATGCCTTTCCCCCAGCGATACTAAACAAAGATTCCACTCGATTGGTACCCAGCCCTCATGATGTACATTGCACGAGCGGCGCTCTCATCATCCCATTCACGAGGGGACCAACGGTATGCCTAGTGCCTGAGAAGACAGCGCATGATCGTAGATACCGGTACGACCCCATATCGAGAGTGACCACGCCACTCCTGCCACTAGTAATGCGGGCTCCTTGCCAGTACCCACCAAGGTAATCAACAAAGCCCCGTACCATAAGGGGTATCGTGGTTGCGCATGTAAGGTTGGAGTAACGGTCACAACTTACACCGATCCATTTTCGAAAAACACATCACTCTCTTGTCCCGGGACACCACTTTTTCTCAAGTTGTCACCCATCTCATCATCATCTCCCTCGGGCATTAGTGGCACCCGACGGGTTTTTCAAAAAAAAAATCTTTGAAATCATTTGTTTTCTTGCCATCACTATGCATAAGTCCCATCCCATTTGCGTAGAATCTATTAGCAACCTAACTACTCCCACCCGCACAACCCTCATAAGGTGGTAGGGTCATGCACGATGCAAGTCTCAATGATAAAAGTAACGGATGTATCCCGCCGAAGGGGGAACACCTCATCATGATCATTTCATCGAATCAACAAGTGCTATATGACATGCATGATTTTTTTTCTTAACATGGTCAAAGGGCTACTTGTCTGGCTCAACAAAGTCTCTGGGGTCTTCGAAGTCTTCGGGTCCAACTTCTTCGTCAACCGCGCAATCTATCATCACGAAATAAAGCGATGAAAATAAACAACACACAAAAACAGAGCACTCAACTAGTTATTAAAAATGTTGATCTATTCTGACAAATACCCAATGTCATACTAAAAATATTCTCCTAGGGTTTTGTTGTTTAAAATATTTTGGAAATAAATTAACAGAGTCAAAAAGGTGCCCAAATATAGGTTATTAAAATAAAACAGTAATAAAAATATTTTCAAACACTATTACAAATGGCACTATTAAATTCTAGGGATTATTTCAAGAATTAAAGTGGAATAAATATGAGTATTTGATAATTATTTAGATCTATGGAATTTTTGGAAGTTGGAGAAGAAAACAAATGGGCATAGTGCCCTGGCCGGAGGCGGCCAGTAACTGGGCCGGCCCAGAGGCCAACCACCCTAGGCAAACCGACGCACGCGCGCGTACGAACCTACCGGCTGGGGCCCGAACGCCAGCGATAGAGAGAGGAGGGGGAAGGAGGTGATGATGACAGGTGGGCGCCACCTATCATCTTCAACCTCGCGACAAGGAGACCGGTGAGCTCAGCGTCGACCCTTCGTTCCTGTGGAGGTGGAAGGGCGGCCGGAAGAGGTCGGGGTCGCCGGCGGGGAGGAGGTCGTGGCGGAACCGCTTCGAGTGAGGGTCGGCGGCGTTGCTCCAAGCAGCAGAATGGTCGGCGAGGAAGGGGGGAAGACACAGGAGCCCACTGGGGGCGAGAGGGGAGAGAGGGCTCACGGGGCAGCTCAAGGGTGCTCCTAGGGCTGCTCTAGGCCCTTGGGGAGAGAAGAGAGACAGAGACATGCCCGCGTGTGTGAGCTCCCCGGTTGGCCAAACCGGGCGGCATTAGGCACGCGTGTGGGAGGGCGGAGGGGAGAAGGGAGAGAGAGGGCCGACCGCTTGTCGTGCCACGGAGACCGAGGGGGGCAGAGGGGACAAGCTGGGGCGGCCCCAAGGCGGTCGGGGCTGCCCGTTGGCCAGCGGCTACAGTGCGGTTGCGCACTGTAGCGCACTCCGGAGCACGAGCTCTGCATGCTAGGGCATTATTTAGCCCCCCCACGTGTCCTCTTGTGCCTTGGGTCTTTAGAAGATGCCCAACGCCTAGGAGGAGCTAGGGAGAGCTCTGGAGGAGCCTTAGGGAAGAATGAAAGAGAAAGAGAGAGAGAAAAGATGCTGTCCAGGGGTGAAAATGGGGGTTTTACCCCACCTCCTGGTGACCTGAGGACAAGTTTTTTTATTGTAGGTACTAGGGCAATGCAAGAAGATGTGGTAAAAAGTTGGGGGCAAGGGTAAGAGGGTAAGAGGTAAAAATAGAGGTTTTACTAAATCACCAAAAGGTGTTTGGTAAGGTTTTGGGCAAGAAGATGTTACCAACTTACTGAGATATTTATCAGGGTCAATGTCTAGGTAGGAATGAGGGGATTCACCAAGTTTGAGCTTAAGAGGAAGAAGCTGACAATGGAGATTTGATGAACCCTAGAAATTAGCTGAATTCGATTTCTGTAGATCCATTGATGCTAGGCTTTTACCCTTGATGCACCACTTATTGTATCATCACTATTTGGCCATTAAGCATGCCCACAATGTTTGAGGACAAGGGGAGACACGTCACAATGTAAAGTTGCTCAAATTTGATTCTAGATAGGAATGGTTTTGGGATGGTTTGATGAACCAAATCAACTTGGATTGAGATGACACTTTGCAAAATCATCACTCATGATAGTGTTGACTTGCTGGAATTTTCCTGTAAGTTATTGAGAATATTTTTTATAGAAACATATCAAAAGTTTTATTTGAATAGAAAGGGTTTTGAGGGTTTTTTTCCTATGATATGATCATGCCCTTGTGTTTAAACTCATGTATATGGAAAATATATGTCCACTGAGTTTCTCTAAATTTTCTCAAATATTTTCAAAGTATTTAAATATTTTTCCTATGAAAAACCATTTCTGGACTTGAGAAAAAGCCTTTAAATAAAATGTAAATATAATCTTTAAAAATATTATTTTGTGGTTTGGGAAGTCTTATATATAGTGGGTTTGAAATAAAGCTTTTGGGAAAGAAGGGTCTACCTAATTTGAGGACTTGTAGTGCAAACCTCAGTTCAGGGGGTTTTGTAAACCTTATTTGAATAAATCATTTTTGGTTAAAACTAAATTTGATAAAAATAGTTTTGGGCACTATTCACATGGCATGATAATTAGGCAAGAGGTTTGAGGACATGGAAGATCAATTTGAAGTGGATTAGAACCTAGTAGTACCATATAACACAATCATCAAACAAGCAAACAAGCACAAGCACCTTGAAAAGTTTAGTTGGCTCCAAATTTTATAAACCCAAACATAACAATGTGATACAAACACAGGGTGTGACACAGTGGTGGGCGAGCAGCCGAGCACAACCAATAGGATCGCCTCTCGGGGATTGCCCCACAATCCAACGATGTGGAGCTGTCCTTGTGATCCAACGACGCAGAGCCTGTACGGAGCCCGCCCACCAAATTTCTTCTAGAAGACCACATCTGCGGGCTGTCGCATGGCGCTAGGGTATGATCGGACGGCTGACGTTCGGAGCTAGGGTTAGGCGAAACCCCGCGGGGTTTAGAGGGGTTTTGAGCTGGTCAACAGGGTTTCGAAGGCTTTGACTGAGCATAACTAGTTAAAAAAAATCGAAAAATTACGTAACCTTCACCGTTCGTCGTTTAATAAGATACACTAACGACGAAAAATACTAAACTTGGTCTATGGTCATTTTCGTGAAAAAACCCTAGCTCGCACGATCGAGGTCAAATGAGCACCATTAATTAAAAAAATCAAAAATATATAAACTTGCGCACAATGTTGTCTTATGTGACATGTTATGAAGCAAAAATCTTAAACTTGTTCTATGGTCATTTTCATGAGAAAACCTTCACACATATGAGCTATCACGTACAAGATTTCATAGAGTTCAAGGAGAGGAGGTAGGGTTACCTATAGGGTCTGAAAGTTTTTTAAAAATCCAAAAAATCACCAAGCTTTATTTCAAAGTGAATAAGAAGGATCTAAACTTATTTTTCCATTTTCACATTTTAAACTTGTTTTTAATAGTTTTTATATTAAAGCATATTTTTTCAAAAGAAAATGTAAAAATATGAAGATTAATTCAAAAAACTAGTGAGACTTCAACTCTACACTACATTTTAAATTTCTTTGACCTCCTCTAAATCACCTCAAATTTTGCACACATGATCTCCTACACAAACATAGATAGTTTACCAAGGTTTGTTTTGCATTTTCTTGAAAAAGCATGCATTTGATTATAAAACATGAGACAAATAAATTTTGTACTCCTTTATTACAAAAATCATTACATCTTCATTCAAATGTTGTTTTTTGCTCTGTTATTGGAATATTTGATAAATGATGGACTATTTGCTCTTTTTTCTTATTCTTTGCAGTATGTCTGATCAATGAAGCAGCACTGAAACAACATGTGTGATCATTTAAAAATAATTAATAAACAACTTGTGTGAAACACCTAAACTTTGAAAATAAACACTGAAACAAATCATAGCAGACAAATTTAAAAACACACAAATAAGCAATATAGATAGCCACATGCATATATAGAAGACCACATAGTACCATACCATCCATAGAACACATCTAGTTCACAAACAAAGTTCCCAAACAACAAAACACACAAACTTCACATTAAAACGCATCATCAATTAGTTGGGAATGGGAGTTAGGACTTTCGCGAGGGCAGCATGCTGGTCCCTGATCTTGTAGTTCTCGCCGTGGATGGCTACATCTTCTGCATGAGCTAGAAGGTGAACGAAGCGACCAGACTTTGGCTTTGCCTTGGTGGTGCAGTAGGGGCAGTGCCACATTTTGGTGCTGCTCTTGTAGTAGTAATCATCTCCCTTGGCCCTGATCTTCTCCTCTTCCTTTGCTTTGAAGGACGTGAACTTGCCCTTGTCAACATCCACATCTTCTCCAGAGATGTACTACACACACGAATGAATTTAGATATATACATTATAGTTTCATATACACCATGTCAAAGGAACTATGGTAAATGAACAATCTAAATTTCAAGCAGGCTTACCTCACACTCTTCGTCGTTCCAATACCCTAGATCGTACGGGTCCTTGAAGTCAGTAAGGTCCATCTTCCTCTTTATTCCCCAACCATCCTCCTCCTGAATATACAATTAAATCCCATTGAAAATTTAGATATGCATTTTACATTGATCATAGGCTAATAGACTATGATCCTATTTGCATCTTCCATTGTCATGCACACACATTGAACAATAGAGCTAATAGAAGTACATACTGTGGACAAATTCATATACTAATGAATCAAATAACTTCTTAATCAATGGATTCCATTTGGGCATATGACATTCAAAACCCCAATCTGAGTAGCATTTAGAAACAAATCTAGTAGAGACCCAATCTAATAAGCATACATGTTTGTAGCATTAAAACACCAAATCTGGGAGCATTAAAAACAAAATCTAATAAGCATACATCTCTATGGCATTGAAGCACAGAGATCGCTATCTCTCATACAGATCTATCTAGTATTTTTGCAAAGAATGTAATCCAAAAAACCCTAGTACAAAAACCCCAATCCCCCCCATACAGAAAACCCCTACCCATCTGTCAAACCAACTACCCTAACCATTTGTACTACTGTACGAATCACAATCTAACCAATACAACTAACTCTACAAGCTAAATATTGGAACTAACAAGCAAGTGCAAATATGTCATGTTCCTCGCTAGGCTACGCATCGGGATGGAGTGCGTCGCTTGACGCCGTCACCTTCAGCTCCGGCAGTGCTAAGGCGGAGCCCGCCACCTCCTTCTCCACATCCGCAGCGGTTGCGAGTTTCCCCACACCGCCATGGACGCCGCTAACGTCCTTCACTTCATCTGTGGTCACTATGCCCTACAGCTCCACTACAAGATCTGCGGCCGCTGCTTCGGCATCACCATGAGCGTCCGCCATCGGACTGATGGAGGCGATGAAGGTGATGAAGAGGTTGCAGTGGGGGAGAGCGAGACGGTGCGGTGGAGGCAGTGGAGGAAAGCGAGACGACGCGGTGGGAGAGAGGAAGAAGATGTGGCAGGGAGGGGATTTGCGAGAAATGGTAGTGGCGATGCGTCGAGAGGTGGTTCCCCCTCTTTATATGATGGGACGTTTCGGGCAAGTCCCATGGACATGTGCTACCCCATGATCATGGTCAGCTGCATGCATGAGAGCGGCCCCACTCATCAGAGTTAATAGGAATAGACCCCATCTTGTTATCATTAATAGCAATGTTACATGTGTGCCTTGCTGCCGCTTCTGTCACTTGGAAAGGACACCGAAGGATTGAACCCATCACAAAGCACCTCTTGCTATGGCAAGAAAAATCGATCTAGATGGCCTAACTAAACCAAAGATTCGAAGAATAAATACGAGTCTATAAGTAACCATGCAAATAAGAGATCAAAGAAGACTCAAATCATATTCATGGATAGAAACTGATAATGAACTCAAAATTCATCGGATCCCAAAAAACACACGCAAAAGTCATTACATCAAATAGATCTCCAAGAGACCATTGTATGGAGAATCAAAAGAGAGAGAGAGAGAGAGGAAGCCACCTAGGTACTGCCTACGGACCCGTAGGTCTATGGTGGACTACTCACGCATCATCGTAGAGGCAACCATGAAGACGATGCACCCCTTCATGATGGTGTTAGATTGGATCTCAAGGTTCTGGAACTTGCGGCGGTTGGAATTGTGTTTCGTTGACTCTTCTAGGGCTTTCCAAATATTTGAGAATTTATAGAGGTGATAGTCAGTGGAGGGGGTCCCTGAGGCCGCCACAACCCATCAGGGTGCGCTTGGGGCCTCTGGCGCACCCTGGTGGGTTGTGTGCGACCTGAGCTCCCTCCTGGCTGCTTCTTTGGCCCATTGGCACTTTTCTGGTCCAAAAAAACTCCAAAAAGTTTCCTCTCGATTGGACTCTGTTTGGTACTGATTTTCTGCGAAGTAAAAAACAAGAAAAAACATCAACTGGAACTTTGGCACTATGGCAATATATTAGTCCCAAAAAATGATATAAAGTTTCTATAAAATGATTGTAAAACTTCCAAGATTGATAATATATTAGCATGGAAAAAGCAAAAATTATAGATACGTTGGAGACGTATCAGCATCCCCAATCTTAATTCCTCCTTCTCCTCGAGTAGGTAAATGATAAAAACAGATTTTTTTTATGTGGAATGTTACCTAACATGTTCATCATATATTATTTTCTTTTGTATCATGGAAATTTGGACTTTTAGATGGTTCAAAGGAATAGTCTAGTTTTGACAAAGAGACTTTAATACTCAAGCATATCAATAAGCAACCATGCCTTTCAAAATATTAACACGAAAGCAAGTTATCCCTGGCCCATCATGCTCAATCATTGATCCATTCATGGAACACACTCAAATATTAGCTACACCTAATGCTCAAGTACAATCATAGTTCCCCCAAATTGGTGATTTATAAGAGAAGATGGAGACTAGAGTAAAAATAAAAATTTCATCAAGTAAATAGATAGGCCCATCGCAGAGGGAAGTAGGGATTTGTAGAGGTGCCAGAGCTCACGGATTAAATTGG
This sequence comes from Hordeum marinum, assembly GCA_022496015.1. Lineage (NCBI taxonomy): Eukaryota > Viridiplantae > Streptophyta > Magnoliopsida > Poales > Poaceae > Hordeum > Hordeum marinum. The sequence goes on from CM039673.1 coordinate 252,650,837, forward strand.
TAGAGAAAAATATTTTGGGTGCCAGAGCTCAGAGGCATTGACCCAACGGCAACGTCTGTTGTAACCTGTTCTGAGGGTTTCGGGCAAGGGAGTAGGGAAAAGTGAGCAAAAGTTAAGAGCGTGGGGATGAATGAGTAGAGCTAAGGGAGGAGGGGCACAGAAATAAATATCCCGTCAAATTTATCACAAGCATTATGGTAAAAATATTTAACAAAAAATTCACGAGGAACTTTTCTCCTAATTTTTTTACCATACCCATGATAATCATTAGATACTAATCTATGCATTAAGTCTTTATCATGAAGGATTTCTTCTGTTGGAGGATCTTCATAATTTTTTTCTGTAAAAGGAAAAAATTTCTGTAGCTTCCAGAATCATGTAATCAATTCATGCATAAGGATGATAGTCGCAATCTTCTTTATCTTAGGATCATGAATGCTAGGGAGTCCTAAGACCCATTTTTTGTAAGAATGGGTGGATATTCACAAATTTCCTATCCAATTTAACTATATACAAGGCAATGGTATCGACATATCAATTCATTTTATCAAGTATATATCCTCCAATGTTCAAACGCATCGTTTTATCCTTAATGGCAGTAATAAAATGTGATGGTATAGAAGTTTCAAACGGGTAGGCAAGCATTCGATGCCCGGTCAGAAGAATAAAAAGGGGGGAAGTTCAGAGCAACGAGAATAAATATTGCGTCTGATACTAGAATAGACCATTCCTTGGACGGTGGCTCGGGAATTACATACGAACCCAAGTGCAAGGGATACTTTTGAATCAAGGATGTACAAAAGAGACAGGTTTCGATCCTGTGGAACTGTGGATTATGGGACCATGATGACCGACAAGTATAGGGGATCTATCATAGTCATTTCAATAAGTAGGAGTGTCGAAACCCAACGAGGAGCAGAAGGAAATGACAAGTGGTTTCAAGTAAGGTATTCTCTGCAAGCACTGAAATTATCGATAACACATAGTTTTGTGATAAGATAATTCATAATGAGTAACAAGTAACAAGTGTAGCAAAGGTGCAGAAACATATCACAATCCTTTTTATATCAAAGGAAAGGCTTATAAAAACTATTATATATAGCGAAGCACTCCCGAGGACACATTGGAATTTCTGTCAAGCTAGTTTTCATCATTCTCATCTCATTCGCGCTCGTTACTTTAATAATTTGATATGTGGGTGGACCGGTGCTTGGGTGCTGCCCTTACTTGGACAAACCTCTAACTTATGATTAACCCCTATCGCAAGCATCCACAACTACAAAAGAAGAATTAAGGTAAACCTTACCATAGCATGAAACATATGGATCCAAATCAGCCTCATACGAAGCAACGCATAAACTAGGGTTTAAGCTTCTGTCACTCTAGTAACCCACCTTCTACCTATTACTTCCCAATGCCTTCCCCTAGGCTCAAGTAATGGTGAAGTGTTATGTAGTCTATGTTCACATAACACCACAAGAGGAGAGACAACATACATCTCATCAAAATATCGAACGAATACCAAATTCACATGATTACTTCTCACAAGACTTATCCCATGTCCTCAGGAACAAACGTAACTACTCACAGAGCATGTTCATGTTCAAGATGAGAGGAGTTTCAATTATCATAAAGGATCTTAACATATGATCTTCCACCAAGTAAACCAACTAGCAGCAACTACAAGGAGTAATCAACACTACTAGCAACCCATAGGTACCAATCTGAGGTTTGAGACAAAGATCAGATACAAGAGATGAACTAGGGTTTGAAGAGGAGATGGTGCTGGTGAAGATATTGATGGAGATTAACCCCCTCTCGATGAGAGGATCGTTGGTGATGATGATGGCTTTGATTTCCGCCCCCGAAAGGGAAGTTTCCCCGCTAGAACTGCCCTGCCAGAGCTCTTGATTGGTTCTGCCCAAGTTCCGCCTCGAGACGGTAGCGCTTCATCCCGAAAGATCTTTTCTGATTTTTTTCCAGGTCAAAACGCTTCATATAGCAGAATATGGGCGTTGGAGGAGCTACAGGGGCCCCACAAGCCTGTTAGGCGCGGCCACGGGGGTGGCCACGCCTAGCAGGCTTGTGGCCTGCTGGTGGCCCCCCTCTGGTTGATTCTTGCGCCAACACTTTTATTAATTCCAAAAAAATTCTCCATAAATTTTCAGGACTTTTGGAGTTGTGCAGAATAGGTATCTCATATTTGCTCCTTTTCAAGTCCAGAATTCTAGCTTCCGGCATTCTCCCTCTTCATGTAAACCTTGAAAATAAGAGAGAAAAGGCATAAGTATTGTGCCATAACATGTAATAACAACCCATAATGCAATAAATATATATATAAAAGCATTATGCAAAATGGACGTGTCAAACCACCATGTGGGATAGGAGTAGGAAGAGCGGTGACATCTTGCACGGTCATGGTAGAAGATGTGTCAAATGATAGCTTGTCAGTTATGTTGGAAACCACGTCGGTACCAAGGGTGGGGGACGAATAGAACCATTTTCCCTCGTTGAAATGAGGTGGACCAATAGGCAAAGGTCTCGTCCACCAGTGGTTACCATAATGTTATCAACAATAGTAACAGGGCCTTACTGACAGAGTGGATCACTGAGGTGTTTACCTAAGCAGGCGATTACCACTGTTCAGAGAAGTTAGATTCCAAGAAAGGGTAAACAGACCAATGAAACTGGAAATGTTTTTATACCCAAGTATTTGAGTATACCTTTTCCAAAGACAAACAGAGCACGATATACGTGACAGGACATCAACTACTTAACCATTTAGGTAGGGGGAGGAGTTCATGCTATTACCCATACAATGTCGTTTGGATAATTGATCAAGAAACATTTAGCATTGCGCTTCCAATGTTCTTGTTGGTGATTGGAGAATCGCAGCCATGCTTCGGGGAAGCATGGACATGGTCATCAGATAGAGGTCGGACTTCAAGAACTCAAAGGATCCATCAGGAACAACTTATAAAATAAGTCTTACAATTTCCTCATGGGAAAATAGGCGAATCTTGCTGAACAAGATACTATAATAATAGGTCTTCTGGGCAGGCGTGCTAGCCACATCACCTTACCGATTAACATAGAGACCAATGCTATAATTCTTCGGAAAAGTTCCAACCATCATAGCCGCTTAGATTCAAATATGGTTTGTGCTAGGATACCCCGGATATAGCAGGCCTGAGAAGAAAAGGATGCAACACACATCAACGAGACGATGCTGCAAGAATCTCGGAATAAATGACGAAAGCAAACATTGAATCATGAGTTAGATTGCAATACATATGAACACAATGTCAAGACATTCGTGCCCACATGGATGTTTTTAGAATGAAAGGCAATCAAGATCTGGTTGGGAACCACCATAGCGGATATCAAAGTTCCATGTGTAAGTCCAGGATAGATCTTATGTAGAACTTCTTTTCCCAGATCAAATCAATCAGTGGCTTGACGTGCTAGGAAAAACATATGGAGTGAGGTAGCAAACCTATCAAACCATAGAATACTTTGCACATGCATGAATGAATTGGAACGATTCCAGAGGAAGCCAAATAAAATATTCTCATAATCACGATGACAAAATGCAAGTGAACTTAGTGAAAAACAATTCTTTTATCAAACATATTCTTCATGAGCTAGGCACAAAGATAATGCTTTCAAGGTGTCCAACACTAACTTAAATGTTCATCATGAACCACGAAGAAGATGAGGATGTGGCTGATGGGCTCAACAACAATTCATAATGATTTCCAGAAGATAGATTTCCACAATTGAGTGAACAAGGTAATAGCATTGGTGAAACCAGATGATATATTGAGGTATGCCCGAGGTAAACATCCACAACTAAACATTTATCGAATGGTGCACCTAAAATCCGGACTGAGTAGCAAGACCAATGCTAGAATGTTGATTAAACAGCCAAAACACTAAGAATGGACTTATTGTTCATTAAATGCAAGGTAAAAGAGTTTATATGCCATAAGAGTCGAATTTACACATCACAATCCATTTGTCGGTATTCTGATTATAGAGACAACATAGGAACTAAGAAAACAAAAGTGATGGCAAGAAGTATCACTATATCAAGAATTCTTAAGACGTGTGAAAATTTCACGTCATTCTTGAAAAATATGGTAATACTCCAAGATAGAACATAACACAAGACGACTAACAAGGAAATTAAGGTTCAACCAAAACAAGACAAGCCTGCGTTTGAAAGGAAGGCGAGGATGCTACTTCCCATCATGAATTTAATTGGTATCCTAGGAGTTCAGAATGTTGATGATTACCACGACACAATTGTTGAGAAGTCTCTTGAAGACGTAATCGATCAACGACGACATCAAACAACGAAATGGTGAAGCAAAAAGTTGTCGGAACCACATATTAGGGTGCTAGCTCAAAATCAAAATTGCCTTTCAAGACCACCAACATGATGTTAAAAATTCGATGTAAGCTTATTACCTTGTTGGAATTGTGTCCTAGGGATGAAGGACATAGATGGAATGGTCAAGCTATAGAATGACGATGATGATGTAGCTTAACAACATTGGAATGACATGATCGAGTACAAACTCATAAGCAAAGAATATTACTAAGAGTTGTCGAATCACAATGCGTACTTGATTCAGTTATCGGTGTCCTTGAGTGTCCAACAACTCGGAACATGAGGAAACTAGAATCAGATAAATGTCAAAGTTGATGAGGAGCTCATAAGAAGTCATACAGCTCCGATGGTATTCTCAAGGTACCAGGGATAATACTCAGAGGTAGATTAGAATAGAGGTTAGACTAGTGTATTGATCTACGGAAGACAAGCGCTTTAACTTTTCTGAGAACGAAATCAAAGGAGAACAATATGGTCGAAACCATGATTGCAAAGGACAGGATCATAGATACAAGATCAAATCATACAAAGAGAAAGATTATTATTACGACGAGCTCCTATGATAAGATCTACATCGTTTCCATGGGCATGACCACAAGGTACAAGGTCGACTCCCACTTCATCAATACATCACCTTCCATTTACTCCTTGCCTTGATAAAGTTGTGGTTTTTGAAAGATTGTTTGGCAAAACACCAGAAGAGTATGACTCGTGAAAACTCCCGTGTTCATACAGATTAGGGAATGCATAGGTTCAACCCATCGGGGCATCTTAGGAACATATACCAGAAACTTCAAGAGTAAGTAACACATGTTGTCAATAGAGCATGGCTGACAAAAGGATAGAATACAACTTATCAAAGGGAGAATACACAATTTACTAATGGCATCTTGTATCAGGGGAAAAACACCACATGAATTTTGAATGTGAAGGATGCAATCGGATAATAACCCAACAATGGGTCTGGCTGTCCATAAAGGACCTGATGTGAGTATTGGTACTCCATCAGAGGAAGATAGAATTCAAGGCATCAGATTATAGAACATTTGAATAATTTTTATGCTTAAATACCAAAGGAATTAAATATTTCCAAATTGGTGTATCAAAAACAGATGCTCCAATAAAAAACAAGTAAGATGAATGGACTAAGATGGACAATCAATGAAGGTTGATTTTCTGAGAACCAATACATGTTTGGAAATATGTCCGAGCCGGAAACATAGTTTATGAGAAGCAACTAACTTAAAGAATATTGCTAGCCATATGGAAGTAACCATAAGGATGGCAGAAGAGAAAGGTCAAGAGCCAAAGGCTATTGAGGATTTCAGAAGATCGAATAGCAATTTGAAGGAACCAATGACAACTGAGGACGGATGAATCCCCGGTAAGCATAGGGGGGTTGATGGAAGAAGGGAATCACAAGAGCGATGAACACAAGTTCTTGGGAGGACATGAGAGTGTATCTTCGAACACTTCTGGTTAATCAAGCCATCATCTAGAATGAGGGGATATTTGGGGGGTTGTAGGTACGAGAACCTAGAGTTAGAGCTTAGTAAAATCTTTAACCCGAAAGAGAAGAGAGGTCAGAACACAAAGTATAGACAAGGAATAAAAGATCCTAATACCACCCTATTAAGATGTGGGCCCGTAAGCCACACATCAATGTTAGTAGAAGTTTTTCAAATACTAGACTCAACTTCGGCCAAGGAGTTGGAAAGGGAGATACCTAGAAGCTACAGGCAACCGAAGACCACGGGATGAGAGACCACGGGATGCGCAGCTCCGCAACCGCGCAAGCACCGGGGGAGTGCGTCCCCGAGCCTCCCAGGCACGCCCCTTTCTCTCCTTTTCCCTCCAGGTTTCCCCCTCCTCTAACATCTGTGTGTGTGCGCCATGGACAACAGCTCGCCGTGTCATGGAAGGCACCATTGGAGCAGCTGCCACTGTCTCGCCTATCACCTAGCTGTCATGTCAGCACCAGGTCCCTATCGCGCCTCCCCCTTGCCCTATCTTCTCCTCCCTCCCTTTTCCCTCTGCCCTCTCTAATCTCTGCAGCTCTCTCTCTCTTTTCTTTGAGATAATAGGAGCAGACAAGAGCTCATCCATGGCCGCCTCGACCTCATGCCCACTCGCGCGATGCCGTCCATCGCGATGGATCTGGCCGAATGGAGCTCCCCTGCCATGCCACCCCGGACCCGGTCTCACCAGCCTCCTCTGCCTACCCCCACCACCGGCCCCTTGTTCACCGCTGTAAGAAGTCCCACCATGGCCAAAAGCTTCGTTTTTTGTAGATCTGCTAGTCTTGTACAGGTTATTTTGCATTGTCATTTTGTTTTGCCACGAATAGATGCATAGGCATATTGATTAGCCCTCCTCATTTTAACCATGAGATCTCTGGTTCGAGACCCACACGCCACATGTACGTTGCCTAGTTTTCCTTTTTATTTTGTGCACACATACACCTGCACCCCGGCCGTTTAGCAAGTTCATGTAAATTGAATGCCATATATCATCAGTAACGCAACATTAGCCGAGCTGGTCGTCCCATCACTTCAGCACCTGGAGGTCGCGGGTTCAACTCCTAGCCAACCCAATTTTTATTGCCTGTTCATTTATTTTTCTGACACTTCACTTGGGCCTCATGCGCTACTGGTCTGCACTGTTGCGGGGGAAATCGGCCCAGTACCCACCCTGAATCTTTTCCTTTTATTGTATTTGTCTTTGGGAAGATTTCATACACCTTTTGGCATGTTCATATAGTAATATTGGTAAATCCAGTTGAAACTTGTTATATATGCATAATGCTTAAAACATTTATGTATTTTCATAATTTCCATTTATTATCCATGATAGAAATGCTTAAAATTGTTGTTTGCGTTGTTTTCTGTAAATGCCATACTAAAACGGTTTATTTCATAACTAAATAACCGTAATTCCGATTAAAATGTGTTAGATATGCAACTTGACTAGAAAAATGTGTAGAATAACATGATAGAATGTATTTTGCTGTTTAACAAATCTAAAATTGTGTTCTAGGAAGAATAGTAGCAAATTCTAAAATTACATATGGGGACTTTCTGGAATTGTTATTCGTTGTTTCGGCCTCATTTAAAATGCCTACATGTTGTGGTTGTTCATGTTTCACCTCTTTCCATGATTAACAACATTTAATATTGGACCGTCTTCTTCACGGATTCGTTCTTCTTTCAAATCTCAGGCAAGATGACACATTTCCTTGGATACCACTACTATCATTGTCATGCTAGTTGTCTCATTTTCTATTGCTATGTCTCGCTACCTACCACTTGTTTGCCAAGCCTCCCAGGATTGTCATGATAAGCTTCTAACCCCTCCACATCCCAGCAAACCTTTGTTTGGCTATGATACCACTCACTCAACCCTTCTTATAGCGTTTCTAGCTATGGGTGCAATTGCTTCCATGTGTCAACATGGACTTTGTTTTGTTATCACAATATTATTGCTATTCAATTTAATGCACATATATACTTGGTAAAGGGTGGAAGGCTTGGCCTTTTGCTCGGTGTTTTGTTCCACTTTTGCCACCCCTAGTTACTTGTGAACCGGTGTTATGTTCCATACTAAGCACTCCTAACATGCTCGGGGTTGTTATGGGGACCCCCTTGATTTTTCATTTTGGGATAAAACTCATCTGGCAAGGCCCAACATTGGTTTTACCATTTGCCTAGTAACTAAAATTGCATAGGGACCTGCCAGCACCCACATATCTTTAATAAACAACCCGGGCCAGTGCTCCTCATGATTGTTGGTCCACCTACCTAGCAGTTGGCAGTGCCACATCGGGGCAACTCGAGGCATTTTCAGGATACCGTCCACTTCGTGTAGACGAATGATGCCCGTAGATAGAGAGCGCATGACTTTTGATGCAGATCTGGCTCACTAGGAGGCCTTGCTGGATTTGTTTTACCTTTCTCGAATGTCTTGTGTGTGGAATTCCGATACTTTGGGCTATCTCGAGGTTGAGGTTTTCCACCGGAATTGCCTAGGAAGATCACGAGATTTGTGGTCGAGGTTAATCATGCGGCATGTGGTTAATTTTTGATGGATGAGTTGGAGCACCCCTGCAAGGTTAAATCTTTCGGAAAGCCGCGCCCGCAGTTATGTGGAAACTTGGAAACTTTGTTTAACACCTGTTCATAGAAAACTTGAAGTAAACTCAAATAAAATACACCAACCATGTGCGTAATCATGACCGTCTCTTCTTGTGAGTCCTTATCCGAGAGAGAATATGGTGGGGTTATGTTTGACGTAAGTAGGTGTTTAGGATCACTTAGTGATCATTGCTAGTTCATGACCGTTATGCCTAGACCACCCACCTTACTTTCTGTACTCATAAGTTAGCCACTCAAACATATGCTTAGTCGCTTGCTGCAGCCTCACCACTTAACCATACCTCACCCATTAAGCTTTGCTAGTCTTGCTACCCATGGAAATGAGATTGCTGAGTCCTTGTGGCTCACAGATTACTACAACAATAGTTGTAGGTGCAGGTATGCGATGATTTGACATGAGCGCAATGCTTGTTTGATTTGGAGTTCTTCTTCTTCATCGATCTAGGATAGGTTCCAGGCTGCAGCCTGGGATAACAAGGATGAATTTCATTTTATCGTTTGGTTTCGTCCATAGCGGGACCCTGCTCTTCTGTATGATGTTTCAATATGTTGTTGTATTGATGTGATCTTGATGTAGCTTGTGGCGAGTGCAAGCCAATTCCATATACTCATATCTTTTGTACATGTACTTGTAATGATATCCATTCTTGCGAAACAACGAGATGCACTTCTATCCCTGTCGAGGCCCTCGTGCCAAAATAAGGATATGATCGCATCTTGGGCATTGCTCTAGCTGACAAAGTGGGCCATGCCCTAGTCCATAGGCATGCAGTTTGGGTACGCCCGATCCCAGAACACCGATAGTAGCCCCCGGTCCCAAGGCATGCTCGGGTCGGCTTCTGGGTGTAGCCGTTGAGGGCGTAACTAAGTGCCGCGGGCCCCAAATGCCTGCAGGCCAGGACTGGCGCACATCACATATTTGGTGTCGGGTGTCCAACTCCACCTCGGCCACTGCTCGAATCGACAAAAGCCTGACTTCCAGTGCCGAGCCATTATTGCTTTCCAATTCTGCGAACTTGCTCTTCCTTATAGATCCCTGTCCTTAGTAGAAACCTCTCCAGATCCCGACACCTCTCTACCCTCCTCCCTGCCATGTCGGCCCCATGAATTTCCCGATTGCTTCCATCGAAAAGTCGAGGCCAGAAGCCCAGAGCTCACCCTCCGCTCCCATCTCACTGGTGCTATCGGAGTCCACCTTGGCCCAGGACGGATACCTCGCCCTCGTGCTTCTGTTGACGGCGGACGAGATCAGCGAGTCTGGGTGGACCTTGATATGGGCCGGCTCCTCAGAGAAGCGGCCCTATATTAGGTCGGCCTATTTTTTCTTTCTCCATAGCATCTTGATACGTCTCCAACATATCTATAATTTTTTATGATGGCATGTTATTGTATTATCTGTTTTGGATGTTTTATATGCATTAATATGCTATTTTGTATTATTTTTGGGACTAACCTATTAATCTAGAGCCAATTGTCGTTTTCCGTTTTTTCCTTGTTTTTGAGTTTTACAGATATGGGATATTAAATGGAGTCCAAACGAAATAAAACCTTCAGAAGGAATTTTTCTGGAAGGAAACAAATCGATCAAGCTTGGAGTGCACGTCAGGGGAGGTGCCAGGGCGCCACAAGCCTGCTAGGCGGGCCCCTTTGACGGCGCCTAGCAGGCTTGTCGCTCCCTGGAAGATCTCCTAACCCTATTCTCTGGCCTATAAATACCAAAATATTCCCCCAACATAAAAAAGATCCATGCAAATACTTTTCCGACGCTGGAAGCCTCCGTTCCCAAGAGATCTAGTCTTGGAGCCTTTACCGGTAATCTGCCTGAGGGAGTTTTGATCACGGAGGGCATCTACATCAACTCCATTGCCCCTCCGATGATGCGTGAGTAGTTCACCATAGACCTACGGATCCATAGCTAGTAGCTAGATGGCTTCTTCTCTCTCTTTGATCTTCAATACCATGTTCTTCATGATCTTCGTGTAGATCTATCCGATGTAATCCTCTTTTGTGGTGTGTTTGTCAAGATCCGATGAATTGTGAGTTTATGTTCACATTATCCATGAATCTTATTTGAATCTCCTCTGAATTCTTATTTTCATGATTTCTTATCCTTGCAAGTGTCTTTGAGTTATTGGTTTGGTTTGGCCAACTAGATTGGTAATTCTTGCAATGGGAGAAGTGCTTGGTTTTGGGTTCAATCTTGCGGTGTCCTCACCTAGTGACATAATAGGGGTAGCGAGGCTTATCCCTGAGGTATCCCTCATGAGGAAGGGCGTCTCCTTTGTTGTCCGAGTGCTTGGCCACTGCTACTCGGTAGGCACGCTGGAGGGAGCAGACAACGTCCTTCTCTTCGCAGGTGACGGTGATGACGCCACCGCTCCCCGTTATCTTAAGGACGTTGTAACCATGGTGAGTCACTGCCATAAACTTAGCGAGGGCTGGGTACCCAAGTATGGCATTGTACGTGAGATGATTGTCGGTGATGTTAAAGATGATGATCTCGGTGTGATAGTTCTTGCACCTGCCGAAGGTGACGGGGAGGTGCACTTGTCTAATGGAGATGATGGATCTGTCAGTGACCCCTACGAATGGCTTGGTTGGCATAAGATGATCATACGACACTTGGAGCATCTCGAATGTCTCGATGGAGAGGACATTGAGTCCTGCTCTGCTATCGATGAGGGTCTTGGTGACAAGGACATTGCTGATGGTTGGCTTGCACAACATGGGGAGCGTGCCCGCCATGGCTGAACACCGGAGTTGATCCTTCGCGTCAAATGTGATGGTAGTGTGGGACAACATTAGACGATACATGGCTTTGGGCTTCCGAAGGGCCGCGTTGACCTCTCGAGTGAACTGCTTGAAGATGCGGTTTGATGCTGGGGCTTGGGCACTGCCCAGGATACAGGCTATGGCCATGGACTCCTGGAAGCCTCCAGCCCCATCGTCCTTCTTGTACTCTTCCTTCCTTCTTAGTGGTGGTGGCAATGGGGGTAGGCCGGCCTCACAAGGGTGGACCTCACGAGGCTGGCCATGGGGTGACCCCTCCGGAGGGTCATCGCGCCAGCAGTCCTCCCGAGGCTGATCGCGCCAGTGGTCATCCCGAGGTTGGTCTCTCCACTCCTCGCGTGGCACCCGATTGTCCTAGTGGGCTCTGTCGCGGCCTCTGCCACGTACAAACTGATGGTCACTACGTCCCGGGCGCTGGCCAAAGTGCTCATCGCGGACCAACCTGAGCTTCTGGAAGTCGACGGTGTCGTGGCTGTTGGTGTTGTGGAATATGTAGGATCGGCCGCAAGCACCGCGGGGGCCTTGCACTTCGCCTCCTTGGCCTGGGCCTTCTTGTCCTCTACCTCTACCGCTGGAAGCTCACTGAGCAAGAGGCAGCCCTCCTCGGCCTTGGTGCACTTGTTCGCGAGGTTGAACATCTCTAGGGCTGAGTACAGTTCGTCGTGGATGGCGAGCTCCTCCTTCAGCTTGAGGTTCCTGACGCCGTGGGAGAACGCGGAGATGACGGACTCATCCGACGCCTTTAGGATCTTGAGGCGGGTGATCAAGAAGTGTTCTATGAATTTGTGTAGGATCTCTCCCTCCTACCGCTTCACACGCCACAGGTCGTTCACGGTAAGTGCACGGTCTTGGCTACCTTGAAAGTTGGCGACGAACCTTTTGCGCAGGTCATCCTAGGAGGTGATGGACCCCTCGAGGTGGTTGAGGAACCAGGAGAGTGCGCCGCCTTTGAGCACCATGGAAAACTAGCTCGCCATGACCTTTTCATCGCCACCTGCCACCTGGATGCTTAGTGAGTAGAGTTGTAGGAACTTAGCAGGATCTGGGGTGCCCTTGTAGCGTGGGGGTAAGTCGGGCTTGAACTTGGGGCCACATGGTCAGAAGAAGCTCCAGAGCGATGGCACGACACACCATTGGCCTAGTGAGGGTCGCGCGCTCGTGGGGGGCCTGGTCTTGATGCTCCTAGGGGGGCGCTTCGAGGGGTGCCCGGTCATGGCATTGGTTCGGAGGCGCGGCGAGCGCACGCTCGTTCACGCGCGGCCTCAGCACCTCCTAGCAGCTTAATTCATCTCTCGCTCTCACCCACGGCTCATGGGGCGGGTCGCGCGGGCGTGCTATAATGCCCAAGATGCGCACCTATCCTTATTTAGGCACGGGGGCCGCGACATGGACAGAGTCGCATCTAGTCGTTTCGCAAGTACAGTAACATTGCATACATGTATGAAGAGATGAGTATATGAGTTTTCTTACACTCGCCACAACCTAATTACCAGTCCACAAAAAATATTCAAGCATCATACAGAAGGCAGGGTCCGCCTATGGACGAAAACAAACGAAGAAAAGAAGCAATGAAACTGCCTTGCTAGCCCCAAAGATCACCACCAAGGCCAATCTACTCGTCTGGATATGTGATGTACATTTGCCACGTTCTTCATCATACTCCCACTGGACCTGGGTCACATCATCTGGTACGGACTCATCAGCACCTGCACCTATATTTGTTGTAGTAAACTGTGAGACACGGGGACTCAGCAATCTTGTAACCCGGGTACCGAAACTATGTAAGCTTATTGGGTTGGATGGGGGTAAGTGTTGATTTTGCAGCTGCACTAAGCATTGTATGCTGGCTAACTTACGAGAACATGAATGTAAATATAGTGGACTACGAAAGACGATCGAGTGCTACCATGATCACTAAGTGATCCTGAACACCTACTTACGTCAAACATGACCCCACTGTGTTCTCTCTTGGTTCATCTTCACGAGCAGAAACAATCATGGTTACGAACACAGTTGGTGTATTTTATTGGAGTTTACTTCAAGTTAACTATAACAGGGTGTTAAATAAAATATCCAAGTTGCCACATAACCGTGGGCACAACTTTCCGAAAGATTTAACCCTGCAGGGGTGCTCCAACTAATCCATCACAAATTAACCACACTCTGCGGGAATAGCCTCGACCACGGATCTCGTGGTCATCCTAGGCAATTCCAAAGGAAAGACCGACACCTCGAGATAGCCCGTAGAAGATCAGAATTCCTGACGCTAGACATTCGAGAAAGGTAAAACAAATCCAGCAAGACCGCCCGGCAGGCCAGATCCCAATACGTGCCACGCGTATCTCTATCTCAGGGCACTACCAGATGGTACTAGCTATGGGGAAAACCAATCCTCAAGTTTCCTCAAGGTGGCCCCGCAGGCAGCCCGTTTTCGACCAACACTCATGAGGAGCTTTGGCCCGGGTTGTTGATTAATTATCCACGGGGTAGCTAAGCCCTATGAATTTTTATTAAGTTGTTTAAGCAAATGGTATCAATGTTGGGTCTTGCCAGACAAGTTTTAATCTCAAACGAATAAACAAGGGGGTCCCATAACAACCCCCAACATGTTAGGAACGCAGAATATGGAAACATAACACCGGTAACAAGTAGCTATGGTGGTAAAAGTGGAACAAAACACTAAGCAAAAGGCCAAGCCTTCCACCATACCATGATATATATGTGCATTAAATTAAACAGCAGTAAATATTGTGATATCTCCAGATATCCATGTTGTCACATGGAAACAACCTACACCTGCATCTAAGAACGCTATAAGAGGGGCTGAGCAGCGGTAACTTAGCCAAACAAGGTTTGCTAGGTAGTGGAGGGGTTAGAGGCTATCATGGAAATGTAGGAGGCTTGACAGTCAAGTGGTAGGTAACGAAATTGTAACGATAAGAGGGAGACATCTAGCAAAGCAAAAATAGTGTCGGGATCCGGGTACGATCATCTTGCTTGTTGGTTCTTGAGAGGGACAAAGAGCTGGGTCCTTGTAGTGGAACTCTCTAGGATCCTCGTACTCAGGTTCAATACTCGCGTTTACCCAAGGGAAACAGCAACAATAAACAACCAACCAAGGTGCAATGCACAAACAAGATGATGCATGATTCATTTGAAGTATTTAACATGGCAATCCTAATCTAGTCATGTTTCTAATGCAGTAGTTAAGTTATTTACAATTCTGGATAGAACCTCATGTTAAGTTGTTTGAACATGCATGATCATGGAAAATATAGATGCTTCAAGCAAAATCGATGCAAATGCATATGTGAAGCGTAGGAAACGGAGTAACGGATCTCACGCTACGCTCACGGCAAGGTACGAAGGCAAAATACGAGACAAGGAAGGACATGGGCTATTACTTGGTATTCCAAGGTAGCCACTAGTTCGGAAATAAAAAACCAATCACAATAGATCCAAATAAAAAGCAAAACAATGGATCATAGCTCCCACAAGTCATAAAACACCACCACACACAATCTGCCAAAAACAGCAACATAGCAACTTTCACAACAATTATCTAGAGCTACAGGAGGTCTCCAATCTCAAACAAAGCATGAACAGAAACTACACAACATGCTTATCAAATCATCCAACTACACATACTTGAAAGGAAACACATATCACTAAGCATGAAGCTCACAAGATGGCATAATAAAACAGATTCTAGGGACTTGGTGAAAATCATAGTTTTCTGGAATCTGAGTTAAGCTGGTACCAAGTTGACAGCAGAAATAATGATGGTAGAGACACCTCATGGCATGAAAATTAACAGGATGGTAGAGGACAATATCTACTACAAAACACTAGCACTGAGCTTGAGCTAAAACACCACAGAACATTTGGTAGCATCCACTCAACATGGCATAAAAATGATAGCAGATTCTCAGTCTTAGAAATATTTAGCATGTGGAAAACGACAACATTTTATTAGCTATTTTGGAGCAAGAATACCACTTATATGCAAGTTTATCATGTCAAAATAAAATACCATGGAGTAATCATAAAACAATACCACTTCCATGTTGACACAAATACCATAGCATGCATGGATTAATTCTAACACAATTGACAAAGTGGCATATTGGGGCAAAATGACATTTTTCAAAACTTAGTGAAAATCTAAAACTAATCACACCAATGGATTCCTGGGATTTTTCTACCCCAAATCCATATATCACATCCCTATGTTGTTGTAGATAAAATTGCCCACAACTCCAATTACTACTAGCTTCAAAATCCCCATCAACTTATAAGTGAAAACTTAGTATAAATGCTCATGCCAAAAATGACTATGAAAAGATATGGAAATCTACTAAAAATGGGAATAATCATATAAACAAAAAAACTAATAGAAAAACAAAACAAGGAAAAACAATATTAGAAGGAGGGGACCGACCTGACATAGTCACCAGGGCCCCTCTTAGGCTGACATGTGGGCCAGGGGCCCACTGTCATCCCCCCCACACACACAACACATACACACACAACACTCACATGGGATCTTTCAGCCACAACAGATCCCACCAACACACGCACACACACACTGTCACACATAGATCAGCACGCATGCACACCAGATCAGGCCATGGCCACACAGAATCCTGTGCCGCACACACACACAAATCGCAAAAAAGAAAAGGGGGCAAGGGGTTTCAAACCCGCGACCTCGCGGTCACCTGCCCTGAGTCGCTACCACTGCGCTACACCATGGATACTGCACATAGAGGGGAACTACGCCTCTACTAATAAACTGACAACGTCGACACCTGACGAAACTGAACCAAACAGAGCAGACACGCACATGCGACAGAGGAACGCCGGCGGCGTCTCCGGGATAGAGGGGATCTCCGATGACCAACCCGACCGGTGGAGGGCACCACTACATGTGCAAAATCATCTCGCACACACACAAATGCGCACAGGGCAAGATACGCGCTAGAGCGCTCCGGGCGAAGAAGAACTCCGGTGACGACGGCGGACTCAACAGCGGGCTACAATGGCGAAAACCAATGCTTCAGAGTAGAAATGAAACCTTTGCATTGGAAGGAACTCGACACCCTACTCGCACATGCTTGGAACGGAGGGAGATCTCGCTGGTGACGAGGTACGACGGTGGCGAGAGGCTGGCTACGCGGAGGCGATGGTATATCATGCGAACTGGAGTGGAACGGATGCAGGGACAGGGAGAAGCTCACCGAGTGGCGCTCGGCGATGATTATTAGCTTGACAGAGAATGACGGCGATGACGATTAGCGGGCGTGGAGGAAGAATAAAGCCACTCCGGTGATTCGTGGCGTCCCATGAGGATGCAGAGGACGCCGGGGAAGAAGAGCTCAATGCAGAGCGACCTCGATGCTCGCCCGCTTGAGGGGATCGCCGGAGATGCATGAGCGACGACGACAGTCTCTACTCTCTCGGCTCGCTGGATCTGGTAGGAACTCACCTGGTAGCGGTGAGAGATGGAAGAGGGAAACCCTAACGAGAGGGCACAGACGCCGAGGCTTTATAGGCCAAGCGTTGGTCGTCGTGGCATCCACGGCGGCCCTGGCCTCATCGGTCAGCTCAGGCGCTATGAGAGGGAGGTGGAAAGGAGGAGGACGAAAGGAGGCAGGGAGAGATTGACGCGCGGGCCCCAGCTCGGCCACGCTAGAGGGAACCAGTGCACGGGCTAGCTGGGCCGCGGGAAAGGACGAATCCCAGGTTGTGCGGCTCACTCTCTCTGCAAACAAATGCCTTATTTTTGTTCAAACAAACACAACCAAACAAAACCCCACAACCAAAAAAAGGATCTTGAGGAAAACAAAATACTTTGGCACTAAAAATAATGCACCCTATTTAAATAAAATGAACTAGGTATTTTTAGCCAAAGTAAATTAATTACTTTAATAATTAAAAGCTGTTCTTTTATTAGAGACATTAAATGGCATAAAATTCATCACATGGAAGAGTTCCTATACTCCACTCTAAACAAATAACTTAAGCACCAGGACATTTTTAAAAGATTAATAAGACAAGTTAATTTTATGACAAAAAATAATTAGGAGCAACAAGCGTTTTTTTAGAGTTGAAATGAAAGAGGGGGTTTATGGAGAATAGGACAAGGGAGAAGAGCAACACACCAAGCACACATGCATCTAACCACATATAACCTCACATCACAACACAACAATCATGGCAAACAAAATGATGCACTTGATGTAATGAATACGATGCCATGATGCATGCATGACATGAAGCAAAATTATATTAAGCACAACACATGGTGGCAAACATGGAAGGTCCACATGAGATACATGACCAAAATGGAAAGGGGTGCACTTGGGCTGTTACAACTCTCCCACACTACAAGAGGATCTCTACCCGAGATCTAAGAATGAAACAACTCTGGAAATTCGGAACGGATATGATCCTCACGTTCCCAAGTAGCTTCTTTTTTAGAATGATGAGACCACTTCACCTTGAGAAACTTGATTGACTTGTTGCGAGTCTTACGCCTAGTTTCTTCGAGAATAGCAACTAGATGCTCATGATAGGATAGGTCTTCTTGGAGATCAATGTCTTGGAGGTCAATGGTATGCTCGGGAGTCTTGAAGCACCTCCGGAGCTAAGAGACATGGAAAACATCATGCACATTTGCGAAATTTGGAGGAAGCTCTAGTTGATAGGCAAGGTCACCTCTCTTGCGCACAACTCTGAAAGGACCCACAAAGCGAGGAGCTTCCTTCCCTTTAATTCCAAACCGCCGGGTGCCCTTCATGGGAGAAACTTTGAGATAGACCAAACCATCAATTTGAAAGGAGACATCCCGATGTTTGTTATCCTAATAACTCTTCTGTTGGGATTGAGCTGCTTTGAGGTTCTCACAAATGACACGACACATCTCTTCTTCTTCGGTGATCATGTCATTGCCAAAAAATTTGACGCTCACCAGGTTCAGACCAATTGAGTGGGGTATGGCACTTCCTGCTGTAGAGAATCTCGAAAGGGGCTTTACCTGAACTAGCCTGAAAGCTATTGTTGTATGAAAATTTAGCGTATGGATGGCAGTCTTCCCATTTCATGCCGAAAGAGATCACACAGGCTCTGAGCATGTCTTCAAGGATTTGATTGACTCTCTCAACTTGACCACTTGTCTACGATGAAATGTCGTGCTGAAATGGATCTTGGTACCCATAGCAGTCTGGAAGGACTCCCAAAACTTGGAAGTGAAGAGGCTTGCATGGTCTAAGGAAATGAGTTGAGGAATACCGTGCAAACAAACTATCCTTGACGTATACAGCTCTGCCAGCTGAGCTGCCGATATAGATTTTTGACCGGAAGGAAATGGGCCACTTTGGTCAGCTTATCGATAACCACAAAGATGGCATCGTTGCCCCTCTTGGACTTAGGAAAACCAACGAAGAAATCCATCTCCACATGATCGAATTTCCACTCTGGAATTGGCGAAGGCTGAAGGAGACCTGCTAGACATTTATGTTCCGCCTTCACTCTGCGACACACATCACACTTGTTCACGAACTGAGCAATTTCATGCTTCATGCGAGTCCACCAAATGGTTTGCTTGAGGGCCTGATACATCTTGGAACTTCCTGGATGAATGAATAGGAGATATTTGTGTGCTTCGTCCATGATAACCTTCGTGAGATCACCTTTTGGAACCACCAGATGATTCTCGAAGAACAAGGTATCTTTGTCATCAACGCGAAAGCACTTATACTTTGGAATTCCCTTGGCCACACCTTTCTTCACTTTCTTCATAATTGCATCAAGAAGTTGAGCTTGGTGAACCTGATCTTTTAGAGTCGGAGAGACTTGAAGATTTACAAGGAATTCCTGCGGAATTATTTGAAGATTGAGCTTGCGGAAGGCTTCACAAATCTCAGGTTGAATAGGCTTCATGATAAGACTATTGCAGTATGCCTTTTGGCTGAGTGCGTCGGCAATGACATTTGCTTTACCAAGAGTATACTCAATGCTTGGATTGAAGTCCTCAAGCATTTCCACCCAACGAGACTACCGAAGATTGAGAGTGGGTTGAGTGAAAATGTACTTCAAGATCTTGTGATCGGTGTACACCTCAACTGGGTCTACCCAACAACAAATGCCTCCAAGTCATCAGAGCATGTACAACTGTCGCCAACTCGAGATCATCAGTGGGGTTGTTCTTCTCAGCAGGCTTTAACTAACGTGAGCTATAAGCAACGATCTTCTTATCTTGCATGAGAACGCCATCGAGACCTTGGAGAGAAGCTTCACAGAAAACTTGGAAAGGCTTTGATTGCTCGGGCAGGACAAGAACTGGAGCTAAAGTTAGTTTATGCTTGAGTGTATTGAACGCCACATCACACTCAGGAGACCAAACATACTTGACATTCTTCTAGAGGAGGTTGGACAGAGGCTTAGCAATTTGAGAGAAGTTCTCCATGAATCTTCTAGAGTAACTTGCAAGCTCGAGGAAGCTACGAAGCTGCTTGACATTCTGAGGAGGCTCCCACTTGAAGATTGCCTCAACTTTCTCAGGGTGCACTTTAATGCCCTCGACAGAGATCCCCAAGGTACACCACTTCAGTGAGCGAAAACACACACTTGGAAAACTTTGCATAGACTCGATGCTCTCTTAGCTTGTCAAGCACAAGACGGAGATGCTTTGCATGTTCCTCTTCAGTCTCCGAGAACACGAGGATATCATCCAGATACACCAAGACGAACTCATTCTTGAAAGGACAGAATATGAAGTTCATCATTCTGGAGAAGGTTGGAGGAGCATTGGCGAGACCAAACAACCTGATGGTGTACTCATAAGAGACAAAACTCATCCTGAAAGCAGTCTTTGGAATATCTTCTTCACGAGTGTGAATCTGATGATAGCCCGTGCGAAGATCAATCTTCGAGAAAACCTTGGCACCTTTCAGTTGTTCAAACAGCTCATTGATGTTGGGAAGTGGGTACTTGTTCCTAATTATCTTTTTATTCAATGGACGGTAATTGACACAAAGTTGGTCTGTGCCATGCTTCTTCATGACAAACAAAACACCACAACCCAATGGAGAAGAACTTGGTCTGATCAGACCAAGACGTTCTTGTTCATCTAGCTGCTTCTTCAACTCTTTCAGCTCTTCGGGGCCAAGTTTATAAGGACGCTTACAAACCGGTTCAGTTTCGGGCTCGAGGTCAATCGCAGACTCAACTGGCCGGTGCAGAGGCATTCCTGGCAATTCTTTAGGAAAGACATCTTCATACTCACAAACCACCGGAATTTGAGAAATAGCCGAGATTTCACCCTTCTCATTAAGAGCAAAGATATGAATCGTATCATCGTGAGCTGCAAAAATGATCACATCTTCCGAAGGATGAGTCAATTTGACTTATTTGGCTTGACAATCCACATGCGTCTTGTTCATAGTCAGAAAGTCCATGCCAAGAATGAAATCAATATCGGAATTACCGAGAACAATTGGAGAGGCAAGAAAAGAATAATTGCCCATCTTGATGGAGGTATCCCGAACAACCATCTTCGAGCTAAGGCACTTCCTGGGAGACACAACTTGCAACGCATTTGGTAAAAACTCCATGGCAAAACTATGCTTTGCCGCAAAAGGATATGACATGAAACAATGCGATGCACCGGTGTCAAACAGAACTTTTGCAAGAATAGAATTAACCAAGAGATTAATACCCATGATCACTTGAGAAGAATCCTTTGCCTCGGCTGCGTTCACCATGTTCACCCTTGCTGACTTGGGATTATGCTTCACCATAGCATTGCCTGGAGGTTTGACTGGAGGAGGAGGCGGAAGACGCCACTGGTTGCATTTGTTTGAGTAGTGACCCTTCTGACCACACTTGGGACAAGAAACCTCTGAGAGCGGATGAAAGCTGCTTGGAGGGGGGACATTAGCTGACTTGGGCGCCTAGGGCCTCTGTTGATAACCTGGGTTGGGCGGGTGGGAAGAACCACGACCACCCAACTGCTTCTGCTGCCGAGGAGAACAAAACAGAGGAGGAGGAGGAACCCAATCTTTCTGCTACTTAGGGACCATCTAAGAGATGGAAGAAGAAGTGTAGGATTCCGTGGAATGCTTCCTTGAGTTCTCTAATTTGAGTTGAGTTGCCTCGACCTTCAAAGCCATGTTGTAGAACTGATAAAACTCACTAGGCTCTTGAAGGACTAGACCCGGCTGAGCTCATCCTTGAGACCACCCTTGAACTGATAAATCATGGACTTGTCATTAGGAACATCTTGCTTAGCATAGCGGGCCAGATTCCGGAACTCGACGTTGTATTGATACACAGACTTGCTTCCCTGCTTCAGGTGCCTGAACTTCTCACTCATCTCCTCGACAAAGCTCGTCGGAATTTAATGGGCCTTGAATGGGCCTTGAAGTCACAATAGAAATCATCCCAGGTGACAACATGATCGCCCTGGAGTCCTTGTATTGCTGCCACCAATCTGCTGCTTGACCCTTGAGCTGAAGCGACTCGAACCTGACATAGTCCTTTGGCCTCACATTGCTGCACTCAAAATGCTTACTCATGTCATGGAGCCAATCATCTGCATCAAAAGGCTGCTCACAACAGGTGAAAGACTTGGGCTGGTTGGAAAGGAACTGATTGAGTGTCGCAAACTAAGGCTGATTCTGAAAATTCCCTTGAAAACCTTGCTGACCCTGATCTCTTTCTTGCAACAGCCTTAGCAACATCTGAGAATTCGCATTGGTTGCGGCCATCACAGCTTTCCAAGCTTCTGGAGGAGGCGGTGGTGGGGGTGGTGGAGGATCAAACTGCCCCTCACCACGACCTGGATTCCCGCGAGTTGGTGGAGCCATCCTGGAGATGGACAAGAACATCAGCACATCATTGACAAAAATGATTGCAATAAGCTGAATCAAAATGCATGAAAGAAATTTAACTGAGAAACTTTAATAGCCTTCATACTGAAAAATTGGTAAGAACGCATTCTTCAGGTTTGCGATAACATCATCAGATATTAGAAGCCACTTGCAATAACACAAAAGTATTAAGCTAATGTTGCTCAGAACAAATGTATATGCCCTCATACATCTAAAGAAGATGATCCTATATTGCTACTTGAATTCCCACCTAAGAACCTCCGAACTCTTTGGTTATGCAATCGGGTGTTGGGGATACAGGGAGGCAAAATATCTCACACAACTAAAAATCCCTACACTCCATTGTATCTGTCACACCCAAGATGCGCGCCTATCCATATTAAGGCACGGGGGCCTCAATAGGGATAGAGGCGCATCTCGTCGTTAGCAAGTACAATATCGTTATATCATACATTTAGGAAGAGATGAGTATATGAGTTGGCTTACACTCACCACATACTAAATTACAATTCCACATCAAATAGTTCAAGCATCAATCCAAGACAGGGTCCGGCTACGGACGAAAACAAACGATAAAAAAGATGATGCAATGACACTAGCTTGCTAGCCCCGAAGATCACGACCACGGTCCTCTACTCATCTGGATAAGTCACGTACATCTTGCCACGCTACTTCTCATACTTCCACTGGAGCTGCGTCACATCATCCTGTACGATCTCATCTGTACCTGCACCTAGAATGTTGTAGTAATCTATGAGCCATGAGGACTCAACAATCTCGCGCTCGAGTACCGAGACTATTCAAGCTTATAGGTTGGGAAGGGATATGTGTGTAGTTTGTAGCAGCACTAAGCATTTATGATGTCTAATCTTACGGAACATGAAAGGAAATATGTGGTCTACGATAAACGGCCGCATCTAGAATGACCTCTATGAGATCTTGACCACTTACTTACGTCAATCAAACCCCATCATGTTCTCTCTCGGTTCATGTTCATGAGCAGAGACGATCACGGTTATTCACACAGTTGGTGCATTTTATTAGAGTTTATTTCAAATTAATATAACCGGGTGTTAAACAAATATCCAAGTTGCCACATAACTGCGGGCATGGCTTTCCGAAAGTTTTAACCCTGCAGGGGTGCTCCAACTAGTCCATCATAAATTAACCACACTTCGCAGGAATAGCCACGACCACGGATCTCGTTCTCAGGACACGACCGGATAAGCTAGTGTATGGTGGCCTGATAGAAATCTCCCAAGTTGCCCTGGGTTGGCCCCACACAGTGCTCTAGTTTGGACCAACACTCATGAGGAGCACTGGCCCGACGGTTAATAAATTATCCACGGGGTTGCAAAGCCCTATGCAAATTTTATTAAGTTGTTAAGCAAATGTTGTACCAAAGTTGGGTCTTGCCAGACAAGTTTTAATCTTAACCGAATAAACAAGGGGGTCCACATAACAACCCCGAGCATGTTAGGAGCACAAAGTATGGAAACATAACACCGGTAACAAGAAACTATGGCGGTAATAGTGGAACAAAACACCTCGCAAAAGGCCAAGCATTCCACCAATACCAAGATATATATGCGCATTAAATTAAATAACAGATAATATTGTGATATGCCAAATCCATGTTATCACATGGATACAACCTGCACCTGCAACTAAGAACGCTAAAAGAGGGGCTGAGCAGTGGTAACTTAGCCAATCAAAGGTTTGCTAGGATGTGGAGGGGTTAGAGGCTATCATGGTAATGTAGGAGGCTTGGCATTCAAGTGGTAGGTAGTGCAATCGTAACAATAAGAGCAAGACAACTAGCAAGCGAAAATAGTATCGGGATCCGGGTATGATCATCTTGCCTGTTGGTTCTTCAGAGGGACAAGTAGCAGGATCCTCGTAGTGGTACTCTCCTGGATCTTCGTACTCAGGTTCAACATTCACTTCTACCCAAAAGAATCA
Organism: Hordeum marinum; assembly: GCA_022496015.1. Lineage (NCBI taxonomy): Eukaryota > Viridiplantae > Streptophyta > Magnoliopsida > Poales > Poaceae > Hordeum > Hordeum marinum. The sequence continues at coordinate 252,675,031 of CM039673.1, forward strand.
GCAAGAATAAACAAACAACCAAGGTGCAATGAACAATCAAGAATGATGCATGCCTTATGTGAAGAATTTAGCATGGCAACCCTAGCTAGTCAACTTTCACATGCCATAGAATAGTTATTTATGAATCTGGACAGAACCTTACGTTAAGTTATTTAGACATGCATGAACAAGGCAAATATGGATGAATCATGAAAAAATGATACAAGTTCATATGTAGAACGTAGGAAATGGAGTTACTTCTCACACTACGCTCACGACAAGATACGAAGGCAAAACACAAGACAAGAAGGCCATGGGCTATTCCTTAGCATTCCAAGGTAGCCACTGGTCAGGAAATGAAAAACCAACCACAATAGAGCAAAAGATCAAGCAATTCCATGGAGTATAGCTCCCACAAGTCACAAAACACTAAAACAAACAATCTTCCACGAAACAGCAACATAGCAACTTCCATAGACAACAACTTGAGCTACAGGAAGTCTCTAGCCACAAACAAGGTATTGACATAAACTACATAACATGCTTATCAACTTATCCAACTACACAATCTGTAATGGAGGCACACATAAATAAGCATGAAGCCGACAAGTTGGCATGATGAAACAGATTTCTGGGACTTAGTGAAAATAACAGTTTTGTGCAATCTGAGTTAAGCTGATAGCAAATTGACAGCAGAAACTAATGGTGATAGAGACCACCTCGTGGCATGAAAATTAACAGGATGGTAGAGGGAAACCTCTGCATCAAATCACTAGCACTGAGCTTGAGCTAATTCCCAACATATCACAAGATAGCATCCACTCTTCATGGCATAAAAATATTACCAGATTCTTAGACTATTTAGCATGGTTGAAAGCAACAACATTTTAGTGACTACTTTAGAGCATGGTTCCCACTCATTTGCAAGTTTATTATGATAAAGATAAATACCATGGCATTCTACTCATCAAAGACTACCATATTCATGTTGGCACAATTATCATAGCATGCATGGATTAAATATAACAAAAATGACAAAATGGCACTTTGAGACAAAATGACATTTTGTCAAACTTGCTGAAAAGACCAAACCAATTGCATCAATGGATTCTTGAGATTTTTCTACCCCAATTCATGTATCATACCCCTATATTCATATTTAGCATCAAGGCACAACACTAGATAGAAAAAATGATCTTCATCTTATAAGTGAAATTTACTAAATATGATCAGGTTCATATATGTCCATATCCTCATATGTAAAATTACTAGAAATAGAAATAAGCATATAAACACAAAAGAAAACACAAAGTAAAAAAATAAAAACACAATTAGGAGGGGACCCACCTGGCATACTCACCAGGGTCCCTACTGGATGACATGTGGGGCCTGGACCCACCTGTCAGCCACACACACACACACACATCAGCACACACACTAGGTCACAGCCACACCTCATCACACACCCATAGAGAATCCACCACACACATGCACACACAGACGCATACACGCAGCCACACGGGATCCTCACATAGGCGCATCAGATCCCAACACAGGCAACACCAGATCCAACCAATGGAAAAAAGGATGGGGGGACGAGTCGGGACTCGATCCCATGACCTCTCGGTCGTTCCGCGAGCACAACACCACTGCACTATGGCGTGATGTCTGAACATAGTAGATGACTAACTCCTCTAGTACTAACACTCGACACTAACCTGACGAAACTGCACATCAACAGACACTGAGATAGTGGCACGACGACGGCGAAGTTCCGGCGACTACGGGCCTCTCCGGCGACGCAAAGTTATAGCAGGGAGAGCAGGGACCTACAGGATCCAATCACCTACTCGTCTCGCGACGAGGAGGATGGAGGCGATGCCCTCAAGGCGTTTCCTTGGACGGACGACGGTGACAGAAACTTCTCCGGCGACAACAAGCTAAGCGCAGCAGCGAGAGGGGGAATCGTGGTGGCTCACTGAGGGGGGACGACGACAACTTAGAATGCGACAAAGAGGAAGAAGAGACAAAGACGCGGTTGCAACGAAGAGGATGAAGACCGACGGCAAACTCTAGGAGCACGGCGACAGCGAGGAAGAAGCCGTCGCCTTGAACCTTCACGGGCTCCCTAGCGCTGGGATCGAAATGTGGACAACACCCCCGAGCTCCCGGCCATCTCCAACGAGGATGAGGGGATCACCGAAGGCGACAACGGCGAGACGAACGAAGATGACACTCTCTGAACGTCTCTCTAACGCGTACCTGACTGAGAAAGAAGGGGATGGAGGAGAGGACTGGAGAGGGAGATGGGAGCGGCGGCGGCAGGAGGGAGGAAAAGGAACCCTAGGCCGAGGGGGCACACACGTCGAGGAGGTTTAAAAACCCCGGAGGTGACGGCAAAGGACGTTGGAACGACACGGTGAGCACACACTCTCTCTCTCTCTGACGTCACTCACGGAGGAAGACGGCAGGCAGGTCTCCGCTAGGACCTGGGCTGGGCCGCGCAAAGCAAATCAGGCCCATCCTCCTTAGCTACTCACAGGGAAAAATAACTCAGGGTTTTTCACTAAATAAAAATAGCTGCACAAAAAAACCATCAGAGGAAAAAATACAAGGGATTTTGATGAAACAAAAATACATTTGGCTAAGAGGGAATGATACCTATTTAATAAAATTACCAAGGGGATTTTTAAAGCAAGTATAATTTTAATACAAAAATGAAACAGCCCTCTGTTATTTAAAACCCCAAAAATCACATAGGCCACAACATCAACAGAACAACACTCACAGGCTCAACATATTATTGACTACCTCCTTAACATTTTTAAACAAATTTAACAGCAAGTTAATTTCTGTTGATTAATGGCAAAGGGAATAAAAGAGTTACAGGTTGGGTTGTTTTTGAAGTAATAGGAGAGGGGGAAGATGTTGACGCCCACTCAATCACAAACATCCACAATACCACTCACACACAACAAGGTCAAGAAGCACATCACAAAACAATATGCATGGCATGATGATGATATGCATAATGCAAGATGCATGAACAAGACATGGCAAGGAGAAACTCTACTACAACATCACATGACACAAGATCCACATGATTTACATGCCATAAAAGGTAGGGGCAACACTTGGGCTGTCATAGTATCCATCCTTCAACACATAACCAAAGGCTTCGGAACTCCATCTATCTCAGACCCTCGAAAGCACAACGATACCAAACATGGCGGTACCCTGGACGCCTCCCTAGTTCTAGGTGACTCCGACCTTATCTCACCACGACAAGTATTGAAGCAATTCCGAACATCCTCCGTCCTGAGATACTAAGAAAACTGAACAATAACGATGTGCCAAGAACTCCCTGGAGCTCAACACCCCAAAAGAAATCAAGTCAGACAGGAGGCACCAAGACAGAATTCCATCACATCGGCATCATATAGTTTCCAAAATACCCGCGTGATCCTAAACAAATTTGAGCGAGAAGAGGAGTAGAATCAAAATTTCTAAGTGGAATACCTCACCAGAGTATAGAAGAGGAGTAAAAGAAACCTACTTTCTGATATAACTAGACTCAAAATAGTTTTTACTAAACTCGACTCGGCCATGTTCGATCAAGCAAAGGGCTCCTATGGTCGTATGGCTCTGAATACCAATTTGTAACGCCCAAGATGCGCGCCTATCCTTATTTAGGCACGGGGGGCGCCACGAGGATAGAGGCACATCTAGTCATTTTGCAAGTACAGTAACATCGCATACATGTATGAAGAGATGAGTATATGAGTTGTCTTACACTTGCCACAAGCTAAATTACAAGTCCACACAAATTATTCAAGCATCATACAGAAGGCAGGGTCCGTCTACAGACGAAAACAAACAAAGAAAAGAAGCAATGAAACTGCTTGCTAGCCCCAAAGATCACGAACAAGGCCTGTCTACTCGTCTGGATACGTGACGTACATTCTGCCATGTTCTTCATCATACTCCCACTGGAGCAAGGTCACGTCATCTGGTACGGACTCATCAACACCTGCACCTATATTTGTTGTAGTAAACTGTGAGCCACGGGGACTCAGCAATCTTGTAACCCGGGTACCGAAACTATGTAAGCTTATTGGGTTGGATGGGGGTAAGTGTTGAGTTTGCAACAACACTAAGCATTGTATGGTGGCTAACTTACGAGAACATGAATGTAAATATAGTGGACTACAAAAGATGATGGAGTGCTACCATGATCAGTAAGTGATCCTGAACACCTACTTACGTCAAACATGACCCCATCGTGTTCTCTCTCGGTTCATGTTCACGAGCATAAACGATCACGGTTACACACACAGTTGGTGTATTTTATTCGAGTTAACCACACTTCATGTTCCGAAAGATTTAACACTATAGGGGTGCTCCAACTAATGCATCACAAATTAACCACACTCCATGGGAATAGCCTCAACCACGGATCTCATGATCATACTAGGCAATTCCAAAGGAAATACTGACACCTCGAGATAGACCGAAGAAGATCAGAATTCCTCATGCAAGACATTCGAGAAAGGTAAAACAAGTCCAGCAAGACCGCCCGGCAGGCCAGATCCCAATAGGAGCCACGCGTATCTCTTTCTTAGGGCACTACCAGATGGGACTAACTACGGGGAAAACCAATCGTCAAGTTTCCTCGAGATGGCCTCGGAGGCAGCCCGTTTTGAACCAACACTCATCAGGAGCATTGGCCTGGGTTGTTGATTAATTATCCACACGGTAGCTAAGCCCTATGCATTTTTATTAAGTTGTTTAAGCAAATAGTACCAATTTTGGGTCTTGCCAGACAAGTTTTAATATGAAATGAATAAACAAGGGGGTACCCATAACAACCCTGAGCATGTTAGGAGCGCAAAATATGGAAACATAACACCGGTAACAAGTAGCTAAACCGGTAAAAGTGGAACAAAACACCGAGCAAAAGGCCAAGCCTTCCACCATACCAAGACATATATGTGCATTAAATTAAACAACAGTAAATATTGTGATATCTCCAGATATCCATGTTGTCACATGGAAACAACCTGCACCTGCATCTAAGGAAGCTATAAGAGGGGCTGAGCAGTGGTAACTTAGCCAAACAAGGTTTGCTAGTTAGTGGAGGGGTTAGAGGCTATCATGGAAATGTTGGAGTCTTGACATTAAAGTGGGAGGTAACGCAATTGTAATGATAAGAGCGAGACATCTAGCAAAGCAAAAATAGTGTCGGGATTCGGGTACGACCATCTTGCTTGTTGGTTATTCAGAGGGAGAAAGAGATGGGTCCTCGTAGTGGTACTCTCCTCGATCCTCGTACTCAGGTTCAACACTCGCATCTACCCAAGCGAAACAAAAACAATAAACAACCAACCAAGGAGCAATGCACAAACAAGATGATGCATGATTCATTTGAAGTATTTAACATGGCAATCCTAAGCTAGTCATGTTTCTAATGCAATAGTTAAGTTATTTATAGTTCTGGGCAGAACTTCATGTTAAGTTGTTTGAACATGCATGATCATGGCAAATATGGATTATTCATGCAAAATCGATGCAAATGCATATGTAAAAGGTAGGAAACGGAGTAACAGATCTCATGCTACGCTCACGGCAAGGTACGAAGGCAAAATACAAGACAAGGAAGGCCATGGGCTATTACTTGGTATTCCAAGGTAGCCACTGGTTATGTAATGAAAAATGATCACAGTAGAGCCAAATAACAAGAAAAACAATGGATCATAGCTCCCACAAGTCACAAAACACCACCACACACAATCTGCCCAAAACAGCAACATAGTAACTGTCACAACAATTATCTAGAGCTACAGGAGGTCTCCAATCTCAAACAAAGCATGAACAGAAACTACACAACATACTTATCAAATCATCCAACTACACAAACTTGAAAGGAAACACATATCACTAAGCATGAAGCTCACAAGATGGCATTATGAAACAGATTCCAGGGACTTTGTGAAAATCACAGTTTTCTAGAATCTGAGTTAAGCTGGTAGCAAGTTGACAGCAAAAAAGAATTATGCTAGAGACCACCTCATCACATGAAAGTTAACAGGATGGTAGAGTACAATATCTACTACAAAACACTAGCACTGAGCTTGAGCTAAAACACTAGAGAACACTTGGTAGTGTCCAATCAACATGGCATACAAATGATAGCAAATTCTCATACTTAGAAATACTTAGCATGTGGAAAACGACAACATTTTATTAGCTACTTTGGATCAAGATTACCACTTATATGCAAGCTTATCATGTGAAAAGAAAATACCATGGCATAATATTCATAAAACTCTACCACTTCCATGTTGACACAAATATCATAGCATGCATGGATTAATTCTAACACAATTGACAAAGTGGCATATTGGGGCAAACTGACATTTTTCAAAACTTGCTCAAAAGCTAAAACATATCACACCAATGGATTCCTGGAATTTTTCTACCCCAAATCCATATATCACACCCCTATGTTGTTGTAGATAAAATTGCCCACAACTCCAGTTACTACTAGCTTCAAAATCCCCATCAACTTATAAGTCAAAACTTACTATAAATGCTCATTCCAAAAATGCCTATGGACAGATATATGGAAATCTACTAAAAATGGAAATAATCAAATAAACAAACAAACTAATAGAAAAATAAAACAAGGAAAAACAATATTGGAAGGGTGGGACCCACCTGCCATAATCACCAGGGCCCCTCTTAGGCTGACATGTGGGCCATGGGCCCACTGTCATCCCCCCCCCCACAGAGACTCAGACAACACTCACATGGTATCTCTTTGCCATAGCAGATCCCACCAACACACGCACACACACTGGCGCACACAGATCAGCATGCACGTACACCAGACTAGGTCGTGGCCACACGGAATTCTGCGCCGCACACACACACAAATCGCGAAAAAGAAAAGGAAGACAAGGGGTTTCAAACCCGTGACCTCGCGGTTGCCTGTACTGAGTTGCTACCACTGCACTACACCGCGGATACTGCACATAGAGGGGAACTATGCCTCTACTAATAAACTAACGACGGCGACAGTTGACAAAACTGAACCAAATAGAGCAGACACGCACATGCGACAGAGGAACGGCGGCGGAGTCTCCGGTGACACAGGGGCTCTCCGATGACCAACCCGGCAGGCGGAGGGCACCACTACACGCGCAACATCATCCCGCACGTGCACGCACGCGCACAGGACTAGGGACGTGCTAGAGCGCTCCCAATGAAGAACTCCGGTGACGACGGCGGACTCGACGGCGGGCTATGATGGCGAAAACTAACGCTTCGGAGCAAAAATGAAACCTTTGCACCGTAAGGAACTCGACCCCCTACTCACTTATGCTTGGAACGGACGGAGGTCTTGCCGGTGACGAGGTCCCACGGTGGCGAGAGGCTGGCTACACGAAGGTGATGCTATATCACGCGAACTGGAGCGAAACGGATGCGGCGATGGGGAGAAGCTCACTGAGAGGCGCTCGGCGACGATGATCGGCTTGAGAGAGAACAACGACGACGAAGATCAGCAGGCACGGAGGAAGAAGAAATCTACTCCGGCAATTCATGGCGTCCCACGACGATGCAAAGTACGTCGGGGAAGAAGAGCTCGATGCGGAGCGACCACGATGCTCGCCCGCTCGAGGGGATGCACCAGCGATGAGGACGGTCTCTGCTCTCTCGGCTTGCTAGATCTGGCAGGAACTCACCTAGCGGCGGCAAGAGATCCTAGAGAGAGGGCGCGGACGCCGAGGATTTATAGCCCAAGCGTTGGTCGTCGTGGCTGCCACGGCGGCCCTGGCCTCGTCGGTCGGCTCAGGCGCTGTGAGAGGGAGGTGGAAAGGAGGAGGACGAAAGGAGGGAGGGAGAGACTGACGCGTGGGCCCCGGCTCGGCCACGCTAGAGGGACTAGCGCAGGAGCTAGCTGGTCCGCGGGTAAGGAAGAAGCCAAGGTGGGCCGACTCACTCTCTCAGCAAACAAATGCCTTATTTTTATTAAAACAAACACAACCAAATAAAAGCCCCACAGCAGAAAAAAGGATCTTGAGGCAAACAAAATACTTTGGCACTAAACATAATGCAGCCTATTTAAATAAATTGAACTAGCCATTTTTAGCCAAAGTAAATTAATTACATTAATAATTAAAAGTTGTTGTTTTATTAGAGACAGTAAATGGAATAAAATGTATCACATGGAAGAGTTCCTATACTCCACTCTAAACAAATAACTTAAGCACCAGAACATTTTTAAAAGATTAATAAGACAAGTTAATTTTATGATAAAAATAATTAGGAGCAACAAGGTTTTTTTAGAGTTGAAATGAAAGAGGGGGTTTATGGACAATACGACAAGGGAGAAGAGCAACACACCAAGCACACATGCATCTAACCACATACAACCTCACATGACAAGACCACAATCATGGAAAAGAAAATGATGCACTTGATGTAATGAATATGATGCCATGATGCATGAATGACATGAAGCAAAATTATATTAAGCACAACACATGGTGGCAAACATGGAAGGTCCACATGAGATACATGACCAAAATGGCAAGGGGTGCACTTGGGTTGTTACAACTCTCCCACACTACAAAAGGATTTTGACCCGAGATCTAAGAATGAAAGAACTCTGGAAATTCAGAACGGAGAAGATCCTCACATTCCCAAGTAGCTTCTTTGTCGGAATGATGAGACCACTTCACCTTGAGAATCTTGATTGACTTGTTGCGAGTCTTACGCTCAGTTTCTTTGAGAATAGCAACTAGATGCTCACGATAAGATAGGTCTTCTTGGAGATCAATGTCTTGGAGGTCAATGGTACGCTCGGGAGTCTTGAAGCACCTCCGGAGATGAGATACATGGAAAACATCATGCACATTTGCGAAATTTGGAGGGGTCGCTCACCCGCTGTGTTTCACGGATGAGGTCATGTGACATCATTTCCTAGAAGGGTTTAAACCCGTGAACATCGAACAGTACGATGGAACTACTGACCCAATAGTATGGATCGAGGACTTCCTCCTCCACATCCACATGGCACGAGATGATGACCTCCACGCCATTAAATACCTTCCCCTCAATCTTAAGCGGCCAGCTCGGCACTGGCTGACAACCTCCTCAAAAACTCCATTGGATTCTGGGAGGACCTGGGGGATGCTTTCTGCTCCAACTTCCAGGGAACCTATGTTCGGCTGCCGGATTCTTTCGACCTCAGCGACGTCGTCCAGATGCCCCGCGAGCCTGCTCGGCAATTCTGGAACCGGTTCTTGACTAAGAAGAACCAGATTATCGACTGTCCGGACGCTGAGTCCATAGCCTCCTTCTGGCATAATAATCGCGACGAATGGCTGGCCTGCCAGCTAGGCCAGGACAAACCTCGGACTCTGTCTACCCTCACCTCCCTCATGACCCGCTTGTGCGCGGGCGAAGATAATTGGCTGGCACAATTCCAAAGATCCCGAAGCCTTTGAAGTTCAGGATGGCAACTGAAAACCAAAGTGCAATAAGAACAAGCGCTGGCACAAAAACAGTGATGTCGATGACATGACCGTTAATGCCGGCTTCCGCAACTCTCGTCCTGGAAAGTGGAAGAAGCCTCCAAAAGGCAAGCGCGAAGTACCCACTCCACTGGAAAAAATAATGGAGCCGACTTGCAAAATCCACGGGACTCAGGAGAAGCCCGCCAACCACACACACCGCAATTGCTAGGTGTTTAAACAGGTCGGCAAACTCCCACCCGAAGATCAAAGCAAGAGCCCTCGCAGTGAGAATGAGGAGGATCCTTGGGAGCTGATTGGTGGCAACCAAAAGAAATTTCCTCTATAAGTGAAGACGGTAAACAAGATATACGCCAAAGACATACCCAAGAAGGAGAGGAAGCGCGCCCTTTGAGACGTCTACGCTGTAGAGCGAGTGGCCCCGAAGTCTAACCCATGGTCAGCATATCCGATCACCTTTGATCGGCGCGATCACCCGACCAGTATCTATCACGGGGGCGTGGCCGCACTCGTCCTTGACCCCATTATTGATGGGTATAACCTCACAAAGGTCCTAATGGAAAGAGGAAGTAGCTTTAATCTTATCTACTCAGATACGGTGAAAAACATGGGCATAGACCCGTCCCGTATTAAACCCAGTAACACGACCTTTAAAGGGGTGATTCCGGGTGTCGAAGCCTGATGCACGGGCTCCGTAACCCTGGAAGTTGTGTTCGGCTTGCCCGACAACTTTCGTAGCCAAGACTTGATCTTCGACATCGTACCCTTCTACAACGGCTATCACGCCCTGCTTGGCCGGACAACATTCGCTCATTTCAATGCCGTCCCGCATTATGCATACCTCAAGCTCAAGATGCCTCGCCCCAAAGAGGTCATCACTGTTAATGGAAATACGGAGTGGTCTCTGTGACTGAGGAGCATGCGCTGGCTCTGGCAGCCAAATTTAGTTACCAAGATGATCGACAGGTTTCGACATCTGTCTTAAAGAAACACAAGGTTGGGAAGCGAGCTCTGCTGCAGGCCAAACTCTCAGACCCTTCTCTAACCCAAAATAGGGACTCGCACCCCACCGCACACCCCTAGGAATAGCGAAGTACATGCCAAGAAGGCACAACTTCACGCTTAAAATTCCATGGGCAGCGGTGGGGAAACAAAGTTGGGAGTCCGGCTGGACCAGACTACTACCACTAAATATGTCTTCAGACACAATCCAAGGACCGCTGAAGGGCCCACCACGGGAGTAAAGCCTATCCATCGTTCGGCGACTTCTCAAGACCTTGTTGGCAAGCTCCGCTCGCCGAATAATGCCACCCATCGAGGCACACCAAAGATCAGGAGTAAATTATTAATAGGGCATATCGAGGATGTAAGTCCATCAATCAAAGACCCCTTGTATAACGACTCCTGTAATCTATTTTTCTTCATATACTTGTAAATAGTTGCTTCGACACTCTGAATAGTAAGAGTTGTTGAGGAGAAATACAACATCATTTTACATGTTCTTTTGGTTGTCCTTCTTACCAAATATTTTTCCCTTTTATCCCTCTTCTCGCTAATTAATTCGATATGTTATGATGCGACTGGATAATACACCGGGGGCTCGAACTTATATACAAATCGCCTTACATATTTTCCTTATGTGTTCGGCGTCTCGGAGTTCACTTAATTTGCATCGGTTCTGAACTGTGTCTTGGGTAAATAGTTGGGTTACTTGGCTCCTGTGATTGATCCTTTATGTTTCGCTTGTTTGGCTAAAAGGGCAAAGGGACCACCCCTGCGACTGTGCTTTCGGATAGTCTGGTCAAGCACCTCAGGGGAGAAAGGTGAAAACTAACTGTCATAGTATGTGTGATCCGATCTGTGAACCCGAGCTGGAAGTATCATACTTCAATCCTCGTAAGCAGTTATTCTGTGTTATACGAGGGGTTTGTCCTTTATGGAAACCTTGTGATAATGCCTTTAGCCACGGTTAGTCCGAACATCACAATACTTCGGTAGCCAATCGTAAGCTCCCCGCAGACCTTTTCGCGCCCCTACGGCTAAGTGAAAGAAATAAAGCACTATAGTCTGATTGCCTAGTCTGCCGCACTTAACCGCCTCTGGGTTCCGATAACTCGGCTAAGGGACATAGTGCATTGGCATAGACACCCCATGTGGTATCTACGTGGGGGCTAAAGCTGACGACTCGCATCTTTCAGTATTAAACGACCACACAGGAGTTATAAAGGAATGTAAAAGCATAATAACTTATAACATCAAAAGTTTTGATATGTCTTCAGATGTGTTAAAACTCATTCAAACATATTATTGCTCGAACATTGTGACACTATCACCCGAGCACTCTCCATAACTCCATCGAAGTACATCTTGGGGCGTCTATGCTCCTTCTTGGGAGACGGCGGGGCGTTGGCCATCTTCATCGGATCCAACCCCGGCCAGTGCACCTTGGCCTTGGCAAGGGCCATCCGGACTCCCTCTATGCAGGAAGAGCACTTCCCGGCGTCAAAGCGGGGTGAGGCGGCAATCAAGTTCTGCACCATGCCAAAGTAGCTGCCTGGTAGCGGCTTGTCGGGCCATAAGCAGATATAGAGGTCCTTCATGGCTGGCTCTACCATATGTTGCAGCTCCATCTGTTGCTTTAGCTGCTCCATGAGAAGATGCGAGCGCTCGGGGTCTTCGAACCGTGCCCAGAATAGCAGAGCTGTGTCTCCTTCTTCCCTCGAGGCGAAGAGGATATTGGACTCCACCACGCTCTTCTGAACATCAAAGGAGGCGCCTGAAGAACACCAGACCTGGGTAAGAAATTTTCATTTGCTATCCCCGAAGACGCATTGAAGTAAGTATGGCTTACCATCCATTATGTCCTTCGCCTGGCGGACCCACTCCTCATAAAACCACCTATCCACCCGCTTCTTCTGAAGATCGTTCTTTATGGTGGATAGTTTAGTTGCGCTCTCCTTGCCCTTCTTATCAAGGACCTCGCACTTCCGGCCGGTGTCCTTGAGCTCCTGCTGAACCTCCACCACCTGAGCCTCGTGCTTCTGGCTGGTGGCTCCTAGGGCGGAGACGGCGGTCGCCGCTTTGTTAGCCGCCGTTGTATCAATGGCTGCATGGTCTTTTGCTTGTTGGAGCTCGGCCTTGAGCCTCTCCACCTCCTTCGTCGAAGTTGTTTGCACATTAAGACATTATGAAAAATTGCATTGGTAGTGTTCGGGTAAAGGTGTTAAGACAAAGGTATTCGGAATTTATTTTGACCTACCTTGTGCCTCGTCGAATCTTCGGTTGAGGGCTTCAACTTCATCCTCCGAGCATTTAAGCTTCCAATTCAGCTCACCCAGCTCGGTGCCGTTTTCTGTCGCCGCCATTGAGGATGCCTACAGTACACATACAGTGCACATGTTACATGGGTTTTCAACTCCCACATTATAATCAATCCGATCATATGTTGGACCTTATCAGGACCTACCCCAACTTGTCGGATACATAAATTGTATCTAGTACGGTATAAGATACATGATTGGCCCCTAGGTAAGTTTTTCAAACTCTGTTAGGCCAGGGGGCTGCCATGTATATAATGGAAATAAATAAAAACTTTGCAAATAAGATTATCAGGTGACTTACTTGAAAACCCGTTAGGAGACCTTTGAAGGACTCCTTCCGTCCGTTGTCAATGGACTGGATGCTCCTTAATACCGCACCCATGAGGGTGTGGTGCTCCTCGGAGACGGAGGCGCTCGGTAGAGCCTCCTCCATGATCGGCCACCCATTGGTCGGTGGCACTAGAGGTGATTGGATAACCCGATCACCAACCGGGGTTTGAACCAGAACCTCTGGAGTCATGGTACACTCCGGAGTGCCCTTAGAGGGGAGTGAGCAGCCGCTCGTCCAGCCTTCTCAGTGTTCGGGCAGGGTACATCCCCCTAGTCTTCGGTAACCGAGGTGTTAGCCTCAGTCATTGTGTTTTCTCCCATGTCGCTGGTGCCCGGCTCCATAGGAGCATGTTGGGATGACACCTCGGCGGTGTCCTTCGCGGCATCCAGAGTGGCGGGATGCGAGGCATTCCCGCTCTCCCCTAGTTCGGCGGGTGGAGTCTCCCCGTCCAATATTTCATCGGCGGGGAGGATGCGCGGGGGGCTACAAAACCCATAAGCGCCTGTGTGTTTGTAAATTCTCAACTTGCTAAAAGAACAAACAAGGGGTCTTTGGATCCTAACCTTCGAGCCGGGGGCTTGACCCCAAGGTTCCTTCGCGGAACGACCTCGAGATTATCAAACTTAGTACCTGAGACCGAGCTGTCGTCGGACAGGATCACCTGTGCCCGACGCGTGCTCTTCGGGGCAGGAGAGGGAACCTCCTCTGGGGTGTCCGATGACGCCGCCCTCTTTATTGTGAGGGGGAATTGCCTTTCCCCCCAGCTTCGTCCTCCGCCTCTTCTTCCTGCTCCTCCTCCTCCTCTTCCTCCTCATGCTCCTCTTGATTTGAGGAGGCATGCGTTTCCACTGACACAGTCTCTGACTGGTATTTCTTCTTCTTCTCCTTCTTCGTGGGGGCCTCGTATGGCTTATCCACGAGCATTTCCGCCAACAGCCTGGACTTAGCATCCTTGGGATGAGGTGCCCGACTGCTAATGTTAACGTCTTTCTTTAGCCATTTCTATAAAAGACTGACTGGAAGAAAACATTATGGATCCTCCTGGGGAAATATAAAAGCCAATCAAGTAGAAGTGTCATTTACCTCAGTGGTGGGTTTGGAGGCCTCCAAGCCTCTGTCTTCCTCTTCGGATGGCCATCTCTCCTGTGACTTGAAGAGCGCCTTCCATAACTTCTCCCGCATATTGTGGAAGAGGTTCCGGATTGTGGGCGCATCGTCAACTTGCCGAGCCCACAAGGGAGTGTCCCGGTGCTGGTAGGGGAGAATTGAAATCACAACATGGTCCCTTGGTGGTTTTGATAATTCATGACAACATACATTGTGTCTTGGACTAACACATCTATCTAGTGTATTTCAGATAATAGTCCATGAAGAGTTGAGTTGGCAAAGGGATTGAGGAGATTGTGGAATTACCCTAAGATTCAAGGAAATAGGTTGTCCAAGCTTCAATCAAGAGGTCACTACGTTTTACATTCATGAGAAATCACTTTGAGTCCATAGGAAAGCCAATACTACTAAAAGTGGGTAAAGTCTTGATGGTGAACAATATGCTCAAACGTGCACAAGTGACAGTCACCAAAACATCCACAAAATCTCCCACCAAAGTTTGTCCAAAGCCAAATATGCAAAATCGGTGCAACCAACATTCCTGTCCCGATGCTACCGATTTTAAACCCTAGACAGACTCAGCCAAACCCTAACACTTCGGTGAAGCCGACACTGCTCTAGATGCAACCGAGTTGGGTTGCCAGGATTCTGTTACCCAAGTTCACATTTTTGGTCCGGCCGAAAATGGTGAATCGGCGTCACCGAGATTGGAAAATCTGACCGTTGGTCACATTGTCGGTGCAACCGAGAATCGTATATCGGTCCCTCCGAGAATCAAAAGTTGCCACTTTGGTCACTTCGGTACCACCGAGATTTACACATCGGTGTCACTTGGTCATTTTGTGTGTAACGGTTGGATTTTTGGGGATTCCTATATATACCCCTTCACCACCACCCACTCGAAAGAGAAGCACTCAAAACTATTCCATACCTATCCTACTTAGTTTTCTGAGGGAGAACCACGTACCCTGGTGTTGAGGTCAAGATCTTCCACTCCAACCATATGGATCTTGATTTCTAGCCTCCCGAAGTTTCTTTCCACCAATCCAACCTCTTCTACAAAGCCAAATTTGTGAGAGAGTGATTGTGTGTTGAGGAGTCTATCATCTTGAAGCACAAGAGCAAGGAGTTCATTGTCATTACCGAGCCTATTACCTTTTGGAGGGTGGTGTCTCCTAGATTGGTTAGGTGTCGCTTTTGAGCCTCCTACTTCGTGTTGTGGATTGAACCAAGAAGTTTGTAAGGGCAAGGAGATAGCCTACTTCGTGAAGATTTACCCATAGTGAGGCTAGTCCTTCGTGGACGAAAGCCGCATGGAATAGTCAAGGTTGCTTCTTCGTGGAACCCTCCGTGGGTAGAGCCCTTCGTGGACTCTCGCGACCGTTAACCGTCGTGGGTTGAAGACTCCATGAACGTGGACCCACGATAGCACCACCTATCAGAACCACAGAAAAAAACCTTGCATCTCCTATTGCGTTTGATCTTCCTATCCCATCTCTTTACTTACATGTGCAATGTCTTTACTTTCTCCTACCATACTTCTATACATGCATGTGTAGGGATGTTAGACTTGGTAGACTTGTTAAAATAGTTAAAATCAGCCAACCAATTGACTTGGGAAAAGGTTAGGTTTTAAATTCCTGCTAGTAGTCTATTCACCCCCCCCTCTAGACACCCCTCTCTCAATCCTACAAGTGGTATCAGAGCTTTGGTCTCCATTGCTTCGGTTTAATCACCGTGGAGGAAGATGGATGTGTCTAGAGTAGAGAGTTTGAGTTGTAGAGTGCCCATTCTTGATGGAGAGTACTATAGTCAATGGAAGAATGCCATAATTGATCTATTTAATAGATTCCATTTGACAAAATATATTCAAAACCCAGTGATGAATTGCATCCCACAAATGAAGAAGAAATTAACATGCTTGGTAACCTAAGAACTGTCAATCTTATTGTTAGAGGTTTACCAAGATTCTTGCTTTCTCAATTGAAGAACTTTGCATGTGCCTATACCTTATGGACTGATTTAAAGAAACGATATCCAAATATTTCCTTAGGAAATCTTGATGAAATTATTCATAAAACCATTTCTTTTCACAAAATGAAGCCTAGTGATCCAAACTTTGATAAATGCCTATTTGAGCTCCGTGATTTTATGCGTGCTAAAGGAGATGTCACTACTATCAACAACATTATCTTTGAATCCATTCACATTCATAAACTTGAACATTGTCATGATCACTATTTTAATGAATCTCTTATTCTTTATAACGAGGATTTCCCACTTGATGATGACAATGTGGAACATGGCTATTATGAATAAGATGAGATGTTTGACATCGAGCACGAGAATATCATGAAGAATCTGAGCCTCATGGCAAACTTTAAGGATTACATGTCTGGAGGAAAAGAGTGGATTCTTGACAGCGGATGCACAGATCATATGACTAGTGATAAAGACATGTTACAAGAGATCATGCCTAATCAAGGTCCTCGACGGTACGTGACCTTTGAAGACAACTCTAAGGGTAAGGTACTTGGCCTTGGTAAGGTGGCTATATCCCACGATAGCTCTATTCAAAATGTTATGCTTGTTGAATCCCTTGGATACAATCTTCTTTCCGTATCTAGACTTGCCGACTTTGGTTTCAATGTTTTATTCACGAAAGTAGATTGCCAAGTGTTTTGTCAAGATAATCATAAAATGGTCTTCACCGGTTTCTGCAGAGGTGATCTGTACATTGTTGATTTCACTAAAAGATCCAAGCCTCGCACTTGTTTAATTTCAAAATCTTCTAATGGTTGGCTTTGGCATAGAAGACTTGGACATGTAGGCATGCGAAATCTAGATAAGCTAATCAAAGGTGATCATATACTTGGTGTTAAAGATGTTATCGTTGACAAAGATAGACTTTGTAGTGCTTGTCAAGCTAGAAAGCAAGTAGGTGGAAGTCATCCCGTTAAGAATATCATGACTACTAGGAGACCATTCAAGTTGCTTCACATGGATCTTTTTGGTCCCAATGCTTACAAGAGTCTTGGTGTAAATTCCCATGGTCTACTTATAGTTGATAATTTTTCCAGATTTGCATGGGTATTCTTTCTGGATGATAATTCGCAGGTTCAAAAGATCTTCAAGAGCTTCGCTTGCAAAGCGCAAAATCAGTTTGAAGTGAAGATCAAGAAAGTTCGGAGAGATAACGAATCGGAGTTCAAGAACACCCATATGGATACCTTTCTTGACGAATAAGGCGTCTCACATGAGTTCTCAGCTACGTACACACCTCAACAAAATGGATTTGTTGAGAGGAAGAACCGGACGCTCAATTATATGGCAACAATGATGCTTGACAAATACAAGACGACAAGACACTTTTGGGCAGAAGCCGTTGAAACAGCGTGTCATGCCACAAACCGACTTTACTTGCACAAGCTTCTCAGTAAAACGGCATACGAGCTACTCACTAATGACAAACCCCAAGTCCGATACTTTCGGGTATTTGGCTCAAGGTGCTACATTCTTGATAAGCATCGTCGTATTAAATTTGCTCCTAAATCTCATGAATGATTACTACTTTGTTACGGATCGAACTCTCACACTTACCGTGTCTACAACAACTTCACTCGAAAAGTTGAAGAGACCGTAGATGTGAAGTTTGATGAATCTAATGGTTCGCAAGTCAAACAATTGCCAAATGATGTAGGTGATAAGGATCCTTTGGAATCCATTCTAGATCTACCCATCGGCAAGATTCGTCCCATGGAGGTGAAGGAGGGTACTTCATCAACTCAAGTGGAAGCCTCCACTTCACGTCAAGGTGAACCTCAACGCAACATGGAATCATCCACGAGCGGTACACGATGAGATGATGAAGAATAGGAAGTGCATCATGAAGATCCACCACAACCACCTTCACCACCACCTCAAGGGAACGACACCTTCAACAACAACGAACATGAACGAGATGATGAAGAAGAAGAAGAAGCTCCACCATCCAACAATCGGAAGATGACATGAGTTTGAGCTCAGGTGACCAAGAACCAACCCCTAAACCAAATATTAGGTGATATACAAACAAGAAGAATCACTTGCTCTAAAACCCATCTACCTAACTTTTGTGAGCACTATTCTTTCGTCTCTAGAATTGAGCCTTTAAAGATAGAACAAGTTCTTGAAGATGCGGATTGGGTGAATGCAATGCATGAAGAGCTACACAACTTTGAGAGGAACGAAGTGTGGAAACTTGTGGAGAATCCCGAAGATGAGCCCAACATCATCAGAACCAAATGAGTGTTTCAGAACAAAAAAGATGAAGATGGTCAAGTCATACGCAACAAGGCTCGTCTCCTAGCCCAAGGATATACGCAAGTCGAAGGTATGGACTACGGTGAGACTTATGCCCTTGTCGCTAGACTTGACGCTATTTGTATTCTTCTTGCTTATCCTAATCACCATGATATCACGCTTTTTCAAACGGACATCAAAAGTGAATTTTTAAATGGTGAAATTGAAGAAGAAGTTTATGTTAAGCAACCACCTGGTTTTCTGAATCCTAAGAAACCAAATCATGTTTACAAGCTTCGCAAAGCTCTTTATGCTCTTAAGCAAGCCCCTCGGGCCTGGTATAAATGTTCAACAAAGTCTCTCATCAAAAAAAGGTTTTGAAATTGGTAAAATTGATGCCACCTTGTTCACTAAAAGAGTTAATGGAGAATTATTTGTGTGCCAAATCTATGTCGATAATATTATCTTTGGTTCCACTAACCCTCAATTTAGTGAAAGATTTGGAAGGCTGATGTCCGAGAAGTATGATATGTCTATGATGTGTGAGCTGAAATTCTTTCTTGGATTGCAAATCAAGCAATCAAGAGAAGGAACTTTCATCTATCAAACTAAGTGTACCAAGGACTTGATCAAGAAGTTCAACATGTAGGATCAAGAAGTTCAACATGTAGGATTGCAAAGGTATGGACTATGTGCATATCGTCCCGATATTATGCTCAGAGTTCGCATGTGCGCTAGATATCAAGATGCACCTAAAGAGTGTCATCTTTTGGCTGTGAAACGTATTGTGAGGTACTTGATACAAACACCAAACTTTGGCATTTCGTATCAGAAAGCACATTTGCTCCCTTGGTGGTTTTGGTAATTAATAACAACATATAAGTCATTGAACTAATGTTTCCACTAAGTATATTTCAGGAAATGTTCAATGAGAGGATTGGCAAAAGGATATTGTGGAGAAACCCCAAGATGCAAGGAAATAGGTTGTCCAAGCTTCAACCAAGAGGACTCTACATTTTATATTTGTGAGAAATCACTTTGAGTCCATAGGAAAGGCAATACTATTAAAAGGGGGTAAGGTGTTGTTGGAAAACAATATTCTCAAATGTGCACAAGTGATAGTCGCCAAAAACATCCACAAAACTCTCCCACCCAAGTCTGTTTTATACCCAGCACTCAAAATTGGTGCAACCAACTATCCCACTTCGGTGCGACCGATTCCAGAACCTAGACAGACTCAGCCAAACCCTAGCCACTCGGTGCAATCGATTCAATACCGGTGCCACCGAGTTTAGGTTGCCAACTTTCCGTTACGCAAATTCACATTTTCGGTCCGACCGAGAATGTTGGATCTGCGTCATCGAGATTGGAAATCTGACCGTTGGTCACCTTATCAGTGCAACCGAGATTCGTATATCGGTCCCTCTGAGATTCAAAAGTTGCCACCTTTTGGTCACTTTGGTACCACCGAGATTCGCACATCAGTGTCACCGAGTTGGTCATTTTGTGTGTAACGCTTGGATTTTTGGGATGCCTATATATACCCCTTCACCCCCACTCACTCGAAAGAGAAGCACTCAAAACTATTTCATACCTATCCTATCAGATTTTCTGAGAGAACCACTTACCCTTGTGTTGAGGTCAAGATCTTCCACTCCAATCATATGGATCTTGATTTCTAGCCGCCCCAAGTTGCTTTCCACCAATCCTATCTCTTCTACCAATCCAAACCTGTGAGAGAGAGATTGTGTCTTGAGGAGTCTATCATCTTGAAGCACAAGAGCAAGGAGTTCATCATCATTACCGAGCCTATTACCTTTTGGAGGGTGGTGCCTCCTAGATTGGTTAGGTGTCGCTTGGGAGCCTCCTACTTCATGTTGTGGAGGGAACCAAGAAGTTTGTAAGGGCAAGGAGATCACCTACTTTGTGAAGATCTACCCATAGTGAGGCTAGTCCTTCGTGGACGGAAGCCGCATGGAATAGTCAAGGTTGCTTCTTCGTGGAACCCTCCGTGGGTAAAGCCCTCCGTGGACTCTCGTGACCGTTACCCTCCGTGGGTTGAAGACTCCATGAACGTGGACGTACGATAGCACCACCTATTGGAACCACAGGAGAAAATCCTTGCGTCTCTTATTGCGTTTGATCTTCCTATCCCATCTCTTAACTTACATGTGCAATGTCTTTACTTTCCGCTGCCATACTTGTAGACATGCATGTGTAGGGCTGTTCGACTTGCTAGACTTGTTAAAATAGTTAAAATCAGCTAACCAATTAACTTGGGAAAAGGTTAGGTTTTAAATTCCTGCTAGTAGTCTATTCACCACCCCCCTCTAGACACTCCTCTCACGATCCTACAAGGATGCGTCTCCGGAGCATCACCTGAACCACATTGGTCAGCTTGATGTCCTCCTCAACCAGCTCGCCTATGTGCTTCTGCAGGTCGCTCACCTCCTTGCTCAACCCCTAGTTAAGTCCCTTTTTGAGGCATGAAGCTAGTGTTGTTGGGGCCCTGGATCTAAATTCGGCATGAGGGATCTGACCTTCTTCTCATGGTTCTATGATGTAGAACCACTCCTTCTGCCATGCCTTGATGGTGTCGATAAAGGTGTCTGATGGCCACACGACGCGGGTGCGCTTGCCGATGACAGCCCGGCCGCAGTCTACGTGCTTCCTGCCGAAGCACTTCGCCTTGACGTTGAATACTTTGAGCCAGAGCCCGAAGTGTGGCTCGACTCGAAGAAACGCCTCATAGACGAGGATGAAAGCCAATATATGCATAAAGTAATTCGGCAGGAGGTCGTGGAAGTAAAGATCGTAGGAGAAAATCAGCCCCATGATAAAGGGGTGAAGCGGGAAGCTCAACCCCCTGATGAAGTGGGGGAGGAAGACCACCCTTTCGCCTGGCCGGGGGGTGGGTATCCCTTGGCCCTCCTTCGGTGTGCGATGAGGAATGCCAGCGGAGAGGTAGCCGGCTTTCGTGAGGTAGAGAATGTCCCTGTCGGTGATCATGCAGACCTCCCACTGGCTGTTGGAGCCCGCCATTGATGAGCTTCGAGGTGGGGGGCGGAAGACCTAGATCTATGCTTTGGAGGCGCAGCGGAATGGAAGGCGGAGAAAGCAAACGGGAAACGTGAATAGGCTTCGGGGTTTTCTTCTCCTTTTATGAGGCTTTTCGATTTGGTCTCCCCATGCTACGTCATGAATCCCTTTACTTGCCAAGACGTGTGAACCATTGCACACGCGTGATTAAACATATCTCGTATAAAACGGGACACGATCGATATATTGGTAGATCGTGATGATTAAAACAGCCTCGAACCACAAATCAAGTTTGTGTAATTGGCCTAGAGGTCATGGTGGGCCGTGTCCTTTTGTCAGAGAGGTCGTTAGAGGAATATCATTTACATCTTCACGTTTGGCCTTCAAGGCTGGCCAATTTGAATTTTTCGGACGTGCTACTATGTGGAAGGCTACTTATCATCGGAGACCGAATTATGTTCGGCGGGAAGAACTCACCTTGCAAGCCCAAGACTCTGACCATGTAAAGCAATTAAAGCTAGGACCCTTGGCGTTGGAGGCATGTTCGGGGGCTACTGAGGGATTCCTAGATTAAGGGGTCCTCGGGAGGCCGACCTATTTCTATGGGCCGGACTATATGGGCCACTTACCGAACACAAGAATATATGAAGGCCCAGTCTCCAAGATGAAAGCTTCAGGAAGCATGGCTTGTACTCCATGTTTGATGTAGAGAATAGGCATGTTTATCTCCTCGGCATGTAACTGACCATGCGTAAACCTTAGGCATCATCAGCTTCTATATAAGTTGGAGGGTTTTAGGGTGTAGACATAGAACAACTCATCTAGGGTTAGCTATTCGATCTCGAGGAAGATCAACTTTGTACCCCCCATATAATCAATACATCCAAGCAGGATGCAGGGTTTTACCTCCATAGGAGGGCCCGAACCTGGGTAAATCTGTGTCCCCTTTGTCTCCTAATACCATTGATCCTAGTGTCATAGTTTGGGACCCCCTACCCAAGATTTGCCGGTTTTCACACCGACAGTCGTGGCTCCTTGGCTGCCCCTATCACACCCTGTGTTTGTACCATTTGTCTATGTAATGAGTTTATAAAAATTTGGACCAATTCAAACTTTTTAACTTTCTTGTGAGGCTAGGATTGGTTGCTATTTTCTTGAGTGTTTGTTTATGTTTTCATTCACAAAAATTCTTCTACTCTCAAGAACCCCTCAACTTTATCCAAACCTTTGACCAATGATTATGCCATGTGTATAGGACCTAAAACTATTTTTATAAAATATTATTTTGGCCAAAAAGAATTTATCCAATTTAGGTTTAGAGTGGATGTTTTCCCCCAAAGACTTTATTTGGAACCTACCATATGTAAGACTTCCCAAAGATAACAAATATTATTTTTAAAAATTATTTTCCTATTTTATCTAAAGTCCTTTTCTTAAGGCCAGAAATGGTCTTTTATAGGGAAAGAAATTTTAAATCTTCCAAAATATTAGAGAAAATTTAGGGAACTCAGTGGACATATATTTTCCATATATAAGAGTTTCAACACATGGTCATGTTCAAAATGTTGGACTAAACCCTCCAAAACCCTTTCATCATATTTCAAGTATTTGAAATACTTCTATAATTAATATTCTCAAATAAATCCAGGAATATTCTAGCAAGTCACACATGCTGTATGTGATGATCGTGCAAATTTTCATCACATTCCCATTTGTTTTGGTTCACCAAAATATCCCAAAACCCACTTTGTCTGGATCCAAATTTGAGGAACTTTACATTGTCAAGTTTCTTATTTTGATATAAAACTTTGCGGACATGCTCTAATCCCCGAATGATGCCACTACACTAAGGGTTTATAGAGATTGCATTGCCAACCTTATTCAAGCAGGCTCAAACCTTGTATTCAACCTTATTTTAACCTCTCAATTGATACTATTAAATCTAACTACAAGTGGGTAATTTTATCTTTCCCAATAACACATCAAACAACTTTTGGTGAAATGGGAAAAGCCTCGGTTTCACCACTTAAAATATTCTCCTTCACCCCATCCGTTTACCACAACATCTCCTAGTTGCATTGCACCCCCACTAAAAGACCCATGGCCTCAGATCAATCATGGAGGAGTGAAAAATCCATTTGTACCCCTGGACTGCAAGGGATGCAACATATTCTTCTGTATCTCACCTTCCTAGTGACTTCCAAAACACTCAACGCCCTCACCTACAGGTATCCTATACCACTAGATCCCCCAGACATGCATGGCCATGCCCTATACGCCAAGAGCATGCCATGGCATGCCATAAGCACACTCTGGGGCAAGCTACAGTGCGCCCCACACTATAGTTGCCCCCAATCCTAGTACCCGACAACTTTGGGCCTCCCCCTCATGTGTCCCAAGACTACCTCGGCGTCCAGGACATGCTACGCGGTCAGCCCCCTCCCCCTCTCTCTCCGACGACCTCTGTAGCATGCACATGCAGCCACCCAGTTAGGCCAACCACATGCCTCACATGTGCGCGCTCACCGCTCTCTCTCCTCTCTCCCTCGTCGTCATGGACCACTCCGAGGAGCACCACGACTCGAAGCCGAGCCCCCATGTGGCCTCCATCACCTCTCCAGCCAGCTGTGATGGACCGCGTCCATGGTGATCCGGCCCAAAGCTATTTATGCCACCCCGAGGCCCCCTCTCCCATCTGCCGACCCTCTCAACCTCCCAATCGCACCTCGAGCCACCCTAGCGAGCTCCCAGTGCCACAGTACTGGGAATCGACCGAGGCGCCTTCGCATCAGACCTCCGCCAATCTTCGGGTATGGCCTCCCTCCGGCCCTCCTTTCCATCTCCCTCGAACCGCCGCTCGCCTCTGAAGCGATTCTCTCTCCTTCCTTCTCATCACCAAAGAATCGAACGTCCCCTCCGACCAACTCCACCCTCGCTTTAACCGCAACACTCCCTAAATCCATTCCCATTGTCTCCGAGCCCTTCCGTGCCCCTGTTGTCACTGGTGAGCCTAGGCCCCTCTCTGCCCCGTGGTTAGGGACGGAAGGCAGGGCCCTCCTTTCATCCGCACCTCTCTCTCACCCTCCTCATCCTCTCTTTGGAGTCTGGGACCTGCCTGTCGGGTTTAAACCCTGGCGGGCCCATGCTCTTGGCTTTTGGGTTCGTTTTCGCTGGTTGGACCGGCTCGGCCAGCCACTTTTGTCCTGAAGGAACAGTACCGATTTTGTTTAACTTTTTCTACCTATTTTCCAAAATTCCACATAATTAAATAATCACCCAAATCCAATAATTCCAAATTCTAAAATCTTACGATATTACAACCTATTTAATGATACCACTTGTGCTTCACTTTGAAAATAATTTTGCCACTTTGAAAATAATTTTGCCACTTTGAAAATAATTTTGCCACTTTGAAAATAATGTTGCCACTTGTGTACACTCAAAATCCAGAAACTAGTAATTTTGACACTTTTAGTTTTTAACCTAGTATTTTATAGTAGTAGTTTGACATTTTTAGGAGTTATTTATTTTCTTTGTTTTTGCCGTGGCCTTATTTTTGCCATTATTATTATGATGATAGATTTCTTTTTTGACGAAGGGATTGGACCAGAAGATTTTGAAGACCTTTTAGACTTTGTTTGAGCTAGGCAAGCAACCATTTGACCATGTCTTAGAAAGCCTTTTTATGCATGGAATATAGCACTTTATTTTAGATCTATTGATCATGATGCTATGGTTACCACCTTGATGGGTTACCTCTGTTACTTACTCGTTGATACTCGCATGACATGACTCTAGTTTTGCTTAGAGTTGTGTGGGTGGGAAGTAGATTGGAAGCTAAAGTAGTTGCTATGCGAATGAGACGGGTATATGCATAATGATGGACACAAAGTGTTTTCAAAGACTTCTCAAAAAACCCGTCGGGTGCCACTAATGCCCGAGGGAGAAGATGAGCTAGGTAACCACTTGAAAAAGAAGTCGTGTACTGGGGGGAGTTGTGTGTGCGTGTTTTCGAAAACGGATTAGATTTAAGATTTGTTGATCATCCCAACCTTACAAGTACTACCACGATACCCCTTATGGGATGATGCTTTGTTGATTACTCTGGTCGATACTATCAGAGAGCACACATTACTAGTGGCGAGAGTGACGTGGTGGCTCTTGATACGGTGTCGTGCCGAAAAGGACGATCATGGCATGTTTTCACAGACACTGGGCACTCCATTGGTCCCTTCATGGATGATACTTGTGAGGTACATCATGCGGGCTGCATGCCAATGAGTGGACTCTTTGTTAGTATCATCAGGGGAAAGACATTGTTCGGGTACTTACCTCGAGCATGTAATATACTGCGAGTCGTGGCTCTACATGAAAGTTTCTGTAGTCTTGTGGGTAAAGTGTGCAACCTCTACAGAGTGTAAAACAATTTGAATAGCCATGTTCACGGTCAAGGACAACTGGGTGGTCCTACTGAAACTGTGTCAAGTGTTTTACTAAACTTAGTGTGTGTGGGGGGGGTGATAGAAGGAATACTTGATCTAAGTCAAATGACTTGGTGAGATGATGACATTAGAGTTGAGATACTTTGTTTATGTTGATATCTATAACTTGTTTACATGGATATCTGCAACTATATGATGCATGCTTTCATAAGTTAATTGATCATGGCATTGCACTCAAAAATTAGCTTTCCGCAACTTATCTACTAAGTGCTATATCATGCATTGTTATACCTTGTTCCAAAACATGGGTTGCTTGCGAGTACATTCAAAATACTCATTCGCTTGGCACTGTTAATTTAATTGGCCAGGCATGGAAGAGAGGGAATATGGTGAATATTACGCTGGTGACGAACATGCGAACTAGGACGCTGCCTAGCCAGAAAGCTTGTAGTGTTAAGGCTGATGGCGTGGGTTCACGCTATCTTTCAAGATTTCCGCTGCGAGTTTGTGTTGGTTGTTTGGCCTTCATGACCCTATCTATGTAAGACTTGACCTTGATGGCCTTTACTTTTGTAAGTCGATATGTATGAATGTAATACTCTTGTTATTCAGCTTCCGTGTGTTCAGTGAGCATTGATATGTGGGATCACTGTACATGTGCATTCAGTGATCACGACTTATGAGTCGAGGTCCCCATAGAGCTAGTATTAGAGCCATCCTGACTATAGGAATCCTTAGTTGGCATGGACGTTAGTTAGGAGAGAAAAAATTGAAGAACCATACTTAGTACCTATACTTAGGAGTTTCTAGACTTCTTACCTCTTCTAGTCTACTTTCAAAACATTATTGACTCCCATCCCCTAAAACCTTCATAGATGGCCACCGTACCCGAGTACCTCCTAGCATCCGTCTTTCGCCTACTCCTTGAGGATAGCCTGGAAAAGTGCCAGTTTTGCCAACCTCCTGTTTTCCACTACCACGAGCACTAGGTCGATGCCATCATGAAGGAGTACCACGTTGATGTGGCTGTGAAAGCAAATGATTCCCCCACGAGTTGGTTCTTTTAAGCACCATAGATGGAGACCCTAGCATTAGCAGTCGAGACGAATGTATAGAAGGCACTCATCCACCTTCGAGACATAATCCCGGAGATGGCTGACGAGCCAGCTACTCACCACCTACCTTTCAAGAAGGATGATATTTGCGAGAGTTGGACGTTGGTTCCTTCCAAGGCAGATGGGACACCATTTAGGTTCCAGAATTACTTCATCCTCTCCATCGATAGTCTGGCTCACAACCTGATTAAGGAGTCCTTGAAGCTCTGCAAGGAACTTCACCACACTCGAGAACTACTTTTTCAAGCCAAGATGAAGCCAGACAATATCAAGAAGGATAGAGCCCCCGAGGGACGACCAGCTATCGCTTAAAGAGGAGGAGTACCCTAGCTAGAGATGCACCCGCAGGTCATCGTTGCTTGAGTGCGAATGAGTATCGCGCGCTCTTCACCGACCCACCGACGAAGCATCATCGGGATGGACCTCCTCATCCTCCGACCCCTTCGATCGGCGTGGACACCCGTACGGATGATCCTCAGGAAGAAGACCTAGAGGAGCATGAGTACGAGACCGAGCACTCCACCACTTGAGTCCGAGAACACCTAGGGTACGATAGGTCAAGTACCCCTCATGCGAAGTCGAGTTTGTGTAATGGTTCATATGAAACCATGTGTGCTTGTTGTTTGCTTTTGTTGTTTGTGTCCAGATTCAAGTTTTGCTTTTGCCTTAGGCACCATGTAAGCAACTCCATCATCTATCTTTTGTTATTATTATGTGCTTGATCTTTTGACCATTGTTTGATCACACTTGCACTATACCGACCCACTTAGGCGCGCTTTATCTGTTGTTGGTTTTCCCTCTCTGATGTCCTAGTTATTTGACTTGGATGCTCCAAATAGGATGGTGACTACAAACCACAACAGCTCCTTCACCAATCCTGAAGCCGGCAACTCTAGCTAGCAATAGGGAGCTGGTGGGGCTGCTCGGGCTAGAGAATAACAGGAGCAGCCACATGGCAACATTCGCCCACCACCACCTCCACTAGAGAACATGACCATAGCCCAATTTCTCCAAGTTCTCCGATAGGAATGCGAGTCCAACACTGCTATCTAGTAGATGGCTCAAGTCCTAGTGAATAACTAGCAGCAAGGCAAGGACGTCAATGGCAGCTCCACTCTATCCGAGTTCATGAGGAATTGGCACCCAACCTTCACTGAGACAGCTGAAACCCTAGATGCTGATGACTGGATCCGCACCATCGAGGACCTCCTTGAAATTGTCAACTGCATTGAGGATCGTGAGAAGGTGCTTTATGCCGATCACTGCATTAGAGGTACCACCAGAGCATGGTGGGATCAATCAAGGTCATGCAAGGCGACCGTTCGATCACATGGGCTAACTTTAATGAATGATTCTGCACGGCCCACATTCCTTCTGGGATCATGGCTATCAAGAAGCGGTAATTTATAGCTGGGCGTAGCATAGAGAACGGGGGTTGTTAGCTTAAAGTGTGACATTTAAACAAATGATGTTGTACAACATGTACGATTACCTTAATGTAGGTTTTAGTTTAAAAAGTCTAATGCTCCTGTTACTCATTTTGATTGAAGATCAAGCTCAGCGTTCTCTTTCTAGTATTGACACTTGGAAGTAAAATTCGAAAATACACATTTTTGTCAATTAATTTCCACACTAAGATTGAATACAATTTAAGAGATCAATTATCTATGTGGAATCTTGATCATTATCCAAAAAAGTGAGAATCTACAAATGTGACATTCAGATTCTACCATGCTTGTTAAATTTTAACGTACCAGTTAGAGTACCAAATACTTTGACTTTTTAAGGAAGATATATCATGTAGTAACCATCAGTTTTATCCTTACTTCGATATCAAATGAAGCTTAACATATGCTCGATGTTTCTTCGTAACCCTCTTCTAGAGTTACTATGGAGGCTCTAATAGTGCCTCTCGTATAGCAAAACGGTGCACCAAGAAAATAAAAAATAGAAACAAAGAGTTCTTTCACTAAAATCATTAGCCGTTACTTAATTAGTTCAGACTTCAGACATAGGAAAAATTAGTACTCATGCAAATACATGTGGATCTGACAAATCTACGCCCGTGTTGACATCTATGCTAAATATTTCTACGACAAAATCTGATTATACCAACTATGAAAGTAATGAAATTTTTGTAGTAGTGGATTAATTCGTAATATTCGTTGTTGTTGTTAGTTCGGTCCTGACGGAAAGCCAAACAGGGAGATTTTTCATACATCACATATATCACATCATGTAATTGGCCATATCATATCACAACATACCCTGCAAAAACAAGTTAGACATCCTCTAATTGTTGTTGCATGTTTTACGTGGCTGCTATGGGTATCTAGCAAGAACAATTCTCACCTATGCAAAAACCACAACGGTGATACACTAGTTGCTTTTCAACCTTCTCAAGGACCGCCTTTGTCGAATCCGATCCAACTAAAGTGAGAGAAACTGTCACCCGCAAGCCATCTAGGCAACAAGTTGCGTCGAGGGAACCGGTCTCTCGTAAGCGTACGAGTAATGTTGGTCTGGGCCGCTTCATCTCACAATCCCGCTGAACCAAAATACGACCAAGGGAGGAAGCAATCTAAGCATCAACTCCCACAAACCTTTTGTGTTCTACTCGAGATCTCATCGAACCATCAACCTAGCTCATGATGCCACTGATG
Organism: Hordeum marinum; assembly: GCA_022496015.1. Taxonomy (NCBI): domain Eukaryota; kingdom Viridiplantae; phylum Streptophyta; class Magnoliopsida; order Poales; family Poaceae; genus Hordeum; species Hordeum marinum. The sequence continues at coordinate 252,704,847 of CM039673.1, forward strand.
GGGAACGTCGCATGGGAAACAAAAATTTTCCTACGCACATGCAAACCTATCCATGGTGATGAGAATCTACGAGAGGGAGAGTGGATCTACGTACCCTTGTAGATTGCTAAGCGGGAAGTGTTAAGATACGCGGTTGGTGTAGTCGAACATCTTCACGATCCAAATCGCCGAGCGTCCCGCGATCCAATCACGAACCGTCCCGCGAACACATCATGATCCATCCCGCGAACTCATCATGATCCGTCTCATGATCTTGATCACGATCTGTCCCGCGAACTCATCACGATCTGTTCCGTGATCACATCACGAACCGTCTCGCGATCTCGATCACGGTCCTTCCGATCTAGCGCCGAACGGACGGCACCTCCGCGTTCAGCACACGTGCAGCTTGATGACGATCTCCACCGTCTCGATCCAGCAAGAGGAGGTGGAGAGGAGAGAGAGTTCACCGGCAGCGTGACGGCGCTCCGATGATGGTGGTGGAGTGATTCCGGCAGGGCTTCGCCTAAGCGCTGCGAAAAACCGATCTAGAGGAGAAACTATGCACCGGTGAAACGGGTAGCACGTGGCCGGAAATTCTGTCCAAAAACCACCCAATCCACTAGTATATATAGGAAGAGAGGAGAGGAGAGGCAGCCAAGGCCTTTGGGTTGGCCGAAATAGGAGGTGGGATGCAATCCTACTTCACCTCCAATCCTAGTTGGAGTAGGATTGCCTCCTATTGGCTGATTTTCCACTTTTTGCTTTAGGACTTTCTCTCCTGCGCCATGGGCCTTTTTGGATGTTTTCCCAGCCCACTAAGGGCTGGTTAATACTCTCCCACAGCCCATGGACCTCTTGGGGTCGAAGTACCCCTCCCGGAGGTCTCCCGGTACACTACCGGCACTCCCGGTACACTACCGATGAGCCCGAAACTTTTCCGGAAACCAAACTGGGACTTCCTATATATGAATCTTTACCTACGGACCATTCCGGAGCTCTTCGTGACGTCCGGGATCTCATCCGGGACTCCGAACAAACTTCGGTCACCACCATACATAACTCTACACTACCGAAACGTCACCGAACCTTAAGTGTGCAGACCCTGCGGGTTTGAGAACTATGTAGACATGACCGAGACACCTCTACGGTCAATAACCAATGGCGGGACCTGGACGTCCACATTGGTTCCTACATATTCTATGAAGATCTTTATCGGTCGAACCTCTATGTCAAGGATTCAGTTAATCCCGTATAACGTTCCCTTTGTTCTTTGATATGTTACATGCCCGAGATTCGATCGTCGGTATCTCCATACCTAGTTCAACCTCGTTACCGGCAAGTCTCTTTACTCATTCCTTAATACAAGATCCCGCAACTAACAATTAGTCATATTGCTTGCAAGGCTTATTGTGATGTTGCATTACCGAGTGGGCCCCGAGATACCTCTCCGTTACACGGAGTAACAAATCCGAGTCTCGATCCATGCCAACTCAACAGACACCATCGGAGATACCTGTAGAGCACCTTTATAGTCACCCAGTTACGTTGCGACATTTGATACACACAAGGCACTCCTCCGATATCCGTGAGTTGCATGATCTCATGGTCATAGGAACATATACTTGACATGCAGAAAACAGTAGCAATAAACTGACACGATCATATGCTATGTTTGTAGTTTGGGTCTTATCCGTCACATCATTCTCCTAATGATGTGATCCCGTTATCAAATGACATCTCATGTCCATGGCTAGGAAACCTTAACCATCCTTTCATCAACGAGCTAGTCCATTAGAGGCATACTAGGGATATGGTTTTGTCTATGTATCCACACATGCATTTAAGTCTCCGATGAATACAATTATAGCATGGATAATAAACGATTATCATGAACAAGGAAATATGATAATAAATAATTTATTATTGCCTCTAGGGCATATTTCCAACACCCCATTCCCAGAACACCAACAATTGTCAAGCCGCAGGCTCCAACCTGGGCGCGACATATAGTTTGTTTCTTGCAAATAGGAGAACTCCCCTAAGAGCAAGAAGAATCCGAAAGAGTATCCTCTCGGTCAAGTATGTACCAGTTTGTCGATGACAATCATACGTCTCCAACGTATCTATAATGTTTGACGATGACAATCAGCCAATGAGTACTTTGAATGTACTCGCAAGCAACCCATGTTGGAACAAGGCAATAACAATGCATGATATAACACTAAGTAGGTATTTTGTAGAAAGCTAATTTTGAATGTAATGACATGATCAACTAACTATGTAAGCATGCATCAAAGTTTGTCAATATCCATATGAAAAAGTTACAGATATCATCACAAACAGGGGGGTGAACATCTCATGTTCAGTCATCACGTCAAGTCATCTGACTTATCTCAAGTACCATCTCTGTGTCATCCGCACACACACACACACACCAAGTTTAGTAAATCTTTGGACGTAGCACAAGAGCGGTCATCCAACTGTCCTTGACTGTGGACACGGCTATTCGAATAGTTTTACACTCTGTAGAGGTTGCACACTTTACCCACAAGACTCGGGGAAGTTCCGTGTCATCCACGACTCGTGGTATATTACATACCCGAGGTAAGCACCCGAAAAATGCCATTCCCATGGTGATACTAAACATAGAGTCCACCCGTTGGTGCCATCCCTCATGATATAAATCACACGTATCATCCATGAGGGCATGCAATGGTGTGCCCGGTGCCTGTATAGACAACACACAATCGTCCATTCCAGTCCGACCTCGTATCGAGAGTGACCACTTCAATCCCTCCACTAGTAATGCGGGCTCTATTCTAGTACCCACTAAGGTAGCCAACAAAGCCCCGTCCCATAAGGGGTATCATGGTTGTACATGTAAGGTTGGAGTAATGGTCGCAACTTACACCAATCCATTTTTGAAAACCACACACAATCACTTGCTCTGGTACACCACTTCTTTCTCAAGTGGTTACCCAACTCAACAGCATCTCCCTCGGGCATTAGTGGCACCCGATGGTTTTTTTGAAAAGTCTTTGAAATAATCTATGTTTCCATCACCATGCATATTCCCATCCCACTTGCGTAGCATCTACTAGCAACCTAACTACTCCCACCCGCACAACCCTCATAAGGATGGTAGGGTCATGCACGATGCAAATATCAATGGTAAAGTATCGGAGGCATCCCTTCGAAGGGGGTACCTCATCGGAACAACAAGTGCTATATGACATGCAATAAAAGGGCTCATAGTCATGGTCAAGGGTTGCCTGCCTGGCTCAACAAAGTCTTTGGGGTCCTCAAAGTCTTCGGGTCCAACTTCCTCATCAGCAACACAATCTATCGTCACGATAAATAGTAATAATAATAAGCATCACACAAAAACAGAGCACAAAATCTACTTCTAAAATGCTACCCTACTATGATAAATACTAAAAACTATTCTAGGAATATTTACATAAGGTTTTGTGGTGAAAAAGTTTTTCAAAATTATTTTTAATAGTGGCAAAAATGCCAAAATCGGTTTTTTAAAATAAATCATTACATAAAAGGTTTTCACAAATTTACACAAATGTCACTATTAAATTCTACACATTATCCTAGGATTTTTGGTGGAAAAATTATTGGCATTGGAATTTTATTTGGAGCTATGGGATTTTTGGATTACAGAAGAAAAAAAAAGGAAAAGCGCCACTGTTCATCTGGACCAAAATCACCGCAGCTGAGCCAGCCCAGGTAAGAACCAGGCCAATGCGAAGCGGTGCATGCGGCAGGTTTATTTTTAAACCTACTCGTGGGCCCTTCTTGCCAGTCAAAGAGAGGGCGGTGAGAGTATGACAAGTGGCCTCCACTTGTCATCCCTCATCTCTAGTCAGGGGAGAGGGGAGCTCACCAGCGGTGTTTTAGGCGGCGGCCAACAGGAGGGAGGCACCATCGTGCTCAGGGGGTCGTTGCCCATTGGTTGGAGAAGGAGGCGACTGCCGGGAGGCCCTGGTCCGCCGACGATGTCAAACCCGAGCAGCGGTCGACGAACCCGAAGACGGTTTTCTCGCCCTCGACTGCAACCCGACGAAAGGAGAGTGGAGTTAGACTCGTGAGGATCAGGGGGAGCTAGTGGAGTGGAAGGGGGAGTGGAGCGGCTTCGTACCGGTCGGACGACGGCAGGCCGAGGCGACAGTGCTTCGGCTCACCTCGAGCACAGAGCGAGGGGGAGGAGGATTGGTGGCACGGGGGAGCGAGTAGGGGCAGGTAGAGAGAGACCACTAGCAGCATTTGGGGAGGCCTCATATAGGCAGGCCGAAGCTCGCTATGGACCAATCCCACAGGTGTCCGCCAGAGAGGCTCTTGTGGCCACGGAAGGGGCCCAGAGCCTTTGCACGGTGCTCATGGGGGAGGAGCAGGGAGATGGAAAGCGAGAGGGAGAGCGGGACGAGCTTGAAGAGGGGCCCGCAGTTTGGACAGGGAGTGGCCAAAGTGGGTAGCGTCGGGCACGCGCGGAGGAGGGGGAAGGAGAGAGGATGGAAAGGGGGCCGACCGCCTACCGTGATGCGGTCGTCGAGGCCAACCAGGGGGACAAGCTTCCCTCATCCCAATGTGTTTGGGAGCCTCGGGATGCTCCTGCGACAATGTGGTGGCGCACTGTAGCGCGCTCTAGACCGCCCAAATGGCATGCCATGGCATGCCTTTTGCGTTTTGGGAACGACCACTTGTGTCCAGTAGCACCGGAGGGGTATAAACAAGAGCGAAGCTTCATAGGATGCTCAGGATAGGTGAGAGAATCACAGGGAGGGGAAAGAGAAGGAGATTCCTGCTGTCTAGGGGGTAAAAATGGAGTTTTACCCAACTTAACCATGGAGCTGAGCCTCGAAATTCTTACTGGAGGTGAAGTGCAATGCTGGAAAGCTGTGGTAAAAATTGGGAGTGAACGACAATAGCAGAAGGGGGTCAAACACGGCTCTTTACAAAAACTGCGGAAGTGTTTGATCAAAGATTGGGCAAGCAAATGGAGTCTTGTCCTAAGTTTTAACATGGTCAATGAGTGGTTAAAAATAATGTTGATCACCAAGTTTGACAAGTTTTGAGGAAAGTTCACAACGCAACCCTACAAAACCCTAGAAATCAACGAACTCAGATTCCTATAGATCTAGGTATGCATTTCCATTTTCCTTGATGCACAACTTGGTTTGGCATCCTTGTTTGGGTAATGGAACATGCCCACAACGTTTGGGGTCAAGGTAAGAAACTTCACAATGTAAAGTTGTTCAAATTTGAATCTGGACAGAGAGTGTTTTGGAGTATTTTGATGAATCAAATAAACGGGGATTGAGATGAAACTTTGCAAGATCATCACCTATATCATGAGTGAGTGGCTAGAATTTTCTTGGAATTAATTGAGAACATTTCTCATAGAAAATTTTCTAAAGCTTGATTTGGACAAAAAGGGTTTTGAGGAGTTTTGCCCATGATTTTGAACATGACCATGTGTTGAAACTCATATATATGGAAAATATATGTCCATTGAGTTTCCCTAAATTTTCTCAAATATTTTCAAAGCATTAAAATAATTTTCCCCTATGAAAAACCATTTCTAGCCTGAAGAAAAAGCCTTTAAATAAAATAGTAAAATAATCTTTAAAATTAGTATTTGGTGGTTATGGGAAGTCATATACATAGGAGGTTCCAAATAAAGCCTTTGGGGGGAAAAGGATCCACCTAATTTGAGGACTTGTAGTGCAAACCTCAACTTAGGGGGTTTTGAAAACCTAATTTGAACAAATCCTTTTTGGTGAAACTAAATTTTGATAAAAATACTTTTAGGTACTACACACATGGTATGATCATTGGGAAAGGAGTTTGGATCAAGGAAGATGAATATGGAGGGGAGTAGAACCTAGGAGTGCCAAACACAAACAACCAATCAAACAATCATCAAACAAATCAAACAAGCGCGCACTCATAAAGTTTTAATTGGTTCTAAATATTGCAAATCCAAGCAGAGCAAGGTGATACAAACATAGGGTGTGACAAACCTACCCCTTACAAGAATCTCGTCCCCGAGATTCCTAGGCTAAGAGCTAAAAAGATAAGGGAACTCAGATATAAGATAGTCTTCACGCTGCCAGGTTGCTTCTGCTTCAGTGTGGTTTCTCCATTGAACTATGAAGTACTTGATGGTGTGGCTTCAGGTGCAGTGCTCTGATTCATCCAAAATACGAACTGGCCTCTCACGATAAGTGAGGTCTGGCTGAAGGTGGATGGCTTGATGATCGATATCTTTGTAGAGGTAGGGGCGGTTGGGAACTTGAGGACACTTTCGAAGTTGTGACACGTGAAAGACGTTGTGCACATCTGACAGTTCGGAAGGTAACTCTAGCTGGTAAGGAACTTCTCCTTGCCTGTTAGTGATCTTGAAGGGGCCGACGTATCTTGCTGCAAGTTTTCCCTTGACATGGAAATGCTTGGTCCCTTTGAGAGGCGTGAATGGAGGTAAACATGGTATCCAACACAGAAACTCATGTCCTCATGGCGGGAGTCAGCGTAGCTCTTTTAACGGGTCTTGGTGGTCTTGAGACATTCTCGTACGAGTTGAACTTGTTATTCTGCTTTGCGGAGGATGTCTGATCCAAAGACTAATCCTTCTCCAGTCTCTGACTAGTTGAGGGGAGTATGACACTTGCGTCCATACAACACCTCAAATGGTGCCATTTGAAGACTCGACTGATAGCTATTGTTGTAGGAGAACTCGACGAATGGTAGGCAGTCTTCCCACTTGGCTCCAGATGCTAGAACACAAGCACAGAGCATATCTTGAAGTATCTGATTTACTCGTTTTGTCTGTCCACCTGTTTGGGGGTGAAAAGCAGTGATGGAGGAAAGCTTGGTTCCCAAGGCTTCCTGGAATCTATTCTAGAACCTTGAGGCGAATTGGGTGCCTCGGTCCGATACAATATCCTTAGGAACTCCATGGAGGCTCACAATCCGGTTAATGTAGAGGTTGGCTAGTTGGTTCCTAGTGTAGGTCGTCTTGACGGGAATGAAGTGGGTTACCTTGTTCAGGTGATCGACAATGACCCAAATAGAATCATGTCCTTTGCTTGACCTTGGTAATGCAGTGATGAAATCCATTCTGAGTTTGTCTCACTTCCATTCAGGCACTTTAAGAGGTTGCAGCAATCCAGCGGGTCGGTGATGCTCAGCTTTGACGCTCTGGCATATGTCACACTTAGCAACAAATGTGCCTATTTACCGTTTCATGTCGTGCCACTAGAATCTTGCCTTGAGGTCTTGATATATCTTGGTTTCTCCAAGATGGATGGAATATGGAGTGTCATGAGCTTCTTGCAAGATCAAGTTCTTGAGCTCTTCCTTGTTTGGTACGCAGATGTGATTCCCGAACCATACAACTCCTTGTTCATCCACTGAGAATCCCGGGGTATTGCCTGCCTTCATCATCCTCTTGATTCCTTCAATGCTTTCGTGTGCTTTCTAGGCTTCATTCCTGTAAATCATAAAGGTAGGCTTTTCTTCGAGGTTGGCTAGGAATCCAAGTGCAACTAGTTCCAAGATGAAGCTTTCAAGTTCCTCATACAGGGTGGGTAGCCTTTCCTTAATCATAGCATTCAAGAAACAAGCCTTTTTGCTTAAGGAATCTGCTACCAGATTAGCCTTTCTGGTGTGGTATTAAATAGTGAGGTCATAGTCCTTTATTAACTCCAACCAGGTTCGCTACCTCATGTTCAATTCCCTTTGGGTGAAAATATATTTCAAACTCTTGTGGTCTGTGTATATCTCACATCTCTTCCCTAGAAGGTAATGTCACCATGTCTTCAAGGCATGAACTACGGCTACCAACTCAAGATCATGAGTAGTGTAGTTCTCTTCGTGAGGACGTAGCTGTCTCGATGGATATGCTACGACTCTGCCCTCTTGCAGCAAAACACATCCAAGCCCGGTACTCGATGCATCACAAGATATCACAAACTCCTTGTGAATAACGGGGGTGGCAAAAACTAGGGCTGTGGTCAATCTCTTCTTGTGCTCCTGGAAGCTTTCTTCACACTTCGATGTCCATTCAAACTTCTTGTCCTTCTTCAAGAGCTAAGTCATGGGTCGGGCAATGCTTGGGAGCCCTTCGACGAACTTGCAGTAGTATCCCGCGAGTACGAGGAAGCTTATGGCTTCCATCACATTGGTTGGGGATTGTCATTCATTCACGGCTTCAATTTTTGCTAGATCCACTGACAATCCTTTTGTAGTCAACACATGACCCAAGAATCCAGCTTCATGTAGCCAGAATTCATAGTTGCTTAACTTGGCATAAAGCTGGTGCTCTCGAAGCTTGTCTAGGACCAATCTTAAATGTTTCTTGTGCTCTTCTTCAGACTTGGAGAAGACGAGTATGCCATCAATGAACACGACAAAAAACTTCTCCACGTACTCCATGAAGACTTTGTTCATGAGGTACATGAAGTAGGCAAGGGCATTGGTTAACCCAAATGACATGACCGCGTATTCATACATGCCATACCGGGTTACAAATGCTGTCTTGGGAATGTCTTGGGGTGTCGGGACCCCGATCCTAAGTCACAGGAATTCGGCCTGTAACACATCACATCACTTTGCGGCCTCACGCACAGTAAACTCCACAGCTGCAGCCTTACCTTAGGTGGGACCGTTTGTGTCTTTTGACTCACGTATGTGAATATGTCGCTAGCATTCAAACGACAGAGAACCCGGGCCGACATGACTAGTCATAGAACCCAAGTGGCACATCCATACGGGAACAAGCATACATAACCCAGGAATGCAGGTGTTGGCCTCAAGCGTGTGTAGAAGAGTCATAGCAAGCTCTAAGGACTCCATTATGATGTGGGACATAAATGTCATCACTACACGTTGACGAGTCGTAGCAGGCTACCGGGACAGCATTACACTGCAAGACATTTCCCCGAAGGGTCAGACATAGAAGGAAAGAAACATACATGCTGGCCAGTCAATGTGTCCGGAGCAGTAGCAAGCTACCAAGGCTCGATGGAAGCACAAAGAGGCAGTTTCCCGTAAAGAGTACTAGCAACGACACATGACTAGGTGTCGGAACCCATACATACCGCTGCATGTCACACGTACGCACGACATGCCCAATATGCATAGATACAACTATGGCATCACAACATAACAATACAACAACACAACTTTTACTTAAGGGGCTCAGTGGAGCGATTCATAATATGTTCTTATAGGTAGGGGTCACATGACCCAACACTCAAGTCATACAAGCAAGTTCATACAAACCAAGCAGAAGCATAAAGTTGTCTGGGTACAAACAGATGAAAGGGTAAAAAGGCACATGGCCTAACTATCTACAGCCCACCACAGGGCATAAGGTCGTAGCTGGGACACCAGCTATTTGGCATCGTCGACATCTAGGTAGAACCCACCTAATTGGTTCCGAGTCTCATCTACAACACTTATTAAGCAAATGTGAGTACAAATGTACTAAGCAACTCTTTAAAATAGACCTAGTCTATTCATGCTCATGTATAGATCATGACATGGAAACATGAATGGATGAGCTAATGCAACTACTATTAAAGTTAGATGGAGTGGATTTGAATATTGGTTCAAAATCATTCTCCATTCAATATTATATATATTGACCTATTGCTAAATATTAATGTTAATCTACATAGGTTGCTCTAACATGCATTATAATAGCACCATTGTATTCATTGGACTTTTCTGATAAATTTTCATATATCATTTATTTCAATCTGAGTTACACATTAATTTCTATGATTTTTCTAAGTTTTAAGTATTTTTTGGATTTAAATTAAATTAGAAATTCCTTTAATGCATCAGCATGACATCAGCATGATGTCAGCAGGTTAACAGCCCGTTGACAGGTCAAACCTGACTAGTGGGGTCCACTGGTCAATTGACCCAGGGGGGTCAACTCCGTGGTCAAATGGGTTGACTCGCCGGCGTTGAGTCATTGGCGATGTCAGGGATGGCGGAGGCGGTCGGAAAACCTCGTCTCAAATGGTCGGCAGAGGGCATCGGACGGGCCTGCGTGCTCCCGTGCGTCGAACCGACACACCCCAGGGGCTGGGATGGCCAGAGTCGATGCCGACATTCAGCGCGGCGGCTGCCGGAGCTCAGGCGAGCACGGTCTCATCGAATCGGAGCTCGAGCGGGCAGCTCTTGGCTCCTAAGGCTCTCTAGGGCCCTCCTGAGCATGCCTACATGCTATGGGGAAAACTTGGGCCATCATAGCGACGACAGCATCCTCACCGGTGGTGAGGTGCTCTAAGGCCCGAGGCAAAATGACACTAATTCGCGCTAGCGACAGAGAGGAGAGGAGAGGCTCACAGCGGTTGCAGAGGCGTCGAAAGCGGGCTCGGGGAAGGTCTGGAGCGACGGCGAGCTTCGATTCTTTGCCGACGGTCGGAGGTAGAGGATGACGGTGATGCGGCGATGGAGGGCTCCCGGTGACGCGTGGCTTGGCGAGGAGGAAGAGGGCGTCGAGGCGAAGCGATTGGGGAGGTCGGGAGCAAGGGTAGAGGCTAGGGCAACAGCGCTATGATGGTGGAGCATCGGACGCCCTCGCGACGGAGGTTAAAGGGAGAGGAGAGAGCGACAGCGAGGGGGAGAAAGCGATGGGGACGGCTCTAGGAGCTTATCCCCATCGCACTGGTGAGGGGGAGGCAGGCATGCAGCTGCCGGCGTGGCGGCATGGCCGTACCCGTGCGACGGCCACACGCCTAGCCTCCTGGCCACCAGGAGGACAAAGACCTCCATGGGCCAGATGGCCGGCCTGGAGCTGGCCTCAGGTTAGCTCCCTCTTTCCTTTTTTTCATTTTTTTCGTCAGGGCCTCAAAACCTATTTGAAATTATATTGAAATATTTTGCAAGCTTAGTTTGAATATTTCAACCCTCCACAAAAAGTTTCAATATTTTCGAATGTCTAAAATATTTATAATGCTTTATTTGGCATTTTCAGAAGCTTTATTATTTATTTTCAAATGACGTATATGTTCTGAAAATTAAAATGTCCCCTCATATATTGATGTCAATATTTATCAGACATGGGGGGCATTTTTTATGGGCATTTTGGATTTGTTGATTTTTCACAACCTTTGAATTGGTTTAATTCAGGTGAGGTGCTAGGGTTTCTATTGATCCCCATTTCATATTGATGCAAAAATCAAAACATTATGCACACCACATGCTAACCAGAGCAATACTAACTAGGGATGGGGCGTGGGGCCTGATCTTCAACTAGTAGTACCCGGACCTGAGGTCGATCTTGGAAAACACCTTTGCTCCATTTAGTTGATCGAACAGGTCTTCAATCTTTGGGAGTTGGTACTTGTTTTTTATTGTGACTTCATTGAGAGAACGGTAATGGACACGGAGTCTGATAGTTCCATCCCTCTTTGACACAAACAGAACAGGTGGTACCCAAGGAGAGGCACTAGGGCAAATGAATCATTTTCTGAGCTCCTCTGCCAGTTGCTTCTTCAATTCAGCCAACTCTTCGGATCCCATTCTATAGGGCTTCTTATAGATGGGTCCTGATCTGGGCATTAGTTCATGATGAACTCAATGTCACGGTCAGGAGGCATTCCGTGCAGCTCATCAGGAAATACATCCGGGTATTCACGTACCACTAGCACTTGACCCAACTCAATTCCCGACAGATAGTTAGCCTGAGGGGTTAGAAACATACTTGACTTCCACTCCTTGGCTATTGGTTATGGTAACGATCCTCTTGGCACAGTCTAAGTAGCCTTGATTCTTGGTCAACCAATTCTTGCCAACGATGACATCCAAGCATGGTGAATCCAGGACTATGAGGTCTGCTAGGAAGTCTACCCCGTTGATGGTGATCTCAACTCCTTTACATCCTATCTTGGACTTCATAAAAGAACCCGTGATTTGGATTAACATATGACTACCTAGAGGTGTAGGCTTCATGCCACTCTGTAGTGCAAACTTTTGGGTGACAAAAGAACGCGAAGCTCCACAATCAAACCGTACTGTTGCTAGGGTTGAGTTGATGAGGAACGTACCTAGTACGACGTCCGAGTCTTCCTAGGCTTCCTCGTTGGAGACGTGATTTACAGGACCCTTTCCATTGTTGGGCTTTTTGCGGGGAGTTGGGTTCCTTAGTGGTGCTCCATGACCTTGACCTTGGTTGGGTGCATTGGGGCGCGGTGCATCTTGCTTCTTGTTGGGGCACTTCTCAGAGATGTGTCCAGGCTAACCACACCCAAAGCAAGTGACTTTTCCATAGTTGTTGTTGTATTTCCAGCCGCTATTGTTGTTATTGGGGTTGTTGCAAGATGTCCTGGGATTCGCATACTGCTGAGGCTGATAGCTCGGATGAGGTGTAGGAGGTCTAGCCTGCTGCGGCTGATAGGTTGACTTGGCTAGGCTGGCTGCTAGGGCGAGCCTTGTGGTTGCTGGAATTACCCTTTCTGATCATCTTGCGCTTGCGAGTGTCATCTATGGCATGACACTTGTCTTTCAGCATGAGGGCCTTGTTCATCCGGCCGAAAAAGGTCCGATAGTCGCAGACGATGAGCTGATATTGTACGGTCTGCTGAAATCCTTCCATGAAGCGTTCCATCTTAGCAGCCTCCCTGTTGATATCTTTAGGCGCATTCCTTGACAACATGTGAACTTCTACATGTACTCCATGATGGAGCCACTTCCTTGCTTTGGCGCTAGGAATTCTCTCTTCTTGACAGCCATAATCACAAAAGGAATGTTGGCGGTGTGGAATCCTTCCTTCAAGTTGTCCCAAGTGATCATACGATCGCCTTGCATGACCTTGAATCCATCCCACCAAGCTCTGGCGGTACCTACGAGGCAGTGAGAGGCATACATGACCTTCTCACGATCCTCATTGCAATTGACCAGTGCAAGGAGGTCCTCGATGGTGCAAATCTAGTCGTTTGCATCCAAGTGTTCAGCAGTCTAGGTGAAGGTTGGGGGCGAATTCCTCATGAACTCAGACAGAGTGGAGCGGCCATTGCCGTTCCTCCCTTGTTGCCGGTTGTTCACAAGGACTTGAGCCATCTGCTGAATAGCAGCATTGTTGGCTTGGCGCTCCTCCCGGAGAACTTGGAGAAACTGAGCAATGGTCATGTTCTCCGGTGGAGGTGGTGGCGGGGGAATGTTGCCTTGTAGCTGCTCCTGGTGTCCTCCAGCCTGAGCAGTCCCACCAGCTCCGTGTTGCTGGTTGGAGTTGCCGGCTTCAGGGTTGCACTGCTAGGAAAAACCTTATTGGCAGGACAATATCAGTAGCGCTGGAATGTTACAGGCGCTGCTGCTAATTACCAGTAGCGCTGTATTTAGGAAGCGCTACAAGTAAGTAGTTAGCACTAGCGCTGTAACATAAAGAGCGCTACTACTAATCGGGACCTGACGAGCCAACCGACACTATTGGTACTAGCAGCATTGTCGAGAATACAACGATACTACTAATACTTTAGCAGTAGTGCTTTATTTGGTGGAACCACTAGTGATAAAGGGCCCCACTTAATAGTAGCATTCTTTCTAGAAAGCGCTACTACTAAGTAACATAGGAGTAGCACTTGCTGAAGCGCTACTACTATGCGTGGCTGGTGCCACCTTTTTACCCCCCTCCCCCTCCCTCCATTGCCCTCTCTCCCCTCCTTTCCCCTCTCCCCTCACCATTGTTGCCCTTCTTATCTCTTCGTCCTATCTCTTTTCTCTCCCCATTAATTCCCCCTCCACCATAACTCTCCCCCATAAATGGCCTTCTCATCTCTAGCTAGCTCCATAAATGCCCCTACCTCATTTGTTTGGCTCTCCCTCCATTCCATTAGATATAGATCTAGCTAGATCATCTATCTCCCTCTCCATTAGTTACCTAGAGTCATCTCTCCTCCCCAACAACTTGATCTAGCTAGTTATTGACATGTCCCCAACAACTAGATCTAGCTAGATCTAGCGAGATATAGGTGAGTAAAAAGTTGTTCATTTCAAGAATGGTAATATGTGTGTGAATGGGAATATGTGTGTTTGGGATATGGAGATATTTGTGTGAGTGACATGCCCCAGAGTTGCTTATGTTTTGCCAAAATGTTGATTTATTTCCGTTTCGATGAATTTCAAGCAAACTCGATAGGTCCTATTTTCAGGCAAGGTCATGCCAAATTTTTATATGACTTTAATGCATGCATGCATTTTGTTTATAACCCTTTTGCTTGTTATATTGTGCATGCAGTCGGTCATGAAGGTGAGTGGATGGAAGTTGGAGTGATACATGCAATCCGCGGTGATGGACATGCATGAAAATAATCGGACTAGGATTAGATGTTCGTGTACAAGATGCAAAGAAGGAGTCCTTTTGGACCCTTTTGATCATGGCAAGTTGAAGGCACACCTGCTGATGAATGGTTTCATGGATGGCTATACTTGGTGGATAAGTGAAGATGATGATGATGAGGATGTCCACATGGCAGGGAATAATGACATGGGGCTAGAAGAAGAGATGACTGATCGACACGAAGACGATGGCATCGGACATGGCGGCGGGGAAGAGTTAAATGACGGCGGCGGAGAAGATTTCGAACATGGCGGCGGAGAAGATTCCGGACATGGTGAAGAAGAGTCCGGACATGGCGGAGAAGCAGAGGCGGCGGTCACGCCGCAGTCTTTGACCCTACTAAGTGCAGTGGTGTAGGACTCTCATGTTCGAGACCTCCTTCGCAAGAGAGCTTCTTCTAGAGAGGAGGCCAAGCTGGCGCAACTTGAAGTAGACTCGAAGACTCCATTGTATGACGATTGCGATCCCGAGGTGACCCGCTTGTGTTTCACGCTCGAACTTCTAAAGACGAAGGCCAAAAACAAATGGATAGACAAATGCCTCGATGAGCATTTGAAGTATCTACATAATAAATTCTTCCCATAGGGAACCTGTGTCCTACTAGTGTCAATGAGGCCAAGAAAATTGTTTGCCCTTTTGATTTGCCGCACATTAGGTACCACGCATCCATCAACGATTGCATCATTTATCGGGGGGAGCATGCAGAAAAAACCAGCTGTCCAGTGTGCAATGCTTCTCGATATAAGAAGGCAGGAAAGAAAGCTCCTCAAAAAGTTGTATGGTACTTTCCGATCACTCCACGTCTGCAGCGGTATTTCATAGATCCTATGGAAGCAAAGCTCATATGTTGGCACGCGGAGAGGAAGAAGCCCGACGATGGAGATGATCCGAAGCTAAGACACCTCGTAGATGGTAGCAAGTTGAGAGCATTCAACACCGTATATGGATTTGCTGCAGAAGATCCAAGGAATATCATGCTTGGCGCGAGTACCGATGGCATGAATCTGTTTGGAAACCCAAACACCAACCAGAACACATGACCCATCTTTGTATCGATGTACAACCTCCCCCATGGAAGTGCATGAAGACAAAGTACATACACATGAGAATGCTGATTCAAGGGCCGAAATAACAGGGAAATAATATTAACCTGTATATGGGGCTTCTGAAAGAGGAGCTAGACAAGTTATGGAAAACACCAGTATGGACATGGGATGCCAACAAAGGAGAGTATTTCTATATGAGAGCCACACTCATGATGGCGATGCACGACTATCTCGGTTACGGGTACACCTTAGGCGAGTTGTGCCACGATACTACGGATGCACGAGGTGCATGGATGATACAACGTCTCAGCAGCTTACGTCAATGAAAGATGGCGGGTCCGGGAAAATCGGGTACATGGGGCATCGTAGATGGCTCGGGAAGGATGACCCGTGGAGAAAGCGTGGAGATCTATTCAATGGGTTGGCTCATCACCGAGGACCTCCATGTATGAGGACTTGTGCCAAAATCAATGAGCTTTTGAAAAGCTGGGAACAGCGTCCCGCGCTGGGAATGATGAAAAAGGCGCCGGAGCCGCTACGAAAGGTATGGAAAACGAGGTCTGTTTTCTCGGACTTGGAGTACTGGCCCAATCACGACACGCCTCATTGCCTTGATCAAATGCATATCACGAAGAAAGTCCTCGAGAGATTGCTTGGCACACTGATGAACATGCCGGAGAAGACCAAGGATGGGCCGAAGGGAAGGAAAGACATGGAAGATTTAAAGATCAGGAAAAGTCAACAAGAAGGAGGAGACAGAGACGGAGACGGATGAGGGGGGAAGAGGCATAAAAGTCAACAAGAAGGAGGAGAATTATTGCCCCCCTTCTTGCTTCACCTTAAGTGAGAAGGAGATCGATCAATTCATCAAATGCCTTATGGGAATCAAAGTCAGTTCCTGTTAGTGTGGGAAAATAAGCAGATTTCTAGACCCCGAGAAGAAAATGTTCAGCAGGATGAAGTCTCATGACTGTCACGTTATGATGACGCAGATATTCTCGGTTGCCATTAGAGGGATAATAGACAAGCACGTCTGTGGCACGCTTACTGGTCTCTGCAACTTCTTCGACGTTATCTCTAGAAAGTCCATAAGTGTGAAGCAGCTCCGAAGGCTATAGGAAGAGATCGTTGTCATACTATGTGAGCTTGAGATGTACTTCCCACCCTCATTCTTTGATGTCATGGTGCATCTGTGTGTCCACATCATGGACGACATCATCGACCTCGGGAAGACATTCCTTCACAGCATAATGTCGTTCGAGACGATGAATGGGGTCATCAAAGGATTCATTCATAACATGTCCCGTCCCGATGGGAGCATCGTCCAAGTGTATCTGACTCATGAGTGCATCTCCTTTTGCGAGAATTATATAGGTGTCGGAGACCTTGTTTTTGGTTTGCCCGTCAACAAGCACGATGGGAGACTTGGAGGAGAAGGTCACAACAACGGCCGTAGGTAATTGCACATGGACTACTTGGATCGACGGAACGACTTTGACAGGGCTAACTTAGTAGTGCTACAACACCTAGATGTGGTAGATGATTATGTGGCACGACATAAAGAAACCATCGCAAATAAGTACAGTGATAAGGGGATGCTCATGACAGACAAAGAAGTTACTATAGAGCACAATGCCAGTTTCTTGTGTTGGTTCAAAGAGCATGTTCTTGAAAATCCCCCGGAAGAGGGCGGTTTGGAAAAATTGCTCATACACGCCTTAGCACATGGCCCGGCGCCCAAACTCGCAACCTATCAGTCATACGATATAAACGGGTACACATTCTACACGGAGGCCAAAGACATGGACATTGATTACTAGAACTTTGGGTTGACGATTGAATGTGTGCCGATGCCAACGACACAACTGAAAGATTCTATGGAAGGGACGAAGAGATCTGGGAGCTTGACTATACTGGATTGCACGATGTGGCGATGTTCCGTGTCATATGGGCAAAGCACGTCGTAAGAGAAAACAAGTATTTCACTACCATGTCTGTGCCAACCGCTGACACGAAGAGCGCAACCGTGAATGTTAACATCATCGCCAAAACTGAGCCATGGGTACATGCTAAGCACATGACACAATGCTTCTTCATAACCGACACGACCAATCCCAGCCGTGTTGTTGTGAGGAGAGGCAATAGGAGCATCGTCGGAATGGATGGAATCGCCAACGAGGAAGTCTAAGACCAGTATGACAACCCGATGAGGGAAGATGACAATGACGATGAAGCATACGTGAAAATAAGAATAAATACTACATTACATAAGAAAGATCATACCCCATGGTTCCGAAAAAGACATAAGGAGGGATTCAATTATTCGGCAAAGAACAAGAAAGGGAAGAAGCTCAATGTGAAACGTCATCGAAGCAGCTGAGAAACCATCATTTATATATATATGTATCTATTTTGTGTACGCACTTAAGTAACCGTTATTAGTCAACTGATATATATGTTACCACCACATGCATGCATGGTTCCGTGATATTCGCGACGTGTGGGAGGGAGACACCGTCATAAACAGAAAGTTAGAAAGCAAAACAAAAGAAATACAAAAGGGAGAAAGCAATACAAAAAACTAAAAAAAAGGGAGAAGGTAATATAAAAGAAAAAGTAAAGTAAACAGAAAAGAAAAGGAAAATAAAAAAAGTAATACATATCAGTAGCGTTGTATTGTTAGCCAGCGTTATGGCTAATATAGTTATAGCGATGGGTCCTAACCCAACGCTACTACTATATGCATTTTAGAATTAAAAAAACAGAAAATTTGAAAAGTTAGCAGTAGCGTTGGATTACCATATAGCGCTACTACTATTGTGAGTTAACCACCGCGCGTGCCCAAATGATGCGAACTCCCACCCTCCCCCCTCGCCACTCTCCCACCTCTCCCGCTCCTCTCTGTCGTGCACCGCGGTCGCCCCTGCCCGCCGCTCCGACCTCCTCCTCATCCGTGCGGACACCCGAGCCCTCCCTCGACCTCACCATCGCCGTTGCGGGCCTGCCCTCGACCTCGCCGCCCTTGTTGCCCTCAACGCCAACGGTATCCGACGCCCCCCTTCACCCTCTCGCCGCCAACAAGGAAGCGCCACCACCGTTCTTTGTGAGTACCCTCCTCCCTCCCTCCATCCCTCGTGTGAACTGGTCATACCGTAGACTATGGAATCGAACTATTTGGCGTCCTGATGATCCGGTCCTTAATATATGTTAGGGTTTTGTTACAAGTTTGTTGAAATGCCGTGTGGTTGATATCTGTTAGGGTTTTAGAATAAGCTTGCTGTGGATAGAAGAAGAAAATTCATTACCGAGTGGTCGAAAGAAATTCCATGTTAAAGTATAAATAAAAAACTTTAAATAAAAAACTTTAAATAAAAAATAGTAGTAAATTTTGTTGCTTTAATTAAAAAACTAGTTAGGGTTTGTAGGTATAAAAATAGTAGCAAAAATTAAAAAAAAAACAGCAGCAAAAATTTAAAAATGTCCTCTTGTTGGTTGGATGTTGGTTGCAAATTGATGTTATATATGTGCTCCTGTTGGTTGCAAAATGTTTGTTGCAAATTGATGCTAGTTGCAAAATGTTGCAAATTGATGTTGGTTTGCAATGTTGGTTGAATGTCGAAGAATATCCGAGTGGCCTATGTTCTGTCAGAATGTTGATTCATTTCCGTTCCAGCAAATTTCAGGCGCTCCATATGTCCACTTTTTAGCAAAGGTGAATAAATCAATATATGGAGTGCTCGGGATTTGTTGGAAGGGGAATGAATCAATATTCTGATGAACTATAGGCCCCTTTCTCCTGTTAATTATATCTTTTATTTACAATTGTTGCATAGGAAACATGTCTAGCGACGCCTCAGCCGGGAGTTCTGGTCACCTTGAAGAAGACCCCATCGAGGCAGCAAATCATAATTTCGATTACCTAGATGAACACCAGATGGGGGTGCATGCTGGCGGCAATGGCACCAACCCCTACGCTGACACCGACGCCGACACCGGCACCAGCACTGGCACCGGCACCCGACACCACCCTCGAGACCGGCAACGATGCTACCGCAGCCGGTAAAGCACCGAAGCAGAAGAGGAAATGAAGACCAAATGAGATCGGCATCAGACAAATTGTAGTCACGGAGATGCACCCCAACAAATTAGAGCCAACGACGCCGGATGAAGCGTGCTCGTGTTGGGGAAATCAACTAGGATGCATCCTCAGGGAAACCGCCAACATTAACAACAAGAAGTTGAAGAAGAGACCACATATGGAGCACATGCTCCTAAAGAAGTTGCACAATAGGTTCTTGTTCCCCGGTCACATGGAAAGCAAAGATCCATGGGATGATGACGCCATGACAAAGATAAACAACAAGGCGATGGTGACGTTCACAAACGGCTTGTCCGCCTGGAAAGTTTGGGTGAAAAAAGCGATTGATAAGAATAAAATGTGGTTCATATTCATGCTGACAATCCGTCACTTACGGAAGGGGACTTTGAAAAATTCAAGGAGACTTGCGCTAAAGATGAAACCAAGAAAATGTCAGAGAAAATGAAGGCGCTCTAGGCTAGGAACACACCTCCCCACCGCCTCAGAAGTCATGGTTACGAGGGGAAGAGGCACGTATGGGCCAAGGAGGACGCCGAACATGAAAGTCATGGAATCCCAGACCCATTGGCGGAGTTCACCGATCCGCTGGAGCATGACTAGATCAGGGCCCGGTATATGTGGGACCACATGAAGAAGACCTTTTACACGGACCCGAACACGAGGGAGTTCATGAGACTTCTGGTAATAGTTATATTACCACATTATCATATTAGCTTCCAATCAATTCGACTACAAGTTTTGTCACATTGTTAGTAAACCATCCATGTTCCTTTTACAGAAAGAGCAACACCAAAAGGCAGCCAAAAGAGACGAGTCGTCACAATCGTCGGCGAGGCCCATGTGGGACACCCATTTCAACCGGGTCGTGAACATACTGAAAAAGGTCTCGGAGGACACAGCGCCGTCCTATGGACGTGTGCACGGCGTCGGAGATGGAGCCTCGTGGAAGACGTGCTACCACGAGGAGCTAGAGGAAAGAAGGAAGAGAAAGTTGCTTACTCAATAGACCATCGACCAGAAGGTCGCGCTTGCGATCAATAAGTCCAAAGCTGACACCAAAGCAGAGTTGGAAGAGATAGTCGATGCAAGGGTCAGTGCAGCAGTAGCTGGCATCACGACTGAGTTCACATCTTCCATTCCCAGCTTGCTTCTGGCATTTTTTGAATGGACGAACAAAAATCTAGATAAAGGGTCAGCAGACATTCTGCTTCCCAGCTACATCAGGAGCAATTCGATGAAAATCACACCACCAGCACCTGCTCACGCCACCGCACATGCTCCTGCTCCTATTCACAGTAGCCCGTGCTTCGTCTCTGGCTAACTCGGCGGGACTTCGTCTATGGCTGAGCTCGACACCCTCATGGTAATTACGCATCATACCCTTTTCACCAGCATGTCTATATAGTCTTCCGTTTCAATTGTCTTTCAGATGTTTGACATCACAGACATGTCTTCATAGGCCAACTATACCCAGTGCACCCTACTATACGACATCAAGGGCCAGAAGGTGGCCGTGGGAAAGGCAACGATCGTGAAGCCGAAGGATCCCATGTTCCACAACCGAGAGATGCCCGATGGCGTCTTCAAGGTTAATGTTGTCAATCTCTTAGCGGGCTTCGAGGATTTGCCTCCTTCGGTACCAGTCGATGACGAGGAGACCTCTCAACGGATTGGCGCATGCAAGAGCTGGTTCTTGCCTTGGCCGAACTCTTCTTTGTGTCGAGGCGCCCAATAACACACCATCGATAGCTTCTCAAGAAGGTATGAACATCGCCTCACCTACCAAATTACCTGCACCTGTCGTGGCGGGTGATAGCGGACGATGCCAGGGAGAGCCTCCATTGGTGCCAAATGACGCACCCTTGTTGTCGAAGAAGCAAATGCTGATGATGACATGGAGGAGGATGATGATAACCCAGACAAGTATTTCAATACCTCCTATGATGATGGAGGATTGATGGCTCACGACAACGAAGACTCAGGCTATGAGCATGGAGATGATGACTTGCTGCTTCCTGATTTGCCAAAGCCGGAACGTCCTAAGGCAGAATGCCAAAAGTCTCTCTTCAAGTGATCCTCACAGGAGACGGCTCCAGGTGCTGCCTCTACCCAGCAACAACCCGAGGGCCGTCCACTGATTATCCCGACGACACTGGGGGTGACAGTTAGGGAATGTATGATGAGCTCACTACCGCCACCCACCAAGACGCAAAGGAGGAGACTGGACAAGAGAGGCCCTAAAGGCGCCAGAGCTGCTTCAAGCAGCCAGCCGCCTCTGAAGCCTCGAGAGGTAGACAAAATACCTATAATAGGTGCGGAGCGTTTCCATGTTGCCGGCCACCCGATCCTACCTCACAAAGCGCTAGAGGACATACTGAACAATTATCTAAGGAGACTTCATGATGATATGTTGACCAGAGAGATAAGCCTTCTCATCTCAGAAAAACCAGGATACCAGCTTTACGCGTCTCAGGTGCCGGGTGGGAAGTTGTACGTCGAGGGATGGCCCACGGATAAGTTCATCCTGCGATTTGACTACATCTACGACATGTTCCACATGACCAAGCTGGATTTCTAGTTCATCCACATGTATGCGCTATATCTCAACTACATCATCAGGATCGAGAACATAAAATATATCTGCGTCACGGACCCATACCATATGCATGAGAGCCTCTTGGATGTCTGCAAAGAGCACTGTGACTATGCAAGCAAGTACATCGACGGCTTCATGACCGCTAATAAGGACATGGAAGCGATTCTCCTGCCTTATCATCCCACGTAAGTCATCTGCGCATATCCTTTCGTAAATGTTAATCATTCCTTTGCGAGCATGGAGGCTAATTTGAAGTGTATTTAATTTGCGCAGCGGGGAGGGGGGTGGCGCCATCCTCCTCGTATTGTACCCAGAATACTCCCATGCTATATACTTGGACTCATCGAAGAACATCAAGAAAAAGGATTACAAGCACATAAAGAGTGTTCTCGATAGTGCCCTGTTAAACTTCAGCCTGTCTGGTGGATATTATGGTGAAAAAGTACGGGAGGAACAGGCTGGTTTTCAGCCATAAGACCGACTTCTGCTGCATCTAGCAACCGCACATCAGTAAGGCTGATGGATTCTACCTCCTGCATCACCTGCTCGAGTTCAGAAGGGATAATCAACGCATTTGCATGCCAGCTACTACCAACGATGCCGAGATTTTCAACTGGGCCAAAAGCATAGGAAAGACACCAGATCATCGAATCCGAGCTTAATTTTATCACATGTAGTGTGAACTTGCCCAAGTGATCATGATGCAGGTCCTCGAACCAACAGGGATGTTCTACCATGGGACAGTCACATGGGATGATATCCAAGCATGGCTAATTGCTAAGTTTCTGGACCTGAAGGCTTTCAAGAAGCTTGGGTGCTTCCTCCCTAACAATGAAGATTGGACCGAGGACTGATTGTCTTTGACAATATATGTGTCACTAGCATCCAGACGAAACTATGTGATGTAATTAAACCGTGGTCCTGAACTAGCATAGATCGCTGTAGTTAATTAGTTTCGGTATGAGGAACTTTGTCATTTATGTTTACTATAGGTTGCTTGTATTTTGCTAATTATGCCTCTTTGTGTTCTTAAGTACATTATGTTGCATATTATCGTTCATGATGCAGGTACATAGATCAGAGATGGTGAAGGGCTGCTACACCGTGTTCGTTGGGAAGGATCCAGGAGTCTATGACCACTCGCCAGATGCTCAGGCCCAGGTGGACATGTACCCGGGTGCTAGCCACAGAGGGTTTGCCAGTAGAGCCGAAGCAGAAAGGAGTTACTTGACGAGGACTCTTCGGCAAGATCGGGGGCGGAACCGCCGGTGCCTCAAGTACTACGTAGTCGTGGTCTTGGTCATGCTGATCGCTCTTCTCTTCTAAATCATGGTTTAGATAGAGATAATGAAACTTGTGTGTGTGCCATGACCATGCAGTTGCACTTATTCGAGAAATGACATGACCTGTGTATCGCTATTTTTGAGATGTGATGATATTTGTGTTGAATGATGATGATGATGGTATGACAAGACTACTATATGTGTATGATATGATGATAATAGTGTATGTTTATTGTGATATGATGAAAATACTATATAGAGATTGTATAAATACATCACGAATATGTAGAGGGGGTATGAATCTGTGAAAGTAGGAATACTAGTAGCAGCGCTGGAAGGCATCTAGCAACAACGCTTGACTTTATGCAGCGCTACAGATAGTTAGCAGTAGCGCTCGTCAATGTAGCGCTACTGCTAACCAGACTTAGCAGTAGCGCTGCACCAACTAGTCCTACTGCTACAACTTAGCTGTAGAGCCTTAGGAGTAGCATTGGACCCAGCGCTACTAGTAAGGGTATTTCCAGCGCTACTACTAGGCTTTCTCCTAGTAGTGTTGGTGAAGGAGCTTTTGTGGGTAGCAGTCACCATCCTATTTGGAGCAACCAAGTCAAACAACTGGGATAGACAAGAGGAAAAGCAACAATGAAAAAGTGCGCCTAAGGGGGTTCGTATAGTGCAAGTGTGGTAAAATAGAGGTCGAAATACCAACACATATATTAAGATAAGATAGATGATGGAGTCGCTTACATGTTGCCTAAGGCAAAAGCATGACTAGCATCAGAACACAACCATCAAAAACAAACAACAAGCACACATGGTTTCATATGAACCATTACATGGACTCGACTTTGCATGAGGGGGACATGATTGATCCTACCCTAGGGGATCTCAGACTCAGGTGGTCGAGTGATCTGCTTCCTACCCAAGAGGATGGGAGACTTGGTTGCTTTGTGGGACTCCTTCTGGCATGATGCCCATGCTTTCCATACTTGAAACATGTGACGAGAATATAGAGGTTGCTACTTGGCCTTGGCTCAAGATGTCAGTACTTTCGCCGAATAGCTCTCGAATGTGGTGAAGTTCCTGGCGAAGCATCACAGATTCCTTAATCACGTTGTGAACCAGACTATCGGCAGAAAGGATGAATTAGGTCTGGAATCTGAGGGGCACGCCATCCTCCTTGGATGGAACCAGTGCCTGGCT
Source organism: Hordeum marinum (assembly GCA_022496015.1). Taxonomy (NCBI): domain Eukaryota; kingdom Viridiplantae; phylum Streptophyta; class Magnoliopsida; order Poales; family Poaceae; genus Hordeum; species Hordeum marinum. The sequence continues at coordinate 252,729,418 of CM039673.1, forward strand.
TACGCCGATGTCGTCCTTTCTGATGGGTAGGTAACGAGTAGCGGGCTCGTCGACCATCTCCTGAATGATGCCTCGAAGGTGGACAAGTGCCTTGCATTTTGTTGTCTCGACTATGAGTGCCAGGGTCTCCATTTGTGGTCCTTCAAAGAACCAACTGGTTGTGGAGTCGTTTGCCTTCAAAAACACTTCAGCGTGATATCCCTTTGTTATTACATCGACCCAATGCTTGTGGTAGAGGAAAACAGGTGGTTGATAGAACTGTCACTTCTCTAGGCCATCCCCAAGGAGTAGGGGAAAGTCGGATGCTAGGAGGGCTTCGGGTATGAGGGCCATCTACAAGGTTTTGAATGTACGAGAGTCAACAAGAGTTTGAAATAGACTAGAAGAGAAGAGAGGTATAAAATTTGTTGCACCTAGCAACTAGGCACAATTTTTGAAAAGGTTTTTATCCTAACTAACGTCCATGCTAAGTAAGGGCTTCCTACAGTCAGGATGGCTCTGATACCAGCTCTATGGGGCCCCCGACTCATAGGTCGTGACCATCGAATGCACGTGTACAGTGATCCCAGAGATCAATGCTCACTGAACACACAGAAGCTAAATAACAAGTGTCTTACATCCACATTTAGCGTATTACACAAGTAAAGACCATGAAGGTCAAGTCTTACATAGATCGGGCTACAAAGGCCGAACACTTAAACATAACAACCAGCAGAAATCTTGGTCGAAAGTGTGAACCCATGCCATCTTCCTTAAACCTATAGGCATTCTGACTGGGAAGCGTCATAGTTCGCATGTTCGTCACCAACGAACTCTTCGCCATATTCCTGCTCTTCCATGCCAGGGCAATTAAATAACCAGTGGCAAGAATATGTGTACTTTGAATGTACTCGCAAGCAACCCATGTTGGAACAAGGCAATAACAATGCATGATATAATACTAAGTAGGTATTTTTCAGAAAGCTAATTTTGAATGTAATGACATGATAGAGTAACTCTATAAGCATGCATCAATAGTTGGCCTATATCCGTATGAACAAGTTACACATATCATCATAAACAGGGGGTTGAACATCTCATGTTGAGTCATCACGCCAAGTCATCTGACTTATCTCAAGTTTCATCTCTGTGTCATCCACACACACACACCAAGTTTAGTAAACATTTGGACGTAGCACAAGCGCGGTCATCAAACTTTCCTTGACTGTGGACATGGCTATTCGAATAGTTTTACACTCTGTAGAGGTCGCACACTTTACCCACAAGACTCGGGGAAGTTCCGTGTCATCCACGACTCGTGGTGTATTACATACCCGACGTAAGGACCCGAACAATGCCTTTCCCCTAGCGATACTAAAAAAGATAGTCCACTCGTTGGTGCCATCCCTCATGATATACATCACACGTATCACCATGAGGGCATGCAACGGTGTGCTTGGTGCCTATAAAGACAATGCACGATCGTCCATTCAGGTACGACCCCGTATCGAGAGTGACCACTTCACTCCCACCACTAGTAATGTAGGCACTATGCTAGTACCCACTAAGGTAGTCAACAAATCCCTATCCCATAAGGTGTATTCTGGTTGTACATGTAAGGTTGGAGTAATGGTCGAAACTTACACCAATCCATTTTCGAAAACCACACACACACACTTGCTCCCATACACCACTTATTTATCAAGTGGTTACCCAACTCAACATCATCTCCCACGGGAATTAGAGGCACCCGACGGGGTTTTCGAAAAGTTCTTGAAATCATCTATGTTTCCATCACCATGCATATTCCCATCCCACTAGCATAGCATCCACTAGCAACCTAACTACTCCCACCCTCACGACCCTCGTAAGGATGGTAGGGTCATGCATGATGCAAGTATCAATGATAAAATATCAGAGGCATCCCTCCAAAGGGATGCTATATGAGATGCAATAAAAGGGCTCATAGTCATGGTCAAAGGGCTGCTTGCCTGGCTCAACAAAGTCTTCGGGGTCTTCAAAGTCTTTGGGTCCAACTTCCTTGTCAGCAACGCAATCTATCGTCGTGATAAATAATGATAATAATTAGCATCTTACAAAAATAGAGCACAAAATCTACTTCTAAAATGCTACCCTATTCTGATAAATACTAAAAACTATTCTAAGAGTATTTGCATAAGCTTCGGTGGTGAAAAAGGTTTTCAAAATTATTATTAACAGTGGCTAAAAATGCCAAAATGGGGGGTTTTAGAATAAAACAGTACAGAAAAGGTTTTCACAAATTTACACAAATGGAAATATTAAATTCTACACATTATTCTAAGATTCTTGCTGGTAAAATTATTTGCATTGGAATTTTATTTGGAGTTGTGGGATTTTTGGATTACAGAAGAAAAAGAAAAAGGAAAAACGCCACTATACATCTGGGTTGAAATCACCGCAGCTGAGCCAGCCAGGGAAGAACCGGCCCAGGGCGAAGCGGTGCGCGCGACAGGATTATTTTTAAACCTTCCCACGGGCCTTTCTTGCTAGTGAGAGAAAGGGGGGTGAGGGTATGACAAGTGGGCTCCACTTATCATCCCTCACCTCTGGTCAGGGGAGCGGGGAGCTCATCAGCGGGATTTTAGGCAACGGACCAACACGAGGGAGGCACCGTCGTGCTCCGGGGGTTGACGCCCGTCAATTGGAGGAGGAGGCGACTGCCGGGAGGCCCTGGTCCGCCGACGACATCAAACCCTAGTGACGGCCGATGAACCCGAAGACAGTTTGCTTACCCTCGACTACAACCCGACAAAAGGAGAGCAGGGTTAGACTCCTGATGATCAGGAGGGGTGAGTGGAGTGGAAGGGGGAGCAGAGTGGCTTCGTACTGGCCGGACGACAGCAGGCCGAGGTGGCGGTAGTTCGGCTCGCGTCAAGCACAAAGCAAGGGGGAGGAGGATTGGTGGCACGGGGGAGCGAATAGGGGCCAGGGAGAGAGAGACCAATAGCGGCATTTGGGAAGGCCTCTTATTGGGAGGCCGGAGCTCGCCATGGACCCAGCCCATGGGGATCCGCCGGAGAGGCTCTGGTGGCCACGAAAAGGGCCTGGGGCCTTTGCGATGTGCTCATGGGCGAGGAATAGGGAGTTCGGAAGCGAGAGGGAGAGCAGGACGACCTCGAATAGGGGCCCGCAGTTTGGACAGGGAATGGCCGAAGTGGGCGGCGTCGGGCACGCGCGAAGGAGGGAGAAGTAGAGAGAATCAAGAGGAGGCCGACCGCCTGCCATGCTACAGACGTCTAGGCCAACCAATGGGACAAGCTTCCCTCATCCCAATGTGGCCAGGAGCATCGGGATACTCCTGCTACAGTGCGGTGGTGCACTGTAGCGCTCCAGAGCGCCCGAAGGGCATGCCATGGCATGCCTTTGGCGTTTTGGGCGCGACCTTGTGTCTAGTAGCACCATAGGGGTGTAAACAAGGTGGAAGCTTCATAGGATACTCTGGATAGCTGATAGAATAAGAGGGGAGGGGAAATAGAAGGAGATTCCTGTTGTCTATGGGGGAAAATGGAGTTTCCCCCACTTAACCATGGAGTTGAGGCTTGAAATTCTTACTGGAGGTGAAGTGCAATGCTGGAAAGCAGTGTTAAAATTTTGGAATGAAGGAGAATAGCATAAGGGGGGTCAAACAAGGATCTTTACAAAATATGCAGAAGTGATAAAGATTGGGCAAGCAAATGGAGTCTTCTTGTCCTAAGTATTAACAAGGACAATGAGTGGTTAAAAATAAGGTTGATCACCAAGTTTGAGCAGTTTTGAAGAAAGTTCACAATGCAACCTGTAGATCTAGGTATGCATTTCCATTTTCCTTGATGCACCACTTGGTGTGGCATCCTTATTTGGGTAATGGAACGTGCCCACAAAGTTTGGGGTCAAGGTAAGAAACTTCACAATGTAAAGTCGTTCAAATTTGAATCTGGACAGAGAGGGTTTTGGAATATTTTGATGAATAAAATCAATGGGGATTGAGATGAAACTTTGCAAGATCATCATTTATAGCATGAGTGAACGGCTGGAATTTTCTTGGAATTAATTGAGAATATTTCTTATATAAATATTTCAAATGCTTGATTTGGACAGAAAGGGTTTTGAGGGGTTTTGCCTATGTCTTTGAACATGACCATGTGTTGAAACTCATATATATGGAAAATATATGTCCACCGAGTTTCCCTAAATTTTCGCCAATATTTTCAAAGCATTAAAATAATTGTCCCAATGAAAAACCATTTCTAGAGTTAAGAAAAAGCCTTTAAATAAAATAGTTAAATAATCTTTAAAAAAATTATTTGGTGGTTTTGGGAAGTCATATATATAGTAGGTTTCAAATAAAGCCTTTGGGGAAAAGGATCCACCCACTTTGTGGACTTGTAGTGCAAACCTCAACTTAGGGATTTTTGAAAACCTAATTTGAACAAATCCTTTTTTGTCAAAATAAATTTTGATGAAAATAGTTTCAGGTACTACACACATGGTATGATCATTGGGAAAGAAGTTTGGATCAAGGAAGATGAATATAGTGGGGAGCAGAACCTAGGAGTGCCAAACACAAACAACCAATCAAGCAATCATCAAACAAATCAAACAAGCATGCACTCAAAAAGCTTTAATTGGTTCCAAATTTTGTAAATCCAAGGATAGCAAGGTGATAAAAATAGAGGGTGTGACACAATCCCTCTATCCTGGCCATTCTAGGCCCGGGGGCTCGATATCCTTGGCCCTTTCCCTCGTGTTGTCAAGGGCTTTGAGTTCTTGTTTATGGCAACCGATAAGTTCACAAAGTGGCCAGAGATGGAACGAGTGAGGAAGGTGACCGCACAAGCAGCTATCAAGTTCTTGAAATGACTTGTGTGCCGTTTTGGAGTACCTAGCAGAGTGATTGCTGACAACGGCACCGAGTTCACGAGTTGCGCCTTCACGAAGTATATGCAAAACCTTGGAAGCAAGGTCTCCTTCGCCTCTGTTTCTCACCCAAGGAGCAACTGGCAAGTCGAGAGGATGAATTCTAAAGTGCTGTGAGGGCTCAAGAGAAGGACTTTTTATAAGTTGTGGAAAAGCAGCATGCACTGGATAGATGAGTTGCTGGTGGTTCTCTGGTCCCTCGGAACGACACTGAATCGAGCTACCGGTTATACGCCTTTCTCCCTAGTATATGGGGCAGAAGGAGTGCTCCCCATAGAACTCATATACGGGTCACCTCGAGTGCTTGCCTATGACGAAGTTGAGCAATGGGAGCTATGGCATGACTATGCCGCGCTCCTCGAGGAAGACCGTCTCCGAGCTACTGTGCGTGCCGCAAATTACCAGCAAGTTTGTGCCGCTACCATAGCCGCAAAGTTCATGCCCAGAGCCTTGCGGAAGGTGACCTTGTCCTTCGACACGTTCAGTCCACCAAGGGTACAAGCAAGTTGACACCAAAGTGGGAAGGCCCTTACTGGGTAGTACGAGTCAACAGACCTGGCATAGTCCATTTGGAGACTGAGGATGGCACCAAGGTGCAGAACTCATGGAACATTGAGCATCTTCATAAGTTCCACCCGTAAGGGGAGGCTGCCGTGCTCAGTCCCTCGTAGTCACCTTTTGTACAAGCCGTGCCGATGTTGCATGTAACCCTTTGTACAAATCCATACGCAGACATGTGCAGCAGTAATAAAAGCTAGGCATTGCATCATATAGTCATCATTACCTGCTCGTTATGGATTTTCTTGCATGACTACGATGTTAACACCTTCTAGATATGATAGATTTGCTAGAATGCTTGATGAGACAGTAATGTTTGTTACTATCCTCACCTTACATGTTCTATCATCAAGAAAACAGGGGAGGAAGACAAGGGAACAAAGATGGCAATCCACCACGCTCGAAAAGAAAACACTGCTGGCAAAAAGATAAGTGTATCATACATTTCCAAATCAGTACTTCTCAAGGAAACCCTTAGTATCTTCCTTTCTGTGGGATTTGGAGTCATTCGCGCGGAGAAAACCCTTGTCGGGACGATCCGTCCCCCTGTCCTTGCTCATAGGGCTGACGACGCTGATACCGATAGGGGGCTCTATTGGGGAACAACGCCAACCCGTTGCCGGAGGCTAATCCCCCCCCCCCCACGCTGGCACTCATGGTTTGAGTGACGACCTGGCAAGTAGCCCCATGCGGCAAAGTCAAAACGTACCAATACATAGCAAATAAGGAAAGGAAAGGGAAAGTATTGTCGACGTTCTCGGAACGGGCGTACCCAGAACTGCTTGTCTGCGGGGCAGGACATGGCCCACCTCGTCAGCGAGGCTCGTCCTGGCGAGTCTCCACTCAAGACAAGGCCCTCGCAAGGACCCAAGGCTCGTGAGGAAATACGAAGCCAAGACCAGCAAGGATGGTCCTGCTCAGGCCCCCTTCGGAGCGTTAGACCGGAGGGAAGGACAGTGAAGGACAGGGGGCGCCAACACGCCAGGCGGTGCAGTTTCCCCTTTGGTGCAAAGGGAGCAAGGGTGTCGAAGGTTCCCGAAGAGCCGCCCAAAGGTTTCCATTCCAGTGCAACAAGACCACAACCATGGGCCCCGCAGGGCAGAGGACATCGCCAAGCCCACCACTCAATCATCAACAACTACTTTGCAGGCGAAGACCACCTTTGGACATGGCGCGGATGTACTCCTGTCCCTCTTCAAATTTGGCTGTTGTGGGATCCCTTGCCTCCATTGTGATAAGGGAAGAGGACCCGAGCTGCTGCTATATATAGAGTCTAGCTCACACCTAGAGGGAGAACCGATTCATGACTTAGCCACCCGACGAACCACCAGCCATTGCAGAGAGACAAGAACACCACTCGACCCCCCCCCTCGCGAGGCTCGAGACGACTGTACTAGTTCATCCACCACACTTCCCCAAGAGGCAATCCACCAAAGCAGGAGTAGGGTATTATGCTTCACAATGGCCTGAACCTAGGTAGACTACCATGTCCATCTTCTTCCTCATCATTGTGCGATTTTGTCATGGTATCCATCGAGTAGCGAGCTAGGTAGGGCGAGGCTGCAGAGGATCTTCACACACGCCCCTGTGTTAGAACCTTAAGGGTTTTGCGGAGCCCAAAATCCGACATTTGGCATGCTAGGCAAGGGACGTGTCGAAGCCTTCCTCACGCCAAGCTTTACTCCCCCAGCCTTTCCGGTGGCTGACGCTCGCCAAGCCAAGGCCGAGCGCCGTGCTGCCCGCATTGACCAGATAACACTCGTGGGCCGCACCTGCGCATGTCAGTCCCTCTCGTCGGTGTCCAATGCCGCCATGGGCCTAGACGCCCACGAGCAGTAAACTCCTCCTAGCTGGTCACCACGTAGAGTGACGGCCATACCGCCACTCCATCGATTGTCCCAGCTACCCGCCATGGTGAACGAGCTACTCCGCTACCGCCTCACCCCTGACCGGTACGATGACTGGCTTTGGTGCATCGCGGAGCTCGTTAGTGCTGCTGGGGACGCCTTCGCGCTCTCCTACTCGCTTAGACCCTGACCTTCCCTCGCATACGATGTGGCCTATGATGCGCCACCACCTCCTCGGCAATGCGATCTAGACCCTGAGCCCAGGCATGAGGCGCGCCCGCACGACCAGCCTCGCGGGCTACATGCAAGGGCAAGAGATGAACCAAGCTATCAGGTGGTGCCCCGGCCACATGTCGACGGTCACATGCAGCCCGTGCTGCCAAACCAGCACCACGACCGGGCACCACCCCTTAGGACCATCAAGACTAGGCCCTGCCCGCACGTGCAGCAGCACCCATCGAGCCGGTGGGCTGCTTCGCCATTGCGTTGGAGCTCCATCCAACCTCATGGCCTTGCAAGTTCAAACCCAATTTACCCCCTTGCTATGATGGTACCCCGAATCCCGTTGAATTCCTACGGCTCTAATCGCTCAGCATCCGCACAGCCGGTGGAGACGACAAGGTCATGCCGTGCTGGTTCCCCATGGTGCTCAGGGGCGGCACGCTCTCCTGTCTCCTCAACCTCCCGGTAGGGTCCATCACCTCCTGGGACAACCTGCGCAAGGGCTTCGTCACCAACTTCCAAGGTACCTGCGACCGAACGCTCACCGTTAACGACCTGCCACACATGAAGCAATAGGATGGAGGTACCCTGTAGAAGTTCATACATCGCTTCACGACTACGAGTCTCAAGGTCCCAAAGGCATGGGATGAGGCTATGATCTCCGCTTTCACTGACGGTTTCACGGATCTCAAGATGAGGGAAGAGCTCGCCATGAACGATGAACTATGCTCTGCCTCGGAGATGTTCAACCTGGCGAACAAGTGCGCCAAGGGCAAAGAGGGCCGCATGTCACTCCGTGAGCCTTCGGCGGCACAGCCAGTGGAAAAGAAGACCAAAGCCAAGGAGGCTAAGCTCAAGGCCCCATCGGTACTTGCAGCCGAGCGAGAGGCAAAGCACACCCAAGGTGAGGAGCATCCCGCAGGGGGAGACCAACCTGCATTTTCCTTGGCACCAACAACCACGACACGGCCGATTGTCGGGAACTCAGGCTGGTTCATGTCAAGCACTTCGGCCGGCGCCCCAGACGCACTGACTGTGGCTCTGGAAGCGGTGGAGGAGGCGGTGGAGGCCACTAGGCCACTAGTGATTTGCGTCAGGGGTGGCGTGACCAGCCTCAGGAGGACCGCTGGCGCGATCAGTCTCAGGAGGACCGTTGGCACGATAAGGCTCAGGAGGACCGCTGACGCAACGAACCTCCAGAGGGGTCATGTCATGGCCAGCTTCGTGAGGTTCGCCCTTGTGAGTCCGGCCTACCACCACTACCACCTCCACCCATAAGGAATGAAGAGGACGGGAAGGAGGATGGGGCTGGGGGCTTCCAGGAGATCAGGGCGATAGCCTGTATCCTGGGTGGTGCCAAGGCCCCAACATCAAGCTGTGTTTTCAAGCAGTTCGCACGGGAGGTGAACACGGCTCTCCCAAAGCCCGAGGCCATGCGTAGGATCTAAAGTAGGTCCAGAGGGGGGTGATTAGACTACTTGACCAAATATTTTTTTCCTTTCTCCCAATTTTAATTCTTGGCAAGTTTTAGCAGTCATAGCATATCAAGTAACACCCTACACATGCATGTCTAATAGCGTACCAGTGGAAACTAAAGACATTGCACATGTAAGTAAAGAGAGAGTTAGGAAAGCAAACACAATTGATAACACGATGATTTTTCCCGTGGTTCCGATAGGTGGTGCAATCGTTAGTCCACGTTCAGGGAGTCTTCCACCCACGAAGGGTAACGATTGTGAGAGTTCACGGAGGGCTCTACCCATGGAGGGTTCGACGAAGAAGCAACCACGACTATTCCATGCGGCTTCCATCCACGAAGGACTAGCCTCACTATTGGTAGATCTTCACGAAGTAGGTGATCTTCTTGCCCTTACAAACTTGTTGGTTCACTCCACAACACGAAGTAGGAGGCTCCCAAGCGACACCTAACCAATCTAGGAGGCACCACCCACCAAAAGGTAATAGGCTCGGTAATGAGGATGAACTCCTTGCTCTTGTGCTTCAAGATGATAGACTCCTCAACACACAATCAATCTCCCATAGATTTGGCTTGGTAGAAGATATGGGATTGGTAGAAAGAGGCATGGGGAGGCTAGAAATCAAGACCCATATGGTTGGAGCGAAAGATCTTGACATCAACACTAGGGTAGGTAGCTCTCTCTCGGAAAACTAAGCAGGATAGGTATGGAATAGTTTTGAGTGCTTCTCTTTCGAGTGGGTGGTGGTGAAGGGGTATATATAGGCATCCCCAAAAATCCAACCGTTACACACAAAATGACCATCTCGGTGACACCGATGTGTAAATCTTGGTGGTACCAAAGTGACCAAAAGTGGCAACTTTTGAATCTCGGAGGGACCGATATACAATTCTCGGTTGCACCAAGAAGGTGACCAACGGTTTGATCTTCCAATCTCGGTGACGCCAATTCACCATTTTCGGATGGACCGAAAATGTGAACTTGTGTAACAGAATCTTGGCAACCCAACTCGCTGGGACCGAGTGCAGGGTCGGCTGCACCGAAGTGCTAGGGTTTGGCTGAGTCTGTCTAGGGCTTAGAATTGGTGGCACCGGGATAGGAATGTTTGTTGCACCGATTTTGCATATTTGCCTTAGGACAAACTTTGGTGGGAGAGTTTGTGGATGTTTTGGTGACTGTCACTTGTGCACGTTTGATCATATTGTTGACCATCAAAACTTTACCCCCTTTTAATAGTATTGGCTTTCCTATGGACTCAAAGTGATTTCTCACAAATGTAAAATGTAGAGTCCTCTTTCTTGAAGCTTGGCAAACCTATTTCCTAGCATCTTGGGGTAATTCCACAATCCTATGGCCATCCCTATCATTGAACTTGTCCTGAAATATACTTGGTGGAAACATTAGTTCAATGACTTATATGTTATTATTAATTACCAAAACCACCCAGAGGAGCAAATGTGCTTTCAATCTCTCCCTTTTTGGTAATTGCTGACAACATATAGATCAAAGCTTCGACAAAGATATAATCATGGAATATAATCGTCGCTTTGAGAAGTATGTGATAAGCAAGAGCTCCCCCTAAATTTGTGCATCATTTTTAAATTTGCGTTTGCATGCAAATGCACAATTGATTAGGTACATGGGTTACTTCTTACATGTAACATACCACTTGGTGTTGTGCGAGAGTAATTGGAATGAATATTATAGCACAACACAATCAACCAAAGATGAATAATCATCACATAAGCATTAGGATTATAGGAAATAGTAGCATCACACATCAAAGCGTATGATCAAACATCATCAAGCTTGTATCACAAGCAAAACAAAAGAGTATCACAGTAACCAAAAGCAATTGTTTTGAAAAAGCAACAAACACCAAACGCTCTCTCACTCGAAGCCTAATGATCTATATACACTTCTCCCCCTTTGGCAACAAGTTACCAAAAAGTTCAAAGGCATATATCTAATCATTCTTGGGATAATCTCCTCGATTGTCGATGAAGGAGCCGAGATAACAACATCGGCGAAGATCTCTACAGATGTCGTGGATGGAGCTGGAGTGGTCACAGGAGGAACTGGACCCGATGGATCAGGAGTTGTGCTGATAGTAGCAGGAGCTGATGAAGAGTGCCTCAAGTCTGGTGCAGGCACTATAGCTTATCTAGCCTGAGTAGTGAACTGGGTGCCTGTCCTGAGAGGTGATCCATCTTCATCATCATCATCATCATGTGAAGAAGAAGTAGAAGAGACCCGATGGATGTGCACGGAGTCAACTTCCTTCTGAAGCTCTATAATTGTCTTCGACAACTTGTCCACCTTGTGACCAAGAGTCTTGATCCTTGTCTCAAAGATCCTCACAAGACTGTTCTGGTTGTCCAGAATCCCCTTGATATCCTTCGGCATGCCCAGAACAACTGAGATCAGAATATCCATTTGCATGTTTCTGGATCTGGGGGCTTGAGCACTTGCGGCTCAAACTGCTTATGCCTCTGCCTGTGCTGTAGCAGATGTGGGATGATCTAGGTCCATCACCACAACACTATCCTCAAGTTCTGGCTGTAGGGGCAGATGTGGACGATATAGAGCAAAAATATGCTTCTCCAACTGAGAGTTGATAAGCAATTGGATGTAGTGTGCAAAGCAACAAGAGCGCTTTTGATTAGCAGCAACCCTCTTGATTGTCTCAACAATCAAATCCATGACTCTAATCCTGGTGTTCATGTCAAGGTGAATCAACATGTTGATGGAGTAGCCTCGGATCATCTTATCATCTCCTGACTTGGGCATCAAGGTATGCCTCAGAATAGTGTTCATGGTATGGAGGCCTCCTTACAGATATTAGATGGATCCTAGCTTGTGTGATTGCACCTTGTCTGCAGTGATAGGAGTATACATATCCTTCATGGCATTATGACTTGCCTTGGGTTCCGAGTATACATTCAGATCACCTTCTTGAGCATCTTGAACTCCTAGAAGTGCAACCCACTCCTCAATAGCGGATTCATACCTTGCTCCTCCACTCATCCATACAATTCTACCATCTTCGTAAAAATGGGCAGTGGAGTAGAATTGCATGATCATCTCATCATTCCATGCACTAAGCTCTCTGCCAATGAACTTATCCAGACCAATGCAATGGAAATTATCTTGGACACTTGGAAAGTAGTCCACATTTTCCTTAATGAATTTCCAATCGACATATCTCATGTCGCTAATAGCTGAGCTCTTGTCAAGTAGCACTGTCTCATAAAACTCATGTTGCTCTCTGGTGTAGAACCTATAGTCAAAAGCAGTTTTCTTCCTATGAGCATAAGGATCTATGGCTCTCTAGGCTCTCAATCCTGAGTATTTCCTCTTCTTCATGTCTTCAGCAACTAAGTGGCTGGCATCATGTACTAGAAGATGTGGTCTGAGCTTTATCAAAGTAGTCAAGTCATCATCATCTTCAAGTCTGGAGGCAGTCCCCTTGTTCTTCTCAGAAGCTGGAATGTCTCTGGTAGTCCTCTTGGACTTCTGTGCAGCGACTTTCTTGAATGTAGGCTTGGTGCTCTTCGAAGTGCCAGTCTTTGGCATAGCATCAGCTATAAGCTTCTTGGCCTTCTTCTTGGGAGGGGCTTTCTCAACATGTTCTCCCCCCTCTTCCTCAGCAACAACACCAGCAGCCTCCTTTGGATCTTCATACGTGGAGGTTGGCTTGCCAATCACATGGATAATCCTCTTTCTGGGTTTCTTCTCCCTTCTTAGGCATTGCCTTCCTTGGGAGATCAACAGATATTGCTGCTCTAGCAGTGTCATGTGCTTTGATAGTCTCTGAGCTGGAATAGACCTTGCTGACAACTCTTCTAGAAGAAGTAGCTTCAGTTGCTAACTTCCTAGCAGCCTTTTCTTGCTTCTTGGCAAGAATGTCCTTAGGAATGAAGTCTGAATCTTCTTCATCAGAGTTTAGCTTCTTCCTGGTCCTGCTCGCAGCCTTGGGCAACCAATGAGAGCTGGGGGTGCCTGAATCTGAAAAAGAACTGGGCTCTGGGCTTGTGCCTAAACTCATATCAACTTCCCAGCTCTGCCAAATTTTGACTGTCCACTGCATCTGACATACTGACCCTATGAATAGAGTATAGGAGAGCAGAAGTAGATGAGTCATCACAAAATGAGGCTAGTTTTTGAAATTTGAACAATAAATTTTCTAGATTTTTGCATTCTGTCAAATAAATATCGGTACAGGCGAAACAAATTTTTTGATGGTGCCGAGACAGACTGACTCACTTAAATGAACCTTGGCACCCTTTTGGGTTGGACCGAAAAGAGGAACTCGGTTCTGCCGAGTCAGTTCTCAGCAAGACAAAAGTTCACATCAGTGAGACCGATATGTCTATTTCGGTTCCACCGAGATTTATCGGGCGGACGGCAAAACCCTAGAAAATTCATCATTCGCTAGACTATGGAGATTTCGAGTGGATAGGAATACGTGCAAAGGGTGCATTACAGATAAAATTGAATCTAATGTGCAAGAATCCGATGAGGAGCGTGAATGAGATCCAATCCGTACCCTAGCTTGGCGCGGATCCTCTACGGCGGCGGCGAGGGAGAGGTTTTCGTCGACGACGGTGATTCTTAGCGGCGGAGGAGCACAGGGAGAAAAGGGCGACGACCAGGGGTCTCATAGGCAGCACCTTAGGGTTCTGAGGCACGACGAATGAGATTGAATTTCAAAGCCTTGGGGTCCTCAGGTTATATACCCACCACTATCAGTGACACCAATTCTAACTTTTTGGTGTCACCGAGTTCCTCAACTGTCTGTTGACAGGGAAACTCGGTGTAACCGAGAAGACGGACTCGGTGGTACCGATATTGAAAACCAGATCAACCATAGGCAGTCGGTGAGACCGAGATTTTGTGGTTGGTTCCACCGAGATGCACTTGGGAGGTTTTAATGGTCAGTCCTTGTCGATACGGGACTCCGAGTGCTCCACACACAGAGGGATCAAAAGCAGTTGTTCAAATTTTGTGATGCAGCATGAATAGAGTATGAGGTGAGAAAGCATAGATAGCTAAAGAAGTGGTCCTAGGCATTCTTGTATATCCAATTGGCAAAAGATAAATCATAAGCCAAACAGCCACAATTGGATATACTCGAATGAGAAAATAAATACAGACCAACATGCTCACACAATAAGATGTCAAATGAAATCATGGCAAACATGCACAAACACTCTAGCATCTAACAAGCACTTGGGTGATGACAAAGTCATCTATATATGAGTATTTGACCTAGGAGCCAAGTAAGAGTACTTAATTATAGGTCATACTCATCGTTTAAGCACAAGTGGGGTTACCACTTTTACATAAAGCATTTAATGTTGTCACGTACTAAGAGATGCTTTGATTCAAGTAATAGAGTAAAGCTCCCCCTTGATGTGACATCCCCCCTAAGAGGGATAAACTAACCTTGGGTTTTGTCGATGAAGACTTCATGTTGGTGAGGTAGTGGTGGATGCTCAAGGTTGATGAAGATCACCAAGAATTGGGAGCATCCTCGTTGTTTCCTTACTCTTCTCACCTACATGGGTTAGTCCCAACACACAAGAGACAAATACAAGGATATCTATGGACATGGAGTGCAAAGCATGTGTAATGATGTCCATTAATTTGTTGATTACCTTGTCCCTTGCTTACCGTTGTGGGAATGTGTGACTCCTTGATCTATTTCATAGGGTTGATGTTGATTGCAGATAGATCTTGCCGATAATGAATATGAGTGAATTTCATTGGCGGAGTCACCTCTCAAGAACTCTCTAGTTCTTCTTCTTGGGAACCCACATCAAGTTGATGTGGATCCTTGGTGTTGAAGTAGCACTTATAGAAGTTGAGCTTGTAGTAGCCTTGGGAACCCAATTCACCAAAGCTTGGGGTTCATCTTCATCAGAGTCAAAGTCCTCTTGGAGCTTGTTCTTGCCCTTGAGCTTGGTTCCTTGTGGTGGAAGGTCATCTTGAGTTTTTTTCCCCTTGGGAAGAGTATTTTCATACTTCTCCTTTTGAGGAACAAACTTGGGCTCGGGATATTGACCTTGTTCCCATTCAACTCCATTAGCGTTGAAGTAGCCAACACCTCGATTATTTTGGTATCCTACATGCTTGCGTACAACCTCATCAAATTGTTTATACCCTTTAAGACTCTTGTAGATACCTTTTTGTATAATCCCTTTTAATAAAGTATTTTCTTGCTCAAGTGTAACTTGTCTAAGAGAATCATCATTAGTGGAATCAATAGAACTACTAGGAGCAACATCGTTAGGTTTAGCATTTTTATTGTTGCTACTAGATGAAGAACCTTTCTTTCCTTTGTTACTAGTTTCCTTTTTTTCTTGTGGCGTGAATGTAGACAAGAGTAGTAGTTTGGCAAGATAAGATGAAGTGTTCTTTCGGAGATCGTCATTGATAGCTTTAAGAAATTCATGTTCTCGCTCCAAATTGAGCTTCTCGAAGTGTAGCTTCTCATGAGTTCTTACAAGCTCTCTATGATCTTCAAGAGTAGATTCATGAGCTAACTTAAGAGTGTTGAGTTCTTTAGTTAGTTCTTCTATTGTCATCTTATCATCGTCAATTGACTTATCTTGACTAGTATGAGAAGTATCAAGTTCATTATGATTAACATCACTAGTTTTATCACATAGCAAGTAATCATTGTAAAGCAAATCATCTTCATCACTATCGAAATCAAGATATTCGGGATGAGATACCATGGTTCCTTTAGCCATGAAGCAACTTCCACCTCCTTCATTCGGTGAATCAAATAGATCATAGGAGTTGGTTATCACTAGTGCAATTCTGGAAACGCCATCATCTTGACTATAGTCGGAGTTGGAGTGATAGCTTCTCTCTGAGTGATTGTTGGAGCCGGAGCCGGAAACCCATTCACCAACATGAGCTTGATGCTTTCTTCTTGAGTAGCTCATGGTGTGCTTGTCCTTCTTCTCCGAGCCCCTACTTCTCCTTGAGGGTCTTCATTTATAACGATCATCTCTACTCCTTCTCTCTCTTTGAGGTGATTCATCTCTTGAGCTTCGTCTTCTTGGTGACTCTTCTCTTCGTTTGTAGGGAGTCGATCACTCATTGGAGTAGTGTCTGGGATTCCCACAGTTGTCACAGTTTCGGTCACGACTTGACGAACGCTTCTCTTCATGCCTTGAGTTGGACCTTCAATATTTTATTCTATTCTTGTAGAACTTGTTGAATTTCTTGACCATGAGGCTTATCTCTTCATTTGTGACAAGGTTGTCGCTTGAGGTAGCAGGAGCATCACTTGTGGCTTTGTAAGCACCGCTAGACTTGTGATGAAGGCCTTCCTTGTCTTTTCGTGTCATCTCATGAGCATAAATTCTACCAATCACTTCTGTTGGTTTGAGATCTTTGTAGCTGGGCATCATTTGGATCAATGTGCACACGGTGTCATATCTCTCATCGAAAGCTCGAAGTATCTCCTTGATGATGAACTTGTCAGTCATTTCTTCCCTTCCTAAGCCAGCAATCTCATTGGCGATGAGAGCTAGCCTAGAGTACTTTTCAACGACTCCTTCACCATTCTTCATCTTGAACTTGTCAAGTTGACCTTGAAGAACATCTAACTTGGATTCTCTCACGGACTCTCCTTCGTGCATATCAATAAAAGTATCCCAAATCACTTTTGCATGTTCAAGGCGGCTGATTTTGTTGAATTCTTCAGGACATAGGCAGTTGAAGAGAATGTCACATGCTTGAGCATTGAGTTGCAACATCTTCAATTCGTCCGCAGCCGCTTCATGATCCGGTTGCTTTCCATCCGCAAAGAATTCACCTTGCAAGCCAACACGAACAACAGCCCAAACGGCAGGATTATGACCAAGCAAATGTATTTTCATTTTGTGCTTCCAAATAGCAAAATTAGTGCCATCAAAGTACGGACCTCTGTGGTGATAATTTCCTCACTACATGCCATACTTCTCCTAGGTTCTGAAACCAATGCAATGGAGACCAAAACTCTGATACCACTTGTAGGATCGAAAGTAGGTATAGAGGGGGCGTGATTAGACTACTTGACCAAATAAAAGTTTTGCCTTTTTCCCAATTTTAATTCTTGGCAAGTTTTAGAATTCATAGCATATCAAGTAACACCCTACACATGCATGTCTAAGAGTGTAGCAGTGGAAAGTAAAGACATTGCACATGTAAGTAAAGAGAGGGTTAGGAAAGCATACACAAGTGATGACATGATGATTTTTCCCGTGGTTCCGATAGGTGGTGCTATCGTACGTCCACATTCATGGAGTCTTCAACCCACGGAGGCCAACGGTTGCGAGAGTCTAGGGAGGGCTATACCCAGGAAGGGTTCCACAAAGAAGCAACCTTGACTATTCCATGCGGATTCCGTCCATGAAGGACTTGCCTCACTATGGGTAGATCTTCACGAAGTAGGCAATCTCCTTTCCCTTACAAACTTCTTGGTTCACTCCACAACACGAAGTAGGAGGTTCCCAAGCAACACCTAACCAATCTAGGAGGCACCACCCTCCAAAAGGTAATAGGCTCGGTAATGAAGATGAACTCCTTGCCCTTGTGCTTCAAGATGATTGACTCCTCAACACACAATCACTCTCTCACAGATTTGGCTTGGTAGAAGAGAAGGGATTGGTGGAAAGCACCTTGGGGAGGCTCGAAATCAAGATCCATATGGTTGGAGTGGAAGATCTTGACCTCAACACAAGGGTAGGTAGTTCTTTCTCAGAAACTTGTGTCACACCCTATGTTTGTATCGCCTTGTTATGTTGGATTTATAAAAGTTGGAGCCAATTAAAACTTTTTCAGTGCTTGTGCTTTTTTGATTTGGTGATTGTTGATTGTTTTCTTGTTGTGTATGGCAATCTTAGATTCTATCCCTCTTCATATTCATCTTCCTTGACTCAAACCTCTTGCCCAATGAGCATACCATGTGAATAGTGCCCAAAACTATTTTAATCAAATTTTATATTGACCAAAAAGGATTTATTCAAACTAGGTTTTCGAAAAACCCTGAGTTGAGGTTTGCACTGCAAGTCCTCAAATTGGGTGGATCCTTTTTCCCCAAAGGCTTTACTTAAACTCTACTATGTATATATTACTTCCCAAAACCACGAAATATTAATTTTAAAGATTATTATTATATTTCATTTAAAGGCTTTTTCTTGGGACTATAAATGGTTTTTCATAGGGAAAAATTATTTAAATGCTTTCAAAATATTTGAGCAAATTTAGGGAGACTCAGTGGACATATATTTTCCATATATATGAGTTTCAACACATGGTCATTTTCAAATCATGGGCAAAACCCCTGAAAACCCTTTGTGTCCAAATAAAGCTTTTGGAATATTTCTATAAGACTTATTCTCAATAAATTCTAGGAAAATTCCAGCAAGTCAACACTACCATAGGTGTTGATCTTGCAAAGTTTCATCTCAATCCAAGTTAACTTGGTTCATCAAACCATCCCAAAAACCTCCCTGTCCAGATTCTAATTTGACCAAGTTCACATTATGAAGTTTCTTCCCTTGACCCAAACTTTGTGGACATGCTCTAATCACCAAATAATGATGCTACACTAAGTGGTGCATCAATGGGATTAGCTTAGCATGACTGGATCTATAGAAACCTGATTCTGTTAGTTTCAAGGGTTCCACAAAGTTACATTGTGAACTTTCATCAAACCATCTCAAACTTAGTGATCACGGATAATTCCAACCACCATTTGATCCTGTTAAATATCACAGTAAGTGGGTAAATTTATCTTGCCCAAATATCCATCAAACACCTTCTGGTGAAATGGTAAAGTTACTATTTTCACCACCTCTACTCTTCCCCTTGCGTCCAAATTTTTACCACAGCTACCTAGTATTGTATTTTACCTCCAGTAATCTTGACATGAGTACAGGTCAATTATTTACATGGTAAAACCCCCATTTTTACCCCTGGACAGCAATGGCAACCACAGTTCTACCTCTCCCCACTCCAATTCTTCACCCTTGCCTATCCCCTAGCTCCTCCTAGCTCATGACAATCTCTAGAACCCCTAGGACATTAGAGGACATGCTGGTGGGAATTTTTTTATGCCATGGCATGCCAAATGGGCTCTCTGGAGTGCGCTACAGTCCACCAGAGCACTGTACCACCCCTGCCCGGTACCTCCCAACCACCTCGGGCCTCCCAGCACCCCTGCCGGGGGGCCTCGGTGTCCGCAGCACGCCGCCCCTTGTCCCCCCTTCTCTCTCTCCCTCCTGTGGGCCCCCTCACACACGCCGCGGCCGCCCGAGTCGGCCAACCACGGGGCTCGCACGCGTGCTCGTCCCCTTTTCCCTCTCTTCTTCCCCGGCTCGTGGACAAATCCCAGGAAGGCGGCAGACACACCCAGGGCTCCTTCCGTGGCCCCCATTGCCCATGCCAGCAAACCGCGACAACCAAGACCACGGTGCATCGGCGCTTGGCTATAAATGCCCTCTCCCGAGCTCCCCTTGCTCCCTTGTCGCTCCCTCCTCCCCTTAGTCGCTCTCCCGTGCACAGCGCCCCTCGTTTCCATGGCCGGGAGCTCGAACCCGAGCCGAAATCCCCCTGCCGTGCGGGTTCCCCCTCGCCGGCGATTCCCTCAACCCTAACGACCGTCTTGACCACGCACGACGCATGGGACGACCCTGAGCACGTCGGTGCCCTTTGCTTGAGCCACTGTGGCTTGGGCCCCCCACCAGTGAGCTCCTCTCTGCCCCTGTCACGAGGTGAGGGATGACTGGTGGAGCCCACCTGTCATTCCCTCACCCCCTCTCTTGCTGCCAGGTTGGGGCCACGGGCAGGTTTAAAAATAAAACTGTCATGCGCACTACTTCGCCTTGGGCCGGTTCCCCTTTGGGACAGCTCAGCCGCGACGCTTTCGGCCCAAAAAAGGCATAGTGCCATTTTTATTTTTTCCTTTTCCTCCTTGCTTTCCAAAAATCCCTCAGACGAGAAAATAAATCCAATGGCAATAATTCTTCCACCTAAAATGTTAGAATATTTCATAAAATTTAATAGTGCCTTTTGTATAAATTTTTGAAAATCTTTTATGAACTATTTTATTTTAAAACCTATTTTGGCACCCTTTTTGCCTCTGTGAAATAGTTTCAAAAAAATTCATAGCAAAACCTTACAAAATAGTTTTATTATAGTTTTTAGTATTTATCAGAATAAGGTAGCATTTTTAACAGTAGCTTGTGTGCTTTGGTTTTGGGTGATGCTTATTTTTTTTATCGCTATTTATCGCAATGATAGATTGCGCTGTTGATGACGAAGTTGGACCCGAAGACTTCGAAGACCTTGAAGACCTTGTTGAGCCAGGAAACCAGCCCTTTAACCATGTTAAGAAACTTTTTCATGCATGACATATAGCACATGATGTTTCAATGATTGATCATGATGTGGTGTTCCCCACTCGAAGGGATGCCTCCAATACTCTACCATTGATACTTGCATCATGCATGACTCTACCATTCTTATGAGGGTTGTGCGGTTGGGTGTAGATAGGATGCTAGTAGATGTTATGCAACTAGGGTGGGAATTATGCATGGTGATGGAGATGAGGAAATGATTTCAAAGACTTCTCGAAATCCCCGTCGGGTGGCACCAATGCCTGAGGGAGATGATGATGAGTTAATGTGTGACCACTTGAGAATGAAGTGGTGTGCCGGAACATGTTGAGGATGTGTTTTCAAAAATAGATTAGATTTAAGATTTGTTGACTATCCCAAGCTTACATGTGCAACCACGATACCCTTATGGGATAGGGCCTTTTTGATTACTATGGTTGGTGCTAGCATAGAGCCCGCATTACTAGTGGCGAGAGTGAAGTGGTCACTCTCGAGACGGGGTCGTCCCGGAAGAGGAAGGCGATGCACTGTCTTTACAGGCATCGAGCACACCATTGTGTGCCCTCATGGATGATATGTGTGATGTATATCATGAGGGATGGCACCAACGAGTGGACTCTTTGTATAGTATCACCATGGGAAAGGCATTGCTCGGGTTCTTACCTCGGGTATGTAATATATAGCGAGTCGTGGATGACACTAAAGTTTCCCGGGTCTTGTGGGTAAAGTGTGCAACCTCTGCAGAGTGTACAACTATTCGAATAGCCATGTCCATGGTCAAGGACAGTTGGGTGGTGCTGCTTAGACTATGTCCAGATGTTTTCGCAAACTTGGTGTGTGGGGGGGAGGCAGGAGTATGATACTCGAGACAAGTCTGAAGACTTGATGTGATGAATGAACATGAGATGTTAAACCCCTGCTTATGATGTCATCTGTAACTTGTTCATATGGATATCTGCCAACTGTTGATGCATGCTTATCTAGTTACTTGACCATGTCATTGCATTCAAAATTAGCTTTCTACAAAATACCTATTAGTACTATATCATGCATTGTGATTACCTTGTTCCAAACATGGGTTGCTTGCGAGTAGATTCAAAGTACTCATTTGCTTGCCACTGGTTATTTAATTGGCTAGGCATGGAAGAACAGGAGTATGTTGAAGAGGTTGTTGGTGATGAACATGCGAACTAGGACGCTTCCTAGTCAGAATGCCTGTAGGTTTAAGGCAGATGGCATGGGTTCACGCTTTCGATCAAGATTTCCTCTGCTTGTTCTATTTAAGTGTTTGGCACTTGTGGCCCTATATATGTAAGACTAGACCTTCATGGTCTTTATTTGTGTAAGACGCTAATTGTGGATGTAAGACTCTTGTTATTCAGCTTTTGTGTGTTTAGTGAGCATTAATCTTTGGGATCACTGTGCATGTGCATTCGGTGATCATGACTTATGAGTCGGGGTCCCCACAAAGCTGGTATCGGTGCCATCCTGACTGTAGGAAGCCCTTTGTTAGCATGGACGTCAGTCAGGCTAAAACCGTTTTCGAAACTACACCTAGAACCTATACTTAGGAGTTTTGTACTATTTACCTCTTCTATTCTTCACACAACACTCTGCTAACTCCCCTCCCTTTAATCCTTTGTAGATGGTCGTCTTACCGGAAGCCTTCTTGACATCCAGCTTTCCCTTACTCCTTGGGGATAGCCTGGAGAAGTGCCATTTTTGCCAACCACCCGTTTTCCTCTACCACGAGCACTGGGTTGATGCCATCACGAAGGAGTACCACGTGGATGTGGTCGTGAAGGCAAATGACTCCCCGACCAGTTGGTTCTTTGAGGGAGCACAAATGGAGACCATGATGCTCGTAGTCGAGTTAGCTGCACGCAAGGCACTTCTGCACCTTCGAGATATCATTCCTGAGATGGCTGACGAGTCGGCTACTCGCTACCTTCCTTTCAGAAAGGATGATCTAGGCGAGATTTGGATGTTGGTTCCGTCCTAGGAGGATGGCACACCGCTCAGGTTCCAAACCTACTTCAGTCTCTCCGCCGATAGTCTGGTTCACAACCTGATAAAGGAGTCTGTGAAGCTCCGCGGGGAACTTCACCTCACTCGATAGCTACTTCAGCAAGCCAGGACGAAGCCACATAAGATCAAGAAGGATGGAGCCCCCGAGGGACGGCCAGCTGTCGCTTATCGAGGAGGAGTACCCCCAGCAAGAGATGCACCTACATGTCGTCATCACATGAGTGTGAAAGAGTACCGTGAGGTTTTCACCGACCCACCGATGAAGCATCATCGGGATGGACCTCCTCGTCCCGGACCCCTTTGACCGGGGATAATGCCTATTCAGATGATGAACAGAAGGAAGACCCAGAGGAGCGTGACTACGAGACCGAGCACTCCACCACCTGAGTCCAAGAACCCCTAGGGTACGATCAGTCATGTACCCCTCATGCGAAGTCGAGTCCATGTAATGGTTCATATGAAACCATGTGTGCTTGTTAATTGTTTTGTTGTTTGTGTTCCGATGCAAGTCACGCTTTTGCCTTAGGCAACATGTAAGTGACTCCATCGTCTATCTTAATATATGATTGGTATGTCGACCTTTGTTTTACCACTATTGCACTCGATCAACCCCCTTAGTCATCCTTTTCCATTGTTGCTTTTCCTCTCGCCTATCCTAGTTGTTTAACTTGGCTGCTCCAAACAGGATGGTGACTGTTACCCGTAACAGCTCCTTCACCAACCCTAAAGCCGGCAACTCAAGCCAGCAACAGGGAGCTGGTGGGGTTGCTCATGCTGGAGGACACCAGGAGCAGCCACAAGGCGACATTCCCGCGCCACCACCTCCACCGGAGAACATGACCATAGCTCAGTTTCTCTAAGTTCTCCAGGAGGAACGCCAAGCCAACCATGCTGCTATTCAGCAAATGGCTCAGGCCCTTGTGAGCAACTAGTAGCAAGGCAGGAACTACAATGGATGCTCCACTCTGTCTGAGTTCATGAGGAATTCACCCCCAACCTTCATCGAGACTGCTGAACCCTTCGATGCTGACTACTGGATCTGCACCATCGAGGACCTCCTTACACAGGTCAATAGCAATGAGGACCGTGATAAGGTGCTTTATGCCTCTCACTGCCTCAGAGGTACCGCCCGAGCTTGGTGGGATGGATTCAAGTCATGCAAGGTGAGCGTGTGATCACCTGGAATGACTTCAAGGAAGGATTCTACACTGCCCATATTCCTTCTAGGATCATGGCTATAAAGAAGAGAGAATTCCGAGCACTGAAGCAAGGAAGTGGCTCTGTCAAGGAGTACCTGCAGAAGTTCAACCTGCTGTCAAGGTATGCACCTGAAGATGTCAATATGGAGGCTGCGAAGAAGGAACGCTTCATGGAGGGACTTCAACAGACCCTGCAGTATCAGCTCATCATCTGCGACTATTGTACCTTCTTCGAGCTAGTGAACAAGGCCCTCATGTTGGAAGACAATCGTCGTGCCATAGACGACACTCGCAAGCTCAAGATGATCAGCATGGGTAGCTCCAGCAACCAGAAGCCTCGCCCCTCGCAGCCAGCCCCAGTCAAGCTGACTTATCATCCGCAGCAGGCTAGACCTCCTGCGCCTCGACCAAGCTACCAGCCTCAACAGTATGCCAATCCCAGGCCAGCTTACAACAACCCCAATAACAACAACGGTGGCAGGAACTACAACAACAACCCTGGGCAAGTCACCTGTTTTGGATGCGGTCAGTCTGGACACATCTCTAAACTTTGCCCTAACAAGAAGCCAGATGCCCGGCGCCCCAATGTGCCAGCTCAAGTTCAAGGCTGTGGAGCACCCCCAAGGAACCCCACTCCCCGCAACCAGCCTAACAATGGAAAGGGTCGTGTGAATCACGTCACTGCAGAGGAAGCCCAGGAAGACCCGGACGTCATACTGGGTACGTTCCTCGTCAACTCAACCCCACCGACAGTATTGTTTGATTGTGGAGCTTCGCATTATTTTTTCACCCAAAAGTTTGCATTAGAGAGTGGCATGAAACCCACACCCCTGGGTAGTCATATGTTGATACAAACCCGGGTATCAGTTATGAAGTCTGGGATAGGTTGTAAGGGCGTTGAGATTAACATCAACGGGTTGACTTCCTAGGAGACCTTATAGTTCTGGATTCACCAGGCTTGGACGTCATCCTTTGCATGAATTGGTTGACCAAGAATCAAGGCTTGTTAGACTGTGCCAAGAGGATTGTTACCATGACCAATAGCCAAGGAGTGGAAGTCAAGTATGTTCAAACCCTACCTCCACTCAAGCCCCTCAGGCTAACTGTCTATCGGGAATTGAGTTGGATCAAGTGCCAGTGGTATGTGAATACCCGGATGTATTTCCTGATGAGCTACCTAGAATGCGTCCTGACCGTGACATTGAGTTCATCATTGAGCTAATTGCCGGATCCAGGCCCATCTATAAGAATCCCTATAGGATTGGGTCCGAAGAGTTGGCTGAATTGAAGAAGCAACTAGCAGAGCAGCTCAGGAAAGGATTCATTCGCCCAAGTGCCTCCCCTTGGGGATTGCTTGTTCTACTAGTGTCAAAGAGGGACGGGAATATCAGACTCGGTGTCGATTACCATTCTCTCAATGAAGTCATAATAAAGAACAAGTACGTGCTCCCCAATATTGAAGACCTATTTGATCAGTTGAACTGAGCCAAGGTGTTCTCCAAGATTGACCTTAGGTCCGGGTACTATCAGCTGAAGATCAGAACCCAAGACATTCCAAAGACGGCATTTGTAACCCGGTATGACCTGTATGAATACACGGTCATGTCATTCGGGTTAACCAATGCCCCTACCTACTTCATGTAGCTCATGAATAAAGTCTTCATGGAGTACTTGGACAAGTTCGTTGTCGTCTTCATCGATGACATTCTCGTCTTCTCCAAGTCTGAAGAAGAGCATGAGCAACACTTGAGATTGGTCCTAGACAATCTTCGAGAGCACCACCTTTAAGCTAAATTTAGCAATTGTGAATTCTAGTTGCATGAAGTTGGATTCTTGGGTCATGTGTTGACTGCAGAAGGATTGTCAACGGATCCTAGCAACATTGAAGTCGTGAGTGAATGGAAATCCCCAACCACCGTGAAGGAAGTCAAGTGCTTCCTCAGACTCACAGGATATTACCGCAAGTTCGTGGAAGGGTTCTCAAGCATTGCCCGACCCATGACCCATCTTTTGAAGAAGGACAAGAAGTTCGAATGGACAGCTAAGTGCGAGGAAAGCTTCCAGGAGATTAAGAAGAGATTGACCACAACGCCAGTTTTGGCCACCCCCGATATTCACAAGGAGTTCGTGATATATTGTGATGCATCGAGAACCAGGCCTGGAGGTGTTCTGATGGAAGAAAGCAGAGTTGTAGCATATCTATCCGGACAGCTATGACCTCAAGAAGAGAACTACGCTACTCATGATATTGAGTTGGCAGTTGTGGTTCATGCCTTGAAAACATGGGGACATTACCTTCTAGGGAAGCGATGTGAGATATACACAGACCACAAGAGTTTCAAGTATATTTTCACCCAAAGGGAATTGAACACAAGGCAGCGAAGATGGTTGGAGTTGATCAAGGATTATGACCTCAGTGTTGAGTACCACCACGGAAAGGCCAACATGGTAGCAGACGCCTTAAGGAGAAAGGATTGTTCCTTGAATGCCATGACTAAGGGAAGGCTACCCGCCCTATATGAAGAGCTTGAAAGCTTCGGCTTGGAACTAGTTGCACTGGATTCCTCGCCAACCTCGAAGCAAAGCCTACTTTTATGGATGATATTAAGGAAGCTCAAAAGGCACACGAGAGCATTGAAGGCATCAAAAGGAAGATCAAGGCGGGCAAGGCCCCATGATTCTCTGTGGATGAGCAAGGAGTTGTATGGTTTGGGAAGCGCATCTGTGTACCCAACAAAGAGGATCTCAAGAACATGATCTTGCAAGAGACTCATGACACTCTTTATTCCATCCATCCTGGAGGAACCAAGATGTATCAAGACCTCAAGGCAAGATTCTGGTGGCATGGCATGAAACAACAAATATGCACATTGGTCACTAAATGTGACAAATGCCAGGGAGTCAAAGCTGAGCATTAGCGACCTATTGGACTACTGCAACCTCTCAAAGTGCCTGAATGGAAGTGGGACAAAGTCGGGATGGATTTCATCATCGGATTACCAAGGTCAAGCAAGGGACATGACTCTATTTGGGTCATTGTCTACCAAGGTAGCCAATTTCATTCCCGTCAAGACCACCTATGATGGAAGCCAGCTCGCGAACCTCTACATCAACCGCATTGTAAGTCTTCACGGAGTGCCAAAGGAGATTGTGTCGGATCGGGGAACCCAGTTCACCTCAAGATTCTAGAAGAAGTTTCAAGAAGCTATGGGAACTAAGCTCTCCTTCAGCAATGCTTTTCACCCCCAGACCGGTGGGCAAATAGAGTGAGTAAATCAGATACTCGAAGATATGCTCTGCGCTTGTGTTTTGGCGTATGGAGACAAGTGGGAAGATTGCCTACCGTTCGCCAAGTTCTCCTACAACAAAACTTATCAGTCGAGTCTTCAGATGGCACCATTTGAGGTATTATATGGACGCAAGTGTCGTACTCCCCTCAACTGGTCAAGGACCGAAGAAGGGTTAGTATTTGGGCCAGACATCCTCCGCAAAGCAGAAGAGCATGTTCAACTCGACCGAGAGCGCCTGGAGGCCACCGAGTCAAGATAGAAGAGTTGCGCAGAATCCCACCGCCGAGATGTGAACTTCTGTGTCGGTGACCATGTTTACCTTCGGGTCACGCCTCTCAAAGGAGCCAAGCGTTTCCATGTCAAAGGAAAGCTTGCACCTAGATTCATCGACCCCTTCAAAGTCACTGCAAGATGAGGAGAAGTTGCCTATCGGCTAGAGCTACCTTCCGAGCTATCTGATGTGCACAATGTCTTTCATGTGTCACAACTCCGGAAGTGCCTGCAAGTTCCCAACCGCCACGACCTCTACAAGGACATCGACCATCAAGCCATCGACCTTCAGCCAAACCTCACTTATCGTGATAGGCTAGTCCTCATTTTGGATGAGGCAGAACGGTGCACCCGAAGCAGCACCATCAAGTACTTTAAGGTCCAATGAAGCAATCACTTTGAAGCTCAAGCAACCTGGGAGCATGAAGACTATCTTAGATCTGAGTTCCCTTATCTTTTTAGCGCTTAGCCTAGGAAACTCAGGGACGAGATTCTTGTAAGGGGGGTAGGTCTGTCACACCCTATGTTTGTATCACCTTGTTATGTTGGATTTATAAAATTTGGAGCCAATTAAAACTTTTTCAGTGCTTGTGCTTGTTTGATTAGGTGGTTGTAGATTGTTTGCTTGTTGTGTATGGCAATCTTAGATTCTATCCCTCTTAATATTCATCTTCCTGGACTCAAACCTCTTGCCCAATGATCATGCCATGTGAATAGTTCCCAAAACTATTTTTATCAAATTTTATTTTGACCTAAAAGGATATATTCAAACTAGGTTTTCAAAAAACCCTGAGTTGAGGATTGCACTGCAAGTCCTCAAATTGGGTGGATCCTTTTTCCCCAAAGGCTTTATTTTAACCCTACTATATATATATTACTTCCCAAAACCACCAAATATTAATTTTAAATATTATTTTTATATTTTATTTAAAGGCTTTTTCTTGGGACAAGAAATGGTTTTTCATAGGGAAAATTATTTAAATGCTTTCAAAATATTTGGGAAAATTTGGGGAGACTCAGTGGTCATATATTTTCCATATATATGAGTTTCAACACATGGTCAAGTTCAAATCATGGGCAAAACCCCTCAAAACCCTTTTTGTCCAAATCAAGGTTTTGGCACATTTCTATAATAAATATTCTCAATAAACTCCATGAAAATTCTAGCAAGTCAACACTGCCATAGGTGATGATCTTGCAAAGTTTCATCTCAATCCAAGTTAATTTGGTTCATCAAACCAGCCCAAAGCCCTCCCTGTCAAGACTTTAAATTAGCAAGTTTACATTATGAAGTTTCTTCCCTTAACCCCAAACTTTGTGGACATGCTCTAATCACCAAATAATGATGCTACACTAAGCGGTGCATCAAGGGGATTAGCTTAGCAACACCAGATCTACAGAAACCTGATTATGTTAGTTTCTTGGGTTCCACAAAGTTACATTGTGAACTTTCATCAAACCATCTAAAACTTGGTGATCAGGCCTAATTCCAACCACCATTTGATCCTCTTAAATATCACAGTAAGTGGGTAAATTTATCTTTCCCAAACATCCATCAAACACCTTCTGGTGAATTGGTAAAGTTACTATTTTCACCACCTCTACTCTTTCCCTTGCCTCCAAATTTTTATCACAGCTACCTAGTATTGTATTTTACCTCCAGTAATCTTGGCACATGACCACAGATCAATTATTGACATGGTAAAACCCCCATTTTTGCCCCTAGACAGCAATAGCGACCACAGTTCTACCTCTCGCCTACTCCAATTCTTCACCCTTGCCTATCCCCTAGCTCCTCCTAGCTCATGAGCATCTCCAGAACCCCCAAGACACTACAGGACATGCTGCTGGGCATTGTTTATGCCATGGCACATCAAATGGGCGCTCTGGAGCGCTCTACAGTGCACCAGAGCACAGTAGCCGCCCCTGCCTAGTGCCTCCCGACCACCTCGGGCCTCCCCAGCACGCCTGCCAGGGGGCCTCGGCATCTGCAGCACACTGCACCTTGTCCCCCTTTCTTTCTCTCCCACCTTTGGCCCCCCTCACACGCGTCGTGGCCGCCCAAGCCGGCCAACCACGGGGATCGCACACGTGCACGTCCCCCTCTCCCTCTCTTCTTCCCCGGCTCGTGGACCTGCCCCAGGAAGGCGGCAGACACACCCAGGCCTCCCCCCGTGTCCTCCCTTGCCCATGCCAGCAAACCCCGGCGACCGCGACCATGGTGCACCGGTGCCTGGCTATAAATGCCCTCTCCCGAGCTCCCCCTGCTCCCCTGTCGCTCCCTCCTCCCCTCAGTCACTCTCCCGTGCCCAGCCCCCTCGTCTCTGTGGCCAGGAGCTCGAACCCGAGCCGAAACCCCCCGCCGTGCTGGTTCCCCCTCGCTAGTGATTCCCTCAACCCCGGCGACTGCCTCGACCATGCATCAACGCGTGGGACGACCCTAAGCATGTCGGTGCCCTCCCCTTGAGCCACCATGGCTTGGGGCCCCGCCGGTGAGCTCCTCTCTGCCCCTGTCGCGAGGTGAGGGATTACAGGTGCAGCCCACCTGTCATTCCCTCACTGCCCCTCTCTCCCTGCCAGGTTGGGCCTGCGGGCAGGTTTAAAAATAAATCTATCTCGCACATCTATTCGCCCTGGGCCGGTTCTCCTTTAGGCCGGCTCGGCCGCGACGCTATCGGCCCAAAAAGGCACAGTGCCATTTTTCTTTTTTCCTTTTCCTCCCTGCTTTCCAAAAATCCATTAGACCAGAAAATAAATCCAATGACAATAATTCTTCCACCAAAGATCTTAGAATATCCATAGAATTTAATAGTGCCTTTTCTATAAATTTTTGAAAAAAAAATTATGCACTGTTTTATTTTAAAACCTATTTTGGCACCCTTTTGCCTCTGTTAAATAGTTTTCAAAAAATGTTTTTCATAGCAAAACCTTAAACAAATATTTTTATTATAGTTTTTAGTATTTATCAGAATAGGGTAGCCTTTTTAATAGTAGCTTGTGTGCTCTTGTTCTGGCTGATGCTTTTTTTATCGCTATTTATCGCAGTGATAGATTGCGCTGTTGATGAGGAAGTTGGACCCGAAGACTTCGAAGAACCCGAAGACCTTGTTGAGCCAGGCCCAACAGCCCTTTGACCATGTTAAGAAAAAAATTCATCAATGACATATAGCACATGATGTTTCGATGATTGATCATGATGTGGTGTTCCCCCTTCAGAGGGATGCCTTCGATACTCTACCATTGATACATGCATCATGCATGAACCTACCATTATTATGAGGGTTGTGAGGGTGGATGTAGATAGGATGCTAGTAGATGCTACGCAAGTGGGGTGGGAATTATGCATGGTGATGGAGATGAGGCAATGATTTCAAAGACTTTTCGAAAATCCCATCGGATGCCACTAATGCCCGAGGGAAATGATGATGAGTTAATGGGTGACCACTTGAGAAAGAAGTGGTGTGCCAGAACATGTTGAGGGTGTGTTTTTGAAAATGGATTAGATTTAAGATTTGTCGACCGTCCCAACCTTACATGTGCAACCACGATACCCCTTATGGGACATGGCCTTGTTGATTACTATGGTTAGTGCTAGCATAGATCCCGCATTACTAGTGGCAAGAGTGAAGTGGTCACTCACAAGATGGGGTTGTACCGGAAGAGGAAGGCTATGCGTTGTCTTTAGAGGCACTGGTAACACCGTTGCGTGCCCTCATGGATGATACGTGTGATGTATATCATGAGGTATGGCACCAACGAGTGGACTCTTTGTCTAGTATCACCATGGGAAAGGCATTGTTCGGGTGCTTACCTCGGGTATGTAATATACCGCGACTCGTGGATACCACGGAACTTCCCTGAGTCTTGTGGGTAAAGCGTCTATAGAGTGTAAAACTATTCGAATAGCTGTGTCCACGGTCAAGGACAGTTGGGTCATGCTGCTTAGACTATGTCCAGATGTTTTTGCAAACTTGGTGTGTGTGGGGGGGGGGGAGAGATGAGTATGATACTCGAGAGAAGTCTGAAGACTTGATGTGATGAATGAACATGAGATGTTCAACCCTTGCTTATGATGTTATGTGCAACTTGTTCATATGGATATCTGCCAACTATTGATGCATTCTTATCTAGTTACTTGACCATGTCATTGCATTCAAAATTAGCTTTCTGCAAAATACCTATTACTGCATATCATGCATTGTGATTACCTTGTTCCAAACATGGGTTGTTTGCGAGTACATTCAAACTACACATTGGCTTGCCACTGGTTATTTAATTGGCCAGGCATGGACGAACAGGAGTATGGTGAAGAGTTCATTGGTGACGAACATGCGAACTAGGACACTTCCCAGTGAGAATGCCTGTAGGTTTAAGGCAGATGGCATGGGTTCACGCTTTCGATCAAGATTTCCGCTTCTTGTTCTATTTAAGTATTTTGCCCTAGTGGACCTATCTATGTAAGACTAGACCTTCATGGTCCTTATTTGTGTAAGATGCTAATTGTGGATGTAGGACTCGTGTTATTAAGCTTCTGTGTGTTCAGTGAGCAATGATCTCTGGGATCACTATACACGTGCATTCGGTGATCACAGCTTATGAGCCGGGGTCCCCAATTACTTAGTAGGATAGGTATGGAATAGTTATGAGTGCTTATCTTTTGAGTGGGTGGTGGTCAAGAAGTATATATAGGCATCCCCAAAAATCCAATCGTTACACACAAAATGACCATCTCGGTGACACTGATGTGTTAATCTCGGTGGTACCGTAGTGACCAAAAGTGGCAATTTTGAATCTCGGAAGGACCGATATACAATTCTTTGTTGCACCGACAAGGTGACCAATGGTCAGATTTTCCAATCTCGGTAACGTTGATTCACCATTTTCGGATGGACCAAAAATGTGAACTTGCGTAACAGAATCTTGGCAACCCAACTCGGTGGCACCGAGTGCAGTGTCGGCTGCACCGAAGTGTTAGGGTTTGGTTGAGTCTGTCTAGGGTTTAGAATCGGTGGCACCGGGATAGGAATGTTGGTTGTTCCGATTTTGCATATTTGGCTTAGGACAAACTTTGGTGGGAGAGTTTGTGGATGTTTTGGTGGCTGTCACTTGTGCACGTTTGAGCATATTGTTCACCATAAAAACTTTACCCCCTTTTAATAGTCTTGGCTTTCCTATGGACTCAAAGTGATTTCGCACAAATGTAAAATGTAGAGTCCTCTTGCTTGAAGCTTAGCCAACCTATTTCCTTGCATCTTGGGGTAATTACACAATCCTTTGGCCATCCCTATCATTGAACTTGTCCTGAAATATACTTGGTGGAAACATTGTTCAATGACTTATATGTTGTTATTAATTAGCAAAACCACCAAGGGAGCAAATGTGATTTCACCATGCTCCCCCTCAAGTGGTCCCAGACTGCCGTCACCTTTGACTCGTGGGATCAGCTCAGGTGCTCGTGCATGGCCGCCAAGCTCCCCATGCTGTGCACTCCGACCATCAGCAACGTCCACGTCACCAAGACCCTCAGCGATAGTTGAGTGCAGATCAATGTCCTCCCCATCGATACCTTCGAGATGCTCCAAGTACCATACGATAAGCTCATGCCAACCAAGCCCTTATCGGGAGTCATTGATGGGTCAACCATTCCCATTGGGAAAGTACGCCTGTACGTCACCTTCGGCGGGCATAAGAACTGCCATATCGAGAGCGTCATCTTCGACGTCACACACATCCACCTCTCGTACAATGCGATCCTTGGGTACCCGGACCTTGCTAAGTTTATGACAGCAACACATCACGTCTACAGTGTCCTCAAGATGCCAGGGAGTGGAAGCATCATCACCATCACCTGTGATGAGAAGGATGTCGTCTGCTCCCTCGATCGTGCCTACCGCGCTGCTGCAGCCGAGCGCTCGGATGACGAGGAGGATGCCCAGCCTCATGAGGATGCACGCAAGAGGAAGAAGCAGGTCACCCCCGTGGAGCGCCTGGGGGATGGAACCTCGGGCGGTGGAGCCTCGGGCCCTGCATCCGGGGATGGGGGCCGCACCTTCCTTCGCATAGGAAAGCACACTCGGCGCCCCCCTTGGGTCGGGCTCAGGGGCTTCCACCCTAGAGGCCCCCGGCTTGGCCGTTGAGACAAGGGAGGCATTCGGGCACAATCTAAAGGCGCGTCCTGGCATGCGGCTACCAGGGCCAGAGGCTCGGTGCGAGGTGCAGAGCTCACGAGAGTCAGTCATCAGCGCAATGGAGGACCTTCAAGAGGCACAGGCCGAGCGAAGAAGGGTCTGCCCTGCACCGCTAATCGCAGCCGCCATCGTCGGTCCGGTCGACCAGCCGCGTGCCTGCATCAGCATGTTCGCCATCAACAGGGCCTCATACCAGGGCCTCTTCTGGTGAACACGCGTTAACCATGAGTGGTCATATCCGAACAACTACATCTACATGCCCTTCAGCCAGGCGAATGCCGACATCACGTTCTAGTGCCTCACTCGGGCCATGCTTGCACCTTGCCTGCCAAGACATGACGAGGAGTTGGAGGAGATGCCCGGACCGAGCATTGGTCTCAGGCCTCGGGAGACGACGAGCCCATGAGGGTCGCGCTCGTGGAGGTACAAGATCAGGCTAAAACGGAAGTTTCGGCTCTTCAGCGGCACGATCACCAGGTGAGTTTTGTTGGTCTATGCCATGTAACTTTTTGTCTTGTTCCGTTTATGGGCACCTATCGGGCCGCATCATCCTCACGCGATCAGGGCGTACCCCCGCAGCAGCCGTATTTACCCATATTGCACCAGTTTTACATTCATGTGATCTGTTTCCTAACATTCTCCCTTGTCTTCAAGGCTCCTTGCCGGCGTGAATGTCATCACTCCCGATCAGGTCTCCATTCGGCTGCCTCGTGAGAGGACTAGGAACAGTGTTTGTGCTCGGGTTCGTCCCTGTAACATTGATAAGTCCAGTGGCTGAGCTCTGTCTCGAGGGCCAGCCCCGTTCATGTCATCTCCTGGGGTCACTAGTGCTAGGCCCTCTCAATGGCCCTAGGGAGGATGCCCGGCGTAGGATGCTATGAAGTTTGTGGGACCACGAACGATGCCATCTAAAGAAGACCAAGACACCAACCGCCTTTGAGGTAGGGACCTCGTGAGGCCAAAGCTCCCTTGTGAGCTCCGAGATACACCTCCCAGTTCTGTCCTAGCCACACGTATGAACTCAATGGGTTGTACATGCCCAGAACCCCCCGAGGACGTGGAGGGGTTCCTTCCCACGCAATGTGGAAGCCATAGCTCCGCGTTGGTGGACAATTCAACACTGCCCACCAATGGCTATGCCCATGCAACGTGGAAGCCACAACTCCGTGCTAGCGGACAACACGGTCCACCAAAGATTATGCCCATGCCATGTGGAAGCCCTATGCCCTTTGCTAGGGATAAACAATTGAGGGTGCCCTAGCGGCTGCATCCAACCTCAGGAAAGCTCCTTGCAGCCCTGTTTCGCTGCATTCCATGGTATGTACGCATGAGGGGGCTCCATGGGGGCTACTACCGGGATGGGCCTGGTACACGCCACCTTCCCAGGTCTGCCAAAACTGGTCTTCACGTGCCCCTCTCAGGAAAAGCTGGCGAGGAAAGGTATGGGAGCCGCTCGTACGTCAAGGGGGACTCCTAAGCGTCGCGCATCGAGAGCCTCACTATCCACGTAGCCCCTCACCCCTTGGAACTGTCCTTGGTGATCCGTATGGGACAATGGCGGCTGAGGTATGCATGGGCCCGGGCCTTGCCGACGCAAAGCTCAATGCGCTCTAAAAACGTTGGAGCACGTACGTTAAGGGGGACTCCTAAGCATCACGACTCAGGAGCCTCACTAGCCATGTAGCCACTCACCCCTTGGACCCGTCCTTAGTGATCTAGATGGCCCAACGGCGTCTAAGATATGCGCAGGCCCGGGCCCTGTCGACGCAGAGCTCAATGTGGTCTAAAAAGATCAAGGAGGACACCGGAGCTCGTACGTGAAGGGGGACTCTGGGGCATCGCGACTTAGGAGCCTCACTGTCCACGTAGCCCCTCAACCCTTGGAATGGTCCTTCGTGATCCGGACGGTCCAACGATGGCTGAGGTATGCGCGGGGCTGGGCCCTGCCGACACAGAGCATGATAGCAAGCAAGAAGGAAATAAGGCGGCGAGGGCAATCACGCAGTTCAATAGTTATTAAAGCATTAACAGTTTTTCGCAAATACAAACGATTTTAACACCTCCTCGAGGCACGCTGAACGTTGCAGGAAAGGAACAAGGAAGAGGAATCAGGAGGGGCTCCTGCCGCTGCTCGTCTCATCCGCAGGGAGCTCGTCGTCTACGTCATCGACATCATCTTCTTCACCACTAATCCATGCAGCTTCAGGAGGCGGAGGAACGGCGATGGGGGAGAACTTGTTCACCAGTGCCTCCATGGCTCCCTTCACTACAGTGTAGTGCTACTGCGGACCTCGGGGGCGACCGGACGGATAAAGGAGTCGAAGTCAAACCCTAACTCACGAAGGTGAAGGTGGCTGAAGACGCGTGTCGCAGCGTCAGAAAAGAGGTTGCGACACTCTCTCTCCAAGACCCCCTCCACCTTGACAATGGTGCCCTCCAGCGCCTCAGCAAGCTTTGAAGTGAGCTCTGCGAAGCCATTCTCGGGAGACACCAGGGGCTCCGCAAACCCTTCTCGGTAGACGGAGTGGAGCGCTCGGCGAAGCCTGAGCTCGACCGGGGGAAGGGTGCTGACCTCTGCAGCCTTTCCCTCTTTGGCCTCGGTGAGAGATTTTTCCATGGTCTCGAGCCAGGCCTTCTCTAGCACGGCCTCCCTCTCCTGCAACTCTAGGCGCTCGCGCGCCATAGCACGGTCGGCCTTCGCCTGGGATAGCTCGGAGTCCTGGTCGACAAGCTAGGACTTGCAGGTCCTAAGGGCCTCCCCATGCTGACGCATTTCTTCCTCGAGGGCGGACTTCTCTTCTAGAAGAACCCTCAAGTGGGACTCCACCTCATCATGACGCCCCATGGCAGACGTCGCGTCGGCCACCGCCGCCTCAAGCTGCTTTGGCCGACGCGGCCTCCTTCTCGCTCTTCACCACGACAGCCTCGGGACCTGCGAGGGCGTCCCGAACTTTGCCCAGAGCGGTGAAGTCCCCGTCTAGGACGTCAAGGCACCAAGGCTTCCTCCGGAGGATTCTCCTTCGCGATCACATGCAATGTTCCCGGGGATACAATAGCACAAGGAGAAGGAGGCTCTAGAGAATGCATGGCGACCAAGGGCAATTCGGATGCGAACGGATCGGTGGGCGGCCAGCCCTCCGGAGCTGGCCCTCCGTACAGCATCATCGACCCGGCCTCCAGGACACGGAGAGCACACCAATAGGCAATAGGGGCTTGAAGGTCTCTGCGGCGGTGACCAGGAGGGTTGCCTTGCAAGTCTCCACCCCATCGCCTGCAGCCGCCTTGTCAGGCGACGGCGGCACGATAGGAGCAGGCGGAGCATCGGAAGACGGTTTCGTCTTGACGCCCTCTTTCTTCCTCCTCATCTTCAGTGCAGCGGCATTCCTAGTTACCAGGCAAGGGAAGAATCATCAGCGCAAGCTACTAGTAGGCAGGTAAGGCCGAACTGAGGTACTTACTCTTCAATGTCGAGCCGCTTCCTCTTATTCTCCGCTCTGACAACAATGATGGCACCCTCTCCTCTTTCGGTGAGGGCACCACCACGCCAGGGAGCAGGGGCACTTTGAGCTAGGTCAATCGCTAGAGGGATCATCATGGCCCGGGCTGAGATCCGGGCGGGGGCGAGGATGGCACCCCAACTTCCATGCCGCCAAAGGTTGGACACACCACGGGAGACTCTCCTCCATACTTCTTGGGGGTCGCCAGGCAAGCGGACCGAGTGGCATGAGGGGATGGCCCTAGCCCCCTGGGAACCTTGGCAGGACACGGAGATCCTATGGCAGAAGCTTCACCAGCATCATCGTCATCCGCTAGCTCGCGCGAGAGCACGCTCTGTGGCGGGGGATACGCCTCCGCCAAGTCGTTGTCCACCGTCTTCTCTGAATCCTCCCCGCCCATGGTGTCGTTGGAGGACACCATCATCAAGGAGCCAAGGCCCTCAAGTCAGAAGAGCCCTAGTTCATTGGAGACAGGCACCCTAGTGACCAAATTGGCCATCATTGCGGCGGTACCGCGGGCCACAGGCCTGGAGGAGATCGTTGGGGTCGCCGTTGAGCAGGGTTGCCACGGCTCTGCCCAATTCCTCGAGGGTCATGCGCGCGGACCGAAGCCTAAGGCTGTCGTCGATGCCGTGATAGTCCCACAAGGGCCTGGAGTGAGATTGGAGGGGCGCCAGGCACTCAGTCAAGAAATTCTTCACTATCATCCCCCCAGTCATCTTCCTGGCGTTGATGTTGCAGGAAATCTGCTCCAAGATGGGTTTGGCCCGGGGGTCATAAAGCTTCACGGAGCTCCATGCGGAGGTCTTCTCCGGCAGCCCCTTTTGTAGCTCCAAGAAGGGGGTGGGGCTACCGGGATCCATGAAGACCCAATGATGCCGGTAGTTCTCCACCTTCTTCCCAGCCTTTAATAGCATGTTACCGCTTTGGACCATGACGAAGGAGACGCACGCCGATCACTGAGCACCGAAATGCACGTGCAAGATAAAGAAGTGTCGGAAGAGGGCCACCAAAGGTTACACGCCCACAAAGGCCTCACAGTAAAAGGCGAAGATGGACAAGATCAGGATGGAGTTGGGCTGAAGGTGAAGGGCTTGAATCCTGTAATGGTCGAGGATGGCGGTGAAGAATGTGGAGAAAGGCGGGACGAGCCCGGCGAAGATGCTATGAAGGAAGAACGGACGGGCTGACCTGGACGAGGGCCACCAGTCCAAGGAGCCGCCCTAGATCAAGGTCCGCCCGCACTTGTTGGTCCTATCCACCATCGACGGGAGCACCGGGACAAGGTCTCCGTCCTTGGCAATGGTGTACTCGGAAAGCTCTAGTGAGATGGGAGCAGAGCCTGAGCTCTGGGCCCTAGGCTTCGGTTTGTCGATGGGAGCCATTCGGAAGAAGGACGGAGCGATGCAGGATCTGGAGAGGTCTCAACTAAGGCCGGGATCTAGGAGGAAGAGCAGGCGCACAGAAGAGGAAAGCAGTAATGGCTCAGTGCTAGAAGTCAGGCTTTTGTCTATTCGAGCGGTGGACAAAAGGTCGCCAAAAATCACCCACACGACGTGCACGAGTCCTGGCCCCTCAGGCATTTAGGGCCCGCGGCACCTCTGGCCATCCTCAAGGCTTCGCCCTGAAGCCAGCTCGAGCGTGCCTTGGCCCCGGTGGCTACTGTCGGCGCTCTCGGAACGGGGGTACCTAGACCTGGCACCCTACAGGGCAAGACATGGCCCACATCATCAGCGAGGCTTGGCCTGGCGGGGCTCCACTCGAGACAAGGCCCTTGCGAGGACCCTAGTCTCACGAGAAAGAATGACACCAAGACTAGCAAGGATGGTCCACCTTAGGCCCCCTCCAGAGCAGCGGAGTTCTCTATGCCGAACCTAGCCTCAGGAGTCAAAGATGACACAGGGAAGGACAGGCGGGCGCCAGCGCACCAGGCGGTGCATTTCCCCCTTTGTTGCAAAGGAAGCAAGGACGTATTTCACCAAAGGTTTCCATTCCAGTGCAACAAGTCCACGACCATGGGCCCCACACGATGGAGGTCATTGCCGAGCCCACCACTACATCATCAATAGCTACTTTGTAGGCGAAGACAACCTTTGCACAAGGCACGGATGTACTCGTGTCCCCCTTCAAATTTGGCCATTTTGGGATCCCTTCCCACCATTGTGATAAGGGAAGAGGACCCGCGCCGCTGCTATATATAGAGGCTAGGTCAGCCCATAGATGGAGATCGGATTCACGACTTAGCCACTCGACGAATCACCAGACATGGCAGAGAGACAAGAACACCACTCGACCCCCTCGCGAGGCTCGAGACGACTCTAATAGTTCATCCACCACACCTCCCCGAGAGGCAATACACCAAAGAAGGAGTAGGGTATCATGCTTCAAAGCGGCCCAAACCTGGGTAAACTACCGTGTACATCTTGTTCCTCGTCATCGTGCATCTTTGCCGTGGTATCCATCAAGTAGCGATCTAGGTAGGGCAAGGCCATAGGGGATCTTCTCACACACCCCTGTGTTCGAACCTTGAGGGTTTTGCGGAGCCCAAAATTCGACAAGTACATGCAGGAGAAAATATCATTCTATTATCATCCATTTTCAATACAAAGATGGGATGGAAATTACACCAGAAGAGAACCCTGAGGGAGTCCTAGACTAAGGGGTCCTCAGACCATTAGCCTATCTCACATAGGCCGACCTGATGGGCTGCTCTCTGGCTATCGCAGAAATGGCCTGATACATGGTGACCCTAGGTTCTAGAAGGAAGTCTTGAAGGCGTGTCGTGCACTCTAAGTCAAGATGAGGAAATCGGCATCTCCATCCCTGGCAGGAGACCTATCATGTATAAACCCTAGGTACCCCCGGTGTCTATATAATCCTGGGTTTTTTAGATTGTAGGGCAGAGAAAATCATCTAGGCTTTTAGCTATCCGATCTCGATGTAGATCATCTTTGTAACCTTCATACACATCAATCTTGACCCGAGTTGTCCAAGATTGCTTTCGGCAGCGTCGTGCTGCACGCAGACCCGACCGGCCGTCTTGGCCGGGTCGGGACTTTTTCCGCTGACCAAGAGGTCTGATTCGGGAACCTAGGGTTCTCCGTAGACTCTCTCAGTGATCTTTTGCTCACCGGGGTCGCAATCTCATCTGATGCGCCTGAGGACTCTGAGGCCTTGACTTTGGATTTTGCTCTCAACCCGTCCCATGGGACCAACCCCGATGATGATCTGGCTTTTAGTCCGGATCCAGTCATAGTACCGGGTGGTCGGGGGTCAGCTCCTGCCGAACAGACTGCTTGTGCGGACGCATCACGGGTTAACTCCGAAAGCTCTGGGCAGAATGACCTGATCGAGCTCTCGACACTCAACGAGGCTCTAGATCGGATCCTATCAGTGAAAATCACTGACGACCCAACCCCTATCCATGCTCAGATCGGTCTGAAGGCGGGTCAAGAGGAAGTTTTCATCCCACCCACCTCCCACTTCGTAGCCACTATCGAAGACTTAACTAATATGTTGTACTACGCCTCGAAGGAGGCAGAAGACATGGATGAAGAGGATTGCACTCCCACCCCCGTCAACACTGGGCGATGGATTGCCACCTCCACCTACGACGTCTACATGGTGGATACTCCAGCCGATAAGGGCGAGCACGCACCTAAAAACAATGGCGATAAATTGGGTGAAGAGCCATCAAGGCACCAGAAACGGCGCAAACAATCAAAGGCAAAAGGGAAGGGAACCTATTGCAGACACCGGGGAAAAAACACCCGGAAGACCTCGGTGATCCCGATATCCCTCAGCAGCCGCTAGAGGACCAGGTGAGGCCGGAAGATTGGTGCGACCCCGAGGATCTAAACGATTCCTAGGATGACAAGTACCTCCCCCTGTCGAGGAGGAGGACAGCCTGGAAGCTGAAGACTTGACCATCCCCGAAAACCTTGAGGATCAGTAACGCTGTAGGCAACAGCTTATAGCCTGAAAGCAAAAGAATGGCAACTTAAGGGTGAACAAGATACCCTCAATGATAGATGGACGAGGGTCCTATCAGACGAGGAAGGGTACGGTAGAGGTCTATTGGACCAACCCAAGAGCTATCCACGCCGACGGCTACTGCCGCAGTTCAACGACAAGGTCCCTAATACACTGTCTCCCAAGGACAATCCATACAACCAGCCGAACCGCCCACCCCGAGGACAATATAGGACGGTTGGCAACGCCGGTTATAGTCCGATGATACCCCACAGAAGGGGAAAAGAGCCAATAGAGCCTAAGGACAGGTACGACCTATGACACGACTTGGATTATAGAACAGGCCACACGAGATCTATCTATGGTTCCAGAGGGTACTCCCCCGATAGACGAGACGGATACCCACCTAGGCTCGACCAGAAAAACAGAAGTCAGGAACAATATTTGGCCTGATCAGGCTCCAAGCACAGGCGGGACATAGCCTGGGTCAGAGGCGTTGTCGACCTGATACGTCTCCAATGTATCTATAATTTTTGATGATGGCATGCTATTATATTATCTGCTTTGGATGTTTTATATGCATTAATATGATATTTTATATTATTTTTGGGACTGACATGTTAATCTAGAGCCAAGTGCTAGTTTCTGTTTTTTCCTTGTTTTTGAGTTTGGCAGATATGGAATATTAAACGGAGTCAAAACAGAATAAAACCTACGGAAGGAATTTTTCTAGAAGGAAACAAGTCATCCAAGCTTGGAGTGCACGTTAGGGGAGGAGCCAGGGCGCCACAAGCCTGCTAGGCACGGCCCCCCTGGCCACGCCTAGCAGGCGTCGCCTCCTGGCAGATCTCCTAACCCTAATTCTTGGTCTATAAATACCCAAATATTCCCCAATACCAAGAAGAGCCACGCAAATACTTTTCTGCCGCTGAAACCTCCGTTCCCGAGAGATCTAATCATGGAGCCTTTCCAGTAATCTGTTGGACGGGGTTTCGATCATGGAGGGTATCTACATCAACACTGTTGCCCCTCCGATGATGCATGAGTAGTCCACCACAGACCTACGGGTCCATAGCTAGTAGCTAGATCGCTTCTTCTCTCTCTTTGATTTTAAATACCATGTTCTTCACGATCTTCATGGAGATCTATCCGACGTAATCCTCTTTTGTGGTGTGGTTGTCAAGATTCGATGAATTGTGAGTTTATGTTCAGATTATCCATGAATCTTATTTGAATCTTCAATGATTTCTTATATGCATGATTTCATATCCTTGCAATTCTCTTCGAGTTATTGGTTTGGTTTGGCGAACTAGATTGGTAATTCTCGCAATGGGAGAAGTGCTTGGTTTTGGGTTCAATCTTGCGGTGTCCTCACCGAGTGACATAGTAGGGGTAGCGAGGTACGTATTGTATTGTTGCCATCAAGGGTAACAATATGGGGTTTTCATTATATTGCTCGTGTTTATCCCTATACATCATGCCATCTTTCTTAATGCATGACTCCATTGTTCATGAACTTAATACTCTAGATGCAGGTAGGAGTCGGTCGATGTGTGGAGTAATACTAGTAGATGCAGAATCGTTTATGTCTAGTTGTCACGGATGTGATTCCTATATGCATGATCATTGGCTTGGATAACTACATGATTATTCGCTTTTGTATCAATTGCTTGATAGTAATTTGTTTACCCACCATGATGTTTTCCTTCAAGAGAGAAGCCTCTAGTGAAACCTATGGACCCCAGGTCTATTTTCCATCATATATTTTCATATCTATACCTTGCTGCAATTTATTTACCTTTCACTTTTCGCACTGGTTACATCTATCTCTATCGGATCTAATCCTTGCAAATAATTGTGAAGGGATTGACAACC
This sequence comes from Hordeum marinum, assembly GCA_022496015.1. Classification (NCBI taxonomy): domain Eukaryota; kingdom Viridiplantae; phylum Streptophyta; class Magnoliopsida; order Poales; family Poaceae; genus Hordeum; species Hordeum marinum. The sequence goes on from CM039673.1 coordinate 252,772,158, forward strand.
CCTTTATAGCGTTGGGTGCAAGAGTTTTATTGTTTGAGTAAGTGCCACCATTGGTGACTTGATTGTTCCTCCTATTGGATTGATACCTTGGTTCTCTACAACTGAGGGAAATACTTATCTAGTTCGTTGCATGTCCCTTTCAACTTCAAGGGAAAACCAACGCATGCTCAAGAGGTAGCACCACCCACTGTGCTTCACCGACAAGGTGATGCAGCATCAGTTCCCAGAAGGGTTTAAACCCATGAACATAGAGCAATTCGACGGGATGACTGACCCATCCGCTTGGATCGAGGATTTCCTCCTCCACATTCACATGGCAAGAGGAGATGATCTCCATGCCATCAAATACCTGCCCCTAAAACTCAAAGGGCCAGCTCGACACTAGCTAAACAGTCTCCCCGAGAATTCAATCGTCCGTTGGGAGGAATTCGAGGAGACATTCTGATCTAACTTCCAGGGCACCTATGTATAACCACAAGACTCTTCTGACCTAAGTAACCATCATCCAAAAGGCATGATAGTCAGCTCGGCAATTTTGGAATTGGTTCTTAACCAAGAAAAACCAGATTGTCGATTGACCAGATGCTGAGTCAATAGCCTCTTTCAGGCAAAATATTTGGGACGAATGGCTGGCTTGCGAGCTCGGTCAAGACAAGCCTAAGACCATGTCCTCCCTTACATCACTCATGACCCGCTTTTGTGCACGCGAGGACAACTAGATAGCTAGACGAAGCCACAACCCCAAAGACCCTGACACCTTCGAAGCCCGGGGTGGAAATGGTGTCGCGGTGTGCTTTCGGGGACGATCGCGGCCCCACCTGGGCAGCGGTGAGGCATGGTTCTCCTGAGAGGCCTTCGCCTTATCGGGGGCGGAGAGCTTCCTCACGGAAGCCATGATTGGGAGGATGGTGGCTTGGAAGTTGGGAGGCAAAGAGGACGAGGGTATGTTTAGGGATTTCTTGCCCTCGCCTGCTTATTTGTGACCAGGGGCCAACCGGTGCCCCCTCGTGCCTCGGGAGGCATGCAGGTCACATCCGCATGGCCCAAGGAGAAAATGTCGAGGCAGCAGCAGCATTCAAGGAAGGGCAATGATGGCTGGCGCTAGACACGTGCGTCACATCAGTTTGACTTGGGGTGGTTCTTGACGCCTTCGGGGAGCGGGGGCATTGCCGCCTAGGCATTCGATGCGTGTAAAGCCTAGCCCATAGGCGTTTTGGGCCCGCGACATTTCGGGACGTCTACAAAGGCTTCGCTGGGAAGCCAGCTCGGGCGTGCCTTGGGGCCGGCTGGGAGCGGAGGTACCCAGACCTGCCTGCCTGCGGTCCAGGACATGGCCCACCTCGTCAGCCAGAAATGGCCTGGCGTGGCTCCACTCAATACAAGGCCCTCGGGAGGACCCCAGGCTCGCGAGGAAGAACAACACCATGACAAGCAAGGATGGGCCTCCTCGGGCCCCATACGAAGGAGCGGAGATCTCAATGCAGAACCCGACCTCAGGAGTCAAAGATGACGCAGGGAAGGACAGGCAGGCGCCAGCGCGCCAGGCGGTGCAGTTTCCCCTTTGGTGCAAAGGGAGCAAAGACGTACACGGGTTCCCGAAGAACCTCCCAAAGGTTTCCATTCCAGTGCAACAAGACCACGACCACGAGCCCCGCGGGGCCGATGTCATCGCTGAGCCCACCTCTCCATCAACGACAACTACTTTGCAGGCAAAGACCACCTTTGGACAGGGCGGGGATATAATCCTATCCCCCTTCAAATTTGGCCGTTATGGGATCCCTTCCCACAATTGTAATAAGGGAAGAGGACCCTTGCACTGCTATATATAGAGGCTAGGCCACACCATAGGAGGCTAGGACGATCCGACGGAACCACTTGACGAACCACAAGACAAGGCATAGAGCCAGGAACACCCCTAGGGCACAATCGCGAGGCTCAAAACCACTGTAATAGTTCATCCACCACACCTCCCCAAGAGGCAATCCACCAAAGAAGGATTTGGGGATTAAGCTTCCCAGGGGCCCGAACCTGGGTAAACCACTGTGTTCATCTTCTTCCTCGTCATCATGCGAGTCCGTCGTAGTAACCATCGAGTAGCGAGCTAACTAGGTAAAAGCTGTAGGGGATCTAAGCACACACCCTTGTGTTCGAACCTTGAGGGTTTGCAGAGCCCGAAATCTGACAACATGCATATCAAATATACTTTTGTCGACGTTGCCAACCTTCTTATCTAGCAAGTATGTAGGGTAGTTCTGCTCTAGTGATTGTTCCCCTCATAGTAGAAGCTCTTAGTCTAAGGTTTGTGTTAAGCCTTAGGTTTCTTCAATTGAGCAGCAACTAGCTTGCCAATCATGAAGGTTCCCTTCTTACCCTTGCCCTTCCCAAAACTAGTGGTTTTACCAACCATCAACACTTGATGCTCCCTCTTGATTTCTACCTTCGAGATAACAAAAGATCATGAAGAGCTCATGGGATCATCCATCCCTGGCATGTTATAGTTCATCACGAATCTCTAGTAGCTTCGTGGCAGTGATTTGGAGAACTATATCAATCACTATTTTATCTGGAAGATCAACTCCCACTAAATTCAAGCGACTGTAGCACTCAGAAAATCTGAGCACATGCTTACTGATTGAGCTATTCTCCTTCATCTTGCAAGCAAAGATCTTTGTTGGAGGTCTCATACCTCTCAACACGGGCATGAGCCTGAAATCCAATTTGAGGTCTTGGAACATCACATATGCTCTGTGATGTTCAAAACGTATTTGGAGCCTCAATTCTAAGCCGTAATGCATGATGCATTGAACTATCAAGTAGTCATCATAACGTGCTTGTAAGATGTGCATGACATCCACAAATGCCGTTTCAGGGGGTGGCGCACCGAGCGGTGCATTAAGGACATAAGCCTTCTATGCAGCAACTGAGGACAATCCTCAAATCACGGACAAAAAGTCCACATAATTCTACAACCATCTTTAAACTTACTTTTTCTCTAGGAACGTGTCAATAAAATAGGGGACCTACATCGCGAGCTATCTACAACATAATTTGCAAAGACACTTTGCCTATGTTCATGATAATGAGTTAGATTAATCATATTACCTAAGAACTCCCACTCAAATTGACATCCCTCTGGTCATTCGAGTGATACATGATCCAAATTTACCAACCCAAGTCCGATCATCACGTGAGATGAGGTGGTTTCAATGGTGAACATCTCCATGATGATCATATCTACTATATGACTCATGTTCGACCTTTCGGTCTCTTGTGTTTTGAGTCCATGTATGTACATGTTAGGCTCGTCAAGTTTAACCCGAGTGTTCTGTACGTGCAAAACTGGCTTGCACCCGTTGTATCTGAACATAGATTCTATCAAACCTGATCATCACATGGTGCTTAGAAACAACGAACTTTCGCAACGGTGCACACTCGGGGAGAACACAATTTTATCTTGAATTTTAAGTGAGGGATCACCTTATAATGCTACCATCGTCCTAAGAAAAACAAGGTGCATAAATGGATTAACATCGCATGCAATTCATAAGTGACATGATATGGCCATGAACTTGTGCTTTTTGATCTCCATGTTGAAATCATCTGTATGATCTCGATTGGCACCGGCATGACACCATGATCTCCATCATCTTGATCTCCATCAACGTGTCTCCATGAGGTTTTCGTGCCAAATGTTGCTTCGACGACTATTGCTAACTCACAGCGACGAAATAAAGCAAAGAATGGCGAAAATAAATTAAAGACAACTGATACGTCTCCAACGTATCTATAATTTTTGATTGTTACGTGCTATTATATTATTTGTTTTGGATATTTCATATGCATTAATATGCTATTTTATATTATTTTTGGGACTAACCTATTAATCTAGAGCCTAGTGCCAGTTTTTGTTTTTTCCTTGTTTTTGTTTATTGCAAATATGGATTATTAAACGGAGTCCAAACGGAATAAAATCTTCGGAATAATTTTTGTTGAACCAGAAGCAACCCAGAAGACTTGGAGATGAAATCAGGAGAGCAGCCGTGTAGCCACAAGCCACAGGGCGCGACCTAGGGGGGCGCCCCCTGGCTTGTGAGCCCACGGTAGCTCCCCCAACCCTATTTCATGGCCTATAAATTCAGAAATATACCCTATATACAAGAGGGAGACACGAAAACACTTTTCCTTCGCTAGGAGCCTCGGTTCCCGTGAGATCCAACCTTGGAGCCTTTTTCAGTAATTTGCCGGAGGGGGATTCGATCATAGAGGGCATCTACATCAACTCCATTGCCCCTCCGATGGTGCGTGAGTAGTTCACCATAGACCTTTGGGTCCATAGCTAGTAGCTAGATGGCTTCTTCTCTCTGTTTGCTCTTCAATACCATGTTCTTCATGATCGTCATGAAGATCTATCTAATGTAATACTCTTTTGCGGTGTGTTGGTCGAGATCCAATGAATTGTGGGCTTATGTTCAGATTATGTATGAATATTATTTGAGTCTTTTCAGAATTCTTATATGCATGATTTCATATCTTTGCAAGTCTCTTCAAGTTATGGGTTTGGTTTGGCCAACTATATTGGTAATTCTTGTAATAGGAGAAGTGCTTAGTTTTGGATTCAATCTTGCCGTGTCCTCACCAAGTGACAAAGTTGGGGTAGCGAGGCACGTATTGTATTGTTGCCAACAAGGATAAAAAGATAAGGTGTTCATCATATTTCTTGAGTTTATCACTCTACATCATGTCATCTTGCCTAATGTGTAACTCTGTTCTTCATGAAGTTAATACTCTAGATGCAGGCAGGAGTCAGTCGATGTGCGGAGTAATAGTAATAGATGCAGAATCATTTCGGTCTACTTGACATGGACGTGATACCTATATGAATAACCTTTGCCTTGAATATCTTCGTAATTATTCGCTTTTCTATCAATTGCTCGACATTAATTTGTCCACCCACCGTAATACTTGCCATCATGAGAGAAGCCTCTAGTGAAACCTATGGCCCTTGGGTCTATTTTCCATCTTATACTTTCAGATCTAAAACGAAAAATACCAAAAATACCTTGCTGCGTTATTTTTAACTTTTTTTTACTTTCCGTTCAAGCAATCTATTATATCTATCTTTATCAGATCTCATCCTTGCAAGTAACCGTGAAGGGGTTGATAACCCCTTTATAGCATTGATAAAGGTGTTTGATTCTTTGTGTAGGTACATCTATTGGGGACTTGCTTGTGTCTCCTACATGATTGATACCTTGGGTCTCAACAACTGAGGGAAATACTTATCTACTTTGCTGTATTTGTGGCGCCGTTGCCGGGGAGGATACACATCAGGCCTACCAAGTACCCATCACAAAATCATCTCTTGCATTTAATTTATTTGCCATTTGCCTCTCGTTTTCCTCTCCCTCACTTCTAAAATGATTTTTATAAAATATCAAAAAAATTCCTTTTTATTTGCCCTTCTTTCGTTTGCCTTTTGTTTGCTTGTGTTGCCATGTCCTTCTATTTGCTTGCATCTTCACTTATGAAAAATCAATTTGTATGAATCCTAAATTATGACAAACCAATTGCTAGTGACTTGAGTTCACTTGATTATCTCTATGAAGTTTTGTTTGAAAATCAAAAATCTGAATTTTTTGATGAATTGTTGAAAGAAGAAATTTGTAAGGAGATTCATGATAGTTCCTTGAATGAAAAGCATGATTGCCATGTTGATAGTATGAATTCTCTGAATATCCATGATGCTAATGATATAAAAAACCACAAGCTTGGGGATGATATGCTTGATGAAGATGATACTTTTTGTTCCCCAAGTTTTGGTAATGACATGTATGCTATAATTGATCATGAAAAGAATGCTTTGTGTGATAGTTATATTGTGAGATTCCTTCATGATGATACTGAAAAATACTATGATAGAGGAACATATGCTTTTACATATTGGAATAATATCAAGTTTCCTCTCTATGTGTTCAAAGTTTGGAAGTTATGCTTGTTTTGCCTTCCTATGATAGTTGATTTTTGTTCCCATAATTTGTTTGCTCACAAAATCCCTATGCATAGGAAGTGTGTTAGACTTAAATATAATTGTAATGTGATTCATGATGTTCTTATTATTGCAAATAGGAATTATGTGCCCGTAGATTTCATTGTTCTTGATATAGATTGCAATCATACATGTCCTATTATTCTTCGTAGACCTTTCCTTAGAACGATTGGTGCAATTATTGATATGAAGGAAGGGAATATTAGATTCCAATTCCCATTAAGGAAAGGCATGGAACACTTTCCTAGAAAGAAAATAAAATTACCTTATGAATATATGATGAGAGCTACTTATGGATTGCATACCAAATATGACAATACCTAGATCTATTGCGTGTTGCCTAGCTAGGGACGTTTAACAATAGCGCTCATTGGGAGACAAACCAATTTTACTTTTGCTTTCTGTTTTTGTTTCTGTTTTGGTGTGTTATGCACATTATTAATTCTGTAATAATTGTGTTTTCTTGCTTAAATTAGTGTTTGAGCCAAGTAAGACCTTTGGGATGGTCTACGGTGTTTGCAATTTGATTTTGCTGAAAAACACAAACTTTTGCGCTCAGTCCAGAATTTTTATCAATTCAATGGAACTTGATTTTGATTTGCAATTTTTACAAAAGATTGATATACAAATTTCCCTGAATTACCTAATTGTTCAGAATTTTTAGAGTTACCTGTCGGGACCCCGATCCTAAGCCATAAGAATCTAGCCTGTAACACATCACATCACTTTGCGGTCTCACGCACGGTTATCTCCATGGCTACCACCTTACCTGGGCCGGGACTGTTTCTGTCTTTTGACTCACGTATGTGAATGTGTCGCTAGCATTCAAATGTCAAAGAACCTGGGCCGACCTGACTAGTTGTAGAACCAAAGTGGCACATCCGTACAAGGACAGGCATACGTAACCCCGCAATGCAGGTGTCGATCTCTAGCGTGTGTAGACGATTCATAGCAAGCTACAAGGACTCCATTACACTACAAGACATTTCCCCAAAGGGACAGACACAGCAGCAAACAAGGATACATGTTGGTCAATCAATGTGTCCGGAGCAGTAGCAAGCTACCAAGGCTCGATGGAAGCACAAAGAGGCAGTTCCCCGTAAAGAGTACTACTAAAGGCACACAACTAGGTGTCGGATCCCATACATACTGTTGCACGTCACACGTACGCACGACAAGCCCGATATGCATAGATATAGCTATGGCATCACAACATAATCATACAACATTACAACATTTAATTAAAAGGCTCGGAAGAGCCAATACAATAAGATGTTACAAACAGGGGTATCAAGACCCAACATTCAGAGCATTCAAACAAGCAAGCGGAAGTTAAACATGTCTGGGTACAGACATCTACAAAAGTGGCTGGAGGAGCCTGAAAAGCTACACGACCCTACCAAAGGAACCAGACCTCTGTCTCGGATTCCGAATCTAATCCGATCAACATCGAACTTCACGTCAAAAATACCACTAATGAGACTGACGTCTCTTCTGCAAAAACATAAATTAAGCAAACGTGAGTACAAGAGTACTCAACAAGACTTACATCAGTACTAACTACATATGCATCAGTATCAATGAAGGGGGGTTGTGGAGTTTAATGCAGCAAGCCAGCTTTGACTCTTGGCTAACCTATACTACGACTACAAGTGATTTCTTTGAGGTGGGATAGCGCACATGAGTCCACATATTCACCAATCAATACACCACTATGGATCCACTTTCGTCTCCCTACGAGAAGGCCATCCATAGCACTCATGCTTATCTTGCGCATTTTAGAGTATCCACTTCAAGTTTTCTATGAACCACATAAGTTCTCCAAGTAGTCCATATCCGAGGACGCGGCTATTCGAACAGATTATTTCACCCTGCAGGGGTACACTTCTTCACACATGCTCTCGCCACTTATCACCATATGCACGTAATGCATCTCGGCAACCTTCAAGCGGAAGCACTGGCGTGGGCGTCGGCCATGACCGTCAACGACGCAAGACCCTAGTCCAGGTTTATCGCCTATTTGAGACTGAACCCGCACGAAGGTCCAGCTGAAGTTTACGCTACGGCCTCAAACGATGTGCACAGGGTTCCCAAGCCCACCGTTCGGGTGCCACTTGGTACACCGTGCCATTGTGCCTATACCGCATCACAGCCCACCCCGTCGGGCAGTGCTATGCACGGCCGCCATCACTTTTCCTACAAACACCAGAAACTAGTTGCGACTCCTGGACAAAGGACTAGACGATTAATAAGTCAAGAGGTGTCGAGTTACCAGAGCCCAATGTGTGGTAGTAACTGTCTTGGATCACAAACACAGAACTCAATTCTTAAGGTTGGTCCCAATGAGACAACCCATCATGTACTCCTACATGACCTCTCATCGCTACCTTTACCAAATCATGTTCATACACTTAGCTCTCACATAGTAGGACATGAATACTGCCATTCAGATCCATCACCCAGATGTATCAGACCTGACACGACACGACTCTAAGCATAGCAGGCACAGTAGGTAAATAAGCATAGATGAGTAACCATAACAAGGCTCAAGCAGTTGCCACTCATGTTAAGTGGTTTCAACTATTTACTGTGGCAAAGACAAGTCATGCAAAGGAATGGGTTCAACTATCGAGAATAGGTAACAATTGAATCGTTGTTGTCCTAAGGCAATAAAAGAGAGCAGGAGCGAGAGAGTGAATTCTATTAGTATTCTCAAGGGGGGTTTGCTTGCCTGACAGTTCTGAAGATATTACTTCTCTTCATTAGTGTCAACGTTCACATCATCAGAACCAGCGTCTACCGAGAGGTAACAACCACCGACAAACACAAAGGAACAACATTCAACGCAATGCAACAAACATGATGCATGATATGACAAGTTAAAGTACTGATTTGACCTAGAGGGGTAATTAGCCAAGTTGGTTGAAGTGGAATTCAAACAAGTTTGAATTCCAACTCCAAATGATATTTCCTATATTAACCTAATCATAAAATGTCCTACTTGCTGATGTTAACTTGGTCAAACATGCATGATAATGGCATAAACAGATTCATTGGATTTTTTTGATCACTTTTCATATATAAATTATTTTCATCTGAGTTATAGATTATTTTCTATGAATTTTTGAAGTTTATAATAATTTCCAGAATTTCTAAATTATTTTTATTATAAAAAATTAACTACTGCGTCAGCCTGACGTCATCATGACGTCAGTAGGTCGGCTGACCCGGTCCAGGTCAAACCTAACGTGTGGGGTCCACACGTTAGTGACACTGGATATTTAACCGGGGTTAATTAAACTAATTATTTAACTAACACGCATTGGGGCCCACTAATAGTGGCTAATTAGTTTAATTAATCAAATTAGTTAATATATAATCTTAACCAAAAATTACAGGGGTTGGCCTCACCTGCTAGTGACCCAAGGGAGGTCAAATCTAGCCGGTGGGGGTCAAACCCGCCGGCGTTTAGCCACCGGCGAGGCCAAGCACGGTGGAGGTGCTCGGAAATGGGCTACAGGTCATGGTTTTGGGCGCGGTTTGGCTCTACAGAAAGCAGGCGCTCGCGCGCATCCAGTGTAGCAAGCGGCAGCAGCTAGGGTGCACTACAACGATGGCGGCGACAGCATCCGCAGCGGCCGGAGGTTCCGGGTCCGATGGAATCAGGTTAGAGCATGGAACGACCATGGGGAAGGGGGAAGAGGGAGAGGTTCACGGCGGTTTGCTTGGTGCAGTCGGCAAGCTCGGGGACCGTCAGGACGGAGCAAATCGACGGCGGCAGTCAACGGAGCCGGAGGTCGGGTCCGGGGGAAGAGGAAGCAGAGCGAGAGGGAGAAAGAGGTCAAGGGGGAAGAGAGGGAGCTCCACGCGTCTCCTAGGCAGGCTGGAGGGCGCGGAAGTCGCGTGACAGCGTGAAGCAGGAGGTGGTCGCACCTCCTGTGCGTGCGCCACGTCCCTATCCTCCTGGCAGAGGAGGAAGATGACCTTCTCGCCCCTGGGCTGGGCCTCTTCTCACTAGGTAAAGCCCAGGTACCTATTTCCCCCTTTTTTGTTTTTTCTATTTTGTTTCATTTTGTTTTGATTTGATTTCAACATCTAACAATTTTATAAACCCTTCTGAAAATATTTATGTGGTCTATTAGAATATATTCAGAACCACTTACCAATTTTCAGAATTGTTGGATCAATATTTCTATAATTAGTAAATATAATCCAATGCAAATAATTGTTTGATTGATTCATAATCCCAATATAAAATGTTTCTATGATTCTAAAAATATTGGTTTAGGTTTCCCCTCTTGCCAATATTTTCACAAAAGAACAGGAACATTTTCTTGGAGTTATTTGAGGTAATTTTATGTTGGTCGTTTTCAGAACTTTGTTGATTTATGAAATTTTCCAAAATGTTTGTGAAAATATAGTGCACCCCTGGCATGTTGTTGCCAACATTTATCAGAGACGGGGGGGGGGACATTTTTAGAGAGCATTTTGAATGATTGAAAATTCAATTGTTGGAATTTTGTTTATTCAATGAGGTGCTAGGGTTTGACATCCCCATTTCAAATTCAGTTGAATTTAAACATGATGACATGAAGCACATGATGATGTTGATGCAAACAATTTCAAGCAATTTCTAGGGCTGTGACATTACCGAAGTATTCAAAGTCTACAGATTGCTACAGACTATTCTGTTTTGGACAGATTCTATTTTCTTTGTGTTGTTTGCTTATTTTGATGTATCTATGGGTTGTATCGGGGGGTATGAACCATGGAGAAGTTCGAATACAGTAGGTACTACACAAATATAAATAAAGAATGAGTTCACAACAGTATCTATGTGGTGATTTAATTTTCTTATACTAACGGATCTCATGAGTTTTCTGTTGATTTTGTGTTGTGAAGTTTTTAAGTTTTGGGTGAAGATTTGATGGACTATGGAATAAAGAGTGCAAAGAGCCTAAGCTTGGGGATTCCCAAGGCACCCCAATACATATTCAAGGATACCAAAAAGCCTGAGCTTGGGGATGACCCTGAAGGCATCCCCTCTTTCCTCTTCAATCCATCGGTAAATTTACTTGAGGATATATTTTTATTCACCACATGATATTTGTTTTGCTTGGAGCGTTTTGTATGATATGAGTCTTTGGTTTTTAGTTTTCCACAATCATCCTTGATGCACACATATTTTGAGAGATACACGCTGAATCATGAATGTATAAGAATACTATGTGCTTCACTTATATCTTTTGAGCTAGGCAATGTTGCTCTAGTGCTTCACTTATATCTTTCTATAGCATGGTGGTGTTATATTTTATAGAAATTATTGAACTCTCGTACCTCACTTATATAATTTTGAGAGTTTCTTAAAATAGCATGGTAATATTTTTAGGTTATGAATTTAGTCCTAATATAATGGGCATCCAAGAGGGATATAATAAAAACTTTCATATTAAGTGCATTGAATACTATGAGAAGTTTGATTCCGTGCATATAGTTTTGAGAAAATAGAGATGGTAATACGAGAGTCATGCTACTGAGTAGATGTGAATTGGAATAGATAGTTGTGTTAAAGTTTGTGATTCCCGTAGCATGCACGTATGGTGAACCGTTATGTAACGAAGGTGGAGCATGATTTGTTTAATGATTGTCAACCTTTGTGTGAGGGTCGGGAGCGCGTGATGGTTAACTCCTACCAACCTCTCCCCCAGGAGCATGTGTCTAATGCTTTGTTTGATAACTAATATACTTTTGCAATAAGTATGTGAGTTCTTTATGAATAATGTCGAGTCCATGGATTATACGCACTCTCACCCTTCCACCTTTGCTAGCCTCTCTAGTACCTCGCAACTTTCACTGATACATCAAACCCTCCTTCCTCAAAACAGCCACCATACACTTTCCTCAAAACATCCACCATATCTACCTATTATGGCATTTCCAAAAATACCAAAAATACCTTGCTGCATCTTTTTACCTTTTTTACTTTCCGTTCAAGCAATCTATTCTATTTATCTCTATCGGATCTCATCCTTGCAAGTAACCGTGAAGGGATTAACAACCCCTTTATAGCGTTGGGTGCAAGTGTTTGATTCTTATCTCATCATGTAACTGGCCATATCACATCACAACACACCCTGCAAAAACAAGTTAGGCGTCCTCTAATTGTTGTTGCATGTTTTACTTGGCTGCTACGGGTATCTAGGAAGAACGATTCTTACCTAAGCAAAAAGCACAACGGTGATACCCAAATTTATATTCAACCTTCTCAAGGACCGCCTCAATCAAATCTGATCCAAGTAGAGTAGGAGAGACACACACCTGCCAGCCATATTTATGCAACAAAGTCACATGGTTGATGGAACCGGTCTCTCGTAAGCGCACGAGTAAGGTGGTCTGAGATCCTTCATCCCACAATACCGCTGAATCAAGAAAAGACTAAGGGAGGAAGCAATCTGAATATCAATGCCCACAAATTCCTTTGTGTTCTACTCAAGATCTCATCTATGCATAGACCTGGATTTGATACCACTATTGGGGAACGTTGCATGCGAAACAAAAAAATTCCTACGCACATGCAAGATCTATCCATGGTGATGAGCATCTATGAGACGGAGAGTGGATCTGCATACCCTTGTAGATTGCTAAGCGGGAAGCATTAAGAAACGTGGTTGGTGTAGTCGAACATCTTCGCGATCCCATCAAGAGTCTCCCCGTGATCACATTATGGTCCTTCCGATCTAGCGCTGAACGGTCGACACCACCATGTTCAGCAGACATACAGCTCGAAGATCATCTCCGTCTTCTTGATCCAGCAAGAGGGGGCAGAGAGGTAGATGAGATCTTTGGCAGCGTGACGGCATGGCGGCGGCGATGGTGGAGCTGATCCGGCAGAGCTTCGCTAAGCGGCACCGAATCAATCTACTAGAGGAGAAGCAATCTGGGAGGGAGGAAAGGTTGTACCATGGATGACCTCCTTGCTCTCTCATATATAGAGGGAGGGGTGGGGTGCCCAATCCCTAGGGTTTCCCCCTTGGAGCGGTGGCCAAGGGTGGACGTGCCCTAGGGTGGCATGCCACCCAAGGAAAGGTGGCGCCACCCTAGGGTTAGCCCTCCCACCACCTCTCAGCCACATTGACGCTTGTGGGAGGGGCGGCCATCCCACCAGGGGCTGGTGTGCCAGTTCTCATAGCCCATGGGGCCCTTTGAGGCTAGTGAGCCCTTCCGATGGACCCCTGGAACCCTCCCGGCACCCTCGGTGCGCTACCAGTGACGCACGAACCTCTCTTGGTGATCAACACAGAACTTCATATATATGAATATTTACCTCCGAACCATTCCGGAACTCCTCCTGATGTCCAGGATCTCATCCGGGACTCTAGACAACCTTTGGTCACCAACATACATAACTCAATACTACCGAAACATCACCGAACCTTAAGTGTGCATACCCTGCGGGTTCGGGAACTATGTAGACATGACCGAGACACCTCTATGGTCAATAACCAATAGCGGGACCTAGATGGCCATATAGGCTCCTACATATTCTACGAAGATCTTTATCGGTTGAACCTCTATGTCAAGGATTCAGATAATCCCGTATGTTGTTCCATTTGTTCTTCGGTATGTTACTTGCCCGAGATTCGATCGTCGATATCTCTATAGCTAGTTCAATCTCGTTACCGGCAAGTCTCTTTACTCGTTCCATAATACAAGATCATGTGGATAACATATTAGTCACTTTGCTTGCAAGGCCTGTTGTGATGTTGTATTACAGAGTGGGCCCCAAGATACCTCTCCGTCACACGAAGTAACAAATCCCAGTCTTGATCCATGCCAACCCAACAGACACCCTCGGAGATACCTATAGAGCACCTATATAGTCACCCAGTTACATTGTCACGTTAGATACACACAAGGCATTCCTCTAGTGTTAGGGATTTGCATGATCTCATGGTCATAGGAACGGATACATTGACATGCAGAAACCGTAGCAATAAACTCACACGATCATATGCTACGTTTATAGTTTGGGTCTTATCCAACACATTATTCTCCAAATGATGTGATCCCGTTAACAAATGACATCTCATGTCCATGCCCAGGAAACCTTGACCATCTTTGATCAACGACCTAGTCTACTAGAGGCATACTAGGGACACAGTGTTTGCCTATATACCCACACATGGATTTGAGTTTCCAATCAATACAATTATAGCATGGATAATAAACAATTATCATGAACAAGGAAATTTAATAATACCTAATTTATTATTACCTCTAGGGCATCTTTCCTACAGTTCCCTGGAGAGGTAAAGACTGTGAACATGATATATGCCACTCACATACCCAGAAAGCAGAGGAAGCGTGCCCTTCTAGTGGTCTACGCTGTAGATCCGGTAGCCCCTAAGTACAACCATGGTCGGCATACCCGATCACCTTTGATCGACGAGACCATCCGACCAGTATCCGCTATGGGGGTTCTGCTTCCCTCGTCCTAGACCCCATTATCGATGGGTATCACCTCACTAAAGTCCCAATGGACGGAGGAAGTAGCATTAATATGATTTACTCAGACACGGTGAAAAAGATGGGTATAGATCCATCAAGGATCAAACCTATCAACACTGCCTTTAAAGGAGTGATCCGAGGTGTCGAAGCCCGGTGCACAGGCTATGTGATCCTGGAAGTAGTTTTCAGTTCGCTCAACAACTTCTATAGCGAGGAATTGATCTTCGACATTGTCCCTTTCCATAGCAGTTATCGCACCCTACTGGGCCGCACAACGTTCGCTCGCTTTAACGCCATCCCACACTATGAATACCTCAAGCTCAAGATGCCCGGGCCCAAGGGGGTCATTACTGTCAATGGCAACACAGAGTGTTCCCTCCAAACTGAGGAACATGCATTGGCCCTAGCGGCCGAATTCCATTATGATGACGATCGACCAACACTGAAATCTTCCATAAAGGCATGTAATGTTGACAAACGAGCTTGGTCTTATTCCGAATTCTCGGAATCTTCCTCTCCCTAGAAATAGGGACACACTCCTTGTTGCACAGCACTAGCGCCCGTCAAACATTTGTCAAGACGACACAACTTAGCACTCAAGATTCCATGGGCAGCAGTGAGGAACAACTATCAAAGGGAAATTGTTCAGCGGGACAGAATAACTACCAGTACATGTCCTCGAACAAACCACAGGTACCATCAAGGACCTGCTAAAGCGTAAAGCTCATACTTCGGTAACTACAAAGATTCACAGAAAGAAGCTACTATCTCAGAGTCAAGTCCATATTTAGTGCTAAATTCATGAAAATCATCGTTATCTACAAAGGATTTAACACAATCAAACTTAAGGTTTATAGTTGAGTCCTTACCTTCATCGAGTTCCCAATCTTTAGAGTTGTGTTTAATTATTTCCAATAAATCCCATTGCAAGTCAACATGTTTCTTCGTATAGGAACCAATACAAGTAGTATCGAGCATGGATTAATCATTATGAGAAAGCCGAGCATAAAAATTCTGAATAATAATTTCTCTCAAGAGCTCATGATTGGGGCATGAATATAACATTGAATTAAGCCTTTCCCAAGCTTGAGTGATTCTTTCTGCTTCACGAGGCCAAAAATTATAGATATAATTCCGACCACGATGAACTAGATGCATAGGATAGAACTTCTGATGAAACTCCATTTTCAATCGGTTAGATCCATGATCCAATATCATCACATATCCTATACCATGTCAATGACTTCTCCTTCAAATATAAACAATACACCTTCTTCTTGATGTGATCCTCGGGCAGACCTGCAAGCTTAAATAATCCACAAACTTCATCCACATAGATTAGATGCAAATCAGGATGTCCATCTCATGCATAAGGATTAGCCAGCAGTTTCTCTATCATACCCAAAGGAATTTCATAATAAATATTTTCAGTACGTTGACGGGAAACTCTGTGTGCTTACAGTCGAGGTGAAGATACACCAAAAAAACCCTCAAAGGATTACTTTCTGTAGTAACAAGTGACAGTAAATTTCAGCACACTATTTAAATTTTTCCTTACCAGATTACACTTACCAAAGGAGCTTCACTCTCCGGCAACGGTGCTAGAAAATAATCTTGATGACCCACATGTATAGGGGATCTATCATAGTCCTTTCGATAAGTACGAGTTTCGAAGCCAACAAGGAGCAGAACGAAAAGACAAGCGGTTTTCAGTAAGGTATTCTCTGCAATAATTGAAATTATCGGTAACAGATAGTTTTGTGATAAGATAATTGGTAATGAGTAACCAGTAACACGTAACAAGTCTAGCATAGGTGCAGGAAGGTAGAAAAATCCTTTTTGTAGCAAAGGACAGGCCTGGACAAACTCTTATATAAAGTGAAGTGCTCCCGATGACACATGGGAATTTCCGTCAAGCTAGTTTTCATCATGATCACTTGATTCGCGTTTGTTACTTTGATAATTTGATATATGGTTGGACTGGTGCTTGGGTGATGCCCTTACATGGAAAAACCTCTCACTTATTATTAACCTCTATCGCAAGCATCCGCAACTACGAAACAAGAATTAAGATAAATCTAACCATAGCATGAAACATATGCATCCAAATCAGCCCCTTACGAAGCAACACATAAACTAGGGTTTAAGCTTCTGTCACTCTAGCAACCCATCATCTACTTATTAGTTCCCAATGCCTTACCTAATCCCAATTAATGGTGAAGTGTTAAGTAGTCGAAGTTCACATAACACTGCTAGAGGAGAGACAACATACATCTCATCAAAATATCAAATGAATACCAAATTCACATGATTACTTATAACAAGACTTATCCCATGTCCTCAAGAACAAATGTAACTACTCACAAAGCATGTTCATGTTCATAATCAGAGGAGTATTAATTATCATAAAGGATTTGAACATATGATATTTCACCAAGTAAACCAACCAGCATCAACTACAAGGAGTAATCAATACTACTAGCAATCCACATGTACTAATCTAAGGTTTGAGACAAAGATCGGATACAAGAGATCACCTAAGGTTTGGAGAGGAGATGGTGGTGATTAATATGTTGATGGAGATTGACGCCCTCTCGATGAGAGGATCATGGGTGATGACAATGGCTTCGATTTCCCCCTCTAGGAGGGATGTTTCCCCGACAGAACAGCTCCGCCTAAGCTCTAGATTGGTTGCGCCCAAGTTCCACCTCGGGACGGCGGCGCTTTGTCTCGAAATCTCTCTTATGATTTTTCCATGTCAAAACCCTTCATATAGCAGAAGATGGGCGTCGATGACCTGCCAGGTGGGTCACTAGCCACCTAGGAGCGACCAGGGGGTGGTCGCGCCTCGCAGGCTTGTGACCTCCTGGTGGGCCCCCTCTGGTATTTGTTTCACCCAATATTTTTTATATCTTCCAAAATAATTCTCCGTAACTTTTCAGGACTTTTGGAGTTGTGCAGAATAGGTCTCTCAGATTTGGTCCTTTCCCAGCCCTGAATTTCAGCCTCTTCATGTAAACCATGTAAAGTAAGACAAAAAAGGCATAAGTATTGTACCATAATGTGTAATAACAGCCCATAATGCAATAAATATCAATATAAAAGCATGATGCAATATGAACATATCAACTCCACCAAGCTTAGACCTCGCTTGTCCTCAAGCAAAAGCCGAGATCGATAAATATGTCCACAAGTTTAGAGATAGAGTTGTCGATAAAATGAAATACGAACATGAGGGAATCATGATCATCTTTAGAACAACAATACTTATTTATATATAATTTCTTATGTTGGAGTAACAATGCATGCACAGGGTAAAAGTATGAACCCAGAACTTTATTGACAACTAACAAACTGTGCTCTTAGTCATTGAAGCAATTTGCTATTTATCATAACACCGGAAAGAGTCAATAGAAGAGCTTGTAAAAAAAATCCACATACTCAATCATCTTTTAGTCTTTAACAATTGCTAACAGTCACGCAGTACTCATGATATCAAAGCTTCAATTGGACGTAGGGAAAGATAAGGGCTTATTGTTTTGCCTCCCAACTACTCACCTCAAGGGTGATGTCAACAATAATAAATCATGATCACCCACCTCCGAGTGGATATATGTGTTTAGATCATTCCCCAACACATAATGCTTGCCAAGTGAAAAAGCAAAATATAGGAAGTGGTGAAGATCACCATGACTCTTGCATAAAGGTAAGTACTTATAAAGTAAACATAATAGATAGGCCCTTCGTAGGGGGAAGCAGAGGTTGTCATGTGCTTTTTGTTTCTGGATGTGCAAACCTTTAATGCAAAGAAACGTCATGTTGTATTGCCCTTTGTGATAGCAACCTTTATTATGCAGTTCGTCACTTTTATTTCTTTACTATCATAAGTTCATACAATGCTTATTTTCCTTTACAATAAAATATCATACATATTTAGGACCAATTCTTATTGCTTTTCGCACCGATGACAACTTACTTGAAGGATCTTACTCAATCCATAGGTAGGTATGGTGGACTCTCATGGCAAAACTCGGTTGAGGGTATATGGATGCACAAGTAGTATCTCTACTTGGTGTAGAAGTTTTGTCTAATATGAGGTGGAGGCAAGCACTAAATGTTGGAGGATCTATAACAATATAACTTCTGTTCGGAAATAAGCAAACATAACCCATTATGTTGTCTTCCTTGTCCAATAGCAACTTCTTAGCATATAATATTTTAACAAGTGCTCACAATCATAAAAGATGTCCAAGATAATATATTTATATGTGAACCTCTCTTTCTTTATTACTTGCTTTTAATTGCCCCAATGACCAATCTCTATGTTTGTCAACTCCCAACAAATTTCAACCGACACACTTCTTATATGTGAAGTCATCACTCCCCATAAGATCATCACATATACTCTTTGCTTTTATATACCTCTTTTATTTCTTATTTATTTTTCTCATGATCATAGCAAGCAATCAAAGCCCTCACATCAAAACCATTATTTATTATATAACTCTCGGACTCTCTTACATAAGGGGGACAAAAAGAAAAAACTCAAAGCGAGATCATACTAAAATTTTATTTTACTAGATCAAGATATAACCAAAAGGATTGAACTAAGAAAAACTAGAAAAGGAAAAGGTGTGATGGTGATACGATACCAGAGCACCTCCCTCAAGCTTGGCACAAGCCAAGGGGAGTGCCCATACCCATGTGTTTAGATGTCCTTCGGAGGTGATGGTGGTGGAGTAGGATCTTTAAGCCTGTTCAATTTCCTCTTAAGCATAAAGTTTTGTTCCCTCAGATCGTCTACTTCTTGCTCGAGCTTCAATATCCATTGACATAATTCTTACTTGTTCTCCTGCAGAAAATGAGAAGGTATAAATAGAACCTTGTGTTTTCTCCTGAAGTCTTCTTGCATATCTCCTAGTTGAGGCAGGGCAGTCTCCTCTTCATCCGAGCTTTCTTCCCCATACTTGCGTTCTTGTTCCCCTTCGAGAATAATCCATAAGGATCTAGGTCCCCATAGACCTCGGGATTGGCAAGATAATGTGATATATAGCTCTCTGCATCATACTCTTGGGATGACATCTTGCTCTAAATCTGCTGGAGAAATAACTAAAAACAAAAACATGAGGTATTGTCATGATACGGAAGTCCAAGCCTTCGGGAGATTATATAATGAATTTTTACCGGACCAAAGGAGTATACCACAAGAAAACAAAGTCCAAAGGGTGCACAAGGTGGTCACAAGTCACCTAGGCGCGGCCAGGGGTGTAGCCGCACTAGGCAGGCTTGTCACCTCCTCATGCATCTTTCGGACTACTTTAAATTTTCCTAATTTATTATATATTCCAAAACCGATAAAAAATGCTATTGGAAATTTTTTGGAGTCGGTTTGCTTACCGTACCACATACCTATTCCTTTTCGGAGTCTAAAACATTCCGGTAGGTCTCCCTAATATACTCCTCCGGAGTTATGGTATTTATAATAATGGTTTCAACATTTATGGGAGTACCTGAGATATAATGTTTGATTCTTTGCCCGTTTAAGACCTTCGGATTTGTGCCTTTGGTGTTTATATTGATGGCACCAAAACGATATGCTTCCTTGACAATGTAGGGCCCTTCCCATTTTGAGAGAAGTTTTCCTGCTAAAAAACTTAAACTAGAATTGTATAGCAAGACATGGTCACCTACGTTGAAAACACGCTTATGTATCCTTTTACCATGCCACATCTTAACCTTTTCTTTAAACAACTTGGCATTCCCATAGGCTTGGGTTCTCCTTTCATCAACTGAGCTAATGTCAAATAACCTCTTCTCACTAGCATGTTTGAAATCATAATTGAGCTCTTGGATTGCCCAATAAGCTTTTTGCTCTAGTTCTAGAGGTAAGTGACATGCTTTACCATAAACCATTTTATATGGAGACATACCCATTGGGTTTTTGTAAGCAGTACTATAAGCCCATAATGCATCGTCAAGTTTCTTAGACCAATTGTTTCTATATTTATTAACCTTCTTTTGCAAGATCAATTTAATTTCTGTATTGCTTAATTCTACTTGATCAGTAGACTGAGGATGATAAGTGATAACCCACAAGTATAAGGGATCAATTGCATCCTTTCTCGATAAGTAAGCGTGTCGAACGCAACGAGGAGCTAAAGGTAGAACAAATATTCCCTCAAGTTCTATCGACCACCGATACAACTCTACGCACGCTTAACGTTCGATTTACCTAGAACAAGTATGAAACTAGAAGTACTTTGTAGGTGTGATAGGATAGGTTAGCAAGATAATAAAGAGCACGGAAATAAAAACTAGGGGCTGCTAAGATAAAGAAACAACTAAGTTAGTTTAATGAGTTTGGAAAAGTGGTGGTAGGAGTTGCGGAATTGTCCCTAGGCAGTTGATAACTAGACCGGTAATCATTATAGCAATTTATATGTGGGAGAGGCATAAGATAACATAATTTCTCTACTTGGATCATATTCACTGATGATTGGAACTCTAGCAAGCATCCACAACTACTAAAGATCATTAAGGTAAAACCCAACCATAGCATTATAAGGTATCACGTCCTCTTTACTCCCATATGAAACAACCCACCTACTCGGGTTTATGCTTCTGTCACTCAAGCAACCCACCATAGGCAAATCATGAACATATTGCAACACCCTACAGCGAGGATCCCTCACGCTTGCGTGATACAGAGAGCACCGTAGGACAACACCAATAATAAAGCATGCAACTCAAACCAATCATGATCATCAATCAACGAACCGAACAACAAAAATCTACTCAGACATCATAGGATGGGAACACATGATTGGATAATAATATGAAGCATAAAGCACCATGTTCAAGTAGAGGGTATAGTGGGTTGCAGGAGAGTGGAACGCTGTAGATAGATGGGGGAAGGTGATGGAGGTGTTGGTGAAGATGCCGGAGTTTTTGGAGTAGATCGTCGTCACGACGATGGCCCCGGCGGTGTTTCGGGGCCACCGGTGGAGAGGGGGAGATACCCTCCTCCTTCTTCTTCCTTAACCTTCCCCATAGATGGGAGAAGGGTTCCCCTCTGGTGCATGGTCTCCATGGTGGCAGAGGGGTGAGAGCCCCTCTGAAATTGGATCTCTCTCTCTCTCTCTCTCTGTTTCCTTCTGTTTCAGCGTTCCCAGATTCTAGCCTTTCACCGTTTCTTAAATATTCGAAGATCCGTAACTCCGATCGGGCTGAAATTTTGAGGGGATATTTATCTAAAAAATATATTTCTTTCGGCCAAGGGACACATCCAACCGACCTAAGGGGTGGCCACAAGCCCTCTGTGCGTGTCCTACCCCCAGGGCGCGCCTGGCAGGCTTGTGGCCCCCGGGCACCGCCTTTTGTTCATTCCACTTCCCAAAATTCACATATATTCCAAAAAAACTCCGTAAGTTTTTATGTGGTTTGGACTTTGTTTGATATGCATTTTCTGTGAAACAAAAAACATGCAACAAATAGGTACTGGCACTGGGCACTGGATCAATATGTTAGTCCCAAAAATAGTATAAAAAGTTGCCAAAAGTATATGAAAGTTGTAGAATATTTGCATGAAAAAATCAAAAATTATAGATACGATGGAGACATATCAGCATACCCAAGCTTAATTCCTGCTCCTCCTCAAGTAGGTAAATGATAAAAAAAGATAATTTTTGATGTGGAATACTACCTAGCATAATCGTGATAATATAATCTAATCATGGCGTGAAAATTAAGAGACGAGTGATTCAAAGCAATTGTCTATATTGACATAAAAAGAGTAATACTTCGAGCACGCCAACAATGCAATCGTGTCCTTTCAAAATAACATGGCTTTAGAAAGTTATACCTACAAAATCATATGGTCTGGCTATGCTCCATCTTCCCCACACAAAGTATCTAAATCATGCACAACCCTGATGACAAGTCAAGCAATTGTTTCACACTTTTTATGTTCTCAAACCTTTTCAACTCTCATGCAATACATGAGCGTGAGCCATGGATATAGCATTATAGGTGGAATAGAATATTGTGGAGGTGATGAGGAAAAAGGAGAAGATAGTCTCACATCAACTAGGCGTATCAACAGGCTATGGACATGCCCATCAATAGATATCAATGTGAGTGATTAGGGATTGCCATGCAAGGAATGCACTTAGAGTTATAAGTGTATGAAATCTAAAAAAGAAAACTAAGTGGTTGAGCAAAAAATTCCACCAGCTAAATGGAAGTGACAAAATAGGAGACTCTCTCTCATGAAGATCATGGTGCTACTTTGAAGCACAACTGTGGAAAAAGATAGTAGCAATTGTCCCTTCTCTCTTTCTCTCAATTTTTTTTATTTTGGTTGGAATCTTTGGCCTCTTTTATTTATTTATTTTGGCTTCGCTGGACTCTTTTATTTTTTGTAAAGTCCGGAGAATCCTCCCAACTTGTGAGGGAATCATAGCTTCCATCATCCTTTTCTCACACGGGACAATGCTCTAATAATGAAAATCATTACACTTTTATTTACTTACAGCTCGATACCTAGAACAAAAATATGACTCTATATGAATGCTTCTGGTAGGATACCGGGATGTGCAATGATCTAGCATAGCAAATTACATCAAAAAAATGGACAAGCCATGAAAACATCATGCAAGTTGTCTTACGATCATGCAAAACAATATGAAAATGATGGTGCATGTCATACTAAACGGAACGGTGGAAGTTGCTTGGCAATATATCTCGGAATGGCTATGGAAATGCCATAATAGGTAGGTATGGTGGTTGTTTTGAGGAAAATATATGGTGTTTCTTTTGAGGAAGGTGGGTTTGATGGACTGGCAAAAGTTGCGCGGTACTATAGAGGCTAGCAAAGGAGGAAGGGTGATAGTACATATAATCCATGGACTCAACATTAGTCATAAAGAACTCACATACTTATTGCAAACATCTATTAGTTATTAAACAAAGAATTAGACGCATGCTCCTAGGGGAGAGGTTGGTAGGAGTTAACCATCACGCGCTCCCGACCCTCACACAAAGGTTGACAATCATTAAACAAATCATGCTCCGACTTTGTTACATAACGGTTCACCATACGTGCATGCTACGGGAATCACAAACCTTAACACAAGTATTTCTCCAATTCACAACTACTCACTAGCATGACTCTCATATTACCATCTTCATATTGCAAAACTATTGCAAGGAATCAAACATATCGTATTCAGTGATCTACAAGTTTTATATAGGATTTTATGACTAACCATGTGAATGACCAACTCATGTTAACTCTCTAAATAGATATAAGTGAAGCATGAGAGTTTAATTGTTTTACAAAATATATGCACACACTCTAAAAAATATAAGTGAAGCAAAAGAGCATTCTACAATTGGCGGTTTTCTATGTGTAGATAAACATGCAATCCAAACTTCACATGATATAAGTGAAGCACATGAAGCATTCTACAAAGCCATACTCAAAAGATATAAGTGAGGTGCAAAGAGCCTTCTATAAATCAACTAAGGACTTTCTCGTACCATGTTAGATTATTACAAGAAAAATAAAAAGCACATGACGCTCCAAGATTTACGCATATCATGTGACGAATAAAAATATAGCTCCAAGTAAAATTACGGATGGTTGTTAGAAGCAAGAGGGGATGCCTTCTGGGGCATCCCCAAGCTTAGTTGCTTGCGAGTCCTTGAATATTACCTTGGGGTGCCTTGGGCATCCCCAAGGTTAGTCCCTTTCCACTCCTTATTCCTTCATCCATCGTGATATCGCCCAAAACTTCAAAACTTGAATCACACAAAACTTAACAAAACCCTCGTGAGATCCGTTAGTATAATAAAGCAAATCACAGCTTTAACTACTGTTGCAAACCAATTCATATTTTGTTTTTGCATTATAGATACTGTATTATAATTTTCCATGTCTTATACCACCGATACAATCGATAGTTTCATGAAAACGAGCAAAACAATGCATCAAAAACAGAATCTGCCTTAAACAGGACAGTCTGTAGCAATCTGAACATTCACCATACTTCTGTAACTCTAACAATTCTGAAAAAATAGAAAAAAAATAAATAATTTGCATAGCAGTACTATGTAAAACTACATAAACTTTTGACCTTCCAGTAAAAAAATGTAAATTCACGCACTATAGCCAAAGTTTGTGTTTTTGCACTGCACACAGCTAACAAGCAATCTAATCATCCTAAAGGCAAATCTTGGCACAATATTTTTATAATAAAATGGATTTATACAAGGGGATGATTGTTTTTGTTGAAAAGTTTCTGTAATCAAGATTTGCAAAGTTTCCATGGGCTTGAACAATGTTCAAGGAGCTCCCCCACTTCAAGAGTGCTCGTCCTTCTTACTTTCACTTCTCTTTTTCAAAAAGTTTTAGGTTCCCCTCTTTATTTATTTTTTGTGTTAAACTTTAAAAAAAGCAGACACCATAATAAAATGACTCTCTAAAAGTTCCGGGTTGTCTCCCAGGCAGCGCTTTCTTTAAAGCCATTAAGCTAGGCATATAGTGCTCAAGTAATGGATCCACCCGGATCCCAAGGTATATCAAAGCCAATTTTAATTGAGATTGATTTTTAATTTAGTATTGAGCACAAAGTAACATATATCATGCAACAACAAAGTCTAACTCTCTTCCTATGCATTGGCAGGTCATAAAAGAACAATTCATGCACACAAAGTAAAGGCCAATACATAGCATAAGCAGTTTCTTGCAATTTTATCAAATTGGAAACTTAGAGAGGTGGAGTTGTGGTTCCTCTCTCATAATAATTGCAAGTAGGAGAAGCAAGCACATGCATATTATATCTATCAAAATCATCATGTGTAATAGTAAAAGGCAACCCATCTATATAATCCTTAATAAGTGCAAACTTCTCTAATATAGTGTAGTTAGGAGAATTCAAAAGGATAATAGGACTATCATGTGTGGGTGCAATAGCAAAAATTCTATGTTTAACATAAGGAACTATAGCAAATTCATCTCCATAAGCATCATTCATATTGGCATCATAGCCACAAGCATAGCAAGCATCAATTTCATCAAAAAGGGATATTTAAAATGAATCCAAGGGATCATAGCAATCAACATAGCATTCATCCTTCGGTAAGCACGAAGGGAAATTAAACAATGTATGAGTTGAAGAGTTACTCTCATTAGAAGGTGGGCATGTGTAGCTAATCCGCTCTTCCTCCTTTTGTTCTTCGCTCTCCTCCTCGTCTTTTTCATCTAATGAGCTCACAGTTTCAGCAATTTCTTCCTTCTTCCATAGATTCCTGCAAAATATTAGTCTCCACCTGGACAACAGAGAAGTCCTCGATATATGGCTTAACATAGGCATTAGAAGCATAGTTTTCATAGCAATATTTAAGTATGGAAAACTTTCAGAATTGTAAAGAGTAGCATCATACTTTTCAATCAAAGAAGCAATTTCATAGGCACCCTTAAAAGCAACAAATTCTTAATTTTTCTCAATATAATAGTAATTATAAACACCCTTGGCATAAAAAATACGATTCCATTATCCTTAAACTCACATTGATAGGGAAGGTGTTTTTTAGGGTCTTCGGAACAACAAGTAAAATCGTAAATTTTGCATAAATTCCAAGCATAGCATTGCAAACAATTAATATCATGCCATAAAATTTTCCATTTTTGAGATAAGCGGAGTCGCACATAATAAGCATGCTCATTTAATGATTTGCCCTCAACTAAGCGAGTTGGGGTTTCAACACGTGCACAAACGGATCGAAGATGATCCAAATAATATTCTTCGGTAGTACGGAACACTAGTGGTTCCTCAACTTTTGGAGCAACAAGTACATCTAATTATTTTGGTGTTTTGCGTTTCCTACCCATATCTAAAGATAGAAAACAAATAAGAATAGCAAATAAAATCTACTTAGTGATAAAGCAAATAAGGAGAATATTCACCCCACGCTATTGCTCCTTGGCAATGGTGCCAGAAAAAGGTCTTGATAACCCACAAGTATAGGGGATCAATTGTAGGCTTTCTCGATAAGTAAGAGTGTCGAACCCAACGAGTAGCTAAAGGTAGAACAAATATTCCCTCAAGTTCTATCGACCACCGATACAACTCTACGTATGCTCAACGTTCACTTTACCTAGAACAAGTATGAAACTAAAAGTACGTTGTAGGTGTGATAGGATAGGTTTGCAAGATAATAAAGAGCATGGAAAAAAACTAGGGGCTTCTCGAATAAATAAATAACTAAGTTAGTTGAACGAGTGTGGAAAAGTGGTGGTAGGAGTTGCGGAATTGTCCCTAAGCAATTGATAACTAGACCGGTAATCATTATTGCAATTTTATATGAGGGAGAGGCATAAGCTAACATACTTTCTCTAATTGGATCATGTGCACTTATGATTGGAACTCTAGAAAGCATCCGCAACTACTAAAGATCATTAAGGTAAAACCCAACCATAGCATTATAAGGTATCAAGTCCTCTTTACTCCCATATGCAACAACACACCTACTCAGGTTTATGCTTCTATCACTCAAGCAACCCACCATAGGAAAATCATGAACACATTGCAACACCCTACGGCAAGGATCCCTCACGCCCGCACGACACGGAGAGAACCATAGGACATCACCAATAATAAAACATGCAACTCAAACCAATCATGATAATCAATCAACCAATAGGACAACAAAAATGTACTCAGACATCATAGGATGGCAACACATCGTTGGGTAATAATATGAAGCATAAAGAACCATGTTCAAGTAGAGGGTATGGCGGGTTGTGGGAGAGTGGACCGTTGTAGATAGATGGGGGAAGGTGATGGAGGTGTTGGTGAAGATGACAGAGTTGTTGGAGTAGATCGCCGTCACGATGATGGCCCTGACGGCATTCCGACGCCATTGGGAGAGAGGGTGAGAGAGCCCCCTCCTTCTTATTCTTCCTTAACCTTACCCCTAGATGGGAGAAGGGTTTCCCCTCTAGTCCATGGCATCCATGGTGGCGGAGGGGTGAGAGCCCCTCTGAGATTGGATCTCTCTCTCTCTCTGTTTCCTTCTGTTTCTGCGTTCCCAGATTCTAGCCTTTCATCGTTTCTTAAATATCCGAAGATCTGTAACTCTGATTGGTCTAAAATTTTGAGGGGATCTTTATCCAAAAATTATCTTTCTTTTGGCAAAAATACACCTCCAACCAACCTAAGGGTTGATAACAAGCCCTCTTGGCATGCCCTATCCCCCAGGGCGCGCCTGGCTGGCTTGTGCCCCCCCCCCCACGCACCGCCTTCTGTTGATTCCACTTCCCAAAATTCATATATATTCCAAAACAAATATCCGGAGGTTTTTATCCCGTTTGGACTTTGTTTGATATGTATTTTCTACGAAACAAAAAACATGTAACAAACAGGAACTGGCATTAGGCACTGGATCAATATGTTAGTCCCAAAAATAGTATAAAAAGTTGCCAAAAGTATATGAAAGTTGTAGAATATTGGCATGAAACAATCAAAAATTATAGATACGAAGGATACGTATGAATAAGGAGATGCAATTCTATGATTAACGTCATACTTAGCAAGCAATTTACGGAAGGCACCACGAATAAAGTGTGAACCACCATCAGTCATTAAATATCTAGGGACTCCAAAACTAGGGAAAATAACTTCTTTCCGCATTTTAATAGAGGTGTTATGATCAGCACTACTAGTTGGAATAGCTTCTACCCAGTTAGTAACATAATCAACAGCAACTAGAATATGAGTATACCCATTGGACTTTGGAAATGGTCCCATATAATCGAAACCCCAAACATCAAATGGTTCAATAACAAGAGACTAATTAATAGGCGTTTCTTGATGTCTACTAATATTTCCCATTCATTGACATTCATCACAAGACAATACAAACTTACGAGCATCCTTGAAGAGAGTAGCCCAATAAAACACAGATTGTAATACCTTGTGTGCAGTTCTATCTCCAGCGTGGTGTCCTTTGTAGGCCTCTGAATGACTCTTCTATAGGATCTATTCCTGTTCATGCTCAGGTACACAATGTCTAATAACACCATTTACTCCTTCTTTATAAAGGTGAGGATCATCCCAAAAGTAATGTCTTAAATCATACAAGAACTTTTCTTGTATTGGTATGTGAAACTAGGCGGTATAAATTTAGCAACAATGTAATTAGCATAATCAGCATACCATGGAGCATTACGCGAAGCGTTTATGACAGCTAATTGTTTATTAGGAAAGCTATCATCAATAGGTAGTGGGTCATCAAGAACATTTTCTAACCTAGACAAGTTAACCGCTATGGGGTTATCATCACCCTTTCTATCAACAATATGCAAATCAAATTCTTATAGCAGAAGAACCCATCTGATAAGTCTAGGTTTAGCATCTTTCTTTTCCATAAGATATTTAATAGCAGCATGATCAGTGTGAATAGTTACTTTGGAATAAACATTATAAGGTTTGAACTTATCACAAGCAAACACAAGTGCTGAAAATTCCTTTTCTGTGGTAGCATAGTTTCTTTGAGCGCTGTCTAGAGTTTTACTAGAATAATGGATAACATTTAATTTCTTATCAACTCTTTGTCCTACAACTGCACCAACGGCATAATCACTAGCATCACACATAATTTCAAAGCGTAGGTTCCAATCAGGTGGTTGAACAACAGGTGGAGAAATCAAGGAATTCTTAAGAATTTCAAATGCTTCTACACAATCATCATAAAAAATGAATGGAACATCTTTTTGCGAAAGATTAGTGAGAAGCCAAGAAATCTTATAGAAATCTTTAATAAACCTCCTATAGAAACCAGCATGACCAAGGAAACTTCTTAAACCTCTGATATTTGTAGGATACGACATTTTTTCAATACCATCAACTTTGGCTTTGTCAACTTCAATACCTCTTTTGGAGATTTTGTGTCCCAAGACAATACCTTAACTCATGATAAAGTGGCACCTCTCCCAATTTAAGACAAGATTAGTTTCTTCACATCCCTGCAAAAATCAACCAAGGTTGCTCAAACAATCATCAAAATAAGTTCCGTAAATGAAAAGATCATCCATGAAAACCTCAACAATCCTCTCACAAAAATTAAAGAATATAGCAGTCATAAATCTTTGAAAGGTAGCAGGTGCCTTGCATAAACCAAAAGGCATAAGTCTATATGCAAAGGTACGGAAAGGGCAAGTAAAAGTGGTCTTCTCTTGGTCCTCTTTTGACACGGGTATTTGAGAGAAGCTAGAATAACCGTCTAGAAAGCAAAAATGTGCGTGTTTGGATAATATTTCTAGCATTTGATCAATAAAAGGTAGAGGCTAATTATAACAGCCCGGGAACGACGCTCCAGAAGATTCCCCTTTTATTCCGTTGTCGTCATGTGATTAGTTTGGTTTTCGCATTCATCATTGCATCATTTGCATCATCTGTGTAGCATCAACACTTTGTCGACATCATTTTCAAAAACTTGCATCCGTTCCTAGTTGTCAGTTCTCTCCGTTCTGTTGTTGACCGTTTCGAGACCAACCACACACGCACATGCCCGTGGCATTGCAAAATATTGTTTTCATAAGTGTGCATAAAACTTTCTCATATTGGGTCGGAAGTTGGCATGTAGTCTCGTTTTATTGAAGGTAGATTGCCTGCCAAATTTCGTCGCAATCAAAGGTTGTTTGATACCTGAACGGTCAACCCTAGTAGTGCAGTCATCGGTTTATTCATCGGACATTTCGGTGTTTTAAAATCTCTCCCATGGGCCACAAATTTTCCCTCTCATCCCACCTAAGCCAATCCTAACCTCCCCCACAACCGGAGCCGTACGATCGTAATCGGAGAGCTCGAAATGGTCTCAAAATCCCCTCCTATTAGCTACATAGTATTTAAGCAGACGAAATCCTAGGTTGTCCTGTCCATTCCTCCCCAATCCCGAAGCCACCGCCATCATACTGTGTCTCCCATGTTTCAGTGTCTGACCAACCTTCGTGTTTTGCTCGATTTCCATGTTGTCCCGAGCCCCGCGCCCTCACTCCCGCGGTCTCCTCGCTCGACCTCCCCCAACCCAATGCCTTCCCTTGCTAGCTGCAGCCAGTGCCTATGTTGCCCTGCTCGATGGATCGGGAGGATCCCGAGCTCCTCGAGCGCAGGAACCGCCGCCGCCAGAGCCCAGCAACTCGTCGCCAGAGCAGCACCACCAGGCCAGCCAACCATCCCACCTCCTCCTGTCTTGTTTCTCCTTGACATCTCTCTCCCTCTCACCCTGACCTCCCTCTTCTTCTACATGAGGTTGCCACCGCGCTCGAAGAGAACAACCACGAGCTCAAGCAGCACGCGTCTCCACTCATTAGCAAGTATCATCAGGCCCCAGGTGTCACATCCCTAGCTAGATGTCATAGGACAACATGGGTGTTGCGTCATGTTTCAATTTTGCATCAACATGAAATGGGGACTAAAAGAAACCCCAAGTTCACATTGAATCAAAATAATTCAAAGTTGGTGAAAAATCAACAAATCCAAAATGCCCTTTAAAAATGTTCCCTATGTCTGATAAATATGGACATGGTTATAACAGGGGTCATTTTAAATATTTGAACAACTGAAGCAATTTAAAAATAAATGATAAAGCTAATGAAAATATCAAATAAAGCATTATCATTAGTTTAGTTTTCAAAATATCCTGAAACTTTTTGGATAAGTTTGAAATATTCAAACTTCAATATATAAAATATTTGGGATATTTTAAAATAGCATATGTGCCTGAAATTAAAATAAAACAAATGTCAGAAGTTAGAAAAGAATTGAAATAAAAAAGGGGAATAAAGCCCACCTGGGCTTACCTGAAGAAGAGGCCCAGCCCACAGGGGTAGCAGTGTCTTCTTCCTCTTGCCAGGACGAGAAGCAGTTGCGTGCTGCCACCGCAACCGGCGGTGGCCATGCGCTAGCCACCTCCTCCTTGCCTGCCCGGCCACCTCCTCGTCGTGCTGGCGAGAGGATAGGCTTAGCCGCCGCCGAGCCATTTCCTCCCCGCTATTTCCCCCTCTACCTCTCCTCTGCTCCCCCTCTCGTCGGACAGAAGACGTTAGCGATTCCCTGCCCTCCCTACGTCCCCGACCACGCTACGATGCCAGAAGCCCCTCCGATGAGGCCCCGGACCGTTTCCCCTAGTCCCGACGTCATTCCCCTTCTCTAGCCCCGTCGGTAGCCAGAGCCGAGCGGAGCTCGCCGCCGGCCATGGCGTAGCCGTGGCCACAACGGCCAAAGCTCGCTCCTAGCCACGGGCTCGTGCTCATAGCGCCTCCAGGAGCTCGTAGCCGTCCTCAGCTCCTCCTCCCGTGCCCTGTAGCGCAGTAGCCGTTCCTTCCCGAGCCGTCGTCGCCACTCAGCTCGATGTGGTCGTCGTCTCCGGCGGACCCGAGCCCTCAACGCTGCCCTGCTAGACGCGCGCGTGCACGGGCTATCTCCCGGTGCCCTCCGCGCGCCAAATGGTGGCCGGAGGCACGATTCCGGTGAGTCACCGCCGTGCGGATGGTCGCCGCCGACCCCGCTCTGGCGGACGCCGACGTGGCCATCATCAGGGGCTAATCCCCCCTGATTAATTAGGCCTCCTGCCACTGACCAGTGGGCCCAGGGTGGGTCAAACCCCTGGTCAGCGTGTAGTTTAGGCCCTTGTCACTGACATGCGGGCCCTGCATGTCAAGTTTGACTTGGCCTGGTCAGCCGACCAGCTGACGTCGTGGTGACGCCAGGCCGACGCCATTAATCCTTTTCCAGTTTAAAAATAATTCTAGAAATTATGTAAAACTTCAAAAATTCATATAAATTAATTTGTAAATCAGATGAAAATAATTTATATATGAAAATTTATCAGAAAAATCCAATGAATCCAATGGTGCTATTATCATGCATGTTAGAGCAACCTATGTAGAAGAACATTGACATTTGCTAATAGGTTAGTATATGGAATTTGAAATGAAGAACAATTTTGAACCTATATTCAAACTCCCTTCAAATTAACTTGGACACTAGTTGCACTAGCTCATCCATACATGCTACCATGTCATGATCATGCATCATATTGTTGCACTTGGGTGTATTGAATGCTATTTATTTGCATTGCGGTAGGGCTTGCTTCTGAGGATACCCCAGAGTATTCCAACGAAGGAAAGAACCTTTCCGCTACCCAGCAAGGCAAGCAACCCCTTTGTTCATTTCGATAACATCCCACTCTCTCGCTCCTGCTCTTGTTTATTGCATTAGGACAAACGTTCACTTGTTTGTCATACATGGTAGATGAACCTATTCTTATGCATGATCTGTCATTGTCACAGTAAATAGCTAAACCTTACAACCTAGCATACCTGGTAGATGCTTGTGCCATGATGTGCTCAGCTTACTTTGCCTGCTATGTTTGCTATGCTTAGAGTTGTGTCAGGTTTGATTCATATGGGTGATGAACTGAGTGAAACAATTTGTTCTGATGTGATGAACTTATGATGAACCCGATTTGGTAAAGGTAGCGATGAGAGGCTATGTAGGAGTACATAGCGGTTTGTCTCATTGGCACCGTTCTTAGGAACTGAGATCCGTGTTTGTGATCCAAGACTAGTTACTACCATGCATTGGGTTCCGGTAACTCGACCCCTCTCTACTTATCAGTCGCTTAGTCTTTAGTCCATTAGTTGCAAGTAGTTTCTGATGTTTATAGTATGTTGGAGGCCGTGCGTAGCGCTGACCCTAGGGGTGGGTTATGACGCGGTAGGCAGTGGCACGGTGTACCAAGGGTCACCCGAATGGTGGGCTTGGGAACCTTGCGCACATCGTTTTGGGCCGTAGCGGAAACTTCGGCCAGACTTCCGTGCGGTTCAGTCTCAAATAGGCGATAGCCTAGACTAGAGGTCTTGTGTGATTGGCGGTCATGGCCGACTCCCTCGCTGGGCTTTCGCTTGAAGGTTGCCGAGGTGCATGGTTTTATGAGCACACAGTGATAAGTGGAGAGAGCGTGTGTGAAGAAGTACACCCCTGCAGGGTATGGAACTATTCGAATAGCCGCGTCCTCGGATATTGACTACTTGGAAAACTTATGATGTTCATAGATAATCAAATGGATACTCATAAAAATATCAAGACAAGTGTGAGTATCATGGATGGCACTCTCCCAAGAGAGGGAAGTGAATCCATGGTGGTGTATTGTCATGGAGTTAGTGGACTCGTGTGTGATATCTAAAATTTAAACAAAGAGTTACAATTGTGTAGTGTACGTTAGCCATGAGTCCAGGCTAGCATTGCTGCATAAACTCCACCCCCCCTTGTTGATACATGAGCATGAATAGTCTAGGTCTGCTTTAAAGACTTGCTGAGTACTTTGTACTCATGTTTGCTTAATAATTGTTGCAGATGAGACCCAGGACCCATCGGGTGGGTTCTTTCTAGATGTCAACGATGCTGAATAGCTGGTGTCCCAGCTACGACCCTAGGCCCTGTGGCGGGCTGTAGATAGTTAGGCCATGTGCCTTTTTACCCTTTCATCTGTCTGTACTCAGACAGCTTATGCTTCCTCTTGGTTTGTATGAACTTGTTTGTATGACTTGAGTGTCGGGTCACGTGACCCCTATCAGTAAGAACATATTATGCAAGGCTTGTCTGAGCCTCTTAAATAAAAGTTGTTGAATGGTTATGTTGTGATGCCATGGTTGTATCTATGCATATCGGGCATGTCGTGCATACGTGCGACGTGCAATGATATGTATGGGATCCGACACCTAGTTGTGTGCCTTTAGTAGTACTCTTTATGGGAAACTACCTCTTTGTGCTTCCACTGAGCCATGGTAGCTTGCTATTGATCCGGACACATTGATTGACCGACATGTATCCTTCTTTGCTGCTATGTCTGTCCCTTCGGGGAAATGTCTCGCAGTGTAATGGAGTCCTTGTAGCTTGCTATGACTCATCTACGTGCAGTGATGGAATTTATGTCTCACGGCGTAATGGAGTCCTTGTAGCTTTCTATGACTCGTCTACACACGCTTGAGGCCAACACCTGCATTGCTAGGTTACGTATGCCTGTTTCCGTATGGATGTGCCACTTGGGTTCTATGACTAGTCATGTCGGCCCGTGTTCTCTATCGTTTGATTGCCAGCGACATG
The DNA here is from genome assembly GCA_022496015.1 of Hordeum marinum. Taxonomy (NCBI): domain Eukaryota; kingdom Viridiplantae; phylum Streptophyta; class Magnoliopsida; order Poales; family Poaceae; genus Hordeum; species Hordeum marinum. The sequence goes on from CM039673.1 coordinate 252,806,883, forward strand.
TTCACATACGTGAGCCAAAAGATGCAAACGGTCTCGGCTAAGGTAAGGCTGCAGCGGTGGAGCTTACCATGCATGAGGCTGCAAAGTGATGTGATATGTTACAGCCTGGATTCATATGACTTAGGATCGGGCTCCTAACACCAGGTCGCAAGCCCGTTGCCCTCACCTTCCCTCTTCTTTATCCTTTTCCATTCTGCTCTATCCTCTGAAAATCCCCTTGTCTCTCTGTTCAATTGCACAGGAATTGATATGTTGTTGCTGTTGTTTTCGTCATAGCACCAGCGCCACGGATGTCGCCAGGTTGGGTGACCCCTCGATCAGATCCGGCCACCCTCGCCCCATCCATCCCCGTCTCCTTGTTGTTGTTCTTCCCAACATTGCCAAGCCACCGGCCTCTTGTTATCCCGCTGTAAGCAGTCCCATCATGGACAAAAGCTTCGTGTTTTTCCTAGATCCGTTCTGTTGTAGAGGTTAATTAGTGCTGCCATTATGTTTTTTCCATGAATGCATGCTGTAGAGGGAGTGGTTAGCCCCACCTTGTTTTGACCACGAGGTTTATGGTTCGAATCCCCACGATTGCATCTTTATTTTGTTTTTTTCCTCAGCGAGAGGATCAACTCTTGTTTTATATAAGGCTGAGGCCATTTGGTCACAAGCACTGTCCCTGGATTTGAGGCTAGCGCCACATCTTACAATGAGAGATCCTAGGTTCAAATCCCAGGTATCCCATTTGGTTTTTGTTATTGCTTTTTCTATTTTAATTGTGGGCTGCTGTATTATGTTGCAATTCGGACCACATAATATTTTTCCCTGCCCAACATTTTCTTTTTCAATTATCCACAACCATGCATATTTATAGTAAATTCCTAGAATTTGCATTGTTCACAATTAATTAATCATTCATCTAAACAAAACATGTCTCATATGAAAATGCTTAGATTTTATGTAGTTCACGGTTTGCAACTTTCAACTATGGTAAAATGTTAAACTTGTTGTTTGTATTAATTTGCGTAAATACATATTAAAACGGTTTGTTTCATAACTATTTAACCGTAGTTTCGACTAAAATGTTCCATATGTGCAACTTGATTAAAATGTTCCATGCCATACTTTTTTTTCATATTTAATAAATATAAAATTCTGTTATGTCAGATCCGCACCAAATTCATATTTTGTTTATGAGGACGTTTCGGAAATGCCATATGTTGCTTCTAGCCTCATTTAAAATGCCTATATGTTGCTTCGGAGATGCTATATGTTGCTTCACCATTTGCCATGTTGAACAACATTTAATATTGATGAGTACCTAAACGAGAGTGAACTAAATATTTGAATGTATAGTTTCGTCAATATGCAACCCGTTGCATATTGAACTTCACTTAATTTGTAGTGTTTGATTGTTGTGCTTGTCATGTCTTGCATAATTAAACCGGACATGCATCATATTTGTATGCGCATCATGTCATGCATATGTTGTTGTGTTTTTCCGTGTGTTGATTGTTGTTTCTAGATTGCTTCTTCTCGATAGAGTTCCAAAACCGTTCGCAGAGTGAGGATGCGTTCGACTACATCCCGTTCGTCTTCTTCATGGATTCATTCTTCTTCCAAGCAGGATCTCATGCAAGATGAACATTTCCTTGGATACCACTACTATCGTTGCCATGCTAGTTTTCTCGTTTACTATCGCTATGTCTCACTACCTACCACTTGTTTGTTAAGCCTTCCAACATTGCCATGATAAGCCTCTAACCCCTCCACATCCCAGCAATCGCTTTGTTTGGCTATGTTACCGCTTGCTCAACCCTTCTTATAGCGTTTCTAGCTACAGGTGCAATTGCTTCCATGTGACAACATGGATATTCATTTGTTATCACAATATTATTGCTTTTTTATTTAATGCACATATAAAATTGGTAAAAGGTGGAAGGCTTGGCCTTTTTCTTGGTGGTTTGTACCACTTTTGCCCCCCCTAGTTACTTGTGTACCAGTGTTATGTTCCATATTCAATGCTCCTAACATGCTCGGGGTTGTTATGGAGACCCCCTTGATTTTTGTTTTAGGATAAAGCTTGTCTAGAAAGGCCGAACATTGGTAATACATTTGCCTAATAACTGATAAACCTGCATAGGGAGTAATTAACCCAAGGATCTTTAATCAACAACCCGGGCCAATGCTCCTCATGAGTGTTGGTCCAAAACAGACTGCCTGCGAGGCCGCCTCGAGGAAACTCGAGGATTGGATTTCCATATAGCTAGTCCCATCCGGTTGTGTCCTGAGAACGAGATATGCGGCTCTTATCGGGTTCGTCGACACGTCGGGCGGCCTTGCTGGATTTATTTTACCTTTCTCAAACATCTTGCGCGTGGGATTTCGATGACCCTTCGGGCTATCTCGAAGTCGATATTTTCCATCGGGATTCCGCAAATGCTACGGGTGATTGCACGGTTGAGGAATTTCAACGCGGTGCGTGGTTAATTTGTGATGGATGAGTTGGAGCACCCTTGCAGGGTTAAATCTTTCGGAAAGCCGTGACCGTGGTTATGTGGCAACTTGGAAACTTTGTTTAACACCCGGGCATAGAAAACTTGAAGTAAACGCTAATAAAATACACCAACTGTGTGTGTATCCATGACTATCTCTTTTCCCAAGTCCTTATCCTACAGAGAACATGGTGGGGTTATGTTTGCCGTAAGTATGTTTTCAGGATCACTTTGTGAGCATTATTAGTTCATGTCCATTATGAGTACACCACCATACTTATTTTCTGTACTCGTAAGTTAGCCACTCCAATAAATGCTTAGTGCTTCTTGCAGCCTCACCACTTAACCATACCTAACCCATTAAGCTTTAATACACTTGATACCCTTGGATATGAGATTGCTGAGTCCCCTTGGCTCACAGATTACTACAACAACAGTTGCAGGTACATGTAATGCGATTATTTGACGTGAGAGTGATGCTTGTTTGATTTGGAGTTCTTCTTCTTCTTCATTGATCTAGGATGGGTTCTAGGCGGAAGCTTGGGATAGCAAGGATGGATGCCATTTTATCATTTGGTTTCATCCATAGTAGGACCCTACTCTTTTGTATGATGTTTCAATATGTTGTTGTATTGATGTTATCTTGAATTAGCTTGTGGCGAGTGTTATCCAATTCCATATACTCATCTCTTCTATACATGTACCTGTAACTATATCCATTCTTGAGAAAACGACGAGATGCACTTCTATCCCTATCGAGGCCCTCGTGCCAAAATAAGGATAGGATCACATCTTGGGCATTACAGTAATGATCTCTCCTAGTAGCTTTATTTAATTTCCTAAAATCAATTACCATTCTATACCCTGTAAAAATTCTTTGCGGGATCAATTCATTTTTATCATTAGGAACTATGGTAATACCTCCTTTCTTTGGGACACAATGAACGGGACTAACCCATCTACTATCAGCAATAGGATAAATAATACCTGCCTCCAGAAGCTTTAATATTTCATTTCTTACCACTTCTTTCATGTTAGGATTTAACAATCGTTGGTGATCAACAACTGGTTTAGCATCGGGCTCCATATTAATTTTATGCTGACATAGAGTGGGACTAATGCCCTTAAGATCATCAAGAGTATATCCAATAGCAGCACGGTGCTTCCCCGTAGTATTCAATAATCTCTTCTCTTCATGCTCTCAAGGTTAGCACTAATAATAATAGGATATATCTTATTTTCATCAAGATAAGCATATTTCAGAGTATCCGGTAATCGTTTAAGCTCAAACACGGGATCACCCTTGGGTGGAGGAGGATCCCCAAGTACTTCAACAGGCAAGTTATGTTTCAAAATAGGGTGCTGATCAAAGAAAATATTATCTATTTCATTCCTTTCATTCATATGCATATCGTTTTCATGATCTAGCAGATATTATTCTAAGGGGTCAGTAGGAGGCACAGCAATAGAAGCAAGACTAATAAATTCATCCTTACTTGGAAATTCTTTATCATGGGGTTGTCTACGAAATTTAGATAAGTTAAACTCATGAGACACGTCCCCAAAACTGAAAGTAACAGTTTCCTTTTCACAATCTATCATGGCACTAACAGTATTCGAGAAAGGTCTACCAAATATAATGGGACAAAAATCATCTTCTGGGGAACCTAGGACAAGAAAATCAGTAGGATATTTTATTTTCCAACACAATACTTTAACATCTCTAAAAATCCCAAATTTAAACCACTTCTCCATTGGGAGATCAACAGGAGCAGCAAAAGATACAAAGAAAGAAGCTACTATCTCAGAGTTAATTCCATATCTAGTGCTAAATTCATGAAAAGCATCGGTGTCTATAAAGGATTTAACACAATCAAACTTAAGGTTTATAGCTGACTCCTTACCTTCATCGAGTGCCCAATCTTCAGAGTTGCCTTTAACTCTTTCCAGTAAACCCATTTGAAGTCAATATCTTTCTTCATATAGGAACTAGTACAAGAAGTATCGAGCATGGATTGATCATTACGAGAAAGCTGAGCATAAAAATTCCGAATAATAATTCCTCTCAAGAGCTCATGACTGGGGCATCAATATAACATTGAATTAAGCCTCCCCCAAGCTTCAGCGATTCTTTCTCCTTCACGAGGCCAAAAATTATAGATATAATTCTGATCACGATGAACTAGATGCATATGATAGAACTTCTGATGAAATTCCATTTTCAATCGGTTGTAGCTCCATGATGCAATATCATCACATAGCCCATACCATGTCAATGCCTTATCCTTCAAAGATAGAGGAAAGACCTTCTTCTTGACGTGATCCTCAGGCAGACCTGCAAGCTTAAATAACCCACAAACTTCATCCACGTAGATTAGATGGAAATCATGATGTAGTGTTCCATCTCCTGCATAAGGATTAGCCAGCAGTTTCTTTTTCATACCCGAAGGAATTTCACAATAAATATTTTCAGTAGGTTCAGGGGCAACTCTTTGTGCTTCCGTTCGAGGTGAAGATACCCCAAACAAATCCCCCAAAGGATTACTTTCCATAGTAACAAGTGACAGTAAATTTCAGCACACTATATAAATTTTTCCTTACCATATTACACTTACCAAAGGAGCTTCACTCTCCGGCAACGACGCCAGAAAAGAGAATTGATGACCCACAATTGTAGGGGATCTAGCATTGTCCTTTCGATAAGTAAGAGTGTCGAACCCAACGAGGAGGAGAAGGAAATGACAAGCGCTTTTCAGTAAGGTATTCTCTGCAAGCACTGAAATTATCGATAACAGGTAGTTTTGTGATAAGATAATTGGTAACGAGTAACAAGTAACAAGTGTTGCAAAGGTGCAGCAAGGTAGCCCAATCCTTTTTGTATTAAAGGACAGGCCGAGACAAACTCTTGTATAAAGTGAAGCGCTCCCGAGGACACATGGGAATTTCCGTCAAGCTAGTTTTAATCATGCCCACTTGATTCGCGTTTGTTACTTTGATAATTTGATATGTGGGTGGACCGGTGCTTGGGTGCTGACCTTAGATGGAAAAACCTCCCACTTATGATTAACCTCTCCCACAAGCATCCGCAACTACGAAATAAGAATTAAGATAAATCTGACCATAGCATGAAACATATGGATCCAAATCAGCCCCTTACGAAGCAACGCATAAACTAGGGTTTAAGATTCTATCACTCTAGCAACCCATCATCTACTTATTACTTCCCAATGCCTTCCCCTAGGCCCAAATAATGTTGATGTGTTATGTAGTCGATGTTCACATAACATCACTAGAGGATAGACAACATACATGTCATCAAAATATTGAACGAATACCAAATTCACATGATTACTTATAACAAGAGTTATCCCATATCCTCAGGAACAAATGTAACTACTCACAAAGCATGTTCATGTGTATAATCATAGGAGTATTGATTTTCATAAAGGATCTAAACATATGATCTTCCACCAAGTAAACCAACTAGCATCAACTACAAGGAGTAATCAACACTACTAGCAACCCACAGGTACCAATCTGAGGTTTGAGACAAGGATCGGATACAAGAGATGAACTAGGGTTTGGAGAGGAGATGGTGATGATGAAGATGTTGATGGAGATTGACCCCCTCTTGATGGAAGGATCATGGGTGATGACGATGGCTTCGATTTCGCCCTCTCGGAGGGAAGTTTCCATGGCAGAACAGCTCCGCGTGAGCTCTAGATTGGTTCTTCCCAAGTTCCACCTCGAGACGGTGACGCTTCGTCCCGAAAGCTCTCTTATGATTTTTTTTCCAGGTGAAAACACTTCATATAGCAGAATATGGGCGTCAGGGACTTGCCAGATGGGTCACAAGCCACCTAGGCGCGACCAGGGGGTGGTCGTGCCTGGCAGGCTTATAACCTCCTGGTGGCCCCCCTTTGGTATTTGTTTCGCCCAATATTTTTATATATTCCAAAAAAATTCTCCATAACTATTGAGGACTTCGGAGTTGTGCAGAATAGGTCTCTTAGATTTTCTCCTTTCCCAGTCCAGAATTCTAGCTGTCGGCATTCTCCATCTTCATGTAAACCTTCTAAAATAAGAGAGAAAAGACATAAGTATTGTACCATAACGTGTAATATCAGCCCATAATGCAATAAATATCAATATAAAAGTGTGTAATAATATCCCATGATGCAAAATGGACGTATCATTCGGCGTGTTGGATTTTGCGTTCTATGCATTGGATCCGAACTATTTCTTGGCTCAATAGTTGGGTTGCCCGGCTCCTGTGTTTGCCCTCTTACGTTCTGCTCATTTCGCTAAAAGGGCAAAGGGAGAAGCATTGCGATTGTGCTTCCAGCTCGCCTGGTCAAGCACCTCATGGAAGAAAGCTGAAAACTGACTATCATAGTAAGCGAGAACCGGTCTGTAAATCCGAGCATAAGTGTCATACTAAAAAAATCGATAGAGGTTATTCTGTGTCATACGATGGGTATCGGACTTGTACAAACCATCTGATGCTAGCTTTAGCCTTGGTACATCTGAACATCACAAAACACTGGAGGCTATTCATCAGCCCCCGCATTTTTAAGCTCCTACGGCTAAGTGAAAGCGATAAAGCATCATAGTCTGATTGCCTTGTTCCCCTGACACTACCGCCTTCGGGCATCGATACCTCGTCTAAGGGTCACAGTGTGGAGGCAGAAACACCTCGCGTAGTATCTACGTGGGGTTTGAAGCCGATGACTTGCAACTTTCAGATAAAATAGCCAAATGGGAGTCATGATAAATACAAAACTCAAAATACATGATAAACCATGCAACCTCATTATAAAGAGTTAGCGGTCTTCGGACATATTACAGCGCATTCATTCATAAAAAATCATCCTTAGAGAATTGGGCCTCTAACACCCGAGCACCCTCCATCACTGTGGAGAAGTTTTGCTCGGGGCAACTATGCTCCTTTCTAGGGGGCGGAGGTGCGGTGGCCATATCGGTCGTCTTGAGCTTTGGCCAGTGCATCATGATCCTTGCAAAGGCCATCCGAGCTCCCTCGATGCATGTAGAACTCTTTAAAGCGTCAATCTGAGGCACATCATCACATAGTTTCTGCACCCCGAAGTAAACGCTCGGCGGCAGTTCTGTAGGCCACAGCCGGATACAAAGATCTGCCATGGCCAACTCCGCCATCCCGTGTAGCTCCATCAGTTGCTTCATTGGCTCAATTAGAAGAGGAGAGCGTTGGGGGCTTCAAATTGTGCCCAGAATAGCCGAGCCTCATTGTCCTCAGCCCATGAAGCATAGAATTTTTTTGCATCTGTTGCACTCCTTCGGAGGTCCAAATAGGTGCCTGAAGAACGCCACACATGGGTCAGCGATGCAAACCTACTACCACCAAAGGCAGACTATAGTAAATACAGCTTACCATCCATGACCGCCTCGACTTGGCGGACTTCTTCTTCAAAGAACCGCCTATTGCTACTTCTCGATCATGCATTGATTTCCGTGAAGAGGAACGGGTGATGCATCAATGTAGATAAGTATTTCCCTTAGTTATTGAGAACCAAGGTATCAATCCAGTAGGAGATACTAGCAAGGCCCCAATAGGTGTACCTACACAAGGAATCAAACTCTTGCACCCAACGCTATAAAGGGGTTGTCAATCCCTTTAAGGTTACTTGCAAGGATGAGATCTAATAGAGATCGATTGCTTGAGCGGAAAGTAAAAGAAAAGGCAACAATAATGCAGCAAAGATTTTTTGTAATTTTGGTTTTAGATCTGAAAGTATAAGATGGAAAATAGACCCGGGGGCCATAGGTTTCACTAGACGCTTCTCTCATGATAGCAAGTATTACGGTGGGTGAACAAATAACTGTCGAGCAATAGATAGAAAAGCGTATAATTATGAAGATATCCAAGGCAATGATTATGCATATAGGCATCATGTCCGTGTCAAGTAGACCGACACGATTCAGCATCTACTACTATTACTCCACACATCGACCGACTCTTGCCTGCATCTAGAGTATTAAGTTCATGAAGAACAGAGTAATGCATTAGGTAAGATTACATGATGTAGAGGGATAAACTCAAGCAATATGATGAAAACCCCATCTTGTTACCCTTGATGGGAACAATACAATACGTGCCTCGTTACGCCTACTATGTCACTGGGTGAGGACAACGCAAGATTGAAACCAAAACTAAGCACTTCTCCCATTGCAAGAATTACCAATCTAGTTGGCCGAACCAAAGCAATAACTCGAAGAGACTTGCAAAGATATGAAATCATGCATATAAGAATTTAGGAAAGACTCAAATAATATTCATGGGTAATCTGAACATAAACCCACAATTCATCAGATCTCGACAAACACACCACAAAACAGTATTACATGTGATAGATCTCGATGAAGATAATGGAGAACATGATATTGAAGAGAAAAGAGAGAGAAGAAGACATCTAGCTACTAGCTATAGACCCGAAGTTCTGTGGTGAACTACTCACGTATCATCGGAGGGGCAATGGAGTTGATGTAGATGCCCTCCGTGATCGAATCCCCCTCCGGCAGATTACTAAAAAGGGCTCCAAGATTGGATTTCTCGGGAACGGAGGCTTCTGGCGGCGGAAAAGTGTTTTCGTGGCTTCTTCTGATAATGATGGAATATTTGGGAATTTATAGGCTGAAGATTAGGGTTGGGAGAGCTGTCATGGGCCCACAAGCCTGCCCGGCATGCCCTAGCCCCCTGGGCACGCCCCTATGGCTTGTGGCCCCACGGTGACTCTCCTACCTTGGTTCTCAAGTTTCCTGGTTTCCATTCGTTCCAAAACAAAATCATTCCGAAGGTTTTATTCCATTTGGACTCCGTTTAATATTCCTTATCCGCAATTCTCTAAAACAAGGAAAAAACAGAAACTAGCACTAGCCTCTAGATTAATAGGTTAGTCCCAAAAATAATATCAAATAGCATATTAACATACAAAACAGATAATATAATAGCATGGGACAATAAAAAATCAGAGATACGTTGGAGACATGTCAACATCCCCAATCTTAATTCTTGCTCGTCCTCGAGTAGGTAAATGATATAAAAACAGAATTTTTGATGTGGAATGCTTCCTATCATATTTATCAATGTAATATTCTTTATTGTGGCATGAATATTCAGATCCTTAAGATTCAAAACAATTGTCTAATATTGACATAAAAGCAGTAATACTTCGAGCACACCAACAAGGTAGTCGTGTCCTTTCGAAATAACATGGCGATAGAAAATTATCCCTACAAAATCATATGGTCTGGCTATGCTCCATCTTCCCCACACAAAGTATCTAAATCAGGCACAACCCCGATGAACAAGTCAAGCAATTGTTTCACACTTTTTGTATCATCAAACCATTTCAACTCTCATGCAATACATGAGTGTGAGCCATGGATATAGCATTATATGTGGAATAGAATATGGTGGAGGTGCATGGACAAAAAGAAGAAGATAGTCTCACATCAACTAGGCGTATCAACGGGCTATGGAGATGCCCATCAATAGATATCAATGTGAGTGTGTAGGGATTGCCATGCAACAAATGCACTTAAAGTTATAAGTGTTTGAAAGCTCAAAAAGAAAACTAAGTGGTCGTGCAAAATGAATATCCACTAGTTATATGAATGTGAAAAAATAGGAGACTCTCTATCATGAAGATCATGGTGCTACTTTGAAGCACAAGTGTGGAAAGAGGTAGTTGCAATTGTACCTTCTCTCTTTCTCTCGTTTTTTTATTTTGGTGGGCTTCTTTGGCCTCTTTTTTTTTTTGGGCTTCGCTGTCCTCTTTTATTTTTTTGTAAAGTCCGGATACTCGTCCGAACTTGTGAGGGAGTCATGGCTTCCATCATCCTTTTCAGTCACGGGACAATGCTCTATGAATGAAAAATCATCATACTTTTATTTACTTATAACTCGAAAAAAAGAAATTACAACTCGGTACCTATGACAAAGTATGACTCTATATGCAATATGATGTGATGGTGCAAGTCGTGAAAAACTACATGATGGAAGTTGCATGGCAATATATCTCGGAATGGCTATGGGAATGCCATAATAGGTAGGTATGATGGCTGTTTTGAGGAATATATGGTGGTTGTTTGGAGGAAGGAGGGTTTGGTGTACCGGCAAAAGTTCCGCAGTACTTGAGAGGCTAGCAAAGATGGAAGGGTGAGAATGCGTATAATCCATGGACTCAATATTAGTCATAAAGAACTCACATACTTATTGCAAAAGTCTACAAGTTATCAAACAAAGCATTAGACGCATGCTCCCAGGGGAGAGGTTGGTAGGAGTTAACCATCGCGCACTCCTGACCCTCACACAAAGGTCGACAATCATTAAACAAATCATGCTCCAACTTTTTTACATAACGGTTCACCATACGTGCATGCTACGGGAATCACAAGCTTTAACACAAGTATCTCTTCCAATTCACAACTAGTCACTAGCATGACTCTCATATTACCATCTCTATTATCTCAAAACTATATGCAAGGAATCAAACTTCTCATAGTTTTTAATGCACTTAATATGAAAGTTTTTATTATATCCCTCTTGGATGCCCATTATATTAGGACTAAATTCGTCAACTAAACAAATTACCATGCTGTTTTAAGAAACTCTCAAAATAATATAAGTGAGGAATGAGAGTTCAATAATTTCTATAAAATATAACACCACTATGTCTATAAAGATATAAGTGAAGCACTAGAGCAACATTGCCTAGCGCAAAAGATATAAGTGAAGCACATAGAGTATTCTAATAAATTCACGATTCAGCGTGTCTGTCTCAAAATATGTGTGCGTCAAGGATTATTGTGGCAAACTAAAAATCAAAGACTCATATCATACAAGACGCTCCAAGCAAAACACATATCATGTGGTGAATAAAAATATAGCCTCAAGTAAATTTACCGATGGATTGAAGACGTAAGAGGGGATGCCTTCTAGGGTATCCCCAAGCTTAGGATGTTTGGTCTCCTTGAATATGACTTGGGGTGCCTTGGGTACCCCCAAGCTTAGGCTCTTGCCACTCTTCATTCCATAGTTCATAAAATCTTCACCCAAAACTTGAAAACTTCACAACACAAAACTCAACAGAAAACTCATGAGATCCGTTAGTATAAAAAGATAAATCACCACTTAGGTACTGTTGTGAACTCCTTCTTTAGTTGTATTTGTGTAATACCTACTGTATTCTAACTTTTCCATGACTCATACCCCCCGATACGACCCATAGATACATCAAAATAAGCAAGCAACACAAAGAAAACAGAATCTGTCAAAAACAGAACAGCCTGTAGGAATCTGTAAACTTCGAATACTTCTGGAACTCTAAACATTCTGAAAAAATAGGAAATTAAGGGAAATTACTATGTCAATCTTTTGTAAAAATTTCAGATAAATTCAACTGCCTTAAAAGTTTATAAAATTCCTGGACTAAGAGCAAACGTTTTTGTTTTTCAGCAAGATCAAATCAACAACTACCGTAGATCACCCAAAAGGTTTTACTTGGCTCAAACACTAATTAAAACACAAAAACACAATTACTACATAAATAATGTATAAAACACTGCAAAATAGAAGCAGAAAGCAGAAAGCAGTATAAAATTGGGTTGCCTCCCAACAAGCGCTATTGTTTAACGCCCCTAGCTAGGCCAAACGCAATAAACCTAGGTATTGTCATCTTTGGTATGCAATCCATAAGTAGCTCTCATGATAGATTCATAAGGTAATTTTATTTTATTTCTAGGAAAGTCTTCCATGCATTTCCTTAATGGAAATTGGAATCTAAAATTCCCTTCCTTCATATCTATAATTGCACCAATCGTTCTAAGGAAAGGTCTACCAAGAATAATAGGACATGTAGGATTGCAATCTATATCAAGAACAATGAAATCTACAGGCACATAATTCCTATTTGCAACAATAGGAATATCATGAATCACATGGCAAGTATATTTAAGTCTAACCCACTTCCTATGCATAGGGATTTTGTGAGCAAACAAATTATGGAAACAAAAATCAACTACCATAGGAAGGCAAAACAAGCATAACTTCCAAACTTTGAACACATAGAGAGGAAACTTGATATTATTGCAATATTTAAAAGCATATGTTCCTCTCTCATAGTAATTTTCAGTAACATCATGAAGGAATCCCAAAATATAACTATCACACAAAGCATTCTTTTCATGATTAATTATAGCATATGTGTCATCACCAAAACTTGGGGAACAAAAAATATCATCATCATCAAGAATAGCATCCCCAAGCTTGTGGTTTTGCATATCATTAGCATCATGTATATTCAGAGAATTCATACTAACAACATGAAAACTATGCTTTTCATTCAAGGAACTATCATGAATCTCTTAACAAATTTCTCCTTTCCACACTTCGTCAAGATTTTCAGATTCATGATTTTCAAACAAAACTTCATAGAGATAATAAAGTACACTCAACTCACTAGCAATTGGTTCATCATAATTTGATATTTTCAAAATATTAGAAAGTGGATGAGGAGCCATAACAATAGAGTTTTAGCAAGTGAAGATGCAAGCAAATATAAGGCACATGGAAACACAAGCAAACATAGCAATGAAAAGGAGAACGAGAGAAGGGCGAATAAAAAGGCAAATCTTTTTGGTATTGTCTGAAAATTGTTTTAGAAGTGGGGAAGAGGAAAACCAGAGGCAAATGGAAAATAATGTAAATGCAAGAGATGAGTTTGTGATGGGTACTTGGTACGCTTGATGTAGATCTCCCTGGCAACAGCGCCAGAAATCCTTCTTGCTACTTCTCTAGCATGCGTTGGTTTTCGTGGAGAGGAACGGGTGATGCAGCAAAGTAGATAAGTATTTCCCTCAGTTGTTGAGAACCAAGGTATAAATCCGGTAGGAGATACAAGCAAGTCCCCAATAGGTGTACCTACACAAGGAATCAAACTCTTTCACCCGATGCTATAAAGGGGTTGTCAATCCCTTTAAGGTTACTTGCAAGGATGAGATATGATAGAGATAGATTGCTTGAACGGAAAGTAAAACAAAAGGTAAAAATAATGCAGAAAAGTATTTTTGGTATTTTTGGTTTTAGATCTGAAAGTATAAGATGCAAAATTGACCTAGGGGCCATAGGTTTCACTAGAGGATTCTCTCATGATAGCAAATATTACAGTGGGTGAACAAATTATTGTCGAGCAATTGATAGAAAAGCGAATAATTATGAAGATATCCAAGGCAATGATTATGCATATAGGCATCACGTCCGTGTCAAGTAGACAGAAACGATTCTGCATCTACTACTATTACCCCACACATCGACCGACTCCTGCTTGCATCTAGAGTATTAAGTTCATGAAGAACAGAGTAACACATTAGGTAAGATGACATCATGTAGAGGGATAAACTCAAGAAATATGATGAAAACACCATCTTGTTATCCCCTATGGAAACAATACAATACGTTCCTCGTTACCTACTTTGTCACTGGGTGAGGACACCGCAAGATTGAACCCAAAACTAAGCACTTCTCCCATTGCAATAATTACCAATCTAGTTGGCCAAACCAAACCAATAACTCGAAGAGACTTACAAAGATATGAAATCATGCATATAAGAATTCAGGAAAGACTAAAATAATATTCATGGACAAGCTGAACATAAACCCACAATTCATCAGATCTCGACAAACACACCGCAAAAGAGTATTACATCAGATAGATCGCCATGAAGATCATGAAGAACATGGTATTGAAGAGCAAAGTGAGAGAAGAAGCCATCTAGACACTAGCTATGGACCCGAAGGTCTGTGGTGAACTACTCACGCATCATCGGAGGGGCAATGAAGTTGATGTAGATGCCCTCCGTGATCGAACCCCCCTCCGGCAGATTACTAGAAAAAGGCTCCAAGATTGGATCTCTCGGGAACAGAGGCTTATGGCGACGGAAAAGTGTTTTCGTGGCTCCTTCTGATAATGATGGAATATTTGGGAATTTATAGGCCAGAGATTAGGGTTGGGAGAGCTGCCATGGGCCCACAAGCCTGCCCGGTGCACCCTACCCCTCTGGGCGCGCCCCTAGGGCTTGTGGCCCCATGGTGGCTCTCCTCCCTTGGTTCTCAAATATCCAGAAAAATCATTCCGATGGTTTTATTCCATTTGGACTCCGTTTAATATTCCTTATCTGCAATTCACAAAAACAAGGAAAAACAGAAACAGGCACTAGGCTCTAGATTTATAGGTTAGTCCCAAATATAATATAAAATAGCATATTAATGCATATAAAACATCCAAAAACAGATAAGATAATAGCATGGAACAATCAAAACATATAGATATGTTGGAGATGTATCACCTATCCACCCGCTCCTTTTGGAGCTCAGATTTCAACATGGATAGCTCGGTGTCCTCCTCTTTGCCTTTCTGCTCAAGGGCCTCGCACTTCGTGTTGGCATCCTTGATCTCTTGCTCCACCTCCTCCACCCAGGATGCATGCTTATCGCTCGCAGTTTTTAATGCGGATAGTGCGGCTGCTACTTGTTCAACCGCCTCCTTCTCATCTGCAGCCTCCTGCTTCATCTTTTTTAGCTTGGCCTTGAGGTTCTCGACCTCCGCAAACAAAGTTGTGGAAGTAATAAATAAGTAATTACACTGGGTTAACAGTCTGGATTAATAACGATAGATAGCCCGGATATTTTAAGTCGTCTGACCTTGCGCCTCGTCGAACCTCCTATTCAGGCGATCAAGCTCCTCATCAGAGCTCTTGAGCTTCTGATTTAGCTCAGCAAGCTCCACGGCATTGATGACCGCCGCCACCGATGAGGCCTGCAATAAATAAATTAATAAATATAAGGTTATGTGTGTTCAAACCCCCGAAATGTCAAGAATATGACCCTATTCTTGGTCCTCTTAAGGGCTTTTAGAACAGTGCAGGACAAATGGTCCCTTGTGCATCGCTGGTCACTTCTGGGTATTTGACCCCCGGGTGCATTTTTTGAAACCCACCTAGGGCTCGGGGGCTACTACATATATAAAGATTGCACAAGCTTAATAAGATTAAATTTTTTAGAGTATTACGTGGCTCACCTTGAATCCCGTTAAGAGACTATTGAAGGCCTCTTTCAGTCCGCTATCAACACACTGAATTCCTTGCAAGACCACACCCATAAGGGTGCGGTGATTCTTGGAGATGGAGGTGCTTGACCGGCCACCCATTCATGATAGGCCACCCAGTCATGGGTGGCACTGTTGGCGACTGGCCAATCCAATCTCCGACGGGGGATTGAGCCAGTAGCTCCGGAGGTACAAGGCACTACGTAGATGTCCTCGGAGGGTACTGGACATTTCTCTATCCTCCCTCCTCAGCGGTCAGGAGAGTTTCCTACCCCTGGTCTTCGGTGGTCGAGGCATTGACCTTGGCCATGACATCATCGCCCCCACCACATGTGTTCTGCTCTGAAGGAGTCCGGCGTGTTAACACCTCAGCGGCCTCTTACGAAGCCCTTGGAGGTGTGGGGTGTGATGCGGTCCTGCTCTCTGCCAGCTCGGCGGGTGGAGACTCCCCATCCAATATTTGGTCAGTGGAGAGAACGCGCGGTGGTCTATAGATTAAAAGGCATTCGTCCCTTTAAAACATTAGAAACTTCACATAAATGACCTAGGGGTGTTCAGATTCGTACCTTTGGGTTGGGGGCTTGACCCTTAGGTTCCTACGGGGAACCCTCTCAAAGTCCTCGAGCTCAGCGTTGGAGTCTGAGCTGTCGTCGGCTAGGATTAACCTTGGCCCACACACCCTCTTCGGGGCAAGAGGAGGTAGATCCTCCACGGCACCTAGCGAACCGCCCACTTTCTTGTGAGGGGGAATCGCGTTCCCCCCTTCCTCGTGCTCCTCCTCAAGAGTATAGGTGGGATGCGTTTCCTCGGACATAGTGTCCGACAGGTACCTTGTGTGGAGGCCTTGTCTAGCCTTCTTCTTCTCCTCCTTCTCCAGCACCGTGTACGGCACCATGACGAGCATCGCCGTCAACAAATCCCACCTTGGGTCTGATATGTCTCCAACGTACCTATAGTTTATGAAGTATTCATGCCATGTTTACAACAATTTTATATGGTTTTTGTATGATTTGAGTATACCTAACCCGGACTGACGATGTTTTAGCAGAACTACCGTGGTGTCGTTTTTTTGTCCAGAAATAAATGTTCTCGGAATGGTCTGAAATTCTACGGTGATTTTTTATGGACCAAAAGAGACCCCCGAAGCACAAGATATGGGCCATGAAGTGGACAAGGAGGCCACAAGCCCTCTAGGAGCGCCCTACCCCAAGGGAGGGTGCTTCGGGCTTGTGGGCCCCTCGGGACCCCCTTAACGTGAGACCGACGCAAAAAAAATTATAAATACCCAAACCTTCGAAAAGAACCAGAGATTGGGAGTTCTACCACCGCAAGCCTTTGTTGCCATGAAGAATCAATCTAGGCCCTCTCCGGCACCCTGTTGGAGGAGGAAGCCCGATGGGGCCATCATCACAGGAGGTCATGGAGGAGGAAGCCCGATGGGGCCATCATCACCATGAAGGCCAAGGACCAGAGGGAGAACCTCTCCCCATCTAGGGGGAGGCCATGGAGAAGGAAGCACAAGGGGGAGACTGTCACACCCAAGATGCGACGCTATCCTTATTTTGGCATGAGGGCCTCGACAGGGATAGAAGCGCATCCCGTCATGTTGCAAGAATGGATATCATTACAAGTACATGTATAGAAGTGATGATATGTGGAATTAGCTTACACTCGCCACAAGCTACAACAAGGTCACATCAATACAACAACATATTCAAACATCATACAGAAGAGCAGGGTCCAACTACGGACGAAACCAAACGATAAAATGACATCCATCCTTGCAATCCCAGGCTGCCACCTCGAAGCCATCCTAGATCGAAGAAGAAGAATAACTCCAAATCAAACAAGCATCGCGCTCACATCAAATCATCGCATTACCTACGCCTGCAACTATTGTTGTAGCAATCTGTGAGCCACAGGGACTCAGCAATCTCATTTCCAAGGGTATCAAGATTATTAAAGCTTAATGGATGAGATATGGTTAAGTGGTGATGCTACAGCAAGCAACTATGCATATATTTGAGTGGCTAACTTACGAATACAAAAAGTAAAGTATGTGGTCTATGCATAACAGACATGAACTAGTAATGATCACTAACTAATCATGAACACCTACTTACGTTAAGCATAACCCCACCATGTTCTCTCTCGGATAAGGTCTCACGAGAAGAGACAATCATGGTTACACACATAGTTCATGTATTTTGTTAGAGTTTACTTCAAGTTTTCTATGACCGTGTTAAACAAACTTTCCAAGTTTGCCACATAACTGCGGGCACGGCTTTTCGAAAGATTAAGCCTGCAGGGGTGCTCCAACTTGTCCATCACAAATTAACCACACGCCGTGAGAATAACCTCGACCATGGATCTCATGATATTCATAGGCAATTCGACAAGAAGACCACACCTCAAGATAGCCCACAGTAAAACAGAATTCCTCGCACAAGACATTCGAGAAAGGTAAAACAAATCCAGCAAGGCCGCCCGGCGTGTCGACAATCCCGATAGGAGATGCATATCTCGTTCTCAGGACACGATGAATGAGCGATGGTTACCAAGCCAATCACCGAGTTGCCCCAGGTAGCGTTAATAAGCAGCTCTGGGTTGAACCAACACTCATGAGGAGCACTGGCCCGGGTTGTTGATTAAATTATCCGCGGGTGCTGATGGGTCCCTATACATATTTATTAGTTATTAGGCAAATGTAGTACCAATGTTTGACCTTTCCAGACAAGCTTTATCCTAAAACGAAAATCAAGGGGTCCCCATAACAACCCCGTGCATGTTAGGAGTGCTCAATTATGGAACATAACACCGGTTCACAATTAACTAGGGCGGCAAGAGTGGAACAAAACACTAAGAAGAAGGACAAGCCTTCCACCCTTTACCAAGTGTATAAGTGCATTAAATTAAATAGCAATAATATTGTGATAACAAAAGAATATCCATGTTGTCACATGGAAGCAATTGCATCTGCAGCTAGAAACTCTATAAGAAGGGTTGAGCAAGCTGTCACGTAGCCAAACAATGGTTTGCTAGGATGTGGAGGGGTTAGAGGCTTTTCATGGAAATGTTGGAGGCTTGACAAAAAAGTGGTAGGTAGCAAGACAGAATGTTAAAATTGGGACCACTAGCATAGGAATGACAGTAGTGGTATCCAGGAAAATGTGTCATCCTGCCTGAGATCCCTCTTGGAAGAAGAACGAGTCCATGAAGAAGACGAGCCAACGTAGTCGAACGAATCCTCACACTCCGAACGCTTTCAGAACTCTATCGAGAAGAAGCAATCTGTAAATAAACAATCAACACACGATAACACCACAACATATGCATGACATGATGTGCAAACAAATATGATGCATGTCCGGTCTAATATGCAACGCATGGCATGCCATGGCAAGCACAGCAAACAACTACTACATATTAAGTGAAGTTCAATATGCAACGAGTTGCATAGTGACTAAACTCCACGTTCGAATTATTTAATTCACTACCGTTTAGGTAAACATCAATGTTAAATGTTGTTAAACATGTCAAGATGTTAAGCATAGATAAACTACACTATCTAGGCATTTTAAAAGAGGCCGGAAGGAACGAATAACAATTCCGGAATGACCTCATATGCATATTATTAATTTGGTCCAGATCTGTCCTAACACAACTTTAGAGTTGTTAAACAGCAAAATAAATGTTACCATGTGATTCTACACGTTTTTTTAGTCAAGTTACATATGTAAAACATTTGCATCGGAGCTGCGGTTTATTAGTTATGATATAAATCATTTTAGAATGACATTTACGCAAATTGCATGAAAACAGAAAGTTAAGAATTTTAAACATATGTGAGAGTTGGAAATTGGGAATCTACACGAAATTCTAAGCACTTTACGTATATAAAGTTTTCTCATGTGATGCACGGTTGATAAGTTATTAAATGTATGAAATAGGGGGGTTTTCTGTAATTTTATTAATCACTGGATAATTGACAAATTCGCAAGAGAGGGCAAAAACTATATTGGGCTGAATCTGGTGCGAGCTGGGCTAAACATGGATGAGCATGGGATAGCCTAATCAGTGAACATGCACGGGATAGGAAGGAAGCTCACAGCGGCTAGACGGGTTGAGGACGTGGACTGGGCCGAAGGCGAGCTGGGCCTTGGCGCTGCACAACCCACGCGGCGGCACGAGCGGTCAACGGGTGCTGGCGTCATGCTCGTCCTCTTCGCCCACTCAATCCCAAGCAGGAGCCGGCGGCGGGGGACGGCGACACGGCAGGGTGAGGTCGGAGGTGGCCGAGAGGAAGCAGGGACGGGCATCGGGGTTCGAATCCGGCTGACCTCTGCTCGGATCTGGCAGTTCCTGAGGCTAGCGGTGGCCAACGGGGTCGAGGCCCCGATGGCCAGAAGTCCGACGGCGGAGCTCGGGGCGACGCGAGGATGGCAAGCAGCAGGGAGCACGGTGGCGCAGGCGGTCACCTCCGGCAGCACGGCAAGGCCTCCGATAGCCGGCGACTGGGAGTTGCAGGCGCAGGCGCCATGGCTACAGGCGCGGGTGTCTGCGGGCAGCGTGGTTCGGGCCCAGGCAGGCCACCATATGGGCCTGGGCGGGCCTGGCGGCGGCTGGGGGAGGCAAAGGCACCAAGTGGCTGCAGGAGAGAGGGGCAATGTGGATAACGAGGTGGCTAGGGCTAGGGTTACCAAATAGGCACGTGAGGGGTGTCTATTTATAGAATTAGGGCTAGGGTTAGCAGTTTTTGTCCGTTTTCGAACCGTTAGATCTTGATCAGATGGCCCGGAAGCGGAGGGTGGCTAGGTTAGGTTGCGGTGGCTGTGTAGATGGGCAATGAGGAGATGAGAGGGAGGTTTGCAGCCCGTGACACAAGGTTTTAAAACACCAAAAAACGTGTGATAATAAACCGATGACCGCACTGCTATGGTTGACCATTCGGGTACCAAACGAACTCGGAATGTGATGAAATTTGGGAGGCGGTCCACCTACAATATAATAAGACCGCACGCCAACTTCTGACCCAGTCCAAGAAAGTTTCAAATGCACTTTAAAAACAATATTTTATCGATGTCGCGGGCGCGTGCATGTGTGGTTGGTCTCGAAACGATCGTCGACACGAACGGAGAGAACCAGCAGCTACGAATGAATGCAGGTTTTCCAAAATGAGTGATGATGCTATGCAGATGATGCGAATGATGCGATGATGAATGCAACGACCAAACTAATCACACAACAACAATGGAATACAAGGGGAATCTTCTGGAGCGTCGGTCCCGGGCTGTTACAACTCTCCTCCACTACATGAGGATCTCGTCCCAAGATCAAGAATGAGAAGGGGAAGATAAAGAGCAAGAGGTCAAATTTAGTTGCTTCTTTTACAAACGAGTGAAACCAATGAAATATGAAGTTTGGAAAGAGATGAAGAATGACATGAGGAACAACCAAGAACTCAAAAGAAATTTCTGCAGCACTTCTGTAGGAAAGAGAGGCAAAACTTGATAAGAAGGAAATAACTTGAACATAGAAGACAACACTCCGGTAAAAAGAATAAGCAAAGTTAGAACACTATATTGATACAACAAGATGATGGTTGAAAGAGAGCAGCATGACAACACCTCCGGAAGAAAACAATAGAAAGTAGATCATTGGGAGGAAAAGAACGGAGAAGAAAATAACAACTTCTACCACCATTGGACTTGTGAAGCATAGGTTGAATCGAGTTGATGGACAATCAACAATGAAAGGAATAGCTTGTTATGGGCTTGTGGAAATCATCTCAAAATTATGAGGTGACAACCTGCCACAACAGAAACAATTGATTGCTTGAGAGGAACAAGAGATGAAAAACCACTTTCACCAAGAAGAGAAGGAGAAAACTTGGATCATTTATGACACCTTGATAGCAACATCCTTAGGAAATGATTTAGGTGAAATCCAACCCGAGACAACTCCGAGAAAACAAGATGCGTTTACTTATCCTATTCTAGACAATTTTCCTTCGAGACTCCTCATAATCACGAATTTAATAATACCATCTCAAAGACAATGGAGAAGGAATTGAACTTAGAAATCCAAGATAAAGAACACTTGAGCACCTCCTACAATAATCTTGAAGAAATTTTCGAGAAAAATTAACTCCTTGACGAACCACCATGAAGAAGCATCAGGATGAACTCCGGAGTGAAAGGACGAAGCTTGACATTGAAGGTAGAAAAAGAACAAGATTGAGGCCTTGCTATGACTTAGATGAAGCTTAGCGACAAGATACTTGAGAAAACTAGGAACTCCGGAAAAGGAAAGATGAGAACACTTGAAACCCAAAATTGATATCATGCACAAATCCGGAAGAGGGATTGAAATCACTTGATGAAACAAGAATAAGATTTATGTTATGCTTATCCTTCCTCAAGTTAGATTGTTGACAAGCAACAGATTTAGCACACAACTTATTCTTCTTGAAAAGATAGAAGAGAGAGGTATAACACAAATCTGAAGAAGTCTTGAACGAGAAAACCAGTTAGAATTTGAAACGAATGGGGATACTACAATTGAATGGGGATACATGACATGAGAATGAAGAGATGACGATCCACCTAGAGAAATCTTGAACAAAGCACCGGAATAATTGAGATACGAATGAAGGGACAACAATTGAGAAGAATTTGAGAATGAAAGCTGAAAGCTGAGAACGAAGAAATCTTCTAAAATGATGGCCTTCGGAGGATCGAGAAATGAGAACAACTCTGAATGCACCGAATAGATATGGGAGAAATTTCTCATGAATGAAAAGAACTTGAGAGGAAAGTATCAAGATGAGATGACAAATCTTCAATAGAATTGACCAAGATTAAGAGAAACTCTCCTTCAGTCTTCAATACTGAGATGATGACGAGAAACAACACCATGAATTACTTAGGCACTCCAAAACAAATGAATAAAGAAGGTTGAGCCAGCAATGAAAATGATTTAGAAGCGATCTTGGAGAGGGAATATGACAGATGAAAATCATTCTTACGTCATATTTAAAAACAACTTGAGGACATCTCTAGAAAGATTAGAAGAGCCAGGTAAGATCCTAGGGAAAAACCTATGGGTTATAAGGCCACTGAAAAGAAAGCATTATCGAAATGAATGCTTAGAAAGAGAGATTGCACTGGTACAAATGAAAACTTGAAGAGGTGATAACCTCAAAATAATTTGGAAGGATTGGAAGAAAACATGAATCTTCTGAGATATCTTCAGCACTCCAGATAGAATATAAAGGGATGATTTAATAAGAGAGGCTTGCTGAGAATTCGAACATACAAAGCATTTAATGAATGAAAAAGTTATGATGAACACCGAGATCTAGAATTGAATCCACCGGAGAAGAATAACAATGAGAACAAGGAACATGAGGATAGATCTTGAAATAGAAACTCTTGAGAATCTCCACAAGAAATCACCGGATACAATATGAAGAAAACATAGCGAAACATCAATGAAGAGAAAGGCACTTGGATTAGATATAATCATTGAAGAAAAAGGGCGGGAGGGTGGGGAAAACAAAGACAACTTGAGACAGATGAGACGAACTCCGGAAGGAAATGAGAACTGATCTTGCAAATATTAGAGAGGATTGAATTATCTTGAAAAGAAGCACACCGGATGAAAAGAATTGATATGACAACTTGATTGGGCAAAAGAATTATCATTCTCATAGAAATATGAGAACACTACTTCGTAAAGATATGAGATCACCACTTGACATCGAAGCAACTCGAATTACCATATTCAAAAACAAAACAAAGGATGAGGCTTACGAAACAAGCCAGAACAAATGCATAAGAGAGATTCCATCCGATATTTTCGTGGTAAGGCTCGCATCGGCTCGATCTTACGGTAGTCATCATCTACAAGGCAGTGCGCACAACACACGAAGCGTCCTCGAGTCATAGCAAGATACAAGGACTCTTTAAGACACAATGAGACCACTGTAAGAAAGACCGTGAACAAACGAACCACTAGATGTCGAACCCCAACCTCACATCACACATTTGTTGAAAGAAAGCCTAGGTAACTACTTGACTTCCCACCTGAGAACTCCCGAAATCTTCTGGTTATGCAATTGGGTCCACGGATACAAGGAGCAAAATCCATCACTCGACTCCTAATAGTAATACTACGTTCCAATGTAACACATCCGTCAACACATAACCAGAGGTCTCGGAAACTCATTGTCACACCCTGTGTTTGTATCACCTTGTTATGCTTGGATTTATAAAATTTGGAGCCAATTAAAACTTTTTCAGTGCTTGTTGCTTGTTTGAATTGTTGCTTGCTTGCTTGTTGATTGTTGTGTATGGCACTCTTAGATCCTATCCCTCTCCATATTCACCTTCATTAACCCAAACTTCTTGCCCAATGATCATGCCATGTGAATAGAGCCCAAAACTATTTTTACCAAATTTTATTTTGACCAAAATAATTTATTACAATTAGGTTTTCCAAACCGCTTGAAATGAGGATTTCACTGCAAATCCTCAAATTTGGTGGACCCTTCTTCCCCAAAGGCTTTACTTCAAACCTACTATATTTATGACTTCCCAAAACCACCAAACATTAATTTTAAAGATTATTTTAATATTTTATTTAGAGGCTTTTTCTTAAGAACAGAAATGTTTTTTCATAGAGAAAATTATTTAAATGCTTTCAAAATATTTGAGAAAATTTAGGGAAACTCGATAGACATATATTTTCCATATATATGAGTTTCAAGACATGGTCATGTTCAAAATAATGGGAAAACCCCTCGAAACCCTTTCTGTCCAAATCAAACTTTTGGAATATTTCTATAAGTCAACATGATCATAGGTGCTGATCTTGCAAAGTTTCATATCAATCCAAGTTGATTTGATTCATCTAACTATTCCGAAACCCTCCTTGTCCAGATTCAAATCTGAACAACTTTACATTGTGAAGTTTCTTCCCTTGACACCAAACTTTGTGGACATGTTCTAATCATCTAATAATGATGCTACACTAAGTGGTGCATCAAGGGGATTAGCTTAGCATGACCAGATCTACAGAAACTAGATTCTGTTGATTTCTAGGGTTCCACAAAGTTACATGGTGAAATTTCATCAATTCATCTCAAACTTGGTGATCAAGCCTAATTCCAACAACCATTTGATCATGTCAAATATCATGGAAAGCAAAGCCCATTTGCTTGCCCTAATCCCCATCAAACACTTTCAGCCAAAATGGCAAAAACCTTGTTTGACCCCTTCCTCTAATTCCCTCACCTCCAAATTTTTACCACATCTGTCTAGTAATGCATTTCACCTCCAGTAATTTTCTCTAGCCAAGACTCAATGGGTAAGTGGGGTAAAACCCTCATTTTACCTCCTGGACAGCAGTAAAACCCTATTCTCTCCCCTTCCCTCTTATTCTAAGCTACCCACCAGAGCATCCAAGGCCATTTCCAACTTTCCTATTCTCTCCTCTACCCCCTATACACCAATGGCCGCACCTAGAACACCATTGGCATGCCAAGACATGCCAAACGCGTGCTCCAGAGCATGCTACAATGCGCACCCGCACTATAGCTGCCACCCAACTAGAGCCCCTGACAGCCTCTGGACCCCCAGCTTTGTCCCTCGACATGCCCTCTATGTCCGCAACGCGCCAGGAGGTCAGGCCCCTCCTCCCTCCTCCTCTGTTGCCCCCCTTTGCTTGCGGACAGTGCCGCCTGAGCCGACCAATGGATGAGCTTGCACGCACGGGCGCTAGGGCCCTTCCCCTCTCTCTCTCTCCCTTCCCCTAGACGTCGACCACGCCCAGGAACACCTAGTCCCGCTCTCTCCCTCCCTGCGCCCTCCAGTGGGCGTTTCACCCTCACCGGCGCACCGCAGTGCGGTGGTCCGCTTCTCCACTATAAAAAGTGCCTCCCCTAAGCCCCTCTCCTCTTCCCTGGTCCCCTTCCCTACCCATTCGATGCCCGGTCAAGCCCCAGCTTCTCTCCCTCCCTCTGTGCTTGGGATCGAGCCGGAAGCCGCCACTTCGGGCCGCCGGATTTCGCGAGGTAACCAACCTCCTCCACCCTCGTTTATCCCCGATCTGGAGCCCCTACTTCCTCCTGGCCCATTTCCGTCCATCTCCGCCTCCATTTGATGCATAGGGCAACCGCAGCATCCCCTTCCTGAGGAGCCGCCGCCTGACTTCCTCGTCGCCGGAGAGGGGGAGCCTCCTGGCATCCCCCTCCTCCACCACTCGACTGGCGGCAAGCCCCTGAGCACGACAATGCCCTCCATTCGCCTCCCCGTGCCCTGTAGCCGCCGGTAAGCCCTCGTGCCCTTCCCGGGACCGAGGAAGGTGATGACAAGCGGGCCTCGCTTGTCATCCTCCCCAGGTCCCCTCCCTCCCTCTCTCTCTTGTTGACTAGGCTGGCCCACTGGTCAGTTTTGAAGCAGCACGCATGCTCTAGGCTTGCGCGGGTCGGCTCCGCCAGCTGGGCCGATTCGGCTAGCTGCTTTTGGCCCATTCTCCCGAGCCACTTTTCTTTTCATTTTTCCCTGAAAACCCCAAAAATCACCGAGGACACATTATTTGTCCTATTGAGATAATTACAACTCCACAAATCTTAGAATATTCCATAGAATTTAATACTGCCACATGTGAAAAATGTTGAAAATATTGTTTTGTACTGTTTTATTTTAAAACATAATTTAGGCACCTTTTCGCCTTTATTTAATAATTTCCAAAAAAATCACAGCAAAACCCTAGGCAAATATTTTTTTATAGTTTTTAGTATTTACCAAACTAGGGTAGCATTTTAGTATTAGCATTGTGAGCCCTGTTTTTGTGTGATGTTTATTTTTATCCTTATTTATCGCAATGATAGATTGCTCTAGTGACGAGGGAGTTGGACACGAAGACTTTGAAGACCCAGAAGACTTTGTTGAGCCAGGCAAGCAGCCCTTTGACCATGTTTAAAAACTTTTTCATGCATGACATATAGCACTAGTTGTTTCGATGATTGATCATGATGTGGTGTTCCCACTTCGGAGGGATGCCTCCGATACTCTAGCACTGATACTTGCATCATGCATGACCCTACCATTCTTATGAGGGTTGTGCGGATGGTTATAGATAGGATGCGATGCACCGCAAGTGGTGTCATGGGAACGAGCCTCACCGTGGAAGGTAGGGGTACGAAAGGAGAGGACAGAGTCCTAGCTATGACGAAGGTGTACACACGAATGTATGAATTCAGGCCCCTCTCGTGGAGGTAACATCCCTACGTCTCAGTGCTCGGGAGCTTTGTCGTGTGGAATGTTGAGATTATAGTGGTTGTGAACCCTTGTGCCACAGGGGAGGGGAGGCTTATATAGAGTTCGCTGCCCCTCATAATTGCCCGGCATCCAAGGGTCCGATTGTGGGTTTAAAGACTGGCGTTACTGGTAACATACATAATAAAAGCTACTAATGGCGAAAAGCTTAACGCCTGCCCATTGGCCTCCTGGAGGTGGCTTCTAGTCTTCCGGCGTCGATTGGGAGTGAGGTCTTCCAAGTGACAGACGACTGTCGGGTGGAGGAAGAAGTCTCAAGTGGATTACATGTCGAGTGTCTTGAGCATCATCGGGAATCTAGTCGGAAGCTTATTTGTGATCTTCAAGTCCTCCAATGTAATGCCCTTAGGTAGGGCATGTAGGTCAGGCCTAGGAGCCTACCCTAGGTACATATCCTCGTCATTAGCCCTTGAATGGATTGGGGTTCGAGTGGTGAATGGGGATATCGATGACAATTCACAACAAGGTACCAAATCTTCCGAATGATAGTCGGGACTTCAACAAAACTTGCATCGACTGAACTCTTCGTCATTCGCCCGGATCCGTTCAGCCTTGAAAGTGCCTGAGTGAATGTTCAATGTCAATTTTGCTTTGAGTGACACGAAGGAATCTTTGGAGGTGGCAGGTCGATCTGTAAGACCCGGATCTTGCCGGATACAAAAATTTGAGAAGTGCGCGCACTGCGATGATGACGCCACGATCGGAGCAAGTGGGGGCATGATGCCTCAATTCTCGCACCGGTCATTTCGTCACATACAGCGCGTTGTCTGCGGTTGGCGTGTGCGGTGATCTCACGGGCCCACCAGTCAGTGAGGCACTCGGCGGGGTATAAATCCCGAAGTGCCACAGATTGCACAGTACTTTTTCCCCAAACTTCCTCTCTTCCTCTGCCTCCCCTGTCTCCAGCACAATGCTCCCTTCTTCCCTGACGAGAGCAGCTGCCACGATGATGAAGGGCACCACGGAGAAACTAGAATGTGCCAAGAAGGGGGCGGTGAAAAGCAAAGGCAAGAAGCCCACGACCACTCGGTTCACCGCGCCGACGGGATGGACGCAGGGAGACTTTCTCCCCTCGGTGGTCACTAGAGCGGACTTGGATGGCCTGGTTGCCGACGGGCTTGTTGCGGACGGTGCCTAGAGGTTGCCGGAGGGAGAGCACGAACCAGAGCAGCGCGACGGAGAGCGAATCCTCCTCCTCTCTCACGTCAAAAGAGGTTTTTCTTTGCCTCCCCCAACATTCATTAGAGGGTTTCTGGACTTCTTTGGCACTCAGCTCCACCACTTCTGCCGAACACAATTTCCTACTTGTCTGCTTTCATTACCTTGTGTGAATGCTTCCTGGGTTGTCCTCCTCACTAGGGACTGTTTAAGCACATCTTTACGGTCAGATCTTAGACTGTGAAGAAAGCCCTCCCTGCGCATGGGAAAACTCATGTGCAGCAGTTGTGTGGGGGTTTGGGGCTTCAAAAGAGAGCTCGTAGTTATTTCCCTTCTATGAATTTTCCTGAATCTGTTAGAGGCTGGCAGTCGACTTGGTTCTATTGCAAAGATGTAGCTTCTCCCAACATGTCGACTGGTCTTTTCCCCTTACACAACTAACCGTCCAGCTGTTCCCAAGTCTGTAAGGGTGTCGGAAGAGGAACAGGTCCAAGTGGGGATCTTGGTGGACGCTATGGTGAAACTGATTCGGGGTGGAGTGACTAGCATGGATCTTTTGGAGACATTCCATAGTCGACAGATTCAGCCACTCTAGGCCAGGGACCACACCATGTGGCATTATGCAGGCCCTAAGGACTCGACCAGGACGCACCTAGAAGAGGTTCCACAAAAAATAGTCAAGCGGTGCCTTCGTAGCATCACTGGGGCATGTGACAACCCCTTGGGAGCCAAGAGGATTCGACCTTACTCGGCCAAAAACCCGCTGAAGAATCTGGTAAGCTGCAGTTTGTCGACTGAAGTACTTGTACTGTCGAGTGATCGATTGACTTATTGACCGACTTCCTTGTTTAAATCTTGCGGGAGTGTTCAAATATGTATTCGCCTGTTCCCAACGGGAAACAAACTAAATATGGTGTGGTGAGCGAGGGTGGCTGCCTGGACGGCGATGGCTCAGAAGACTCCGAAGACGAGTTCGAAAACTCGGACGAGAACTAGGTAGTAGTCAAGTCACCCCCTCGCTCCGAATGCTGCTCCAAGTCTCGCCAAGACCCTGCGACTGCTGAGAACAAGGGCCCTGGCCCAAGCAAGAAGAACCCGAAGCGTAGCCGGCCTTCAACCATCGAGTCCAGTTGAGCGCTCGACGAAGCAACCAAAGCCGAATGTAAGCAAGCCTCGCAAAGCACTGCCTCGCATGAGGATGGCTGTGCATGTCGTCTCCACGTGAGTATTTACTTTTGAGTTCTCACTATTGATTGTGACCTTGAATTCTTGTTGACCGAGTGATACTCGATCTATCAGAGCAGCTACTTCGGTGACGTTGCCTCAACATGATGAAGGGGAAACAATGGACGTAGACACTGCCGATACAGCCACTTCTCACAGAGGTAACCGAATCTTCAGTTCCGCTTCTCGAATATGGTTTGTCGATTGCAAAGGTTAATATTGCCGATTGATTACTGCAGAAATCATCCAGCTGGAAGATGATGAAGAACATCTTGGGGGTACGAGGGCGGAAGTGAGATCGTAGGCACTCCACGCATCCGAACTCGAAGAAATTCGTCTAGGCAGACGCCTCAGTGGTTGACTGCCGAATCCTCCCAGGGGATAAGCGACTCGACGAGGGTCAAATTTGAACCTGCACTGCCTCTGACGAGTGCTCCTCCAGCTGATTCAACTATCGTGACGTTGGCTCCAACCAGACCTGCTTAGACTATCTCGACTGCTCCAGCTGTTATGTCGATTCTGCTGATGATGGCCTTTCCTCTACACCGCGTTCCGAAACATCAAACCAGATCCGCAAAGGAGGCCATGATCCAGGCAGAGTAGATGATGCTGCACACCAAGGAAGTGTACGAGGCCAGCAAGTTGGCTTATGACGCTAGCGCAGCGCTTCGCACCAATGTCCGAGTAAGTTCGATTGTAAGTACATTTCCGATTAAATTCCTATCCTCTTTGACTGTACACCCACTGGGTGTTTGTTTATCTCTTGTAGAATGCTTGAAAATCTCCCACTCGAATAGATCAGGTCTTAATCGAGTAGGTTTTAGGTCAGTGGGGGCACTCTGAGTGCACCCACTGGGTGTAGTCCCTGAGACCGTTGTCGAGTGCTTGCACCGGCAGGGGTCTTATAGTTTGTCGTATACAGGTTACGTTTGCCTTTGCTCGCACCACTCCGAAGCTATTTTGAGGTTTCATGGATATCATTGATCAACCATGATATGACGCTACATAAGGATAGACTGCACTTCATTGTTGTCAGTGCGAACCTTTCCAAAGGTGCGAAGTGGGGTGGCACGTCATTCGACAGATCGAATGATCGATGTTCCAATGGTGGATACTTTCTACCACTCGATAGGTTGAGAGTTGGCAGAACCAGTGGGGGCACGCTAAGTGCACCCACTGGGTGTAGTCCCCGAGACCGTCGTCGAGTGCTTGCACCGGTAGGGGTCTGATAAAGACCGTCGAATGTTCTGACAGGGAAGAACTTGTTGACTGTTTAATAACCAGTGAGGGCACGCTAAGTGCACACACTGGGTGTAGTCCCCAAGGCTACTATTTTTCGTAGACGATAAGCAGTAGTATTGAAAACTTGAAATCGGAATTTTTTTCGTACGTGGAGTACAAGTGTTACTCGACATGTTGAGTGTATTTTTTTTCTTCTTCGTCCCACACCGAAGCTACCATGTAGGTTTTATGATCATCATGTGATCGACCGTGATATGACACTGCTTCAAAAGCATGGAACGGGGCTGGCGGTTCACTCGATAGATCGAGTGTTTGACGGTCTAGTGGGGACACTCTTAGTGCACCCACTGGGTGTAGTCCCTGAGACCGCCGTCAAGTGCTTGCACTAGCGGGGGTCTGATAGAGACTATCTTGAATTTGTTTACAGTACGCGGAGTACACGAGCCACTAGACATGTTGAGTGGACTTTTGGTTGGATTCCTCTTCTCCTGGACACAGGTTTCACGGATATCATTGATCAACCATCATATGATGCTATTCCAGGATAATGGGGCGGGGTGGTGAGCGCCGCCCAGTCGACCGTCTTTGGACTTCTGCACTTCAGAGTACTGATATTTCTTGTCGATTGAATTTCTTTGTTTGTTGATTTCAGAGGGCTTGTGAACTTGGAACGTAGTACAAGGATCTTGAAGATGAAAGGAACCGGTTGCGCATGGACTTGGAAGCCTCCGACAATGCTTTGGAGAGAGTGCGGCCCAGCTGAAAACTCTGGGAGGTAACTTCCATCGACCCACTGCATTCTCATCTTCACTTTCCATGCTTTGAACCGACTGCTTTCACTTGAACAGACGTATGCAATGAAAACCGTCGACTCCAAGCGTGACTCAACAATTTTTTTTCTTTATATACCATGAAGAAAGCGCTAGAGGACAAGGACAAAGCGCTTGCAAATGTCCAACGAGTGGCAGAGGAGAAAACTGAAACTGCCGACCAGAAGTTGACTGTAGCCAAGAAGATGGAGGAGGAGAACTCTAAACTGAAGAAGGAGCGTGTGGACCTCATCAAGACAACTAGGTAGCTCACCAAGAGGAGCAATGGCCTGGAAAAGCACATGGGGGAGTTCTCGAGGAAGATGTACTTTCTGCTCGACGGTAAGTATCTCTGTCGACTGAACTTTATGAAATTTTTGACGACTGTATCTCATCAGTCCTCCTCCCATTCTCCCTTCCCGAAATTCTGTCAAGACTTTGAGAAAGAGACTAAGGAGATCGATCCCAACTTGGATCCCACCAAGTCACCTGTTGGAGACACGGTGGCCATGAACATGCTCAGACTCAACTTCAGGCTTCAGGGCGTTCAAGCATATGTCCTTCTACTGAAAACTGCAATGAAGAGGATCGACAAGGAACTGTGGCCTGAAAACACTCTTCAACTCGACCTCACATCTATGATGGCAGGCTTGAATAACATTCCCAGTCGAGTGCAGGCCTGGAAGAAATCTGCTGCTCGCTGTGGCGCTGACATGGCACTCTCCCTTGTGAGGATCCATTGCAAGGATGCAAGGGAAGACAAGTTGAAGGAGCTTCGAGTGGTTAACACGAAGAAACTTTAGTTTGAGGATTACATGGAGGCCTTCATCGATGCAGCCACCAGGATTGTAGACGGCATTGACTTGGACATGTTCGTCGAGCCAACCAGCTCCTCG
Organism: Hordeum marinum; assembly: GCA_022496015.1. Lineage (NCBI taxonomy): Eukaryota > Viridiplantae > Streptophyta > Magnoliopsida > Poales > Poaceae > Hordeum > Hordeum marinum. The sequence goes on from CM039673.1 coordinate 252,839,176, forward strand.
GGTGCTTGAAAAACTTGCTCTTTGAGAGAAAAAATTTATTTGCCTCGATATGCCGAGTGGAATTGTATGAGCTTTAAAACTTCATTCAGGCCTTAAGCTTGAGCACGTGTTCTTTCTCGCGAAACATTTATCTGCGATTAAACCTTTGGATTTATGTGTATTTGTCTTTCAATCGTTTGTTCGACTGAGTTTTTTTTTGACTTAGGCGAAAGATGGTTCGCAACTAAGTCCCCCGAGTGTGAGGATTACCCAACACTCGAAGTATCTTTGAACCTAGGCGAAGACTTGTTCATGGCTAGGACATCGAGTGGATGGATTACTATGCACTTGGCAGGGATTTTAACTTAGGCGAAAGCGCGTTCGCAGTTAATCCCCCGAGTGTGACAATTGCTCATCACTCGGAGTATCTTTGAGCCTAGGCGAAGACTTATTCGTAGCTAGGATGTTGAGTGGATGGATTACTTTCCACTCGACGGGATTTTTAACTTCGGCGAAAGCATATTCGCAGCTAAGCCCTCAAGTGTGAGGATTGCTCAACACTCAGAGTATCTTTGAACATAAGCGAAGACTGATTCGCAAATCGGCCGTCGAGTGAATGGACTGCTATCCACCCAACAAGGTTTTTAACTTAGGTGAAAGCATGTTCGCAACTAAGCTCCTGAGGTGAGGATTACTCAACACTCAGAGTATCTTCGAACCTAAGCAAAGACTGATTCTCAAATAGGCCATCGAGTGAATGGACTGCCTGTCATGCCCAAGATGCACGCCTATCCATATTAAGGCACGGGTGCCTCGCAAGGGATAGAGGCACATCTTGTTGTTCACAAGTATAGCATCATTACATCATACATTACAGAAGATATGAGTATATGAGTTGGCTTACACTCGCCACATACTAAATTACAATTCCAAACAAGAGTTCAAACATCAATATGAAGACAGGGTCCGGCTACGGACGAAAACAAACGATAAAAGCAGATGCAATGATACTATCTCGCTAGTCCAGAAGATCACGACCATGGACCCCTACTCATCCGTATAAGTCACATACATCCTGCCTCTTTCCTTGTCATACTCCCACTTGAGCTGCATCAAATCATCCTGCACAAACTCATGTGCACCTGTACCTGGATTGTTGTAGTAATCTGTGAGCCACAAGGACTCAGCAATCATGCCCCCGGGTACCGAGACTATTCAAGCTTAAAGGTTGGGATGGGGTATGTGTTTAGTTTGCAGCATCACTAAGCATTTATGGTGGCTAAACTTACGTAACATGAAGATAGATATATGTGGCTACGATGAACGGTCGAAACTAGAATGACCTCTATGAGATCCTGAACACTTACTTACGTCAATCATAACCCCATCGTGTTCTCTCTTGGATCATGTTCACGAGCAGACACGATCACGGTTACTCACACAGTTGGTGCACTTTATTTAGAGTTTACTTCAAGTTAACTAGAACTGGGTGTTAAACAAATATCCAAGTTGCCACATAACCATGGGCACGGCTTTCCAAACGATTTGACCCTGCAGGGGTGCTCTAACTAGTCCATCACAAATTAACCACACTCTGCGAGAATAGCCTAGACCACGGATCTTTTGATCATCCTAGGCAACTCCAAAGGAATTCCAACACCTCGAGATAGCCCTAAGAAAGTCAGAGCTCCTCATGCAAGACACTCGATAAAGGTAAAACAAATCTAGCAAGACCTCTCGACATGTCAACGAACCCGATAAGAGCCGCGTATCTAGTTCTCAGGACACGACGGATGAGCGATGGTTACCACACCAATCACCGAGTTGCCACGGGCGGCGTTAACAAGCTGCTCTGGGTTGGACCAACACTCATGAGGAGCACTGGCCCGGGTTGTTGATTAATCCACGGGGTTGCAAAGCCCTATGCATGTTTTATTAAGTTGTTAAGCAAATGTAGTACCGATGTTGGGTCTTGCCAGACAAGTTTTAATCTCAACCGAATAAACAAGGGGTTCACCATAACAACCCCGAGCATGTTAGGAGCGCAAAGTATGGAAACATAACACGGGTAACAAGAAACTATGGCGGTAACAGCAGAACAAAACACCTAGCAAAAGGCCAAGCCTTCCAACAATACCTAGAAATATATGTGCATTAAATTAAATAACAGACAATATTGTGATATGCCAAATCCATGTTATCACATAGAACAACCTGTACATGCAACTAGAACGCTATAAGAAGGGATGAGCAGCGATAACTTAGCCAATCAAAGGTTTTTCTAGGATGTGGAGGGTTAGAGGCTATCATGGAACTTGGAGGATGACATTCAAATGGTAGGTAGCGCAATTGTAACGATAAGAGCGAGACAACTAGCAAGCGAAAATAGTATCGGCATCCGGGTACGATCATCTTGCTTGTTGTTTCTTCAGTGGAACAAGTAGCGGGATCCTCGTAGTTGTACTCTCCTGGCTCTTCGTACTTAGGTTCAATGTTCACGTCTACCCAAAAGAAACAGCAAGGATAAACAAACAACCAAGGTGCAATGCACAAGCAAGAATGATGCATGCTTATTTGAAGAGTTTTTAGCATGCCACTCCTAAGTAGTCATGTTTCACATGCAAAGGATTGGTTATTAATGAATCTGGACAGAACCTTATGTTAAGTTATTTAGACATGCTTGAACATGGAAAATATGGATGCATCATGCAAAAATGATAAAAATGCATCTGAAGAACATAAGAAACGGAGCTACGGTTCTCATGATACGCTCGTGGCAAGATACGAAGGCAAAACACATGACAAGAAGGACCTGGGCTATTCCTTGGCATTGCAAGGTAGACACTGGTTAGGCAATGGAAAACCAACCACAATAGAGCCAAATATCAAGCAATTCCATGGAGTATAGCTCACACAAGTCACAAAACAATAGAACAAACAATCTGCCACAAAACAGCAACATAGCAACTTTCACAGCCAACAAGTTGAGCTACAGGAATCCTACAACCAAAACCAAGGCATTGAAAGAAACTACACAACATGCTCATCAACTTATCCAACTACACAATCTGGAAAGGAGGCACACATCAATAAGCATAAAGCTCACAAGTTGCATGACGAAACAGATTTCTAGGACTTAGTGAAAATAACAGTTTTCTGGAATCTGAGTTAACCTGATGGCAAGTTGACAGTAGAAACTAATGGTGTTAGAGACCACCTCATGGCATGAAAATTAATAGGATGCTAGAAGACAACATATACTCCAAAACACTAGCATTGAGCTTAAGATAATTCTCAACATATCACAAGATGGCAACCACTCTTCATGGCATAAAAATACCCCCGGAGCTGATGGTGATGGACGGCGAAAGGGGACAGTGACGACGCGCTCTCTCTCTGAAGCTCTGATGGAGACGACGGACGGGAGCAGGTGGCCGTCTGCGTGGCTGGGCAGGCTTCGGCGCCCCAGCTGGGCCGCGAGGGGGAAGGCCCAGCTTACTCTCACAGGCAATAAAAACAGGGTTTTTCCTTTTAAATAAAACAGCAAGATAAGAAAACCCATAGAGGAAAATAAAAAGTATTTGTCATAAAGAAAAAATACTTTTGACTACAAGAAAATGAGAACTATCTAATAAAATTGACAAGGGGACTTTTGAAGCAAGTAAATTTTTAATACAATAATAAAACAGCCCTCTGTTATAGTTTAAAACCCAAATCACAAAGCTCAAAACATCAAAAGGACAACACTCACATGCTTAAAATATTACAGGCTATCTCCTGAACATTTTTAAACAAATTAACTAGCAAGTTAAATCTGTTGATAAAATGACAAGGGAATAAAAGGGTATTAGTTTGGGTTTGTTGAAAAGAATAAGAGAGGGGAAAGGAGAAGGAGAGTTCCACCACCCACACTCTAACCACATCACACAACACAAGATCACTCCCAACCACAACAAGGTCACATCACACACAAAGGCATGGCATGATGAATTATATGATGCATGATGCATCAATGCATGAACAAGACATGGCATGACAAGGCTCAAACTCATATCATTAAACTCATGATAACAAGGTTCACATAAGATACATGCCATAAAGGGTAGGGACAACACTTGGGCTGTCACAACTCTTCCACACTACAAGAGGATCTCGACATGAGATGTAAGAACGAAAGAAGTCTGGAAATTTGGAACGGAGAAGGTCGTCACGTTCCCAAGTAGCTTCTTTGTCATAATGATGAGACCACTTCACCTTGAGGAACTTGATAGACTTGTTGCGAGTCTTACTGTCTTCAAGAATTGCCACTGGATGCTCACGATAAGAGAGGTCTTCTTGGAGATCAATGTCTTGGAGGTCAATGGTATGCTCGGGAGTCTTGAAGCACCTCCAGAGTTGAGAAACATGGAAGAAATTGTGCACATTTGTGAAATTTGGAGGAAGATCTAGTTGATAAGCAAGTCCACCTCTATTGCCAACAACTTTGAAAGGACCAACAAAGTGAGGAGCTAGCTTCCCTTTAATTCCAAACCGCTGAGTGCCCTTCATGGGAGAGACTCTGAGGTAGACTAGATAATCCACTTGAAAGGAAACATCCCGATGTTTGCTATCGTATTAGCTCTTCTGTCGGGACTGAGCTGCTTTGAGGTTCTCACGAAAGACACGGCACATTTCTTCTTCTTCAAAGATCATGTCATTGCCCAATATCTGACGCTCACTAGTTTCAGACCAGTTAAGCAGGGTACGACACTTCCTGCCATAGAGAATCTCGAAGGGGACCTTGCTTGAGCTAGCCTGAAAGCTATTGTTGTATGAGAATTCAGCATATGGAAGGCATTCTTCCCATTTCCTGCCGAACGAAATCACACAGGCTCTGAGCATATCTTCAAAGATCTGATTCACTCTCTCAACTTGACCACTTGTCTGCAGATGGAATGCAGTGCTGAAACGGATCTTCGTAGCCATAGCAGTCTGGATGGACTCCCAAAACTTGCAAGTAAAGAGGCTTCCACGGTCAAATGAGATGATCTAAGGAATACCATGCAAGGAAACTATCCTTGACGTATACCACTTTGCAAGCTGAGCTGCCGAGATAGATTCTTTGACTGGCAGGAAATGAGCAACTTTGGTCAGCTTGTCAATAACCACAAAGATTTCATTGTTGCCTCTCTTGGACTTGGGAAACCCAGTGACGAAATCCATCTCCACATGATCGAATTTCCACTCTGGAATAGGCAAAGGCTGAAGAAGACCTGCTAGACGTTGATGCTCTACCTTCACTCTGCGACAAACATCACACTCGTTCATGAACTGAGCAATTTCACGTTTCATGCAAGTCCACCAAAAGGTTTGCTTGAGATCCCGAGACATCTTGGAACTGACTGGATGAATGGATAGAATAAAATTGTGTGCTTCGTCCATGATAACTTTTCTGAGATCACCTTTTGGAATCACCAGACGGTCCTCAAAGAACAAGGTGTCTTTGTCATCAACTCGAAAGCACTTATACTCCGGATTGCCCTTGGCCACACCTTTCTTCACTTTCTTCACAATAGCGTCAAGAAGCTGTGCTTGGTGAACCTGATCTTCCAGAGTCGGAGAAACTTGAAGAATTGCAAGAAATCCTTGCGGAATCATTTGAAGGTTGAGCTTGCAGAAGGCTTCACAAAGCTCGGGTTGAAGAGGCTTCAGGATGAGACTGTTGTAGAACGCCTTACGGATGAGCGCGTCTGCTATGACATTTGCTTTCCCAGGAATATACTCAATGCTTGGATTGAAGTCCTCAAGCATTTCCACCAAACGAGACTTCCAAAGATTAAGATTGGTTGAGTGAAAATGTACTTCAAGCTCTTGTGATCGGTGTACACCTCAACTGGTCTACCCAACAACAAATGCCTCCAAGTCATTAGAGCATGCACAACTGCCGCCAACTCGAGATCATGAGTGGGGTAGTTCTTCTCGGCATGCTTCAACTGACGCGAGGTATAAGCAACAATCTTCTTATCTTGCATGAGAACACCACCAAGACCTTGGAGAGAAGCATCACAGAATACTTGGAAAGGCTTTGACTGCTCAGGAGGAACAAGAAATGGAGCTGAAGTCAGTCTCTGCTTGAGCGTATTGAACGCCACATCACACTTAGGAGACCAAACATACTTGACACTCTTCTGGAGGAGATTGGACAGAGGCTTAGCAATTTGAGAGAAGTTCTCCACGAATCTTCTGCAATAACTAGCAAGCTCGAGGAAACTCCGAAGCTGCTTCACATTCTGAGGAGGCTCCCACTTCAAGATTGCCTCCACTTTCTCAGGGTGCACTTTAATTCCCTCGGCAGAGATCACATGCGCAAGGTACACCACTTCATTGAGCCAAAACTCACACTTGGAAAACTTGGCATAGAATCGATGCTCTCTTAACTTGCCAAGCACAAGGCGGAGATGCACTGCATGCTCTTCTTCTGTCTCCAAGAACACAAGGATATCATCCAAATAGACCAAGACGAACTCATTATTGAAAGGAGAGAAAATGAAGTTCATCATTTGTGAGAAGGTTGGAGGAGCATTTGCAAGACCAAACAACATGACGGTGTACTCATAAGAGCCAAAACTCATCCTAAAAGCGGTCTCAGGAATGTCTTCTTCGCAAATGTGAATCTGATGATAACCCATGCGAAGATCAAGCTTTGAGAAAACCTTGGCACCTTTCAGTTGCTCAAACAACTCACTGATGTTGGGAAGTGGGTACTTGTTTATGATTGTCTTCTTGTTTAATGGACGGTAATTGACACAAAGACAGTCCATGCCATCCTTCTTCTTGACAAAAAAACACCACAACCCCATGGAGAAGAACTTGGTCTAATCAGACCTAGATGTTCTTGTTCATCTAGCTGCTTCTTCACCTCTTTTAGCTCTTCGGGGCCAAGTTTATAAGGGCGCTTGCAAACCGGTTCAGTTCCGGGATCGAGATTAATCACGAACTCGACTGGCCGGTGAGGAGGCATTCCTAGCAATTCTTCTGGAAAGACATCTTCATACTCATTCGCCATGGGAATTTGAGAAATCGCCGAGATTTCACCCTTCTCATTAAGAGCAAAGAGACGGATTGTGTCATCGCGAGCCGCGAAAATAATTACATCTTCTGAAGGATGAGTCAACTTGACTTGTTTTGCTTGATAATCAACATAAGCCTTGTTTATAGCCAGGAAGTCCATGCCCAAAATGAGATCAATATCGGAATTTCTAAGCATAATTGGAGAAGCCAGAAAAGAATAATTGCCCATCTTGATAGAAACCTCCGGAAAAACCATATGCGAACTCATGCGCATGCCCGGAGAGACCACACGAAAAGGACTAGCTAAATGCTCCACTGATAACTCATGCATAGGGACAAAAGGCCTAGATATGAATGAATGCAATGCACCAATATCAAAGAAAACTTAAGCAGGAATAGAATTGACTTTGAGATTACCCATGATCACTTGAGAAGAATCCTCTACATCTGCTCCATTCATCATATTCACCCGGACTGACTTGGGATTATGCTTCACAATTGCATTGCCTAGAGGCCTGACTGGAGCAGGAGGCGAAAGACGCCGCTAGTTGCACTTGTTTGCATAGTGACCCTTCTGGCCACACTTGTGACAAGTAACCTCAGAAAGTGGACAAACATTACCTGGAGGAGGAACAAGAACTGCCTTGGACGCCTGGGGTCTCTGCTGAAATCCTGGGTTGGGTGGGTGGGAAGAACCACGGCCAACGAACTGCTTGTGCTGCCGAGGAGGACGAAACGGAGGAGGATTTGGCACCCAATACTTCTGCTGCTTAGGAACCATCTGAGAGCTGGAAGAAGACAAATATGAATCCCTTGAACGCTTCCTTGAGTTCTCTAACTTGAGCTGAGTTGCCTCGACCTTCAAAGCCATGTTGTAGAACTGATCAAACTCACGAGGCTCTTGAAGAACTAGACCTGGCAGAAGCTCATCCTTGAGACAACCTCTGAATTGATAGATCATCGCCTTGTCATCTAGAACATATTTCTTAGCATAACGGGCCAAATTCTGGAACTCGATGTTGTACTGATAGATAGACTTGCTTCCCGCTTCAGGTGCCTGAACTTCTCATGCATCTCCTCGACAAAGCTTGTCGGAATGTAATGGGCCCTGAAGTCACGACGGAAATCGTCCCAAGTAACAACATGATCGCCCCTGGAATCCTTGTACTGCTGCCACCAATCAACTGCCTGACCCTTGAGCTGGAACGATGCAAATCTGACAAAGTCCTCTGGCCTGACATTGCTGCACTCAAAATGCATACTCATGTCACGGAGCCAATCATCAGCATCAAAAGGCTGCTCACAACAGGTGAAAGACTTGGGCTGGTTGGCAAGGAACTGATTGAGGGTCGCAAACTGAGGTTGATTTTGAAAATTCCCTTGAAAGTCTTGCTGACCCTGATCTCTTTCTTGCAATAGCCTGAGCAACATCTGAGTGTTTGCATTTGTTGCGGCTATCACAGCTTGCCAAGCTTCGAGATGAGGAGGCGGTGGCGGGGGTGGTGGAACATTAGCCTGCTCCTCACCATGACCGGATTGTTGCGAGTTGGTGGAGCCATCCTGAAGATGGACAAAACACATCAGCACCTCATTGATAAGATGAATTCAATAGCTGAATGAAATGGTTGAAAGAAATTGAACAATTAATAACACAACCTTCCTACTGAAAAATTAGTAAGAATGCTTCTTTGGTTTCGCGATAACATCATCATACATTACAAGCCACTTGCAATAACACAAAAGTATTTAGCTAACTAATCGGAACAAATGTATATGCCCACATACATCTGAAGAAGATGATCCTAGATAACTACAAGAGTTCCCACCTAAGAACTTCCGAAAACTTTCTGGTTATGCAATCCGGTGTGGGGGATACAAGGTGGAAATATCTCACACAACTAGCAATCCTACACCCTAATTGTATCCATCCTTCAACACATAACCAGAGGCTTTTGCAAATTCATCTAACTCAAATCCTCGAACTCCCAACGATACTAAACCATGGTGGTACGCCAGACGCCTCCGCAGTACTGGGTGACTCCGACCTTATCTCACCACGACATGTATTGAAGTAATTCCGAACACTCTCCATCCTGAGATATCAAGGAAGCTAAATGATAATGATGTGCCAACATTCCCTGGAGCTTGACTCCCCGGAAGAAATCAAGGCAGAAGGAGGCACCAGGACAGAACCCTGTCACATCGGTATCATAGAGACTCCAAAATACATGCGTGATACTAAAAAAATTGAGCGAGAAGAGGAGTAGAATCAAAATTCCTAAGTCGAATACCTCACTAGACCATACAAGAGGAGTAAAAAGAACCCTACTCTCCGATGTAACTAGACTGAAAATAGTTTTTACTAGACTCGACTCGGCCAAGTTCGATCAAACAAAGGCTCCTATGGTCATATGGCTCTGAATACCAACTTGTCACGCCCAAGATGCGCGCCTATCCATATTAAGGCACGGGGGCCTCGCAAGGGATAGAGGCGCATCTTGTCGTTCACAAGAATAGCATCATTACATCATACATTACAGAAGAGATGAGTATATGAGTTGGCTTACACCCGCCACATACTAAATTACAATTCCACACAAGAGTTTAAACATAAATATGAAGACAGGGTCCGGCTACGAACGAAAACAAACGATAAAAGCAGATGCAATGATACTATCTCGCTAGTCCCGAAGATCACGACCATGGACCCCTACTCATCCGGATAAGTCACGTACATCCTGCCTCTTTCATCGTCATACTCCCACTAGAGCTGCGGCAGATCATCCTGCACAAACTCATCTGCACCTGTACCTGGATTGTTGTAGTAATCTGTGAGCCACAAAGACTCAGCAATCATGCGCCCAGGTACCAAGACTATTCAAGCTTAAAGGTTGGGATGGGGTATGTGTTTAGTTTGCAGCAGCACTAAGCATTTATGGTGGCTGAACTTACGGAACATGAAGATAAATATATGTGGCTACGATGAAAGGTCGAAACTAGAATGACCTCTATGAGATCCTGAACACTTACTTACGTCAATCATAACCCCACCGTGTTCTCTCTCGAGTCATGTTCACGAGTAGAGACAATCACGGTTACTCACACAGTTGGTGCATTTTATTTAGATTTTACTTCAAGTTAACTAGAACCGGGTGTTAAACAAATATCCAAGTTGCCACATAACCGCGGGCACGGCTTTCTGAAAGATTTGACCCTGCAGGGGTGCCCCAACTAGTACATCACAAATTAACCACACTCCGCGGGAATAGCCTCGACCATGGATCTCGTGGTCATCATAGGCAACTCCAAAGGAATTCCAACACCTCAAGATAGCCCAAAGAAAGTCAGAGCTCCTCACGCAAGACACTCGATAAAGGTAAAATAAATCCCGCAAGACCTCCCGACGTGTCGACGAACCCGATAAGAGCCGCGTATCTCATTCTCAGGACATGACGGATGAACAATGGTTACCACGCCAATCACCGAGTTGCCCCGGGAGGCATTAATTAGCTTCTTTGGGTTGGACCAACACTCATGAGGAGCACTGGCCCGGGTTGTTGATTAATCCATGGGGTTGCAAAGCCCTATTCAAATTTTATTAAGTTGTTAAGCAAATGTAGTACCAATGTTGGGTCTCGCCAGACAAGTTTTAATATCAACCGAATAAACAATGGGGTCCCCATAACAACCCCGAGGATGTTAGGAGCGCAAAGTATGGAAACATAACACCAGTAACAAGAAACTATGGCAGTAACAGCGGAACAAAACACCTAGCAAAAGGCCAAGCCTTCCACCAATACCAAGATATATATGTACATTAAATTAAATAATAGATAATATTGTGATATGCCAAATCCATGTTATATCATGGAACAACATGTACCTGCAACTAGAATGCTGTAAGAGGGGCTGAGCAGCGGTAACTTAGCCAATCAAAGGTTTTGCTAGGATATGGAGAGTTAGAGGCTATCATGGCACTTTGAGGCTGACATTCAAATGGTAGGTCGCGCAATTGTAATGATAAGAGCAAGACAACTAGCAACCGAAAATAGTATCGGGATCCGGGTACGATCATCTTGCGTGTTGTTTCTTGAGTGGAACATGTAGCGGGATCCTCGTAGTTGTACTTGCCTGGCTCTTCATACTCAGGTTCAACGTTCGCGTCTACCCAAAAGAAATGGCAAGGATAAACAAACAACCAAGGTGCAATGCACAAGCAAGAATGATGCACGCTTATTTCACTAGTAGAAAACAGGGCATTGGTTCGGGCCGGGCCAGCCCATTAGTCCCGGTTCAGTCACGAACCGGGACCAATGGGGGCAACGGTCCTAGTTCATGAGGCATGGGGGGCGGGCGGGCTACATGGGGCATTGGTCCCGGTTCGTCTGGCCCCTTTGGTCCCTGTTCCAGACACGAACCGAGACCAATGTGCCTCGCTCCTGGCCCACACCCATTGGTCCCGGTTCGTGTCTGGAATCGGTACCAAAGGTGGTCCTTTAGTCCCGGTTCTAGCCACGAACCAGGACAAATGAGATGCCTATATATACCCCCTCGCCGGTGAGAAGAGCACTCCACACACTGCTTTGTTTTTTGGCCGACGAGGGAAGACCATTGTGGTTCTCTAGCTCACCTCCTATGCACATGAGGTGTTTGATGAAATGCCCAAGCCAAATTTAAGCTTTCTCCTCTCGAAGCTCCTTGTCCAAACTCCATTTTCCTCAAGATTTTTCTAGGTTTGGCGGTCCGTCCTATCCCGTCCCCGTCCTGAAACCGCCGTCGATCGCCCGCGCGTGGTGAGCCTCTTGATCTTATCTTCTTGCTAAAAGAAAATATACTTACTCGTATGATTTTCTTACTTTTATTATTGTTTGTTATTATATAGTGACATGGTTATGGTATCCGCCCACGTCGGCCCTCGTCCAGTCTATGATTCATATGTGATATATTATCTCTTATATACCTATTTCACACATCTAATGTCTATGACAATTAATTATGCCACCAACTTCACGTAGATGTTTTTATCTATAGGAAGTAGTTGAACCAGAAATTCCAACCGACTTTGCAATTCTACTCGACAAGTTAACTAAAGCTGAAAAAGAAATTGATCATTTGAAAGAAAAATTGAAAAGAATTGAAGATGAGAAGATGGGATTGGAGTTGCATGTTGCCGATATCGTCAACGATCACAAGACCAAGATGGATACAATGCGCTTGAAGCTTAGAAAGATTAGAAAATATGCCATTCATACTGAGGGTTGGTATCATTATGTCATTGGATCAATTGGTACCTTAGTAGCGGTTATGATTGCATTTGTTGTTGCATTTAAATTTTTTACATAGTTTCGGTGTATGTTTTAATTAGATGCTATAGAGACCTATATGTTGTTCAATAATGACAGCTATGTATGAACTGTACGTATTTATTTTGGTCATTATTGTACTTTGGATTTAATGTGATGATGGTTTAATAATAATTTGGTCATTTCTCTATTCATGATATGTTGTAATGGTTTTTAATACACTTTATTATATAACGCACGCAGATGAACCAACAATGGATGTACGATGACTGACGCACCTCCAAATATATTAAGGGCCTACATAATTTTCTCGAAGCGGCTGAGGCAAACAAGCGGAATGATTTTATGCCTTGTCTACGTACTGTCTGTGAGAATACAAAGTTTTTCTCCAACTCTAAAACCCTTCACTTCCACCTGCTTCAGAAGGGTTTTATGCCACACTATAATGTTTGGACCAAGCACGGAGAAAGAGGGGTTATGATGGAAGACAACAAAGAAGAAGAGGATGACGACAACTACCCTCCCCCTGAATACGGTGATGCTACAATGGGGGAAGCTGAATATCAAGAGGAACCAGATGATGTGCCCGATGAAGATCTTCGCCGGGTCATTGTTGATGTATAGAGAGAATGCGAAAGTGAAAGGGAGAAGTTGAAGTTCGATCGCATGTTAGAGGGTCACAAAAAAGGGTTGTACCCAAATTGCAAAGATGACAACAAAAAGCTCGGTACCACACTGGAATTGCTGCAATGAAAGGTAGACAATGGTGTATCTGACAAGGGATTTAGTTCGCTACTGAAAATAATGAAGAAGAAGCTTCCAAAGGATAACGAATTGCCAAACAGTACATACGCAGCAAAGAAAGTTCTATGCCCTCTAGGATTGGAGGTGCAGAAGATACATGCATGCCCTAATGACTGCATCATCTACCGCGGTGAGTATGAGGAACGGAATGCATGCCTGGTATGCAATGCATTGCGGTATAAGATTAGAAGAGATGACCCTGGTGATGTTGAGGGCCAGCGCACTGGGCAGAGGGTTCCTGCCAAGGTGATGTGGTATGCTCCTATAATACCACGGTTGAAACGTCTGTTCAAAAACAAAAAGCATGCCGAGTTGATGCAATGGCACAAAAAAGACCGTAAGAAAGATGGGAAGTTGAGAGCACCCGCTGACGGGTCGCACTGGAGAAAGATAGAGAGAAAGTGGAGCGACTTTATAGGTGACCCGAGGAACGTATGGTTTGGTTTAAGTGCAGATGGCATTAATCCTTTTGGGGAGCAGAGCAGCCAGCATAGCACATGGCCTATCACTCTATGTATGTATAACCTTTCTCCTTGGTTGTGCATGAAGAGGAAGTTCATTATGATGCCAGTGCTCATCCAAGGCCCTAAGCAACCCGACAATGACATTGATGTGCACCTAAGGACATTAGTTGATGAACTTTTACAGCTATGGAATGGAAGAGGTGTACGTGTGTGGGATGAGAACGAACAGGAGGATTTTGACCTACATGTGTTGCTGTTTGTAACCATCAACGATTGGCCTGCTCTCAGTAACCTTTCAAGACAAACAAACAAGGGATACCATGCATGCACACACTATTTAGATGACACCGACAGTATATATTTGGATAAATGAAGGAACAATGTGTACCTGGGGCATCGTCGATTTCTTCCGACCAACCATCAATGTCTAAAGAAATGAAAGCATTTCAAAGGTGAGGCAGATCACCGAAAGAAGCTCGCCCTCCGTACTAGTGATCACATACTTGATATGGTCAATGATTTACAAGTAATATTTGGGAAGGGTCCTGGCGGACTATCTGTTCCAAATGACGCTGACAAACGCGCACCCGTGTGGAAGAAGAAATCTATATTTTGGGACCTACCCTACTGGAAAGACCTAGAGGTCCGCTCTACAATAGACGTGATGCACGTGACGAAGAACCTTTCCGTGAACCTGCTAGGCTTTTTGGGAGTGTATGGGAAGACAAAAGATACACCGGAGGCATGGGAGGAACAGCAACGTGTGCATGAAAAATATGGCATGCATCCAAAGCAGTATGAAGGTCCTGCCAGCTATGCTCTTACCAAAGAAGAGAAGGAAAACTTCTTTGAATGCCTGCTAGGTTTGAAGGTCCCGTCTGGTTTCTCGTCGAATATAAAGGGGATAATAAATATGGCAGAGAAAAAGTTCCAAAACGTAAATTCTCATGACTGCCACGTGATTATGACGCAACTGCTGCCGGTTGCATTGAGGGGGCTTTTACCAGAAAACGTTTGATTAGCCATTGTGAAGCTATGTGCATTCCTCAATGCAATCTCTCAGAAGGTGATCGATACAGAAATCCTGCCAAGGTTAAGAAGTGATTTGGTGCAATGTCTTGCTAGTTTCGAGATGGTGTTCCCACCGTCCTTGTTCAATATCATGACGCACGTCCTAGTTCATCTAGTTGACGAGATTGCCGTTCTGGGCCCTGTATTTCTACACAATATGTTCCCCTTTGAAAGGTTCATGAGAGTCTTAAAGAAATATGTTCGTAACCACGCTAGGCCAGAAGCAAGCATCTCCATGGGCCATCAAATAGAGGATGTCATTGGGTTTTGTGTTGAATTCATTCCTGACCTGAAGAAGATTGGTCTCCCTCTATCGTGGTATGAGGGGAGACTGACTAGAAAAGGCATGCTAGGAGCAGACTCAGTAATATGTAGGGACGGGCATTCTTGGTCTCAAGCACACTACACAGTTCTATAGAATTCCACCTTGGTGACCCCGTATGTCGATGAACACAAGAATATTCTGCGATCCAAACACCCGGAGCAGTGTGACGACTGGATTACATATGAACACATCAGGACTTTCGGCAGTTGGTTGCAAACACGTGTCATGGGTGACAACACAGTTTCTCATGAGTTGTACTCATTGGCCAGGGGACCATCTTCGACTGTATTGACTTACAAAGGGTACGAGATAAATGGGAATACATTTTACATGATCGCCCAAGATGAAAAGAGCACCAACCAAAACAGCGGTGTCCACTTTGATGCAGCAACCAAGAGGGGAAAGGACACATATTATGGTTACATAGTGGACATATGGGAACTTGACTATGGACATGATTTCAAGGTCCCTTTGTTTCAGTGCAAATGGGTCAATCTGTCAAGAGGCAGGGTACAGGAAGACACACAATACGGAATGACAACAGTGGATTTGAACAATCTTGGGTACATAGAGGAACCATTCGTCCTAGCCAATGATGTGGCACAGATTTTCTATGTGAAGGACATGTCTACCATACCGAGAAAAAGAAAAGAGAAGGAAGCGAATACATCATACGCTGAGCCAAAATGTCACATAGTTCTTTCAGGAAAAAGAGACATTGTGGGATTGGAGGGCAAGACAAATATGTCTAAAGATTATGAAAAGTTTCATGAAATTCCTCCCTTCAAAGTCAAGGCTGACCCAAGCACCCTATTAAACGATGAAGATTATCCATGGTTACGGCGCAATAAGCAAAGGACAAACGTGAAGACTTTTTCTCCACAACTATATCATTGCAGTGACATGTGAAGAAATGAAATGCCTTTTGTAACACATGAGTTTTCGTCTGAAACCCTAATACTTCGAAAGAGATTCTCCGTTTTATACACGAAGTGCATCCAGTTTTTGTCGTAACCCTCTCAACTTTTTATGACATCCTATGTGGGTGAAATGATGATACCATGCCAACTTTCAACCTTTTCAAAGTTCATTTGAAGTGATTTTCAATTTCAGGGTCATTTAGCTCAAAAAAATCATTAAGTGCATGAAAAATACCAAATGAAGTCAGAAAGGGTTGAAAATTGATGATGTGGCTTTGAATGGTGCATTTTGAACACACAAAAAGTCTGGAATTCAAATGAGTTCAAAAAATGAAATCCCTTTGTAACAGATGAGTTTTCATTCGAAACAGTGATACTTCGAAATAGATTGTCCATTTTGTACACGAAGTGCATCCAGTTTTGTCATGACCCACTCAACTTTTTAGCACATGCTATGTGGGTGAAATGATGATACCATGCCAACTTTCAACCTTTTCAGAGTTCGTTTGAAGTGCTTTTTAATTTCTTTCAAAACATCATAGGTGTGGAGTTCAAAAAAGAATCAGCTAAAAAGCTTTTATAAACCTCTAGTAATTTTGAAACAATAATTATATAAAAATTATGCAACTAAAATTATCAAAGTATTTTTTGTTCAAAACATTAATAGAAAAAACAATATAATGATAAAACACACTCGAAATAAATAAAGCAAAAAATAAATAAAGCAAGAAACAAAACAAAATAACGGAAATTATGCAACTAAAATTATCAAAGTATTTATTTGTTAAAAATAATGAAGTAAAATAACAGAAGAAAAATACTGGAAAATATTAAAACAATAAATAAAGCAAAAAAATAAAACGAAAAACAGTTTTTCTTTAAATGCCGCCTACTGGGCCACCACGGCCTGAATACGACTAGAAACCCAACAGCTAGTTGGGCTAGGATTCAGGCCCGTAGAAGGACCAGTAGGCCCACAGGCAGAGGAGAGTGCAATTAGGCCCGCAAGCCTGCAGTTGAGAGGAGCTCGAGAGGGTTGGCGCAGCAACGCTTATAAACCACTCTCAAGCCCTCTCGGCTAGAGAGGTGGGAGTAAACATTTGTCCTTAGGCAGCACCACCTTTTGGTTCCGATTGGTGGAACCAACCGGGACCAATGACCGCCTTTAGTCCCGATTGGTTGAACCAACCAGGACCAATGCATCCCTTTAGTCCCGGTTGGTGCCACCAACCGGGACCAAAGGTCCCTGTTTCCCGCCCTCTGGGCCGCCGAAAACAGGGCTTTGGTCCCGGTTGGTGGAACCAACCGGGACTAAAGGGGGCATTGGTCCCGGTTGGTGCCACCAACCAGGACCAATGCTCTGTGTATATAAGCGATAGTTTCAATTTTTTTCAGTTTTCATCTAGCACTTGCCCCCGACGACGCCGAGCACATCGACGCCGCTAGGCTGCCCAAGCTCGCCGTCGACACCCTCTTCCCTGACGCCCCTGCCCTGACGCGCCACCCTATCCCGACGCGCCCCCTCGTGCCCCAATGCGCCTCCCTGCCCCGACGCGTGCCTCTGCCCCTACGCTGGCGCCGCTCACCGACGCCGCCCCATGCCACAGCCCTGTCCCAACGACGCCGCCCCTCCTCCCCATTTGGTCCGGCCGACCCCCTTTCCTCCCTGTCCGATTTTGGTAATTTAATTTGATGATATGTATATATAGATGATAGATGATATATGATAGTTAGATGATGATGTTGATGATAGTTGATGATGTTGATGATAGATGATGTATGCTTTTTTTGTTCATATAATTTTTTATAGCATTTTTTGTCCATGTATATATGTGTGTGCATATGGATGGATGGATGGATGTATGCTAAAGTAAATTATGCTAAAGAAAATTATTCTAAATAAAATTATTCTAAAGAAAATTATGCTAAAGAAAAAAATATCACAGCTTCCTGTTTTTTTCCATGGATGTATGCTAAAGAAAATATTGGAAGAGTTTATGGAAGGTTTCTGACAAAAGGTTCAATGATTTGTCAAGGCAAAAAAATTGAACTAATTAAGGTATCCCATGATGGGGGAGGACTCCGCAAACCCTAGAAGTGTTGTCGAGGCCACCCCAAACCCTAGAAGCGTTGTCGAGGCCAACCAAATTTACCAAGTTCAATGAGTTAAAAGAGCATTGTCGAGGCCACCCCAAACCCTAGAAGAGTTGTCGGACATTCATGAGAGAGGCGGTCCGGACGTCGGACATTCATGTTTGTATATTCATTGCCATTTTGTAATATTTGCAGAAACTATGGATCCAAGAGACGAAGAACAAGAACAGTTGTTGGGGCACATAATGCACGGCCCACGTGATATCTTGTCGTATCTCAACTTCACCGATGGTCTGGAAGGAGTGGATTATGACGGCTCCAGTGATCGAACAATGGAGGAGGAAGGACATGATCATGATGGCTCTAGTGATCGAATGCCAGAGGAAGAAGGAGACCATGATGATAGCTCCGGTGGCCGATCGGAGGAGGGAGCTGTTGCAAAGTCCGGCGAGGTATATATATTAATTAAGCCTGTGCTGACTCTAGCTAATTGATGCATTAATTGTTTTGGTATGTACATCTATTAATTAACTCCTCTTTCTTCTATTATAGCCCTCCCGATCGAGCCAAACTTCGGTAACGAGACGAGGCCCGAAGAAGAGGTTGCGCAAGGATGAAAAGTTCACGATCACATGACTCGCGGACGATGGCCATCCAATTGAACCCAAGCGGACCAAGAACGCATTTTTTGCTCAGTGCGGAGCTATTGTTAGGGACAACATCCCGATCAGCATCAAGCAATGGAATAAGCCTAAGGACGGCGCCCCTGATGGTGATTATGTCACGATAGACAGAAAGAAGATCTTTGGACAGCGCTGAGGCAAATTTCACCCTACCACCAGAGGAGGATCCGAATAAGCCAGTTATAGAGCCACGGGTCAAGGCGTGTACTCTTAAGAAGATGGTAGATCTATTCAGGAGGTGGAAGAATGAGTTGAAATCAAAGTTTGTCAACAAAGGGAAGACTCCAGCATTCGTTGGCCGATAGGAGAAGATAGGAGATTACTGGCCCGCATTTGTGGCGTACAAGACATCGGAGAAGAGTAAGAAAATGTCAGAGACTAACAAGAACAATGCTGCAAAGAAGCAGTTTCACCATCACACGGGGTTAGGTGGCTACCTTAAAGCCCGGCCGTTGTGGGACAAAGCTGAGAAGACATATAACTGGCCAGACTGTTCAAGGACTTGGTTCTTCGGGGTTGGGGGAACTTTGGACCCTGAAACAGGGAAGTGTTGTTGGACGGAAGAGCAACTTGCAATACTCGTGAACAACCTTCAGAACTATATCACCGCAGCGCAGGAAGGGACATTCATTCCCGACAGAGAGAAGGACGAGCTGACTGAGGCCCTAGGGAATGTTGAGCACCCTGGACGAACACGAGGCACAACAGGCTCCGTTCCATGGAAGGTTGGGTTTCCCGACGCAGGCGGTTACAGAAGCTGGGAGAGAAAGAGGAAAGCAGAGCTGAGCAAAATTCAGAAGCTCAATGTAAGACTACAAAAGCTAGAGGAAGCTGAGAGCTAGCGAGATGTCGGCCAACCATCTCAACGGCATGAAGCTACCCCAGAAGCTACTACCCCGCCATCTCAGCTGAGAAGCAGCATCGCTTCCATGGAGCCCGTTCAGCCAGACTTCACGTCTCCTAGCTACCCCGTGGATACTATCACGGAGGCTCAACATTGCAAGCTTATGACGAAATGCCGGAACCTCACTTTCAAGGCGGTTGTCGGCTCTGTTGCACCTCCTCAACCCAACAGAACTTTTCACTGTCGTCCGATTCCACATGGCTATGTTGTTGTGATGGTGGATGAAGTAATGCTGGACTTTGAGGAGCTCGATCTTGACCACTGTACAAGTGAAGGAGAGAATAAGCTGGTTCATGCCCTGAGGAGTACATGTCTATGGCAGAAGGAGTACATCAAGCTTCCAAACTGGATGCCTCCGCCTCCTCCTTCTCCTCAGGCGAATCAGAGCACTCCTCCTCCTCCTCCTCCTCCAGCGAGTGATCAGGGCTCTCCGGCTCCTCCTCCTCCTCGTCCTCCTTCTCCGGCTCGTCCGACGCGTGGGGGCACTCCGCCTCCTCCTTCGCCTACTCCGGCACATCGGAGCAGTACGCCTCCTCCTCAGCCTCGTCGGCAACGGCGGAAGGCAGATGCCGCTGCTCTGGCTCCTCCGGTGCCTAGTAAGCAACGATGGAAGGGAGCCGTCGCTGCTCCGGCGGCTAGCAGTACAAGCATAGGCATGAGGGAATACAGATACGGTCCATCTCTCAAGCCTGTGGAAAAGTTACCATATGAGAGGACCGATTCTAAAAACAAGGAGATAAGTCAGGCCGAAGTGAGGGTGCATTTTGCAAAGAAAACTCCAGCTCCAAATGAGAAGATAGATCCGGTGAAAGCGATGCGCACTATCGATGCCCTGAAGTGACCACCACCGCCTCCGCTGGATTCCAACTATGTTCGCAGTGTTAAAAAGACATATCAAGAGGCACGGCGGTCGGGAAGTACTTCCAGTGATGCAAAGTTAGCAGAATGAAGAAGTGGGAAAAAAATTCCACAGCTCGGCAAACAGGCGAACAAATCGTGCCCCCCGCTCAAGGTTTCTAGCAATATCATCGCTAATCATCCAGGGATGGTCCCCGGTACCAAACATGGTGATTACCTGAGCGATGATGTACTATTTGACATGTTGGAGGTGGACAAATTCAAATACCAGTACGGGAAGCCCCGGTACGAATTCTAACAACGATGATGCGAAGATTCTATGAATGGTACATGCAACACTGTAGCGAGTCTGGGGCGGAATCTTTGATACTGAAAGTCAAAGAGGAGCACGACCTCGTTGGAACTAAAATGTTGAATATTGAAGTTGAGGAGATATTCGAGTTATACAATCAGAAGGACATCGACAAAACAATCGTGTTTGGCTACTATCTGTAAGTACTACTTCTGCAATTAAGTCTCTCTATGTATATACCTCAGCTCTTTCATTGCATGTATATATAATTATCGTCACTACTATATTATGCAGATTGAAGATCGTCGAATGCAGAAAAGCACAAATGTATGACATTGGGTTCATTACCCCACATATCATACATGGGCATAATTTTAAAAATTATCCCAAAGCAACCGAGGACAACTTGCTACAATCGTTGCTTAAAAATCAAAACAAAGGGACAATACTCTTTCCTTAGAACTTCAAGTGAGTGTTACTGTCTTCTGCATATTAAGTTTCACTTATATTACTGGAGGTTTATAGTAATGTAATTGATGAGTTACGCATGCGTACGCAGTTTCTACTTTATTCTGCTAGAGATTCAGGTTGAGCGGGGACTAATAACCGTCTTAGACTCGAAACGAAAAGATCCCCAGCAATATGCAAACATGACTAAAATTCTCCAAAAGTAAGTTCAATCGATCATTATCGCATCATATCGGCAACTTTGTTCATTTCCTGATATCAAGTAATTGTTTTCTTTGTCTCGCAGGGTTTGGAAAGAGTTCACAACAATTGTTCCGACACTGCCGGGGGAGCTGCGATTTACACACCCGAAAGTAAGTACTACTAGCTAGTTCCGCGCATCTCCCATTGATTCTAGTTTCATCAATACCATTTATCATGCTTCATTATCAGTTTGATTGAACTATATTTCTCGTAAAGTGCTTGTGGCAGGAAGACGGGACTAATTTATATGGATACTATGTATGCGAGTTCATCTACAACGCGACGACCCCTAAGCGGGGCTACTCTAAAAAACAATTTGAAGTGCGTAAGCAATAATATTCACACTTTTATTTTATTACCATATATATGTATTGACCCCCTTCTTTAAATTAGATGTGGAAGATGCGGCATGAACTCCTACCACATGATCGCATCCGAGCAATTCAAGAAGAACTGGTGGGATTCTTTCTTGACCACTTCATCAATAAAGCCAGAGAATACATCTGCAATTGGACATTAGATGTTAGGGATTGTAAGAGATCTTATATTTTATATATGTAGCTAGTAGCGTTGGATATATATACAAAAACTTGTTATACGACCAATCTCTCGGAGAAAGAGAGGTCGATCACTTATATCTCTATATGTTCATGACGATCTTCTGTACTTAATGGTTCCTTCATTTGCTTACTAGCTAGCGTGTCGAGTTCTCTCTATAGTAGCTAGCGTCAACCAAGCACGAAGAAAGAGAGGACACTTCTCTCTATCAATTGGCTAGCTATAACAATATAAAACCCCTAAATTAACTCTCTAAAAACCCCTAAAACCCCTCCCTTTCAAAATAAAAAACAAGCAACTGCCAGATGCTGACACGTGGATGCCTGTTGGTCCCGGTTGGTGTTACCAACCGGCACTAAAGGTCCTCCTGCCTGGGCTCCCCGCAGAGGCCACGAGTAGCCCCTTCTGTCTCGGTTTGTAAGAGAAGCGGGACTAAAGATTTTGGGCTTTAGTCCTGACACTTTAGTCCCGGTTCCAGAACTGGGACAAATGGGCCTTATGAACCAGGACAAATGGGCCTTTTTCTACTAGTGTTTGAAGAGTTTTTAGCATGGCACTGCTAACTAGTCATGTTTCACATGCAAAGGATTGGTTATTAATGAATCTGGATAGAACCTTATGTTAAGTTATTTATACATGCATGAACATGGCAAATATGGATGCATCATGCAAAAATGATAAAAATGCATATGAAGAACGTAAGAAACGGAGCTACGGTTCTCACGATACGCTCACGGCAAGATACGAAGGCAAAGCACAAGACAAGAAGGACCTAGGCTATTCCTTGGCATTCCAAGGTAGCCACTCATTAGGAAGTGGAAAACCAACCACAATAGACCCAAATATCAACCAATTCCATGGAGTATAGCTCCCACAAGTCACAAAACAATAAAACAAATAATCTGCCACAAAACAGCAACATAGCAACTTTCACAGCCAACAACTTGAGCTATAGGAATCCTACAACCACAACCAAGGCATTGAAAGAAACTACACAACATGCTCATCATCTTATCCAACTACCCAATATGGAAATGAGGCACACATTAATATGCATGAAGCTCACAAGTTGCATGATGAAACAGATTTCTGGGACAGTGAAAATAACAGTTTTCTGGAATTTGAGTTAACCTGATGGCAAGTTGACAGCAGAAACTAATGGTGTTAGAGACCACCTCATGGCATGAAAATTAACAGGATGGTATAATACAACATATACTCCAAAACACTAGCACTGATCTTGATCTAATTCTCAACATATCACAAGATGGCAACCACTCTTCATGGCATAAAAATAACAGCAGATTCTCAGACTTGGTAATATTTAGCATGGTGAAAACAGTAACGTTAAGTTAGCTACTTTGCAGCAATTTTCCCACTTATATGGGTGATTCTCATGTCAAACAGAAATGCCATGGCATAATAGGCATAAAACACTAACACTTCCATCTTGGCACATGCCCCAAAGCAAGCATGGAATAATTCATGCAAAAATGACAAAGTAGCATCACAGCAGAAAAATAGCAGTTTTACAAACATGCTCAAAAGTGAAATCTAATTGCACAAATGGATTCCTTGGATCTTTCTACCCCAAAATCATGTATCATACCCATATATTCATATGAAGCATCATAACAAGAACTACATAGCAAAAACATCCTCCACTCTTATAAGTGAAAACTTACCCTAAATGCTCATGTGCGAAAATGTACATGTCCAGATTTGACAATATAGCTATGAATGGAAATGAACTAATATATCCTACAAAACATGGCACATGCTAAGTAAATAGTGTATGACAAGTGGGGCATGGCCCACTTGTCACACACACACACACCCAAACCTACACTCACACTACCACACATAGACACACATGGCTACACATACACATGTGCATATGGCACATACACTCATGAGCACACACTCACCTATGTGTGTGGTTCTCATCACTCACACACATATGCTCACATATATGCACAAGTGCATATATGCACCTACACATGCATGTAAGCACCACACACACACTACACACACACACATGCACTACACATACACATGTTTCTAAATCAGAAAAGCAAAAAACCTCTACCTGTATGTATACACATACACACAAACAATACACCACATGAAAGAAAGAAAATAAATAAAGAAAATAAATAAAACAACCCAAAAGGGGGGTGTGGGGGTCGAATCCCAGACCTCACGGTCAACACCCCCAAGCGCTACCACTGCGCTACGGCTTCGGCTGTTAATAGAGTAGGAACCATGCGCGTCTAGTACTAACAGGGCAAAGCTAAACTGACGAAACTGACAGAACGAACACCGACGACAGCGCACGACGGCGGGCAATTCCGACGACCTACGACACTAGCGGGGCTACTAGTACTACGCGAGGCACGGGGAACCCATTCCTCTGCCCATCTTGCGATGAGGAGGAGAGCTCAAGCGCTTGCCTTTCTAATCGGCGGCGATGGAAACGACGGCGACACACGGCGGACCTACGCGAGGAAGAAGCGGCCGCGGGGATCAGCTGCTCACCGAGGGGTTTTAGGAGGCACGGGGGAACGTGGACGACTGCGAGACGGAGGGGAAGAAGACGAAGAAGGCCGGCGGCGAGGCTCCTCTGCTTGCAGATGACGGTGACGAGCGGGGCGCGCTGCAGGGGATGTGCTCCTCACCTCCCTAGCAGCGGGAACGGATCGCGGGCGACGACCCCGAGCTCCACGCCATGTCCACCGGCGACGAGGGAACCGGAGACGCGGCGACAGCGGCGAAGACGACCGGTGGCCTCACTGACCCTCTCTGAAACTCTCTTAGACGCTTACCTGACAGAGAAAGAAGGAGAGGAACGGAGAGGGAGAAGGGAGCGGTGGCGGCTGGAGGGGAAAGAGGAACCCTAGGCGGAGGGGCACGCACGTCAAGGGGGTTTAAATACCCCCGGAGCTGACGATGACGGATGACGAAAGGGGATGGCGATGACGTGCTCACTCTCTGAAGCTCTGATGGAGACGCCGGATGGGAGTAGGTGGCCGTCTTCGCCATTGGGGTGGCTTCGGCCCCCAGCTGGGCCACGAGAGGGAAGGCCTAGCTTACTCTCAAAGGCAATAAAAACAGGGTTTTTCCTTTTAAATAAAACAGCAAGATAAGAAAACCCATAGAGGAAAATAAAAAGGATTTGTGATAAAGCAAAAATACTTTTGACTACAAGAAAATGAGAACTATTTAATAAAATTGACAAGGGGATTTTTGAAGCAAGTAAATTTTTAATACAACAATAAAACAACCCTCTGTTATAGTTTAAAACCCAAATCACAAAGCTCAAAACATCAAAAGTACAACACTCACATGCTTAAAATATTATAGGCTATGTCCTGAACATTTTTAAACAAGTTAACTAGCAAGTTAAATCTGTTGATAAAATGACAAGGGAATAAAAGGGTATTAGTTTGGGTTTGTTGAAAAGAATAAGAGAGGGGAAAGGAGAAGGAGATTTGCACCACCCACACTCTAACCACATCACACAACACAAGATCACTCCCAACAACAACAAGGTCGCATCACAAACAAAGGCATGGCATGATGAATGATATGATGCATGATGCATGAATGCATGAACAAGACATGGCATGACAAGGATCAAACTCACATCATTAAACTCATGACAACAAGGTTCACATAAGATACATGCCATAAAAGGTAGGGACGGCACTTGGGCTGTCACACTGCCATCCACCCGACAGGGTTTTTAACTTAGGCGAAAGCATGTCCGCAGCTAAGCCCCCGAGTGTGAGGGTTGTTCAACACTCCGAGAATTCCCAAGTGTGAAACTGTACGATCGGAATCGACAATATATTGTGGAAGTCTGATTTGCATAGATGAAGTATTTTTATTACATCAAAAACTCTTCTGTCTCTAAGTATAAAAGCGTCGGAGCATATCTGCATTCCATGCCCGTGGCTCATCCATCTGTTTCTTGAGGTTGTACAGGTGATAAGCTCTGTTGTTCAACACCTTGATTACGAGGAAGGGACCTTCCCATGCTGGAGCAAGCTTATGGGTCGTTGTTGATCCACTCGGAGTACCAAGTCTTCGTCATGAAACGACCGACTCTTGACATTCTTCACATGGAAGTGCCGCTGATCCTACTGATAAGCTGTAGTCGGCATCAGAGCCATCTCTTGCTCTTCCTCTAGGAGATCGACACCATGCTGCCTATCTTGTTCAGCCTCAACTTGAGAATAAAGTTCCACCCAAGGGGAATTCTGAAACAAGTCACTCGATAGGATAGCCTCGACACCATAAACCAGGAAAAAGGAGTCCGTCCAGTCAACCGTTTAGGCATCGTTCTCAGGCCCCATAAAACATATGGCATCTCAGTCACCCAGGCACCGGCGACATGATCCAGATCGCGCATGAGACGAGGCTTCAGACCTTGTAGGATGAGGCCATTAGCTCGTTCGACTTGTCCATTGGTTTGAGGATTTGCAGCAGACGCATAATCCACACGAGTGCCCTGAGAGGTGCAGAAGTTTCTGAATTCTTTCGAGTCGAAGTTGGTGTCGTTATCCGTGATAATGCTGTGAGGAATGCCGTCTGGAAAAATTATTTCTCTCATGAATGTGACCGTCGTGTGGGAGTTCAACTTCTTGATGGGCTTGGCTTCTATCCACTTTGTAAACTTGTCGACTGCAACCAACAAATGAGTAAACCCACGTTTTCCAGTCCGAAAGGGACCAACCATGTCGAGTCCCCAACCAGCAAATGGCCATGCGGGGGGAATCGTCTTTAGAGCAGAGGTAGGCTTGTGTGACAAGTTTGCATAGAATTGGCATCCATCAGAATGATCAACAATGTCTTTAGCCATCTCATTAGCCCGTGGCGAGAAGAAACCAACTCGGTATGCTTTAGCGACGATTGTCCGCGAGGACGCATGATGGCCGCAAGTTCCCAAGTGGATCTCATCCAGAATCATTCGACCTTCTTCGGGGGAGATGCAACGTTGCGTCACGCCATTCACACTTTCTCTGAACAGCTGATCCCCAATCACAGTAAAGGCCTTTAACCTATGCACAATCTGTCGAGCCTCTGTTTCGTCTTCAGGGAGCTCTTGTCTGAGGATATAGGCAATGTAGGGCACCGTCCAATAAGGAATGACAACCAGAATCTCTATGACCAAATCAATTACTACAGGGACATCGACTTCAGTCGGATCAGTGGAGCTCATTGCTTGTGGGGGCTCTTCGGTGAATGGATATTCTTGCACCGAAGGAGTATGCAGGTTCTCGAAAAACACATCACTGGAGACAGGCCGTCGAGTGGACCCAATCTTTGCTAGTTCGTTGGCTGCTTGATTCTTCAGTCGGGGAACATGATGAAGTTCCAGGCCTTCGAATTTCTTTTCCAACTTTCTGACAGCATTGCAGTACCCACTCATAGCGGGGTTTCAAACATCCCACTCTTTCATCACTTGATTCACCACCAAATCTGAGTCACCATAAACCATCAGGCGCTTGACGCCGAGTGAGATAGCCATGAGCAACCCATACAAAAGTGCTTCATATTCTGCCTCATTGTTGGAGGAATCGAAGTGAATTTGCAAAACGTAACTGTGTTTGTCACCCTTTGGAGATATCAAGACAACACCAACACCAGACCCATTCAACATTGTAGAGTTGTCGAAGAACATGGTCCAATGTGCCGAGTGAACCTGGATTGGCTGTTGTTGTTCAATCCACTCGGCCATAAAATCTGCCAGTTCCTGGGACTTTATCGCTTTCTTAGCTTCAAACTTAATGTCAAAATGTCCGAGTTCGATTGCCCACTTAGCCACTCGACCAGCTGCGTCTCGATTGTTGAAAATCTCGGACTATGGAGCATCGCTGACGATTGAAATCGAGTGGTCTTGGAAATAATGCGATACCTTCTTCGCTGATAGGTAAATACCATAAACCAGCTTCTGGTAGTGTGGATATCTTTGCTTCGAGGAGGACAGAACTTCAGAGACATAATAAACTCACCGTTGGAATTTGTCAGCTTTACCCTCCTCTTCTCGCTCGACAATTAGCACTGTACTGACGACCTGATTAGTGGCCGCGATGTACAAGAGCAAGGGTTCTTTGCTACAAGGAGCGGCAAGCACCGGCTGGGTGGAACCCGCGCCCTCGATCTCTCTCTCCCCCTCGATCTCTCTCTCTCACCACCCTCACCCACAGCACCTCCCTGCCGCTACCGGCCCCCGCATAGCCGCCCCTCCCCAGCCCAGCCGCCCCATAGCGCGAGCCGCCGGCGGCCCGCGCCACCCCCGGAGCCCGAGCTGCCGCCGGCCCGCTCGCCCACCCCCGATCGCACGCCACCCCAGCCCACCGCTACGCCCCCCCACCTGACAACCCACCGCTCCGGCACGCTGCCCCGACCCACCGACACCCCCCCGATGCCCAGCCGCCCCGGCCCGCCCGCGTCGGCCTTCTCCACCTCCAGCAATGCCGGCCTCCACCTCCCCATTCAAGTGAGCCCCTTCCCCTCTCTTTTTTTCATATTTTTTCTCTATTAATTATTATCGTTTAGTTAGTATTGTTTAGTTAGTGTAGTTTCGTTAGTGTAGTTTCGTTTAGTTAATGTAGTTAGTGTAGTTTAGTTAGTTTAGTTAGTGTAGTTAGTGTAGTTAGTGTGGTTTAGTTTAGTTAGTGTAGTTAGTGTAGTTTAGTTAGTTTAGTGGTTCCAAGGGAAATAGGACAAAGGAGAAGAATAGGAGAAGAAGAAGAGGAGAGAATAGGAAAAAGGAAAAGAAGGAAGAAGAAGAAGAATAGGAGGAGCAGAAGAAGAAGAAGAAGAAGAAGAAGACCCCCGACCCCCGACCCCCGACGCCCGACGCCACTAACTCCCATTGACCCCCGACCCCCGACGTCACTGACCCTAGACCCCTGACACCACTGACCCCCAAGCCTCGACGCCACTGACCCCCGAACCCCGACGCCACTGACCCCCGACGCCACTGACGCCACTAACCCCCGACCCTCGACCCCCGACGCCATTGACCCCCGACGCCACTGACCCCCGATGCCACTAACCCCAAACACCACTAACCCCTGACCCCACTGATCCCCGACCCTTTACGCCATTGACCCCCGATGCCATTGACCCCCGACCATCGATGCCACTGACACCCAACGCCACTGACCCCCGACACCTCTTCGGCCTCCTGTTGACCGAAAAGGTGCTTTTCGGCCTTCTAGCGGCCAACGGGGTCATATATTCACTACTAGAAAAAGGCCTACTAGTGGTGCACCTGTTTTGGCTACTAATGGCGCACTACAGGTGCGCCACTAGCATCACGCCACAAGTAATTAATACTAATGGCGCACCCCTGGTGCGGGGTGCGCCATTAGTATACCAGATACTAATGGCACACCAGGGAGTGCGCCATTAGTATATCACACGGTGCGCCATTAGTATGGCTCCCAGGGGGCCATATTTACCTTGTGCTCTGGCTTACTAATGGCGCACTTGTGGATGATGCGCCACTAGTGTGCTTACTGCAGTGCGCCACTAAAGTGCAGAGTGGTGCGCCACTAGTATGAATATTAGGGATTTTTTTTCTTTTCTGATATTTGCACATGTTACAAAACATATTACTGCACAGAATATAGATAGCACAACATATAAACAGCAGATTTATCGAATAGAATAGAAGATTAGTCTCCGAATACAATTCATCATATTAGTCTCCGAATTTAAAATAACGAACAAAGTTAGAACATTACAATTCTTGAGACCGCGACTAGCGAGTTTGTCTTCACATTACAAAGTCGATATCGATCATCTAAACTACCATCACATATAAGAGAGTTGCGGTCATCACGATGAGCATCATCGCGATGAAACTGGTCTTCATCCGGTTCCTCCAACGCTCCCTCCTCTCTCCCGCTAGATAGCGCGCGTATCTAGCTTCTGCCTCCGCCCTAGTGGTGTACCCTTTGTAACTGTTACCGTTGAAACGGTGAACCTGTCTCTAACACTCCTCCCAGTCATTGTAGACTCCGGGAACCTTACCCTTGTACACGACATACGACGGCATCTCTATGCACTATCCAAACAAAATGTTAGTAGCAATTCACAGACAATACATAAGCAATATATAAGCATGCAACAAAACGATCCGAAGAGAAAAGCAACACATTAATAGCACGATTCATGGTCCTACTAATAAATAGCATCGATTACATATAAGTTGAACGACTGTCCAAACCAAAGAGACATACAAGTTCATTAAAGTTTAATATTACAACATGAGCCAATCGACATTTCAGAACTACATAGCATCACTACTTTCGACTCGACTCAGGGACCGGAGCAAGGATGAAGCCGCCGTCTTTCGTGATGGTCATGAAATTGCGGGCGTTGTCAGCCTGCATTTGTAGCGTTGTTTCTATCTCACTATTGGACGGTTGCTATCTGAGGTAGAACTGCCCCGAGGTACACAGGACATCTTTATGGATGATTTCCGCAAACTCCGACTGGATGCGATAGAATTCTTGTCTGATGTCCACGTCCTGGATTGCCGACAAGCGTGTGGCCCAATCTTTGAGATTATTTGGTAGCAGAAGGTGATGCTGGTCCCGTACGATCGCCCGCATGTGATGGAGGGCGTAGTAGGCATCCTTCTGACTGCCAGGCGGCTGCTTGACGCAGGGGAACGTCGTACTATGGGTGAACACGTGCTTGCCGTACCTACAAATTGTCCTACTGAAGGTGCCTCTAGATCTGGCGTAGCCGGGGAGAACATCATCAAGAACTTTCGTGATATTTGTGTAGTCTTTCTTCGACTGACGGTCCGAGTCGAAATACGTGGCCATGGAATATTTCGGGCTTAAGAGGATGAGTGTGCAATGTGTGTCACTGCACAAAACACGGAATGTTAGAAAAAAAGAACGATCAAAATCTAAGAAATCGTATATTACGGGGCGGTGAGGGGATGACTTACTCGGGTAAGTAAGGCACGAGGAAGTTATCCTTATCTGGGTTTGCCAGAATGACGCCTTCGAGGTGTGAACTCGTGACTTGCCGGTCCCCAGCGCTGCCCAAGATCTTGGCACGCATGTAGAAGGGGTCAACTATCACGATGTCTGGGGTCTTGTCTCTAATGATCCGCATCTCCATACTCAGCGAAAATAGCCGAACGAAGGTGTAGTGCAGCGGATGAAGGTTAAACATAGCGAAGATGTCATCAACCCGCAGGACGATCGTACCCCCGATGGTGCTATCCACAAAGCCCTTGCCCTCTGGCACCTTGGCCACGAAAACCGGGTATGCCACATCATTCTCGGAGAGACGCCGCTTCTCCAAAGAAAGAACACTATCATGCAGACTCCGCATAGCACCGGTTGCAGCATTGAGCAGATTAGTCGGTAGCACCGGACTACCCGCCACATGCACCCTCCTCGAGATATCCTTAGGTGAAGGTGGACCATCCTTAGCACGGATCATACTTGGTGCCGGCTGGCTCGCACCGCCCTTGTTATTCTTTCTTTTCCGTCCCTTCTTCTTCTGCTGTAATGGGGTCGAGTTCTGCTCACAGACCGCCTTCTTGAGTGTGTTGGGGCTGATAATATTTCGCACCTCGGCTATCTGAGGCTCGGTGAAGGCGGCAGCTAGAGGCGTCTCCTGAGAACTGAACGCCAGACAACGTCTGTTGCAATTGGGTTTCTCCGCGGTACTAGCTAGATCGCAGTCGTCTTCTACAGGGTTGGGTTCTTGAGAAGGAGACCCGAAGAATTCGTCAACGTACCCATGTTCAGCAAAGTACTTATCGACGTTGGTAAATGTACCATCGTCGTCGTCATCGTAGTCCGGATCCTGTGCCATATGCATGTCCGGATCCTGTGCCATATGCATGTCCGGCATGTCCGGTAGCATTGCGGCGTTCTTGCCATGGCTTGGCGCCGGCACCACTGGCGGTGTTCTATTTGGGGTGGTGTCCCCCGCCCCCAAATGAATCTGGCTCTTCGGCCAAAGCAAGGGCCAGCTTACACAGGCACTGAGGGTCATCACATCATCTTCGTCGTCCCCAGCGGGTCAAATCGGAGGTAACAAGTCGTCGTAGCCTAGCAGCACCCGAACCAGTTCAACCCTATACATGGTGGGTGGCATCGGATTACCGTGGAACATGGGGTTGCCTGGTTGAACGATTCTGCCCTTGGCGACATCGATCAACTCGCCACCCACGACGTGCAGGAGAGTGCATGGAACGTCGGCGGCGCCCTGCGAGAACATGTAGAGCGTCACGGATGCCTAGTCAAAGGCAAGGAGATGAAGTCATCGGCCGAGAGGCTTAGTTACCGTGATGGCATCGAGCTCGGCTAATGTCGAGGCACCGCCAACGGCGGGCGTGCAACTGACGGAGGGGCTGCTTGCTGCCGAGGTGCCGGCCGGCATACACCCGGGTGCATTAAGCTCCAATGCCCATGCCGGTGCCGGAGACACC
Organism: Hordeum marinum; assembly: GCA_022496015.1. Taxonomy (NCBI): domain Eukaryota; kingdom Viridiplantae; phylum Streptophyta; class Magnoliopsida; order Poales; family Poaceae; genus Hordeum; species Hordeum marinum. Next base: position 252,871,672 of record CM039673.1, read on the forward strand.
AATACCGCCTCCGCCAGAGACACCAATGGTGCCGCCTATGCGTTGTGCGAGTTGCTGGCCGTGAAGCTGGGAACCGGGGGAGGACCCTATTGGCCGCCCGCAATCCACCCCCGCAGCCCCTCAAGCAAGGAAGGCATAATGGCGGTGGTGGTCGTTCCCAGTTGTTGTTGCACTTGCTCTTGGACCATCTCCGGAATCCGCGCCACTTGTGCCTTGAGTTCTTGAACCTCGCGCGCCTTGCTTTCCGAGCTGGTCTTTCTCTCCTTTCGCACACCAGCATTATAGTATGACGACCATTTTGTGGACAAGCCTTTGCCGGCCACATGACCATCTGACGACGGCTTACTGAACTTATCCTTGTTTTTCATTACGTTTAACGCCCTATTTAAATTGTTGTCCCAAGGGGAGCTCTGAGATGACCCCGCGCTACTGCTTTCAGTCTCGTGCGGAAGGAATGTGAACCATTTAGAAATTTGGCTTCATTAATTAGAATGCAACAATATGGAGCTAATTACGCGGGGGTGTATTCCTTACCATAACATGCTCAAGCGCCTTGGTCTTCGCATCCGTGGTAAGCTCCTTTGTTACCGGGTCCACCTTGTATCGGGCTCTGACATAGTTCCTGGTCTACTTGTCACGGTATTTCTCGAAGCGGGGCGGTAGGCCTTGCTTGGCACGCTCCGCATCCTCCTTGTCCCATATAGGTTCCGCCACTCTGTAACCGCAAGGACCAAGTTGGTGGACCCCTAAGTTCAAGTCCCGCATATCTTTCCCCCACTGACTTGATTCCACGGTTGCGCTGCTCTCGCACTTGATCTTGAACTCCTTGTAGTCATCTTCGCTGATGGAAGGATTTTTCACCTTGATCTTCTCATAACTATCACCTTTGTCAATCATTTTCTTCACCACGCTTCTCCAAGTAGACAGGGCCATGCTCATCTTCGTGAGGGCGGCACTGTTCACTTTATTCCCTGAGAGGCGTGTGTTTGCGACTTCACCGGGGAACTTGTATCGTTCGTGCAGCTTCGTGAAGAGGAGGCTGCGCAAATTCCCTCGGTCACGATGCCTTAGGTTCTTGGTGTTGATCGAGACGGTGCTCTGGAGAATGCACCCGAGCTGAACCGAGTACCCCTTGACTAATTCTTTGGGAGCCGTTGGATACCCCTCGGAGGACACTTTAGTAAATTCCTCCTTGATGGTGCCGAGCACGTTTGGGCGCCGGTCCTTCCGTTGCCTCTTCGGTTGGCTTCCATCTATGCGTGCGCTGCCATCATCAGTGGTGGCATCCTCGGCGGCACCATCAGTGGTGTCATCCCCGACGCCACTAGGGGTTGTGTAGTCAGGATCGGTGTCTTCCGCGGCGTCCTCATAGCGGTGAGGTTCTTCCTCCATCTCTTGGGACAGCTCCTAGAATGCTTGCCCGAACCGCCGGCCTCATCGTTATGGGCCATGTTTCGGTCTAAATAGGAAAAAAGTTTAGTTTCGTGCATCATTTGCTTCCATATCGTTGGTGTTGAAAAGCCTAGCACATGATGTGTTTGATATTCGGCATCTCACGTGCTGACAGGAGTACATATCTTGACTAGAAGTCTAGAACCATTACCAAACCAAACATATCTTGTACAGTATATTAGGCATATCATTTCGAAGTGGAAGCAGATGCATCTGAACTTGAACATAGTTAGAGAACATGTCTTAGTGGCAGTTCTATGTAAGGTAACTACTCCCTCTGTACCGAAATACTTGTAGTTGGGGGAACTTGTACTAGTTTCTCCAGCTACAAGTGTTTTAGTTACAGAGGTAGTAGATGTGGTTCAGTAGAGGCATCTACTCATGTGATAATGATCACCAGCTATATGCAAATATACTCCAGGAAGAACAGAAACTAATCACTAACCTGTTGACAATAAGATGCCACCGGTCAAACAGATCATCAACTCAGGGGCTTGTAAGACATGTATCTCCATCTCATTCCCGGGGGGCAGCACTATATACTTTCCCATGTTTTATTTTATCAAGCACATATATTGTAATTAATCTATATCCAGTTGCAAACAGAACTGGATCCGATTCCAGCCATTCATATGTCTCTCACCTTGCTAGTCAGTGTGGCAGCAACACACTGATAGTAATGGCTGGCATCCAACATAAGTACATGAAACAAGATGGAAAACTCACAGTTGCAGCAGTGCATGCATGATCCGAAAGAAGCACCTCCGCATGCATAGATGCACTTAAAACAAGGTTACAACTTACACATCACTATATACTCTAGCCACTCCCTATGGAATGCTAGCTAGTCCAAACAACAAGTTCCAGTTGCTTAGGGGTCATGGTTCGACGAAAATCGAAATGGAGTCAACTTTCAAGCAGCCGGCCCATGCATTAGTCGCAAGTACCCCATATGTCCTATTTTTAGCAAAGTCATGCTAAAATTCACGGAAAATTTCAGCATGACCTTTGCTGAAAATAGGACATATGGAGTACCCGAATTTGCCGGAATGGAAGTTAATCGACATTCCGGCAAACTCAAGGGCCTCCGGGGTACCTAAATTCAGCATAACCATGCATAGCAAGCATAAACACGCATAACAAGCATCATGTCCACAACATTAGACCATTCAACCATGCATCAGACCATAACATAAGCATGCATCAGACCATAACATAAGCATGCATCAGATGACATAACCATGCATCATATCTAATATCTCACTGGTGCACAAATTTGAATCATGATGATACCTCAGGTCGGCCTAGAGGGTTCCAAATTTTCAATCAACCTGCAACAAAAGAACACAACATAGATTAGCAAATGTATATGAACAAAAGAACCAGGGGAGGGAAGGACTACAAAAAGAAATATCAGGCAATAGCAAGGCGATGTTTATGGTTTACTATCCTGGTTTTAGTTATATAGTTATAAGAAAGATCAGGCAGGTTGGCAAGATAATAACATCTCTTAGCTGACTTTTTTATCTCAATGCTGCTCTTATTCTGGGGTAGACATGTATCTGAAAAAAACTGTATTCATTCTTTGCGCATTGTTGCCATCCATTTCAACTCCTACACATTTGATTTATTTTGTCTGTTGTGTAAGTTATTATGTACACTGCAGTGACTGAACTGTTGTGTGTTTGTTCAGGACGCTCTCAGATTCCAGTTAACTGTTGCGTTGTGTGCTACATATTTTTTCAGGCAGAACCATCTATTTCCTTCAATGAAAATTAAGTGTTGTTGCTCTTGTGTATACAAGGATAAGTACCAGCATTGCTGTATTAGGGTGAGTGGTAGCAGACATCTTGTTGATGGGCGAAATGTACTAGTATTTGCATTGTGCGGTTCAAAATGCTTGCATCGTTAATATGGTTATATATATCTCACAGCAGGACTATGGTTCTATAACTGCTTCATACAGGAAATATTCCCAAATTCGAATTAAATCGGTGAAACTCCAAGCAAAATGGTGGTCATATACATTGTATGTTAACTGATACTATAACTGAAGCCAGTCATGGAAGGTATTCAGATGTTCGAAGGGTACTATGCAAGTTGACACACTGGAACAATTAAGCTGCTCGACATAGGAACCGCACACCACACCCATCTCCAGTAAAGAAACTCAAACGAAACTGAAATCGGAAAGTTTTTGACGACAAGCCACTACAAGAGAACCAGTTTTTGACGACAGTGTATGGGGTTGTTAAAAGTTAGATTGTGGTTGTTAAAAGAACCATGGAGAAGAGAAGAGAACACATGTGGTGGCTGCAGTGCACGGTGAAAAGCGACGGCGACGGACAGCGACGGGGAAGAGACGGACGGCGCGGAGACCCCCCGCGCGGCGATGGACGGCAACGGGGAAGAGACGGACGGCGCGGCGATGGGGAAGAGACGGATGGGGTGGTAGGTTCCGGTGGGTGGGGGCGGCATAGGAGGGGTGAATCGGCGGAGGTGGAGGGGGAATCGACATAAGAGGAGGGGGGATGCCGTCGATCTGGTTGGTGCCGCCTGAGAGAAGCCCTCTCGATCCCAGGGGTGAAGCGAAGAAGACCGAAGATAGCAATGGCACACCTCCCAGGGGTGCGCCATAAGTATATCGATACCAATGGCGCACCACTGAGGGGTGCGCCATAAGTATATAGATAGCAATGGCGCACCACTGAGGGGTGTGCCATAAGTATATCGATAGCAATGGCGCACCACTGAGGGGTGCGCCATAAGTAACTTTTTTTTCGTTGCGTCTAATAATTTTTTATTTGTTATTTGAAAAAAATTATGAATATGAAAAAATTTATGAATATGAAAAAATATCATCAAATTTGTTATTTGAAAATATCATCAAATGTTTTATTTAAAATATTGGAAAAAAATTCATAAAAATTGGTATACCAATGGCCGGCGCACCTCCTAGGGGTGCACCTTCAATATTTTTTTTGGATTTTTAGTTGCATTCATTTGTGAATTGATAAAACATTTATGAATATGAAAAAATTTATGAATACAATCAAGAAATGAAGGCTACAATTTAAATACAATCGATCTTAGCTAGCTATCTGTTCACAATCTTCTTGCCCTTATTTTTTGCAAATGGAGTTCTTCTTTTGAACGGACGTCCTTTAGGTAGGGTGGTCCTGCTTCTTCTTCTGGTGTATGCTGGTACTTCATCGTCATCGTCATGTTCCATCTTCGGGTCACTGTACTTGTCGAAGTCTTGCTCATTGGCGACTCTATCCATTCCGATGATTTTCCTTTTGCCTCTCCTCACGACAACACGACTGGGCTTTGACGGGTCGGTAATGAAGAAGCATTGGTCCACTTGGGAAGCCAGTACCCATGGCTCATTTTTCGTAGTGGCGTTTGTGCCCGCGGTCTTGGATTTGGCTTCGGGAATAACCATGGTGGTGAAATACCGGTCTTCTTTTAGGACGCTCTTGGCCCATCTAACACGGAACATCGGGACCTTCTCTCCAGCGTAGCTCAGCTCCCAGATCTCCTCGATCCTTCCGTAGTATCTGTCCTTGTCGTTACCGGTGTAGGATTCCATCGTTACCCCAGAGTTCTAATAACTATCGCTCTTCATGTCCTTTCCCTCGGTGTAGAATGTGTAGCCGTTGATATCGTACGCCTCATACGTCATCAGGTTGTGCTCGGCGCCCTGTGACAAGGCGAATATGAGTTGTTCTTCCGCGGAAGAATCCTCATGTAAAGGGTACGATAGAAGCTTCTTCTTGAACCAACACGTGAAACATGATTTGTGCTCTTTGATTATATCTCCGTCCGTCCTCTGTTGGCCTCGGTCATTGTACGTCTTCTCAATAAAGGTTTTGTGCTCTACCACCCAAGGATCGACCACGTCTATGTGTTGTAGCGCGACTAGGTTTGCTCTTTCTAAGTCGGCGAGTCGACCCTCGAGGTCGACATGCATTTCGCGGCGACCCTCACGGTGACCCCATCCAGCGAGCCTGCCGAGGTGCCTGTTGACGGGCAGACCAACGGGGTTCTCGATGCCTAGATAATTCGTGCAGTAGGAGATGCACTCTTCGATCAGAAAGCCCCTGGCTATGCTTCCCTCTGGACGTGACATGTTGCGAACGTATCCTTTGATGACACCATTCATCCTTTCAAATGGCATCATGCTGTGCAGGAACGTCGGCCCAAGTTTGATGATATCCTCCACGATATGGACTAGCAGATGCACCATAACGTCAAAGAATGTGGGCGGGAAGTACATCTCAAGCTCGCATAGTATCACCACGATCTCTTCCTGTAGCCTTCTGAGTTGCCTCACGCCAACTGACTTCCGAGACATGACGTCGAAAAAGTTGCATAGGCCAAATAGCGTTTCACGGACGTGCGCGTCCATGATCCCACAGATTCCAACTGGAAGTATCTGCGTCATCAGCACGTGACAGTCGTGAGACTTCATCCCGCTGAACTTCTTCTTCACCGAGTCTAGGTATCTGCTTATCTTCCCCGCGTAACCGTAAGGAAGTTTTACTCCTATGAGGCAGGTGACAAACTGATCGATCTCCTCCTGACTTAGAGTGAAGCACGTTGGAGGGAAGTCATTTCCGGTCTTCTTGGCCTTTTTGCCTTTGCGACGACTTTCCGTGTCCTGCTTCGCCTCATCATCATCATCATTATTAGCGTGAAGCTCCTCCCTGATGCCCATTGATTTCAAGTCTGCCCTTGCTTTCGGCCCATTTTTGGTCCTCTCTGGCATGTTGAGAAGGGTACCAAGCAGACTCTCGCACACGTTCTTCGTGATATGCATGACATCAAAGCTGTGAGTCACACGGAGGATCTTCCAGTACGACAAGTCCCAGAAAACAGACCTCGTTTTCCATACCTTCAGCAGCGGCTCTAGCGCCTTTCGCTTCTTTCCCGGCTCTGGCGCCTTTCCCGGCGCTGGGCACTCTTTCCATTTTTTCAACAACTTGTCTATTTCCTTGCCGCTCCTCATACGCGGGCGTCTTCAGGGTTCGGTTTCACCATTAAACAGATCCTTGCATTTTCTCCATGAGTCATGGTCGCGAAGCCACCTTCGATGTCCCATGAACACGGTTTTCAAAGACCCGGGATCTCTATCTAGCTGGCGATACGTTGTGTCATCCGTGCACCTGACGCATCCAGAAAATCCGTGGACCACCTGCCCCGCGACATATCCGTAAGCGAGATAGTCATGCACCGTCGTGAGCAGTGCGGCTCTCATAGGGAAATATTCTTTCTCTACGGTGTCCCACGTATTGGCTGGCATTTTCCACAGCGTGTCTAGCTCCTCTTTCAGCAGCCCTAAATACAGATTGATGTCGTTCCCTGGTTCTTTTAACCCTTCAATTAGCATACTCATGTGAATGTACTTCCTCTTCATGCACAACCAGGGGGAAGGTTGTACATCCACACAAACACAGGCCAGGTGCTATGTGTGCTTGTCTGGCTGCCAAACGGATTGACTCCATCGGTGCTCGCGCCCATCATGATGTTCCTTGGATCGTTCCCAAATTCTGGGTGTTCGAAGTTCAACGCTTGCCACTGGCTTGCATCCTTAGGGTGACTCAGCATCTTCTCTTTTTTATTTATCTCCGGATCATTTGCGTCATCTTCTTGCTTCTTCTCCTCCCTATCCGCGTGCCAACGCAGGAGCTTTGCTACCTTAGGGTCCATGAAATACCGCTGCAGACGAGGAGTGATCGGAAACTACCACACCACTTTTTGAGGAGCTTTCTTCCTCTTCTTGTATCGAGTGACGCCGCACACCGGACATATGGTAGACTCCGCGTGCTCGTCCCGATAAATGATGCAATTGTTCATGCACACATGGTATTTCACGTGCAGTAAATCCAGAGGACACACGATTTTCTTCGCCTCCTCGAAACTTGTCGGGCACTTGTTCCCCTTGGGAAGACGTTCGTGCCAGAATGACATGTTCTCGTCGAAGCATGCGTCGGTCATTTTGTGTTTTACCTTCATCTCCAGAGCCATGAGCGTTACTTTCAGGCGGGTATCCTCAGGCCTGCATCCTTCATACAATGGAGTAACCGTGTCTATCTCCAGTTGATCCATCTTGGCTTTCTCTCGGGCGGCAGCTCTTGCGTTATCCGTTTGCTTGAGAAGCAGCTCTTGAATATGAGTGTCCTGCACCCAGCCCATCGATGGTCCATCGTCGTATGCTCCGGCATCTTCATCTTCATGATCATGCCCTTTGTCTGCTCTGGCATCTTCCTCATCATCATGTCCAGCATTTTCTACATGATAACTGTGTACTGCATCTATTTCGTGATCATGTCCTGGAGATTCTTCGTATTCTCGCCCGCCCTCGCCGCGGTTGTCTTGCTCATGCACTTCCTCATTTCTTGCCGACCCCCATGGATGACTTCATAATCATCTTCATCACCTTGCCACCGATAGCCATCCATGAAGCCACGCAAGAGCAGATGGTCCCGCACCTGTACGGAATCCGGGTCCATAAGGCTCCTCAGCTTGCATCTTCGACACGGACATCTTATCTCCGTCTTGTTCTTTTGAAGCATCTCGGCCTTCGCGGAGCTCAAAAAGCTATTCACGATGCCTTCGGTCAGTGTGCGGACCATGGTCGGCTGCGGGGTAGAGCAAAACGATATTTTAGAACCAAGAAAAAATTTGGCATGAATTTGCCTAAAAATAGGACCAAAAAGAATGCATAGTGCCAAATTCTCGCCGAAACAGAAATGAATCAACATTCTGGCAAAAATATTGTTAACTATCGCATTTCAAATACCGATACCTGCAAACACAAACATATATGCAACACCACAAACATATGCAACACCACAAACATACATAGGTCTAGCTAGGCCATAAAAAGTGCATGTGCACGTTGTTGGAGGGAGAAAAAAGTAGATCTACAACATAAATACAGCTTTCCCCTAAATTACCTATCAAAAAAGGTAATTTAACCACTTAATTTGGATGAATCTATGGTGCAAATGAGGTGAGGAGGAGGAGGCAGCCGAGACAAGCTTGGAGGAGGAGGTGGAGAGAATGAAGTGGGAAAGTGAGTGTGGTAGGTGGCTGTCCAAAATATCTAGCTGGTCCCAGGTTACTAATGGCGCACCACCTACAAGTTAGGTGGTGTGCCATTACTAGTTTTGCAACAATAAAAATAAAAAAAATGTTAGTAGTGGCGCACCTTGTGTGTGGTGCGCCATTACTAGTTTGAACTAGTAATGGCGCACTATACACTGGTGCGCCATTACTAGTTATGAAAAAAAAGTAAAAAAATAATTGTTAGTAGTGGCGCACCGTGTGTGTGGTGCGCCATTACTAGTTATAACTAGTAATGGCGCACTGTGCCCTGGTGCGCCATTACTAGTTTTGGAAAAAAAAAAGATTGTTAGTAGTGGCACACTGTGGGTGTGGTGCGCCATTAGTGTCTATCACACTAATGGCGCACCAACACATGGTGCGCCGCTGCTATATAGTAGTGACGCACCACATGTGTAGTGCGCCAGTAATGTCCATATTATCTATAGCCCTTTTCCTAGTAGTGATTTGTGAATTATGAGTTAGGTCATATATTTACCGATTTTATTATAAAAAACATCATATATATTTGTTTTGATCGGGTGGATTTGAATGTGCAGTTGTTTCGTTGCTGCAAGGGTCTAGTGTCCGACATCCTCCCCGTGCGTTCGACGAGCTCCGTCCCTACGTTCGTGGGTGAGCACAAATGACATATCCTCCTCCCTCCTTCATTTGCTCTGTTCCGGTCTTCATGCCGATAAAACATGCTAGTAGTAGGTAGATTGAATCATCAGTATGCGTGACCACTATATGTCTCCCATTTGAAAGGGTTACATCTATAAATATGCATGCATTTGCATATTTCTAACCGTGATTCTTTAAAATTGTCCAACGTTATCCATGGACAGCCCGAGTATGTGTAGATTGGGTTCATTTTCCCATATGCTCTGCTCCAGATCTGATGCATAATTTCGTTAGTGCCTCCCTGTTGTTCTTCGGGTACGCATCCTCTCTGAGTATTGCCGAGATGTGTATCAAGAGAACACCGGGGGGTGTTGGGGAACGTTGCATGGGAAACAAAAAATTTCCTACGCACATGCAAGATCTATCCATGGTGATGAGCATCTACGAGAGGGAGAGTGGATCTATGTAGCCTTGTAGATCGCTAAGCGGGGAGCATTAAGAAATGCGGTTGATAGAGTCGAACGTCTTCACGATCCAATTCGTCGAGCGTCCCGTGATCCAATCACGACCCGCCCCGATCAAGCACCAAACGGACGGCACCTCCTCATTCAGCACATGTACAACTTGATGACGATCTCTGCCTTCTTGATCCAGCAAGAGGTAGACTAGTTCTCCGGTAGCGTGACGGCACTACGGTGATGGTGGTGGAGTAATCTCAGCAAGGCTTCGCCTAAGCACAGCTGAAACCGATCTAGAAGAGAAACTACGAACTAGAGGGTAGGGTTGTATGTGGCTGAAAATCTTGTGTCAAAACCCAAAAACCCTCTAGTATATATAGGAGGAGAGGAGGAGGAGGCTTGGCACAAGGACTAGCCCCTCTAGGCTTCAGTCAAAGTGGAGAGGAGGAGTCCTCCTCCTCCACTCCTAGTAGGATTAGGACTCCTTCCTTATTTCCACCCTTTTTACCTTTTTCCACCTTTTCCACTTAGGAATCTCTTCCATTCCGCATGGGTATTGTGTGGGACTTTGGCCAGCCCACTAAGGGCTGGTATTAGTCCTCCCACAGCCCATGTAGCCTCTTGGGTCGAAATACCTCTCCTGATGGTCCCCCGGTATACTACCGGCACTCCTGGTTTACCACCGATGAGCCCAAGACTTTTGCTGCGACCAAAATAGGACTTCCTATATATCAATACTTACCTCCGGGCGATTCCGAAGATCCTTGTGACGTCCGGGATCTCATCTGGGACTCTGAACAACCTTCGGTCACCACCATGCATAACTCTATACTACTGAAATGTCACCGAACCTTAAGTGTGCAGACCATGCGGGTTCGAGAACTATGTAGACATGACCGAGACACCTCTACGGTCAATAACCAATAGCGGGACCTGGATGCCCATATTGGTTCCTACATCTTCTACAAAGATCTCTATCGGTCGAACCTCTATGTCAAGGATTCAGTTAATCCCGTACAATGTTCCCTTTGTTCTTCGGTATGTTACTTGCCCGAGGTTCGATCGTTGGTATATCCATACCTACTTCAACCTCATTACCGGCAAGACTCTTTACTCATTCCTTAATACAAGATCCCATGATTAACACTTAGTCACATTTGCTTACAAGGCTTATTGTGATGTTGTATTACCAAGTGGGCCCCGAGATACCTCCCAGTCACGCGGAAATCCCAGTCTTGATCCAGGCCAACCCAACAGACACCCTCGGAGATACCTGTAGAGCACCTTTATAGTCACCAAGTTATGTTGCGACATTTGATACACACAAGCCATTCCTCCGGTGTCCGTGAGTTGCCTTATCTCATGGTCATAGGAGCATATACTTGACATGTAGAAAACTATAGCAATAAACTGACACGGTCATATGCTATGTTTATAGTTTGGGTCTCGTACATCCCATCATTCTCCTAATGATGTGATCCCGTTATCAAATGGCATCACATGTCAATGTCTAGGAAACTTTGACCATCTTTGATCAACGAGCTAGTTCACTAGAGGCATACTAGGGATAGAGTGTTTTCTATTCATCCACACATGCAATGTGTTCCAATCAAAGCAATTATAGCATGGATAGTAAACAATTATCATGAACAAGGAAATATAATAATAAACACTTTATTTATTGCCTCTAGGGCATATTTCCAACAGTCTCCCACTTGCACTAGAGTCAATAATCTAGTTCACATCACTATGTGATTTACATTGTAATGAATCGACCACCCATGCAGTTCTGGTGTTGATCATGTTTAGCACTTGGAAGAGGTTTAGTCAACGGGTCAGCAACATTCAGATCCGTGTGCAATATTTATCTCCTTCTCGATCTAATCGTGGATGGAATTGAAGTGTCTCTTTATGTGTCTGGTCCACTTGTGAAACCTTGGTTCTTTGGTCAGAGCAATGGCACCAGTGTTGTCACAGAACAGAGTCATTGGATTCAGTGCACTGGGCACTACTCCAAGATCTGTCATGAACTGCTTCATCCAGACACCTTCCTCCATCGCCTCGGAGGTTGCGATGTACTCCGCTTCGCATGTAGAATTGGCTACCACGCTTTGCTTGGAACTGCACCAGCTTACCGCTCCCCCGTTGAGAATAAATATGTATCCGGTTTGCGACTTAGAGTCATCCGGATCAGTGTCAAAGCTTGCATCGACGTAACCCTTTATGACGACCTCTTCATCACCTCCATAAACGCGAAACATTTCCTTAGTCCTTTTCAGGTACTTAAGGATATTCTTGATTGTCGTCCAGTGCTCCATTCCAGGATCACTTTGAAACCTTTCGGCCATACTTATGGCAAGGCTGACCATTGGGTCTTGTGCACAGCATTGCATACATGATAGAGCCTATGGCTGAAGCATAGAGGATGACACTCATCTTCTCTCTATCTTCTGCAGTCACTAGGCATTGAGTCTTACTCAACTTCACACCTTGCAACACAGGCAAGAAACCCTTCTTGGACTGATCCATTTTGAACTTCTTCAAAACTTTATCAAGGTATGTGCGTTGTGAAAGTGCTATTAAGCGTCTCGATCTATCTTTATAAATCTTAATGCCTAATATGAAAGCAGCTTCTCCCAGGTCCTTCATTGAAAAACTCTTGTTCAAATATTCCTTCACGCTTTCCAGCATTTCTATATTGTTTCCAATCGGCAATATGTCATCTACATATAATATTAGAAACACTATAGAGATCTCACTCACTTTCTTGCAAATCCATGCTTCTCCATAAACTTGTATAAACCCAAACACTTTGATCACCTCATCAAAGCGCTTATTCCAACTCCGAGACGCTTGCACCAGTCCATAAATGGATCGCTGGAGTTTGCAAACTTTGTCAGCATTCTCTGGATCGACAAAACCTTCCGGTTGCATCATATACAACTCTTCCTCAAGGAAACCGTTGAGGAACGCTGTTTTGACATCCATCTGCCAAATTTGATAGTCGAAATATGCAGCTATTGCTAACATGATTCTGATGGACTTAAGCATCGCTACTGGTGAGAAGGTCACATCATAGTCAACTCCTTGAACTTGTGAAAAACCATTTGCCATAAGTCGAGCTTTATAGACGGTGACATCACCATTCATGTCCGTCTTCTTCTTAAAGATCCATTTGTTCTGAATGGCCCTTCACCCTTTAGGTAATACTTCCAAATTCCATACTTTGTTTTCATATGTGGATCCCATCTCGGATTTCATGGCCTCTAACCATTTCTCGGAATCCGGGCCCATCATTGCTCCTCCATAGCTCGTAGGTTCATTGTTGTCCAACAACATGACCTCTAAGACAGGGTTGTCGTACCACTCAGGAGCAGCACACACCCTTGTCGACCTACGAGGTTCAATAGTGACTTGATCCGAAGCTTCATGATCATCATCATTAACTTCCTCTTCAATTGTTGTAGGCGCTACAGAAACATCTTTCTACGCTACAATACTCTCTGGTTGAAGTAAAGGTTCAATAACCTCATCAATCTCTATTTACCTCCCACTCAATTCTTTCGAGAGAAACTCTTTCTCCAGAAATTTTCCGTTCTTAGCAACAAACACTTTGCCTTCGAATCTGACATAGAAGGTATACCCAACTATCTCTTTCGGGTAACCTATGAAGACGCATTTCTCCGCTTTGGGTTCCAGCTTTTCAGGCTGAAGCTTTTTGACATAAGCATCACATCCCCAAACTTTAAGAAATGACAACTTTGGCCTCTTGCCAAACCACAGTTCATACGGCGTCATCTTAATGGATTTCGATGGTGCCCTATTTAAAGTGAATGCAGCTGTCTCTAATGCGTAACCCCAAAACGATAGTGGCAAATCGGCAGGAGACATCATAGAACACATCATATCTAATAAGGTTCGATTACGACGTTCACACACACCATTACGCTCTGGTGTTCCAGGTGGTGTCAACTGTGAAACAATTCCACACTATCTTAAGTGACTGCAAAACTCATAACTCAGATATTCACCTCCTCGATCAGATCGCATGAATTTAATCTTGTTGTTACGATGATTCTCAACTTCACTCTGAAATTGCTTGAACTTTTCAAATGTTTCAGACTTGTGTTTCATTAAGTAAATATATCCATATCTACTTAAGTCATCAGTGAAAGTGAGAAAATAACGATACCCACCGCACGCTGCAACATTCATTGGACCACACACATATCAATATGTATGATTTCCAACAAGTCACTTGCCTGTTCCATTGTTCCAGAGAATGGCATTTTAGTCATCTTGCCCATGAGGCATGGTTCACATGTGTCAAGTGATTCAAAATCAAGTGACTCCAAAAGTCCATCAACATGGAGCTTCCTCATGCGTTTTACACCAACATGACCCAAACGACAGTGCCACAAAAAAGTGGTACTATCATTATGAACTCTACATCTTTTGGCATCAATGTTATGAACATGTGTATCATCACTATCAAGATTCAATATGTAACATACCAAACTTTGGAATGTTATAATAATTATTAGAATGAATGTTTGTTTCTTGAGTGAATTGAAATTGATTGAAAAATTTAAACTTTCTGAAACTTTTGAAAGTTTGATGAGAGGGAATGAAATGACTTTCCCAAAACTTTCACTCTGCATTTTGATCACCGGGAATTCAAATTCATTTCATCACAAAACCCCAGAGTGAAGATGACATGACTTCTTCCATTTAAAGAAATGAAAAGGGATTTGAAAATGGTTTGAATTCCCATTTGAAATTGTTTCAAATTCAGAAACTTTATGCAACTCAATGACTTTCAGGAGAGGAGATAATATGACTTCTTCAATTTATATGAAATATGAGTTGGGAGTTTAAACGAAATTGAAAGTGCCCCTAAATTATTTTGGAATCCATTTCATATTTGGTTCCTATTCAAATTTTCAAAATATTCAAACCCCTAGTCAAAATGTGAGAGGAGCAAAGATGACACTCCAAACCAGGGGCATTTTTGTGAAGTTTTTGAACTATAAAACCCAAAGGGTTACTTGAAAAATATTTTTGCAAAAGATTTTAAAACCAAATAGGTATTTCTGAAAATATTTTTTTAAGTGTGCAAATGACAGAATAAAAATGTCCAATTAATGGCATTTATTATTCTGATAATTTTAATACAAACTTTTCCTATATTTGGAATTTTATTGAATGCATTAAATAGGTTTTTTTGCTATGGAAATAGAAAATAGGAAAAACTTTAAAGGTTTAAAGCCTGTCGGCCCAACTCCCCCTGATCCCTCCCGAAATCCCTCCATGTCGGCCACCCACTGATCGCGCTCCCTCTCCCCTCTCGCTGACAACCGGACCCAGCATCCGACCGAAAGC
The DNA here is from genome assembly GCA_022496015.1 of Hordeum marinum. NCBI lineage: Eukaryota > Viridiplantae > Streptophyta > Magnoliopsida > Poales > Poaceae > Hordeum > Hordeum marinum. The sequence goes on from CM039673.1 coordinate 252,886,698, forward strand.
CCGCGCGGTCACCCCTCTCCTCCATCCCCTCCCCTCTCCACGCCGGTGACCCCGCGCCGGAAATCCCTCCTCTCCTTCCTTTTTGAGCCCTCTGAGCCCGCCTATAAAAGCCGCAGCTCCCCGCGCCTCCATTTCCCTTGTTTCCCCCTCTCCCCGAGCCCTCTCCTCGCCGGAACCCCTCACCGGAGATACCCACGGTCGTCGCACCATTTTTGAGCAGCTGCTCCACCCCGATTCCCCCGAGCGCCACCGAGCCCTCCATCCACCTCCTCTCGCCTGTGCGCACCTTCCCCACCCCTCTGCTTCACCGGAGACCCACCAGAACGGCGGAACCATCACCCTCGCCGGAGTTTCCCCGAACCCCGAAGCTCCCTCCGCTCGTGGTCGTCGCCTCGGTCGTCCCCGCGCCTCGCCAACACCACCAACCGACATCGGAGGCTTGCCGTCATCGACAGGACCCCTCGGACGCCTTCCCCGACCGCTGCGACGCCATCCCCGACCTCCTCCGACGACCGGCCGCCGTCGATTTCGCCGGAGCTCCCACCTCCCTTTCGGTAAGTCACCGGCGAAGCCAACCACCGTCAGATTTAGATCCAACGCCCCACAATAGATCACTTAAGCCCGAATCGTTTTCCTTTAGAGATCAGACGTCCGCTCTATTCAATCTAACACGCACAACCTCCAGCCAATGACAACATGACACGTGTATCCCCTGTCCGTTAGAAAACAATTTTCTTTTTTGTTTTAATTTCTGTTTCCAGAATAGTTTCAGATTTGTTTTGCTTATATGTTTGATGATTTTAACTATTTTAAATAGATGCTTTTTGCATCAGGTCACAATTTTTATCTAGTTTCTGTAGATACCAAATTTGACCATGCTTGAACATTTAAATTTGAATTTAAACAAATTTCATTTAAATTTTGTTTTCTGAATATCTTGAGTTTTAAAATATATTTTTGATTTATTCTTTTTCCTACTTGTCACTAGTGATCTTAGCTATCATTAGGTAGAGTTTGGGAATTTTTAGGATGATTTTTTCTTAGTGTTTTGGCTATATAAACAATCTGTCTAGGATTATAACATAGTTTTATTTATTTAGTTTTAGTTAGTTTAAATCAGATTTAGTTTAAATTTGATTTGGTAGGTTCTGTTAGTTAAACTTTAGGTGTTTTACCTACTGTTAATAAAAATATAAATTTGCTTAGTTTATTTATTTATTAATATAGGAATCACAACTCCTTTTCAATTAGGTTTAATTTGTTATAAAACAAACTAGTTAGTAATAGTTTATTCCAACAAAGTTTTATATATAATTAAATTCTGTTTTCTAAGAAAAAGTTTTAGTAATCTCTTCTGTTAAGAAATTTTTGTTAATAAAAATGGTTTAGTTTTACTCTATTATAGGAAACTATATTCTTTATCATTATGTAATGTTTTATAAAACAACTTAGTTTTGGTAGAGATTATTTTCACACAGTTTTAGATGATCTAATTCTGTTTTGTAATAAAGATTTTTATTAATTACTTTCTGTTAACTTAGTTGTTTCATAATTGTTTTCTCTTAGTTTATGGTTGTGCTTGTAGTTAAGTTCATTAGTCAAACACTTATGTTGTTTAGAAAGTTGTTTTCATAGTTTTACTTGTTCTTCAAAAGTAATTCTTTTGCTAGTAAAATATTTACTAAAATCCTTTTGTTGTATTTGAATTTGTTGTTTTTTTGTTACTATTGAAAATAATTGTTTTAGGGGAAAACTACCTTAGTTGCTTTTATGAAAACTTTGTTGACTTTGACTTTTGTCTTAAGTATTTCCTTCATCAACCTTGTTGATTTTGTTTCTTGTGTTACCTTGTGATTGTTAGAATTGATTGCAAGTATGATTGCTTATGAATGCAATGTTTGTTATATAGATTTTCATCAGAGAGTGACGAATAGTCTATCAAGTATTTTCTGAGAGCGATACTTATCTTCATTTAACAGTACAGACAAGTTCACTTTGACCATCTCTATACAATACCTCTGTTTTTATTGCATGTAGTGACATCATTCAACAATTCCCTCCCGTAGTGTTATTGAAATTCTTGTAGTTGAGTAGAATGCCTGAGGGAGGAACCCACCACTTGTTACTAAAGCCCCGGGAACTTTAGTTACTTTTATGCTATGCTAAAGTAGACGGGGTTTGGTATGAGTGTTCGTGAGTGGTGTGAAGAAGGACTCTACGTCAAGACGACAACTTCATGAAGACATATTCAAGTCCTGCATCTTCAAGACCTCAAGACTTCGAGACACGAGAAGACAAGTTTTCAATACACACTACTGGGTGAGGGATGGTTGGAACGGCACCCTGGAGAAACCAGTGGATTTGCCTAGGTGTTGCTGGAGAAGTGCCAGTATTCACGTGGAAAGCCTCACCCAGACTCAAAGAGAAGGATGAATACTTCATGCCCGGAAGCTTACCTGTGTAGCCACAAGTCATTATGGGCTCTGGCTTGGTTGATCTTTGTTGTGACTCTGCTGGGCAGTGCTACGAGATGTAGTCGACGTTAGGATTGGATGGGCATTCTCGGACAGTCAGGGAAACACTCTGAAAGACCATGTTTCTTTCATCCTGTTCTCAAACACCAGGCAGTGCGAGGACTTACCAGGAGGGAAAGAATCTTGTGGATAAAGTACACAACACTCTGCAGAGTTAAACCTAATCGATTAGCCGTGTCCCCGGTTACGGACAATTTCAGCTTCTAGACTTGGATCTATCTCTGAACTCTCAACACCAGACTGATAACTAATTGTGGGCAACTTATGATACTTATGGGCATTGAGACATTGGTTGGCGGAACCATGTCATGATAGGTAATTCTATAGTGAAATTCCTGATATTCCTTTTGTTGTAGGAAAATAAAATTAGCTTTTACGCAAAAACTTAGACACAAAGCCACAAAGCCTTTGCATATAGAATAGTCTTTATTCTTCTGTTCTACTATGGTGATCTTGCCAGTACATTCAATGTACTGACCTATGTGGCTGCAACGTATCATGTTGCAGATACTCTTCTACGACGGGTAAGAGTACGATTCAGGGTTACGGTCTGCACTCAACTTGCCGTTGGTGTTATTGGGACTCCACTCCCGTTGACTGTATCCGCTGCTATTTTAAGGTATATATCAGTTTTACGTTAATTACATGTGATTGCACTTTGATATATACATTGATGTACTGTGTGTGCCAGCATACTGATCTAGGGATGGCACAGAAAACATAGAGGCTTGACTCGTTTTGAGTCAGGTCGCTACACAATATGAATAAACCCCTCACATTGGGTGCATGACCATAAAAGCTATTACTCATATAAATAGAACAACCGTTATTCTCTAATTTAAATGAGTAACCGTCTCACAATAAACAATGTCCAGATATAATGTTCATGCTTAATGCAGGCACTAAATAACAATTATTCAGGTTCATCACTAATCCCGATGATAATCGAAGAGAGAGCATGCCGACGGCGATCACATCAACCTTGGAACCATTTCCCACGCGCATCATCAGTTCGTCCTTCGCCAGCCTTCGTCTATTCTGTAGTTCCTATTTTGAGTTGCAAATGTGAGCAACCGAACCGGTATCAAATACCGAGGCACTACAACGAGAGCTAGTAAGGTACACATCAATAACATGTATATCATATATACCTTGTTTGTTGTTGGCCGCCTTCTTGTCAGCCAGGTACTTGGGGCAGTTCCGCTTCCAATGACCAGTTCCCTTGCAATGAAAGCACTCAGTTTCTGGCTTGGGTCCAGCCATGGGCTTCTTTATAGGAGTAGAAACTTCTTTGCCACCATTCTTGGATTTACCCTTCTTGCCCTTGCCCTTGCCATTCTTCTTGAAACTAGTGGTTTTATTGACCATCAACACTTGATGTTCTTTCTGGATTTCAGACTCAACGACTTTCAGCATTGCAAACAGCTCAGCGACTGATTTGTTCATCACGTGCATGTTATAGTTCATCACAAAGCTCTTGTAGCTAGGTGGCAATGATTGAAGAACTCTATCAGTGATCGGCTCTACCGGAAGGGGCACTCCCAACTCCGCCAGACGAGTCGAATACCCAGACATTCTGAGTATATGTTCACTAATAGACCCATTCTCCTCCATTTTGCAAGCATAGAACTTATCGAAGGTCTCATACCTCTCGATCCGGGCATTGTTCTGAAATATAAACTTCAACTCCTGGAACATCTCATATGCTCCCTGACGTTCAAAACGTCTTGGAAGTCCCGGCTCTAAGCCATACAACATTGCACACTGAACTATTGAGTAATCCCCAGAACATGCCTCCCAAGCATTCCTAACATCTTCGGATGACATGTCTTCGGGTTGGTCACCAAGCGGTGCATCAAGGACATATGATTTCTGGGAATCCGTGAGGATAATCCTTAGATTACGGGTCCAGTCAACAAAGTTACTTCCATCATCTTTCAACTTAGCTTTCTCTAGGAACGCATTAAAATTCAGGGGTGCTACTGCGTGAGCCATTGATCTACAAAATAAATATGCAAAGGTTACTTAGACTATTGTTCAATATAATCAGTTTGGTTAATCAAATTACTAAAGCTCCCACTCAAATTGACACCCCTCAGGTCATCTGAGTGTCACGTGATCCAAATTCACCAACTCAAGTTCGATCATCACGGGAGTTGAGGTGGTTTCAATGGTGAACATCATCATGTTGATCATATCTACTATATGACTCATGCTTGACCTTTCGGTCTCTTGTGTTCCGAGGCCATGTCTGTACATGCTAGGCTCATCAAGTTTAACCCGAGTGTTCTGCATGTGCAATACTGGCTTGCACCCGCTGTATGTGAACGTAGAGTCTATCACACACAATCATCACGTGGTGTCTCGACACGACAAACTTTCGCAATGGTGCACACTCGAGGAGAACATAATTCATCTTGAAATTTAAGTGAGGGATCACCTTATAATGCTACCGTCGTCCTAAGCAAAACAAGGTGCATAAAAGGATTAACATCACATGCAAATCATAAGTGACATGATATGGCCATGAACTTGTGCTTTTGATCTCCATCTTGAAAGAATCAGCATGATCTCCATCGTCACCGGCATGACACCATGATCTCCGTCATCTTGATCTCCATCAATGTGTCACCATCGTGGTTGTCGCGCCCACCATGCTTCTACTACTACCGTTTAGCGATAAAGTAGAGCATTACATAGCGCTTAATGATTGACACGCAGGTCATATAATAATGAAAGACAACCCTATGGCTCCTGCTGGTTGCCGTACTCATCGACATGCAAGTCGTGATATTCTATACAACACATGATCATCTCATACATCACATATATCTCATCATGTAATTGGCCATATCACATCAAACATACCCTGCAAAAACAAGTAAGACGTCCTCTAATTGTTGTTGCATGTTTTACGTAGCTGCTACGGGTATCTAGCAAGAACAATTCTCACCTACGCATAAACCACAATGGTGATACATAAGTTGCTTTTCAACCTTCTCAAGGACCGCCTTAGTCAAATCCGATCCAACTAAAGTAGGAGAAACAGACACCCGCTAGCCATCTTTGTGCAACGAAGTTACACGTCAGTCGATGGAACCGGTCTCTCGTAAGCATACGAGTAAGGTTGGTCCGGGCCGCTTGATCCCACAATACCGCTGAACCAAAACACGACCAAGGGAGGAAGCAATCTAAGCATCAACGCCCACAAACTCTTTGTGTTGTACTTGAGATTTCATCTACACATAGACATAGCTCATGATGCCACTATTGGGGAACCTTGCATGGGAAATAAAAAAAATCCTACGCACACGCAAGATCTATCCATGGTGACGAGCATCTACGAGAGGGAGAGTGGATCTACGTACCCTTGTAGATCGCTAAGCGGGAAGCGTTAAGAAACGCGGTTGATGTAGTCGAACCTCTTGGTGATCCAAATCGCCGAGCGTCTCGCGATCCAATCACGATCCGTCCCGATCAAGCACCGAACGGACGGCACCTCCGCGTTCAACACACGTACAGCTTGATGATGATCTTCGCCTGCTTGATCCAGCAAGAGGGAGCGGAGAGGTAGACGAGTTCTCCGGCAGCGTGACGGCGCTGTGGTGATGGTGGTGGAGTAATCTCAGCAGGACTTCGCCTAAGCACAACTGAAACCGATCTAGATGAGAAACTACGATCTAGAGGGTAGGGTTGCACGTGGCTGAAAATCTTGTGTCAAAACCCTAAAACCCTCTAGTATATATAGGAGGAGAGTAGGAGGAGGCTTGGCGCAAGGGCCATCCCCTCTAGGCTTCGGCCGAAGTGGAGAGGAGTCCTCCTCCTCCACTCCTAGTAGGATTAGGACTCCTTCCTTATTTCCACTCTTTTAGCCTTTTTCCACCTTTTCCACTTAGGAATCTCTTCCCAGTCGCATGGGCCTTGTGTGGGACTTTGGCCAGCCTACTAAGGGCTGGTATTAGTTCTCCCACAGCCCATGTAGCCTCTTGGGTCGAAATACCTCTCCCGATGGTCCCCGGTACACTACCAGCACTCCCGGTACACTACCGATGAGCCCGAATTTTTCTGGCGACCAAAATAAGACTTCCTATATATCAATCTTTACCTCCGGACCATTCCAGAGCTACTCGTGATTTCCGAGATCTCATCCGGGACTCCTAATAACCTTCGTTCAGCACCATGCATAACTCTATAGTACCAGAACGTCACTGAACCTTAAGTGTGCAGACCCTACGGGTTCGAGAGCTATGTAGACCTGACTGAGACACCTCTACGGTCACTAACCAATAGTGGGACCTGGATGCCCATATTGGTTCCTACATATTCTACGAAGATCTTTGTCGGTCGAACCTCTATGTCAAGGATTTAGTTAATTCCGTACGAGGTTCCCATTGTTCTTCGGTATGTTACTTGCCTGAGATTCAATCATCGATATCTCCATACCTAGTTCAACCTCGTTACCGGCAAGTCTCTATTTTCGTTCTGTAATACAAGATCTCGTGAATAATACTTATTTACATTGCTTGCAAGGCTTATTGTGATGTTGTATTACCGAGTGGGCCTTGAGATACCTCTCCGTCACACGGAGTAACAAATCCCAGTCTTGATCCATGCCAACCCAACAGACACCCTCGGAGATACCTGTAGAGAACCTTTATAGTCACGCAGTTATGTTGCGACGTTTGATACACATAAGGCATTCCTCCGGTGTCCGTGAGTTGCATGATCTCATCGTCATAGGAACATATACTTGACATGCAGAAAACTGTAGCAATAAAATTACACGATCATATTCTACGTTTATAGTTTGGGTCTCGTCCATCCCATCATTCTCCTAATGATGTGATCCCATTATCAAATGACATCACATGTCAATGGCTAGGAAACCTTGACCAGCTTTGATCAACGAGCTAGTTCACTAGAGGCATACTAGGGATAGAGTGTTGTCTATTCATCCACACATGCAATGTGTTTCCAATCAATACAATTATAGCATGGATAATAAAAAATTATCATGAACAAGGAAATATAATAAGAAACACTTTATTTATTGCCTCTAGGGCATATTTCCAACATGAGATGCTGCCGAAATTCTGCGTCAGATCCGGAGCAGAGCATGGGAAAACAAACCCAATCTACACATACTCGGGTGGGATTAGGACCTATCTCTACCTATTAGTGTGTAGGTTGCATGGACATAATAAAACTGACAAACTTGATTAATGTATGAATATAGATGATGAATAATATATATATATTTCTTGTGTGTTTAGTAGTTAGGCAAGATGAGTGATCGTGCTTGGATGTCCACTAGTCACCTTAGTCAGAAAGACATGGCCAGTGAATGGTTAACAAAAACCAGGGGTTTGTGAGAGCCGCATTTGCAAATGGCCACCAAAAAACGTGGTGCCCCTGTCCCAAATGCGACAACTTTAAAAAGCGGACACAGTTTGAAATGGGTAGATACCTATAGAAGTGGGGTTTTACGCCTAATTATACGGTGTGGACTTTTCATGGTGAGTCTGACCAACGTGCCAGAGCTGAGGTGGTTTGTCATCGCACTGACGAGCATGGTACTGGTATCAAAGACATGGTGCAAGACTTTTATGATGCTCAGGATTCGGAAGATGAGATGGAGGAATCTGCAGAGGCCTTCTATGAAATGTTGGAGTCTTCAAAACATCCTCTCCACGAGCACACTGAGCTTTGTCAGCTGGATGCCATCGCGTAAGTAATGGCTCGAAAGGCTCAATTCAACCTAGCCAGAGAATGCTACTGTTGGGGATATAACCCCATGATATGACCCGGCTGGAAGGTTCCGGTTGATAGCATTGGTTATGAGCCGGCCCACGAAGACATGTATCAGCTAGAGGCCCAAGATGATTGGCGGCTCTTGATGCAGGCCGGACGACAGAGACCCGGATGCGCAAGACCTTCCAAGGGATGGTCTTGGCTAGTAAGATAGAGATGGATTCGGAGATGTACACATGATCCGACTGTACAATTGTAAGACCCGATGGTTCTGACCTCTTATATAAAGGCAGAGTCAGGGCGGCTTAGAGACAGGTGATCGAAAACTAGGTCAAGCTTCTAGCCCCTTGTAATCGATACAACAAGCAATAACATCACAAGCGGGACGTAGGATTTTACCTCAACTTGAGGGGCCGAACCTGGGTAAACTCGTGTCCTTCGTCTCGATCAACCCCTTTGAGTCCACTACCATGGTGATGGCTCCGAACTCAAGTCTAGTAACCCGGACATTTGCCGTGACAAAACCATGACAGTTGGTGCCCACCATGGGGCATGCGTTCAGTGGTGTTGAGTTCTCAAAGGGCTCCCTTCCAGAGCTCGAAGGATACGTAGTTGGGAGGATGAGCAAGAGTAGCCGCGGACAGCTCTACATCGACGACGCCGGCTGGGGGCTTGGTGCTGCTTCCATGGAGTATGGTTTTAGGGTTCCGTTCGGCGGGATCTAGGTGTTCATCGGGAAGATCGACGGATCTACACCTGGGCCGGACGTCTGCACCAACATCGTCGAGCTAGCTCGACATCTCCAGCTTGCACGTAAGGTAGGCCCTGCCCGTGTTAACCCGGTTCAGGAGCATGTCTTCGTGGGCTTCACCCAAGGGATGGATCTCGAAGCATCCGGATCCCAAGGGACTCTTGTACACTCCGATGATGAGTCGTCAAGTGGGAAAACTGAATATGTGTACCAGCTCAGCAATGGTGGCCTTGGGGGCTACGGTGACACTCGCTCCGAGTCAGAGCACGGTGAGTCAGATGAGCCGGACCAGCCGTCTCACACGGCGGTATTCATGGTAGGGCCAGGGCGGCCGGGTCGGAAGCTAACCTTCCCCAGCCGCCGACTCAGGGCCTTGTGGAGTTGATGGATGAGCTTGAGGCTTTGTTAGCTACAGAGGTCACACCGGATAATCAGGTGGCTCGTAACGTAGAGATCGCAAGGATCAAGGGCCGGATGGCCGAGGAGCGTCAAAGGCTAACTGATTTAAACTCCCAGATGGAGGTAGAGGCAGCACGGCTCAAGGCCGACGCTTTCTGTTTGGGGCTGGAATAGGTTTCAGCAGCGGCTGTGCACCGCAGGAGGCATCAATCTCGTCTGCCGGAGCGCTATGAGGCGAGGAATCTCTTCAACACCCCCGGCTCTGGGGGAGCTACGGCTGCCCCTGGGGAAGGGCGAGCAGCGGCTCACATGGCCCCACCCGGAGGGTTTACGACGTCGGTGGGTCATTATTCTAACCCGGCCGAGAACATGGTAGCAGCAGCCACCCAGCTTGGAACGATCCCTATCCCAGATGAGGCACCCTTTGCGGAGGAGGTGAGGAATGCTATCGGATATTTACAGACGGTCGTGGCTCAACAAGAGAAATATACTCACAGCCGGAGCCGGGTCCACTCCACCCCTCTCCATAGTCGAAGTTTTAGCCGGCGCTATGAGTCGCCGGCGGCTTCAAGCAGTGGCCCGTATCATGGGCAAAGGGGACGCGCGGCGCTAGACGCGCCGGCCCTGGTGGACCGGGCAAGAAACAGGCGAGAACAAGAGGCAGCAATAGTTCCCCCGGGTCTTGGGCCCTCAGTGTTGACAGAGGCCGGAGCGGTTGGTAGCGCCAGAGCTGCGGGAGTTCCATGTTTAACTCCGGCTCTACGGAGCGAGAAGTTGCCTAAGGATTTCAAGGGGCCTCGGAAGGTTCCAAATTACACGGCGCATCTCCCTCCCGAGGCTTGGGTCGAAAGCTATGAGCTAGCTATGGAGATGCTAGACGTCAGTGAGGCTGTTTTTGCAAAATATTTTATCATGATGCTCGAGGGTCCGGCTCGCACATGGTTAAAGGGCTTACCACCCAACACTATAAGCTCTTGGGCCGAATTGAGGGCAAAGTTCATCAAAAATTTCCAAGGGACTTGCAAGCAACCTATGACCATTGTGGATTTGGATCATTGCGTTCAGCAGGAGAATGAGTCAGCTCATCATTGGGTTCGGCAGGTGTCGACCATCATTCACTCGTCGGAACAGATCACGGCGGCTCAAGCGGTGCTCATTCTGGAGAAGAATTGTCATTTCGTTCCACGAAAGCAGAAGCTTGGCCGGCTTAAACGTACGTGTCAAGACATGGGAGAGCTCATGATGGCTCTAACGAAGTACGCCGACTCAGACAATACCAAAGATCTGGGTTTGGATGAGGAGAAGTTGAATCAGGGAAAGAAGAACAACCAAGGCAACAGTTTTGGGAACAATGGGAACCAAAGCAGGCAGAGGAACGTTGGCGGCGGGTCAGAGCTGGTGGCAAATGCTAACGTAGGGCCGAATGTTCCTAAGGGGAACGGGCGTTACAAGCCGTACCAGTGGGATAACAGGCCCCCTTTCAATTTGGAAGCGGTGCTTAGGAAACCCTGCCCAGAGCACAACACACCTGATAAACCAGCAACGCATGCGTGGGGCGATTGTTTTATCATGCATAGATTTAAGAATCAACACTTTCAACCACCTCATAATCAGGGCGGTGGGCCGACTGGCGGATCAGGGCCTGGCGGTTTAGGCAATGGCAGGTCAGGTGCCGACATTGATGCTGGCGGCTCAGGAGCAGGTCATCCGGGTCAACACCAACACAATAATCAGCAGCATCAACAGCATCCTGGCAACAACAATCATAATAACCAGCAACAGCAGCAGCAACATCAGCAGCAGCAGCGCAATCAATCTGGATTCCAGAGTAACCCGAAGCAGCTCAGTTCGGGGCAGTATCATGTGTTTATGACTGGTTATAGCAAGCGAGATGAGAAGCTACGAAGGCAAGCGGTTAATACAATCGCGCCAGCTCTCCCACGATACCTGCCGTGGTCAGAGTATGACATAACATGGAGCAGGCAAGATCACCCGCCACGGGTGGATGACCCGAGCCGGCTTGCTCTGGTGGTGGCCCCTCAGATACATGGTTATGGAGTAAACAAAGTGCTCATGGACGAAGGTAACAGTATCAACATCTTGTATTATGACACCTTCCGGCGGATGAAGTTGCTAGACAAAGATCTCAAATCTTCTTCTACTGTGTTTCATGGCATGGTGCCTGGTAAGTCGGCATACCCAGTGGTAAAAATCTCTTTGGAGGTGGCTTTCGGCGATGAGTATAATTACAGGGTGGAGACCTTAGGGTTCGAGGTGGTCAAGATCAAGAGCCCTTATAATGCGTTGTTCGGGCGGCCGGCTTACGCCAAGTTCATCTCTAGGCCTTGTTATGTTTATTTGCAGCTTAAGATGCCCGGTCTAAATGGCACGATTACGGTTCATGGCAGTCGAAAAACGGTGGAACATATTGTTGCAGGTTATTTCAAAGGGTATTAGGTGGATCATATTGATCATCGGCGGAACGAGGTGGCTGATGCATTATCACAACTCGGGTATCAGCGTAAGCCGGTGTCGCCTAATGTTTTTCTTGACGTGTTATATCATCCGACTGTCAAGATGCCTTCTCAGGAAGAGCTGGCAATTCCTGACCCGGAGGCGGCTCTAGTGGCGGCTCTGCATGTTATTCCGGATTGTACTACTCCTTATTTAGCGTACTTGACGCGCGGCGAGTTGCCGGATGATGAGAGCCGGGCTCGGGAGATCATCCGCCGTTCTAAATCCATGACAATTATCAATGGTGAGTTACACAAATGCAGTGTGACAGGTGTCTTCCAACGCTGTGTGTCACCAGAAGAGGGCCAGCAAATCTTAAATGAAATTCATGCTGGCGACTATGGACATCATGCCGGGTCAAGATCTTTAGTGGCTAAAGCATTTCGGCATGGATTTTTTTGGTTGACGGCTCACAAGGATGCAGAGGGTCTGGTTCGTAAGTGTGACGCATGTTAGAAATTTGGCCGACATGCTCATGTCTCGGCTCAAGAGTTGAGGATGATACCTATCACTTGGCCGTTTGCGGTCTGGGGGCTTGATATGGTAGGACCCTTCAAGAGGTCCAAAGATAAGAAAACGCACCTCTTGGTGGCGGTTGATAAGTTTACCAAGTGGGTTGAGGCTGTGCCAGTAAGTAAGTGTGATGCAGCTATAGCGGTTGAGTTTGTCAGGAAATTGGTCTATCGTTTTGGCTATCCACACAGTATTATCACTGATAATGGTACAAATTTGTCCAAGGGGGCTATGAAGGTGTTCTGTGAGAAGGAGCATATCCGGCTTGATGTTTCAGCCGTGGCACATCCACAGTCCAATGGCCAGGCTGAGCGGGCTAATCAGGAAATCCTACGAGGGGTTAAACCCCGGCTCATGGTCCCTTTGAAACGGACATCCGGGTGTTGGGTTGATGAGTTGCCTTCCGTCTTATGGAGCATCTGGACTACACCTAATATGTCTACAGGTTTTACGCCTTTTTTCATGGTCTACGGGGCTGAGGCGGTTCTGCCCAGTGACATCCGGCATGATTCACCACGGGTGGCGGCTTATGTTGAGACAGATAATGAGCTGGCACGACAAGATGCGTTAGATGCCTTGGACGAAGCACGAGAGTTAGCAGCGACCAGATCAGCAATTTACCAGCAAGACCTACGACGCTATCATAGCCGCAGGGTGAAGACCCAGACATTCCAGGAAGGTGACCTGGTGCTCCGGCTTATTCAAGACCAAACTAGGATGCATAAACTCTCTTCGCCGTGGGAAGGGCCCTTTGTGGTTAGCAGAAACCTTAACAACGGGTCATACTATCTCATTGATATTCGTGATGAGTCGGACACGGCGAGTCAGGAGACTTTACGGCCATGGAACGTGGCACACTTGCGGCCATACTATACTTAAGAGATGATGCAGATCCATTATCATTATGCATATCATAGAGTAGTACTACTACCAAAGATTGGAGACCCGACTATTATGGGTATTTTTATGATCTCAGGATGAAATTCTTCACTACCAGCAAATTTGCGGTTCCTGTGGTTCTTTGACCCGCCAAGGTCTTGCTGGTTAATATCCTTTGGAGACCCTGAACCAATTAAAGTGACCTGTTAAAAGTATTCCAGTCAATCTCGCTTTAGAGACCCTGAGCCGGTTCACAGAGTTGACGGCCAATCTCGCTTTAGAGACCCTGAACTGATGTCAATACAATAAGTTCTTCTCAGTTAATCTCGCTTTAGAGACCCTGAGCCGGTTCACAAAGTGGACGGCCAATCTCGCCTTAGAGACCCTGAACTAATGTTACTCTTACCAGTCAATCTCGCTTTAGAGACCCTGAGCCGGTTCACAAAGTGGACGGCCAATCTCGCTTTAGAGACCCTGAACTGTTGTAAGTTAAAAGTTAAGCTCTTATCAGTCAATCTCGCCTTAGAGACCCTGAGCCGGCTCACAGAGTTGACGGCCAATCTCGCTTTAGAGACCCTAAACTGGTATGATGCGCAATTGGCTTTATGCCTAGTTTGAGTACATTAAGCGCTGTTGTTGATGGAGGCTTCCTACCTTTGGTATAGCTTAAAAAATTCCCCTAAGGCAACAACGTGTACATCAAATTCCAGTTGCTTATTAACTGCGGCTTCTTACCGACGGGTATCGCTTGTCTCACCCTAATGGTCGGCTTTATGCCACTTCCGGTTACTTATTAACCGCGCTTGTCGAAGGGGGCTTCTTACCGACGGGTTCGCTTATGTCACCCTAACAACCGACGTTTACGCCAAAAATAGTTGCGGAAGGAGGCTTCTTGCCCTCGGGTATAGCTTACATAAGCCCTTCATGCAGCCGGCTAGTACAATTACTAGTCGCGGCTGTCGAATGGATGCTTCTGACCATAAGGTATAGCTTACATAATACCATCGGCAGCCGGCCCTATTCAACATTGGCTGATTGGAGGAGGCTTCTTGCCTTCGGGTATAGCTTACATCACCCTCCAACAGCAGGCTTTCTTGAGCTGCGGTTGTCAGTAGAGGCTTCTTACCTTTGGTATAGCTTACATAAACCTATTGACAACCGGTGTTGGAATACAATGGATAAAGTATTTGCTATTAAAAGGAGGTTTTTTACGATCATGGTACAGTTTACATCACCCCTCATGCAGCCGGCTGTAGGCCGCTTTACAGTTTTCAACAGTCGTCGTTGCACATAGAGGCTTCCTACCGTCAGGTATAACTTACTTTACCTTATGGCAGCCGGCTCTTCCATGGCATCTCATTATAAGAAAAGGGAAGTCATGCTGCTCCGGTTGATGGAGTAAATGTCCCGGGTCTAATAACTTCGGGTGAAGGACAAACGTCTCGGACAAATTACGCCTTGGTTTATCAGCAGCCGCGTTTGTTCATGGAGGTTATTTGCCAATAGAGATAGAAGCAAAGAGCTGAGAAAGATGATTGACTATAAAGTAAACCACCGGCCAGTGTATTCAGATGTTAAAAGGCTGTTACAAAAGATGTTCTCAGAGGGAACAAACGATATTTCTGACGAAGTTTCAAAACACCATGGGCGGATGATTACAAGAGCCAATACTTGCTCTAACTATTAGAAGGTTCGGTCACTTGGCCGGCTCATCCTGCTCCGGATCTTCCGCGGTTCGGATCTGAAGATTGTCGAGTTCCCAGTTGCAGTTAGAGACGGCAGCAAATGACCCTTCAAAGAAAGGCGCGACATTAAGCTCACCAGGGAAGAGATCTTTGCTTCGGGCGGGTGTTAGGTCTTTACACTCGTAAAGAGGCCTGCGGATCCGTTTATCTTCCTGGTCGTATGCTGCTTGGTAGTTCTTCAAGTCACCCTCCGCCTCATCAGCCATTACAGACGCTAGATAGCGAGAGTCCTTGACGACTTTGAAATAGTCTTCGTCGGAGAATTCTGAGCCGTCCACCTTCTTCGAAGGATATCCACCCATCATCTCATCTGGTGTGAGATCCGACGCGAAGGCCATGGCCCGACTCAAGCCCGCGACGGCTCCAGAGTGGAAAGCTGACTTCTTCAACTCTTGGATTTGCTTGGGCACCGTCGAGAATAGCTCTAATACCCCTTTCAAGGCCTTGGGAATCTTCTCCTTATACTATATGCTTTTGATGGTGAACATTGCTCCACAATACAGCTGCTCTGTGAAGGTATATACGGCTTTCGGTGACAGGATGCTGTCGTCTGCAAGTTGCCGGCTCAAAGGTCCTTTATAAGCCGGACGTGACATGTCAGTCGTCAGTTATTTCATAAAAGATATTAAACAAGGAGTACAGGAATGATTGACTTACCAAATAAGGCGGCAGACATCTTAGCGATGTGCCTTTTGAGCCCTTGGAGCTCCTCAGCAACGGCAATGAGCCGCTGATCGGCATCATCTGCCCGTTTGATCAGTGCAGCTTTCTTTGACTCAGCCGTTTCTTTCAATGTTGTTAGCTCGGCGGTGATCTTGGCTACTTCTTCGGCTAAGAGCCGGCATCTCTCATCAGCAAGGCTTCGTGCTTCCTGTTGAGATGCCAAGTTGATTTTGAGATCCGCCAGCTGAGAGCCGGCTGTGTTAAGAGCGTCTTGTGCATATAGAAGGCAAAGTATAAGCTATTGCAGCAACAAGAGTATTCATAGGCATAAGGGTTCACCGTTCAAGTTCTACAAGTCTCAAACAGATTGCAAGCAATATATTTGACACTTGGGGGCTAATGTATATTTGATCTGTTTACATCTACAGTTCCGGCTCATATTCCTAGAAATTGACCCGGAACTTGGGGGCTACACTATGGTTCTTTTCTAATCTCAAAAGTTCCAGTTCAAATAAATTTGAGCCGGCCCTTGGGGGCTACAGTTGGCAGTATGCAAGTGTTGACAGTATTTAAAGCAAAGTGTTTTCTACATAACCTTCGAGAGAAGACCCGAATTCAACTCTATGTTAGATTAAATCCGGCCCTTGGGGGCTGGGGAAGGTTATGGCTGAAGAAAGGTAACATACCTCATATTTTGCCTTCATCATGCTGACCAGCCGGAGTTCCAAGTCTCGGTTGGTGTTGACCCGGTTCACATAGCCGGAGTGGAGTTCTTCGGCTGTCATTGTGTTGTACGACGAGTCAAACTCAAGTTTCCGTGAAGCTTCAGACGGCTCCGTATGCCGGGTTAAGACATGTGCTGGTGAAGTAGGTTTTTGAGCGGACCCGGTGATGATAACATCCGGAGTCGCCAGGGTCCTTGCGGGTGTAACCGGCCTTGAAGGAGCAGCTGGGGATTTCTCCTTCATAACGTCATCTGCCGCCGGCTCAGTACAAGCCGCTGGTGGAATTTTTTCTTCCGCTGGAGTTTCCTCCGGCTGTTCAATATTCGGTTGAGCCGGGGCCGGCTGTTCAGGCTCTTGATTGTCAACGGCAGGGCTGGAGGAAGGTTGATGGGTCTTGCGGCGTTTCGCCTGAGCACTGCAAAGTAAAGGGGTAGCATTTAAAGGAGATTGGTATTTCATCAAGACATCTGGATATTTTAACGCTTACAGAGGATTAATCCTTGGTGGAGGTATGACTGAGGCTGAAGAGTCGCCCGATGAGGGTGTTTTCTGAAAAAGACACGGAAATGATAAGACATTCGGACATGAAGAGAAACGAAAAAGGGAAGTACGAATATTAACCTCTGCAGGTCGCTTCTTAGGAGCTAGCAAATTTGGTAGTCCCGGTGCAAGCTCTGTAGAGCCGGCGCTCCAGGTCTGACGTCGTTGTCGGGAACCCGATCCTAAGTCATATGATTCCATACTGTAACAAGCCACATCACCTTGCGGCCTCACGCACGGTACTCCACGGCTGCCACCTTACCTTGGCCAGGACCGTTTGCGTCTTTTGGCTCATGTATGTGAACATGTCGTTGGCAATCACACAACAAAGAACCCGGGCCGACATAACTAATCAAAGAACCCAAGTGGCACATCCGTACGGAAATAGGCATACATAACCCAGCAATGTAGGTGTCAGCCTCAAGCGTGTGTAGACGAGTCGTAGCAAGTTACAAGGACTCCATTACGTCACGAGACACGAATGTCATCACTGCATGTAGACGAGTCGTAACAGGCTACAGGGACTCCATTACACTGCGAGACATTTCCCCGAAGGGATAGACACAGCAGCAAAGAAGGATACATGCCAGTCAATCAATGTGTCTGGAGCAGTAGCAAGCTACCATGGCTCGGTGGAAGCACAAAGAGGCAGTTTCCCGTAAAGAGTACTACTAAAGGCACACGACTAGGTGTCGGATCCCATACATACCGTTGCACGTCACACGTACGCACGACATGCCCGATATGCATAGATACAACCAAGGCATCACAACATAACCATGCAATAACATGACTTTTATTTACGAGGCTCAGACGAGCCTTGCATAATATTTTCATACATACAGGGGTCACATGACCCGGCACTCAAGTCATACAAACATAGTCATACAAGCCAGCGGAAACTAAAGCTGTCTGGGTACAGACGACAAAATATAAAAGAGGCACATGGCCTGACTATCTACAGCCCACCACATGGGCAAGATCATAGCTGGGACACCAGCTATTCGGCATCGTCAACGTCTAGATAGAACCCACCTGATGGGTCCTGGTTTTCCTGTGCAACATTAATTAAGCAAGGATGAGTACAATCGTACTCAACAAGTCTTTAAAACAGACGTAGCCTATTTATGCTCATGTATCAACAAAGGGTGGTGGAGTTTATGCAGAAAGCCAGCTTTGACTCATGGCTAACCTACACTACTCAGTTTTAAACTCTTTGTTACAATTTTAGTTATCGCACACGAGTCCACTAACTCCATCACAATACACCACCATGGACTTGTTGGGGAACGTCGCATGCGAAACAAAAAATTTCCTACGCACACGCAAACCTATCCATGGTGATGAGCATCTACGAGAAGGAGAGTGGATCTACGAACCCTTGTAGATCGCTAAGCGGGAAGCGTTAAGAAACGCGGTTGGTGTAGTCGAACATCTTCGCGATCCAAATCGCCGAGCGTCCCGCGATCTCATCACGATCCGTCCCACGATCCCATCACGATCCGTCCCGCGATCTCATCACGATCCGTCTCACGATCTTGATCATGATCTGTCTTGCGAACTCATCACGATCCATCCCGCGATCTCATCACGAACCGTCTCACGATCTCAATCACGGTTCTTCCGATCTAGCGCCGAACGGGCAGCACCTCCGCGTTCAGCACACGTGCAGCTTGATGACGATCTCCACCGTCTTGATCCAGCAAGAGGAGGAGGAGAGGAGAGAGAGTTCATCAGCAGCGTGATGGCGCTCCGGTGATGGTGGTGGAGCAATTCTGGCAGGGCTTTGCCTAAGCACTGCGGAACTACGATCTAGAGGAGAAACTATGCACCGGTGGAATGGGTAGCACGTGGCCAGAAACTCTGTCCAAAGACCACCCAATCCACTAGTATATATAGGAGGAGAGGAGAGGAGAGGCAGCCAAGGCCTTTGGGTTGGCCGAAATAGGAGGTGGGAAGCAATCCTACTTCACCTCCAATCCTAGTTGGAGTAGGATTGCCTCCTATTGGCTGATTTTCCACTTTTTGCTTTAGGACTTTCTCTCCTGCGCCATGGGCCTTTGTGGATGTTTTCCCAGCCCACAAAGGGCTGGTTATTATTCTCCCACAGCCCATGGACCTCTTGGGGTCGAAATACCCCTCCCGGAGGCCTCCTGGTACACTACCGGCACTCCCGGTACACTACCGATGAGCCCGAAACTTTTCCGGAAACCAAATTGGGACTTCCTATATATGAATCTTTACCTTCGGACCATTCCGGAGCTCCTCGTGACATCCGGGATCTCATCTGGGACTCTGAACAAACTTCGGTCACCACCATACATAACTCTACACTACCAAAACGTCACTGAACCTTAAGTGTGCAGACCCTGCGGGTTCGAGAACTATGTAGACATGACCGAGACACCTCTACGATCAATAACCAATGGCGGGACTTGGACGTCCACATTGGTTCCTACATATTCTACGAAGATCTTTATCAGTCGAACCTCTATGTCAAGGATTCAGTTAATCCCGTACGATGTTCCCTTTGTTCTTCGGTATGTTACTTGCCCGAGATTCGATCGTCAGTATCTCCATACCTAGTTCAACCTCGTTACTGGCAAGTCTCTTTACTCGTTCCGTAATACAAGATCCTGCAACTAACAATTAGTCACATTGCTTGCAAGGCTCATTGTGATGTTGTATTACCGAGTGGGCCCTGAGATACCTCTCCGTCACACGGAGTAACAAATCCCAGTCTCGATCCATGCCAACTCAACAGACACCCTCGGAGATACCTGTAGAGCACCTTTATAGTCACCCAGTTACGTTGCGACGTTTGATACACACAAGGCACTCCTCCGATATCCGTCAGTTGCATGATCTCATGGTCATAGGAACATATACTTGACAAGCAAAAAACAGTAGCAATAAACTGACACGATCATATGCTATGTTTGTAGTTTGGGTCTTGTCCACCACATCATTCTCCTAATGATGTGATCCCGTTATCAAATGACATCTCATGTCCATGGCTAGGAAACCTTAACCATCTTTTGATCAACAAGCTAGTCTACTAGAGGCATACTAGGGACATGGTTTTGTCTATGTATCCACACATGCATTTAAGTCTCCGATCAATACAATTATAGCATGGATAATAAACGATTATCATGAACAAGGAAATATGATAATAACTAATTTATTATTGCCTCTAGGGCATATTTCCAACAGGACTCACCTTCCCCTTCCGGAAGAGTGCCATCCACGGTACTCACACTTGTCTTGAGATTTTTAGAAGTATCCATTTGATTATCTATGAATAGCATAAGTTCTCCAAGTAGTCCATATCCGAGGACGCGGCTATTCGAATAGTTTCATACCCTACAGGGGTGTACTTCTTCACACACGCTCTCGCCACTTATCGTTGTGTGCTTATAAACCATGCACCTCAGCAACCTTCAAGCGGATGCCCAACGAGGGAGTCGGCCACGACCGTCAATCACATAAGACCTCTAGTCCAGGCTACCGCCTATTTGAGACTGACCCGCACGGAAGTCCGGCCGAAGTTTCCGCTACGGTCCCAAACGATGTGCGTAGGGTTCCCAAGCCCACCATTCGGGTGACCCTTGGTACACCGTGCCACTGCCTACCGCGTCGTAACCCACCCCGAGGGTCAGCGCTACGCACAGCCTCCAGCATGCTATAAACACCAGAAACTACTTGCAATACCTGGACCAAGGACTAAGCGACTGATAAGTCGAGAGGGTCAGTTAAGTATCCCAACGTGTGGTAGTATCTAGTCTTGGATCACAAACACGGAACCCAGTTCCTAAGAATGGTCCCAATGAGACAACCCACTATGTACTCCTACATAGCCTCTCATCGCTACCTTTACCAAATCGTATTCATTATAAGCTCATCACATCGGACAACACTGTTTCACTCAGTTCATCACCCAGATGAATCCGACTTGACACAACTCTAAGCATAGCAAGCATAGCAGGCAAAGTAAGCTAAGCACATCATGGCACAAGCATCTACCAGGTATGCTAGGTTGCAAGGTTTAGCTATTTACTGTGACAAGATCAGGTCATGCATAAGAATAGGATCATCTATCATGTATAACTAACATGTGATCATTTGTCCTAATGCAATTAATGAGAGTAGGAGCAAGAGAGTGGGATGTTATCGGAATGATCAATGAGGCTGCTTGCCTTGCTGGGTTGCGGAAGAGTTCTCTCCTTCGTCAGGGTACTGAGTAGTATCCTCCGGATTAGGGCCTACCGCAACGCAGATAGAAGCATACAATACAAGCAGATGCGACAACATGATGCATGATCATGGCATAGTAGTATGCATGGATGAGCTAATGTAACTAGTGGTCATGTCAATTTGAAATGGATTTGTATATAGGTTCAAAGTTGTTCTCATTTCAAATTCCATATATTGACCTAATGTTAAAATGTCCATGTTCACCTATTTAGATTGCTCTAACATGCATGAGAATAGTACCATTGGATTCGTTGGATTTTTCTGATAAATTTTCATATAAAATTATTTTCATCTGACTTACAGATTAATTTATATGATTTTTCAAAGTTTTAGCTATTTCTAGAAATATTTAAAATCAGAAAATAGATTTACTGCGTCAGCATGACATCAGCCTGGTCAACCGACCGCTCTGGGTCAAACCTGACATGGGGGCCCCACTGGTTAGTGTCACGGGGGTTAATCCCGCGCTGACCAGGGTTTGACCCAGCTTTGGGGCCCATTGTCAGCCATTAATGGGGGGGAATTAGCGCGGGGTTAATCCTAATTACTAGACCACGTCAGCGGCGCCGGAGACTCGCAAGCGACGACCAAAATGACGGCGGCAACTCGCCGGAATCGCGTAGACACTACGGCAGAGCATGCGGAGACCACCTGGAGGTAGCCCGCACACGTCCGCGTCCATCTAGGGGGTCAAGAGGGGCTGGGGTGGCCGGAGTCGACGGCCACGTCCATTTTGGCGGCGGCCGGAGCTCGGCACGACGGGGAAACGGCAGCCAGGACATGGGGAGGAAATTTGGAGGCAGCTACGGGCTCCTGGGGACGCACTGAGCACGAGCACATGCTCGGGTGTGGGCTGCGGCTACTGTGGTCACGGCTGCGCCATGGTCGGTGGCGAGGTCCTCTCGGGCATCGACGGCTAGCAGGGCTAGAGGAGGGAAGGAGTGGCGGGGAGAGGGGGAAACGAACTGGGAACTCAGCCCGGTGCTTCTGGCGGCGACGAGAGGGTCGGGGAGGTGCCAGGGGCGGCGAATCGACGGCAACAGCTTCGGGAGCCGACGACAGAGGAAAGCAGAGAGGGGGGGGGGGGAATAGCGAGAGGGAGCGGCGAGCGCGAGGGAGAGAGGGAGAAAGCCATGGCGACGACGCGCTAGCGCGCCCTGGGCCTCCAGGCAGGCGACCAGGCAGGGAGGAGGTGGAGGCCTCGCCGTGCCCTCCTTTGCCTGTGCCTACTGGCAGAGGTAGGAGACGACTGGCACATGGGCTAGATGGGCTGCCCAGTGCCAGGCCTCAGGCCTCCTCTCTCTTTTATTTTTATTTCTTTTTGATATTTGTTTATTTCTTGCAGGTCCAAAATACCCCTTCAATAATTCTAAAACCTTTTATAACTTTAAGTTTGAATATTTCAAACTTGTATCAAAAGTTTCAGATTATTTTGAAAGCAGTGATAATGATAATATTTTTATTTGTCATTTTTAGAGACTTAATTCAATAATTTAAAATATTTCAAATGTTCAAATAATTGAAATGGTCACTGGTATATCCATGCCCTTAATTATCACACATAGGGAACATTTTTGATGGGCATTTTGGATTTGTTGAAATTTCATTTGTTTGGAATTCCTTTAATTCATAAAATGCTTAGGGTTTCTTTCTTTCTCCCCATTTCATATTGATGCAATGATGATGATGATGATGCAAACACAATGCTAGCCTAGACACTTGCTAGGGTTGTGACAACTCACCCCCACTCAAAAGAATCTCGTCCCGAGATTTTGAAATCGTCAGGAAGAGCACGTGGTACTCTAGTCGAAGACGATCTTCTCTTTTCCATTTCGCCTCCTTTTCAGAATGATGCGACCACTGAACCTTAAGAAACTTGATGTTCCGACGCCGAGTGGTACGCTCAGCTTGGTCGAGAATACGAATGGGGTATTCTCGGTTTGAAAGGTTATCTTGGAGATCAAGCGCTTCGTGGTCCACTTCTCGGACAGGGTCCGAAAAGTAACGCCTGAGTTGAGAGACGTGGAAGACATCATGAACTTTGGAAAGATGCGAAGGAAGTTCCAATTGGTAGGCAACCTCTCCTCGTTTAGCAAGAATGCGAAAAGGTCCAATGTAACGAGGAGCCAACTTGCCTTTGATACTGAATCGATGGGTACCCTTCAGAGGTGTAACCCGAAGGTAAGCCTTCTCGTCAACTTCCTATGTCACAGACTTATGATGACGGTCATATTGACTCTTTTGACGGGATTGGGCTGTTTTCAACTTTTCACGAATAACGCGAACTTGCTCTTCTGCATCCTGGATCATGTCTGGGCCAAAGAGTTGCCTCTCTCCGGTTTCTGACCAGTTAAGAGGTGTTCGACATCTTCGTCCATAGAGAACTTCAAAAGGGGCTTTGCCCAAGCTTGATTGATAACTATTGTTATATGCGAACTCAGCAAATGGAAGGCAGTTCTCCCAATTCATACCGAAAGATATAACACAAGCTCGGAGCATGTCTTAGAGAATTTGATTGACTCGCTCAACTTGACCACTTGATTGAGGGTGGAAAGCAGTGCTAAAGGATAGATGAGTCCCCATAGCGGTTTGAAAACTTTCCCAAAAACGAGAAGTAAAGATACTTCTGCGGTCTGAGTTAATCTCCAAAGGAACACCATGAAGAGAAACTATTCGAGAAACATATAACTCTGCTAGCTAACTAGCAGTAATGCTTTCACGAACAGGAAGAAAATGAGCCACTTTGGAAAGACGATCAATGACTACGAATATAGCATTGTTCCCTCTCTTGGTCCTAGGAAAACCAGTGATGAAATCCATACCGACCTTATCCCATTTCCATTCAGGAATAGCTAAGGGTTGAAGGGTGCCAACAGGCCTTTGCTGTTCTGCTTTCACACGACGACAAACGTCGCAATTAGCAACATACTGAGCAATTTCTCTCTTCATCCTGGTCCACCAGAACCTCTGGTGTAGGTCCTGATACATCTTGGTACTACCCGGATGAATTGTGAGAGGAGAATCATGAGCCTCCTTAAGAATCAGCAGTCTTAGACGGGTGCTCTTGGGAACCACCAACTGACTCTGAAAGAACACCACACCTCCATCATCCTTAGACAAATCCTTAGCGTTTCCGCTAACGATATTTTCCTTAATCCAAGATATCCCTTCGTCATATCTCTGGACAGCTACTATTTGATCCTTAAGAGTAGGTTTTGCCACCAAGTTGGATAGGAATCCTTGAGGAACAATGTGAAGGTTTAACTTCCAGAATTCCTCATAGAGAAACGGTTGACCTTGTTGTAACATCAGATTGTTACAATAAGACTTACGACTTAGTGCATCATCCATGACATTGGCTTTCCCCGGGGTGTAAGTTATCCCTATGTCATAATCTGTAATCAACTCTACCCACCGTCTTTGCCTGAGATTCAAATCCGGCTGGGTGAAAATATATTTCAGACTTTGGTGATCAGTGTATATCTCGCAACGATTACCCAGAAGGTAATGTCGCCATGTCTTTAGTGCATGGACTATAGCTGCAAGCTCAAGATCATGTGTTGGATAATTATCCTCATGTGGACGCAACTGTTGAGATGCGTATGCAATCACATGACGTTCTTCCATGAGAATGCAACCTAATCCTTGTCGCGAGGCGTCGCAGTAGATAATAAAGTCCTTAGAAAAATCTGGTGGCACCAGAACGGGAGCAGAGGTCAGTCGTCTTTTCAACTCCTAAAAACTATGCTCGCATTGTGGGGTCCACTCGAACTTTTTATCTTTCTTGAGGAGTTCAGTCAGAGCTTTTGCAACCTTGGAGAAATTCTCAACAAAGCGGCGACAATAGCTCGCTAAGGCAAAGAAACTCCAAACTTGCTTAACCGATTCAGGTTGAGTACAATCAAGGACGGCCTGAACTCTCTCGGGATTGACAGCAATACCTTTGCCAGAGATCACGTGGCCCAGATAGGTCACTTTCGGCAACCAGAATTCACACTTAGAGAATTTGGCATACAGGTGGTGCTCTCGAAGTTTCATCAATACCAGCCTCAGATGCTCGGCATGTTCTTGTTCGTTCTTCGAGTAAATGAGTATGTCATCGAGGTAAACCACGACGAACTTATCCAAATACTCCATGAAGATCGAATTCATCAAACGAGAGAAGGTAGTTGGGGCATTGGTTAAACCGAAGGACATGACGGTGTACTCGTATTAGCCATAACGAGTGACAAAAGCCGTTTTTGGAATGTCCCCGTTTCTAATTCTGATTTGATGGTATCCCAACCTCAAATCCATTTTGGAAAAAACAGAGGATCCAGCGAGTTGATCATACAAATCGTTGATCCTAGGGAGCGGATACTTGTTTTTGATAGTGACCAAGTTCACTGGTCGGTAATCCACAACCATCCGATCCGATCCATCCTTCTTCTTAACAAAGAGGACGGGGCAAGCCCAAGGAGAAGAGCTAGGACGAATGAAACCTTTCTTAAAAGCTTCATCGAGTTGGGTTTTTAGCTCGGCTAGTTCTAAGGGTGCCATCTTATAGGGTCTTCTGGCTATTGGGACTGTCCCTGGAATAAGTTCTATCACGAACTCAACATCTCTGACAGGGGGAATACCTGGCAGTTCTTCTGGAAAGACATCCGGAAAATCACGGACTACCGGAATATCTTCTAGCTTAGGGAGAGGGCTAGCATTTAAGGAATAGAGTTGGCGCTTGGTTGTTCGAGTAGAGACATTAACTATCTCTCCCAAGGGATGTGTAAGTTGAACATTCCTAGAATGAGTATCAATCTTGGCATAGTGGGCTTTCGTCCAATCCATACCTAGAATGATATTGATGTCCGAAGACTTAAGAGCTATCAAGGATGCTAGGAATACTAGTCTATCCACCAGAATTTTATTGTCATGGCTCACTCTAGAAGTTTGCCATTTTGATCTAGGATTCTGAACTACTAAAGGAGTGGGCATGTCACAGAAAGACATGTTATGCAACTGTGCATAACTTTCTAAGATGAATGAATGCGATGCCCCAGTATCAGATAGAATAGATGTTGGATGGCTATTAACAAGAAGCATACCTAGAATGACATCAGGGTCTTCAAGAACTTCTTCAGCAGACACATAATTAACTCGCCCATGGGCAGGAGTTAGCTTCACATAGAAGGCTTTCCCTGGTTTTCCGCGTCCAGCGGGCTTGGCATTGTTCTGGGGACATTGACGAGAATAATGTCCCGGTTCTCCACACTTGTAGCATACCACTGTAGCACGAGGGGCAACATTTACTTGTGGTCCTCCAAATGGTCTGGGTGGAGGGTTGGACTGAACTGGACAAGGTGCCTGGAAGGATGGCCTCGCAGTGTACCTTGCCGGCATAGCTGCAATGGGTACCCATATTCGGCGCTTGTTGGGTCCTGAACCCGATGCAGGGTTGAAGTCACGGGTATGCCTCCTTGTGGCCTCGTAGTCAGTCTGTCCGGACTCAGCATTGATAGCTTTATTGACGAGAGCCTGGAAGGTCGTGCACTCATGCAAGCGAAGATCTCGGCGAAGCTCAGCATTAAGTCCCTTGCGGAACCTAGCTTGCTTCTTAGCATCAGTTGAGACTTCTTTTGGGGCATAGCGAGCAATATTACCAAACTCGCGACTGTATGCATCCACTGACAATCTGCCCTGGGTGAAGGCACAGAATTCCTCTCTTTTGCGATCCATCAGCCCTTCCGGGATGTGATGGATACGGAATGCGGCGCTAAACTCTACCCAGGTTGGTGCAGGTCCCTAGGGACGCATAGACTCATAGCTTTCCTACCACAGGTTGGTAGGTCCCTCCAGAAAGTATGTCGCAAAGGTCACCTTATTGGCCTCTGAAACATTTGCAGCTCGGATCTTATGTGACATGCTACTCAGCCAATCATTCGCATCGAGGGGGTCGATCGAATAATGGTACTTAGGCGGACACAGCTTGATAAAGTCACCAAGTGACACTCCATCATGGTGATCATTGCGGGGAGCACGAGCTGTGTTCTGTTCAATTCTCTCTGACAGACTATTGGTCTCCCTCTTATTCCGTTCAGCTTCTAGCATCACCTCCGCCAGAGATGGTGCATGTGGCAGCTCGTCTTGCCTTGGCTGGCTACTCTCGCCTTGCTCATGAGCATGCACCGGGTTGTTCCTGGTTGACACCATCCTGAGGAAAACAATCCATAGCTTAGACATGGGGAACAACAACTCTAGGGCATGAACTAAGGAATGCACTAATCAACATGGCATGTAAGATAAACACCAATCAACATGGTAAAGCAACTACCATATGAACATTAGGTTTCATACACACCATGGCTTAGTTCAGTACAAACCCAAGCTGAAAACAACTATGGAGAGATGACACAACTCATCGGAGGCATTACTAGCTTCCTATACATTATCAATCTACACCTCCGGAACTCAACTCTCGACCTTGATCATATCCCACAAGACACACAGGACTATGGCGATACGTCTACTACCATACTAGATCTAACATCCACGCACTCAAACATCACCGTAGAATGCCTCATACAGGTTACCCCCATGACCTGGGAGCTGAACCTGTGGATCTGGAAACACTCTAGCCTGGGATCCCAGGAAATCATAAGGACACGGGTGTGGCCTTGGTCCCCTTGTCGGCAGCAATAGCGGTCCTCGAAGAGGGGTGATGCCTCCAACATCAGGCCAGTCTACGTGTGCTGGCAAATGAGTCCACGATGGAGTCAGCATCTCCATATCCCCATAACCTATCTGCACGACAGCTGCCAACTGCGTCAAGGTTGTCCAAAGAAGGGCACGGGTAGCATAGAGCTCCATGCGAAGGGCACGTGCATCACGATCCCTATTCTCCAACATCTGAGCGGTCACCTGCAGTCTAGGGTCTTCATGAGAATGATCAGAGTAGGCTGCACTGAGATATCCATCCTCTCCTCCCATGGAAGCAGGAACATAGCAGAACTCCGTGTTCTGAAGCAGACCATGGTGAAACCTCATAATAGTCAGCATAGTGTAAGTGGCTTCCTGAACTGCCATATCTATGGTAACTCCCAATCCATGAGTCCAGTGAAGCGGCTCTACAGCTCCAGGATATGAAGGGTATATCCTAAGAGTACACAGATACTGACTCTGGTTGAAATCTTGGTACTGCTCCTCCACTGTGTACTCCGCGTATTAACGATATCCAGCCTCCATCATCACTCTAACCAACATGGCCGTGTGACCTGGCACATCGATGCACCTGGTCAGACGGACCACCTGGCGGAAAGGACGGGATGGCATCTGAAACAGAGGATGATGCAAAGACATTAGAGATCCTAGCAGAAATTGGACAGCATAACGGCTGTAATTGCTCAACAAATTTTTTGAGACAATTGAAAAGAGATTGGAAAGGCATGACCACTCGACTATCTAGACTCAAATCTCTTCTCCATCTGTTTGTCACACAAACAACACTAAAATAACTGGACTTATTCACAAGCAAGCTAGCTATTGGTCCATGGCTAGTAACTCGTCATCCTAAGCAATAGATGAGAATCCTAGTTCCTATCCCCTTAGAAAAGATGAGAATGATCCAGCATAGAATAACTTGGGAAGAGGAGTAAAAGGAGCCTTACGTTCCCTTCCACAATCAATTCCCCTACTTATCTATAGTGTTTCTAGACTAAACTTTGACCGGTTTGGCTTGGTAGTCATACAGTCAGTCAGGCTCTGATACCAACGCTGTCGGGACCCCGATCCTAAGTCATATGATTCCATACTGTAACAAGCCACATCACCTTGCGGCGTCACGCACGGTACTCCACGGCTGCCACCTTACCTTGGCCAGGACCGTTTGCGTCTTTTGGCTCACGTATGTGAACATGTCGTTGGCAATCACACAACAAAGAACCCGGGCCGACATAACTAATCATAGAACCCAAGTGGCACATCCGTACGGAAACAGGCATACATAACCCAGCAATGCAGGTGTCGGCCTCAAGCGTGTGTAGACGAGTCGTAGCAAGTTACAAGGACTCCATTACGTCGCGAGACCCGAATGTCATCACTGCAGGTAGACGAGTCGTAACAGGCTATAGGGACTCCATTACACTGTGAGACATTTCCCCGAAGGGACAGACACAGCAGCAAAGAAGGATACATGCCGGTCAATAAATGTGTCCGGAGCAGTAGCAAGCTACCATGGCTCGATGGAAGCACAAAGAGGCAGTTTCCCGTAAAGAGTACTACTAAAGGCACACGACTAGGTGTCGGATCCCATACATACCGTTGCACGTCACACGTACGCACGACATGCCCGATATGCATAGATACAACCAAGGCATCACAACATAACCATGCAATAACATGACTTTTATTTAAGAGGCTCAGATGAGCCTTGCATAATATGTTCATATAGACAGGGGTCACATGACCTGGCACTCAACTCATACAAACCTAGTCATACAAGCCAGCGGAAACTAAAGCTGTCTGGGTACAGACGACAAAATATAAAAGAGGCACATGGCCTGACTATCTACAGCCCACCACACGGGTAAGATCGTAGCTGGGACACTAGCTATTCGGCATCGTCAACGTCTAGATAGAACCCACCTGATGGGTCCTGGTTTTCCTCTGCAACATTAATTAAGCAAGGATGAGTACAATCGTACTCAGCAAGTCTTTAAAACAGACCTAGCCTATTTATGCTCATGTATCAACAAAGGGTCGTGGAGTTTATGCAGAAAGCCAGCTTTGACTCATGGCTAACCTACACTACTCAGTTTTAAACTCTTTGTTACAATTTTAGTTATCGCACACGAGTCCACTAACTCCATCACAATACACCACCATGGACTCCCCTTCCCCTTCCTGAAGAGTGCCATCCATGGTACTCACACTTGTCTTGAGATTTTTAGAAGTATCCATTTGATTATCTATGAACAACATAAGTTCTCCAAGTAGTCCATATCCGAGGACGCGGCTATTCGAAAAGTTTCATGCCCTGCAGGGGTGTACTTCTTCACACACGCTCTCGCCACTTATCGGTGTGTGCTTATAAACCATGCACCTCGGAAACCTTCAAGCGGATGCCCAGCGAGGGAGTCGACCACGACCGTCAATCACATAAGACCTCTAGTCCAAGCTACCGCCTATTGGAGACTGACCCGGACGGAAGTCCGGCCAAAGTTTCCGCTACGGTCCCAAACGATGTGCGCAGGGTTCCCAAGCCCACCATTCGGGTGACCCTTGGTACACCGTGCCACTGCCTACTGCGTTGTAACCCACCCCGTGGGTCAGCGCTACGCACGGCCTCCAGCATGCTATAAACACCAGAAACTACTTAAAATACCTGGACCAAGGACTAAGCGACTGATAATTCGAGAGGGTCAGTTAAGTATCACGTGTGGTAGTATCTAGTCTTGGATCACAAACACAAAACCCAGTTCCTAAGAACGGTCCCAATGAGACAACTCACTATGTACTCCTACATAGCCTCTCATCGCTACCTTTACCAAATCGTATTCATTATAAGCTCATCACATCGGACAACAATGTTTCATTCAGTTCATCACCCAGATGAATCCGACTTGACACAACTCTAAGCATAGCAAGCATAGCAGGCAAAGTAAGCTAAGCACATCATGGCACAAGCATCTACCAGGTATGCTAGGTTGCAAGGTTTAGCTATTTACTGTGACAAGATCAGGTCATGCATAAGAATAGGATCATCTACCGTGTAAAACTGACAAGTGACCGTTTGTCCTAATGCAATTAATAAGAGCAGGAGCAAGAGAGTGGGATGTTATCGGAATGATCAATGAGGTTGCTTGCCTTGCTAGGTTGCGGAAGAGTTCTCTCCTTCGTCAGGGTACGGAGTAGTATCCTCCGGATTAGGGCCTACCGCAACGCAGATAGAAGCATTCAATACAAGCAGAAGCGACAACATGATGCATGATCATGGCATAGTAGTATGCATGGATGAGCTAATGTAACTAGTGGTCGTGTCAATTTGAAATGGATTTGAATATAGGTTCAAAGTTGTTCTCATTTCAAATTCCATATATTGACCTAATGTTAAAATGTCCATGTTCACCTATTAAGGTTGCTCTCACATGCATGAGAATAGTACCATTGGATTCATTGGATTTTTCTAATAAATTTTCATATATAAATTATTTTCATCTGACTTGCAGATTAATTTATATGATTTTTCAAAGTTTTTAGCTATTTTTGGAAATATTTAAAATCATAAAACAGATTTACTGCGTCAGCCATGCGTCAGCATGACATCAGCCTGGTCAACTGAGCGCTCTGGGTCAAACCTGACATGGGGGCCCCACAGGTCAGTCTCACGGGGGTTAATCCCGCGCTAACCAGGGTTTGACCCAGCTCTGGGGCCCACTATCAGCCATTAATGCGGGGGGGAATTAGCGCAGGGTTAATCCTAATTACTAGGCCACGTGAGCAGCGCCGGAGACTCTCCGGCGACGACCAAAATGACGGCGGCAACTCACCGGAATCGCGTAGACATGGCGGTAGAGCGTGCGGAGACCACCTGGAGGTAGCCCGCACACGTCCGCGTCCATCTAGGGGGTCAGGAGGGCTGGGGTGGCCGGAGTCGATAGCCATGTCCATTTTGGCGGCGGCCGGAGCTCGGCACGACGGGGAAACGACAGCCAGGGCACGGGGAGGAAATCTGGAGGCAGCTACGGGCTCCTGAGGACGCACTGAGCATGGGCACATGCTCGGGTGTGGGCTACGGCTGCTGTGGTCATGGCTGCGCCATGGCCGGCGGCGAGGTCCTCTCGGGCATCGACGGCTAGCAGGGCTAGAGGAGGGAAGGAGCGGCGGGGAGAGGGGGAAACGAACCGGGAACTCACCCCGGTGCTTCTGGCGGCGACGAGAGGGTCGGGGAGGCGCCAGGGGCGGCGAATCGATGGCGAGAGCTTCGGGAGCCGGCGACAGAGGAGAGCAGAGAGGGGGGAGAGCGAGAGGGAGCGGCAAGCGCGAGGGAGAGAGGGAGAAAGCCACGACGACAACGCGCTAGCGCGCCCTGGGCCTCCAGGCGGCCGACCAGGCAGGGAGGAGGTGGAGGCCTCGCCGTGCCCTCCTTTGCCTCTGCCTACTGGCAGAGGTAGGAGCCGACTGGCACATGGGCCAGATGGGCTGCCCAGTGCCAGGCCTCAGGCCTCCTCTCTCTTTTATTTTTATTTCTTTCTAATATTTGTTTATTTCTTGCAGGTCCAAAATACCCCTTCAATAATTCTAAAACCTTTTATAACTTCAAGTTTGAATATTTCAAACTTGTATCAAAAGTTTCAGATTATTTTGAAAGCAGTGATAATGATAATATTTTTATTTGTCATTTTCAGAGACTTAATTCAATAATTAAAATATTTCAAATGTTCAAATAATTGAAATGGTCCCTGGTATATCCATGCCCTTAATTATCAGACATAGGGAACATTTTTGATGGGCATTTTGGATTTGTTGAAATTTCATTTGTTTGGAATTCCTTTAATTCATAAAATGCTTAGGGTTTCTTTCTTTCTCCCCATTTCATATTGATGCAATGATGATGATGATGATGCAAACACAATGCTAGCCTAGACACTTGCTAGGGTTGTGACAGTCGTTCAGCTTGCTGTTTTTGAAAGGAAATCAGGAGCCGGATGAGCGAGAGGGTGAGATAGAGGAAACTTTCTAACAACCTACCGCGGCTTTCGGAAGAAATATTCTGAGTCAGAATACATGCAAGTTACCTCAGGAGCGTTGGCGTGACTTGTTTCTACTTCGTCCTGTGAGACACGGAAAGATATTATTAAAGAGCCGGCAAGACAAAAAGTCAAGTAAGTAAAGTTCAAGGATCTTACCTCCGACTCTAAAGAAGCTGGGTGTTCCAACCAGTTCTCTTGAGGAGCTTCCTTCTTTGGTTTCTTGGTGGCGACTTTCTTCTTGGTTGTCTTCGGAAGAGGAACGTATTCCTTCTTCCAGAAGTCGGAGTCAGCCTGTACAAATTGAGTCGGAGGAAGAATATCAAGCTTTGAAAAGGAGTATATAAATATACAACAGGCGGAGGAAAGATAAAAAATACTTACAAGAGGCGCCGGGTTGGTCGCGCAGAAGGGCGCTAGGCCGATGGTGCTGCATGAGCCGGAGGTCTCGTGCACAAGACTTCGGACGGTCATACAGATGTTATCCTCAGGCAAAGTGGTGGCGCTGAAGCACAATTCGCTATCGTAAAATCCTGGGTATTCATACATAAGCCGGTTACGACGGCTCAGAGGCATGATCCACCATTGTACCCAGGAGCGGATAAGGTCCGTTCCAATAAGGCCGTTGGCCAAGACAGCCTTCACTCTGGCGTGGGGCTTCTCATATCTAGCCCGGTCGGCAGCTGAGAGCCGGTCGGGTAGTGAAGTATCGGTTGAGAGCCGGGAAGGACGATAACCCGTCAAACGATGTTCCGAGTCCGGAGACGTGTGTTTGCAATAGAACCACGTCTTGTTCCAATCCTTCGGGTGGCTGGGCATTTGAATAGCCGGAAAGGTGATACCCCTTCGGCGCTGAAAGGTGATTCCCCCGAGTTCTAGACTTGGCCCGCTCTTGTATTATGTCTGCCGGTTGGCATAGAAGAACTCACGGAAGAATCCGACTGATGGTCTGGATTGAAGATACGCCTCACAGAGGACTTGGAAATGGCAAATGTTGGACACTGAATTTGGTGCCAGGTCTTGGGGATGCAGCTTGTACAGATGGAGAATGTCACGGAAAAACTTTGACCCGGGTGGTACGAATCCCCACTCAATGTGATCCGTAAAGACTATGACCTCACCTTTCTTTGGTGCGGGGCAGGTCTCATCACCCGGAACCCGCCAGTTGATCACTTCCTTTGGAGGAAGGGTGCCAACAGCTACGAGGTCAGACAGATATTCTTCGGTCACGCAAGAGCCGACCCAATTGTAGGAATTGGTGGCGCGTGTCATATTGGTGGCTTAGAAGTACTGTGCAAAAAGAAAATGGTGACTAGTCAAACAAGAGCATATAGCTACAGCAGCTTACAAATTACAGGGTTCTAAAAGATTAAAGCCTTGGAAGGCCTGGCTGATAAAGCCGGAGGGAGTCTAGCAGCTCACTATGGACAGAAGAGCCGGAAGTCAGTCAAGACCCGGACAAACAGGTTTCACAAACTGTTACTAAAATTTTGGATCTACCGAAGCGGAAAAGGGAGTTCTACGTCAACCTAAGGCAAGAACAGTGAAGATGAAAAACCGACCTACCGCTTTAACCGACCGCACATTGCGCACGGGCGGGCCATGTATGGTGGCGGCGATGACACTACAGCCTAAAAAGATGAGTGGCGGGCCCTGAGGCTTGGCCGTCCGGCCGTGCCGGAGAATGAAGCACGCGGCGGAGGTCCGCCGGCGAAAACCCTATTTGCTTCCGATCTAAAGCTACGAGAAGAGGTACTTACCGGAGGCGGAGATGGCGATGGGTGAGATTCTGGCGCAAACAGGTTGATGCAGCGGCCTGAGTTGGAGACGGACGAGCGGCGGCGCCGGAGCGGAGTGGACGAGCTCAAGCGACGGATGAGCGACAGGAAGAAGAAGAAGAGGCGCACGAGCGGGAATGCACTGGTTTGACCCATGTGGGTCCTATTTAAACAGGGAAACGGTGCGGGTTCCCAGGCATCAATGCCGGTTTTGCCGAACGGACGCCTCGATTTTCGGTAAACGGTTAAATACGAGAGATTTGGTGATACGTCAGCGTATCTGTGATGTCATGGCAGGCCATTTCTGGTGACTCTCAAACAATTGCAAGAGACGGATGAAATGAGCTGGCTCACTTCAGCCTGGGGGCTAATGTTGGGGATATAACCCCGTGATATGACCCGGCTGCAAGGTTCCGGTTGATAGCATTGGTTATGAGCCGGCCCACAGAGACATGTATCAGCTGGAGGCCCAAGATGATTGGCGGCTCTTGATGCGGGCCGGACGACAGAGACCCGGATGCGCAAGACCTTCCAAAGGATGGTCTTGGCTAGTAAGATAGAGATGGATTCGGAGATGTAAACATGATCCGACTGTACAATTGTAAGACCCGACGGTTCTGACCTCTTATATAAAGGCAGAGTCGGGGCAGCTTAGTGGCAGGTGATCGAAAACTAGGTCAAGATTCTAGCCCCTTGTAATCGATACAACAAGCAATAACATCACAAGCAGGACGTAGGCTTTTACCTCGACTTGAGGGGCCGAACCTGGGTAAACTCGTGTCCTTCGTCTCGATCAACCCCTTTGAGTCCACTACCATGGCGATGGCTCCGAACTCAAGTCTGGTAACCCGTACATCTGCCTTGACAAAACCACGACAGCTACGACGAGATGATGATGATATTTGGACACTTTCTACCCAAAGGCCATGTACTGCCTGCAAACCTGTACTAGTCAGACAAAATTCTTCGTGTACTTAAGATGCCCTATGACAAGATACATGCCTATGAGAATGGATGTGCCTTATTTAGGCTTGAGTATGCGGCCTAGAACTATTGCCCCATTTACAATTTTTCCAGGTATATTGTGGTAGACAATGGTATGGGTGAGAAGATTCAGACCAAAATCCCCATTAATGTTCTTCGATATCTGCCAATCGTACCAACACTTCAACGTCTTCTCATGGTCGAAGAGATGACAAGACAGATGACATGGCACAAATTGGGCAAAAGAACCGAACTAGATGTGGATGGGAACAAGATGTTTCTACACACTTCAGATGCTTTTGTGTGGAAGCACTTCGATGCATTACATAAGGATAAATCAGCAGATCCAAGGCATCCTCGAGTTGCCATCAGCACAGATGGGTTCAATGTGTATGGTATGATGGCAACACAATACAGTTGTTGGCCTGTATTTGTCATTCCACTCAATCTATCCCTCGGAGAGATTATGTAAAGAAAGAACATTTTCCTGACATTGATAATTCCAGGGCCCAAAAATCCGAGGAAGAATATGAATGTGTACATGCAGCCACTTAAGGATGAATTGCAAGAAGCGTGGGATAATGGGATGAAGACATACGATGCCACTACCAAAAGAAACTTCAAAATGCCTGTCTGGTCCATGTACTCGATGCATGACTATCCGGTGTATGCCTTATTCGTTGGATGGTGTATGCATGGAAGGTTCTCCTACCCCACATGCAAGGCAGCTCTTCAATTCCGTTGGCTGCAGGTGGGTCACAAGTTTTCTTGCTTCAACATGCATAGATAGTTCCTGGATCCTGACCATAAGTTCAGAAAAGACAAAAGGAATTTCATCAAAGGTAGAGTTGTCAAAAACACTGCACCACCTGCGTCGACGGGCCAGCAGACCCTTGATCAGTTAAATGCTCTCGAGACTGATCCTTTGCGTCCAGGGCATTTCAAAGGATATAATACGGAACACGCCTCGACTCACAAGTCATGCTTATGGGATCTGCCTTACATCAAAGACCTCATTTTCCCACACAACATCGACATGATGCACACTGAAAAGAATATGGCGCAGGCCATTTTTGGTACATTGTTCGGCATAGAGCGGAAGTCAAAGGATAATCCTAAGGCTAGAATCAACCAGGAGGCTCTATATGATAGACCGTTACAAAACTTGCAACAACGGAAAGGAAAGCAAAGCGTAGAGAAGCCAAAGGCATGGTTAAATCTTTGAAGTCCAGCTATGAGGGAAACACTATTGTGGGTGAAAATGTGGTTGATGTTCCCTGATGGGTATGCTGCAAATCTAAAGAGGGGAGCGAGTCTTGAAAAATTGAAAATATTTGGTCTCAAGAGTCATGATTGGCATATATGTCTTGAGCGGGTAATGCTGGTGATGTTGTGTGGTTTTATCCATGAGGATGAATGGCTAGTACTGGCAGAGCTGATCTATTTCTTCCATTATTTTTGTGAAAAAGAACTATCGCCTGGCGTGCTAGATGAAATGGAAGAGTTGGTGCCGGAGTTGATCTGCAAATTAGAAAGGATCCTTCCATCGGGCTTCTTTAATCCAATGTAGCATTTGATTTTGCATCTCCCGACCGAGGCAAGATTGGGGGGGGCAGTTCAAAATTGATGGTGCTTCTCAACTGAGAGGTTGCAGAAAACGCTTCGAGCTAAATGTAAAAATAAACGTAGAGTTGAAGCATCGATGGCTGAGGCATTCATTACTGAGGAGGCAGAAAACTTCGTGACAGCACACTACGAAGCCAAAAATCATCATTTGCATAACCCGAAGCCTCGGTACAATGATGGCGGCCTAAAAAAGGTCGATCCAACCTCAGCCTATTCAAAGGGAAGCTCGCACCAGTCGGTGCTTCGAAAGGGAAATCATTGGATGTCGAAAAATGGCAGACCATTTCATTGTAAACGGCAGACCATTTCATTGTATATCTTCAACAACCTAACAGAAGTGCGGCCGTACATCGAGTAAGTTCTCGGTAAATTATTGTTCCGCAACTTCTAATTCCTTTGAAATGCTCTTATTCCCGAATATTTGATATAGTTGATACTTCGCCAAATTCTCGGATGGATCGGTCATCGAAAAGGATTCCGTCGAAGAGTATGAGCTTCTGGCAAAGCATGGAGGCGACTATCCCTGTTTCATCTCTTGGTTCAAAAAAGGGTAATTAATTACCATTACTGGACCATTTGATTTCTTGGTCTAATTTGCGGCTAATGCATCCATTTCTTCTGTATTAAACTTGTAGGCTGATGCAGAGTCTATGCACGCCGAGTTGAGAAAAGTCGCTAATGGTTTTGACTATAAGGTCCGTTCATTTGACAAATACGACATCAATGGGTATTGCTTTCATACCTTTGGCAAAGAGCTATCTATGACCGACCTAAAGACTACAAATTGTTGTGTCTCTTCTATCGGCGATGGAGGTACCGAGTATTATGGAAGAGTTGAAGAAATTTATGAACTTCTATTCTATGGTGAAAACCCACCGACCGTCGTAGTCTTCAAATGTTATTGGTTTCATCCGAAGGAGACTAGAAGGACTCATGAACATATAGGGCTAGTTGGAATCAACCAAAGCACCCATTTAGATGTTCTCGATGACTATATTATGGCTCAACGGGTGACACAAGTTTTCTATGTACCGTGGGCCTGCCAA
Organism: Hordeum marinum; assembly: GCA_022496015.1. Classification (NCBI taxonomy): domain Eukaryota; kingdom Viridiplantae; phylum Streptophyta; class Magnoliopsida; order Poales; family Poaceae; genus Hordeum; species Hordeum marinum. The sequence goes on from CM039673.1 coordinate 252,925,123, forward strand.
ACTGATCCAAATCTGAAAGATTGGGACGTGTTTTATGAAGTTCCGCCAAGTTTTAGACCACCTACCCTCAATGAATAGGATTACAAAACTCAAATTAACCTAGACAAATATGAAGGAGAATTCTTCCAAGAAACACGTATGTCCAAAAAATGTTTCAAGAACTGCTCTACTTCACCCCAGAACATTGAAGTAGACAGCGATAGTGAATCTGTCTAAACCCCTGATCCGGAATAGGAAGAGCCGGAATAAGAAGAGGTTACTGTTGCGGATGACCTGCCACTTCTTGACCGATTACATAATGGTGGCCTTCCACATGTTCTACCTGATAGTGATGATGATGTTGCATTTATTGATGATAGTGATGATCATGATGCATTTATTGATCCGGAAGCATGTATAGACGATCAAGATTATTATTAGTTCATGTCAGGTATTCAACTATTATTACATACATATAAATTTTTTTAGTTCATGTTAGATATTGAATTTTTATTACTCATGTTAGTATTTATGATGATGATACACTTAAATTATATACATTTTATTACTCATGTTGGTATTTATGTTGTACTAATTTCATTTACTCTTTGTCATGGCAGGTCTTGAAAGATGGTGGGAAAGGGTCGAGAGCACTCTGAGGCTCCTTCTTCGTCGGCGGGTGGTGGCATGGGTACTCCCATTCCTGCCCCGTCTTTCCGGGGAGCATTACTCTCTACTCTGCATGGAATGGACGCTTCATCGACGACCGCGGCCCTCGTGAGAGGAGGTCGACCCCCCGCAAAGAAGAGAGCTACTAAAGGTACACGTGGTCGTGAGAGAGGTAGGGTGGTTGACACGCCTTCCTTGCCGCCACTCCTAGCTGATTCGCCGGGTCACAAGACTCCTAGGGTGGACCTACCTGAAGTAGAGGCTACACGGACTCCTGTTCACGAGCCTCAGGTCGACAAGACTCAGGTCGATGAGCCTTTGACCCACGATACTCGTGTCCTAGAGGCTTCGTTAGAGGAGACTCCGGAGCAAAGAAGGGATGAGAGTACGTCCCAAGAGACCCAGTGGGATACCTGGCCTGATCTGGGTCAGCCGGAGCCAAGTGGCCATGCTGATAGCGATGAGGAGCTGGGTGAGGGGTCCACCGTCTACCAGCGTGGTAGTACGGGGCTCCCGCCCGTGCTGGTGACCCGCGAGCATAGGTGGTCGATTCAGCCAAATGGGTACAAGTAAGTTCATTTACTCTTATTTAACCTTTTTCCTTCACGTTTTCTCAAATATCTAATGTGTTGGCTATAATTTGTCATACTGCAGGGGTTGGATTGTTGCCAAGGGTGTACGCAAGCCCAACAGCATCCTTGGTGTGCTTTGCCGACAAAACTTCCTGGGGTTTGTTATGTTGCTCGGTCGGGGCCGAGAGCTAGGAATGACCTGGGAGCACTACTTGGGTGCCCTGGCCCCGCCGGAGGTGGAGATCGACGGTGTTTTGTGCCACACGAGGGCCGACATGGTGATCGAACAGTTCTTGGTAATTTGTCCTTTACATATTCGAAATCAACAATAGGTAGTTATTATACTAATCAGTGTTGTCTCGTTTGCAGACCTTCTACAGGTGTGAGGAGGGATACGAGGAGGCCGCAACATAGGTTATCAAAACCGAATGCCACCACCTACTTAAAAACTGGCAGCACGAGGCTCGGGTGTAGGCTGTTCGAGACTACTACGCCTCGTGGCATATTAGGAAGGAAAAGGCGTAGTGCCGCGATTCTAAGATGGAGAAGGAGCATTACATGAAGGTAATTACATATTATTAAGGCCTCTTAGTTAGTTTCCTTGATTTGATTCTTACGCGTAGCGCTCAAATTTCTCTTTATTAACTTAGGTGCCCCCGAGATGGTGTGTGGATAAGATGGATTGTTGGAAAGCCTTGGTGGATCAGTGGTGCTCCAAAAAGTGTGAGGCCAACCACAATACTGCCAAGGAGAGGCATGGCAAAATGGTTGGTGTGCCACACCATCAAGGGAGCATCAACTTAAATGAGTTTGGTGAGAACTGGGTATGTGGTTTGCTTCATGACTCATAAATTTATTCTTAATGCTAGCTTGAGCCCTTCACTAATACTTTTTTCCTCTCTCTCTTTTAGGCACATCACAATACGACGGAGGTGCCAAAGATGTACGACCTCTATGCGATGGCCCATACTGCCTCGTACAAGAAGGTCAAGGCATTCTCTGAGTCTGACCTCGATCATCCCGAAAACTTCACCAACATCTCCTCCCACCACAAGCTCGTGAAGTTCAGAGATCACGAGAAGGCAAGGAAAGGGGAGGACTTTAACCCGAGACAGGGGCCTATTGATCCAGAGCTGGAGATGATAGCTGGCAACGGGAGGCCCCATGGATCGATCGCCATTGGGGACGGCCTTATACGTTGTCTTAGCACTCTCCGATAGATAAAGGCACGCCAAACGAGCTCATGTCCTGAGATAACACCTCGTCCACGGCCAATCGAGCTCGTCATCGAGGTTAGTTTAATGGACTCAACTATCTTTCCGCATTACGTTGTGTGTGCAAACCAATATGATTACAATGCTAACAATGAGTTGTGTTGCAGGCTGCTATTCTGAAAGAGAGAGAGGCAATGTAGGCGCTTCTGGCGGCGAAGGATAAGGAGATGAAGGAGATAGAGGAGAGGAAGGCTGCGTTGATGGAGGCGGAGAGGACATGGAACGATGCATCTAACAGGTCCATGTACGAGCTCTTCGTGGTAAGATTCTTCTTCATATTGTTCAAATCTTGCATTTTAATGTTTGTTTCATTAATAACTAAAAAATTTATCTTCTCGAAACCAAATGTACAGTCTATGTGCGAGAAGACCGGACACGTCCCTTCGGCGATGCCAGTCATTAACATGGCGGGGACGGTGAGTTTCATTTCAATGCAGTGATCTTTTGAGTGTCATCATGCTAACGACACATTGCAAATGATGTTTGGTGTAGAGTATCTCTCGAAAGGCATCACACGACCCTTCTACAGGGCATCCTTCTCTAGGTGAAACGAGCCAGAGCCACCATGCTTCACCTCCGTGCTGACGAGAGTGGTACGTTTTTTCTAGTGTTTTGCGTAACAACCGCATAATGATGGTTAATTACCTTACCTTACCTCCAAAATGACATTTTTCACCCAAGTTAGCTCTAGAATGACCTATACTTAGCTTACTTTCCTACTACATGACATAGTAAGCTAAATTAGCTCTGAAATGGCCTATTTATCAAAAAGGACCTATACCCAGCTTAGTTTCCCCCTAAATGACATAGTAAGCTAAATTAGCTCCAAAATGGCCTATTTTATAAAATGACCTATACTTGGCTTAGTTAGCACCAAAATGGCATAATAATCTTAGCTAGCTCCAAAATGACCTATTTTACCAAAGTTAGCTATTAAATGACCTATAATTAGCTTAGTTACCTTCAAAATGGCATACTAAGCATAGTTAGCTCCTAAATGACTTATTTTTACCTAAGTTAGCTCCAAAATGACATATATTTAGCTTGTTTCCTCCTAAATGACATAGTAAGCTTATATAGCTCCAAAATTGCCTATTTATCAAAAAGTCCTATACTTAGCTTAGTTTCCTCCTAAATGACATAGTAAGCTAAATTTGCTCCAAAATGGCCTATTTTATCAATAATGCCCTATACTTAGCTTACTTCTCTCCTAAATGACATAATAAGCTTACCTAGCTCCAAAATAACCTATTGTACCTAGCTTAGATATTAAATGACCTATACTTAGCTTAGTTAGCTCCAAAATGGCATAATAAGCATAGTTAGCTCCTAAATGGCATGTTTTGACCTAAGTTAGCTCTAAAATGACATATAATGAGCTTAGTTTCCTCCTAAATGACGTAGTGAGCTAAATTAGCTCCAAAATGGCCTATTATATCAAAAATGACCTCTACTTCGCTTAGTTAGCTCCAAAATGGCATAATAAGATTAGCCAGCTCCAAAATGACCTATTTTTACCAAAGTTAGCTATTAAATGACCTACAGTTAGCTTAGTTAGCTTCAAAATGGCATAATAAGCATAGTTAGCTCCAAAATGACATATATTTAGCGTAGTTTCCTCCTAAATGACATAGTAAGCTAAATTAGCTCCAAAATGGCCTATTTTATCAAAAATGTCCTATACATAGCTTAGTTCACTCCTAAATGACATAATAAGCTTACCTTGCTCCAAAATGACCTATTTTACCCAACTTAACTATTAAATAACCTATAATTAGCTTAGTTAGCTCCAAAATGGCATAATAAGCATAGGTAACTCCAAAATGACCTATTTTTACCGAAGTTTGCTCTAAAATGACATATAGTTAGCTTAGTTTCTTCCTAAATGACGTAGTAAGCTAAATTAGCTCCAAAATGGCCTATTTTATCAAAATGACCTATACTTAGCTAAGTTCTCTCATAAATGACATAATAATCTTACTTAGTTCTCTTCTTCATCTCGTCTTCTTCTTATAATTTTGGAGCTTCCCATTTTGAAGATTACATTCACTTCACGGAAGTTTGCATTGATGGAGTGCTTGGGTTACTTGTGTTTTTTATTTTGTGTCGATGAACAATGTGACACTTGCTCCATATGGATATGAAACTATCTATGTATGGATGAAACTATCGTAATATGTTTTGGTACGGATGGAACTTGCATAATATGTATGTATGGATGAAACTTAATATGGTTATTAGTATGGCAACATATTTATTTCTGTGAAATATATATATATATATATCATATTGTTGTGAAAATTGTTATAATAAAAAATAAAAGAAAAAGAAAATTTTGGTTAGCCTTTGCCATCTGCCCACAAACGACAAAGGGGGGACCTAGGCAGACGGCAAAAGGGGGGGCAGGGGGCAAAGGGCCTTACTCTTTGCTGTTTGCTCACGGACGGCAAAGGAGGGGCCCAAGGCCGACGACAAAGGGGGGGGGCAAGGCCAACAAGGGGGGACCCTACGGGGCAAAGGGCCTTACTCTTTTTGGTCAGCCCACCGATGGCAAAGGGTGTCCTAAGGCAGATGGCAAAGGGTGGACCCCACGTGGACGGCAAAGACTGTCGTTAACACTTGACGGCCCTAACCCCATGGGTCTGCCATCCATGCTCTTTGTCGTCTGCTCCCCCACGGAAAAGATTCTTTGTTGTTCGTAGTCCTAAGGCGGACGGCAAAGGACCGCTTTACCGGATTTTTCTTTGTCGTAATGTTTGCCGTCTGCTGATGGACGACAAAGGCCTTTGTCGTCCGAGGTCCTTCCCTTTGCCGTCAGCCATGGCAGACGGCAAATTCCCTGATTCCTATAGTGTGTGAAATAAGACCATGAGCAAACTATGTCGCGTTTCTTGAATGTTCGAAATTACCAAATCAAGAAAATTGCGGATTTAAAACCATACTCCAACTTGCTAGAGCTAGTGCATCACGCCACCAAGGCGGAACTTCAAGTTCAAGAGGACTACAAGTACTCCAAGACCTCTTACAAGACCTACGGTGCAACTACTCAAGCTTCTCCGACTACGACACCTTCCTCTACAAGAACCTCCATGACAAAAGATGACAAGTCAAGCTACAAGGACAAACCATCTTCATCATCCTGCAACGCTCCTACAAGCAAAATAGGAGCGTCATCCTCTACACAAATACCGGATGACGCAAAAACAAGCTCCATCAAATGTTTCATATGTCAAGGCCGAGGACACAAGATGTACGAGTGTCCCACAAGGCGGGCCATGATCCTTCAAGATGATGGTTCATATGACTCCATGAGCGAAGATGAGAATGGAAGCTTTGAGTGTCTATGCACCAACAAGTCAATGAAGATGAAGACTCTCAAATCTTTTGTGCTCATTGTCTCAAAGGTTTTGAATCTACAACAACAACAAGACAAGGACCAACGTTGCCACATATTCCACACCAAGGCCGGTATCCAAGGAAAATCCGTCAAGGTCATCGTTGACGGAGGGAGTTACAACAATTTGGCAAGTGGGGAACTTTTCTTCAAGTTGCACTCGGTCAAGAAATATCATCCTCGCCCCTACAGGGTCCAATGGCTAAGTGACTCGGGCACAATACAAGTCGACCACACCGTGGAAGTTTCCTTCAAGAATAAAGCTTGCGAAGACACCATGGAGTGTGATGTGGTGCCCATGTCCGTTTGCCACCTACTCCTTGGGAGACCTTGGCAATTTGACCGTGGCGTCTGGGCGCACAAATCAATATAGCTTCAAAAATAAAGGGCACCGAATATGTGCTTTTCCCTATGTCTCCAAGTCAAGTAACCGCCGACAAGCAAGCTTCATCCCATCATGGAGATAAAAGTGAGAGAGTGATCCACCTCGAAGAAAGTGAGCACGACAAGCCAAATTTGAGTGACTCCACGATGATTGACATGAGTGACCTAGTCCTCTTTGTCACCAAAAGAGATTTAAGGGATGTGAGTGAGAGCCCATCAACCGTCCTTCACTATGTGATAGAGTGCAAGGATGATGTTACCTGGCCTAACCCTTCAAAACATCTTCCTCTTATGTTATCTCAAATGTTGCAGGAATTTCAAGATCTTTTTCCATATGAGCTACCTTTGGGACTACCACCAAAACGAGGGATCGAACACTGCATCGACCTCATCCCCGGCACATCCCTCCCTAACAAGGCTCCCTACCGGGTCAACCCTGATGAAACAAACGAGATACAAAGGCAATTCCAAAAACTCCTTGATAAAGGACGTGTACATGAGAGTTTGAGTCCTTGTCCGGTTCCTGCGATCCTCGTGCCTAAACAAGATGGTAATATGAACATGTGTTCCAATTTCCAACCTATAAATGCCATCACCATTATCTACCGTCACCCTATACCACACTTAGATGACATGCTAGATGAACTTAGTTTTGCCACTATATTTTCCAAAATAGACTTGAAAAGTGGTTACTACCAAATTCACATACAAGAGAGTGATGAGTGGAAGACGGCTTTCACAACTAAATTTTGTCTATATGAAAGGTTAGTGATGCCCATGGGCTTATCCGAAACAATGGGTACGTTCATGCGCATGATGCATCATGTTTTGCGCCCCTATATTGGATATTGTGTTCTTGTCTACTTTGATGACATCTTTGTTTTTAGCAATTCTCTTGAACAACACGCCACACATGTTAGGGACGTTTTGCAAACTCTTCGTAAAGAAAAACTTTATGCGAACATGGACAAATGCATCTTTGGTGTTGAAAAAGTTGTTTTTCTAGGATTTGTGGTTTCCTTTAAGGGTGTCCATGTTGATGAAACTAAGATTGAGGCAATTAAAAATTGGGCAATACCCACCAATTTGCAACAAGTGCGTAGTTTCTTAGGACTAGCCGATTTCTACCATAGGTTTGTGAAGGACTTTAGCACCATTGCCACTCCTCTACACGCTTTGAGCAAGAAAAATGCACCTTTTGTTTGGGGACCATCCCAAGACACTGTTTTCCATGAGATTTAGAATTTGCTTACTCACGCACCTTTGCTTGCCTTGCCTAACTTTGACAAAACTTTTGAAGAGCATTGTGACGCTAGTGGTAATGGCATAGGAGGCATGCTTATGCAAGAAAGTCACCCAATTGCATATTTTAGTGAGACACTTGTCGGTGCTCAACTCAATTATGGCATCTACGACAAAGAATTTTATGCATTGGTTACAGTCTTACAAGCTTGGGAACATTATTTGTGACCGCATAAATTTGTAATTCATACCGATCATGAAACTCTCAAGTACATAAAGGGTCAAACTAAGTTGAACAAACGACATGCTAAATGGAGTGAATTTATTGAGTATTTCCCTTATGTCATCAAATACATTAAGGGCAAAGAAAATGTTGTGGCGGATGCTCTTTCTCGCAAATGCATGCTCGTTACTCAACTTGAATTGAATTTTATCGGTTTTGAGCACATAAAAGATTTGTATGAGCATGATGTTTCTTTTGCTATTCCATATGCCAATTGTCAAGTGAAACCTTGTTGGGAAAACTACTATCTAAAAGATGGCTATCTTATGATAGCTAACAAACTTTGTATTCCCAAGTCTTCTCATTGTTTGTTGCTTTTGCAAGAGGCTCACGGTGGAGCACTAATGGGTCACTTTGGGCGTGACAAGACATATGCCACCCTCTCTGACAAGTTCTATTGGCCTAAGATGCTTCGTGATGTCGCACGCTTCACCAACCGATGCTCTACATGCCGCAAAGCTAAGTCAAAATCTCAATCCCATGGTCTTTACATGCCTCTTCCTATACCATTTCAACCTTGGGAAGATATTAGCATGGATTTTGTGCTTGGCTTACCACGAACAAAGAATGGCCATGATTCCATTTTTGTTCTTGTGGACCGTTTTTCCAAAATGGCTCATTTCATTCCTTGCCACAAGATAGATGATGCTTCACATATTGCCAATCTCTTTTGAAGGGACATCTTACGCCTACATGGAGTAACCAAGACCAATGCCTCGGATCGCGATGTCAAGTTCTTGAGCTACTTTTCAAAGACCCTTTGCACCAAGCTTGGCATCAAGCTACTATTCTCTTCGGCTTACCACCCACAAACCGATGGCCAAACGGAAGTGACAAACGGGATGCTTGGAACTCTCCTCCGTGTGTTGATCAAGAAGAACATCAAGGAATGGGAAGATTCCCTCCCCATCGCCGAGTACGCCTACAATCGAGCACGACACGTCACCACTAACAAGTCTCACTTCGGGGTGGTCTATGGCATCAATCCTTTGTCCCCATTGGACATTCTATCGCTACTACTACAAGAGCATGTTAATATGGACGCAAGCACAAGGGCAAGCTACATCAACAAGATGCATGACGATACAAGGTGCATGATAGAACGGCAAGTGGAAAGAGTCACTGCCAAGCGCAACACGAACAACTAACCCATGGTGTTCAAGGTCGGCGATCTTGTGTGGCTACACCTTTGCAAGGAACGTTTTCCTCCTAAGTGCAAGTCCAAGTTGCTACGTAGAGCCAATGGACCCTTCAAAGTGTTGGCACGCTACAACAACAATACCTACAAGATCGACATTCCACACTACAAGTCCAACGTGAGCGATAACTTAAACGTCACAGACCTATCCCCTTTCCATCGTGATGAAGATCTTGATCCGAGGTTGGATCTCTCACAAGGCGGGGGAGATGATACAGAGCATCCCACAATCACCCTCATGGACCCATCACCAACACCTCAAGCTACAAAAGGACCCATCACGAGAGCCCGTGCACGTGCCATAGCAAACAAGGTGACATCCCGCCTATATGATTCTCCATTTGATGTTCTTGGAACTTGGATGGTACCTCAAGCGGAGACTCTTTGCGTGATCAGGTATAATAGAGATGGCTTGGAAGATGCTCGGAGTGACGTACGAGACCCCATGGAGATGGACACAGAGAAGGATGGACAAGAGCACCAAAGGAAGGCAAGTCCACCCTCCAAGCCCCATACATCCGGCCCCTGGAAAACCCACCAGCGCCAAGGCCAGGCTACAGGAGCCGGACATCTGGCCCCCAGTGCCTATGCAACCGAACCGAGCAGAACCGGCATCTTCTGCCCGAATACCCGACCCCTCGGCCCGGACATCTGGTGTCCCCTGAAGCCCCAGACATCTGGCCCCCAAGCCCGAACATTCGGGCACTGCGTGGGCAGACATAGGCTGGAGACCCTTGTACACCCTCTCTTGCCCCTCTTCCCACTAGCACTATATAAAGAACCCCTCCCCCACTTTCTAGGGTTATCTAATGTTTGCACTTGAGCTTAGCTCCATTACTTGCTTCTCCTAGGGAGTTTTCCCTCCTTTGGGAGTAGATCCAAGTGATGCCAAGGCTCCTCTAGAGGGAAGATCCCCCATGGATTCAAGGCCTCCTCTCCGAAGTGAGGAAGAACTAACGGTTACTTGTATATGTCTGTTGTTTCCGGATCGAATTACCTCATGTATTTGCTTGTTCTTAGTGGATGTGTGATCGGATTCTGTCCATGAGTGCTTGATTTCTCTCTTGATTTCTCCTTTTCCCCCTCCAAGTGTGAAAACATATATGCACACGGGTGTGCCCCGTATCAGGAACTATTGAATAATATACTAAAAAATTGTGATGATTCAACTCTCCCTGAACCACCGCTTGAACCCACTCCAAAAAGAGGGGTATCTTATTTGTCAGTCATGAAGATATGCAAGAGGCAAAGAAATTTATGAAGGTAAAATGTATTAAAGCTGATGATGTTAAGAATTTACCACCTAGTGAGGAAATACATGGCCTTGACACCCCACCACCTCCACAAGTGGTAGAGGTAAATCCTTTATTAAAGTTTGGTGAAGGTGATATTCCTTACAACAAACATCCTAGTTAATGCTTATATGAGTTAGATAACTACATTAGGAAACAAGATCACTTCAATGCAAATATTCTGAAACAATTGAAATATAATTCTGATATGATTGCTAGCTTGAGTGACTTGTTATTTAGAAGTAGTAATGATGTTAGAGGTGTAGGAAAACATTCCTCTATGGTTAAAACCCAGATATAAGAAGTTGCTTAATCTCAAAAAGAATTGCTTAATGAAATGAATAATAATATGAATGATCATGCTATTAGAGTAGTGACTACAGGAGGTAGAATGATCCAAGAACCTCTTTATCCAAAAGGTCATCCTAAAAGAGTTGAACAAGACTCTCAAAGAATTAATGCTGATGCACCTGGTACTTCTAAGAAGAAAAAGAAAAAGAAAAATGATAGGACTTTGCATACCTCTAGTGAACCTGACATAGAAAACCCTCCTCAAGATAATAATGATATCTCTATTTCTGATGCTGAAACTCAATCTGGTAATGAACATTCACCTAGAGATAATGAAAATGATAATGATGATGTTCATAAAGATACTCAACTAAACAATGATAAGGAACTAGATAATGATGTAGAAATAGAACCTGTTGTTGATCTTGATAATCCACAACCTAAAAAAACGGTATGATAAAAAGACTTTGTGGCTAGAAAATATGGTAAAGAAAGAGAGCCATGGGTTCGAAAACCCATGCCTTTTCCACCTAAACTATCTAAGAAAAAGGATGATGAAGAATTTGGACGCTTTACTGAAATGATTAGGCCAGTATTTTTGCGTACCCGCTTAACTAATATCTTAAAGATGCCCCCATATGCTAAATACATGAAAGACATTATCACTAATAAAAGGAATATACCTGAAGTTGAAATCTCCACCATGCTTTCTAATTATTCTTTTAAGGATGGAGTCCCTAAAAACTTGGACATCCTGGAATACCAACTATACCTTGCTCCATTAAAAGAAATTATGTCCAAAGTAAAGTTGTCATAATCGCGACTCAAGTCTTAGAATCTTATGATCTTACGATCCAAATTAGCCCCTTCGATTCTCTGATTTTGCTCATAGAATCTAAGTTTGTACGATCCTGATAGTTACGATTCTACAATTCACGATCCTAGCAACGGAGTTAAGATCCGATTCCGAATCACGATTGTGACAACTTTGGTCAAAACTACTTTATGTGATTTGGGAGCTAGTGTTAGTGTTATGCCTTTCTCTCTTTATAAAAGACTTGATTTGAATAAAATCACACCTACTGAAATATCTTTGGAAATGGCTAACAAATCAACTTCTATACCTATCGGTATTTGTGAGGATGTGCCCGTTGTTGGTGGAAATGTTACTATCCTAACAGACTTTGTTATTCTTGAGATGCCCGAGGATGACGAAATGTCGATTATCCTTGGTAGACCCTTTTTGAATACTGCAGGGAATTTTATTGATTTCAATAAAAGCAAAGTCACTTTTCATATCAATGGTAATGAGCATATGGTGCACTTTACGAAGAAACATTTCCAAGTGAATGGTGTAAATGTTATTGAAAATTCTCGAACACTCACTATTAGAAGATTTCAACTACCTCCACTTATTGCCAAAAAGAAATATGATATACTTATGGTTGGGGATATGCATATTCCCGTTGATGTAACTTAGTGTTTTACGAAATTTCTTCGGTTTCATGTTAATCAAACGTGGTTGTTAATAAGACTTGATAAACCTTATTAATGGGTCATTTTGAGAGGTATGATGTTGATGAATCTAGTAGACACAACCTTATGTATCCACTTTTTGTTGTCTATTTTTCATAGTTAAATAAAATAAAATGGCATGTTTATCCTGTTTTTTGATTTTCCCATGCAATAGAAAGTGACCCAAAATAGAAGTTCCCAGGAATTGTTTTGTGAATTTCTGATGCAAATAATATGTGAGGGGGTGTACCTGGTGCCCACAAGACACCAGGGCACGCCAGCCATCTGAGGCATGCCCTGGTAGGTTGTGGTCCCCACGTGGGTCCCCTCACTTACTTCTTTAGCCCATGTCATCTCCCACCTCGAGAAAAAAAATCACCATGCCTCTCTCTCTCTCGTGTTCTTGCTCCCAAACCTGTGGATTTCGATATTTTTGCTCGAAGCTCCATTTCCGAAACTGTTTTGGGGGAGATCTTCTTGGTATGTGACTCCCCCATTGAACCAATTAGTTTTTTGATTTAGTGGTTTATTTAAAGAATAATTATCTACTCTCGGTGCTCATGTAGATGAGCTTGCATGTTGAATTCTTAGAGTTCGAAGTAGTTTCAATGCTTGATATGGCCTCTAGGCATCTTCATAAGTAGTTGCTCTCAATCTTATTAAGTTTCTTTAACCAAAAAATTGTGGACTAAAATTTTCAGAAGTTTATTTGTAGTAATAAGACGAATTTCTTTAGGAAGTACTCCTCCAAGAGGAATTCTAAAGGAGTCATTGGGGAATGGTCAGACAATGACCTCATGAAAGCATATTTGCTCCTTTGGTGGTTTTGGTAATTAATAACAACATATATGTCATTGAACTAATGTTTCCACTAAGCATACTTCAGGAAAAGTTCAATGATGGGTTGGAAAAAGGATTGTGGAACACCCCAAGATGCAAGGAACAAGATTGGCAAAGCTTCAAGCAAGAGGACTCTACATTTTACTTTGTGAGAAATCACTTTGAGTCCATAGGAAAGCCAATACTATCAAAAGGGGGTAAGGTACTGTGGGTGAACAATATGCTCATACGTGCACAAGTGATAGTCACCACATACACCCACAAGATCGTCCACAAAAGTCTATCCAAAGCCAAATATCAATAATTGGTGCAACCAACACTCCCCACTCGGTGCCACCGATTCTCAGCCTCAGACAAACTCAGCCAAACCCTAGCCCTTCGGTGCAACCAATTCTAATTTGATGCCACCGACTTACGGTTGCTAACTTTCTGTTATGCAAATTCACAAAATCGGTCCGACCGAGTTTGTTCAATCGGCATCACCGAGTCTAGCAATCTGACTCTTGGTTACCTTATCGGTGCAACCTAGTTATATGTGTCGGTCTCACTAAGATCCAAAGGTGCTACCTTTTAGGCAACTCGGTACCACCGAGATTAACACATCGGTGTCATCGAGTTGGACTTATTAGGTGTAATGGTTGGATTTTTGGAGATGCCTATATATACCCCTCCACCACCACTCACTCAAAAGAGAAGCACTCAGAACAGATCCCCACTCATACCAACTGATTTTCCGAGAGAGAGCCACCTACTCATGTGTTGAGATCATGACATTCCATTCCAACCATATGAATCTTGATCTCTATCCTCCACCAAGCCAAATCTATGAGAGATTGATTGTGTGTTGAGGAGTCTATCATCTTTAAGCACAAGAGCAAGGAGTTCATCGACATTATCGAGCCCATTAACTTTTGGAGGGTGGTGCCTCCTAGATTGGTTAGGTGTCGCTTGGGAGCCTCCTACTTCGTATTGTGGATTGAACCAAGAAGTTTGTAAGGTCAAGGAGACCGCCTACTTCATGAAGATCTACCCCGAGTTAGGCTAGTCCTCCGTGGACGTAGGCCATCATGGTATAGTCAAGGTTGCTTCTTTGTGGAACCCTCCGTGGGTAGAGTCCTCCATGGACTCTCGTGACCGTTACCCTCCATGGGTTGAAGACTCCATAAACGTGGACGTATGATAGCACCACCTATCGGAAGCACGGGAAAAATCATCGGGTCTCCAAATTGCATTTCATCTTCCTACCCTTCCTTTACTACTCATGCTTGTCTTTACTTTCCGCTGCTATACATGTAGACATGCATGTGTAGGGTGTGCTTGACTTTCTACGAATGCTAAAATCTGCCAATACTTAAAATTGGGACAAATAGATTTTTAATTGGTCAAGTAGTCTAATAATCCCCCCTCTAGACCTACTTTCAATCCTACACCTCAACACACCGAGAAAGGCGGAAGTGCAGCCATGCGAATGGCCACATAACCCCTTCATGGTGGAGGTCGGGTTCCATCAAGAGTTTGCCCAATTCGTTGCAAAATTTGGGCTGACCAACTTCCTCGCAGATAAATGTGACCAGCACCACATCATTTCAAATTTATTTCAGCAAAGTTTTTATATTATGAGAATAATCCTCATGAGGTGGAGTTTAATCTATATGCTAAAACTTATCAGATACTGCTTGCTGACTTTTCCAACATAAGTCTGATTCCTTCTGACAGGGACTTAAGAGATCCTAGACTAATAGAGTTTGAGGACATTCTCCTCACTTTGATAGTGGGTGATGAAAGAGGCGTGTCAAATGCCACTCCTACCAGTCTGCAGTTTCCTTCCGTGGACGACTTTGCTTTATTCATCACGAAGTGTTTAATTGCTAGGGAGAAAGTCGATGCACTCGATGCCCCTGACATTGCTATTTTACGTTGTGCACTACACAATGATCATAACTTTATCCTAGGGGCTATTATTGCACGTCGCCTACACCTTAACAGGAGTAAGGGCAAGATACACGATGGTATCTATGCTACTCGTTTAGCGAGTCGTTTTAATTTTTAGATACACCCACATGACTATCCTTTTCCCAAGGTTTATCTGGATCACAAGTCAGTGTAGGATCACGAATTTATTAATGGAGTTTTTTTCATAAGATTCGCTACAATTTTAGTACTCAGCATCAAAACCCATGATGTTATCCCGTTGAATGCACTTGCTTTGTTTGATTCTACTGCCAGGAATAGATACACGATCATGCTAGATGACATTGTTGCCTACCAGAACAACTAGGTGGCGGCAGAGGAGGAGACCCAGGAGTGGGACGCTCAGGTGTCGTCGCCACCGCACTTAAACTTAGGACCGGATGGCTATTACGGAATGTGATTACCAAGCTAGGACAAAAGTCTAATCTTGGGGGAGTACATATATCCACCAACATTCTATTCACGTTCACACATTTCATTCCAGTTGTCGGTGTCTACACTTTCTCATTGTATTATCCATGCTAGATTTATTTTCTTGCTTTCTTTTTGCGTGTTTGAAAAACTTTAAGAAAATCCAAAAATATCTCTTGCTTCAATTTTTGTTTTTCTTCTCAGTTTAGTTAGTTGTAGTGTTAAAAGAAAATCCAAAAAGATTTCTCGTTTCTTCTTTTGCTTGTTGGGAGTTCTCCCGTGTAAATAGTTTTTCTCGTTTTTATTTTTATTTCTTTGATTTGCTTTCTTCAAGAAAAACTAAAAAATCCAAAAATATTTTAGTGTGTTTCTCTCAAATTCTTTTCCCTTTTATTGAGTCATACCAAGGAGAAGACCACGATGAAAATGTTGAGTGGCTCTCATATGCACCAGTGTTGATCTAACAAAGAGCTTATAATACTTTGTCTTCTCCTCGTGAATAAAATGTTTGCAGATTCCAGCTCAGTCCACAACACTCTTGCACTATTATTATTTGCTTATCATTTGGTTGTGTAAGTGAAAGGCAATAATGACGATATTTGATGAATTGACTGTTGTAGAGAGAAGCGGGTATGAACTCAACTTGTTTTTGTTTTTGTAAATATGTTTAACCTAGTTTCCATGATTTAGCATATTATGATAAAAACATGTTTGCAATGAAAATTAGAGATTATAGTTTCTCATGCCATGCTTAAGTATCTAGGAGTGGATAATGATTTATCTTGGATGTCAACATGCAGTAAAATGGTTGTGATGTAGTATGATGATATGGTATCCTCCTATGAATGTTTCAAGTGGCTTGACTTGGTACATGTTCATGCATGTAGTTGAATCAAAAACAACATAGCCTTCATGATATATATGTTCATGGTGTCCATATCCTACTCATGATATCATTCAATGTTTATTATTCATAATTCATGTTCATGACCATCTTCGCTCTCTAGCTAGCTGCTTCTCAACCTATTTGCTAGCATTCATCTATACTAAGCAATAATACTGTTGGTGCATCGAAATCATTAAACCAAAGTTATTCCAGATAAGTCTACCATATCTACCTATATGCGGTATTACCATGCCGTTCCAAGTAAATTTGCATGTGTCACCTCTAAAATTTCAAATGAACATCTAGTTTGTGTGTCTGGACCGCTCATGGAGCAACCGGGGGTGGTCAGTATCTTCCATGTTAAGAGGGTTATTCTCATGATGAGTGTTTATTCACTCATCCTTGCATGAGAGGGGCGGCAATAGGGATTTCCAGTTCCAAAATCAAAAGAAATGCAAATAATTAAACAAAACTCCCCTAGGAATGTTGTTGGTATGGACGGTACCCATGGATTCAGCTCGCCGTGGAGTGTGTTTGTTGGTGGTGGGGGAGTAAACTTTTACTTTTACCACTTGGGAACCGCTGCTAATTTTTTTGACATGGAAGATATTGATAGGTCTTGGTTGTAACGTTTACAGGAAGGATGTACCTCCCAAAATTATACCTATCTCTGATTTAAGCTTTGAGCTCTCGCACCTCTGCAAATCTCTGCTTCCCTCTGCGAAGGGACTGTCTATTTACTTTTATGTTGAGTCATCACCTTCTCAAATAAGCGTCGGATCTAAGAGAACTATTTTCATCATCATGCATTGTGTATAGTTAATGTAGGATGCATCATGACTGGATCTTTTCTACCATGAATTACAATATCTAGTCGTTGCTTGAACTTTGTAGGTGCTCTTCATTTATGTTTTGCGGTCTCAGAAAGGGCTAGCGAGATACCACTGTTGTCATATTATATCATTGTTGTTTCGATAAAGTGTTTGCATTTGGGATATTTTATTATTTCTTTCTATTTGCTTATGTCATTGATAGGAGTTAACATAATCTTTAAGAGTTATTGTTGACATGGTTGGTCATAATCTTTGATGAAAACTTGGGTGCTACTTAAGCATATGTATGTAAACAAGAACAAAAGAGTTCGTAAAAGTTTTTCTTTATCATTTTCAATTTGTCAACTGAATTTCTTGAGGACAAGCAAGGGTTTAAGC
Organism: Hordeum marinum; assembly: GCA_022496015.1. Taxonomy (NCBI): domain Eukaryota; kingdom Viridiplantae; phylum Streptophyta; class Magnoliopsida; order Poales; family Poaceae; genus Hordeum; species Hordeum marinum. The sequence continues at coordinate 252,942,535 of CM039673.1, forward strand.
TTGGGGGAGTTCATACATCGCCATGGTACATAGTTTTCCTAACACGTTTTCTTTTGTTTTGGACTCTAATTTTCATGATTTGAATGAAACAAATCTGGTCTGGCGTTTTTTTAGCAGAACTACCATGGTGTTATTTTTGTGCAGAAAGTAAAAGTTCTTGGAATCGAACGAAACTTTTTGGAGATTTATTTTAAAATAAATAAAAATTACTAGAGCCAAAAACCACCAGAGGAGGGGGGCTAGCTGGGCATAAGACACCAGGGCACGCCAGCCCCCAAGGTGTGCCCTGCGGGTTGTACCCACCTCGTGGCCCCGCTGACCCTAATTTGGCACTATAAATTCCAATTTACGGAGACAAAAATCGAGGAGAAATTTTTATCACATGGAGCCACTATCACCTCCCGTTCTTCATTGGGAGGCCAGATCTGGAGTCCATTTGGGGCTCCGGAGAGGGGAATCTTTGGTCTTTCTCATCATCCACCCTGCTTCATCACCAATTCCATGATGCTCCCCACCAGGAGTGAGTAATTCCTTCATAGGTTTGCTGGTTGGTGAGGAGTTGGATGAGATTCATCATGTAGTCGAGTTAGTTTTGTTAGGTCTTGATCCCTAGTACCCACTATGTTCTAAGAATTATGTTGCTATGAATTTGCCATGCTTAATGCTTGTCGCTAGGGCCCAAGTGCCATGCTTTCGGATCTAAGCAGTTTATGTTATCATCATTATATCTATGTTCTTGATCTGAACTTGCTTAGTCATATGCACCTATTACATTATGATCCATAAACCCCGAGGTGTCAGTAATCGGGATACTTTCTGGTGATGACCGTAGTTTGAGGAGTTCATGTATTCACTATGTGTTAATGCTTTGTTCCGGTTCTCTATTAAAAGGAGGCATTTATATCCCTTAGTTACTTTATGGACCCCATTGTCACAGGAGGGTAAGACAAAAGATGTCATGCAAGTTCTTTTCCATAAGCATATATGTCTATTTACGGAATACATGCCTACAGTACATTGATGAACTGGAGCTAGTTCTGGGTCGCCCTAGGTTATGGCTATTATATGATTAATATCATTCAACGAATACACCGATCCAGTGCCTACGAGTTTTCCACATATTGTTCTTGCTAAGTTACTACCTTTCTTGTTACTTTTGCACTTGCTACAAAACTATTGCTATCACTGTTACTGCTACTATTATTGTTACCACTGCTATCACACTATCATATTATTGTAATATTGATCACTTTGCTATAGATATTTAATCTCCATGTGTGGTTGAATTGACAACTCAACTGCTAATACTCTCAAATATTCTTTGGCTCCCCTTGTGTCGAATCTATAAATTTGGGTTGAATACTCTACCCTCGAAAACTGTTGTGATACCCTATACTTGTGGGTTATCAAGAGCTCCTCATCCAAAAGCCCTTGAAAGGTGACACCAAGCCCAATGGGTAGTTGTAGGGCGTCGATGGTGAAGGATGGATCAGCAAACCACTCGTCAATGAAGTTTTTGATTATTGCTAGGTCAAAGAGAAGTAAGTCTTCAAGACGTTTAGCTTCCTCTTCCTTTTTTTGGATCACCCTTGCCAACGCTTCATCATCAAACTCATCGTCGAAGAGCTCTATCATATTGCCACATCCATTAGTGAGACAGATGGCTTCAATCATGTGGAAGCGGCAGCTTTTGTTTTCATCTACCTAACGAGGCAAGACTCATCTTCAGTGTCTTCGGAATCAATAGACGATGACCTTGAAGCCTGACATGTTGTCCCAGCAGACTTGGGAGCCTTCGAAGCCTTAGGTTGTGAAGCCTTTGAGGGCCTTAAAGCCTTTGAGGTGTGCTTAGGCTTCGGGTTGGTAGCAGGGGGCAGATCAGCTTCATCATGAGCATCTTCAGGAGCGTGCCCAAGAATGCTAGAGGGATGCAGATTCTTTGGCATTGGTGGCCTGAACATACATGGGTATAATCCTATCCGGATAGCATCAGCCCTTGTCTTCGGAAGAAGATTTTTGTAGACGATGTCAGTCCAAGGGGCCTTCTCAACACACTTTTTTGCATACTAGTCACTTACGAAGCGATAGTTGAACCACTCCACACTCCAATATCTTCGAATCCATTAGATTCAAGTCTTGCGCTGATTATAGGTTTCCTTTCAGTCAGACTTGTAGCGCTCATATAAATCTAGAGGTAGATCCTTTGTTGAGTCAGCGTGTCCTTGCTTTCCACCCTTCTTGGGAGTACCATCTTTGGCCATTGTCTTCAAAGGCTTCGAGGTGTGCAAAGCCTTCGAGGACAGATCCAGGTGAGAGCTTGCCCCTGGTGAGTGCGGATGAATCTGCAAGTAGTCTGCAAATGAATTCAGACTATCAGATCCAAGTGATTCTACTGCGGGCATGTACATCTGAAAGAGTTAGAGATGCGAGGGAGTGGATGAGGTCATATGTATTCTCAGAAGATTTTAACACAAGATATTATGGTATGAAGACATTGACCTTATTCACCGAAGACCTTCACTTTTGCACACGGATAGGGTGCTTTCAGATTTGTGCAAGTTCAAGAATTCGCACAAGTGAGAAATCAACCCAGATTTGCAACATAAGCAAAAGAATTTAGCAAATGGAGATTTGAGTGTGAGTTCCATTGGAATCAAAGTGGAAAAACATTTCTTGAAGACATTTGGTAATTTGCAAAGATAAAACATGTGGTAAAAATTTAGATTTTAATTACCAAAGTGAAGAACATGATGAACTAGTCGATGAGGCGGAGAGGCCACGTAGTTCAATCTGCCACTGCCTAATTCGATGGTGGCACACAGCTACGGTGGCGGCGAACAAAGATAGTCACGGCCGTCACGAGTACATCGATGGAGGAGTCACGGCAGCGAAGTGCTCCTTCTCTGGCGACGGTGAATTCCAGCGACAACGCTAGAGTTTTCAAATAAGCACAAGCATTGAAAAAGTTTTAATTGGCTCGAAATTTTATAAATCCAAACATGACAAGGTGATACAAACACAGGGTGTGACACAAGGCCCATTGGGATCATTTCCATCCCATCCGACAAGAAGAATGTAGTTATCTACGTGGACAAGATGTACCATGACGCGGTAGTAGCTGAGACCATAAACATCCCAGCTCCCTCCAAGGAGTCAAAGAAATCGAAAGGCTAGTAGGAACACTAGAAAGGACCCTGGAAAGCACGCCTCTTCGTTGTGCGTTGCACCCGACGATGACCTACCGGGGAGTTCCTCTAGCAAGAAGATCAAGGTTGCCTACCCTAAGACGAAGAAAGTCCCATCAAGGAAGGACGACATCGTGCTCATTGCCTTCCTGTGAGCGAATGTCAATGTGTTTGCCTGGCAAGCATCTGACATCCCTGGTGTTCCAGGGAGGTAATTGAGCACCACCATGTTGTCTGCCCTCATGCCCGACCCGTCAAACAAAAGGTTAGGAAGCAAACCTTGGAGCGACAATAGTTCATTCTCGAGGAAATCAAGAAACTCGAAGCAGCTAGTTTGGTCAGAGGAGTGATGCATCCAACTTGGATAGCAAACCCGGTGGTGGTATGCAAGGCAAATGGGAAATGGAGGTTGTCGGTATCAAAACCGGCAGATCTCGGGTAGGGGGTCCCAAACAGTGAGACTGGGATCAATGGTAATAGGATATGAAGGAGACAAGATTTACCCAGGTTTGGTCCCTCCTATGGAGGTAATACCCTACATCCTGCTTGATTGTATTGGTGATATGTGGATTACAAAGTTGATCTACCTCGAGATCGAATAGCTAAACCCTAAATGAGTTGTCCTCTCTCTAAAACCAGAAACCCTCCGGCTTATAGACGACAAGGGCATCTAGGGGTTACACATGGTCGATTACACGCCGAGGATATAAACATGCCTATTCGCTACATTAAACGTGGAGGACAAGCCACGATTCCCGAAGCTTCTTAACTGGAGGCAGGGCCTTCGATCGATCCAATGTTCGGTAAGCGACCCATACAGTCCGGCCCATAAGAAACAGGTCGGCTTCCCGAGGACCCCATAATCCAGGACTCCCTCAGTAGCCCCCGAACTTGCCTCCAATGCCAAGGGTCTTAGCTTCAAGCGCTTCATATAATCAGAGTCTTCGGCTTGCGAGGTGAGTTCTTCTCGCCGAGTTTAGTTCGACCTCAAATGACATGTAGTTTTTCGAATAGAGGCGCGTCCGAACACCGTGAATAGGTCGGCCCTAAAGGACAAACATCAAGGAGTAAAATAACGTACCTTGACGACCTTTCTAACGAAAAGTCATGGCCCACCACGACCGCTAAGCCAGTTGCAAAAACTAGGATTGCGGTTCGAGGACGTTTTCATCAATACGATCTATCAATGCACGGATCGTGTCCCGGTTTATACAGGGTACGTTTAATCATGCGCATGCAACGACTCGCACTTCCCGGGAAATGGAGGGATTCACGATGCAGCAAGGGGAGGCCAAATAGCGATAAGCCTCATAAAAGGGAAAGAAAACCCCAAGGCCTAACCCCACTTCCCATTCGTCTCCTCTACTTCCCCATTCTTCTCAACCTCCAAGCGCAGATCTAGGTTTTCCATCACCCCCCTTTCGAGCTCATCCATGGCGAGCTCCGGCTCCAACGACAAGTGGGATAATTCCACGATCACTGACCAGGACATCCGGGACGTCAAAGACGTCGGCTACCTCCCCACAAACATCCCTCACCATGTGTCAGAGAAGGACCAAGTGATCCCTACTCCTAAGCCAGGACAAAGGGTGGTCTTCCTCCCCCACTTCATCTGGGGATTGAGCTTCCCACTCCACCCCTTCTTCAGGGGCTCATGTTCTTCTACAGCCTCGACTTCCACGACCTCCCATCGAACTCCTGCATGCACATATCGGCCTTCATCCTCCTCTATGAGGCTTTTCTATGGGTCAAGCCACACTTCGGTCTTTTGCTCAAGGTGTTTAGCATCAAGCCGAAGTGTGTCGCAAGCGAACACGTGGTCTGGGGTGGGGCTGTCATCAGCAAGCTCACCCGTGTCGTATGGCCCTCCGGCACCTTCGTCGACACCATCGAATTATGGCAGAAGGAGTGGTTTTACATCACCAAGCTAAGGGACTAAGGTCAAGATGCCCCCGCCGGATTCAGATCCGGTCCCCCCACCAGACTAACCTCATGGATCCAATAGGGCCTCAAATGGGGGTCAAGCAAGGAGATGAGCAACCTGCAAAAGCGCATCGGCTCCATTATCGAGAACGACATTGCGCTGACGAACGTGGTCCAGGTCATGCTCCGGTCGCGCATCCTCCCCTGCCCGCGTCGGGATACTCCCCCATGGGATCGTCAGCTTGACGATGAGCCCACAATTTGGCACCTCTTGTGCACTACTCGAGAGAAGTTGTGGAAAGCGTTTCTCAAGTCGTAGAAGGATTGGTCAGCCGAAGAGGAGGATCGGGGTCTACACGCCGCCAAGCCTGCCTCCAGGGTATAGCACAGCTCTGTTTGACCGGCTCTATCTCTCATAAATAAGTTCTAAAACATATTTCCGATCATTCTTTGCAGAAATGTCTAAGCAAAGCCACGGGCATCGACTACCCAGCGCCTGACCTCAAAGACATCAGGTTTGGGCTGATAGCGGAGATGCTCATCGATCCACCTTACTAGGCACCAACGAAGGAGAAGAAGAAAATAGGTCGAGAAGGCCTTCACATCAGGAACCAGCCAGGGGTTGTGTCCGAGGAAACCCATGCCTTCTTGAATCAAGAGGAGCATGCGGATGAGGACGAGGATGATGGGGAGGGTGAAGCCCCCTTGCAAGAAAGAGGGTGGCATCATCGGACGCCGTGGAGGATGTACCTCCTCCTGCCCAGAAGAAAGTGTGTGAGACGCAGGTAATCCTGTCCGACGACAATTCGGACTAGGATAACGAGTCCAATGACTTTGAGAGGGTTCCACAAAGGAACCTAAGGGTCAAGCCCCCATCTAGGAGGTAAGGATCCAAATTCCCTGACCTATCATCGATAGGTTTTGAGGGTTACTAACATGCGAGCATTTACTGATTATGTATCCCACCGCGCGTCCTCCCCACCGAACAGATTTCGGACGGGGAGACCCCGCTTGCCGATCTAGCGGAGAGCGGCAATGCGTCGCTTCCCACTCTTCCGGGCACCACGAAGGACACCGCGGTGGTGTCGTCCCAGCATGCTGCTATGGAGCCTGGCATCGATGGTGGGGGAGATGATATCATGGTTGAGGGTAATGCCTCGGCCATCAAAGACCGAGGAGCGGGACCCCACCCGGATACTGAGGATACCGGACGTGTAGACGTTCAATATCCTCCGAGGACCACTCCGGAGCGCACCATGCTTCTGGGTGCTCTGGTTCAATCCTCGGTCGGTGATTGGGTAGTCCGATCACCACCGCCACCACCGACCAATGGGTGGCCAGTCATGGGGGAGGGTCTATCGAGCGCCTCTATCTCCGAGGAGCAACGCACCCTTATGGGTGCAGTATTGCAGAGCATTCAGTCCGTCGACAACAGACTGAAGGAGGCCTTCAAGGGTCTCCTAACGGGCTTTCAGGTGAGCCACGCGACACTTTATTTGTAAAATATTAGTTTCTTTGTGTTATCATCATATACATGGCATCCCCCGAGCCCTAGGTGAGTTTGAAAAAACTCACCTAGGGGTCAATCATGGATCATTTTCCAAACTATATACTAAATTATATGTTCGGAATGTTCTAAACAGCCCTTAAGAAGACCGGCCATAGAATCAGATTGACATTATCTCTGTAATTTTGAACCCATGTAACCTCATAAGGATTTACTTTTGCAGGCTTCGTCATTGGCGGCGGCTGTGAATGCCATCGAGCTAGACGAGCTGAATCAGAAGCTCAAAAGCTCCAAAGACGAGCTTGATGCTCTTAATAGGAGATTTGAGAAGGCGCAAGGTAAGCCTTACTCGGTATCCAAAAAAATTGGTCATCCTAATTTCGATGCAATAGTCTTGTTTTTTATACTTACACAGCCTCGGCGAAGGAAATGGAGAAACTCAAGGCCGAGCTACAAAATACGAAGCATGAGGCTTCGGTCGAGAGGGTGGCGGACGAACAAGCGACTTTCACATTGTTAGCCTTAAGAGCCACCGGAGACAAGGACGAGGCTCAGGTGGAGGAGATCCAACACGAGCTAGAGGATGCCGGCCACAAGTGCGAGGCCCTTGAGCAGAAAGGCAAGGTGCAGGCCGCCAAACTATCCAACCTCAAAACCGAACTCCAAAAGGAGCGGGTGGATAGGAGGTTCTTCGAAGAGCAAATTTTCCAGGCGAAGGTTATAACGGATGGTAAGTCACATATATTGCAGTGTGTCTTCGGGGATAGCAATTTCGAGTTGCTTACCCAGGTGTGGCATTCCTCAGGCACCTGCTCCGACCTCCAGAAGAGCGTAGCGGGCGTGATTCAGCTCTATGCTTCATGGGGAGAAGGAGATGAAGCTCCTCTATTCTGGGCATAATTCGAAGCCCCCGAGCGCTCTCCTCTTCTTACTGAGCAGCTGAAGCAGCTGATGGAGCTACACCAGATGGCGGGGCCAGCCAGGAAGGATATCTATATCCGGCTATGCACCAAAAAGCCACTTCCAGGCAGTTACTTCAGACTGGTGCAGAAGCTGGTCGATGCCCCGCCCCGTATCGACGCACTGAAGAGCTCCTCTGTAGGATCGAAAGTAGGTCTAGAGAGGGTGATTAGACTACTTGACCAATTAAAAATCTACCTTTTCCCAATTTGAAGTCTTGGCAGATTTTAGCATTCATACTATGTCAAGTACACCCTACACATGCTTGTCTACGAGTATTGCACCGGAATATAAAGACAAGCATGTAAGTAAAGAGAGGGTAGAAGAGCAAACGCCATTGGTGACACGATGATTTTTACCATGGTTCCAATAGGTGGTGCTATTGTACGTCCATGTTCAAGGAGTCTTCAACCCATGGAGGGTAAGGGTCGTGAGAGTCCATAGAGGGGCTCTACCCACGAAGGGTTCCACGAAGAAGCAACCTTGACTATACCATGACGGCCTACGTCCACGAAGGACTAGCCTAACTCGGGGTATATCTTCACGAAGTAGGCGATCTCCTTGCCCTTACAAACTTCTTGGTTCACTCCACAACATGAAGTAGGAGGCTCCCAAGCGACAGCTAACCAATCTAGGAGGCAACACCCTCCAAAGGTAATATGCTCGATAATGTCGATGAACTCCTTGCTCTTGTGCTTCAAGATGATAGACTCCTCAACACACAATCACTCTCACACAGATTTGGCTTGGTGCAAGACGTTGATTGGGTGGAAAGCAACTTGGGGAGGCTATAGATCAAGATTCATATGGTAGGAATGGAATGGCAGGATCTCAACACATGAGTAGGTGGCTCTCTCTCAGAAAATCAGTAGGTATGAGTGGGGAACTGTTTTGAGTGCATCTCTTGCGAGTGAGTGGTGGTGGAGGGGTATATATAGGCATCTCCAAAAATCAAACCGTTATACCTAATAAGTTAGACTCGGTGGAACCGATGTGTGAATCTTGGTTGTACCGAGTTGCCTCAAAGGTAGAAACTTTTGAATCTCGGTGAGACCGATACATAAAACTCGGTTGCACCAATAAGGTAACCAACGGTCAGATTGCCAATCTCGGTGACGCCGATTCACAAAACTAGGCGGGACCAATTTTGTAAACTTGCGTAACAGGAAGTTGGCAACCCAAACTCAGAGGCACCGAAGTGGAATCGATTGCACCAAAAATCTAGGGTTTGGCTAAGTCTGTCTGAGGTTTGGAATCGGTGGCACCGAGTGGAAAGTGTTGGTTGCACCAATTTTGGATATTTGGCTTTGGACTGACTTTTGTTGAAGAGCTTGTGGGTGTATGCAGGGACTATCACTTGTGCATGTATGAGCATTTTGTTCACCAACAAAACTTTACCCCATTTTAATAGTATTGGCTTTCCTATGGACTCAAAGTGATTTCTCACAAATGATAAAATGTAGAATCCTTTGCTTTAAGCTTTGCCGATCTATTTCCTTGCATCTTGGGGTATTCCACAATCCTTTTGCCAACCCATCATTGAACTTTTCCTGAAATATGCTTAGTGGAAAACATTAGTTCAATAACATATATGTTGTTATTAATTACCAAAACCACCAAGGGACAAAATGTTCTCTCAATCTCCCTTTTTTTGTAATTGATGACAACATATAGATCAAAGCTTCGACATATGATATAATTAATGAATATAATCGTCGCTTTGAGATGTATGTGATAAGTAAGAGCTCCCCCTAAATTTGTGCATTATTTTTAAATTTGTGTTTGAATGTAAATGCACAATCAATTTGGTACATGGGGCACTTCTTCCATGTCACATACATCTTGGTGGTGTGCGAGAGTAATAAGAGTTTACAAAATATCACAACACATCAAGCAAACTGAATGACAAAGTGAATGATCATCACATAATCATGAAAATATAGGAAGTAGTAACAACGCACATTAAAGCATATGATCAAACACACAACGAAAGTATCTCACATCCAAACCAAAATTCCAAATGTTTTGTAAAATAGCAAATAAAAAACAGACGCTCTCTCACTCGAAGCCTAGATCTATATACAACTTCTCCCCCTTTGGCAACAAGTTACCAAAAAGTTCGAAGAGATATAGATAATCATTCTTCTGCGGCTGATCTCCTCTGGTGGTCGATGTCAGAGTCGAGAGAACTGTGTCGATGAAGACTTCTGCTAATGTCCTGGATGGAGTAGGTGTAGACACTGGAGGCACTGGAGCTGATGGAGCTGATGTCACTATGGCTGGAGCAGAAGATGAAGGCCTCGTCTCTCGAGCTGGCACTATAGGTGTCCTGGCCTTAGTTGTGAACTGGGCGGTCGTCCTGACAGGTGCACTATCCTCATCATCATCAGACTCGGACTCTGAAGAGGTGCGATGGATAGGGGCTTCATATACCTCCTTCTTAAGGTCATTGACTGTCTTAGTAAGCCCATCTACCTTGTCAGTAAGAGTTTTCACTCCATCCTTAGTAATGTTCACAAGGCTCTCCTGAGTGTCCATGATGGTTTTGATGTCCTTCTTCATGTCCATGACAGTTGAGATCAAGAGATCCATCTGCTCGCTCCTAGATCTGGGGACCTAAGTACGGAGGCCTGCCTGGAGGTAGTAAATGGATCCTAACTTGTGAGATTGCAAGTTAGCAGCTGGAATAGCAGTGTACATATCCTTCATAGCATTGTGGCTGTCCATGGATTTAGAATAAACATCAAAGTCACCATCCTCAACCTCCAGGACTCCTAAGATGGTAGCCTGCTCATCAACAGTAGATTAATATATTCATACTTCAATCATCCACACTATCCTGCCATCTCCATAAAAATGAGAAGTGGAATAGAACTGCATGATCATTTCATCATTCCAAGCAGTAAAATCTTTGCCAAAAAACTTGTCTAGGCCAATGCAGTGGAAGTTTTCTTGCACACATGGGAAATAGTCCTCATTATCCTTGATATACTTCCAGTCAACATATCGCATGTCACTGACTGCAGGACTCTTGTCAAGTAAGATGGTCTCATAGAAGTCTTGTTGCTCCTTGGTATAGAACATGTAGTCCACAACAGTCTTTCTCCTCTGGGCATATGGATCAATTGATCGCCATGCCCTGAAACCAGAATCCTTCCTCTTCTTCATATCCTTAGCCACTAGGTGGCTGGCATTGTGTTCTAGAAGGTGAGGTCTCAACTTCATCAAAACTGACATAGCATCATCATCCTCATCATCATCATCTGCTTCTTTGAAAGTGGATGTCTTGTTCTTCTCAACAGCAGGTATATCTCTGGTAGTCCTCTTGGACTTCCCTGCAGCAACTTTCTTGGATGCAACTTTGGTTCTCTTGGAGGGGCCAGGCTTAGGCATAGCATCTGTGATAAGCTTCTTCTACTTCTTATTGGGATGGGCCTTGACCACATGTTCCTCCTCCTCTTCCTCCTCCTCAGCAGCATCACCAACAGCCTCCTCTGGATCCTCATACGTAGAGGTAGGCCAGTCAATGACATGATTGATCCTCTTCCTTGATGTCTTCTTCTCTCCTGCCTTCTTAGGGAAGGATTTCTTGGGCATCTCAATAGACGTAGTGGCTCTAGCACTCTCATGTCCTCTGAAAGTCTCTCGAGGTGCATAAATTTCGTGACTACCCTCCTAGATCGGGTAGCCTCAGTAGTAGACTTCCTTGCAGCTTTCTCTTGCTTCTTAGCAAGAACCTCCTCTGGCACAAAATCAGAATCTTCTTCATCTGTGTTGAGCCTCTTCCTTGTCCTTGTTGCAGCCTTAGGTAACCCATGAGAACTGGGAGTGTCTGGATCTGAGAAAGAACTGGCCTAAGGACTAGTGCCTGAACTCATATAAACATTCTGCTCCTGCAGATTCAGGCTATCTTCTGAACTTGACATGTCTGACCCTATGAATAGAGTATAGAAGAGTGGAATAGGATAAGTCATCACAAAATGCAGAGTTTTCAAAGTTTGAACCAAACATTCTCAAGGTTAACATTCTGTCACATGAAAATCGGTACAACCGAAGCAAAATTATCGTTGCTACCGATACTAACTCCCTCACTAACCGAAACTTGGCACCCCTTTCGGTGGGACTGAAAAGGAGTACTCAGTTTCACCGAGAGAGTTCTCAGCAGCACTGACAGCAAATCGGTGCACTGATTTGCTCACTTTGGTTCCACCAAGTTTCATCGGGCGGAAGGCAAACCCTAGAAAATCCATCATTCTCAATCTAATGGAGAATTCTTTTGGATGGAATTATCTCAAACAGTGGCTAGACTAGGAAAAATCCCTATTGCACATGAATTGGAAAGAGGAGCCGAGAGGGGGCCGAATCCATACCCTAATTTGGTGGTGGATCCGATACAGCGGCAACAATGGATTGGAATACATTGAAGGCGGCGATTTCTAGTGGCGGAGACGCTCGGGGAAGCAAGGCAATGAACAGGGGTCTTCGGTACGACATCTCAGGGTTTTGGAGCACAACGTTTGAAGATAGAAATTCAAATCGTCGGGGTCCACAAATTATATACCCATCACTGTTGGTGACACCAATTTGATATTTTTGGTGTCACTGAGTTTCTCAACTGTCAGCTGACAGGGAAACTCAGTGTAACCGAGAAAATGAAATCGGCATTACCGAGATTGAAAAACCAGATCAACCCTAAGTATTCGGTGAGACCAAGATTTTGGAACTGGTTCCAACGATATGCACTTGGGAGGTTTTTAATGGTCAGTCCTTTGTCGATACGGAACTTCGAGTGCTCCTCACACATAGAGATCAAAAAGTACTTGTTCAAATTTTATGATGCATCATGAATAGAATATTAGGTGAAAAAGCATAGATAGCTAGATGAGTGGTCCTAGGCATTCTTGTATATCCAATTAGCAAATAAAAAATCAAAAGCCAAATAGCAACAATTGGATATCCTCGAATGAGCAAATAAATGTAGAGAAACATGCTCACACAATAAGATGTCAAATGAAATCATGGCAAACATGCACAAACACATTAGCATCTAACAAGCACTTTGGCGATGATGGAGTCATCTATATATGAGTATATTGACTTAGGAGCCAAGTAAGAATACTCGATCATAGATCATACTCATCGTTTAAGCACAAGTGGGGTTATAACTTTTACATAAAGCATTTAATGTTGTCACATTCTATGAGATGTTTTAACTCAAGTCTTAGAGTAAAGCTCCACCTTAATGTGACATCCCCCATACGAGGGATAAACTAACCTTGGGTTTTGTTGGTGAAGACTTCATGTAGGTGAAGAAGTGGTGGATGCTCAAAGTTGATGAAGATCACCAAGAGTTGGGAGCATCCTTGTTGTTTTAGTACTCTTCTCACCAACATGGGTTAGTCCCAACACACAAGAGACAAATACAAGGATATATATGGACATGGAGTCCAATGCATATATGATGATGTCCATTTTTTTGTTGATTACCTTGTCCCTTGCTTACCTTTGAGGGAATGTGTGACTCCTTGAACTGTTGCATGATATTGATGTTGATTGCAACTAGTTCTTGCCAATATTGAATATGAGTGGATTTCATTGGCGGAGTCACCCCTCAAGAACTTCTCTAGTTCTTATTCTTGGGGACCCACATAAAGTTGATGGGGATCCTTGGTGTTGAATTAGCACTTGTAGAAGTTGATCTCGTAGTAGGCTTGGGATCCCACTTTACCAAAGCTCATGATTCCTCTTGAAGCTTGTTCTTGTCCTTGCGCTTGGGGTCTTGTGGTAGAAGGTCATATTGAGCTTCTATTCCCTTGGGGAGAGTATTTTCATACTTCTCCTTTTGTGGAACAAACTTAGAATTGGGTATTGATCTTCTTCCCATTCAACTCCATTAGCGTTGAAGTAGCCAACACCACGATTCTTCCGGTATCCTCCGTGCTTGCGTACAATCTCCTCGAATCGTTTGCAACCTTGAAGACTCATGTAGATACCTTTCTCTATAATCCCTTTCAATAGTTCATTTTATTTCTCAAGTGTAACTTGCCTAAGAGAATAGATAGTGGGATCAAGAGAACTACTAGAAGGAATATCGTTGGATTTATCATTTTTATAGCTACTAGTTGAAGAACCTTTCTTTCCTTTGTTACTAGCTTGCTTAGACTTAACTTGTAGCATGACTGTAGACAAGAGAAGTCGTTTGGATAGATAATAGGAAGTCTTCTTTCGAAGATCATCATTGATATCTTTAAGGTACTCATGCTCTTGCTCTAAACAGCCCAGGACCGACGCTCCAGAAGATTGCCCTTTTATTTCGTTGTCATCATGTGATTCGATTGATGGTTGCTTTCATCATCGCATCGTTTGCATCATCGACATGGACTCATCACTCGTTTTCAAAAACTTGCATCTGTTCATAGTTGTTGGTTCTCTCCATTGACCGTTTTGTGACCAACCACACACACACGTGCCCGCGACACCGTTTAAAAGAACATTTTTAAAGTGCGTGAAAAATATTCTTGGATTGGGTCAAAAATTGGCGTGCGGTCTAGCTTTATTGTAGGTAGATTGCCTGCCAAATTTCGTCACATTACGAGTTTGTTTGTGACTTCTCCCACTCTCTCTCCCGCACGTTTGGATACGAGGGAAGGATAGGAGGTTGCGGCCCGTGACACGAGTTTTGAAAACACCGAAAACGTCTAAAAATAAACCGGTGACGGTGCCGCTACGGTTGGTCCCTCTTATCCTTCCTCCCATTCTCTCCCTCTCTATTGTAACTTCTCCCACTCTCTCTCTCCCGCATGTTATTTTTGTTATGATGCCCTTTTGTTATTTTCGTGTGATTAAATCCATGCCTCATATGAAATAATGTTGAACATGAGATATGCCCTTTGACATGTGCACTAGACCCTGGTCATTTTATTTGTCATGATAATACATGTTTAGGTGTTGTTTTCTTATTGCCAACATGCTATAAAATAGTGCTGTTTTGAGGGGTCTAAATATTTCTAAGTCTGGAATCTGTAATATTTTGTTGCTGTCTTGCCATGTGTTTTGCTAGTGATCTAGAACCCCTTTGGGTTTGGTGCAATGTAGTTATTTGTAGCTAATGATGTCTTCTAGCATGATGTTCAGTTTCATGCACATATATGCCCTGTAGCATATAGTTTTACTGCTGTCAATATGCATTCGTGATAAAAACTGCAATGTCAAAAACTGCTAATTTCACAAAGTCTGAAACTGTTTTCAATTAGCCATGTTGTGAGCTTCCTACCATGTGATCCATGCCTCTTTTGAGTATGATATGTGAAGATGAAATGAATTGTGTGTTATATGCTACTGTCCCATGCTTAGATTGTGCATTTTACGATCTTGTAGCTTGTTGTTTTCATGTGTGCAAAATGTTATGTTGCTGTTTTTGGGCAGTTTTTTAGTTAAACTTGTGTTGGTTGTTGTGGTTGAACCGTAGCTCCATTTTGGGCATGCCATATATGAAACTTGCTTAGAATTTCACGTAGTATCATATTATCATGTTGCATACATGTTTTGAAGTGCTTGTGGTTGTCATTTTCATGCATCTTGCATTCATGTCATGTTCATCTTGTGCGTGTCATACCTTTTAGACCGTAGCTCCATTTGAGATGTTCTATATATGTAAATCAACTAGAATTACGTGTAGAATTGCATGATATACTTTATTATGTTGTTTAACAATTATAAAATATGGTCAGTTCAGATATGGACCAATTTCAAAATTAACATATAGGGTCATTTCGGAAATGCTATATGTTGTTTCCGGCCTCATTTAAACTTGCCTAGATATGTAGCTTACTTATGCTTCATCTCTTGCCATGTTTGAAAACTTGTAACAATGATGTGTACCTAAACGGGAGTGAACTAAGTAATTTAAATGTGGAGATTCGTCAATATGCAACTCGTTGCACATTGAGCTTCACTTAATGTGTAGGAGTTGATTGTTGTGCTTGCCATGTCATTCATAACATGCATCATATTTGAATGTGAATCACGTCATGCATATTTTGTGGTGTTATCGTGTGTTGATTGTTGTTTTGGATTGTTCCTTCTTGATAGAGTTCTGAAAGCGTTTGGAGTGTGAGGATTCGTTCGACTGTGTTGGCCCGTCTTCTTCATGGACTCGTTCTTCTTCCAAGCGGGATCTCAGGCAAGATGACACATTTCCCTGGATATCACTACTATCATTGCTATGCTAGTTTTCTGCTTTTATCGTTAAGTCTTGCTACCTACCACTTGTTTGTCAAGCCTCCCAAAATTTCCCAGATAAGCCTCTAACCCTCCACCTCCCAGACAAACCATTATTTGGCTATGTTACCGCTTGATCGGCCCTTCTTATAGCGTTTCTAGCTGTAGGTGCAATTGCTTCCATGTGTCAACATGGACATTCTTTTATTATCACAATATTATTGCTATTTAATTTAATGCACATATATACTTGGTAAAAGGTGGAAGGCTTGACCTTTAGCTTGGTGTTTTGTTCCACTTTTGTCATCCTAGTTACTTGTGAACCGGTGTTATGTTCCATATTTTGCGCTCCTAACATGCTCAGGGTTGTTATGGGGACCCCCTTGATTTTCGTTTTAGGATAAAGCTTGTCTGGCAAGGGCCAACATTGGTACTACATTTGCCGAATAACTAATAAAATTGCATAGGGATCCGCCGGCACCCGCGGATAATTTAATCAACTACTCGGGCCAGTGCTCCTCGTGAGTGTTGGTCCAACCCATAGCAGCTTATTAACACTACCCGAGGAAACTCGGTGATTGGCATGGTAACCATCGCTCATCCGTCGCATTCTAAGAACGAGATACACGGCTAAAATCGGGATCGTCGACACACCGAGCGGCCTAGCTGGATTTGTTTTACCTTTCTCGAATGTCTTGCGCGATGAATTCCGATTATTCTGAGGGCTATCTCGAGGTGGCGGATTTCCTGTGGAATTACCTATGAAGATCACGAGATCCGTGGTCGAGGTTATTCCCACGGTGTGTGGTTAATTTATCATGGATTAGTTGGAGCACCCCTACAGGGTTAAATCTTTCGAAAAGCCATGCCCGCGGTTATGTGGCAACTTGGAAACTTTGTTTAACATTAGTTCATAGTAAACTTGAAGTAAACTCAAATAAAATACACCAATTGTGTGCGTAACCGTGACTGTTTCTTCTCGTGGGTCCTTATCCAAGAGAGAACATGGTGGGGTTATGTTTGACGTAAGTAGGTGTTCAGGATCATTTAGTGATCATTTCTAATTCATGTCCGTTATGCGTAGACCACCCACTTTACTTTATGTATTCATAAGTTAGCCACTCAAATATATGCTTAGTTCCTCGCTGCAGCCTCACCACTTAACCATACCTCACCCATTAAGCTTTAATAGTATTGATACCCTTGGAAATGAGATTGCTGAGTCCTTGTGGCTCACAGATTACTACAACAACAGTTGCAGGTATAGGTAATGCGATGATTTGACGTGAGTGCAATGCTTGTTTGTTTTGGAGTTCTTCTTCTTCTTCATCGATCTAGGATGGGTTCCAGGCGGTAGCCTGGGATAGCAAGGATGGATGACATTTTATTGTATGGTTTCTTCCATAGTTGGACCCTTCTCTTTTGTATAATGCTTTAATATGTTGTTGTATTGATGTGATCTTGTTGTAGCTTGTGGCGAGTGTAAGATAATTACATATACTCATCTCTTCTGTACAAGTACTTGTAATGATATCCATTCTTGAAACACGACGAGATGCGCTCCTATCCCTGTCAAGGCTCTCAAGCCAAAATAAGGATAGGGTCGCATCTTGGGCGTGACAAGTTGGTATTAGAGCATGTACCGACCTAGGAGCCCCATTGTTTGATCGAACTTGGCCGAGTCGAGTCTAGTGAAAAATAAATATTTTGAGTCTAGTTATATATCCAAGAGTAGGTTTCCTTTACTCCTATTCTATACTTTGGTGAGGTATTCGACTTAGGAATTTTATTCTACCCCTCTTCTCTTTTTCACTCAATTTTTTTTAGGATCATGCGGATATGTTGGAATCTATATGATGCCGATGTGACGGAGTTTTGTACTTGGTGCCTCCTGTTACCGAGGAGTAGAGCTCCAGGGGATTCTTAACACATCGTTATCGTTCAGTTTCCTTAGTATCTCAGGACGGAGGATGTTCGAAATTACTTCAATACTTTTCATGGCGAGATAAGATTGGAGTCACCCAGTACTGGGGAGGCGTCCGGGGTACTGCCATGTTTGCTATCGTTGTGTTTTCGAGGGTCCGAGATAGATGGAGTTCCGAAGCCAGTGATTATATGTTGACGGATGGATACAACTGGAGTGTAGGGCTTGTTAGTTGTGTGAGATATTCTGCCTCCCTGTATCCCAACACCAAATTGCATAACCACGAAGATTTTGGAAATTCTTAGGTGGGAATTCAAGTAGTTACCTAGGTTATCTTCCAATAGATCATGATGTGAGGTTGGGGTTCGACATCTAGTGGATTCTTTTATTCATGGTCTTTCTTACAGAGGACAGTCTTGTTATATGTCATCAGATATGCTTCATCCAGACTTGTAGTTCGCTATGCCTAGGGAGCATATTCGAGCGTCATTTCAATATGACAATCCAATGTACGATCTAGCCCGTGCGAACCTTACCATGAAAATATCAAGCGGAATCTCTGTCATGAATTTGATCTGGCTTGTTTCGTAAGCCTCATCCTTTTTTTTGTTGCAGTATGGTAATTTGAGTTGCTTTGATGTCAACTGGTGATCTCATATCTTTCCGAAGCGGTGTTCTCATATTTCTGTGGGAATGCTAATTCTTTTGCTCAATCAAGTTGTCATATCAATTCTTTTTATCCGGTGTGCTTCTCTTCAAGATAATTCTATCCTCTTCAGTATTGCAAGATCAATTCTCTTATTCTTTCCCGGAGTTCATTTCATCTGTCCCAAGTTGTCTTTGTTTTTCCCCACCCTCACGCCCTTTTCTTCAATGATTAAATCTCATCCAAGTGCCTTTCTCTTCATTGATGCTTCACTATCATTTCTTCCGTACTGTATCCGGTGATTTCTTGTGGATATTATCAAGAGTTTCAATTTCAAGATCTATCCTCATATTCCTTGTTCTCGTTGTTATTATTATCCGGTGGATTCAATTCAAGATCTCGGTGTTCTTCATATCTTTTTCAATCGCTAAATGCTTCGCCATGTCAGACATTCTGTCCAAGTATCTCTTGTTTTTCGTCTCTCTCTATTCTATCCAGAGTGCTGAAGATATCTTAGAAGAATTTCATTTCCATTCATATCCTCTTAAATTATTTCGAGGATCTCACCTCATCAAGTTCTTAATTTTTATGGTGCAATATCTCTTTCTAAGCAATCTTGTTACAAGTGTTTTATCATCAGTGGGCCCATAACCCACAGGTTTTCCCCAAGATCTTACCCAGCTCTTCTAATCTTTTTGGAGATGTTGTCATGTTCTCTTCAAATATGAGGTAAGAATGTTTTTCATCAGTCATATTCCTTCTCCATGATCGCTTCGAATTATTAATGTTTTTCATCAATCATATTCCTTCTCCATGATCGCTTCGAATTATTTTCATCATTGGCTCAACCTTTTCTTTATTCATTGTTCCGGAGTGTCTCAGTAATTCATGATGTTGTTTCTCGTCATCATTCTCATCATTGAAGTCCAAAGAAGTGTTCCTCTTCAATCTTATTCCATTCTCCTAGAAGTCCATGGTTTAGCTTTTTGCTATCCTCTCAAATTCTTTTCGATAATGAGTAATTCCTTCCATATCTATCTGAAGCATTTTAGAGTTCTTTTCATTTCTCAATCCTCCGAAGGCCATCATTTCAGAAGATTCCTCATCAGTTTTCAGCATTCGTTCTTAAATTCTTCACAATTGTTGTCCCTTCATTCGTATCTCAATTATTCCGGTGCCTTGTGAAGTTTTCCATTAGGTGGATCACGATCTCTTCATTCCCATGTATCGTCATTCAATCATAGTATCCTCATTCATTTGTGAATTCTTACGAGTGTTCTCGTTCAATACTTCTTCAAGTTTGTGATCTATCTATCGCTTTCTCATCAATTTTTGCAAGAAGAAAAAGTGGTGTACGAAGCTTGTCATCAATTCAAATTGATGAAGGATAATCATAACATAATTCTTATTCTTGTTGGTCAAGGTGATCTCAATCCTTCTTCCGGAGTTGTTCATGGTATCAATTCTCAATTCTAATTTACTTATCTTTCTCTTTCCGGAGTTCCATGTTTTCTCAAGTATCTTGTCACCAAGCTTCTTCTAATTCATAGCAAGGCCTCAATCTTCGTCATTTTCTACCTTAAATGTCAAGCTTCATCCTTTCATTCCGGAGTTGATCCTGATGCTTCTTCATGGTGGTTTTTTAAGGATGTAATTCTTCTCGAAGTGTTCTTCAAGATTCTTGTTGGAGGTGCTCAAGTATTCTCTATCTTGGATTTATAAGTTCAATTCCTCTCCATTGGATTTTGAGATGGTGTTATTAAATTCTTGATTATGAGTAATCTCGAAGGAAATTTTTCAAGATTGAGATAAGTAATCCATCATGTCTTCTCGGAGTTAGCTTGGATGGGATTTCACCTAAAACATTTCCTAAGGATTGTTCCTATCATGGTGTCATGAAATGATCCAAGTTTTCTCCTCCTCTTCTTCATGGAAGAAGTTTTTCATCCCTTTTGCTGCCAAGAAATCCTTGTTTTGTCAGCATCCGGTTATCACCTCATTATTTTGGTATGTTTTCCATAAGCCCACAACAAGCCTTTTCTTTTGTTGTTGCTTTAACAACAACTCAGCCCAATCATTCTTTCTAGGGTGCTTGTCAAATTCATTGTGGTAGAGTTGTTATCTCTTCTCCATTCTTTCGTTTCAAATATCTATCGTCTATTCTTTTGTCCAGAGGAATCGTGATGTTGCGCTCTTCAAATCATCATCTTGTGTTATCAAGATCTTCTTCTTTCCTTGCTTTTCCATTTTACCGGAGAGGGGTATCCCCTTATCAAGTTATTTCTATCTTACCAAGTTTCTCTTCTATTTTCTACCAAAGTGCTTCCCACATTTCTTTTGAATCCTTGCTTGTTTCTCATTTCATTTTTTCTCTTGCAATCCTTCAAGTTCATGTGGTTTCACTCGTTGGTCAAAGAAGCAACTAAGTTTTACCTCTTCCTCTTGCTATGTATCTTCCGCTTCTCATTCTAAGATCTCAGGACGAGATCTCTTGTTAGTGGAGGAGAGTTGTAACAGCCCGGGACCGACGCTCCAGAAGATTCCCCTTTTATTCCATTGTGATCATGTCATTCGATTGATTGTTTCTTTCATCATCGCATCATTCGCATCATCTGCATGGCATCGTCACTGGTTTTTGAAAACTTGCATCCGTTCGTAGTTGTCGGTTCTGTCTATTCTTATTGATGAGCGTTTCGTGACCAACCACACACACACGTGCCTGCAACATCGTTTTAAAAGATGTTTTTAAAGTGCGTGAAAAATATTCTCAGATTGGATTGGAAGTTGGTGTGCGATCTAGTATTATTGTCGGTAGACCGCCCGCCAAATTTTGTTGCATTCCGAGTTCGTTTGTTACCCCAACGGCCAACCGTAGCGGCACTATCATCGGTTTATTTTCAGACGTTTTCGGTGTTTTCAAAACTCGTGTCACTGCTGCAACCTCCTTCTGCTCTTAGCCTAACCACCTCTCCATAGCCCACTAACCACCTATCACCTACCCCTCCAACCCGACCATCCGATCGCGACCGAAGGGCTCCGAAACCTCACCTAAACCTAACCCTAGACCTCCCGCAGCCCCAGATCCAGATTGTATCGAGGAAACAGCCTCCCGTGCCCGTTTAGCCCACAATGCGCCCGACCCCGCCTCGACCGACGACCAGCGTCACCAGGCCAGCCACGCGCCGCCCCTCTTCTCCTTCCTCCCGTTCTCTCCCTCTCTACTATAACTTCTCCCACTCTCTCTCCCACATGTTATTTTTGTTATGATGCCCTTTTGTTATTTTCGTGTGATTAATCCATGCCTCATATGAAATAATGTTGAACATGAGATATGCCCTTTGACATGTGCACTAGACCCTGATCATTTTATTTTTCATCATAATCCCTGTTTAGGTGTTTTTTTTCTTGTTGCCAACATGCTATAAAATACAACTGTTTTGAGGCGTCTAAATATTTCTAAGTCTGGAATCTGTAATATTTTTTTGCTGTCTTGCCATGTGTTTTGATAGTGATCTAGAAGCCCTTTGGGGTTGGTGCAATGTAGTTATTTGTATCTTATGATGTCTTCTAGCATGATGCTAAGTCCCATGCAAATATATGCCCTGTAGCATATAGTTTTACTGCTATCAATATGCCTTCGTGATAAAACTGCAATATCAAAAACTGCTAATTTCACTAATCTGAAAATGTTTTCAATTAGCCATGTTGTGAGCTTCCTACCATGTGATCCATGCCTCTTTTGAGTATGATATGTGAAGATGAAATGAAGTGTGTGTTATATGCTACTGCCCCATGCTTAGCTTGTGCATTTTACGATCTTGTAGCTTGTTGTTTTCATGTGTGCAAAATGCCATGTTGCTGATTTTGGGCAGTTTTCTCTTAAAAGTTGTGTTGGTTGTTGTGGTTGAACCGTAGCTCCGATTTGGGCTTGCCATATATATATATATGAAACTTGCTTAGAATTTCATGCAGTATCATATTATCATGTTGCATCCATGTTTTTAAGTGGTTGTGGTTTTCATTTTCATGCATTTTGCATTCATGTCATGTTCATCTTGTGTGTGTCATAACTTTTAGACCGTAGCTCCATTTGAGATGTTCTATATATGTAAATCGACAAGAATGACGTGTAAAATTGCATGATATACTTTATTATGTTGTTTAACAATTATAAAACATAGTTAGTTTATATCTAGACCAATTTCGAAATTAACATATCGGGTCGTTTCGGAAATGCTATATGTTGTTTCCGGCCTCATTCAAACTTGCCTATATATGTAGCTTACATATGCTTCATCTCTTGCCATGTTTGAAAACATGTAGCAATGATCTGTACCTAAATGGGAGTGAACTAAGTAATTGAAATGTTGAGTTTCGTTAATATGCAACTCATTGCTTATTGAGCTTCACCTAATGTGTAGGAGTTGATTGTTGTGCTTGCCATGTCATGCATCACGTCATGCATATGTTGTGGTATTATCTTGTGTTGATTGTTGTTTTAGATTGTTCCTTCTTGATAGAGTTCCGAAAGAATTCAGAGTGTGAGGATTCGTTCGACTACGTTGGCCCGTCTTCTTCATGGACTCGTTCTTCTTCCAAGCGGGATCTCAGGCAAGATGACACATTTCCTTGGATACCACTACTATCATTGCTATGCTAGTTTTCTGCTTTTATCGTCAAGTCTCGCTACCAACCACTTGTTTTTCAAGCTTCCCAACATTTCCATGATAAGCCTCTAACCCTCCACCTCCCAGCAAAGCATTGTTTAGCTATGTTACCGCTTGATCGGCCCTTCTTATAGCGTTTCTAGCAGCAGGTGCAATTGCTTCCATGTGTCAACATGGACATTATTTTTAACACAATATTATTGCTATTTAATTTAATGCACATATATACTTGGTAAAAGGTGGAAGGCTTGGCCTTTTACTCAGTGTTTTGCTCCACTATTCTCGTCCTAGTTACTTGTGAACTGGTGTTATGTTCCATATTATGCACTCCTAACATGCTCGGGATTGTTATGGGGACCCCCTTGATTTTTTCTTTAGGATAAAGCTTGCCTGGCAAGGCCCAACATTGGTACTACATTTGCCTAATAACTAATAAAATTGCATAGGGACCCGCCGACACCCGCGGATAATTTAATCAACAACCCGGGCCAGTGCTCCTCATGAGTGTTGGTCCAACCCAGAGCAGCTTATTAACGCTACCGGGAGAACTCGATGATTGGCGTGGTAATCATCGCTCATCCATCGTGTCCTGAGAACGAGATACGTGGCTCCTATCGGGATAGTCGACACGCCGCGCGGCCTTGCTGGATTTTTTTACCTTTCTCGAATGTCTTTCGTGAGGAATTCCGATTTTTCTTCGGCCTATCTCGAGGTGGCGGATTTCCTGTAGAATTTCCTAGGAATATCACGAGATCCATGGTCGAGTTTATTCCCGCGGCATGTGTTTAATTTGTGATGGATTAGTTGGAGCACCCCTACAGGGTTAAATCTTTCGGGAAGTCGTGCCCGCGGTTATGTGGCAACTTGGAAACTTTGTTTAACACCCAGTCAAAGTAAACTTGAAGTAAACTCAAATCCAATACACCAATTGTGTGCATAATGATGACTGTCTCTTCTCGTGAGTCCTTATCTGAGAGAGAACACGATGGGGTTATGTTTGACGTAAGTAGGTGTTTAGGATCATTTAGTGATCATTTCTAGTTCACGTCCGTTATGTGTAGAACATCCACTTTACTTTATGTATTCCTAAGTTAGCCACTCAAATATATGCTTAGTTGCTTGCTGCAGCCTCACCACTTAACCATACCTCACCCATTAAGCTTTAATAGTCTTGAGACCATTGGAAAAGAGATTGCTGAGTCCCTGTGGCTCACAGATTACTACAACAACAGTTGTAGGTACAGGTAATGCGATGACTTGACGTGAGCGTGATGCTTGTTTGTTTTGGAGTTCTTCTTCTTCTTCATCGATCTAGTATTGTTTACATGCGGTGGCCTGGGATAGCAAGGATGGATGTCATTTTATCCTTTGGTTTCTTCCGTAGTCGGACCCTGCTCTTTTGTATCATGCTTTAATATGTTGTTGTATTGATGTGATCTTGTTGTAGCTTGTGGCGAGTGGAAGACAATTACATATACTCATCTCTTCTGTACAAGTACTTGTAATGATATCCATTCTTGAAACATGACGAGATGCCCTCCTATCCCTATCAAGGCCCTCGAGCCAAAATAAGGACAGGGTCGCATCTTGGGCGTGCCATTCTCGAAGCGGAGCTTCTCATGTGTTCTTTCAAGCTCCCTATGATATCGTGGAGCAGACTCATGAGCTAACTTAAGAATGTTTAGTTCTTGAGTTAGTCATTCTATTTCCAACTTATCATCATCGCACCACTGATCTAGACTAGAGTGAGTACTAGCAAGTTCATTTTGACTAACATTACTAGATTCGTCAAATAGCAAGTCATCTTCAATTAAGAAGTCATCTTCATCACTATTGACATCAAGATACTCTGGGTGTGATACCTTGGTGCCTTTAGTCATGAAGCAACGTCCACTCCCTTCATTTGGTAAATCAAATATGTTGTAGGAGTCGGTTGTCACTGGTGCAAGTCCGGCAACACATTCATCTTAACTATAGTCGGAGTTGGAGTGATAGCTTCTCTCGGAGTGGTTGTCGGATTCAGAGCCGGAAACCCGTTCACGAACATGAGCTTGATGTCTTCTTCTTGAGTAGCTCTTGGTGTGCTTGTCCTTCTTCTCAGAGTCCCTACTTCTCCTTGAGGGTCTTCGTTCATAACGATCATCCCTACTCCTTCTCTCTCTTTGAGGTGACTCGTCTCTTGAGCTTCGTCTTCTTGGTGATTCTTCTTTCCGTTTGTAAGGAGTCGTGCACTCATTGGAGTAATGTCCGGGCTTCCCACAATTGTAGCAGTTTCGGTCACGACATGACGAACGCTTATCTTCATATCTTGAGCTTGAGCTTTGATCTTTGCTTCTATTCTTGTAGAACATGTTGAATTTCTTGCCATGAGTCTTATCTCTCCATTTGTAGTTCAGCATCTTGCTTGTCATATGAACATTGTTGAACTTCCATATGATGTCGAATTTCTTGCCAATGAATTTCTTGCCATGAGTCTTATCTTTCTTGAGGTAGCGGGAGCATCACTTGTGGATTTGTAAGCACCGCTAGACTTGTGGTGAACCTCTTCCTGATCTTTGAGTGTCATCTCATGAGCAACAATCATACACTTCACTTCCGTTTGCTTGAGATCTTTTTTGTATGGCATCATTTGGATCAATGTGCATACGGTGTCATATCGATCATCCAAAGCTCGAAGTATCTTCTTGATGATGAACTTGTCGGTCATTTCTTCGCTTCCTAAGACGGCAATCTCATTGGTGATGAGAGCTATCCTAGAGTACATCTCAACGACTCCTTAACCATCCTTCACCTTGAACTTGTCAAGTTGACTTTGAACAACATCCAACTTGGATTCTCTCACAAATTCTGTACCTTCATGCATATCAATCGAAGTGTCCCAAATATCTTTTTGCATTCTCAAGACGACTGTTTTTGTTGAATTCTTCAGGGCATAAGCAGTTGAAGAGAGTGTCACATGCTTGAGCACTGAGTTGCAACATCTTCAATTCATCCGAAGTCGCTTCGCAATCCGGTTCCCTTCCTTCCGCAAAGAATTCACCTTGCATTCCAACATGAACAATAACCCAAACAGCGGGGTTATGACCAAGAAAATGCATTTTCATTTTGTTCTTCCAACTAGCAAAATTTGTGCCATCAAAGTACGGACCTCTACAGTGATATTTCTCTCACTAGACGCCATACTCTCCTAGGTTGTGAAATCAATGCAATGGAGACCAAAGCTCTGATCCACTTGTATGATTGAAAGTAGGTCTAGAGGGGTGATGATTAGACTACTTGACCAATTAAAAATCTACTTTTTCCCAATTTTAAGTCTTGGCAGATTTTAGCATTCATAGTGTGTCAAGTACACCCTACACATGCATGTCTACTAGTATTGCAGCGGAAAATACAGACAAGCATGTATGTAAAGAGAGGGTAGGAAGAGCAAACCCAATTGGTGACACGATGATTTTTCCCATGGTTCTGATAGGTGGTGCTATCGTACGTTCACATTCATGGAGTCTTCAACCGACGGAGGGTAACATTTACAAGATTCCACGGAGGGCTCTACCCACGGAGGGTTCCACCAAAAAGCAACCTTGACTATACCATGACGGCCTACGTTCATGGAGGACTAGCCTAACACGGGGGTAGATCTTCATGAAGTAGGCGACCGCCTTGCCCTTACAAACTTCTTGGTTCACTCCATAACACCAAGTAGAAGGATCCCAAGCGACACCAAACCAATCTAGGAGGCACCACCCTCCAAAAGGTAATAGGCTCGATAATGTCGATGAACTCCTTACTCTTGTGCTTCTAGATGATAGACTCCTCAACTCACAATCACTCTCCCATAGATTTGGCTTGGTGGAAGAGGTTGATTGGGTGGAAAGCAACTTGGGGAGGCTAGAGATCAAGATTCATATGGTAGGAATGGAATGGCATGATGTCAACACGTGAGTAGGTGGCTATCTCTCAGAAAATCAGTAGGTATGAGTGGGGAACTGTTCTGAGTGCTTCTCATGCGAGTGAGTGGTGATGGAGGGGTATATATAGGCATCTACAAAAATCCAACTGTTACACCTAAAAACTCAGACTCGGTGGAACCAATGTGTGAATCTCGGTTGTACCGAGTTTCCTCAAAGGTAGCAACTTTTGAATCTAGGTGAGACAAATACATAAAACTCAGTTGCACCGATAAGGTGACCAACGGTCAGATTGCCAATCTTGGTGATGCCGATTCAGAAAACTCGGTGGGACCAATTTTGTAAACTTGCGGAACAGGAAGTTGGCAACACAAACTCGGACGCACCAAAGTGGAATGGATTGCACTGAAAATCTAGGGTTTGGCTAAGTTTGTCTGAGGTTTGGAATCGGTGGCACCGAGTGGAAAGTGTTGGTTGCACCAATTTTGGATATTTGGCTTTGGACAGGCTTTTGTGGAAGAGCTTGTGGGTGTATGTGGTGACTATCACTTGTGCACGTATGAGCATTTTATTCACCAACAAAACTTTACCCCCTTTTAATAGTATTGGCTTTCCTATGGACTCAAAGTGATTTCTCACAAAAGGTAAAATGTAGAATCCTTTGCTTGAAGCATTGCCAATCTATTTCCTTGCATCTTCCGTATTCCAAAATCCTTTTGCCAACCCATCATTGAAATTTTCGTGAAATATGCTTAGTGGAAAACATTAGTTCAATGACATATAAGTTGTTATTAATTACAAAATCCGCCAAGGGAGCATGTGTGCTTTCATCCTCCTGCATCAAAGGAGCTTGGATGGCCTTTGCAAAGGCCAAGGTGCACTGGCCGGGGCTTGATCTGATGAAGATAGCCACCGCTCCTCCTCCTTCTGGAAAGGAACATAGGCGCCCCGAGCTGTACTTCTCCGGAGTGATGGAGGGTGCCCGGGCGATAGAGTCGTAGTGTTCGAAAGAGAACATGTATGAGTAGATTGTAATGTGTCCGAAGACAGTTTAACATTATAAGGTTATAAATTTTCATGCTTTCAATGTTTTGCGTTCCTTATAACTCATGTGTGGCCGTTGAAACTAAAAGCTACGAGTCGTCGCCTTCAGCCCCCATGTAGATACTACATGGGGTGTCTCTACCAATGCACTATTTCCCTTAGCCGAGCTATCGGACCCCGAAGGCGGTGGAGTGCGGCAGACCAGGCAATCAGACTATAATGCTTTATTGCTTTCACATAGCCGTAGGGGCGCGAAAAGGACTACGGGGAGCTAATGACTAGCCCCCATTGTTTTGTGATGTTCGGATGAAGCATGGCTGAAGCCAATATGGTTTGTATGAAAACAAACCCCTTGTATGACACAGAATATCCTCTGATAAGGATTTGAGTATAACACTTTAAGCTTGGATTCACAGAATGGTTCTTGCATACTATGACAGTTAGTTTTCGACTTTCTCCTCTGAGGTGCTTGACCAGACTAGCCAGAAAAACAATTGTAGAGGTTCTCCCTTTTCCCTTTTAGCCGAACTAGTGGAACGTAAAGGGGCAAGCACAGGAGCGGGGAAACCCAACTATTGACCCAAGACATAGTTTGGAACCAATGCATATAAAGCGAATTCCAAGACGCCGAATGCATGAGCAAATATTCGTAAGGCTATTTTGTTTTTTAAACTCGAGCCCTGGGTCTATTATCCGGTTGCATCGCAACATACCGAACAGTATTACGAGAAGAGAGAGAAATAAAAATATGTGCCAAAAAGGACAACGAGACAAACATGTATAATGATGTTATATTTTTCTCAACAACTCTTATTGCTCGGATTGTCTAAGCAACTGCTTACAGGTATGTGAAAAACAAGAAATTCTACAGGAGTGGTTGTACCAGGGGTCTTCGATTGGTGAACTTATGTCCTCGATGTGCCCCACTGCTTTATTACTCCTGCTCCTCGGTGCGCCTCAATGGGTGGTACTGTTTGGCGAACGGATTTTGCAAACAAGGTCCTGAGAAGTCGCCGAAGTGTGGATGAGATCTACGCCTTTGACAGGCCCTTTGATAGTGCCTGCATTGTGTCCGAAGACACTGTAATGGTAATAGTTAGGTCCACCTGAACACTTACCCTTTTTTTCCACCGCCGCCCATGGAATTCGAAGTGCGAAGTTGTGCTTCCTTGGCATGTACTTTTCTGGTCCTAGGGTTGTATGATGGGGGGTTAATCCCTATTTAAGGGGAGGGCAAGGTTCTGAGAGTTCGAACTGAAGCCGTACTCGCTTCTCCACCTTGTGTGCCTTTACGAGAGATGTCCTAGCTTGCCGATCATCGCTATAATTAAATTCGGCCACCAGGGCCAGCGCATGTTCCTCAGTTCGGAGAGAGCACTCTATGTTGCTGTCGACAGTAATGACCCCCTTGGGGCCGGGCATCTTGGCTTGAGGTATGCGTAGTGTAGTACGTCGTTAATGTGAGTGAACGATGTTCGGTCGAGCAGTGTGTGATAGCCGCTACGGAAGGGTACGATGTCAAATATCAAGTCTTCGCTTTGAATGTTGTCAGGCGAGCCGAACACTACTTCCAGGTGGACAGAGCCCGTACACCGAGACTCGACGCCTGGAATGACTCCTTTGAAGGTAGTGTTGCTGGGTTTAATCCTTGACAGATCCGTACCCATCTTTTTCATCGTGTCTGAGTAAATAAGGTTAAGGCTACTTCCTCCGTCCATTAGGACTTTTGTGAGGTGATACCCATCTATGATGGGGTCTAGGATGAGGGCGGTCGAACCCCCATCACGGATACTGGTCGGATGATCACGTCAATCAAAGGTGATCGGATATGTCGACCATGGGTTATACTTCGGGGCTACCTGCTCTATAGCGTATACCTCTCGAAGGGCGCGCTTCCTCTCCTTCTTGGGTATATGGGTGGCATATATCATGTTTACTGTTTTGACCTCTGGGGGGATTTCTTTCGTCCACCACCAATCGGACCCCGAGGCTCATCCTCATCATCGTTGCAAGGGCTCTTGCCTTGATCCTCATGCGTGAGTTTGCCTGCCTGTTTGAACACCCATCAATTGCGGTGCGTGTGGTTGGCGGGTTTCTCTTTAGTGCCATGGATTCAGCAAGGACTTTCCATGATCCTCTCCAGTGAGGTTGGTCTGTTGCGATTGCCGTTAGGAGGCTTCTTCCGCTGCCCAGGTCGGGAATTGCGGAAGCCGGCGTTAATGGTCGTGTCATCGGCATCACTGTTGTTTTGCCGGTGCTTGTTTTTGTTGCGCTTTGGTTTCCCGTTGCCATCCCGAACGTTCTGGGTCTTCGGAGTTGTGGATGCATCTTGCAAGTCAATTATCTTCGCCCGTGCAAAAGCGGGTCATGAGTGATGTGAGGACGGACATAGTCCGAGGTTTGTCCTGACTATTATGCCGGAAGGAGGTTATGCCAGAATATTATGCCGGAAGGAGGTTATTGCCTCAGTGTCCGGGCAGTCAACAATCTAGCTTTTCTTGGTCAAGAATCAATTCTAGAATTACCGCGAAGACTCTCCAGGCTTCTGAATGACGTTTCTTAGGTCAGGGGAATCTGACGCCGAACATAGGTGCCCTGGAAGTTAGATCGGAATGCATCCTCTAGGTCTTCCCAGCATCCAATGGTGAGTTTTCAGGGAGTCTGTTTAACCAGTGCCAAGCTGGCCCCTTCAGTTTTAGGGGGAGATATTTGATGGCGTGGAGATCAGCTCCTCGAGCCATGTGGATGTGGAGGAGGAAGTTCTCAATCCATACGGTTGCGACAGTTGTCCCATCGTACTGCTCTATGATCACGGGTTTAAACCCCTCTGGGAACTGATGCTGCATCACCTTGTCCATGAAACATAGTGGGTGAGCGGCGCCTCTTACCCGAGCTATGTCACGTCGGTTGTCGGTGTCTATTCTAGACCGGTTTCGTTGTCGGCCTCTATTGTTGCGGTCAAGCCATGGTCTGTATGCTTCCTATCTATCGGGTGAATAACCTCTGGAGCCGTAGATGGATCTTATATGACCTTCTCAATAGTCTAGGTCGTCTCATAGGTCGAACCTATCATTGGGCTCTAATGGCTCCTTTCCCTGTCTCTGGGGCATCGCCTGCCTATCACCGGTGTCTTCAGCCATCCTATCTCGCCCTCAAGGAGGGCGGTCTGGCTCGTCGTATGGTGTATGTTTGGGAGACGGAGTATCAGTGAGCTCGTCGTCAAATTGTGGTAGCAGCCTTCTACGTGGATAGCTCTTAGGTTGGTCCGACAGACCGGTATCATACCCTTCCTTGGTTGAGCGGACTCTTGTCCATCAATTTTTGAGGTCATCTTGTTCGTCTTTAAGTTGTCGTTCTTTTGCTTTCAGGCCGCGGGCCATGGCTATGAGCGGTTGCTTGCACAGTTCCTGATCCTCAAAATTATCAAGGATGTCAAAGTCATCCACTTCCGAGATGTCCTCCTCCTCTATAGGAGGGAGGTAGTTATCGTCCTTGAAATCGTTGAAGTCATCGGGGTTGGGCTGATCTTCAGGCTTCTCCTGAGCCTCTAGCGGGTGTTCGGGGATATCAGGGTCGCCTAGTTCCTCCGAGTAATCTCCATCCCCAGTGCCGATGATAGCTTTCCTTCCTTTTTTGCCTTTTGACCGCTGATGCGGCTTCCGGCGCCTTGACGACACGTCGCCCGATTTGTTGCCATAGTTCTTAGGCATGTTTTTGCCGTGAGCGGTAGGGGTGTCCACAATGTAGACATCGTATGTGGAGGTCGAGGCCCATCGCATGATGTTAACGGGGGTGGGAGTGCAATCCTCTTCATCCATGTATTTTGCCTCCTTGGAGGCATAGTCCAACATGTCAGTTAAATCTTCGACTGTGGCTACCAAGTGGGTGGTGGGTGGGTCGAAAAATCCGTCCTGACCCGCTCTATAGCCGACCTGAGCATAGATCAAGCTTGGGTCATTTGTAATCTTCACAGACGAGATCCGATCTAGGGCCTCGTTGAATGTCGAGAGCTCGCTCGGGTCAAACTGATCGGCGTTCGGAATTCATCTGCGATGTGTCCGGGCGAGTGGAGTGTTTGGCAAGAACATGTAGCCGGTCCTCTAGCACTATGGACAGATCCGGATTAGGAGTCGAGCCATCGCCGGGGTTAACCCCGTGGGCATGACCAGAAAAGGAACTCGAGGTTAAAGCTTCAGAGCCATCGGGCGTGGCAAGCGAGACTGCAAGCCCAGATAGTGACAAGTCACCCCTAGGACCTACGAAGAACTCTAGGTTTCCGAATCTGACCTCTCGACCAGGGGCGAAGCTTTCGACATGGCCTATATGGCCGATCGGATCGACGTGCAGCACAACGCTGCCAAAGGCAAAGATCTGTCCGGGGACGAAAGTGTCCATGTTGCGGACCTCTTCGTTGATGACAAGGCGAGACGTTGATTCCTTGGGATATCACAACAAAACTCTCAATGAAAGCACCAATGTCGGTGTCAAAACCGGCGGATCTCGAGTAGGGGGTCCCGAACTGTGAGACTAGGTTCAATGGTAATAGGAGACGAAGGAGACAAGGTTTACCCAGGTTCGGGCCCTCCTATGGAGGTAATACCCTACGTCCTGCTTGATTGTATTGATGATATGTGGATTATAAAGTTGATCTACCTCGATATCGAATAACTAAACCCTAGATGAGTTGTCCTCTCTCGACAACCTAAAACCCTCCGGCTTATATAGACGACGAGGGTATCTAGGGTTTACATATGGTCGGTTACACGCCGAGGAGATAAACATGCCCATTCACTACATTAAACATGGAGGACAAGCCACAATTACCAAAGCTTCCTTCCTGGAGATAGGGCCTTTGATCGATCCAATGTTCGTTAAGCGGCCCATACAGTCCGAATCGTAAGAAATAGGTCGGCTTCCCGAGGACCCCTTAATCCAAGACTCCCTCAAAGGCTTTGCATAGATTTCACTAACTTGAACAAGGCTTTCCTGAAGGACCCTTTTCCCTTGCCGTGCATAGATCAGATTGTTGATTCCACCTCTGGATGTGACTTTCTCTCCTTTTTGGATGCCTACTCCGGATACCACTAGATATTTATGGCCAAAGAAGATGAGGAGACCGTATTCATAACTCCTTGTGGCATGTACTATTTTGTGTGTATGCCCTTTGATTAAAGAGTGTTGGTTCAACCTTTTCTAGGGCAGTTCAGATTGGTTTTGGACCTTAACTGCATAGAAACATGGAAGCTTACATGGATGACATTGTAGTCAAGACCAAGGACGAAGCAACTCTCATACAGGATTTGGAAGAAACCTTTGCAAACTTATGCAAGATCAACATGAAGCTCAACCCTGAAAAGTGTGGATTTGGTGTCCCATCCCGCAAGCTACTTGGGTTCTTTATGTCTCAGCAAGGAATAGAAGCTAATCCTGACAAGATCAAGGCAATCGAAGAGATACAAGCACCCCAAATCATCAAAGATATCAGGCGTTTGACCGGATGTATTGCCGCATTGAGTAGGTTCATCTCCAAGTCCACTCAGTGTGCTTTGTCGTTCTTCAAGATCTTGAAGAAGGATGGCCCGATGAAGTGGACCCTAGAAGCAGATGCAGCACTACATACTTGAAAAATTACCTTTCCTCTACTCCCACATTGGTCGCTCCTAAACCACAAGGGTTTTTTTGTTGTATTTAGCATCGACAAATCAAGTGGTTAGTGTTGTGCTGGTGGCACAGCGGGAAGCGGGTGAAGATTCGGCAACTGTTGCTAGTGTTGTCGAGGATGAGATAGAAACATCCATGGCAGGACTCGATATAGATCACGAGGGACCTCAGCAAATGGACAAAAATGGATCTAAAGAGGTGGTGAAGAAGAAAATGGTGCGGCAACCCGTGCACTTTGTTAGTTCCCTATTATAGGGGGCTAGATCGAGGTACTCTAGGGTATGAAAGCTGACCTTCGGCCTCGTCATGGCCTCGAGGAAGCTGTGCCACTACTTTCGAGCCCCTGAGATCAGGATTGTTACCCGTTTCCCGTTACAACGCATACTGAGGAACCCCGAGGCCACTGGTAGGATAGTTGAGTGGGCACTGGAGTTCTCAAGTTTCGGAATAAAGTATGAGAGCACTTACACCATTCAAAGAAGAGCATTGGTGGAGTTTATCGCAGAATGGACACCCACACCAGATGAAGAAATTCCAGAGACAATCCTCCCCGACAAAGAAGCACCCAAAGATTGGATCATGAACTTTGATGGTGCTTTCTCACTCAAGGGTGCCGGAGCAGGCATGCTCCTCATTGCCCCATTGGAGAGCACCTCAAGTATGTCGTTCAAATGCACTTTCCCTGGGAGGAAGCTGCCAACAATACCGCTGAATATGAGCGGCTCCTTGTCGGACTTAGAATCGCGGTAGAATTGGGGACCAAAAACTAGTTGTCCGAGGAGTCTCTCAGCTTGTGATGAAGCAAGTCAACAAGGATTACGAGAGTCCACTAATCGAGCCATAAGAGGAAGATGTGAGGTAATTGGAGGAGCACTTCGATGGACTACAAACTGAGCTTGTGCCACGAGCAGAAAACAGCATTGCTGACCATCTATCAAAGTGCGCTCAATAGAAGCTTCCTGTGGAACTAGGGATTTTTGTTCTATGCCTCACCCGACCGTCAGTATCCCTGTTAGCGATGTCCAGAAAGAGAAGGAAGCTAAACTCCGGCAAGCATTTCCTGGCAGAGCTTCCCAAAGCCGCTGTTAGAGAAGCTGTCGGGGATGGCCCTGTTCTAGTTGATGAGTAGCTCCCTCCGATAAGACCCCATGTCCTCATGGCTGAGGCAATCACTCCCGCAAATGAAGAGATTCCTCTAGTCCTTGTTGTCGAGCCACAAGCTCCGACCTGGGCACAATATATAGTCCACTTCCTTCAGACAGGAGAACTCCCCGAAGAGCAAGAGTGTGGGGACCCCGACTCATAAGTCATGATCACCAAATGTAGATGCACAATGATCCTAGATTTCAATGCTCACTGAACACATAGAAACTGAATAACAAGAGCCCTACATCCATTACATACCGATTTACTCAAATATGGCCTTTATGGCCAAGTCTTCATATGATTGCAGTGGAAATCTTCAACGATAGCTTGAACCCATGCCATCTTCCTTGACCCTACATGCATTCTGACTGGCAAGCATCCTAGCTCGCATGTCTGTCACCAAGATAATCTTCATGATAACCTAGTCTTTCATGCGTGGCCAATAAAATAACCAGTGGCAAGCCAATGAGTACTTTGAATGTACTCTCAAGCAACCCATGTGTTGGAACAAGGTATAACAATGCATGATGTAGCACTAAGTAGGTAAGTTTGGCAGAAAGCTAATTTTAAGTGCAATGACATGATCAGTAACTTAAGTAAGCATGCATCAAACGTTAACATGTTCTCATGTGAACAAGTCACAGTCATCATCATAAGAAGGGGGGTGAACATCCCATGTTCAATCATCATACCAAGTCATCGAACTTAGCTCAAGTATCATCTTTGTCAACAACACACACACACACCAAGTTTAGTAAACATTGGACGTAACTCAAGCGCGGTCATCCAGTTGTCCTTGAACGTGTACATGGCTATTTTAATAGTTTTACACTCTATAGAGGTTGCACACTTTACCCACAAGACCCGAGAAACTTTTGTGTCAAGCCACGACTCATGGTATTTTCCATACCCGAGGTAACTACACAAAAATTGTCTTTCCCCTGACGATTCTAAACAAAGATTCCACTCGATTGGTACCCAGCCCATATGATGTACATCACAAGTAACATCCATGCAGGGACCAACGGTGTGCCCAGTGCCTGTGAAGACAGTGCATGATCGTCCTTACCGGCAAGACCCCGTATCGAGAGTGACCACATCACTCCAGCCACTACTAATGCGGTCTCTAAACTAGTACCCATTAAGGTATTCAACATAGTGATGTCCCATAAGGGGTATCGTGGTCGTACATGTAAGTTTGGAATAACAGTCGCAACTTACACCAATCCATTTTCGAAAACCACACTCACTCACTTGCTTTGGTACACCACTTCTTTATCAAGTGGCTACCTAGATCATCATCTCCCTCGGGCATTAGTGGCAACCGACAGGGTTTTCATAAATTCTTAGAAATCATTTTTTTTCCATCACCATGCATATCCCCATCCCATTTGCGTAGCATCATCTAAGCATCCTATATACTCCCACCCGCACAACCGTCATGAGAAGGTAGGGTCATGCCGATGGAAGTATAAACAAGAAAGTATCAAAGGCATCCCACAAAAGTGGTCACAACATCAACATGATCAACATCACAGAAATAAGTGTTATATGGCATGCAAATAGAAGGGTTCATAATCATGGTCAAAGGGCTGCTTGCCTGGCTCAGCAAAGTTTTCGACGTCTTCACACGCTTCTGGTATACTCCGAGAACTTCATCTACTTCGTCAACTATTGCCGAAAACAACCGCAATAAGCAGCACAACAAGCAGAAAATAAAAGTGCTCTATAAATAGGAGTGTTATTTTTATTGGAAACCTATGCTCATGATAAAAATAACCAAGGAGGTTTTGGTGGATGTGAGTCAAGGGGAAGTTTTGAATGCTGGAAATGTAGGAAACGATGATCCTACAAGATGTCCATAGAAAATATTTTTGTAAAAATGAGTGGATGGAACCAACAAATAGGGAATGATTTTAGAAACATGTGGGAAGTGGTTTCAATGGATTTGGAGTTGAAATGATTTTCCTAAGATGAAATGAAGGGAAAATGGGCCATTTATTTACCCTAGCAGAATATTGCATAGGAAAAATGTTGTCTACAGCTAGCAGAATTTCTGGACTCACTGAAATTAGAATCATCCCATTTGAGTTGATTTGCCGCTGTCTGGGAATTTTGCAAGGTGAGAATCACTAGTTCAAATTTGAATATAAATTTGAATAGTGCAAAAACTTGTAGTGGAAAATATTGAAAGTTGCACCATTAAGTAGGATGGAGTTTTAGAAGACTATAGAAATTTGAATCATCAAAATTGGAAGTCATATGAATATTCTAGGATTTGTTTAGTGTCATTGGAAAATAGAAAAGGAGAATGAAATACCTATGGGCTATACTACGCACAGGGCACCGAATAGGGATTGGGCCGGCCTAGAAGCTCAGTCGAGCAGGGGAAGTGGTGGCATCGAAGGCGCCACAGGGGGTAATGCGTGCTCCTCGGGTGAAGGCGGCTCGATGCCAGCCTTCCACTTAAACCGGTGGCCTATCTCGTTAGTCTCTTATAGGCCGGCCCTGCTTGTCAGGATCGTCCCTGACCTCCTGCCCGAGCAGGGGAGAAACAGGGGAGGCAAGGCCGATCGCGTGCGGACGCTCGTCCTAGCGACTTTGGCAACTTTCGGCAGCGCTCCGACCACCGGCATGTGTTGGAAATATGCCCTAGAGGCAATAATAAAGTGATTATTATTATGTTTCCTTGTTCATGATAATTGTCTATTGTTCATGCTATAATTGTATTAACGGGAAACCGTAATACATGTGTGAATACATAGACCACAAAATGTCCCTAGTGAGCCTCTAGTTGGCTAGCTCGTTGATCAATAGATGGTCATGGTTTCATGACCATGGACACTGGATGTCGTTGACAATGGGATCACATCATTAGGAGAATGATGTGATGGACAAGACCCAATCCTAAGCATAGCACAAGATCGTGTAGTTCGTCTGCTAAAGCTTTTCTAATGTCAAGTATCATTTCCTTAGACCATGAGATTGTGCAACTCCCGGATACCGTAGGAATACTTTGGGTGTGCCAAACGTCAAAACGTAACCGGGTGGCTATAAAGGTAGACTATGGGTATCCCTAAAAGTATCTGTTGGGTTGGCACGAATCGAGACTGGGATTTGTCACTCCGTGTGACGGAGAAGTATCTCTGGGCGCACTCGGTAATACATCATCATAATGAGCTCAATGTGACTAAGGAGTTAGTCACGAGATCATGTGTTACGGAACGAGTAAGGAGACTTGTCGGTAACGAGATTGAACAAGGTATAGGGATACCGACGATCGAATCTTGGGCAAGTAACATACCGACGGACAAAGGGAATTGTATACGGGATTGATTGAATCCCCGACATCATGGTTCATCTGATGAGATCATCATGGATCATGTGGGAGCCAACATGGGTATCCAGATCCCACAGTTGGTTATTGACCGGAGAGGTGTCTCGGTCATGTCTACATGCCTCCCGAACCCATAGGGTCTACACACTTAAGGTTCGATGATGCTAGGTTTATAGGGGAATAGTGTATGTGGTTACCGAAGGTTGTTCAGAGTCCCGGATGAGATTCCGTCATCACGAGGAGTTCCGGAATGGTCCGGAGGTAAAGATAAATATATATGAAGTGAGGATTTTGTCACCGGAAGTGTTTCGGGCATCACCGGTAACGTACCGGGACCACCGGAAGGGTTCCAGGGGTCCACCGTGAGGGGCCACCGACACCAGAGGCCTGCATGGACCAAAAGTGGGAGGGAACCAGCCCCTGGGTGGGCTGGTGCGCTTCCCACCGGTCCCAAGGCGCAGCAAAGGAGCAAGGGGGGCAAACCCTAGCTTAGCTAGGCCCTAGGCCCACCCTAGGGCGCCTAGGACTGCCACACCCCCTCTCCCCTCTCTTGGCCGCCGGCCCCAAGGGCCATCTTGGGCTGGCCGCCGCCCTAGGGTGGGAGCTGTTGGGGGTGCGCCCCCTCTCCTCCTCCTCCTATAAATAATGGAGGGTTTTTGGGGCTGCACACAAGAAATCTCTCTCTCTTGGCGCAGCCCTACCCCTCCTCCTCGTCCTTCGTAGAGCTTAGTGAAGCCCTGCTGGAGTACCACGCAGTTCCACCGTCAACACACCGTCGTGCTGCCAGAGCTCTCCCTCAACCTCTCCTTCCTCCTTGCTAGATCAAACTTAGGTGACGTCACCGGGCTGCACGTGTGTTGAACCCGGAGGCACCGTTGTTCGGCGCTTAGATCGGAATCCACCGCGATTTGAATCGCTGCGAGTAGGACTCCACCAACTGTGTTCTTGTAACGCTACCACTTTGCGATCTTCAAAGGTATGAAGCTGCACTCCCCTTTTCTCGTTACTGGTTTCTCCATAGATTGATCTTGGTGACACATAGGAAATTTTTTGATTTACTACTACGATCCCCAATAGTGGCATCATGAGCTAGGTCTATGCGTAGAATCTATGCACGAGTGGAACACAAGTTGTTGTGGGCGTCGATTTTGTCAATTTGCTTGCCATTACTAGTCTTATCTTGATTCAGTGGCATTGTGGGATGAAGCGGGCCGGACCGACTTTACACGTACGCTTACATGAGACTGGTTCCATCGCGTGACATGCACTTGTTGCATAAGGTGGCTAGCGGGTGTCTGTCTCTCCAACTCTAGTCGGATTGGATTCGATGAAAAGGGTCCTTATGAAGGGTAAATAGAAATTGGCATATCACGTTGTGTTTTTTGCATAGGTAAGAAACGTTCTTGCTAGAAACCTATAGCAGCCACGTAAAAACTTGCAACAACAATTAGAGGACGTCTAACTTGTTTTTGCAGCATATGCCGTGTGATGTGAAATGGCCAAAGGATGTGACGTGATATATGTGATGCATGAGATTGATCATGTTCTTGTAATAGGATTCACGACTTGCATGTCAATGAGTATGACAACCGGCAGGAGCCATAGGAGTTGTCTTACTTTATTGTATGACCTGCATGTCAATCAAAAACGCCATGTAATTACTTTACTTTATTGCTAACCATTAGCCATAGTAGTAGAAGTAATAGTTGGCGAGACAAGTTCATGAAGACACGATGATGGAGATCATGGTGTCGTGCCGATGACAATGATGATCATGGTGCCCCGAAAATGGAGATCAAAGGAGCAAGATGATATTGGCCATATCATGTCACTATATGATTGCATGTGATGTTTATCATGATTTACATCTTATTTGCTTAGAATGACAGTAGCTTAAATAAGATGATCTCTCACTAAAATTTCAAGAAATGTGTTCCCCCTAACTTTGCACCATTGCTAAGGTTCGTTGTTCCAAAGCACCACGTGCTGATCGGGTGTGATAGGTTCTAACGTTCGCATACAACGGGTGTAAGCCAGATTTACACACACAATACACTTAGGGTTACTTGACGAGCCTAGCATGTACATACATGGCCTTGGAACATGGGAGACCGAAAGGTCGAACATGAGTCATATAGAAGATACGATCAACATGGATATGTTCACCATTGATGACTAGTCCGTCTCACGTGATGATCGGACACAAACTAGTTGACGTGGATCATGTGTCACTTGGATGACTAGAGAGATGTCTATCTAAGTGGGAGTTAATTAAATAATTGATTATGTGAACTTAATTTTCATGTACTTAGTCTAAAATGTCTATACAATCTATCTTGTAGATCCAATGGCCCACGCTAATGTTGCCCTCAACTTCAACGCGTTCCTAGAGAAAACCAAGCCGAAAGATGATGGAAGTAACTAGATGGACTGGGTCCGTAACTTGAGGATCATCCTCATTGCTTCCAAGAAATTATATGTCCTTGATGCACCGCTAGGTGACGCACCCGTTTTCCTAGCAACTCAAGACGTTATCAACGTCTGGCAGTCACGTAGTGATGATTACTCCCTGGTTCAGTGCAGCATGCTTTACAACTTAGAGCTGGGCCTCCAAAAGCACTTTGAGCAACACGGAGCATATGAGATGTTCCAAGAGCTGAGAATGGTTTTCCAATCTCATGCCCGGGTCAAGAGACATGAGTTATCTGACAAGTTCTTCGGTTGTAAGATGGAGGAAAATAGTTCTGTCAGCGAGCACATACTCAAAATATCTTGGTTGCACAACCGCTTGTCTCAGGTGGGAGTTAATATTTCGGATGATTCAATTATTGACAGAATCCTCCAGTCGCTTCCACCTAGCTACAAGAGCTTTGTGATGAACTACAACATGCAAGGTATGGAGAAGTCCATTCTTGAGTTGTACTCGATGCTGAAATCAGCGGAGGTCGAGATCAAAAAGGTGCATCAAGTGTTGATGGTCAATAAGACCACTAGTTTCAAGAAAGGCGAGGGTAAGAAGAACTTCAAGAAGGATGGCAAAGCAGTTGCCGTGTCCGGTAAGCAAGTTGCCGGGAAGAAGAACAAGAATGGACCCAAGCCTGAGACTGAGTGCTTTTATTGCAAGGGTATCGGTCACTAGAAGCGAAACTGCCCCAAGTACTTAATGGATAAGAAGGCCGGCAACGTTAAAGGTATATGTGATATACTTGTTATTGATGTGTACCTTACCAGCGCTCGTAGTACCTCCTGGGTATTTTATACCGATGCAGTTGCTCACATTTGTAACTCCAAGAAGGAGCTACGGAAAAAGCGGAGACTGGCAAAGGACGAGGTGACGATGCGCATCGGGAATGGTTCCAAAGTCGATGTAATCGCCGTCGGCACACTACCTCTACATCTACCTTCGGGATTAGTTTTAAACCTTAATAATTGTTATTTAGTACCCGCTTTGAGCATGAACATTGTATCTGGATCTCGCTTGATGCGAGATGGCTACTCATTTAAATCTGAGAATAATGGTTGTTCTACTTATATGGTAGAAATGTTTTAAGGCCATGCCCCACTGGTCAATGGTTTATTTTTGATGAATCTCGAATGTGATGTTACACATGTTCATAGTGTGAGTACCAAAAGATGTAAGGTTGATAACGATAGTCCCACTTACATGTGTCGCTGCCACCTTGGTCATATTGGTGTCAAACGAATGAAGAAACTCCATGCTGATGGACTTTTGGAGTCTCTTGATTTTGAATCATTTGACACGTGCGAACCATGCCTAATGGGCAAGATGACCAAGACTTCGTTCTCCGGAACAATGGAGCAAGCAACTGACTTGTTGGAGATAATACATACCGATGTATGTGGTCCAGTGAGCGTTGAGGCTCGCGGTGGCTACCATTATGTTCTCACCCACACTGATGACTTAAACAGATATGGGTATATCTACTTAATGAAACACAAGTCTGGAACCTTTGAAAAGTTCAAGGAATTTCAGAGTGAGGAAGAGAATCAACGTGAAAGGAAAATAAAGTGCCTACGATCTGATCGTGGCGGAGGATATTTGAGTCACGAGTTTGGCACACACCTAAGGAAATGTGGAATTGTTTCAGAACTCACGCCGCCTG
The DNA here is from genome assembly GCA_022496015.1 of Hordeum marinum. Taxonomy (NCBI): domain Eukaryota; kingdom Viridiplantae; phylum Streptophyta; class Magnoliopsida; order Poales; family Poaceae; genus Hordeum; species Hordeum marinum. The sequence continues at coordinate 252,984,787 of CM039673.1, forward strand.
GCACACCTCAACGAAATGGTGTGTCTGAACGTCGTAATCGCACTCTATTGGATATGGTGCGATCTATGATGTCTCTTACCTACTTACCGCTATCTTTTGGGGATATGCATTAGAGACTACCCCATTAACTTTAAATAAGGCATCGTGTAAGTCTGTTGAGACGACACCGCATGAATTATGGTTTGGAACTAAGCTGTCGTTTCTGGAAGTTTGGGGATGTGATGCTTATGTGAAGAAACTTCAACCTGAGAAGCTCAAACCCAAAGCATAAAAGTGCATCTTCATAGGATACCCCAAAGAAACTGTTGGGTATACCTTCTACCTCAGATCCGAAGGCAAAGTATTTGTTGCCAAGAATGGATCCTTTCTAGAGAAAGAGTTTCTCTCGAAAGAGGTAAGTGGGAGGAAAATAGAACTTGATGAGGTAATTGCACATCCACTCGAACAGGAGAGTAGCGCAACACAGGAAGTTGTTTCTATGGAGCCTGCACCGGCTGGAGAGGAAGTTAATGATGATGATCATGAAACTTCAGATCAAGTTGCTATTGAACCTCGAAGGTCCACAAGGACATGTTCCGCACCAGAGTGGTACGACAACCCTGTCCTGGAGATCATGTTGTTGGATAACGGTGAACGTTTGAACTATGAAGAAGCAATGGCGGGCCTGGATTCCAACAAATAGCTTGAAGCCATGAAATCCGAGATAGGATCCATGTATGAGAACAAAGTATGGACTTTGGTGGACTTGCCCGATGATCGGCGAGCCATAGAAAATAAATGGATCTTTAAGAAAAAGACTGACACTGATGGTAATGTGACCGTCTATAAGGCTTGGCGTGTCACTAAGGGTTATTGACAAGTTCAAGGAGTTGACTATGATGAGACTTTCTCACCTGTAGCGATGCTGAAGTCCGTCCGAATCATGTTAGCAATTGCCGCATTTTATGATCATGAGATCTGGCAAATGGACGTCAAAATGGCATTCCTTAATGGTTTCCTTAAGGAAGAACTGTATATGATGCAGCCGGAAGGTGTTGTCAATCCTAAAGATGCTAACAAAGTATGCAAGTTTCAGCGCTCCATCTATGGGCTGGTGCAAGCATCTCGGAGTTGGAACATTCGCTTTAATGAGGTGATTAAAGCGTTTGGATTTATACAGGTTTATGGAGAACCCTGTATTTACAAGAAAGTGAGTGGGAGCTCTGTAGCATTTCTGATATTATATGTGGATGACATATTGTTGATGGGAAATGATATAGAACTTTTGGAAAGCATAAAGGCCTACTTGAATGAGTGTTTTTCAATGAAGTACCTTGGAGAAGCCGCTTACATATTAGGCATCAAGATCTATAGAGATAGATCGAGACGCCTCATAGGTCTTTCACAAAGCACATTCCTTGACAAGATATTGAAGAAGTTCAATATGGATCAGTCCAAGAAGGGGTTCTTGCCTATGTTACAGGGTGTGAGATTGAGTGTCGTCTCCTATGCTTCAGCCATAGGCTCTATTTTGTATGCCATGCTGTGTACCAGACCTGATGTGAACCTTGCCATAAGTTTGGTAGGGACGTACCAAAGTGATCCCGGAGCGGAACACTGTACAGCGGTCAAGAATATCCTAAAGTACCTGAAAAGGACCAAGGACATGTTTCTCATATATGGAGGTGCCGAAGAGTTCGTCGTAAAGGGTTATGTCGATGCTAGCTTCAACACAGATCCGGATGACTCCAAGTCACAAACCAGATACGTGTATATTTTGAATGGAGGGGCGGTCAGCTGGTGCAGTAGCAAGCAAAGCATCATGGAGGCATCTACATGTGAAGTAGAGTACATAGCTGCTTCGGAAGCAGCACAGGAAGGAGTCTGGATGAAGGAGTTCATCACTGACCTAGGAGTGATTCCCAATGCGTCGGGCCCCATGACTCTACTCTGTGACAACACTGGAGCTATTGCCCTTGCCAAGGAGCTCGGGTTTCACAAGAAGACAAGACACATCAAGCACCGCTTCAACTCCATTCATGGATATGTCCAGGATGGAGATATAGACATTTGTAAAGTACATATAGATTTGAATGTCATGGAGTCGTTGACTAAACCTCTCTCACGAGCAACACATGATCAACACCAGAACTCTATGGTTGTTCGATACATCACAATGTAACTAGATTATTGACTCTAGTGCAAGTGGGAGACTGTTGGAAATATGCGCTAGAGGCAATAATAAAGTGATTATTATTATATTTCCTTGTTCATGATAATTGTCTATTGTTCATGCTATAATTGTATTAACAGGAAACCGTAATACATGTGTGAATACATAGACCACAACAGGTCCCTAGTGAGCCTGTAGTTGGCTAGCTCATTGATCAATAGATGGTCACGGTTTCATGACCATGGACATTGGATGTCATTGATAACGGGATCACATCATTAGGAGAATAATGTGATGGACAAGACCCAATCCTAAGCATAGCACAAGATCATGTAGTTCGTCTGCTAAAGCTTTTCTAATGTCACGTATCATTTCCTTACACCATGAGATTGTGCAACTCCCGGATACCATAGGAATACTTTGGGTGTGCCAAACGTGACAACGTAATTGGGTGACTATAAAGGTACACTACAGGTATCCCCGAAAGTATTTGTTGGGTTGGCACGAATCGAGACTGGGATTTGTCACTCTGTGTGACGGAGAGGTATCTCTGGGCCCACTTGGTAATACATCATCATAATGAGCTCAATGTGACTAAGGAATTAGTCACGGGATCATGTGTTATGGAAAGAGTAAAGAGACTTGACTTTAACGAGATTGAACAAGGTATAGGGATACCGACGATCGAATCTTAGGCAAGTAACATACCGATGGACAAAGGGAATTGTATACTAGATTGATTGAATCCCTGACATCATGGTTCATCCAATGAGATCATCGTGGAGCATGAGGGAGACAACATGGGTATCCAGATCCCGCTATTGGTTATTCACTGGATAGGTGTCTCGGTCATGTCTACATGCCTCCCGAACTCGTAGGGTCTACACACTTAAGCTTCGATGACGCTAGGGTTATAGGGGAATAGTGTACGTGGTTACCGAAGGTTGTTCAGAGTCCTGGATGAGATACCAGATGTCATAGGAGTTCCAGAATGGTCCAAAGGTAAATATTCTTATATAGGAAGTGAGGATTTGGTCACCGGAAGTGTTTCGGGCATCACCGGTAACGTACCGGGACCACCGGAAGGGTTCCAGGGGGTCCACCGTGAGGGGCCACCGGCACCAGAGGCCTCCATGGGCCAAAAGTGGGAGGGAACCAGCCCCTGGGTGTCTGGTGTGCCTCCCACTAGGCCCAAGGCGCAGCAAAGGAGCAAGGGGGGCAAACCCTAGCGCAGATGGTCCCTAGGCCCACCCTAGGGCGCCTAGGGCTGCCGCATCCCCTCTCCCCTCTCTTGGCCGCCGGCCCCAATGGACATCCAGGTCTAGCCGCCGCCCTAGGGTGGGAACCCTAGGGGGTGCACCTCCTCTCCTCCTCCTCCTATAAATAGTGGAGGGTTTTGGGGGCTGCACACAACAGGTCTCTCTCTCTCTCGGCGCAGCCCTACCCCTCCTCCTCATCATCCTCCGTAGCGCTTGGAGAAGCCCTGCCGTAGTACCACATAGCTCCGACGTCACCATGTTCTCGTGCTGTTGGAGCTCTCCCTCAACCTCTCCTTCCTCCTTGCTAGATCAAGGCATAGGAGACGTCACCGGGCTGTACGTGTGTTGAACGCGGAGGCGCCGTTGTTCGGCGCTTAGATCGGAATCCACCGTGATCTGAATCGCTGCGAGTACGACTCCACCAACTGCGTTCTTGTAAGCTTCCGCTTTGCAATCTTCAAAGGTATGAATATGCACTCCCCTTTGCTCATTGCTGGTTTCTCTGTAGATTGATCTTGGTGACACGTAGGAAATTTTTTGATTTACTACTACGATACCCAACAGCATGCTCAGGGCGTAGAGCCTCACGAGCCTGGGAGGTTCTCGGTCCTTGGGGAAGTTGGGTCGAGCGCGGCATCCACCACGGCGGTACATAGTGGTGCCCAAGAGGAACATAGAGCTACGGACATCGGGAGGAATAACTGGAGTTCGGGGAAGGTTCGTTCGGCGGGGGGTGATTTGGTGAGGCTTAGAGAGGGATAGGTCGCCCGCCTTGCTCGAATTTGAGTAGTAGCCGTCAGCGGGGCTTAGAGAATGGAAGCAGCTATAGGGCGAGAGAGGGAAAGTGGGTCGATCTAGGAGGTTCAAGGGAGAGAGAGAGCCAATGAAGCTAAGAGAGGCGCTCAGGGAGCCTTATGTGCTCGGGGCGCGAGTCCATCATGGGTTGTGCCCATGGCCGCAACACTAGAGCTGCAAGGGGTCACGGGGGCCCCCTGGGGCTTGTCTATGGCCTTTATTGACGTGATCCATATCCAGGGAGAGGAAGAGTGGGAGCGGGGGCATGCCAGGTGCCCGCTCGTGCAAGGCTGGCCACTGGCCGAACCGGGCAGCCGGTGCGCATGTGAAGGGAGGCCAGAGGAGGGATATAAAGGAGGGGGACAGGAACCTTGCGTGTCCCGGACGTCGAGGCCGACCAGCTGGCGAGAAGGGGGAGCTCGAGGTGGTTGGGGCCATGCATTGGGCAGCGACTACAGTGCGGTCGGGCACTGTAGCATGCTCTGGAGCGCCCATATGGCATGCCATGGTATTCCATTGGCCTCTTGGGCGCGGCCATGCATGTCCATCAGCTATAGGGAGGTAAAACAAGGTAAAAATAGCATAGGATGCCATGGGGTTTTCATTAGAATAGAAGGGGAACAAAAAAGGATGGAAAAACTTGGTGTCCAGGGGGTAAATTGAGGGTTTTCACCCCCCCAATCAGTGACATGAGGCTAACGGACGTTTACTGGAGGTAGAAGGTGACTAGGGAGAGATGAGGTAAAAGTTTGGGATCAAGGAGAATAAGTTATAGGGTGAAAACAGTGGCTTTTAGGAATGACCAGAAGGAATTTGACGGAGATTTTCCCAAGTAAATGAATTCAACTTGCCTTTAGATTTAACATGATCAAATGGTGGTTAAAAATAGGTCTGATCACCAAGTTTGAGATTAGCTGAAGAAAGTTGCCAATGTAAACTTGGTAAACCCTAGAAATCAACAGAAATAGGTTTTTATAGATCTGGTCATGCTAAGCTATTCTCCTTAATGCACCACTTTGTGTGGTGGCCTTATTTGGATATTAGAGCATGCCCAAAAAGTTTGGGACCAATTGGGGAAAGTTGACAATGCAAACATTCCCAAATTTTGAAATAAGCAGAAATGGGTTTGAGGGCATTTGGGCAAGTGAATCTGTTCTCCTTGACGCACCACTTGGTGTGGATGCATTATTGGAGTACTTGATCATGTCCACAAAGTTTGAGCTTAAGGGGAGACAGTTGGCAACGTAGAGTTGCTCAAATTTGGATCTAGACAGAGAGGGTTTTGGGATATTTTGGTGAACCAAATCAATTGGGATGGAGATGAAACATGGCAATATTATGACATATATCATATGTGACACGATAGAATTATCCTAGATTTATTTGAGAATGTTTCTTACAGAAATATTTCAAATGCTTGAAATAGGCAGAAATGGTTTTGAAGGGTTTTGTCCAATATTTTGAACATGATCGTGTGTTTCTCTTATATATGGACAATATATGTCCACTGAGTCTTCCTAAATTTTCTCAAATGTTTTGAAAGCATAAAAATAATTTTTCCCAAGAAAACACCATTTCTGGCATTAAGAAAAAGCCTTTAAATAAAATAAGAAAATACTCTTTAAAATAATATTTTGTGGTTTTGGGGGGTTATATATATAGTAAGTTCCAAATAAATCCTTTGGGGCAAACAATCCACCGAATTTCAGGACTCGTAGTACAAACCTCAATTCAGGGGGTTTTGAAAACCTAAATTGAATAAATGGTTTTTGGCCAAAATAAAATTTAATAAGAATAGTTTTAGGTCCTATACACATGGAATGATCATTGGACAAGATTTTTGATCAAGGAGAAGACTTTTGAGAGTAGGAGGAGGTTTTATGAATATAGAGCACCAACAAGCAAGAAAATAGCACACAAGTCAAACATTCATAGGCACTAAATTTTTTTTAATTGGCCCTAATTTTTAGTCATGTTAACTTATTCATGAGGCAAAGCACAGGGTGTGACAAAGAGAAAGCCGAAAAAGTAGCCCGCAAGTCAAGTATGTACCTGTTTGTTGATGACACCTTGTACAAAAGACGACCAAACGGTGTGAAATTAAGGTGCATCTGCCGGGAGGATGGACTGAAGTTGTTGGCAGAGATTCAAGGAGGAGTATGTTTCTCTCACATAGGAACAAGAGCACTTGCCGGTAAAGCTTTCTGGCAAGGTTTCTATTGTCCCACTTCCCTCCAGGACGCCAATGAGTTGGTCACCAAGTGTGAAGCCTACCAGTTTCATTCCAAGAACATCCATCAACCAGCACAAGCTCTATAGATGATTCCTCTATCCTGGCCATTCTCGGTTTGGGGCATCGACATCTTGGGCCCCTTCCCTCGTGTTGTCTGGGGCTTTGAGTTCTTGTCCGTGGCAACCGACGAGTTCACAAAGTGGCCTGAGGTAGAACCAGTGAGGAAGGTGACCGCATAGTCATCTATCAAGTTCATGAAAGGACTAGTGTGCCGCTTTGGAGTGCCTAACCGGGTGATCACGGACAACGGCACCCAGTTCATAAGCCACGCCTTTCATGCAATATATCCAGATCCTTGGAAGCAAGGTCTGCTTCGCCTCTGTTGCCCATCCTAGAAGCAACAGGCAAGTCAATAGGATGAATGATGAAGTCCTGCGAGGGCTCAAGACAAGGACTTTCGATAAGCTGCAGAATAGCGACAAGTTCTGGATAGATGAATTGTTGGTGGTTCTTTGGTCACTCAAAATGACACAAAATTGATCTACCAGCTAGACAGCCCTTCTCCCTATTGTACGGGGCGGAAGCAGTGCTCCCCACGGAACTCATATACGGGTCGCCTCGAGTGCTTGCATACGATGAAGTAGAGCAATAGCAGGTACGACATGACGATGCCCTGCTCCTTGAGGAAGATCGTCTCCGGGCTGCTGTACATGTTGCACACTACCAGCAAGCTCTGCGCTACTACCACAGCTGCAGGGTCCATGCTCGGAGCCTTGAGGAAGGCAACCTTGTCCTTAGCGGTGTGCAGTTTGCCAAGGGTACCAACAAGTTGACGCCCAAGTGGGAAGGCCCTTACCAGGTTGTACGAGTCACCAGACCTGGCGCAATCCGTATGGAGATCGAAGATAGCACTAAGGTGATTAACTCATGGAATATTGAGCATCTTCGTAAGTTCTACCCATGAGGCGTGGCTGCCGAGTACAAGCATTGCCGATGTTGCATGTAACTCTTTGTACAAAGCTAGACACAGGCCCTATGCAACCATAGTAAAGCTAGGCATTGCATCATATCATCATCTTACATGCTCATTTTTTATGATTGCAGTGTTATTTCTTTTAAGATATAAGATTTTTTAGAGTACTTTATGAACCTGTAATCTTTGTTATTGTTCCCCCCCTACATGGCGGACCGTCGGAAAGACAGGGAAGAGAAGCGAAGAAACGAGGACAACGTCCCATCGAGCTCTAAAGAAGGATACTACTTCGAAAGGATAAGTATAACCACATATCCCAAGTTCAATGCCTTTCCCAATGCCCCAAGGAAATCCTTAGTATCTTCCTCGTTGTGTGTAGTGGAGTCCTCCACGTGGTGAGAACGCTTGTCGGGACGAGCCACCCCTGTTTTCTTTTAACAAACTATAGGGGCTACACTGACACCGAGAAGGAGGGGAACAACACAAACCTACCATCAGGGCCTCATTCCCCTCTCAGCACAAGTGGTTATGTAATGATCCGGCAAGCGACTCTGTGTAGCAAGGACAAACATACCAGGATAGTATAAACAAGGAATGAAAAGGATAGTACTTGCACGAATGGAAATAGTGCTTTTGTCATTCATTTTCGATACAAGTTGGCCAAGGGTTACATTAGAAGGCACAACAATAATAATTTATTTGGCTTTCTCCCATAGAAACAAGACACTAAAGAGAAAGGGGATAAAATAAGGGCCCCAACAGAAGCCCAGCCTGACCCCATCAGGATCATGATACGGGGTTGCCCGATCTTCATGGAGGACCTATTTTATGATGCGAATCAACGCCACCTGAAGGGTACGAAGGCAACCCTCAATCCCAGCCTACAGCGATGTTGGGTAATGGATAACTAGTGCAACCTAATGAGACCGAAACTAGCTACGGCACATGCAACCACCAGCAACAAGTATTCGCCCAACCACACTCTTAGGATTCCAATCCACGCAACCACGCACGAAGTTGGAAGCACGAACTGGTCGCCGCCTCAACGACTGCTGATGTAAAATCACAAAGTGAGTTTACCCTCTCACAAGGCAAGATTACAAGAGCTAAGGAGGAAGTGAACTCTCAAACAAGATTCTGGTTGCACTTAGCTAACCTATGCTGAAATCAAATTGCCAAAGAGTTGTGGCTGAAGTGGGGGAAGGGGTATTTATACTAGGAACAACCCTCCTAGTGTAGGTGTGAAACCAGTCCAAAAGAGAGGCTCAAATTCGTGGTAACCAGCTGGTCAAGGGAGCAAATACATGGAGCCTCGCGCAGCAATTAATGCTCTAGACAGCTTGCATTGGAACTCTCATATCCTTTGACTCAGGACTCCAAATGTTGTGCCATTTGATTTTCCTGGAAGTAGACTTCAAATGCTGTCCAATTTGTACTCACACACGTGCTGGATACTCACATATTTGCGCAGCAAGGTGCAGCAAGTTCGGGGACGAATTCTGGAACTGGGCATGCAACAATAGATTGTTGGGATGGCTTTCTATTCTTCCGTGGGATGTAATTAGTTGCCCTTGTCACCAAAACATGGTTTGCATCAGAGTTGAAGCTTGTTCTCTTCAAACTTGTTGTATGGGCTTCAAAACTTGTTTCCTCATGTGCTGGAAGTTGTAGGTTGTCATCAGCATTGTACCTGAGTAAAATCAGCACACAAGATTTAGGTAGTATAAAGTTCTCATGCATAGTTGAATTAGGATCAGTTAGGAGCGCGTTCACCTCTTGTTCTATTTGTTTGGCACGACCCCTTGCCATGGGACCCAAATAGGTCTTCTTTGTAGAAGCTTCATTTGACAGCTGAGATTTATCATGAGGAGAAGATGACAAATGAGGTGAACCAGGGATATCCTCATCATCCTCCCCCTCTTCAAAAGGAGTCGTCCTCGACTCATGACCCTCTTGATCGAAGCATGGAGACAAATCAGCGACATTGAATGTTGGACTAACAGCATAGTCGTCGGGGAGCTCAATCTTGTAAGCATTGTCATTGATCTTTGCCAAAACTTTGGTCCATCTCCACGAGGCATTAGCTTAGATTTGCGCTTCTCTAGAAACCTGTCTTTGTGCAAATGTACCCAAACCAGATCTCCGGGCTCAAAACTCACCTTCTTGTGGTTTTTGTTTGCCTTAGCTGCATAGTCCTTGGACTTCCTTTCTATCTCTTCCCTGGTCTTCTCATGAATCTTCTTCACATATGCAGCACGCTTAGAAGCCTCCAAGTTACATCTTTCTTGCAATGGAAGTGGCAGCAAGTCGATTGGTGCAAGTGGTTTGAATCCATATACCACTTCAAATGGGCACATGCTTGTGGTAGAGTGGACTGCTCTATTGTAAGCAAACTCCACGTGCGGCAAACACTCTTCCCACTCCTTCAAATTCTTCTTGATCATTGTACGCAGCAAGGCTGAGAGTGTGCGGTTCACCACCTCTGTCTGTCCATCAGTTTGTGGGTGTCATGTTGTTGAAAACAGCAGCTTGGTTCCCAACTTTGCCCATAATGTTTTCCAAAAGTAGCTCATGAAAACTTCACATCACGGTCTGAAACAATGGTCCTTGGCATTCCATGCAAGCGGACAACTTCCCTGAAAAACAAATCAGCAACATGTGAAGCATCGTCGTTCTTGTGGCATGGAATGAAATGTGCCATTTTTGAGAACCTATCAACCACAACAAAAACTGAATCTCTCCCCCTTTTAGTCCTAGGTAGGCCTAAAACAAAATCCATGCTAATATCTTCCCAAGGAGCATTTGGAACAGGTAATGGAGTATATAAACCATGGGGGGTCAGTTTAGACTTAGCTTTGTGGCACGTGATGCATCGCTGCACAAATCTCTCAACGTCCTTCCTCATCTTTGCCAATAAAAATGATCAGCCAGTAGCTCATAAGTCTTCTCACGACCAAAGTGTCCCATTAATCCTCCTGCATGTGATTCCTGCAACAACAAGGGTCTAACCGATGAATCTGGAACACACAATTTGTTAGCCCTAAAAAGGAACCCATCATGAATATGGTATTTATCCCAACCTTTCCCATCCTTACAATTTGCATATGGTTCTGAAAATACATGATCAATGCAGTACAATTCTTTTAAGCTCTCAAGTCCTGGTACGTTCACTTCTAATTGTGTCAGAAGAACATGCCTACGAGACAAAGCATCAGCAACCATGTTTTCCTTTCCTTTCTTGTACTTCACAACATATGGAAAAGTTTCAATGAATTCTAGCCATTTAACATGCCTACGATTCAATTTAGCTTGGCTTTTCAAATGTTTCAAAGCCTCATGATCAGAATGCACAATAAATTCCTTAGGCCATAAGTCGTGTTGCCATGTTTCAAGCACTCTAACCAAAGCATACAACTCTTTATCATAAACAGAATAATTCAGTTGTGCACCGCTCAGCTTGTCACTAAAATATGCTACTGGTTTTCTTTCTTGCATTAAGACACCTCATATACCTATTCCACTAGCATCACATTCTATCTCAAAAGTTTTAGTGAAATCAGGTAAAATCAGCAAAGGTCCTTCAGTTAATTGTTTCTTAAGCTCAAGAAATACTTCTTCTTGTGGTGCACCCCATTTGAAAGCAATACCTTTCTTTATTAATTAATTCAAAGGTGCAGCAATTGTACTAAAATCTTTCACAAACCTCCTGTAGAAACCAGCAAGGCCATGAAAACTTCTCAGTTGGCTTACATTCACCGGAGTTGGCCAATTCTTGATTGCTTCCACCTTAGATTCATCCACTTCAATTCACTGTCCTGAAACAACATAGCCAAGAAAAACAACCTTGTTTGTGCGAAAGGAGCACTTCTCAACGTTAGCATATAGTTTTTCTATCCTTAGCACATTCAGCACTTGTTTTAGATGTTCAATATGTTCCTCAATGGACCTGCTATAGATTAGCATGTCATCAAAGTACACAACAACAAATTTGCCAATGTAAGCTCTCAAAACATGGTTCATCAATCTCATGAATGTACTTGGTGCATTAGTTAACCCAAAAGGCATGGCTAACCACTCATACAACCCAAATTTTGTTTTGAAAGCAGTTTTCCATTCATCTCCTTCTTTCATCCTAATCTGATGGTATCCACTTCTCAAATCAATTTTAGAGAAAATAGTAGAGCCACTCAATTCATCAAGCATATCATCTAACCTAGGAATAGGATGACGATACCTAATTGTTATAATATTGATAGGCCTACAATCCATAACCAATCGCCATGTTGCAGCTTTCTTAGGCACCAAAATCACAGGTACAGCACAAGGACTTAAGCTTTCACGCACATAACCTTTTTCTAAAAGTTCTTGTACCTGCCTTTGTATCTCCTTTGTTTCTTCAGGATTGGTGCGGTAGGGAGGTCAATTTGGGAGTAATGCTCCTGGAATGAGGTCAATCTGATGTTCTATGCCACGCAAGGGAGGTAGACCAGCGGGTACTTCCTCCGGAAAAACATCCACAAAATCCTGCAAGACATCGCAAACAGCACTAGGGAGACAAGTTAAGTCGTTAGCTGAAAGCAAAGTGTCTTTGTACACAAGTACAACGACCACTTGATTTGGGTTGAGCCTCACATCTCTCAGTTCTGATTTGGTGGCTAACATGACCAAGTTCTCTCCCTCTCTTTTATTTTTATCTCTTGGATTTGACTTGTGGCACTCACTCACAGATTTGTGGATCTCTCTCTCACTCTTTTTCTCTCCCTCTTTCTTACTCACTACTTTTACTTCAGAAGCCTTTTGCATGTGCTCAGCCATGATTTGTTGGGGTGTCATGGGCCTTAGCACCAAGTCTTTCCCTTTCCACTTGATGGTGTATTGATTGGTTTTGCCACAATGTTGAACTGAAAGGTCATATTGCCACGGTCTGCCCAACAACAAGTGACACACCTTCATGGGCACAACATCACACTCAACGGTGTCAATACAGTCTCCAATCTTGAATTGCACTTGTACCATGTGTGTGACCTTCAACTCTCCACACTCACTCAACCATTGGATATGATATGGATGGGGGTGTTGCAGCAGCTTTAGCCTAAGCTTATCACACATTTCTCTACTAGCAAGATTGTGACAACTTCCACCATCAACAATTACTTTGCATACCTTGTCTTCCACTTTTGCTCTTGTTTGAAACAAATTGTGCCATTGTCCATTCTCAGCTTCTTTGAGCTGCACACTCAAAACTCTAGTGACAACAAGAGAGGCACCTTGCTCATAATCACAATAGGTATGCTCGTTTCCATCTGAATTTTCACCATTCTCAGTTTCTTCTTCAGGTTCACTACAAGACTCATATTCTCCATTCTCTGTAATCAGCATGGTACGCTTGTTGGGACAATCTTTCTTCATGTGACCACGTCCCTTGCATGTGAAGCACTCTATATCACTAGTTTTTCCCATGGAGCCAATGGAGGATGAACTAGGGGCTGCAAATCTGCTCTTCTCCTTTGAATTTGATGCATCATTTCTGCTCATGGCTGCACGTGTATGGGACTGATTTCCACCACCAGAGCTACTCATGATACCTCGACCAACATTGAATTGAGGTACAAACTTACTCCCACTTGATGTAGCTCTAGCTGTGAAGGAGGTAGTTCTGTTTTGCTTTGTGTCTTCTTGCAATTGACGTTCAACCTTGGAAGCAAGATGTACAAGCTCTACCACATTCCGATATGGCTGCAAATCAACAACTCGCTTGACATTAGGATTCAACCCATATAGAAACCTTGCCATGGACTGCTCCTGTTCTTCATGTATGTTGGCTCTTAATCATTGCCTTCCCCATCTCCTTATGATACTCCTCAACAGATAACTTTCCTTGCCTCAAATTCTGGAGCTTATCAAAGACATCACGCCTATAATGCCTTGGGACAAATCTTGCTCTCATCTCTCTTTTCATTTCTGTCCATGTAGCAACAGCAGGTTCTCCTTCTTCTTCTCGCTGATTCTGAACTTGCTCCCACCAGATTAGAGCATAGTCTTCAAACTCAAGTGAGGCCATAGCTAATTTCTTCTCTTCGGAGTAGTTGTGCATGCGGAAAATCTTGTCAACCTTCAATTCCCATGTAAGACAACTTTCTGGATCAGATCCACCATCAAACTTGGGCATGGTAAATTTCAGCTTTCCAAACCTCTCCTCCTCTTGCCGTCCACGACCATAGTTTCTTGGACGATGAAACCTATCATTTTGGTGCATGCCATCTTCATCTTCATCACACTCATCTTCACTATCTTCATGGTGCAGATTTGCTCTCCGGTGGCCTCCTCTAAGACCACGACCAGCGGCAACTTCATGATGACCACGACCATAAGCATGAGCATTTCCACGTCCAGGACCGGGAGGTCTCATGGCATGGGGGAAGGAGCACGGTTTCTTCTAGCTGGTGCATCGGATGCAACAGCGTTCCCATCAGTTGCATGATGTTCATCACCTTGGACACTTGCATCTTCTCGGCCTTGACAAAGCTCTCGCACAATATCAGCAACTATATCGGTCCTCATGGCTGCCATGTTCTGAGTTAGCTGCTCATTAACGTTACCCATAAGTTGCTGCAAATCTCTTGACAACTTGTCTTGCTTCTCTTCAATTGGATCAAGGCTGTTTCTGAACTCTCGGCGTAGATGATCACGTAATGCATTGAAGTGAAACCATGTGACAGGCTGATTGAGATGCCCATTTCCTTCAACATGATACTCGTTTTCATCACCTGCCATGGTTAGTTTTTGCAAAACCCGATAGTACTAGAAGCATATATGTGGGTAACAACTCAAGCTCACCTCACTTACCAACCGAAGCTCATGTAACTTCCATGTGAGAGCAGAATTGTGCTCAACCGTGGTGCCAGTGGTTGGTATACCAAGAGTGATAATCAAGCGAATACAAGTCAATGGATGCACATGCGGGGCTGTTTGGTGGAGCTTGGGTGGGGGTATAGACGTAGCAAAAGAAACACTAATCTGCAATCTAGGTATTGTTGAACCAAGTAATCATCCACAAAAGTTTCTAATGCCCTTAGTTGCTGAATGGGATATAAATGAAGAACATGCAACTCACACCAAGGAATCAGATTTGATGCAAGCAAGGATTGAAGACTTGCACACTTGACATGTTTCAGCTCACAACACAAACAGGAATTTCTCAAGATATAAGTGAAGAACAGTCCCAAATTTCTTTCTTTTGCTTCTTGCACACACTTTCTTTCTTTGGGCAGATCTTTCTTTCTCTCTTTTTTTTGCCTCTTTTTTTTGACAAACTTTCAACAAGGGACTTCAATCTGAACACACACTTTGGGGGAATTACGAAAATTACAATGGACGAGCTCAAACAACAAGAACATGCAGCTAAAACCTTAGCAGCAAACACACACGAACTGATCTGATTTTTCTGGGTGGAAAACACGGTGGAAATCAGATCTAACAATGATGGATGGAAGGGACACGGTGTGGGATTTCCAAAATGTACAAAAACACCCAAAATGGACTCCGGATGACAAAGATACACACGATTTGATGGAGGATGCAGATCTGAAACCTGTGCGGGAAAATGAACACAAACACACAAGATTAGATGGGGAAGAAACTCAGCAACTAAAAACAAAAAACTAGTGGACAAGAACTGGAGAAAACTCACCAAATAACAGATTAAAGGCTGCAAAGGGCTAGGTAAAGGTGGTTTTTTTGTGGGGCTATTTTCTAGACTTTAGGATGAACAAGAACACGAACTAAGCTAGGGAAACAAGATCCTACAGTGTGAACCGAAGCTGTGATGCCAAGATGATACGGGGTTGCCCGATCTTCACGGAGGACCTACTCTATGATGCGAATCAACGCCACCTGAAGGGTACGAAGGCAACCCTCGATCCCAGCCAACAGCGATGTTGGGTAACGGATAACTAGTGCAACCTGACGAGACCGAAACTAGCTACGGCACATGCAACAACCAGCAACAAGTATTCGCCCAACCACACTCTTAGCATTCCAATCCATGCAACCACGCACGAAGTTGGAAGCACGAACTGGTCGCCGCCTCAACGGCTGCTGATGTAAAATCACAAAGTGAGTTTACCCTCTCACAAGGCAAGATTACAAGAGCTAAGGAGGAAGTGAACTCTCAAACAAGATTCTGGTTGCACTTAGCTAACCTATGCAGAAATCAAATTGCCAAAGAGTTGTGGCTGAAGTGGGGGAAGCGGTATTTGTACTAGGAACAATCCTCCTAGTGTAAGTGTGAAACCAGTCCAAAAGAGAGGCTCAAATTCATGGTAACCAGCTGGTCAAGGGAGCAAATACATGGAGCCTCGCGCAGCAATTAATGCTCTGGACAGCTTGCATTGGAACTCTCATATCCTTTGACTCAGGACTCCAAATGTTCCGCCGATTGATTTTCCTGAAAGTAGACTTCAAATGTTGTCCAATTTGTACTCCCACACATGCTGGATACTCACATATTTGTGCAGCAAGGTGCAGCAAGTTCTGGGACGAATTCTGGAACTTGGCATGCAACAATAGATTGTTGGGATGGCTTGCTATTCTTCCGTGGGATGTAATTAGTTGCCCTTGTCACCAAAACATGGTTTCCATCAGAGTTGAAGCTTGTTCTCTTCAAACTTGTTGTATGGGCTTCAAAACTTGTTTCCTCCTGTGCTGAAAGTTGTAGGTTGTCCTCAGCATTGTACCTGGGTAAAATCAGCACACAAGATTTAGGTAGTATAAAGTTCTGATGCATAGTTGAATTATGATCAGTTAGGAGCGTGTTCACCTCTTGTTCTATTTGTTTGGCATGGCTCCTTGTCATGGGACCCAAATAGGTCTTCTTTGTAGAAGCTTCATTTGTCAGATGAGATTTATCATGAGGAGAAGATGACAAATGAGGTGAACCAGGGATATCCTCATCAGATCAGCATTGCACAGACGGTAAGCCCATCGAAAGGGAGGACGAAGCCGAAGTCCACGAGCTTGCCGGAGCCAGTTAAGGGAGAAGGCAGCGCCAAAGTCAAGAACCCCCGGCAAATTGCTCTACCGGGGAGTGGTTTAGCTGATGGTGATGGTGTAACCGACACTCAGCTTGAGTCCGAGTCGGTGTATTCGGACTTGACGACTGGGGGCTTGTCGTCATCATCTTCATCGACATTGTCCTCCTCGTTGCTATCGCTCGAGGAGGAGCTTTCCACATCACTTGAGCTCTCCTCGCGGTAGCCAAGACAGGTGTAGCGACCTGATCTCAAGGGATTGGAGTCTCTGTGCTTAAGTGTCATCCCTGGATCGGTATGCTGACACACACAGTACTTGAGGATTTACAACATAGTTCAATCACACATTTATTACATCAAGAATCCTCAAAGAGTATTTATTACATTAATGTGGCCTAAGTCCAAGTAAAACAAAATCATGCGGAAGCACTAAGTGTAACGAGTCCATCAACTCCACGAGCAAGGTGAGTGCAGAACAACGACCTATCGCACTTTATTCGTTGTCGGATAAATCTGCAACATGATAAGTTGCAGCCATGTAGGTCAGTACATGGAATGTACTTGCAAGTCACATCATAAAGTGTAATGAGCCTACATAGAACATGCAATTTGACTGGTGGAAAGCTCTAAAGTTTAGTTTTGCATAAAGCTAGTTTTTCCCTATCAAAAATAATTGTTCTACTTCTACAAATATCATAAGTCTGAGATGATGCCCATCTCAATCATTCCAAAAAAATTTACCCAGTTGATTAGTTAAGAGTGATGAGATCTCCCTACATTTCCACTACTAAAAGCTCAAGTTGTCCATGAGTGGGGACATGGCTAATCGATTAGATTTTAACCCTGCAGAGGTTGTGCACTTTTCCCCACAAGACTTGACCACATCCTTGATCGGAAGATCGAGACATAGTCTTTCGAAAGCATTTTCCCTAACCCACGGATAGGCCGGTACACCTACATCATCTACATTTGCTAGCCTATCCCGGAAGAGGTCACACCATCTACTCAACTAAGCCAGAGCCCATATTGGCTTGCGGCTGCACATGAAAGCTTATAGACATGAAAATAAGGTTGATCCCTTTGAGCCTGGGTGGACAAACCACTAGTGTGCACTCCCATGGATTCCCATGAATGCTCCCACCGTACTTTGCCACCATACAAACCAATTTCCACCCAGGTAGTTCATTAAAGTTGGTCCTAGTTATTACTTTGTCACTCACATCTCAAGGTGATAACACTCCCCAATCGACGTCTACTTTGGCGAAGCATTGTAACATAACACGGCGGAGACAAAGTTCGTACGGTTCATACCTACCTCAAATGAACTACTGGGTGATAGTAAAACCAACAAGTATAAACTCCTACCATGCAATCCTACATCAAAGGACTATGTGTATAAAACTTGCCTTCGTGCTGTGAGTGAAGTTCTAGGAAGTGGTAGTATTCTGCTTCGCACTCCGGACAATCTATCGCAAAAGTAAATAAACACACATAAACTAGCATTCATACAATTCAAAGAAAGCATGCAACAAAATATTTGCAAAAGCCAAATAAAATCCGAAAATTTTCAAAGTATAAATAGTGTTCAAAATTCATGACGTGCACTAGTGTTCCTACAAGGAATTCTAATAAAATTATGATAAACAAAAAAATAATTGTGTAGAATATATAGAGGCAAAATTTCATGGCAAAGGATTTAGTTCGTGTGACGTGGTGCAAAAAAATCACTTCAAACGGGTATACCATTTGGAGGATATGGCCTAATGAAATTTAAATTCAAATCTGAAATAATTTCAAATTTGAACTTGCAAAAGTTTGCAATGATGGATTCTTTGGTTAGGGCTATTCGAGACAAAAATTTAGCTGTTGGTTTCATCTCGTTTCGATCTACGGTTAAAAAGTTAAGGCCGTTTGAAGTTTTCAAACAAATCTGAAAAAAACTGCTATAATAGCGTTTTCTGAAAACACTATATTGTGAACGTTCGCGGCTAGAGCGTCATCTGGTCGGCTCTGATTTATTGGATGCGTTCGCGCGACGGCTACGCGGTGAACCTTCGTGAATTAAGTAAAACCACCTGGTTTGGCTAAACTAAAAGAAAACCCGATGTTCGTCTTAATATAAACCGCATGGTTTAAATCAAATAAAAAACCAATCTAACCTACTGGTTTGGTGTAGAAAATAAAAACCATCCTAAACTATGTTACGTACGAACAAAGGAGGGTCGAGACTTACAGAGATGAGCTCTCCGTCGAGCAGGGAATCTGCATCGGCGGGACCGGCGGCTCGAGTGAACTCTGGCGTAGACAAGGTGGTCGGGGAGGTGCAGCTCGTTGGGGGCTTCTGCGCGGTGTTGGCGGCGGTCGGCGGCGACAACTGGATGGAGCTAGGCGAGCTCCTATACTCCGGCGAACTCCGGCGATGCAGGTCGGATGGGAAGCTGCTCCGATGAGGCCTTGGAGACAAAATATGCCAGGGAGATGCGGAATACTAAGGGGATCCGATTTCATGAAGAAAAAGGGGTCATGGGGGTTCACCAGCGTCGTATTCCTCCGGTGAACGGACTCCGGACAGCGAGATGCGGATGGACGAGGCGACGGCTACGAGCAGCGAGAGGTGGAGCAGATCGGCTGAATGGAACGAGGAGATCGATGGCCTTTTATAGACGCGACTAGAGGTGCTGCGGAGATGCGGATAGGCTCTATCCCGAGAGCCTCGCACGGCCGGTGCGGGAGCTGTGAGCACTGGGTTATCCAGCGGGTGCTGCGTAGGAGGTTGAAGACAATGGGGTCTGGCCCCACCTGACAGGCGTGTGAGAGAGGGACGTGGCGAGAGAGAGAGAGATTGTGGGAAGGGAAGGGGAGCGAGCGAGCATTGGGAGGGCTCGAGCGATCGGCCTGGCTGGGTCAGCCGGCCTGGTTGGGCCAAGCGTGCGTGTGTGTGTTTTTTGAAACAGAAACGTTTTGTTTTTTTGTTTTTTAAACATCCATCACCGGAAGATAAAACAATTTTTTTAATCATAATCTATTATATAGAGTATAGTGAACATTTTGTTCTGCTCAAATAACTCAGAAAAAATATTCTTCATGCAATAATCTAACTCGGGAAAGAAAGAAAAATTCAATGCAACTTTAAAGCACCAAAATTTATTCTAGTATTTTTCCCACCCATTATATTTTGTGGAAGTCATATTATCCTCTCTCCATTATTTTATGTGAGTGGAAAAACTTGAACATCATAAACTCCAAATGCAATAAAGATATGATATGCAATATGATGATCCTATTAACATCCTAATTTAATAAAATTGGGATGTTACAACAGGCGCCTGAATGCCCATAAATCTTGACAAAGAGCAAGTCGGCGTCCACCAACTTGAAGCGGAGGACATGCCCACCCGTCAAGTTGCGGGCATGTGTGAAGGTCTTCCACCGAGGCCTGAGAAGCATGATGCGACACTCAGGAAACTTGACGTCCACTCGCACGGCGACGTTACAGGAACCATGCGCCCGCAACCAAAATGCATGCGGCTTATCAACCTCCACCACCCTAGTGAAAGGGCGAGGGAGGCGTAGGCGGCTTCGAGGAGGACCATGCAATTTGATGACGAACTCCAGCGTCATCCCCTCCACAAGGGGCGGGTCTAAGGGCGGATGAGGAAGAGAGGCAGCACTCCGTCTTCCCCGACCATGGGCCCCCCGTGGACCTCGTCCCGTCCTGGTGCCTCCGCCACGCACACTAGAACCACCCTCCATCTCTATGGCCGAAGGGTGGCATGATCTCAACGGCAGGCCCTCGCCGTCGTGGTGGAAGCCAGAGGACGCCCTCGTCCCCTAGGCATGCTGGCAGCGAGCGCAGCTCAAGGCAAAGAACTAAAGAAGCGAGCTCCATGGATTCATACTCAAGGAGGAGGAAAGGGTGGATGAGTATCGCCTCTCAAGACCTCCCAATTTATAGGGAGGGCGTGGTGGCTGGCTCTCCCCCGCTCCAAGTGTCGCCGCCCATCTCCACCATCCCACTACCCGCGATCATGGGAGAAACAGGTAACCGCCCCATTGCCCCAATCCTTGGTGCTGCCGTTTCTGACACAACCCGAGCTTTAAGTCACGCGCACCCGATGGTAACTCCTCATTGTGCATGCGGCGCGCGTGGCGGAAACGGCTTAAAGAAGTGGGTCAGTGCTGGCTTGTAAATTGGCAGTTACTCCCTCACATTGAGTGCTTGTGCATGAACTTTGGGCGTGGCCCAACAGTGCTTGGCGAGCATGTGTAGGCCAAACCCGAGGGCTCTTGTCCATGCTCTAGGATAGGGGTACCCAGTGCCCGTGACATATGCATAGTCGGTAGCAATAAAACCCTTCAAGCACTGAGCCAACCCGACAATGATCAAGGCAGACTCCAACAAGCCCGACGAGGCAGCCCAAACATGGGATGTTGCACGCCAAGCGCACCACCAGCGCTTGCCGAGGATCCGGATGTGCGGCCCTTCCTGAAGACCCAGCAAGGCATCCCCCGGCAGGCGCAAACCAATCTGTCATCGCTCCACATCATCGCAAGGCCAGTCACTTGTCGATGCGGTGTCGAGCCCCCAGGTGTCTAAGAGGCTCTCGCTAAGCACGTGGTGACACGTCAAAAGACAAATTATGCCTCCTTGATACACGTCCATAGATGTGTTGATCCGAGGCGCGATAGTTAGCTAGAGCGGTGGTATAAGCTTGCCGGGGATGCGCCCCTGTACGCCACCTAGACTAGCAATGATGGTATTTTGTCTCTAATGCCAGAGTTAGGTATGATAAGCTCTTCTAGCTACCTAGTCATCATACAATGCATGTTTTGCCTCCGTGATTTCCCCTTGTGCTATAAAAGGAGGCCCAAGGCAATCCGGCTCGGCATTCATACTTTTGAACACTTGTACATGCGTAGTGACTCCCCCAAAGGCAACCCTTGTTGGCTGGAGTGTTCACGTTCTTCGTGTTCCTCTGATCAATCCACCCACAAAGTAGGAGTTGGGTTTTACGCTTCATAGTGGCTGGAACCTGGGTAAATCTCCGTGTCATCTCACTGTCTCTGCTCTTTGTGCTTACGTCCATGCCTCCCGCCAAACCACAAAGGGGCCGATGGCCCCATAGGTGACCGTCTGCATCTAGCCCAGACAAAAGTCAAAGATGCCTTGAAGTCGCTTGGCGAAGATGCCAAGGTACGTTCTGAAGTCATCGAGCGGTGGTTGTTGTTGAGCTCGTGACCTTCACACTTTTTGTTTGTTGGACGCCTTGATGTTGGTGTCATTATTTCTTCATGTCATTGATGGTGTCGACGTCGGTATGATCTTGCCGGAGATGGTAGTTCGGGAGCATGTGCGCTTTAGAATCTTCTCGAAGATGATGGAGACGTCTTGCAGTTCTTGATGAGGACCTTGAGCTCCTCCATTTGAGCATCTATCTTGGGGTCAATGAATTTCTTCATGGCATCCAACTTGTCGTCGTGGTGGTAGACCAAAGTAGATGTGACGTCCCTATCCATGGAAGCACTCGAGAAGGTGTGAGAACGAGATGGAATGAACATACCAAAGTTAACTCTTTCCGAACATGTAGATGGATCTCAAAAGACCACAATGTATGTAAGGAAAAGAGTGCACTTGGTGAAAAACCTTGTCCAATTCTCACAATCTACACAAATGTCTTATAGTAGAGCTCGGTGGGGTTAGTGGCACAAAAATCAAGCAAAATGAAATCCAAGATATTGTAAATATTTAAACTAATCCGATGGACTGAAAATGAAAGCAAGTGATCACAAATATAGAGGAGGGCAATAGAGAAACACACGCAGTGGGATATTGGGGCTTCTGCAACTATAGGGATGAGGAAAGGTCGTGTTGCAGAAACACAAGGAAAGACGCTAGCTTATTGCATGTCTGGGTATGATTCACCACTTGGCACTAATCCTATTCACGCAAGCAACACATCCTCATGCACAAGTATCTCTTTTCATGCTTAGCTCTGTTTGCTTATAAGCTTATGGTCTTTCTTTCTTGCTTAGAAGCTTTTTTTGTATTTTCTTTCATTCCACTATTCTTATTGAGCCTCAACCAACTATATGAGACAAGTATCACAATATATGCACGGGAGCAAGCAATTGCACTATATGATATTTAAAATGATGCAACAATATGATATTATATCACTATGGTGCGCGAGTTTTCACGAAGGCCGACAATACTTGGATAGATAGTCTCAATAGGTATGAAGTGAGTCACAAAGATGATGGGGCTATCAAGATGTAACGGCAAGGAAAGAAAAGTATATGACAGAATAGATACCTTTGTCACACTTAACCTTTCACGAAGTTGGGAGTAACCGGCTTTGCTTCCAGTTGAAGATGGTCTCAAAGGATGAATGGTCGATGTCGATGTCGGGACCCCGATCCTAAGCCATAAGAATCCAGCCTATAAAAGATCACATCCCTTTGCGGTCTCACTCACGGTTATCTCCACGGCTGCCACCTTACCTAGGCCGGGACCGATTGCGTCTTTTGACTCACGTATCTGAATGTGTCGCTAGCATTCAAATGTCAAAGAACCCGGGACGACATGACTAGTCGTTGAACCCAAGTGGCACATCCGTACAGGGACGGGCATACGTAACCCAGCAATGCAGGTGTCGATCTCTAACGTGTGTAGACAAGTCATAGCAAGCTACAAGGACTCCATTACGCCGTGGGACATAAATGTCATCACTACACGTAGACGAGTCGTGGCAGGCTATAGGGACTCCATTACACTACGAGACATTTCCCCGAAGGGACAGACACTACAGCAAAGAAGGATACATGTCAACCAATCATTGTGTCCGGAGCAGTAGCAAGCTACTAAGGCTTGGTGGAAGCACAAATAGGTAGTTCCCCGTAAAGAGTACTACTAAAGGCACACAACTAGGTGTCGAATCCCATACATACCGTTGCATGTCACACGTACGCATGACATGCCCGATATGCATAGATACAACTATGGCATCACAACATAACCATACAACATTACAACATTTATTTAGAAGGCTCCGAAGAGCCAATACAATAAGATGTTACAAACAGGGGGTCACAAGACCCAACATTGAGAGCATTCAAAAAAGCAAGCGGAAGTTAAACATGTCTAGGTACAGACATCTACAAAAGTGGCTGGAGGAGCCTCAAAAGCTACAACGAACCTACCAAAGGAACCAGACCACTATCTGGGATTCCCAAGCTAATCCGGTCAACATCGAACTTCACGTTGTAACGATCACTAATAAGACTGATGTCTCCTCTGCAAAACATAAATAAAGAAAACGTGAGTACAAAGGTACTCAGCAAGACTTACATCAGAACTATCTACATATGCATCAGTATCAATGAAGGGGGTTTTGTAGTTTATTGCAGCAAGCCAGCTTTGACTCTTGGCTAACCTATGCTACGACTACAAGTAGTATCATTGAGGTGGAATAACGCACACGAGTCCACATATTCTCCAATCAATACACCACTATGGATCCACTTCCATCTCCCTACGAGAAGGCCATCCATAGCACTCACGCTTATCTTGTGTATTTTAGAGTACCCACTTCAACTTATCTGTGAACCACATAAGTTCTCCAAGTAGTCCATATCCGAGGACGAGGCTATTTGAATAGATTCGTAATCCTGCAGGGGTGTACTTATTCACACATGCTCCTGCCACTTATCGCTATGTGCACATAAAACAGATGGTGATGAGGTTTCAAAATAGCAAGGAGTTAATTGCCATAATACCATTACGGGGCACCTTAGGGGAGGTGACTCGTAGGATTATCCCTTAAGTGGCAAAAAGAATTACTTTTGATACAGAGATCATTGAAACTCTTCATACCAGCCTAAGGCAAATCACAACGATCATTTGAAGGAATTCGAAAGAATGGCATACTCAGATTGGAGTGGAAACTGGGGTTATAAAATAACTCGGCAATGGGAGGCACATTCCAATTAATACCGAGGGTATAACCCAGTGTCTGAGCATGCTCTCAAGAACTTGAGCATCTCCATATTCATCAAAGTTTTACCAACATATGTGCCAAGGATCCTGGAAACACCTCGAACCACCATGATGAACGATGATGGAGGATGCAGATGCAAAGGAAGACAACACTTTCTCAGATTTCACCTGGCTAGGCCAAGGGAGCGAAATCTGGATGATCGACCGACAGACGTTTAGCATGCTGCTTCTAATGTTCTCCTTGATGTACTAGTGTAACCCCAATTGTAGGTCAGGTTTGCTATCTAGAACATCAAGTAAAAAAGGTCAGACTTCGGGATCTCAAGGGGTCCATGAAGAATAACTTCTAGAGCAAGTCATACAAAACCTCATGGGGAGGTGGCCAAGTTGCTAAAACAAGATAATATAATAGTAGGCCTTCCGGATAGGTATGATAGCCACAACATCCCTTTGTCGGGTTACAGAGAGACCAATATTATAATTCTTGGGGAAACATCCCAGCCATCATATCTGCCCGAGATTCAGATCTGGTTGGTGTCAGGATAGTCCAGACTCAGCATGTCTGAAAGTGAAAGGTTGCAATACAAATCGAAGAGATGACGTTGCGAGCTTCTCGGGAAATGAATTGCAGAAGCCAACTCCAAAACATGAGCTAGATTGCAACACCCACATGAACACGGTGTCCAAGACAATTGTGGTCATATGAAGAGCTTACAACAAAACACTACCGAGTTCTGGATGGAACCATCATTGGAGGTAGCAAAGTCCGATGCAATTCCGTCTGGGCCCTTCAGGAGTAACTCTTAACTTCTTCTCCTTAACAAGACAAACAGTGGCTTGATGTGCTAGGAAATTCATACGGAATGGAGGTAGCGAGCCTATCACGCCATAGACTACTTCGCACATGCATGATTGACTTGGGATGATTTCAAAGGAAGCAAAATGAACTTTCTCGAATTCATGGTGACAACTTACATCAACTGCACGTCAACTGAGAGGGAGTCACTTCTTACACCTAACATATATTTCATGAACGGAACATGAAGATATGCCTACAAGTTTCCAACAACAACTTAATGTCCATCATGAGTCATGGAATAGATGAGAATGTTGCCGATGAGCTCAACAACAATTCATCGAGGTATCCAAGTGGATGGAATTCCACAGCTATGAGAACAAGGTGGTAGCATTGGTCAGACCAAAAGATATAACCGTGTATGCTCGAGGATACCTCCACGAGTAAGAAGAACATTAGGAAAATCCTTGGTTCTGGTTTTGATTTGACGATAGCCCATACCTCAAATCAAAGGTTGAACAAGACAATAGGTGCAATAATTGATCACAAAGATTAATTGATGAAGATATCATCTTTCTTCGACACCCAAACAAGATATCCCTTTGGAAATAACTAAGTCAGGCAAAGCTTTTATCTACCAACTCTCCAAGTTGTTGTTTAGCTTAACCAACTAGTTCAGGGGTATCCAACATAGATTCTTGGAGAAAGGTGGTTTATAGGAAAAACCATCTTGATCACAACTTATCATAACGGTCAAGGAACACCTTGGTAATACTTTCGAGAAGATATTCGGAAAATCACGATCCACCGGTATGTTATCAAGCTCGAGAGCAGTCTTTCTTTTCAAGGCAAGATGATATGATCAACAGAGCGAAGGATTGCCACAATCCTAACTCATTGACTGAAAAGTGCACCATGGAAAATGTACTAGGTAACATGATCATTATTAGTATGACAATTCAATAACCAACACACCAAGAATGAAGTTATTGTCCATTAACTACCAGACAACAAAGTTGCTAGGAGTATTGAGTACACACATCATGATACACTTGTCGGTATTCTGGTTTCAACAACACAGAGATCGGGGAATGAATGATGATGGCTAGAAGTATCACTTCATCAAGATTTCATAAGAGGGAGTGTAGTTCTCATGATAATCTTGACATTAAGAGGGTAATACCTCAAGGTAGAACAGAGCAAAAGCTGGATTGGCATTTTGATCTGCGGATTACAACTGCTTTGACCCAATCCGAGAAATGGATGAGGTACGGGAGTTTGCTTCTCCTAGTCATTCTAGAATAGAATGGCTTGACAGACCACGAGAATAGTCGACATCGATAACACAATGCATGACATACACTTGACTATCCATTGATAGATAAAGGTCGGAATACAATTGAAGAAGGGCAACTCAAGAGCACCTGATTTTCCTGAGGTTTAGATACATGGATTGAATATGTCAAACAGAGTTCAACATGTCTCTTCCCGATAATCCATGCAGAATGAGGGATTGGCAGAGTCACAACTATGGAATGGAGAACTCATCAAGAACACTCTTGTTGTGATATTAAGATCACAAAGAACTTCTTCCGTAGTTGATTCATGGTATTGGAAGAATGATATACCACAAACCTTGAGGACTATAACAAGGTTACTAAGCATGCTAAGGGAACGAGCAAATTCTATCAACAGAAGTGAGGGGAATGATTCTTGGGTTCAAGAACCCAGATATAGAATACCTATTGACTAAGTAGCATCACAACATGCTTTTGATGATGATGGCTAGAATTGTCACACTGGGAACAGAAGACACAACTAAATTGTTAGGTGGTTCACTGAAACAACATGGTTTCCAAAACACCTTCATCAAACACGTCGAGGTAATGGAGTACCCCAACACCATAATTAGTGTGCTTTGTCTGGCCTGAAAGACATTGACTCAAGATGAAAGAGTTTTGCAATTGCATCAGATAATTTAGAAACCTTGGATAACTCGGACAGCATAACGGCTGTACGGGCATGAAATATGAGGCAACCTGCACGAGAAAACTGACAACATGACAATGAATTCTTATAGAGGCATCGATCCAGAAAGACAACATCTTTCCTATAGGTCTCCAGCATCATAACTCGTCATCCTAATAGATAGATGAGAATGTATAGTTCTTAATCCCCATAGAAAAGAACAGGGTGACTCAGAATCAGAATGACACAAGGAAAGGAGTAAAGAGAGCCTTACGTTCCCTTCCACAATCAATTCCCTTATATAACTAAAGCAGTTCTAGACTCAACATCGACCAGTTTGGCTTGATAATCCTACATGAAGTCAATCTCTGATACCAAAGCTGTCGGGACCCCGATCCTAAGCCATAAGAATGTAGCCTGTAACACATCCCATCCCTTTGCGGTCTCACGCACAGTTATCTCCACGGCTGCCACCTTACCTAGGCCGGGACCGTTTGCATCTTTTGACTCACGTATGTGAATGTGTCGCTAGCATTCAAATGTCAAAGAACCTGGGCCGACATGACTAGTCATAGAACCCAAGTGGCACATCCGTACAGGGATGGGCATACGTAACCCAGCAATGCAGGTGTCGATCTCTAGCGTGTGTAGACGAGTCATAGCAAGCTACAAGGACTCCATTACGTCGTGGGACATAAATGTCATCACTGTACATAGACGAGTCATAGCAGGCTACAGGGACTCCATTACACTGCAAGACATTTTCTCGAAGGGACAGACACAGCAGCAAAGAAGGATACATGCCGGTCAATCAATGTGTTCGGAGCAGTAGCAAGCTACCAAGGCTCGATGGAAGCACAAAGAGGCAGTTCCCCGTAAAGAGTACTACTAAAGGCACACAACTAGGTGTCGAATCCCATACATACCATTGCACGTCACACGTACCACAACATGCCCGATATGCACAGATACAACTATGGCATCACAACATAACCATACAACATTACAACATTTATTTAGAAGGCTCCGAAGAGCCAATACAATAAGATGTTACAAACAGGGGGTCACAAGACCCAACCTTTAGAGCATTCAAAAAAGCAAGCGGAAGTTAAACATGTCTGGGTACAAACATCTACAAAAGTGGCTGGAGGAGCCTGAAAAGCTACAACGACCCTACCAAAGGAACCAAACCACTATCTGGGATTCCCAAGCTAATCCGGTCAACATCGAACTTCACATTGTAACGATCACTAATAAGACTGATGTCTCCTTTACAAAACATAAATAAAGAAAACGTGAGTACAAAGGTACTCAGCAAGACTTACATCAGAACTATCTACATATGCATCAGTATCAATGAAGGGGGTTTTGTAGTTTATTGCAGCAAGCCAGCTTTGACTCTTGGCTAACCTATGCTACGACTACAAGTAGTATCATTGAGGTGGAATAACGCACACGAGTCCACATATTCTCCAATCAATACACCACTATGGATCCACTTCCGTCTCCCTACGAGAAGGCCATCCATAGCACTCACGCTTATCTTGTGTATTTTAGAGTACCCACTTCAACTTATCTGTGAACCACATAAGTTCTCCAAGTAGTCCATATCCGAGGACGCGGCTATTTGAATAGATTCGTAATCCTGTAGGGGTGTACTTATTCACACATGCTCCTGCCACTTATCGCTATGTGCACATAAAAGGCACCTCGGCAACCTTCAAGCGAAAGCCCAGCGAGGGAGTCGGCCACGACCTTCAATCAGACAAGACCCTAGTCTAGGTTTATCGCCTATTCGAGACTGAACCCGCATGGAAGTCCGACCGAAGTTTCCGCTATGGCCTCAAACGATGTGCGCAGGGTTCCCAAGCCCACCGTTCGGGTGCCACTTGGTACACCATGCCACTGTGCCTATACCACATCATAGTCCATCCCGTCGGGCAGCGCTATGCACGGCCGCCAACACTTTTCCTACGAACACCAGAAACTAGTTACAACTCCTAGAAAGAGGTCTAGGCTATTAATAAGTCGAGTGGGGTCATATTTTAGGGCCCAATGTGTGGTAGTAACTGTCTTGGATCACAAACACTGAACTCAGTTCTTAAGGTCGGTCCCAATGAGACAACCCGCCATGTACTCCTACATGGCCCCTCATCGCTACCTTTACCAAATTGTGTTCACACACTTAGCTCTCACATAGTAGGACATGAACACTTCCATTCTGATTCATCGCCTAGATGGATCAGACCTGACCCAACACGACTCTAGGCATAGCAGGCACAGTAAGCAAGCATTGATGAGTAAGCACAACAAGGCTCAAGCAGTTGCTACTCATGCTAAGTGGTTTCAACTATTTACTATGGCAAAGACAGGTCATGCAAAGGAATGGGTTCAACTACCCAGAACATGTAATAGTTGAATCGTTGTTGTCCTAATGCGATAAAAGAGAGCAGGAGCGAGAGAGTGGGTTCATATCAATATGCTCAAGGGGGTTTGATTGCCTGACAGTCCTGAAGATATACTTCTCTTCATTAGTGTCAACGTTCACATCGTCAGAACCATCGTCTACCGAGAACTCACGCTTATTAATTTAAATACCAGAAAATCTTTAATGCGTCAGCATTGCGTCATGGTGATGTCTGCAGGTCAACAGGGTCGGTCCAGATCAAACCTGACCAGTGGGACCCCCATGTCAGTGACTTTGACTCTAAATAGAGTTAAATTAAGTCTTGAACTTAATTTGTAGGACTGGTCCCAACTATCAGTGAGTGTTTAAGGTTAATTAAATAAGTTAATTTTAACTTAACTCCGAATTAACTAGGGGCTGGCCCCACCTGCGTGTGACCCAAGGTAGGTCAAATCTAGCCGGCGAGGCCAAGCGCGGCGGAGGTTCTCGGAAATGGGCTACAGGCCATGGTTTTGGGCGCGGTTTGGCTCTACAGAAAGCACGCGCTCGCACACATCTAGTGCAGCAAGCGGCAGCAGCTGGGGTGCACTACAACGATGGAGGCGACAGCGTCCGCGGTGGCCGGAGGTTTCGGGTTTGGTGGAATCGGGTTAGAGCACGGAACAGCCATGGGGAAGGGGGAGAGGGAGAGGCTCACGACGGTTCGCTTGGTGCAGCCGGCAAGCTCGGGGGCCGTCAGGACAGAGCGAATCGACGGTGGCGGTCGACGAAGCCAGAGGATGGGTCTGGAGGAAGAGGAAGCAGAGGGGTAGGGAGAATGAGCTTCGGGGGAGAGAGGGAGCTCCACACGTCTCCTCGGCAGGCTAGAGGGCGCGGAAGTCATGGGACAGCGCGAAGCAGGAGGTGGCCGCACCTCCTGTGCGTGCGCCATGCCCTCGTCCTCCTGGTAGAGGAGGAAGATGACCTCCTCACCCCTGTGATGGGCCTCTTCTCACTAGGTAAAGCCTAGGTAACTATTTCCCCTTTTTCTTGTTTTTCTATTTTTTTCATTTTGTTTTGATTTGATTTCAACATCTAACAATTTTATAAACCATTCTAAAAATATTTATGTGGTCTGTTAGAATATATACAGAACCACTTACCATTTTTCAGAATTGTTGGATCAATATTTCTATAATTAGTAAATATAATCCAATGCTAATAATTGTTTGATTGATTCATAAGCCCAATATAAAATGTTTCTATGATTCTAAAAATATTGGTTTAGGTTTCCCCTCTTGCCAATATTTTCACAAAAGAACAGGAACATTTTCTTGGAGTTATTTGAGGAAATTTTATGTTGGTCATTTTCAGAACTTTGCTGTTTTATTATATTTTCCAAAATGTTTGTGAAAATATAGTTCACCCCTGGCATGTTGTTGCCAACATTTATCAGAGAGGGGGGGAATTTTTTGAGAGCATTTTGAATCATTGAAAATTCAATTGTTGGAATTTTGTTTATTCGACGAGGTGGTAGGGTTTGACATCCCCATTTCAAATTCAGTTGAGTTTAAACATGATGACATGAAGCACATGCTGATGTTGATGCAAACAATTTCAAGCATATTCTAGGGTTGTGACAGTCGATGTCGAACGTCGGTGGTCGATGTAGATGATGGACTGATGCAAGTCGTCGGTGGTCGATGATGAACTAACCATCCTTAAGTATCCGAAACACCTTAGGATACTCAAATCACAACTCAAGCAACCACAAATCCAATGGGAACCAAAATGGGTTAGGTTGTGGAAGTATATGGGTAATTATGCGGATGATATGGTGGAGGGACTAGGCAAACATGCCAAAATTTGAAATATATTATGTTGTCAAATGATTGTGGGACTCATTTTTTGGGATGGTGGATGTCAAATGGTAGAAAATGAGCTAAAACGTCGAAATCGAAGTCCGGATAAATTAGTTATGGCCGAAACAAAATTCCAGCTGAGTCGGTTTCTACAGGTGTTGGACGTCCGAGAAGTGACGGATGTGTGGAGGCCGGACATCCGGAAGGTCCGAAAATTCGACATTTTGGTGTTGTTTACGTGTTCCGGACGTCGAGAAATGGTCGGACGTCCGGTGCTTCGGACGGGTCCGGACGTCCGATGGGTTTGGGTTAGCTTGAGATTTCAGATCCTAAACACGATTTTGGGCGAAAATTGATGATTTTGAGCTCTAAATTGAAGGGGGAAAGAAAAATTGGAGCTAGCGAACGCCAAGGTAGGTAGATCCACTTGCCAAATACTAGATCCATGGATAGGAATCAACAAAAAATCACAAGAAAGAACAAAATGCTTAAAAAATTGGGGCTATTTTTTGGGAATTTTTTCTAAATTGGGGAGAAAAACTAGAACTAGTGGCTAGAACATGGGGGTAGGGCTCCAAATTAGTGGCAACGTGGCTCTTGATACCAATATGATATGGGGCAAACCCGAGGGTGGCCTGATCTTCACAAATTGGAGGTGGATTTGAGGAAGAAGACGAAGAACACGACGGATAAACATGGAGAAATCAAAGGGGAAAACACTATTGGACCAGGTCCACACCAAGTACTCCTCCAATCACAAGCAATACATGAGGTGCATCAAGATCCAAGAAAAACAATGGAAATAAGGATACACGGGTAGTTCATCCAAATCTCTAGGGGAGATGGGCCTTCAAATCCGTAGAAGGATCTTCCCTCGAAAGGGGTCTTGACATCCTCTAGGGATCTTCTCCAGTGGAGCCCTCGGTCTCATGAGAGAAGTAGAGGAAGGAGCAAAGCTTATCTAAGAATGAGTTGTCACTTTGCTAACCCTTGAAAGGAGCTGGGGGAAGAGTATATATAGTCTTACCAAAGGCCGCGGCTGCGCACAAGCGGTGTCGGACGTCCCACGGCTCACGAAGGACCGGACATCCAGAGGGCGTCGAACGTCCGTGGCTAGGTGGTCCGGAGGTCTTCGAATTTCCATCCGATCAGTGTGGTGGAGGTGGCATCTGGATTTCCGGAGGCTGTCGATCGTCCAAGCACTAGAGGTTGTCGAATGTCTAGAAGGCGTTGGTCGTCCGGACGCTGTAGAGTGTCGGGTGTCCGATGGCTTTCGGTCGTCTCGCTCTTATAGACTTCTTCATCTCCGTCTTATTCCGTCTCCGCTTCCAGGCTTCCCTCGCGGATGATGTAGGTCTACACTTGCGCTCACACTACTCCTTGTCATCTGTGATGCTCTGACAATACCTATGCATGCACACAGGTGGAGTGTCAAGTAGTATATCATCCTCGAAGGGGTCAAGTGAACACATGTAAAGTAGAAGATTGACCTTTATGTAGATGGAGTAGACATCGCATGTGTCACTTGCCAAATGGACTCTTGTCATGGTGATGTCGGTAGGATGCTCCGCATCAGTTGGTTAACAAAGACTTCTTCCTCAATCTCCCCATTTAGAACTTCACTTTTAATGTACATTTGGTAAAGTGTGATGTCATGGTAATTGGCATAAGCAAATCATATACGAATAGCTTCAGGTCTAGCAACGGGGGCATTGGTCTCACCGTAGTCCATACCTTTGACTTGCATGTAGCCTTGAGCCACGAGACGTGCCTTACTGCGTACGAGTTGCCCGTCTTCGTCTTGCTTGTTACTAAACACCCATTTTGTACCAATGATGTTTTGCTCGTCTTTGGGCTTCTCTACTAGTGTCCACACTTTGTTCCTCTCGAACTTGTGTAGCTCTTCATGCTTAGCATCCACCCAATCCGGGTCTTCAAGCGCTTCTTCCACCTTCAAAGGCTCAATACTAGAGATGAATGAGTAATGCTAACAAAAATAGCTAAGAGAGCTTTAGAGCGAATAATTCTCCCGGTTAGAATGTCACCAAAGATTTTCTCTAAGGGATGATTCTTGTTCACTCTTGCTGAACTCGAGGTAGCTTTTGCTTGTTGGACAGTGGAGCTTCCTCATCATCATCTTCATCTTCATTTCGGTTGTTGAAGGTGTCATATTTTTGAGGTGGTGGTGGTGAAAGAGGTTGAGGTGGATCATCATGATGGACTTCTTCCTCCTCTTCATACTATCGTGTACCGCTTGTCAATGCCTCCATGTCGTGTTGAGGTTCACCTTGACGCGAAGTAGGAGCTTCCACTTGGGTTGATGAAGTACTTTCATTCACTGCCATGGGACAAATCTTCCCGATGGAAAAGTCTTGAATGGCTTTCAAAGGTTCCCTATCTCCGGCGAATAGCTCATCAAGTTGTTTCCATGGCTTCTGCCCAGAAATGTTTTGGCGTCTTGTATTCGTCAAGCATTGTTCTGGCCATCTCTATGAGAGTCGGATTCTTCCTCTCAACAACTCCATTTTGTTGAGGCGTGTAAATAGTCGAGAACTCATGTGAGATACCTTATTCGTCAAGAAATATGTCCACATTGGTGTTCTTGAACTCTAACCCGTTGTTGCTCCGAACTTTCTTGATCTTCACTTCAAATTGGTTTTGCGCTTTGCAAGCGAAGTTCTTGAAGATCTTTTGCACCTATGAATTACCATCAAGAAAGAATACCCATGTAAATCTAAAAAATCATCAACTATAACTAGACCAAAGGAATTTCCACCGAGGCAATTGTAAGCATTGGGACCAAAGAGATCCATATGAAGCAACTCGAGTGGTCTCCTAGTAGTCATGATATTCTTTACGGGATGACTTTCGTCCACTTGTTTTCTAGCTTGACAAGCACTACAAAGTGTAAGTGCATCTAGTGCCCCATAGTAATTTTGGTGTATTGAAGACCTATAGGTTAAGTGACTCATGTGTTTGTAAGTGTACATAGGCTCTAAGTCGCTGAGGAGTTTGATATATTTGGAGATTATAGACCCCTAAAAATGAATGTCTTCAACTCAAGATTTTGATGAAGACTTTGCTGAAGACTTTGGCATTTCCTAAAGACTTTGAAAATGAAGAAGTTGGTGTGACCTTGAAGATATGAATGGGGACTATGAATGTGGGGACCCCGACTCATAAGTTGTGATCACCGAATGCACGTGTACAGTGATCCCAGAGATCAATGCTCACTGAACACACAGAAGCTGAATAACAAGAGTCTTACATCCACATTTAGAGTCTTACACAAATAAAGACCATGGAGGTCTAGTCTTACATAGATAGGGATACAAGGGCCAAACACTTAAATAGAATAAGCTGCAGAAATCTTTATCGAAAGTGTGAACCCATGCCATCTGCCTTAAACTTATAAGCATTCTGACTAGGAAGCGTCCTAGTTCACATGTTCGTCACCAACAAACTCTTCAACATACTCATGTTCTTACATGCATGGCCAATTAAATAACCAGTGGCAAGCCAATGAGTACTTTGGATGTACTCGCAAGCAACCCAAGTTGTGGAACAAGGTAACAATGATGCATGATATAGCACTAAGTAGGTAATTTTGCGGAAAGCTAATTTTGAATGCAATGACATGATCAAATAACTAGGTAAGCATGCATCAACAATTGGCAGATATCCATATGAACAAATTACAGATATCATCATAGGCAGGGGTGAACATCTCGTATTCATTCAGCACATCAAGTGTTCATACTTGTCTCAAGTACCATCCTTTTGTCATCCGCACACACTCACACCAAGTTTATGAAAACATCCGGACGTAGTTTAAGAAGGACCTCCAACTGTCGATGACCACGGACATGGCTATTCGAATAGTTTTACACACTGTAGAGGTTGCACACTTTACCCACAAGACTCGGGGAACTTTCGTGTCATCCACGACTCGCGGTATATCACATACGCGAGGTAAGCACCAGAACAATGCCTTTCCCCTGGCGATAACAAACAAAGAGTCCACTCGATTGGTACCCAGCCCACATGATGTACATCACTCGTATCATCCATGCAGGGACCAAAAGTGTGCCCGGTGCCTGTGAAGACAGCGCATGATCGTCCATACCGGCATGACCCCATATCAAGAGTGACCACGCCACTCTCTCCACTAGTAATGTGGGCTCCTTGTCAGTACCCACCAAGGTAATCAACAAAGCCCCGTCCCATAAGGGGTATTGTGGTTGCGCATGTAAGGTTGGGACAGTCAGCAGATCTTAAAACTCTCCGCTTTCGAAAACACATTGTCAACTTGTTCCGATACACCACTTCTTTCTCAAGTGGTCACCCAACTCATCATTATCTCCCTCGGGCATTAGTGGCAACCGACGGGTTTTTGGAAAAGTCTTTGAAATCATCTCTTTCTTTCCATCACTATGCATAAATCCCAAACCCACTTGCGTAGCATCTACTAGCATCTTATCTACACCCACCAGCATAACCCTCATAAGGTGGTAGGGTCATGCACGATGCAAGTGTCAACGGTAAGAGTATCGGAGGCAACCCACCGAAGGGGGAACACCACATCATGATCAATCATCAAAACAACAAGTGCTATATGTCATGCATGAAAAAGTTTCTTAACATGGTCAAAGGGTTGCTTGCCTGGCTCAACAATGTCTTCGGGGTCTTCGAAGTCTTCGGGTCCAAATCCCTTGTCAATAGCGCAATCTATCGTCGCAAATAAAAGTTATAAAAACAATCATCACACAAAAAACAAAGGACACAAGCTAATAATAAAAATTTCTACCCTATTCTGATAAATACTAAATGTCATACTAAAATTATTTGTTTAAGACTTTGAAGTTAAAAGGGTTTTCAAAAATATTTAAAACAGGGGCTAATAATGCCAAATAGGGGTTTTAAATTGAAACAGTACAGAAAAGGTTTCCAAATTTTTTTACAAGTGGCACTAATAAATTCTATGGAATATTCTAAGAATTTAGGTGGAAAAATTATTTGGTTTGGAATTATTTTCATATATGTGGGGTTTTTGTAAAATAGAGGGGAAAAGAAAAATGGAAAAGAAAAGGGCACTGTACCCTGGGCCAGAGGCGGCCAGCAGCTGGGCCGGCCCAGCTGGCCAGCCAGCCAGCCTCATGCACGGCCAGGTTCAAACCTGGCGCGCGCGGGCCCGGCTGTCTGCGACCACAAGGGGGAGAGAGCGCAGGAGGGGGAGAGAGGCCAACAGGTGGGTCCCACCTATCAGATCCTTCTCCCACCTTGGGGCAGAGAAGGGGTGGCGCTCACCAGCGACGATGTGGGGCATAGCGATGGCAGGCGGAGGCGGGAACAGGCTCGGGATGGAGTCGGTGTTCCACGGAAGGTCGAGGGGGCGCCGGAGGCGGTCGGAGTCACCGGCGACGAGCATTTGCGGTGGAGGGAGCTTAGGAATAAGGTTGTCGGGGCCGTCCCATGCTGCAAAACGGACAAGGAGAAGGGGGAAAAGCATCAGAGGTGCGAGGGGGGAGCAACCAAAGAGGAGGGAGGACCGGAGGGGCTCTCTACCCGGAGATCGACGACGAGGTGGCTGCGGTGCTCCTCGGGTCGATCCCGAGCACAAAGGCATCGGGGGCTCTCCGGGGGGGCATAGGAGGGCTGCTGGGGAATGGAGAATGAGACCAGAGGGGAGAGAGAGGCCCGGGAGGCTCTTATATGGG
This sequence comes from Hordeum marinum, assembly GCA_022496015.1. Taxonomy (NCBI): domain Eukaryota; kingdom Viridiplantae; phylum Streptophyta; class Magnoliopsida; order Poales; family Poaceae; genus Hordeum; species Hordeum marinum. The sequence goes on from CM039673.1 coordinate 253,021,953, forward strand.
CGACAACCGAGCTCGGGTGCACCGGCGAGCTCGGGGCCGGGGCCAGAGTCGAGCAGAGGGGGCGAGGGCATGTCTGCAGTGCTCGTGGGGTTGGTCTAGGCGAGGGGGAGAGGAGAGAGAGGCGGGGGAGCACGTGCATGTGAGCTCCGCGGTTGGCCAGCTCGGGCGGCCGCAGCACGTGCGAGGAGGGCCAGAGGAGGGAGAGAGAGGAGGGGGGACAAGGGGCGGTCTGTTTCGGACGCCGAGGCCGATCATCTGGCGAGAGGGGGCAGAGAGCTCCTTCCAGGGCTTTCCAGAGGTGAAAAATGGGGGATTTACCCCCATCTTCCTGTGGCCTATGGACTTGAGATTTTTACCGGAGGGGCTTGGGCACTGCAAGAGGGTGTGGTAAAAGTTTGGAGGCAAGGGGGAGAGTGAAAGTGGTGAAAACAAGTACTTTACCTTTTCACTAGAAGGTGTTTGATGGGTGTTTGGGCAAGATAAGTTTACCAACTTACAAAGATATTCAACAGGGTCAAATGATAGGTAAAAAGGAGATGGACCACCAGATTTGAGCTCAAATGAGCAAAGTTGACAATGGAAAGTTTGTGAACCCTAGAAACTAACAGAATCAGGTTTCTCTAGATCTAGTTATGTTAAGCTATTACCCTTGATGTACCACTTAGTGTAGCATCATCATTTGTTTACTAGAACATGTCCATAAAGTTTGGGGTCAAGGGGAGAAACCTCAAAGTGTAAACTTCTTCAAATTTGAATCTGGACAGGGAGGGTTTTGGAATGGTTTGATGAATCAAATCAACTTGGATTGAGATGAAACTTTGCAAGATCATCACCTATGATGGTGTTGACTTTCTGGAATTTTCCTAGAATTTATTGAGAATATTTCTTATAGAAATATTCCAAAAGTTTGATTTGGACAGAAAGGGTTTTGAGGGGCTTTGCCCATGATTTCAACATGCTCATGTATTGAAACTCATATATATTGAAAAATATATGTCCACTGAGTTTCCCTAATTTTCTCAAATATTTCGAAGGCATTTAAGTAATTTTTCCCTATGAATAACTATTTCTGGTCTTAAGAAAAAGCCTTTAAATAAAATATAAAAATAATCCTTAAAATTAATATTTGGTGGGTTTGGAAAGTATTATATATAGTAGGTTTGAAGTAAAGCCTTTGGGGAAGAAGGATCCACCCAATTTGAGGACTTGCAGTGGAATCCTCATTTCAGGGGGTTTTGAAAACCTAATTTGGACAAATCCTTTTTGGTCAATATAAAATTTGATAATAATAGTTTTGGGTACTATTCACATGGCATGATCATTGGGCAAGAGGTTTGGGTCAAGTAAGATGAATATGAACAGGGATAGAATCTAAGAGTGTCATACACAACAATTCAACAAGCAAGCATGGAACAAATCAACCAAGCACAGATATTGAAAAAGTTTTAATTGGCTCCAAATTTTATAAATCCTAACATAACAAAGTGATACAAACACATGGTGTGACAATGAAGCATGAAGAAGTTTTATTTTCGTAGTTTAATTTCCTTTCTTTGAGTCATAGGAAACATTGTACTTTTATAGGGAGCCGAGGTAATACTAAGAAAAAAATTCAATTGATGTTCAAGACCAAAAGCCTCACCCTATCCAATCCTTTGAGTGATGCCTTTGGAAATATCTTGCGGTTCAGTAAAGTTCTTCAGTGACAGAGACGATGTTCTTGTGGTCTCTGAGGAAATTGTTCTGACAGAGGAGTTAGGATTTCGCCACTACGAATTGCCTACCAGTGGTGAATATGATAAGCCCTGAGGAATTTGATAGTTCAAATTCCGACCGTTGTTGTACTTAGCGCCAGCTGTCCCCAATCATGTTATCCACATAACGGTCATATTTTTTAGGGCATTTATGTTTTATCATGTCAGGTTGCACCCTAGCTATAAATAGCCACCCCCACAACCACTAGTTGGTTGGCTGCTCCGAGAGAGAACTCACACTTGTCATTTGAGAGAAACCCATCCTCCGAGGACTTTGAGACAAAATCATCAATGAGGAAAAAATCCAAAACCAAACCATCAAACACAAAGTGATTGAGGATCATTAAAGAGATTGTTCCTCTGTGGAACCGATGCTTTTTACCTTTGAAGACTGTGTATCTTCCAGACGGTTAGGCGTCATGGTCTAGTGCATCCTGCAGTCAATTGGGGATCACTGAGTGACCGTGGTCTAGAGCATCCAACAGTCAATTGTGGCCCACTGGGTGACCGATTTGTGAGGGTTTTGGAAGTCTACCCTGAAGACTTACCACAAGTGTTGGGCGAGGACTGTGTGACTGTAGCTCAAGGAGAAAACAGTAAGGAGTGTTTGTCCTAGTACTATGTGTCCTCTGGTTTAAATACCAGGATGCTCCGAACCAGACGTATGACTCCCATAGTAGTTGGAACTGGGTCATCAAACCATTGTCTTCATCGAGCTACCTCGTTCTATTTCCTCAACCCTTTCATTTCCTCATATACTTGTTGATGAAATTGATCGTTACTGTTTGAAGAATTTGACTAAAGACTTTCTCAATTTCCTCACCTCAAATTCTTCAGTTACCTTGTTGCTCACCTGATTATCCTATATCATGCTACTTGTAATCTGTGCATGCTTTATTTCATCATGATGACTATGCTATTGCTATGTTTCTCATGCACCTGAGTACTTAATTCGCTGCTAGTTATTCATCACATTTCAAATTCCTCAAGTTGAAATTCCTTAGTGATGAATTTGTAAAAATAGCCTATTCACCCCCTCTAGTCGATATAAGGCACTTTCAATTGGTATAGGAGCTAGGTACTCCCTTGTTCTGTGTGATTTTGGTTTAACCGCCTGGAGTTCTAGTTATGTCGATTGCAGGTATGATCAGGGTCTTCGCTGGTTGTCCTACCTTCGATGGGTCGGACTATCCCTAATAGAAGAACAAGATGTGCATGCATCTTGCGGCAATTGACAACGATCTCTGGTACGTTGTGGAAAATGGTGTTCCCTCTGTTACTCGCACGGTCACTACTACTGATGTGAGGAGATTCAAGTAAATCGATTCTCAAGCGAAGAATATCATGTGTGGACATCTGAGCAAAGGTCAATATGGCAGAGTGAGTGCTTTGGAGTCTGCTAAGCTTATCTAGGATAGGTTGTCCAAAGTCAACGAAGGTGTTTCCACTCAATCTAACTCCCGTGTTGATGTTCTTAGCAATCTCTTCAACCGCTTCAAAAGACTCGATAATGAAAATGTTCAGAAAACGTTTGATCGTCTCACTAATATCTCCAACGAGCTTCAAGCACTTGGTGCCACTAACATCATCGACCATGAGGTGGTGAAGAAACTGCCGAGATCTCTTGATTCCTCATTTGATACACTGGCTTTGATGATTCAAGAGCATGGAGACTACAAGTCACTTGATCCTACTGATATACTTGAGAGACTCAATACTCATGAATCCCAACAAGCTAAGAAGATCGACCTCTACAGGCTAAGCTATGAAAGATCTCGTGCACTGAAGGTAAGGGCAATTTCCTCATTTGAAGGTGAAGAATATGATACTAGCCTAGAAGATCATGAAGAACTAAGCCAGGAGTTGGCAATGCTCGTGAGGAAATTCCACAAGTTCTCAAGGAGAGGTCGATTTGGAAAGTCATCGAAAAGTGGCTTCAAGAAATCAGATTCCTCATCAAGCGACTACAGGAAGAGAACTTGTCACAAATGCAAGAAATCTGGTCACTTTATCTCTCATTGTCCTCTCTGGGAAAAAGAATCAAAGAAGAAGAAATACAAGGACGATAGTTCTGATGACTCAAGGAAAACGATGAAATCTTCAAAGTCCTCATATTCAAAGTCCTGATTTTCAAAGTCCTCATCGCATAAGAAGAATGGTTCCAGAAAGGCTCGGGCTTTCATTGGAAAGGAAATGGATTTTGAAGAAGAATCTAAAGAATATGAAGAAGAGGAAGAATCTAAGGTGGAATCAGAATCTGGTGTTGCTAGCCTTGCTCTCGCTACTGCTTTTGTCATCAAGTCCATCTTCAACGATGAATAAAATGACTACTCCAACAACTCTGACGTCAGCAATGATGATTATGCTCACACCTATTTCTTCATGGCTAAAGGTTCCAAGGTACACAAGCATCACTCCTCCTCTGAATCAAGTGATGGTGAATCTAATGAATATGTCAAACCTAGCTATTCCAAACTTGCTAATATTGCCACTAAACAACAAAGTGCACTTGAAAAGCTTCAGAATCTTTTAGACAAAAGCGATGATCTGTTGAATGAGGAAGTGGATCAAACTCAAACTTTGACTAATGATGTAACAGCCCGGGATCGGCGCTCCAAAAGATTCCCCTTTTATTTCCATTCCCGTCCATGTTTTGTTTGGTTGTTGCATTCATCATTGCATCATTCACATCATCTACATAGCATCGTCACCCGTTTTCGAAAACTTGCATCCATTCGTAGTCGCCGGTTCTCTCCATTCTTGCTGTTGCCTGTTTCGAGACCAACTACGGACGCACGCGCCCACGACATCGTTTAAAAAACTGTTTTTAAAGCGTGTGAAAAATATTCTTGGATTGGGTCAAAACCTGGCATGCGGTCTTATAATAGTGTAGGTAGACCGTCTGCCAAATTTCGTCGCATTCCGAGTTCGTTTGATACCACGTAGGTCAACCGTAGCAGTGCGGTCATCGGTTATTCGTCGGACGTTTTTCGTGTTTTAAAACCTCATGTCACGAGCCGCAAACTTCCCTCTCATCTCCTTATATCCCATCTACACGGCCACCGCAGCCAACCTAGCCCCCCTTCGCTTCCGAGCCGTCCGATCGAGATCGAACGACCCAAAAACGGACAAAAACTGCCCCAGGCCGTGCCTCGATTTCCGCGCCATCCCAAACAGCCAGCGCCACTCCCTAGCCGCCAGCCTCCTCCCTCCTCCGCGTAGGGCCCGCCAGACCCAGATCCAGGCCCGCCTCGAGCCTAAAGAGCCGTTGCCGCTTCCCGTAGGCGCCCGAGCAAGCAGCCTCGACCGCAGCTATCCCGAACCTCCCCTCGATCCCGTCGCCCGATCCGTGCCCTCCGGCGAGCCGCCGCCGTCGCCGATGACCATCCTCGGTCGGACCTCGACCCCGTGGCCTTCCCTCTTCTTCCTCCCTCTCCTTCATCTCCTCTCCCTCCTCTAATCTCTCTCTCCCTCGTTGTGTTGCCAGGAAGTTGGAGCTGCCGCCCGATCTCCTAGCCCTGATGCCGCCCCGAGCCTCCGCCGCCAGGAACGGAGCTGCCCTAGACGGATCCTGAGAGATCCGCGCCGCCTCGCCCTCCCATGGCCTCGCTGTCGCTGGTCCCGTGGGAAGTCACCGCCGCCATGTTGAGCTGCCGCCACTGCTTTGTTGCGGGGGACGAGCGCCCCAGCGCGTCGCTCGCCAGCGCGCGTGGGCCGCCGCCCTAGCCGGCCCAGCTAGGCCTCCCCGCCGCACGAGCCAAGCCCATTTAGTGAGCTAACCCCCCAGCCGCCCTATCTCGCGCCTGAGGCGCTGCATTGCTATGTTGCACTCCTGTGTTCTGTTGGGCCAGCCAGATTCATCCCATTGGTTTTTTTTTCGTTATGCGAATTTATCCAGTTAAACGGTGATTTTTAGAATTACAGAAAAACCCCTATTTTAAAAATGCTCATATATAATTAACCGTGCATCACATGTAAAAACTTTATATATGAAACTTGACTAGAATTTCGTGTAGATTCATAATATCCAACTTTCACACATGATAAAAATACTTAAGCTTGCTGTTTGCATTGATTTGCATGAATGGCATAATAAAATGATTTATTTCATAACTACTAAACCGTAGCTCCAATAAAAATGTTCCACATATGTAACTTGGCTAGAAAAATGTGTAGAATCTCATGGTGACATTTACTTTGCTGTTTAACAACTCTAAAATTGTGTTAGGACAGATATGGATGAAATTCATAATATGCATATGGGGTTGTTTTGGAAATGATATATATTGCTTCCGGCCTCATTTAAAATGCCTAGATGTTGTAGTTGTTTGTGCTTCACCGTTTGCCATGTTAAACAACATTCAATATTGGTGAGTACCTAAAAGAGAGTGAACTAAATAATTCAAACGTGGAGTTTCATCAATATGCAACTCGTTGCACATTGAACTTCATTAATATGTAGTAGTTGTTTGTTGTGCTTGCCATGGCATGCCCTGCGTTGCATATTAAACCGGACATGCATCATATTTGTTTGCGCATCATGTCATGCATATGTTGTGGTGTATCTTGTGTTGATTGTTGTTTCCAGATTGCTTCTTCTCGATAGAGTTCCGAAAGCGTTGGGAGTGTGAGGATTCGTTCGACTACGTTGGCTCGTCTTCTTCATGGACTCGATCTTCTTCCGAGCGGGATCTCAGGCAAGATGACACATTTCCTTGGATACCACTACTATCATTGCCATGCTAGTTGTCTCGTTTTTATCATTATGTCTCGCTACCTACCACTTGTTTCTCAAGCCTCTCAACATTGCCATGAAAAGCCTCTAACCCTTCCACATCCCAGCAAACCTTTGTTTGGCTATATTACCGCTTTCTCAGCCCTTCTTATAGCGTTTCTAGCTGCAGGTGCAATTGCTTCCATGTAACAACATGGACATTCTTGTTATATCACAATATTTCTGCTATATAATTTAATGCACTTATACACTTGGTAAAGGGTGGAAGGCTTGGCCTTTTGCTCGGTGTTTTGTTCCACACTTGCCGCCCTAGTTACTTGTGAACCGGTGTTATGTTCCATAATTGAGCGCTCTTAACATGCTCAGGGTTGTTATGGGGACCCCCTGGATTTTCGTTTTGGGATAAAACTTGTCTGGCAAGGACCAACATTGGTACTACATTTGCTTAATAACAACTAAAAATTGCATAGGGCATGACCACCCCATGGATTAATCAACAACTCGGGCCAGTGCTCCTCATGAGTGTTGGTCCAAACTAGAGTCGTGTGCGGGGCCAACCTGGGGCAACTCGAGAGATTTCTATCAGGCCACTGTACGCTGCGTTCATCCGGTTGTGCCCTGAGAACGAGATACGCGGCTCCTATCGGGATTTTTGGCACGTCGGGCAGCCTTGCTGGATTTGTTTTACCTTTCTCAAACGTCTTGAGTGAGGAACTCTGATCTTCTTCGGGCTATCTCGAGGTGTCGGATTTCCTTTGGAATTGCCTAGGATGATCACGAGATTCATGGTCGAGGTTATTCCTGCTGCGTGTGGTTAATTTGTGAGGGGTGAGTTAGAGCACCTCTGTAGGGTTAAATCTTTCAAAAAGTCGTGCCAGCGGTTATGTGGCAAACTTGGATACTTTGTTTAACACCCGGTCATAGCAAACTTCAAGTAAACTCTAATAAAATAGACCAACTATGTGTGTAACCGTGACTGTCTGTTCTCGTGAGTTCTTATCCGAAAGAGAACATGGTGGGGTTATGATTGACGTAAGTAGGTGTTTAGGATCACTTAGTGATCATTACTAGTTCACGTCCGTTATGCATATACCACCATACTTATTTTCTATATTCGTAAGTTAGCCACTCAAATAAATGCTTAGTCGCTTGCTACAGCCTCACCACTTAACCATACCTTACCCATTAAGCTTTAATAGTCTTGATACCCTTGGAAATGAGATTGCTGAGTCCCTGTGGCTCACAAATTACTACAACAACAGTTGCAGGTACAGGTTTGTGATGTTTGAATGTGAGCATGATGTTTGTTTGATTTGGAGTTCTTCTTCTTCATCAATCTAGGATGGGTTCTAGGCGACAGCCTGGGATAGCAAGGATGGATGTCATTTGTTGTTTGTTTTCATCCATAGTCAGACTCTACTCTTTTGTATGATGTTTGAGTATGTTGTTGTATTGATGTGATATTGATGTAGCTTGTGGTGAGTGTAATCCAATTCCATATACTCATCTCTTCTATACATGTACTTGTAATGATATCCATTCTTGCAACATGATGAGATGCGCTTCTATCCCTGTCGAGGCCCTCATGCCAAAATAAGGATAGGATCGCATCTTGGGCGTGACAAATGATCTCAAAGGTCTTCAGTTAAAGTATGATAACCTTCAGAGTCATCATAATGCCCTCTTAGTCGATCATGAGAAGCTTTCTTATGAATTTCTTCAAAGAAACCAAGATCTTGAGAAACTAAGAGTGTCTCATGAGGATCTCCAAAGGGAAAACAATTCCTTACTGGCTCAACAAATCAGTACCGCTCAGGAAGAATTTAATTCTTCACCTAAATTTTCAAATGCTTCTATTTTTGCAAATTCTTCAACTATCCCCGTGGTCACAAATTCCTCATCTAGGGATACCACAAGTATCACTAACAAAAATGCAGGGTCGAAGGAATTGTATGTGACAGGCATATACAAAAGTCTCAAAGGGCATCAAACCCTTTGCGATGTGCTCAAAAAACATATCCTCAACAGGAATCCTAGGAAAGAGGGTGTTGCATTTGAGAGGAAACTCAATGCTAATGGGTCCTACTGGAAACCTGAGCAGTACCCCAAAACCTCATGGGTTGCTGCAAAAGGACCTCCTGTAGATCCATCTACTTTATCTGGCTTTACTTGTGAAACTTCATATTCCTCTGACGAGTCTATTTACTCCAACTATAAATTCTTCCAAAATTAGAATGGTGGAGTATTTACTGGATTTGTTGGAACTAACTGCAGGAAAAGTTTACCTATGAGGAAAATCTAGGTTCTGAAGAGCTGCTTGGAAAATCTTCAAGTGAATGTCCTCACGACACCACCCATGAAGAAAAGGAACCCCACATCAAATTCCTCATATGGACAAAAGTCTTCACTTGGACCAAATTCCTCAAATGGTCAAAAGTATCATTCTCATGCTAATGCATCTGTTTCACAGGGAAAATCTAAGAGTTCTGAATATGTGCATTATTCTTCAAATCATTGTATTCATAGGTCCTCGAAGAATTTCTCTGCTTATTCATATGAGTACTCTAACCCTCGTCATGTGAAATGGAGTGCACTAGCTTCAATGTTTCCTTTCTCTTATGGAGCTCGCAGAATGATAAACTCTTTGCCACCCATTCAGATGTGGGTGGTGAACAAATTGAACTAATCTCTTATGCAGGGTCAGGTCTCTAGATGAACTTGAATGGCTGATGAATTTGCCGGAGACCCGAGGAAATGCTTGAATGGACCCAGGCTAATCATGTAGAAATGAGTTCCTCATTTCTCATGTCCTAACACTTATTTACTTATTATATTGTGTGATGAAATTCGGAGTGATGAATTTGATGTCATATTCTTCACTCTAAAGCATATGAATTCGTAAGTTGTACTAATTCATCTACAGGATGAAACTCCAAAAGCTACTGAGTGGGTCCTCGACAGTGGATGCGCCAACCACATGACTGGTGACAAGAATCTACTGATGAATATACCACTTGCCCCATCTCATCTGAAGCATATCACCTATGCTGACAAAGGAAAAAAGCAAGGTATTGGGTCTAGGTAAGGTTGCAATCTCAAAGGACCGACACATTGATAAGGTGATGCTTGTAGAATACCTTGGGTTCAACATCATGTCTGTCTCAATGCTTTGTGAGCTTGATATGGTTGTCATCTTTGGAAAATATCGTTGTGTTGTCATCATGGAATCTGACAATTCCAAAGTCTTAAAAAGCTTTAGGAGAGGAGACTTGTATATTGTTGATTTCTCTACAGGTCCTCTGCCTTCCACTTGCCTACTTGCAAAGTCTTTAGAAGGCTGGTTGTGGCATCAACGACTTGGACACACTGGTATGAGGAACTTGCACACGCTCATGAAGAAAAAGCACGTCATTGGCATTAAAGGTGTCAAATTCCTCAAGGACCACCTCTGTGGTGCTTGTGAGTCTCGAAACATGACTAGATCCAAGCATCCCTCGAAGACAATCATGACCACTACTCGATCATTTGAATTGCTTCACATGGACCTCTTTGGCCCCACTCATTATTCCACATTAAAAAATTCTTCAAGTTTGTATGACTTTGTTATTGTTGATGATTACTCTCATTACACTTGGGTGCATATTATTCTGTACAAGTTTGGAGTGCAGGATGACTTCAGAAGATATTCTTCAAGAGCCTCAACAAACTTTGGCGTCAAGATCAAGCACATCAGGAGTGATAATGGGACTGAGTTCAAGAACACCAATCTTGATGAATATCTTTATGAACTTGGTATTACTCATGAGCTATCTGGTCTGTATACTCCTCAGCAAAATGGCGTCGTGGAGCGCAAGAACATGACTCTAGTTGAGATGGCTCGCACTATGCTTGATGAATACAGGACTGCTAGTCGCTTCTAGCCTGAGCCAATTGATACAGCTTGCCACATAATCAATAGGATATATCTTCACAGATTCTTCAAGAAGACTTCATAAGAACTCATGGCTAACAAGAAACCCAATGTGAGTTATTCCAAAGTTTTCGGTGCTAAATGCTGGATTAGAGATCCTCACCACAGTTCTAAATTTCCACCAAAAGCACATGAAGGTTTTATGCTTGGTTACGAAAAGGACTCGCACACCTACAGAGTCTTAAACACCTACCACCACAAGGTTGTTGAGACTATAGATGTGCGGTTCGATGAAACTAACGACTCGCAAAGAGAGCACCTACCTCCTATGCTAGATGAAATGTCTCCTGAAGAATCCATTAAGTTGAAGGCTACTGAAGATGTCATACCCTCTTAAGAACATCAACCAACTAAGGAAGTCATTCCAACCAATGAATACATTCATGCTCATACACATGAAGAAAATGGTGCTGAAGAAAATCCTGAGCCTCGTCAACCTGCTCATCCAAGAGTTGCAAATGAAGTGCAGATTGACAAAATCATCGACGGCATCAATGCACCAGGTCCCCTCACTCGCTCAAGAGTTTCACATTTGAATAACTTTTGTGGGCACTTTGCCTTTGTATCTATCATAGAGCCCACCAAAGTTGATGAAGCATTCAAGGATCCTGAGTGGATTCAGGCTATGCAAGAGGAATTGCATCAATTCCCACTCAACAACGTGTGGGAACATGTCAAACGGCCACATCCTCGCAAGCATATGATCATAGGTACAAAGTGGATCTACCACAACGAGCAAGACGAAAATGGCCTAGTGGTGAGTAATAAGGCTCTCTTGTAGCTCGGGGCTATACACAGGTTGAGGGAATTGACTTTGATGAAACTTTTGCACTTGTTGCTAGACTTGAAGCTATTCACATATTGCTTGCTTATGCTCACCATCATGATATCATCTTATATCAAATGGATGTGAAAAGTGAATTCCTCAATGGTAAGCTTGAGGAAGAAGTATATTTTGCTCAACCCCCAGGTTTTGAAGACCCTAAGCATCCTGACAAAGTCTTCACACTCAACAAGGCCCTCTATGGCCTCAAGCAGGCCCCTCGGGCGTGGTACAACACTCTGAAGGTATTCCTCATCAAGAAAGGCTTCAAACCTGGTTCACACAACACAACTCTTTTCACTAAACCTATGACAATGAATTATTCATTTGCCAAATATATGTAGACAATATTATCTTTGGTTGTACTGACAAACGTTACAGTGAAGAATTTGCCTATATGATGAGTGAAGAATATCAAATGTCTATGATGGGGGAGTTTAAATTCTTCTTATGTATTCAAATTCTTCAACAACACAATGGCATCTTCATCTCTCAAGAGAAATACCACAAGGATGTTCTGAGGAAATTCAACATGCAAGACTACAAAGGCATCAAAACTCCAATGCCTTCAAAAGGCCATCTCTGCACTAACGAAAATGCTAAAGATTTCAATCAGAAGGTATATCGCTCCATGATTGGCTCTTTATTGTATCTATGTGCATCTAGGCCAGATATTATGCTGAGTGTTTGCATGTGTGCCGATTCCAAGCAACACCGAAGGAATCACACCATAAGTCTATGAAACATATGCTTTGATAGTTAGCTCAAACACCAACGCTTGGATTATGGTATCCCAAGGGCTCAAATATTCACCTCGTCGGATACTCAGATGCTGACTATGCTGGTGATTGTGTGGATTGCAAGTCAACCTCAGGCACATGTCATTTCCTTGGACGATCCTTAGTCTCTTGGTCCTCAAAGAAGTAGAACTGCGTGTCACTATCTCCTGCTAAAGCTGAGTACATTGATGTTGGTTCATGTTGCATTCAGTTGCTGTGGATAAAGCAAACTCTCAAGGACTATGGCATCAAGGTGAAGAACGTGCCTCTCTACTGCGACAACGAGAGAGCTATCAAGATTGCTTACAACCCAGTTCAGCATTCCAAGACCAAGCACATTCAGATTCATCATCATTTCCTTCAGGATCATGTACTCAAGGGTGACATCTCCATCGACCACGTGGAGACTGAAGAACAACTAGCTGATATCTTCACTAAGCCTTTGGATGAAAAGATATTTTGCAAGTTGTGGTGTGAGCTAAATATCCTAGAATCTATGAATGTTCTTTGAAAATACATACATCCTAATACTTATGCAAAATTGATGACTTAGATGTGCAACCCACGAAGTAACGTTATTCTTCAATCAATGAAGAATAACCCTCTAAGTGCGAAGAAATTAATGAAGAATTTGATCCTCAGAACCCTATGACAATTGTACATGGTGTCTGAAATCATCATTCTTATATGGTGTGTCACGCCACCAACCATAGTTGAAATTCTTTCAACGTTCAGTTTTTATCATTTTCAAATTCTTCAATTTTTCAAATTCCTCAGATTTGGAAATTTTTCAAATTCTTCAAACTATGAATCTGATGTTCTTTATTGACTTGATACATATATTTGAGTTATCACTGTCCTCAATAGAATTCACTTATTGCCAATTCTTCAAGTTGATTTTCATCTAAGTGAATGTGATCTGTCATGTTCCCCCTCTATGCTTAACTCAACCTAGTCCATTCACAAATTCTTCATACGTGTTCTACTTTGAAACTCGTTCAAAGTCTTCATTGTGTCCTTGTCAGGTGAAGAATTTGTGAACTGAAACTTTAAAATTTCCACTTTCAAAATTTTGGCGCTTCCCACTCAAACCGTTCTGATTCCCACGACTAGATAACCCACGATCCCCCACTACCTCAACTACACAGTAAGTACGTGATGCATGTCGCGCGGAGAGCAAGGGTCAGGGGAAATCTAGTGCAAAATCTTTGGAGTAGTCACTTTTCACCTTAGCTATAAATACACCTTCCCTTTACTTTTGCTTGAGTTACTACTTACCTCCATCTCTCTCTCTCTGGAGCTCAAACCTAGCATCACCGCTAAAATCATCGCCGCCGGAGAGGAAGAGCTTCACTAACTCGACCTCGACATCGTCGTACTCGCATTGGTCGGGGAAGTCTTCACCCCGCTGCCGTTGTAGCTGTTTCCCTCTGCCAAGCTAGGGCATGGCAGATCTGGACGGACGAACTCCTCAGAATTCATCTCTCTGTTTGCCATGTTCTTCATCAGGGTAAATAAAATCTAATTTTACTGCCCTTGTTTGATCTTCATGTTCTTTACAAAATCCTCAAAGGTGTTTATTCTTCAAGAATCATCTTCTTAAGCACCTCATATGTTTCATTCCCTTGATGTTTTTCCTAAGTTATGATTTTCTTCAAGATTCCTCAATTGTGTGGATCCTCAAATTCACACAACTCTAGAACCTAAGACAAGAACACTTAGTGAAATTCCTCAAGACACCTATGGTCAAAATCCTCAACTTGATGTATTTTGAAAAATTTCTAAGAACGCATATGACCTCTTCAAATTCCTCGCACATATACTCTGTTCATAGGTACAACATGTCTACTGATGAATCACTAGGTTCTCATCAACTTAACTCATTTGCAGCCTTCCTTGAGGAAAATTGCATACAACTTCAGAATCATCAAAAGTTCAAAGTCATCAAGTGAAGAAAATGGCATATGGTAAAAGACCTCAGAAAGGCGGGAAGAAGGTTGAATAGAACACGGCCTTTGAAATACCTGAGGATTTATATGCTGGTTACTGTACACCTGATGAAGCCATTCATGGGAAAGAAACAAAGGATCAGAGGAAAATCAAAATTTAGAGGATTGAACAGAGATGGGTGAAGGGATGGAGAGAATACAGATATGTCACCCCCAAATACATGAAGAAATTTGCCCTCAAACCTCCTTGCAGAAGGGCTCCTCCTGCTGTTGATCAAGAAGTTTATCCCACTAGTGTTGCTCGTGGTGAAGACTTTCCGGATCAATGGGCTAAACATCAGAAAAAACTTCAGAGGATGTCCAAAGTAGCAGTGGAGAAATTCAATGAAGACTCTACTGCTATTGCAGCTGCCTCCTTTGTTGTTTCCTCTACTTCTGCATCTGTTGTGCCAAAGAACCAAACAATTGATGTCCAAAGACAAAGTCCTCAACCTCAAAGCCCTCAAGGCCAAATTCTTCAAAGGTCGGTTCAAAGTCCTCAACGGCTTCCCCAATGCCTTCAATAGCTGCACAATCATCTGTTGCTACCGCAAAGTCCTCAACTCTTGTACATCTAGCAACATGTTAGAGGACTACTAGCTTCTGAATTGCTTCAGGGGCTTCTGCAAGTTCATCAGCTCAAGCACATTCCTCAACTAGAACTTCTCTACTAAATGTGGAAGCTACTGCTAGATGAGGTGCTCGACCAAGTCCTCACCCAAAGAAAGTTGTGTTCCAAGTACCTTGAAATTCTTCAGATGATGAAGCTGATGATGAAGAACTAGAGGAAATCATCAGAAACAAGCAAGAAAGAGTGACTCAAGCAAAGGGCACTCAAATACCTCTTCGGTTGAATCCAAAAACAGTGTTGAACTTCATTGACATTTGGCACAAGGATCCCAACACTCCGATTGATGATTTGAATCTAGCTCTTGGCCCAAGCCATGTCCTAACCGCTTTCATTGGTGAATAAAAGTGGAAGTATGAGAAGACTTGACAAACCAAGAAAGCTCAATACAAGAAGGAGCACTTCTTGAAGAGTAATGTTCTGAAGCTTTCTCCAAAACAACTTTTGGCTATGAAATCTGAGATCCAAAGCCTTAGTGATGAATTCAATCCCCACTATGCTGATTGGCAAGGTGGCAAGGTCCGCTTAGTCAAAGTGGCTAACAAAGTCATCAATGACCATAACAAAAGGGATACATCTCAATCGCAACCACAAATTCTTGAGGCTGAATCCTCTCCTCAGCCTGCTGAAGAAACTGCAAGCGCAGCTGAAGAAATTCAGGTTGCTGAAGAACCTATCAGGGCAACCTCCACTATTGCACCTGAAGAAATTGCCAGGCCAGCTGAAGAAATTGTTGCACCTGAAGAAACTGCTCCTCTTTCACCCTCTGTTGAAAATGCAAAATCTTCAAGGGTGAAGAATATCAACCTTCCTTCTGCATCAGAAGCGAAGAAAACAAAGGCAGCGGACAAGAGAGCTGTTAAGAAAAGGAAAGCATCACCTTCAAATTCCTTAGCTATGAAGAAGTTGAAACCTATGCCATGTTCTTCAACTAAGCCTGTTGATGCCACTCCAATCTCCTCCATGCCTGCCTATGAGATTGTTCCATTTGGTGTTGACTATGTCATTCCAAACAGAGAAGATGAAGAAAATCATGCTCCTGCTTCCTCATAGCAGATTGATGAAGAAATTGAGGTGGAAGCAAATGCTTCAACCCCTCTAGTATCATCGCCCCAGCCTCAGTTAATTGCTGAAGAGGCTGGCGTTGAAGAAATTGAAGAGGATGTGGACATTGGTAATACCACTCCTCTGATAAATAATGAATATTGGGAAGCTGCTCGCCCCAATTCACCAATGACCACTCCCCTCACCCAAATTCCTCAGTCACCAGCCGAGACTAAAGAAATTCATATAGGATCTCATGATTTGACCGCTCCTCTCACTTCAATTGCTGAAGATATTCCAGCTGCATCAGCTGAAGAAATTGCTGCCCCTACTGCACCTGAGAACATTGCTGCTCAAATTCCTCAGTCTGAAGAAGTTCCTTCCATGCCAAAGGAAATTGTGGGCCGCTTCAAGCCAAATCTTCAGCCGGAGCCTAAAATGCCATTCAAATACTCAAAGTACCCCAAATTCAACAAGGTGAATTTCTTCAACGAGCACATATTCTTCAGCGCCCCGAATCCATATGACTCAGCAGGGGCCAGTCGCACTAGATTCTAGACCCCTTCATAGATGAATTACTATGCATCAGTGCTGCTTGACAATGAGAAAGTCTTCGAGGATATGCAAATTCCTCATCTGGATATGGAATCCATCTCGTGCTTCACACCGGTGCTCGCAGTTCTTCATGATGTTGGAATTCTTCCCTTCTGCGCTAACATATGTGATTGGAATGAAGAGCTAATTCTTCAATTCTATGCAACCTTGCACATCACAGGTGATGCTTCTGATGTCAATTCTTGGATTCCGGACTGGATGACTAGATCCACTCACTACACTACCCTAGCTACTGAATTGCTTCGGGCTATGCCTATTGCAATTCCCTTAGAAGTAGCAAGATGCATGTTTGATGAACATGAATTACCCAATCACATGATGGAAGTGCTGATGAAGCCTTTGGCTCCTGGGAAACCTCAAAGGACCACCTTCCTCGTCAAGGATTTTCTCTATGTACCCAGGACCGTATACCGCATACTAACCAAAACCCTCAGTCCTATCAAGGGTCAAAACTCTAAGAAGAAATTGAGGGAATCATGAAGAATATGCTATCAACATCATTCATGGGATTCCCATCAATTACCATGATTTCTTCATGAGGACTTTGGCCAATGCTGCTACATCACCATTTGAATTGAAGCCTTATGCTCCGTGGATCATGAAATTCATTAGATCAAGGTCTTGGATTCCCTTCAAGGCTGACTTTTAGAATCACTTCATCTTTCTGCCTCTGATTGAAGTCCTCAAGAACACATTTTTCTTCAGTTGAGGGCAAAGGAAAAGTTGTCATTGATGAAGGTACTCGTCCATTGGATGGACAATTTTGCAAAGCTGCATCCTATTGCACCAATGATGACACTGCTACCCAAGATTCTGCTGCAAAATTCGCAGCGCAAAATCCTCAAGATGTTGTCCCTCATGTGATGACTGATTGCGAGCTTCTTCTAAGTCTTCATCAGAAGGTTGATCACAATCACAAGTGGGTCAAGCATTAGTTTGGTTCACTTCTTCGAGACATGACTATCACGCACAATTCTGTGAGGAAGAACCACTATTATCTTCATGAAGTCTTTGATCACACATCGACCATTCTGTCTCACTTCAAGACTCCTCAAGAACTCAAGGAGATGGACTTTCAGCGGAACTATGATTGATCCTATCCTCCAAGGAAGAAGTGGAAGAAAGTTCAAGTTCCTTAGCTGGTTACAAGATCATATTCTTCATCATGCGATGCGAATGAAGCTAGGGATATTGATGACACTCTGGCAAGCCCTACATCGACAAACGACCCCGACAACGTTGGCGATCCTCCATCACCTTCAAGATGAAATTCTTCAGGGGCGTTAGTCCTTAGTTTTCATCCCTTTTGGTCTTCAATGACAAAGGGGGATTTGTGTTAGTCTTAAAGCGGGTCTCTATATATGGGCTGTTTTTGTTTAAGTTACAACTCTCACTCTTCTGAAGCTTTTGTTGGTTGAATTGTAAACTTAAGCCCGATGGTGGTTTGACACTTTTGAACTACTTTCCGCATGTTTATTTCCTCAAGTACCTTAATGCATGCATGCTGAATTTTGTCAGACACCATTTTCATCATGCATTTCAAATTATTCATATCATATGTTAAATGCGTGTATGAATTACAAGATATAGGGGGAGTTCTCCATGTTTTTAACCTACTATGTGCATTTGCAGTGTAAAGCAAATTCCTCAAATATGCAATTCAGGGGGAGTTCTTCTATCTCCTGCAATCAAATTCCTCAAACTCAGTCTTACACTTCATATTTTTATTCCCGTTGAAAAGTTAGCCTATTTTTCATCAATCACCAAAAAGGGGGAGATTGTAAGTGCATCTAGTGCACCTTAATGATTTTGGTGTATTGAAGACTTATAGGTTCAGAGACTGATGCGTTTGTAAGTGTACACATGCTCTATAAGTCGTTGGGGAGTTTGATATATTCGGAGATTATTGACCCCTAAAAATGAATGTCTTCAATTGAAGACTTTGGTGAAGACTTTGCTAAAGACTTTGAAAATGAAGAAGTTGGTGTGACCTTGAAGATATGTACGGGGACTTTCAAGCATGAAGACTTTTGTTTTCGTAATTTCATTTCCTTTCTTTGAGTCATAGGAAACACCATACTATTAAAGGGGGCCGAGGTAATACTAAGGAAAAATTCCAACTAATGCTCAATGCCAAAAGCCTCCACCTATCCAACCTTATGAGTGAATCCTTTGGAAATCTCTTGTAGTTCAGTCAAGTTCTTCAGTGTTAGAGACGATGTTCTTCTGGTCTCTGAGGAAATTGTTTTGACCGAGGAGTTAGGATTTTGCCAGTGCGAATAGCCTACAAGTGAGGAATATGATAAGCCATGAGGAATTTGACAGTTCAAATTCCGACCGTTGATGTGCTTAGCGCCAGCTGTCCCCAATCATCTTATCTACGTAACGATCATCTCATTGGGGGCATTTATGTCTTATCATGTCAAGTTGCACACTAGCTATAAATAGCCACCCCCCACAACCACTAGTTGGTTGGTTGCTCCGAGAGAGAACTCACACTTGTAATTTGAGAGCAACCCATCCTACATGGACTTTGAGAGAAAATCATCAGTGAGGAAAAACCCCAAAACCAAACCATCAAACTCAAAGTGATTGAGCATCACTGAAGAGATTGTTCCTGTGTGGAACCGATGCTTTTTACCTTTGAAGACTATGTATCTTCCAGACGGTTAGGCGTCATGGTCTAGTGCATCCTGCAGTCAATTGGGGATCACTGAGTGAGCGTGGTCTAGAGCATCCAATAGTCAATTGTAGATCACCGGGTGACTAGTTTGTGAGGGTTTTGGAAGTCTACCCTAAAGACTTACCACGAGTGTTGGGCGAGGACTGTGTGACCTTAGCTCAAGGAGAATACGGTAAGGACTGTGTGTCCTCTGGTTTAAATACCAGGCTGCTTCGAACCAAACGTACAACTGTCACGGCAGTTGGAACAGTGTCATCAAACCTTTGTCTTCATCGAGCTACTAGGTCTATTTCCTTAACCTTTTCATTTCCTCATATACTTGTTGATGAAATTGATCGTTACTGTTTGAAGAATTTGACTGAAGACTTTCTCAATTTCCTCAGCTCAAATTCTTCAGTTACTTCAGAGTTTTGTAGGACAGTGGCAATTTACCTCAAGTGTATGACCTAAGGTTTATCAATCCATGGGAGGTGTAGGATGAAGATGGTCTCTCTCAAACAACCCTGCAATCAAATACAAGAAATCTCTTGTGTCCCCAACACACCGAATACAGTGGCAAATTGTATAGGTGCACTAGTTTGGCGAAGAGATGGTGATACAAGTGCAATATGGATGGTAGATATAGGTTTTTTTAATTTGAAAATATAAAAAAGCATGGTAACTAATGATAAAAGTGAGCACAAACAGTATTGCAATGCTTAGAAACAAGGCCTAAGGTTCATACTTTCACTAGTGCAATTTCTCTCAACAATACTGACATAGTTGAATCATATGTAAATACCTCTCGTGCGACAAAGAGTTCACTCCAAAGTCACAAATAGTGGAGAACTAACGAAGAAATTATCATAGGGTATGAAACCACCTCAAAGTTATCTTTCCAATCAATCTTATGAGCTATCCCTATAAGTGTCACGAACGACCCTAGAGTTCGTACTAAAATAGCACCTTAAGATACACATCAACCCAAACCCTAATGTCACCTAGATACTCCAATGTGACCACAAAAACCCATGGGATTGATCATACGATATGCATCACACAATTTTCGATTCATCATCAATCCAACACAAACAACTTCAAAGAGTGCCCCAAAGTTTCTACCGGAAAGTCAAGACAAAAACGTGTGCCAACCCCTATGCATAGATTCCCAAGGTCACGAAACCCGCAAGTTGATCACCAAAACATACATCAAGTGGATCAATAGAGCATCCCATTGTCAGCATGGATATCCCATTGCAAGACAAACATCAAGTGTTCTCAAATCCTTAAAGACTCAATCCGATAAGAAAACTTCAAAGGGACAACTCAATTTATCACAACAAGATGGAGAGGGGAAACCCCCATATGATTCATCTATATCAATAAAGCTCGGGGTACAACAAGATCGTGTCATCTTAAGAACACAAGAGAGAGAGATCCAACACATAGCTACTGGTACATACCCTCGACCCCGAGGGTGAACAACTTCCTCCTTGTCATGGAGACCGCCGGGATAATGAACATGGCCTATGGTGAGGGTTTCCCACTATGGCAGGGTGCCGGAATAGGCTCCCGATTGGTTTTTCATGGCTCTGGAGGTTTTCGGTGGCGGAACTCCCGATCCAGTTTTTTTGGGAGGTTTCTATATTTATAGGAATTTTTGGCGTCGATCTCACGTCAAGGAGGGCATGAGGCGGTGACAAGCTTGGTAGGCGCGGCCAGGGGGTGGTCGCGCCTAGCAGGCTTGTGACCACCTCGTGGCTCTTCTATCCCAACTCCAATGCTTTGGGGGTCTCTTTTGGTCCAAAAAAATCATACTAAATTTTCAGCACATTCAGAGATTTTTTTATTTCTGCATAAAAAATGACACCATGGTAGTTCTGCTGAAAACAGCGTCAGTCCGAGTTAGTTCTAATAAAATCATACCAAAATCATATAGAATCATTTTAAACATGGCATGAATACTTCATAAATTATAGATACGTTGGAGGCGTATTAATCAACAATGTATGGATTACCTCTATGGAAACCGGTAAGAATTATGTTGTGATTTTCTTGGAGAAACACTTGGCAATATACTTTGGTAAATAGCTCATTGAAACCGAAGTCGGCAAGTCTAGATATAGAAAGAAGATTGTAGCCAAGGGATTCAAGAAGCATGATATTTTTAATATAACTACCATCAGATATGGCCACCTTACCAAGATCTAGTACCTTACCCTTGGAGTTGTCTCCAAAAGTCACATACCTTCGCGGTCCATGGTTTGGTGTGATCTCTTGAAATATGTCTTTATCTCTGGTCATCTGATCGGTGCATCCACTATTGCGAATCCTTTCTTATCCTCCGGACATGTAGTATTTGCAGTTTGCCATGATACTTATACTCTTCATAGTCTTCTCACATTCAATGTCGAACATCTCATCTTTATCATAGTATCCATGTTCCACATTGTCGTCATCAAGTGGGATATCCTCGTCATAAGAGACAAGAAATTCATTAGCATTTTGATCATGACAATTTTCGAAATTATGAATGAGAATGGCTTCAACAATGATGTTATTTATAGTTATGACATCTCCTTTAACACACATGAGATCACAAAGCTCAAACACGTATTCATAAAAGTTTGGATTGCTAGGCTTCATTTGGTGAAAGGGGATGGTTTTATGGAGAGTGACATCAAGATTTTTCAAAGAGTAGTTAGGATATCTTTTATCTAAATCATTCCATAAAGTATAAGCACACTCAAATTTTCTCATTTTATCAAACACAATTCTTGGCAATCCTCCAATGATAAGATTAACAGTACTAAGATTATGAAGCATATAAATTTCTTCCTCGTGTGAACGGCGTAAGGGATCAATGGGAGGTTTATAGGGGCTCTTAACATACTTGCTCAAATGTAATTCATTGAATAACTCAAGCATCTCATATTTCCATTGACTATTGTACTCCCCATTGAGAACGGGCTCTAACAGCCCGAGACCGACGCTCCATAAGATTCCCCTTTTATTCCATTAATGGCGTGTGTTTTATTTGGTTATCGCATTCATCATCACATCATTTGCATCATCTGCATAGCATCGACACTCCATTGCCATCATTTTTCAAAACTCGCATTCGTTCGTACTTGTCGGTTCTCTCCGTTTTGTCGTTGACCATTTTGAGACCAACCACACACACATGCTCCCACGACATCGTCAACATAATGTTTTCAAAGGTGCGTATAAAACTTTCTCGAAATGGGTCGAAAGTTGGCATGCGGTCTTAATATAGTGTAGGTAGACTGCTTGCCAAATTCCGTCGCATTCAGAGGTTGTTTGGTATCCCATCAGACAACTATAGCGGCACCATTATCGGTTTAATTATCAAACATTTTTCCCGGTTTAAAAACTATGTAACATGTCGAAGTTCTTTCTCTCATCTCAGCCCAAGCCCATCTACACAACCCACCTAGCCCACCTAGCCTATCACCGTGACCATAGCCATCCGCTCGCGATCGGAGGGTCCGAAAACGGATAAAATCCCCTAACTCTAGCTAAACCTACTATATAAAGAGGCGTACCCCTGCCCAAATTTGAACCCTAGCCGCGCCTCGATTTCTGAGCATCCCGAACCAGCCTCCAAGTCTCCCACCTCCTCTCTCCTCAGCCACTGGCCCGTCTAGGCCCGCATGGAGATCGCAAAACCCGTCCACCACTGCACCTTAGATCTGGATCAGGAGAGCCTGATCTCCTTCCCGCGCCTCCCATGGCCACCCCGACCATGACATGTCGCCGACCTATCCCTCGCATATGAGCATTGTGTAGTATGTAGCTCCCTCTATCAAACTGTTGGGCCATCCAAATTCGGCCCATAGACTTTTTTTTGTGTGATTTTTCCTATTTAACGAGGAATTACAGATTTGCGGAAAAGACCCTCAAGTTCAGGCATTTAATATCTCCCGAACCATACATCGCATGTAAAAACTTCAAATATGAAAAATGCTTAGAATTTCGTGAGATTCATAATATCCAAATTTCATGCATGATAAAAATGCTTAACTTGTTGTTATCATGGTTTTTGCGTAAATGCCATGTAAAAATGATTTATTTCATAACTACATAATGGGAGCTCCGTTCAAAATGATCCACATATGTAACTTGACTAGAAAAATGTGTAGGATCACATGACGACATTATTTTTCTGTTTAACAAATATAAAATATGATTAGGAGAGATCTTGACCAAATTCTAAAATTGCACATGAGGTCATTTTGGAAATACTATATGTTGTTTCTAGCCTCATTTAAACTTGCCTAGATGTGTAGTTTATTCATGCTTCACCTCTTGCCATGTTAGACAATATTTAAACTTGTTGGGTATCTAAATGAGAGTGAACTAAATGATTCAAACATGGAGTTTCGTCAATATGCAACTCGTTGCATATTGACCTTCACTTAATTTGTAGTGTTTCATTGTTGTGCTTGCCATGGCATGCATAATTAAATGGACATGACTCGTACTTGTTTGCGCGTCATCTCGTGAATATTTTAGGGTGGTTACCATGTTTTTTCGTAAATGACATATAAAAATGATTTATTTCAAACCTAAATAATTGTAGCTTCGTTCAACATGATCCACATATGTAACTTGACTAGAAAAACATGTAGGATCAGATGATGGACTTTATTTTTATTTTTAACAAATATAAAATATGATAAGGAGCGCTACGGACCAAATTAAAGAAAATGCACATGAGGTCGTTTCAGAAATACTTTATGTTGTTTCTAGCCTCATTTAAATTTGCCTAGATGTGTAGTTTATTCATGCTTCACCTCCATGTTAACCAACATGTAAACTTCTTGAGTATCTAAATGGGAGTGAACTAAATGATTCAAACATGGAGTTTCATCAATATGCAACTTGTTGCATATTGAACTTCACTTAATTGGTAGTGTTTGATTGTTATGCCTGCCATGTCATGCATAATTAGATGGACATGGACCATACTTGCTTGCGCATCATATCATGAATATGTTGTGGTGGTTACCACATTATTTAGTTGTTCTAGGATTGCTTCTTCTCGATAGAGTTAAAAACTGATTCAGAGTGTGAGGATTCGTTCGACTATGTTGGCTCGTCTTCTTCATGGATTCGTTCTTCTTCCAAGCAGGATCTCAGGCAAGATGACCATTTCCTTGGATAACACTACTATCATTTCCATGCTAGTTGTCTCACTTCTATCGTTATGTACCCTTACCTACCACTTTCATGTCAAGCCTCCCAACATTGCCAAGAAAAGCCTCTAACCCCTCCACATCCCAGCAAACCATTGTTTGGCTATGTTATCGCTTGCTCAGCCCTTCTTATAACGTTGCTAGTTGCAGGTGCAGGTTGTTTCATGTGACAAAATGGATATGTTGAGATATCACAATATTATTGCTATTTAATTTAATGCACATATATACTTGGTAAAAGGTGGAAGGCTTGGCCTTTTTGCTTGGTGTTTTGTTCCACCTTTGCCACTCTAGTTACTTGTGTACCGGTGTTATGTTCCATATTGAGAGCTCCTAACATGCTTGGGGTTGTTATGGGGACCTGGTACGTCTCCAATGTATCTATAATTTTTGCTTGTTCCATGTTGTTATATTATCATTCTTGGATGTTTTACCATCATTTTATTATCACTTTATATCATTTTTTGAGACTAACCTATCGACATAGTGCCAAAGTGCCAGCTGATGTTTTTGCTTGCTTTTACTTCGTAGGAAATCAGTACCAAACAGAGATGAAAAGATGAGGGAATTTTTGTGGATATTTGATGGACCGAAAGAAACCAGATGGGACAAAGAACACTAGCAGAGGGGGCCGAGGGTGCCTAGCACCCACATGGGAGCGCCAAAGGCCACCTGGCGCGCCCTGGTGGGTGTTGGGCTCCTCCGGAACCCCCTCAACCGACTATCATGCCTATAAATTCTCTGGAAATCCAAAAACCCTAGGGGAGTCAGCGAAACACAATTCCAGTCGCCGCAAGTTCCAGAACCTCGAGATCCAATCTAGACACCATCACGGAGGGTTCATCTTCATCATAGGTGCCTCTCCGATGATGCATGAGTAGTCCACCATAGATCTACGGGTCAGCTAGATGGTTTCCTCTCTCTCTTATGATTCTCAATACAATGGTCTCTTGGAGATCTATTTGATGTAAACTTTTGCGGTGTGTTCATTGGGATCCGATGAATTTTGAGTTCATGATCAGTTTCTGGCCATGAATATTCTTTGATCCCTTATATGCATGATTGCTTATAGCCTCGTATTTTTTCTTTGAATCTTTGGTTTAATTAGGCCAACTAGATCGATTTTTCTTGCCATGGGAAGAGATGCTTTGTGATGGGTTTGATCTTGCAGTGTTCTTTCCTAGTGATAGAAGGGGCAGCAAGACACGCATGTATCATTGCTATTAAGGATAACAAGATGGGCCTATTCCTACATGAATAGATCTTGTCTACATAATGTCATCATTCTTATTGCATTACTCTATTTTTCTATGAACTTAATACACTAGATGCATGTTGTATAGCGATCGATGTGTGGGGTAATAGTGGTAGATGCAGGCAGGAGTCGGTCTAGTTATCTTGGACGTGATGCCTATATAATGATCATTGCCTTGGATATTGTCATGAATATTCGATTTTCTATCAATTTCCCAACAGTAATTTGTTCACCAACCGTGCGCTATACTCATGAGAAAAGCCACTAGTGAATCCTACGGCCCCTGGGTCTACTTTTCCATCATATTGCTTTCCAATCTACATTTTTGCAATCTTTGTCTTCAAATCTACAAAACCAAAAACCAAAAAATATAGTGCTGCATATTTACTCTTTTTATTTCGTGTTCTTGAGAGATCTATCTCTCCTACCTATCATTACCTAATTTATCTTATTACCATAGAGAGCGTGACAACCTCTCTTTCGCGTTGGGTTGCAAGTATTTGTTATTTGTGTGCAGGTGTTGTTTACTTGGGTGTGTGATATTCCTCTATGGATTGTATCTTGGTTTCATAACTAAGGGAGATACTTATCGTCACTTTGCTGCATCATCCCTTCCTCTTTGGAGAAATACCGATGCAGTCTCAAGCCACGTCAAAGGAATTTTTGGTGCCATTATCAGGGAGGAAGCGATCTCATCTACCAGGTTCCTAATCACAAATCTCGTATCCTTGCAATTTAAATTATTTTCCATTTGCTTCTCATTTTCCTCTCCCCCACTTCACAAGTTTTCTGTTGTATTCGCCCTTATTTTTTGTTTGCCTTTTTCTCGGCAGATCTCTTGTTTGCTATGTTTGCTTGTGTTGCCATGTGCCTTGTATTTGCTTGAATCTTTGCTTTCTAAAAATCTATTGATATGGATCCTCATACACTTGATAATCTTTTCAAAACACCAAATTATGATGAACCAATTTCTAGTGATTTGAGTGCACTTGATTATCTCTATGAAGTTTTGTTTGAAATTCATGAATCTGAAATTTTTGATGAAGTGTTGAAAGAAGAAAGTTATAAGATGATTCATGATAGTTCCTTAAATGAAAAGCTTGATTTCCATGTGGTTAGTATGAATTCTCTGAATATCCATGATGCTAACAATATGCAAAACTTCCTATTGCAATGATCATGATTGGGGTGATAATGCTTCTTATGATCTGGAAAATTTATTTAAGCCTCATGTTGAATATGTTATTGATTACAATGTTTGCAATAGTATTGAAAGTGCGTTTGGAAGAGTGTCAACTTTAGGTAAAAAGAATCCCACATATTTGGAGAGTGTTCAGTCTTATGAATTTTCTGATAAAAGTGGGTTTGGAGAGGTCATAACTTTAGTAGATGATAATTCCACTATTTTTTAAGATGATAAAAACTTTATGCATGTTGATCATAAAGAGAGTATTGTTTATTATAGATATATTGTTGAATTTTATTATGATCCTACATGTAATTATTATGAGGTAGGAGCATATGCTTGTAGTAGTTGCAATAATATCAAGTTTCCTGTCTATGTGTTAAAAGTTTTGAAGTTATGCTTGCTTTACCTTCCTATGCAAGTTGATCCTTGCTCCCATAAATTGTTTGATCACAAAATCCCTTTGCATAGGAAGTGGGCTAGACTTAAATGTGTTTGTAATTATATTCATGATGCTATATTGCATGTTTCAATTACTACTATTTGTGTGAGCATCATTGAAATCATCATGCCTATCTTAATTGCTATAAAGAAAGAGCTTGAGTTTTGCTTTATGGGAGGCAACCCAATGAATAAAATATTTTTATATTTTGCTTTATGTTTTTTAGTGTTTTCACAATTATGATTCTGTCATAATTGTGTTTTTAAGTTTTTTTTAGTGTTTGTGCCAAGTAATGCCTTTAGCATGATCCATAAGATGAGCAGAAACAATGCTTTATCTGAAACAGAAACTTTGTGCCCAGTAAATGAATTTTTATTTTTTACTGAAACGTGCTATCGAGCTGAAATTTTAACACAGTCTTTGTATAAAAATTATTTATGTTTTACTATTTTTTAAGAATTTTTGGAGTTCCATAAGTATAGGAGGAGTACAGATTACTACAGACTGTTCTGTCTGAAACAGATTATGTTTTCATTGTGTTGTGTCCTTGTTTTGATAAATATATGGTTTGTATTGGGTGGTATAAGCCATGGTAAAGTGAAAATTCAGTAGGTATAATGAAATAGCAAAATATTAGTGGGATATAACAGTACCTAAAGGAGTGATTTGCTTTCTTATACTAACGGATCTCACGAACAATTTGTTAAGTTTTGTGTCATTGAAGTTTTCAAGTTTTGGGTGAGATCATGATGGATGAAGGAATAAGGAGTAGAAAAAGCCTAATATTGGGGATTATACCACACCCACAAGGTATATCCAAAGAGAAACAATCAACTAAGCTTGGGGATGCCCCTGAGTAGCATCCCCTCTTTCTTCCAACGACCAACGGTATACTACTTGGAACTATGTTTTTATTCGTCACATATCACGAGTATTGCTTGGAGCGTCTTGTATCTTTGCTTTGTTTGGTTTTATCCTTGATGCACACACCTACTTTATAGAGCCAAAATATGCTATGATTTGTTAGAATTGCTCTTTATGCTTCACTTAAATCTATTTGAGCAAAGGAATTGCTCTAGTACTTCACTTATATCTTTTTGAGCACGGTATGCTTGTAAATGTTTGTAGAAATACTCTCATGCTTCACTTAGATTAATTTTAGAGATGGTAAATTTTGAAAAAATCCTCTCATGCTTCACTTATATTATTTTTAGAGATGAAACTTGTATGCTCATGTTCTTCACTTATATCCATGTGAGCCTATCAAAAAGCAATGGCAATATACGAAACTAGTCCCAAAGTGATAGATATTCAAGAGGGATATAATAAAAACTTTCATGAAGATCATTGGACAAATTAAACTTGATTCTTTGTAATAGTTTTGAGACATGATAATAGTGATATGTGAGTTATGTTGATGAGTAATTATGATTAGTAAGAATGTTGGTGTTAAGGTTTGTTATTCCCTATGCAAGCACGAAAGTAAATAGTTGTGCTACGAAATTACATCCTACTTATGGTGCATTATTCAGTGTATATATGCTTAATGCTCGCTTATGTGTTTTTTCATTTCTTAGTTGGGTGCTTCTCAACCTCATGCTAGCCTTCACTTGTACTAAGTGGAAATACTACTTGTGTATCCAAAATCCTTAAACCAAGTTTTGCCATATGATTCCACTATACCTACCTATATACGGTATTTCCATGTCGTTCCAAGCAACTTTGTATTTGCCATCTCTAAACTTTCAAAATATTTTTTCCTTTTTGTGTGCTCATACTGCTCATGAAACTATACGGGGTGAACGATATTTTTTCATGCTAGATGTGTTATTCTCAAGATGAGTGTTTATTCACTTGTCATTGCATGAGAGTATGTAGGTAATCGGGATTCCCAGTCCCAAAATGAAAAGGAAAAACTATTTACTTTATGTTGTCAAATAATAAATTCCTTGGAAAGTGTTGGTATGGAAGGTGATCGTGGATACGACATGCCATGGAAAGTGAAAGTTTTGTGAAAAAAGGAATAAACTTTATTTTCTGTTTGGGAACCGCCTATGGTGCATCTAGTGTCGAAAGATATTAAAATCTCTCAGTCATTTTAGTTGATAGGAAAGGCATGCCACTCAAAATATTTTTCTCTCCCAATTTAAACACTTGAGCTCTCGCACCTCTACAAATCCCTACTTCCCTCTGCGAAGGGCCTATCTATTTACTTTATGCAATTTTTATTTTTCAAATTTGAGTCTCCATCTTCTCTTTTAAAGCACCAACTAGGGGGCACTATGATCAGACTTGAGCATTAGGTGTAGCTAATATTTGAGTGTATATTGTGAATGGATCGATGATGGAGCATGATGGGCTAGGGATAACTTGTTTTAGCGTTGATATTTTGAAACACATGGTTGCTTGTTCATATGCTTGAGTATTAAAGTTTTCATGTCAATACTTAACTATTGCTTTGAACCATATGAAAAGTCCAAATGTCCATGCTATAAAGAAAAGAATGTGATGAACATGTTAGGTAGCATTCCACATCAAAAATTCTGTTTTTATCATTTACCTACTTGAGGATGAGTAGGAATTAAGCTTGGGGATGCTGATACGTCTCATACGCATCTACAATTTTTGCTTGTTCCATGCTGTTATATTATCATTCTTGGATAGTTTACCATCATTTTATTATCACTTTATATCATTTTTTGGGACTAACCTATTGACATAGTGCCAAAGTGACAGGTGCTGCTTTTGCTTGGTTTTTACTTCACTTGAAATCAGTACCAAACAGAGATGAAACGTTGCAGGGATTTTTGTGGATTTTTACGGACCAGAAGAAACCAGATGGGCTAGAGAACACCACAAGAGGGGGCCCAGGGTGGCCATCACCCACATGGGCGAGCCAGAGGGCCCCTGGCGCGCCCTGGTGGGTGCTGGGATCCTCCTGCATCCCCTCAACCGACTATCATGCCTATAAATTCCCTAGAAATCCAAAAACCCTAGGGGAGTTGACAAAACACAATTCTAGCCGCCGCAACTTCCAGAACCTCGATATCCAATCTATACACCATCATGGAGGGGTTCATCTTCATCATAGGTGCCTCTCCGATGATGCGTGAGTAGTCCACCATATCCTACCTATCTGTAGGTAGTAGCTAGATGGCTTCCTCTCTCTCTCTTATGATTCTCAATACAATGGTCTCTTGGAGATCTATTTGATGTAAACTTTTAGGTGTGTTTGTCGTGATCCGATGAATTTTGAGTTCATGATTAGTTTCTATCCATGAATATTTTTTGAGTCTTCTTTGATCTCTTATATGCATGATTGTTTATAGCCTCGTATTTCTTCTTCGAATCTTCGGTTTAGTTAGGCCAACTAGATCGATTTTTCTTGCCATGCGAAGAGGTGCTTTGTGATGGGTTCGATCTTGCGGTGTTCTTTCCGAGTGACAGAAGGGGCAGGAAGACACACATGTATCATTGCTATTAAGCATAACAAGATGGGGTCTATTCCTATGAATAGATCTTGTCTACATCGTGTCATCGTTCTTATTGCATTACTCCATTTTTCCATGAACTTAATGCACTAGATGCATGCTAGATAGCGATCAATGTGTGGAGTAATAGTGGTAGATGCAGGCAGGAGTCGGTCTACTTATCTTAGACGTGATGCCTATATAATGATCATTTGCTTGTATACTGTCATGACTATTCAATTTTCTATCAATTGCCCAACAGTAATTTGTTCACCCAACGTGTGCTATACTCATAAGAGAAGCCACTAGTGAATCCTACAGCCCCCGGGTCTACTTTTCCATCATATTGCTTTCCGATCTACATTTTTGCGATCTTTGTTTTCAAAATCTAAAAAACCAAAAAACCAAAAATATATTGTTGCATATTTACTATTTTTATTTTGTGTTCTTGAGTGATCTATCTCTCCTACCTATCATTACCTAATCTATCTTATTACCGTAGAGAGCGTGACAACCTCTCCTTTGCGTCGGGTTGCAAGTATTTGTTGTTTGTGTGTAGGTGTTGTTTACGTGGGTGCGTGATCTTCCTCTATAGATTGATACCTTCATTTAATAAATAAGGGAAATACTTACCGTCGTTGTGTTGCATCATCCCGTCCTCCTTGGGGAAATATTGACGCAGTCTGAAGCCACATCAGTACCCCCTTGATATTCATTTTGGGATAAAACTCTTCTGGCAAGGCCCAACATTTGTACTACATTTGCCTAATAACTAATAAACTTGCATACGGAATTTCTGAACCCCATGGATAATAATCAACCCCCGGGTGAGTGCTCCTCATGAGTGTTGGTCCTAAATAGAGCACTATGTGGGGCCACCTCGGGGCAACTCGAGGGATTTCTATTAGGCCGCCGTACGCGTCGCTTATCCATCGTGTCCTAAGAACGAGATACAGTGCTCCTATCGGGTTCGTCGACACGTCTGGCGGTCTTACTAGATTTGTTTTACCTTTTTCGAATGTCTTGTGCATGGGATTCCAAGGATACTTTGGGCTATCTTGAGGTTGAGGTTTTCCATCAGAATTCTAAGGATACCGCAGGCTACCCCGTGGTTGATATTTTCCAATGCAGGTTGTGGCTAGATTGTGATGAACGAGTTGGATCAGCCCTGCACGGTTAAATCTTTTCGAGAAATCGTGCCCGCGCTTATGTGGAAACTTGGAAATTTGTTTAACATCCGATCATAAAAAACCTTAAGTAAACTCAAATAAAATACACCAATCGTGTGTGTGATCGTGACTGTCTCTTCTCGTGAGTTCTGAACCAAGAGGGAACATGGTGGGGTTATGTTTGCCTTGTAAGGAGGTGTTTAGGATCACTTAGTGATCATTACTAGTTCACATCCGTTTATGTGTAGGTAATCCCCCCCCCACACCGTGATTGTCTCTTCTCGTGAGTTCTGAACCAAGAGAGAACACGATGGGCTTATGTTTGCCTCGTAAGTAGGTGTTTTGGATCACTTAGTGATCATTACTAGTTCACGTCCGTTTATGCGTAGGTCACCCCCCTCTTATTCTTCTACTCGTAAGTTAGCCACTCTAATAAATTCTTAGTGCTTGCTGCAGCCTCACCACTTAACCATGCCTCATCCATTAATCTTTGCTAGTCTTGATACCCTTGGAAATGAGATTGTTGAGTACCTGCGGCTCACAAATTACTACAACAATAGTTGCAGGTACAGGTAATTCAATGCATTGATGTAAGCGTGATTCTTGTTTCATTTGGATTTCTTCTTCATCATAGGTAATAGGATGGGTTCCAGGTTGGCAGCCTGGGATAGCAAGGATGGATGTCGTTTTTATCATTTTTTTTCATTCGTAGCCGGACCCTGCTCTTCTATATGGTGATTTGATGTATTGTTGTATTTGTGATGATCATTATTTACCTTGTGGCGAGGGCAAGAAAATTCCATATACTCATCTCCTCTTTACATATACTTGTAACGACACCCATTCTTGTGAAATGATAAAATGCGCTTCTATCCCTATCGCGGCCCTCGAGCCAAAATAAGGATAGGACTGCCTCTTGGGCATTACACGAGCACTCTACAGCTTGGACTCCCCAAACTAGACACATCCATCTTCCTCCAACGGTGATGAAACCGAAGCTATGGAGACCAAAGATCAGATACCAATTGTGGGATCACTAGAAGGGGCATCTAGAGGGGGGTGAATAGACTACTTGACAAAATTAAAACCAAACATTTTTCCAAATTAATTGGTTGGCAGATTTTAGCAAATCTAACAAGTCTAGTACACCCTACACATGCTAGTCAAGAAGTATGGCAGCGGAAAGTAAAGACAAGCATATGTAAGAGAGTTGAGATAGGAAGATCAAACGTAAAGTTGACACGGGAATTTTTGCCATGTTTCCGATAGGTGGTGCTATTGTATGTCCACGTTGATGGAGACATCAACCCAGGGAGGGTAGCGGCCGCGAGAGTCCACGAAGGGCTCCACCCAGAAAGGGTCCATCGAGAAGCAACCTTGTCTATGCCCCCATAGTCTTCATCCATGGAGGACTAGCCTTACTCTGGGTAGATATTCACGAAGTAGGCGATCTCCTTGCCCTTAAAAACTTCTTAATTCAACTCCACAACATGAAGTAGGAGGCTCCCAAGCGACACCTAACCAATCTAGGAGGCACCACCCTCCAAAAGGTAATAGATGTGATAAGTATTATGAACTCCTTGCTCTTGTGCTTCCAAAGATAGTCTCCTCAACACTCAATCCCTCTCTCATAGGTTTGGCATGGGTAGAAGAGATTGATTGGATGGAAAGCGACTTGGGGAGGCTAGAAATCAAGATCCATATGGTTGGAGTGGACGATCTTGATCTCAACACATGGGTAGGTGGCTCTCTCTCAGAAAAATGGATGGGGCAAGTGTTTGTTTGTTCTGAGTGCTTCCTCTACGAGTGAGAGGTGGTGGAGGGATACATATAGGCATATCCAAAAATCGAAAGGTTACAACATTATTCCTCAACTCAGTGAAACCGAAGTGAAAACTCGGTTGCACCGACTAGTGAAAAATGTGGCAACTTTTGGCGTTTGTGAAACCAATATATAAATCTCGGTGGTACCTATATGGATGTCCTAGGCAGTTTCCAAATCTCGGTGAGACCGATTCTCAAAACTCGGTGGTACCAATTCTTGAAAATGGCAAACCAAAAAGTTGGTCCAAATCTCGGTGAGACCAATTCTCAAAACTCGGTGGTACCGATTCTTGAAAAAGGCTAACCAGAAAGTTGTTAACTGGTTTTGGTTGCAGAAAATGGAAAGTTGGTGGCATCGGGACCTTAGAGTTTTGGCATAGGTTCTATCTCAAGGGAAAAACGGTATGGCCGAATGGAAAAACTTGGTGGCACCGATTTTTGACTTTGGGCTTTGGCCAGTGAATTTTTGTGGGATAATGGGTGAGTATTTTCTATGGCTAATCTCTAAGCACTTGAGCAACCAGATCATCATGATTTATCATCCCCTTTTAGTAGTATTGGCTTTCCTATGGTCTCAAAAATTATTTCTCACAAATTATAAATTATAGAGTCTTGTAGCTTGAAGCTTCAATCTAGGCCAATCCTATTCCTTCCCCTTACTTCTTCTTGGGAATTCTCCTCACAATCCTTAGCCAATCATTTCTGTCGACTAAACCTGAAATAAACTAGGTAGAACTATCAGTCCAAGAGACAATGTATGTTTTGATGAATTATCAAAACCACCAAGGGAGCATATGTGTTTTCACTCGCTCCACCACTCCCACGACCCGCACTCAATGTGTGTCGTGGGAGAAGCGGTAATAGTCATCTTAACCCTAGGGAATTGCATGCGCGTGAGCCTGTGCACTGTTTTTGGGCCTAGACCAACAACTTCACGGACTCAAGTGTGACACAGGCCCGGGGGATACTATCAGTGCACTAGGGAATGGGGCCTTTAGTTCTCGGACTTGTGCACAAACGACTGCGGCCTCTAGACCGGCAAGACCTTGTCGGGCGAGGACCAACATCCAAGCGACATCTAGCCAATACAAAGACGACCAACAAGCCTCCTTGTCGGGAGAGAAGACCCAGCAGCAAGCGCCATCCCGCCAAGATCTCCGCCCGTCAAGACGTCGCCCCATGTCACTGGGCTGATTGTCTAAATCGACTAGGTGTTGAGCAGGCACACGGTTAGGTAGATCTGGTGAGGGCGCGTGGTAGCCAGGCAGATTTACAACAACTTCAATGACACCCGTCCTACGATGTGGCAAAATAATAAGAGGTAGTTGGGCAAACGACATAGAAGGAGAGGCCATTCTTGCCGGGAGACGTTGCCAGCACGCCACCTCATGGCATATTTAATGTGCCTGTCCTAATCCTTCAGAAATGTCATTTCCCACTATAGCTCTTGCCAGTGTCTTGGGCAGCTATAGTGTCCACTATTTACCCCGTGTAAAGACCATTTTAGCTACTTTGGTAGCCCCTTGGATTATAAAAGGAGACTCATGGCTACTTATAGAAAGGTCGACACCCCGTTCATTCTACACGCGTAGCCACACACCCCTCGAGCATCCCTTGTCAGGTGGTGACGCTCCTTTACTGTGAAAAAACATATAATCCACCAAACATAAGACGTATGGTTTTACGCTTCCGAGTGGCCCGAACCTTTCTAAACCATCGTGCATGCATCGGTCGGTGATGTTCTTTGTGCATCCAGGATCCCCATAGTAGAACCGCAAAGAAGGGCCTTGCCGATCCCATAGATTGTCATACCCTGACAGTCATGATCTTGATGTATCATGGGCTTTGTTAATATAGTTGGATCTTATGGTTTTAGTCCCTTGCTATCTTGTTGTGATGAATTGACCCTTTCCCTTTGAGATCTCGTTATGTCGGATTGAATATTGTATTTGAGATCACTTGATGTATGTCTCGCGTGTGGATACCTATGGTGACAATGGGGTGTCCTATTGATTCACTTGATATATGTTTTGGTACTCGACTTGCAGATTCTCATGGTGACAATGGGGTAATCTATGCATAGGGGTTGATACACATTCTTTTCCTGGTTTCTCCGATAGAAATCATGGGGTACTCCTTAAAGTTCTTTGTGTTGGATTAAGTATGATGAATCTGAAATTGTTTGATGCATGTCAAATAATTAACCCACGGATACTTGAGGTGATCTTCGAGTATCTAGGTGACATTAGGGTTGATTCATATGTATTATAGGTGTCTTATTAGTATGAACTCTAGGGTTGTTGATGACACCTATAGGAACAACCCAATAGATTGACAGAAAGGATAACTTTGAGGTGGTTCTACTACCTACAACAATTTCATCTTATGGTCTCTACTATTTATGAACTTTGGAGTGATTATTTGTCACGTTGAGGGATGATCATATGATTCTATTATGTTAGCATTGTTGAGAGATTGCGCTAGTGAAAGTATGAAACCTGGGCCTTATTTCCAAGCATTTATACAACATTTTTCTCGTTGTTTTCCACTTGCTACCTTGTTGTTTTTATATTTCCATATTACAAAAACCAATATCTACCATCCATATTGCACTTGTATCACCATCTCTTTGCCGAACTAGTGCATCTATACAGTTTGCCATCGTATTGGGTGTGTTGGGGACACAAGAGATTTCTTTTATTTGATTGTAGCGTTGTTTGGGAGAGACCATCTTCATCCTACACCTCCCACGGATTGATAAACCTTAGGTCACCCACTTGAGGGAAAATTGCTACTGTCCTACAAAACTCTGCATTTGGAGGCCCAATAGACTCTACATGAATAAAGTTATGTACTAGAAATCATTGCCATCCTATGATGTTTGAGTAGATTTATATTTTCATTTGGTTAGATTGATGATCTTGTTTGGTTTGAATTGTATGTTTTATTTTGGTGTTGTCCTATGGTGCCCTCCGTGCCGTGCACACGTGAGGGATTCTCGTTGTAGGGTGTTTCAATACATTCGTGATTCACTTATAGTGGGTGGCTAGAGTGATGGAAACTTACACCCGAGTAAGGGATTGTTGCGTATGGGAGTAAAGGGGACTAATGTTTAATGCTATGGTTCCGTTTACCTTGATGATTTCTAGTAGTTGTGGATGCTTGCTAGAGGTCCAATCGTAAGTTCATATGATCCAAGTATGGAAAGTATATTAGCTCATGCCTCTCCTTCATATAAAATTAAAATAATGATTACCGATCTTGTTATCAATTGCCTAGGACAATTCCGCACACCATACCAACATTCTTCCACACTCAATTTTTGTAACATATTGTAATATATTCTAACTCTACTTAGGGCATCAACTACTTTTCATATTTTAGTTCTCCAATATCATGCAAAGTTATCCTGTTTATGCCCACAACACAGTTTTTTTGTCTTTTCTAGATAGAAGAAAACACTCGGTGTACGTAGAGTCGTATCAGTGGCAACTAGGACTTGAGAGAATATTGATCTCACCTTTGGCTCCTTGTGGGTTCTACACCCATACTTACCAGTTCCATCTTTGGAAAGTGCTACGATGATTCCTTCCACTTGGAGATTATCAGGGCTCTGGGTGAAATCGGTATAGCCGAAGAGATCCATGTCGGTAGTACCAAAGAAGCTCTGAGAATTTTATCACCTACATCGGTGAAGCTCATTTGCCTAATTCATAGTATCCGACTTGCAAACATAAACTTGGGCATTTTGTCTAAGAAGATTTTTAGAAGGACTTGACAGATTTTGCAAGAAAGTTTCAATAAGATTTGCAAGGAATTTTCAAAAGATTTGTAGGGATTTTTCTTTAAACATTTGCAAGGAATTTTCAAAAGATTTGCAAGGAATTTTCAAAAGATTTGCAAGGAATTTTCATCTAATAAGAATTGAATGGAAACAGAAAGGTAGCCAATTATCCATTCAAGATCCTTATCTAGATGTTGGGCGGTGACGAGGTCACCTATATTATAGTATATTGACTTAGGAGACAAGCAACAATACTTGACCATAGGTCATACTCATCCTTAAGCTCAAAATAGGGTTACCATTTTTTGTTTAAGAATTTTAATGTCTTCATATCTCTTAGAATTTCTTTGACTCATTACTTGGAGTAAAGCTTCTCCAAGGATATGAGTACATACCTATAAATGATGCAGAAGACGTGGCATGTAGGTGCACTCGTTGTGGATGCTAAATAGTTGATGTTTTGGATATATCCTTGTTTCCTTTTTGAAGTAGGTCCTCCTACACAGGTAGCCATGCAAGGAAGAACATGATATATCCAAATGACAAGAGTGGAATTTTCAACAAATGTTTTTCAAGGATATGGTTTATGTTGTCTTCTTCCTCCATCTCAAAGTAGGGATGTTGATACTTGGCCATGACAAGATTGCTTATAATATGAGTTGATGGCAATCTTGTGGAGTGTATTTCTTACAAGTACCTACAAAAGGTTAAATGCAATACAAGAGAGCGTAGTTTTCCTAGATTTAAGATAGTATCATATCAAATGTATCAAGGAATAGTCATGTAAGTGCATGCCTTTGCATGCATCTGAGTGAGTCTCTAGCTCAAGTTTGAAGCATCAATGATGTTCAACTCACTCCTCAAGTGACAAAATATTTTCTCATCAAGTGGCCTAGTAAAGATATCTGCCAATTGTTTGTCGGTACAAACATATTTGAGATTAATGTCCCCTTTAGCAACATGATCATGAATGAAATGATGATGAACTTGAATATGTTTAGTTCAAGAATGTGGCACATGATTATGACAAATCTTAATAGCACTCTCATTATCACAAAATAATGGAACATGTTTCACATGTATTCCATAGTCCTTAAGAGTTTGAGTCATGCATAACAATTGCACACAGCATGATCTGGCACCAATGTTATCCGCTTCTGCAGTTGATAGAGATATCGAGTGTCGTGGGAACGAACACCTATGGGATCACAGGGATCCCTTTCTGTTCGGCACGGGGTGAGCTGGCACAAAGAGCCGGTCTGGTGAGCTATGCGCGGGGAGTTTTTACCTAGGTTTGGGCCGCACGGATGCGTAAAACCCTACTCCTGCTTGGTTGTATTGATCCTGTTCTAGGGTTCGAGCTACAGGAGCGCCATGAACGGCAGCTAGGTGAGCTTGGGAACCTCCAGTTGTCTAATTGTCTGGCTGTCTGGTTGTCTAACTGCCTAACTGTATGAAATCCCAAAATCCCAAAGGTCCAAAAGTCCTCTTCTGTAACGCCCTGTGTCTCCTTTTATACTTAAGGGAATCCCAACAGTGGCGTACAGTGTGCACATGGGTGCACAGTGCAGTGCTATCGTACCTAACCCTGACGGAGTAGGACAAAAGCATTAAATGCACCGTCAGGGGCCTCAGTCCGTTGGTCAGACGGGACGGGGGCCCATTCTATCGGCTCCGCTTAGCTCCCTCCAGCGTTGACACCGCGACACGCGTCCAGGTGAATCGACACCTGGCCTATGCGCTGGCAGTCCATGCCGAGGCCTTGCCTTGTCGGGACCTTGCCTTGTCGGGGTCCTGTAGGCTCCGAAGCCTTCCCGGAAAGGTCTTGCCGGTAGTCTTAAGTCTTCTATGCTGGTGCTTGGTAAGTCTTCGCTGGGCCTCGCCACCGGGGTGGCTACTACTTCCCGTGCATGAGTAAAGGGTCACTAGATGGCCCAAAAACTCTAGTGCACCGATAGGAGCCCCTGGGCCTGGGCCATACACATCGCGAGGCGTTGTTGGGGTAGGCCCAAATAGTGCATGGGCACATGTGGCATGGCCTCATAGTTGTGATCATTGCGCTCGTTGTGCTTCCCCACGATTCCCATTGAATGTAGGTAGTGGGATACGTGCGCGGCATGGCCGTCGAATTTTTAATTACCGCGTTAGGTCCTTTCCACCATGCGCGTCGCATCCATAGAGGGGAGATAGCAACAGGCGCCTGTGACTTAAAGTCCCTAAGAAAAGGCAGTAACTGCGGCGCCATGGATTGGGGCGATGGGCGGTTGTTGTTCATCTCGTGATCGAGGGCGCCTATATTGGAGGAAGTGGGTGGCGTCCTTTGGAGATGGGGAGAGTCAGCCCCCGCTCTTCCTCCTATAAATTGGGGACGGCGGGGGCAGAGCTCATCCATCCTTCTTCTGCCCTTCGAGTGCAAGACTTCGCAGTCCGCCTCCTTCCTCGTCCTCTCAATCTTCAGGTGGCGCCCGCCCTTCGCCATGACCAGGGGTGAGGGCGACCACCTTCCTCGGCCAGGAGGAGAACCTCTCGTCTGGATCATGCTGCCGCTTCGGCCACGAAGGCGGAGGAAGGCTCGGGTTCGCGTGGTGGAGGAGGCCCGAGAGGCCGTGGTCGCCGTGGAAACCGAGATCGGGGGAGGCGGAGCGCCGCTCCACCCCCTCCTCTGACACCAGGCATCTCCATCGAGGAGGCCCATGCTGAGGGGACGGCGCTGGACTTCGTCCTCGAGATGGGCGCCCCCCCCCCCCCCCCCGAAGCCATCTATGCCATCCACGCCTCTTCGCCAATGCGGTGGAGGACGACCAGCCACCCTTCATGTGGCTGCGGGTGGCAGGGTGCTGCAATGGCGCGAGCGGGTGGACGTTGTGTATCCAGCGCACCGCATCATGTTCCTTAGGTGAGGTTGGAAGACCTCCGCCCATGCCCACCGTATCCAGGAGGGGCACACTCTTAGTTTTTAAAATGATAGAGGCCGATACGCTCTCCATCAAGATTTATGGGAGCTTTGGCATCCGCTTCAGCTACTGCAAAGAGAGCGCAAGCAGTGCCAAAAGCCTGTCCTCTGGCGAGAGTGACAGGGAGGACAACGGCGATGAGTCCGGTCCTCGGGCGGTCAAGTCAGAGCCCGAAGATTCGAGCTCGGACTGACCGCCGGCCGCACCATCATCGCCAGCCTCATGCCTCTCCCCCTCCCGACAAGATGTCCTTGTCGAGTGCTTCAGTCCTGGGCGTTGCCTCATATTCTAGCTCCAGCAGGCTCGTGGACTTCGGCTTCAGGGGTCCATCCTCCTTTCCGCCCGCTCCGGCCTTCTCCTCCGGGCAATGCTGGTCCAGGAGGGACCAGCTCTTGCCTGCCCATCTGGCAGCCCTGCTCGTCCACGCAGTGGCCCAGAGGGGTCAGGCCGGGCTTCTGCTGGGGGCCTTTCGCCATCTTTTTCTTCTTGTATCCCACCTATCCTTTCCATATTTTCTTCTTGTAATATCCTCTAGGGGAGAAAGTCAAATAAAGACGTACTTAGAAAAAAGTGGTATCTCATGTACATTTCACCCCATTTTGAATGAATGTGTATTATCTTCCTTGTTAGACTGATTCTGTATATGAAACTTTCCCTACGCCCTTTTTGGAAGATCTTGCCGGTGTGTGTAGCCCTAATGCGAGCGCTTTGAGGAACGGGTCCTTAGCAGCCTGCTGGCGGTGCCACTGCCGGCAAGACATCTTGGCATCCTTGGCGCGGCCGTTCAAGGCATTGGCCTTACTTGAAAACAGGGTAAGGGCGCGAGCCCTGTCACTTGAGTCATTGAGCGGACTCAAAACAAAACAAGGAGCGCGGGCGAAGCAACTTAAGCCGTTGAGTGGTTCCGAATGCAGTGAGGGCGCATCCAATCACGGCAAGGTTGCCACGCGTGCAGGTTTTCCATACAAGAGTCGAAGTCGCACGAGGAAAATAAGTTTCGGCAAGGATTCACATGGGGTTTTCACAACTTATCTTTTTGTTGCCTTTCTCCTTTTGGCAAGTTTTTTGGGACGTCGCTCTCATAGGTATCTGTACCATCATTCCCCCCGGCAAAGTTGCATGCGAGGGATCCTTCTGTCCTTTGAGAAAAAGAAAGAAGAGAAAATATGGGTATGGAACCTCAGCGGTCCGTTAGTCCTTGCCGGAATTAAGTGCAACGCAACACTTTAGATAAACATGCACATAAGTAAATGTGAGAATTGAATAGGATTGCAGAACACTTATCTTTATTTATCTACGCACAGGGTCTGAGCCTGGCTTTGTACCAAGGATTACATGCTTCAGCGGCAAGACTTGTACAAAAGGTGGTTGCCGAGGCTGGCCCGGCAACCGCGCCTCTTGGGTAGAACTTTCGAAGATGCTCGATATTCCAGGAGTTGCTCACCGGAACACCATCCTCGGTCTCCAGGCGGACTGCGCCAGGCCTAGTGACTCGTACAACCCGATAAGGGCCTTCCCACTTTGGCGTCAACTTGTTTGGATTCTTGGCGGACTAAACTCGCCGAAGAACAAGGTAGCCTTCCTCAAGACTTTTGTCATTGACCTTGTGGCTATGGTAGCGGCGCAAGGCTTGCTGGTAGTGTGCAACTCTCACAACAGCCTGAAGACGGTCTTCCGGAAGGAGCGTCATGTTGTCTTGCCGCAACTACTCTTGCTCGAGCTCATCATAAGCGAGCACTCGAGGAGACTTGTATATGAGTTCCGTGGGGAGAACTGCCTCCACCCCATAGACAAGGGAGAAGGGTGTCTGGCCGGTAGCTTGATTAGGTGTCGTCCTGAATGACCAAAGAACCACCGGCAACTCATCAATCCAGTTCCTTCCGCACTTGTGCAGCCTATCAAAAGCTCTTGTCTTGAGGCCTCGCAGCACTTCAGGATTAGCCCTCTCCGCTTGGTCATTGCTCCTCGGGTAGGCAACGGAGGCAAAACAAATTTTGCTACCAAGGTCTTGGACATACTGCATGAAGGTGCGGCTCGTGAACTATGTGTCGTTGTCAGTGATGATCCTATTGGGAACACCAAAGCGGCAGAGTAGTCCTTTAAAGAACTTGACGGCAGACTATGTTGTCACCTTCCTCACTGCTTCCACTTCCGGCCACTTTGTGAACTTGTCGATCACCACGTACAAGTATTGAAAGCCCCTGACAGCGCGGGAAAGGGGCCCAAGATGTCGAGCCCCCAGACCAAAAATGGCCAGGAGAGAGGGATTGTTTGAGGGGCTTGAGCTGGTTGATGTAGCTTCTTCAAATGGAACTGGCATGCTTCACACTTGGTTACTAATGCAGTTGCATCCTAGAGGGCAGTGGGCCAAAAGAAACCTTGCCGGAATGCCTTTCCGGCAAGTGCTCTTGATCCTATGTGGGAGCCACATATGCCTCCGTGTATCTCTGCCAACAGCTTTAGTCCATCCTCCTGAGGAATGCACTTGAGTTTCACGTCGTTCGGTCTCTTTCTGTACATCACTTTGTCCATGAACTGGTACATATGAGACCGGCGGGCTACTTTTCTCCTTCCTCTTGTTCCTCAGGGAGTTCTCCTGTCTGAAGGAATTGGACAAGATGATGTGCCCATGATGGAGCCTGGGGCTCGACAACAAGGACTAAAGGCGTATCCTCTATCGGGGGAGCATTTGCCTCGACGGCAAAGTCCTGAGGGCATGTTGGAGTCTGTTGCGCCCCGGCAAGCCTAGCGGGAGCGTATGCTTCTACGGCAAGATCCAATGGCCCTGTCAGAGCATAGTACTCACCGGCAAGCCTACCGTTCTCTTGGGCAATTTTCTCGCTGCCAGCTTCGGGAAGCTCTGCCGAGAGATCCTGGACGGAACTTAACTTTCTTCTCTTCTCTTGTCCAGTTGATGGTATCACGGAGGGTTGAGTTAGTTGGAGCACAAAAGTTCCTGGTTCCATAGGTAACTTAAGGGCAGCACATTTTGACAGGCCATCAGCAACGTTGTTCTCTGCACATGGAATGTGTTCAATTTGCAGGCCGTCAAAACGCTCTTCCGACTTCCTCACTTCATCTACATAAGCTTCCATCAATGGACTCTAGTAATGTTTGTTCACTTGTATAATAACAAGTTGAGAATCACCCCTGACAATAAGTTTCTTGATCCCAAGGTCCGCCACGATCTTGAGACCGGCAAACAGCCCTTCGTACTCCGCAGTGTTGTTCGTTGATCTCTCCTGGGCAAAGTGCATCTGGATCACATATCTAAGGTACTCTCCAGTGGGTGCAACAAGCAGCACTCCGGCACCGGCGCCTTGCAGCGAGAAAGCTCTATCAAAATACATGATCCATTCTTGATCAGTCTCCTCACCGGGGAGAGTTGACTCTGGA
This sequence comes from Hordeum marinum, assembly GCA_022496015.1. NCBI lineage: Eukaryota > Viridiplantae > Streptophyta > Magnoliopsida > Poales > Poaceae > Hordeum > Hordeum marinum. Next base: position 253,065,650 of record CM039673.1, read on the forward strand.
ATCTCTTCATCGGGCGTTCGGCTCCATTCTGCAATGAACTCCGCCAAGGCCCTACTTTGAATGGTTGAAGGGATTTCAAACTTAAGACCAAAGCTTTATAATTCCAAAGCCCACTCCACAATCCTGCCGGTAGCTTCTGGGTTTCTCAATATCCGCTGTAGCGGGAAGCCGGTGACAACGGTGATCTCATGTGCTTGGAAGTAATGGCGCAGCTTCCTCGAGGTCATAAGAAGGCCAAAGAGCAATTTTTGCACACCAGAATACCTTAATCTAGCTCCCTATAACAAGGATCTAACAAAATAGACTGGTCGCTGCACCACTTTCTTCTTCTGAACTATCTCTCTCAACTACATAGATCCTTCTTCACCGGGACCAGACCCTACCGGAGGCTGTCCTAGCTCATCACCTGGCATCCCTGCCATTACCGCTGCTTCGTCGTCAACTTCTCTTTTAGCCACTAGCATAGCACTCACCACTTGATTCGTTGCTGCTAGGTACAGCAGCAACGACTCTTGTGGTTTTGGCGCAACTAGGACTGGCGGAGAGGAAAGGTGCTTCTTCAAATCCTGCAGCGCCGCCTCCGCTTCCGGAGACCATTTCATTGGACCCGCCTTATTCAAGATTTGCAAAAAGGGCAGGGCGTGCTCAGAAGATTTTGAGATAAACCTACTCAGAGCAGCAACACGACCGACAAGGCATCGCACGTCCTTGACTTGTCTTGGTGCCTCAATCTGCTCAATTTCTTTGATCTTGTCGGGATTCGCTTCGATTCCGTGTTAAGACACAAAGAACTCGAGAAGCTTGCCGGATGGGACGCCGAACACACATTTCTCGGGGTTGAGCTTCATGTTGATCTTGCGCAGATTGGCGAATGTCTCTTCTATGTCCACTATGAGCGTGGCCTTGTCCGTGGTTTTGACCACTATATCATCCATATAAGCCTCCATATTTGTATGTAGCTGGGGTTCAAAACCAATCTGGACTGCTCTTGCAAAGGTAGAGCTAGCACTTTTCAACCCGAAAGGCATACGCAAAATGCAGTACGTACCACATGGGGTGATAAACGCGGTCTTCTCTTCCTCTTCCTTGGCCATAAATATCTGATTATAACTGGAATAGGCATCAAGGAAAGACAATAAGTCGTAGCCGGGAGTGGAGTCCACAATCTGGTCGATGCGCGGCAAGGGAAAAGGATCTTTGGGGTAGGCCCTATTGATGTCTATGAAATCAATGCATAGCCTCCACTTCCCATTTGCCTTGCGCACTACGACTGGGTTGGCCAACCACGTAGGGTGGAGCACTCCTCTCATCAGGCCAGCTGCCTCTAACTTCTTGATCACCTCGGCAATAAACTGTTGCCGCTCCAAAACTTGCTTCCGAACTTTCTGCTTGACATGCCGCGCATGTGGGCAGATGGCAAGGTGGTGATCAATCACCTCCCGGGGAACACCCGGGATATCATATGGTTGCCATGCAAACACAACGACATTCGCCCACAGGAAGGCAACAAGCACGCTTTCCTCTTTGTCGTCAAGGGTGGAACTTATGGTGAAAGTTCCCCTCGTGCCATCCTCCATGGCGGGCACCTTCGTGGTCTCTAGTGGAGCTGCCTTGGACTTCTTGCTCTTGCCAGTGGAGCTCTCTGGCACATCGTCAACAGTAGCGCAACACCCCGAAGAGGTGCGCTTACCAGAATGTGCGCCAGAGACCTCGTCGGTCTTCTTCCCCCAGGAGCTTCAGCGGCAGGAGCAAGTGCCGTGGCGGCAGGTACTGCAGCTGCGCCCCGGTAGAGTTGGTCGACATAGATAAGCGTGCTCTTCTTGTCGGAGTCGATGGTAATGACGCTCATTGGTCCGGGCATTTTCAACATGTTGTAAGCAAAGTGGGTGGCCGCCATGAATTTGGCTAGTGTCGGACGGCTGAGAATGTCGTTGTATGGCAACGAGATCTCGGCAACATCAAATACGATCTTCTTCGTTTTGAAGTTGATATCGTTGCCGAATGTCACTAGCAGCGTGACTTTGCCTTTCGGCTGAGTCCTTCCTAAATTGACCCCTTGGAAGATGCCTGTCGGCTCGAGATCTTCGTCAGGAATCGGCAGCCTTCGAATGATATCGAGAGAGATCAGGTTCAGGCTGGCCCCACTGTCGACTAACACCTTCGTCACCTTGAGGTTGCGGATTATTGGCGAGACCAACAACGACAGACACCCGACCATAGTTATGCAATCAGGGTGATCATCGGCGTCGAAGATGATAGGAGTGTTGGACCATTTCAGAGGTTTTTGTGTGCCGATAGAGGGCTCTGCCGCATTAACCTCGCACGCCCACTATTTAAGTTGGCGGTGAGAGGAATGTGAGGAAGCTCCTCCTTCTATGCACATCATCTCCGTGCCCTTTTGAAACTCATGATCACTGGACTCATCGTCCTCTTCGACATCATCATCGTGTCCTTTTTCCTTGTCGCGGCCACGGGCGAGTTGATTCATCTATTGCTTGGGCTTGCCACGGCGGCCTCCTTAGCCAACATGCTTCTTGCCGAACCCATAGCACCATCTTAACCTTTCTCCTTGTCGCGCCCCTCATACTCGGCCCTCTGCTTCTTGGCAAGCTGCTCAACTTGCCCGCAGTCTTGGAGGTCGTGGCCTTTGGTGCGATGGGTCTTGGAATACTGGTTGCCAGAGTCTTCTAGCTTGCCGGCAGCTGACAAGGCATGGCAGGAGGTGCACCCGACAACATTGTTGCCGGGGGCATCGACCTTGCCTTTCTTAGCGGCACCGGGGTTGCCGGATGACTCTACGGCAAGCACGATCTTGCCCTTGCGCTTCTTGTTCCGTCTCCGGCCCTTGTTTGTCGGGACGGCAGTATCCTCATCTTCAGAGTCGACCTCCGCACTGTCATCTTCGCCGGGGAGTCTTCTTCCTTCTTCATCCCGAGCGCACTTGTTTGCCAGAGCATAAAGCTCGACGACGTCCCTGACTCTGTTCATCGCCAGCTCTTCCCGCATCCTGCGGTTGCACACGTTCTGATGGAATGCACTAATAATAGTGGCAGGGTGAACGTTTGGGATGTTGTGGTGCATGCGGCTGAACCTCTCAATATACTTGTGCAGAGTTTCGCCTTCCTTCTGGGGGATGATATGCAGATCGCTCTCCTGGCCAGGAGCTTGATGGCCTCCTATGAAGGCGCCAACTAACTCGTGACACAGGTCCGCCAAAAAGGCGATGGATCTCTCCGGCAAGTGCATCAGCCATGACCTGACATTGGGCTTAAGCACCAATGGGAAGTAGTTGGCCAGTATCTTGTCATCGCGACCCCCGGCAGCCTGCATCGCAATGGTGTAGACGCTCAGGAACTCTGACGGATGGGTCTTGCCGTCATACTTCTTCGGGACTTCTGGTTTGAACGTGTGGGTGTTGGGCCACTAGACTTGGTGCAGCTTAGGGGTAAACGCTGGATAGCCCACCTCGTAAGGTAGGCTAAAAGGATACCCCGGCGCGGACTTGTCTACAATGGGCCCCACGTGCCTGTCTGACTGGAGGCGCTTCCCATCGCCGCTCGATCGCGGTTCGGGCGTCTTCCTTGCCACATTCCTGAAGAACGTGACGCTGATCGCAGCGCGTCCGTGTGTCAGACGATGTCGTCAAGTAACCGTCTTAGGCGTCGGTCCGTCGGGTCGGTGACCGGTGATGCCGACGCGGAGGAGAGTTTGCCAAGGTCGCGCCAACTCCAGGCGCTTCGCCACCGGCCTGATGCAGCCCTGTGGGCCGAAGCTTATCTACAAGGCTGAGGAGGCTCTGAATGGTGGCTCTCCGTTTGTCGAGCTTCTCCGTAGTGGGAGGGAAGTTCAGGAGTAGTTGCGCTCGCGCCATCGCTTCCTCCATTGTGGATGGCATCGAGCGGCGCAAGGAACGCGAGGTGCTGTGACTCCTAACTGTGTTAGAAGGAGCACCGCGGCGATCCTGCTTCGAAATGCCACTCCTGCTTGCATGCCGGTCCCGCGCATCTTGGGAATGATGCGCAGGAGCTTTTCCATGGGTACGATGAGAACTACGGGCGTCGTGGCGTCGCTCTCCACGCGCATCCTGAGAAGGTTGCGGCGTAGGCGCCGGCGTGGTTGCCTTGGGAGATACTCTTCCGCCCCTGGAGTTCGCCGTACCCCCCGCAAGAGGTACCTCTCTGTCCTGAGACCCAAGGGCGTGGGGGTTCCCACTGTTGCCATGTGAGTCTTCGCGGCGAGCATCGCCGCTTGCTTGGCCTTGGTCACCAGAACATCGCGGAAGTTCCGAACCTCCGCCTCCTTCTCCTCCACCCGCGTCTACGTCGTCTCCTATCTGCGCAGACACAGGAATGGCGGACACGGATGGGCGAACTGCTGTCAGGCCCTTCTTCTTGGGGGCCATGGTGATGGTGAAGCTGGGGCGTAGACCACCCGAATGGGTTTGCACCACTCACGCACCCCCTTACTTGGCGCGCCAAAGATGTCGTGGGAACAAACACCTATGGGATCACGGGGATCCCTTTCGGTTCGGTGGGGGGCAAGCTGGCACAAACAGCTGGTCTTGTGAGCTGCGTGCGGGGAGTATTTATCCAGGTTAGGGACGCACGGATGCGTAAAACCCTACTCCTGCTTGGTTGTATTGATCCTGTTCTAGGGTTTGAGCTATAGGAGTGCCATCAACGGCAGCTACGTGAGCTTGGGAACCTCCGGTTGTCTAACTGTCAGGCTATCTGGTTGTCTAACTACCTAACTGTCCGAAAACCCAAAAGCCAAAAGGTCCAAAAGTCCTCTTTTGTAGCGCCCTGGGTCTCCTTTTATACTTAAGGGAATCCCAATAGTGGCGTACAGTGTGCACATGGGGTGCATAGTGCTATCGTACGTAACCCTGACGAAGTAGGACAAGAGCATTAAATGCACCACCAGGGGCCTCAGTCCGTCAGTGGGATAGGACGGGGGCATGTCCCATCGGTGTCGCTTAGCTCCCTCCAACGTTGACGGTGCGACACGCGTCCAGGTGAATCGACACCTGGCCTGTGCGCTGGCGGTCCTTGTTAGGGCCTTGCCTTGCCGGGGGCATGGAGGCTTCGAAGCCCTCCCAGCAAGGTCTTGCCGTTAGTTTTGAGTCTTCTATGTTGGTTCTTGATAAGTCTTCACTGGGCCTCGCCACCGGGGCGGCTACGACAGCCTGTGCACGAGTAAAGGGGCACTAGATGGCCCAAAAACTCTAGTGCACCGACACCGAGATTTATTTCTTGGATGACCAAGGCACAAGAGATCTCCCAAGAAATTAACAAGTACCCTAGGTGGGTTTTCTATTATACTTGTCTTCGGCATAGTCCGAGTTGGAATAGCCCATAAGGTTAAAATAAGATTCCTTAGGATACCAAATGCCAAAGTTTTGTGTATGTATCAAGTATATCACAATTATTTTCATGGCCTTAAGATGACACTCTTTGGGTGCCACTTGATATAGGGCACATATTCACACACTAAGCATGATATTTGGATGGGAGGGAAAAGATATATCAATTAATGGATCATTGATCGATAAACTTTTCGATCTACCGGTTTGTCTTCCTTGGTGAGGTCAACATGTCCACTAGTAGGCATGGGAGTATTGATACGTCTCCAACGTATCTATAATTTTTGATAATGGCATGCTATTATATTATCTGTTTTGGATGTTTTATATGCTATTTTATATTATTTTTGGGACTAAACTATTAATCTAGAGCCAAGTGTTAGTTTTTGTTTTTTCCTTGTTTTTGAGTTTTACAGATATGGGATATTAAAACCTTCGGAAGGAATTTTTCTAGAAGGAAACAAGTCGATCAAGCTTGGAGTGCACGTTAGGGGAGGTGTCAGGGTGCCACAAGCCTGCTAAGCGCGGCCCCCCTGGCCGCGCCTAGCAGGCCTGTCACTCCCTGGCAAGTCTCCTAACCCTATTCTCTGGCTAACAAATACCCAAATATTCCCCCAACATCAAAAAGAGACACTCAAATACTTTTCTGCCGCCAGAAGCCTCCGTTCTCGAGAGATCCAATCTTGGAGCCTTTTCCGGTAATCTATCGGAGGGGGTTTCAATCACGGAGGGCATCTACATCAACTCCATTGCCCCTATGATGATGCGTGAGTAGTCCACCACAGACCTACGGATCCATAGCTAGTAGCTAGATGGCTTATTCTCTCTCTTTGATCTTCAATACCATGTTCTTCATGATCTTCATGGAGATCTATCTGACGTAATCCTCTTTTGTGGTGTGTTTGTCAAGATCCGATGAATTGTGAGTTTATGTTCAGATTATCCATGAATCTTATTTGAATCTCCTTTGAATTCTTATTTGCTTGATTTCATATCCTTGCAAGTCTCTTTGAGTTATTGGTTTGGTTTGGCCAACTAGATTGGTAATTCTTGCAATGGGAGAAGTGCTTCGTTTTGGGTTCAATCTTGCGGTGTCCTCAGCCAGTGACATAGTAGGGGTAGCGAGGCACTATTGTATTGTTGCCATCAAGGGTAACAATATGGAGTTTTCATCATATTGCTTGAGTTTATCCCTCTACATCATGTCATCTTTCTTAATGTGTTACTCTGTTCTTCATGAACTTAATACTTTACATGCAGGCAGGAGTCGGTCGATGTGTGGAGTAATAGTAGTAGATGCAGGATCGTTTCGGTCTACTTGTCACGGATTTGATGCTTATATGCATGATCATTGCCTTGGATAACTACATGATTATTTGATTTTCTATCAATTGCTTGACAGTAATTTGTTTACCCACCATGATATTTGCCTTCAAGAGAGAAGCCTCTGTTGAAACCTATGGCCCCCGGGTCTATTTTCCATCATATACTTTTAGATCTATGCCTTGCTGCAGTTTATTTATCATTTACTTTCCGCACTTGTTTACATCTATCTCTTTCAGATCTAATCCTTGCAAATAATCATGAAGGGATTGACAATCCCTTTATAGCGTTGGGTGCAAAAGTTTGATTGTTTGTGTAGGTGCAACCATCAGTGACTTCCTTGTTCCTCCTACTGGATTGATACCTTGGTTCTCAACAACTGAGGAAAATACTTATCTACTTCGCTGCATAATTGTTTCCTCTTGAAGGTAAAACCAATGCAAGCTCAAGAGGTAGTAAGAAGGATTTCTGGTGCTGTTGCCGGGGAGGATACATAGTAAGTCAAGACAAGAACATTCCCGTCGACTTGCCAATTTCTGGCGCCATTGCCAGGGAGGATACACATAAATCCTACCAAGTACCCATCACAAACTCATCTCTTGCATTTACATTATTTGCCATTTGCCTCTTGTTTTACTCTCCCCCACTTCTAAAACGATTTTCAGAAAATACCAAAAAGATTTGCCTTTTGTTTGTTCTTCTTTCGTTTGCTCGCGTGTTGGACTGCTTGAACTTATGGCTAGCCTTACCAGTATAAATAGTACTCCCAAGTATGAGGTTCTCAATTTTAAGAAAGGGTAAGGAGAAAACTTAAAATATGCTTGGTATAGAATTTGCAATTCTCAAAATAGATCTACTTGTAAGCAATCTACTACCGTTCTCCTTTGCAATTTTTACGTGGGTATCACTCCTTGGAATAGATATGTTCTAGATACCATCATGGGAGGGATTTTTTTGGGAAGTAATACCTTTTACTCATATAGTGCTATGATAAAAAATTAGGTTCACCCCCAATCATGGTTAATGGAACAATTTTAACTTTGGAACATGTGATGCGAAGGCTTGATACTATTGAAAAAATGGTTGCTATGGTTGAGCTTATTGAAAACCTGGATAAAAAGATTCATAATCACATTACTCAATATGGATCTAAAGTAGGAGTTACCTTAAAAGTTCTTAAGGAAAAGGAACCCATAGTTAATGAAAAATTGGAACAAGATTCCTCTAGAATTGGCAAGCTAGAGGACATTATTACCAACTTGGGATCCGCTTATGCTTCGGTATAGACCACTCCAACTCCTTCGCCTCCTAAGGCTTCCAAGTTTGTTTATGTTCCCAAAAATAAGAGTGAATCTTCTAGTAAATATGAAGCTCTTAAGACGATAAGTATTCACCAACTTTCTCAATATTATTAAGGAACCAATTGCCACCATTGAATCTCTTGATTTTTACCTAGGAGTATTATCATCGATAAGAATAAAGGGCCTCCTAGGGCTTATAAGTGTGCAATTGAGGAGTTTCATAACAAATATGACAATACCCAGATCTATTGTGTTTTGTCTAGCTAGGGGCATTAAACAATAGCGCTTGTTGGGAGGCAACCCAATTTTATTTTGGTGTTCTGTTTTTGCTTCTATTTTTGCTTCTGTTTTTGAGTGTTTCCCACATTATTACTTCTGTAGTAATTGTGTTTTGGTGTTTAAATTAGTGTTTGAGCCAAGTAAAACCTTTGGGTGACCTATGGTAGTTGTTCATTTGATCTTGCTGAAAAACACAAACTTTTGTGCTCAGTCTAGGACTTGTCTAATTTTTTCACAGTGTCGAATTGATCTGAAATGTTTACACAAGATTGATATATAAATTTCCCAGGTTTTCCTAATTTTTCAGAATTGTTTGAGTTACATAAGTATACTAAGTTTTCAGATTGCTACAGACTGTTCTGTTTTTGATAGTTTCTGTTTTCTTTGAGTTGTTGGCCTATTTTGATGAATCTATGGGTTGTATCATGTGGTATAAGCCATGGAGAAGTAATATTACAGTAGGTATAACACCAATATAAATAAAGAATGAGTTCACAACAGTACCTAAAGTGGTGTTATTTTCTTATACTAACGGATCTCACGAGTTTTCTGTTAAGTTTTGTCTTGTCAAGTTTTCAAGTTTAGGGTAAAGATTTGATGGACTATGAAATAAGTAGTGGCAAGAGCCTAAGATGGGGGATTCCTAAGGAACCCCAAGTCATATGCAAGGATGCCAAATAGCCTAAGCTTGGGGATGCCCCGGAAGGCATCCCCTCTTTTGTCTTCAATCTATCGGTAAATTTACTTTTATTCACCACATGATATGTGTTTTGCTTGGAGCGTCTTGTATGATATGAGTCTTTGCTTGTTAGTTTGCCACAATCACACTTGCTGCACACATATTTTGAGAGAGACACGCTGAATCGTGAATTTATTAGAATACTCTATGTGCTTCACTTATATCTTTTGAGTTGGGCAATTTTGCTCTATGTGCTTCACTTATATCTTTTAGAGCACGGTGGTGTTTGCGTTTTATAGAAATATTTGAACTCTCGTACCTCACTTATATTATTTTAAGAGTTTCTAAAACAGCATGGTAATTGGTCTAGGTTATGAATTTACTCCTAATATGATAGGCATCCAAAAGTGATATAATAAAAACTTCCATATTAAGTGCATTGAGTATATATGACAAGTTTGATTCCTTGCATAAAGTTTTGAGATATGAAGATGGTAAAGTTAAGAGACATGTTAGGAGGTAAATTGTGATTTGGTAAAAATACTTATGTAAAGGTTTGTGATTCCCGTATCATGCATGTATGGTGAACCATTATGTAAGGAAGTCGGAGCATGACTTGTTTATACATTGTCGACCTTTATCTAAGGGTCGAGGGCGCACGATGGTTAACTCCTACCAACATCCCCCCTAGGAGCATGCATTTAATGCTTTGCTTCAATGACTAATAGAGTTTTGCAATAAGTATGTGAGTTCTTTACGACTAATGTTGAGTCCTTGGATTATACGAACTCTCACCCTTCCACTTTTGCTATCCTTTCTATTACCGCGCAACTCTCGTTGGTATACCATATACCTTCCTCAAAACAGCCACCATTGTCGTGAGAAATGAACAACTATGGTATCGGAGGGTTCCCTTTTGGTTCAGCGGGGGAGCAAGCTCGCACAAAGAGCAGGTCTGATGAACTTGGTTGTATTGTGGGTGTTCTTAGGGTTCTAGCTACAGGAGCGCTATGAGCAGCTGCTACGTGTATGAACTAGAAGGTCCAAAGTCGAAAAGCCAAAAGTCTAAAAGCGCAAAGGACCAAAAGTCATCTAGCGTATCACCCTGGGCCTCCTTTTATACTCTAAAGGGGATCCCAACAATGGCGTACAGTGCGTACACGAGGTGTACAGAGCTATAGTGCTATCATACCTCACACTGACGGAGTAGGACAGGTGCATTTAATGCACCGTCAGGCATCTCTGTCTGTCCATGAGACGGGACGGGAGCCCATCCCATCGTCACCACTTAGCCCGTCCATCGCCGATGCCGTGATGCGTGCCTAGGCGGGACGACACCTGGCCTGTGCGCTGGCGAGGCCTTGCCTGGTCTTCGCCTTGCCGGGTCTTTTCAGGTCTTTGCTTTGCCTGAGAGTTTGATGGCCATCCTAGCAAGGTCTTGCCGGGGTCTTGATTCTCCTGTACTTGTACCTGGCAGCTCCCTGTCGGGCCTCATCGCCAGGGTGGCTACTACTGCCCATGCACGAGTAAGGGGCACTTGAGAGTCCAAAACTCTAGTGCATCGACAACCATATACCTTCCTCAAAACAGCCACCATATATCTTTCCTCAAAACATCCACCATACCTACCTATTATGGCATTTCCATAGCCATTCCGAGATATATGGCCATGCAACGTCCACTGTTTCCTTTTATGAAATACACCATCACTTCCATATTGCATATAGAGTCATACTTTGTCAGAGGTATCGAGTTGTAATTTTCTTTTGAGTTGTAAGTAAATAAAAGTGTGATGATTATCCTTAATAGAGCTTGTCCCATGTGTGGAAAGGATGATGGAATCTATGATTCCCTCACAAGTGGGGATGAGATTCCTGACTAAAATAAAATAAAAAATAAAAATAAAAGAGGCCACCGAAGCCCAAATAAAAAAAGAGGACTTAGATGCCCACATAAAAAATGAGAGAAAAGAGAGAAGAGACATTGCTACTACCTTTTTCCACACTTGTGCTTCAAAGTAGCACCATGATCTTCATGATAGAGAGTCTCCTATTTTGTCACTTTCATATAGCTAGTGGAATTTTTCTTCATGATGCACGTCCACTTAGTTTCCTTTTGAGCTTTCATACACTTATAGCTATAGTGCCTCCTTTGCATGGCAATCCCTACTCACTCACATTGATATCTATTGATGGGCATCTCCATAGCCCGTTGATACGCCTAGTTGATGTGAGACTATCTTCTCCCTTTCCTTGACAACCTCCACCATATTCTATTCCACCTATAGTGCTATACCCATGGCTCCCGCTCATGTATTGCGTGAGAGTTGAAAAAGTTTGAGAAAATAAAGGTGTGAAAACAATTGCTTGACTTTTCATCGGGGTTGTACATGATATAAATATTTTGTGTGGGGAAGATGGAGCATAGCCAGACCATATGATATTGTAGGGATAAATTTATTTTGCCATTATATTTTGAATAGATACAATTGCTTTGCTAGTATACTTGAAATGTTATTATTTCTATATCGATATTAAGATTTTGTTTTGAGTCTTACAGATCTGAATATTCATGCAACAATAAAGAATATTACATGGATAAATATGTTAGGTAGCACTCCACATCAAAATTCTGTTTTTTTCATTTACCTACTCAAGGACGAGCAAGAATTAAGCTTGGGGATGCTGATATGTCTCCAATGTATCTATCATTTTTGATGATGGCATGCTATTATATTATCTGTTTTGGATGTTTTATATGCATTAATATGCCATTTTATATTATTTTTGGGACTAACCTATTAATCTAGAGCCAAGTGCCAGTTTCTGTTTTTTCCATGTTTTTGAGTTTTATAGATATGAGATATTAAACGGAGTCCAAACGGAATAAAACCTTCGGAAGGAATTTTTCTAGAAGGAAACAATTCGATCAAGCTTGGAGGGCATGTCAGGGGAGGTGCCAGGGTGCCACAAGCCTGCTAGGCGCGGGGCCCCCTGGCCACGCCTAGTAGGCTTGTCGCTCCTTGGTAGGTCTCCAAACCCTATTCTCTGGCCTATAAATACCCAGATACTCCCTCAACATCAAAAGGAGCTATGCAAATACTTCTCCGCCATCGGAAGCCTCCGTTCCCGAGAGATCCAATCTTGGAGACTTTTCCGATAATCTGCCGGAGGGGGTTTCAATCACGGAGGGCATCTACATCAACTCCATTGCCCCTCCGATGATGCGTGAGTAGTACACCATAGACCTACGGGTCCATAGCTAGTAGCTAGATGGCTTCTTCTCTCTTTGATCTTCAATACCATGTTCTTCATGATCTTCATGGAGATCTATCCCATGTAATCCACTTTTGTAGTGTGTTTGTCAAGATCCAATGAATTGTGAGTTTATGTTTAGATTATCCATGAATCTTATTTGAATCTCCTCTGAATTATTGTTTGCATGATTTCATATCCTTGCAAGTCTCTTCGAGTTATTGGTTTCGTTTGCCCAACTAGATTGGGAATTCTTGCAATGGGAGAAGTGCTTGATTTTGGGTTCAATCTTATGGTGTCCTCACCTAGTGACATAGTAGGGGTAGCGAGGCACATATTGTATTGTTGCCATCAAGGGAAACAAGATGGGGTTTTCATCATATTTCTTGGGTTTATCCCTCTACATCATGTCATCTTTCTTAATGTGTTACTCTGTTCTTCATGAACTTAATACTCTAGATGCAGGCAGGAGTCGGTCGATGTGTGGAGTAATAGTAGTAGATGCAGAATTGTTCTACTCTATTTTTCATGGACTTTATGCCTATATGCATGATCATTGCCTTGGATAACTACATGATTATTCGCTTTTCTATCAATTGCTTGACAATAATTTGTCTACCCACCATGATATTTTCCTTCAAGAGAGAAGCCTCTAGTGAAACCCATGGCCCTCGGGTCTATTTTCCATCATATACTTTCATATTTATACCTTGATGTAATTTATTTATCTTTTACTTTCTGCACTCGTTTACATCTATCTCTTTCAAATCTAATCCTTGCAAATAATCGTGAAGGGATTGACAACCCCTTTATACCGTTGGGTGCAAGATTTTGATTGTTTGTGTAGGTGCAACCATTAGTGACTTGCTTGTTCCTCCTACTGGATTGATACCTTGGTTCTCAAAAACTGAGGGAAATACTTATCTACTTTGCTGCATCACCCTTTCCTCTTCAAGGGAAAACCAACGCAAGCTCAAGAGGTAGCGAGTATCCATACCTTTACACTCTTGCATGTTAAACTTCTTGAACAAATCCTGGTTATACTTGGTTTGAGAGATAAATGTAACTTCTCTCATTTGCTTGATTTGCAAACCAAGAAATAATTTCAGCTCACACATCATAGACATCTCAAGTTTTTCGAACATCAACCTTCCAAATTTCTCACTAAAATGTGGATTAGTAGATCCAAAGATAATATGATCAACATAAATTTGGCACACAAATAATTCACCATTAACTCCTTTAGTGTATAAGATTGCGTCAGTTTTACCAATCTCAAAACCTTTTTCAATAAGAAACTTCGTTAAGCATTTGTACCAAGCTCTAGGGGCTTGTTTAAGACCATGGAGAGCTTTACAAAGCTTATAGACATCATTAGGTTTCTTAGGGTTCACAAAGACGAGAGGTTGTTTAACACAAACTTCTTCCTTAGTTTCACCATTTAGAAAATCAGTTTTGATATCCATTTGGTAAAAAGTAATATCATGGTGATTAGCATAAGTGAGAAATATGTGAATGGCCTGAAGTCTAGCAACAGGGGCGTAAGTCTCACTCATACGTCCATTTTGCATCAGGTTTTCCTACTGTTATTTATAATGTTCTTATGCATAATAATGCTTTGGGGAGTAATTCTAATGCCTTTTCTCTCATAATTTGCAAGGTTTACAAAAAGAGGGAGAATATCGGCAGCTGGAATTCTGGATCTGAAAAAGGCATCTCACAGATACCTATTCCGCACATCCCCAATGGAGATGAAATTTCACAGAGAATTTTTGTGGAATAAATGAAAAATACTAGACCAGAAAACTACCGGTGGGAGCCACCAGGTGAGAAATACCCACCAGGGCATGCCAGGACCCCAGGTGTGGCCTTGTGGGTGGTGCTCTGTGGGGACCCTCACTCATAAGTCGTGATCACCGAATGCACGTGTACAGTGATCCCAGAGATCAATGCTCGCTGAACACACAGAACTTGAATAACAAGAGTCTTATATCCACATTTAGCGTCTTACACAAATAGAGACCATGAAGGTCTAGTCTTACATAAATAGGGCTACGAGGGCCAAACACTTAAATAGAACAAGTGCAATATGTCATGCATGAAAAAGATTCTTAACATTGTCAAAGGGCTGCTTGCCTGGCTCAACAAAGTCTCTGGAGGTCTTCGAAGTCTTCGGGTCCAACATTTTCATCAACCGCGCAATCTATCGTCGCGAATAAAAGCGATAAAATAAGCAACACACAAAAACAGAGCACACAAACTACTATCAAAAATGTTACCCTACTCTAATAAATACCACAAGCTATACTAAAAATATTTGTCTAGGTTTTAGGACTTGAAAAGATTTTTTAAACTATTTAAAACAGAAGCTTATAGTGCTAAATAGGGGTTTTAAATTAAAACGGTACATAAAATGTTTTCAAACATTTTTACAAATGGCACTAATAAATTCTATGGATTATTTCAAGATTTTTGGTGGAAGAAATACAGTCATTGGAATTATTTTGGGTTCTCTGGAATTTTTGCAAAGTCCCACCGAAAAAGAAAAAGAAAAGGCCACGGGGAACCGAGGCCAGAGGCAGCCAGTGGATGGGCCGGCCCAGCTGGCCAGCCAGCCATCCTCGCGCGCGGCCAGGTTCAAACCTAACGCGCACGGCCCGGCCGTTAGCGACCGCGAGGGGGAGAGAGAGCGGGGGAGAGGGAGAGAGAGGCCGACAGGTGGGTCCCACTTGTCGGACCCTTCTCCCACCTCAGGGCAGAGAGGGGGAGGCTCACTGGCAGCGGCACGGGGCATGGTGACGGCAGGTGATGGCGAGAACGGGCTCGGGGAGGAGTCACCGTTCCAGGGGAGGTCGAAGGGAAGATGGAGGTGGCCGGAGTCGCCGGGGCGAGCAGCCACGGCGGAGGAGGCTTCGGGAGGTGGTCGCCGGGGCTGTTTCAGGCTACAAAGAGGATGGGGAGAAGTGGAAAACGCGTCAGGAGGGCAAGGGAAGACCAACGGGAGAGAAATTGGGGAACGGAGGGGGCCGCTACCAGGAGATTGGCGACGAGGTCGCCGCGGTGGTCCTTGGCTCGATCTCGAGCGCATGGGCTACGGGAGGTCTCTAGAGTGCACATGGGGCTACTGGGGAGAGGAGAGAGAGACCAGAGGGGAGAGAAAGCTCGGGAAGGGCCTTAAGTAGGCGACCCTCGGTCCACCGAGCTCGGGTGCGCCTGCGAGCTCGTGGCCCGGGCCAGAGGCCATGGGAGAGAGAGGGGCATGAGTCAGGGGTGTTCCTGGGGCTGGTCTAGGCCCTGGGAGGGAAGAGAGAGGGAGAGATGCACGCGCGTGTGAGGCTGCGGGTTGGCCGAGCCGGGCGGTGCTCGGCATGCGCGGGGGAGGGTGAAGGAGGAGGAGAGAGGAAGGGCCAACCGGCCGACATGTCCCAGACGTCGAGGCCAGCCAAGTGGCGAGAGGGGGGAGCCCGAGGCTGTCGGGGGCATGCAGTGGCCAACGGCTACAATACATGTCGTCACTATAGCGCGCTCCAGAGCACGCATTTGGCATGCCAACAGCATCTAGTGCATGTCCACCTATGTCTAGGGGATAGAGGAGGGTCTAAACAATGCATAGAGGCTAGGGAGGCATCTGGAGGTGCCTTAGGGTAGAAGAAAAGGGTGAGAGAGGGGAAATGGTGTTGTCCAGGGGTAAAAATGGTGGTTTTACCCCACCTTCCAGTGGCTTGACGACTTGGGACTTTTACTAAGGGTGCTTGGACATTGCCAGAAGGTGTGGTAAAGATTTGGGGGCAAGGGTAAAAGAGGAAGGGGTAGAAATAGTAACTTTACTATATTACCAGAAGGTGTTTTATAGGGTTTTGGGCAAGAAGGATCTACCAACTTACTGAGATATTTACCAGGGTCAAATGTTAGGTAAAAATGAGATGATTCACCAAGTTAGATCCCAAGGGGAATAAGTTGACAATGTAAACTTGGTAAACCCTAGAAACTATCAGAATAAGGTTTCTGTAGATCTAGTGATGCTAGGCTTTTACCCTTGATGCACCACTTAGTGTAGCATCACTATTTGGTTATGAGAGCATGCCCACAAAGATTGAGGTCAAGGGGAGAAAATTCACAATGTAAAGTTTCTCAAAGTTGAATCTGAACAGGAAGGGTTTTGGGATGGTTTGATGAACCAAATCAACTTGGATTGTGATGAAACTTTGCAAGATAATCACCTATGATAGTGTTGACTTGCTGCAATTTTCCTGGAATTTATTGTGAATATTTCTTATAGAACTATTCCAAAAGTTTGATTTGAACAGAAAGGGTTTTGAGGGTTTTTTCCCATGATTTGAACATGCCCTTGTGTTGAAACTCATATATATGGAAAATATATGTCGACTGAGTTTCCCTAAATTTTCGCAAATATTTTGAAAGCATTTAAATAATTTTCCCTATTAAAAACCATTTCTGGCCTTAAGAAAAAGCCTGTAAATAAAATATAAATTTAATATTTAAAAATAATATTTGGTGGTTTTGGAAAGTCTTATATATAGTAGGTTTGAAATAAAGCTTTTGGGGAAGAAGAATCCACCCAATTTGAGGACTTGTAATGCAAACCTCATTTCAAGCGTTTTTGAAAACCTAATTTGAATAAATCATTTTTGGTTAAAACAAAATTTGATAAAAATAGTTTTGGGCACTATTCACGTGGCATGATCATTGGGTAAGAGGTTTGGGTCAAGGAAGATGAATATGAAGTGGAATAGAACCTAGGAGTGCACAACCACAATCATCAAGCAAGCAATAATTATTGCAAACAAGCACGAGCACTAGAAAAAGTTTTAATTGGTTCCAAATTTTGTAAATCCAAACATATCAAGGTGATACAAACACAGGGTGTGACATGCTCACCCTGGCCCACCTCTGGAGCCCATCTTTTGGTATAAATTCTAGAAAAACCTAAAAAAATAAGATGATTACTTTTGGGACGAGGCACCGCCGTCCCGAGGCGGAACTTGGGCAGGAGCACTTTTGCCCTCCGGCGGAGCGATTCCACCGGGAGAACTTCCCTCTCGGAGGGGGAAATTGAAGCCATTGTCATCACCAACAATCCTCTCATCTTGGGGAGGCTGTTCTTCATCAACATGTTCAACAACACCATCTCCTCTCAAACCCTAGTTCATATCCTGTGTTCAATCTTTGTACTGGAACCTCATATTGGTACTTTTGGGTGACTAGTAGCGCCGATTACCTTGTGTAGTTGATTACTACATGGTTTATTTGATGGAACATTATATGTTCAGATCCATTATGCTATTCAATACACCTCTGATCTTAAGCATGTATAATATTTGTGAGTAGTTACCTTTGTTCTTCAGGTCACGGGAGAAGTCATGTTGCAAGTAATCATGTGAATTTGATATGTGTTCGATATTTTGATGATATGTATATTGTGATTCCCTTAGTGGTGTCATGTGAACATCGACTAAATGACACTTCACAATCCTTCGTCCTAAGGGAAGGCATTGTGAGTAGTTATTAGATGATAGGTTGCTAGACTGACAGAAGCTTAAACCCTAGTTTATGCGCTACTTCGTAAGGGGCTGGTTTGGGTCCACATGTTTAATGCTATGGTTAGACTTTGTCTTAATACTTTTCTCGTAGTTGCAGATGCTTGCGAGGGGGTTAATCATAAGTAGGTTGTTGGTTCAAGTAAGAAAAACACCTTATCACCGGTCCACCCACATATCAAATTATCAAAGTAGCGAACATGAATCAAACCAACATGATGAAAGTGACTAGATGAAATTCTCGTGTACCCTCAGGAATACTTTGCTTGTCATAAGAGATAGTTTTGGACTGTCCTTTGCCACAAAAAGGATTGGTCTACCTTGTTGCACCTTACCTATTGTTACAGTTACTTGCTCGTTACAAATTACCTTGCTATAAAACTACTTGCTACTTACAATTTTAGTACTTGCAGAAATTAACTTGTTGAAAACCGCTTATCATTTCCTTCTACTCCTCGTTGGGTTCGACACTCTTTTCTAGCATCGTTTTTGGGGAGTGAAGCGCTCTTGGTATGTGGAAATCGGTAAGGAAAAACTTATACTACGTGCTGAAATTTACTGTCACTTCTTACTATGAAAAGCAATCCTTTGAGGGGTTTGTTCGGGGTATGTTCACCTCGAGTGGAACCACAATTATTTCCCCTCAACCTACAATGCCTACTGAAAATATTGGTCATGAAATTCCTTCGGTTATGTTAGAACAACTGCCAGCTAATCCTTATGCAGGAGATGGAACTGAACATCCTAATATGCACCTAATACATGTGGATGAGATTTTTGGATTATTTAAGCTTGCGGGTTTATCCGGAGATGAAGTTAATAAGAAGGTTTTCTGTTTATATTTGAAGGGAAAAGCATTGACATGGTATAGGGTATGTGATGATATTGGATCATGGAATTGGAATCGACTGAAATTGGAATTCCAGCAAAAGTTTTATCCCATGCATCTAGTTCATCGTGATCGGAATTGTATATATAATTTTTGGCCTCGTGAATAAGAATGCATGGCTATAGCTTGGGGGAGGCTTAAGTCAATGTTATATTCATGCCCCAATCATGATATCCCGAGAGAAGTTATTATTCAAAAAAAAATTATCGGCTTTCTCATAATGATCAAACCATTCTCGATACTTCTTGTGTTGATTCTTTTATGAAGAAGACTATTGAATTCAAGTGGGGTCTCTTGGAAAGAATTAAATGCAACTCTAAAGATTGGGAACTCGACGAAGATAATATGTCAGGTATTAAGCTTGAATTTCATTATGTTAAATATTTTATGGATACCGATGCTTTTCACAAGTTTAGCACTAAATATGGACTTGACTCTGAGATAGTGGCCTCTTTTTGTGAAACATTTGCTGCTCCTGTTGATCTCCCTAAAGAGAAGTGGTTTAAATATAATCCTCCTATTAAAAAAGAAATTAAAGAACTGGTCATATCTAAAGAAGAAACTATTATTTACAATGTTGATCCAGTTGTGCCTACTGCTTATATTGAAAAATCACTTTTCCCTGTTAGCATAAAGGAACATGCTAATGTATCAACTATGGTTTGCAAGAGTAATATTAGAGCACGTAAGCCCTCTGAACAAATTAAAGTAGAACCTGGTGTTGCTATGGTTAAATATCGCTTGGTAGAAAATATTGATGGGCATGTCATTTACTTCTGTGATGAAGCTGCTAGAATTGCTAAACCGAGGGGAAAAGATAAACATAAAGCCTTAGTTGGCTTGCCTATTGTCTCAGTTAAAATAGGAGATCATTGTTATCATGGCTTATGTGGTTTAGGTGCTAGTGTGAGTGTTATTCCTTTTACCTTATATCAAGAAATTATGAATGAAATAGTACTTGCTGAAATAGAAGATATTGATGTTACTATTAAACTTTCTAATACAGACACCATCACGCCACTTAGGATTGTTAGAGATGTTGAAGCCTTGTGTGGGAAAATAAATTTCCTACTGATTTTCTAGTTCTTGGTTCCGCACAAGATGACTTTTGTCCCATTATCTTTGGTAGACATTTCTTGAACACTCTTAATGCTAAGATAGATTGTCAAAAGGAAACCGTCAGTGTTAAGTTTGGTGATGTGTCTCATGATTTTAATTCTCCCAAGTTCAGTAGACAACCTTGTGATAAATAATTAGCTAGTAAGGATGAAATAATTGGTCTTGCTTCTATTGTCGTTCCTCCTACCGATCCACTAGAACAATATTTGCTAGACAATGAAAATGATATGCACTTGCGTGAAAGAAATGAAATAGATAGAATCTTCTTTGAACAACAACCTCTACTAAAACACAATTTGCCTATTGAAACTCTGGGCGGTCCTCCTCCACCTAAAGGTGATCCTGTGTTTGAATTAAAACAATTGCATGGCACTCTTTAATATGCTTATCATGATGAGAAAAGGATATATCATGTTACTAGTAGTGCTAACCTTTCAGAACATGAAGAAGAAAGATTATCAAGAATTCCGAGGAAGCACCGGGCTGCTATTGGATATACTCTTGGTGATCTTAAGGGCACTAGTCGCACTCTATGTCAGCACAAGATCAATATGGAACCTGATGCTAAACTCGTTGTTGATCACAAACGAGGATTGAATCCCAAGATGAAATAAGTGGTAAGAACTAAAATATTAAAGCTTATGGAATCAGTTATAATCTATCCCATAGCTGATAGTAGATGGGTAAGTCTCGTTCATTGTGATCCTAAGAAAGGAGGTATTACTATTGTTCCTGATGATAAAAGTAAACTTATCCCACAAAGAATTGTTATTGGCTATAGAATGGTAATTGATTTACAAAACTAAATAAAGCTACTAGAAAAGATCATTACTCTTTGCCTTTTATTGATCAAATGCTTGAAATATTATCTAAGCACACACATTTTTATTTCCTGGATGGATATTCTGGTTTCACTCAAATACCTGTGTCACAATCTAATCAACAGAAAACCACCTTTACTTGTCCTTTTGGAACTTATGCTTATAGACATATGCCTTTTGGTTTATGCAATGCACCTGCTACCTTTCAAATATGTATGACTACTATATTCTCTGATTTTTGTGAAATGATTATGGAGGTTTTCATGGGTGATTTTTCCGGTTACAGAACTTCTTTTGATGATTGCTTAAGCAACCTTGATCGAGTTTTGCAAAGATGTGAACAAACTTATCTCGTCTTGAATTTGGAGAAGTGCCACTTTATGGTTAATGAAGGTATTGTCTTGGGCATAAAATCTCTAAACGAGGTATTGAGGTGGATCAAGCTAAACTTGATGCAATTGACAAAATGTCATGTCCTAAAGATATTAAAGGTATTCAAAGTTCATGTTGATTTCTATAGGAGGTTTATTAAAGAATTCTCAAAAATCTCTAGGCCTCTTACTAATCTTTTACAAAAGGATATTCCCTTTGTTTTTTATGATGATTGTGTGGAAGCCTTTGAAACACTTAAGAAAGCCTTAACTACAGCAAATATTGTTCAACCACATGATTTGAACTTGCCTTTTGAAATTATGTGTGATGCTAGTGATTATGTTGTCGGTGTTGTTCTAGGAAAAATAGTTGATAAGAAATTAAGTGTTATCCATTATGCTAGTAAAACTCTAGATAGTGCCCAAAGAAATTGTGCCACTACTGAAAAAGAATTTTTAGCAGTTGTGTTTGCTTCTGATAAATTTAGATCTTATATTGTTGATTCCAAGGTTATTGTTCACACTGATCATGCTGCTATAAAATATCTTATGGAAAAGAAAGATGATAAACCTAGACTTATTAGGTGGGTTCTCCTGCTTCAAGAATTTGATTTACATATCATTGATAGGAAAGGAGGTGAGAACCCCGTAGCTGATAACTTGTCTAGGTTAGAAAATATTCTTTATGACTCATTACCTATTTTTTGGAAAAAAGACGCACAAAGCATCCGGCTTTAAATTAATAAAGCCTAAGGCAGCATCCAATAGAGTATCGGTAAAACACATCATATAAATGCTCAAAAGCGAGATACATCACGAACATGTTAAGTTTTAATACACTACAGAAGTGTAGGGAATAAAAAGCACGAATAGCAATGCCAGACTCCCATGACGGGAAAGCCAAAATGCAGAGAAGATATCATCCTTGTCGTGCGAAAGTCTGGGTGCTTCTGATCTTCTCCATGAGATCCAACATGAGATCCACGTCACACTGTTTCCCCAATGGCGCCCAGGTCTGTAAGAAAAGATGGCACTTGAAAATAACATCGGCAGGGTGAGCTGGAAATTTGCGTTCTATAGTTATCTTATTGTGGATAGTCCAAATCGCCCATAAAAGCGCCCCTACGCATCTCCAAACTACCCTACCGTTAGGACCTCTCAGGTTTTTAAGCAAAGCAAGTAGTTCTGATCCTGAAGAGGGGTTCCATGGCTGTTGAAACGCCTCCCTAACTGCACTCCAGACGAAACGAGCAAGGTAGTATCTGAAGAAAGTGTGGTTTGCGTCTTCCACTAAACCACAAATCGCACAAGAGCCATCCGAAGGGTCGTGACGTTTGGCGACATTGTCAGAGGTCGGCAAATGGTTGCGGAAAAGTTGCCACAAAAAGATCTTAATCTTTAGTGAGATTCAGGCCTTCCAAAGCCCCCTGGCCATATCTAGTCTATTGCCCTCGGAAAGCTTGTGGTATAGCGATTTCACCGAGAACTTCCCAGAAGCCGTAAGCATCTAGGAAACTGAATCAGCCCCCGTGCTAATGTTCTGGTCACCTATTTTGGCTAGCACATCTTCCCAAGCGGTCCTCTCAGTCGGAGATAGGTTGCGAATGAAGTGCACTGCCGGGGGGAGCGCTAAGTGCATCACCCACCAGAACCTCTGTGTTAGACACAGCTTGGAAGATTAACGGGTGGCTTTTCCACAATGGTTCCGTACCCAACCACCTGTCCAACCAGAATGTGGTGGATCTTCCATTGTTGACGTGGAAACTAGCCCCAGCTGTAAAAGCCGGATGAACTGCCTGGATCCCATTCCAGAACACCGAACCCAAAGATTTGGCCATGAAAACATTTCCATCCGGGAAATACTTTGGACGGAGGAGATCTGCCCATAGTCCCGTCTCCTTTTGGGCAAGACGCCACCACCATTGTGTGAGCAGGGCTACGTTCATGAGCTTGGAGTTAAGAATCCCAAGACCTCTGAATTTTTTAGGTCTGCATATAGCCACCCACTTAACTAGGTGTTACTTGCGCTTGATACCGGTTCCTTCCCAAAAGAACTGGGCATGCGGAGTGTCTAGCTTGGCATGAACCCCATCAGCCAACAGAAACATACCCATCGTAAAGATGGGGAGCGAGGAGAGGCTTGCTCCCTCCATTGCTCCGCATCTGAATCTGGCACCTCCATTGGCATCTTGTCAGCCCTCCGTTCACCCATCACCATCGCTGCAAAGGAGAGCGGAAGGGGGTGGGGAAGGAGGGGACGCGAAGAGAGTGCGGGCAGAGTGAGCCCAGTGCCGCACCTCTCGAGTGGTGGCTGGAAACCCTAAACGAGGGTTGGGGCAGCCCTTGGCCATCCATAAGTATCCCCGCACCGGGTCGACCGCTTGGGCTGGCAGACAAGCCGAGCTGCCAACTAAAAACGGATTGTATGCCATGGGCCCAACCTCTTCAGTCCCTGCTCCCAGCAGAGACCTCTCCACCACCCTAGATGCAGACGGGCCGGCCTGCAGCCCTAGGACCGGCCCAGGAACCGCCGCCCCCGTGCCCGACCCACCTAGACCAACCCTAGGCACCAGGGGGAGGGACGCTTCCTCATTCTCCCGTGGGCACACCGGCACCGCCGCCGCCACCGGCCTTGTAGGAGAAGGAGGAGGTGGGAGGCACGGCCACTCCTCCTCGGAGAGCTCTATCACACCCTTTGACGATAGATCCACCACCGTCAACGCGCGAATCACCACCGCCGTGGTCGCACTAGAGCCCCTACTCCCCGATGATGACGGCCGCCAAATGCACGAGGCAGTGGCCCACGAGCCATGTCCGCCCGACGTGAACCTGTGGTGCCGCCCAGCGGAGGCGTGCCCTGACCCCTCCACGAAGGCCACAAAGTCGCTGACCAAAGGGCCAACCGGAACCACCTGCGCCACCGCCTCGCCGTCAATTACCTCATCGTCGGACACATCATCCGCGAGCACCTAGAACCTATTGGCACGCAGGGCCGCGCCAGTCACCGGGCCAGGGGTCGGGGAGCCCAGCGACGGAGAGCCTCCTGCTCCCCGCCGGACCAGGACCACGTGGTCCGCCCGCACCATCGCCTGCGCAGTCACGAGAGTGCTCCAACGGCTCGCTTATATCTTTTCTGGGTTGACCCATTACCTATTGATGATAGTTTTACTGATGAACAATTAGCTGCAATAAATGTCTCTCAAAACAATCCATGGTATGTTGATTATGCTAATTACATTGTTGCTAAATATATACCACCTAGCTTCACATACCAACAAAAGAAAACATTCTTCTATGATTTAAGACCTTACTTTTGGGATGACCCGCATCTTTATAAAGAAGGAGTAGATGGTATTATTAGACCTTGTGTACCTGAGCATGAATAGGAATAGATCCTATGGAAATTTCATGCAGGAGATAGAACTGCTCATAAGGTATTACAATCTAGTTTTTATTGGCCTACTCTCTTCAAGTATGCCCATAAGTTTGTCTTGTCTTGTGATGAATATCAAAGAATTGGTAATATCGGTAAGCGTGAGGAAATACCTATGAATTATTCACTTGTTGTTGAACCATTTGATCTTTGGGGTTTTGATTATATGGGACCTTTTCCTTCCTCTAATGGGTATACTCATATTTTAGTTTTTGTTGATTATGTTACTAAGCGGGTAGAAGCTATTCCAACTAGTAGTGTTGATCATAACAGTTCCATTAAAATGCTTAAAGAAGTTATTTTCCCGAGGTTTGGAGTTCCTAGATATCTGATGACGGATGGTGGTTCACATTTTATCCATGGTTCTTTCCGTAAAATTCGTGCTAAATATGATGTTAACCATAGAATTGCATCACCCTATCATCCTCAATCTAGTGGTCAAGTTGAACTTAGCAAAAGAGGAATAAAATTGATATTACAAAAAATTGTCAATAGGTCTCGAAAGAATTGGTCTAAGAAATTAGATGATGCACTTTGGGCCTACAGAACAGCTTGTAAAAATCCTATGGGTATGTCTCCATACAAGATGGTATATGGAAAAGCTTGTCATTTACCTCTAGAGTTAGAACATAAATCATTTTGGGCAATTAAAGAACTATATTATGACTTCAAACTTGCCAGTAAAAAGAGGTTATTTGAAATTATCTCATTAGATGAATGGAGAACCCAAGCTTATGAAAATGCCAAGTTATTTAAAGAAAAAGTTAAAAGATGGCATGACAAAAGAATCCAAAAGTAAGAATTCAAAGTTGGACAATATGTTCTTTTGTACAACTCACTTTTTCGATTTTTTGCAGGAAAACTTCTCTCCAAATGGGAAGGACCATATGTTATCGAAGAAGTTTGTCGCTCTAGAGCTATGAAGATTAATAATGCCAAAGGTACTAACCCGAAGATGGTCAATGGACAAATAATTAAACACTATATCTCACGTACACCTATTAACGTTGAAAGCAATGTTATCCAAACCATGACACCGGAGGAACACATAAGAGAAACCTTCTGGAACACTCTAGAATCATGAAAAATATGAGGTACGTGATACGGTAAGTAAACAGACTCCGAAAAATCCGTAGAAATATTTTTTATCAGTTTTGTAATATTTTAGAATTTTGGAAAATAAGAAATAAACTGAAAGGCAACCGAGGTGAGCATGATACACCATGGCCCTGGTGGGTGGTTCCCACCTCGGGAACCTTCCTAACTCCGTTTTCCTTGTGTTTGCTTGATTTTCAAGAATAAAAATTCTCTATATATACCCATGATTATTTTGACCACCGCATCTCGAGATTTCTCCTCTATTCTTGTTTCGTGTTGTTTTCTTGACAGATCTGAAAATATGTCGTCTCAAGATTCAGAGGGAGAGAGCTATGTATCCAATTATGTTGCTGATCCAAAGATCCTTTGGGAAATTTACCCCTACTTGTGGACTTCGGAGGAAGAAGAAGACATCGACCTGGAGGAAATAGAAGACGCTGGCCCGGACGCTTGCTCAGATGAAGATGAACTTCCACTACCTCAACTTGGAGATATGCACATGGAGTTCAAGAACTCAAGCCTTCCTAATGGTGGAAGTAAACCCAATACTCATTTTATCCCTTCCCATTTTCTTCGGGAGAGTAATGAAAGAATTAATTAGGGAAAAGAAGATTCACATGCAAATACACTATCATGGACATCTTTTATGATTGTGAGCCCCCATTAAATATTATATGCCAAAATTGTTGACGTTGGACAAGGAAGACAACGTAATGATTTATGTTTGTTCATATTCACATAGAAGTTATATTGCCATAGATCCTTCAACATGTGGTGCTTGCTCAATATCTTTTCTAGCCAAAAATTCTACACTAAGTAGAGATACTACTTGTGCATCCAAAAAACCCAAACCCAAACTCATGTTTGAGAGTCCACCATACCTACCTATGGATTGAATAACATCCTTCAAGTAAGTTGTCATTGGTGAATCAAGGCAATAAAAATTGCTTATAGAAGTGTTGGATCAATTAGTGTAAGATAAAATTGAGCGTTGCACGAACTTGTGATGGCAAAGTAATAAAAGTGATAGATTGCATAATAAAGGTTGCTATCACAAGGGGCAATACAACGTGATGTTATTTTCCGCTAAGGGATTTGGCATACAAATTAAAAAGTGCATGACAACCTCTGCTTCCCTCTGCGAAGGGCCTATCTTTTACCTTTATGTATTTACTTTTATGCAATAGTCAAAGTATTCTTCCCTATTCCTTTTTATTTTTCTCCTTTTACAAGCATCATGTGGTCAGGAAAGATCCAGGCACATATATCCAGTTGGATATGAGTGAGCATGAGTTATAATTGTTGACACCACCCTTGAGGTGAATACGTTGGGAGGCAAAACTATAAGCCCCTATCTTTCTATGTGTCCGGTTGAAACTTTTTGCTCATGGGTATGTTGTGAGTGTTAGCAATCATAGAAGACTAAATGATGGTTGAGTATGTGGACTTTCCAAAAGGCTCCTACATGAGACCCTTCCTGAAAATATGATGGATTGTATTTGCAAAGTTGACTAAGAACATAGTTTGCTGGTTTTCAATAAGGTTTATGCTTTATACTTCCACATTGTGATGAAGTGTTACTTGCTCATAGGAAGTTATATGATGTTGTTATGAAATAAAAGTTATATGAAATAGTTATATGTTAAAGTTTGTTGTTGTTATAATAATAAGCATGATGCTACTATGTCTGTATTTTGTTTTTATCGACACGTCTCTCTCAAACCATGTGGATGTTCTTAGATATCGGCTTTTGCTTGAGGACAAGAGAGGTCTGAGCTTGGGGGAGTAGATACGTCCATTTTGCATCATGTTTTCCTACTATTATTTATAAATTTTTTATGCATAATAATTCTTTGGGGAGTAATTATAATGCCTTTTCTCTCATAATTTGCAAGGTTTACACAAAGAGTGAGAATACCGGCAGCTGTAATTCGGGACCAGAAAAAGGCATGTCAAAGATACCTATTTTGCACATCCCCAATGGAGCTGAAATTTTATAGAGAATTTGTGTGGAATAAATGAAAAATTCTGGACCAGAAAACTACCAGAGGGGGGCCACCAGGTGAGGAACACCCACCAGGGCACACCAAGAACCCCAAGCGCAGCCTGGTGCGTGGTGCTCAGACTGGCCCACCTCCGGAGCCCATATTCTGATATAAATTCTGGAAAAACCTAAAAAAATTAAGAGGAGGACTTTCAGGACGAGGCGTCACCGCCTCGAGGCAGAACTTGGGCAGGAGCACTTTTGCCCTTCGGTGGAGTGATTCCGTCGGGGGAACTTCCCTCTCGGAGGGGGAAATTGAAGCCATCGTCATCACCAAAAACCCTCTCATCTTGGGGAGGCCATTCTTCATCAACATCTTCAGTAGCACCATCTCCTCTAAAACCCTAGTTCATCTCTTGTGTTCAATTTTTGTACCGAAACCTCACTTGGTACCTATGGGTGACTAGTAGTGTTGATTACATTGTGTAGTTGATTGCTATATGGTTTATTTGGTGGAAGATTATATGTTCAGATACACTATGCTATTCAATACACCTTTGATCTTAAACATGCATAATATTTGTAAGTAGTTACCATTGTTATTGAGGTCATGGGAGAAGTCATGTTGCAAGTAATCATGTGAATTTGATATGTGTTCGATATTTTGATGATATGTATGTTGCGATTCCCTTAGTGGTGTCATGTGAACTTCGACTACATGAGACTTCACCATCCTTGGGCCTAAGGGGAGGCATTGTGGAGTAGTTATTAGATGATGGATTGCTAGAGTGACAGAAGCTTAAACCCTAGTTTATGCGCTACTTCGTAAGGGGCTGATTTGGGTCCACATGTTTAATGCTATGGTTAGACTTTGTCTTAATACTTTTCTCGTAGTTGCGGATGCCAGCGAGGGGGATAATCATAAGTAAGTTGTTAGTTCAAGTAAGAACAGCACCTTAGCAACAGTCCACCGACATATCAAATTATCAAAGTAGCGAACATGAATCAAACCAACATGATGAAAGTGACTAGATGAAATTCTCGTGTACCCTCAAGAACACTTTGCTTATCATAAGAGATAGTTTTGGCCTGTCTTTTGCCACAAAAGGGTTGGGCTACCTTTCTGCACCTTACCTACTGTTACCGTTACTTGCTCGTTACAAATTACATTGCTAGCAAAATACTTGCTACTTACAATTTCAGTACTTGCAGAAATTCCCTTGCTGAAAACCGCTTATCATTTCCTTCTACTCCTCGTTGGGTTCGACACTCTTACTTATAGAAAGGACTACGATTGATCCCCTATACTTGTGGGTCATCACTCACCATAGTCCATACCTTCGACTTGAGTGTAACCTTGTGCTACGAGACGAACCTTGTTGCGTACGACTTGACCATCTTCATGTTGCTTGTTCTAAAACAACCATTTTGTTCCAATGATGTTGTGCTCATCCTTGGTCTTCTCCACTAGAGTCCAAACTTCATTCATCTCGAAGTTGTGTAGCTCTTCGTGCATGGCATTCACTCATTCTGGTTCTTCAAGTGCATCTACTACCTTCATAGGATCAATACTAGAGATAAATGAGTAAGGCTCAGAAAAAGATAGATGAAGTGCCTTGGCATAAGGTAGGAGCTTCCACTTGTGTAGATGAAGTGCTTTTATAAACCTCCATGGGATGTATCTTGCCGAAGGTTCCTTATCTCCTACATCATTTGGGAATTGTTTGCAAACCATTAGTCTCATCAAACTTCACATTTTTCTTCTCTTCAACCTTTCGAGTGAAGTTGTTGTAGACACAGTAAGTGTGAGAGTTTGATTCGTAACCAAGTAGGAAACCTTCATGAGATTTCGGAGCAAATTTTGACAGGGGATGCTTATCAAGAATGTAGCACTTTGAGCCGAATACCCAAAAGTATCCAACTTGGGGTTTGTTACCGGTGAGTAACTCGTATGTCGGTTTACAGAGAAGCTTGTGTAGGTAGAGTCTCTTTGTTGCATGATAACTTGTTTCCATAGCTTCCACCCAAAAGTGTCTTGGCGTCTTGTATTCGTCGAGCATTGATCTAGCCATCTCTATGAATGCCCCATTCTTCCTCTCAAAAACTCCATTTTGGAAGGTGTGTACGCAGCCGAGAACTCATGTGAGATACCTTCTTCGTCAAGAAAAGTATCTACATTAGTGTTCTTGAACTCCGATCTATTGTCTCTTTGAACTTTCTTGATATTCACTTCAAATTGATTTTGGGCTTTGCAAGCTCAGTTCTTGAAGATCTTTTGTACTTGTGACTTTTCATCAAGAAAGAATACCCACATAAATCTGGAAAAATCATTAACTATAACTAGACCAAAGGAATTTCCACCGAGGCTCTTGTAAGCATTGGTAACAAATAGATCCGTGTGAAACAACTTGAGTGATCTCCTAGTAGTCATTATGTTCTTTACAGGATGACTTCCACCCACTTGTTTTCCTGCTTGACAAGCACTATAACGTCTATCTTTGTCAAAGATGACATCTTTAACACCAAGTATGCGATCACCTTTGATGAGCTTGTCTAGATTTTGCATGCCAGCTTGTCCTAGCCTTCTATGTCATAGAAAACCATTAGAATATTTTGCAATGAGATAAGTATGAGGTTGGGCTCTCTTAGTGAAATCAACAATGTATAGACAACCTCTACGGTAATTGGTAAATACCATGTTATGATCGTCCTGACGAAACACTTGGTAATCTACTTTAGTAAATAACACATTGCAACCGAAGTCGACTAGTCTAGATACGGATATAAGATTGTAGCCAAGGGATTCAAAAAAGCATGACATTTTTAATAGAACTATCATGATATATGGCTACCTTACCAAGACCAACTACCTTAGCCTTGGAGTTGTCCCCAAAAGTCACATACCTTCGTGGTCCATGATTTGGTGTGATCTCATGAAACATGTCTCTATCTCCGGTCATATGATCGGTGCATCACTATCGAGAATACACTCCTTTCCTCTGGACATGTAGTCTTTGAAGTTCCCATAAGACTTAGATTCTTCATAGTATTATCATACTCAATGTTGAACTTCTCATCTTCATCATAGTAGCCATGTTCCACATCGTCATCATCAAATGGAATATCCTCATCACAAAGATCAAGAGATTCGTTAGAATTGTGACCATGAAAATGCACAAGATTATGAATGTGAAAGGCTTCAACAATAATGTTTTTGATGGTTATGACATCTCCTTTAGCACGCATGAGGTCATGAAGATCAAACAAGTATTTATCAAAGTTTAGATCGCTAGGCTTCATTTTGTGAAAGGCAATAGTTTTATGGAGATTGACATCAAGATTTTTGATACGTCCATTTTGCATCATGATTTCTTACTAATATTTGTGTCATTTGTGTACATTATTCCCTATTATAATTATATCATACAATTCTTATCTATTTTCTCTTTGAATATGCAAGGTGCATCACAAAGAGGGAAACATGTGGGAACTGGAATTCTGGACCGGAAAACCAAGAAAAGGCGAAAAAATTACTAGACTCCAAATGACCTGAAACTTAACGGGGAATTTTATCGAATATTTAGGAATTATTGGCCAAAAATATACCAAAGGGGGGCCACCTGTTGGCCACAAGCCAAGAGGGTGCGGCCACCCCCTGGCCGCACCCTAATGACTTGTGGGGGCCCAGCAGGTTTCCCGACCCCCCCCCCCTTCTCATATATGATGTGTTTTACCCTAGAAAAAATCATAAGCAATCTTTCAGGACAAAGCATCGCCTTCTCGAGGGGGAAACTTGGGCAGAGGCCCTTTTGCACTCCGGAAGTCAGATTCTGCCCGGGGAATTCCTCTCCGGGAGGGGGATCGAACCCACCATCATCACCAACGTTTCCTCCTTCGTGGGAGGACTAATCTTCATCAACGTATTCACTAGCACCATCTCATATCCAACCCTATTTCATCTCTAGTATTCAGTCTTTGTCCCAAAACCTCACATTGGTACATGTGGATCACTAGTTGTGTTGATTATGTCTTGTAGTTGATGCTTGTTGGATTGGAAGATATTATGTTCAGATCCTTAATCATTATTAGTATACCTCTCATCTTCAACATGTTTATGAGGTGTGAGTAGTTACTATTCTTCTTGAGGACATGGGAGAAGTCTTGTTATAAGTAATCTTGTGTAGTTGGTATTCGTTCGATTTTCATGATATGTATGTTGTCACATCTCCTAGTGGTGTCATGTGAACATCGACTACATGACACTTCACCATGTTATGGGCCTAAGCGAAGTCATTGTGGAGTAACAAGTAGATGATGGGTCGCTAGAGTGACAGAAGCTTAAACCCCAGTTTTTGTGTTGCTTCATAAGGGGCTGATTTGGATCCACATGTTTCATGGTTAGATTTATCTTAATTCTTCTTTCGTAGTTGCAGATGCTTGCAAGAGAGGGTAATCTTAAGTAGGTTGTTAGTTCAAGTAAGAACAACACCTTAGCACTGGTCCACCCACATATCAAATTATCAAAGTAGCGAATTCGAATCAACTCAACATGATGAACATGACTAGACAGAAATTCCCATGTGTCCTCGGGAGCGCTTGCTTAGTATAAGAGTACTTTCAGGCATGTACTTTGCTAAAAAAAGGGTTGCACTACCTTGTTGTGCCTTTTTACTATTGTCACTTGTTACTTGTTACGAATTATCTTGCTACAAAACTATCTACTATTGTTACTCATAGCACTTGAAGAGAATACCTTGCTAAAAACCGCTTGTCATTTCCTTCTACTCGTCGTTGGGTTCAACACTCTTATTTATCGAAAGGATTACGATTGATCCCTTATACTTATGGATCATCAAGAGTATTTTATGGTGCCATTGCTAGGGAGTGAAGCGCCTTCGGTAAGTGGAAATTGGGAAGGAAACATTTTCTATACATGCTGAAATTTACTGTTGCTTGTCACTATGAACGGTCACCCTTTGAGTGGCTTGTTCGGGGCATCTGCGCCTCGAACGGAAGTTGAATAAGTTATTCCTCAATATACCAAACCCACTTAAAATATTTATTATGAGATTCCTTTGGGTATGGTAGAGAAACTATTGGCTAATCCTTATGACGGTTGAACTCATTATGATTACCATTTGAATATGTCGATGAGATTTGTGGATTGTTTAAGCTTTCAGGTCTACCCGGCAACAAGGTTAAGAAGAAACTTTTAACTTTATCTTTGGAGGTAAAATCATTAATGTGGTGCAGGTTATTTGATGATGTTGGATCATGGGACTGGAATCGCTTGAAGTTGGAATTTCATCAGAAGTTTTATCCTATGCACCTAGTCCATCGTAATCGGAAGTTTATTTATAATTAGTGGCCTCTTGAAGGAGAAAGTATCACTCAAGCTTGGGGGAGCCTTAAATCTATGATGCACACTTTCCCCAATCATGATCTCTTGAGAGAAATGATTATACAAATATTTTAGGCTCGGCTTTCTCATGATGATCAATCATTACTCGATTCTTGTGCTACTAGTTCTTATATGAAGGAGACTATTGAATTCAAATGTGATCTTCTAGAAGAAATTAAACGCAACTCTGAAGATTGGGAACTCGAAGAAGGTAAGGAGTCGGGTATAAAGCTAAAATTCGATTGTGTTAAATATTTTATGGGAACTAATGCTTTCCATGAGTTTAGCAGTAAATATGGTCTTGACTCTGAGATAGTAGTTACTTTTGTGAAACTTTTGCTACACATGTTGATCTTCCCAAAGAGAAGTGGTCTAAATATCATCATCCCAATGAAAAACCATTAGAGGAACCTATTAAATTAAGAAGGAAGAAGTAATTGTTAAACATGATGATCATTTGTTCCTACTATTTACATTCAAAAACCTCCGTTTCCTGTTAGAATTAGGGAACATACTATGGCTACAACTACGGTTAATAAAAGTCATGTTAGGACACCTAAACCTTCCGAACAAATAAATGTTGAGCCTAAAGTTGCTATAGTTACAGTTCTATTAGTTGATAATATTGATGGTCAAGTTATTCACTTTTGTGATGAAGCTGCTAGAATTGCAAAACCTGTTAGAAACGAGTGAGATGAGCGCGATAGAAACAAACGGTTTGTAGGCATGCCTGTTGTCTCAGTTAAAATAAGAGACATTGTTACCATGGCTTGTGTGATATTGGTTCTAGTGTTAGTGCTATACATTTAACATTATAATAAGAAATTATGCATGACATAGCACCCTTTGAGATTTAAGATATTCATGTTACTATTAAATTTGCAATACATGAAACTATTTCACCACTTGGGTTTATTAGAGATGTTGAAGTCTTGTGTGGAAAAAAAGTACCCCCAATAATTTCCTAGTAGTTGGTTTAGAACAAGATAAATTATGTCCCATTATACTTTGTAGGCCTTTCTTGAATACTGTTAATGTTGAAACTAATTGTGCTACTGTGAAGGTCAAAGTAAGTTTTGGTGACATGTCTCATGAATTTTTAATTTCTCTAAGTTTAGTAGACAACCAGATGAAAAATAATTGCCTAATAAGGATGAAATAATTGGTCTTGCTTCTGTTGTCATACCTCCTACTAATCCGTTAGAACAGTATTTGCTAGACCATGAAAATGATATGCATATGAATGAAATAAATGAAATAGATGATATATCTCTTAGACAAACACCTATTCTTAAACACAACTTACCAGTTGATATATTAGGGGATCCTCCTCCACTCAAGGGAGATCCCGTGTTTGAGCTATAGATATTGCCTGATAGTTTGAAATATGATTATGTTGATGAAAGAAGATATATCCTGTTATTTTTAGTGCTAACCTTTCAGAGCATGAAGAAAAGAGATTACTTAAACTCTAAAGAAGCACACGGCTGCTATTGCATATACTCTTGATGATCTTAAGGGCATAAGCCCCACTCTTTGTCAGCGCAAAATTAATATGGAACCTGACGCTAAACCTGTCGTTGACCATCAACATCATCTCGGTCCTAAGATGAAGCAAGTGGTAAGACATGAGATACTAAAACTTCTGGAAGCAAGTATAATTTATCCTATTGTTGTTAGCAGATGGGTTAGCCCCGTTCATTGCGTTCCTAACAAAGGTGGTATAACTGTCGTTCCTAATGATAAAAATGAGCTTATTCCACAAAGAATTGTAAGTGTCTATAGAATGGTATTTTAGCAAATTAAACAAAGCTACTAGGAAAGATCGTTACCCCTTGCATTTTATTGATCAAATGTTAGAAAGACATTCTAAGCACACTCATTTTTGTTTTCTTGATGAATACTTTGGCTTTTCTCAAATACATGTGTCAAAAGAAGATCAACAAAGAACTAACTTTACTTGCCCTTTTGGAACTTATGCTTATAGGCATATGCCTTTTAGTTTATGCAATGCACCTGCTACCATTCAAAGATGTATGACTGCTATATTCTCTCACTTTTGTGAAAAGATTGTTGAGGTTTTCATCGATGATTTTTTCGTTTACGGGACTTCTTTTGATGATTGCTAGAGCAACCTTGATCGAGTTTTCCAGAGATGTGAAGAAACTAATATTTTCTTGAATTGGGAGAAGTGTCACTTTATGGTGAATGAAGGTATAGTACTCGGGCATAAAATTTCTGAATGAGGCATTAAGGTGGACAAGCCAAAGTTGATGCGATAGAGAGATGCCATGCCCCAAGGATATCATAGGTATATGAAGTTTCCTTTGTCATGTTGGTTTGTATAGGTGTTTCATTAAGGATTTCTCAAAGATTTCTGGTCCATTAACTAATATTCTTCAAAAGGAAGTTCCCTTTGTTTTTGATGATGATTGTGTAGAGGCCTTTGAAATACTTAAGAAAGCTTTGATTTCTACACCCATTGTTCAACCACCTGATTGAAACCTATCATTTGAAATTATATGTGATGCTAGTGATTATGCGTTGCTGTTGTTCTTGGGCAAAGAATGGACAAGAATTTGAATGTTATTCATTATGCTAGTAAGACCCTAAACACAGCTCAAAGAAATTATGCTACTACTGGAAAGGAATTTTTAACAGTTGTTTTTGCATGTGATAAGCTTAGACCTTAGAGAAAACTATTTTTTGGTCCTCAAGTTTCCTAAAAGTATAGAATTGGTCCCTTAAAAAATTGTTATACATTTGGCCGTTCAAGTCAGAAAACTGGATAAGGTTGGTCCAAAACAAGATTTTCACCATTTTTGACCAGGTTTGACCATGTTGACCAGGTTTGACCAATAAAAAATAAATTAAAAAATAGCTAAGAAATTTAAAAAATTCTGAAATTTTGCGGCAACCAAGATGCTTGGGTGCACTAGGTGCGTAAATAATTGTGCACTAGGTTCTATTTTTAAAAATTTACTGTTCATCGATTAAACCTGGTCCACGCGGTTGATGACCCACAAGTATAGGGGATATATCGTAGTCCTTTCTATAAGTAAGAGTGTCGAACCCAACGAGGAGGAGAAGGAAATGATAAGCGGTTTTCAGTAAGGTATTCTCTACACGCACTGAAATTATCGGTGACAGATAGTTTTGTGATAAGATAATTTGTAACGAGTAACAAGTAACAAGTGTAGCAAAGGTGCAACAAGGTAGCCCAATCCTTTTTGTAGCAAAGGACAGGCCTAGAAAAACTCTTATATAAAGCAAAGCGCTCCCAAGGACACATGGGAATTTCTGTCAAGCTAGTTTTCATCATGCTCATTTGATTCGCATTTGTTACTTTGATAATTTGATATGTGGGCGGACCGGTTCTTGGGTGCTGCCCTTACTTGGAAAAACCTACCACTTATGATTAACCCCTCTCGCAAGCATCTGCAACTACGAAAGAAGAATTAAGATAAATCTAATCATAGCATGAAACATATGGATCCAAATCAGTCCCTTACGAAGCAACGCATAAACTAGGGTTTAAGCTTCTGTCACTCTAGCAACCCATAGTCTACTTATTACTTCCCAATGCCTTCCCCTAGTCCCAAATAATGGTGAAGTGTTATGTAGTCGACGTTCACATAACACCACTAGAGGAGAGACAACATACATCTCATCAAAATATCGAACGAATACCAAATTCACATGATTACTTATAACAAGACTTATCCCATGTCCTCGGGAACAAATGTAACTAATCACAAAGCATGTTCATGTTCATAATCAGAGGAGTATTAATTATCATAAGGGATCTGAACATATGATCTTCCACCAAGTAAACCAACTAGCATCAACTACAAGGAGTAATCAACACTACTAGCAACACATAGGTACCAATCTGAGGTTTGAGACAAAGATCTGATAGAAGAGATGAACTAGGGTTTTGAGAGGAGATGGTGCTGGTGAAGATCTTGATGGAGATTGAACCCCTCTCGATGAGAGGATCGCTAGTGATGACGATGGCTTCGATTTCCCCCTCCGGGAGGGAAGTTTCCCCGGCAAAACAGCCCTATCGGAGCTCTAGGTTGGTTTAGTCCAAGTTACACCTAGAGACGGTGGCGCTTCGTCCCGAAAGCTTCCTTCTGATTTTTCAGGTCAAAACCCTTCATATAGCAGAAGATTGGTGTCGAGGACCTACCAGATAGGTCACAAGCCTGCTAGGCGCGGCCAGGGGGTGGTCGCGCCCAGCAGGCTTGCCACCTCCTAGTGGGCCCCCTCTGGTATCTATTTCGCCTAGTATTTTTTATATATTCCAAAACAATTCTCCATAAATTTTCAGGACTTTGGAGTTGTGCAGAATAGGTATCTCAGATTTGCTTCTTTTCTAGTCTAGAATTCCAGTTGTCAGCATTCTCCCTGTTCATGTAAACCTTGTAAAATAAGAAGAAAAAAGGCATAAGTATTGTACCATAACGTGTAATAACAGCCCATAATTCAATAAATATCAATATAAAAGCATAATGCAAAATGTACGTATCAAATCCCCAAGCTTATACCTCGCTTGCCCTCCAGTGAAAGCCGAGATCGATAAATATGTCCACATGTTTAGAGATAGAGGTGTCGATAAAATACAGTACGGACATGAGGGCATCATGAACATCTTTAGAATAGCAATACTTATTGTATGAGATTTATTATGCTAGATTAACAATTCATTCACAAGATACAGGATGAACCAAGAACTCTATTGACACCCAACAAACTATGATCTTAGTCATTGAAGCAATTGGCAATTTATCATAACATCGGAAAGAGTCAATATAAGAGCTTGTAAAGCAAACCCACATACTCAATCATGTTTTAGTCTTTCATAATTGCTAATACTCACGCGGTACTCATGAGATCAAAGTTTCAATCGGACACAGAGAAAGATAGGGTCTTATAGTTTTGCCTCCTAACTATTCACCTCAAGGGTGATGTCGGTGTACTAAGAATCGGGTCAATTAGTACCCCTTACTTGTGCATGGGCAGTTGAAGCTGCACCAGCGGCAAGGCCTGCCAGAGGACTACTGGGAGCAAGCACGAAGATGTCAAAGGAACACTCAAGTCAACCAACACAAGACCAAAGGCTAAGGGCTGGAACCCCGGCAAGATCTTGCCGGGGGTGGCCTGCGGAGACCCAGCAAGGAATGCACCGCGGAACCAAAAACTCTAAGTAAACTTTTACTATGAGGTTATTTCTGTCCTTGGACGATTTTAACTTCTGTATGGAAAACACGCATGCGAGGGAACCTTGTCGTGATCGGTTTTGCCCTTGTTTTGTTTCGTGTCCGCTCAACAGTTTGAGTGGTTGCACTGAAAATGTCAAGGTAACTTGTCACAATTGGTCGCGCCCTTGTTTTGTTCCGAGTCTGCGCAATAGTCTAATAGGCTGCACTAAAAGTGTCAAGATATCTTGCCAGCAGTGGCATCGCCAGCAGGCTGCAAAGGACCCGCTCCTCAAAGCGCTCGCGACGGTGTTGCGTACGCTGGCAAGTTTCTGATAAAGCGTAGGGAGTACATCATACAGAGGAAAATCAAACAAGAAGAATAACATGCATTCATTTAAAGGGAATAAAATTTACACGGGACAGTGCCTTTTCCTAAATACATCTTTATTTGACTTTCTCCCCTAGGGGAAGATTACAAGAAGAAAAAGATAGGGAGAGGCCCCCGGCAGAAGCCCAGCCTAACCCCTTCTGGACCAACACTGCGCGGAGGGCAGGGCATCCAGAAGGAGGACGAAGCCGAAGTCCATGGGGCTGCCAAGGGATCCATCTGGATGATGAGGCAGCGCCTGGGACAAGGACCCCCGGCAAGCTCGCTTCGCTGGGAGGGGGATAGGCGCGAGCTGGCGATGATGGTGCGGCCATCGACTAGTCTGAGCTCAGGTCGTTGTATTCCGACTTGACGGCCTGGAGTACGGACTTGTTGTTGTCGTCTTCACCACTGTCCTCCTTGTCACTGTCGCTTGAGGAGGAACTTCCAGCACTGCTCGAGCTCTCTTCGCAGTAGCTGAGACGGACGCCCGAGCGCCCATAAATCTTGACGGAGAGCAGATTGGGCTCCGTCACCTTGAAGGGGAGGACATGCTCATCCTAGAGGTTGTGGGCGCGGGAGAATGTTTTCCAACCGCGCCTGAGAAACATGACGCGATGCTCCGGGTACTCAACATCCACCCGCGTGGCGCCTTTACATCAACCATGTGCCAGCAACCATAGGGGAGGTGGCTTGTCGACCTCCATCACCCTGGAGAATGGGTGAGGGAGGTGCAGATGGCTTCCAAGGGGGTCACGCAGTTCGAGGACAAACTCCAGCGTCGTCCCCTCAGCGTGGGTCTCTTCAAGAAGGGGTTCTGGTGTCGGAGGAAGAGGTGGAATGGCGCTCCACCTCCCCGGCCTCAACCTCCACGACGTCCACGACCCATCGCACCCCTTCCGCCATGCACGCTCGAGCCACCCTTCGCCTCCATGGCTGAAGCGGCGGCATGATCCTGACAGGAACTCCTCGCCGAACGGGCGGAGGACGAAGGTCGCCCTCACCGCCCAGCCATGGCCAAGGGCCGGTACTACTCGAGATCGGGAAGGTGTAGAAGGGCAGACTTTGGAGGTCTTCGCGCAAGGAGAAAGAAAGATGGGTGAGCCTCGCCTTCGCTTCCCCCCCCCCAATTTATAGGGAGAAGCGTGGGGGCCGGCTCTCCCTTGCTCCAAGAGTGACCGACTATCTCCACCAATAGCGGCACCTGCGATCACGGGCCGAACAGGCAGCTGCCCCGTTCCCCCAATCCATTGTGCTGCGGTTTCTGCCATAGCCGGGACTTTAAGTCAAGGGCGCCCGTCGCTGATTCCTTGCTATGCATGCGGTGCGTGTGGCGGAAACGGCTTGACGCAGTAATTAAAATAACTGCGACCACTCCGTGCACGCCTCCCATGTCGTGCACTTAACGCGCATCATGGAGAGGCACATTAAGCGGAATGGTTGCAACTGCAGACCCCTGCCACGCATGCCCGTGCACTGTTTGGGCCTAGCACAACAACACCTCACACCCGTGTGTGGCCCAGGCCCGGGGGCTCTTGTCGATGTACTAAGAATCCGGTCTATTAGTACCCCTTACTTGTGCACGGGTAGTTGTAGCCACGCCCGCGGTAAGGCCCACCGGAGGACTATTGGGAGCAAGCACGAAGACGTCAAAGGAACACTCAAGTCAACAAACACAATACCAAACGCCAAGGGCTGGAACCCCGGCAAGATCTTGTCGGGGTGACCTACAGAGCCCCAGCAAGGAGGGCACTTGGCAAGGCCTCGCCACCTTGCCAGCGCGGAGGCCAGGTGTCGACCCCCAGGATACGTGTCAAGGCGCTGGCGATGGAGAGGCTAAGCGGTGCAGATGGGACAGGCTCATGTCCCGTCCTGTAGAAGGTGAGGGACGCCTAACGGAGCATTAATTGCATTTGTCCCACTCCATCAGTGTTAGGTATGACAACATTGTAGCACTGTGCACCCCATGCGCGCACTGTACGCCACTGTTGGGATCCCCTCGGTCGTATAAAAGGAGGCCCAAGGTGTTACGAGAAAGGAATTTTGGCTACCACCTTCTAGCTCATGCACGTAGAATCTGTAGACAGGGCTCGTGTAGCTGGAACCCTAAAAACACCCATAATACATCCAAGCAGGAGTAGGGTTTTATGCTCCTTAGCGGCCCGAACCTGGGTAAAAACCTCGCCTCGCGCCGTTTTTTGATCTGCTCTTTGCACATACCCTCTCCCAGCCAAACCACGAAGGGACCCTCGCGGTCCCATAGGTGTCGCTGCATCGACAGGTGATGTGAACAGTAATAACTCATTACACCCACATCTAAATGGGTATATGTGTCCAGATCATTCCCCAACACATAATGCTTGCCAAGAAAGAGACGAAATATAGGAAGTGGTGATGATAAGGTGAGTACTTAAAAATTAAAAGTAACAGATAGCCCCTTCATAGAGGGAAGCAGAGGTTGCCATGCGCTTTTTGTTTTGGGATGCACAAACCCTTAATGGAAAGAACATCGTGTTGTATTGCCCTTGTGATAGCAACTTTTATTATGCAGTATATCGCTTTTATTTCTTCACTATCACAAGTTCGTACAACGCTTATTTCCCTTACAATAAAAGATCACACATATTTAGGAGCAATTCTTATTGCTTTTTTGCACCGATGACAACTTACTTGAAGGATCTTACTCAATCCATAGGTAGGTATGGTGGACTCTCATGGCAAAACTGGGTTGAGGTGT
This sequence comes from Hordeum marinum, assembly GCA_022496015.1. NCBI lineage: Eukaryota > Viridiplantae > Streptophyta > Magnoliopsida > Poales > Poaceae > Hordeum > Hordeum marinum. The sequence continues at coordinate 253,106,830 of CM039673.1, forward strand.
TTGGATACACAAGTAGTATCTCTACTTGGTGCGGAAGTTTTGGCTAGTATGAGGTGGAAGCAGGCACTACATGTTGGAGGATCTAAAACCATATAACTTCTATCCGGAAGCAAGCAAACATAACCCATTATGTTGTCTTCCTTGTCCAACATCAACTTCTTAGCATGTAATATTTTAATGAGTGGTCACAATCATAAAAGATGTCCAAGATAATATATTTTTATGTGAATCTCTCTTTATTTATCACTTACTTTTTAATTTCACCAATGACCAATCACTATGGTTGTTAACTCCCTACAAATTTCAGTCGACATACTTCTTGTATGTGAAGTCATCACTCCCCGTAGGATCATTATGTATACTCTTTGCTTTTATTCTATTCTTCTCTTATTTATTACTCTCAAGAGCATGGCAAGCTAGCAAAGCCCTCACATCAAAACTACTTTTTATTATATAACTCCCGGACTTGCTTACATAAGGGGAGCAAAAAGCAAAAATTAAAAGCTAGATCATACTAAAACTTTATTCTACTAGATCAAGATAAAATCAAAAAGGATTGAACTAAAAAAAACAAGAAAAGGAAAAAAGGAAAAGGGTGTGATGGTGATACGATACCGGGGCACCTCCCCCAAGCTTGGCACAAGCCAAGGGGAGTGCCCATACCCATGTGCTTAGATGTCCTTCTTTGGAGGTGATGGTCGTGGAGTTATTGATGAGGTTGGAAGCTTGTCCTCCGTCTTCCAAGGCATAGGCTCACCATCGCAAAAAGATGAACGAGTCTCCGAAATCCTCAAATCTGCAGCCAAACTCATTTTCTTAAATATGTATTCATACTCATAGTTTTGGTTTTGCAGATCATAGATCTAGGCTTGGAGATGCTCAATTTTCTCATAAAGCTTGAAGATGTGCTCCCTGATATCCTTTGTGTCCAGCTTGTGTTTATGGGTAAACTCCAATATCATCATATGATTGGTATTGAGTCCACATTCCACCATCCCTTGGCACTTGAAAACTTGCTGCTCCATAGCTTCGAGCCTTGTTTCCATGCTTCCGGTCTTCTTTGGCCCCTCAACATCATGAATGTGGAGCACCTCTGCAAGATAAGAGTTGATGACCTTCTTCAAAAACTTCTCCTTCGGAGCACTTGGGGATGCCATGACGATCTAAATGTAACAGAAACATTTCAAAACAAAAACATGAGGTAATGTCATGATACGAGAGTCCAAACCTTCGGGAGATTATATAATGAATTTTTGCCGACCCAAAGGAGTGTACCACAAGAAAACAGAGCGTGGAGGGCGCACGAAGTGGTGGCAATCCCCCTAGGTGTGGCCAAGGGGGGTGGCCATGACTACCAGGCTTGTCACCACCTTCTGCATCTTTTGGACTACTTTTGATTTTTCCTAATTTTTAAAATATTCCAAAACGTAGAAAAATAGCTACCGGGAAAGTTTTGGACTCGGTTTACTTACCGTACCACATACCTATTACTTTTCAGAGTCTGAAACGTTTCAGTAGGTCTCCCTAATATATTCCTCCAGAGTTATGGTATTAATAATATTGGTTTCCACTTTATGGGAGTACCTGAGATATAATGTTTGATTCATTGCCCGTTTACCACCTTCGGATTTGTGCCTTCTGCGTTGTTGATCTTAATGGCACTGGAACGATATACTTCCTCGACATTATAAGGTCCTTCCCATTTAGAGAGAAGTTTTCCTGCAAAAAATCTTAACCGACAATTGTATATCAAGACATGGTCACCTACATTGAATTCATGCTTTTGTATCCTTTTATCATGCCATCTCTTAACTTTCTCTTTAAACAACTTAGCATTCTCATAGGCCTGGGTTCTCCATTCATCAAGTGTGCTAATGTCAAATAACCTCTTCTCACTAGCAAGTTTGAAATCATAGTTCAGCTCTTTGATTGCTCAATAAGCTTTATGATCTAGCTCTAGAGGTAGGTGACATGCTTTACCATAAACCATTTTATATGGAGACATACCCATAGGGTTCTTGTAAGCAGTTCTATAAGCCCATAATGCATCATCAAGTTTCTTAGACCAATTCTTCCTAGACCTATTAACCGTCTTTTACAAGATCAATTTAATTTCTCTATTGCTTAATTCTACTTGGCCACTATACTGAGGATGATAAGGAGATGCAATTCTTTGATTAACATCATACTTAGCAAGCAACTTACGGAATGCACCATGAATAAAATGGGAACCACCATCAGTCGTTAAATATCTAGGGACTCCAAATCTAGGGAAAATAACTTCTTTCATCATTTTAATAGAGGTGTTATGATCAGCACTACTAGTTGGAATAGCTTCTACCCACTTGGTAACATAATCAACATCAACTAGAATATGAGTACACCCGTTGGACGTTGGAAAAGGTCCCATATAATCAAGACCCCAAACATCAAATGGTTCAATAACAAGAGAGTAATTCATAGGCATTTCCTTACGTCTACTAATATTGCAAATTCTTTGACATTCATCGCATGACAATACAAACTTATGAGCATCCTTGAAGAGAGTAGGCCAATAAAACCCACATTGTAATACCTTATGTGCAGTTCTATCTCCAGCGTGGTGTCCTCCATAGGCCTCGGAATGACACTTGTGTAGGATCTGTTCCTGTTCATGCTCAGGTACACAACGTCTAATAACACCATCTATTCCATCTTTATAAAGGCGTGGGTCATCCCAAAATTAATATCTTAAATCATAGAAGAACTTTTTCTTTTGTTGGTATGTGAAACTAGGCGGTATAAATTTAGCGACAATGTAATTAGCATAATAAGCATACCAAGGAGCATTACGAGAAGCATTTACGATAGCTAATTGTTCATCAGGAAAGCTATCATCAATAGGTAGTGCGTAATTAAGAACATTCTCTAACCTAGAAAATTTATCTACTACGGGGTTATCAGCACCCTTTCTATCAACAATATGCAAATCAAATTCTTGTAGTAGAAGAACCCACCTGATAAGTTTAGGTTTAGCATCTGTATTTTCCATAAGATATTTAATAGCAGCATGATCAGTGTGAACAGTTACTTTAGAATCAAAAATATAGGGTCTAAACTTATCACAAGCGAACACAACTGCTGAAAATTCTTTTTCAGTGGTAGCATAGTTTCTTTGAGCACTGTCTAGAGTTTTGCTAGCATAATGAATAACATTTCATTTCTTATCAACTCTTTATCCTGGAACAACGGCATAATCACTAGCATCACACATAATTTCAAAGGGTAGGTTCCAATCAGGTGGTTGAACAACGAGTGCAGAAATCAAAGCATTCTTAAGAATTTCAAAAGCTTCTACACAATCATCATCAAAAACGAATGGAACATCTTTTTGCAAGAGATTAGTGAGCGGCCTAGAAATCTTATAGAAGTCTTTAATAAATCTCCTATAGAAACCAGCATGACCAAGGAAACTTCTTATACCTTTGATATCCGTAGGACACGGTATTTTTTCAATAGCATCAACTTTAGCTTTGTCAACTTCAATACCTCTTTCGGAAATTTTATGTCCCAAGACAATACCTTCATTCACCATAAAGTGGCACTTCTCCCAATTCAAGACAAGATTAGTTTCTTCGCATCTCTACAAAACTTGATCAAGATTGCTCAAACAATCATCAAAAGAAGTTCCGTAAACGGAAAAATCATCCATGAAAACCTCAACAATGCTTCCACAAAAATCAGAGAATATAGAAGTCATACATATTTGAAAGGTGGCAGGTGCATTGCATAAACCAAAAGGCATACGTCTATAAGCAAAGGTACCAAAAGGGCAGGTAAAAGTGGTCTTCTCTTGGTTCCATTTTTGACACGGGTATTTGAGAGAAACCAGAATAACCATCTAGAAAGCACAAATGATTGTGTTTCGATAGTCTTTCTATCATTTGATCAATAAAAGTTAGAGGGTAATGATCTTTTCTAGTAGCTTTATTTAATTTCCTAAAATCAATTACCATTCTATATCCTGTAACAATTCTTTGTGGGATCAATTCATTTTTATCATTAGGAACTATGGGAATACCTCCTTTCTTAGGGACACAATGAACGGGACTAACCCATGTACTATCAGCAATAGGGTAAATGATACCTGACTCCAGAAGCTTTAATATTTCATTTCTTACCACTTTCATTTTGGGATTTAGCCATCGTTGGTGATCAACAACTGGTTTAGCATCAGGCTCCATTTTAATTTTATGTTGGCGTAGAGTGGGACTAATGCCCTTAAGATCATCAAGAGTATATCCAATGGCAGCACGTTGCTTCCTCGGAGTTTTCAATAATCTATGTTCTTCATGCTCTAAAAAGTTAGCACTAATAATAACAGGATATATCTTATTTTCATCAAGATAAGCATATTTCAGAGTATCCGACAATTGTTTAAGCTCAAACACGGGATCACCCTTGGGTGGAGGAGGATCCCCAAGTATTTCAACAGGCAAGTTGTGTTTCAGAATAGGATGTTGATGAAAGAAAATATTATCTATTGCATTCCTTTCATTCATATGCATATCATTTTCATGGTCCAGCAAATATTGTTCTAAGGGGTCAGTAGGAGGCACAACAATAGAAGCAAGACCAATAATTTCATCCTTACTATACAATTCTTTATCATGGTGTTGTCTACGAAATTTAGAGAAATTAAACTCATGAGACGTATCCCCAAAACTTACGGTAACAGTTTCCTTCTCACAATCTATCCTGGCATTAACGGTATTAAAGAAGGGTCTACCAAATATAATGGGACAAAAATCATCTTGTGGGGAGCCAAGGACAAGAAAATCAGTAGGATATTTTATTTTCTCACACAAGACTTCAACATATCTAATAATCCCAAGTGGTGATATAGTATCTCTATAAGCAAGCTTAATTGTAACATCGGTTTCCTCTAACTCAGCTAGTGTAATATCATTCATAATATCTTTATATAAGGCAAAGGGAATTGCACTCACGCTAGCACCCATATCACATAAGTCATGATAACAATGATCTCCTATTTTAACATAAACAAAAGGCGTGCCAACAATGGGTCTATGTTTATCTTTAGCATCAGGTTTAGCAATTCTAGCAGCTTCATCACAAAATTGAACAACATGCCCATCAATATTATCAACCAAGATATCCTTAACCATAGCAATACTAGGCTCAACTTTAATTTGCTCAGGGGGTGTAGGTGTTCTAACACAGCTCTTACGAATCATAGTTGAAGCTTTAGCATGTTCCTTTATTCTAACATGGAAAGGTGGTCTTTCAATATAAGCAACAGGAATAACAGGATCAACATTATAAGTAATAGTTTCCTCTTTAACTTTAATAGGTTCAACTACTTTCACTTAAATGGGAGGATGATATTTAAACCACTTCTCCTTGGAGAGATCAACATGAGCAGCAAAAGATTCACAAAAAGAAGCTACTATCTCAGAGTCAAGTCCATATTTAGTGCTAAATTCACAAAAAACATCGGTGTCTATGAAGGATTTAACACAATCAAACTTAAGGTTAATACCTGACTCCTTACCTTCATCGAGTTCCCAATCTTTAGAGTTGTGTTTAATTCTTTTCAATAAATCCCATTTGAAGTCAATATCGTTCTTCATATAGGAACCAGCGCAAGAAGTATCGAGCATGGATTGATCATTACAAGAAAGTTGTCACATCCCTAGAATTTGCTTGAAATTGTTTGCATCAACATCAACATGTGCTTCATGTCATCATGTATAAATTCAACTGAATTTGAAATGGGGACGTCAAACCCTAGCACCTCAACAAAATTCCAACATTTGAATTTTCAATGATTCAAAATGCTCTCTAAAAATGTTCCCCCTCTCTGATAAATGTTGACAACAACATGCTAGGGGTGAACTATATTTTCACAAACATTTTGGAAATTTTAATAAATCAGCAAAGTTCTGAAAATGACCAACATAAAATTTCCTCAAAAAGCTCCAAGAAAATGTTCCTGTTCTTTTGTGAAAATATTGGCAAGAAGGGAAACCTAAACCAATATTTTTAGAATCATAGAAACATTTTATATTGGGCTTATGAATCAATCAAACAATTATTTGCATTGGATTATATTTACTAATTATAGAAATATTGATCCAACAATTCTGAAAATTGGTAAGTGGTTCTGAATATATTCTAACAGACCACATAAATATTTTCAGAAGGGTTTATAAAATTGTTAGATGTTGAAATCAAATCAAAACAAAATGAAACAAAATAGAAAAAAAACAAAAAAGGGGGAAATAGTTACCTGGCCTTTACCTACTGAGAAGAGGCCCACCCCAGGGGTGAGGAGGTCATCTTCCTCCTCTGTCAGGAGGACCGGGGCATGGCGCACGCATAGGAGGTGCGGCCACCACCTGCTTCGTGCTGTCCCGCGACTTTCGTGCCCTCCAGCCTGCCTAGGAGACGCGTGGATCTCCCTCTCTTCCCCCCCCCCCCGAGCTCATTCTCCCTCTCCCTCTGCTTCCTCTTCCCCCGGACCCAACCTCCGGCTCCGTCGACCGCCGTCGTCGATTCGCTCCATCCTAAAGGCCCCGAGCTTGCCGGCCACACCAAGCGAACCGCCGTGAGCCTCTCCCTCTCCCCCCTTCCCCATGGCCGTTCCGTGCTCTAACCTGATTCCACTGGACCCAAAACCTCCGGCCATCGCGGACGCCGTCGCCGCCATCGTTGTAGTGCACCCTAGCTGATGCCGCTTGCTGCACTGGATGCGCGCGAGCGCGTGCTTTCTGTAGAGCCAAACCATGCCCAAAACCATGGCATGTAGCCCATTTCTGAGCACCTCCGCCGCGCTTGGCCTCGCTGGAGGCTAAACGCCGGCGGGTTTGACCCCCACCTGCTAGATTTGACCTCCCTTGGGTCACTGGCGGGTGGGGCCAGCCCCTGGTTAATTTAGAGTTAAGTTAAAATAATTAACTTATTTAATTAACCTTAAACACTCACTGACAGTTGGGACCAGTCTTACTAATTAAGTTCAGGACTTAATTTAACTCTGTTTAGAGTCTGAGTCACTGACATGGGGGTCCCACTGGTCAGGTTTGACCTGGACCGACCCTGTTGACCTGCTGACGTCACCATGACGCAATGCTGACGCATTAAAGCTTTTATGGTATTTAAATTAATAAGGAAATTCCAGAAAATGTTTAAAACCTCTATAAATCATAGAAAATAATCTGTAAGTCATATGAAAATAATTTATATATGAAAAATGATCGGAAAAATCCAATGAATCTGTTTATGCCATGATCATGCATGTTTGAACAAGTTAACATCACCAAGGAGGACATTTTATGATTAGGGCACTATATGAAATATCATTTGGAGTTGGAATTCAAACTTGTTTGAATACCACTTCAATTAACTTGGCTAATTATCCCTCTACGTCACTTCAGTACTTTAACTTGTCATATCATGCATCATGGTTGTTGCATTGCATTGAATGTGTTCCTTTCCTATTTGCTGGTGCTTGTTCCTTCTCGGTAGACGATGGTTCTGACGATGTGAATGTTGACACTAATGAAGAGAAGTATATCTTCAGGACTGTCAGGCAAGCAAACCCCCTTGAGCATACTGATATGAACCCACTCTCTCGCTCCTTCTCTCTTTTATTGCATTAGGACAACAACGATTCAATTGTTACCTATTCTCAGTAGTTGAACCCATTCCTTTGCATGAATTTTCTTTGCCACAGTAAATAGTTGAAACCACTTAGCATGAGTAGCAACTGCTTGAGCCTTGTTGTGCTTACTCGTCCATGCTTACTTACTTACTGTGCCTGCTATGCTTAGAGTCGTGTCGTGTCGGGTCTGATACATCTGGGTGATGGATCGGAATGGCAGTATTCATGTCCTACTGTGTGAGAGCTAAGTGTGTGAACATGATTTGGTAAAGGTGGCGATGAGAGGCCATGTAGGAGTACATGGCGGGTTGTCTCATCGCGACCGACCTTAAGAACTAAGTTCTGTGTTTGTGATCCAAGACAGTTACTACCACACATTGGGCTCCGGTAACTCGACCCCTCTCGGCTTATTAATCGCCTAGACCTCTGTCCAGGAGTTGCAACTAGTTTTTGGTGTTTGTAGGAAAAGTGATGGCGGCCGTGCATAGCGCTGCCCGACGGGGTGGGCTGTGATGCGGTAGATGCACAATGGCACGGTGTACCAAGTGGCACCCTAACGGTGGGCTTGGGAACCCTGCGCACATCGTTTGAGGCCGTAGCGGAAACTTCGGTTGGACTTCCGTGCGGGTTCAGTCTCAAATAGGCGATAAACCTGGACTAGGGTCTTGTGTGGTTGATGGTCGTGGCCGACGCCCATGCCAGTGCTTCCGCTTGAAGGTTGCCGCGATGCATGACGTGCATATGGTGATAAGTGGCAAGAGCGTGTGTGAGGAAGTATACCCCTACAGGGTGAAATAATCTATTCGAATAGCCGCGTCCTCAGATATGGACTACTTGGAGAACTTATGTGGTTCATAGAAAACTTGAAGTGGATACTTTAAAATGCGCAAGATAAGCGTGAGTGCTATGGATGGCCTTCTCATAGGGAGACGAAAGTGGATCCATAGTGGTGTATTGATTGGTGAATATGTGGACTCGTGTGCGCTATCCCACCTCAAAGATATCACTTGTAGTCGTAGTATAGGTTAGCCAAGAGTCAAAGCTGGCTTGCTGCATTAAACTCCACAACCCCCTTCATTGATACTGATGCATATTTTGTTAGTACTGATGTAAGTCTTGCTAAGTACTCTTGTACTCATGTTTGCTTAATTTATGTTTTTGCAGAAGAGACATCAGTCTCATTAGTGGTATTTTTGACGTGAAGTTCGATGTTGACCGGATTAGCTTGGGAATCCCAGACAGAGGTCTGGTTCCTTTGGTAGGGTCGTTCTAGCTTTTCAGGCTCCTCCAGCCACTTTTGTAGATGTTTGTACCCGGACATGTTTAACTTCTTCTTGCTTGTTTGAATGCTCTGAATGTTGGGTCTTGTGACCCATGTTTGTAACATCTTAGTGTATTGGCTCTTCCGAGCTTTCTAAGTAAATGTTGTAATGTTGTATGGTTATGTTGTGATGCCAATGTTGTATCTATGCATATCGGGCATGTCATGCATACGTGTGACATGCAACTGTATGTATGGGATCCGACACCTAGTTGTGTGCCTTTAGTAGTACTCTTTACGGGGAAATGCCTCTTTGTGCTTCCACCGAGCCTTGGTAGCTTGCTACTGCTTCGGATACATTGATTGACCGGATGTATCCTTCTTTGCTGCTGTGTTTGTCCCTTCAGGGAAATGTCTCGCAGTGTAATGGAGTCCTTGTAGCTTGCTACGACTCGTCTACACACGCTAGAGATCGACACCTACATTGCTGGGTTACGTATGCATGTCCCTATATGGATGTGCCACTTTGGTTCTACGACTAGTCATGTCGGCCCGGGTTCTTTGACATTTGAATGCTAGCAACACATTCACATACGTGAGTCAAAAGACGCAAATGGTCTTGGCCCAGGTAAGGTGGCAGCCGTGGAGATAACCGTGCGTGAGACCGCAAAGTGATGTGATGTGTTACAGGCTGGATTCTTATGGCTTAGGATCGGGGTCCCGACAGCTTTGGTATCAGAGCTTGACTGCCTATAGGATTACCAAGCCAAACTGGTCGATGTTGAGTCTAGAACTGCTTTAGTTATATAAGGGAATTGATTGTGGAAGGGAACGTAAGGCTCTTTTACTCCTTTCCCCATGTCATTCTGATTCTGAGTCACCCTCTCCTTCTCTACGGGGATTAAGAACTAGGCATTCTCATCTATCTATTAGGATGACGAGTTATTATGCTGGAGACCTATAGGAAAGTTGTTGTCTTCCTGGATCAATGTCTCCTTAAGAATTCATTGTTATGTTGTAAGTTGTCTTGCAGGTTGCCTCATATTTCATGCCCGTACAGCCGTTATGTTGTCCGAGTTATCCAAGGTTTCTAAATAATCGGATGCGGTTGCAAAACTCTTTCATCTTGAGTCAATGTCTTTCAGGCCAGACAAAGCACACTAATTGTTGCGTTGAGGTACTATTTTACCTCGACGTGTATGATGAAGGTGTTTAGGAAACCATGTTGTTTCAGTGAACCACCCAATAGTCTAGTCGTGTCTTTTGTTTCCAGTGTGATAATTCTGGCCATCGTTATCGAAAGCATGCTGTGATGCTACTTAGTCAATAGGTATTCTGTATCTGGGTTCTTGAACCCAAGGATCATTCTGCTCATTTCCGTTGATAGTATTTTCTTGTTCCTTGAGCATATTAGTAACCTTGTTATAGTCTTCAAGGTCCATGGTATATCATTCTTCCAATACCATGAATCAGTTATGGCAAAAGTTCTTTGTGAACGAAAGATCACAACATGAGTGCTCTTGATGAGTTCTCCATCACATAGTTGTGACTCTGTCAATTCTTCATTTCTGCGTGGATTATTTGGAAGAAACATGTTGAACTCTGTTTGACATATTCAATCCATGCATCTACAACTCAAGAAAAATTAGGTGCTCTGGAGTTGTCCCTCAATTGCATTCTGACCTTTATCTATCAATGGATAGTCAAGAGTATATCATTCATTGTGTTATCGATGTCGACTATTCTTGTGGTCTGTCAAGCCATTCTATTCTAGAATGACTAGGAGAAGCAAACTCCCATACCTCATCCATTTCTCGGATTGGGTCAAAGCAGTTGTATTCCGCAGATCAAAATGCCAATTCAGCTTTTGCTCTGTTCTACCTTGAGGTGTTACCCTCTTCATGTCAAGATTATCATGAGAATTGCACTCCCTCTTATGAAATCTTGATGTAGTGGTACTTCTAGACATCATCACTCATTCCCCAGTCTCTGTGTTGCTGAAACCAGAATACCGACAAGTGAATCGTGATGTGTGTAATCAATACTCCTAGCAATGATGTTGCTTGGTAGTTAATGGACAATTATTTCATTCCTAGTGTGAGTATTATTGAATTGTCATACTAAGATTGATCATGCTACCTAGTCCATTTTCCATGGTGCGCTTTTCGGTTAATGAGTTAGGATTGTGTCAATCCTTCGCTTTGTTGATCATATCATCTTTCCTTGAAAAGCAAGATTGCTCTCGAGCTTGATAACATACTGGTGGATCGTGATTTTCTGAATATCTTCTCGGAAGTATTATCAAGGTGTTCCTTGACCGTTATGTTAAGTTCGTGATCGAGATGGTTTTCCTATAAACCACCTTTCTCCAGGAATCTGTGTTGGACACCCCTGAACTAGTTGGTTAAGCTAAACAACAACTTGGAGAGTTGGAAGATAAAAGCTTCACCTGACTTAGTTCATTTCGGGGAATGTCTTTGTTGTGGATGTGTGTGTAGAAGAAAGATGATATCTTCATCGATTGATCCTTGTGACCTAGATGAATAGGATAGAACTTCTAGTGAAATTCCATCTTCAATTGGTTGTAGCTCCATGATCCAATATCATCACATAGCCTATACCATGTCAATGCCTTATCCTTCAAAGATAAAGGAAAGACATTCTTCTTGACGTGATCCTGCATAAGGATTAGCCAGCAGTTTCTCTATCATACCCAAAGGAATTTCATAATAAGTATTTTCAGTAGGTTCAGTAGGTTGAGGGACAACTCTTTGTGTTTCTGGTCGAGGTGAAGATACCCTGCAAGGCCCTCAAAGGATTACTTTCCATAGTAACAAGTGACAGTAAATTTCAGCACACAATATAAATTTTTCCTTACGAGATTCCACTTACCAAAGGCGCTTCACTCCCCGGCAACGGCGCCAGAAAAGAGTCTTGATGACCCACAAGTATAGGGGATATATCGTAGTCCTTGCGATAAGTAAGAGTGTCAAACCCAACGAGGAGCGGAAGGAAATGATAAGCGGTTTTCAGTAAGGTATTCTCTGCAAGCACTGAAATTATCGGTGACAGATAGTTTTGTGATAAGATAATTTGTAACGAGTAACAAGTAACAAGTGTAGAAAAGGTGGATCAAGGTATCCCAATCATTTTTGTAGCAAAGGACAGGCCTAGACAAACTCTTATATAAAGCTAAGCGCTCCCGAGGACACATGGGAATTTCTGTCAAGCTAGTTTTCATCATGCTCATTTGATTCGCATTTGTTACTTTGACAATTTGATATGTGGGTGGACCGGTGCTTGGGTGCTGCCCTTACATGGAAAAACCTACCACTTATGATTAACCCCTCTCGCAAGCATCTACGACTACGAAAGAAGAATTAAGATAAATCTAATCATAGCATGAAACATACGGATCCAAATCAGTCCCTTACGAAGCAACGCATAAACTAGGGTTTAAGCTTCTATCACTCTAGCAACCCATAATCTACTTATTACTTCCCAATGCCTTCCCCTAGGCCCAAATAATGGTGAAGTGTTATGTAGTCGATGTTCACATAACACCACTAGAGGAGAGACAACATACATCTCATCAAAATATCGAACGAATACCAAATTCACATGATTACTTATAACAAGACTTATCCCATGTCCTCAGTAACAAACGTAACTACTCACAAAGCATGTTCATGTTCATAATCAGAGGAGTATTAATTATCATAAGGGATCTGAACATATGATATTCCACCAAGTAAACCAACTAGCATCAACTACAAGGAGTAATCAACACTACTAGCAACCCACAAGTACAAATCTAAGGTTTGAGACAAAGATCAGACACAAGAGATTAACTAGGGTTTTGAGAGGAGATGGTGTTGGTGAAGATGTTGATGGAGATTGACCCCCTCTCGATGAGAGGATCGTTGGTGATGACTATGGCTTCGATTTCCCCCTCCAGGAGGGAAGTTTCCCCGGCAGAACAGCCCTGTGGGAGCTCTAGATTGGTTCTAATTAAGTTCCGCCTCTAGAATTCCAGTTGTCAGCATTCTCCCTGTTCATGTAAACCTTGTAAAATAAGAGAAAAAAGGCATAAGTATTGTACCATAACGTGTAATAACAGCCCATAATGCAATAAATATCAATATAAAAGCATGATGCAAAATGGACGTATCAGCGGTCAAACATGGTCAAACCTGGTCAACATGCTCGAAATCTGGTATTGGACCAAACTTATTCGGTTTTAAAACTTGAAGGACGAAATGTATACAAAAAAATCTTGAGGGACCAAGTATATACTTTTAAGGAACTTGAGGGACCAAAAACACACTTTTCTCTAGACCTTATATCGTTGATTCCAAAGTAACCATTCACACCGATCATGTTGCTATTAAATACCTGATGGAAAAGAAAGATGCTAAACCTAGACTTATTAGGTGGGTGCTTTTACTTCATGAATTTGATTTGCATATAGTGGATAGAAAGGGAGCTGAAAACCCCGTAGCACATAACTTGTCTAGGATGAAAAGTGTTCTTGATGACCCACTTCCTATTGATGATAATTTTCATAATGAGAACTTGATGTTATTAATACTTCACGTAGCACTCCCTTGGTATGCTGATTATGCTAATTATATTGTTGCTAAGTATATTCCACCTAGCTTCACCTATCAACAAAAGAAAATTTATTTTATGATTTGCGACATTACTTTTGGGATGACCCCATCATTATAAACGAGTAGATGGTTTTATTAGATGTTGTGTACCTGAGCATGAACAGGAACATATTCTAAGGGAATGCCACTCCGAGTCTTAAGAAGGACACCATGCTAGTGACAGAACTGCACACAAGGTATTGCAATCTGGTTTCTATTGGCCTACTCTAGTTAAACATGCTCATAAGTATGTCCTTTCATGTGATGAATGCCAAAGAGTTGGTAACATTGGTAAACGTCAGGAAATGGCTATGAATTATTCACTTGCAACTAAACCATTTGATGTTTGGGGCTTTGATTTCATGGGACCTTTTCCTTCCTCTAATGGTATACACATATTTTAGTTGTTATTGATTACGTTACTAAGTGGGTAGAATGTATTCCAACTGGTAGTGCTGATCATAACACATCTATTAAAATGCTTAAAGACATCATTTTCCCGAGGTTTGGACTCCCTAGATACTTAATGACTAATGGTGGTTCACATTTTATTCATGGTGCTTTCTGCAAACTTCTAGCTAAATATAATTGCATCACCTTATCATCTTGAGTCTAGTGACCAAGTTGAATTAAGCAACCAAGAAATAGAATTAATTTTGCAAAATACCATTGATAGATCCAGGAAGAGTAGGTCTAAGAAACTAGATGATGCTTTATGGGCTTATAGAACTGCTTATAAGAATCCAATGGGAATGTCTCCATATAAAATGGTCTATGGAAAAGCTTGTCATTTACCTCTTCAACTTGAACATGAAGCTTATTGGGCAATTAAAGAACTTAATTATGACTTTCAACTTGCTAGGAAAAATAGGTTATTTGATATTAGCTCACTAGATGAATGGAGGACACAAGTCTATGAAAATGCCAAGTTGTTTAAAGAAAGGGTTAAAGGTGGCTTGACAAGAGAGTTCAATGTAGGAGACCGAGTGCTTTTGTACAATTCTCGTTTTAGATTTTTTGCAGGAAAACTCCTCTCCAAATGGGAAGGCCCATATGTTGTCGAGGAGGTCTATCGCTCCAGTGCCATAAAGGTCAGTAACTTTGAAGGCAAAAACCCGAGAGTGGTAAATGGGTAAAGAATTAAGCATTACATTTCAGGTGCTCCCATTAATGTTGGTACTAATATTATTCAAGTGATAACACCAGAGGAGCACATAAAAGGGACCTTCCGAAACACTCCGAAAACCTGAAAAATGAGTAGGTACGTGATGAGGTAAGTAAACCTACTCCAAAAATACCAAAAAATATGGTCTATTGGTTTTGGTATTTTAGAAAAATTCCAAAAGTAAAAAAGGAGTCAGGGGGACCCACGAGGGAGGCACAAGCCGACACGGCGCGGTCGCGCCCTGATAGCTGGTGGGGCACTCATGTGCCTCCTGGACTCCGTTTTCTTCCCAAGCACGTATTTTGACCTAGAAAAAATCATTATATGTACACCCGTATGTTTTGACCACCGCATCACGAGTTTCTCCTTTGTTCTTGTTTCGGGCTGTTTTTCTGGCAGATTCCTCAAGGTGTGGAAGCTATGTCTTCATCCTCCTCCAACAACATTGAGGATCAATCTTGGCTGTTGCAGATGGAACTTGAAGATGAAGGATCGGAGGAAGTCATCTTAGGAGAAGAACCTATGGACTCTATGGAAGTGCATTCACCGGCCTCGGAAAGTGAGACACTAGCAGGCATCTCCAGCTCCCCAAATCCATGCCCAGCAATGGGGAGGAGAGCTCAGCTAGCTCACGAAGCTCAAGATGAATCCACTCCAAGGAGGCCCCTCGGCAGGTTACATGAAAATAACTTTCACTTTTTGATTCACAATTATGGAGTTGAGAATATTTCTCGCTCGTGTATACCGTCCAATTGGGACATCTCTCGTCCAAGTGAAAGTGATGCAGGAAAAAGCTCTTGGTGGCCAGAGAATAAACATCTTATGGTGGAAGTACAAAAGAATACAACAATGATTCAACAACTACTTCATGAGATGAGGGAATTGAAGGCTGCCCTGTTAACCCTCGTAAAGGACAATCCCACTACATCATCACCACAATCAACCAAGAAAGACGCTTGAGTACATGGGTATGTGCACCACCCTTAGCTTGTTCCCAGCTTGGGGGAGGTGCCTTGGTATCATATCACCATCACTTATACCACTATTATCTATCTTAGCTCGATCCTTAGCTATTTCATGATTTAGAGAAATAAAATTTCAAATTTTCTTTTCTTAGAATTTTTGCTTTGAGTTCTATCTATCCTTGTAATCGAGTGTGAGAGTTATATAATAAAGATTAGTTGAGCTTGTGTGCCTTACTCTCATGCATCCATCATCACAACATGACAATAAAATAAATAGAAAAGATCATATGCTTATCTCACGAGGAGTAATGACTTCACATAGAAAGAGGTATAAGTGATAAAAGATGTTGAGAACTAACAAACATAGCATTAGTAATTGATGTAATCTATGCAAAATTATGATAGATAAGAGGAGATACACATATAAATACACTATCTTGGACACCTTTTATGACTCTGAACCCTCATCAAATATTATATAATGATCAAGTATTGATATTGGAGATGGAAGACAACGTAATGATCATGATTGTTTACATTTTGCATAGATGTTATATTGTCATGGATCCCTTAACATGTGATGCTTGCTTTAGATACTTTGCTAGCCCAAATTGTCCTCACCAAGTAGAGATACTGCTTATACATCCATAATCCCTTAAACCCAGTTTCTTCCCATGAGAGTCCATCATATGTACCTATGGATTGAATAAGATCCTTCAAGTAAGTTGTCATCGGTGCACCAAGTAATAAAAATTGCTTCTAAATATGTATGATCTTTTATTGCAAGGGAAAATAAGCTCTATATGATCTTGTGATAGCGAAGAAATAAAAGTGACAGAGTGCATAATAAAGTTCACTATCACAAGGGGCAATACAAAGTGGCGTTCCTTTGCATTAAGAGTTTGCACATTCCAAACAAATAAAAGCGCATGACAACCTCTGCTTCCCTCTGCGAAGGGCCTATCTTTTATCCTCTTACAAGAATTTATTTCCGTGCAAGAGTCAATGGTAGTTACCCTTGTTCCTACCTATTAACTCTTTAGTCGGTTAACATTATGCGTTGAGGAAATATCCAGACAAATATATCCATTTGAATGTAGGTGATCATGATTCATTATTGTTGACATTATCCTTGAGGTAAATAAGTTGGGTGGCAATACAATGAAGCCCCCATCTTCCTATATGTCCGATGGAAACATTAACTCCAAAAATACGTAACGTGTGTCAACAATCATAGAAGGCTACATGATAGTTGAGTATGTGAACTTGCTAGAAATAAAAAGCTCTTACACAGACTCTTCTCTTGAATATGATGAATTATGATTATCTCGATGACTAATGGCACTCTTTGTTGGTTTTCAATAAAGTTTATGCTTCACATTACTTCATTTATGAATAGATTGTTACTTGTTTATGAGAAGTTATATGATGGAAAAAATTCTGCTATGTCAATATTCATGATGCTCTCATGTGTGTGTTTTATTTTTATTGACTTCTCTCTCTCAAACCATGTGGCCATTATTCTCGAGCTCGGCTTCGCTTGAGGAGAAGCAAAGTCTCAGCTTGGGGGAGTTGATAAGTCCATTTTGCATCATGATTTCTTATTAATATTTGTGTCATTCTTGTCCATTATTCCCTATTATCATAAAATTCTTATGTCTTTTCTCTCTGAATATGCAAGGTACATCACAAAGAGGGAAATATCTGGAAACTGGAATTCACGATCGGAAAACCAAGAAAAAGGTAGAAAAATCACCAGACTCCAAATGACCTGAAACTTCACAAAGAATTTTTATGGAATATTTAAGAATTATTGGGACAAAAATATACCAGAGGGGGGCCACCTGTTGGCCACAAGCCAACAGCTCGCGGCCACCCCCTGGTCGCACCCTGATGGCTTGTGGGGGCCCAGCAGGTCTCCCGACCCCCCCCCCCCCTTCTCCTATATGATGTGTTTTACCCTAGAAAAAAATCATAAGCAATCTTTAGGGACAAAGCACCACCGTATCGAGGCGGAAACCTAGGCAGAGGCCCTTTTGCACTCCGGTAGTCAGATTCTATTGGGGGAATTCCTCAACGGGAGGGGGAGATCGAAGCCATCATCATCACCAACGCTTCCTCATTCGTGGGAGGACTAATATTCATCAACATCTTCACCAGCACCATATCATCTCCAACCCTAGTTCATCTCTTGTATTCAATCTTTGTCCCATAATCTCAGATTGGTACCTGTGGGTCATTAGTTGTGTTGATTACATCTTGTAGTTGATGCTTGTTGGATTACTTGGTGGAAGATATTATGTTCAAATCCTTAAAAATTATTATTATAACTCTAATCTTGAACATGTTGATGAGGTGTGAGTAGTTATTATTGTTCCTGAGGACATGGGAGAAGTCTTGTTATAAGTAATCTTGTGTAGTTGGTATTCGTGCGATATTTTGATGATATGTATGTTGTCACTTCTCCTAGTGGTGTCATGTGAACTTTGACTACATGACACTTCACCATGTTATGGGCCTAAGGGAAGTCATTGTGGAGTAACAAGTAGATGATGGGTTGCTAAAGTGACAAAATCTTAAACGTCGTTTATGTGTTGCTTCATAAGGGATTGATTTGGATCCACACGTTTCATGCTATGGTTAGATTTATCTTAATTCTTATTTCGTAGTTGCAGATGCTTGCACGAGGGGGTAATCATAAGTAGGTTGTTAGTTCAAGTAAGAACAACACTTACCACTGGTCCACCCACATATCAAATTATCAAAGTAGCGAACGTGAATCAACTCAACATGATGAACATGACTAGACAGAAATTCCCATGTGTCCTCGGGAGCGCTTGCTTAATATGAGAGTACTTTCAGGCCTATCCTTTGCTACAAAAATGATTGGGCAACCTTGTTGCACCTTTGTTACTATTGTCACTTGTTACTTGTTATGAAGTACTTGCTACAAAACTATCTACTATTGTTACTCACAGCACTTGAAGAGAATACCCTGCTGAAAACCGCTTGTCATTTCCTTCTGCTCCTTGTTGGGTTAGACACTCTTATTTATTGAAAGTACTATGATTGATTCCCTATACTTGTGGGTCATCAATTTTTTAAAGAGTAGTTTGGATATCTTTTCTCCAAATCTTTCCACAAAGTATAACCACACTAAAAGTTTTTCATTTGATCAAACACGATTGTTGGCAATCCTCTAATGATAAGATTGACGGTTCTAAGATTATGAATCATATTGTGGGTCACTAGAACAGGCGTCTAGAGGGGGTGAATAAACTATTTGGCAAAATAAAAACCTATCATTTTCCCAATTTTATTGGTTGGCAAGTTATAACAATTCTAGCAAGTCTAGCACACCCAGCACATGCAAGTCATCAAGTATGCAGCGAAAAGTAAGACATGCACATGAAAGTAAGGAGTTGAGATAGGAGGATCAAATTCAATTGGAGACAGGAAGATTTTTCCCGTGGTTCCGATAATTGGTGCTATTGTACATCCATCTTGATGGAGACTTCAACCCAAGGAGGGTAACGGTCGCGAGAGTCCATGGAGGGATCCACCCATAAGTGTCCATAAAGTAGCAACCTCTCTATTCCACCATGGCTTACATCCACGAAGGACTAGCCTCCCTTGGGTAAATCTTCACGAAGTAGGTGATCCCCTTGCCCTTACAAACTTCTTGGTTCAACTCCATAGGAAGTCGGAGGCACCCAAGCAACACCTAACCAATCTAGGAGACACCACTCTCCAAAAGGTAATAGATGTGGTAGTATGATGAACTCTTTGCTCTTGTGCTTCAAAATATAGTCTCCTTAACGCTCAATCATTCTCTCTAAGATTTCGCTTGGTAGAAGAGGTTTATTGGGTGGAAAGCAACTTGGGGAGGCTAGAAATCAATATTCATATGGTTGGAGTGGAAGATCTTGATCTCAACACATGAGTAGGTGGTTCCCTCTCAAAAAATGGATGGGGCAATTGTTGGTATGTTTTGAGTGCTTTCTCTTCGAGCAAGAGGTAGGTGGAGGGGTATATATAGGCATCTCCAAAAATCCAACTGTTACAACATTATTTTCCAACTCGGTGAAACCAAAGCAAAAACTCGGTTACACAGACTAGTGCAAAATGTGACAACTTTTGGTGTTTCAGTGGGACCAATATATAAATCTCGATGAGTCCAATTTTGGTTGGCCTAGTCAGTTTCAACTTTCGATGGCACCAATTCCTAAAACACAAAAATTCTGATTTTTGGAAATGAGACAACGGAAAGTTTGCCACTGATTTTGGTTGCACCAAAATGAGACTTGGTAGCACCGAGATGCTAGGGTTTGGCTTTGGATCTGTCTAAGGCAAAACTCGGTAGGGCCGAATGTGATGGCACCAAATTTGGACTTTTATGGTTTGAACAGAATATTTGTGGGAGAATTTCATGAGTATTTTTGGTGCCTAATATCCAAGCCCATGAGCAACTAGATCATCATAAATACCACACCCCCTTTTAATAGTATTGGTTGTCGTATTGGCTCAATTGTGATTTCTCACATAAAAGCAAAATGTAGAGTCTTGAAGCTTGACCAATCCTATTCTTGTCCTCCTTATTATTTCCTTGGGGATTCTCCTCACAATCCTTAGCCAATACTCTCTATGGACTTGATCTGAAATAAACTAGGTAGAATTATTAGTCCAAGAGACAATGTATATTGTCATTGAATTATCAAAACCACCAAAGGGAGCATATGTGCTTTCACATATCAAGTTCTTCCTTGTGAGAAGGATATAAGGGATCAACGGGAGACACATAGGGGTGATAAACATACTTGTTGAAATGGAATTCATCAAATAGATCAAGCCTTTTGTGGGATCACTAGAAGAGGCGTCTAGAGGGGGGTGACTAGACTACCTGACAACCTTTTCCAAAATTAATTCGTTGGCAGATTTTAGCAATTCTAACAAGTCTACTGAAACCTAAACACGCTAGCCAACAAGTATGGCAGCGTAATGTAAATACAAGCATATGTGAGAGAGTTGAGATAGGAAGATCAAACACAAAGTTGACATGGAGATTTTTGGCGTGGTTCCGATAGGTGGTGCTATCATACGCCCACGTTGATGGAGACTTCAATCCACGGAGGGTAGTGACCGCGAGAGTCCATGATGGGTTCCACCCACAAAGGGTTCATGGAGAAGCAACCTTGTCGATGCCATCATGGCCTTCGTCCACGGAGGACTAGCCTTACTCGGGGTAGATCTTCATGAAGTAGGCGATCTCCTTGCCCTCAAAAACTTCTTGGTTTAACTGCACAACACGAAGTAGGAGGCTCCGAAGTGACGCCTAACCAATCTAGGAGGCACCACCCTCCAAAAGGTAATAGATGTGGTAAGTATGATGAACTCCTTGCTCTTGTTCTTCAAAAGATAGTCTCATCAACACTCAACCACTCTCTCATAGATATGGCATGCGTAGAAGAGATTGATTTGATGGAAAGACCCTTGGGGAGGCTAGAAATCAAGATCCATATGGTTGGAGTGGATGATCTTGATCTCAACACATGAGTAGGTGGCTCTCTCTCAGAAAAATGGATATGGCAAGTGTTTGTATGTTCTGAGTGCTTCCCCCACGAATGAGAGTCGATGGAGGGGTATATATAGGCATATCCAAAAATCCAACCATTACAACATTATTGCCCAACTCGGTGAAACCGAAGTGGAAACTCGGTTGCACCGACTAGTGCAAAATGTGGAAACTTTGGCCTTTTCGGTGAGACCGATATATAAATATTGGTGGTACTGATATGGGTCTCCTAGGCAGTTGCCAAGACTTTGTGTCACTTATTCCTAAAACTCGGAAATTCCGATTTTAAGAAACATGAAAATAGAAGGTTGGTCACTGGTTTCGGTTGCACCGAATGGAAACTTGGTGTCACTGAGATGCTAGGGTTGGGCATAGATTTTGTCTTAGGCAAAACCAGGTGGGAACGAATGATAAAAGTTGGTGTCACCGATTTTGAACTTTAGGCTTTGGACAGAGAATATTTGTGGGAGAATGGGTGAGTATTTTTGGTGGCTAATCTCTAAGCACTTGAGAAACAATATCATCATAACTCCTCATCCCCTTTTAATAGTATTGGCTTTCCTATGGACTCAAAAGTGATTTCTCACAAAATATGAAATGTAGAGTCTTGTAGCTTGAAGCTTGGAGCTTGGCCAACCCTATTCCTTCCCTTCTTCTTCTTCTTCTTCTTGGGAATTCTCCTCACAATCCTTATACAATCCTCTTTGTGGACTAAACCTGAAATAAACCAGTAGAGCTATTAGTCCAAGAGATAATGTATGTTGTCATGAATTATCAAAACCACCAAGGGAGCACATGTGCTTTCAATATCCCCTTTTTGGTAATTGATGACAACATACAATCAAAGCTTCAAATTAAGATATGCAGAGATATAGTGAAGACTTTGAAAGACACGTGACTAAGATATGGCCCCTAAATGTGTACAATCCTAATAAAGGATAGTTGCCTTGGAATGCGTGGACACACACATAGTAGGAAGGATATGATACGTCATGTGTATCTTGGATATATGCATCAAGTGTATGTGGATGAAGTATCTCCATGTTCAAGATTCTCGCTTGCAAACAATTATGTGCAAGAAGCAAGAGATCATCTCGTACAATAGTATGATGCATATACTTACATTGAAGTTCCTGAGCACTCTAATAGTAGAAACACACTTGAGAAAACAATGTTGGGAAACACAAGAGTATTCTACTCATACAAATGCGAAAAAGTTCAAAAGAACCAAGATATGGAAGACATATAGAAGATAAAGTTTCTTAAGATCGATATGTCTCCATAGGCATTTAGAACTTTCTCCCCTGAGTATGAAATTGTAATTCTTGCTCTCCCCCTGAATCTTAGCTTGTAGATATTGAGAGTTGGTAGTGCGAGATAAGTCTAACATATAAGAGTTTTGCTTGCTTGAATGATAGAATAAATTTGGTCGGCTCTCTCCCCGTTAAGTAGTGTTTATCCACTTTGGGTGATCATGGTATTTCTCCCCTTTTGGATAAGCATAAGCTTTTGATGTTCTCCCCCTATTCGATATTCTCCTCCTATTACCAAGCATAAGCTTTGATATTCTCCCCATATGGCATTAATTTCCAAAAAGGGCTTGAGGGTAAGGGATCCTTGAGAATAAGGGTCACAGAAAGTAAGGATCATAGAGAACATTTGAGACTAAGGGATCATTGAGTACAATCCCCCCTTCTGTTATCTGAAAGCTTTTAAGATTTCTCCCCCTTTTACATAGCGATCCTTGAAGAAATTGAGATTTTTCCTTTTTGACAAAGTACATAGAACATAGAAAAATCGATGGAGCCGAAGTGTGGTTGTGTAGCCTATCTGCGGTATCGGTGAGACCGAGTTACTTTGATCGAAGGGTCTAAAGGGCATAACAAAAACTTGGCAGATTTTGTCAAAACTATTTTTTTCCAGAAAGTCTCAATATAATAAAATGATTTGCAGAGAATTTTCAAGGAGATTTGCAAGGAATTTTCAGAAATATTTGCAAGGAATTTTCGGAAAGATGTAGATTGAGTGGTTCTAAGAATACATGCAACTGTAAGATGAACCAAACAAGAACCTTCATGTAGATGATGATTGGTGACTAGGTCACCTATATTAGAGTATATTGACTTACGAGCCAAGCAAGAACACTTGATCATAGGTCATACTCATCATTAAGCTCAAAATGGGGTTACCATTTTTTGTTTGAGCATTTTTATGTTTTCATATCACTTGAGTTGCTTTATCTCATTTCTTGGAGTAAAACTATTTCAAGGATATGATCACATACCTTTGAATGATGTAGATGACATAACATGTAGGAGAACTTGTTGTGGATGCTCAATATTGATGAAGATCATCTTGAGTTGAGAGCAATCCTTCTTTTCTTTGAGGCTAGGTCCTCCGACAAGGATTTCTCATGCAAGGAATAACAAGATATATCCAAATGACAAGAATGAAATTTGTGTATAAAATGATTGTCAAGGATATGGTTTGTGTTGTCTTGTTCCTTCCATCATAAAAGAAGGGTTCTGGATACTTGGCCATGACATGGTTGCTTGTAATATAAGTTGATGGCAATCTTGCGGAGTGTAGTTCTTCCAAGTACCTATAAAAGTGTAGATGCAATACAAGGGAGCATAGGTTTCCAAGATATGAAGGATTATCATGTCAAAGATATCATGGAATAGTCATGTAAGCTCATGCCCTTCCATGCATCTGAGTGTGTCTAGCTCAAGTTTGAAGCATCAATGATGTTCAAATCACTCGTCAAGTGACAAAACACTTCCTCATCAAGTGGCTTAGTAAAGATATCGGCCAATTTTTTGTTAGTACGAACATGCTTGAGATTGATATCTCCTTTGGCAACATGATCACGAATGAAATGGTGTAGAACTTGAATATGCTTAGCTCGAGAGTGTTGCACTGGATTGTGGGAAACTTGATTGCACTCTCATTGTCGCATAACAATGGTACATGTTTCACATGTATTCCATAATCCTTAAGAGTTCGATTCATCCATAGTAATTGCGCACAACATGATCCGACGGCAATTTATTCCGCTTCAGCGGTAGATAGAGATACCGAGTTTTGTTTCTTGGATGACCAATACACAAGAGATCCACCAATAAATTTACATAGACCCGAGGTGGATTTTCTATCAACCTTATATCCGGCATAGTCCGAGTCGGAATAGCCAACAAGGTTAAAAGAAGATCCCTTGGGATACCATATGCCAAAGTTTGGTGTATGTATCAAGTATCTCATGATTCTTTTCATGGCCTTAAGATGACACTCTGTAGGAGCAACTTGATATCTAGCACACATGCACACACAAAGCATGATATCGGGATGGGAGGCACATAGATATAGCAATGAACCGATCATTGATCGGTAAACCTTTTGATCAACCGGTTTTTCCTCCTTGGTGAGGTCAGCATGTCCATTAGTAGGCATAGTTGTCATCATGCCTTTACACTCTTGCATGTTGAACTTCTTTATCAAGTCCTTGGTGTACTTGGTTTGAGAGACAAAATTTCCTTCTCTCGTTTGCTTGATTTGCATCCCAAGGAAAAAAATTAGCTCACACATCATGGACATCTCATATTTCTCGGACATCAACCTTCCAAATTTCTCACTAAATTGTGAGTTAGTAGATCCAAAGATAATATCATCCACATAAATTTGGCACACAAATAATTCACCATTAACTCTCTTTGTGAATAAGGTTGTGTCAATTTTACCAATTTCAAAACCTTTTTCAAGTATAAAATTCGTTAGACATTTGTACCAAGCTCGTGGGGCTTACTTAAGTCCATAAAGAGCTTTTTGAAGCTTGTAAACATGATTAGATTACTTAGTGTTCACAAAATTGGGGGTTGCTTAACAAAGATTTCTTCCTCAATCTCCTCCTCTAGAAATGCACTTTTAATGTCCATTTTGTAAAGTGTGATGTCATGTTGATTGGCATAAGCAAGTAATATACGAATAGATTCAAGTCTAGAAACGGGGCATAGGTCTCATCATAGTCCTTACCTTCGACTTGCGTGTAGCCTTGTGCCATGAGACATGCGTTGTTGTGTACGACTTGACTGTCTTCGTCTTGCTTGTTCCGAAACAACCATTTGGTTTCGATTAAATTATGCTCGCCTTTGGGCTTATCCACTAGTGTCCACACTTGATTTATCTTGAAGTTGTGTAGCTCTTCATGCATAACATTCACCCAATCTGGGTCTTCAAGCGCTTCTTCCACCTTCATAGGCTCAATGGTAGAGATGAAGGAGTAATGCTCACAAAAATTAGCTAAGCGGGTTTTAGAGCGAGTGATTTCCCGGTTTGAATGTCACCGAAGAGGTGCTCTAAGGGATGATTCTTGTTCAGTCTTGCTCAAACTCGAGGTAGCTTTTGCTTGTTGGATGGTGAAGCATTCTCCTAATCATCTTCTTCTTAATTGTCGTTGTTGAAGGTGTCATCTCCTTGAGGTGGTGGTGAAGGAGGTTGAGGTGGATCATCATGATGTACTTCTTCCTCCTCTTCATCTTGTCATGTACCACTTGTGGATGACTCCATGTCGTGCTAAGGTTCTCCTTGACGCGAAGTAGGAGCTTCCACTTGGGTTGATGAAGTACTTTCCTTTACCTCCATACATGGGACGAATCTTGTCGATGGACAAGTCTTGAATGGCTTTCGAAGGTTCTTTATCTCCTACATCATTTGGCAATTGTTTGACTTATGAACCATTAGATTCATCAAACTTCACATGTACCATCTCTTCAACTTTTAGAGTGAAGTTGTTGTAGACACGGTAAGTGTGGGAGTTTGATCTGTAACCGAGTAGGAAACCTTCATGAGATTTAGGAGCAAATTTAGAATGATGATGCTTATCAAGAATGTAACACTTGGATCTGAATACCCGAAAGTATCCAACTTGGGGATTGTTACCGGTGAGTAGCTCATATACCATTTTGTCGAGACGCTTGTGTAAATATAGTCGGGTTGTTGCATGGCAAGCCGTTTCCACGGTTTCTGCCCAAAAGTGTCTTGGCATCTTGTATTCATCGAGCATCGTTCTAGCAATCTCTCTGATATTTAGGTTCTTCCTCTCAACAACTCCATTTTGTTGAGGCGTGTATGTAGCCGAGAACTCATGTGAAATACCCTCTTAGTCAAGAAAGGTGTCCACATTTATGTTCTTGAACTTTGATTCGTTGTTGATCCGAACTTTCTTGATCTTCACTTCAAACTATTTTTGCATTTTGCAAGCAAAGTTCTTGAAGATCTTTTGTACCTGTGACTTGTCATCAAGAAATAATACTCGCGTAAATCTGGAAAAATCATCAACTATAACTAGACCAAAGGAATTCAACAAGATGACATTTTGAATAGAACTATCATGAGATATGGCCACATTACGAAGACTAAGTACATTACCCTTGGAGTTGTCTCCAAAAGTCACATACCTTCACAGTCCATTGTTTGGTGTGGTCTCTTGAAACATGTTTCTATCTCCGATCATGTGATCGGTGCATTCACTATCGAGAATCCACTCTTTTCCTCCGGAAATTTAGTCTTTGAAGTTTGCCATGAGACTTAGATTCTTCATAGTCTTCTCACACTCGATGCCGAACAACTCATCTTAATCATAGTATCCATGTTCCACATTGTCATCAACAAGTGGGATATCCTCGTCATAAGAGAGAAGAGATTTTTTAGGGTTGTGATCATGACAATGTTCAAGTTTATGAATGTGAATGGCTTCAACAATGATGTTGTTAGTGGTAATGACATCTCCTTTAGCACGCATAAGGTCACGAAGCTCAAATAAGCCTTTATAAAAGTTGGGATCGCTAGGCCTCATCTTGTGAAAGGAAATAAATTTATGAAGAATTTCATCAACATTACTCAATGAATAATTTGGATATTGTTTCTCCAAATCATTCCACAAAGTATAAGCACATTCAAATTTCTTTAGTTGATCAAACACAATTCTTGGCAATCCTCTAATGATAAGATTAACAGTTCTAAGATTACAAAGAATATCAATTTCTTCCTCGTGTGAAGGATGTAAGGGGTCAATGGGAGGTACATAGGGGTTCTTAACATACTTGCTCAAATGGAATTGATTGAATAACTTAAGCATCTCATATTTCCATTGACTGTACTCCCCATCGAGAACATGCACTCTACAACTAAGACTCCCAAACTAGACACATCCATGTTCCTCCAATGCTGATTAAACCAAGGCTATGGAGACCAAAGCTGTGATACCAATTGTGGGATCACTAGAAGAGGCGCGTAGAGGGGGGTGAATAGACTACTTGACAAAATTAAAACCTAACCTTTTCCCAAATTAATTGGTTGGCAGATTTTAGCAATTCTAACAAGTCTGGTGCACCTTACACATGTTGGTCAACACATATGGTAAAGGAAATTAAAGACAAGCATACGTAAGAGAGTTGAGATAGGAACATTAAACGCAAAGTTGACATGGAAATTTTTGGCGTGGTTTCGATATGTGGTGCTATCTTACATCCACGTTGATGAAGACTTCAACCCACGGAGGGTAGCGGCCACGAGAGTCCATGAAGGGCTCTACCCACAAAGGGACCATGGATAAGCAACCTTTTCTATGCCATAATGTCCTTCGTCCATGGAGGACTAGCCTTACTTGCGGTAGATCTTTACGAGGTAGGCGATCTCCTTGCCCTCACAAACTTCTTGGTTCAACTCCACAACACGAAGTAGGAGGCTCCAAAGTGACACCTAACAAATCTAGGAGGCACCACCCTCCAAAAGGTAATAGATGTGGTAAGTATGATGAACTCCTTGGTCTTGTGCTTCCAAAGATAGTCTCCTCAACACTCAACCACTCTCTCATAGATATGGCATGGATAGAAGAGATTTGATTGGATGGAAAGCAACTTGGGGAGGTTAGAAATCAAGATCCATATGGTTGGAGTGGATGATCTTGATCTCAACACATGAGTAGGTGTCTCTCTCAGAAAATTGGATATGCCAAGTGGTTGTATGTTCCGAGTGCTTCCCCCACGAGTGAGAGGTGGTGGAGGGGTATATATAGGCATCTCCAAAAATCCAACCGTTACAACATTATTGCGCAACTCGGTGAAACCATTGTGAAAACTCGGTTGCACCGATTAGTGCAAAATGTGGAAACTTTGGCCTTTTCGGTGAGACCGATATATAAATCTCGATGATACCAGTATGGGTGTCCTAGGCAGTTATCAAGACTCAGTGTTACCCATTCCTAAAACTCGGAAATTCCGATTTTAAGAAACAGGACAACAGAAGTTTGGTCACTAATTTCGGTTGCGCTGAATGGAAACTTGGTGTCACTGAGATGCTAGGGTTTGGCATAGGTTGTGTCTAAGGCAAAACTCGATGGGACCGAATGAGAAAAGTTGGTGTCACCGGTTTTGAACTTTAGGCTTTAGACATAGAATATTCGTGGGAGAATGGGCGAGTATTTTTGGTGGCTAATCTCTAGGCACTTGAGCAACCGGATCATCATAATTCCTCATCCCCTTTTAATAGTATTGACTTTCCTATGGACTCAAAAGTTATTTCTCACAAAATATGAAATGTAGAGTCTTGTAGCCTGTAGCTTGGAGCTTGGCTAATCCTATTCCTTCCATTCTTCTTCTTCTTGGGAATTGTCCTCACAATCCTTAGCGAATCCTCTTTGTGGACTAAACCTGAAATAAACTAGGTAGAGCTATTAGTCCAAGAAATAATGTATGTTTTCATGCATTATCAAAACCACCAAAGGAGCATATGTGCTTTCAATTTTGTCTTTCCATTGACTATAGTACTCCCCATTGAGAATAGGCACTCTACAATTAAGACTCCCAAAACTAGGTAGATCCATCTTTCTCCAACGGTGATAAAACTAATCTATGGATACCAAAGGTGTGATACCAATTGCGGGATCCAGAAGAGGCATCTAGAGGGCGGGTTAATAGACTACTTGACCAAAGAAAACCTAACATTTTCCCAATTTTATTCGTTGGCAAGTTTTAGCAATTCTATCAAGTCTAGCACACCGTACACATGCAAATCTACGAGTATGACAGCGGAAAGTAAAGACATGCACATGTAAGTAAGGAGTAGAGATAGGAAGATCACACACAACAGGGAGTCAACGATTTTTCCCGTGGTTCAGATAGGTGGTGCTATCGTACATCCATGTTAATGGAGACTTCAACCCAAGAATGGTAACGGTTGCATGAGTCTGTAGAGGGCTCCACCCACGAAGGGTCCACGAAGTATTAACCTTGTCTATTCCATCATGACTTACGTCCACGAAGGACTAGCCTCATGTGTGGGTGATCTCCTTGCCCGTACAAACTTCTTGGTTCAACTCCACATGAATTGGAGGCTCCCAAGCAACACCTAACCAATCTAGGAGACACTAGTCTCCAAAAGGAATAGATGTGGTATGGATGATGAACTCCTTGCTCTTGTGCTTTAGAAGATAGTCTCCTCAACACTCAATCACTATCTCACAGAATTTGGCTTGGTAGAAGAGTTTGATTGAGTGGAAAGAAACTTGTGGAGGCTAGAAACCAAGATTCATATGGTTGAAGTGGAAGATCTTGATTTCAACACATGAGTAGGTGGTTCTCTCTCATAAAATGAATGGCGGAAGTGTTTGCTTGTTCTAAGTGCTCTCTCTACAAATGAGAGGGAGGTGGAGGGATATATATAGCCATATGCAAAAATCCAACAGTTACAGCATTATTGCCTAACTCGATGGAACCGAAGTAACAACTCGGTTGCACCGACTAGTGCAAAATGTTGTAACTTTAGGCTTTTCGGTGGGACCGATATATAGCATCTCGGTGAGTCTGATTCAGTCGACCTAGGAAGCTCCGGTGACTCGGTGGCATCGAAATGAAAAACTCAATAATTACGATTTTTGTCGATTGGATACTAGAGAGTTGGTTAGTGCTTTTCAGCCGTGCCGAACCAAAACTCGGTTGTGCCGATTTGCTAGGGTTTTGCTTTGGGATCTGTCTAAGGAAAACTCTATAAGGCCGAAGTGGGAATGTTGGTGGCACCAAATTTGACTTTAGGGTTTTGACATAATATTTTGTGGGAGAACTCATGAGGTTTTTTGGTGGCTAATCTCTAAGCACTGTGAGAGATGAGATCATCATAGACACCTCATCCCCTTTTAGTAGTATTGGCTTTCCTATGGAGTCAAGTGTGATTTCTCACATAAATATAAAATGTGGAGTCTTGAGGCTTGAAGCTTTACCATTCCTATCGTCTCCTTCCTTGGGGATTCTCCTCACATTTCCTGTCCATAGGATCTTTTGGACATAATGTGAAACACTAGATAAAACCATTAGTCCAAGAGATAATGTATGTTTTCATGAATTATCAAAACCTTCAAGGGATCATATGTGCTTTTTCAATAGCACATGTCACTCATAGTGCAAATGCTTGTGATCTATAGGAAAAGCACACGAGATATATGTTGGGAGACATAGTAGTAAATCAAAAAAATCCTACGATCACCAAGATCCATCTATGGAGAAGCCAACAACGAGTAAGGGGGGAGTGCATCTTCATACCTTTGAAGATCGCAAAGCGGAAGCGTTACTAGAATGCGGTTGGTGGAGTCGTACTCGCAACGATTCAGATCGCGGTGGAATCCGATCTAAGCGCCGAACAACGGCGCCTCCGCGTCCAACACACATGCAGCCCGATGACATCTCCTATGCCTTGATCCAGCAAGCAGGAAGGAGAGGTTGAGGGAGAGCTCCGACAGCACGATGGCGTGGTGACGGTGGAGCTGCATGGTACTCCAGCAGGGCTTCGCCAAGCGCTACGGAGAACGAGGAAGAGGAAGGGTAGGGTTGCGCCGAGAGAGAGAGGAACTCGTGTGTCTGGCAGCCCCCAAAACCCCACTATATATAGGAGGAGGAGGAGGGGTGTGGCATCCCTAGGGTTCCCTCCCCGGGGCCGGCGGCCAACCCTAGATTGATCTAGGGCGGCGGCCAAGAGATGGAGTGGGAGGGGCGGCACCATAGGTGGGCCTAGGGCCCTTTGCCCTAGGGTTTGCCCCCCTCCCACATGTGCTGCGCCTTGGGCCCTTATGAGGGGCGCACCAACCCACCTAGGGGATGGTTCCCTCCCACTTGCAGCCCATGCATCCCTCCGGTGCCTGTGGCCCCACTTGGTGGACCCCTGGAACCCTTCCGATGGTCCCGGTACATTTCCGGTGATGCCCGGAACACTTCCGGTGACCAAACCCTCACTTCCTATATATCATTATTTACCTCCGGACTATTCCAAAACTCCTCGTGACGTCCGGTATCTCATCCGGGACTCCGAACAACCTTCGGTAACCACGTACACTATTTCCCTATAACCCTAGCGTCTTCGAACCTTAAGTGTGTAGACCCTACGGGTTCGGGAGACACGCAGACATGACCGAGACACCTCTCTGGTCAATAACCAATAGCGGGATCTGTATACCCATGTTGGCTCCCACATGCTCCACGATGATCTCATCAGATGAACCACGATGTCGCGGATTTAATCAATCATGTATACAATTCCCTTTGTCTAGCGGTATGATACTTGCCCAAGATTCGATCGTCGGTATCCCTATACCTTGTTCAATCTCATTATCGGCAAGTCTCTTTACTCGTTCTGTAACACATCATCCCATGGCTAACTCCTTAGTCACATTGAGCTCATTATGATGATGTCTTACCGAGTGGGCCCAGAGATACCTCTCCATCGCACGAAGTGACAAATCCCAGTCTCGATTCGTGCCAACCCAACAGACACTTTCGGACATACCCGTAGTGTACCTTTATGGCTACCCATTTACGTTGTGACGTTTGGCACACCCAAAGTATTCCTACGGTATCTCGGAGTTGCACAATCTCATGGTCTAAGGAAACGATAGTTGACATTAGAAAAGCTTTAGCAGACGAACTACACGATCTTGTGCTATGCTTAGGATTGGGTCTTGTCCATCACATCATTCTCCTAATGATGTGATCCCGTTGTCAACGACATCCAATGTCCATGGTCATGAAACCGTGACCATCTATTGATCAACGAGCTAGCCAACTAGAGGCTCACTAGGGACACATTGTGGTCTATGTATTCACACATGCATTATGTTTTCTGGTTAATACAATTGTAGCATGAACAATAGACAATTATCATGAACAAGGAAATACAATAATAACCATTTTATTATTTCCTCTAGGGCATATTTCCAACGGTCTCCCACTTGCACTAGAGTCAATAATCTTGTTACATTGTGATGAATCGAACACCCATAGAGTTCTGGTGTTGATCATGTTTCGCTCGTGAGAGAGGTTTAGTCAACGGATCTGTGACATTCAGATCCGTATGTACTTTACAAATATCTATATCTCCCTCCTGAATGTAATCACGAATGGAGTTGAAGCGGCGTTTGATGTGTCTTGTCTTCTTGTGAAACCTGGGCTCCTTGGCAAGGAAATAGCTCCAGTGTTGTCACAGAATAAAGTCATTGGGCCCGACACATTTGGAATCACTCCTAGGTCGGTGATGAAATCCTTCATCCAAACTCCTTCCTTTGCTGCTTCCGAAGCAGCTATGTACTCCGCTTCACATGTAGATGCGCCATGACGCTTTGCTTGCTGCTGCACCAGCTCACTACCCCTCTATTCAAAATATACACGTATCCAGTTTGTGACTTCGAGTCATCTGGATCTGTGTCAAAGCTAGCATCGACGTAACCCTTTATGACAAGCTCTTCGGCACCTCCATAAACGAGAAACATGTCCTTAGTCCTTTTCAAGTACTTCAGGATATTCTTGACCGCTGTCTAGTGTTCTGCTCCAAGATCACTTTGGTACCTACCTACCATACTTATGGCAATGTTCACATCAGGTCTGGTACACAACATGGCATACATAATATAGCCTATGGCTGAAGCATAGGGGATGACACTCATCTCTTCTCTATCCTTTGTCATGGTTGGGCATTGAGTCGTACTCAATCTCACACCCTATAACACAAGCAAGAACCCCTTCTTGGACTGATCCATATTTAACTTCTTCAATATCTTGTCGAGGTATGTGCTTTGTGAAAGACCTATGAGGCGTCTCGATCTATCTCTATAGATCTCGATGACTAATATGTAAGCAGCTTCTCCAAGGTCCTTCATTGAAAATCACTTATTCAAGTAGGCCTTTATGCTTTCCAAAAGTTTTATATTACTTCCCATCAACAATATGTCATCCACATATAATATGAGAAATGCTACAGAGCTCCCACTCACTTTCTTGTAAATACAGGGTTCTCCATAAACCTGTATAAACCCAAACGCTTTAATCACCTCATTAAAGCGAATGTTCCAACTCCGAGATGCTTGCACCAGCACATAGATGGACCGCTGGAGCTTGCATACCTTGTTAGCATGTTTAGGATCGACAAAACCTTCCGACTGTATCATATATAGTTCTTCCTTAAGGAAGCCATTAAGGAATGTTGTTTTGACATCCATTTGCCAGATCTCATAATCATAAAATGCAGAAATTGCTAACATGATTCGGACGGACTTTAGCATCGCTACGGGTGAGAAAGTCTCATCGTAGTCAACTCCTTGAACTTTTCGATAACCCTTAGCGACAAGTCGAGCCTTATAGACGGTCACATTACCATCCACGTTCGTCATCTTCTTAAAGACCCATTTATTTTCTATGGCTGGCTTATCATCAGGCAAGTCCACCAAAGTCCATACTTTGTTCTCATACATGGATCCTATCTCAGATTTCATGGCTTCAAGCCATTTGTTGGAATCCAGGCGCGCCATCGCTTCTTCATAGTTCGAAGGTTCACCGTTGTCCAACAACATGATCTCCAGGACAGGGTTGTCGTACCACTCTGGTGCGGAACGTGTCCTAGTGGACCTTCGCATAGCAACTTGATCTGAAGTTTCATGATCATCATCATTAACTTCCTCTCCAGCCGGTGCAGGCTCCACAGAAACAACTTCCTATGCTGCGCTACTCTCCGATTCGAGTGGAGGTACAATTACCTCATTAAGTTCTATTTTCCTCCCACTTACTTCTTTAGAGAGAAACTCTTTCTCTAGAAAGGATCCATTCTTGGCAACAAAGACCTTGCCTTCGGATCTGAGGTAGAAGGTATACCCAATAGTTTCTTTGGGGTATCCTATGAAGACGGACTTTTCCGCTTTGGGTTCGAGCTTCTTAGGTTGAAGTTTCTTCACATAAGCATCACATCCCCAAACTTTCAGAAACGACAACTTAGGTTTCTTTCCAAAGCATAATTCATACGGTGTCATCTCAACGGACTTTGACGGTGACCTATTTAAAGTGATTGCGGCAGTCTCTAATGCATGTCCCCAAAATGATAGCGGTAAGTCGGTAAGAGACATCACAGATCGCACCATATCCAATAGAGTGTGATTACGCCTTTCAGACACACCATTTCGCTGAGGTGTGCCAGACGGCGTGAGTTGTGAAACAATTCCACATATCCTTAGGTGCGTGCCAAACTCGTGACTTAAATATTCTCCACCACGATCAGATCGTAAGCACTTTATTTTCCTGTCATGTTGATTCTCTACCTCACTCTGAAATTCCTTGAACCTTTCAAAGGTTTCAGACTTGTGTTTCATTAAGTAGACATACCCATATCTACTCAAGTCATCAGTGAGGGTGAGAACATAGCGGTAGCCACCGCGAGCCTCGGCGCTCATTGGACCGCATACATCGGTATGTATTATCTCCAACAAGTCAGTTGCTCGCTCCATTGTTTCGGAGAACGGAGTCTTGGTCATCTTGCCCATGAGGCATGGTTCGCAAGTGTCAAATGATTCAAAATCAAGAGACTCCATAAGTCCATCAACATGGAGTTTCTTAATGCATTTGACACCAATATGACCAAGGAGGTAGTGCCACATGTAAGTGGGACTATCGTTATCAACCTTACATCTTTTGGTACTCACACTATGGACATGTGTAACATCACGTTCGAGATTCATCAAAAATAAACCATTGACCAGCGGGGCATGACCATAAAACATTTCTCTCATATAAATAGAACAACCATTATTCTCAGATTTAAATGAGTAGCCATCTCGCATCAAGCGAGATCCGGATACAATGTTCATGCTCAAAGCTGGTACTAAATAACAATTATTGAGGTTTAAAACTAATCCCGAAGGTAGATGTAGAGGTAGCGTGCCGACGGCGATCACATCGACCTTGGAACCATTCCCGACGCGCATCGTCACCTCGTCCTTTGCCAGTCTTCGCTTATTCTACAGCTCCTGCTTGGAGTTACAAATGTGAGCAACTGCACCGGTATCAAATACCCAGGAGCTACTACGAGCGCTGGTAAGGTACACATCAGTAACAAGTATATCACATATACCTTTAACGTTGCCAACCTTCTTATCTGCTAAGTACTTGGGGTAGTTTCGCTTCTAATGACCAGTACCCTTGCAATAAAAGCACTCAGTCTTAGGCTTGGGTCCATTCTTGTTCTTCTTCCCGGTAACTTGCTTACCGGGCACGGCAACTGCTTTTCTGTCCTTCTTAAAGTTCTTCTTACCATTGCCTTTCTTGAAACTAGTGGTCTTATTCACCATCAACACTTGATGCTCCTTTTTGATCTCGACCTCCATTGATTTCAGCATCGAGTACAACTCAGGAATGGACTTCTCCATCCCCTGCATGTTGTAGTTCATCACAACAGCTCGTGTATCTAGGTGGGAGTGACTGGAACATTCTGTCAATGACTGAGTCATCCGGAAGATTAACTCCCAGCTGAGTCAATTGGTTTGCAACCCAGACATTTTGAGTATGTGCTCACTGACAGAACTATTTTCCTCCATCTTACAACTGAAGAACTTGTCGGAGACGTCATATCTCTCGACCCGAGCATGAGCTTGGAAAACCAGTTTTGGCTCTTGGAACATTTCATATGCTCCGTGTTGCTCAAAATGCTTTTGGAGTCCCGGTTCTAAACTGTAAAGCATGCCGCACTGAACCAGGGAGTAATCATCACAGCGCGACTGCCAGGCATTCATAACGTCCTGAGCCGCTGGGAAAATGGGTGCGTCACCTAGCGATGCATCAAGGACATATAATATTTTGGAAGCTATGAGGATGATCCTCAAGCCACGGACCTAGTCCGCATAGTTGCTTCCATCATCTTTCAGCTTGGTTTTCTCTAGGAACGCGTTGAAGTTGAGGGCAACATTAGCGTTGGCCATTGGATCTACAATATAGATTGTAAAGACAATTTTAGACTAAGTTCATGATAATTAAGTTCACATAATAAAATTATTTAATGAACTCCCACTTAGATAGACATCTCTCTAGTCATCCAAGTGACACATGATCCACGTCAACTAGCCCGTGACCGATCATCACGTGAGACGGACTAGTCATCCATGGTTAACATCTCCATGTTGATCATATCTTCTATATGACTCATGTTCGACCTTTCGATCTTCCGTGTTCCGAGGCCATGTCTGTACATGCTAGGCTCGTCAAGTCAACCTAAGTGTATCGCATGTGTAAATCTGGCTTACACCCGTTGTATGCGAACGTTAGAACCTATCACATCC
Source organism: Hordeum marinum (assembly GCA_022496015.1). Taxonomy (NCBI): domain Eukaryota; kingdom Viridiplantae; phylum Streptophyta; class Magnoliopsida; order Poales; family Poaceae; genus Hordeum; species Hordeum marinum. The sequence continues at coordinate 253,143,739 of CM039673.1, forward strand.
AATCATCACATGGTGCTTCGGAACAACGATCCTTAGCAACGATGCACAGTTAGGGTGAACACATTTCTTGAAATTTTAGTGAGAGATCATCTTATTTAGCTACCGTCGTTCTAAGAAAATAACATGTAAACATGATAAACATCACATGCAATCAATATAGTGACATGATATGGCCAATATCATCTTGCTCCTTTGATCTCCATCTTTGGGGCACCATGATCATCACTATCACCGACACGACACCATGATCTCCATCATCATGATTTCCATCATCGTGTCTTTATGAAGTTGTCTCGCCAACTATTACTTCTACTACTATGGCTAACGATTAGCAATAAAATAAAGTAATTACATGGCGTTTATGATTGATACGCAGGTCATACAATAAATTAAGACAACCCTGCCGGTTGTCATACTCATCGACATGCAAGTCGTGAATCCTATTACAAGAACATGATCAATCTCATACATCACAATGCATTACATCACATCCTTTGGCCATATCACATCACAAGGCATATGCTGCAAAAACAAGTTAGACGTCCTCTAATTTGTAGTTGCAAGTTTTTACGTGGCTGTTATAGGTTTCTAGCAAGAACGTTTCTTACCCATGCCAAAACCACAACATGATATGCCAATTGCTATTTACCCTTCATAAGGACCCTTTTCATCGAATCCAATCCGACTAAGGTGGGAGAGACAGACACCCGCTAGCCACCTTATGCAACAAGTGCATGTCAGGCGGTGGAATCGGTCTCACGTAAGCATACGTGTAAAGTTGGTCCGGTCCACTTCATCCGACAATACCGCCGAATCAAGATAAGACTAGTAACGGTAAGAAAATTAACAAGATCGATGCCCACAACAACTTGTGTTCTACTCGTTCATAGATTCTACGCATAGACCTAGCTCATGATGCCACTGTTGGGAGATGTAGTAGTAAATCAAAAAATTTCCTACGATCACCAAGATCCATCTATGGAGAAGCCAGCAACGAGTAAGGGGGAGTGCATCTTCATACCTTTGAAGATCGCAAAGTGAAAGCGTTACTAGAACACGGTTGGTGGAGTCATACTCGCAGCGATTCAGATCGCGGTGGAATCCGATCTAAGCGCCGAACAACGGTGCCTCCGCGTTCAACACACGTGCAGCCCAGTGACGTCTCCTACACCTTGATCCAGCAAGGAGGAAGGAGAGGTTGAGGGAGAGCTCCGGCAGCACAACGGCGTGGTGACAGTGAAGCTGCGTGGTACTCCGGCAGGGCTTCGCCAAGCGCTACGGAGAACGAGGAAGAGGAAGGGTAGGGCTGCGCCGAGAGAGAGAAGAACTCGTGTGTCTGGCAGCCCCCCAAAACCCAACTATATATAGGAGGCGGAGGAGGGGTGCGGCAACCCTAGGGTTCCCTCCCCAGGGCCGTCATCCAACCCTAGATTGATCTAGGACGGCGGCCAAGAGAGGGAGTGGGAGGGGCGGCGCCCTAGGTGGGCCTAGGGCCCATCTGCCCCTAGGGTTTGCTCCCCTCCCACCTGTGTTGTGCCTTGGGCCCTTATGGGGGCGCACCAGGCCACCTAGGGGCTGGTTCCCTCCCACTTGCGGCCCATGCAGCCCTCCGGTGCCTGTGGCCCCACTTGGTGGACCCCCGGAACCCTTCCGGTGGTCCCGGTACGTTACCAGTGATGCTCGGAACACTTCTGGTGACCAAAACCTCACTTCCTATATATCATTCTTTACCTTCGGACTATTACGGAACTCCTCGTGACATCCGGGATCTCATCTGGGACTCCGAACAACCTTCGGTAACCACGTACACTATTTCCCTATAACCCTAGCATCATCGAACCTTAAGTGTGTAGACCCTACGGGTTCGGGAGACACGTAGACATGATCGAGACACCTCTCCGGTCAATAACCAACAGTGGGATCTGGATACCGATGTTGGCTCCCACATGCTCCACCATGATCTCATCGGATGAACCACAATGTCGGGGATTCAATCAACCCCGTATACAATTCCCTTTGTTTCCCGAGATTCGATCGTCGGTATCCCTATACCTTGTTCAATCTCGTTACCGGCAAGTCTCTTTACTCGTTCCGTAACACATCATCCCGTGGCTAACTCCTTAGTCACATTGAGCTCATTATGATGATGTCTTACCGAGTGGGCCCAGAGATACCTCTCCGTCACACGGAGTGACAAATCCCAGTCTCGATTCATGCTAACCCAACAGACACTTTTGGAGATACCCGTAGTGTACCTTTATAGTCACCCAGTTATGTTGTGACGTTTGGCACACCCAAAGTATTCCTACGGTATCCGGGAGTTGCACAATATCATGGTCGAAGGAAACGATACTTGACATTAGAAAAGCTTTAGTAGACGAACTACACGATCTTGTGCTATGCTTAGGATTGGGTCTTGTCCATCACATCATTCTCCTAATGATGTGATCCCGTTATCAACGACATCCAATGTCCATGGTCATGAAACCGTGACCATCTATTGATCAACGAGCTAGCCAACTAGAGGCTCACTAGGGACACATTGTGGTCTATGTATTCACACATGTATTACGGTTTCTGGTTAATACAATTGTAGCATGAACAATAGACAATTATCATGAACAAAGAAATACAATAATAACCATTTTATTATTTCCTCTAGGTCATATTTCCAACAATATAAACTGAAACATTGGTGATAGCTAACAAATCACAGATGTTTTGCAGCACTTCTACGTGTGCGTAGGATCTCCTCAATCATTTGTGATAGCACACTATCTCACACGTGAGCCTAGAGAAAATCGTGCCCACGTGTAAATTTTCTGAGAAACATGTGTGATGATATCATGCATGGTAGAAGCTTGCCAGAGAAAACTCGTTTGCGATGATGCATACAACACGCACAATTTCTATGATGGCCCGTGTGGATTAGCTAATATTTGGCAAACGGTTAAAGGTCAAACATCATTTATGTTCCATGAACAATTAGACGCATTTGACTTGTGATAGACGTGTGTGATTGATCCCCAATCCCACATGTGTGCCCAAAATATAGTGTGTGGGATATGTTCCTACATCACACACGTTTATATTTGGCAGAGCATCTACACCATGGGTCACTATCACAAACGATTTTCTGTGTCGTGTGGGATGGATCTACCTATCGCCCACACATGCAAGGCGATGGTTTTAAACTACTTCGCAGAAAGGGGTTAAAAACCGTTTATATAGCACGTCATTATACGAGTGGTTAATAGGGATGAGTTCATTTTTAGCATAGTTAATCCTCATACCAGATACTTGCTCAAAACAAGTCCATACCATCTTCAGGTTATGGGAATGTGTGGTATCCTTATCTAGAAATAATATAGTCTCATCTAGATATTGAAGACGGATGACCCCACCAGGACAAACAGTAGAAAGGCCAACAATCATATCATGATTGGCCACTTTATCTAACATCCTAGTCAACACCTTTCCCAATAGACCCACCATGAGTAATGTTTTGGATCCAGAGCAATCATCTATCACCAAAACCCCTAGCTTTTAAGAGATTAGCCAGAAAATCCAGCTTAACTATCAAAGACTTTTCTCATAATCTAACTTCTTAACTATGCCTTGTTTTTTCACGAGAATACACATAGTCTAACACCTCATGTGTAGTGACAACACTTTCTAAAATATACATGCCTTCAAGAAAGGCATATTGATTGCAAGCAGTCAACCTTTGCATGACACTAAAAAGGCTATTAGTTTGAACCTTAGTGAAAATTTTAAAACTACAGTTAAGAAAACTAATTGGTCTAAACTTCTTCATAGAAGTAGCACCAACTTCTTTTGGAATTAGGGTAAGCATAACAAAATTTAACCTATATATATCTAGGTTCCCTTTATGAAAATCTTCAAACATGGCAAGCAGATCAATTTTGATCAAGACCCAAAAATGCTGGTAAAAGAAAAAAAGTATCACATCAAGACCCGGGGCTCCATCAAAGTAAGAATCAAACACTGCTTTCTTAATTTTAGATTTTGTGAAGAGGGCCTCTAAAAGTACATTTCCAGCTAGTTCCACCTTCTCATTAGCAGAGAAAAAAATCATTACTAAGCTTAAACCCACTGCTATCTTCCTTCTAAAAAGGCTTTTATAATAGTCACTAGCAACCCCTAACATACGTGCAATGTCAGTAACTGGCCCATCAGGATCATCTAGGGAATGAATGAGGGTTTTCCTCATTCTCCGGTTGGCTACGAATGAAAAATAAGAGTATTCATTTCTCCTTCTTTAATCTCTCTATCTCTAGACCTTTGTTTAGCTTTGGTCTCTTCCTGAAACCACATTTTCTGAAGCCGAGAGTGAATGAACTTTAACCTATTAAATCAGGCTTAGAAAGAACTGTTGACTCAGATTTAACATCTAACACATCAAATTATTCTAAAAGAATTTCTTGCATTTTCTCAATCTAGCCTCTTCATTGGAACTTCACCCTTTGGTGGTTCTCCTAAGCTTCCTAATCTTTATCTGCCAATTTACAGGAGCAGAATCAGACTTGGTTGGTTTAGACCATATTTTGATGACTAGATCAGAGAATTCCTCTCCTGTCAGCCACCATTTCTGTAGCATGTAGCTATTTTTTTGGTTGATGATCAACCCCAAAGTCTTAAATAGGGATCATATCATATCCAAATAGGGTTATACAACTAGCCAATCACGCGAGCGTGACATAAGCAAATCTCAAACAAACAAACAAAATTACAGCTAGCCAGAGGGAATATGCTAATTTTTTTATTTTGGGAAGTTCCATTTCCTTCTCCTAGAAGAATAACCCTTTCCTTTCTTTTTTGATGGGAGAATAACCCTTTCCTTCATTTACCTAAAAGAAAGCTTTTAATCATTCCGCGTCACTCTGCCGCGAGAAGGCAGATGTGACACCCTGGCCCAGCTGCAGACAGACTGCGCATCGAGTAATCAATCTAACAAATCCACGGGGTGACCGACCTGTCAGCCGTGGAACACAAAGGCGTCCAGCTCGTTAAAAGCATCTCCTACGGTACAACGGCCACCCTCTCTCTCTCTCTCTCCTCGCCGCGCCGCGCCGCGCCGCGCCTCCGGCCCCGCCGCCATGAACAACCTACTCACCGTAAGTTCCCTCTCTCTGCCTCCCTCCCTCCCCTCTGAACCGTCCTGTCCCTCCGATCTACTCAAGCTGGCTCCCTGAATTGCTTCACCGAGTGGCGGGGATCCAGCACACGAGCTCGAGATCTGAGCGGGGCTACTCGCCGTGCCCCCTCTCGCACGGGCTTCAAATTTCTGAAGCAACCGTTGTTCTATCGCTATGAGCTCCAAGTCGGCTGGGTTTGATCGAGTTCAGAGGCGGTTGAGTGACTGGTGGAGAAAGGGGTTGCTTAAGCGGCGCGGCACGAAAAAGGAAATGCCACGCAAGGAATCGGCTTAGCTGCTCAGATGTGCGTGGCGAAGTAGCACGATTTATCCTTTTAGGATGGTCGCGTTAGATCTGCTTTTTTTGTGTTATGAGCAATGTGCTGGTTGCTGTTGTTTGTTTGAACCTCTCCGTGATGTGCAACGACTTTTGTTCTGATTTTGTCCGAGCTTTATGCTCAACACCGGAGTAAATTTTCTACCATCTGCAAAATGTCATTGACTGTTAGGCTGAAAACACATAATGATCACATTAGTTATTTGAACAGTCAATTTAATTGGCTGGAAATTTCTGTGGAGTTTGATATGCTGGAAGACTAAAGAATATTCTTTTGGCATTACATGATCGTTGATGTTTCTTTTGAGTTTTGACATGCACTGTGTTATAAATTACAAACGATTCGCAACTGGGAAGGAAGTGTTTTGATTTTGAAAGTGACAGATCAAATACTCTTTTGGCAGTTTATCTGCACTGTTAGCAATATAAGCTTAATACTTTTCTGGGATTAGTTATAATTGTCAATGATTTATTGTGCAACAATAGTATTTGTTTTAGCTTATGAAAGTAGCACAATTGGCTTGTCAGATCGAATTCATAACAGTCAAGTCTTGGTGCAGGTGCTGCAGTACATGTGTTACATATTCTATCTAAACATTCCAATTTTGCAGGATTCCTTTGAGCTTCCTCGGCGGGATTCCTCAAGAGATGGAGATGTTGAAATGGGAATGCATCAGCCTGATGCTTCTGATAATTTAAAAGGCTTCTTGAAGAAGGTGCTGTTTAGGAAACTTTTCAGCCTTTGCATTTTTTAACGGAGTTATTTGTCCATTTTTGCACTTCAGATTAATGACATGATGCTTTCGTTCACAGGTTGATGGAATTGAGAGCTTAATAGCTAAGCTGACAAATCTCTTGACTAAGCTCCAGGTCCATTCATCATCCCCCATTCTAATTTCCTTATTTCTGTTTCTGGTCCTTATGTTATTGCTGACATATTGTTTCTCATAGTAATGATCGGATCTCGTGTGTGAGTACTAGCTTCCTTGATGAATTTATCAAAGCCCCGCAGTTAAATATAATATATATACACCTCGCCTTTGTTTGCAGACTGCAAATGAGGAATCAAAAGCGGTTACAAAAGCAAGTGCCATGAAAGGTGAGAACTTGTGTGCTTTAGCAGAGCCAAACCTTATCTGAAATGAGTGTGGTCTCTCTTGAAAATTTCGCCATACTTATAATCACGTACAACAATACATTTTTGTAGCAATTAAACAGCGGATGGAGAAAGATATTGATGAAGTGGGGAAAATTGCTCGTATGGCAAAAACCAAAGTTGATGAACTGGAAAAAGATGTATGTTTTCACTTGACCTTGCTCATGTCTGTCATTCTTTCCTAGCTGTATCTGCAAAATTAAAGGATGGACATGCTTACGGTTTGCTGCCTCTGTGCTACAGAACTTATCTAACAGGCAGAAACCTGGATGCGGGAAGGGGTCTGCAGTAGATCGATCAAGAGAACAGACTACTGGGTAAATTTGCTGTTAATTTGTGTTTCTGATCTCTTGCCTTCATGAATTAGTTGTTATTCACTGTGCTTACCGCTCTCTACAGAGCAGTCAAAAAGAAATTGAAGGAACGGATGGATGATTTTCAGGTATTGTTTCCTCTAACTGTAATATCCAAATTGCCATGTATGTGATGATTTTCCTGTTCTGTGAATAAATGTCCCCTCTTATGCCTAATAATCTTCAGATACACACAGAAAGTTAAAACCAGCCCATATTTTTCTATTCATTACTTGGGCTATTTCATATGCCCTCATAGAGCAGCAGGAAGAAACCACTCCGCTTTCCCATGTCCATGAGCCATCACCTTGATAAATCAATTCAGTGAAATGTCCTTTATCGAAAAAATGAGCCATCCAAGCATCCAGTTATATGAAGTCTGAACGTCTAGCTCTTCATAAGCGGTGGAAGTGGCTTCATTGATGCATGTTCCAAAAAGTAAAGGAACAATATTACTGAACTATGTTTTGCAAATTATCCTCCTTTCGACTTTCACTAACTTTACAAGAATGTTTCTTGCCATCATGGTAGATTGATAGTATGCAACAGCCTGATGTCTCTGAAGATAGAATAATATAATGCAATATTGCAACTATGTGAGTGATACGGTGTTGTTACCTCTGATGCAGGTATTGAGAGAATCAATCCGGCAGGAGTACCGGGAAGTTGTTGAAAGAAGGGTATTTACTGTAACTGGTAATCGCCCTGATGAAGAGGTATAGTTGCAGCCTTTTTTTATATGGTTAAATTTGTGCTTTGATCTGCAATGTTTTTTTAGTTGAATATCTTACAGTGTGCCTCCTTTGTTACTTTGGAACCTGCAGACTATTGATGATCTGATCGAGACAGGGAGAAGTGAGCAAATTTTCAAAGATGCTGTTCAGCAGCAGGGGAGAGGCCAGGTATATGAGTTATAACTTGGTCATTATTTCTGCACTAGTGGGAAAATGCATCAAAATCTCATCAGGATAATTTGGCATATTCCAGATATTGGACACTGTTGCTGAGATACAGGAGCGGCATGATGCTGTAAGAGATCTAGAGAGGAAGCTTCTGGAGTTGCAGCAGGTTACCTTTCATTTGCATAAGCTCTTGTACAATTTTATAGCCCACACCATGTGAATACAAGGGGGGTAATATGTCTTATGTACCCCATTTCCTGGGTTTGGCCTTGTAGATATTCCTGGATATGGCAGTGTTGGTTGAGGCTCAAGGAGACATGATCAACCACATAGAGACACATGTAAGACGACATCCGAAAACAGCTTGTTCTAAATAGACCTAAGCGATTTTATAAAGCAAGCTAACATCTGCACTGTCATGCCGTTTTCCTTTTCCAAGGTTTCAAATGCTACCAACCACATACAACAAGGTGTGGGCGCTCTCCAGAATGCAAAGAAGCTGCAGAAGAACTCAAGAAAGTGGATGTGCTACGCCATCATCCTTCTCCTGGTGATTGTGGTTATCATCGTGGTCGCGGTTATCCAGCCATGGAAGAAGTAACTCTTGAGCACGACCCAAGATCTCGGCGGAATATATATATATTTGTGTTTGTGTAATCTGTGTAGTTCTGTGACCGATCCACACTCTTCTATCACTGTACCTATGCTCAACCAGACAAAGCTCCATATTGTTTCCCCGCTATTCATTTGTGTTTCGTGTGCTCCAGCTATTTTAGCGGTGAAAGTGGTGAACGCGAATCCATTTATTGCAGTTCGTGCACCATACTAACATGTACTCCGCTGTAAACTAATATAAGAATGTTTAGATTACTAAAGTAGTGTTCTAAATGCTCTTATATTAGTTTACGGAGGGAGTACTTGGTGGGATGCTGCGGTGACCATTTTCGCAGAATGTCTAGACACTAGTAATTCGATTGGAAAGGTCATTTTTAAGCATTGTTATCGATCTTGTAATCAAGCATTTTTGTTATTGTAATAAGACTTCTTCTAGTTGGCTCGACAAGCCTCCTGACATTGTTGTCATTGTTGTCAGCAAGCTCGTAGACGATGTAAACCTAGTTTGACTTTCAATAAAGCTAGCCATGATGTCCTTTCCTAAGAAAAACATGTACATTTTGTTAAGTCTTAGTCGACTGAGACTTCGTTCGGCGCTATATTGTTGTAAATATGCCCTAGAGGCAATAAATAAAGTGTTTATTATTATATTTCCTTCTTCATGATAATTGTTTATTATCCATGCTATAATTGTATTAATTGGAAATACATTACATGCGTGGTTAAATAGACAACACTTTGTCCCTAGTATGCCTCTAGTGAACTAGCTCGTTGATCAAAGATGGTCAAGGTTTCCTAGCCATTAACATGTGATGTCATTTGATAACGGGATCACATCATTAGGAGAATGATGTGATGGACAAGACCCAAACTACAAACGTAGCATATGATCGTGTTAGTTTATTGCTACTGTTTTCTGCATGTCAAGTATGTATTTCTATACCATGAGATCATGCAACTCATGAACATCGGAGGAGTGCCTTGTGCGTATCAAACGTCGCAACGTAACTGGGTGACTATAAAGGTGCTCTACAGGTATCTTCGAGGGTGTCTGTTAAGTTGGCATGGATCAAGACTGACATTTGTTACTCTGTGTGACGGAGAGGTATCTCAGGGCCCACTCGGTAATACAACATCACAATGAGCCTTGCAAACAATGTGTCTAAGTGTTAGTCACGGGATCTTGTATTACGGAACGAGTAAAGAGACTTGCCAGTAACGAGGTTGAACTAGGTATGAAGATACCGACGATCGAATCTCGGGCAAGTAACATACCGAAGAACAAAGGGAACATCATACGGGATTAACTGAATCCTTGACATAGAGGTTCGACCGATAAAGATCTTCGTAGAATATGTAGGAGCCAATATGGGCATCCAGGTCCCGCTATTGGTTATTGAACGTAGAGGTGTCTCGGTCATGTCTACATAGTTCTCGAACCCTGCGGGTCTGGACACTTAAGGTTTGGTGACGTTTCGGTAGTATAGAGTTAGGTATGGTGGTGAACGAAGGTTGTTCGGAGTCCCGGACGTCACGAGGAGGTCCGGAGGTAAAGATTCATATATAGGAAGTCCTCTTTTGGTCGCCGGAAAAGTTTCGGGCTCATCGGTAGTGTACCGGGAGTGCCGGGAGTGTATCGGGAGACCACCGGGAGGGGTATTTCGACCCAAGAGGCTTCATGGGCTGTGGGAGAGTAAATACCAGCCCTTTGTGGGCTGGTGGAAGTCCCACACAAGGCCCATGCGGCTGAGAAGAAAAACCCAAAAGGAAAAAGGTGGAAAAAGGCAAAAAAGGCAAAATAAGGAAGGAGTCATAATCCTACTAGGAGTGGAGGAGGTGGACTCCTCCCTCCTGGTTTGGCCGAGCTTCCTTGGCTTGGAAGCCAAGGCTGCCTCCTCTCCTCCTCTCCTCCTATATATACTAGAGGGTTTTAGGGTTTTTGCACAAGATTTTCAGCCACGTGCAACCCTACCCTCTAGTCCATAGTTTCTCCTCTAGATCGGATTTCTGCAGTGCTTAGGCGAAGCCCTGCCGGAATAGCTCCACCACCATCACCGGAGCGCTGTCAGACTGCCGGAGAACTCTTCTTCCTCTCTGCTCCTTCTTGCTGGATCAAGACGGAGGAGATCGTCATCAAGCTGTATGTGTGCTGAACGCGGAGGTGCCGTCCGTTCGGCGCTAGATCGGAAGGATCGTGATCAAGTTCATGGGACGGATCGTGATCAAGTTTGTGGGACGGATCGTGATTGGATCGCGGGATGGATCGTGATTGGATCGCGGGACGCACGGCGATTTGGATCGCGAAGACGTACGACTACACCAACCGCGTTTCTTAACGCTTCCCGCTTAGCGATCTACAAGGGTACGTAGATCCACTCTCCCTCTCGTAGATGCTCATCACCATGGATAGATCTGCGTGTGCGTAGGAATTTTTTTGTTTCCCATGCAACGTTCCCCTACAGTGGCATCATGAGCTAGGTCTATGTGTAGATGAGATCTCGAGTAGAACACAAAAGGTTTGTGGGCGTTGATGCTTAGATTGCTTCCTCCCTTGGTCGGATTTTGGTTCAGCGGTATTGTGAGATGAAGCGGCCCAGACCAACATTACTCGTACGCTTACAAGTGACTGGGTCCCTCGACCGCAACTTGTTGCATAGATGGCTTACGGGTGCCAGCTTCTCTCACTTTAGTTGGATCAGATTCGACAAAGGCGGTCCTTGAGAAGGTTGAAAAGCAACCAGTGTATCACCGTTGTGGTTTTTGCGTAGATGAGAGTTGTTCTTGCTAGATACCCGTAGCAGCCACGTAAAACATGCAACAACAATTAGAGGACGTCTAACTTGTTTTTGCAGGGTATGTTGTGATGTGATATGGCCAATTACATGATGTGATATATGTGATGTATGAGATGATCATGTGATGTATAGATTATCACGACTTGCATGTCGATGAGTATGGCAACCGGCAGGAGCCATAGGGTTGTCTTTGATTATTGTATGACCTGCGTGTCAATCATTAAGCGCTATGTAATTCTTTACTTTATCGCTAAACGGTAGCAATAGTAGTAGAAGCATGTTGGGCGCGACAAACCCGATGGCGACACTTTGATGGAGATCAAGATGATGAAGATCATGGTGTCATGCCGGTGACGATGGAGATCATGTCGGTGCTTTCTAGATGGAGATCAAAAGCACAAGTTCATGGCCATATCATGTCACTTATGATTTGCATGTGATGTTAATCCTTTTATGCACCTTGTTTTGCTTAGGACGAGGTAGCATTATAAGGTGATCCCTCACTTAATTTCAAGATAAATTGTGTTCTCCCCAAGTGTGCACCATTGCGAAAGTTCGTCGTGTTGAGACACCACGCGATGATCGGGTGTGATAGACTCTACGTTCACATACAACGGGTGCAAGCCAGTGTTGCACGTGCAGAACACTCGGGTTAAACTTGACGAGCCTAGCATGTACATACATGGCCCTGGAACACAAGAGACCGAAAGGTCGAACATGAGTCATATAGTAGATATGATCAACATAATGATGTTCACCATTGAAGCCACCTCAACTCACGTGATGACCGGACTTGAGTTGGTGGATTTGGATCATGTGACACTCAGATGACTCGAGGGATGTCAATTTGAGTGGGAGATTTAGTAATTTGATTAACTAAACTCATTATCTTGAACAATAGTCTAAGTAAACTTTGCATATTTATGTTGTAGATCAATGGCTCGCGCAGTAGCACCCCTGAATTTTAATGCGTTCCTAGAGAAAGCTAAGTTGAAAGATGATGGAAGTAACTTTGTTGACTGGGCCCGTAATCTGAGGATTATCCTCACGGCTTCCCAGAAATCATATGTCCTTGATGCACCGCTTGGTGACCAACCAGAAGACATGACCTCCGAAGACGTTAAGAACACTTGGGAGGCACGTACTGGAGATTACTCAATAGTTCAGTGTGCAATATTGTATGACTTAGAATCAGGACTTCAAGGACGTTTTGAATGTCATGGAGCATATGCGATGTTCCAGGAGTTGAAGTTTATCTTTCAGAAGAATGCCTGGATCGAGAGGTATGAAACCTCCGATAAGTTCTATGCTTGCAATATGGAGGAGAACGGGTCTATCAGTGAACATATACTCAGAATGTCTGGGTATTCAACTCGTCTAGCGGAGTTGGGAATTGCCCTTCCGCCAGAGGCGATCACTAATAGAGTTCTTCAATCACTGCCACCTAGTTACAAGAGATTTGTGATGAACTATAACATGCACGGGATGAACAAGTCAGTCGCCGAGCTGTTTACGATGCTAAAGGTCGCTGAGTCTGAAATCCAAAAAGAACATCAAGTGTTGATGGTCAATAAAACCACTAGTTTCAAGAAAAATGGCAAGGTCAATGGCAAGGGCAAGAAGGGTAAAACCAAGAAGGATGGCAAAGTACTTGCTACTCCTGTAAAGAAGCCCAAGCATGGACCCAAGCCAGAAACTGAGTGCTTTCATTGCAAGGGAACTGGTCACTGGAAGCGGAACTGCCCCAAGTACCTGGCTGACAAGAAGGCGACCAATGACAAACAAGGTATATATGATATACATATTATTGATGTGTATCTTACTAGCTCTCGTTGTAGTGCCTGGGTATTTGATACCGGTTCAGTTGCTCACATTTGCAACTCAAAACAGGAACTATGGAATAAACGAAGGCTGGCAAAGGACGAAGTGATGATGTGCATGGGAAATGGTTCCAAGGTTGATGTGATCGCCGTCGGCACGCTCTCTCTTCGATTACCATTGGGATTAGTGATGAACCTGAATAATTGTTATTTAGTGCCTGCGTTAAGCATGAACATTATATCTGGATCTTGTTTATTGCGAGACGGTTACTCATTTAAATCAGAGAATAAAGGTTGTTCTATTTATATGAGTAATATCTTTTATGGTCATGCACCCAATGTTAGGGGTTTATTCATATTGAATCTTGATAGTGATGACACACATGTTCATAACATTGATGCCAAAAGATGTAGAGTTGATAATGATAGTACCACTTTCTTGTGGCACTGCTGTTTAGGTCATATTGGTGTAAAACGCATGAGGAACCTCCATGCTGATGGACTTTTGGAGTCACTTGATTTTGAATCACTTGACACATGTGAACCATGCCTCATGGGCAAGATGACTAAAACGCCGTTCTCTGGAACAATGGAACGGGTGAGTGACTTATTGGAAATCATACATACTGATGTGTGCGGTCTAATGAATGTTACAGGGCGTGGTGGATATCGTTATTTTCTCACCTTCACTGATGACTTAAGTAGATATGGGTAAACACAAGTTTGAAACGTTTGAAAAGTTCAAGCAATTTCAGAGTGAAGTTGAGAATCATCGTAACAAGAAGATTAAATTCCTGCGATCTGATCGAGGAGGTGAATATCTGAGTTATGAGTTTGGCAGTCACTTAAGACAGTGTGGAATTGTTTCACAATTGACACCACCCGGAACACCACAGCGTAATGGTGTGTCCGAACGTCGTAATCGAACCTTATTAGATATGGTGCATTCTATGATGTCTCTTGCTGATTTGCCACTATCGTTTTGGGGTTATGCATTAGAGACAACTGCATTCACTTTAAATAGGGCACCATTGAAATCCGTTGAGATGACGCCATATGAATTGTGGTTTGGCAAGAGGCCAAAGTTGTCGTTTCTTAAAGTTTGGGGATGTGATGCTTATGTCAAAAAGCTTCAGCCTGAAAAGCTGGAACCCAAAGCGGAAAAATGCGTCTTCATAGGATACCCAAAAGAGACAGTCGGGTATACCTTCTATCTCAGATCCGAAGGCAAAGTGTTTGTCGCTAAGAACGGAACATTTCTTGAGAAACAGTTTCTCTCGAAAGAATTGAGTGGGAGGAAAATAGAGCTTGATGAGATTATTGAACCTTTACTTCAACCAGAAAGTAGCGCAGCACAGAAAGATGTTTCTGTGGAACCTACGACGATAGAAGAGGAAGTTAATGATGATGATCATGAAGCTTCGGATCAAGCTACTATTGAACCTCGTAGGTCGACAAGGCCGCGTACTACTCTTGAGTAGTACGGCAACCCTGTCTTGGAGGTCATGTTGTTGGACAAGAATGAACCTACAAGCTATGGAGGAGCAGTGATGGGCCCGGATTCCGAGAAATGGTTAGAGGCCATGAAATCCGAGATGGGATCCATGTATGAAAACAAAGTATGGACTTTGGAAGTATTACCTGAAGGGCGAAAGGCCATTCAGAACAAATGGATCTTTAAGAAGAAGACAGACGCGGACGATAATGTCACCGTCTATAAAGCTTGACTTGTGGCAAAGGGTTTTTCACAAGTTCAAAGAGCTGACTACGATGAGACCTTCTCACCCGTAGCGATGCTTAAGTCTGTCAGAATCATGTTGGCAATAGCTGCTTATTTCGACTATGAAATTTGGCAGATGGATGTCAAAACAGTGTCCCTCAACGGTTTCCTTGAGGAAGATTTGTATATGATGCAACCAGAAGGTTTTGTCGATCCAAATAATGCTGACAAAGTTTGCAAACTCCAGCGATCCATTTATGGGCTAGTGCAAGCATCTCGGAGTTGGAATAAGCGTTTTGATGAGGTGATCAAAGCGTTCGAGTTTATACAAGTTTATGGAGAAGCTTGTATTTACAAGAAAGTGAGTGGGAGCTCTATAGTGTTTCTAATATTATATGTGGATGACATATTGCTGATTGGAAACAATATAGAAATGCTGGAAAGCGTGAAGGAATATTTGAACAAGAGTTTTTCAATGAAGGACGTAGGAGAAGCTGCTTTCATATTAGGCATTAAGATCTATAGAGATAGATCGAGACACTTAATAGCACTTTCACAGAGCACATACCTTGATAAAGTTTTGAAGAAGTTGAAAATGGATCAGTCCAAGAAGGGGTTCTTGCCTGTGTTACAAGGTGTGAAGTTGAGTAAGACTCAATGCCTAGTGACTGCAGAAGATAGAGAAAAGATGAGTGCCATCCCCTATGCTTCAGCCATAGGCTCTATCATGTATGCAATGCTGTGCACAAGACCGGATGTCAGCCTTGCCATAAGTATGGTCGGAAGGTTTCAAAGTGATCCTGGAATGGAACACTGGGCAGCGGTCAAGAATATCCTTAAGTACTTGAAAATGACTAAGGAAATGCTTTTCGTTTATGGAGGTGATGAAGAGCTCGTCGTAAAGGGTTACGTCGATGCAAGCTTTGACACTGATCCGGATGACTCTAAGTCACAAACCGGATACGTATTTATTCTTAACGAGGGAGCGGTAAGCTGGTGCAGTTCCAAGCAAAGCGTGGTAGCCAATTCTACATGTGAAGCAGAGTACATCACAGCCTCGGAGGCGGCGAAGGAAGGTGTCTGGATGAAGCAGTTCATGACAGATCTTGGAGTAGTGCCCAATGCACTGAGTCCAATGAACCTGTTCTGTGACAACACTGGTGCCATTGCTCTGGCCAAGGAACCAAGGTTTCACAAGAGGACCAAACACATAAAGCGACGCTTCAACTCCATCCACGATTACATCGAGGAGACGGACATAAATATTTGGAAAGTGCACACGGATCTGAATGTTGCAGACCCGTTGACTAAACCTCTTCCAATGGCTAAACATGATCAACACCAGAAGTGCATGGGTGTTCGATTCATTACAATGTAAATCACATAGTGATGTGAGCTAGATTATTGACTCTAGTGCAAGTGGGAGACTGTTGGAAATATTCCCTAGAGGCAATAAATAAAGTGTTTATTATTATATTTCCTTGTTCATGATAATCGTTTATTATCCATGCTATAATTGTATTAATTGGAAACACATTACATGTGTGGGTAAATAGACAACACTTTGTCCCTAGTATGCCTCTAATGAACTAGCTCGTTGATCAAAGATGGTCAAGGTTTCCTAGCCATTAACATGTGATGTCATTTGATAACGGGATCTCATCATTAGGAGAATGATGTGATGGACAAGACCCAAACTACAAACGTAGCATATGATCGTGTTAGTTTATTGCTACTGTTTTCTGCATGTCAAGTATGTGTTCCGATGACCATGAGATCATGCAACTCACGAACATCAGAGGAGTGCCTTGTGTGTATCAAACGTCACAACGTAACTGGGTGACTATAAAGGTGCTCTACAGGTATCTCCGAGGGTCTCTGTTAAGTTGGCATGGATCAAGACTGGGATTTGTTACTCTGTGTGACGAAGAGGTATCTCAGGGCCCACTTGGTAATACAACATCACAATGAGCCTTGCAAGCAATGTGTCTAAGTGTTAGTCACGGGATCTTGTATTAGGGAATGAGTAAAGAGACTTGCCAGTAACGAGGTTGAACTAGGTATGAAGATACCGACGATCGAATCTCCGGCAAGTAACATACCAAAGAACAAAGGGAACATCATACGGGATTAACTAAATCCTTGACATAGAGGTTCGACCGATAAAGATTTTCGTAAAATATCTAGGAACCAATATGGGCATCCAAGTCCCTCTATTGGTTATTGACCGTAGAGGTGTCTCGGTCATGTCTACATAGTTCTCGAACCCGCAGGGTCTGCACACTTAAGGTTTGGTGATGTTTCGGTAGTATAGAGTTATGTATGGTGGTGACCGAAGGTTGTTCGGAGTCCCGTATGAGATCCTGGATGTCACGAGGAGCTCTGGAATGGTCCGGAGGTAAAGATTCATATATAGGAAGTCCTATTTTGGTCGCTGGAAAAGTTTTGGGCTCATCGGTAGTGTACCGGGAGTGCCAGTAGTGTACCGGGAGACCACCGGGAGGGGTATTTCGACCCAAGAGGCTTCATGGGCTGTGGGAGAGTAAATACCAGCCCTTTGTGGGCTTGTGGAAGTCCCACACAAGGCCCATGCGGCTGGGAAGAAAAACCCAAAAGGAAAAAGGTGGAAAAAGGCAAAAAAGGCAAAAAAAGGAAGGAGTCCTAATCCTACTAGGAGTGGAGGAGGTGAACTCCTCCCTCCTGGTTCGACCGAGCCTCCTTGGCTTGGAAGCCAAGGATGCCTCCTATCCTCCTCTCCTCCTATATATACTAGAGGGTTTTAGGGTTTTTGCACAAGATTTTCAGCCACGTGTAACCCTACCCTCTAGTCCATAGTTTCTCCTCTAGATCGGATTTCTGCAGTGCTTAGGCGAAGCCCTGCCGGAATAGCTCTACCACCATCGCCGGAGCGCCGTCACGCTGCCGGAGAACTCTTCTTCCTCTCTGCTCCTTCTTGCTGGATCAAGACGACGGAGATCGTCATCAAGCTATACGTGTGTTGAACGCGGAGGTGCCGTCCGTTCGGCACTAGATCGGAATGATCGTGATCAAGTTCGTGGGACGGATCGTGATCAAGTTCGCGGGACAGATCGTGATTGGATCACGGGACGCATGGCGATTTGGATCGTGAAGACGTTCGACTACACCAACCGTGTTTCTTAATGCTTCCCGCCTAGCGATCTATAAGGGTACGTAGATCCACTCTCCCTCTCATAGATGCTCATCACCATGGATAGATCTGCATGTGCGTAGGAATTTTTTTGTTTCCCATGCAACGTTCCCCCACATATATTCCTTTCATCTTGCGTGAAAATTTTATAAAATTTCCTTTTCAGTTTTCCAATTTGTTCTTATATACTACTATATCACTTGATTGAGGTTTAGTTAAGTGGACCCCGCTACATCCTAACATAACATATAAGAACGTTTTGCTAAAAAAATTTATGAGTGTACGTCAAAGCCAAAGCCATACCTTAGCTTTATTGAAGGCATACCTTAGCTTTATAGAAGGCAAAAGTTATGTACAAGAGGTCTTTATAGAAGGCATACCTTAGCTTTATAGAAGGCAGAATGTATGTACACGACAAAGCCAAAGCCGTACTTTGGCTTTATAGAAGGCAAAAGTTATGTAAAAAAGTTACAAGTGTTAGCACTATAATACTGTGCCCCACACACTCCAAACACACCTAGGCAACTACTAACAAAATTGTTGTACTCCATTGTGCCCCACACACTGCAAACATACCTAGGCAACTACTAACAAAATTGTTGTACTCCACGTGCTCCCTTCTTAGCCCAAAGGTGGAGATACTAAAAATAAAGTCTACCGTGCCCCATTGTTGAGTACCATGTTTCTACCAAACACTCTTCTCTTTCTCTTGCTTTCAGAGACACCAACAGATAAGCATGATGAAGGAGTCAAGACCCTCCCGTTGTATCTTAGGAACCTTCCTTAGTCTAAGATGGAACTACTAAAAAATAAAGTCTATCGCACCCCATTCGTTGAGTACCACGTTTCTACCCTCTTTTGTTTCTCTGCTTCCAAAGGCACCAACATATACGCATGATGAATGAGTCAAGACCCTTCAGTTGTGCCTTAGGAACTAGCTTTCGTGCCGAGGCCACCACTCCTCAACCCTTACCTGCTCCGCAGGCAGCAGAGCCAAATTGATCCCAACCCTTGTGAAACACAGGAACCAAACATATCTCGCGAGCACACATTGTTAGTATGTGGTCCACTTTATCTTCCTCAAAGGCCATATGATTTAGTGGGATCCAAAGGATTCTTCTCGTGTCCACCATACAGAAGAGAGAAGTAATAAACTCCACATCCCAATGCCCAATGGATCTAACTCGCTAACCTTTGAAAGAACAATTTGGCCATATTGGGTTACCACTTACCTGCTTGGACTCGAAGGAATCCATGGGTCTTGCCAGATATCAATGTGTTGTCCACCGTCAATCCTCCAAATGCAACCTCACTTAAATGTGTGTATCCCTAAACAAAGGCTCTGGCAAGTAAAAGATTCCCCCACGCTTTAGCCCTGCATCAAGAACCGTATTATTTGGATAATATTTTGCTTTTTAACACCTTTGCACATATGGAATCTGGGTGAGTGGTCAACCTCCATGTCTGTTTTGCTAACACATCAAGGTTAAAAGATGCAAATCAAGAAATCCCATGCGACCAATTTTCTTCGGGAAACACAATTACACCAAGCATAACAATGCATCCTTTTATTTTCTTCATCATCCCCCACCAGAAGACTGCAATAGCATTCATGATATCCTTACAAACACCTTTTGGTAATTTGAATAATGACATTGCAAAAAAACTCCAAACCATCATTTTCAATAAAGACATTATAAAGATGAAGCATTTGAGGCAACCTTACTTCCATTTTTTTGTATTTTTCTTTTATAAAATCAAACTAGTGATAAAATAAGAAACTAAAAGATCCAATTGTGAGATCTAAATATATACCTTCAAGCACTCACCTCCCCGACAACATGCCAGAAAAGAGCTTGATGTATACTACACAACTTTATTCTTATAGACTCCATTGGGCCTCCAGGCACAGAGTTTTGTAGGACAGTAGAAATTCCCCCCCAAGTGGATGACCTAGGGTTTATCAATCCGTGAGAGGTGTAGGATGAAGATGGTCTCTCTCAAACAACCCTGCAATCAAATACAAGCAATCTCTTGTGTCCCCAACACACCTAATACAATGACAAATTGTATAGGTGCACTAGTTTGGCAAAGAGATGGTGATACAAGTGTAGTATGGATAGTAGATATAGTTTTTGCAATCTGAATAAATAAAAATAGCAAGGTAGGAAGTGATAAAAGTGAGCAAAAATGGTATTGGAATGCTTAGAAACAAGGCCTAGGGTTCATACTTTCACTAGTGCAATCTTTTAACAATGCTAACATAACTGAATCATAAAATCACCCCTCAACGTGTGACAAAGAACCACTCCATAGTCCTTATCAATAGCAGAGAACATAAGAAGAAATTTTCATAGGCAGTGAACCACCTCAAAGTTATCTTTCAGATCAATCTATTGAGCCATGCTCATAGGTGTCACAAACGGCCCTAGAGTTCGTACTAAACAGTTATCTTTCTGATCAGTCTATTGAGCAATCCCTATAGGTGTCACAAATAACCCTAGAGTTCATACTAAATAACACTAAACAATTTCAGTTTTTTAACATTCAATCCACACAAATAATGCCAAAGAGTACCTCAAAATTTCTATTGGAGAAAGTAGGACGAAAACGTGCATCAATCTATGTGCCTAGATCACCTCCAATGTCATCACGGGAATCCGCAAGTTGATTGCCAAAATATATATCAAGTGACTCAATAGAACACCCCATTGTCACCATGGGTATCCACATGCAAGACATATATCAAGTGTTCTCAAAACCATAGTATTCAGTCTAACATAACAAAACCTCAAAGGGAAAGACTCAATTCAGCACATCAAGATGGAGAGGGAAGACACCATACGATCCAACTATATTAACAAATCCCGTGATACATCAAGATCGTGTCAACTCAAGAACACAATAGAGAGCAATTAAACACATAGCTACTGGTACATACCCTCAGCCCCGAGGGTGAACTACTCCCTCCTCATCATGGAGATCGTCGGGATGATGAGGAAGCAGTCGACGGTGGCATCCCATGCCGCCGAGGGAGACACCATAGGTGCAGGCGCGTGCATGGGCACGAGCGTGGTGGGTGCAGGCGTGCGCACTACACTAAAAAAAACCACTTTTGCAATGATACATGTTTGTCACAGTAAGTCATGTTTTCTGTCACTTACGTACATCCGTGATGATTTTATGATAGAATTAAGATAGTCATACCTGTGATGTCGTAGAAGTTTTCCATGACTATACTCAAAT
This sequence comes from Hordeum marinum, assembly GCA_022496015.1. NCBI lineage: Eukaryota > Viridiplantae > Streptophyta > Magnoliopsida > Poales > Poaceae > Hordeum > Hordeum marinum. The sequence goes on from CM039673.1 coordinate 253,165,010, forward strand.
TATCATCACGGAAGTGTCCACTTCCATGACGATAAATGATGCATCGTAGAAGTGATTTCATCAAGGGTAACCGACACATGGCAGCCAACATAGTGGGTCGTCGTTAAGCAAGCGGGTGTTCTGCTGGTAGATGTCGACGCTCGCCCGCACCCTCATCTTGTTGCTCACATCCACAAACTTCTTCTCACGCGCACCCCTAGCTACATAATGGAGCTGTCGTCGGGCAACGTAAAGGAGCCTTCGTCGTGCAACGTAAAAGAGCTGCCGCCGGCCAAGCCGCCACCGCAGGTAGGGTTTGTAGATGGGTCGGGAGGCAAGATCCGAGTGGCCAGGGAGGGGTCGCTGCCCCTTCGTAGCCTTTTTCTTATTATTGGGGCTACTCACATCGCCAGATGGATTCCTCGAAGCATAGGAGGTAGAATGGGATGGCTGATGGCCCAATTACACTAGAGGCCTTTGTTTCGGCCTTTGGAGAAGCAACCCACATGATAGATAGTCCAGATTTTACAAAGTGCGTTGCAGATTGTATCCAAGACGAGATTAGACGGCGGAAACATCTAGATCGCGTCAACGGACGGCCAAAAACGCAGATCGCTGTGAGGGTAGGGATTAGGTGAGGTTTTAGTTTCCTTAATATATCACTTTGTGCTCACTAGTAAATTTCAAACCATTGTTAATTAAAATTAGCTTTGATATACCTTGGGATCCGGGTGGATCAATTACTTGTGCACTATATGCTTAGCTTAATGGCTTTAAAGAAAGCGCTGCTAGGGAGACAACCTAGAAGTTTTAGAGGGTCATTTATTTCTGTTGTGTTCTTTTAAAATAATTAAAAACAAAAAAATAAAGTGGGGAACCTAAAACCTTTTCAAAAAGAAAAGTGAAAGTGAGAAGGACGAGCACCATTGAAGTGGGGGCTAGCCTTGAACTTTGTTCATGACCATGGAAACTTTGTGAATCTTGATTACATAAACTTTTGAACAAAAATAATTACCCCCATGTATTATAAAAACAATGTGCCAATAATTAACTTTAGGATGTTTAAATCACTTGTTTGATATGTGCTGTGTAAAAACAGAAACTTTGGCTGTAGTGTTTTATTTTTCATATTTTATTGGAACGTCAAAGTTTCTGAATTTTTTACACAGTACTCTTATGAAAATTATTTATTACTTCCTATTTTTTCAGAATTTTTGAAGTTGCATAAGTATAGTAACCAAACAGATCTTTACAGACTGTCCTGTTTTTCACAGATTGCTGTTATAGTTGCTTTGCGTGCTTATGTTTGAATTCTTGTTGTGCCTCATTGAATTGGGAGCCATAGAACCGTGATAGAATAAAATTGGTAATGTTGGATTATAATTATGCAATAATGCAATGGGAGGACATGATGAGATTTGTTGATTATGTACTAATGTTTCTAATAAAAGTTTTGTCAAGTTTTGTGTAGATGAAGTGTTCAAAGATCGAGGAGGTATTCATATGAGAAGAATAAGGAGAGACAAGAGCTCAAGCTTGGGGATTCTGAAGGAACCCCAAGTAAATATTCAAGGAGACTCAAGCGTCTAAGTTTGGGGATGCCCCGGAAGGCATCCCATCTTTCTTCTTCAACAACTATCAGTATGTTTTGTTTTTTGTTTTGTTCACATGATATGCGTAAATTCTTGGAGCGTCGTGTGCCTTTTATATTCCTTTTAGAAATACACCATGCTGGTTTGGGAAGGTCTATGGTTGATTTATAGAATGCTCTTTGCACTTCACTTATATCTTTTGAGTATGGCTTTATAGAATGCTTCATGTGCTTCACTTATATCATTTGAAGTTGGATGCCTGTTTCTCTACATACATAAAATCATTATTTGCAGAATGCTCTTTTGCTTCACTTATATTTATTAGAGCATGTCCAAATCTTTTGTACAAAGAATTAAACTCTCATGCCTTACTTATACCTATTTAGAGAGTCAACGGGAATTGGTCATTTACGTGGTTAGTCATAAAATCCTACATCAAACTTGTAGATCACTGAATATGATATGTTTGATTCCCTGCAATATGTTTTGTGATTAAGATAGTAATATGTGGGTGCACTAGTAGATGATTGCGGATTAGTAAGAATATTGATGTTAAGGTTTGTGATTCCCGAAGCATGCATGTATAGTCTCTAGTTATGCGATGAAGTTGGAGCATAATTTATCCTCGATTGAAATCCTTTGTGTTGTTGAATCGGGGGCGTGCGATGGTTAAATCCTCCCTAGGAGCATGCGTGTAGTACTTTTATTTGTGATAAAAGTAATAAAAATTTGCAATAAGTATATGAGTTATTTATGACTAATGTGAATCCATGGACGTACGCAATCTCACTTATTCATATTTCGCTAGTCTCTTCGGTACCGTGCCTTGCCCATTCTCACCTAGAGGATCGGTGCAAATCTTGCTGGTGCATCAAAACCCCGTGACATGATATGCTCTGTTGCACATAAGCCTTATTATATCTTCCTCAGAAAATCCACCATACCTACCTATCATGGCATTTCCATAGCCATTCCGAGATATATTATGTGACACCCCCATTTTGATCGTACACTAATCATACACGCAAATGCGTACGGCCAAGATTAGGGACTCACTGGAAGATATCACAACACAACTCTAGACACAAATTAAAGTCATACAAGCTTCATATTACAAGCCAGGGGCCTCGAGGGCTCGAATACATAAGCTCTAATAAAAATGAGTCAGCGGAAGCAAATAATATTTGAGTGCATACATAAGTTAAACAAGTTTGCCTTAAGAAGGCTAGCGCAAACATAAGCAACAAATCGAAAGAGGTAATGCCTCGTGCCTGGGAGCCATCCTAACTACTCCTGAGTGTCGGCACTCTCCACATAGTAGTAAGCTCCAGCGGTGGTGTAGTATTCATCTGCGGTGTACTCCATCTCCCGGGATCCGTCATCTGAACACGATAATCATATCGAGGGGGAAAGAGGAGGTAAAGCAGGAGTGAGTACTCATCCAAAGTACTCGCAAGACTTACATCAGAACTAAACTAACATATGCATCAGTATCAAAGGACCGGGGTTATATCTTTGGACTGACTGCAGAAAAGAGAGAATAGGGGGGAGGCCTAGTCCTACCGAAGACTAGCGTCTTCAACATCTTGCAGCATTAGAAGAGTATATATGTAACAATATTATTGTAGCAATTTCATTAAGTAACCACGCCAAGAGATTCTTCCTCGACTCCCTGCGAGAAAGCTATCTCGGAGCCAACATTTTATTTCAAGTCATCACCTCTACTTATATTAGATCGGGATACAACTCCAAGTCGTCTTGTTAGCTTGGACACGACTATTCGAATAGTTAATTTCATCCCTGCAGGAGTCCACCACATTTCCAACACGCTTGATCACCTCTAGACGGACACACTTTCCTGGGTCATGCCCGACCTTGGGATATCAACACGTCGTCGCCCTACCTAGGCTCCACAGAGAGGCCATACCACCGGTCTAAATCCTAAGCGAATAGGGGTCGTGGGCCCACTCACCCTTTGCACTCTTGCACGATGCGAGGGCGACTGAGATCAGTCCTAGCACCTCCAATACAAGATCAATACCGCCATGGACCACTCAGGCGCACACTGCTCCATTGCTGATGTCCAAAGAGCTTCGGCAGATACAATAACACCGAGTACCCATAACTTCTCCCACATGAAGGTTAGTGCAAAAAGGTCAAACCACCAACTCAGATCAAATACCCAAACCATTAGCATTTTCTTAATTGCGGTGACGAGTGCGATACACGATATGTGGTCCCGTCGCCCCGTCTCGAGGTCTTGTGGCAAGTTCCATGAATGCCCGGCCACGCCTCGTTGTATTACACCAACACCCTCCGGTCATCCTGACCTCATCATGTAATATCAGTAAAGTTAAAGTAACCGTGTGTGTAGTCATCAAGGAGAAACCTGATGAATCAACCTCGAAGGATCCCACCCGATGTATCCGTCAAGGTGAACATAGAGGAATCACCCTCGATGGTGTATGCTCGAGGGGTTGCACGGCAGAGTCGTTGCCGGGAGTGGTGAAGGAGGAATCACCCTCGATAACCATGACCGACTACCTACACTACAGAGTTAGCATCATGAGTACTTCACGAGGTGTCACCCTCGGTACTTGATAGTAGCTCTATAGAGTCATACAACTAAGGGGTGTGTGATGAATGTGATGGGCATGGATTGTCGGTCGATTAACCGGATCTTCGAGTCTTCGAATCGTCGATGGTGAAGTAGGTGCAACTGGGACTAAGGGGTCACAAGGGGGTCACTAATCAACCTATACTAAGTAGGTGATATAATAGCAGGTATAGTAGCAGTTTAACAAAAAACAGGCTATGCACTAGAGTAGGAGCTATCTACAACAATAGAAAAAACTAATGCAAGCATGAGTGGGAAAGATATGGGCGATATTAGAATGATCTGGGGGGGGGGGGGGGTTGTTTGCCTTGCTGCTCTGCTGCAAAAGGCTGATCATGAGTGGCGTAGTCATACCTGACAATAACGTTAGTCTTGGGGTCTACCGGTAAGAAGAGGTGGGAGAAACAATAAATATAAAACAGACAGATGCATCACGATGCATGACATGCCAATATGCAATGCTAGGAATGAGCTAATGCACTACTACATGTCATAGACTTTCCGGGTCTCAGGCTACTACCAGACAGATGATCTTAACGCAAAATATCCATGTTCATCATTTTGGGGGTATGTGACATGTGAACGGATAGCGTATTCGGATTCGTGTGATTTTTTCTGAGAAACTTTCATGTATAAATCATTTTCATCTGACTTACGGATTATTTTATATTAATTATCAAAGTTTTATTAATATTCTGAAATTAATAGTATTTTTAATTCGAAAAATGCATTTATGAGGTCGGCATGACATCATGCAAATATCAGCAGTCAACAGTGGGGCTGACTGGTCAAACCTGACCAGTGGGCCCCATCTATCATTGACTCAAGTTTAACCCAGATTTTACATTAGTATAATTAGGTTAATTAACAAGGTAGGTCCCACATGTTATTGACATATTACTTTGAGTTAATTATTTTTGTTTCACTAATTAACCAGCTGACACGGCTAGCTCACTAGTTAGTGACTAGGGTGCCTAGCCAGCACAGATGACCAGGTCAACTCGTCAACTGGGACCTAGGGGCCCGCAGGTCAATGACCCTATGGGTGGCCCCGGTTCACCGAGGTCAGCGGTGGCCCACGTTTGGCCGCCGGCGACCAAAAACGCGGCGGCACGACTTGGCCACCGATCGGAAATCGCATAGGGGGCATCATTTTGAGCGTTCTCTATTGTGTTCTTATAAGTCCATTTTGCATCATGATTTCCTACTGTTATTTACAATGTTTTTATGAATAATAATGCTTTATGGATTAATCATAATGCCTTTTCTCTCATAATTTATAAGGTTTACACAAAGAGGGAGAATACCAGCAGTTGGAATTCTATACCTGAAAAAGCATACCAGAGATACCTATTCTGCACATCTTCAAATGAGCTGAAACTTCACAGAGATTTTTAATGAAATATGTAATAAATATTGGAGCAAATAACTACCACAGGGGGCCACCCTGGTGAGCACAAGACACCAGGGTGTGCTAGGCCCCCCAGGTGTGCCCTGGTGGGTTGTGCTCAGCACGACCCACTTCTAGAGCCCATCTTCTGGTATATAAGGTGTTTTTACCTAGAAAAAAATGAGGAGGGGACTTTCTAGACGAAACACCACCGTCTCAAGGCAGAACTTGGGCAGGAGCACTTTTGCCCTCCGGCGGAGCAATTCCGTCGGGGGAACTTCCCTCCCAGAGGGGGAAATCGAAGCCATCGTCATCACCAACAACCCCTCTGATCTTAACATCATATTATTTTTGAGTAGTTACCTTTGTTCTTGAGGTGACGGGAGAAGTCATGTTGCAAGTAATCATGTGAATTTGATATGTGTTTGATATTTTGATGATATGTATGTTATGATTCCCTTAGTGGTGTCATGTGAACGTCGACTACATGACACTTCACCATCCTTGGGCCTAAGGGAATGCATTGTGGAGTAGTTATTAGATGATGGGTTGCTAGGGTGACAGAAGCTTAAACCCTAGTTTATGAACTACTTTGTAAGGGGCTGATTTGGATCCACATGTTTAATGCTATGGTTACATGTTATCTTAATACTTTTCTCGTAGTTGCGGATGCTTGCGAGGGGGCTAATCATAAGTGGGAGGTTTGTTCAAGTCAGAACAACACCCAAGAACTGGTCCACCCACATATCAAATTATCAAAGTAGCGAAGACGGATCAAACCAACATGATGAAAGTGAGTAAATGAAATTCCCGTGTACCCTCAAGAACACTTTGCTTATTATAAGAGATCACTTTGGTCTGTCATTTTCCACAAAAGGATTGGGATAACTTGATGCACTTTATTTACCGTTACCGTTACTTGCTCGTTACCAATTATCTTGCTATCAAACTACGTGTTACCTACAATTTCAGTGCTTGCAGAAACTACCTTTCTGAAAACCGCTTGTCATTTCTTTCTGCTCCTCGTTGGGTTCGACACTCTTACTTATCGAAAGGACTACAATTGACCCCCTACACTTGTGGGTCATCAAGACTCTTTTCTGGCGCTGTTGCCGGGGAGTGTAGCGCTCTTGATAAGTGGAAATTAAGGATGGCACCCACAGGGTATGGGTACGGGTGGAGCCTCCCCATACCCTTACCCGTCCAGCGTGAGCTTACCCATCACCCGTACCCATACCCGTCAACGGGTACAATTTTTGCCCATACCCATTACCCGATAGGGTAGACGGGTACCTGCAGGTAGAATTACCCATATTTGCAAAACCTCAATTTGAACAACTAACAGTCATAAATTGCATCGTATAATATAGTCTACAAAAATAGATTATAACAACAACATATACTTATAAACAACATCATATAGTCTTGAACAACAACACATAGACATACGTTTTGAGTTCAAAAATTCTTCACATAGTGTAGATTGTAGAGATAATATTTAGTTTACGTAGATTTTATATGGGTACATGGGTATGTGGGTATGGGTTATATGATCCCATATCCGTACCCGGTCTACCTGATGGGTTTCATATTTTCCTATTCATATACCCATGGGTAAATTTTTGTCCCATACCCTTACCCTAATAGGGTTTTTACCCATAGGGTACGTGGGTAATGGGTACCCATTGCCATCCCTAGTGGAAATCAGTAAGGAAAAACTTATACTACATGCTGAAATTTATTGTCACTTGTCACTACGGAGAACAATCCTTTGAGGGGTTTGTTCAGGGTATCTTCACCTCGACCATGACCACAATTAGTTGCCCCTCAACTAGTGCACCTACTCAAAATATTGGTTGTGAAATTCCTTCGGGCATGATAGAACAACTGCTAGCTAATCCTTATGCAGGAGACGGAACTAAACATCCCGATATGCACCTAATACACGTGGATGAAATTTGTGGATTATTTAAGCTTGCAGGTTTATCCGAAGATGAAGTTAAGAAGAAGGTTTCCCCTTTATATTTGAAGGTAAAATCATTGACATGGTATAGGCTATGTTATGATATTGGATCATGGAACTAGAATCGACTAAAACTGGAATTCCACCAAAAGTATTATCCTATGCATCTAGTTCACCGTGATCGGAATTATATATATAATTTTTGGCCTCGTGAAGGATAAAGCATTGCTCTAGCTTGGGGGAGGATTAAGTCAATGTTATATTCATGTCCCAATCATGATCTCTCGAGAGAAATTATTATTCAAGAATTTTATGCTTGGCTTTCTCATAATGATCGATCCATGCTCGATACTTCTTGTACTGGTTCTTTTATGAAGAAGACTACTGAATTCAAGTGGGATCTCTTAGAAAGAATTAGATGCAACTCTAAAGATTGGGAACTCGATGAAGGTAATGAGTAAGGTATTAAGCTTGAGTTTGATTGTGTTAAATCTTTTATGAATACCGATGCTTTTCACAAGTTTAGCACTAAATATGGACTTGACTCTGAGATAGTAGCCTCTTTTTGTGAATCATTTGCTACTCATGTTGATCTCCCTAAGGAGAAGTGGTTTAAATATCACCCCTATTAAAAAATAAATCAAAGAACCAGTCATAGCTAAACAAGAAACTATCATTTACAATGTTGATCCAGTTGTTCCTACTACTTATATTTAGAAACCACCTTTCCCTGTTAGGATAAAGGAACACGCTAAGGTATCAACTATGGTTCACAAGAGTAATATTAAAGCACATAGGCCCTCTGAACAAATTAAAGTAGAACCTAGTGTTGCTATGGTTAAAGATCTCTTGGTAGAAAATATTGATGGACATGTTATTTACTTATGTGATGAAGCTGCTAGAATTGCTAAACCTGATGAAAAAGATAAACATAGACCCGTAGTTGGCATGCGTGTTGTCTCAATTAAAATAGGAGATCATTTCTATCATGGATTATGTAATTTGGGTTCTAGTGTGAGTGCTATTCCTTGTACTTTGTACCAAGAAATTATGAAGGCCATAACACCTGCTGAAATCTAAGACATTGATGTTACTATTAAACTTGCTAATAGAGATACCATCACACCACTTGGGATTGTTAGAGATGTTTAAGTATTGTGTGGGAAAATAAAACATCCTACTGATTTTCTAGTTCTTGGTTCCCCACAAGATGACTTTTGTCCCATTTTCCTTGGTAGACCTTTCTTGAACATTGTTAATGCTAAGATGGATTGTCAAAAAAACCCATCAGTGTTGAGTTTGGTGATGTGTCTCAGGAGTTTAATTTTTCCAAATTTAGTAGACAACCCCGTGATAAAGAATTACCTAGTAAGGATGAAATAATTGGTCTTGCTTCTATTGCCATTCCTCCTAGTGATCCACTAGAAAAATATTTGCTAGACCATGAAAATGATATGCACTTGCGTGAAAGAAATGAAATAGATAAAATTTTCTTTCAACAACAACCTCTACTAAAACACAACTTGCCTATTGAAACTCTAGGAGGTCCTCCTCCACCTAAAGGTGATTTTGTATTTGAAAACAATTGCCTGACGTTTTGAAGGATGCTTATCTTGATGAGAAAAATATATATAATGTTATTATTAGTGCTAACCTTTCATAAAATGAAAAAGAAAGATTATTAAAAATTCCGAGGAAGCACCGGGCTACTATTTGATATACTCTTGATGATCTTAAGGGCATTAGTCCCACTCTATGTCAACACAAGATTAATATGGAACTTGATGCTAAACCCGTTGTTGATCATCAATGATGATTGAATCCTAAGATGAAAGAAGTGGCAAGAACTAAGATACTAAAGCTTCCGGAAGCAAGTATAATCTATCCCATAGTTGATAGTAGATGGGTAAGTCCCGTCCATTGTGTCCCTAAGAAAGGAGGCATTACTGTTGTTCCTAATGATAAAAATGAACTTATCCCACAGAGAATTTTCACTGGCTATAGAATGGTAATTGATTTTAGAAAATTGAATAAAGCTACTAGAAAGGATCGTTACCCTCTGCCTTTCATTGAGAAAATGCTAGAAAGATTATCTAAGCACACACACTTTTGTTTCCTAGATGGATATTCTGGTTTCTCTCAAATACCCGTGTCACATCCGATGAAGAGAAAACCACCTTTACTTGCCCTTTTGGAACCTATGCTTATAGATGTATGCCTTTTGGTTGATGCAATGCACCTGCTTTTTTTAATTTTTTTAGAAAAGGAGGATGACCCCCGGCCTCTGCATCTCGGCGATGCATGCGGCCACTTTATTAATTATTCACAGAAAACTTTACAAAGTCATACAACAGTAAGACTAAAGCCACCGTCTAGGCAACATCTGTCGCTACTCCTATCTAGTTGATGAAGGGGGCGCTGAAAATTTGAGCCTAATGCCAATCAGACCTCGTAGCCAAACCTAACATCTAAGACCCGAGGTCCCAACCAGGACGCCTGCCGGGTATGGGGTACCCACCAGTCCGGCGCACTTCTCAACCAGGACGCCTGCCGGGTATGAGGGCGCCGCAGCCACCTACCACCAATCCATCTTTAGTGTTGTACTGCTGCATCAACCTTGCCCGGTCTAGCTGCCGTCGATGCCACCACGACGCCAGACAACGCCACCATCCTGCGCTCGTCCATCAACACACGCCCGCCAACGAGACCCTGCTGCTCCATGCCGCTGAGACCCGCCGTTGTCGGCGTGTCAGATTCCATGCCGCTCCTCCTCTTTTTCCCTCTAGCCAGCACTTGCTCCAAAATGATGCCCCCAGGAGGGAGAGCGACATAAAAAACGTCACAATCATCCGATCCGGTAAATCCAGATCTAGGGTTTCCCCCGGAACCTTCCGATCAGGTTGACGTGACCAGCAATGACGATGCCTCGAGAAGGGAACAACGTCTGAAATGCCGCCATCGTATGCCATGACCGCAGTCAGGCGCGATTTTCACCGGAAGCCACGTTGTCCCGATCTCTTGTGTGGCCGGAACCGAGCAGAGCCTCGCTACGAAGACGAACGCCGTCTCGGTATCTGGTGGAGATCCGACATCTTCTCACCGGTCCCTCCACGCGCCGCTGGTCGGTGGAAGGCCTCCTCGCAGCGGATCCGGTCGGGGCATTAGATCCGTAGTTGCCGCCGTCACCATCTACACACAGATCAGCCATCCCGTCGGATGGGGCGCTGCCACCGCCACCATCCACAGGCCCACTGCTCCGTCGGTCCATGGCGCTTCGGACACCGCCGCACGGCAGGGGATCGCCGCCCTAGCCGCCGCCTTCGGATCCCACGAGAGGGGCCACCCTGCCGCCTCAGATGAGATATCGTTGCATCCACCTGCCCAGGAGCCTTCGGCGCCGGGCCTGCCACCACCGCGGCCCACGCCGGCGATAGCAACGGCAGAGGGAGGCGCGAGTGGAGGCCTGCAACGCTAGGGTTGAGGCCCCCCTGGCGTCGCCTAGGGGGAGGCGACGTGAGGGGGAGGGGGATGCTGGGTGTCGCTCCTGTCAAAGGCACCCATATAGTGATCCAATGCAATGCACCTGCTACCTTTCAAAGATGCATGGCTGCTATATTCTTTGATTTTTGTGAAAAGGTTGTGGAGGTTTTGATGGATGATTTTTCTATTAATTGAACTTCTTTTGATGATTGCTTAAGCAACCTTGATCGGGTTTTACAAAGATGTGAACAAACTAATCTCATCTTGAATTGGGAGAAGTGACACTTTATGGTAAATGAAGGTATTGTCTTGGGGCATAAGATTTCCAAATGAGGTATTAAGTTGGATCAAGCTAAAGTTGATGCAATTGAGAAAATGCCATGTCCTAAAGATATCAAAGGTATTCAGAGTTTCCTTGGTCATGCTTGTTTTTGATGATGATTGTGTAGAAGCCTTTGAAACACTTAATAAAGCCTTAACCACCACACCTATTGTTCAGCCACCTGATTGGAACTTGCCTTTTGAAATTATGTGTAATGCTAGTTATTATGCTGTTGGTGCTATTCTAGGACAAAGGGTTGATAAGAAATTAAATGTTATCCATTATGCTAGGAAAACTCTAGACAACACCTAAAGAAATTATGTCACTACTGAAATAGAATTTTTAGTAGCCATGTTTGCTTGCGATAAATTTAGATCTAACATTGTTGATTCCAAAGTTATTGTTCACACCGATCATGTTGCTATAAAATATCTTATGGGAGAGAATGATGCTAAACCTAGACTCATTAGGTGGGTTCTCTTGCTTCAAGAATTTGATTTGCATATCACTGATAGGAAAGGAGCTAAGAACCCCGTAGCTGATAACTTCTCTAGGTTAGAAAATATTCTTGATGCCCACTACCTATTGATGATAGTTTTCCTGATCAACAGTTAGCTAGAATAAATGTTTCTCAAAACACTCCTTAGTATGCTGATTATGCTAACTACATTGTTGCTAAATATATACCACCTAGTTTCACATAGCAACAAAAGAAAAAAAATCTTGTATGATTTAAGACATTACTTTCGGGATGACCCACATCTTTATAAAGAAGGGGTAGATGGTATTATTAGATGTTGTGTAAAACAGCATGACCAGGAACAAATCTTACGGAAATGTTATTCCGAAGCTTATGGAGGACATCATGCGGGAGAGAACTGCTCACAAGGTATTGCAATTTGGTTTTTATTGCCCTAATCTCTTCAAGTATGCCCGCAAGTTTTCTTGTCTAGTGATGAATGTCAAAGATTGGTAATATCGGTAAGCGTCAGGAAATGCCTATGAATTATTCACTTGTTGTTGAACCATTTGATTTTTGGGGATTTGTTTATATGGGACCTTTTCCTTCCTGTAATGGGTATACTCAAATTTTCGTTGCTATAGATTATGTCACTAAGTGGGTAGAAGCTATTCCAACTACTGGTGTTGATCATAAGATCTCCATCAAAATGCTTAAATAAGTTATTTTCCTGAGGTTTGGAGTCCCTAGATACTTAATGACTGATGGTGGTTTACACTTTATTCATGGCACTTTCCGTAAAATGCTTGCTAAATACGATGTTAACCCTAGAATCACATCACCCTATCATCCTCAATCTAGTGGTCAAGTTGAACTAAGCAATAGAGAAATAAAATTTACATTACAAAAAACTGTCAATAGGTCTCGAAAGAATTGGTCTAAGAAACTAGATGATGCACTTTGGGTCTATAGAACAACTTATAAAAATCCTATGGGTATGTTTCCATACAAAATGGTATATGGGAAAGCTTGTCATATGGCTCTAGAGTTTGAACACAAAGCATTTTGAGCAATTAAAGAACTCAACCATGACTTCAAACTAGCCCGTGAAAAGAGGTTATTTGATATTAGCTCACTAGATCAATGGAGAACCCAAGCTTATGAAAATGCCAAACTATTCAAAGAAAAAGTTAAAAGATGGCGAGACAAAAGAATCCAAAAGTGAGAATTCAAATTTGGAGAACATGTTCTTTTTTACAACTCTCTTTTTAGATTTTTGCAGGAAAACTTCTCTCCAAATGGGAAGGACCATATGTTATCAAAGAGGTTTATCGCTTTGGAGCTATTAAGATTAATAATGCCGAAGGTACTAACCTGAAGGTGGTCAATGGACAAAGAATTAAAAACTATATCTCAGGTACGCCTATTAATGTTGAGAGCTATGTTATCCAAGCCATGACACTGGAGGAATAGATAAGAGAAACCTTCCGGAACACTCTTGAATCGTGAAAAACAAGAGGTACATGATACGGTAAGTAAACAAACTCCAAAAATGTTGGAAATATGCCCTAGAGGCAATAAATAAAGTGTTTATTATTGTATTTCCTTGTTCATGATAATCATTTATTATCCATGCTATAATTGTATTAATTGGAAACATGGATACATGTGTGGATACATAGACAAACACAATGTCCCTAGTATGCCTCTAGTGAACTAGCTCGTTGATTGAAAGATGGTTAAGGTTTCCTAGCCATGGACATGAGATGTCATTTGATAACGGGATCACATCATTGGGAGAATGATGTGATGGACAAGACCCAAATCACAAACGTAGCTTATGATCGTGTCAGTTTATTGCTACTGTTTTCTGCATGTCAAGTATATGTTCCTATGACCATGAGATCATGCAACTCATAGATATCGGAGGAGTACCTTGTGTGTATCAAATGTCGTAACGTAACTGGGTGACTATAAAGGTACTCTACAGGTGTCTCCGAGGGTCTCTGTTGAGGTGGCATGGATCAAGACTGAGATTTGTTACTCCGTGTGACGGAGAGGTATCTCAGGGCCCACTCGGTAATACAACATCACAATAAGCCTTGCAAGCAATGTGACTAAGTGTTGGTCACGGGATCTTGTATTACGGAACGAGTAAAGAGACTTGCCAGTAATGAGGTTGAACTAGGTATGGAGATATCGACGATCGAATCTCGGGCAAGTAACATACCGAAGAACAAAGGGAACATCATACGGGATTAACTGAATCCTTGACATAGAGGTTCGACCGATAAAGATCTTTGTAGAATATGTAGGAACCAATGTGGAAATCCAGGTCCCGCCATTGGTTATTGACCGTAGAGGTGTCTCGGTCATGTCTACATAGTTCTCGAACCCGCAGGGTCTGCACACTTAAGGTTTGGTGACGTTTCGGTAGTATAGAGTTATGTATGGTGGTGACCGAAGTTTGTTCGGTGTCCCAGATGAGATCCTGGATGTCACGAGGAGCTCCGGAATGGTCCGGAGGTAAAGATTCATATATAGGAAGTCCTGTTTTGGTCACCGAAAAAGTTCCGGGCTTATCGGTAGTGTACCGAGAGTGCCGGTAGTGTATCGGGAGACCTCCGGGAGGGGTATTTCGACCCAAGAGGCTTCATAGGCTGTGGGAGAGTAAATATCAGCCCTTAGTGGGCTGTTGGAAACTCCCACACAAGGCCCATGTGGCTGGAGAAGAAAACCCAAAAGGAAAAAGGTGGAAAAAGGCAAAAAGGAAAAAAAGGATGAATCCTAATCCTACTAGGAGTGGAGGAGGTGGACTCCTCCTCTCCTAGTTCGGCCGAAGCCTAGAAGGCTTGGAGGCCAAGCTGCCTCCTCTCCTCCTCTCCTCCTATATATACTAGTGGTATTGAGGGTTTTTGCACTAGATTTTCAACCACGTGCTACCCGTTCCTCCAGTGCATAGTTTCTCCTGTAGATCGGTTTTCTGCAGTGCTTAGGCGAAGCCCTGCCGGAATTGCTCCACCACCATTGCCGGAGCGCCGTCAGGCTGTCGGAGAACTCTTCTTCCTCTCCACTACTTCTTGCTTGATCAAGACGGTGGAGATCGTTATCAAGCTGTACGTGTGCTGAACGTGGAGGTGCCGTCCGTTCGGTGCTAGATCGGAAGGATCATGATCAAGTTCGTGAGACGGATCGTGATCAAGTTCGTGGGATGGATCGTGATTGGATCGCGGGACGGATCATGATTGGATTGCGGGACGCACGGCGATTTGGATCGCGAAGACGTTCGACTACACCAACCGCGTTTCTTAACGCTTCCCGCTTAGCGATCTACAAGGGTATGTAGATCCACTCTCCCTCTCGTAGATGCTCATCACCATGGATAGATCTTCGTGTGCGTAGGAATTTTTTTGTTTCCCATGCAATGTTCCCCAACAAAAAATCCGCAATATTTTTTCATTTTTGGAATATTTGAAAAATTAGGAAAAAAAGAAATTAATAGGAAAGCAACTGAGGTGAGCATGATACACCAGGGCGTGCCTGCCCTTCCTCACGTGCCCGGGAGGGTTTTGCCCACCTTGAGAACCTTCCCAACTCCATTTTCCTTTCATTTGCTTGTTTTCCAAGAATAAAAATTCTCTATGTATATCCCTGATTGTTTTGAACACTGATACGTCTCCAGCGTATCTATAATCTATGAAGTATTCATGCCATGTTTACAATAATTATATATGATTTTGGTATGGTTTATTAGAATTAACCCGGACTAACGCTGTTTTTAGCAGAACTACCATGATGTCGTTTTTTGTGCAGAAATAAAAGTTTTCCGAATGGGCTGAAAATTTACGGAGTACTTTTGGAAAATATAAAAAATACTGGAATAAAAGGATACCGAAGAGGAGCTCCCTGGCTTGTGGGCCCCTCGGGAGTCCCCTGACTTGATTCCAATGCCAAGTATTCCTATAAATACCAAAACCCCCAGAAAGAAACCTAGATTGGGTGTTCTGCCGCTGCAAGCCTTTGTAGCAACGAAAAACCAATCGGGAGTGCGTTCCGGCACCCTGCCGGAGGGGGAAACCATCACCGGATGCCATCTTCATCATCCGGGCGGTATCCATGACGAGGAGGGAATAGTTCACCCTCGGGGCTGAGGGTATGTACCAGTGGCTATGTGTTTGATCTCTCTCTCTCTCTCTCTCGTGTTCTTGAGATGACACGATCTTGATGTACCGTGAGCTTTATTAATATAGATGAATCATACACTACAGGAATAAGGCACTTTTCCGTCTTCCATGGCAGACGGCAAATGCACAAAGGCAGACGGCAAAGGACTTTGCTGTCCGCTAGCGGACGACATATTTTTGGGCCCAACTTGATCTGGCAAAGGGGTTCTTTTCTGTCTGCTTCATCCTAGCAGACGACAAAGGATCGTTGTCGTGATCTTGCAGACGACACAGGGCATGGACAACAACTGCTGACGACATCGACATTAGAGGGGGCTAACGGACCTCACCACTTTACTGTCTGCCCCCCGCCTCCTTTGCCGTCAGCCCCCCGCCCCCTTTGCCGTCTGCTCGCCCGCCCTCTTTGCCATCTGCCCCCGCCCCTTTGCCGTCTACCCCTCCCCTTCTTTGTCGTCTGCCTCTCTCCCCATCTTTGTCGTCTGCCTCTTCCCCCTTTGCCGTCTGCCGCAGACGACAAACATACCAAATGTCCCTAGCCTGGGCTTCCCAGGTTTCATAGGTGTCCGCCATGTGGCACCTTTGCCGTTCGGGGCAGACATCAAAGAGCCCTTTGCCATCGGTGGCAGACGGCAAAGTGCTTGTATTGTCCCTTTTTGTTCTGTTTTTTTATATCCAATCATTTTCACAAGCACATACACACACATATATATATAATTCACAGAAACTATATCCCTACCATATCACAAGCACATATATATGATCATCCAACAAACATACCAAATCAAAAGTGCAAGTTTCATCCATACATGCATAGTTTCATACATAGGTAGCAAGTTTCACAGTGTTCATCGATACAAAATCAAAACACAAATTAAACAAAAGAACTCCATCAACGCAAGCTTCCGTGAAGTGAATCAAATCTGCAAAATGGGAAATAACAAAGTTAGAAGAAGAATACTAGAAGAATAAGAATAATAATAATAAGAAGAATATCTAGAAGAAGAAGAAGAAGCGTTTTTCTTCTCTTTCTCTTTATCCTCTTGTTTTTCTTCTTATTATTGCTTATTTGTGCCATTTTAGAGCTAACCTAGGTAATTATGACATTTTTGACCTAACTAAGCTTATTCTGTCACTTTGCAAGAAAATAAGGTAAGTCTATGGCGTCTATGAGGTTTCCAAGAAGAAGAAGATCTAGAAGAAGAAGAAGAACAACAACAAGAAGCGTTTTTCTTCTCTTTCTCTTTCTCCTCTTGTTTTTCTTCTTCTTATTGCTTATTTGTGTCATTTTAGAGCTAACCTAGCTAATTATCACATTTTTTACCTAACTAAGCTTATTGTGTAAATTTTCAATAAAATAAGCTAAGTCTATGGCATCTATGAGGTTACCAAGAAGAAGATCTAGAAGAAGAAGAACAAGAACAAGAAGCTTTTTTCTTCTCTTTCTCTTTCTCCTCTTGTTTTTCTTCTCTTATTGCTTATTTGTGTCATTTTAGAGCTAACCTAGGTAATTATCACATTTTTTACCTAACTAAGCTTATTGTGTCATTTTGCAAGAAAATAAGCTAAGTCTATGGCATCTATGAGGTTACCAAGAAGAAGAGAAGAAGAACTAGAAGATGAACAACAACAACAACAACAAGCGGTTTTCTTCTCTTTCTCTTTCTCCTCTTGTTTTTCTTCTTCTTAGTGCTTATTTGTGTCATTTTAGAGCTAACCTAGGTAATTATCACATTTTTTACCTAACTAAGCTTATTGTGCCATTTTGCAAGAAAATAAGCTAAGTCTATGGCATCTATGAGGTTACCAAGAAGAAGAAGATCTAGAAGATGAACAAGAAGAAGAACAAGAAGCTTTTTTCTCCTCTTTCTCTTTCTCCTCTTGTTTTTCTTCTTCTTATTGCTTATTTGTGTCATTTTAGAGCTAACCTAGGTAATTATCACATTTTTTACCTAACTAATCTTATTGTGTCATTTTACAAGTAAATAAGCTAAGTCAATGGCATCTATGAAGTTACCAAGTCTATTATGTCATTGTTGAGTTAACTAAGCTTATTATGTCAGTGTGGAGGAAACAATGCTAAGTATAGGTCATTTTTAGAGCTAACTTAGGTACAATATGTCATTTTAGAGCTAACTTAGGTACAATATGTCATTTTGGAGGTAAGTGAGCTTACTATGTCATTTTAGAGGAAACAAAGCTAACTTACGTAAAATATGACATTTGTCTGAGTGCTAAGTTTGTCATTGTGCTAAGTTTGTCTAACCAGTATGTTTGTCTTTGTTTGAGAAAATGAGCCAAGTAAGTGGCATATTAGGGCCTACCCTCCTCGTCATCACGGAGGTGAAGCACCGGGGTTGCTCGGGTTGTGCGATGCGGATCGGGAGTTATTTTGTACCAAAGATCATTTGCGTTAGCATGATGAAGCTGAAATGTTAAGATTAGTAACTAATGAACATTGAAATGAAACTAACTGTTCCAGCCATGGTCATGACTAGCATCGGCGGAGGGGTCCGGCCGGTTTTCTCGCACAAAGTCTGCACATTTGGTTTTGCCAAGTCAATCATATTGGTTATTAATGAATAGAACATGTAGTGCATGATTTGGCTAATATGAAGAAGAAAATTACCATGATGAGCTCGTACATGGCCAGGTTAGACGCATCGTTCCGTGCCCTCTCCTGCTCCAACAACTTAGTCGTCATCTCCTCCAGATCCCACTTCTCCTCCGCTGCCTGTCGGGCCTATTCCGCCAGAAGCGCCTGGGTTCTCTCTCTCTCTCTCTCTCTCTCTCTCTCTCTCTCTTTCTGCAGACAATGTAATCATCTTTGTTCGCACAGACAATGTAATGGAGGAAAGCTATCTGAGTCTGTATGACTAACCTCGATGGCAAGCTGGACTGGCTATGGACGAGGCGACATCTCGGGACAGGAGCTCATTTGGCGTGCCTTGATCTGCTAGAAAGTGATCGAAGACCGTATATGTCCATCTCCAATGGCTATCGAGCCATGGGGCCTCCCTTGGCCAGCTAACATCACCAGGTCTGGATCAAGTGGTTGCTGGCTCGGGTTGAATTCCTCCCCATTCACGTCCTTCCCCACATCTGTATACCTCACGAGCTTGTGGTGGGAGGAGATATTGGTGAAGTTCTTGGGATTATCGAGGTCAGACTCAGAGAATGCCTTGACCTTCTTGTATGAGGCAGTATGGGCCATGACATAGAGGTCGTACACCTCTAGAACCTCTGTCTTATTGTGATGAACCTACAAGAGAGGAACAAAGTATTAATAATGGGTAAACCAAGCACTACAAGAATGAATTGTAGGAATCATGAAGCAAACCACATACCCAGTTCCGCCCGAACTGATAAATGTTGGCGCTGCCTTGATGGGGTGGCACACCTTCCATTTGGGCATGCCATGCCTTGGCATCGTCGTGGATGACTCGCCATTGGTCAGAACACCATTCATTCACCAACGCCTCCCAACAACCCATCTTATCCGCACACCATCTCGGGGGCACCTAAGGTAGTAAAGAGAAATTTGAGAGCTACGCCTATGAATCAAAGCAAAGGAAACTAAGTACAAGGCCTTAAGAATAGGTAATTACCTTCATGTACTGATCCTTGTCCAGAAACTTTCGGCGGGACGACGACTTGGCCTTCTTAATATGCTGCGAGGCGTAGTAGTCTCGAACAGCCTGTACCCGAGCCTCGTGCCGTAATTTTTGTAGTAGGCGCGTGCACTCGTAATCGATAAGCTTTGCCGCGGCCTCCTCGTATCCCTCGTCACACCTGTAGAAGGTCTGCAATCAAAAGAGACAACACTGATTAGTACAATAACTAGCTATTATTGATTTTTAATTGTGTCGTGTGGCACAACACACCGTCGATCATCTCCTCCGGTGGGGCCAGGGCAGCCAAGTAGTGCTCCCATTTCAATCCTACCTCTTCTTGCTGACCCTCGCCGGGCAACGTGACAAACCCCGGGAAGTTATGCCGTAAAATCACACCAAGGATGGAGTTGGGCCTGCGGACATCCTTGGCGTGAATCCAACTCCTGCAGTATGACAAAGCCAACGTGTTAGATATGTGAAGAAACATGGAGGAAAAAGGTTTAAAAAGAGTAAATGCACTTACTCAGCGACTCAGGCTTAATCATCCACCTCTGCTCGCGGGTTGCCAACATGGGCGGGAGCCGTGTACACCCACACTAGTAGACGGTGCCCTCAACCACCTCGTCCCCGCTATCAGAAAGCCGATCCTCGCCACCATCAGCATGTCCACTCGGCTCCGGGTGATGCAGATCCGACCAGGTATCCCATCCAATAGAAGCCTGTGGAGTCTCGTAGGACGAAGCGTCTGGCACAGGAGTCTCACGGGACGAGGCATTTGGCATAGGAGTCTCGTGGGTCGGAGCATCTGGGACAGAAGGATCGTCGACCGAAGTCTCGTGGACAGGAGTCCTTGTAGCCTCCACCTCAAATGAGTCCACCGGAGCAGCCCTGTGCTTTGGTGAATCAGCTGGGGGTGGCGGCAAGGAAGGCGTAGCACCCTTCGTACCTCTCCCGCGGCCACCACATGTAGCTTTACGAGCTCTCTTCTTCCCCCGACCTCCTCTCCAGGTGGGCAATTTCACCAACGAAGAAGTGCCCTCGGGTGACCGAATACTGTGGTACAACACTCTCCGGAGAGGTTGGGGTGGAATGGAAGTACCCCTCCCACCACGCGCCGATGAAGGATCCTCTGATCGCTCTCAACCCGCACCCACCATATTTCAACACCTGCCATGACAAAAAATAAAAGAAATTAGTACAACATAAAAAAATTGAATAACGACATGAATATTAATATGTATATAAATAATTCGAGTGTATCATCATCATGTATACCTGACATGAACTAATAATAAACTTCATCATCTATATATGCTCCGGGATCAATAAATGCATCATCATCATCATCATCACTATCATTAATAAATGCATTATCATCACTATCGTGAGCAACATGTGGAGGCCTCCTTTATGTAATCGATCAAGCATTGAGAGGTCATCCGCAGCATTAACCTCTTCTTCTTCTGTCTCTTCTTGTTCCGACTCAGGGGTGAAGTCAGATTCACTATCGTTGTCTACCTCATTGTTCTGGGGTGAAGTAGAGCGGTTCTTGAAACGTTTTTTGGAAAGACATGTTTCTTGGAAGAATTCTCCTTCATATGTGTCTGGGTTAATGTGAGGTTCATAATCATCTTCATTGAGGGGAGGTGGTCTAAAATGTGGCGGCACAACATAAACGACATCCCAACCATTCAGATTTGGATCAGGTTGGCAGGCCCACGGTAGATAGAAAACTTGAGTCACCTGTTGAGCCATAATATAGGCGTCGGGAACATCTAAATGGGTGCTTTGTTTGATTTCGACTATCCTTATATTTTCATGAGTCCTTCTAGTCTCCTTCGACTGGAACCAATAACATTTGAAGACTACGACGTTTGATCTGTTATCACCAAAGAATATAAGTTCATAAATTGCTTCAACTCTTCCATAATACTCGCACCTCCTTCGCCAACAGCGGAGACACAACAATTTGTAGACTTTCGGTCGTCCATAGATAGATCTTTTCCAAAAGTACGAAAGCGATACCCGTTGATGTCGTATTTGTCAAATGAACGGACCTTATTGTCAAAACCATTAGCGACTTGTCTCAATTCAGCGTTCATAGACTCTGAATTAGCCTACAAGTTTGATACAAAAGGATTGTTGCATTTAGCCGCAAACTAGATGAAGAAATGAAATGGTCTAATGGAATTACCATTTGTTCGAACAAAGAGATGAAACCGGGATAGCCGCCTCCATGCTTTGCCAGAAGCTCATACTCTTCGGTGGAATTTTTTTGGATCACCGCTCCATCCGAGGATTTGGCAACGTATCGACTGTATCACATATCCGAGAATAAGAGCAGTTCAAAGGAATTAGAAGTTGTGAAACAATGTACCGAGAACTTATTTGATGTACGGCCGCACATCTGTTAGGTTGTTGAAGATATAGAATGAAATGGTCCGCCATTCTTTGACATCCAACGTTATTGCTTTCAAAGCACCGGCTGGTGTGAGCTTCCCTTGGAATAGGCTGAGGTTGGATCAAACTTTTTCACGGTCGCCATCATTGTATCGAGGCTTCTGATTATGCAAATGATGATTCTTGGCTTCGTAGTGTGCTGTCACAAAGTTTGCCGCCTCCTCACTAATGAATTCCTCAGCCATCAATGCTTCAATTCTATGTTTGTTTTTACATTTTGCTCGAAGCGTCTTCTGCATCCTCTCAGTTCCAAAGCACCAACGATTTTGCACCCCCCCCCAATCTTGCCTCGGTCGGGAGATGCAAAATCAAATGTTGCATTGGATTAAAGAAGCCCGATGGAAATATCTTTTCTAACTTGCAAATCAACTCAGGCGCCAACTCTTCCAGTTCACTTAGCACGTCAGGCGATAGTTCTTTCGCACAAAGAGCACGGAAGAAATAGCTCAGGTCTGTCAGTACTAGCCATTCATCCTCAGGGATAAAGCCATGTAACATCACCGGCATTACCCGCTCAAGCCATATGTGCCAATCATGACTTTTGAGACCAAATATTTTCATTTTGTCAAGACTCGCTCCCGTCTTTAGATTCGCTGCATACCCATCGGGGAACATCAACTACATTTTCACCCACAAGAGCATTTCCCTCATAGCTGGCCTTCCAAGATTGAACCATGCCTTTGGCTTCCTCCAGTTCTTCTTTCCTAACAGTTGTCGCATGTTTTGTAATGGTCTATCACTTAGAGCCTCCTGATCAACTCTAGCCTTAGGATTATCCTTTGTCTTTCCCTCTATGCCGAACAATGTACCAAAAAGGGCCTCGGCGATATTCTTTTCAGTGTGCATCATGTCTATGTTGTGTGGGTAAAGGAGGTCTTTAAAGTAAGGCAGATCCCACAAGCATATCTTGTGAGTCTAAACTTGTGGTCTTGTGTCCCCTCCCCCTCTAGGGGTGCTCTACCCCTCCTTATATAAGTGGAGAGGGTAGGTTTACAAATAGAGTCCTACTAGGAGTAGGATTAGGACTAGTCTCTCTAGAATCCTATTCCGGGTTTTGCAGCCATTGCAGGGAGTCTTTCTCTCTTTGAGCCTTCTCTTGTGAGCCGCTGACGTCGGCTTATATGCCGGGTCTTGGGCCTGGTCGTCCTGTGACCCGCCTGCCAGGTCATTAATAAAATGTCATGTCTTTTCCGGGTCTCCTATGAGTCGCCAGGCCGGGTCATACTACGGGGTATATCCCCGACAAGGCCTGTTTCGTATTATACCCTTTGAAATACCGTGGACGTATTGGATCTGGCTCGAGAGCGTTTATCTGATCCAGGGTCTATTGGCCTGTCAATGCAGGTGGTGCAGAGTTTTTGACAACTCTACCTTTCATGAAATTCTTCGTATCTTTTCTGAACTTCTAGCAAGGATCCAGGAACTGTCTATGCAAGTGGAAGCAAGAATACTTGTGACCCGCCTGCAGCCAACGGAACTCAAGATCTGCCTTGCATGTGGGGCACGAGAACCTTCCATGCACACACCAGCCAATGAATAGCGCATACACCGGCAAGTCATGCGTCGAGTACAAGTACCACACATGCATTTTGAAGTTTTTTTGGAAGTGGCTTTATATGTCTTGATCCCATCATCCCAAGCTTCTTACAATTCATCCTTAAGCGACTGCATGTACACATTCATATTGTTCCCTGGATAGTTGGGCCCTGGAATTATCAACGTCAAGAAAATGTTCTTTCTTTTCATAATCTCTCCGGGGGGAGATTGAGTGGAATGACAAATACAGGCCAACGACTGTATTGGGTTGGCGTCATACCAAACACTTGAAATCCATCCGTGCTGATGGCGACTCGAGGATGCCTTGGATCTGCCACTTTATCCTTATGTAATGCATCGAAGTGCTTCCATGCAAAAGCGTCTGAAGTGTGTCCCAACATCGGATTCCCATCTGCATCTAGTTCGGTTCTTTTGCCCAATTTATGCCGCGCCATATGTGTGGCCGTCTCTTCGACCATGAAAATACATTGAAGTCTTAGTATGATTGGAAGATACCGAAGAACATTAACTAGGATTTTGGTATGAATCTTCTCACCCATACCGTTGTCTACCACAACATACCTGGAAGACTTGCAAATGCGACAATAGTTCAAGCTCGCATACTCAAGCCTAAATAAGGCACATCCATTATCACATGCATCTATCTTCTCATGGGCATCTTAAGTGCATGTAGGATTTTGTCCGACTGGTACAGGTTTGCTGGCAACACATGGCCTTTGGGTAGAAAGCATCCAAATATCGTCATCATCACGTCATAGCATTGTTTGCCTAGGTTGAACTGAGCCTTCAGAGACATTAGTTGCGCGATGGCATCCAACTGACAAAGCTCAGTGTGCTCGTGGAGAGGAAGTTTTGAAGACTCCAACATTTCGTAGAAGGCCTTTGCAGATTCCTCCATCTCACCGTCTGAATCCCAAGCATCATCAAAGTCTTTCCCCATTTCTTTGATCCCGGTACCATGCTCGTCGGTGCGAGGACGAACAAACTCACCTCTGGCACGTTGGGCAGACTCACCATGAAATCTCCACACTGTATAATCAGGCGTAAAACCCCACTTCTGCAAGTGTTTACCTTATTCATCCCGTGTCCACTTTCTATGGTTATCGCACCCGACACAGGGGCACCAGGTTATTTCCTGGCCATTTGCAAATGCGGAGCTAAGAAACCCCTTGGTTTTGTTAACCATTCAATGGTCATTTCTTTCTGACTAGGGTGACCGGTGTATATCCAAGCACGATCACTCATCTTGCCTACCTACTAAACACACAAGATATATATATATATAATTCATCATCTATATTCATCCGTTAATCAAGTTTGCCAGCTTTATTACGTCCATGCAACCTACACGCTAATAGGTAGAGATAGGTCCTAATCCCACCCGAGTATGTGTAGATTAGGTTCGTTTTCCCATGCTCTTCTCTGGATCCGACGCAGAATTTCGGCAGCACCTCCCTGCTGTTCTCCTGATACATGTCTCGACAATAAGCAGAGAGGATGTGTACCCGGAGAACAACAGGGAGGCGCTGACGAAATTCTTCATCAGCTCCGAAGCAGAGCATACGGGAAAACGAACCCAATCTACACATACTCAGGCTGTCCATGGATAACGTTGGACAATTCGAAAGGATGTCAGTTATAAATATGCAAAGACATGCATATTTATAGATGCCGCCCTTTCGAACGGGATACGCATACTGGTCACGCATACTGATGATTGAAGACACCTATAGCTAGCAAGTTTCGTCGGCACGAAGACCGAAACCGAGCAAATTAAGGGGGCGGGGAAGGAGATGTCATTTGTGCTCACCCACGAACGCAATAGGGGAGCTCGTCCAACGTACGGGGAGGTCGTTGAACAACTACACATTGAAATTCACACGATCAACACAAATATGATGTTTTTATAACAAAATCAGAGAATATGTGACGTAACTCAAAATTTACAAAACTATGACCTCCTTGGCCTCTGGAAGGCCAAAGTGCACCTTTTCGGCCAACATGAGGCATAATAGTTGTCGAGGGTCAGTGGCGTCGGGAGTCAGTGGCATCGGGGTCAGTGGCGTCGGCGGTTGGTGGTCGGTGGTCGGTGTTGTCAGGGGTCGTGGGTCGGTGGCGTCGGTGGTCGGGGGTCGATGGTGTCGGGGGTCAGTGGCGTCGGGGGTCGGGGGTCTATGGCGTCGAGGGTAGGGGGTCGGTGGCATCAGGGTCGGGGTCCATAACGTCAGGGTTCAGTGGCGTCGGGGTTCAGTGGGGTCAGTGCCGTCGGGGTCAGGGTGCCGTGTCGGGGTCGGGGTGTCGGGGTGTCTTCCTCTCCTCCTCTCCTCTTTCTTCTTCTTCTTCTCTTCTTCGCCTCGTCGCTCTCCTCACGTCTCCCGTTACGCGGGCCGTGCGGCACGCGGCTCGTGCGCGGCGTGCCTGTCCCCCCGGAGTGCCCGACCGACGTCCGTTAGCGTGGGATGCGCGGCGGCCCAGGGCGAGGAGGCCGCGGAGGCCAAGCCTCGTATGCGCCGTTTTGCTTGCAGTTCGTGCCGAGCGCTAGCTTCGCTTTTCACCTGCGCTTCCGGGGGGGCGGCGGCGCGGGAGGCAGGGGGCGATCTGCGTGGGTCTTCTTTTCTTTTTCGTGGGTTCCTTTTTCTTTGCTTTTTCTTCTTCCTTTAATATGGGAAACACTTCTCAAAACTATTTATTATCTAAAACAAATATCTAAAACTATCTAATATTTAAAATATCAAATATTTATATAAAACTATATCTAATATCTAAAACAGAAAAGAAAAAACAGAAAAACCCAAAAAACAGAAAAAGGGGTGGCAATGGGGCTCACCATGGGGCGGAGCCGGGGGTGGGAGGGGGGCGACCGGGTGGTGGGGCGGTGCTCCTTGGGGAGCAGCTGGGCGGACGACGGGCGGCTGCGGTGGGAGGCTTGAGAGGGGGGCGGTGCGGCGGCGACGGGGCGGAGCCGGGGGTAGCAGGGGCGGCGGGGCGGCGCTCGTTGGGGGGGGGGGCAGCTGGGCAGCCAGCCGTCCGCTACGGCGGGAGGCTCGGGAGGGGGGAGGCTCGAGAGGGGGGGCAGTGCGGTGGCAATGGGGCGGGGTGGCAAGGAGGGGGCAGCGACTGGGCGGGAAGGCAGGGAGGGTGCGGCGAGGCGGCGGTGACAGGACGGGGTGGTAGGGAGGGGCGGCGACGGGGCGACGATGACGGGTTGTGTGTGTGTGAGAGAGAGGCATGGGGGGGGGGAGTGGGGCCATGTTTCGGGCACGGGGGTACTGTTTAAGTGAAACCCCCTCTTTGCCGTCTGTTGGCAGACGACAAACAACTCTTTGCCGTCTGCCAGCAGACGGCAAAGAGTGTGCCCGTTAGCTAGTCGACGGCGTGCCTCGGTGGCCCCTACCCTCTTTGCCATCTGCTAGCTGATGGCAAATAGGCAACAGATAGCAAAGAGGTGACCTAGCTAATGCCATCCCCCCATAGGGCCCACCAGGCTCTTTGCCGTCTGCTATTTTCCTCTTTGCCGTCCCCTGGCTGATGGCAGAGAGCCAGCTGACGGCAAAGACTCTATTTGCCATCAGCTGGTTCTTTGCCGTCTCCTTTGGGAAAGAAGACGACAAAGACTCTCTTTGCCGTCCGTTGGCAGACGACAAAGATACGACAGACGATAACTGAATTCCAGTAGTGATATGGAGTTTTCCCCTCTCTATCTTCTTGTGATGAATTGAGTTTTCCCTTTGAAGTTTTCTTATCAAATTGAGTCTTTAAAGGATTTGTGAACACTTGATGTATGTCTTGCTATGGGATATCCGTGGTGACAATGGGATGTTCTATTGATCCACTTGATGTATGTTTTGGTGATCAACTTGCGGGTTCCGTGACCTTGGGAATCTATGCATAGGGGTTGGCACACGTTTTCGTCTTGACTCTCCGGTAGAAACTTTGGGACACTCTTTGAAGTTCTTTGTGTTGGATTGAACCTGATGAATCTGAACTGTGTGATTCGTATCGTATAATCAAGCCCATGGGTACTGGTGGTGACATTGGAGTATCTTGATGACATTAGTGTTTTGGTTGATGTGTATCTTAAGGTGTTATTTTAGTACGAACTCTAGGGCTGTTCGTGACACTTATAGGGATAGCTCATAAGATTAATCGGAAAAGATAACTTTGAGGTGGTTTCGTACCCTACAATAATTTCTTCATTTGTTCTCCCCTATTTGTGACTTTGGAGTGAACTCTTTGTCACACATTAGGGATTTACATATGATTCAACTATGTTAATATTGTTGAGAGAATTTGCACTAGTGAAAGTATGAACCCTAGGTGTTGTTTTCAAGCATTGCAATACCATTTTTGCTCACTTCGGTTACTTTCTACCTTGCTGTTTTCATATTTTCAGATTACAAAAACCTATATGTACCATCCATATTAGACTTGTATCACCATCTCTTCGCCGAACTAGTGCACCTATACAATTTACCATGGTATTACATTTGTTGGGGACACAAGAGACTCTTTGTTATTTGGTTGTAGGGTTGTTAGAGAAAGACCATCTTCATACTACGACTCCCACGGATTGATAAACCTTAGGTCATCTACTTGAGGGAAATTTTCTACTGTCTTACAAAACTCTGCGCTTGGAGGCCCAACATGAGTCTACAATAAGAAGGTTGCGTAGTAGAAATCAAGCTCTTTTCGGCATCGTTACCGGGGAGGTGAGTGCTTGAAGGTATATCTTTAGATCTTGCAATTAAAACCTTTTTTTTCTTTTTTTCCACTAGTTTGGTTTTATAAAAGAAAACTACAAAAAATGGAGTTTAGGTTACACCATTTGTTTCGTCTTTATAATGTCTTTCATGAAAATAAAGATTTAGAAAATTGTGCTCAATTGGTAGAGGAAGAAACTATGAAAATACTTAATGATAATTCCTAGAATGATGAGCATGGTTGCAAAGTTGCTAGTATGAATTGTCTGAATATTCATGATGTTAATGATATGCAAAGCCACAAGCTTGGGGATGCTATGTTTGATGAAGAAGATATTTTTAGTCCCCCAAGTTTTGCTGAGGAAATTTATTATGATGATGACATGCCTCCTATCTATGATGATTATGATGATGACATGTATGATATAAAAATGGATAGTAACGATGAAACTGGTCATCATGATTTTAATATTGAATTTGGTTATGTCAATCAAGTGTCTCATGATTGTTATTTTGATGAGCTTGCTCCCACTACAATGGATGAGAAGAAAAATGCTTATGAAGATCATGAAAAGAATGATGTTTGTGATAGTTATATTGTTGAATTCCTACATGATGTTACTAAAAATTATTATGAAGGAGGAACATATGCTTGTAGTAATTGCAATAATATCAAGTTTCCTCCTGATGTGTTCAAAGTTTTGAAGTTGTGCTTGTTTTGCCTTCCTATGCTAGTTGATTCTTGATCCCATAAATGTTTTGCTCAAAAAATCCCTATGCATAGTAAGTGGGTTAGACTTAAATGTGCTTGTCATGTGATTCATGATGCTCTCTTGCATGTTTCAATTATTATTCCTATACGAGCATCATTGAAATCATCATGCCTAGCTAAAAGGCATTAAAGAAAAGCGCTTTTTGGGAGACAACCCAACACTTTTACCTTATGTTTTTATGTATTATGATGATTAATATACTTTATTAATAATTTTTGTGTCTTTTATTTTAATAAAGTGCCAACTAAAGCCTTTGGGATAGTGCGGATACTTGCTTGTTTGATTCTATGGGAAAACAGAAAGTTTTGCCTCTAGTAAAGAATTTCTATTATTTTACTGGAGCATCCAAAAATTCTAAATTTTTTACACATACTTTCTATGAAAATTATTAAGAATGTGCTAATTTTTTAGAAGTTTTAGAGACATGGAAGTATGGCTATACTACAGATCTTCATAGACTATTTTGTTTTTGACAGATTCGGTTTTGCATGCATAGTTTGTTTGTTTTAGTGCTCCCATAGCTTATATTCAGTGATATAAATTATGTGAATGGTATAATACAGTATGTATTATGTGATAACAATTATGAATCTTTACTTGACAGTACCTAGGTGAATGATCTTTACTTATTATACTAACCGTTCTCACGAAGTTTCTTTAAGTTTTTTGTGATTGTAGTTTTCAAGTTTTGCGTGAGACACCAGTATGAGAAGAATAAGAAGTGACAATGACCTAATCTTGGGGATTCCCAAGGTACCCCAAAGGTAATATACAAGTAATACTCAAGTGCCTAAGCCTGGGGATACCCGGAAGGCGTCCCCTCTTTCGTCTTCAACACTATCGGTATATCTTACTTGGAGCTATATCTTTATTCGTCACATAATATGTGTTTTGCTTGGAGCGTCATTTTATTTTGTTGGTATCTGTTAGTTTTATATATAATCTTGTTTTCCAATAAAAAGTTCCAAGAATTGCCTTTAGCATGCTTGAATTGCATGTTTGAGATGTGTTGTGTGAAAACATAAATTTTGCTGTAGTATTTGAATTGTAATTGTTTGAGTTACATAATTACACTGGTTTAATAGATTACTATAGACTATTCTGTTCGGATAGATTACTGGCATAGTTTTGTTATCTACTTATCCTATAGTTTCCATAGCCTATATTGGTAGATATAAATTGTGGAAATGATAGTATACAGTACCTAATGTTTAAAAATTATTGTGCAACTTGTCTTGGCAGCACATAATGAGTTGATTTATTATTATGTGTACTAACCTATCTCATGAGTTCTTTTCGAGTTTTGTGTGGATGAAGTTTTTGAGAATAGGTGAAACCATGATATGAGAGGATTAAACGAGATACAAAAGCTCAAGCTTGGGTATGACTATGGCACCCAAGTAAATATTTCAAGAAGTCTCAAGCATCTAAGCTTGGGAATGCTACGCATCCCACCTCTCTTCATCAACGGTTATCACTTAGCCTATGTTGAGCCTAAATTTTTATTCGTTTACATGATGTGTGCTATTCTTGGAGTGCTATTTTTCTTTTGCTCTATGTTTAATAAAATACTTAAGATCTGAAATTCTTAGATGAGAGAATCTTCACATAGCTAATTGACTAATTGACTACACATTGATCTTCACTCATATCTTTTTGGAGTAGTTTGTCATTCACTCTCGTTCTTCACTTATATACTATGAATAAATGGTTGAACGAATTGAATATCGTAAATCTGAAATTAAATATGCCTCATATACTTATCCCATGGGAAATAATGAGTTCACACATAATAAGTATAGGCGGTAAAATTTATTGAAAGTTAGCAAACACCGCATTGGTCACTTGAACAATTCATGAAAGAATATTGAAGGAAGAAAGATACCACATATAAATATACTATCTTGGACATCTTCTATGATTGTGAGTTCCTTAATTATCTTCAAACTCGAGCAAATCAGTTAAAATTGGACAAGGAAGACAACTTAATGAGTTATGTTTGGGTATATTTGTATAGAAGTTATATTGTTATGGATCCTCCAACATGTGGTGCTTGCTTCTACCTCATACTAGCCAAAAGTTCCGCACCAAGTACAAATACTACTTGTGCATCAAAACACCCTTAAACCAGTTTTGCCATGAGAGGCCACTATACCAATCTTTGGATTGAGTAAGATCCTTCAAGTAAGTTGTCATCAGTGTAAAAAGCAATAAAAATTGCTCCTAAATATGTATGATCTTTTATTGTAAGGGAAAATAAGCATTGTACGAACTTGTGGTGGTAAAGAAATAAAAGCGACGGACTGCATAATAAATGTTGCTATCACAAAGGGCAATACATCGTGATGTTCCTTTGCATGAATGGTTTGCACATGCAAAAACATAAAGTGCATGACAACCTCTGCTTCCCTCTGCGAAGGGCATATCTTTTACTTTCTAGTACTTACCTTTATGCAAGAGTCATGGTGATCTTCACCACTTGCTATATTTTGCCGTTTTCTCTTGGCAAGCGTCATGTGTTGGGGAATGATCTAGACACATATATCCATACAAATATATTTGATCATGGATTATTATTATTGACAATTATCTATATGATAAATAAGCGGGAGGCAAAACATTAAGCCCTTATCTTTCTCTGTGTTCGGTGGATGCTATTTGTTCTAAAAATATGCTTTGAGTGCCAATCATCATGGAAGACTATATGACAGTTGAGTATGTAGCATTTGATAAATCAAAGCTCTTAGATAGACCCTTCCTAAAAATAAGATGAATTGCAATTGTTCGATGACTACGAATATGGTTAGTTAGTCTTCAAGAAACTTTCTAGTCCATACTTTAACATGTGAATAGCTTGTTACTCGATCATGAGAAGTTTTATGAGATGAGCTACTTTTTACGGTTTATATTGATGCTATAAAAAGTGATTGGAATTATCATTGATCAAACTTGTGCACTTGCTAGCATTCTCACTTCATAAATTATTTCTTTTATCATTTACCTACTCGAGGACGAGCAGGAATTAAGCTTGGGGGTGCTAATACGTCTCCAACTTATCTATAATTGATGAAGTATTCATGACATGTTTACAATAATTATATATTATTTTGGTATGATTTTATTATAACTAACCCGGACTGACGCTGTTTTCAGCATAACTACCATGGTGTCATTTTTTGTGCTGAAATAAAGGTTCTCAGAATGGGCTAAAAGTTTACGGAGAATATTTTTGGAAAATATAAAAAATAATGGAGCAAAAAGATACCGGAGAGGACCTCATGGCTTGTGGGCCCCTTGGGAGTCCCCCTGACTTGATTCCAATGCCAAGTATTCCTATAAATACCAAAATCCCCCAAAAGAAATCTAGATCGGGAGTTCCACCATCGTAAGCCTATGTAGCCACAAAAAACTAATTGGGAGCCCATTCCGGCACCCTGTCGGAGGGGAAACCATCACCAGAGGCCATCTTCATCATCCCGATGGTCTCCATGACGAGGAGGGAGTCGATCACCCTCGGGGCTGAGGGTATGTACCAGTAGCTATGTGTTTGATCTCTCTCTCTCTCTCTCTCTCTCTCTCTCTCTCTCTCGTGTTCTTGAGATGACATGATCTTGACGTACCGCGAGGTTTATTAATATAGATGAATCATATGGAGTTTTCCCCTCTCTATCTTCTGGTGATGAATTGAGTTTTCCCTTTGAAGTTTTCTTATCGGATTGAGTCTTTAAAGGATTTGAGAACACTTGATGTATGTCTTACGATACGATATCCTTGGTGACAATGGGATGTTCTATTGATCCACTTGACATATGTTTTGGTGATCAACTTGCGGGTTCCATGACCTTGGGAATCTATGCATAGGGGTTGCTACACGTTTTCGTCTTGACTCTCCCGTAGAAACTTTGGGGCACTCTTTGAAGTTCTTTGCGTATTATTGAACCCGATGAATCCGAAATTGTGTGATGCATATCGTATAATCAAGCCCATGGGTACTCATGGTGACATTGGAGTATCTAGGTGACATTAGGGTTTTGGTTGATGTGTATCAGTGTTATTTTAGTATGAACTCTAGGGCTGTTCGTGACACTTATCGGGATAGCTCATAAGATTGATCGAAAAAGATAACTTTGAGGTCGTTTTGTACCCTACAATAATTTCTTTGTTTGTTGTCTGCTATTTGTGACTTTGGAGTGAACTCTTTGTCGCATGTTAGGGATTTACATATAATTCAACTATGTTAGTATTGTTGAGACAACTTGCACTAGTGAAAGTATGAACCCTAGGCCTTGTTTTCAACCATTGCAATACCGTTTTTAATGACATTTGTTACTTGCTACCTTGATCTTTTTATATTTTCAGATTAAAAAAACCTATATCTACCGTCCATATTACACTTGTATCACCATCTGTTCGCCGAACTAGTGCACCTATAGAATTTACCATTGTATTGGGGGTGTTGGGGACACAAGAGACTCTTTGTTATTTGGTTGCAGGGTTGTTTGAGAGAGACCATCTTCATCCTATGCCTCCCACGGATTGCTAAACATTAGGTCATATACTTGAGGGAAATTTGCTAATGTCCTACAAAACTCTGTGCTTGGAGGGCCAACACGAGTCTACAAGAAGACGGTTGCGTAGTAGACATCAAGCTCTTTTCTAGCGCCGTTGCCGGGGAGGTGAGTGCTTGAAGATACATCTTTGGATCTTGCAATTGAATATTTTAGTTTATTTTTTTCACTAGTTTGGTTTTATAAACAAAAACTAAAAAAATGGAGTGTAGGTTGCATCATTTGTTTCGTCTTTATAATGTCTTTCATGAAAATAAGGATTTAGAAAATTGTGCTCAATTGGTAGAGGAAGAAACTACGAAAACACTTAATGATAATTCCTTGAATGATGAGCATGGTTGCAATGTTGCTAGTATGAATTGTCTGAATATTCATGATGCTAATGATATGCAAAGCCACAAGCTTGGGGATGCTATGTTTGACGAAGAAGATATTTTTAGTCCCCCAAGTTTTGATGAGAAAAATTATTATGATGAGAAGATGCCTCCTATTGATGATGATTATGATGATGACATGTATGATATAAAGGGTGATAGTAACCATGAAACTTGTCATCAAGATTTGAATATTGAATGTGGTTATGTCAATCAAGTATCTTATGATTGTTATTTTGATGAGCTTGCTCCCACTACAATGGATGAGAAGAAAAATGCTTATGTAGAGAGTAATAAATTTTAGATGCTTTTAGATCATGAAAGAGATGATGTTTGTGATATTTATATTGTTGAATTCCTTCCTGATGCTACTAAAAATTATTATGAAGGAGGAACATATGCTTGTAGGAATTGCAATAATATCAAGTTTCCTCCTTATGTGTTCAAAGTTTTGAAGTTGTGCTTGTTTTGCCTTGCTCCCATAAATTGTTTGCTCACAAAATCCCTATGCATAGGAAGTGGGTTAGAATTAAATGTGCTTGTCATGTGATTCATGATGCCCTCTTGCATGTTTCAATTATTATTCCTATACGAGCATCATTGAAATCATCATGCCTAGCTAAAAGGCATTAAAGAAAAGCGCTTGTCGGGAGACAACCCAACATTTTTACCTTCTGTTTTTGTGTGTTCTCATGATTAAGATACCTTCGTAATAATTTTTGTGTCTTTTATTTCAATAATGTGCCAAGTAAAGCCTTTGGGACAGCGTGGATACTTGCTTGTTTGATTCTGTGAAAAAACAGAAAGTTTAGCCTCCAGTAAAGAATTTCTATGATTTTACTGGAGCGTCAAAAATTCTGAAACTTTTATAAAAAATTTCTGTACAAATTATTCAGGCTGTACTAATTTTTCAGAAGTTTTAGAGACATGGAAGTATGGCTATACTACAGATCTTCACAAACTATTCTGTTTTTGACATATTCTGTTTTGCATGCATAGTTTGCTTGTTTTAGTGTTCCCATAACTTATATTCAGTGATATATATTATCTGAATGGTATAATATAGTACTTATTATGTGATAACAATTATGAATCTTGTATTTACAGTACATAAGTGAATGATCTTTATTTATTATACTAACCGTTCTCACAAAGTTTCGTTAAGTTTTGTATGAGACACCGATATGAGGTGAATAAGAAGTGGCAAAAACCTAATATTGGGTATGCCCAAGGTACCCTCAAGGTAATATCCAAGTAAGACTCAAGTGCCTAAGCTTGGGGATGCCCCGGAAGGCATCCCCTCTTTCGTCTTCAACACTATCGGTATATCTTACTTGAAGCTATATTTTTATTCGTCACATAATATGTGTTTTGCTGGGAGCATCATTTTATTTTGTTGATATCTGTTACGTGTTATTTATAATCTTGTTTTTCAATAAAAAGTTCCAAGAATTGCCTTTAGGATG
The DNA here is from genome assembly GCA_022496015.1 of Hordeum marinum. Classification (NCBI taxonomy): domain Eukaryota; kingdom Viridiplantae; phylum Streptophyta; class Magnoliopsida; order Poales; family Poaceae; genus Hordeum; species Hordeum marinum. Next base: position 253,200,506 of record CM039673.1, read on the forward strand.
CTTGAATTGCATGTTTGATATGTGCTGTGTGAAAACAGAAACTTTTGCTGTAGTATTTGAATTTTGATATTTTAATGGAACGTGCAAAGTTTATGAAATTTTTACAACGTATTGTCATATACGTTTTTTAGTATTTCCTAAGTTTTCATATTTTTTTGAGTTATAAGTACACTGGTTTATTAGATTGCTACAAACTATTCTATTTGGACAGATTGCTGTCATAGTTTTTTTTATCTACTTATCCTATAGTTTCCATAGCCTATATTGGTAGATATAAATTTTGGAAATGATAGTATACAGTACCTAATGTTTGAAAATTATTTTTCAACTTGTATTGGCAGTACATAAAGAGTTGATTTATTATTATGTGTACTAACCTATCTCATGAGTTCATTTCGAGTTTTCTATGGATGAAGTTTTTGAGAATAGGTGAAACCATGATATGAGAGGATTGAACAAGATACAAAAGCTCAAGCTTGGGCATGACCAAGGCACCCCAAGTAAATATTTCAAGAAGTCTCAAGTATCTAAGCTTGGGGATGCTACGCATCCCACCTCTCTTCGTCAACAATTATTGGTTAGCCTATGTTGAGCCTAAATTTTTATTCGTTCACATCATGCGTGCTATTCTTGGAGTGCTATTTTTATTTTGCTCGCTGTTTAATAAAATACTTAAGATCTGAAATTCTTAGATGAGAGAATCTTCACATCGCTATTTAACTAATTTACTATGCATTGATCGTCACTTATATCTTTTTGGAGTAGTTTGTCATTCACTCTCGTGCTTCACTTATAACCTATGAGTAAATGGTTGAATAAATTGAATATCATAAATGTGAAATTAAATATGCTTCATATATTTATCCCATGGCGAGTGATGACTTCACATATAATAAGTATATGCGGTAAAATGTATTGGAAGTTAGCAAGTACCGCATTGGTCACTTGAACTATTCATGAAAGTATATTAAAGGAAGAGAGATTCCACATATAAATATACTATCTAGAACATCTTCTATCATTGTGAGTCATTAATTATTTTCAAACTCGAGAAAATATGTTAAAATTAGACATGGAAGACAACTTAATGAGTTATGTTTGGGTATATTTGTATAGAAGTTATATTGTTATGGATCCTCTAACATGTGGTGCTTGCTTCCAGCTCATACTAGCCAAAACTTCCACACCAAGTAGAAATACTACTTGTGCATCAAAAAACTCTTAATCCAGTTTTGCCATGAGAGTCTACTATACCTATATATGGATTGAGTACGACCCTTCAAGTAAATTGTCAGCGGTGTAAAAAGCAATAAAAATTGCTTCTAAATATGCATGATCTTTTATTGTAAGGGAAAATAAGCATCGCACGTACTTGTGATGGTAAAGAAATCAAAGTGACGGACTGCATAATAAAGGTTGCTATCACAAAGGGTAATACAACATGACGTTCCTTTGCATTAAGGGTTTGTACATCCAAAAACAAAAAGCGCATGACAACCTCTACGTCCCTCTGCGAAGGGCCTATCTTTTACTTTCTAGTACTTACCTTTATGCAAGAGTTACGGTTATCTTCACCACTACCTATATTTCACCTTTTTCTCTTGGCAAGCATCATGTGTTGGGGAATGATCTAGACACATATATCCATAGAAATATATTTGATCATGGATTATTATTGTTGACAATTATCTATATGATAAATAAGTTGGGAGGCAAATCATTAAACCCCTATCTTTGTTTGTGTTCGGTGGATGCTATTTGTTCTAAAAATATGCTTTGACTGTTAATAATCATGGAAGACTATATATGAGTTGAGTATGTAGAATTTGCTAAATCAAAGCTCTTACATGGACCCTTCCTGAAAATAAGATGAATTACAATTGTTCGATGACTAGGAATATATATGGTTTGTTAGTTTTGAAGAAACTTTCTAGTCTATACTTTAACATATTAATAGCTTGTTACTCAATCATGAGAAGTTTTATGTGATGAGCTACTGTTTACGGTTTATATTGATGCTATAAAAAGTGATTGCAATTATCATTGATCAAACTTGTGCACTTGCTAGCATTCACACTTCATATTTTTTTATCATTTACCTACTCGAGGACGAGCAAGAATTAAGATTGGGGGTGCTGATACGTCTCCAACATATCTGTAATTTATGAAGTATTCATGCTATGTTTACAATAATTCTATATTATTTTGGTATGATTTTATTAGAACTAACCCGAACTGACGTTGTTTTCAGGAGAACTACCATGGTGTCGTTTTTTGTGCAGAAATAAAAGTTCTCAGAATGGGCTGAAAATTTACGGAGAATACTTTTGGAAAATATAAAAATATCGGAGCAAAAAGATACCGAAGACGAGCCCCATGGCTTGTGGGCCCCTAGGGAGTCCCCCTGACTGTACCAAACCCCCCCAAAGAATCCTTGATCAGGAGTTCCGCCGCCGCAAGCCTCTGTAGCCACGAAAAAGAAATCGGGAGCCCGTTCCGGCACCCTGCCAGAGGGAGAAACCATCACCGGAGGCCATCTTCATCATCCCGGCGGTCTCCATGACGAGGAGGGAGTAGTTCACCCTCGGCCTAAGGGTATGTACTGGTAGCTATATGTTTGATCTCTCTCTCTCTCTCGTGTTCTTGAGATGACACGATCTTGACGTACCGCGAGCTTTATTAATATAGATGAATCATATGGAGTTTTCCCATCTCTATCTTCTTGTGATGAATTGAGTTTTCCCTTTGAAGTTTTCTTATCGGATTGAGTCTTTAAAGGATTTGAGAACACTTGATGTATGTCTTATGATGGGATATCCTTGGTGACAATGGGATGTTCTATTGATCCACTTTATGTATGTTTTGGTGATCAACTTGCGGGTTCCGTGAACTTGGGAATCTATGCATAGGGGTTGGCACACATTTACGTCTTGACTCTCCGGTAGAAACTTTGGGGCACTCTTTGAAGTTCTTTGTGTTTGATTGAACCTGATGAATCCGAAATTGTGTGATGCATATCGTATAATCAAGCCCATGGGTACTCATGGTAACATTGGAGTGTCTAGGTGACATTAGGGTTTTGGTTGATGTGTATCTTAAGGTGTTATTTTAGTACGAACTCTAGGGCTGTTCGTGACACTTATAGGGATAGCTCATAAGATTGATCGAAAAAGATAACTTTGAGGTGGTTTCGTACCCTACAATAATTTCTTCGTTTGTTCTCCGCTATTTGTGACTTTGGAGTGAACTCTTTGTCGTACCCTAGGCCTTGTTTTCAGGCATTGCAATACCATTTTTACTCACTTTTGTTACTTACTACCTTGTTGTTTTTATATTTTCAGATTACATAAACCTATATCTACCATCCGTATTACACTTGTATCACCATCTCTTCACCTAACTAGTGCAACTATACAATTTACCATTGTATTGGGTGTGTTGGGGACACAAGAGACTCTTTGTTATTTGGTTGCAGGGTTGTTTGAAAGAAACCATCTTCATCCTATGCCTCCCACAGATTGATAAACCTTAGGTCATCTACTTGAGGGAAATTTGCTACTGTCCTACAAAACTCTGTGCTTGGAGGCCAAACACGAGTCTACAAGAAGGTTGGGTAGTAGACATCAAGCTATTTTGTGGCGCCATTGCCGTGGAGGCGAGTGCTTGAAGGTATATCTTTCACTAGTTTGGTTTTATAAAATAAAACTAAAAAAATAGAGTTTAGGTTGTATCATTTGTTTCGTCTTTATAATGTCTTTCGTGAAAATAAGGATTTAGAAAATTGTGCTCAATTGGTAGAGGAAGAAAATATGAAAATACTTAATGAGAATTCCTTGAATGATGAGCATGATTGCAATGTGGCTAGTATGAATTCTCTGAATATTCATGATGCTAATGATATGCAAAGCCACAAGCTTGGGGATGCTATGTTTGATGAAGAAAATATTTTTAGTTCCCCAAGTTTTTATGCCCGAGTTCTCTTCCCTTATCACAATGGCAGGAAGGAATCCCACAACGACCAATTTTGAAGGGGGACAGGAGTACATTCGCCCCTGGCCAAAGAATGTCTTCGCCTGCAAAGTGGCTGTTGATGATGCAGGGGTGGGCTCGGCGATGACATCCATCCTGTGGGGCTCGTGGTCGTGGTCTTGTTGCACCAGAATGGAAACCTTTGGGCAGCGCTTTGGGAACCCACGTATGTCCTTGCTCCCTTTGCACTGAAGGGGAAACAGTGCCGCCTGGCGCGCTGGCACCCTCCTGTCCTTCCTTGCATCACCTTTGATTCACAAGGCCGGGCTCTCCATGAAGATCTCCGCCACTTAGGAGGGGGCTTGAGGAGGCCCACCCTTCGGCCTTGGTGCCGTTCTTCCTCGCGAGCCCAGGGTCCTCGCAAGGGCCTTGTCTTGAGTAGAGCCACGCCAGGCCACGCCTGACTGACGGAGTAGGCCATGTCCTGGGCCACAGGCAGGCAAAGCTGGGTACCCTGTTCCCAGAACGCCGACAGTAGCCCCCGGGTTGGCTTTCGGGCGAACTTGGTGAAGGTGGCTTGCAGCGCCACGGGCCCCAATTGCCTGCGGGACAGGCTTTACACGCGTCGAATTCTAAGGGGCCAAGGCCCCCCTCTTTTCCATGCCAGCTCAGCTGCCTTCAAGTCCGTTGAATTTCTTGATGCACACCTCCAAGTCCCCTTTACTCTTTGTCAATCTCGCCGTCTGTCTGCTCTTCTTCAGCAGTTCTCGCCCTTTCCGTCAATTCCTTGCGTGCGCTACCCCGCCCCTCTCCATGGTTTCCAAGAAGGGGATGGCGAGGACCCGAAGCAGCCGACCAACGCACTGGCACCCATGCCCGCGTTGAGCCGGTCCTCTGTGGTGAACCTGGAGGGGTTGGAGAAGGTTCAGCTGGTGGTCGCTGCCGGCTCTAACGAATGGGGGGCGATTGAAATCTAGCCGGGCTCATGATCCTGGGGCGAGCTTGCGGCCTCTGCTGTTCCTCTCCACATCCATGCCCTTCTCTCAGGCCTGCCGCCGCCATTCTCAGACTTCCTATCCGCCGTGCTATCGCATTACCGGATCCACGTGCTCCACCTCGATCTCGGCTCCCTTGTCCTCCTCTTGGCCTTCATGTTCGTATGAGAATCTTTTGTAGGTGTCCTTACCTCTATGGCCCTGTTGTGCCACTTCTTCTCCCTCAAGTTGACCAGGGGGAATCAGTGCTCTGGGTGTGTGTGTGTCTCTGAGGGCAGCTGATGTAGCGGCCGGAGAGGCTCTTGATGCCGGACTCTCCCTAGAGGCTGAAGGGTTCCGGCGGCAGTGGGTGTAATGCAGCTAAGGTCGGCCCCCTGTTTCAACCCTTTTTGTCCCCTGGGCAGGTGATATGTCTCCAACGTATCTATAATTTTTTATTGTTCCATGCTATTATATTATCTGTTTTGGATGTTTTATATGCATTAATATGCTATTTTATATTATTTTTGGGACTAACCTATTAATCTAGAGCCTAGTGCCAGTTTTTGTTTTTTCCTTGTTTTTGAGTGTCGCAAATAAGGAATATTAAACGGATTCCAAACGGAATAAAACATCTGAAAAGATTTTTTCTGGAAAATATGGAAGCCACGAGACTTGAGAACCAAGGCAGAGGAGCTGTCACGGGGCCACAAGCCCGCTTGTCGTGGCCAGGGGGTACCCCATGCCGGGTAGGCTTGTGGCCCCTTGGCACCTCCCCTAACCCTAATCTTCGGCCTATAAATACCCAAATATTCCATCATTATTAGAACAAGACACGAAAACACTTTTCCGCCGCCAGAAGCCTCCATTCCCGAGAGATCCAATCTTGGAGCCTTTTTCCGGCAATCTGCTGGAGGGGGATTCGATCATGGAGGGCATCTACATCAACTCCATTGCCCCTCTGATGATGTGTGAGTAGTTCACCACAGACCTACGGGTCCATAGCTAGTAGCTAGATGGCCTTTTCTCTCTCTTTGCTTCTCAATACCATGTTCTTCATGATCTTCATGGAAATCTATCCGATGTAATACTCTTTTGTGGTGTGTTTGTCGAGATCCAATGAATTGTGGGTTTATGTTCAGATTATCCATGAATATTATTTGAGTCTTTCTTGAATGCTTATATGCATGATTTCATATCTTTGCAAGTCTCTTCGAATTATTGGTTTGGTTTGGCCAACTAGATTGGTAATTCTTGCAATAGGAGAAGTGCTTAGTTTTGGGTTCAATCTTGCGGTGTCCTCACCCAGTGACATAGTAGGGGTAGCAAGGCACATATTGTATTGTTGCCATCAAGGGTAAAAAGATGGGGTTTTCATCATATTGATTGAGTTTATCCCTCTACATCATGTCATCTTACCTAATGCATTACTCTGTTCTTCATGAACTTAATACTCTAGATGCAGGCAGGAGTTGGTCGATGTGTGGAGTAATAGTAGTAGATGCAGAATCGTTTCGGTCTACCTGACATGGACGTGATGCCTATATGCATAATCATTGCCTTGGATATCTTCATAATTATTCGCTTTTCTATCAATTGCTCGACAGTAATTTGTTCACCCACCGCAATACTTGCCATCATGAGAGAAGCCATCTAGTGAAACCTATGGCCCACGGGTCTATTTTCCATATTATATTTTCAGATCTAAAACCAAAAACACCAAAAATACTTGTTGCATTGTTTTTTTAATTTTAGTTTTACTTTCCGTTCAAGCATCCTATTATATCTATCTCTACTAGATCTCATCCTTGCAAATAAGTATGAAGGGATTGATAACCCCTTTATAGCGTTGGGTGCAAGAGTTTGATTCCTTGTGCAGGTATATCTATTGGTGGCTCGCTTGTATCTCCTACTGGATTGATACCTTGGTTCTCAAAAATTGAGGGAAATACTTATCTACTTTGCTGCATCAAACCATTCCTCTTCATGGGAAACCAACGCATGCTCGAGAAGTAGTAGCAGGCAAGTCTGGGTACCCCCATTCCTAGGACACCGACAGTAGCCACCGGGCCCAAGGCGCGCTCAAGTCGGCTTTGGGGCAAAGCCGAAGAAGATGCCCCAAAGCGCCTGAGCCCCCATCACTTGTGGGCCGAGCTGGTGTGCGGTGTGTGGTTGGACGCGGACGTCTCTGCTCTCGTGTCTCCTCCACAACTGCCCCGACCGACAGAAGCCTCACATTCGGTGTAGAGCCATTATTGCCTTCCCTCCCACTTGATGCGGAGCATACCCATGAAGATGGCACCATCAAGCCAACCAACAAGTGGCCCTATGACAAGAGCACGCGCACGCGACATTGAAGCTAAGGTGAACTCACTCCTCTTAGAGCAAGAATTTGATGGCAAAGGAACTTGGAGCTACCTCACAATGAGACCCCGTGTATCCTTAGGTACGCGGGAGACGTCCTCAGAGGACAGGAGAATCATATCCAAGACCAAGGCCGAGGAGGAGAAGGATCTAACACAAAGAGCAGGCTCCTGGGTAGCCCGGAAATTCTGGCTAGCCCAGAACTTCTGGCCACCGGAGCTTCCGACCCTCCATCAGCCTGCCACCGAAACCTGCGTCAACTCTTGGGAAACACAGGAGCCCGCCCGGAACCTCCCCGGAGCTTCCGGCTCCCAAACCTTCTCGCCGGCCCAGAACTTCCGGCCCTCCATCATCCTACCACCGAAGCCCGTGCCATCACCCGGGAAAGCCCGGATCTTGCCCGGAACTTTCGGCCTAGCCCGGAACTTCCAGCCTACACCGAGCGCTGCCACTTGGGTCGAGGCCCATGTAACTTACCCATTCGCTCCCCAGACTATATATACTGCAGCCCCTCCTCCTTTTTATGGTTAGCTAAGATTGCACTAGAGCTTAGATCCATTACTTGCCCTCTCTTGAGGAGTTGACCTCCTTGTGGATAAGATCCAAGTGATGCCAAGGCCCCTCTAGAGGGAAGATCCCTCGTGGATTCAAGGCCCCCCCTCCGGAGTGGGAGATTGCGTACCGCTACTTGTATCGTTGTTTGAATTGTGGATCTCGTTTCTTGTGTGTTTTCGTGAATCTAGTGGATGTGTAATGGTGTTTCCCCTTAGTGTTTTCCTCTCATTCTTCCCCATGTTCTTCATGTTCTTCGTGAATCCCCCTCCGAATAGTGAAAGATCGACACACACGGGCTTGCCCCGTATCATATTGGTATCATGAGCCACGTTGATCACGAATTTGGAGTCTCCCTCACCGTTTTCTAGCATAATTTTGCTTTGATTTGACCTAATTTCGAAAATCCCTACAAAAATAGCCTCACCCAAAATTTCTTGAATTTCTTGGATTTGATGAGATTTTGTTGATTTGGGTCCGTGGATCTCGTTGTGGACATGTGGATCTAGCTTTTCATCCTGCCAAGTCCAAGATCTGGAAATTAGGGTTCGTCCTAGTTTTCCTGACCCCTAGAACTTCTGGCTTTACCCGGACCCTCCGGCCACCCCGGAACCTCCGGCCTACCCGGACCTATCGGCCTTTGCCGACAGTTTCCCACCATTTCTTCCACCTTTTTGCCAGCTTTTCCTCCACAACACATTTGCATTTGAGATTTTGAGTCGCAAGCCATGCCACTTCCTAAGGTGTTTCGGCTAATTAGGAGTGGTTCTTCATCGACATCGCCGCTCATCATTGCCTCGAAACTTCGCCAACCAACTCTTCGTTGACACTCCACCGTAAGCAAGGACGGTAACCGCGATGGCACTTTTGTTTATACCCTTGCCATTGCATTGTTACCCCTAGCCTATTTGCGTTACTTGCCTATCGAGACTAGCCATTGAGTATTGCCGGGCCACGCTACTTGTGCACATTAGTGATACATACTCCGCATAGGTACAATTGCATGCATATACATCTTAGTATCATCTCTTGTGTTACAAAGTCCCCGCATACATAATTGCTATCTTGGTGTGCACGTACAACATAGTGACAATCCAAATATCATTGCCAAAGGAAAGAAAAGTAAAGCTTTTAAGCAAGGTCAAAAGAACAATAGCATCACAACATTTGCATATCATACTTCATCACTTTGGATCACTTGAGTGAGTGAGTCATTCTGCATACATAGCAAGTCAGAAATAGGAAGTCGACGCATTTTTGTCTCTTATAGGTTGTGCACAAGTTCGTATCACGCTCATTTGAGCAATCGTGCTACCGTCTCTCGAGAGTTGTGCAACACGAGTGTTCTCCATGGATCCCACATTTTGAGCTCACTTTTGGTTGCATAACCCCACTTTCTATTTCGTGTGTGTGTTTTCGAGTTCACCCATTGCTATTGATCCATATTGTCTTACTTGCTTCCTTTCGGAGCTCTCTCAACCTTATTGCATCATATTTTCGAATTACTTGAAATTTTGTGCCACAATCATAGGATAGCTACTCCATAAGCATTACCTATGTAGGTGTGAGAAGGGCAAACTCGGTACCACTTCTACTATTTCCACTATTTCACATTGAGTGATTGATCGTCATCTCAAGCTTTGGAACAATATTTGGTATTGTGTTTTCCCATTCTTCCACTTATATCTACTTGAGTATCATGGATAGGAACACTATGTCAAACCCGACATTCGAGAAGCATGACGACGACGCGAACACGTATATTACCAAACTACAATTCTTCGCTGCACATAAGGGAATGCGCCAAGCACACGACGTCCTCATGGACCTCATCGAGCACCTCACCACCAACATATGTGAATCCGAGGAGTGGACGAGGGACTTCATGGCAATGCAAATGGACGAGCTCCGTGCTTTGGTGGTGAATCACGCATCATCTACGTCTACATCAACTCACTGGCGCACCACAAGTCGACACTCCTCCGACTCCTCCTCCAGCGGAATCCCTCCTCTCGAGCTCTACCACACCAACGTGACGCGTGTCGCCTTTCTCAGGGTTCAAGCAACCCTTTCCACGATGAGCCCCAAGGTCATCATCGCGAGCGCCATCACCGTCGCCAACAAGAGCAAGAAGACTACGAGCAAGATCGCCTACATCACCGCCGTGAAGAAGACCGGCACCGTGAAGACTAGGCACGTGAGGCACAACGGGCGCTCCGTGACACAACCTATGCTGTGCAAGAACACAACCATTTAGCTCATGAGGAACAAGAAGCACTACGTCGAGAACACCAAGAAGAAGAAGCACGTCAAGAGGAGAACTATAAACGCCAACAATGGGTGCATCCACGACGTCAACAACACCCAAGGCAAGAGGAGCAACACGTTGATGATCTAGCCCCAAGGCAAGAGCAAGACTAACATGACTACAATGCCCCTCCTCGACAAGATGCGCAACCTCAAGAAAATCCCGTTGACCACGTGGATGATCATGTGCCAAGGCAAGGCCAACGTCAGCAAGACAACTATCCTCCCCCACGCCAAGGAAATCGCAATCACAAAAACAATGAGGAAAATTGCTTTGGAAAGGTCAAGTTCACCATGCCTAAGTTCTCTGGAAGCAACAATCCCGAAGACTACCTCTCTTGGGCCCTCAAGATTGACAAAATATTCCGGTTGCACAACTATGAAGAAGACAAGAAGATTGCCATGGCCTCCCTCGAGTTCCAAGATTACATGCTCATTTGGTGGGAACAAGTGATTGAGCGACGACGAGAAAGAGGTGAACCTCCAATCACAACTTGGGAACAAACGAAAGAACTGATGACAGCCCAATTCGTCCCAACTCACTACAATCGCAACATTTTAAAGAAACTCCAACTACTCAAGCAAGGCACCATGTTCGTGGAAGAGTACTACCAAGAGAGGGAGATGGCTATGATACGAGCAAACGTGAAGGAGGACGATGAGCAAACTATGGCACGATTATTGAACGGTCTCAATTACCAAGTCAAGAAAATTGCGGATTTCCAACCCTACTCCAACTTGCTCGAGCTAGTACATCAAGCAACCAAGGCGGAACGACAAGTTCAAGAAGATAACAAGTACTCCAAGACCTCCTACAAGACCTATGGTGCAACTACACAAGCTACTACAACTACAACTCCTTCTACAAGAACCTCCATGAGAAAAGATGATAAGTCAAGCTTCAAAGACAAGTTGTCTTCATCATCACACAACGCCTCTACAAGCAAAGCAAGAGCGTCATCCTCTACACCAACACTGGATGACATTAAAACAAGCTCCATCAAGTGTTTCACGTGCCAAGGCCGCGGCCACAAGATGCACAAATGTCCCACTAGGCGAACCATGATACTCCAAGATGATGGCTCCTATGACTCCATGAGTGAAGATGAGATGGAAGCTTTGGACCGTGTGGCCATGCACCGGAAAACCAATGAGGATGAAGACTCACAAGTATTTTGTGACAATGATCTGAGCCCTGCTCTCGTTTTCTCAAAGGTTTTGACTCTTCAACAACAACAAGACGAGGACCAACATTGCCACATCTTCCACACCAAGGCCGGTATCCAAGGGAGATCTGTCAAGGTCATCATCGACGGAGGAAGTTGCCATAATTTGGCAAGTGAAGAACTTTGCTCCAATTTGCACTTGACCAAGAAAAAGCATCCTCGCCCCTACAAGGTCCAATGGCTAAGCGACTGTGGCACTATACAAGTTGACCACACCGTGCAATTTTCCTTCAAGATCGGCGCTTACGAAGACACCTGGGAGTGTGATGTGGTGCCAATGTCCGTTTGCCACCTTCTCCTTGGGATACCATGGCAATTCGACCGTGGCGCCATACACAACGAGCTCACCAATCAATATAGATTCAAGATGAAGGACACCGTATATGTGCTTCGACCTATGTCTCCTAGTCAAGTGATCGCCGACAAGCAAGCTTAGTCCCATCAGGGAGATCAAAATGAGAGATTGATCCACCTCAAAGCGAGTGAGCACCACAAGCCAAACTTGAGTGACTCCACGATGAGGGACTTGAGTGACCTTGTTATATTTTCCACCAAAAGAGATGTGAGGGATGTGGGTGAGTGCCCATCGACCGTCCTTCACTACGTGATAGTGTGCAAGGATGATGTTACCCGACCCAAACCTTCGCAACATCTTCCTCTTGTGTTACATCAATTGTTGCAGGAATTTCAAGATGTGTTCCCCGATGAGCTACCTCCGGGACTACCTCCAAAGCAAGGGATCGAACACCGCATCGACCTCATCCCCGGCGCACCGCTTCCCAACAAGGCTCCCTACCACGTCAACCCGACGAAACAAGGGAGATACAAAGGCAAGTCCAAAAACTCCTAGATAAAGGGCATGCTCGTGAGAGTTTGAGTCCTTGTGCGGTCCCCGTGATTCTAGTGCCTAAACATGATGGTAGTATGCGTATGTGTTCCGACTGCCGTCCCATAAATGCTATCACCATTCGCTACTGTCACCCTATACCACGCTTAGATGACATTCTAGATGAACTCAGCGGTTCCACTATATTTTCCAACATAGACTTGAAAAGTGGTTACTACCAAATTAGCATACAATATGACGACGAGTGGAAAACCGGTTTCAAAACCAAATTTGTTCTCTATGAATGGCTAGTTATGCCCGTGGGCTTATCTGAAGCACTGGGTACGTTTATGCGCATGATGCATCATGTGTTGCACCCCTACATTGGATATTGTGTCGTGGTCTACTTTGGTGACATCCTTGTTTTTAGCAAATCTCTAGAACAACACGCCACACATGTTAGAGATGTTTTATAAAATCTCCGCAAAGAAAAACTTTATGCTAAAATGGAAAAATGCACTTTTGGTGTGGACAAAGTTGTTTTCCTAGGATTTGTGGTTTCCTGAAATGGTATCCATGTTCATGAGTCAAAGATTGAGGAAATTATAAATTGGCCTACACCCACCAATTTGTAACAAGTGCATAGCTTCTTAGGTCTAGCGGGTTTTTATCGTCGCTTCGTGAAAGACTTTAGCACTATTGCTACTCCCCTACACGCTTTGAGCAAGAAAAATGCACCATTTGTTTGGGGACCTTCCCAAGACACCACTTTCCATGAACTTCAGAATTTGCTTACTCATGCACCTTTGCTTGCCTTGCCCAATTTTGACAAAACTTTTGAAGTGCATTGTGACGCTAGTGGTAATGGCATAGGAGGTGTGCTTATGAAAGAAAAGCACCCTATTGCATACTTTAGTGAGAAAATTTCCGGCGCTCAACTCAATTATCCTATCTATGACAAGGAATTGTATGCTTTGGTGAGAGTCTTACAATCTTGGGAACATTATTTGCGTCCGCATGAATTTGTCATGCATACCAATCATGAAACTCTAAAGTACCTCAAGGGTCAAACTAAGTTGAACAAACGTCATGCTAAATGGAGTGAATTTATTAAGTCATTTCCTTATGTTATAAAATACATTAAGGGTAAAGAAATGTAGCGACCCCACCTGAAAGGTCGAATCTCCGGTGTTTCTGTACCATCCCAAGATCATGCTGGTACACACACGGTACATCAATGTATATATCAAAGGGAAATCACACAACATTAATTAATCAAAATCTCATATCGAGTCCTTTATTACAATAAGGATTACAATAAAGTGGCGGAAGGCCAACTCATGAGATAAACTAAACCAAAAATCTTGCGGAAGCTCCATAGGTAGTTGAGTCCATCTGACTCCAAGGGCATCTCACCGAGCGTAGAGCGTATCCTCACTCCTGGTCAGAAAAGTACTCTGCAACACGATACGTTGCAGCCATATAGGTCAGCATATTGAATATGCTGGCAAAGTCACAAGAGAGGGGGGTAAAGTAATCATCTAGTCTATATGCATATATGGCAGGTGGGGGTAGTAAGTTTTTGCATAAAGTCAAATTTTTTTCCTACAACAAGAGAGGGCAAAAGCATAATTACTACAATGTTGGTTGATTAATGAGATGGTTCCACCAACCAATTCTCATACCCAAGTTGACATTTAAAAATACCCACATCAATGTAATTAATTGTGTTGAGAGTGCCAGATAGTTTCAGTTCCTTTGGCTCAAACTGTCCATGACCGTGGACACGGCTAATCGATTAGGTTTGGGTACTCTGCAGAGTTTTGCACACGTTCCCCACAAGATTTGATCGCCTCCATTTGATTTCTCGCACTTCATGGTGTTTGAGAAACGGGTGACCAAAACATGGTCTTCTAAAGTGTTTCCCCGAGACTCTGTCGGTGCCCATCCTTTGCTACCGTTCTTCTACATCTCGTAGCACCGCCTGTCCAGGGTCACCACGATATCCAACCAAGCCAGAGCCCATAATGGCTTGTGGCTGTGCAGGTAAGCCTTGGGTCTTGAAGCATCCATCCATCTCTTTGTGCTTGGGTGGACCTTTCCGCATGAATACTAGCACTTCTCCAACATCATCTAGGCTAACCACTGGTTTCTCCAGGGCGCCGTTGAACCATCATCCACCCAGAGGTAAGTTGAAAACTCAGAGTCTTGAAGACTTGATCATCATGTAGGTCTTGAAATTATTAACTCACAACAATCATGAATCACACAACCAACCCCGTCTACTAATAGCATAGCAAAATGTAAAACAACGTTTCCCGGGGCCAATGTGTCAAAGGGTTGAGGGGTACCTACCACATGATACTACAACAAGTAACCAAGTTTCCAATTTACCTACTTTGCATGCAATTGGGGAGATGGAAGAACTAATGCAATAAAACATAGGTATACATGGTCAAAGTGACTTTCCTTGCTGACGATCCCCGTAATCAAGTGACTCTAGATAACAAGCGTCGCACTCCGAATGATCTAACGAATCAGACAAGAGCACACCATAAGCATAAACACAAAAAATCCATTCAACAGCAAGGTAAACAAATGCTTCAACAAACAAAATCACAATCAAAAGAAGAAATCACTTAAAGTATAAGACTATAAAAATATTGGGGTCAAAATCCCTACTAAGACATACAAGTCAAAAAATAATTGGTTTTGAACAACTAGACATTTTAGATAACAGAAAAGTAAATATAAAATTTTATTGGAAAACAGAAAGTAATTCATTATAAAAGTATTGTGCTAAAAGAAGTACTACAAAACTTCTTCTAAACAATATACATGGTGGAAACAAGATGAACCTATTCAAACTAGAGCACAAAACAATTTGAAAAACATATTTTATTAACAGAAAAAACACACCTAAAGTTGAATCAACAGAACCTAATGAAATCTAAAAGCAAAAGTTAAACTAATTCAGGTTTAAATTAATTAAAAGTCAAGTTAACTAAAATCTATTAAGAACTAAACAGATTCTGTTTTTGTTAAAAACAGTAAGCAAATTCATTCTAAAAATTCTCAAATTATGTAGAAGGATAGGTTTAACTAATACCAAACAGTGGCAAAAAGAATCACTCAAAAATATATTTTTAAACTCTAGTTATACAGATTTTAGTAATTTAAACAAATTTGATTAGATTCAAAATTTAAAGTTCAAATTTTAAATCTAAGCATACATACATAAACTACATCAAATTTTTGAACTAATGAAAAAAGAATCAACTAAAAACACCAAATATTTTAAAAGATATGATAATAACAAAATCAGAATTCATTCTGTTTTCTAAAACAGAAACAGAAAAAGAGAAACTAATATCAATCGGTTAGGGGCTACGTGTCAGGTTGTGATTGACCGCGAGGGCGTGCGCGTGAGAGCTAATGAGCGGACGACCGAAGCGTAGAGGAAAACGTTTCGCTGATTAAATCTTATAATCGGGAGCGTTGGATCTACATCTAACGGTCTAGGGGGGGTCTGGTGGCTTACAGAGGGGAGGACGAGGTTCCGGCGAGGTCGACGGCGGCCGAAGGTCGAAGATGGTCAGAGGCGACGATGCGGTGGTCAGGGGCGACGTCCGGAGTGCTCAGGCAACGACGGCGAAGCTCCGGTGTCGATTGGCGACGTCGAACGGGGCTGGGGACGACGGAGGCGACGACCTTGAGCTCGAGAGGGTTCGGTTGGAGTCCGAACTCCGGCGAGGTCGTGCGGTGGCGTTCTGGTGAGGTAGAGTGGGGGCTCGGGGTGGAATGGAGCGCGGCGAGGGCTGGGGCTTTTATAGTCCAGGTGCGGGGTCGGGGGAGGGAGAGAGGAGGGAGATCCGGAGAGAGGGATCTCAGGCGACGACGGCGCACGCGAGGAAGGAGACGGGCACGCGGATGATGCCGTCGGTCAGTGGGTCCTGCTTGCCAGTGAGAGAAAAGGCGAGGTTAGCGCCTCGGTGGCCCGATCCGAATTGAAGTCGGGAGTTAACTACTGTGGGCCGGCCCGATTCGTTTTAAAAACTTTCCTTTTCTAATATCCAGTGCAGTAAAAACTCTTTTAATGCATTCAAAACATTTCCAAACATAATAAATATATATATATATATATATATCAAAATGATCAAGAGAATTAATGCTATTTAATGAACATTTTTCCTCTATCATATTGAATATATTTTAAAAATTTATTTTCAGAAAATGCCTAATTGATTTCAAATCCTTTTGAGATAAATTTTCAAATAACCCGCTCGTTTAATTGCTCAAATATTTCACCAAGATGTCCCTGGTGTGGAGTGTCATGTTACTCCTCTCTTTCTTTGAACATTTCCAAAGGTATTCAAATAGATGAAACAGATATGGAAAAATAGAAATGGCCTTTCAGAATTTCAAAAGAAGCACTTTAACCAATTCATTACATTCAAACAAAGTGATGATGATGCATAGCTATATATCATAACATTCCAAAATGAAATTTTGGGATGTTACAAATGTACCCACCTTAAGATGAATCTCGCCCTCGAGATTCGGGTTGGCTAGAAAATAGGTGCTGGTGGTCTCTACGAAGATCTTCTTCGTGTTCCCAGGTGGCTTCTTCCTTGGTGTGGTGACTCCAGAGAACCTTACAGAACTTGATGATCTTGTTTCGGGTAACTCTGTTGGTAGTCTCGAGGATTTTGACAGGCTTCTCCTCGTAGGTCAGGTCACTGTCAAGTTGTATAGCCTCTAGGGGCACCGTGTCTCTCAAAGGAATATCAGCCATCTCAGCATGGCATTTCTTTAGCTGGGAATGATGGAGAACATCATGAACTCCGGACAGTCCTTCCGGCAATTCCAGCTTGTATGCAACTTCACCTCTATGTTCCAGAATTTTGTGGGGGCCTATGAACCTGGGTGCTAACTTTGCTTTAACACCAAACCTCTTGATTCCTCGAAGTGGGGACACCCGAAGATATGCTCGATCCCCTACTTCATATGTCACCTCCTTGCATTTGTTATCAGCATAGATCTTCCGCCGGGAATGAGCTATCTTGAGTCGGTCTCGAATCAATTTGACCTTATCTTCAGAATCTCTGATAATATCGGGACCAAAAAGTTTTCGGTCTCCAACACCATCCCACGTCAATGGTGTTCTGCACCTCCTTCCGTATAAAGCTTCAAAAGGGGCCATCTTCAGACTGGTCTGATAACTGTTGTTGTACGAGAACTCTGCGTAAGGTAAGTTGGCATCCCAACTGGACCCATAGTCTAACGCACAGGGTCTCAACATGTCCTCCAAAATCTGGTTGACTCTCTCAGTCTGTCCATCAGTCTGCGGATGAAAAGTTGTACTGAACTCCATCCTTGTACCCAAAGTTTCATGTAGCTCATGCCAAAACTTTGAGGTAAATTGTGTTCCTCTATCTGACATGATACTCCTCGGAACTCCATGCAGACATACGATCCTGGTCATATATATCTTGGCTAGCTTAGCACTGGTATAGGTGGTCTTCACTGGAATGAAATGATCCACCTTGGTCAAACAATCGACCACTACCTAGATGGAATCATATCCTGAACGGGTCCTAGGTAGTCCTGTGATGAAGTCCATACCAAGCTTATCTCATTTCCACTCGGGTATTGGCAAAGGTTGGAGTAACCCTGCTGGTTTCTGATGTTCCGCCTTTACTCGCTGACAAACATCACATATCGCAACATGTTCGGCAATATCTTTCTTCATACCTGTCCACCAGTAACTTTCCTTCAAATCCAGGTACATCTTGGTGTTGCCTGGGTGTATCGAGTATGGTGAATCATGGGCTTCCTGAAGTATCAACTTCCTGAGCTCTGGGTCATTGGGCACATAGATTCGGTTCTCAAACCATATAGTACCCTGTTCATCTTCACGAAAGCCTTTAGCCATGCCTTCCTTCATCCTCTGCTGTATCTCAGCTATCTCCTTGTCTGATTTCTGGGCTTCACGAATTCTTTCGGTCAAGGTGGACTGAATCTCTAGTGTGGCAACATATCCTGGTGGAACTATCTCTACCCGAAGCTCTCTAAGATCATTGGTTAACTCCTGGGGTAATCCTCCGGCTATGAGTGTGTTCACATAACTCTTCCGACTCAAAGCATCTGCCACAACATTTGCCTTTCCTGGATGGTAATGTAATCTCATGTCATAGTCCTTGATTAACTCTAACCATCTCCTCTGTCTGAGGTTCAACTCCTTCTACGTGAAGATATACTTCAGGCTCTTATGATCAGTGTACACATCACAACTATTTCCGATAAGGAAATGTCTCCAGGTCTTGAGTGCATGTACTACAGCTGCTAGTTCCAAGTCATGGGTGGCATAATTCAACTCACGGGGTCGTAGCTGTCTGGATGCATATGCTATAACTTTTCCCTCCTGCATGAGTACTCCTCCAAGTCCTTAACGGGATGCGTCACAATAAACCTGGAAGTCCTTCCGAATGTTTGGTAGTATCAACACTGGGGTTATGACCAAACGTTTCTTCAACTCCTGGAAACTGGCCTCACATTCCTCAGTCCAGATATACTTAGACTCTTTCTTCAACAGCTCTGTCACGGGCTTGGCAATCTTTGAGAAATTCTCAATGAATCTCCGGTAATATCCGGCAAGTCCGAGAAAACTGCGGATCTCCATAACTGAGGTGGGTGACTTCCACTCAGTGACTGCTTCAACCTTAGCGAGATCTACCGCTATTCCTTCTCCGGAAATAACATGTCCAAGGAATCCGACTTCCGTCAGCCAAAATTCACATTTACTGAACTTGGCATATAACTGATGCTCTCTAAGCTTCTCCAGAACTAAACGCAAGTGTTCCTTGTGTTCTTCCTCGCTCTTGGAGAATATCAAAATGTCATCGATGAACACCATGACAAACTTGTCCAAATATTCCATAAACACTTTGTTCATCAAATTCATGAAGTAGACAGGAGCATTAGTCAAACCAAAGGACATGAATGTATACTCATATAAGCCATACCTGGTGGTGAAAGCTGTTTTGGGTATATCCTATTCACGAATATTCAGTTGGTGATACCTGATCGAAGATCGATCTTGGAGAATACTTTGGCGCCTACTAGCTGGTCAAATAGGTCATTAATCATTGGCAGAGGGTACTTATTCTTGATAGTCACCTTGTTCAATGCACGATAATCGACCACCATCCTCAAGGTTTTGTCTTTCTTCTCCACCAAAAGAACCGGGCTCCCCAAGGTGATGAACTTGGGCGAATATAACCCTTATCCAATAGCTCCTTAATCTGCTTGTTGATTTCTACTAAATCATTTGCGGGCATCCGATAGGGTCACTTGGAAATTGGGGCTGTCCCTGGTAGTAGGTCTATCAGAAACTCAATCTCCCTATCTAGTGGCATGCCTGGTAATTCCTCCGGGAATACATCTGGAAAGTCTTGTACAACTGGCACTTCCTCCTGAACAACTCCTGTGAGGGAATTTAACCGAGCACTCATCTGTGTGCGTCGGGATACATACTTAATCCTCTTGTTCTCCGGAGTGGTGAGTGAAATAGACTTGCTGGGGCAATCTAGGTTTCCTTGATACTTGGTCATCCAATCCATGCCTAGGATTACATCCAATCCCTGGGATTCTAAGACGATGAGGTCGGTCGGAAAAACATGGTTTCCTATGTGGAGTTTCAGGGCGTGGCATCCTATCCCTGCCATCATCATACCTCCCGGGGAATTGACCTTAATGGGCTGACTAAGGGCTCTGGTGGGTAAACCATACTTTTCCACAACTACCCTTGATATGAATGAATGAGTTGCACCAGAATCAAAAAGTACCATAACTGGACATGAATGCAATAAAAACTTACTAACCACAGTATCGGGCTGATCATAGACTTCTTCCACATCGAGGTGGTTCACCTGGGCACGAGGAAAAGGATTTGGCTTCTTAGCTACGGAGTTGCCGTTGTTGTTGCCGTTTCCATTTCCTTGCTTGTTCTGAGGGCATTCAGTGGCATAGTGCCCTGTCTTCTGACACTTGAAACAGGTGATATGGTTCAGATCCTTCTGAGCTAGAGCAGGACGGTGTTGGTTGACATTCCCACTTCCATTACCATTCTTGAAGCTGCCATTCTTGGGACGATTATTCCCATTTCCTCCATGGTTGTGCACAGGATGAGTGTGTCCTCCATACTTACCGGTCCCTGATCTGGTATTTCCTGAGTATGGGGAGTAGCGGGGCTTCTGATGAGCTCCAGAGGTAGACTTCCCCTGTGCATACTTCCTCTTGCGGTTCTCGATTTGCTGTTGCTTCCCCTCCAAGATGAGGGCCTTGTCTACCAGCTCCTGGTAGTTGCTGAAGGTAGCCACCATCAGCTGCACGCTCAACTCATCATTGAGTCCTTCCAATAACTTCTCCTGCTTGGCTGCATCATTGGCCACATCTCCTGGTGCATAGCAAGCCAACGTGCTGAAGTCATCCACATACTGGGCCACGGAATGGTTCCCCTGGCGTAAGTTGCGAAACTCACGCTTCTTCAGACTCATGGCTCCAGCTGAGACATGTGCGGTGCGGAAAGCTTGCTTGAACTGCTCCCAAGTCACACCAGCAATTGGGTATGTGGTGGTGTAGTTCTCCCACCATGAAGCTGCTAGTCCCTCCAGTTGATGGGCGGCAAAGCGCACTTTTTCAGCCTCAGTGCATCCTCCGGTGGTGAGTTCCCTCTCCATCTTGCGGAGCCAATCATTTGCCACAATGGGCTCAGTGCTGCTAGAGAAAGTTGGGGGATTCAGTCTCAGAAAACGGGTGAGGTTGTCGCCTTGAGGTGAAGGGGGGTTGTTGTGGTTGTTGGTCTGGTTCTGAATCAACAGCTGCATCTGGGCGTTTTGCTGCTGGAGGAGTTGTGTGAGCTCTGGAGGGAAAGTGAAGTCGGGCTCACGTCGCGGAGGCATCTTGTTGTTTTCAGAGGGGTGAGAATTAGAATAGAACAATGACCTAAAAGGGAAATTCACTACCCATATGCAATGCAACAAACATATCACACCAAACACTCATTCATTTATTCAACTCAAGTTCAAACATCGAGATACAAATCTCCAAAAATCAAACTAAACATCAACCTACGTTTTAACGACAAAAATGAAGATACATGGGGGCATAACTAAAGTTTTCCTCAAAAGTACATGGTGAAGGGGCCTCCTCCGGTGGTGCTCTCCTCATTGTCATCATCGTTGCTGATTAAAGGAGCCATGTCTCCTTCTGGATGAAGATTTTCACCCATGTCCATCTGTTCCTCCAGAGTTGCGATGCGAGTGTTCAGCTTATTGATCCTCTCTAAGAAATCCTTCACCACATGCTCATGCTCGTACTCGGCTTCCCGTAAGTCAGCTTCGAGGTCAATCTCACGGTTCATCATCCTCTTGATCGTCTTCGTGTTGGCACGTACCCGAAGCTCCAAGGTCCTGATGTGCGTCTCGAAAGTCTAGATATAGGAAATGGTGGTGTCTTCAGTGGGAGTGGTTATGATATTTCCATTGGCATCCCTGCGACAAACCACGCTGAGTCCTGGTGAAACGGTTCCACCTCTATATTCCTCCTGAATACGTCCAAGGGCACAATGAATGGCCATGTCTCTCCCAAGTATCCAGTTGGGTGCCACAAACTTGAAGTCGATGGGTTCCTTACGATTTCCAAAGGTCTTCCCGGGGATGTGCACCTCGATCCTGTAGCGTCCGTCTTGTGGAAAAGACATGATAGGAGTCCCGGTGATGCTCGGCAAAGCAATCCTTATGTCCATGACGATCCTCATCAGCTCCTTGCCAAAGGGCATCGTTGCGTCAGGCTGACAAAACTCCGTAATCAAAACTGGGATGAAGGTGGCCATCTATAAATTTTGAAATAAATCAGAGGGAAGTCAGAAATGAGTAGATGAGAGTATAAGAATTTTAAAGACAAAAGAGGAATAAATCCTAAGGCTTTTCCAATCCTAGAGGTTATGTCCTACAGTCAGCGTGTGCTCTGATACCATTTCTATAGCGATCCGACCTGAAAGGTCGAATCTCCGGTGTTTCTGTACCATCCCAAGATCATGCTGGTACACACACGGTACATCAATGTATATATCAAAGGGAAATCACACAACATTAATTAATCAAAATCTCATATCGAGTCCTTTATTACAATAAGGATTACAATAAAGTGGCGGAAGGCCAACTCATGAGATAAACTAAACCAAAAATCTTGCGGAAGCTCCATAGGTAGTTGAGTCCATCTGACTCCAAGGGCATCTCACCGAGCGTAGAGCGTATCCTCACTCCTGGTCAGAAAAGTACTCTGCAACACGATACGTTGCAGCCGTATAGGTCAGCATATTGAATATGCTGGCAAAGTCACAAGAGAGGGGGGTAAAGTAATCATCTAGTCTATATGCATATATGGCAGGTGGGGGTAGTAAGTTTTTGCATAAAGTCAAATTTTTTTCCTACAACAAGAGAGGGCAAAAGCATAATTACTACAATGTTGGTTGATTAATGAGATGGTTCCACCAACCAATTCTCATACCCAAGTTGACATTTAAAAAATACCCACATCAATGTAATTAATTGTGTTGAGAGTGCCAGATAGTTTCAGTTCCTTTGGCTCAAACTGTCCATGACCATGGACACGGCTAATCGATTAGGTTTGGGTACTCTGCAGAGTTTTGCACACGTTCCCCACAAGATTTGATCGCCTCCATTTGATTTCTTGCACTTCATGGTGTTTGAGAAACGGATGACCAAAACATGGTCTTCTAAAGTTTTTCCCCGAGACTCTATCGGTGCCCATCCTTTGCTACCGTTCTTCTACATCTCGTAGCACCGCCTGTCCAGGGTCACCACGATATCCAACCAAGCCAGAGCCCATAATGGCTTGTGGCTGTGCAGGTAAGCCTTGGGTCTTGAAGCATCCATCCATCTCTTTGTGCTTGGGTGGACCTTTCCGCATGAATATTGGCACTTCTCTAGCATCATCTAGGCTAACCACTGGTTTCTCCAGGGTGCCATTCAACCATCATCCACCCAGAGGTAAGTTGAAAAATCGGAGTCTTGAAGACTTGATCATCATGTAGGTCTTGAAATTATTAACTCACAACTCTCATGAATCACACAACCAACCCCGTCTACTAATAGCATAGCAAAATTTAAAACAACGTTTCCTTGGGCCAATGTGTCAGATGGTTGAGGGGTACCTACCACATGATACTAGAACAAGTAACCAAGTTTCCAATTTACCTACTTTGCATGCAATTGGGGATATGGAAGAAATAATGCAATAAAACATAGGTATACATGGTCAAAGTGACTTGCCTTGCTGACGATCCTCGTAATCGAGTGACTCTAGATAACAAGCTTTGCACTCCGAATGATCTAACGAATCAAACAAGAGCAAGAACACAAAACAATCCATTCAACAGCAAGGTAAACAAATGCTTCAACAAACAAAATCACAATCAAAAGAAGAAATCGCTTAAAGTATAAGACTATAAAAATATTGGGGTCAAAATCCCTACTAAGACATACAAGTCAAAAAAATTGGTTTTGAACAACTAGACATTTTAGATAACAGAAAGTAAATATAAAATTTTATTGGAAAACAGAAAGTATTTCATTATAAAAGTATTGTGCTAAAAGAAGTACTACAAAACTTCTTCTAAACAATATACATGGTGAAAACAAGATGAACCTATTCAAACTAGAGCACAAAACAATTTGAACAACATATTTTATTAACAGAAAAAAATACACCTAAAGTTGAATCAACAGAACCTAATGAAATCTAAAAGCAAAAGTTAAACTAATTCAGGTTTAAATTAATTAAAAGTCAATTTAACTAAAATCTATTAAGAACTAAACAGATTCTGTTTTTGTTAAAAACAGTAACCAAATTTATTCTAAAAATTCTCAAATTATGTGGAATGATAGGTTTAACTAATACCAAACAGTGGCAAAAAGATTCACTCAAAAATATATTTTTAAACTCTAGTTATACAGATTTTAGTAATTTAAACAAATTTGATTAGATTCAAAATTTGAAGTTCAAATTTGAAATCTAAGCATACAGACATAAACTACATCAAATTTGTGAACTAATGCAAAAAGAATCAACTAAAAACACCAAATATTTTAAAAGATATGATAAAAACAAAATCAGAATACATTCTGTTTTCTAAAACAGAAAGAGAAAAAGAGAAACTAATATCGATCGGTTAGGGGCTATGTGTCAGGTTGTGATTGGCCGCGAGGGTGTGCGCGTGAGAGCTAACAAGCGGACGACCGAAGCGTAGAGGAAAACGTTTCGCTGATTAAATCTTATAATCGGGAGCGTTGGATCTACATCTAACGGTCCAGGGAGGTCCGGTGGCTTACAGAGGGGAGGAGGAGGTTCCGGCGAGGTCGACGGCGGCCGGAGGTCGAAGGTGGTCGGAGGCGATGGTGCGGTCGTCGGGTGCGACGTTCGGAGTGCTCAGGCAACGACGGCGAAGCTTCGGCGTCGATTGGCGACGTCGGACGGGGCTGGGGACGACGGAGGTGACGACCTCGAGCTTAGGAGGGTTTGGTTGGAGTCCAAACTCCAGCGAGGTCGTGCGGTGGCGTTCTGGTGAGGTAGAGTAGGGGCTCGGGGTGGACTGGAGCGCGGCGAGGGCTGGGGCTTTTATAGGCCAGGTGTGGGGTCGGGGGAGGGAGAGAGGAGGGAGATCCGGAGAGAGGGATCTCCGGGAACGGCGGCACGCGCGAGGAAGGAGATGGGCGCGCGAATGACGCCATCGGTTAGTGGGTCCCGCTTGCCAGTGAGAGAAAAGGCAAGGTTAGCGCGTCGGTTGCCCGATCCGAATTGAAGTCGGGAGTTAACTACTGTGGGCCAGCCCGATTCGTTTTGAAAACTTTCCTTTTCTAATATCCAGTGCGGTAAAAACTCTTTTAATGCATTCAAAACATTTCCAAACATAATAAATATATATATCAAAATGATCTGGAGAATTAATGCTATTTAATGAACATTTTTCCTGTGTCATATTGAATATCTATTAAAAATTTATTTTTAGAAAATGCCTAATTGATTTCAAATCCTTTTGAGATAAATTTTCAAATAACGCCCTGGTTTAATTGCTCAAATATTTCACCAAGATGTCCCTGGTGTGGAGTGTCATGTTACTCCTCTCTTTCTTTGAACATTTCCAAAGGTTTTCAAATAGATGAAACAGATACATGGAAAAATAGAAATGGCCTTTTAGAATTTCAAAAGAAGCACTTTAACCAATTCATTACATTCAAACAAAGTGATGATGATGCATAGCTATATATCATAACATTCCAAAATGAAATTTTCGGATGTTACAAGAAAATGTCATGAAGATGCTCTTTCCCGCAAATTCATGCTCGTTAATTAACTTGAATTGAATGTTGTTTCCTTTGAGCACATCGAAGACTTGTATGAGCATGATGACTCTGTTTCTATTCCTTATGCCAATTGCAAAGTGAAAACTTATTGGGAGAACTACTAGATGAAGGATGGATATCTTATGCATGCTAACAAACTTTGCATTCCAAAGTCTTCTCTTCATTTGTTGCTTTTGCAAGAGGCTCACAGTGGAGGACTAATGGGTCACTTCGGACGTGACAAGACATATACCACCTTCTCCGACAAGTTCTTTTGGCCAAAGATGCTTCGTGATGTTGCACATTTTACCAACCGGTGCTCTACATGCCGCGAAGCTAAGTCAAAATCTCAATCCCATGGTCTTTACATGCCTCTTCCTATTCCGATCCAACCCTGGGAGGACATTAGAATGGATTTTGTGCTTGGATTGCCACGAACAAACAATGGCCATGATTCCATCTTTGTTGTTATGGATCGTTTTTCGAAAATGGCTCACTTCATTCCTTGTCACAAGAGCGACGATGCTTCACATATTGCAAATATCTTTTGTAGGGACACTTACGCCTTCACAGAGTACCAAAGACCATTGTATCGGACCGTGATGTCAAGTTCTTGAGCTACTTTTAGAAGACCCTTTGCGCCAAGCTCAGCATCAAGTTACTCTTCTCCTCGGTATACCACCCACAAACTGATGGTCAAACGGACGTGACGAACCGGACACTTGGAACTCTCCTCCGTGTGTTGATCAAGAAGAACATCAAGGAATGGGAAGACTGCCTACCCATCGTCGAGTATGCCTACAATCGCGCACGATACTTCACCACCAACAAGTCTCCCTTCAAGGTGTTCTACGGCTTCAAACCTTTGTCCCCATTGGACATTCTTCCCCTTCCACTCCAAGAACACGACAACATGGATGCAAGTGCGCGGGCAAGCTACATCAGGAAAATGCATCACGATACAAGGAACACCATCGAGCGCCAAGTGGAACGCATCACCGCCAAGCACAATATCAACAAACACCCCATGGTGTTCGAACCCAACGACCTTGTGTGGCTACACCTCCGGAAGGAACGCTTTCCAAATAAGCGCAAGTCAAAGATCCTACCTCATGACTATGGCCCATTCAAGGTGTTGGAGCGCTACAACAACAACGCCTATAAGATCGACATTCCGCACGACAAGTACAATGTGAGCGACACGTTCAACATCACGGACCTCTCCCCATTTCATGGTGATGAAGATCTTGATCCGAGGTCGGATCTTCCCCAGGGGGGGGCGATGATGCGGAGCATCCCTTCATCATCCCCATGAAGATGGCACCATCAAGCCAACCACCAAGTGGCCCTATGACAAGAGCACGTGCACGTGATACTGAAGCTAAGGTGAACTCACTCCTCTTCGAGCAAGACTTTGATGGAAAAGGAACTTGGATGCTACCTCACAATGAGACCCTGTGTAGATGAACTCACAGGACAAGAGAATCATATCCAAGACCAAGGCCAAGAAGGAGAAGGAGCTAACACCAAGAACTTCCAGCCACCGGAGCTTCTGACCCTCCATTAGCCTGCCACCGAAACCTGCGTCAACTCTTGGGAAACACCAAAGCCCGCCCGGAACCTCCCCGGAGCTTCCGGCCCCTAGACCTTCTGTCTGGTCCGGAACTTCCGGCCCTTCATCAACCTGCCACTGAAGCTCGTGCCATCACTTGGGAAAGCTCGGAACTTTCTCGGAACTTCCGGCCTACACAGAGCGCCGCCACTTGGGCCGAGGCCCATGTAACTTACCCCTTCACCCCCGAGACTATATATACTCCGACCCCTCCTCATTTTTAGGGTTAGCTAAGATTTGCACTAGAGATTAGCTCCATTACTTGCCCTCTCTTGAGGAGTTGACCTCCTCGTGGAGAAGATCCAAGTGATGCCAAGGCCCCTCTAGAGGGAAGATCACTCGTGGATTCAAGGCCCCTCCTCTAGAGTGGGAGATCGTGTACCGCTACTTGTATTATCGTTTGACTTGTGGATCTCATTTCTCGTGTGTTTTCGTGAATCTAGTGGATGTGTAATCATGTTTGCCCTTAGTGTTTTCCTCTCATTTTTCCCAGTGTTCTTCATGCTCTTCGTGAACCCCCCTCCAAATCGTGAAAGATTGACACACACGGGCTTGCCCCATATCACCACTTCTCTAGCTCCTCCGCTCGAATCACCATCCTTTGCAAGAACTTATCCAAATCTTAGTGTCACACTGTCCTCCTCCTTGCTTTCTCTGCCCCAAGGACTTCTCGATGGCCCCCACCGGCAAGTTCAAACCTGAAGCTTCGGGCTCAGCCTCCGCTTCCATCTCGCCAGCGCTTTATGAGTGCACCATAGCCAACGACGTGGACCTCGCCTCGGTGCTTCTGATGACGGCGGACGAGTGCAACGAGTGGGGGCGGACCTTGATATGGTGCGGCTCCATGGAGAAGCAGCGCCTAGGCAGGTCGGTCTACCCCTTCTTCCTCCACATCATCTTCTCTGGGCTTGTTTCGCCTTTCTCTGAGTTCTTCACCACCATCCTCGAGCACTACGGGATTCAGGCCCTCCATCTGTAGCCCAACTCCATCCTGCTCTTGTCCGTCTTTGCCTTCTACTGCGAGGCCTTTGTGGGCGTGAAGCCTTCGGTGGCCCCCTTCTGCCATTTCTTTAGCTTGCGGCTTCACGATGGCGCTCAGCAGTCAGCATGCGTCTCCTTTGTCGCGGTCCAAAGCGGGAACATGATCCTAAGGCTGGGAAAAAGGTGGAGAACTTCAGGCACCACTAGGTCTTCTTGGATCTCAAGAGCACAAACTCTCACCCGGGGCTTCTGAAGGGACCGTCGAAAAACACCCCTACGTGGAGTTGTGCAAAGCTCTTCGACCCCCGGGCCAGGCCCGTCTTGGAGCCGGTCTCTCGAGACATCATCGCCAAGAAGTTGACCGGGGGGATGATAGTGAAGGAGTTCCTGGCGTAGCGCCTGGCGCCTCTCAAGTCTCGCTCGATTCCCATGTGGGAGTACCAAGGCGGTGGTGATGACTTTAGGCTTCGGTCCATGCGCCTGTCCACTAGGGAGCTGAACAAGGCAGTGTCGACCCTGCTCAATAGCGACCCCGTGGAACTTCCTGAGGACTATGCCCATTATACTTCCGCGACGACAAGGCTGATCTAGTTGCCGCGATGCCCACCTTTGGCAAACTGGGGATCTCCTCGGTCGAGTGCTCCGGTTCCCCAGTGGTAGTGTCCTCCGACGAGACCGCGGATGAGGAAGACTCGGAGGAGGCAGCAGATGATGAACTGGAGGAGGTGTCTCCTTTGTCGTGGAGCGCGCTTCTCCATGGCTTTGAAGACGTTGACGATGCTGACGAACTCCCTGCGACAAGTCCCTTGTGTCTTGCTAGGGTCCTTAGGGGGCCGAGGCCCACGCTTCGGGCCGCTTGATCTGCCGGATGGGTGACCCCGAAGAAGAGCAAGGTTGGGTCTCCTCTGGTGCACCTGGCCCGTGTCAGCAAGGTGGTCGAGGCACCCGCATCGCCCATGCCCGAGAAGCAGCCTTGAGCAAGGCGATCGCGTCTATGGCTGGTGCGGCTTTCCTGGACGTGGCCCCTACAGGTGGCTCTCTGCTTCCCCGTGCTTCGGCGCTTCCCTGGAGAAGGGCGAGGGCACTCCTGCTTTCGTCGAGGTGGAGAAGAGGAAGTGCGTCGACATTGAAGACTGAGTTGCCCTGACTGGTTTTTGGCAGCCTGCCGGTAGCCCGTGCGTTGATGGTCCCTTCTTTGCTTGGTAATCAGGAGCTCCGCCATGCCGAAGGCGAGGAAGAAGAAGGCGGGCGTCAAGCCGAAGGTGTCCTCCGACGTGACATCCATTCCTGGTGCCATGTTGATGCCTGATGGAGCGCCGAACATTGTGGGCGAGGAGGCTCGCGAGGCGACTCTCCTTGTTGCTGCCGTGAAGCCCCCGATGTCTGCTGAAGAGGCTGCTTCTGCCCTTGGGGGCACATCCGTGCCGGTTCCTGGCGGAGGAGCCCCCGAGGCCCAACTAGTTGTGGGACAGCCCGTCCCTGTCTTGCCTGTGGCTGTACCGCAGCCTCCGGTGCCCTCTGCTCTTCATGCTCCTGCCCTGCTAGAGCCGGCTCCTGTCGCCGTGTAGTCGCCACCTCCGGACCGGGCACCGACGCCTCCGGCGTGTGGCCTTGGTGCCCTGGATGGGGGCCTTCGCCACGCTGAGTCAGGTCCGGGACACCCTCGAGGGCACCAACGACAACCTCATGAAGGAATGCTTGGGTCTCCTTTCTAGGTGGCTCTAGGTGGACACCTCTGGTGTGGCGGTTTGGAGCCAAGCCGAGGCCACCACGGCTGAGGGTAGGAAGGAAGTCGCGGCAGCCAAGGCAAACCGTGATGTAGCATAGGCCGAGGCAGCGTCTGCCGTGAAGCGCTATGACGAGGCGGGGGTCCGCTTGATGGATCTTCAAGATGAGAAGACCGCGCTCGTGGAACACCTTCACTAGCGGGAGGAAGACCTCAAGACCCGCGAGGCCAAGCTCGCCGACCGTGACTCCGCACTGTCCAAAGCAACAGCTGACCGAGCTATGGAGCGTGAGCGCCTGGACAAGATGAAGGAGGAAGTAGTTATGGAGAAGGCTCGGCTCGACTCTAGGTGGGTGCCCCCAGCCCTCGGGCGCGTGCCGGGGATGTGCGGCCCCTCGCATGCCTTCCCTGCCCATTCAGGGGAAGGCACTGATCCTGGCTGGGCCCTCAAGCTTGCGAGTGACTGAAGCATTGTGCGGCGTGGCTTGCTCCAAGCTGTGGCGAGCACGCTGGGGCGCCTGGTGGTGGACCTTGCCGACACAGACACCCGCCTAGAGGCGGAGCGCCAGCACCTCGCGTGGGAATGGCACCGTCTTGGGGTCGCTGTGCACCTCGGTCGCCTGCAATGCGAGTGCACCCATGAAGATGTAGAGGGGTCCCTTGTCGCGGCGGTGGAGGCTCGCGAATGCGCCCTTGCTGAGGCCCAAGCTACCGACAGGCGATGCAAGGCCTCTGAGGAGTGCTTGGAGGAGCTTCAAGCCATCAATGCCACCCTTGAAAGGCGAATCCAGGCATGGAGGGTCGCACTTGATGGCCCAGCGATCGAGTTCCCCACTGGAGGTGCGGACCCCCATATGCCCGGAGACGCGTTGGAGATGGAGGCGCTGGAGCAGAGCTTGGAGCACGAGAAACTGGAGGTAAGGGAGCACCAGGTGTCGCTTGCCGAGGAATCAATTGCCACCCGCGAGGCACAGGTTCAATAGGAGATCGACAACAAGGTGGCGGAGGTTCCGTGCTCCCTTCTCCAAGATTATCGCGCCAAGTTGAAGCTTCACGAATCTCGTTTCTGCAGGCGACATGGCCAGCTGAAAAGCAAGGCCTATGACCTCAGGAGAAGGTTAGAGCATGTAGGGAGACGCTAAAAAGCTATGATGGATACCCAAGCGCCTGCCGAGGACGAGCTGTCTTTCCTCTACAAGCAGGTGAAGGTCATTACTTCCCTCATGGAGAAGGCTTCCGACGAGGCGAATCGTGCCCACGGCCTTCAGCACATGCGCTCCAAGATGTTCCAGTCCCTCAAGAAGACAACCATCGGGCCTTGAGCAACATCTGCAGCGAGAGCGTCATGATCCACCTCGTGCCTCACGTCGCCGGGTACCTAGGCTTATTTGCCAGGGTCGTTGAGCACCTTGAAGGGGGTGCGGAGAAGATCAACAAGCTAGTGGAGGAGAAACATCTGCATCTTCAGCCATCTCCTTCACTTGGACCCGCACTTTGACTTCAAGGTGGTGCTTTCCCCCGTGCCCGAAGTGATTCGAGATGCCCTTTCCGAGTGGGTGGAGGACAATGTGGATGACTTGATAGTGGTGCTTTCTTCTGATGAACCACAGGACCATGCTGGAGCCGGTGAGCATGAAGCCGGCGGTGGTGGTGATGACGAGAGCGACAACGACGACATGCCCCCATGAGTAGTCTTCTTGTTTACTTGCCATGGTTATGAATGTGGGCTGGTGGAAACTCTAATGTATTTTTACAAGACCTTTGAGGGTGCTCCCATTTGACGTGATGTATAGCACTGTGCTCACTTTTGCCTAGAGTTCCTGTTGATCTAAACGACTGTGCCACGTAAGCATCCGGCCACCTAGGCCTTAGTAGGGTGTGCACGATAGCGCCTCCCCCGGGTCCTGCCTCTACTTACCGGTCACTCATGGGAGAGGGAGGATCCGTCCATCACCAAACTCCCAAAGGAAAGTGAGGTGCAAAACGGAAATTGCTACCAAAAAGAGTGACACCCCTTCTTTCCAGAAGGAAAATGCAAGAAGACCAAATTACATTCCAAAAAATGGGAAATTCGAAAACAAGAAGGAACAAGCAATGACTGCGTCCGGCACCTAGGCTAGTCTTCGTCTTTGTTTCATCTTCCCACAACATAGAGGGAGAGGAGGCAGCCTTAGCCTCTCCTCCAAGGAGAGCTTCGGCCGAAGCCAAGGGGAGGAGTCCACCTCCCCCAAGGGAGGTAGATTCCTAGTAGGACTCCCCCCTACTCGGCCCTTACTCCTCCCCCTTGCGCATAGGCCTTCTTGGGCTGTCTGCCCAGCCCACCAGGGGCTGGTGCGCCACCACTAAGGCCCATGTGTCCCCTTGGGGTGTGTAGGCCCCACTTGGTGGCCCCCGGAACCCATTCGTCCCTCCTAGTACACTTTCGGAAATGCCAGAAACTTTTCCAGAGTTCAAACACCAATTTCCTATATATCAATCTTTACCTCCAGACCATTCCAGAGCTCGCCGTGATGTCCGAGATCCCATCTGGGACTCCGAACAACCTTTGGTCACCAACATACATAACTTAATACTACCGAAACAACATCGAACCTTAAGAGTGCAGACCCTATGGGTTCGAGAACTATGTAGACATGACCGAGACACCTCTATGATCAATAACCAATAGCGGGACCTGGATGCCCATATTGGTTCCTACATATTCTGCGAAGATCTTTATTGGTCAAACCTCTATGTCAAGGATCCAGTTAATCCCGTATGATGTTCCCTTTGTTCTTCGATATGTTACTTATCCGAGATTCGATCGTCGGTATCTCTATACCTAGTTCAATCTCATTACTGGCAAGTCTCTTTACTCGTTGCATAATACAAGATCCCGTGGCTAACTCTTTAGTCACATTGCTTGCAAGGCTTATAGTGATGTTGTATTACCAAGTGGGACCTCAGATACCTCTCCGTCACACCGAGTAACAAATCCCAGTCTTGATCCATGCCAACCCAACAGACACCCTCGGAGATACTTGTAGAGCACCTTTATAGTAACCCAGTTACGTTGCGACATTTGATACACACAAGGTACTCCTCCGGTGTCAGTGAGTTGCATGATCTCATGGTCATAGGAATAGATACTTGACATGCAGAAAACTGTAGCAATAAACTGACACGATCATATGCTACATTTATACTTTGGGTCTTGTCCATCACATCATTTTCCTAATGATGTGATCCCGTTATCAAGTGACATCTCATGTGCATGGCTAGGAAACCTTAACGATCTTTAATCAACGAGCTAGTCTTTTAGAGGCATACTAGGGACATGGTGTTGTCTATGTATCCACACATGTATCCGAGTTTCCGATCAATACAATTCTAGCATGGATAATAAACGATTATCATGAACAGAGAAATATGATAATAAATAATTTATTATTGCCTCTAGGGTATATTTCCAACATTCTTTCATGATAAGATTCCAAAAGTCTTGGGATAATATTTTATCCTGACTAGGTGTTGTTCATTGTTCAGAGGATTTCTGCTGTTATGACCCATCGACGGGCATTAGGAATTATGGTCCTCACAAAACGCCCACAACCTTACTCTACTTCATACTCCTTCCAATCCAGAATATTGGTCCTTTTAGACTTGGCCACAAGAATTAAGGGTGTATGTACAATGCCAATACTACCCTTTAGTTATTTCTACAACTTCCTTTCTTTCCTCCCAAATATCGAAAGGCCAAAGCTGATCTTTATTAAGATTAGAAAGAGCGTTTACAAATAACATAATTTCCTGAATTATAGGTTCAATTCTTCATGAAGTGAATGAGGAGCAAAATAGGAACATGAGAAAAAGTTCAATGTGACCTTAGTAGGATCTACATTTCGGTTAAAGTTGAAAATGCTAAAAATACTTGCATTATGGATCGGTGGGAGTGTATTATTTGTATCTTCATTTTAGAGTTCAATTGTTATTGTACTTTTTACTTGCAGGTACATCCTTTGCAAAAAAGACGAGCACCACGCAAGCAAGAACGTCCATGCCGACCATAGGCGAAAGCGTAATGACAATGGTTCTCTTTGCCGCAAGCGACCCCCTCGATCTCAAATCAACAGGTAGTCGCCTCATGATCTCCAGCCTATTCAACATGCTGCCTCTGATGCTCACCTTGAGGTTCCCGGCGCCGTCACTCGGCGCCCTGACCACGTAGTCCATGTAAAGGGCCTCATTCGACGGAGTCGCTCGAGCATTCGACATGAGGTCCGTAGAGGCAACGCCTTGCCCGACGTCGATGTCAAACATGATGCGAACGCCAATGATAGAGCTGACCACTTCATAGTCGCAGAAGTGGAGGCGGACGAGGTAGCCAGAATCTGACTCCCCCGGGAAGGTCCACCTGAGGTAATTCCCCATGCGCTGGGTCTGGTACTCGACGTCGAGTGCCACCTCCCTTGAGTATCCCTTGGATGGGTCGTAGATAATCGGGCTGGAGGTCAACTGCCCGGGGTCGCCATAGGGCATCCAAGTTGTGTGGTTATAGACATTGGAGGGTAGTGTTGTCCGCGAGCATGGAGCATGGGGCTTCCACTTGGGCGTGGGATGGAACCCCTCCCCGTCCTCGAGGGGGGATCCGAGCATATACAGCCCACTCATTATTACGTGAGAGTGTCACGGGTTGGTCCTGGGGGTGTACAGGGAGCTCGATGCCTCTCGGACATGAAGCCCACTTCCCGCCCCCAAGCGTGGCATGGCGGAATGGGGTCGGCTCCGGACGGGCCCTCGAGCGCGGGGGAGCCCCTCGCGTTCTCTGTAGGGAAGGCCCGCCTCGGAACAGGGCCTCGGGTGTTCTAGAGCCCGAGGTCGGATGCCTTCGTTGTAGGAACGCCGCATCCCCTATGCTGTGGGCGGGGCCCGGTGGGGCCTTCCGCTGCGCGCAAGGCTGAGTACGTGATCTCGCTAGGGTGCCCCGGGGCCTCACACAGGTACCTGATACCCTGTCCCCGGGCGGACCGAGCCGGACCCGGAGACATGGGCGAGTACATGATCCCCCGTTGGTGGTCGAACGAAGCCTCGCCTGGAGACATGGGCGCGTGTTCTACCCTCCGTCTCCAACCAGGCGACACGCGCCTTGGAGACATGGGCGTGTATTCCACCCTCCATGTCGAGGTTGGGATCACCTGGCCTGGGGACATGGGCATGTGTTCGACCCTCCATCCCCAGGATGAGGTCATCTAACCCGGGACATGGGCGTGCGTTCCACCCTCCATTCCCAGGCAAGTGACCCCCGGTCCACAGACCCAGTTGCCTGCTCAGGGCAGCTCCCTACCAGCGGGTGTGCCTCACGAGGCTGCCAGTGTCGGGAACCCTGGTGAGACCAACCCTGCAAGCCGCCCTCGCGGGGCTGTGCATACCATCCCGGACGAGATCCGCTCGCGAGGTCATGTACGCTCCTCCTATTGTCGTAGTAGCCGACGTTGCTCCCTTCACAGCCCGGCCGCTTGTCAACATGGTCGTTATAGTGTTGCTAGAGCCCCTGAGCACCGACGTAGAGGAGCATCCGAGCGTCCGTCCTGGGCTCGATGGGCATGTTGGGAAGCGCGAGGTGGCACCCATCCCGCGCGGCTAGCACCCCCATCGGTCCTCATCCGCACATGGGGCCAACTCTTGCATCCCCGACGAATTGGGCCAGACCCCAAAGCGAGTACGAGTCACAACGCACTTTGCAAGCGCGTCCGCGTGACCCCAGCGCAGTGACGGTCAATTGAGCGTGTCCACGGGCGCGAGCCCCCAGGCCCTGTCCCATAGGGATGCGTCTGGATTTTGCCGGTGGTGGTGGCATGCTTGGGCGCATGACGTGCCCAGTCGTTGCAACGACCATGTGCACCGTGGAGACGTTGTAGTTCACGGGCCACGAGGAGCGTGACATGCCTGTGCGTCTGGTCATGGCGGACGTGGGAGGATGACGGGCATTTGTCAAGGGCCAAGCTGGCGATGGCACCCGCCAGGGGGGAGCAAGGCAATGCGGGATGCCGAGACCCGCTGGAGCTGCCCATGTAATGCGAGCAGCCCGCCGTTCAGCACGGGCTCAGGGTCCTTTGGACATGGAGACACTGAGCGGCGGCGAGACGAGGCTTGTGCAAGGATTTCGACACGTCCCTACCTGGTGTGCCAAATGTCGAATTTCGGGATTCACAAAACCCAAAGAGGTTCGAACTCAAGGGCGTGTGCGGAAATCCCAACAAGCTCCGGCCTCAAGGTCAACGGTGACGACCTAGCCCGGCGAACTCACGCAATCACGGGGACAGTGCCGACACACAAGGATTTACCCAGGTTAGGGCCGCTGCGAAGCGTAAAAGTCTACTCATGCCTTTGGGTGGATTTCCTCATGAGGAGGTTTGTGGATGAACTAGTACAGTGGTGAGCAACCTCGCGAGGATGCTTCAGTGGTGTTCCCCTCCGTCCGCCCTACTGAATGGCCTATCCACTATTTATAGTGGCTCGTGTCCTCTTCCCTTATCGCAATGGCTGGAGGGGATCTCACAATGGCCAAATTCGAAGGGGGACAAGAAGCACGTCTTTAGCCTGACTAAGGGTGGTCTTCTCCTACAAAGTAACCAGTGGTGATGCAGAGGTGGGCATGGTGATGACACCCCCCTTGCTGAGCTCGTGGTCTTGGTCTTGTTGCACTAGAATGGAAACCTTTGGGTGTGCTTTGGGAACCTGTGTACGTCCTTGCCTGTGGCTTCAGGTGTTCAACATAAAGCCCAAGTGCGTCGGCAGTAAGCATGCAGATTGCGGCAGGGCTGTCATCGACAAGCTCACCCACGTCGGGTGGCCGCCGGGCACCCTTATTGACTCCATCAAGGGGTGGCAAAAGGAGTGGTTCTACGTCACCGAACCACAAGAAGAAGGTCAGCATCACCCCGCCGCATTCAGATCTGGTGCCCCAACCAGACTGGCTTCATGGCTCGAAAAGGGCCTCGTCTAGGGATCGGGCAAGGAGGTGAGCGACCCGAAGAAGCGCATACGCTCCATCATCGAGGAGGGCACCAAGTTGACCAATGTGGTCCAGGTGATGCTCCGAAGACGCATCCTCTCTTGCCAGCACCGGGACACTCCCTTGTGGGATCATGAGCTCGCCGAGCCCACAGTCCGGAATCTCTTCCACACCATGCAGGAGAAGCTGTGGAAGGCGCTCTTCAAATCATAGAAGAGCTGGCCATCCGAGGAGGAGGACAAGGGTCTGCACGCCGCCAAGCCCGAATCCGAGGTACGATACACCCTAACTTGGCCGGCTCCATTACATAAGGAGATCTCATAACCCATTATCTGATCTGTCTTTGCAGAGATGGCTGAAGAAAGCCATCAAAATTAATAGTGTGATGCCTCATCCCGAAGACGAGAGGACCGGGCTGTTAGCAAAAATGCTTGTGGTAAAGCCTTTTGAGGCTCCCACGAAAAAAGAGAAGAAGAAACTAGGCCAGGCTGGCATCCGCATGAAGGGCCAGCCTGACGCTGCATCCAAGGATACCCCCGCCTCCTTGAATCAAGAGGAGGCTGAGGAGAAGGAAGGGGAAGAAGAGGAGGAAGAGGAGGAGGCTGAGGTCGAGGGCGAGGGGGAGGTAATTCCCCTCGTGCCAGGAAGAGAGCGGCGTCTTCGGACGCTCCAGAGCAGGTCCCTCCTCCTGTATAGAAGAGGGCACGCCGGGCGCGGATGATTCTGACCGACGATAGTTTGGAACCACACACCATGTCCAAAGACCTCGAGGAGGTTCCGCGAAGGAGCCTATGGGTCAAGCCCCCTCCGAAAAGTTTAGGATCCAAAAACCCTCCTATTCATTATGAACAAATTTAGAGTTTACTGACGTGCAGACTATTGGTTTTATAGCCCCCCGTGCGTCATCCCCACCGAGGTGATATCGGACGGGGAAACCCCGCCCGCCGAACTGGTGGAGAGCAGGTATGCCTCGCATCCCACCACTCCAGGCTCCACGAGGGACGCCGTGGAGGTGTCGTCCCAGCACACTCCTATGGAGGCAGACACCGATGGCGAGGGAGACCGTACTGTGGCCAGGTCTAACGCCTCATCCATTGACGATCGAGGGGCGACACACCATGGAGTCTGGAAGAGCGGGTGCTCAATCCCCTCCAAGAACATCTTCGGAGTGCACTATGCCTCCGGAGGTACCGGTTCAATCCCCGGTAGGTGATCGGAGTATCCGATCATCACCAGCACCACCGACCAATAGGTTGTCGGTTATGGAGGAGGCTCTATCGAGTGCCTCCATCCCTGAGGATCACCGCACCCTTATGGGTGCGGTATTGCAGAGCATCCAGCCAATTGACAGCGGACTGAAGGAGGCCTTCAAAGGTCTCCTTACGGGTTTTCAAGTAAGTTACCTGATGTTCTTATTTGCAAAGTTTTTATTTATTCGTATTATATACATGGAAGCCCTCGAGCCCTAGGTGAGGTGATAAAGCTCACCTAGGGGTCACTCCTGTATCCGGTATCAAACTAGATACACTTTAACTGTCTGGCATGTTAGAATAACTCAACATATGATCGGATTGACTATAATTCAGGAATGGCGAACCCATGTAATATATCAACTATGTGTGTAATGTAGGCTTCGTCATCGGCAGCGGCGAGAAATGGGGCCGAGCTGGACGAGCTAAATCAGAAGCTTAAGCGCTCCAAAGACAAAGTTGAGGCCCTTAACCAAAGATTCGACGAGGCTCAAGGCATGTCAAAACAGAATCCGAATGCCTTTGTCTGAACTCTATCATCCGAATACTGTCAATGCAGCTTTTTCATATTTTATAATGTACACGTAGCCTCGACGAAGGATATGGAGAGGCTCAAGGCCGAGCTCCAGTGCGCGAAGGACGAGGCGGTCACCCAGAGGGTGGCTGCTAATGAAACGGCTGTTGCCCTTTCCGCCATGTGGGCCACCAGTGGCAAGCATGAGGCTCGCGTGGAAGAGGTCCAACAAGAGCTCAAGGACTCCAGTGAAAGATGCGAGGCCTTGGAGTAGAAGAATAAGGCGAGCTCGGCAGAACTGTCCACTTTAACAACCGAACACCATAAGGAGTGGGTGGACAGATGGTTCTACGAGGATCAAGTGCGCCAAGAAAAAGACATAACAGATGGTAAGCCATACTCACTAAAGTGCATATTCGGGGATAGAAAATTTGCATTGCTTTCCCAGGTGTGGTGATCCCTAGGCGCATCCTCCGATCTCCAGAAGAGCGTGGCGGACGCCAATCAGCTGTTCGCCTTGCGGGGAGAAGGAGATGAAGCTCGGTTGTTCTGGGCATAGTTTGGAGCGCCCGAGCGTCCTCCTCTTCTAGTGGAGTAGCTGAACCAACTAATGGAGTTGCACCAGATGGTGGAGCCGTCCATGAAGGACCTCTGCATCCGCTTATGGCCCGGCGAGCCACTGACAGGCAACTACTTTGTCTTAGTGCATAGGTTGATTGCCGCTTCGCCCCGCCTCGACACCGTCAAACACTCCTCCTGCATCAAGGGAGTCCGGATGGCCCTTGCAAGAGCGAAGGTGCACTAGCCAGGGCTAGATCCGATGAAGGTAGCCACTTCCCCGCCACCTCCCTGGAAGGAGCATAGATGCCCCGAGCTATACTTTGATGGAGTGATGGAGAGTGCTCGGGTGATAGCGTCCCAGTGTCTAGGTGATCATTTATTTCAGTAAACTATAATGCGTCCGAAGACTTGTCCAAAATGTTGATGATGTTTTCATATGGTTTTGCATTCCTTTATAACTCCTATGTGGTTGTTTAATAC
The DNA here is from genome assembly GCA_022496015.1 of Hordeum marinum. NCBI lineage: Eukaryota > Viridiplantae > Streptophyta > Magnoliopsida > Poales > Poaceae > Hordeum > Hordeum marinum. The sequence continues at coordinate 253,240,269 of CM039673.1, forward strand.
TAAAAGATGTGAGTCGTCGGCTTCATCCCCCATGTAGATACTACATGGGGTTTCTATGCCAATGCACTATGTCCCTTAAACAAATTATCGGAATCCGAAGGCGATACAGTGCGACAGACTAGGCAATCAGACTATAGTTCTTTATTTCTTTCACTTAGCCGTGGGGGCACAAAAAGGACTACAGGAAGCATACGATTAGCCACCGAAGTGTTGTGATGTTTGGACGAACCGTGGCCAAAGCCGGTATCACAATGTCTGCATAAAGGGCAAATTCCTTGTATAACACAGAATAACCGCTTACGAGGATTGAATTATAATACTTCCAACTCGCGTTCACAGACCGGATATCGCATACTATGACAGTCCATTTTCGGCTTTCTCCCCTGAGGTGCTTGACCAGACTATCCAGAAGCACAATCGCAGGGGTGCTCCCTTTGCCCTTTTAGCCGAATGAGCGGAACATAAAGGGGCAAGCACAGGAGCTGGGCAACCCGACTATTGACCAAAGAGATAGTTCGGAACCGATGCATATAAAGTGAGCACCAAGACACCAAACACATGATAGATAAGGCGATTGGTTTTTGAACTCGAGCCTGTCACGCCCAAGATGCGGTCCTATCCTTATTTGGGCACGTGGGCCTCGGCAGGGATAGAAGCGCATCTCGATGCGTTCGCAAGAATGGATATCATTAAAAGTACATGTATAGAAGAGATGAGTATATGGAATTGGCTTACACTCGCCACAAGCTACATCAAAGTCACATCAATACAATAACATCTCAAACATCATACATAAGAGCAGGGTCCGACTACGGACAAAATCAAACGATAAAATGACATCCACCCTTGCTATCCGAGGCTGCCGCCTGGAACCCATCCAAGATTGAAGAAGAAGAAGAAGAAGAACTCCAAGTCAAATCAAGCAACACGCTCACGTCAAATCATCACATTACCTGTACCTGCAACTATTGTTGTAGTAATCTGTGACCCACAGGGACTCAACAATCTCATTTCCAAGGGTATCAAGACTATTAAAGCTTAATAGGTAAGGTATGGTTAAGTGGCGAGGCTGCAGCAAGCGACTAAGCATTTAATTGAGTGGCTAATCTTACGAGTACAGAAATTAAAGTATGGTGGTCTACGCATAATGGACGTGAACTAGAAATGATCACTAACTGATCCTGAACACCTACTTACGTCAAACATAACCCCACCATGTTCTCTTTCGGATAAGGACTCACGAAAAGAGACAGTCATGGTTACGCACACAGTGGGTGCATTTTATTAGAGTTTACTTCAACTTTGCTATGACCGGGTGTTAAACAAATTATCCAAGTCTGCCACATAACAGCGGGCACGGCTTCTCAAAAAGATTTAACCCTGCAGGGGTGCTCCAACTCATCCATCACAAATTAAGCAGACACAGTGGGAATAACCTCAACCACGGATCTCGTGATCATCCTAGGCAATTCCAAAGAAAATCCGACACCTCGAGATAGCCCGAAGAAGATCAGAGTTCCTCACTCAAGATGTTTGAGAAAGGTAAAACAAATCCACCAAGGCCACCCGACGTGCCGACAATCCCGATAGGAGCCACGTATCTCGTTCTCAGGGCACAATCGAATGAGCGATGGTTACCACGCCAAACACCGAGTTGCCCAGGGTAGCGTTAATAAGCTGCTCTGGTTTGGACCAACACTCATGCGGAGCACTGGCCCTGGGGTTGATTAAATTATCCACGGGTGCCGGTGGGTCCCTATGCAAGTTCATTAATTATTAGGCAAATGTAGTACCAATGTTGGGCCTTGCCAGACAAGTTTTATTCTAACCGAAAATCAAGGGGGTCCCCATAACAACCCCGAGCATGTTAGGAGTGCTCATTTATGGAACATAACACCGGTTCACAAGTAACTAGGGGCGGCAAGAGTGGAACAAAACACCAAGCAAAAGGCCAAGCCTTCCACCCTTTACCAAGTGTATATGTGCATTAAATTAAATAACAGCAATATTGTGATATAACAAAAGAAGGTCCATGTTGACACATGGAAGCAATGCACCTGCAACTAGCAACGCTATAAGAAGGGTTGAGCAAGCGGTAACATAGCCAAACAAAGGTTTGCTGGGACGTGGAGGGGTTAGAGGCTTATCATGGCAATGTTGGGAGGCTTATCAAACAGGTGGTAGGTAGCGAGACATAACGATAAAAAGACGAGACAACTAGCATGGCAATGATAGTAATGGTATCCAGGGAAATGTGTCATCTTGCCTGAGATCCCGCTCAGAAGAAGAACGAGTCCATGAAGAAGACGAACCAACGTAGTCGAACGAATCCTCACACTCCGAATGCTTTCGGAACTCTATCGAGAAGAAGCAATCCGAAACAAACAATCAACACAAGATACACCACAACATATGCAAAACACGATACACAAATGATATGATGCATGTCCGGTTAAATATGCAATGCAAGACAAATCACAACAATCAAATACTACACATTAAAGTGAAGTTCAATATGCAACGAGTTACATTTTGACGAAACTCCACATTCGAAATATTTAGTTCACTCCTGTTAGGTACATGACAATATTAAATGTTGTTAAACATGGCAAGAGGAGAAGCATAATTAAACTAACTATCTAGGCATTTTAAATGAGGCCGGAAACAACTTATAGCATTTCCGAAATGACCCCATATGGTAATTATGAATTTGGTCCAGATCTGAGATAAACATATTTTATATTTGGTAAACAGCAAAATAAATATCACCATGTTATTCTACACAGAATTCTAGTCGATTTACATATATAGAACATCTCAAACGGAGCTACGGTCTAAAAGATATGAGCAACACAAGATGCACATGACATGAATGCAAATGCATGGGGAAAACATTCACAAACACTTCAAATCATGAAGGCAACAGGTTATTATGAAACTACAAGACATCCTAAGCAAGTTTCATATATGGAATGCTCAAAACGGAGCTACGGTTCAACCACAATCATCAAAACAAGTTTTAGTTGAAATCTGCCAAAAACAGCAACGTAGCATTTTGAACATATGAAAACAACAAGTTACAATAATCTAAAATGCACAAACTAAGCATGGGGCAATAGCATACAACATCCACTTCATTTCATCTTCACACATCATATTCAAAACATGCATGGATCACTAGGTAGGAAGCTCACAAGAAGGCTACTTGATAACAGTTTCAGACTTAGTGAAAATAGCAGTTTTAGACAGTGCAGTTTTTATCACGAAGGCCTATTGACAGCAGTGAAAAAATATGCTACAGGTCATGAAATGGCATGAAACTTAACAGCATACTAGAGGGCAATATCAACAACAAATAATTCCATTGCAGCTACCCCAAAAGAGGTCTAGATCACTAGCAATTCACATGGCAAGACAGCAACAAACTATAACAGATTCCAGACTTAGAAATATTTTAGGACCCTCAAAATAACAGATTTTTATAGCAAGTAGAAAACAGCAAAACAACACCTACACATGCATTTCTATGACAAACAAAATGTCCATGGGCTAGGACACATATCAACGAGCAACTTTCATGTTGAAAATTAATTCATATCATGCCCGGATTAATTCCTACGAAAATGATAAAAGGCATCACGGTGAAAATGGCATGCACTCAAACATGCTCAAATGACAAAACTAAATGCACAGATAATTTCTATGGATTTTTCTACCCCGGAAACATATATAATATGATTAGGTTCATGTAGAAAGTTAATCACAATTAAATATGCGGGTATTAGGCCTAACCACGTTAATGCAATTCATAAATGCAAATGACATGCCAACATTTATCCCATGCATGAGAATGCGATGACAATGAGATGAAAAAATTTATTATATAGTTGGATTAATTCCGATGCACCATAATTAAATATGACAATGCAATATTATGACAAATGATGCAATAACAGAAAATTGACATGTTAAATAATTGTAACATGGATGCAAATGGCATATAAATACCCTACAAATTATTCCAGGCAAGTTTCATGTTGAAAATATTCTTATGCAATGCTCGGATAATTATATATAGACGTTTTAATACGCGAAATTAAACTACTAAAAAAGGGGGGGGGGCTGGGCTCACCATGGGCCGGATCTGGCCTGGGGCAGGGGAGGGAGAAGGTGGGGCTGGCTAGGGTTTGCACGCGAAACGAGGGTCTATATATAGGCTAGGGGCTAGGGTTAGCTGGCACTGTCCGTTTTCGGACTGTCGGGTGTCAGTCCGACGGTCCGGAAGCGGAGGGACGGGGCTGTGCAGACGGGCAACATGGGGAAGAGAGAGAGAGTGGCGACGCGTGACATGGAGATTTAAAACGCCAAGAACGTCCGACGAACGTCCGATAACTACCGATAACCTCTCTGCTGCGACTAACCGACGGGGCATCTAACGGACTCAGAACGCGACGAAAATCGATGGGCGGCCTACCTAGACTATAACAAGACCGCACGACAAGTTTCAACTCAATCCGAGAATATTTTTGCGCGCGCTTAAAAACGGTTTTATTTAACGGTGCCGCGGGCACGTGCGTGTGTGGCTGGTCTCGAAACGGCAACAGCAAGAACGACGAGAACTAACGACTACGAACGGATGCAAGTTTTCGAAAACGGGTGACGATGCCATGCATATGATGCGAATGATGCGATGACGAATGCAACACATAGACGAAACATAGCCGAGAATGGAAACTAAAGGGGAATCTTCTGCAATCTTCTAGAACGTCGGTCTCGGGCTGTCACAGAGCCCCTGGTCTATTAGCCAATTACCTCGCATCATACCGAACAGGTCCATGACAAGAGGGAGAGAGGAAAATATATGCGCCAAAAAAGGACAGATGAGGCAAACTTGTGCCATGCAATTTACATTTTCCTCAACAACTCTTATAGCTCGGATTGCCGAAGCAACTGTTTCCATGTATGTGAAAGAACTAAAAATATACAGGATTGTTTGTACTAGGGGTCTTCAGTTGACAACCTGGCGTCGTCGATATGCCCCGTTGCTAGTTGACTCCTGCTCTTACATGCACCTTGATGGGTGTTAGTGTTCGACGAACGGATCTTGCAAACAAGGTCTTGAGAGGCTGCCAAATTGTAGGTGAGCTTCACGCCATAGACATGTTCTTTTAGGAGCGCATGCATTTAGTTCGAAGACGTGTTGATGGTAGAGGTTCATGCCAGCCAAACACCCATCTTTATTTCCCCACCTCTATCCATGTAATTTTGAGTGCGACGTTGTGCCTCCTCGACACGTACTTTGTTGGTCTTAGGGTTGTGAGGTGGGGCGCGAGTCCCTATTGAAGGGAGGAGGAAGGATCTGATTTTTTGGTCTGAAGCCGAACTCGCTTCCCAGCCTTGTATGCCTTTATGGCGGATGTCGAACTTGCCGATCTTCTTTGTAGCTGAATTCGGCCGCTAGGGCTAGTGCATGTTCCTTAGTTCTAACGGAGCGCTCTGTATTACCATTGACAGTAATGACCCCCTTGGGGCCCGGCATCTTGAGCTTGAGGTATGCGTAGCGTGGGACTGCGTTGAAATGAGCAAACGATGTCCGACCAAGCAGCGCGTGATAGCCGCTGCGGAAGGGGACAATGTCGAAGATCAAGTCTTCGCTGTGAAAGTTACCGGGCGAGCCGAACACAACTTCCAGGGTTACGGAACCCGTACATCGGGCCTCAAAGCCTGGGATCACTCCTTTGAAGGTAGTGTTGCTGGGTTTGGTCCTTGATGGATCTATGCCCATCCTTTTCACCGTATCTGAGTAAATCAGGTTAAGGCTACTTCTTCCGTCCATTAGGCCTTTTGTGAGGTGATACCCATCTATGATGGGGTCTAAGACGAGGGACGCCGCACCCCCATGATGGATATATGTCAGGTGATCGCGCCAGTCAAAGGTGACCGGGTATGCCGACCATGGGTTGTACTTCGGGGCTATGGGTTCCGTAGCATAGACCTCCTGAAGGGCGCGCTTCCTCTCCTTCTTAGGTATATGGGTGGCGTATATCATGTTCACCGTTTTGACTTTGGGAGGGAATTTCTTCTATCCGCCACCATTTGGACCCCGAGGCTCATCCTCGTCCTCGCTGTGAGAGCTTTTACCTTGGCCCTCGGGTGGTAACTTGTCGGCCTGTTTAAATACCCAGCAGTTGCGGTGTGTGTGATTGGCGGGCTTCTCTGAAGTCCCATGGATTTGGAAAGGCCTTTCCATGATCTTCTCCAGCTGAGTGGGTCCGTCACGATTGCCTTTAGGAGGCTTCTTCCGTTGCCCAGGTCAGGAATTGCGGAATCCGGCGTTTACAACCATGTCATCAGCATCGCTATTATTCTGTCGGTGCTAATTCTTATTGCGCTTTGGTTTTCTGTTGCCATCCCGGGCTTCAGATGCTACGAGATCTTTAGAATTGCGGGTGCGTCTTGCCAGCCAATTGTCTTCGCCCATGCAAAAGCGAGTGATAAGCAAGGTAAGGGCAGACATGGTCCGAGGTTTGTCCTGGCCAAGCTGGCGGGCCAGCCATTCATCCCGAATATTGTGCCGGAAGGAGGCTATGGCCTCATCATCCAGACAATTGACAATTTGGTTCTTCTTAGTCAAGAACCGATTCCAGAATTGCCAAGCACACTCACCGGGCTTCTGGACGACGTTGCTGCGATCAGAAGAGTCTGGTAGGCGGACATAGGTTCCCTGGAAGTTAGAGCGGAACACATCTTCCAGGTCTTCCCAACATCCAGTGGAGTTTTCAGGGAGGTTGCTTAACCAGTGCCGAGCTGGCCCCTTAAGCTTAAGAGGTAGATATTTGATGGCATGGAGATCGTCTCCTCGTGCCATGTGGATATGGAGGAGGAAGTCTTCAATCCATATGGTTGAGTAAGTAGTCCCATCATACTGTTCTATATTCATAGGTTTAAACCCCTCGGGGAACTGATGTCGCATTACCTCATCTATGAAGCACAGTGGGTGAGCGGCGCCTCTGACCCATGCTATGTCGCGCTTGTATTTGGCGTCTGTATGGGTCCGGTTACGCTCCTGGGCCCTGTTGTTTCGGTCGAACCATGGTCTGCACCCACCCCGTCTATCGGGTGAGTACTCTCTGGATCCGTAGATGGATCTTGTACGGCTTGATCTATGATCTAGGTCATCTTGCAGGCCAAACCTGTCATTGGTCTCTAATGACTCCTTACACCGTCTTCGAGGCATTGTCGGTATGTAACTGATGTCATCAGATGTCCTGTCCCGACCACGAGGGGGCGGTCCAGCTTGTCGGATGGAGTACGGTTCGGAGACGGAGTATCAGTGAGTTCGTCATCGAATTGCGGCAACAACCTCCTCCATGGGTAGCTTTTAGTCTAGTTCGACAGACCGGTGCCGTATACTTCCTCTGTTGAGAGGACTTTCGTCCATCGATCAGTGAGGTCGTCCTATTCGGCTTTGAGTTGCCATTCTTTAGCTTTCAAGCTGCGAGTCATTGCTATGAGTCGTTGCCTGATTTCTTCCCGATCTTCGAGGTTATCCAGGATGTACAATTCATCGGCTTCCGATATATCTTCCTCCTCGATGGGGGGAAGGTAGTTATCGTCTTTGAAAGCATTGACGTTATCGGGGTTTTTCTGGTCCTCAGGGCCTTCCGGACCCTCTAATAGGTGTTCGGGGATATTGGGATTGCCATGGTCCGTGGGGGTATTACCGTCCCTATTGCTGATAATAGCTTTACTTCCCTTTTTGCCTTTGGACCGCTTACGCATTTTCCGCGCCTTGAAGGCGCATTGCCCGACTTGTCGCCATTGTTGTTAGGCGTATTGTTGTTGTTAGTGGCAGGAGTATCTACCATGTAGACATCGTATGTGGAAGTGGCGGCCCACCACCCGATGTTAACAGGGGTGGGAGCACGGTCTTCTCCATCCATGTATTTTGCCTCCTCGGAGGCATAGTCCAGCATGTCGGTTAAATCTTCAATAGTGGCTATCAAGTGGGTGGTGGGTGGGAGGAAAAAATCGTCCTGACCCGCACCATAACCGAAGTGAGCATAGATCAGGGCTGGATCGTCGGTGATCTTCATCGATGAGATCTGATCTAGGGCCTCATCAACCGTTGAGGGCCCGATCGGATCCATCTGTTCGGAAATTGCAGAGTTAACCTGTCATGCCCAAGATGCACGCCTATCCATTTTAAGACACGAGGGCCTCACAAGGGATAGAGGCACATCTTGCCGTTAGCAAGTATAGTATCATCACATCATACAATACTGAAAAGATGAGTATACAAGATTGGCTTACACTCGCACATGCTAAATTACAATTCACTCAGAGTTCAATCATCAAGATGAAGACAGGGTCCGACTATGGACGAAATCAAACAATAAAAAACAGATGCAAACGATACTATCTCGCTATCCCAATGATCACGACCATGGTCCTCTACTCATCCGGGTAAGTCACATACATCCTGCCTTTTTCCTCATCATATCCCCACTAGAGCTAGGTAAGGTCATCCTGCACGAACTGGTCTGTACCTATACGTGGAGGGTTGTAGTAATCTGTGAGCCCTAAGGACTTAGCAATCAAGCGGCCGGGTACCGAGACTATTCAAGCTTAAAGGTTGCGATGGGGTAAGTGCTTAGTTTGCAGCAGCACTAAGCTTTTATGGTGGCTACCTTACGTAACAAGAATGTAAATGTGAGTGGCCTACGATGAATGATCGAATCTAGTATGATCTCTATGAGATCCTGAACAATTAGTCACGTCAATCATAACCCCACGTTGTTGTCCCTCAGATCATGTTCACGAGCAGAGACGATCACGGTTACTCAAACGGTTGGTGTGTTTTAATTAGAATTTACTTCAAGTTTGCTATAACCAGATGTTAAACAAATATCCAAGTTGCCACATAACCGCGGGCATGGCTTTCCAAAAGATTTAACCCTGCAGGGGTGCTCCAAGTAATCCATCACAAATTAACCACACTCCATGGGAATAGCCTCGATCGTGGATCTCGCGATCATCGTAGGTAATTCCAAAGGAATTCCAACACCTCGGGAAGACCCAAAGAAAGTTAGAGTCCACATGCAAGACATTCGACAAAGGTAAAACAAATCCAGCAAGACCTCCCGACATGTCGACGAATCCGATAAGAGCCGTGTATCTCGTTCTCAGGACACGACGGATGAGCCATGGTTACCACGCCAATCACTGAGTTGCCCCGGGCGGCGTTAATAAGCTGCTCTGGGTTGGACCAACACTCATGCGGAGCACTGGCCCGGGGGTTGATTAAATTATCCTCAGGGTTGCAAAGCCCTATGCAAATTTTATTAAGTTGTTAGCAAATGTAGTACCAATGTTGGGTCTTGCCAGACAAGTTTTAATCTCAACCGAATGAACAAGGGGGTCCCGATAACAACCCCGAGCATGTTAGGAGCGCAAAATATGGAAAACATAACACCGGTAACAAGGAACTAATGGCGGTAACAGCGGAACAAATCACTTAGAAAAAGGCCAAGCCTTCCACCAATACCAAGATATATATTTGCATTAAATTAACAACAGATAATATTGTGATATTCATATCCATGTTATCACATGGAACAACCTGCACCTACAACTAAGAATGCTATAAGAGGAGCTGAGCAACGGTAACTTAGCCAATCAAAGGTTTGCTAGGATGTGGAGGTTAGAGGCTGTCATGGCAATTAGGAGGCTGAAATCAAGTGGTAAGTAGCGCAATTGTAACGATAAGAGTGAGATCTAGCAAGCAAAAATAGTATCGGGATCCGGGTACGATCATCTTGCCTATTGGTTCTTCAGCGGAACAAGTAGCGGGATCCTCCTAGTGGTACTCTCTTGGGTCCTCGTACTCAGTATTGACACTCGCGTCTACCCAAGAGAAACAACAACAATAAACATTCAACCAAGGTGCAATGCACAACCAAGATGATGCATTATTCATTTATGAAGAATTTAAACATGGCAATCCAAAACTAGTCATGTTGCACATGCAAAGTTTGTTTATTAATGAATCTGGACCGAACCTCATGTTGAGTGATTTATACATGCATGAACATGGCAAATATGGATGCATCATGCAAAATCGATATAAATGTATATAAAGAATGCAAGAAACGGAGTTACGATTCTCACGATATGCTCACGACAAGGTACGGAGGCAAATACACAAGACCAGCAAGCCATGGGCTAATTCTTGGCATTCCAAGGTAGCCATTGGATAGGTTATGAACAATTACACACAATAGACTCAAATATCAATCAATTCTACGGATTATAGCTTCCACAAGTCGCAAAACAAATAAACACACAATCTGCCACAAAATAGCATCATAGCAACTTACTCAGCTCACAACTTGAGCTATAGGAACCCTAGAGCCACAACCAAGATATTGACAGAATCTAATCAACACACACATCAACTTATCCAACTACACAATCAGCAAAGGAGGCACACATCATTAAGCATGAAGCAATCAAGTTGACATGATGAAACAGTTTTCTGGGACAGTGAAAATTCCAGTTTTCTAGAATCTGAGATTATAAAGTAGCAAGTTGATAGCAGTAGTTAAATATGCTAGGAATCACCTATTGGCATGAAAATTAACAGGATAGTATAAGACAACATCTACTTCAAATAACTAACATTTAGCATGAGCAAATTCACAACATGTTACTAGATGTCAACCTCTCTTCATGGCATAAAAATAATAGCAGATTCACAGGCTTAGTAGTTTTTAGCATGCTGAAACAGAAACATCAAGTAGGCAACTTAGCAGCTTGTTTCCCACTTATATGGATGATTTTCATGTTAAACAAAAATACCATGGCATAATAGATATAAAACACAAGCACTTCCATGTTGGCACATGCCCCAAAGCAAGTAAGGAGTAAATCATGCAAAAATGACAAAGTGGCATCTCAGCTAGAATGACAGATTTATGAACTTGCTCAAAAGTGAAATCTGAAAGGTCCAATGGATTCATTGGGTCTTTCTACCCCAAAAAACATATGCCATACTCCTATGATCATGTCAAGGAACATGCACCCTAAGCTAGGAAAATCTACCACCTACTCATAAGTGACATAAAGATCTAGATGACCTTGAACAACTAAGAACACCACCATAATAGGAACTTAATGCATCAGACAACATTGATAAACCTACTAACATGCATCCAAGAAAGAGATATGCCAAGTGGGGAAGCCCACTAGTTCCCCCCCCCACACACTCTACTCACATACAAACAACATGTCAAAGCACTTGCAACTACCCACACACACATGTATGTATGCAAAGCATACACAAACTCACAACTCACCTGAACATGCACTAAATATACCACAACTATAGGTGCAAAGCACACACATACACACAAGAACACATGCACTACACACCTACACTACACGTGCACAAGTGTATGTATGCATAAGCACACACACACACACATCCACCTCTCATGAACTTACATACACACACACTACACCACAACATATGCATATATACATGTATGTATATACACATACACACTCTAGCACACATACATATATGCATGAGCACACACACATATGCACATGCATATGTGAATGCTCACATGCACATACACACAACCCCTACACCACACACATATGTGTGTATGCATAGCATACACATACACTACACATGACCAGCAAGGAAACAAACAAGCATGAGGAAAAAATAAGAAATAAACAAAAGAAAACAAAAGAAAAAGAAAAAAACAAAAGGGGAGGAGTTCGGGGGTCGAACACACAACCTCCTGGTTGTCTCCCCACAGAGCCTACCACTCTGCTATCGCTGCGATTGATAACAAAGGGGACCTCTGCCCATCTAATACACACACACACACACACGCTCATATCCCTCTCTGACGAAACTGAAGATGCACGCTGTGATAACAGAGCAAACAGCGGCGAGCTACGACTGACTCCGGTGACCGAACGCGCGGCGGAGGCCCTAGCTGGACTCACTACTACTGCCCCCACACACGCACACTCTCACAAGCACCTAACACCGGCGAGAACGCTACCGGCGATGACGACAGATCGACACGGCGACTATGGCACATGGCACTCACGACGGCGACCCAGAGAGGAAATTGGATGGGGCGGAACGAAAATGGAACCCCTGCGAGAGCAGGAACTCACACGCAACACCCGGAAGCATCAGCTCGACGGTGCACCCGTCGGAGACGAGGTCCGACGGCGGCGGAATGCTCCTAGCATGAACACACACCTACACAGGGCTAGCAAGCTTGGGATCGGGCGAGGGGAAATGGGGAGCTCACCTAAACACGACCGCGCGGCCAATCGGGCTCGAGGACGCGTGACAACGACGAATTGCCGCGGCGGAGGAGCTCGGCCGGAGGGGAAGAATACGAAGCAAAGGCGCGGCCTTGGCGTCCCTCAGGGATGCAGAGGACGTTGAGGAAGAAGACGACGATGGCGACACGATCCCAACAATCTCCGGTTCGAGGGGCTCGTTGGAGAAGCTCCCGTGGTGACGAGCACACCTCTGAACCTCACCGCACACGCACTCTGAACCCTCTGAACCTTACCATGCCGGGGACAGGAGAGGAGGAGAGAAGGGGGGCGGTGGCGCAAGGAGGGAGAGGAACCCTAGGGGAATCGGCACGCACGCCGACGGCTTAAATGGGCGATGGGACAGACGGCGACGGCGACGAAAAGGCGACGACGGACGCGGCTCTCACTCTTTGAACCTGACAGTGAACCTGACGGAGCATGTGACCGTCCATCGAGCGGGCTGGGCCATGGGAAGGCCCACCTACCTCTCTCTCTCTTAAAACAAAAACAGAAAGGTTTTTCCCATTTTTAAAACCAGCCACACAAAAATAAATCACGAGAATAAAAGAAAAGGTTTTAGTGCAAAACAAAAATATTTTTGTAAAGGAAATAATGTGCACTATTTGATAAAATTAACAAGTTGATGTATTGAGCAAGTTATTTTAATACTTTAATAAAAGGCAGCTCATGTTTAATTAAAATACAATAACAACCAAACCCCAACCATCAAAATAATCACACTCTAAATTATTAATATGAATAGGGCTACCTCTTGAACATTTACAAATAATTTAAGAAGCAACTTAATTCTGTTATGAAAATAACATGGGAAAAGAAGGAGGTAATGGAGGGTTTTAGTTGCAAATTAAAAGAGAGGGGAAGAGAGGATGTTGCACCCACATGATTCAACAACACACAACCACATAACACAAGACCTCACCACAACTAAACACACCAATCAAAAGCACATGAACAACAAACGAGGCATGGTGAATGCTATGATGGATGAATGAAGCATGAATGCAAAATCACACATGAGACAAGGTGCAATCATATCATAGCTCATGACACAAGGTTCATACAATGGGGTTACATGCCATAAAAGGAAGGGACAACACTTGGGCTGTCACAACTCTCCCACACTACAAGAGGATCTCGACCCGAGATCTAGGAACGAAAGAAGTCTGGAAATTCAGAATGGAGAAGGTCCTCGCGTTCCCAAGTAGATTCTTTGTTGGAATGATGAGACCACTTCACCTTGAGGAACTTGATAGACTTGTTGCGAGTCTTACGCTCAGTTTCTTCAAGAATTGCAACTGGATGCTCACAATAAGAGAGATCTTCTTGGAGATCGATATCTTGGAGGTTAATGGTCCGCTCAGGAGTCTTGAAGCATTTCCGGAGCTGAGAAACATGGAAGACATCGTGCACGTTCGCAAAATTTGGAGGGAGCTCTAGTTGATATGCAATACCACCTCTCCTACCAAAAACTTTGAAAGGACCAACAAAACGAGGAGCTAGCTTCCCTTTAATACCAAACCGCTAAGTGCCCTTCATGGGAGAGACTCTGAGATACACTAGATCATCCACATGGAAAGAAACATCCCGATGTTTCTTATCGTAATAACTCTTCTGTCGGGACTGGGCTGCTTTGAGGTTCTCGTGAATGACATGGCACATTTCTTCTGCTTCAGTGATCATGTCATTGCCCAATATCTGACGCTCACCGGTTTCGGACCAGTTAAGCGGGGTACGACACTTTCTGCCATAGAGAATCTCGAAAGGGGCTTTGCTTGAACTAGCTTGAAAGCTATTGTTGTATGAGAATTCAGCATATGGAAGGCAATCTTCCCACCTCATGCCGAACGAAATCACATAGGCTCTGAGCATATCTTTGAGGATCTGATTGTCTCTCCCAACTTGACCACTTGTCTGCGGATGGAACGCAATGCTAAAACGGATCTTGGTACACATAGCAGTCTGGAAGGACTCCCAAAACTTGCAAGTGAAGAGGCTTCCACGGTCATAAGAGATGAGCTAAGGGATACCATGCAAAGACACTATCCTTGATGTATACAACTCTGCAAGCTGAGCTGCCGAGATAGATTCTTTGACTGGCAGGAAATGAGCAACTTTTGACAGCTTGTCGATAACCATAAAGCTAGCATCGTTGCCTCTCTTGGACTATGGAAACCCAGTGATGAAATCCATCTCCACATGATCGAATTTCCACTCTGGGATAGGCAAAGGCTGAAGAAGGCCTGCTGGACGTTGATGTTCCGCCTTCACTCTGCGACAAACATCACACTTGTTCACGAACTGAGCAATTTCACGTTTCATGCGAGTCCACCAGAAGGTTTGCTTGAGATCCGGATACATCTTTGAACTGCCTGGATGAATGGATAGAAGAGAATTATGTTCTTCGTCCATGATAACCTTTTTGAGATCACCTTTTGGAACCACAAGACGGTCCTCAAAGAACAAGGTATCTTTGTCATCAACATGAAAGTACTTATACTTCGGAATGCTCTTGGCCACACCTTTCTTCACTTCCTTCACCATAGCGTCAAGAAGTTGTGCTTGGCGAACCTGATCTTCCAGAGTCGGAGAAACTTGAAGATTTGCAAGAAATCATTGCGGAACCATCTGAAGGTTGAGCTTGCAGAAGGCTTCACAAATCTCGGGTTGAAGAGGCTTCAGAATGAGACTATTGCAGTACGCCTTACGGCTGAGCGCGTCTGCAATGACATTTGCTTTCCCAGGAGTATACTCAATGCTTGGGTTGAAGTCTTCAAGCATTTCCACCCAACGATATTGCCGAAGATCGAGATTGGGTTGAGTGAAAATGTACTTCAAGATCTTGTGATCGGTGTACACCTCAACTGGTCTACCCAACAACAAATGCCTCCAAGTCATTAGAGCATGCACAACTGCCGCCAACTCAAGATCATGAGTGGGGCAGTTCTTCTCGGCAGGCTTCAACTGACGCGAGGTATAAGCAACAATCTTCTTGTCTTGCATGAGAACACCACCAAGACCTTGGAGAGAAGCATCATAGAAAACTTGGAAAGGCTTAGACTGCTCAAGAGGAACAAGAACTCGAGCTGAAGTTAGTCTCTGCTTGAGTGTATTGAACGCTACATCACACTCAGGAGACCAAACATACTTGACACTCTTCTGGAGGATATTGGACAGAGGCTTGGCAATTTGAGAGAAGTTCTCCAGGAATCTTCTGCAATAATTGGCAAGCCCGAGGAAACTCCGAAGCTGCTTCACATTCTGAGGAGGTTCCCACTTCAAGATTGCCTCAACTTTCTTAGGGTGCACTTTAATTCCCTCGGCAGAGATGACATGCCCGAGCTACACCACTTCATTGTGCCAGAACTCACACTTGGAAAACTTGGCATAAAATCGATGCTTTCTTAACTTGTCAAGCACAAGGCGGAGATGCTCTGCATGCTCTTCTTTTGTCTTCGAGAACACAAGGATATCATCCAGATAGAACAAGACGAATTCATTCTTGAAAGGAGAGAAAATGAAATTCATCATTCTTGAGAAGGTTGGAGGAGCATTAGCAAGACCAAATGACATGACGGTGTACTCATATGAGCCAAAACTCGTCCTGAAAGCGGTCTTGGGAATGTCTTCTTCGCGAATGCGAATCTGATGATAACCCATGTGAAGATCAAGCTTCGAGAAAACCTTGGCACCTTTTAGTTGTTCAAACAACGCATTGATGTTAGGGAGTGGGTATTTGTTTTTGATTGTCTTCTTGTTCAATGGCCGGTAGTCAACACAAAGACGATCCGTACCATCTTTCTTCTTGACAAACAAAACTCCACAACCTCATGGAGAAGAACTTGGT
Organism: Hordeum marinum; assembly: GCA_022496015.1. Lineage (NCBI taxonomy): Eukaryota > Viridiplantae > Streptophyta > Magnoliopsida > Poales > Poaceae > Hordeum > Hordeum marinum. The sequence continues at coordinate 253,256,491 of CM039673.1, forward strand.
ATGATCAGACCCAGACATTCTTGCTCATCTAGCTGCTTCTTCAACTCTTTCAGCTCTTTGGGGCCAAGTTTATACGGGCGCTTGCAGACTGGTTCAGTTCCGGGCTCGAGATCAATCACGAACTCGACAGGCCGGTGCGGAGGCATTCCTGGCAATTCTTCTGGAAAGACATCTTCATACTTACAAACCACCAGAATTTGAGAAATTGTCGAGATTTCACCCTTCTCATTAAGAGCAAAGATACGGATTGTGTCATCGCAAGCCGCGAATATAATCACATCTTCTGAAGGATGAGTCAGCTTGACTTCTTTTGCTTTGCAATCAATATGAGCCTTATTCATAGCCAGGAAGTCCATGCCCAGAATGAGATCAATATCGGAATTCCCGAGAACAATTGGAGAAGCCAAAAAAGAATAATTGCCCATCTTGATAGAAGCATCTGGAACAATCATATGCGAACTCATGTGCATCCCCGGAGAAACCACATGAAAAGGACTAGCTAAGTGCTCCACTGAAAACTTATGCATAACGCCAAAAGGCTTGGATATGAATGAATGCGATGCACCAGAATCAAACAAAACTTTTTGCAGGAAAATCATTAACTAAGAGATTACCATAATCACATCATTGGACTGCTCTGCTTCAGCTGCATTCACCATATTCACCCAGACTGACTTGGGATTATGCTTCACCATAGCATTGCGTGGAGGCTTGACAGGAGGAGGAGGCGGAAGACGTCGCTGGTTGCAATTGTTGGCATAGTGACCCTTCTGGCCACACTTGTGACAAGTCACCTCATAAAGCGGACGAACATTGCCTGGAGGAGGAACAAGAACAGCCTTGGGCGCCTGGGGTCTCTTCTGGAATCCTGGGTTGGGTGGGTGGGAATAACCACGACCACCGAACTGCTTCTGCTGCTAAGGAGGGCGAAATGGAAGAGGATTTGGCGCCCAATACTTCTGCTGCTTGGGAACCATCTGAGAGCCAGAAGAAGAAGAATATGAATCCCTTGAACGCTTCTTGGAGTTCTCCAACTTGAGCTGAGCTGCTTCGACCTTCAAACCCATGTTGTAGAACTGATCGAACTCCTGAGGATCTTGAAGAACTAGGCCTGGCAGAATCTCATCCTTGAGACCACCTCTGAATTGATAGATCATAGCCTTGTAATCTGGAACATCTTGTTTGGCCTAACCGGCTAGATTCTGGAACTCGATGTTGTATTGGTATACAGACTTGCTTCCCTGCTTCAGGTGCCTGAACTTCTCACGCATATCCTTGACAAAGCTTGTCGAAATGTAATGAGCCCTGAAGTCACAACAGAAATTGTCCCAAGTAACAACACGATCGCCCCTGGAATCCTTGTACTGCTGCCACCAATCAGCTGCTTGACCCTTGAGCTGGAATGATGCAAATCTGACAAAGTCCTCTGGCCTAACATTACTACACTCGAAATGCTTACTCATATCACGAAGCCAATCATCAGCATCAAAAGGCTGCTCACAATAGGTGAAAGACTTGGGCTGGTTGGCAAGGAACTGATTGAGCGTTGCGAACTGAGGCTGATTCTAAAAATTCCCTTGAAAACCTTGCTGACCCTGCTCCCTTTCTTGCAATAGTCTGAGCAACATCTGAGCATTCGCACTGGTTGCAGCCATCACAGCTTGCCAAGCTTCTGGTGGAGGAGGAAGATGAGGCGGTGGCAGGGGTGGTGGTGGAACATCAGTTTGCCCCTCATCATGACCCGGATTGTTGCGAGTTGATGGAGCCATCCTGAAGATGGACAACACGCATTAGCACCTCATTGAAAAGGATGAATTCAAAGCTGAATCAAATGCTTGAAACAAATGAACAAATAACAACACAACCTTCCTACTGAAAAAATTAGTAAGAATGCTTCTTCGGTTCATGATAACATCATCAAATATAATAAGCCACTTGCAATAACACGAAAGTATTGAGCTAGGCGCTCGGAAAAAATGTACATGCCCATATACATCTGAAGAAGATGATCCTAGATGACTACAAGATTTCCCACCTATGAACTTCCGAAAACTTTCTGGTTATGCAATCCGGTGTGGGGGATACAAGGAGTAAATATCTCACACAACTAGCAATCCTACACCCCAACTATATCCATCCTTGAACACATAACCAGAGGCTTTCACAAACTCATCTAATCTCGAATCCTCGAACTCACAACGATACTAAACCATGGTGGTACCCCGGACGCCTCCCAGTACTGGGTGACTCCGACCTTATCTCACCACGATAAGTATTGAAGTAATTCCGAACACTCTCCATCCTGAGATATCAAGGAAGCTGAATGATAACGATGTGCCAACATTCCGTGGAGCTCGACTCCCCGAAAGAAATCAAGTCAGATAGGAGGCACCAAGACAGAACCCTGTCACATCGGTATCATATAGACTCCAAAATACCAGCATGATCCTAAATTTTTTTTGAGTGAGAAGAGGAGTAGAATCAATATTCTTAAGTCGAAAACCTCACCAGAGCAAAGAAGAGGAGTAAAAAGAATCCTACTCTCCGATATAACTAGACTCAAAATAGTTTTATTAGACACGACTCGGCCAAGTTCGAACAAGCAAAGGCTCCTATGGTCGTATGGCTCTGAATACCAACTTGTCACGCCCAAGATGCGCGCCTATCCATTTTAAGACACGAGGGCCTCACAAGGGATAGAGGCACATCTTGATGTTAGCAAGTATAGTATCATCACATCATACAATACTGAAAAGATGAGTATACAAGATTGGCTTACACTCGCCACATGCTAGATTACAATTCACTCAGAGTTCAATCATCAAGATGAAAACAGGGTCCGACTACGGACGAAATCAAATGATCAAAAAACATATGCAAATGATACTATCTCGCTATCCCAACGATCACGACCATGGTCCTCTAATCATCCAGGTAAGTCACATACATCCTGCCTTTTTCCTCATCATATTCCCACTGGAGCTGGGTAAGGTCATCCTGCACGAACTCGTCTGTACCTGTACCTGGAGGGTTGTAGTAATCTTTGAGCCATAAGGACTCAGCAATCAAGCGCCCGGGTACCAAGACTATTCAAGCTTAAAGGTTGGGATAGGTTAAGTGTTTAGTTTGCAGCAACACTAAGCATTTATTGTGGCTACCTTACGTAACAAGAATGTAAATGTGAGTGGCCTACGATGAACGATCGAATCTAGTATGATCTCTATGAGATCCTAAACACTTACTAACGTCAATCATAACCCCACCTTGTTCTCTCTCGGATCATGTTCACGAGTAGAGATGATCACGGTTACTCACACGATTCGTGTGTTTTAATTGGAATTTACTTCAAGTTTTCTATAACCGGATGTTAAACAAATATCCAAATTGCCACATAACCGCGGGCACGGCTTTCCGAAAGATTTAACCCTGCAGGGGTGCTCCAACTAATCCATCACAAACTAACCACACTTCGCGGGAATAGCCTCGACCATGGATCTCGCGATCATCGTAGGTAATTCCAAAAGAATTCCAACACCTCGGGTAGACCCAAAGAAAGTCAGAGTCCACACGCAAGACATTCGACAAAGGTAAAACAAATCCAGCAAGATCTCCCGACATGTCGACGAACCCGATAAGAGCCACGTATCTCGTTCTCAGGACACGATGGATGAGCGATGGTTACCACGCCAATGATCGAGTTGCCCCGGGCGGCGTTAATAAGCTGCTCTGGGTTGGACCAACACTCATGCGGAGCACTGGCCCGGGGGTTGATTAAATTATCCTCGGGGTTGCAAAGCCCTATGCAAATTCTATTATGTTGTTAGCAAATGTAGTATCAATGTTGGGTCTTGCCAGACAAGTTTTAATCTCGACCGAATGAACAAGGGGGTCCCCATAACAACCCCACGCATGTTGAGCGCAAAATATGGAAAACATAACACCGGTAACAAGGAACTAATGGCGATAACAGCGGAACAAATCACTTGGCAAAAGGCCAAGACTTCCACCGCTACCAAGATATATATGTGCATTAAATTAACAACAGATAATATTGTGATATCCATATCCATGTTATCACATGGAACAACCTGCATCTGCAACTAAGAATGCTATAAGAGGAGCTGAGCAGCGATAACTTAGCCAATCAAAGGTTTGCTGGGATGTGGAGGTTAGAGGCTATCATGGCAATTAGGAGGCTGAAATCAAGTGGTAGGTAGCGCAATTGTAACGATAAGAGCGAGAACTAGCAAGCAAAAATAGTATCGGGATCTGGGTACGATCATCTTGCCTGTTGGTTCTTCAGCGGAACAAGTAGCGGGATCCTCGTAGTGGTACTCTCCAGGGTCCACGTACTCAGTATTGACACTCATGTCTACCCAAGAGAAACAGAAACAATAAACATCCAACCAAGGTGCAATGCACAACAAGATGATGCATGATTCATTTATGAAGAATTTAAACATGACAATTCAAAACTAGTCATGTTTCACATGCAAAGTTTGTTTATTAATGAATCTGGACCAAACCTCATTTTGAGTTATTTAGACATGCATGAATATGGTAAATATGTATGCATCATGCAAAATCATAGAAATGTATATAAAGAACGCAAGAAACGGAGTTACGGTTCTCACGATACGCTCACGACAAGGTATGGAGGCAAATACACAAGACCGCCAATCCATGGGCTAATTCTTGGCATTCCAAAGTATCCACTGGATAGCTTATGAAAAATCATGGACAATAGACTCAAAGATCAATAAATTATTTGGAGTATAGCTCCCACAAGTCACAAAACAAATAAACACACAATCTGCCACAAAACAACATCATAGCAACTTATTCATCTCACAACTTGAACTACAGGAACTCTAAAGCCACAACCAAGATATTGACAGAATCTAATCAACACACACATCAACTTATCCAAGTATACAATCAGCAAATGAGACACACATCAATAAGCATGAAGCAATCAAGTTGACATGATGAAACGGTTTTCTGGGACAGTGAAAATTCCAGTTTTCTGGAATCTGAGATTATAAAGTAGCAAGTTGACAGCAGTAGTTAAATATGCTAGGAATCACCTATAGGCATGAAAATTAACAGGATGGTAGAAGACAACATATACTTCAAATAACTAACAATGAGCATGAGCAAATTCACAACACGTTACTAGATGTCAACCTCTCTTCATGGGATAAAAATAACAGCACATTCATAGACTTAGCCTGCTGAAACAGAAACATCAAGTAGGCAATTTAGCAGCTTGTTTCCCACTTATATGGATGATTCTCATGTTAAACAAAAATACCATGACATAATAGATATAAAACACAATAACTTCCATGTTGGCACATGCCCCAAAGCAAGTAAGAATTAAATCATGCAAAAATGACAAAGTGGCATCTCAGTTAAAATGACAGATTTATGAACTTGCTCAAAAGTGAAATCTGAAATTTCCAATGGATTCATTGGGTCTTTCTACCCAAAAAACATATGCCATACTCCTATGATCATGTCAAGCAACATGCACCCTAAGCTAGCAAAATCTACCACCTACTCATAAGTGACATAAAGATCTACATGACCTTGAACAACTAAGAACACCACCATAATAGCAACTTAATGCACCACACAACACTGATAAACCTACTAACATGCAACCAAGAAAGGGATATGCCAAGTGGGGAAGCCCACTAGTTCCCACACACACACACTCTACTCACATACACACAACATGTCAAAGCACTTGCAACTACCCACACACACATGTATGTATGCATAGCATACACACACTCACAACTCACCTGAACATGCACTAAATATACCACAACTATAGGTGCAAAGCACACACATACACACAAGAACACATGCACTACACACCTACACTACACATGCACAAGTGTATGTATGCACAAGCACACACACACATCCACCTCTCATGAACTTACATACACACACACTACACCACAACATATGCATATATACATGTATGTATATACACATACACACTCTAGCACACACACACATATATGCATGAGCACACACACATATGCACATGCATATGTGAATGCTCACATGCACATACACACAACCCCTACACCACACACACATATGTGTGTATGCATAGCATACACACACACTACACATGACCAGCAAGGAAACAAACAAGCATGAGGCAAAAATAAGAAATAAACATAATAAAACAAAAGAAAAAGAAAAAAACAAAGGGGAGGGGTTCGGGGGTCGAACCCACAACCTCCTGGTTGTCTCCCCATAGAGCCTACCACTCTGCTATCACTGCGATTGATAACAGAGGGGGGCCTCTGCCCATCTAATACACACACATGCTCATATCCCTCTTTGACGAAACTGAAGATGCACGTTGCGATGACAGAGCAAACGGCGGTGAGCTACGGCTGACTCCGGTGACCGAACGCGCGGTGGAGGCCCTGGCTGGACTCACTACTACTGCCCGCACATGCACATACTCTCACAAGCACCTAACACCGGCGAGAACGCTACCGGCAATGACGACAGATCGACATGGCAGCGACGGCACACGACACTCACGACGGCGACCCAGACACAAAATTGGACGGGGCGGAGCAAAAACGGAACCCCTGCGAGAGCAGGAACTCGCACGCAACGCCCGGAAGCATAAGCTCGATGGTGCACCTGTCGGAGATGAGGTCCGATGGCAGCGGAACTCTCCTAGCATGAACACGCACCTACACAAGGCTAGCAAGCTCGGGATCGGGCGAGGGGAAACGGGAAGCTCATCTAAACATGACCGCGCGGCCAATCAGGCTCGAGGACGCGCGACGACGGCGAATTGCCGCGGCGGAGGAGCTCGGCCGGAGGGGAAGAAGACGAAGCAGAGGCGCGGCCTTGGCGTCCCTCGGGGATGCAGAGGACGTCAAGGAAGAAGACGACGATGGCGACATGATCCCAACGATCTCCGGCTCGAGGGGCTCGCCGGAGAAGCTCCCGCGGCGACGAGCACACCTCTAAACCTCACCGCACACGCACTCTGAACCCTCTGAACCTTACCTTGCCGGGGACAGGAGAGGAGGAGAGAAGGGGGCGGCGGCGCGAGGAGGGAGAGGAACCCTAGGGGAATCGACACGCACGCCGAGGGCTTAAATGGGCGATGGGATAGACGGCGACGACGACGGAAAGGTGACGGCGGACGCGGCTCTCACTCTCTGAACCTGACGGTGAACCTAACGGAGCAGGTGACCGTCCATCGAGTGGGCTGGGCCGCGGGAAGGCCCACCTACCTATCCCTCTCTCTTAAAACGAAAACAGAAAGGTTTTTCCTATTTTTAAAACCAACCACACAAAAATAAATCCCTGGAATAAAAGAAAAGGTTTTAGTGCAAAACAAAAATATTTTTGTAAAGGAAATAATGTGCACTATTTGATAAAATTAACAAGTTGATTTATTGAGCAAGTTATTTTAATACTTTAATAAAAGGCAGCTCATGTTTAATTAAAATACAATAACAACCAAACCCCAACCATCAAAAGAATCACATTCTAAATTATTAATATGAATAGGGCTACCTCTTGAACATTTACAAATAATTTAAGAAGCAACTTAATTCTGTTATGAAAATAACATGGGAAAAGAAGGAGGTAATGGAGGGTTTTAGTTGCAAAGTAAAAGAGAGGGGAAGAGAGGATGTTGCACCCACATGATTCAAGAACACACAACCACATAACACAAGACCACACCACAACTAAACACACCAATCAAAAGAACATGAAGAACAAACCAGGCATGATGAATGCTATGATGGATGAATGATGCATGAATGCAAAACCACACATGAGACAAGGTGCAATCATATCATAGCTCATGACACAAGATTCATACAATGGGGTTACATGCCATAAAAGGAAGGGACAACACTTGGGTTGTCACATAACCTCTAAGGCATCCGTACACGATGAGTGTTCGGCAAGAACACGTGTCCAGTCATCTGGCTCAATGGCCGGACTAGGATAGAAGTTCGGCCCATTGCCATTGGTGACCCCATTGGCAGGTACGAAGAAGGGGCTCGAGGTTAAAGCCTTAGAGTCCTTGGGTGCTACAGGCAAAGCTACGAGCCCGGTTAACGACAAGTCACCTCGAGAGTCTACGAAGAACTCTAAGTTTCTGAATCTGACCTCTCGATCAGGGGCGAAGCTCTCAACACGGCCTAGATGGCCAGTGGGATCAGCGTGCAACACAACACTGCCGAAGGCGAAGATCTGTCCGGGGACAAAAGTGTCCATGTTGCAGAACTCTTTGTTGATGACAAGGCGAGACATCGACTCTATCTTGCTCCCAGAGGAACTCTCAATGAGAGCACCAATGTTGGTGTCAAAACCGGCGGATCTCGGGTAGGGGGTCCCGAACTGTGAGACTATAATCAATGGTAACAAGAGACGAAGGGGACACATATTTACCTAGGTTCGGGCCCTCCTAGGGAGGTAATACCCTACATCCTGCTTGGTTGTATTGATGATATGGGGGGTTACAGAGTTGATCTACCTCGAGATCGAATAGCTAACCCTAGGTGAGTTGTTCTGTTCCTATACCCTAAAACCCTCCGGCTTATATAGATGCCGAGGATTCCTAGGGTTTACACATGGTCCATTACATGTCGAAGAGATAAACATGCCTATTTGCTACATCAAACGTGGAGCGCAAGCCGTGCTTGTCGAAGCTTCCATCTTGGAGACTGGGCCTTCAAATCTTCCAGTGTTCGGTAAGCAGCCCATATAGTCCGGCCCATAAGGATAGGTCGGCTTCCCGAGGACCCCTTAATCCAGGACTCCCTCACCTAGCGTCCCACCAGACGGCTCAGGAGAAGAACCATGCCCTTATGTGGAGCCCTATGTACCATCCTACGTCATACCTAGGGACGCCAGCCTGGATCAGGCGCCTACCGTAGGCACCAGCGCCCTCCAAGAATAGGGGGAGCTCCGGGCGTCCTCCCTGAGCTGGGCTTGGGGGCTTCGCCCGACAAAGCACAAAGTCTGGATGACGCATGCAGGATAAAGAGGGAGGACATCCCCAGGCCCGCGAGGCACGGTGCAAGTTGTCGCCCTCGCAAGCAAGCTACGCCGAGACAACCCCTGGGGCCTCATGAGTGATGGCCTGGGGGGGAAGCAAGACACAAGTAATGTGGGCCACCCGCGGCAACTGGAACACTGGCACGGCCTCGGGAGGCTAGGCCTCACGAGGCCCTCTAGGCGGTGCCCAGCCAGCGCCCACACGCTTCACGAGGCGGCTTCATCGACAAAACACCTCTATGGCTGCGCCGGATGCATTGTGCTCATGTTTGGGTCACGAGAGCGCAATCTTGTGGCTATGTAGGGAACAATGCATTCGGGTTTGGGTCATAGAGGCGCGCAACCGAGCAGGAATGCACAGGGTAGCTCTTAACAGAGTTGGGAGCAACTAGGCTAAGCGCCTCGGGGCTTGCCTAGCTATCTATGGCCGTGACACTCTCACGTAATAATGAGTGGGTTGTATACGCCCGGAGCCCTCCGAGGACGCAGAGGGGTTCCTTCCCACACAATGCTGGAGTCCTTTTCTTGGATCGGTGTTTCGCAAGAGGCCGTGCGTTGTAGCCCTCCCTGGGGCACCTCGAAGCCGGATAGCAAGGCCATGTCGCCTCAGGTGCTTGCGTCTTTCGGGAGCCGACCCCCACTCGGGGCTCTGAACGCAGCATAGCACCATGGCATGGAGTCTCGGGAGGCCCTAGTGCCTCCAAAGGTGGAACCCGGCAGGGTGGAATGGGGATCGCTCAAGCGTCAAAGGGGGCTCCTGAGCAATGCGCCTCAAGAGCCTTACCGGTCATATAGCCACTCGCCCCTCGATGTCGTCCTTGGTGATCCGGTTGGCATCGGGGGTGTCAAGGCCTCACCTCGTAGTTGTGTGCTAGTGATCCGGTCGTACACTACGGTGGTTGGGAAATGTGCGGGAAGGCCTACAGACAGAGAGTGCCGAAGGGCACCCGACCCGCCACACTCGTAAGCAAGGAAGATGTGCCCCAGGCGGAATAACTGATTATCTAGACAACCTGGCCACGCCTCACGGCACACGAGATCGTCAACAACCAACAAGCTAAGTACACAACCAAACCAAGCAAGAGCCTCCTAATCTAAAGGCGTCCCGACAACGAGACAAGGGTTCTGCGAACTAATATGAGGATGTAGGTACTGCGGGCCACTACGTGCGGCTACCTAAACCCTTGAGGCCTGAAGTGCTAGAGGAAACAACATGAAGACAACGACCCTACAATGACGAACAACAAGGCCACAAACCTGGGGATGGCAGCCATGGTCTGCCCCTCAGGAAGGAGCGCCTCGCAAGAGCAACCATCATCGGGACGTATCAGCGGTGGCACCAAGCCCCGCACAAGGAAATTAAGTCACGTCACTACAAGCAGCCGACTGGCGATTTAAAAAGAAAGAAACAGAGGCAAAGGTAATACGCAAAAGATTGACGCCCATAGGGCACAAGTTCTTCTTAAGCTATTACAGGTACCAAGAAAAGGAGGCACGGGAAGTCTAGGCGGAGGAGTCATTGTCTCCGTTCGCATCGCCGGCCGCCACGACGTAGGAGCCGCCCTCCCCTCCGGGAGAGGGTACCTGGATGAACCGCTCCACCAGGGAATCCACATGCGGGTGCACCTCGTCCCCCAGGGAACTCTGGAGCCCCTCAGGCACCCACTCCATGACGTGCTGGAGGTCGAGCTCTAGGGCAAGGCAGTGCAAGTTGGAGAAGATGTGCGTCAAGGAAAGCTCTAGGAGGTCGCGCGCATCAGCCTTGTTGTCCGCATTCACATGGAGACCCCACTCTCTAGCATCTCCATCACCCGGCGGAAGAAGTCGAGGTAGCCCCCATCGCCTTGCGCGCTGGGAAGAGCGGGAGCTTCCATGACGAACTGGCTCACCGCGCCGGCCGCGCGGTGGGTGATGTCGAGGTATTGCTTGGCGCGCTAGGACTCCAGCATCATGGCGTAAGCAACCTCGTCCTGCGCGGCCTGCACGGTGTCGACTATCTCCTTGACCTAGGCCTGGAGGGATGCCAGTTTGTAGGATCGAAAGTAGGTCGAGAAGGGGGGGTGATTAGACCACTTGACCAAATAAAAATCAACCTTTTCCCAATTTTAAGTGTTCGCAGATTTTAGCATTCATAGCAAGTCAATTACACACTACACATGCATGTCTATGAGTATAGCAGCGGAAAGTAAAGACAACCATGTAAGTAAAGGAAGGGTAGGAAGATCAAACGCAATTGGAGACACAATAAATTTTTCCCGTAGTTCCAATTGGTGGTGCTATCGTACGTCCACGTTTATGGAGTCCTCAACCCACGAAAGGTAATGGTCGCGAGAGTCCACAGAGGGCTCTACCCACGGAGGGTTCCACGAAGAAGCAAGCTTGACTATACCATGATGGCCTACCTCCACAGAGGACTAGCCTAACTCGGGTTAGGTCTTCATGAAGTAGGCGATCTCCTTGCCCTTACAAACTTCTTGGTTCACTCCACAACATGAAGTAGGAGGCTCCCAAGCGACACCTACCAATCTAGGAGGCACCACCCTCCAAAAGGTAATAAGCTCGATAATGTCGATGAACTACTTGCTCTTATGCTTCAAGATGATAGACTCCTCAACACACAATCACTCTCTCACAGATTTGGCTTTGGTGGAAGAGGTTGATTGGGTGTAAAGCAAGTTGGGGAGGCTAGAGATCAAGATTAAAATGGTTGGAATGGAATGGCATGATCTCAACACATGAGTAGGTGGCAATCTCTCAGAAAATCAGTTGGTATGAGTGGGGATTCCGTTCTGAGTGCTTCTCTTCCGAGTAGGTGGTGGTGGAGGGGTATATATAGGCATCTTCAATAATCCAACCGTTACACCTAATAAGTCAGACTTGGTGACACCGATGTGTTAATCTCAGCGGTATCGAGTTAACTCAAAGGTAGAAACTTTTGAATCTCGGTGAGACCAATAAGGTGACCAATGGTCAGATTGCCAAACTCGGTGATGCCGATTCAACAAACTCGATGGGACCAATTTTGTGAATTTGCATAACAGGAACTTGGCAACCCAAACTTGATGGCACCGAATCAGAATCGGTTGCACCAAATGGCTAGGGTTTCGCTGAGTCTGTTTTAGGCCGAGAATCGGTGGAACGGAGTGGAAAGTGTTGGTTGCACCGATTTTGGGAAAAAAATTTGGACAGACTTTTGTAGAAGAGCTTTTGGGTGTATGTGGTGACTATCACTTGTGCATGGATGATCATCTTGTTCACCAATAGTACCTTACCCCCTTTTGATAGTATTGGCTTTCCTATGGACTCAAAGTGATTTCTCACAAAGGTAAATGTAGAGTCCTCTTGCTTTAAGCTTTGCCAATCCATTTCCTTGCATCTTGGGGTATTCCAAAATCGTTTTGCCAACCCATCATTGAACTTTTCCTAAAACATGCTTAGTGGAAACATTAGTTCAATGACATATATGTTGTTATTAATTTCCAAAACCACCAAGGGAGCAAATGTGCTTTCAGTCTCCCCCTTTTTGGTAATTGATGACAACATATAGATCAAAGCTTTGACATATGATATAGTCAATGAATAGAATCGTCGCTTTGAGAAGTATGTGATAAGCAAGAGCTACCCCTAAATTTGTGCATTATTTTTAGATTTGCATTTGAATGCAAATGCACAATCGATTAGGTACATGGGGCACTTCTTCCATGTCACATACAACTTGGTGGTGTGCGAGAGTAAATGAGAGTTTAATATCATAAAACAACACATCAAGCAAACTGAATGATCATCACATCATCATCAAAAGGATAGTAAATAGTAGCAACACACATTAAAGTGTATGATCAAACACAAATAAACTTTTATTCGTGTTTAAATAGCAAGCAACCAAAATACCAAATGTTTTTAAAACAGCAATAAAACCAAATGATCTCCCACTCAAAGCCTAAAGATATATATACAACTTCTCCCCCTTTGGCAACAAGTTACCAAAAAGTTCGAAGAGATATATCTAATCGTCCTTCAGTGGCTAATCTCCTCTGATGGTCGATGTCGGAGTCGAGAGAACTGCGTCGACGAAGACCTCTACTGATGTCCTGGACAGAGTTGGAGTGGCAACTGGTGGCACTAGAGGAGCTGATGGAGCTAAAGTCACAATAGCAAGAGCAGATGATGAAGGTCTCGTCTCCAGAGCTGGCATTGTAGGTGTCCTGGCCTGTGTCCTGAACTGGACAGTCGTCCTGATAGGTGCACAATCATCGTCATCATCAGAAGAATCAGACTCTGAAGAGATGCAACGGATAGGAGCTTCATCTACTTCCTTATTGAGCTCGTTCACGGTCTTGGCCAGCCCATCCAACTTGTCATTGAGGGTCTTCACTCTATACTCAAAGATGTTCACAAGGCTCTTCTGATCTTCCAGTATGCTTTTGATATCCTTCTACTTTTGGGGAAGGTTGCATGGGAAACAAAAACTTTCCTACGCACACGCAAGATCTATACATGGTGATGAGCATCTACGAGAGGGAGAGTGGATCTACATACCCTTGTAGATCGCTAAGAGGGAAGCGTTAAGAAATGTGGTTGGTGTAGTCGAACGTCTTCGTGATCCAAATCGCCGAGCGTCCCGCGATCTCATCACGATCCATCCCGTGATCCAATCACGATCCGTCCCACGAACTCATCACGATCCGTCCCGCGATCTCGTCACGATCCATATCGCAATCTTGATCACGGTCCTTCCGATCTAGTGCCGAACGGACGGCACCTCCGCCTTCAGCACATGTACAACTTGATGATGATCTCCGCCTTCTTGATCCAGCAAGAGGGAGAGGAAAGGTAGAAGAGTTCTCCGGCAGCGTGACGGTGCTGCGGCGATGGTGGTGGAGCTATTCCGGCAGGGCTTCGCCTAAGCACTCCAGAAAACCGATCTAGAGGAGAAACTATGCACTAGAGGAACGGGTAGCACGTGGCTGAAAATTCTGTGCCAAAACCCTAAAATCCTCTAGTATATATAGGAGGAGAGGAGGAGGAGTCTTGGCTTCCAAAAATCCAGCCCTTGGGTCGGCCAAAGTGGGGAGAAGAGGAGTACTCCTCCAATCCTAATAGGACTAGGATTCCTCCTTTTTTTGGCCTTTTTCCACCTTTTTCCCTTTGGGATTTTTCTCCCAGCCGCATGGGACTTGTGTGGGACTTACACAAGCCCAAAAAAGGCTGGTATTTACTCTCCCACATCCCATCAAGCCTCTTGGGTCGAAATACCCCTCCCGGTGGTCTCCCTGTACACTACCGGCACTCCCGATACATTACCGAGTAGCCCGAAACTTTTCCGGCGACCAAAATGGGACTTCCTATATATCAATCTTTACCTCCAGACCATTCCCGATCTCCTCGTGACGTCCGGGATCTCATCCGGGACTCTGAACATCCTTCGGTCACCACCATACATAACTCTATACTACTGAAATGTCACCGAACCTTAAGTGTGCAGACCCTGCGGGTTCGAGAACTATGTAGACATGACCGAGACACCTCTACGGTCAATAAACAATAGCGGGACCTGGATGCCCATATTGGTTCCTACATATTCTATGAAGATCTTTATCGGTCGAACCTCTATGTCAAGGATTCAGTTAATCCCGTATGATGTTCCCTTTGTTCTTCCGTATGTTTACTTGCCCGAGATTCGATCGTCGGTATCTCCATACCTAGTTCAACCTCGTTACCGGAAAGTCTCTTTACTCATTCCGTAATACAAGATCCTATGACTAACACTTAGTCACATTGCTTGCAAGGCTTGTTGTGATGTTGTATTACCGAGTGGGCCCTGAGATACCTCTCCATCATACGGAGTAACAAATCCGAGTCTTGATCCACGCCAACCCAATAGACACTCTCGGAGATACCAGTAGAGTATCTTTATAGTCACCCTGTTACGTTTCGACATTTGATACACACAAGGCACTTCTCCGGTGTCAGTGAGTTGCATGATCTCATGGTCATAGGAACAGATACTTGACATGTAGAAAACAGTAGCATTAAACTGACACGATCATATGCTACGTTTGTGGTTTGGGTCTTGTCCATCCCATCATTCTCCTAATGATGTGATCCCGTCATCAAATGACATCTCATGTCAATGGCTAGGAAACCTTAACCATCTTTGATCAACGAGCTAGTCTATTAGAGGCATACTAGGGACATGGTTTTGTCTATGTATCCACACATGCATCTAAGTCTCCGATCAATACAATTATAGCATGGATAATAAACGATTATCATGAACAAGGAAATATGATAATAACTAATTTATTATTGCCTCTAGGGCATATTTCCAATAGTCTCCCACTTGCACTAGAGTCAATAATCTAGTTCACATCACCATGTGATTTGCATTGTTATGAATCTAACACCCAATGAGTTTGGGGGCTCGATCATGCTTTGCATGTGAGAGAGGTCTTATAGTCAACGGGTCTGCGACATTCAGATCCGTGTGTACTTTGCAAATTTCTATGTCAAACCATAAACACTGCTACCACACTCCACTTGGTACTATTCCAAATGGCTGCTCCACTATACGTATCCAGATTGCTACTATGAGTCATCCGGATTGGTGTTAAAGCTTGCATCAACGTGACTCTTTACGACAAACTCTTTATCACCTCCATAATCGAGAAACATCTCCTTAGTCTTTTAGTTACTAAGGATAATCTTGACCGCTGTCCAGTGCTCCATTCCAGGATCACTTTGAAACCTTCCGGCCATACTTATGGCAAGGCTGACATCGGGTCTTGTGCACAGCATTGCATACATGATAGAGCCTATGGCTGAAGCATTGAGTCTTACTCAACTTTATACCTTACAAATCAGGCGAGATCTCTTTCTCTGACTGATCCATTTTGAACTCTTTCAAAATCTTGTCAAGGTATGTACTCATTGAAAGTCTCATCAAGTATCTTGATCTATCTCTATAGATCTTGATGCTCAACAATTAGGTAGCTCTATCTAGGTCTTCCTTTCAAAAACTCTTTTCAAACAACCCTTTATGCTTTCCAGAAATTCTATATCATTTCTGATCAACAATATGTCAACCACATATGCTTATCAGAAACTCTACAGTGCTCCCACTCACTTTATTGTAAATACAAGTTTCTCGTAAACTTTGTATAGACTCAAAAACTTTAATCACCTCATCAAAGTGTATATTCCAACTCTGAGATGCTTGCTTCAGTTCATAGAAGGATCACTGAAGCTTGCACACCTTTTAGCATGCTTAGGACTAACAAAACCTTCTGGTTGTATCACATACAACCTTTCCTCAAGAAAGAAAACGATGTTTTGGCATCCATCTGCCAGATTTCATAATTGAAAAATGCAGCAACTGCTAACATAATTCTAACAGACTTTAGCATCGCTACGAGAGAAAGTCTCATCGCAGTCAACTCCTTGAACTTGCCAGAAACTTCTTTGCGACAAGTTGAGCTTTATAAATGGTGACATTCACCATCAGCGTATGTCTTCATTTTAAAGATCCATTTGTACTCAACGACCTGCCGTCCAATGAGCAAGTCTACCAAATTCTATACTTGGTTTTCATATATGGATCTTTTCTTGGATTTCATGGACTCTAACCATTTGTCAGAATCCGGGCCCATCATCGCTTCTCCACAGCTCGTAGGTTCATTATTGTCCAACAACATGACCTCCAAGACAGGGTTGTCATACCGCTTAGGAGCAGTACACATCCTTGTTGACCTACAAGGTTTGATAGTAACTTTATCCGAAGCTTCATGATCATCATCATTTACTTCCTCTTCAACTGACGTAGGTTCCACAAAAACATCTTTCTGCGCTGCGCTACTCTCTGGTTGAAACAAAGGTTCAACAACCTCATCAAGTTCTATCTTCCTCCCACTCAATTCTTTCCAGAGAAACTTTTTCTCGAAAAGGACCCGTTTTAGCAACAAACATTTTATGCTTGCATCTCAGATATAAGGTTCACCCAACTGTTCTTAGGGTATTCTACGAAGATGCATTTGTCCGCTTTGGGTTCGTGCTCATTAGGTGAAAACATTTTCCACACAAGCGTCGCAGCCCCAAACATCAAGAAATGACAGCTTAGGTTTCTATCAAACCATAATTCACAGGGTGTTATCTCAACGGATTTAGGTGGTGCCCTATTTAAAGTGAATGTAGTTGTCTCTAATGCACAACCCCAAAATTATAGTAGCAAAATGATAAGAGACATCATAACATGCACCATATCCAATAGAGCACGACTATGATGTTCGGACATACCATCACACTATGGTGTTCCAGGTGTTGTGTGTTGTGAAACAACTTTCACATTGTCTAAAGTTGTATGCCAAACTCGTAACTCAGATATTCACCTCCACGATCATATCGCAAATATTTTTATCTTCTTGTCACGATGATCTTAAACTTCACTCTGAATTTGCTTGAACTTTTCAAACGATTCAGACTTGTGTTTCATTAAGTAAACATACATTATATCTACCCAAATCATCAGTGAAGGTAAGAAAATAACGATATCCACCGCACGCTACAAGACTCATTGGATTGCATACATCAACATATATCATTTCCAATAAATCACTTGCCCGCTCCGTCAAACCAGAAAACGGGGTCCTTAGTCATCTTTGACCAAGAGGCATGGTTCGCATGTCTCAACTGATTCAAAATCGAAAGAGTCCAAAGATCCATCAGCATGGAGTTTCTTCATGCGTTTTATACCAATATGACATTTAGCAGCAGTGCCACAAGTATGTGGTACTAGCATTATTAACTTTGCATCTTTTGGCATCAATGTTATGAACATGTGTATTACTACGATCAAGATTCAACAAACCATTCTCACTGGGTGCATGACCATTGAAGGTATTATTCATGTAAACAGGATAACCATTATTCTCTAACTTAAATGAATAACCGTGTTGCAATAAACACGATCTAATCACGTTCATGCTCAACGCAAAACACCAAATAACACTTATTTAGGTTTGTTACTAATCCCGAAGGTAGAGAGAGCGTGTGATGTCGATCACATCAACCTTGGAAACACTTCCAACACACATCGTCACCTCACCCTTAGCTAGTCCTCCGTTTATTCCGTAGCTTTTATTTTGAGTTACTAACATTTAGCAACCGAACTGGTATCCAATACCCAGGTGCTACTAGGAGTACTAGCAAGGTACACATCAATAACATGTATATCAAATATACTTCTGTTGACGTTGCCAGCCTTCTTATCTACCAAGTATCTAGGGTTGTTCCGCTTCAGTGACCACTCTCCTCATAATCGAAGCACTTAGTATCGGGTTTGAGTTCAACTTTGGGTTGCTTCACTGGATCAGCAACTGACTTGCCATCCATGAAGTTTCCCTCCTTGCTCTTCTCGAAACTAGTGGTTTTTCTAACCATAAACACTTGACGCTCCTTGATTTCTACCTTCGCGGTGTCAAACATCGCGAACAGCTCAGGGATCATTATTTCTATCCCTGGCGTTTTATAGTTCATCACCAAGTTCTACTAGCTTAGTGACAGTGACTTGGAGAACTATATCAATCACTATCTGATCTGGAATATCAACTCCCACTCGATTCAAGCAATTGTAGCACCCAGACAATTTGAGCACATGCTCAACGATTGAGCTATTCTCCTTCATCTTGCAGGCAAAGAATCTTCTTGGAGATCTCATATCTCGCAACATGGGCACGAGCCTGAGATCCTAATTTCAGCTCTTAGAACATCTCATATGTTCTGTGATGTTCAAAACATTTTGGAGCCTCAGTTCTAAGACGTAATGCATGACGCACTAAACTATCAAGTAGTCATCAGAACGTGCCTATCAGATGTTCACAACATCTACAAAAGACGCTAGAGGGGTTGGCGCACCGAGCTGTGCATTAAGGACATAAGCCTTCTGTGCAGCAATGAGAACAATCCTTAGATCATGGACCTAGTCCGCAATATTGCTACCAACATCTTTCAACTCTATTTCTCTAGGAACATATAAATACTCAAGGGAGCTACAGCGCGAGCAAGTAGTTTACAACATAATTTGCACAGACACTATTGACTATGTTCATGATAATGAGTTCAATTAATCTTATTACTTAAGAACTCCCACTCAAATTGACATCCCTCCAGTCATTCGAGTGATACATGATCCAAATTCATCAACTCAAGTCCGATCATCACGTGAGTTGAGGTGGTTTCAATAGTGAACATCATCATGTTGATCATATCTACCATATGACTCATGTTCAACCTTTCGGTCTCTTGTGTTCCGAGGCCATGTCTGTACATGCTAGGCTCGTCAAGTTTAACCCGAGTGTTCTGCATGTGCAACACTGGCTTGCACCCGTTGTATGTGAACGTAGAGTCTATCACACCCGATCATCACGTGGTGTCTCGACACGAAGAACTTTCGCAACGGTGCACACTCGGGGAGAACACAATTTATCTTGAAATTAAGTGAGGGATCACCTTATAATGCTACCGTTGTCCTAAGCAAAACAAGGTGCATAAAAGGATTAACATCACATGCAAATCATAAGTGACATGATATGGCCATGAACTTGTGCTTTTGATCTCCATCATGAAAGCACCGGCATGATCTCCATCGTCACCGGCATGACACCATGATCTCCATAGTCTTGATCTCCATCAACGTGTTGCCATCGGGGTTGTCGCGACCAACATTCTTCTACTACTATTGCTACCGTTTAGCGATAAAGTAAAGCATTACATAGCACTTAATGATTGACACGCAGGTCATACAATAATTAAAGACAACCCTATGGCTCCTGCCGGTTGCCGTACTCATCGACATGCAAGTCGTGATAATCTATACATCACATGATCATCTCATACATCACATATATCACATCATGTAATTGGCCATATCATATCACAACATACCCTGCAAAAACAAGTTAGACGTCCTCTAAGTGTTGTTGCATGTTTTACGTGGCTGCTACGGGTATCTAGCAAGAACAATTCTCATCTACACAAAAACCACAACAGTGATACACTAGTTGCTTTTCAACCTTCTCAAGGACCGCCTTTGTCGAATCCGATCCAACTAAAGTGAGAGAAACTGGCACCCGCAAGCCATCTATGCAACAAGTTGTGGTCGAGGGAACCGATCTCTCGTAAGCGTAGGAGTAATGTTGGTCCGGGCCACTTCATCTCACAATACCGCTGAACCAAGATCCGACTAAGGGAGGAACAAATCTAAGCATCAACGCCCACGAACTCTTTGTGTTCTACTCGAGATCTCATCTACACATAGACCTAGCTTTGATAACACTGTTGGGGAACGTTGCATGGGAAACAAAAAATTTCCTACACACACACAAGATCTATCCATGGTGATGAGCATCTACGAGAGGGAGAGTGGATCTACATACCCTTGTAGATCGCTATGCGGGAAGCGTTAAGAAACGCGGTTGGTGTAGTCGAACGTCTTCGCGATCCAAATCGCCGAGCATCCCGCGATCTCATCACGATCCGCCCCGCGATCCAATCACAATCCATCCCGCAAACTCATCATGATCCGTCCCGCAATCTCATCATGATCCGTCCCGCGACCTCGTCATGATCCGTCTCACAATCTTGATCACGGTCCTTCCGATCTAGCGCCGAACGGACGGCACCTCCGCGTTCAGCACACGTACAGCTTAATGATAATCTCCGCCTTCTTGATCCAGCAAGAGGGAGCGGAGAGGTAGAAGAGCTCTCCGGTAGCGTGATGGCAGTGCGGCGATGGTGGTGAAGCTATTCCGGCAGGGCTTCGCCTAAGCACTCCAGAAAACCGATCTAGAGGAGAAACTATGCACTAGAGGAACGGGTAGCATGTGGCTGAAAATTCTGTGCCAAAACCCTAAAATCCTCTAGTATATATAGGAGGAAAGGAGGAGGAGGCTTGGATGCCAAAAATCAAGCCCTTGGGTCGGCCAAAGTGGGGAGGAGAGGAGGACTCCTCCTCCAATCCTAGTAGGACTAGGATTCCTCCTTTTTTTGGACTTTTTCCACCTTTTTCCCTTTGGGTTTTTTCTCCCAGCCGCATGGGCCTTGTGTGGGACTTACACCAGCCCACAAAAGGCTGGTATTTACTCCCCCACAGCCCATGAAGCCTCTTGGATCGAAATACCCCTCCCGGTGGTCTCCCGGTACACTACCGGCACTCCCGGTACATTACCGATTAGCCCGAAACTTTTCCGGCGACCAAAATGGGACTTCCTATATATCACCCTTTACCTCCGGACCATTCCGGAGCTCCTCGTGACGTATGGGATCTCATCCGGGACTCCGAACAACCTTCGGTCACCACGATACATAACTCTATACTATCGAAACGTCACCGAACCTTAAGTGTGCAGACCCTGCGGGTTCGAGAACTATATAGACATGACCGAGACACCTCTATGGTCAATAACCAATAGCGGGACCTGGATGCCCATATTGGTTCCTACATATTCTACGAAGATCTTTATCGGTCGAACCTCTATGTCAAGGATTCAGTTAATCTCGTATGATGTTCCCTTTGTTCTTCGGTATGTTTACTTGCCCGAGATTCGATCGTCGGTATCTCCATACCTAGTTCAACCTCGTTACTGGAAAGTTTCTTTACTCGTTACGTAATACAAGATCCTATGACTAACACTTAGTCACATTTCTTGCAAGGCTTGTTGTGATGTTGTATTACCGAGTGGGTCCTGAGATACCTCTCCGTCACACGGAGTAACAAATCCCAGTCTTGATCCATGCCAACCCAACGGACACCCTCGGAGATACCTGTAGAGTACCTTTATAGTCACCCAGTTACGTTGCGACGTTTGATACACATAAGTCACTCCTCCGGTGTTAGTGAGTTGCATGATCTCATGGTCATAGGAACACATACTTGACATGTAGAAACCAGTAGCATTAAACTGACACGATCATATGCTACGTTTGTAGTTTGGGTCATGTCCATCCCATCGTTCTCCTAATGATGTGATCCCGTTATCAAATGACATCTCATGTCAATGGCTAGGAAACCTTAACCATCTTTGATCAACGAGCTAGTCTATTAGAGGCATACTAGGGACATAGTTTTGTCTATGTATCCACACATGCATCTAAGTCTCCGATCAATACAATTATAGCATGGATAATAAACGATTATCATGAACAAGGAAATATGATAATAACTAATTTATTATTGCCTCTATGGCATATTTCCAACATCTACATGTCTATGACTGTAGAGATCAAGAGATCCATCTGCTCGTTCTTGGATCTAGGGACTTGAGCACTAGTGGCTATAGTTGCATCTGCCTCTGCCTAAGCTGCAGCTGATGTGGGATGGTCTGGGTCCATCACCACAACATTGTCCTTGAAATCTAGCTGTAGGGGCAAGTGGGGTCTTTCCAGAGCAAAGATGTGCTTCTCAAGCTTGGAGTTGATGAGCATCTGAATGTAGGGCGCATAGCAGCATGAGCGTTTTTGGTTAGCAGCAACCCTCTTCACTGTCTCCACTATTAGATCCATCACTCTGAATCTCTGGTTCTGGTCAATGTGAATCAGCAAGTTGATGGAGTAGCCTTGGATCATCTTCTCGTCACCTGACTTGTGCATCAAGGTATGCCTCAATATAGTGTTAATGGTGTGGAGACCTGCCTGGAGGTGATAGATGGATCCTAAATTATGGGACTAAAGTTGTGCAACGGGAATGGCATTGTACATGTCCTTCATGGCATTGTGGCTTTTCTTGGACTCGGAGTATACACATATATCTCCATCATGTGCCTCTGGGATTCCTAAGATGGCAGCCCATTCATCAACTGTAGACTCGTATCTTGCTCCTTCTAGCATCGACATAATCCTACCATCTCCATAGAAGTGAGCAGTGGAGTAGAATTGCATGATCGTCTCATCGTTCCATGCAGTGAATTCTTTGCCAACAAACTGATCAATGCCAATACAATGGAAGTTGTCTTGGACACACGGGAAGTAGTTCTCATTCTCCATGATGTACTTCCAATCGACATATCTCATGTCGCTCATAATTGGACTTTTGTCAAGCAGCACAGTCTCATAGAAATCTTGTTGCTCCTTGGTACAAAACCTATAGTCCAGAACTGTCTTCTTCCTTTGAGAGTAAGGATCAATGCCTCTCCACTCTCTCAATCATGCATCCTTCTTCTTCTTCATATCAACAGTAGTAGGATGGATGGCATTATGCTCTGGAAGGTGAGGTCTGAGCTTCATCAAAGAAGACATAGCATCATCATCAGCTTCTCTGAAAGTGGATCCCTTGTTCTTCTCAGAAGCTGGGATGTCTCTGGTAGTCCTATTGGACTTCACTGCAGCAGCCTTCTTAGGTGCAGACTTGGTGCTCTTAGAGGGGCCTTGCTTTGGCATAACATTTGCCAACAACTTTTTCCGCTTCTTCTTGGGAGGGGCCTTAACAACATACTCTTCCTCCTCCTCCTCCTCCTCCTCAGCAGCACTTGCAGCCTCCTCAGGGTCCTCATACATTGAGGTAGGCCTGCCAACAACACGAATGATCCTTTTCCTGGCCTTCTTCTCTCCTATATACTTAGGCAAAGACTTCCTTGGGGGATGAATGGTCATGGTAGCCCTAGCACGCTTAGGTGCTCTCATAGTCTCTAGAGGTGCATATGTCTTGCTGACCACCCTCCTGGAAGAGGTAGCCTCATTGGCTGACTTCTTGGCAGCCTTCTCTTGCTTCTTAGCAAGAACCTCCTCTGGCACAAAATCTAAATCCTCCTCACCTGAATTCAGTCTCTTCCTGGTCCTTGTAGCAGCCTTGGGCAACCCATGTGAACTAGGGGTGCCTGGATCTGAGAAAGAACTGGGCCTAGGGCTAGTGCCTGAACTCAAGTCAATGTTCTACTCCTGCAAGTTCTGGCTGTCCTCAGCATCTGACATATCTGACCCTGTGAATAGAGTATATAAGAGTGGAATAGGATAAGTCATCACAAAATGCAGCTGTTTTATGAAAGTTTGAACCGAAAAATCATAGATGTACTTCACAGCAAAATTGGATTCCAGTGTCACCGAGTCAAACATTTTGGTGCTGCCGAGACACACAAAACTCTTAACCGAAACTTGGCAACAGTTTCGGTCGGACCGAAAACTGTCACTCGGTCTCACCGAGTTCTGTCCTCAGTATCATAAAAAGGAAATTGGTGGAACTGATTTTTCTGACTCGGTATCACCGAGATGCAACTTTGCGGGCAACTAAACCTATAATTCTTCGATTCACTAGACTATTGAGTTTCTCGTGGACAAATCGATCTCAAACGATGGCTAGATAATGGAGAAACCCTAATGCGCAAGAATCGGAGGTTGGAGCGCAAGAGGGGGGCGAATCCATAACCTAGCTCGGTAATGGATCTGCTACGGCGGCGATGATGGATAAGATTTCGTTGACGATGGCGATTCCAAGTGGTGGAGACGCTCTGGGAGACAAGGCAATGGCCAGGGGCCTCGAAATGGCAGCTTAGGGTTTTGGGGCGTGACGGTTTGAGGATTGAATTTCAAAGCGTCGGGTCCAGAGCATATATACCCCTCACTATCGATGACACTGATTCTAAATTTTCGGTGTCACCAAGTTTCTCAACTGTCATCTGACAGGGAAACTCAGTGTAACCGAGAATATGGAATCGGTAGTATCAAGATTGAAAACCAGATCAACCCTAGGCATTCGTTGAGACCGAGAATTTTTAGTTGGTTCCACCGAGATGCACTTGGGAGGTTTTAATGGTTAGTCCTTTATCGACACGGAACTTCGAGTGCTCCTCACATAGAGAGATCAAAAAGTACTTGTTCAAATTTTGTGATGCAGCATGAATAGAACATGAGGTGAGAAAGCATAGATAGATATAGGAGTGGTCCTAGGCATTCTTGTACATGCAATTGGCAAATGAAAATTCAAAGGACAAATAGCAACAATTGGATTTCCTCGAATGAGTAAATAAATGCAAACCAACATGCTCACACAATAAGATGTCAAATCAAAACATGGCAAACATGCACAGACACAGTAGCATTTAACAAGCACTTTGGTGATGAAGGAGTCATCTATATATGAGTATATTGACTTAGGAGGCAAGTAAGAATACTTGATCATAGGTCATACTCATCGTTTAAGCACAAGTGGGGTTACCACTTTAACATAAAGCATTTAATGTTGTCACATACTATGAGATTCTTTGACTCAAGTCTTAGAGTAAAGCTCCCCCTTGATGTGACATCCCCCCATAGGAGGGATAAACTAACATTGGGTTTTGTCGATGATGACTTCATGTAGGTGAAGTAGTGGTGGATGCTCAAAGTTGATGAAGATCACCATTAGTTGGGAGAATCCTTGTTGTTTCATTACTCTTTTCACCTATATGGGTTAGTCCCAACACACAAGAGATGAATACAAGGATATATCTGGACATGGAGTGCAAAGCTTATATGATGATGTCCATTGATTTGTTGATTACCTTGTCCCTTGCTTAACTTTGAGGGAATGTGTGACTCCATGAACTATTGCATGATGTTGATGTTGATTGCAACTAGTTCTTGCCAATAATGAATATGAGTGCATTTTATTGGCAGAGTCACCCCTCAAGAACTTCTCTAGTTTTTCTTCTTGGGGATGCACATCAAGTTGATGGGGATCCTCGGGGTTGAAGTAGCACTTGTAGAAGTTGAGCTTGTAGTAGACTTGGGAACCCACTTCACCAAATCTTGGGATTCATCTTCATAGGAGTCAATGTCCTCTTGAAGCTTGTTCTTGTCCTTGACCTTGGGGTCTTTTGGTGGAAGGTCATCTTGAGCTTTTGTTACCTTGGGGAGAGTATTTTCATACTTCTTCTTTTGAGGAACAAACTTGGGGTTGGGGTATTGACCTTCTTCCCATTCAACTCCATTAGATTTTAAGTAGCCAACACCACGATTCTTATGGTATCCTCCGTGCTTGCGTACAATCTCCTCAAAAAGTTTGCACCCTTCAAGACTCTTGTAGATACCTTTCTCTATAATCCCTTTTGAAAGTTCATTTTCTTGCTCTAGTGAAACTTGGCTAAGAGAAGAGTTAGTGGGATCAATGGAACTACTAGAAGCAATATCATTGGATTTATCATTTTTATTGCTACTAGTTGAAGAACCTTTCTTGCCTTTGTTACTAGTTTGCTTAGTTTTAACTTGTGGCATGAACGTAGACAAGAGAAGTCGTGTCGCTAGATAAGAGGAAGTCTTCTTTCGAATATCGTCAATGATAGCTTTAAGGAACTCATGTTCTTGCTCTAAATTGAGCTTCTCAAAGCAGAGCTTCTCATGTGTCCTTTCAACCTCTCTATGATATTGTAGAGTAGACTCATGATCTGACTTAAGAGTTTTTAGTTATTGAGTAAGTCGTTCTATTTCCAACTTATCATCATCACATGACTTATCTAGAGTAGAGTGATTACTAGCAAGTTCATCTTGACTAACATTACTAGATTTGTCAAATAGCAAGTCATCTTCAATTAACAAGTCCTCCGCATCACTATTGAAATCAAGATACTTAGGGTGTGATACCTTGGGGCCTTTAGCCATGAAGCAACATCTACTCCCTTCATTTGGTGAATCAAATATGTCGTAGGAGTCGGTTGTCACTAGTGCAAGTCCGGCAACACCTTCATCTTGACTATAGTCGAAGTTGGAGTGGTAGCTTCTCTTAGAGTGGTTGCCAGATTCGGAGCCAGAAACCCATTCACCAACATGAGCTTGATGTTTTCTTCTTGAGTAACTCTTGGGGTACTTGTCCTTCTTCTTCGAGTCACTACTTCTCCTTGAGGGTCTTCGTTCATGACGATCATCCCCACTCATTCTGTCTCTTCGAGGTGACTCGTCTTTTGAACTTCGTCTTCTTGGTGACTCTTCTTTCCTTTTGTAAGGAGCCATGCACTCATTGGAGTAGTTTTTGGGCTTCCCACAATTGTAGCAGTTTCGGTCACGACTTGACGAACGCTTCTCTTCATATCTTGAGTTGGAGCTTTGATCTTTGCTTCTATTCTTGTAGAACTTGATGAATTTCTTGACCATCAGGCTTATCTCTTCATTTGTGACAAGGTTGTCGCTTGAAGTTGTGGGAGCATCACTTGTGGCTTTGTAAGCACTGATAGACTTGTGAGGAAGCTCTTCCTTGTCCTTGAGTGTCATTTCATGAGCAACAATCCTTCCAATCACTTCCGTTGGATTGAGATCTTTGTAGTTCGGCATCATTTGGATGAATGTGCATATGGTGTCATATCGATCATCCAAAGCTTGAAGTATTTTCTTGATGATGAATTTGTCGGTCATTTCTTCGCTACCTAAGCCGGCAATCTCTTTCTGATGAGAGCTAACCTAGAGTAAGTCTCAATGACTCCTTCACCATCCTTCATCTTGAACTTGCCAAGCTGACTTTGAAGAACATCCAACTTTGATTCTCTCACATATTTGGTACCTTCATGCATATCAAACAAAGTATCCCAAATATCTTTTGCATTCTCAAGACGGCTGATTTTGTTGAATTCTTCGGGGCATAGGCAGTTGAAGAGAATGTCCCATGATTGAGCATTGAGTTGCAACATCTTCAATTCTTCTACAGTCGCTTCGCGATCCGGTTCCCTTCCATTCGCAAAGAATTCACATTGCAATCCAACACGAACAATAGCCCAAACGGCGGGGTTATGACCAAGAAGATTCATTTTCATTTTGTGCTTCCAACTAGGAAAATTAGTACCATCAAAGTATGGACCTCTACGGTGATAATTTCCCTCACTAGACGCCATACTCTCCTAGGTTGTGAAACCAATGCAATGGAGACCAAAGCACTGATACCACTTGTAGGATCGAAAGTAGGTCTAGAGGGGGCGGGTGATTAGACTACTTGACCAAATAAAAATATACTTTTCCCAATTTTAAGTGTTGGTAGATTTTACCATCAAGTCAAGTACACCCTACACATGCATGTCTATCAGTATAGTAGCGGAAAGTAAAGACAAGCATGTAAGTAAAGGAAGGGTAGGAAGGTCAAACGCAATTGGAGACATGATGATTTTTTCCCGTGGTTCCGATAGGTGGTGCTATCGTACGTCCATGTTTATGGAGTCTTCAGCCCATGGAGGGTAACGGTCATGAGAGTCCATGGAGGGCTGTACCCACGGAGGGTTCGACGAAGAAGCAACCTTGACTATACCATGATGGCCTACGTCCACAGAGGGATAGCCTAACTCGGGGTAGATATTCACAAATTAGGCGATATCCTTGCCCTTACAAACTTGTTAGTTCACTCGACAACACGAAATAGGAGGCTCCCGAGCGATACCTAACCAATCAAGGAGGCACCACCCTCCAAAAGGTAATAGGCTCGATGATGTCGATGAACTCCTTGCTCTTGTGCTTTCAAGATGATAGACTCCTCAACACACAATCACTATCACACAGATTTGACTTTGTTGTAAGAGATTGATTGGGTGGAAAGCAAGTTGGGGAGGCTAGATATCAAGATTCATATGGTTGGAATGGAATGGGATGATCTCAACGCATGAGTAGGTGGCTCTCTCTCAGAAAATCGGTTGGTATGAGTGGGGATCTGTTCTGAGTGCTTCTCTTCCGAGTAGGTGATGGTGGAGGGGTGTATATAGGCATCTCCAAAAATCCAACCGTTACACCTAATAAGTCAGACTCGATGACACCAATGTGTTAATCTCGATGGTACCGGGTTGTTGGAAATATGCCCTAGAGACAATAAATAAAGTGTTTATTGTTATATTTCCTGTTTCATGATAATTGTTTATTGTCCATGCTATAATTGTGTTGATTGGAAACTAAATACATGTGTGGGCATATAGACAAACACTGTGTCCCTAGTATGCCTCCAGCAGACTAGCTCGTTGATGAAAGATGGTTAAGATTTCCTAGCCATGGACATAAGATGTCATTTGATAATGGGATCATATCATTGGTAGAATGATGTGATGGACAAGACCCAAACTATAAACGTAGCATATGATTGTGTCAGTTTATTGCTACTGTTTTCTGCATGTCAAGTATCTGTTCCTATGACCATGAGATCATGCAACTCACTGACACCGGAGGAGTATTTTGTGTGTATCAAACGTCGCAACGTAACTGGGTGACTATAAAGGTGCTATACAGGTATCTCTAAGGGTGTCTGTTGAGTTGGCATGGATCAATACTAGGATTTGTTACTTCGTGTGACGGAGAGGTATCTCAGGGCCCACTCGGTAATACAACATCACAACAAGCCTTGAAAGCAATGTGACTAAGTGTTGGTCATGGGATCTTGTATTACAGAACAAGTAAAGAGACTTGCCGGTAACGAGGTTGAACTAGGTATAGAGATACCGACGATCGAATCTCGGGCAAGTAACATACCGAAGGACAAAGGGAACATCATACGAGAATAACTAAATCCTTGACATAGAGCTTCGACCGATAAATATCTTCATAAAATATGTAGGAATCAACATGGGCACCAGGTCCCGCTATTGGTTATTGACCATAGAGGTGTCTCGGTCATGTCTACATAGTTCTTAAACCCACGGGGTCTACACACTTAAGGTTCGGTGACATTTCGATATAGATGAGTGATGTGTGTTGGTGACCGAAGGTTGTTTGGAGTCCCGGATGAGATCCCGGACATGATGAGGAGCTCCAGAATGGTCCGAAGGTGAAGATTCATATATAGGAAGTTCCGTGTTGGTTACCGGGAAAAGTTCCGGGTCACCGGTAATGTACCGGGGGTGCCGGGAGGGTCCTGGGGGTCCACCGGAAGAGGCCACCTGCCCCAAAAGGCTACATGGGCTGTGAGAGAGGGCACACTAGCCCCTGGTGGGATGGCCGCCCCTCCCACAAGGGCCCATGCGACTGGGGGGGTTGGTGGGAGCGCCAACCCTAGGGTTGGCGCCACCTTACTTGGGTGGCAAGCCACCCTAGGGCGCCTCCACCCTTGGCCGCCGCCCCAAGGGGTAAACCCTAGGGGTTGGGCGCACCACCCCTCCCCCATATATGTGATAGGGAGGAGGGCAGCCGCACTCTAAGCCACGGCGCAGCCCTTCCTCCCTCTCCGATAGCCTCTCCTCTAGATTGATCCGGTGACGTTAGCGAAGCTCTGTCGGATCAGCTCCACAACCACCGCCGCCACACCATCGTGCTGCTGGCAGACCCATCTACCTCTCCGCTCACTCTTGCTGGATCAAGAAGGCGGAGATCTTCATCGAGCTGCATGTGTGCTGAACGTGGAGGTGTCATCCATTCGGCACTTGATCAGGAGTCTGTGGGATAGCTTGCGATTTGGATCGTGGAGACATACGACTACATCAACCACGTTTCTTAACACTTCCGCTTAGCGATCTACAAGGGTATGTGGATCCAATCTCTCCTATCAGAGATGCTCATCTCCTAGATTGATCTCGGACCGACTTTACTCGTACGCTTACGAGAGACCGTGTTCCATCGACTCGCATGTGACTTTGTTGCATAAAGATGGTTGGTGGGTGTCTATCTCTCCCACTTTACTTGGATTGGATTTGATTAAGGCGGTCCTTGTAGAAGGTTGAAAAGCAATCTTGATATCATCATTGTGGTTTTGCGTAGGTAGGAATCGTTCTTGCTAGATACCCAAAGCAGCCACGTAAAACATGCAACAACAATTAGAGGATGTCTAACTTGTTTTTGCAGGGTAGGTTGTGATGTGATATGGCCAATTACATGATGAGATATATGTGATGTATGGGATGATCATGTTTTGCATAGAATATCACGACTTGCATGTCGATGAGTATGACAACCGGCAGGAGCCACAGGGTTGTCTTTGATTATTGTATGACTTGCGTGTCAATCTTTAAGCGCTATGTAATTCTTTACTTTATCACTAAGCGGTAGAAATAGTAGTATGAGCATGGTGGGTGTGACAACCCCGATGGCGACACAATGATGGAGATCATGATGATGGAGATCATGGTGTTATGCCGATGACGATGGAGATCATGCCGGTGCTTTGAAGATGGAGATCAAAAGCACAAGTTCATGGCCATATCATGTCACTTATGATTTGCATGTGATGTTAATCCTTTTATGCACCTTGTTTTTCTTAGAACGATGGTAGCATTATAAGGTTATCCCTCACTTAAAATATCAAGATGAATTGTGTTCTCCTCGAGTGTGCACCGTTGCAAAAGTTCGTCGTGTCGAGACACCACATGATGATCGGGTGTGATAGACTCTACGTTCGCATACAATGGGTGCAAGCCAGTGTTGCACATGTAGAACACTCAGGTTAAACTTGACGAGCCTAGCATGTACATGCATGGCCTCGGAACACAAGAGACCGAAAGGTCCAGCATGAGTCATATAGTGGATATGATCAACATGATGATGTTCACCATTGAAACCACCTTAACTCATGCGATGATCGGACTTGAGATGGTGAATATGGATCATGTACCACCCAGATGACCTGAGGGATGTCAATTTGAATGGGAGCTTTAGTAATTTTATTAACTAAACTCATCTTCTTGTACAGTAGTCTTAGTAACCTTTGCTTATTTATGTTTTAGATCAATGGCTCGCGTAGTAGCACCCCTGGATTTTAATGCATTCCTAGAGAAAGCTAAGTTGAAAGATGATGGAAGTAACTTTGTTGACTGGGCCCGTAATCTGAGGATTATCCTCACGACTTCCCAGAAGGCTTATGTCCTTGATGCACCACTTGGTGACCCACCCGCTCCCGTGTCATCCGGAGACGTTAAGAATGCTTGGGAGGCATGTTCTGGAGATTACTCAATAGTTCAATGTGCAATGTTGTATGGCTTAGAACCGGGACTTCAAAGACGTTTCGAAGGTCATGGAGCATATGCGATGTTCCAAGAGTTGGAGTTTATCTTTAAGAAGAATGCCCAGATCGAGAGGTATGAGACCTCCGATAAGTTCTATGCTTGCAAGATAGAGGAGAACGGGTCTATTAGTGAACATATACTCAGAATGTCTTGGTATTCGACCCATCTGGTAGAGTTGGGGATGCCCCTTCCGCCGGAGGTGATCACTAACAGAGTTCTTCAATCATTGCCACCTAGCTACAAGAGATTCGTGTTGAACTATAACATGCATGGGATGAACAAGCTAGTCATCAAGCTATTTGCAATGCTGAAAGTCGCTGAGTCTGAAATCCAGAAAGAACATCAAGTGTTGATGGTCAATAAAACCACTAGTTTCAAGAAGCATGGCAAGGGCAAGAAGGGTAACTCCAAGAAGGGTGGCAAAGCAGTTGCTCCTCCCGTAAAGAAATCCAAGGCTGGACCCAAGCCACAAACTGAGTGCTTTCATTGCAAGGGAACTGGTCACTGGAAGCGAAACTGCCCCCAAGTATCTGGCTGACAAGAAGGCGCCAATAACAAACAAGGTATATATGTGTACCTTACTATCTCTCCTTGTAGTGCCTAGGTATTTGATACCGGTTCGGTTGCGCTCATTTGCAACTCAAAGCAGGACCTACGGAATAGAAGGAGGCTGGCTAAGGACGAAGTGACATTGCGTGTGGGAAATGGTTCCAAGGTTGATGTGATCGTCGTCGGCAAACTCTCTCTTCAATTACCATCAGGATTACTGATGAACCTGAATAATTGTTATTTAGTGCCTGCGTTAAGCATGACCA
This sequence comes from Hordeum marinum, assembly GCA_022496015.1. Taxonomy (NCBI): domain Eukaryota; kingdom Viridiplantae; phylum Streptophyta; class Magnoliopsida; order Poales; family Poaceae; genus Hordeum; species Hordeum marinum. The sequence goes on from CM039673.1 coordinate 253,289,285, forward strand.
TTATATGTGGATCTTGTTTATTGTGAGATAGTTACTCATTTAAATCAGAGAATAATGGTTGTTCTATTTATATGAGTAATATCTTTTATGGTCATGCACCCAATGTGAGGGGTTTATTCATGTTGAATCTTGATAGTGATGATACACATGTTCATAACATTGATGTCAAAAGATGTAGAGTTGATAATGATAGTACCGGACTTTTGGAGTCACTTGACTTTGAATCTCTTGACACATGCGAACCATGCCTCATGGGAAAGATGACTAAAACGTCGTTCTCTCGAATGGAACGGGCGAGTGATTTGTTGGAAATCATACATACTAATGTGTGCGGTCCGATGAACATTGAGGCGCGTGGTGGATATCGTTATTTTCTCACCTTCATTGATGACTTAAGTAGATATGGGTATATTTACTTAATGAAACACACGTCTGAAATGTTATAAAAGTTCAAGCAATTTTAGTGTGAAGTTGAGAATCATTGTAACAAGAAGATTAAATTCCTACGATCTGATCGAGGAGGTGAATATCTAAGTTATGAGTTTGGCAGTCACTTAAGATAGTGTGGAATTGTTTCACAACTGACACCGCCTAGAACACCACAATGTAATGGTGTGTACGAACATCGTAATCGAACCTTATTAGATATGGTGCGTTCCATGATGTCTCTTGCCAATTTGCCACTATCGTTTTGGGGTTATGCATTAGACACAGTTGCATTCACTTTAAATAGGGCACCATCGAAATCCGTTGAGACGACGCCATATGAACTGTGGTTTGGCAAGAAGCCAAAATTGTGGTTTCTTAAAGTTTGGGGTTGTGATTCTTATGTCAAAAAGCTTCAGCCTAAAAAGCTGGAAGCCAAAGCAGAGAAATGCATCTTCATATGATACCCAAAAGAGACAGTTGGGTATACCTTCTATCTTAGATCCGAAGGCAAAGCATTTGTCGCTAAGAACAGAACATTTCTTGAGAACGAGTTTCTCTCGAAAGGATTGAGTGTGAGGAAGATAGAGCCTGATGAGGTTGTTGAACCTCTGGTTCAACCAGAGAGTAGCGCAGCGCAGAAAGATGTTTCTTTGGAGCCAACGACGGTTGAAGAGGTAGTTAGTGATGATGATCATGAAACTTCGGACCAAGTTACTATTAAACCTCATAGGTCGACAAGGGCGTGTACTACTCCTGATTGGTACGGCAACCCTGTCTTGGAGGCCATGTTGTTAGACAATGATGAACCTACGAGGTATGGAGGAGCGATGATGGGCCCGGATCCCGAGAAATGGTTAGAGGCCATGAAATCCGAGATGGTATCCATGTATGAAAACAAAGTATGGACTTTGGAAGTATTACCCGAAGGGCGAAAGGCCATTCAGAACAAATGGATCTTTAAGAAGAAGACGGACGCAGACGGTAATGTCACCATCTATAAAGCTCGACTTGTGGCAAAGGGTTTTTCACAAGTTCAAGGAGTTGACTACGATGATACCTTCTCACCCGTAGCAATTCTTAAGTCCGTTAGAGTCATGTTAGCAATAGCTGCATATTTCGACTATGAAATTTGGCAGATGGATGTCAAAATAGCGTTCCTTAATGATTTCCTTGAGGAAGAGTTGTATATGATGCAACCGGAAGGTTTTGTCGATCCAGAGAATGCTGACAAAGTTTGCAAACTCCAGCGGTCCATTTATGGACTGGTGCAATCATCTCGGAGTTGGAATAAGCGTTTTGACGAGGTGATCAAAGCGTTTGAGTTTATACAAGTTTACTGAGAAGCTTGTATTTACAAGAAAGTGAGTGGGAGCTCTGTAGCATTTCTAATATTATATGTGGATGACATATTGCTAATTGGAAACAATATAGAAATGTTGGAAAGAGTGAAGGAATATTTGAACAAGAGTTTTTCAATGAAGGACCTAGGAGAAGCTGCTTTCATATTATGCATTAAGATCTATAGAGATAGATCGAGACGCTTGATAGCACTTTCACAAAGCACATACCTTAATAAAGTTTTGAAGAAGTTCAAAATGGATCAGTCTAAGAAGGGGTTCTTACCTGTGTTACACGGTGTGAAGTTGAGTAAGACTCAATGCCTAGTGACTGCAAAAGATAGACGAAAGATAAGTGTCATCCCCTATTCTTCAACCATAGGATCTATCATGTATGCGATGCTGTGCATAGGACCTGATGTCAGCCTTGCCATAAGTATGGATAGAAGGTTTCAAGTGATCCTGGAATGGAGCACTTGGCGGCGGTCAAGAATATCCTTAAGTACCTGAAAAGGACTAAGGAAATGTTTCTCGTTTATGGAGGTGATCAAGAGCTCGTCAGAAAGTCGATGCAAGCTTTGACACTAATCCGGATGACTCTAAGTCGCAAACCGGATACGTATTTACTCTCAATGGGGAGCGATAAGCTGGTGCAGTTCCAAGCAAAGCGTGGTAGCCGATTCTACATGCGAATTGGAGTACATCGCAGCCTCGGAGGCAGCAAAGGAAGGTGTCTGGATGAAGTAGTTCATGACAGATCTTGGAGTAGTGCCCAGTGCATTGAATCCAATGGCTCTGTTCTATGACAACACTGGTGCCATTGCTCTGGCCAAGGAACCAAGGTTTCACAAGAGGACCAGACACATAAAGCAATGCTTCAATTCCATCCGCGATTATGTCAAGGAGGAGGACATAAATGTTTGCAAAGTGCAAACGGATCTCAATGTTGCAGACCCGTTGACTAAACCTCTTCCAAGGGCTAAACATGATCAACACCAGAACTGCATGGGTACTCGATTCATTACAATGTAAATCACATAGTGATGTGAACTAGATTATTGACTCTAGTGCAAGTGGGAGATGTTTGGAAATATGCCCTAGAGGCAATAAATAAAGTCTTTTTTGTTATATTTCCTTGTTCATGATAATCATTTATTGTCCATGCTATAATTGTGTTGATTGCAAACTAAATACATGTGTGGGCATATAGATAAACACGGTGTCCCTAGTATGCCTCTAGCAGACTAGCTCGTTGATCAGAGATGGTTAAGATTTCCTAGCCATGAACATGAGATGTCATTTGATAATGGGATCATATCATTGGGAGAATGATGTGATGGACAAGACCCGTACTATAAACGTAAAATATGACCGTGTCAGATTATTGCCACTACTTTCTACATGTCAAGTATCTGTTCCTATGACCATGAGATCATGCAACTCACTGACACCGGAGGAGTACTTTGTGCGTATTAAACGTCGCAACGTAACTGGGTGACTATAAAGGTGCTCTATAGGTATCTCCGAGGGTGTCTATTGAGTTGGCATGGATCAATACTGGGATTTTTCACTTCGCGTGACGGAGAGGTATCTTAGGGCCCACTCGGTAATACAACATCACAACAAGCCTTGCAAGCAATGTGACTAAGTGTTGGTCACGGGATCTTGTATTATGGAATGAGTAAAGAGACTTGCTGGTAACGAGGCTGAACTAGGTATAGAGATATCGACGATCGAATCTTGGGCAAGTAACATACCGAAGGACAAAGGGAACATCATACGGGATTAACTGAATCCTTGACATAGAGGTTCAACCGATAAAGATCTACGTGGAATATGTAGGAATCAATATGGGCATCCAGGTCCCGCTATTGGTTATTAACCGTAGAGGTGTCTCGGTCATGTCTACATAGTTCTCGAACCCATAGGGTCTGCACACTAAAGGTTCGGTGACGTTTTAGTATAGATGAGTTATGTGTGTTGGTGACCGAAGGTTGTTCGGAGTCCCGGATGAGATCCCTGACATGACGAGGAGCTCCAGAATGGTCTGGAGGTGAAGATTCATATATAGGAAGTTCCGTGTTGGTTATCGGGAAAAGTTCGGGCGTCACCGGTAACGTACCGGGGGTGCGGGGAGGGTCTCGAGGGTCCACCGGAAGGGGCCATCAGCCCCAAAGGGCTACATGGGCTGTGAGAGAGGGCACACCAGCCCCTGGTGGGCTGGCCGCCCCTCCCATAAGGGCTCATGCGGCTGGGGGTTGGTGGGAGGGCCAACCCTAGGGTTGGCACCACCTTACTTGGGTGGCAAGCCACCCTAGGGCGCCTCCAACCTTGGCCACCGCCCCAAGGGGGAAACCCTAGGGGTTGGGTGCACCACCGCTACCCCTATAGATATGTGAGAGGGAGGAGGGAAGCCGCACCCTAAGCCACGACGCATCCCTTGCTCCCTCTCCGATAGCCTCTCCTCTAGATTTATTCGGTGACGCTTAGCGAAGCTTTGCCGGATCAGCTCCACCACCACGGTCGCCACGTCGTCGTGCTGTCGGCAAACCCATCTACCTCTCTGCTCCTTCTTGATGGATCAACAAGGCAGAGATCTTCATCGAGCTGCACGTGTGCTGAACGCGGAGGTGCCATCCGTTCGGCACTTGATCGGGAGTTGGTGGGACTACTTGCGATTTGGATCGCGGAAATGTATGACTACATCAGCCGCGTTCTTTAACGCTTCCGCTTAGCTATCTAAAACGGCATGTGGATCCAATCTCTCCTCTCATAGATGCTTATCTCCTAGATTGATCTTGGTGAAGCGTAGGAATTTTTTTGTTTCCCATACAATGTTCCCCAACACGAGTTGCCTCAAAGGTAGCAACTTTTGAATCTCGGTGAGACCGATACATAAAACTCGGTTGCACCAATAAGGTGACCAAAGGTCAGATTGCCAAACTCAGTGACGTTGATTCAACAAACTCGGTGGGACTGATTTTGTGAATTTGCGTAATTGGAAGTTGGCAACCCAAACTCGGTAGCACCGAACCAGAATCGGCTGCACCGAATGGCTAGCGTTTGGCTGAGTCTATCTAAGGCTGAGAATCGGTGGCACCGAGTGGAAAGTGTTGGTTGCACCGATTTTGGGAATTTGGGTTTGGACAAACTTTTGTGGAAGATCTTTTAGGTATATGTGGTGACTAACACTTGTGCACGTATGAGCATCTTGTTCACCAACAGTACCATACCCCCTTTTGATAGTATTGGCTTTCCTATGGACTCAAAGTGATTTATCACAAAGGTAAAATGAGAGTCCTCTTGCTTGAAGCTTTTCCAATCTATTTCCTTGCACCTTGGCGTATTCCACAATCCTTTTGCCAACCCATCATTGAACTTTTCCTGAAACATGCTTAGTGGAAACATTAGTTTAGTGACATATATGTTGTTATTAATTACCAAAACCACCAAGGGAGCAAATGTGCTTTCACAGTTCCGCCCTGGCCTCCGCTTCGCCCCTGAGGGTGTCTTGGAAGGCGGCATCGACGGTCGTCAGTTGGGCCCGCAGCGCGTCCACCTCCTCCTAGAGCTTGCCGAGCTTGTGTTTGTTGGCCGCAGGCGCACTAGAAGAAGAAAAGGATCATGTCCAGAGCGCCGGACACGGCAACAAAGAAAGAAGGAGACGGCGGAGCACTCACTCATCCACCATGGCCAAGTGCCGGCAAACCTGCGCCGACCCCGAGGGCCCCCCGCTAGTGCCTCCGGAGGAGGGCGAGGGAGCCAGCGGAGCCACGCGTTTCCCCTTGGCCGCATCGCTTCTTCTGGATGCCATGGGTGAGGAGAAGCATGGAGAACAAGGGGGTTTTCTCAATGGAGCGATTGAAGCAAGAAGACACCTCGAGACCACAATTCCCCCCTGCCTGGGGCGGGGGGGAGATTTATAGGCGTAACTGCAGACACAATGCGTCGTGGGAGAGCGGGCGTCGTGCACCTCTCGGGCATTGCGGGGCGATTCGATCATCGCTGTACCATTCGCGTGGCCTCCCCAACCGATTGACGGGTCACTTCTGCATGGCCCGAGGAGTAGAGGAACAAGGCAGCAATAACATTCAAGGAAGGGAAATGATGGCCGGCACTGCACAAGGGCGTCGCATCAGTTCGACTTGGGGTGGTTCCTGGCGCCTTTGGGGAGCGGGGGCGTCACCGCCCAGGCATTCGACACGTGTAAAGCCTGGCATGCAGGCGTTTGGGGCCTGTGGTGCTTTGGGACACCTTTGACATCTTCGCCTAGAAGCCAACTCGAGCGCGCCTTGGGCCTGGGGGTACTGTGGGTGTTTTGGGAATGGGGATACCCAGACTTGCCTGCCTACGGCCCAGGGCATGGCCCACCTCGTCAGCCAGACATGGCCTGGTGCGGCTCCACTCAAGACAAGGCCCTCGCGAGGACCCAAGGATCGCGAGAAAGAACGACACTAAGACCAGCAAGGATGAGCCTCCTTAGGCCCTCTCTGGAGCAGCGAAGATCTCTATGCAGAGCCTGGCCTCAAGAGTCAAAGATGATGCATGGAAGGACATGTTGGATTCTACCGTAGGTGCATTGCATGCAAATTAAAATTTTCCTACGCGCAGAACATCCAAGAACATGCTACGGAGATGGATCACAAATTGTTACCACTAGACGCGCAGTGCTGTGCAGCGGAAGTAGAGTTGGGGTAGTGCATTCATGTGGTCCGTCTCCTCCTCGTCCGTCCTCCCTCGAACAATCGTTCCAATCTCCTTCGAACAGCCGGTCGCCGAATCCCACGTACAGGTTTATCGGAGCGGCGCAAGTGCACCGCCTCTAACGGTATACGCGCGTGCAGGAGGAACATCCGTGCGGCAGACTGCTAAGTCCGATCACACGGTCGGCGGCGGCGAGTGGAGGTAGCTAGTTGCAACTCATGCAAAGCTCTAATGACGGAGCCGAAGCGATCAACTGGATGGGTCTGCCGCACCTCCACTATATATAGGCATCCGATGCAGGCTCAACTCTTGGGCCTCGCATGGATCCTAAAGCCCACGTGTTCCTTCCCTTAAGCACGCGACCCTTTAGGTTCTCGTCCACTTGGTCATGAGTCAGATGACATCCGATTCGACCGGTCGGTAGTGGCCTCTAGCAAGACGTGCCGACTCCAAGTGTCCGATGAAGCTGGTTAGGCGAACCTGTACTTCACACTTCTATTCCCTTTACCACACGATATATGTTGTCGTGCACAAGGCGACATGGTCATCCTTGTTGCAGCACGACCTCTTTCTCGTTCCGGTGAATCCGACCAACACTTCGGATTATCTCATAATCCTCATCGCATGGCCATGCTTATCCAGGTCGGATCACCCGAGGGGCCCAGTGTATATCTGTCCTGATCGGAGGGGCAAATCCCATCTTGCTCGACCATGTCTTGCAGCATGGGTCTGGACAAGCCCGAAACCTACCTTTGTAACTACCCAGTCACGGAGTAGCATTTGGTCGGCCCAAAGCAAGTCTTTCACCATCCCGAGAACATGTGTCAGCTCAGGTCTTAGGACATAGAACATATTTTGTACTAGAGACTCACAGATGACCTATCGCTGCGTCTCATAGTTGGGTCTATCCAACTCAGACCTTATCTCAACTCGGATCTGACTATGTCGAATCCGACCAGACCTTTCTGAGTCCATATTATCCGGCTAGCATCCAATGCTACATGGTTAGTGAGACCGAACCATCCACCGTGTCATATGCTAGTCTGATTAGTTGCGCGTCCACACAACCCTTTCGACTAGGGACCATTTAGGACAGTTATCATACAATGCATAGTCTCACAAACAAGTCATGTACTTATTAATACACATCACTGATAATGTCCAAGGACTATCTTTATTCATAAACACATAGGAAATATCATCATACATGATTGTCTCTAGGGCATATCTCCAACAAGACAGGCGGGTGCCAGCACGCCAGACGGTGCACTTTCCCCTTTGGTGCAAAGGGATCAAGGACGTATGCGGGTTCCCTAAGCGCCTCCCAAAGGTTTCCATTCCAGTGCAACAAGACCGTGACCACGAGCCCCGCGGGTCAAATGCAATTGTCGAACCCACCTCTGCATCATGGACAACTACTTTGCAGGCGAAGACCGCCTTTGGACAGGGCGGGGATGTACTCCTGTCCCCCTCTAAATTTGGTCATTGTGGGATCCCTTCCCTCCATTGTGATAAGGGAAGAGGACCCGGGCCACTGCTATATATAGAGGCTAGGCCGCACCGTAGTGAGGAGGACTCGATGAACCACAAGCCAAGGCAGAGAGCCAAGAACACCACTAGAGCACCCTCGCGAGGCTCAAAACCACTGTACTAGTTCATCCACCACGCCTCCTCGAGAGGCAATCCACCAAACCAAGAGTAGGGTATTACGCTTCCCAACGGCCCAAACCTGGGTAACCACCATGTTCATCTTCTTCCTCATCATCGTGTGAGTTCGTCGTAGTAATCATCGAGTAGGGAGCTAAGTACGACGAGGCTATAGGGGATCTTCGCACACGCCCATGTGTTCGAACCTTGAGGGTTTTGCGGAGCCCAAAATCCGACATCAGTTGCATCGTAGAATTCAGAGTTCTTCACCTTCATACAAATAAGTTCCATTTCCTGACATTCCTCATATGCTTGTGTTGTTAATGGAAGGTGGAAAAGATCCTCCATATATTTAGTGGTTATTACTTGTCTAATGCTCATTTGTGTATTTCTAGCAAAGGAGTATAGATGGTTGAACTTGTGTTTGAGAACAGCTCCCTGCCATAGATTATCCCAAAATAGTGCACTTTTCCCATCCCCTACATTACATCTGTCAATTTCTTTGTACTCCCTTCGTAAACAAATATAAGAGCATTTAGATCACTATTTTAGTTACCTAAACACTCTTATATTAGTTTACAAAGGGAGTATTGATCAATCATAGCCAAATTGGCTTTCCACTAGAAGGACCCAACCATTTGATCGCCAGGCAATTGGTCGTTACTGTAATAAGATTCAAATAATATGAACCCATGGTATATCATGTCTGTTATAGAATTTTTGCAGATTCTTCATGAGGACAGATTTTTTTTGAGTGTGTATGTCAAAAACTCCCAAACCTCCTTGGTTTTTAGGTCTACATACTGTGTTGTATGCTACCATAGCTGGTCTTCTGTCCTCCAAATCTGGGTTTCTCCATAAGCACTGAGTTAGGTATTTGATTATTTGCTTCTTGAGTGTGATGGGGATGTCTAGGCAGCACTTGAAGAAGATAATGAGTGAAGATAGTATGGATTTGATCAGCATTAGTCCTCTATCCTGAGACATGTTGGCTGATAGCCCAACCATTCTTTTAGCCACTTTATTTAGTAATGGTAAGCATTGTTCCATAGATTGGTCTGTATATTCCTAATGGCAGTCCCAGATAAGTGAAAGTAAAATGTCCTCTAGCACATTGGTGGGTATTGGTGAAAATTGGGACTCTTTCTTCATCAATATTTATTGGGACCATAATTGATTTTGCATAATTCACCTTTAACCGAGTAGCAGATGCAAAAGTATTTAGAAGTGCTTTTAGGCATACAAGTTGTCTGGCATCTGGCTGTAATATTACCAAAGTGTCCTCTGCATATTGGACTATTAGGAAGTCAGGAAAACTTTGAAATTGGAGTGGTGCTATCAGAATCTGAATGTTCATTGCTTTGTTAAGGATGGATTGCAAAAGATCTGCAGCTAACACAAAGATGAGTGGAGAAAGAGGATCTCCCTGTCTTACTCCCCTTCTGCGATAAAATTTATTTCCTGGCACTCCATTAAGCATGACTGCAGATGAAGCAGAGAAAGAAAAGCCTTTGCATCCAGTAAATCCATTTCTCTCCAAATCCTTTAGCTCTGAGAATATCAATGATTGCCTCATGTTCAATTGTGTCAAAAGCCTTCGCAAAATCAAACTTGAGAATCAGCATTTCCTCCTTTAATTTTAGGCATTGATGGATATACTCATAAGCCCAACCAATGTAGTATTGAAGCATTCTTTTTTTAGAAATCCATATTGGTTGATGTGAACCATTTGTAAGATAACCGCTTCAAGTCTATTTGCCAATAACTTAGTGATGATCTTTAGAACTCCATTGAGTAGTGAAATGGGTCTAAAATCATTTGGAGTGATTAAAACTTATTTTTTAGGGATGAGTGGAATGAAGGAAGTATTTATGCTTTCAAGGTTAACTTTTCCTGCATGGAACTCCATGATCAATTGAGTTACATCCTTTCCAATAATGCTCCAGCATGCTATGAGAAATTCATTATTAAATCCATCTGGCTGAGGGGATTTGTTAGTAGGTAATTGTTTCACCACATCATAAATTTCCTCTTGTGTAAAAGGATTCTCCAAGTCATGGAAAATAGTTGGGTTAACCTGATGCTCATATAAACTATTGAGATCAAAATGCACTATGTGCCCTGTGGAATGCCCCGTTCTTTTTTTAAAAGCTTCCCAAAGTATTGCAGCTTTCCCTGCATGATCAGTAATTTCAGCTTGATCTTCATTTCTCAGCATAGCAATCTTAGTATGTCTATGGTTGATGGAAGCTTTGGTATGAAAAAAATTGTTCTGCAGTTCCCTTCAAAAGTACCGAGGTTTCTGTATTCTTCAATGAGATCCCATAGGAAAATGCATGCATTTAATTCCTCAATATTTTTTATGACATATGACAAACCCTTATACCATAATTTGAGAGCCCTTCTCAAGTTTTTGAATTTGGCATTGATTAACTTAGCAGAGTCACTGCGCCCAACTGGGATGTTCCAAGCATTCTTAACTAAATCCATAAACTCACTGTGTTTTAGCCAGTAGTTTTCAAATTTAAATACTTGAGATCTTGGTATAACAGTACCAATTTTAATCATGCATGGAAGATGATCTCATATGGATTTAGCTAGTGGTAAAGCTGTAGAGTCTAGGGATGTAGTTAACCAAGCAGCAGATGTAAAAACCAGTCCAACTTTTCCAAAAGAGGATTTTCCTCCATGTTCCTCTAGCTATATTTTCTACCCTTGAGTGGTAATTCAACCATTCCCATGTGACCAATTGCCTCATTAAAGATCAGCATTTGGTTAACATCTCCACCTCCTTTGTTTCTGTCTTCTGGAGATCTAATGAAATTAAAATCTCCCATTATAGTCCAGTTCTCTTCATCAGGCATTTGTATATTAGTGAACCACTCCAAAAATTCAAATTTGAGTTGTTGGTCACAAGGTCCATATATGTTTGTTAAAAACCAGGTAGTGGAAGACATCTTACAGGTAAACTGGATTGTAATTGACAGCCTATTCTGAAAGACCATTTCCCCATCAAATAGAGAATTGTTCCATGCTATGAGTATCCCTCCAGAAGCTCCTACTGATGGTAAGAGTTCAACCTTGTTGAATCTTTATGGGAAGAATTTGTGAATGTAAGCTAGATCAAATGTTTCTCCTTTAGTTTCCTACAAACAGATTATGCTAGCAACACTTTCCTCAATCTTCTATTTAATGGCAACCCATTTGTCAGAGCTGTTTATACCCCTAATGTTCCGATTCAAAATTTTCCAATTTCTGTTGTTATTCATGAATAAACAATCTGATATTGTGTTGTAAAATCAAGGTCCATCCCTTGATAAACTCTTTGGTTTTGCTCCTTTTAGAGTTCTCTATCATGAGAAGAGACTAAGGGCCCAAATATATATACATGAGATAATAATATTGCATTCCTTGGCCACAATCAAATAATCATAATGGATCCATAAAGTGCAGTCTTAATAAGAAAGATCCCTTATACATAGTTAAAGCAAAACCCATTGACCCATTAACAGCAACTGAAGGCCACACCTGCCTAACAAGTTCATTACAAAAGGAGCTTTCTTTTCCAGTTTTTTCATACAAGTAGTTTTCCATTCTATCAAAAGCCTTTACTACTTCCTAGACCCTACTGAAGTGGTGGAGTCTGATCATTAAGACTTGCTTCTTTGCTCCTTCCCTCCAGTAGCCTTGGACACCTTGGCTACATCATCATTTCCCTGTTGCTTGCTTCTTGTTGTAAGTTTTCCATGCAGCTCCTCCTCAGCCACCTTACAGAAAGATTTTGTGAGATTCCTGACCACTTTATAATGAGTGACATGAGGTGTAGCATTACATGGTAAACAAGAGGTACTATCACAAGATTTTCTTCTGAATTCATTATTGTCTTTTGGAATTCTACCACTTCTTCTTACCTTTGTTTCTACCAAAGGGCCTTTATCACTCCTTTTCCTTGCCGTCTGCTCTCCCATAGGTAGCAACACCTGTTTGTTAGGTGATTTTAGTTGAAGAGGACTCCCAGGAGCCATCTGTTTGGGTGGAAATGGGGTTGCCTCCAACATTTTCTTTGTTTCCTTCTGCCTCTATAACTTTGCACAGAGGAGCCTATGATGCAACACACTTGTCAGGTATATGAAAGTAATTGTCTCTTTAAATTCATAGTTTGATATCAATTCTTCCATAGCTCAGATTGTAACATGTGAGTGGTCCAGCAAAATTTATCTAGAGTGAGTAACAGGTGTATTATGAAGTTGAACCAACTTACTAGAATATTAACTTCCAGGTTGCCTTCTGCACTACTTGGTTTATTGGAAAAATGCTTCCCCCAAAGCTCCAACCCTTCTTCAGAGATCAACTGTGCCCCATCAAAAACAGACATAGCATGATCTTGAACTAAATTGTGTATTTTAGAGTTAAAATGTATTGTAGAAGAAGAAGATATATCAAAATAACCTGACTATGTACCTGCATTTCCTGGCCTTGATTCAACATTCTCATTATGCCTTTCCATCACATTAAGAGGAATTTTAGAGCTTTTCCCTACAATCTCCTGCTCAATCTCCTCCTCTTTGTTGATGGTTGCTTCATTGTCAATGTTGCATTCCTTCTCAACAGTAAGTGCCTTCTCTACAATAGGAGCCTGACTGGAGGTAGCAAGTACAAAGTCTTCATTGATCTGTGTGTCATGATCTTTTCCAACTTGCTGCTCCTGAATGGGAATTTCCCCCTCCTCTAGAGCATCAATTTGTGTACTTCCTGCTTCCACATTCATTTGTGTTATCTGATCTGCAGCAGCTGAAAGTTCCTGAATGGGAATTTCTCCCTCATCCACTGCAGCAACCTGGAGATTACCTTCAGCTGCCATCATTTCAACATGTGGCACAACATTGAACTCTAGAGGTAGTTCAGCCTCTGGGTCCTCCTGGTAAGCCATCAGAATATTCTACAGACCAAGGCCCATTGGTGACCCCACTTGTTGTACAACTTGATTAACTTCTTCATTAGCTTGCCCATTGTTATGTGAAAATGCCCCATCTGACAAAGAAATTGTGGTTGTGATACTACTATAGGGAGCTCCCTCATCTGCCTGGATAGGAAGTTCAATCTGTATTGGCTGCATCTTTGGGGGATTTTGAGGAAAAGACCAATGCCCTTGCTCGTCCCACTCATCCCATTCAACATTGTTGTGTTGGTCATTGGCAGAAGGAGGTGGAATAAAACCTGGGAAGTCATTGGCATATTGAGGTACATGATGAGGATCAACTCCTGGAGGAGGTATGGGATCTTCATCAGCAGGCCCACCCCCTAGAAGATCAGTAAGTAGAACCTCAACAAAGCATGTCCAAGATTCCTCCTCAAATTCCTCTCCTCCAGACCATCTGATGCTCTTAGGAACATGAGCTAATTCTGTAACTCTTGCTTTAACTAGGATCTTGCTTCTAAGGGCATCTTCCTTTTCCTAGCTAATGATTCTGCCCCAACTTGAAATGGCAGCTGCAATGTCCTGAGTATTACAGAAATCAAAGGGAACTCCTACTAGTAATAACCAACATACCCTGCTAAAATTAACCCTTCTCCAGTTCCTCCCTTGATTTTGCTGACTGAAGGAAATGAAAACATCTCCAAAAGCATGTGGGCTCTGATTAACAAGTATATCTCGATCTCTCACATGCCTACATTGAACATATGCTTCTCCAAAGGAGCAGGGTTGAATCTCGCGAAAAGCAACGTGCTCAACCTCAGCAAACTCTTCTAGAACATGATGGGTATTGGGGAAAAATACCTCACCTGGCAGTGGATAAATCGTGGCAATATCCTAGTCCTCATGCCTTTGTGGACGATGCGGAAGAACAACTCTAGAAAACCCACTCTGTCTGGCACTTGGAGAATCTGAAAACCCTCGGGAACAAAAGGTTGTGGATTGATGGGGATGTTCACCATTGCAATGGCAACCTCACTCTGCTCTCGCAAATCTGCTTCAGGAGGAGGGGAGGAGCGATGATCGAGGGGAGTGGAGAAGATTTGATAGACGGAAAGACAGAGGAAGGTGAGGAGATCAGCCGTTGATTCCGTCCAAAATTTGGGAAAAAATCCCTGACTAGTTCCTTGAATAAAGCCACCCGCCTAACTGGAAGTGCCAGCCCAGAGCCCTTGAACCAAGCCTCCATAGTGCCAGGAGCCTAGTCCCCTTTAGGTGGGATCGGGAAAGTGCTCACTCGCATAAAAGGCCAAAGCCCAGGCATGGCAATAACCTTACAATCCCGTGCGAAATGCCCAAGCTCTCCGCATGCATGGCGAGCAAGATCAACGTGAGGAAACCGCTCTCGCTGATCTCGCTGTCCACGTGCACTAAGTTGCACATTAATGGGTTGAAATGCTTGGTCGGAAGTCATGATGGCCCGATGACCCGTCCTAATGTGGATGCCACCAGAGAGGCGTTCGAAAATTGACCGATGATCTCGCACCACCGTGGCATAACTCCGGCGATCATGGGTCGGCGAGCTCATCGCTCTGCCTCTACGACCCACTAGTGTCCACTCATTGTCTAATTCATCATAGTATGAAGATTCTTCTCGACACCAGTTCGGCCCTCCATTACCCCAAAGGCTAAACAAAATTTCAAAATATTTCTCTATAATTCTGCTAACATTGTAAATCTCAAATTCCACAGCTTTTGGAGCTACCAAAAATCGGAACGATCGGACCTTGAGAAAACTAACTCTAAAACCCTGAGTATACCCCCCAAATGAGGCAAGAAAGGCGATGCTAACTGTATGAATGTCCAACTTGAAAGAAGCCCGGCAAATGGAGACCACCAACGTGAATTCTCGTTGCCTAAACCCTGGTGAGAAGACCATAGGGTGCCCGAACTTGGATCTCATGCTTGCTTGGAAGTTCTTGCCATGGTAGAAGTTGAGTTCAAATGACGCCATGGGGTCAAACCCTAGGAACCAGCTCACCCAGGGAGATTGATGTGGTTGCTGGGGCTAGAGTGGCCACCGATAGGAGGGAAGAGGGTGGCCGCTGGGGCCGGAGTGGCCACCGGTGCTGGATCGCCTAGGAGTCGCCTAGTATGGGTGAGATAGCGTTCTTTCCTCTAGTTAGGGTTAGCTATTGTTTTGCATACACTTTGTGAGCATAGCTTCCTAGTGTTGTTTTGAGTCAGGGGCGTGCGATGGTTAACTCCTACCAATCTCCTCCCCCGAGGCATGTGAGGAGTACTTGATTTATGATAAAACTAATAAAACTTTACAATAAGTATGTGAGTTTTTTATGACTAATGTCACACCATGGACATACGCATCTTCACCTTCTCATATTTGCTAGCCTCTTCGATACTGTGCATAGCCAATTCTCACCTCGAGGATCGGTGAAAATATTCGCCGGTGCATCCAAACCCTGTGACATGATACACTCTGTTGCACAAAAGTCTCATTATATCTTCCTCAAAAGAGCCACCATACCTACCTATTATGACATTTCCATAGCCATTCCGAGATATATTGCCATGCAAATTCCATCGTCACTTCATATGACTGGTTCATTCATCATCATAATGCTTTGCATGATCATACAGAACTGACATAGTATTTGTAGCAAAGCCACCATTCTTCATATTTTTTTATATATGTCACGCTAGGCCATTGCACATCATGGTACACTCCTAGAGGCATTCATACAGAGTCTTATCTTCCTATCAGTTCTTCATGTTGAGTTGTAAGTAAATAAAAGTGTGATGATCATCATTATTAGACCATTGTCCCCATGAGGAAAGGATGATGGAGACTATGATTCCCCCACAAGTCGGGAAGAGAGTCCGGAGGAAAAATGAAATAAAAATGGGGAGAGGCCAAATGAGCCCACCATATAAAAAAGAAGATGGGGGCGGCAAAAGGAAAAAAATGAGAAAATCCCACCATAAAAAAATGAGAGAAAGAGAGAAGGGACTTTGCTACTATCCTTTACCACACTTGTGCCTCAAAGTGGCACCATTTTCTTTATATAGAGAGTCTCCTATGTTGACACTTCCATATGCTGGTGGGAATTACCTTTTCATATAACTAGCAAAGTGGCCCGCTCTTCGCGCGGGCTAGTATTTACCAGTTATTAGGGCAGGTCGTGAGGTGGCGATTTTATGGATATATAAGTGTTACTTCTTTAATGTTTCGGGGAAATATATGGAGGGTATATAGTTGCTGAACTTTTTAGCTACGTGCTCAAATCCATGGGTTTACCTAAAGCAGCTGTAGTGATATGTACATGGTGTGTGGCTCGCTTGACAATCTCGTTGAGGTGTATTAAAGTATCTTATTTTATGTTAGCATGGATTGATGTTGAAAAAGTTTGCATCACCAAAAATTACTTAATTTATGCTAAAAATACGTAGATGCACTATACTTTTGTCCAAAGATGATGTACATTAATCATAGGTGTTTTTTCGTAATTCATTGCTCATTTTTTGCAAAATGTATAGCTGATTATTTGTGTTGTGTGTAGTAAAATAATTTTTTCACGCTTGAATGATTAGTTGGGGTTTTAGCCCAACAGGCTCACGCAGATGCAGACAACGTTCAAGCATCTCTCACACTCCACGGTCAACACCTTCACAGAAAGGCATGCTAGATCCCCCCCCCCCCGCCTGTCCTTTTCTCATTTCCTTCCTTTCTCTGTTGACTCCCAAGTTACTGTTGTCAGCTGATGTCCAACAACTCATACAGCAAGGACAACCAACATTTCTCTGTTGACTCCCAGATTGATGCCGCCATGCAAAGAGCAACATTGGTGTTGTTGATGACTCGTTGTAGCCTTGTGGGCATGGATCTCATCTCCCATATCTAGATTGGATCCGGGCTGAGTTCATCCTCCAGAAGACGCATCCATATTAGTGAAAACCAAAGCCAACCGACACGTAGTCTTTGTCCTCCATTGTGGATACCATCTTCTACGTGTAGGGCAAACTTTTCCCCTTACATATTCATGTTATATTTCCCCCTTCTTATTATCACTTTCCCGTGTTTGTACTCGTAACCTGTTGTAATTATGGCAGTAAAAATATTAATTTATTAATGCCTATCCACTTTATTCTTTTTTGGGATCGACATTGGCAGTTGTGCCCGTACCCCTATTCATATTAAGCTCTCAACTCTGAATGAGCCTCAAATATCGGACAATATTGAGCATCGATGTTAGGTACGAATGAGTTGTTCCCAACAAATGCCAATGCACATTTACATCACTTCTGCATATCAGTAGACCATATAGATCCTGCCATAACATGTTGGCATTGATATGTTAGTTATTATTTTGAAGATAGTTTGTAGTATAGAAATTTTCATGTACTTATTCCCATCTAATAAAATGTGAGTAGCACCATCTTGTATTAGAAGAACTATACTAAAAATTATTTAATGCCTTAGATATTGATTTATATAATATTACCTTTAGTCCATCCTTTTATCACGATTCTTGGTAATGCTACGTACAGTTCTCCATATGTAAACACATGTTTGGGAAGAGATGCCTTTAATTTTTTGATCTGCTGGTATCACTTTCCCTTATTTATCTTTTCTCACCGTACAATTGAACTAATAAATTAATAACATAGTTTGTGTTAGTGACTAACCTTTCAATTTGTGTTTTTGTACCTTCACTCGATTGACTTATGGCCAAGTTACAAAGTGATGATAGTAAGTTATGAAGGTCAATTAAAAAGGCAAAGTGTTAATTTGTTTATATTCCCTTGACTTTTTTTTCTTGTCTTGGGACTAGCACTGCCAGTGTTAGGCCCTTCTTCACCTATTAATTTTCAACAAACTCACAAATAAAAGTTAAGATTTAATAACTGAATAAGAAAACATGTTTGATTGTATTCTACATACAAAATATAACAATGTCCAGATGCTCTTACTATTGAACGCACTATATAAAGAGCGTGAGGAGTCAGATATCACATAATATTGATTTTTCATTGTTTGAAACCGATAAACTATTTCAACCAATTATTACTCTGAGAGTTGTTAGTATATGTATATTGTTTTAAATAATTGCAAGAAACCAAAGAAAATGTCATCCGCCTCATGCCTACAAGGCGCGTACTCGGTGCTACCACCATCCCGCAATATTACAATAGTTGTTTCATTCCATTTATATGTACTGCCACAGGATTCAAAACATCCCGGTGTGCCTACTTTGAAGACAATAACCTTGCAGCCAAGATTGAGGAAGTTGGTGCATTGCATGCTTGTACGTCCGGAGGCAAAAACCTAGTAGCTAGGAGAAGCTAGTGGATCTAAGGCTCGGACATCAAGTGATAATAGTCGAAGGGACCCTAGAGAAGGAGATCGGAAATTGATGCCTTGAACATAGTTTTTTTCTACAAAAAGAGATCGAGAGTTGATATTTTTTTGTCTCTAGGTGGCGGAGAGACCACATATCACAAAGCCGGTTGCACTGGTGCAGAGACTCATTGCGACGGTTTCTACGTGAGGCGAAGGACATAGGGGACGACAACTACATGTGTTTTTGTTTCAAAAATCATGTTCTCTCCCTTTGGATTAAACCATAACTTTATTTAACTTTGCGGTTCATCCTTGTTCCCTACTATTCCCTACTACAGGAAACAATGGTTGCGATATGAGCTCGTCTTAATGTAGTAGCCATATTGTCACACTAGATCATGGAAGGCGCGCGTTGCAGCGCCCATCAATTTTTACAATAAAATGATAGGTAATTACTACAAAATAAATTAATGTAAGTTAACAAAATCTGCAAAGTTTTGATAAAAGATTGTAGAAGCAAAAGTAGTACGCATTACTTTGTGCTAAATTTACTAATTAGATATCAAAATTCAGACGCAAGATATTAAAGTAAAAAAAATCATATATCATTGTAACAAACTCCATTGAAATAAATCATTGCAAATTTTCATTTGGGATACGTCTCATAGAATTTCATAAACGAAAAGCTAACTCTGGGCTTTATGTAAAATTAGTTTGCAATTAAACTGCTGAAATGCTTTACATGTCAGATCAATCTTGCAACTACGCGAGAGCTTGAGCACATAAACAGTTATACATCATCAAAACTTTGATCTAGCGACCACCCGTAGAAGATTAAACTTGAAATGTAAACTGCTGCTACAATTGTTCTTAAGCAGGCCAATCAAAGTTTTCAGTCTTGATTGAAATTATATTGTCCGCCACTTATGTTTTCAACCTGTTTAAAGAAGAAAAAAGGAAGAAAATTGGGAGCTGTCCTTTAGGACATCAGGACTGAGAATGGTGCAACACTTAGAAATAAATACATTCTTAACAAAATAAACATAACTCATTCAACACTGCATCATCCTTCAGTCGGCTACTCCAAGGTGGGGGTTAGTGCCGCACCCATCTATTTTTCCAATCAAATGATAGAAAATTCTGGAATATATGACATTGCGATTATAAAAGTTAACTTTCATGAACTAACACATATATTGTATGATATAATTAATGAGCCTCAAATACATGGTTTTTAATTATGATAGTTAATTGTAAATACATAAGAACACGTGTTGGGGCGCTGGCCCATATTAACCAAAAAAAATGAAAACGTAGATGAATTTAAGTTAGAAAGCATGAAGTCAGTGGCTCAATCTACTAACCATCTAGTCAACCGCCTAATTTCATAACTCCATATACCTGCTAGGCAAGTAACTTCATCAACCCCGGGATCAAACTAAGACAGTGATGAGATCGTACGAATCATGACAGGATATTGTTTTAGAAAATAATGCATGAGTAGTTTTCATTTTTCACAACAGTTGATAGGTCACAATAATTTTTAAAATTTCACCAAACCTACGTCAATGATTCAAAAATCACCCCTTAATATGTTATATGTGTTCCATTAATCATCTACCCCACTCGAATTAGAAGGATCAGGGTACCTAGGAAATCTTGCAAGCAGATTAGAAATATGAGCAGAAGAGTCCCAATCAGAACTTGGAACATATAATGACTGGTTTGTTGCTGATTTCCACCATAGGACGTTATGTAACAACTCAATAGAAGCAGTAACCTTTCCTTCACAAGATTACAATAACCTGTAAAGTTTATATAGTACACTCAGTTAACATTGCAATGAAATGAGAAAATAACAAAGGAGGAAGATAGTAATAATTTTATGTAATTATTAAAATACAATGACATAAGAAAAGATTTCTACAAGTGAGTATACATTATAAGAACCTGCTTTGCTGTACTAAAAAGAGTTTATTGTACTGAATTCCCTCTGCAGAATTAATTGAACAAAGTTGATGTAATCAAAAAACCAAATTACCAGTTAACCACTATGCAAGCCTATTAATATTGCTAAATCACATGTTCTATTATCCTCAATGTCTATGTTGTCAGGATTTTCTAGAGTAGAAAGTCCTTCATTTCACCTTTATAAATATAGAAGAGTGTCCAGGCCATCAATTTTGATCATCTTTTAGTGCACCACGATTCAACCAATAAAAATGAGCCAATCCTGTGAACAAAAAGAAAAGGCTGCTACACAAATGAAGGGTTGTGTCCGATTCCTGTTCGACAAAGATATAGCAGCCATCGATCACCTCGTTTCACCAGGGCCGCAGTCATCGATCACAAGGTTGTGTGAAAATCGTCCTGCAAGTTGTCGTGTGCACGGTAATTTTGGAACAAAAAAGCATGTGGAATCTAGTCCATCTCAACAAATAAAGAAGAGTGTACTCATCCCTGTTGTTGCTGCTTCCGTCTTCGTCCTTCTTCGTGGACTTGCTGGCCTCGGATAAATCAGTGTGTGCTGACAAGATGGCCGCCATGACCTCGGAAATCTTATCATTGCGCTCCTCCAGGTACATGAGCAGGCCTTCCTTATGTTGCTACTGCAGCTGTCTTTCAGAACTCCATAGGTGTTTCTGCAAGGGGGGACAAAACCACTATGTTAGCATAGTTGACATATTTTGCATACACTTGTACAGTCGTACTACCTTGTTGAATCACTGAAACTTTTCACAAACGCCTGAACACAGCCGATGCTGAAAATTTGTCTCTTCAAAAACAAAATTTCCTAATGTCTACTACATCATCCACCAAACCAGGCCATTGACTCCACAAACGGAATCCTGAGTCGTGCCAACGAACGAATCGCGCTCGCACAACACACAGGACTAACCAACCAACCAATCCCCATGAGAATAAGAGAAAAATAGTGCACAGACGGAGGCAACCACGGCTACTGGTGGTTAGATCAGAGCAGAGGAGAAAGAGAAAAAAGGACCTACTAGACGCGCTCCATGGGCGTCAATTCGGGCTGCTGCACTGTGGGTGCGCCCCCGCCGGCGTAGATGCCGGCCATAGTGTGTAGCTAGTTGGTGAATCCCCCCTCCCTCTCGCCACACACTCGATGCATCGTCCGAATCGCTTGCGGCTGGAACCCATCTGCATCGATCAGTTCCTGTGTATCGGGCGACGACGGGAAGAGTTTTCTTCAACGGAGATGGAAGGCTAGGGCGTCGTCGTTGCCGTAGATGAGGGAGAATAGGTCAGGGAAGTCTTGCTCGAACTGTCGCCTCTGCATCCTCATGGGAAGGAACCACGCAAACGATCGTAATTCCTCGCTGCCTAATTCACCGGTCCCTTAGGCCCAATAGAATGATCAGTAAGAGTAATGTGTTTCGGCCGCCGAAGTAGCGTCTCCTTAGGACAGCCAGCCCACGAAACAAATCAGACGGCCGAAAATGGTTCGATCGGGAAAATGGACGGCTCCCACGTCTGATGGCGTGAGCGGACAGGGTTTGAGTGTAATTTTACTGTCCTAAATTAACAAGGCAACTCATCAATCAATAATAATATGCGAGGAGAACTCCTGGTGTGGTGGTTATGCTACTACATCCTGATAATCGTGTTGACAAATTAGGATCATCATAACCGAAAGAATTACCCACATATATCGTATAATAACTTTCTTCGGATCAATTATATCCCCTTCAATCAATTCATCATATGGAAGGCAACACATATTCTTCTTCAGTATTCTTACAAAAATTTGTCCTCGAAGCCACCATTCACATGGACACCCCATCCGCACACATGCTGCCTCATCTGCTCCTCATCCAAATATTTCAATTAGTTCAACCTTCCGTAGGCCAGAATTTCATTTTCTCTGCACGTCTCGCTTGAAAACGTTGTACAATAATCCTGTTGTAGGAAGGGTATGATGATATTTTATGGATTAGCAATTAAATGACCATATATCCTGTCCCTTATCTCATGTTGTGTGGGAGTCTGTTGCACATTAGTTGTCCGCATTGTCGTCCATATATTCTATAAGGTCGTCAACTTGAAGATATGTCTACATTACGCAGCGTAATTCTTTTCATAGACGCATGGAAGACCAAAGCAAGCTCTTGAATGGATTCTGGTCGATGCAAACATGTCGAACTATTTTTTTACATGTAGGTGAAGCTAAATGCAAATATGTGAAGCTGTGTTTTTTTACATGTATGTGAAGCTAGCTTGAAAGGACTACGGGTTGATTGCTCCCTTTTATACCTGGCTGGTCTATCATTTTTTAAAGGGTGGGAGGCCTGATTGATCAGTTTTTAGGGAGTGGGGTCGATCCATTTATAAGCTTTTTTTACATACACGTGAAGCTAGCTTTTTTTTTAGCATCAAGAGTAAAACAACTTTACTCTAGAGAGAGGATTACATTTAGACTTAAACAAAGATCGTAGGCATTCTGGAACATCTCCAATCATGAATGAATTCCCATTCTTCCTTGCCAACGCAGCCATACCATGTGCTATTGCATTGCTTCTCCCCCACTACTGAGATTCTATAGGATGCAAATCCTCTTAAAGCCGTGTTAATATCACTGAACAGGGTGATCTTCCAGGTGCGTCAGGTTGTAACTCCCGTCCAATCGTGAGGCAGTCTACTTCTATTATGATGGATCCCTTAGGGCCGGTTCTTTTGCCAGCTTTTAAAATAAGCTGGAATAAGTTGCTCCCAACCTAGCTTATTCTAGAAGCTCAACTAAATTATTATTTTTTAGAAGCCTACTAATCAAGACTTGACTAGTAAACTTTTAAAAAAATATTTTTTGTTAGGCTTCTAGAATAAACTGGTTAGCGAACAACTTATTCTAGAAGACAAAAAAGCCACCAAAAAACTGGCCCTTAAACAGGTTCCACAACTTCTGTATCCTTGCTAGAACATCTTTCGCTTCTGCTTCCTCCATAGACGAATTGTTCGCTACATGTCGTTCCTCCGAGAAGATTAGTAAGCCCCTGTGATTTCTGACCACTGCACCAATCCACGTTCGTCCCGAATAATGAATGAAAGATGTGTACGTATTTAATTATACCACACTCATCTCCGGGCATGTCCACCTCATGTTCATGAGATTTCTGCTATTTTTGTGTGCTTTCCCATCCATTACCCCTTTCCTGTCACTATCTACGGAGCTATCCGCTTCAGCATCAGCTAGTTCTTTCCCGTACCTCGTCAGAAACGCCACTGGCTGCGAGATTGTTTCTTTGCCATCCCCATGCACACTATCATCGCGTACCTCGTCAGAAACAAAATTTGGTACACTGGATTGGACTGGCTGCAGCACCTGCTGGGTACGGAACTAGCGGATTCTCGCAGGAAAATACTTCTGCTGTTATGGCGTAGCTGGCACGTGAAGCTAGCTTGAATAGACTTAAAGTTGATCATTTTGTTTGATGTAGGTGAAGCTAACTTGGTAGGAGTTTGGGCTGATGGACCCTTTTTTATGTGTTTTTTTACCTGGCTGATCTATCTTTTTTTAAAGGGTGGGAGGTCTAATCGATCATTTTTTAGGGAGTGTGATCGATCCATTTATATGTTTTTTTACATACACGTGATGGTAGCTTGAATAGATTTAAAGCTGATCATTTTCTTCAAAGTACGTGAAGCTAACTTGATCCGAGTTGAGGCTGATGGACCTTTTTTTTACGCGGAGGCTGGCTGGTGTTTTTTTATGGAATTGCTTGGGAGGCTGATCAAACGTACAGGCTAAGGATAGCTACAGTTATTTTCTGTTAATTAGGTACCTACATGCTTAGGATATCTGTATTTTTTCTTTTTTTGAGATGGAGCGCTCTTACATTTTATCCGTTAATTATGTCTGTTAAGTTACAGGTCCATCAAATCAGCGGCCAGATGTTTCTAATTATTGTGATAATTTCTAGATTATTTATCTTTTCTCTGATTAACCCATCAAGCATTTTTTTATATATAATAGATAAACTAGGCTTGTATATTCCTACGACGGGTTTCCTCAAATGTTCGAGGTCTTCATGAACAAGCAAGTTTGATGCACACCTCATTTAGTTTCAGTTGAGCTTTCATACACTTATAGCTCTAGTGTATCATTTGCATGACAATTCCTACTTCTCGTATTGATATCTATCGATAAGCATCTCCATATCTCGTTGGTACGCCTAGTTGATGCGAGACTATCTTCTCCACTTTTTACCCCTTTGACACCTATCACCATATTCTATTTCACCTATATGCTATGTCTCATGGTTCACGCTCATGTATTGTGTGAAGAATAAATAGTTGTTGCATATTGAAAAAGTACGATTCAATTGCCTGACTTCGACAACGTGATGCTTAACATTTGTATATATATGATGAAGATGGCGTCTTGCCTTGCTAATATAATAAGATGAATAGGGATAAACATTCTTTTAGGATCATATACTTTGAAAAATTAATGATTTTGTTTCTTATACTTATAAATAAATAATGTTGCTATTTGTTAATTCATCATTTTTCAATGAGCATGCATACCAAAGATTATATAATGGGTAGCATGTCAAACCAAAAATTCTATTTTTATCATTTATCTACTCGAGGACGAGCAGGAATTAAGATTGGATATGCTGATACGTCTCCAAGATATCTATGATTTTTATTGTTTCATGCTGACATATTATCATTTTAGGATACTTTTTGCATATTTATTTATCAATTTATAATATTTTGAGCACTAACCTATTGACATTGTGCCAAGTGCTAGTTCCTGTTTTCTGCATGTTTTTACCTTTTTAGAGTTACCGAACCAAATGGAGTCCAGTTGTCACGAAACTTTTTGGTGATTTTTTCTGGACCAATACAAGACCTAGAAGCTTCGGAGGAGGGCCAGGAGGTGCACCAAGGGCCCACCACATATCCAGCCGCCACCTAGGGGGTCCGCGGCCAGGTGAGTGGTGGCCCCCTTGAGCATATCTCGACATCGTTCTCCAGCTTATTCAAGTATACCCTAGAAACACCAGAACAGCTACCGAAACACTTTTTGCGCCGCTACAAGTCTCTTTTCCAGCGGAAGGCCATCTACACCTCTGTTCCGACACCCTGTTGGAGAGGAGATCGATCATAGAGGGCCTCTTCATCAACCTTGCTGCCCTCACCATGATGTGTGAATAGTTCACCACAGACCTACGGGTCCGTAGGTAGTATCTAGATGGCAATCTCGCTCTCTCTCTCTCTCGATCTTTAATACAATGTTCATCGCATCTTTGCCTTGATCTATCCGATGTAATCCCTTTGTATGGTGTGTTTGTTGGGATCCGATGAATTGTGAGTTTATGTTCACATTATGCACGAAAAGTATTTTAGTCAAACCTGATTGCTATTATTCTTATTTGCATGGTCATCATAGCTTCGTAATGCTATCCGATCTATTGATATAGTTTGGCCAACTAGTTTGATATTTCTTTAGTGGGAGTGGTGCATTGTAGTAGGTTCAACCTGACGAGTTTCTATATCCTAGTGACAGAAAGGGACAAGTTATGTCTTTGTGTTGTTGCTACTAAGGATAAAACGATGGGGTTTATTCACATTAGGTGAGTTTACTTTGTCTACATCATGTCATCGTTCTCCAAGCATTATTCTGTTTCTCATGAACTTAATACATAGAGATGCAAGCATAAAAGCGCTCTTAATGTGGAGTAATAGTAGTAGGTGTAAACAGGAGTCGGCCTATTTGCTTATGGACGTGATGCCTATATACACATGATTATTGCCGCAATAATCGCATAATTATTCGCTTTTCTATAAATTGTCCAACAGTAATTTGTTTACCCACTGTATACTTTGCTTATGAGATATGCCACTAGAGAACTCTACGGCCCCCGGGTCCACTTCACTTATAAAGTCACAAGTGCTATCATTACCTTGTTGCTATTTATCACCTTTTATTTTATTTTGCACCTTACTATTATCTACAATTACCTACACAACTCACTTGCTTGCAAATAACGAGATCAAGAGGATTGACACCCCTCTTGCCGACGTTGGGTGCAAGTTGTTTGTTTTTGTGTGTGCAGCCAGTCAAGAAGGTTGAGGACTGGTATTCCTATTGGTTCGATAAACCTTGGTTTCATAACTGAGGGAAATACTTACCCATTTTTTGTTGCGGTTACCCGTTCCTCTTCAGGGAAAACCCAATGCAGATCACGGGTATCATTAGTTTCTTGGGAGCTTCCGGAAACGATCAATGATCTTGTTTCCCTGTCTCGAGGACTTATGGCAAGGTCAAAGAATGCCCAGTCGTTCCACGTAATTATCTCATGGGTACCCTCCAGGTCAACCCGACTAACAAGAGACTGTTGAGAGCTTAGGTCCTCCTCAACCGGGGTGGTACCGCCAGTCCCTTCAGTCCCACAATACCAGTACTAGGGGCAACAAGTAACGGTAACAGTGTGTCATTGTCATTAAGGGGAAGTCCGAGGAATCACCCTCGATGTATTACAACTCGATGTAATCGTCAAGGTCAACTTGGAGGAATCGCCCTCAATAGGTTCACACTTGAGCCGCTCCACTACGGAGGAATCATCGGAGGTGGTGAAGGAGGAACCACCCTCCGTAATACATGAACTACTAGCTACGCTACATATATATCATCAGGAATGAGGTAGGAGGTATCACCCTCGGCACTCGATAGTAGCTCTACGGAGCCGTGGAACTAAGGGGTGTGCGGTGAGGTGTTTGTCTTGGGACGTCGATCCCCTGGATCGAATATTCCGATAATAATGCGGGGCAATAAGGATAAGGGGGGCGGGTCACTAATGGATCACTAACCAACCTATACTAAGCATATAGAATAAAGGTAAGGTACAACAATAGGTTACAAAAGTAGGCTATGCATTAGAATAGGAGCCATCAACAGTAGCAAAATGTAATGCAAGCATGAGAGAGAAATAATGGGCGATATAGGAATGATCAAGGGGGTTTTGCTTGCCTGAAAACTCCGTTGCAAGTGGTTGGACGTCAAAGTTGTAGTCGTATCCGGAAGCAATAAATACATAGAGAACAATAAATACATAGCAAACAAATCCATCACGATGCATGACATGGTAATATACTGTGCTAAGGTTGAACTAACATAGTGCTTCATGATACAAAAAATGCGGGAAAATAAATGTGGATATTTCTCGGTTGTTAGGCATTTATCGGACATACGATCCAAAGGGGAAAGTTCCATGTTCATCATGCTAGAGGCATGTGACAGATGAACGGATGGCATATTCTGATTCATTATATTTTTTTGAGAAACTTTCACATATAAATTATTTTCATCTAGCTTATGGATTAATTTATATGATTTTTCAAAGATTTAAACTTTTTCTAAAATTAATGTTAATTCAAAAAGGAATTTATTGTGTGAGCATTACGTCAGCATGACGTCAGCAGTCAACCCAGCTGGTCCACATCAAACCTGACAGCTAGGACCCACATGTCATTGACAGAAAGACTAACATGGTTTTAAATTTAACCAAATTTGTTAATTAGCTAACAGGGCCCACAAGTCAGTGACTAATTAAATTAACTTAATTAGTTTAATTACCTTTTAGTTAATTTAGGGGGTGGGGGCTTAGCTGACAGGGCCCACAAGTCAGTGACTAATTAAACTAACTTAATTAGTTTAATTAACATTTAGTTAATTTAGGGAATGGAGGCCAGACGTCACTGACTGGGGTCGCACAGTGAGCAAGGTTGACTAGTGTCAATGGGTCAGCTGGGCCCCTAGGACCCCTTGGGAGTGACCTAGGGGTGGGCCCTAGGCCAGCCATGTTGGCGGCGGCGAAAAGAGCTCCGGCGACCAAATCCGCGGTGTAGCGGCTCGGGACTTCGCCAGAAAATGGCTACGGGAACCCATTTGGCACGGGGTCGGCCGCATTCGAATGACCACTCGATGGCGCATCGATCTACGATGGTCGCGTTGTCGGAGACGGCTTACGGTGATAACGACGACTAGAGGGGTGACTGCCGGGTCCGGGCACGCTCGAGATAGCGGCTACGGGGCTTGGGATGGGGCGAGGCTAGGCGCGTTTGAACAAGGAGAGCTCGCCGTGTCGATCTGTGCAACCAACGCGAGCTCAAGTGGTCGGTAGCGATGGCAACAGCGAGCACGGGCGGTGGCAGGTGGCGGTGAGCTCCGGCTACGGTGGTAGAGTGTAACACCCCAAAAAATTTACTTTGGTTTAACAAAGATTTTTATTCCTGAGCGGCATAGAGCGCACTCTCTGCAGCCGCCGCACCCGTGATCGCCGTTCCATCGAGTAGTGGCAAGCCCGTGTAGATGACACCGATTAATAGCAAAATGAGACCATGGATGATCGTTGTAGCCGTTCTTGCCACCATAAGCGCCTGCCAAAATGCCAGCTCGCCGTGATCCGCACCGGAGTTTACTCCGTCATGGAAACTGCCTTGCCCGCCTATAAATAGGAGACCCCCGAGCCGCTTTGCAACCCAGCACCACTCCACACCACAACAGAGGCACACCCAACCCATCGGAGGACCCCGGGGAGGTCTTCTTCCCCATCTCCCGTCGCCCCGACCCGCCTCGGACTTTGTCTAAATTCACTCTTGTGAGCGTGCGCTTGCAGCCTTAGCTTGGTCGGTAGACCCCTAGTGCATCTACACCCCTCACTCGCGCTCAAATTTGACGACTGCAGGTCTCTCCGCCGAGCTCAACCTACGTCCATTTTAGGGTTTAGGGTTTCTCCGCCACGAGCGCTCTGTCACCGGCGTCCATTTTAGGGTCTCTTCGCCACGAGCGCTCTGTCACCGGCGTCCATTTTCAAACCTGAGAAGGGTGGCCCGCTGTCAGGATTTTGTTCTTTTCGAACCGTTTTCAAAAAACACCTTTTGCCAGAATACATTTCCTCCTCTGGCTTGTGTATTTTCCCTGATGCGTTTTCTGCTTTTCTCATCTAGCCACTGCGAAACTTTATATTTATAACAGATAGGTCCCTAGGCTTAGTTTCTTAATAGCTTTTAAACAGAAAATGATTTTGAGCTAATCCTTTTTCTCAAAACTTTATTTTTCTATCTAGTTTTTTGTAAAATTTATTCAAAAATATTTTGGGACAACTTTTATACGCGCGCGGTATTTATGTTCGTACTCGATATTTTGTGTGACATAGATACCGCAGGAGGAGACGTTGTCGTCAACTTCAGCGAGCTAGCTTTCGATTACGTTGATCTAGGCAAGCATGTTTGAACCTTTGATATGATGAGTGTTTTCATGTTTGCTTAAAAAGGATTTCTTACATCATGTACATATAATATCATATTATGAATGTTATATTTCATGCATGATGAACTGCAAGTGAGATAAGAACATGGTAAGTTCATGAAGTGAATGATCAACCTAGTCATGTGGTGACATGAGAGGTTGTGTGCTGGTGATGCTGGATTATGCTAGTGTTAACTAAAAGCTACTTAATTCCAGTGTTGACATAGATCGAGTCTTGTCCCCATTTACCTTATTTTTGTGCTCCCACATGTTTTCCTCAAGGAATACAGTTTAGTAAGTTGTAAACATCTTTCCATGTACACACCAAATAGAGGGGACGTGATGAGGGTTCCATGGCCCTGGAATAATGCCCATCATCCGATCAGGGGGCATGGGTGTTCCGGCTGAGGCCGAAAGGGGGGCACCCCTTAGTAACGCGCGGTATAAATTTGATCCAATGCTATTTGAGGCATCGACCTCCCCGTCTTATAGTTTTTCTTGAGAGTTTCTTTGGGTGATTCCACGCGGTGTGATGTGAAATTGGTGTGTACTAGTTATGTGTGTTTTCTTCTAAAGTACTATAAACGGAACTAGTCTGTTGTGACTACTGGAATCCATTGGCTCCGGGTAAAGAGTACGACCTCTGCAGAGTCAAACTATTCGAGTAGCTGTGTCCAGGGTCAAGGACATTGGTTGACATGTCAAGTGTCGGTCTAAGTGCCAGTCCCTGGAGAACAAATATGGTTAATGGTAGATTTTTTTTTGTTGATTATGATTGTTATTAATGGACTAACCGGAATATTTGTATGATGCTCCGAGCACTCTTTGGGATGGTTCTACCTCCTGGATACTCGTATGTTATTTTTGGGTATAAGTCCTTTATGTGGTATTGCTCAGATGCCCAACTGCGGCACACATGTTATTAAATATGGGACAAATGCAATTTGGCCCCTAGTTGGAACCTACCCACGGGGTTTGCCCTTACTTTTCGACTCTGCTCAGTTTTGCCCTTAGATTTGCCCCCGAGGTCACCCGAATGCCCTTTGACCGTTTGACCAATACTTTGAAAATTCATATGAACTCAAAAAAATTCAAATAAGATATCAAAATGTTTAGATAAACATTACCTTTATGTGGATGCCATTTGCATTCAGGACAAAAGTACTATTTAGAATGCCCGAGGTTATTAACGTTATTAAGATTATTAAAATTAGGAAGGTATAAACAATACTTTTTCATGAATTTAATTTACATCCAAATGTAGGTGATATTTTCTCAACATCCTGATATCTTATTTGTATTTTTCTGAGTTCACATCAACTTGTTATGCAGCTTCAAAATAATGGTCAAAGTCTTTTGAACATTCATAACAAGTTGATATGAACTAAGAAAAATGTAAATAAGATATTAGAATATTCAGAAAACATCACATACATTTGCATGTAATTTTTTTCTTGAAAAATATATTGTTTATACCTTTTTATTTATAATGATGTTAATAACATTAATATCCCCGGGTAGTTTAAATGGTACTTTTGTCCTGAATCCTTATTTGCATTTTTCTAAGTTTTTATTAATTTGTTATTAATTTGCAAAGTATTGGTCAAACGGTCAAAGGGCATTTGGGCGACCTCGCGGGAAAATCTAAAGGCAAAACTCAGTAGAGTCAAAAACTAAGGTCAAACCATGTGGGTAGGTTCTATTTTTACCTTTCGAGGCGTCGCTTCAGACACCTGATTGGCATTTTATTTTCTTGGAAATTTTGGGAGGATTACCGCCCGATTTTTCTTTTACCTTACCATGCAATGCTATTAATATTTATGTGTGTATTTAATCTAACGAGAATATGTGCATCATGTCTGCATTTGTTATATCTTATGTCCGAACTGTCTTGCGAGTACATTTAAAGTACTCACCTGACTTGTTGATTTGGCCATATGTTGACGAACGCGATCTTATGGATGAAGAGTACGATAGCGAGTTCGATGCCTAGAGGAGTTCCAGTCAGTCCCTTGCGATCATGGAGTCTACCACTTGTATTATATACGCTTCCACTAGCCAAATAAAATCGCCGAGCCTCACTCCGATGCTTGATGAGTGGTAAGATATTAGAGTCATGTCACCCACTTCACCGTGACATATCCACCACCACCACATATTGCGAGTCAGTAGTACTACCACCATTTTCATTGTGACATATCCGCCTTTATGTTAAACTAGAATAGTGGCATGCTCGATGCGCGGGCTAGAATTTCTTATATTACTAATGAGAACATAAATGTGATCACATTCAATATATGAGACTTTGCAAATATAGTTTTGTCTTTCATACGTTTCCCCCCTTATCTATTCATGTCATATTTCCTGCTTCTTACCATTTTCTTATGTTTTTACTATGGAACCAATGTAATTAAGGTAGTAAAAATATATTTTTATGCCTATCCACTTTATTCATGTTTGCGATCAACATTGGCATTTGACCCCATACCCTTATTCATATCAAGCTGTGAACTATGTAATGAGCCTCAAATATCAAATAATAGTGAGCATCGATTTTAGGTATGTATGAGTTGTTTCTATCAAATATTGTCCCTCATGCCCTATCATGTTAGCATTGATATTTTAGTTATTATTTTGAAGATAGTTTGTAGTATACACATTTTTCATGTACTTATTCTCGCCTACTAAAAGGATACTGGCAACATCTTGTTGAATAACAATTGTACTAAAAGTACTTTCCCATGCCTTTAGAATATTTCTTTCTATACTATTATCCCTAGTTCAGCCCTTCATTGCGACCGTTGAAAATACTACGTATAGCTCTCCATGTGTAGAGACATGTTTAGAAAGAGATATGTTATTTAATTTTGGTCACGATATGATTGAACTAATAAATTAATTAATGTAGTTTTTCTTAGTGACTAACATTCCTTTTTATGTTTTGGTACCACCCTATACGCTGGCTGCTCTAGATATTCACTCCACTGACTTATGGCCAAGTTACAAAATAATGATGTGGTAAATTGTGAAGGTCATATACAAGGTCATATTGTTAATTTGTGCATACTCCATCCACTTCTTTCAGGTCTTGGGACCGACATTCAAGTGTTAGACCCCCTACACCTATTACTTTCCAACAAACTCCCAAAGATCATTTAAGATTTAATAACTAAGTAAGAAAACATGTTTGATTGTATTATACATATAAAATATAACAATGTCGAAATGCTTTCACTATTGGTTACATTGTAAAACTATTTCTAACAATTGTTTCTGTGAGAGTTGTTGGTATATATGTATTGTTCTAAAGACATACAAGAAACCTAATCAAATGTTATCCTCCTCATGGATAGAAGGTGCGTAATCGGTGGCATCACCATCACCATAATATTACAACAGTTGCTGCCCTCCATATACATCTACAACGAGTGGCAGTTCTACCATTGGGGAGAGCGCCCCGGTTCTCCTGCGATGGAGCAAGGTATCTCCCGTGCCTAGCAACCATCGATGCAGTGCAATGAAGCTTCATCGTCATCTGCCGCCCCAGCAAACCTCAATATCTGGGTCCCCCACTGTCTACTGCCACAAGATCCGGATCTCCTGATGTTCCTAGTCCGACGGCAACAACCTTGCGGCCAAGATCGAGGAAGTTGGTGGATCACTATAATTTTTTTGCTCATAAAGGAAGGTTATCACATAATAATTTTTTTATGTGCACGTAATCTCCTCCTCGAATGGCATTGCGGACCCAATATTCCACGTGGCCTGCGCCGTCCATCCCTGCCGCAAATTTTGTCGGCCTCACCATCCAACGTCACCGCTAACTACTTCCTCTTACCGTTGCCCAGAATAGTTGTAGATTTTTTTCTTTTTGAAATGGAGTGGTCTTAGATCTAGTCCATTAATTACGTCTTTATCAATGACCGGATGTCTCTACTTATTGTGGTAACTAGATGATACCCCGCGCGTTGCTGCGGGAATTGGTTGCAATATATTTCAGTGAGATTTGTTTTCCTTTTGTAGGAATATGAACATTGGTAATGAAATGACAAATTGGAACTAAAAATAATATAATTTACTATACTTGAGTATATATAGTTTCAAAATATCCATTACATATAAGTAGCATAATATGCACGGTGGGTCTATATCCATGCATGGATATGCCGGACTCCTTTCAGAAAAACCAAATTGTATAGTTGGATTAGCATAGTATAAACAGTAAGGATGAACTGAGCGAGCATCTCCCATCTTTATAATTTTGTATAGTATGATTGCACTTAGTTTTGCTCCGCTGTTATTCCCTGAAGGTAGCAGTGTCAATGGAATTAAAGGCTGGCAATGGACTCTGAATAGAAATATATAATCCATGGAATTACTCTGGTAGATGAGTTAAGTTTCATCCTAAAAGTGGCTGAAGTTTTGCAATGATAAACATTAGGTCGATTCAAGAGTAGAGAAAATAAATCTTCACCTGTCAGTCATATGTGCGATCTTTATCAAAGGGCAGGGAACGTTGTCGTCCATGAGTATGGTGTGAGATCATATTGATATGGGAATTTTATAAAAGAATGCGCAGACTGCAATGTATACCTTGATGTTTCATGTTCTCTTTATATAACTGGGCCAGTCATCTAAGGTCACAGATCCCTTTTCGTTAGGAGTCAGTTTGGCCATCTCACTTGAATGCATCGGTAACTTATCGTACATTAAAAGGTATTGAAGGATGAATCATTTCTCTACTATATTTAGCATGTACTTACGAATTCAATGAAAAAATTGACATGTCCGCATAATTTGTCAGAAACACGCACTACATATGACTAACTTTTATGCCATCCATATTTAAGCCACCCGGTTCTTATGTATTCTCTCAGGCTTGCGACTATATTCTATGATAATAAAACCAAAGGGATGATGAATATACTATGTATTTGGAAATTAAAATCTTCATCAGTCACTCAATACTAATTCAAAAGCAGAGAAGACTGACGGCCATCAATGTTGTGTGAGATCATAATGATTTAGGTATAATATAAAAGAATGCCTAGAATGTTTTGTATACCTGTAGGCATAAAGGAGCAAACGATGTTATCGGACATCTAGATTGTAGAATAGAGATAATCACAAAGTGACTATATTAACCATAAAGTTGTCAAAAGGATCATCTCATCATACAGAAGAATAAAGAATGGAGCAAGAAGAAGCCTCAGCGCTTACCTCCATGGGGTAGTAGAAGTAGGGTTTGTCGGATTGCCGATGGTGTGAGGGCTGCTGCTAAATCAAGAGATTCAGCTGCATAGAGCCATCCCCATTAAAAAAATAAAAATAGAAAATAAAGATGGATGGATCTTGATGCTATGGCAAAGAGGAATATATAGGAATTATAAGAACTGGAAAGAAACTATGTCATTAACGAACCAATCTTATTATGCACGCTCGAATCTTCATTACACACGAAGGACACTTCATTGTGCAACGCTTCACTATCTGAAAATTCTCAAAAGGAAAAAAATTCCATAGCTTAGCTAGATTGTGCAGCAAAAACGTCTATAGGAGAAGCCCTGCTTCTAATATGGTTTCTGGCCGGTGGTTGTGTGGCCGACTTGGCTGGGATAGGTTGCGTGGTCGGCTTGGCTGAGACAGATGATCGGGGGAGGTAGGCGACGTCTGTATGGATACACGGAGAGGCTTCAGCTGGCTTGGGCGGGGCAGAGGACTGGTGGAGGAATAACGCCGGATCGACCTTGGCCTGAATAGAAACAAAGAAGGAAGGGGAGGACCAGGGCACCGCACCGGTAAGGGGAGGGACATCCGAGAAAATCCCAAAGTGCCATGGAGGAGAGCCGGACCGGCGTTGTGCCGGAGGAGCCACATGTGTACAGATGCATCTGAGATGACAGATGACATGCGGGAGTTGAATCCCTCCCATCACCGGAACACCCGGCTGGGCAACGTGATCGTTGATGACACTCACGCGCGGCTGGAGGCGTTGGCTCGCCCTCACGTGTGTGCTGCTACTGGGATGTGAGTCGTCGTGTGCTGCGTGCTTGGCCGATGTCGCCCCACCGTGTGGATGATGCCCGCTCGTTGCTCAGATCGAAGTAGGCTCCTCTCGACGTTGGAGTCGGCGGGATCCGTGTAGTCGTGCGCTGTCTCTAGGCTGGAGTCTTCGATTTGCTCCGAGTAGCTATGGACACGCGCGAGATCGGCAGCGCTGCCGCTTGCACCGACTTATGTTGGATTTATTCACCGGAATTTCGAGGAGCGTTTCACACTCTGGCCTTAGAGATGGCTCTTCAGCCGCCGCGCCGTAGTATAAATACAAGGGAAAAGAGAACGGGTCGGCAGGTTGAGGGCTCAATCGTTTTTTCTACTTTATTAAAGAGATAGAGGAGTCGATGGGTTGCATAGTTTACCACTTGATGAAACGAAAGGGCTCAATTTACACACTGGTAACGGAAGGCACGACCTCACACCATGCACGGGCAGTTGCTCATGTGGCACTATGATTGATGATGTGGCTAGACTGCCTAGGTGGAGCGAGGTGGATGGTTGCATGTTGATTAGTGGTGTGGATAGCTTGCATGTTAAGAAAAATAAGATAGTAGGGATGAACTATTTAGATATTATAGATTTCTAGCTTAGTTATCTTGTTTATTAAACCGTCATTAGCATATCCATTAAAAATATATATGCGGTATCCAAACTGAACCGGGGTTGTACGTGAACCTATTTCATTTTCAATCTAAACAAAATTTTATGTAGTTTGCTAATTTATAGACGTAGTTTTCTTTTTCCTTTTTTTAGTGAATGTGTTAATGATGGCTGTGTACGTGACTTTTATTCTAAAAAGTAGGTAGAATTCAGCCGCACGTATATAGCTCCAGCGTACATGCTAAGGATAGCTTCATTTTTTTTGACATGGGTCTTTTAAGTTTTGGGTAGAATAAAGCCGCACGTACAAGCTAATGACAGCTGCAGCGTACATGCGAAAGATAGCTACATGTTTAGTTAGAAGGGTCTTTGATCTAAACCATTCATTACGTGTTTTAAGATTTGGGTTCACCAAATCAACAACCAGATGTTTCTAATTATTATGATAATTTTAAGCTTATTTATCTTTTTTCTTATTAATCCTTCAAGCACTTTTTATAGACGTGCTTGTAATAAATTGTTGAGCAGCCTCAACTTAACCTTATATAATATTAAGTACTATTAGATTCTGTATCAAGGATTGTCTATTAGTATGAATTATTTTGTGTGTTGGTCGGACAATAAGGGCGAATTTTTTAAAAATATTTTATTGAAAAACCGGTCTTGACAACCTTTGTACTAGAGTCAGGCTGACTGTAGGAAGCCATTAGGTGCGATTGCTAACAAGTAATTAGTCTAATTAATTTGTTATAGCATCCTGCACATTGTAGCAATTTTTCTGTTAGTCATCATAAATTTATGATAGGACTATCTGGAATTTTTGTCTAGTTTTGTAGATGGCTGACGGCGACTGTCAATCTTAGGTGTTCGCCAACGAGCCGGTGGGATTTTCCTGGCTACTCGTCACCATCGCCAAGATCGCGATTGGGCTGACAACCGGCCCCGAGTACACACTTTACCAACAGAAGAGCAACGACAACCTGACTATGCACCAGGCCTCGGTGCAGTTCAGAGGTGGGCTTGATGAGATGCGCCGTCTTCGATTCTTTGGGAGAGCTATGCCTACGGAGAGGCATGCTGTGCAGATGGCCGCCCGGGAGGCAAATGCCTGCCTTCGGGACACCCTTCCATTGATAAAGGCTCGTCGTTATCGCCACCTCCCATGCCACATCCCGTACACTTGCCACTACGCATTTTCTTGCACCAAGGGAAAGCTGAATGAGGCGCTTGATATGCTTGTTGATTACCTCATGGCACTAGAGGCAGATTTTGACAGCCTCGTAGACAACTTTGTAGCCGCACGAATGGACTTACTTTAGGCCTGTATGCTCAACGGGAATGAGCTTCTCCGTGCATCCACACCACTGTCACGCAACACATCCGTAGCCTCATGCTCGCCAACCATAATGTCCACTGCTTGATGTCTGCCTAGCACTGAAGAGTTTAACCAAGTCATTGCTCCTGCCCCAACGAGAGCTGCACCACCCGCTACCACCAACCCTATCGCATAGCTTCGTGTTCCTCGCCTAGAGCCTATTCTTGAGGAGGTTCAGTCCCCATCACCTCATCTGGGACTTAACCTCGACAAGCCAAGCGACGTTCTTACAATTTCAGACTAAGTATGCCAAGCTGAGGTGTGATGGTGCCGCGTGTAAGATATGTATATGTGTGTACATAGGATAGGAGTGAAGTAGTTGTGCATCATGTAGGAGTTCAGAGGAGTGCACTAGCTTAAATAATAAATAACATGTTAGGAATGTGTACGTGTATCCTGAGTGATGTATTGTATAATTATGGCTTGCTTGTAAGATATGTATCATGCAGTCCTTCTCCGTAAGCAATGGAATTTTAAGGAAAACCTTTGAGTGTTTTCTTTTATTTTATTCTATTCAAACAAAAAAAAATTGCTGCCTGGGTTTTCACTTATTTGATTTTTGCAACCACACGCCAAAGTGAAAAACGCATCATCCCTGGACTCGCTCAATGCCCAGTCCATCAGAGGAAAATCACTTTACACAAACAAACAACAACTATACTCAGTGACAATCAAGCCAACATGACAGCGATGCAACATGTTTAAAAGTATGTCGCCTTTATGAAAAGCCAGCAGTAGCACCAGGAAATGATGAATTACCTGATTAATATGGAAAATCACCGTGAACCATACCAACGATGTTCCAAATTATTTGAGCTGCAAAAGACACGTCCTATAGTTTTCTCTCACACTGATCAGCCCCTGGAAGCAGACAATTGGCTTCGCGGCATTAAGAGAAAGCTGATTAGTGCTCAGTGTTCAGATCATGAGAAGGTATTGTATGCACCACATTATTTTACTGGAGTAGATGTATCATGGTGGAAGAATTTCCTAAGCATGCACCCCAATGAGAACAACATTACTTGGGAAGAATTCAAGAAAAGCTTTTGTGGGGCACATATCCCCAACAGTGTTATGAAACTCTAGAAAAGGAAACTTGAACATCTCAATCATGGAAGCATGACTTTAATAGACTACCTCAGTATGTTTACCAGCTATCCTGGTATGCCAATGATGAATATATGACTGAAGATAAGAAGATAGAAAAATTTCCCGATAGGCTCGCACCAGCGCTTGAATGCCAATTGGTCGTACACACCTTTCCAGATTTCAAGACCCTTGTGGACAAGGCTATTGTGCTGGAAAATGAGCGTCGTAGACTGAATGACATTCGCAAGCGCAAGAGGGACAACTCTGCACATTCACGCAACAAGTCCAAGAATGATTTTGAGAAAAATGTGTCACCTAAGGCACCAAATACAACAGCTCGCCCAAACATTAATTACCATGCTAGAAACAAGGAATTTACGTACCTCCCAGGCGTTACATGTTTAGCCTGTGGAGAAGAAGGACACTATGCCATTCAGTCCGAAAGCAAGGGCAAGGTAACATGGCTCCAAGGCCGAACAACAATGGGAATAACTTAGCTCCTAAGCGCAACAATTTCAACCCCAATAACAATCACAGGAAGGGCCACGTGAACCATGTGGCCAAAGAAGAAGCGCAGAATGCACCAGACATCATACTCGGTACGTTTCCTGTCAACACAATTCCTGTCATGGTTTTGTTTGATTATGGAGCCTCTCACTCGTTCATCTTGAAAAGTTTTACTTTGCAAAATCATTTTTCTATTCTCCCCTTGGAAAATTCGATGACCATCAAGTCCCCAAAAGTTAAGCAGACTACTCAAAGCTACTATCAAGGTGTGATAATTGAGATTGAAGGATTAAAGTTTGGGCAAATCTCATCGTGTTGGAAAATAACGAATTGGATATTATTCTAGGAATGGACTGGTTAACCACCAACAAAGGTTTTATTGATTGCTTAAACCGTGTTGTAACTCTAAACCATCATCATGGGAAGACAATAAGAGTTATAGCCACAGAAAGATCAGCTCCACCCCAAGCAAAGCTGAACAAAGTGGATATTTCAGAATTAAGTAAAGTTCCGGTAGTATGTGAATTTTCGGATGTATTTCTAGAAGAGCTACCAGGTATGCCACCAGACTGGGAGATAGAGTTTATCATTGAGCTAGCACCTGGCACTACTCCCATTTACAAGAAACCATATCGGATGGCACCGTCTGAATTAGTAGAATTAAACAAGCAAATAAAAGAACTATTGGAAAAAGGTTATATCAGACCTAGCTCCTCATCGTGGGGATCAGCAGTATAGTTCACCAAGAAGCGAGATCGGACTTTGAGACTATGTGTAGATTATCTAGCTCTGAACATGGCAACCATCAAAAATAAATATCCGCTGCCACGGATAAATGATTTGTTTGACCAACTCATGCAGGCAAAGGTTTTATCCAAAATTGATTTGAGGTCAGGGCACCATCAATTAAAAATACAGTCAGAAGACATACCCAAGACAACATTCACCTCTATATATGGGTTATATGAGGTAACAGTGATGCCGTTCGGACTGACCAATGCTCCAGCATATTTCGTACATCTCATGAACAAAGCCTTTATGAAATACATGGACAGGTTTGTTGTGGTATCCATTGATGATATATTGGTTTATTCCAAGACACCAGAAGAACATGCTCAACATCTCATAATCGTGCTAGGAGAATTAAGGAAGCATTAACTATACGCCAAATTCAGCAAATGTGAATTTTAATTTAAAGAAGTTGGATTTCTAGGCCACGTATTAACCCATGAAGGTATTGCCATGGACCTACATAAAGTCAAGGCTGTACTTGGATGGGAGCAACTAGCCAACGTAACAGACACCCAAAGTTTTCTGGGAATGGCTAGATATTACAAAAAAATTATTGAAGGCTTTTCCACCATAGCCAAACCCATGACACAATTGCTCAAGAAAGATAAAAAATTTGTGTGGACTAAAGCCTGCGATAAAAGTTTCCAAGAATTGAAGAAAAGGTTAACAATAGCACCAGTATTAATCGTTCAAGATATACATAAGAATTTTGAAATTTATTGCGACGCCTCCAGGAAAGGTCTTGGATTTGTACTGATGCAAGCGGGTAAAGTAGTTGCCTATGCTTCAAGGCAACTGCGACAACCTGAAGAAAATTATCCTACACATGACTTTGAATTAGTAGCAGTAATTCATGCTCTCAAAGAATGGTGGCACTTTCTCTTTGGAAGTCATTGTGAAATATACATAGACCATAAACGTCTCAAATATATTTTCACATAGACAGAACTCAACTTACAACAACGATGCTGGTTGGAATTAGTAAAGGACTATGATGTGGGAATTCACTACCAGCCAGGCATGGAAAATGTCATAGCAGATGCCCTTAGTCAGAACTCCAGTCCAGACAGCGACAACCTAGAAAATTTATGACCTGAATTCCCGTGGGAGTTCGGTAAGTTCAACATGATTTTGGTCAAAAAAGGCACCGTTGCAAATTTAGAAATACAACCAACCTTGGAGGAACAAATCAAAGAAGCTCAACAAGGACACGCCAACATCGAAGGAATAAAGAAGTAAGTAAGTATGGGTAAGGTGTCAGAATTTGTCGTTGACGACAAGAGATTATTATGGTACTGATACAGATTATGTGTACCAAATAAAGAACGGTTGAGAAAAATAGGGCCTCAAATATCAGATTTTGACCAAAGCTCATACGACACCATATTCCATCCATCCAGGAGGGGCCAAGAAGTACAAAGATATTCAGGAAAAAATTTGGTGGCACGGTATGAAAAGAGATATAGCCACATTTATCGCATGTTGTGACTCATGCCAACGCATTAAAGCCGAACATCAAAAACCAGTAGGACTATTACATCCAAATAGGATACCTGAATGGAAGTGGGACGAGATATATATGGATTTTATGTCTGACTACCTCGGTCATGACACGGAAATGATGCCATATGGGTCATCACAGACCAATTAACCAAGGTGGCACACTTCATTCCTGCAAAGACCACACACTCAACACAAAACTTGGCCAGGCTTTATCTCGCCCGAATTGTCTGCTTGCATGGAGTTCCAAAGACCATAAGGTCAGACAGAGGCACTCAATTCGTCCCCAGAGTTTGGGATCATCTACAACAAGCTTTGGGAACTCAGCTAGTATTCAGTACGACCTACCATCCTCAGACTCGAGAACAGACTGAACGAGTAAACCAAATTTTGGAAGACATGCTAAGGGCATGTGTTCTCACTTATGGGGCCAGATGGGAAGATAGTCTGCCATATGCCGAATTTTCATACCACAACAGTCATCAGGCTAGTCTACAAATGGCACCGATCAAAGCTCTGTATGAACTTTGACTGGTACGAGACAGGCGATAACCGTATCTTCGGCCCAGAAATGCTCAAAGAATCCAAGGAAAAGGTTAAGATCATAAGCGACAGACTCAAAACCGCCCAAAGTCAACAAAAGAGCTACTTTGATCAAAAGCACCGTGACCTCAGTTATGAACCAAATGAATTTGTGTACCTCCGAGTATCCCCAATGAGAGGTCTTGAGAGATTTAACGTCAAAGGAAAATTGGCACCTCGATTTATTGGACCTTTCTAGATAATTGCACGAAGGGGCAGGGTGGCCTACCAACTAGATGTATTCCACATATCATAGCCGAGGAAATGTGTGAGTAATCCGGAAAAGCAAGTATCACACAAAAGCATCGATATTTAGCCAGACCTCACATAAAGGGAGCATACTATAAAAATATTGGAGGAGTCTGAAAGGAGAACCCTTCAGAAATTGTTAAAAAAATTCAAGGTGTACTGGAGCAGTAACACCGAGGATGAGGCAACATGGCAAAGAGAGGATTTTCTTCGGGCAGAGCATCCACAGGAACAGTTGAAATCTCGGGGACAAGGTTTTTCCTAAGGGGGAGGTGTCGTAACAACCCAAAATTTTTACTTTGGTTTAACAAAGTTTTTTTATTCCTTTGAGAGGGAATATTTAAAACTGTTGACATGATTTTATTTTCAACTCAAAGGATGAAAATTCTTATAAAACTTTTCACATGGTTCTGGATTTTTAAATATTTCATATGGGGTTTCTTGCATAACAATATTTTCTTGGCTTCTTTATTAAAGGATCACTTTTGAGAATTATTTCAAAGGCCTTTATTTGAGAACCATATTTCTTCTTAGGACATTCATCATTTCAAAATCCTCCTCTCTAAAGTTTTCTCTCTGGCCCAAGGCAACCAACATATCTTTTCCTCAAAGGACCCAATTAGAATATATATTTTTCCTTCATAAAATCTTACAAAACCAATTTCAGTCTTTTATTTTTGGATCTCAAGATTTCAAAAGGAAGTACCAGATCCCTTTTGCTTTTGGCCTCAAGTAAATTAGCCCTGGTAGACCTTAGTATCCACAACCTGATTATTCAAAAATCCATTGGCCTCCGGTTCAAAATTTTCAAACTCCATTCGAAAGAAAACTAGACCAGAAATGAATTTGTTGCTTGATACCCTTCTTTGTGTATTTCAAAAAATCTAAGAACAATCAGGGAATCTCTAGAAGCCCCAGTAGATAAACCCTCCAAGTTTCAGGCCCAGAAATATTGTTTTAGTCTCCCTAGCATTCGGTCGAACAGGTGGCGTGCACTGTTTCTCTCAAAATTCAAAAACTGTCAGGTTCAGTGTCAATATCAGCAATGCCTACAGTGGAGCCTTGCTCACTGTGCTCCCTCCCTATCTAGCGTGTCGCACGGTCGCTTGGCCTGTTGTGGGCATCGGGGTGAGCTGACACTTTGGCCCCGACCTTTCCCGCAGCGGCAGATCCGTTGCGGCAGCCAGAAGCCAAGACTACAAAATGGCACCACCCGGCGCTGCCCAAGCCCTCTGGAGACGACGCATGGCCACCCCCATCATGCGCACATTGCGTAACCATTGTCGTGGCCTGAGCGCGCTCTCTGCATCCGTCGAGCCCGTGATCATCGTTTTGTCGAGCGGCAACAACCCCGTGTAGATGACACCAATTAACAGCAAAATGAGACCATGGATGATCGCTATAACCGTTCCCACCATCGTAAGCGCCTGCCAAACCCTAGCTTGCCGTGATCTGCACCGTAGTTTACTCCGTCATGGCAACCGCCTCGCCCGCCTATAAATAGGAGACTCCAAGCCGCTTTGCAATCCAGCACCACTCCACACCACAACAGAGGTACACCCAACCCATCGAAGGACCCCGGGGAGGTCTTCTTCCCCGTCTCCGATCGCCCTGATCCACCTCAGGCTCCGGCTAAATTCGCTCTGGTGAGCGTGCTCCCGCAACCCTAGCT
Organism: Hordeum marinum; assembly: GCA_022496015.1. Classification (NCBI taxonomy): domain Eukaryota; kingdom Viridiplantae; phylum Streptophyta; class Magnoliopsida; order Poales; family Poaceae; genus Hordeum; species Hordeum marinum. The sequence continues at coordinate 253,333,380 of CM039673.1, forward strand.
TGGTCAGTAGACCCCTAGTGCACCTACACCCCTGACCGGCGCTCCAATTTACAGCCATAGGTCTCTTCAGTGAGATCAATCTACGCTCGAAGCCGCCATCCACCGAAGTGAAGGTTGACGTGGTGCTCGCCGACGACTAGTTCCACCACCCACCTATGCGGAAGGACCCTGTGATTGCAGCAGATCATCGCCAGCGATCGCCGCAAGCGCTTTGTCGCCGACGTCCATTTTCAAACCTCACACGGGTGGCCCGCCGTCAGGATTTTGTTCTTTTCGAACCATTTTCTGAAAACACCTTTCGCCAGAATATGTTTCCTCCTCTGGCTTGTGTATTTTCCCCGAAGCATTTTCTGCCTTTCTCAGTCTAGCCCCTGGGAAACTTTCTGTTTATAACAGATAGGTCCCTGGGCTTAGTTTCTTAATAACTTCTAAATAGAAAATGATTTTTTTGTTGATTCTTTTTTTGAAAACTTTATTTTTTTGTCTAGTTTTTTGTGATATTTATTCAAAAATATTTTGGGCAACTTTGATACGCGCATGGTCTTTACGTTAGTATTTGATATTTTGTGTGACGTAGATACCAAAGGAGGAGACACCGTCGTCAACTTCGCCGAGCTAGCTTCCGACTACGTTGATCCAGGCAAGCATGTTTGAACCTTTGATATGATGAGTGTTTTCATGTTTGCTTAAAAAGTATTTCTTACAACATGCAGATATAATAGCATATGATGAATGTTATATCTCGTGCATGATGAATTGCATGTGAAATAAGAACCTGGTAAGTTCATGATGTGAATGACCAACCTAGTCATGTGGTGACATGAGAGGTTGTGTGCTGGTGATGTTGGAGCATGCCAGTGTTAAATAAAAGCTACTTAACTCCAGTGTTGACATAGATCGAGTCTTGTCCCCGTTTACCTTATTTTCGTGCTGACACATGTTTTCCGGAAAAAATATGGTTTAGTAAGTTTCAAACCTATTTCCATGAACACACAAAATAGAGGGGCTATGATGAGAGTTCCATGGCCCTGGAATAATGCCTGTCATCCGGACAGCGGGCATGGGTGTTTCCGGCTGAGGCCGAGAGGGGGCACCCCTTAATAGCGCGTATAAATTCGATCCCATGCTATTTGAGGCATCGACCTCCCCATCTTATATTTTTCTTAAGAGTTGCTTTGGGTGATTCCATGCAGCGTGATCTGAAATGGGTGTGTACTGGTTATGTGTGTTTTCTTCTGAAGTACTGTAAACGGAACTAGTTTGTTGTGACTACCGGAAACCGTTGGCTGCGGGTAAAGAGTACAACCTCTGCAGAGTCAAACTACTCGAGTAGTCGTGTTCATGGTCAAGGACATTGGTTGACAAGTCAAGTGTCGGTCTCAGTGTTAGTCCCTGGAGAACAAATATGGTAAATGATAGAAATATTTTTGGTTGATTATTATTGTTATTAATGCACTTACCTAAATATTGGTATGATGCTCCGAGCACTTCTTGAAATGGTTCTACCTCCTAGATGCTCGTATGTTATTTTCGGATATAGGTCCTTTATATGACGTCGCTCAGAAACCTAACTACAGCACACATGTTATTAAATTTCTTCATAAGTAATTTATGTGGTGTCCCCCACATGTCCGACTGTGGCACGTATGTTATTAATTTCTTCACAAGCCCTTTATATGGCGTGGCCCCGACGCACGACTGAGACATGTTTCATTTTATATTTTTACCTCTCAAGGCATCGCTCAGACACCCTATCGTTTCATTTTATATTATTACCTTTCGAGGCGTCGCTTCAGACATCCGATTGGCGCATTTTATTTTCTTGGAAATTTTGGAAGGATTAGCGCCCAATTTTTCTTTTACCTTACCGTACAATGCTATTAATATTTATGTATGTATTTAATCTAACCAGAATATGTGCATCATGTCTGCATTTGTTATATCTTATGTCTGAACTGTCTTGCAAGTTCATTCAAAGTACTCACCTGGCTTCTTTATTTTGCCAGATGTTGACGAAGGTGATCTTATAGATGAAGAGTACAATAGCGAGTTCGATGCCTAGAGGAGTCCCAGTCAGTCCCTTGCGATCCTAGTCTACCACTTGTATTATATACGCTTTCGCTAGCCGAATAAAATCGTCGAGCCTCACTCTAACGCTTGATGAGTTGTAAGATATTACAGTCATGTCACCCACTTCACTGTGACATATCCACCACCATCATATATTACGAGTCAGTAGTACCACCACCATTTCCATTGTGACATATCCGCCTTTATGTTAAATATTGATGTGCTTGTAATAAATTATTGAGCAACCTCAGCTCAATCTTGTATAATATTAAGTACCATTGGATTTCTGTATCAAGGATTATCGACCAGTATAAATTATTTTTTGTGCTGGTCGGACAATAATGGCGATTGAAAAACCCGTCCTGACACAGAGGAGGTTAGGGGATGCGCATAAGTATACAGAGACGGGGAGGAGAAGCAGGAGCTCACAGTGAACCGGTGGTTGTGCAAAGCTAGCTCGGGGAGAGCTCGACGGTGACGAATCGAGCAGCGGAGCTCCAGCGTCCCGAGGAGGAAGAAGACGACGGGCGGGCGCTACTGTGTCTTATGGCCCGTGTTCATCGGTGTAGTCGACGTAGACGACAACAGAGCTCCTCGTCGATATCTTCTTGTTGCTTGAAGTGGTCGGTCACCGCGGGATCAATACAGCAACAATGATGGAGGTGCTCGAGTGTGAGCGGGGGGAGAAGAGAGCGAGCGAGGGAGAGGGCTGAAATGGGGGCTAGGATTCGCGAGGAGAGGGGGACGGATGGGGGTGGTCTTATCTACCCCTGCGGTGTTGTAGCGGCAGGGCGGCAAGGTGGTGCGGCAGCGACGTGATTATGCGCGCCTCGGTCATCTCCTCTTGTAGCAAGGTTGGGGGCGACCGAGGGGGTGGGTTCGACTGGCTTGGGCCAGGCACTGTGCACTTGGCACAATGCAAAGTGGCATGTACTCTTTTCTTTTTCTTTTTAGTTTTATTTCCTTTTTCTTTTTTATTTCCAAATGATTTTGTTTATAAAAATAGAAAACTTGCACCATAATTAGTGTGGCAACTTAAGCCACTGCCACAAAGAGTTTGGCACCTAAATAAAATAGTTTGGAATTTTTATAATTTAACAAGCATTTAAATAATTCTTTTGGCCCCCTATTTTAAATATTTTAGGGCTTTTAACCACTTTACAAAAAGTTGGTTTCTATGAAAAATATCCATGGATTATATGCAACACTATGAACATTTTAGTTTTCATGCTTTTGAATTTCTTTATTTCACATATAATTTGAATTTGAATTCAAAAGTGGAATTTGAAATGAGATATGAATTAGAAGAAGATCAAGCATTGCTTATCAAATTACTTAGCTTAATCAAGGAGGGTTACCGTAGCTTGATTACACGCGTGTTACACAGAGTTGCTAAAGAACACATTGGCAATACTAATATGTGTATTCCTGGCATACCGTCGTTTGTGACACTGATGTTATGAGGGCCCCAAAGTGGACCAACAAAAGTGGACCCACAAAATATACTGTTGGCACAAGGTCAAGAGCCACACCATAGCTATAAGAATTATTGTTGGCGTAGCATACTTTTGCAATGCCAACACTAAGTTATGTCCCGTCATAACGTTGGGACCCACATATAAGTGTTATTCTATAAAATTTCGGCACCACCACTAAGACTATAGCGATGAGGTACAAAATATGCTGAAATCAACACAGTTTGAAAAATATAGTGTCGGTGTTGATTGGACATGGTGTGCCACCAACAAAAGTTGTGGCTAGCCATTTTTCAACTTATGCATTATCCATGGTAAGTTGAGTTGGGCTTTTAGTTGTATCATTCTATTACATGTTTTATACTTCTCAACCCCATGAATTCCCTATACATACCAGTGAGACGCCATGTTCCTCATGTATCCTCCACTTTTACATCAATATAATTTGTGTGGGTAGATCTTCTTCAGCAGCGCTTCTTGGCTTCGAATGCCGAGTGCATCTTGGCGACCTAGGCCAACCTACGACATTTAGAGGACATGCTTTTTTGGGAGTCTGATACATGAGGCGTCTTTAGTGTCCGTAATGCCTACAAATTTGTGTCGGTAGATTGTACTCGCACCACTATGTGCGCGATGAGAAGGGTCCGGTGATGACACTCGTGACATCTGGAAGGCTGTGTGAGGTGCCCTTCTGTCCCGAAGGTACGATTATTTTGTCAATGGGTTGTGGCAAACTCATTGGCCACCGTGGAAAATAAAAAGAAAAGGAAGATCAAGGTTTTAGACATATTGTGTGGGGACCCCGACTCATAAGTCGAAGTCACTGAATGCACGTGTACAGTGATCCTAGATATCAATATTCACTGAACACACAGAAGCTGATAGCAAGAGCCTTACATCCATTACATACCGTCTCACAGAAATTATGAGCGTTATGGTCAAGTCTTACATAGTGCCATGCGGGCCAAACACCAAACATAAACTTGGTGCGGAAATCTTCAACAATAACATGGACCCATGTCATTTGCCTTAACTCTACATGCATTGTGACTAGGAAGCGACCTAAATAGCACATTTGTCACCAGGGTACTCTTCACCATATTCCTGATCTTCCATGCCTAGCCAAATAAATAACCAGTGGCAAGTCAATGATTACTTTGAATGTACTCGTAAGCAACCCATGTTTTGAACAAGGTAAAACAAAACATGGTATAGCACTAAGTATGTAGTTTTGCCAAAAGCTAGTTTGAGTGCAATATCATGTCCGAACATTTGTGAATCATGCATCGTGAGGTTAGATATATCAATATAAATAGAGTTTGGAGAACCCAAGTTATCCATCTCACCAAGTCATTTGACTTAACTCAAGTATTTCTCTCCCCCACACACAAACCAAGTTTTGTAAAACACTAGACGTAGTTTAAGCACCACCACCCAATTGTCCTTGAATGTGGATGCGGCTATTCAGAAAGTTATACACTCTATAGAGGTTGCACACTTTACCCACAAGACTCGAGGAACTTCCGTGTCATGCATGACTCGTGGTGTATTACATACCCGAGGTAAGCATCCGAACAATGCATTTCCCATTACAAGACTATACAAAGAGTCCACTCGTTAGCCCATGTCCTCATGACGTACATCACACGATACTCGCTCAACATTGTACCATCCATGAGGGGACACAACAGTGTGCCCGGTGTCTGAAAAAACAGCCATAGTCTCCCGTCCAGGCATGGCCCCATATCGAGAGAGTGACTTGGCTCTCTCGCCACTAGTAATGCGGGCTCTCTGCTAGCATTGACCATTCTTTATCAAGTGGCTACCAAGCACAACATCTCCTTTGGGCATTAGTGGAACCCGATGGGGTTTTCAAAAAGTCTTTGAAAACACTTATGTTTCAAACACTATGCATATTCTCGTCCCACTTGTGTAGAATCTTCTAGCATTGTCGTCATTTTCTCACGACAGATGACATGGGCAGGCTTATCAAAGGTGGTTGGGGTCGGAGGACGCTGACAGGCTCCGGGTGCGGGATTAGGCACAAGCGATGGTAACCCATGATGTACCCAGGTTTAGGGCCCTCCATGGGAGGTAATACCCCTAGTCCTGCTTGGTCTAGTTGATGGATGGGTGTGTTTACAAGGTTGCTCCTGGAGCTGTTTGCTAGAGTAGGAAGAGGGAGCAGCCGGCTCGCCTTCCTCCGTTCTGAACATGAATATGAGGGAAGTATCCCGTGGGAGTGTGTGCGTGAGACTCGTCGTTCCCGTTGCATGGGGGGCTCGGGGGGTTTTATAGGCCAACCCCCCGCCTTACAATATTCCTGGGGTACAAAGTTGGGGGACCCAGCTGGCAGCCTCTCCTGTTGGCCAGAGGGCCCCGCCTCGCGAGCCGTCTCGTTGACTGTAGGGTCCACCGTATGTGCGGTCCCATTGCCCGCTTGGGCCCGCCAGCCGGCTCTGTGATTGGCCCCCGCCCACCTGCTACGTCACGGGTCGCCTGAGCGGCATCATCTTGTGCGAGCCGACCGAAGTCTCCGGTGCGGTCGGCTGCACTATAGACACGCCGGAGAAGGTAACCGAGTGGGAGGGGGCATGCCAGCACTATTGCCCCTCCCGGTCATGGTCGCCCAAGGCAGTGGTATGACCGGCCGAACTGTAGCCACGCACGTCCGTGTGTCAGCGAGCACTATGGCTACATTGGTGCCAGTCGTGGGGGTCCCATCGTGTCACTGTACCTACGTGCAGAGGGATGGGATGGGAGTTTGTCTGCCCAAGGGCAACGGAGGAGGCGGCTCGAAGGAAGCCGACCACGACCAGCCGGCTGGGGGCCGGTGTAACGCCCAAGTTGCGTGCCTATCCATTTTAAGGCACGGGGGCCTCGATAGGGATAGATGCGCATCTAGTCGTTTCGCAAGTACAGTATCATCACATACATTTATGAAGAGAAGAGTATATGAGTTGGCTTACACTCGCCACATGCTAAATTACAATCCACACAGTTTAATCAAACATCAATCCAAAGACAAGGTCCGTCTACGGACGAAAACAAATGATAAAAGAGATGCAATGAAACTGTCTTGCTAGCCCCGAAGATCAGGACCAAGGCCTCTCTACTCGTCTGGATATGTGACATACATCCTGCCACGCTCCTCGTCATACTCTCACTAGAGCTACGTCACATCATCTGGCACGGTCTCATCTGCACATGCACCTGTATTTGTTGTAGTAATCTGTGAGCCACGGGGACTCATCAATCTCGTGACTGGGTACCGAGACTATTCAAGCTTATTAGGTAGGATGGGGGTAAGTGTTTAGTTTACAGCAGCACTAAGCATTTTATGGTGGCTATCTTACGAGAATATGAATGTAAATATGTGTTCTACGTTAAACGATCGAGAACTAGCATGACCGGTAAGCGATCCTGAACACCTACTTACGTCAAACATAACCCCACTGTGTTCTCTCTCGGATCATGTTCACGAGCAGAGACGAACACGGTTACTTGAACAGTTGGTGTATTTTATTGGAATTTATTTCAAGTTAACTATAACCAGATGTTAAAAAAATATCCAAGTTGCCACATAACCACGGGCATGGCTTTCCGAAAGATTTAACCCCGCAGGGGTGCTCCAACTAGTCCATCATAATCTAACCACACTTCGCGGGAATAACCTCGACCATGGATCTCGTGATTGTCCTAGGCAACTCCAAAGGAATTCCGACACCTCGAGATAGCCCGAAGAAAATCAGAGTTCCTCACGCAAGCCACTCGAGAAAGGTAAAACAAGTCCAGCAAGACCTCTCGACGTGTCGACAAACCCGATAAGAGACAGGTATCTCGTTCTCAGGACACAACAGATAAGCGAAGCATACGGTGGCCTGATAGAAATCTCTCAAGTTGCCCCGGGTTGGCCCCGCACGGTGCTCTAGTTTGGACCAACACTCATGAGGAGCACTGTCCTGGGTTGTTAATTAATTATCCATGGGGTTGCAAAGCGCTATGCAATTTTGTTAAGTTCTTAAGAAAATAGTACCAATGCTGGGTCTTACTAGACAAGTTTTAATCTCAACCGAATAATCTACGGGGTCCCCATAACAACCCCGAGCATGTTAGGAGCGCAAAGTATGGAAACATAACACCGGTACAAGAAACTATGGCGGTAAAAGTGGAACAAAACACCGAGCAAAAGGCCAAGCCTTCCACTATACCAATATATATATGTGCATTAAATTAAATAGCAATAAATATTGTGATATGACAGATATCCATGTTATCACATGGAAACAACCTGCACCTGCAACTAAGAACGCTATAAGAGGGGCTGAGCAGCGATAACTTAGCCAAACAAGGTTTGCTAGGATGTGGAGGGGTTGGAGGCTATCATGGCAATGTAGGAGGCTTCACATTCAAGTAGTAGGTAACACATATGTAACGATAAGAGCAAGACATCTAGCAAAGAAAAAATAGTGTCGGGATCCGGGTACGATCATCTTGTCTGTTGGTTCTTAAAAGGGACAAAGAGCGGGGTCCTCGTAGTGGTACTCTCCTAGATCCTTGTACTCAGGTTCAACACTCGTGTCTACCCAAGAGAAACAAAAACAATAAACAACCAACCAAGGTGCAATGCACAAACAAGATGATGCATGATTCATTTGAAGTATTTAGCATGGCAATCCTAAACTAGTCATGTTTCTCATGCAATAGTTAAGTTATTTACAATTCTGTACAGAACCTCATGTTAAGTTGTTTGAACATGCATTATCATGGAAAATATGGATGCTTCATGCAAAATCGATGCAAATGCATATGTGGAACATAGGAAACGGAGTTACGGTTCTCACGCTATGCTCACGGCAAGGTACGAAGGCAAAATGCAAGACAATGAAGGCCATGGGCTATTCCTTGGTATTCCAAGGTAGCCACTGGTTAGGAAATGGAAAGCCAACCACAACAGAGCCAAAGATCAATCAAATCCATGGAGCATAGCTCCCACAAGTAACAAAATACTAACACACACAATCTGCCTAAAACAACAACATAGCAACTTCCACCACAAATATCTAGAGCTATAGGATGTTACCAAACTCAAACAAGGCATTCACAGAAACTACATTACCTTCTTGTCAAATCATCCAACTACACAATCTGGAAAGGAAGCACATATCAATAAGCATGAAGCTCACAAGTTGGCATGATGAAACAGATCCTAGGGACTCAGAGAAAATCATAGTTTTCTAGAATCTGAGTTAAGCTGATAGCAAGTTGATAGCAGAAACTAATGGTGATAGAGACCACCACATGGCATTAAAATTAACAGGATGGTAGAGGGCAACCTCTACTTCAAAACACTAGCACTGAGCTTGAGCTAAAACACAACATATCACTTGGTAGCATCCACTCATCATGGCAGAAAAATATTAACAAATTCTCAGACTTAGAAATATTTAGCATGTTGATAACAACAACATTTTAATAGCCACTTTGAAGCATGGTCCCCACTTATATGTAAGATTATCATGTCAAAAGAAAATACCATGGCATTCTACTCATAAAATACTACCACTTCCATGTTGACACAAAGATCATAGCAAGCATGGATTAATTCTAACTAAAATGACAAAATGGCACTTTGTAACAAAATGACATTTTGTCAAACTTGCTCAAATGACAAAACAAGTTGCACCAATGGATTCATTGAGAAATTCTAACCCAAAATCATATATCATACTCATGTGTAAGCTTTTGTAAATCTCACAAAAACATGCTCGAAATCAATCATGACATTCCTATAAGTTAAAACTTGCTAAAAAGGCCCATGTCCAATTATGCTCATGTCGAGATTTAGAAATAATACTAGAAATGGAATAATCTATTTATACACAATAAAACTAAAAACAAAACAAACGAAAATACAGATAGGAGGGGGGCCCACATGGCATAGACACCAGGGCCCCTTTGTGGATGACAAGTGGGGCCAGGGCCCACGTGTCATAAACACACAAACACTCATACACACACACTCACATAGCCACACCAGATCCTCAAGGATCCCTGTGGCCACAGCAGATCCACCACACATCTACACACACGCAGGCACACACACACACAACTTCACAAGCACACGGGATCTAGGTGTAGCCACACCGGATCCTGGCACACGACAACCAAAATATGCCAATGGAAAAAGTGTGTGTGTGTGTGGGGGGGGGGGCGATGAGCCCACGGGGTTTGGAACCCAGGACCCTGCCGGTCGTTTCCCAAGCGCGCCACCACTTCGCTACGGCACGGCTACTGACCAAGGGGGAGTCCCGCTCCTCATCTACTAATACGCATGGCGCTAACTGTCGAAACTAACGAAGATGACAGTGGCGACAGCACGGCGGCGGCAAAAAATCCGACGACACAGGGGCTCTCCGGCGAGGAGGAAGCCTAGAGGGGGCGCGGGATCCTTAGGGGAATCCAGTCCCGTGCTTGGGAGCCACGCACACAGAAACAATCGAGCCGCACAAGCTTGAGTAGGAGCGCGGCGGCGATTCACATGGTGGCAACCTATGCGCTAGGCAACGGCAACGACGAGGGAAAGGATGGCTAATGCGCTCACAGGGGGTCAATGAGTAGTCGGTTACTCTGAGGGTCGAGGGCGAGGAAGAAGACTTCAAAGAAGGCCGGCGACGGGGATCCTCTGCTTGTAGATAACGGCGACGACGGGGCGGCGCTACAGGGGTGCTCACCACGCCCTAGCACCGGGAACGGAGCTCCGCTGCACGTGCATGCTGCCGCAGATGGAGCGTGTGACCGCCCATGCAACAAGCGACGAGTTGGTGCTCGAGCCACAGGAGGGGGAGTTCATCATCTTCTCCTGCCACTTCTCCCGCGGCTTCGGGCTCCCGGTGCGCCATTTCTTCCGTCTCCTGATGGGCACCTTCGACCTCCAACCGCATCACCTTGGCTCCAATGCCATCCTTTACATTTTGGGCTTCGTGACACTGTGCGAGGGTTACTTGGGGATGCTCCCCTTCGTGGATTTATTCAAGGCGTTGCTGTTCCTCAAGGCGCTGAAATGCGCCGCCTGGGGGGGGGCACGACGGTGTGCTGCCGCGGTTCGCACTTCCCACACTTCAGCCTCATTGACTCCATCAAGGGCTGGCATCGGATGTTCTTCTATGTGAAGAACGCTGACCCACAACAGGATTACATCCGGCTGCCGGAGTACGTCAATGCCCATCCTCCAAGGTGAATTGGGCGGGGGCCACCCCGCGTGTTACTGCTCTCGCAAAGCTCGACCGGCTCGTGGAGCTGAGAAGCGAGGAGGGGCTGGTTGCCTCCGATCTGGTAGCGGCCTTCATCACGCGCCGGGTGCTGCCTCTCCAGATGAGGTCGCATCGGATCTGCGACATGTCCAACCGCCGAGACCCGTACCGGCTGATGAACGTCGACTTGACGCTGGCTCAGGTGGCGAAGTGGGTGAATGCCATCACCACCTTCAAGCTAGCGCCGACATCGTGGACCTTCGGCAAGGAGCCGTACGACCGTCACCATCAGGGGCTCCCCTGGTATGTTTCGTCGAGACAGTCCTTCTTGTACGAACCCCTCCAGCCGGCGTCCGATCTTACTCTTCCGTGCTGACCGCAGTTGTTTGTGCGATAGAACACGCCAGATGGCCCACACCCCCAGATCTTCGAGGCGGAGCGCGACCACTCCGACTCTGAGGACTACAAGTAGGCAGGCCCACCCGAAGAGGGGGTCGATTCCTTAGGGGAGGTCGAGGAGGCAGCCTACCTGGGAGTCGGCTGGCCCAGCGCAGTAGGAGGGTCCGGCGTAGCCGAAGAGCCCAGCAGAGCCGGTAAGTATCCTCCCGGTCCCACGATCAGGGACTGGACCGATGACGATGATGATGATGATGATGATGATGATGATGTTCGGATCCTGAACGCGCCTCCACCCTCAGTTCAGCTGGGCCGACGCGAGCGTAGCGAGGAGCAGCCGCCTCACGCCCCGACGGCCGGAGCGACCACCCGAGGGAAGAGGCCAGCTCAGGAGGAGCCGACGGCCCCACCGCCTGGCCGCAAGTGGGTGAAGGCGGCCGTGCCGAAGCCACCGGCACGCACGAGGTGGGTTCTGCCCGTCATCACCTGGTAAGTGACCTTCTTCTTGTGTGGGTTCCTTTCCTAGTTGTGGGTTGGCGGGTGTTCGACCCATATGCGCTTCAAGGACCCCATCGAACTTCATGACATGGAGTCGACGGTCGACCCGACAGAAGCCGCCAGCCGGCTGGCCCGCAAGCACGCGGGCACACAGCGCGAGGAGAAGAGGAGGCTCGGGGAGCTGCAGTCTTCGAAGTTCGGAGCCCAAGGTGAGGCCTCGCGCTCCGGACCTCGAGTGGCGGGAGGCGGAGGAGGCCTGCAGACCCCGCTTGAGCGTCCGACTCGGTGGCGGGAATCGACTCGCATGTCGAGGCCCCCGTCGAGCAAGCCGTGCGGGCCGGCCACAGAGCCGACCGCGCCTCCGCCTGTGGAGGAGGCGGCCCAACCGGGGGTGGCGACTACGGAGCCGTCCCTCGAGGATACCCGGCCGATAGCGCCGGGCGCGACGCCGCCCGCGACCGAGCTGACCCGGGTCGACGTGCCGGAGGTTCCGGTGGCCCTGGAGGCGCCAGACATGGAGATGGAGGCACCATCCATCGCGATCGTCGCACGGAGCCAGCAAGGGGAGGGGGCGGCACCAGTGCCGAGCGAGGGGCAACTGGAGACCGATTCCCGCGCCCCCGCCGTCATCAATCCTCCCCCGTCAGTAGGCACTATGACGAATGCTGGGACGGGTGGCGATGATAGCCGGACCCGAAGGTCCATGCTAGACGTGATCCGGGACTGGGAGGCGCTGGCGCGCCTCCCTACCCTTCTGGCTCCCTCGGCAGGCGGCCCGGTCCCCGCGCTCGAGGAGCTGGGGAGCGTCCTGGAGCGGCGCAGCCAACAGCTGGCCCGATTCGCGGAGGCGGCCAACAACACCCTGCGGCGCGCGGAGGTAAGCATCGCTCATCCTTGTCGAAATTTTCAGTGGGGGCACGCTAGCACACCCACTGGCGGTGTAGCCCCCGAGATGCGAGCAAGCCCACGGGCTATGGGGCAGCCGGGCTAGATCTCATTGTGCGCCTTCTAATTTTTACCTCCTGTGGCAGGTGGGGAACGCCCGGCGGCAGGAGCTGTTCGACGAGGCGGTCTCCATCCATAACCGTGGCAAGCATGGCATCTACCAGTTGGACGATGAGCTGGCGAGGGTGTGAGGTATGTTTGTCCTTGTGAGGGGTGCGTAGCCCCCGGGAGCCGGGCCGGCTGCTTGGCAGCCGGGATGGGCCTGGAACGTCTGGCTGACGCTGGTTTTGCCTCGCAGGTGAGCTGACCACCCTCCGGGAGGAGAAAACCAGGGCGGTCTCCGAGCGGGACCGGCTGGCGCAGAGCATCCAATCGATCACCCAGGAAAGGGACCGGCTGGGCGCCTTGTTGGTGGATGGGCAGGCGGCCCAAGACCGCCTGAAAGCCGACATGCCGTGGGAGGTGACGACCAAGGAGAAGGCTGTCAAGGAGGCGGCCGACGCCGCCCAACGGATCGCTGCCCTCCAAAACAAGGTGACCCGCCTCGAGAGGACGCTCGAGGAGCATAGGGTTTCCCTCGCCGAGGCGGAGGCGGCGCTGGTGTCGGGGTGGGACTCGTCGCTCCACTTCGTCATTGAGCTGGCCGACTCCATTGAACATAAGTACCAATTTTTTCTTTTTCAGCCGGCTGTTTTCTTCTTGTCCTTGAGTTGCCCTCTTCTCATTCTTCCTTGGGGCGCTTCCTGGAAACCCAGCACCGTGCCGAGCATGCCGTCGAGGAACACCAGGAATACCTCCAGGCGCACGGGCGCACCATCGAGGGGGATGCCGCTTGGGATATGGCGAAGCTTGGGCTCGCCATAGAAAACCGACCGATCCATCTCTAGCGGAGTGTGGAGTGGCTGAAGACGGACGGCAAGGAGGTCATTGCCACCTTGTGGCCGGGCTGTGGGGCTCCGGAGAGTCGTGTGGCCTTGTGGCTAGAAAACGCCGTGGCCCGGCTCGAGGTCTGGAAGGCGTCGGCGGCTCGAGCCGGCGCGTAGATGGCATTTTGGTTCGTTACGTCTTGGTACCGCGGCATTAACCTAGACCGGCTGGCCACCATGCGATATGAGCTGGCCGAGGAGCGTGCGACACGCGAACCCGTCCTCGTTCACCGGGCCAACAAGCTCGCCACATACGTCGACACGGACGAGCTCTTGCCAGCCCTTGGCGAGGACGGTGAGCCGGTAGCCGAGGACTCCTTCGGCAACCCCCAAGGTCTGGAGGATGAGGAGGTTGCCGATGAGAGCACCGACTCCAGCACTGAGATGGCTGGGACCATGGAGGCTGCCTCGAAGGCCACGGAAGCTGACTCGAAGGACGTGACCACCTCTGGGACGGGCGTCGAGCCGACTGGTGACGCGCCGATGGCCTAAGCCCCCGGGCGTCTTTACTTTTCTTTTGTTTTTTCTGCATCAAGTCCACCCACTAGGGGTGTATTGTAATGGCCGTGGGCCCCCTTTTTAAGTTATGAAGTTTCTGGTTGTTGCAAACTCAGTTTTTATGTGTGCCAGCTTGCCCTTCCCTTTGTTTGCCCCCTAGGTTCTGTTAGCTCAAGTCCTTTTCCCCCTTGGTTTTGACCCCGCCAGCCCGACAGCCGAGAGCCGGTCTGTAGCTGGGACGGGGCGTCCACCTCAAGGGAGCCAGCTCTGAGTTGAGGAACCGCGAGGACTTTTTCGGTAAGGCAAGTGATAGAGGCAGGAACGTGACCGCTAGACTTAGTCTACGAACCCCAAATGATCGGTTTTTCGTGTGAACCAAGCTTTGCCCCGAGACCCCGCGAGCCGGACAGCCGGGAGACGGTATGTAGCTGAGAGGACTTACTTAGCTCACACTACTTGATCTACCTCAAGGGAGGACGTTTAGACTAGTCGGTGAGCCCCCGGGGCCAGGGGCATGATCCGGGGGCCGACAAATTGAATTGATAAGCTTTGAAGTGGAAAGGGGCGTGTCCCAAGAGCCGGCTTCGGGCACCCATCGCATTCATAAGCCCAAAAGGGGAAGGATACATACACACACTAGTTTTTTCAATAGTAAAACGGATGGAGGAGCGACGCATTCCACAAGCGCTTTGTCTCCTCGCCGAAGGCGTCTCTCTTGCGCTTCTGCGGCTTCTAGGCGTCTATCAGGTAGTACACGTTGTTGTGTAGCGCCTTGCTGACGATGAACGGGCCCTCCCATGGGGAGGATAGTTTGTGCTGGTCGGCTGTCTGCTGGATCCGCCTGAGCACCAGGTCCCCTTCACGAAAGGAGAGCGGCCGGATCCCTTTGCTGTGGTAGTGCCAGAGCTTCTGCTGATAGATGCCCATCCGGCTCAAGGCCAGTTCGCGGGCTTCTTCGAGTAGGTCAACGCCGTCCTCTCTTGCCTCCTTTGCGTCCTTCTCCGTGTATAGGGGACCCGAGGCGAGTCAAACTCAACATCAGCGGGAATGATCGCCTCAGACCAATACATAAGGAAGAAGGGAGTGTAGCCGGTTGATTGGTTAGGAGTGGTCTTGAGGCTCCAGAGGACAGCCGACAACTCGTCGGCCCAGTAGCCTGCTAACCTCACGAGCGGTGTTACGAGCCGGGGATTGATGCTGGATAGGATTAGGCCGTTCACCCTCTCGACCTGGCCTTTGACTATGGATGAGCGATGGACGCCAGGTCGAGTCGGATGCCCTGTTTGGAGCAGAAACGCACGAGCATGCCCTTGGCGAAGTTCGTGCCGTTGTCGGTGATGATGCTGTGGGGGACGCCGTAGCGAACTGTGATGTCGTCGATGGATCGGACGGCCGTGGGGCCATCCAGCTTCTTGATTGGCCTGGCCTCGATCCACTTGGTGAATTTGTTGACACCCACCAGCAGATGCGTCATGCCGCCTCGTGCGGTTTTGAAGGGTCCCACCATGTCCAACCCCCAGACGGCGAAGGGCCACGAGAGGGGGATGGTTTCAAGGGCCGAAGCCAAGAGGTGGCTTTGCGTGCTGCAGCATTGGCAACCCTCGCACTTGGCGACCAATTTTTTGGCCTCCTCCAAGGCTGTCGGCCAGTAGAAACCATGGCGCAAAGCCTTGGCCATAAGGGTTCTAGAGGCGGGCATGATGCCCACACTCGCCCTGGTGGATGTCGAGGAGGATCTTTAGGCCTTTTTCTGATTCGACCCACCATTGAAAGATGTCGGTTGTGCTGCGGTGGACGAGCTCGTGGTTGATGATGCTGTAGGTCGAGGCCCGACACTGGATTTGTCTTGCTGTGGCCTCATTCGGAGGGAGCTCGCCGCGCAGCAGGAACGCCATGATGGGCTGGGAGCCGAGACGGGGGGCAGCTCAGGAGCCCCCAGGCCTAGGTGATCAGTCCCCGAGACTGGCTCGCCAGCCCCCGGGGCCGGCTCGCCAGCACCCGGGGCCGACTCACCAGCCCCCAAGTTTGGGACGTTAGGAGGGGCATCGACTGCCATCATGATGGTCGTGGTGTCGGAGCCGGCTTCCTCGGATGCAGCCGACTGGGCCAGCTGAGCCGGCACCGAGAAGATAGCCGGGGTAGGAGGAGCATGTGGCGAAGATGCCGAGGGAGAAACTAGAGCCGCTGATGGGCCGGCAGCGTCGGCCGGTACAAAGATGGACTCTGATTCGGGGGAAGGCCTGATTGATGGTTTGAGCAGTCTCTCGAGGGAGACACCGGCTAGGATGGCCTACCGGGTGGAGCCGATCTTCGCCAGCGTGTCGGCCGCATCATTGTCCGCTCGTGGGGCGTGGTGGAACTCACAGCCCTTGAAGGAGATGGTGAGTTGCTATATGAGGAAGTGGTAGTTGGCCATGTTGGCGTCCCTGGCGTCCCATTCGCCAAAGACCTACTGTACCATGAGGTCAGAGTCACCGAAACATAGGATGCGCCTGATGCCGATCTCCCTAGCAAGCCGGAGGCCGTGCACGATGGCCTCGTATTCGGCCATGTTTTTGGAGGCGGCAAAGTGGATTTGGAGGGCATACTTGAGCCGGTCACCTTTTGGGGAGGAGAGGACTATGCCGGCACCCAGGTTGGTCCTCATTTTCAAGCCGTCGAAATGCATGCGCCAATGAGTCTGGGGGAGGCGACACGAACTCGGTCTCCGCCCAGTCGACGAGGAAGTTGGCCAACGCCTGTGACTTGATGGCAGTACGCGGCTCGTACCGGATCTCGTGGTCGGCAAGGGCGATGACCAATTTGGCAATCCAGGCGGTGGAGTACATGCCGCTCATGATCTCACCGAGCGGGTCCGTGCTCACCACGGTGATGGTGTGCTCCTGGAAGTACTGCTTGACCTTCTTGGCGGCGAAATAAATGCCATAGCACATATTCTGGTAGTGGGGGTAGTTTTGCTTGGAGGCGGAGAGGACCTCACTGAGGTAGTAGACGGGATGCTGGACTGGCAGGGATTTGCCCTCCTCCTGCCGCTCGACCACCAAGACGACGCTGATGAGGCGGGTGGTCGCCACGATTTAGTCAAGTAGAGGCTCCTTCTCAGTTGGCACGGCTAGGATGGGCGCGCGGGTGAGAGCCCGCTTGAGGCCGCGGAAGGCCTCTTCCGCCTCGTCGGGCCAGTCGAACATGCCTGGCTTCTTTGTGTGGCCCGGCTCGACAAGAGCCGTCTTTCAAAGGAGCCCGTAGAGGGGCAAGGCCTTCTTCCCCAGCCGGCTAATGAACCGGCTGAGTGAGGTGAGGCAGCCGGTGAACTTCTGGACGATGCGGAGCCGGGTCGGCTTGGGCATGCGCTCGATCGCACTGATCTTCTCCGGGTTTGCTTCGATCCCTCGAGCCGACATGAAGAAACCCAAGAGCTGGCCGGCTGGGACACCGAAGACGCACTTCTCCAGGTTGAGCTCGATCTTGCACTCACGCAGGTTCGCGAAGGTCTCCCGAAGATCGTCGAGGAGGCTGAAATGTTTCTTGGTCTTGACGACAATGTCATCGACGTAGACGTGGACGTTCCTGCCTATCTGAGGCAGGAGGCACTTATGAATGCATCGTTGGAAGGTGGCGCCGACGTTCTTCAGGCCGAAGGACATGGTGATGTAGCAGCAACCCCCATAAGGCGTGATGAAGGAGGTCTTGAGCTGGTCCTCCGGATCCAGCTTGATCTGGTGGTAGCCGGAGTAGGCGTCCAGGAAGGACAGCAAATCGCAACCAGCCGTGGAGTCGATGACTTAATCGATCCACGACAAGGCGAAGGGGTCCTTGGGGCATGCCTTGTTCAGGCTTGTGTAGTCGATGCAAATGCGCCAGGTCTTGTTCTTCTTCAGCACCAGGACTGGGTTGGCCAGCCAGTCCGGGTGGAAAACTTCCATGATGAAGTCGACTGTGAGCATCTGGCCGAATGTGTAGTTTGTGCTCTGCAAACTTCCTCGGAACAGCCGGCATGTCCTTGGGGGACCATGCAAAGATGTCCCAATTCTCATGGAGGAAGTCGACGAGCTCGCCTTCCTATTTGCTATTGAGGTAGGCGCCGATAGTGATGCACTGAGCGGGATTGGCCGGGTCGAGCGGGATCTGCTTCGTGTCCTTGGACGGCTGGAAGGAGGCCTCGCTGACCGACTACGAGGGACGAGCCGGCACGGCCGGCCGGCTGGCAGTGAGGGCCACGAGCCGGTCGAGTTGCCTCTTTTCCTCGGCTATCTCCAGGGCCTCGGCCAGCCGTCTGCCGTCTCGAGCGCACTCGAGCAACATCTTGTAGTCTCCCGCGATGGTGATGATTCCCTTGGGTCCCGACATCTTGAGCTTGAGGTAGGCGGAGTGGGGGATCGCCATGAACTTGGCGAGAGCCGGCCGGCCCACCAGCGCGTGGTAGGGACTAGCGAGGTCCACTACCTTGAACAGCACCGGCTCGTGGCGAAAATGGTCGGGGGCCGCCGAATAGGACATCAAGCTGGATCTTGCCAATAGGCGAGTAGGACTTTCCCGACATGATGCCGTGGAAAACCGTTTGGCTCGCCTGAAGGTCTTCTATTTTCAACCCCAGCTTGTGGAGCGTGTCGAGGTAGAGGATGTTGATGTTGCTGCCACCATCAATCAGCACCCGCGTGAAGCGGCAGGTGCGCTTCTCGGTGGCGATGGTGGGGTCGAGGAACAGGGCGTAGCTACTGGGGCTCGGCATCATGGCCGGACGATCTGTGCGGATCTAGGTGACCAGCTTCTCCGACCAGTGCATGAACTGGGGAGTTGCCGGTATGGTGTCGTTCACCTCACGATGGAGCCGGCGTTGATCATGCTTTCCCGTCTCTTCATGGGTGAGGACAATGTAGTAACCGTCCTGGTTGGGGAATTGGTCGTGTAGGTGACCGTCGTTTTGGGCCGGAGCCGGAGCCGGCGCCGGGGCGGCAGCTGGTGCCGGGGCCGGCGCACGGGCTGGTGGCGCGGGAGGAGGCGGAAGGCCGTCCCCTCGGGCCAGTCGCTGTGAGAAGCTGCACTACCGGAGCGTGTGCATGAAGGGCTTGGCCCCAGAGTGGTTCTTGTAGGGGAGGTCAAGCATCTGCTTGAACGTGAGCTTGGGCTGCCAGGTGTCCTTGCTAGTGTGCTGGCGCTATCTGGAGGACTGGGAAGCCGGCTCCTGCTCCTCGATGGTGGCAACCTGTCGGCTCCTGTAGCAGGAGTCGGGCTGATCATTCTTCCGCTTGTTGTTCTGCGGCTGCCGGTTGTCGGCAGCCGGTCAGGACGCCGCCTACATCGGTGTTGCCTTGGCGGGCGGAGTCGTTTTGACCTGAATGGCGGAGTCGGCCGTCGCGTACTTGTCCGCCTTGGTCATGACCTCGGCCAGCATAGCCGGCTCAGAGCACAGGAGGTTGTGCTTGAGGGGGATGCCATCGCGACAGCCTTCGATGAAGTATTGTATGACTTGCACCTCGTGCACCCCCTCACAGGAGTTGCGGAGCTCGGTCCACTGGGTGAGGTAGTCGCGGAGGGACTCGTCCGGCCCCTGAACGCACATGGCTAGTTCACGGGGCGGCCTGGACACTTGTAGGTGCCGGTGAAGTTGCGGACAAAGGCTTCCTCGAAGTCCGTCCAAGTGTTGATGCTGCCGGCCGCCAGGCTATTGGGCCAGGTGCGGGCCGAGCCGATCAGCATGAGGGGAGCGTAACGGACGCCTACACGCTTGTTCCCCCTGGCGATGCCGACCGCGGTGGTGTAGTCGATCAACCAATCTTTGGGTTTGGCAGCTCCATTGTACTTCGGGTGTCTCGGGAGAGCTTCAAGCCGGTTGGAAACGGCTCATTGCGGATCAAAAGGCCAAAGCACGCCGGGCCGATCGAGCCCTCCTCCTCGAGGAGGGCTAACTGCGCGAGCTGGTCGATGCGGAGACGGGCATCATTTTCGTTGCGAGGGACACATGGTCCGAGCTGGGCCGAGATCTTGGCCCGGATTACAGGTGGAACTGATCGTTCCGGCTAGTGCCGCGGGGGTGGCGTGTGCCCGCCGCTGTGCCGACTCCCGCCAGTCGGCGCCTTGTGGTGACGGTTGCTACAGGCGGGTTGTTGGTGCGCCGGCTGTTTCCAGCCGGCTGCTCTTTCCCTGGCAGCTGAGAGTGCCAGGGGTTGCTTGCCTCGACCTGGCGGTCGGAGGCGCGAGGGGAATAGGAGTGCTAAGCCGGCTGATGGCCAGCAGTCCCTGTGCCCTCGCGCTCGGGTCGGGGGCCTTGGGAGGCGGCCTCACCCGCCGCAAGATGCTGCTGCTACGCGTCGGCAGCGTCGGTGAGGTCCTTTATGTGTCGCTCAAAGGCGACATGTTCTTCGCCTTCCAAGGTAGCCAAATCTTCGTAGGCTACCTTGGCGGCCCGCAGGTTGGCCGCAGGGGTGTCGTAGACAGGCATGTTGCCACCCAAGATTTCGGCGACCATGCGACTGCGGTCACGCACAGCCCCACGCCAGCTGGGCTCGGTGCTAGCCGTGGTGAGGCCGTAGGCAGAGGCATACTGCCACTGGGTGGCCTCCAGGCGACGCCACGTGGCCACAAGGGCGCTGGCGCCCTCGAACAGGAGGCGGCGAGCCGCCTCCAGCTCGGTTGTGGTATTGTCAAGGTTCACCGTCGAGGCGATGGGGGTTCTTAGGCCCCGAAGGGCCACGCCGAGCAGATCGGAGACGCTGACGCAGGCCACAGCGGTGCCGGCCTCGGACCGCACGCGACTGGAGGAGGTGGAGGAGATGATGGCCATTGCTCCCACGCGGACGTGAGAGCCGTTGGACTGGGTCGCAGTGAGTGCGCCCACAACCATGGGCGGGTCGATGTAGTCGAGCACCGTGCTAGGGTACTCGTTGGCGACCGGCACTTTGGCAAGGCTTAGCCTGCCGAAAAGCTTGGTGAGCACGTCGATCTCTAGCGTGAGGTCGACGACGCTGCCTGCAAGGCCTGCCACAGCAAGCCCCATGAACTTGCTGTTTCGCTTGGACATGCGACGGTGATGAGGAATGGCGAGGGGTCCCACTCAGAGCATGAATCCGGCCGGCGCCGCGTATGGCCCCATGGTGGGTGCCAACTATCGTTGTTTTCTCATGAAAGATGTCATGGGTAGGCTTATCGAAGGTGGCTGGGGCCGGAGGACACCGATGGGCTCCAAGTGTGGGATTAGGCACAAGCGCTGGTGACACGCAATGTACCCAGGTTCAGGGCCCTCTGTGGGAGGTAATACCCCTAGTCCTGCTTGCTCTAGTTGATGGATGGGTGTGTTTACAAGGTTGCTCCTGGAGCTGTTTGCTCGAGGAGGAAGAGGGAGCAGCCGACTCGCCTTCCTCCACTACGAAGGTGAATATGAGGGAAGTATCCCGTGGGAGTGTGTGCGTGAGACTGGTCGTCCCCATTGCATGGCGGCTCGAGGGGTTTTATAGGCCAACCCCTGACTTACAATATTCTTGGGGTAAAAAGTGGGGGGACCCGGCTGGTAGCCTCTCTGGCTGGCCAGAGGGCCCCGCCTCGTGAGCCATCTCGTCGCCCGTAGGGTCCACTAGCTGTGTGGTCCCATCGCCCGCTGGGGCCCGCCGGCCTGCTTCGTGATTGGCCCCCGCCCACCTGCTACGGCACGGGTCACCTGGGCGGCGTCGTCTTGCGCTAGCCGGTCGAAGTCTTCGATACGGCCGGCTGCACTATAGCCACGCTGGAGCAAGTAATCCAGTGGGAGGGGGCGTGCCGGCACTATTGCCCCACCCGGTCGTGGTCGACCAATGTCAGCAGTACGCCCAGCCGAACTATAGCCACGCGCGCCCGTGCGTCAGCAAGCACTATGGCTACATTGGTGCCCGTCGTGGGGGTCCCATCGTGTCGCTATACCTGCATGCAGAGGGATGGAACCAGAGCTTGTTTGCCCAAGGGTCAACAGAGGAGGCGGCTCGAAGGCAGCCGGCCGCAACCAGCCGGCCGGGGGGCGGGCTGGCTCCTTGACCTGCCGGCCTCGATCCAGCTGGCAACGCACCTGCCGGCTGCGCGCTAGCCGGTTGTGTGAAGCCTTCCACGTACTTTTTCTTGAAGCGGGTGAAAGAACCCTGTTGCTTTGGCCTACCTAGGGGTAATAACCCCGTCAGGCATCCTATCTACTTTCCGCCCACATAACTTTAAACTAGAAGAGAGGGTCATGACATGCAAGTATCAAGGAGCAAATACAATGGAGACAACCCAGCAAGTTTTTCACCACATCATCGTGCCTTCGATGCAATAATACAAAGTTTTATAATGTCATGCAATAGTTTCATCTACATGGTCAAAGGGCTAATTGCCTAGCTCAACAAAGTCTTCAGGGTCTTCAAATGCCTCTGGTCCAACTTCCTTGTCAACCACATAATCTATTGGCGGAAAATAAGGGGCACAAATAAGGCCATGACAAAAATAGGAAAATAGTTCACTCCTAAAAATGTGAACCTATTTTTGTTAAATTCTAGTTTTAAAACTAAAAATAAAACTTGTGTTTGTTTTGGAGTTGGAATCACATAAATTAACATATTGAAAATGGTTTTAATTTTTGACAGTGGTTCTAAATATCTAAAGTTGGATTTAATTAAGGATAGAACATAAAAGTTTGTCCATATGGAGTGCAAGGGACACCATTAGATAGGTGGGAATTTTACAAGAATTTAGGAATTGAAATCAATGGATTTGGATAAATATTTGATCTGGAAGATTTTCTGGAAAATATTGATCAAAACTAAAAAAAGTTGCGAGAATTGGCCGGGCCAGAACAACCGGAAGCTAAGATGGCCCAAGGGCGAGCTAGCCTGCCCGGAGCAGCGCACGCGCGCCAGTCTGGTTCAAACCCAACAGGTGGGGCCTGGCGGATAGCGATAGAGAGATTAGAAGGATAGAGTGGTGAGGATGATAGGAGGGCCCTCCTATCATCTCAACCTCGTGTCCAGGGACGGGCGCGGGCTCACCAACGGCGACTAGAGCCACGATAGTAGCAGCAGAGGGCGGGAATGGACTCGGGGCATTGGAGATGACCGATAGAGGGTCCTGGTATGCCGGCGTCCAGGACTCACGATGGAGACACTTTGGGAGGAGGTCGCCAACATCGTTCTTGACTACCCACACGGGGGAATGAGGAAAAACTGTCAAGGGAGTGAGATTGGTCCAGAGCAGGGAAAGGAGCACCAGAGTGGTGTTGTACCGTGACATCATGATAACCCACAAGTATAGGGGATCAATTGTAGACTTTCTCAATAAGTAAGAGTGTCTAACCCAACGAGGAGCTAAAGGTAGCACAAATATCCCCTCAAGTTCTATTGACCACTGATACAACTCTACGCACGCTTAACGTTCGCTTTACCTAGAACAAGTATGACACTAGAAGTACTTTGTAGGTGTGATAGGACAGGTTTGCAAGATAATAAAGAACATGTAAATAAAAACTAGGGGCTGCTTATATAAATAAATAACTAAGTTAGTTTAACGAGTGTGGAAAAGTGGTGGTAGGAGTTGCGGAATTGTCCCTAGGCAACTAATAACTAGACCGGTAATCATTATTGCAATTTTATATGAGGGAGAGGCATAAGCTAACATACTTTCACTACTTGGATCATATGCACTTATGATTGGAACTCTAGCAAGCATCCACAACTACTAAAGATCATTAAGGTAAAATCCAACCATAGCATTATAAGGTATCAAGTCCTCTTTACTCCCATATGCAACAACCCACCTACTTGGGTTTATGCTTCTGTCACTCAAGCAACCCACCATAGGCGAATAGGGAACACATTACAACACCCTACATCGAGGATCCCTCACGCTTGTGCCACATGGAGAGCACCATAGGACAGCACCAATAATAAAGCATGCAACTCAAACCAATCATGATCATCAATCAACCAATAGGACAAGAAAAATCTACTTAGACATTATAGGATGGAACACATCATTGGATAATAATATGAAGCATAAAGCACCATGTTCAAGTAGAGGGTACATCAGGTTGCGGGAGAGTGGACCGCTATAGATAGATGGGGGAAGGTGATGGAGGTGTTGGTGAAGATGACAGAGTTGTTGGAGTAGATCGCCGTCACGATGATGGCCCCGGCGGCATTCTGGTCCCACCGGGAGAGAGGGAGAGAGATTCCCCCTCCTTGTTCTTCTTCCTTGGCCTCCCCCTAGATGGGAGGAGGGTTTCCCATTTGGTCCTTGGCCTCCATGGCGGCGGAGGGGCGAGAGCCCCTCCGAGATTGGATATCTCTCTCTGTTTCCTTCTATTACTGCGCTCTTAGATTCTAGCCTTTCACCATTACTTAAATATCCGGAGATCCGTAACTCTGGTCGGGCTTAAATTTTGAGGGGATTTTCCTTATAAAAATATCTTTCTTGCGGCTAGAGGAAATCTCCAACTGACCTAAGGGGTGGCCACAAGCCCTCAGGGCACGCCCTACCCCCCTCGGAGCGCCCTGCAGGCTTGTGGGCCCCTCGGGCACCGCCTTCTGTTGATTCCACTTCCCAAAACCCATATATATTCCAAAAAAAATCTCCGTAACTTTGTATCCCGTTTGGACTTCGCTTGATATGGATTTTCTACCAAACAAAAAACATGCAACGAACAGGAACTGGTACCGGGCACTGGATCAATATGTTAGTCCCAAAAATAGTATAAAAAGTTGCCAAAAGTATTTGAAAGTTGTAGAATATTGACAGGAAACAATCAATAATTATAGATACGATGAAGAAGTATCATCATACCCAAGCTTAACTCCTGCTCGTCCTCGAGTAGGTAAATGATAAAAAACTTTTTTTGATGTGGAATGCTACCTAGCATAATCTTGATCATATAATCTAATCATTGCATGAATATTAAGATACGAGTGATTCAAAGCAATAGTCTATATTGACATAAAAACAGTAATACTTCGAGCACACCAACAAGGCAATTGCATCCTTTCAAAATAACATGGCCTTAGAAAGTTATCCCTACAAAATCATATGGTCAGGCTATGCTCCATCTTCCCCACACAAAGTATCTAAATCATGCACAACCCCAATGACAAGTCAAGCAATTGTTTCACACTTTTTATGTTCTCAAACCTTTTCAACTCTCACACAATACATGAGCGTGAGCCATGGATATAGCATTATAGGTGGAATAGAATATGGTGGAGGTGATGAGGAAAAAGGAGAAGATAGTCTCTCATCAACTAGACGTATCAACAGGCTATGGAGATGCCCATCAATAGATATCAATGTGAGTGAGTAGGGATTGCCATGCAACGAATGCATTTAGAGCTATAAGTGTATGAAAGCTCAAAAATAAAACTAAGTGGTCGTGCAAATGATGAAAATTCCACTAGTTATATGAAATTGACAAAATAGGAGACTCTCTATCATGAAGATCATGGTGCTACTTTGAAGCACAAATGTGGAAAAAGATAGTAGCATTGTCCCTTGTCTCTTTCTCTCATTTTTTTCTCTTTTTTATTTTTTTGGTGGGCATCTTTGGCCTCTTTTTTTATTTGGGCTTCATTGGCCTCTTTTATTTTTTTGTAAAGTCCGGAGACTCCTCCCAACTCGTGAGGGAATCATAGCTTCCATCATCCGTTTCTCACACAGGACAATGCTCTAATAATGAAAATCATCACACTTTTATTTACTTACAACTCGATACCTAGAACAAAAATATGACTCTATATGAATTCTCCGATAGGATACTGGGATGTGCAATGATCTAGCCTAGCAAATGACATCAAAAAATATACAAGCCATGAAAACATGATGCAAGCTGTCTTACGATCATGCAAAGCAATATGAAAATGATGGTGCATGTCATACTAAACGGAACAGTGGAATTTGCATGGCAATATATCTTGGAATGGCTGTGGAAATGCCATAATAGGTAGGTATGGTGGCTGTTTTGAGGAAGGTGGGTTTGATGGACCGGCTAAAGTTGTGCGGTACTATAGAGGCTAGCGAAGGTGGAAGGGTGAGAGTGCGTATAATCCATGGACTCAACATTAGTCATAAAGAACTCACATTCTTATTGCAAAAGTCTATTAGTTATCACAAAGCATTACATGCATGCTCCTAGGGGAGTGGTTGGTAGGAGTTAACCATCGTGCGCTCCCGACCCTCACACAAAGGTTGACAATCATTAAACAAATCATGCTCCAACATTGTTACATAACGATTCACCATCCGTGCATGCTACAGTAATCACAAACCTTAACACAAGCATTTCTCCAATTGACAATTACTCACTAGCATGACTCTCATATTACCATCTTTATATCGCAAAACTATTGCAAGGAATCAAACATATCATATTCAGTGATCTACAAGTTTTATGTAGGATTGTATGACTAACCATGTGAATGACCAACTCCTATTAACTATCTAAATAGATATAAGTGAAGCATGAGAGTTTAGTTCTTTCTACAAAATATATGCCCATTCTCTAAAAAATATAAGTGAAGCAAAAGAGCATTCTAGAAATGGCGGTTTCTATGGGTAGAGAAACATGCAATCCAAACTTCAAATGATATAAGTGAAGACATGAAGCATTCTACAAAGCCATACTCGAAAGATATAAGTGAAGTGGATGAAGCATTCTATAAATTGACCAAGTACTATCTCATCATCATGGTGCATTATTAAAAGAATAATAAAAAGCACATGACGCTCCAAGATTTACGCATATCATGTGATGAATAAAAATATAGCTCCAAGTAAAATTACTGATGGTTGTTAGAAGAAAGAGGGGATGCCTTCCGGGGCATCCCCAAGCTTAGTTTCTTGGTAGTCCTTGAATATTACCTTGGGGTGCCTCGGGCATCCCCAAGCTTAGTCTCTTTCCGCTCCTTATTCCTTCATCAATCGTGATCTCACCCAAAACTTGAAAACTTCAATCACACAAAACTTAACAAAACCCTCATGAGATCCGTTAGTATAATAAAACAAATCATAGATTTATGTGTTGTTGCATACCAATTCATATTTTATTTTTGCACTGTAGCTACTGTATTATAATTTTTCCGTATACCACCTATATAATTGATAGTTTCATCAAAATGAGCAAAACAATGCATCAAAAAGAGAATCTATCTTAAACAGGATAGTCCGTAGCAATCTGAACATTCACCATACTTCTGTAACTCTAAAAATTCTGAACAATTAGTAAAAAATAAACAATTTGCATAGCAGTACTGTGTAAAAAATTCAGAAACTTTTGACATTATAGTAAAAAATGTAAATTCACGCACTACACCCAAAGTTTCTGTTTTTGCACTGCACACACCAAACAAGCAATCTAATCATCCAAAATGCAAATCTTCGCACATTATTTTTACAATACAATGGATTAAATACAAGGGGAGAATTATTTTTTTGAAAAGTTTCTATAATCAAGATTTGCCAAGTTTCCATGGGCATGAACAAAGTTCAAGGAGCTCCCCCACTTCAACGGTGCTCGTCTTTTTTTACTTTCACTTCTCTTTTTGAAAAAGTTTTAGGTTCCCCTCGTTATTTATTTTTGTTTTTAAACTATATAAAAGCACACAACATAATAGAATGACTCTCTAAAAGTTCCGGGTTGTCTCCCTGGCAGCGCTTTCTTTAAAGCCATTAAGCTAGGCATAAAGTGCTCAAGTAATGGATCCACCCGGATCCCAAGGTATATCAAAGCCAATTTTAATTAAAAATGATTTGTAATTTCGTATTGAGCACAAAGTAACATATATCATGCAAAAACGAAGTTTAACTCTCTTCCTATGCATCGGCATGTCATAAAAGAACAATTCATGCACACAAAGTAAAGGCCAATACATAGCGTAAGCAGTTTCTTGCAATTTTATCGTATTGGAAACGTAGAGAGGTGGAGATGTAGTTAATCTCTCATAATAATTTCAAGTACGAGCAGAAAGCTCATGCATATTATTTCTATCAAAATCATCATGTGTAATAGTAAAAGGCAACCCATCTATATAATCCTTAATAAGTGCAAACTTCTCCGATATAGTGTAGTTGGGAGAATTCAAAAAGATAATAGGACTATCATGCGTGGGTGCAATAGAAACAATTTCATTCTTAACATAAGGAACTATAGCAAGTTCATCTCCATAAGCATCTTTCATATTGGCATCATGGCCACAAGCATAGCAAGCAACATAGCATTCATCTATTCGTTCATCAAAAAGGGATATTTCAAATGAATCCAAGGGCTCATAGCAATCAACATAGCATTCATCCTTCGGTAAGCACAAAGGGAAATTAAACAATGTATGAGTTGAAGAGTTACTCTCGTTAGATGGTGGGCACAGGTAGCTAATCCGCTCTTCCTCCTTTTGTTCTTCGATCTCCTCGTCATCTTTTTCATCTAATGAGCTCACAGTTTTAGCAATTTATTCTTCCATAGATTCCTGCAAAATATTAGTCTCCTCCAAGGCAGCAGACATTCTCTTAATAAATGCATCAATATTGGAATTATATTCATAATTCTCATAGAAATATTTAAGTATAGAAAAAATTTCAGGTCTATAAACATCATCATCATAATTCTCACACTTCTCAAACAAAGATTCAATTTCATAAGCACCCTTAAAAGCAACGAATTCTTGTATTCGTTTCACAACATAGTAATCATAAATACCATTAGCATAATAAGCCAAGGTTTCATTATCATTAAATTTACATGAAAAAGAAGGTGTGGAGCCTTCATCCTAGAGCAACAAGTATAATCATATCTCTAACATAAATTCCAAGCATACCATTTCAACATATAAATTTGATCCCACAACATTTCCCCTTTTTGAGATAAGCGATAATCCCTAAAGTATTCACGTTGATCCAACGTGTATCCCATTATCAAGTTGAATGGGGTTTTCTTAGGATTATCAAAGTAGTGCATAATATCTTTCACATAACGAGCATCGAGGGTTTTAGGAGGTTCCCCACCTCTATGAGTAGCAAGTACACCTAAATTTTTTGGTATTTCGTGTTCCATATGCATAAGTAAAGATAGAGAACAACTTAGAACAGCAAATAAAATCTACTTAGTGATAAAGCAAACAAGCACACACGAGAATATTAACCCCACGCTATTGCTCCCTGGCAACGACGCTAGAAAAAGGTCTTGATAACCCACAAGTATAGGGGATCAATTGTAGCCTTTATCGATAAGTAAGAGTGTCGAACCCAACGAGGAGCTAAGGGTAGAACAAATATTCCATCAAGTTCTTTCGACCACCAATACAACTCTACGCACGCTTAACGTTCGCTTTACCTAGAACAAGTATGAAACTAGAAGTACTTTGTAGGTGTGATAGGATTGGTTTGCAAGATAATAAAGAACAGGTAAATAAAAACTAGGGGCAGCTTAGATAAAGAAACAACTAAGTTAGTTTAACAAGTATGGAAAAGTGGTGGTAGGATTTGCGGAATTGTCCCTAGGCAACTGATAACTAGACCGGTAATCATTGTTGCAATTTTATATGAGGGAGAGGCATAAGCTAACATACTTTCTCTACTTGGATCATATGCACTTATGATTGGAAATCTAGCAAGCATCCACAACTACTAAAGATAATTAAGGTAAAACCCAACCATACCATTATAAGGTATCAAGTCCTCTTTACTCCCATATGCAACAACCCACCTACTCGGGTTTATGCTTCTGTCACTCAAGCAACCCACCATAGGCGAATCATGAACACATTGCAACACCCTATAGCGAGGATCCCTCACGCTTGCGTGACAAGGAGAGCACCATAGGACAACACCAATAATAAAACATGCAACTCAAACCAATCATGATCATCAATCAACCAATAGGACAACAAAAATCTACTCAGACATCATAGGATGGTAACAGATCATTGGATAATAATATGAAGCATAAAGCACCATGTTCAAGTAGAGGGTACAATGGGTTGCGGGAGATTGGACCGTTCTATATAGATGGGGGAAGGTGATGGAGGTGTTGGTGAAGATGACGGAGTTGTTGGAGTAGATAGTCATCACGATGATGGCCCCAACGCCGTTCCAGTGCCACCGGGAGAGAGGGGGAGAGAGCCCCCCTCCTTCTTATTATTCCTTGGCCTCCCCCTAGATGGGAGGAGGGTTTACCCTCTGGTTCTTGGCCTCAATGGCGGCGGAGGGGCGAGAGCCCCTCCGAGATTGGATCTCTCTCTCTGTTTCCTTCTGTTTCTGCGCTCTCATATTCTGGCCTTTCAACGTTTCTTAAATATCCAGAGATCCATAAATCCGATTGGGCTGAAATTTGGAGGGGATTTTCCTTATAAAAATATGTTTCTCGCGGCCAAAGGAAATCTCCAACCGACCTAAGGGGTGGCCACAATCCCTCAGGGCGCGCCCTGCAGGCTTGTGGGCCCCTCGGGCACCGCCTTCTATTGATTCTACTTCCCAAAATTCATATATATTCTCAAAAAAATCTCCATAAGCTTTTATACCATTTGGACTTCGTTTGATATGGATTTTCTGCGAAACAAAAAACATGCAACAAACAGGAACTGGCACTAGGCACTGGATCAATATGTTAGTCCCAAAAATAGTATAAAAAGTTGCCAAAAGTATATGAAAGTTGTATAATCTTGGCATGAAACAATAAAAAATATAGATATAATGGAGACATATCACATCGACGTAGGTCCAAAGTGGCGGAGCTTCGGTCGATCCCAAGCACTGAGCCTCTGCGAGCTTACTCCGGACGGTTTGGGGTGAGATTGGGGTCGAGGGAGAGAGTCTAGACGGGAGAGGATGGGCACGGGGCGAACTATTTATAGGGGGGTGACGGTACACCACGGACTCATGAGCCGGCAAGGTTGTTGCCATTGCCAGATGCCATGGGAGCTCCTCTGGACATGTCCGGGGCATTCATGGAGTCGGTCTACGACCAGTAGAGAAGGAAGAGAGGAGCGGAGGCCACCATAGGCTTGCGCCTGTGAGCACGCCAATTGGAGCACTCGAGCAGCCATGGAGCGCGTGCGAGGGAGGCCATAGGAGGGAGGGATAGGAAGGTGCAGCGCATGGGTGGCTTGCAGAACTCGAGGGGCATCCGCAGGCATGCAGGGGAAGACAGAGATTGTTGGGTCCTTGGGCAGGGCGCGGCTACAGTGTCGGGGTGCATTGTAGCGCGCTCCAGAATGCCCATATGATCGGCATTGACCTTACACACGCGCCTTGTCGTGTCTTCTAGTCTCCACGCTCTTCTGAGTTGCCCCCGGGAAGCTTAGGAGCTAAGAGAGAGAGGAAGGAAAGTAGAAATGGGGGGAGGAAGGTGTAGCCATGGCTGACCAGAGGGGGAATTGTGGGTTTAACCCCCTTAATTATTGAGAGTTTGTCTGAGATTTTTACTGGAGGTAGGGAGGCTTAGGTGGGTTTGTGGTAAAATCCTTGGGTCAAGGAGAACAGTGAAAGGGGTGAAACCAGCAACTTTGGTTTTCTGCCAGAATGTGTTTGATTTGGTTTTGGGCTAGCTAAGTTGATCCGATGGACATGAGACTTAACAAGAATGAATGGTAGATACAACTGAAGTTGATTACAAGGTCTGAGCTCATTTCAAGAAAGTGGCCAATGCAAATCTGGCAAACCTTAGAAATATGCAGAAATGGACTTTCTTAGATCTAGCTAGGATACACTATTCTCCTTGATGCACCACTTGGTGTAGATGCATCATTAGGGGGTTAGAACTTGTACAAAAAGTTTGAGATCAACTGGATATGTTTGACAATGCAAAGTTGTTCAAATTTAGATGAGGACAGAGAGGGTTTTGGGACACTTTTATGAACCAAAACTATTTTGATTGATATGAAACTTGGCAATATCATCACATTAAGAATCGTTGCCGTCAGCTTGCATATGGCAAAGGCCATAGACGGCAACTACTGACAGTGTTGCCGTTAGTGGTGGCTAATGGAACCCAATGCTTTGTCGTCTGCCCCCCAGTCTACCTTTGCCGTCTGCCTCCCCGCCTTCTTTGTCGTCTGCCCCCCCATATGCCTTTGCCGTCTGCCTCCCTGCCTTCTTTGTCGTATGTCTACCCATCCTCTTTGTCGTCCACCTCCCCACCACCTTTGCCGTCTACCGCAGACGGCAAATAGACAAGATGTCCCCAGCCTGGTAACTTCTTTGCCGTCTGCCTCCTCCCACTTTGCCATCTACCGCAGACGGCAAAGAAACCAAATGTCCCCAGCCTGGTATTCCCAAGTTGCATAGGTGGCCGCCACGTGGCACCTTTTCCATTCGGGGAAGACGACAAAGAGCCCTTTTCCGTCAATGGCAGACGGCAAAGAGCCTGTATTATCCCTTTTTTTGTTATATCCAATCATTTTAACAAGCATATATATATATATATATAATTCATAGAAACTATATCCGTGCCATATCACAAGAACATATATGTTATATATATATATAATTCACAGAAACTATATCCCTGCCATATCACAAGCACATATATGATCATCCAACAAACATACCAAATCAAAGTGCAAGTTCCATCCATACATGCATATTTTCATCCATAGGTAGCAAGTTTCACAATGTTCATCGATACAAAATCAAAATAGAAATTAAATAGAAGAACTCCATCAATGCAAGCTTCCATGAAGTGAATCAAATCTGTAAAATGGGAAATAAGAAATTTAGAAGAAGAATACTAGAAGAATAATAAGAAGAAGAAGATCTAGAAGAAGAGGAGGAAGAAGATTAAGAAGCGTTTTTCTTCTCTTTCCCTTTATCCTCTTGTTTTTCTTCTTCTTATTGCTTATTAGTGCCATTTTAGAGCTAACCTAGGTAATTATGCCATTTTTGACCTAACTAAGCTTATTGTGTCATTTTGCAAGAAAATATGGTAAGTCTATGGCATCTATGAGGTTACCAAGAACAACAACAAGAAGAAGAATATGTAGAAGAAGAACAAGATGAAGAAGAAGCGTTTTTCTTCTCTTTCTCTTTCTCCTCTTGTTTTTCTTCTTATTATTGCTTATTTGTGCCATTTTAGAGCTAACCTAGGTAATTATCACATTTTTACCTAACTAAGCTTATTGTGTCATTTTGCAAGAAAATAAGGTAAGTTTATGGCATCTATGAGGTTACCAAGAAGAAGAAGAAGATGTAGAAGAAGAAGAAGAAGAAGAAGAAGCGTTTTTCTTCTCTTTCTCTTTCTCCTCTTGTTTTTCTTCTTCTTATTGCTTATTTGTTTCATTTTTGAGCTAACCTAGGTAATTATCACATTTTATCTAACTAAGCTTATTTTGTCATTTTGCAAGAAAATAAGCTAAGTCTATGGCATCTATGAGGTTACCAAGAAGAAGAAGAAGATCTAGAAGAAGAAGAAGCTTCTTTTTCTTTTATTTCTCTTTCTCCTCTTGTTTTTCTTCTTCTTATTGCTTATTTGTGTCATTTTAGAGCTAACCTAGGTAATTATCACATTTTTGACCTAACTTAGTTTATTGTGTCATTTTGCAAGAAAATAAGCTAAGTCCATGGCATCTATGAGATTACCAAGTCTATTATGTCATTGTTGAGTTGACTAAGCTTAATATGTCAGTGTGGAGGAAACAATGCTAACTATAGGTCATTTTAGAGCTAACTTAGGTACAATATGTCATTTTAGAGCTAACTTAGGTACAATATGTCATTTTGGAGGTAAGTAAGCTTACTATGTCATTTTAGAGGAAACAAAGGTAACTTACGTAAAATATAACATTTGTCTAAGTTCTAAGTTTGTGTAAGTACTATGTTTGTCTTTGTTTGAGAAAACGAGCCAAGTAAGTTGCATATTAGGGCTTACCCTCCTCGTCATCACAAAGGTGAAGCACTGGGGTTGCTCGGGTCGTGCGATGCGGCTCGGGAGTTATGTTGTATCGAGGATCATTTGCGTTAGCATGATGAAGCTGAAATGTTAAGACTAGTAACTAATGAACATTGAAAATGAAACTCACCGTTCCGACCGTGGTAATGACTGGCATCGACGGAGGGGTCTGGTCAGTCTTCTCACACAAAGTCTACACATTTCATTTTGCCAAGTCAATCATATTGGTTATTAATCAATAGAACATGTAGTGCATGATTTGGTTAATATGAAGAAGAAACTTACACGATGAGCTCGTACATGGCCCGGTGAGACGCATTGTTCCATGCCCTCTCCTCCTCCAACAACTTAATGTCCTCTCCTCTAGATCCCTCTTCTCCTCCGCCACCTTCCGGGCCTGTTCCACTAGAAGAACCTGGGTTCTCTCTCTCTGTCTCTTTATGCAGAGCAGCCTACAGCACACCTCCTCGTTAGCATTGTAATCATCTTTATTCGCACAGATAATGTAATGGAGGAAAGCTATCTGAGTCTGTATGACTAACCTCGATGGCGAGTTGTACTAGCCATGGACGAGGCGGCATCTCAGGACAGGAGCTCGTTTGGCGCGCCTTGATCTATGGGAAAGTGCTTGAAGACCGTATATGTCCATCTCCAATGGCTATCGAGCCATGGGGCCTCCCATGTCTAGCTAACATCACCAGGTCTGGATCAAGTGGTTGCCGGCTCGGGTTGAAGTCCTCCCCATTCACTGCCTTCCCCACATCTTGTACCTCACGAGCTTGTGGTGGGAGGAGATATTGGTGAAGTTCTCAGGATTATTGAGGTTAGACTCAGAGAATGCCTTGACTTTCTTGTATGAGGCAGTATGGGGCATGGCATAGAGGTCGTACAACTCTGGCACCTCCGTCTTATTGTGATGAGC
Organism: Hordeum marinum; assembly: GCA_022496015.1. Taxonomy (NCBI): domain Eukaryota; kingdom Viridiplantae; phylum Streptophyta; class Magnoliopsida; order Poales; family Poaceae; genus Hordeum; species Hordeum marinum. The sequence continues at coordinate 253,368,215 of CM039673.1, forward strand.
CTACAAGAGAGGAACAACATATTAATAATGGGTAAACCTAGCACTACAAGAATGAATTGCAGGAATCATGAAGCAAACCACATACCCAGTTCCACCCGAACTGATAAATGTTGGCGCTGCCTTGATGGTGTGGCACACCTTCCATTTGGGCACGTCATGCTTTGGCATCACCGTGGACTACTCGCCATTGGTCAGAGCACCATTCATTCACCAACGCCTCCCAACAACCCATCTTATCCGCACACCATCTCGAGGGCACCTAAGTTAGTAAAGAGAAATTTGAGAGCTACGCCTATGAATCAAAGCAAAGAAAACTAAGTACAGGGCCTTAAGAATAGGTAATTACCTTCATGTACTGCTCCTTGTCTGGAAACTTTTGCCGGGATGACGACTTGGCCATCTTAATATGTTGTGAGGCGTAGTAGTCTCGAACAGCCTGTACCCAAGCCTCGTGCCGTAAGTTCTGTAGTAGGCGCCTGCACTCGTAATCGATAAGATTTGCTGCGGCCTCCTCGTATCCCTCCTCACACCTATAGAAGGTCTGCAATTAAAAGAGACAACACTAATCAGTACAATAACTAGCTATTATTGATTTTAAATTGTGTAAAGGAGAAATTACCCAGAACTTCCTCATGACCATGTCGGCCCTCGTGTGGCACAACAGACCATCGATCATCATGTCCGGCGGGGCCGTGGCAGCCACGTAGTGCTTCCATTTCAATCCTACCTCTTCTTGCTGACCCTCGCCGGGCAATGTGACAAACCCCGGGAAGTTATGCCGTAAAATCACACCAAGGACAGAGTTGGGCCTCCGGACATCCTTGGTGTGAATCCAAACCCTATAGTATGACAAAGCCAATGCATTAGATAGGTGAAGAAACATGAAGGCAAAAGGTTTAAAAAGAGTAAATGCACTTACTTCAGCGACTCAGGCTTAATCAGCCACCTCTGCTCGCGGGTTGCCGGCATGGGCGGGAGCCGTGTAGACCCATGCTGGTAGACGGTGCCGTCAACCACCTCGTCCCTGCTATCAGAAAGCCGATCCCCGCAACCATCAGCATGGCCACTCGGCTCCGGCTAATGCAGATCCGACCAGGTATCCCATATGGTGGAAGCCTATGGAGTCTCGTAGGATGAAGCGTCTGGCACAGGAGTTTCGCGTGGCGAGGCGTCTGGCACAGGAGTCTCGCGGGTCGAAGCATCTAGGACGGAAGCATCATCGACCCGAGGCTGTGGACAGGAGTCCTTGTAGCCTCCAACTCAAACGAGTCCAACGTAGAAGTCGTGTGCTTTGGTGAATCAGCTGGGAGTGGCGGCTAGGAAGGCGTAGCAACCTTCGTACCAATCCCGCGGCCACCACGTGTAGCTTTAGGAGCTCTCTTCTTCCCTCGACCTCCTCTCCCGGTGGGCAACTTCACCGATGAAGAAGTGCCCTCGGGTGACCCAATAATGTCGTACAACGCTCTCCGGAGAGTTTGGGGTGGAATGGAAGTACCCCTCCCACCATGCACCGACAAAGGATCCTCGGATCGCTCTCGACCCGCGCCCACCATATTTCAACACCTGTCATGGCAAAGAGTAAACGAAATTAGTACAACATAAAAAATTGAATACCGACATGAATAGTAATATATATATATAATTTGAGTGTATCATCATCATGTATACCTGACATGAACTAATAATAATCTTCATCATCTATATATGCTCCGAGATCAATAAATGCATCATCATCATCATCACTATCAGTAATAAATGCATCATCATCACTATCGCGAGGAACATGTGGAAGACCTCTTTTATGTAATCGGTCAAGCATTGAGAGGTCATTCGCAGCAGTAACCTCTTCTTCTTCTGTCTCTTCTTGTTTCAGCTCAGAGGTGAAGTCGGATTCACTATCGCTGTCTACCTCAATGTTATGGGGTGAAGTAGAGCGGTTCTTGAAACGTTTTTTGGAAAGACGTGTTTCTTGGAAGAATTCTCCTTCATATGTGTCTGGGTTAATGTGAGGTTCCAACCTTTCAGGTTTGGATCAGTTTCGTAGGACCACAGTAGATAGAGAACTTGGGTCGCCTGTTGAGCCAGAATATAGACGTCAGGAACATCTAAACGGGTGCTTTGTTTGATTTCGACTAGCCCTATATGTTCATGAGTCGTTCTAGTCTCCTTCGGCCGAAACCAATAACATTTGAATACTATGACGTTTGGTCTGTTATCACCAAAGAATATAAGTTCATAAATTGCTTCAACTCTTCCATAATACTCGACACCTCCTTCGCCGACAGCGAAGACACAACAATTTATAGACTTTCGGTCGAACATAGATAGCTCTTTGCCAAAAGTACGAAAGTGATACCCGTTGATGTCGTCTTTGTCAAATGAACACACCTTATGGTCAAAACCATTACCGACTTGTCTCAATTCGGCGTCGAGAGTCTTTGAAATAGCCTCCAAGTTTGATACGAACGGATTGTTGTGTTAGCCACAAACTACACAAAGAAACGAAATGGTCTAAGGGAAATTACCATTTGTTTGAACCAAGAGATGAAACCATGATAGCCGCCTCCATTCTTTGCCAGAAGCTCATACTCTTCGATGGAATCATTTTGGATCATCGCTCCATCCGAGAATTTGGCGATGTATCGACTGTATCACATATCCGGGAATAAGAGCAGTTCAAAGGAATTAGAAGTTGCGAAACAATGTACCAAGAACTTACTCGATGTATGGCCGCACTTCTGTTAGGTTGTTGAAGATATACAATGAAATGGTCCGCCATTCTTCAACATCCAATGTTATTACTTTCGAAGCACCGGTTGGTGTGAGCTTCCCTTGGAATAGGCTGAGGTCAGATCGAACTTTTTCACGGTCGCCATCATTGTACCGAGGCTTCGGATTATGCAAATGACGATTCTTGGCTTCGTAGTGTGATGTCATGAAGTTGGTCGCTTCCCCAGTAATGAATGCCTCGGCCATCGATGATTCAATTCTATGTTTATTTTTACATTTTGCTCGAAGCGTCTTCTACATCCTCTCAGTTCCAAAGCACCAACGATTTTGCACGGCCCCCCCAATATTGCCTCGGTCGGGAGATGCAAAATCAAATGTTGCATTGGATTAAAGAAGCCCGGTGGAAAGATCTTTCCTAACTTGCATATCAACTCCGGTGCCAACTCTTCCAGTTCATCTAGCACATTAGGTGATAGTTCTTTCAGACAAAGAGCGTGGAAGAAATAGCTTAGCTCTACCAGTACTAGCCATTCATTCTCAGGGATAAAGCCACGCAACATCACCGACATTACCCGCTCAGGCCATATGTGCCAATCATGACTCTTGAGACTAAATATTTTTAATTTGTCAAGACTCGCTCCCCTCTTCAGATTCGTTGCATACCCATCGAGTAACATCAACTGCATTTTCACCCACAAGAGCATTTCCCTGATAGCCGGCCTTCCAAGATTGAACCATGCCTTTAGCTTCCTCCAGTTCTTCTTTCCTAACGGTTGTCACATGTTTTGTAACGGCCTATCACATAGAGCCTCTTGATTGACTCTAGCCTTAGGACTACCCTTTGTATTTCCCTCTATGCCAAACAATGTACCAAAAATGGCCTCGGCGATATTCTTTTCAGTGTGCATCACATCGATGTTGTGTGGGCAAAGGAGGTCTTTAAAGTAAGGCAGATCCGACAAGCATATCTTTTAAGTCCAGGCGTGTTTCGTATTATACCCTTTGAAATACCCTGGACATATTGGATCTGGCTCGAGAGCGTTTATCTGATCCATGGTCCATTGGCATGTCAATGCAGGTGGTGCAGAGTTTTTGACAACTCTACCTTCCATGCACACACCAGCCAATGAATTGTGCATACGCCGGCAAGTCATGCGTCGAGTACATGTACCACACATGAATTTTGAAGTTTTTTTGGAAGCGGCGTCATATGTCTTGATCCCATTATCCCAAGCTTCTTACAATTCATCCTTAAGCGACTGCATCACATTCATATTCTTCCCCGGATAGTTTGGCCCTGGAATTATCAACGTCAAGAAAATGTTCTTTCTTTTCATAATCTCTCTGGGGGAGATTGAGTGGAATGACAAATACATGCTAGCACCTGTATTGGGTTGCCGTCATACCAAACACTTGGAACCCATCCATGCTGATGGCGACTCGAGGATGCCTTGGATCTGCCGCTTTATTCCTATGTAATGCATCGAAGTGCTTCCACGCAAAAGCGTCTGAAGTGTGTCCCAACATCGGATTCCCATCTGGATCTAGTTCGGTTCTTTTGCCCAATATATGCCATGTCATCTGTCTAGCCGACTCTTCGACCATGAAAAGACGTTGAAGTCTTGGTATGATTGGCAGATACCAAAGAACATTAATTGGGATTTTGGTTTGACTCTTCTCACCCATCCGTTGTCTACCACAACATACTTGGAAGACTTGCAAATGGGACAATAGTTCAAACTCGCATACTCAAGCCTAAATAAGGCACATCCATGCTCACAGGCATCTATCTTCTCATAGGGCATCTTAAGGGCACATAGGATTTTGTCACACTGTTACAAGTTTGCTGGCAATACATGGCCTTTAGGTTGAAAGCATCCAAATATCATCATCATTGCGTCATAGCATTCTCTGCCTAGGTTGAACTGAGCCTTCAGATCCATTACTTGCGCGACGGCATCCAACTGACAAAGCTTAGTCTGCTCGTGGAGAGGACGTTTTGAAGATTCCAACATTTCATAGAAGGCCTTTGTAGATTCCTCCATCTCATCGTCTGAATCCCGAGCATCATCAAAGTCTTGCACCATGTCTTCGATCCCGGTACCACGCTCGTCAGTGCAACGACGAACAACCTCACCTCTAGCACGTTGGGCAGACTCAAATGAAATCTCCACACCATATAAATAGGCATAAAACCCACTTCTACAAGTGTTTACCCATTTCATCCCTTCTATGGTTGTCGGATTAGACATAGGGGCACCATGTTATTTCCTGGCCATTAGCAAATGCAGCGCTCAAAAACCCCTTGGTTTTTGTTAACCATTCAATGGTCATTTCTTTCTCACTAGGGTGACCGGTATACATCCAAGCACGATCACTCATCTTGCCTACCTAGTAAACACACACGAATCACATATATATAATTCATCATCTAGGTTCATCCGTTAATCAAGTTTGTCAGTTTTATTACGTCCATGCAACCTACACACTAATAGGTAGAGATAGGTCCTAATCCCACCCGAGTATGTGTAGATTGGGTTCGTTTTCCCATGCTTTGCTCCCGATCCGACGCAGAATTTCGGCATCACCACCCCGTTGTTCTCCTAATACACGTCTCGACACTAAGTAGAGAGGGTGTGTACCCGAAGAACAACTGGGAGGCACTAATGAAATTCTGCATCAGATCCAGAGAAGAGCATACGGGAAAACATACTCAGTCTACACATACTCGGGCTCTCCATGGATAACGTTCGACAATTCTAAAGGATGGCGGTTATAAATATGCAAAGACATGCATATTTATAGATTCCGCCCTTTTGAACGGGAGACGCATACTAGTCATGCATACTGATGATTGAAGGCACCTATAGCTAGCAAGTTTCATCGGCACGAAGACCAGAACCGAGCAAATTAAGGGGGGCATGGGAGGATATGTCACTTGTGCTCACCAACGAACACGACAGGGGTGCTTGTCAAATGTACGGGGAGGTCGTCGAACAACAGACCCTCACAGCGATGGAACAGATTTAACAGATTAACTATCTAAGTTTTTCTAACAGGTTTTAGGTTTAATAGATTAACTATCTTTTCTATCTAGGTTTTCTACCTAATAAATTAATAAACTAATTTAATAGAAGAAAAAACAAAAATGGTGTTGGCCGGGGATGGGGAGGTTCATCGAAGATGGCGGGGGCAGTCAGGGCATCGGGGGGCGTTGGGGGCGTGGCATCTGGGGTGGGGGCGGCCGACGACGAGGAGAGGAGGCAGCCGAACGGGGCGGAGGTGGCGGCATTGCGTCGGGGGAGGACAGGATGGAAAGGGCGACCAGGCCGTGGGGGACGATGGGGGCGTGGCGTCCGGTGGCGAGGGCGGAGGCGACCAATGACACGAGTGGAGGCGGTCGTACAAGGCGGAGGTGGCGGCAGGAGCGGCTGGGGCGGCGGGGATGGGGGCGATGGGGGCATGGCGTATGGTGGCGGGGGCGGGAGCAGAGGCGGACGGCGGTGAGGAGAGGAGACAGCCGGTGGTGGGTGTCGAGGAGAGAGGGGAGAGAGGAGTAGGAGTGGGTGAGAGTGAGAGAGACAGACCAGGGTGGCGGCGGGGACGGCCCTTAGTAACCCGTTAGAGCATTGCCATCTGCTAGCGGACGGCAAAGAGGTTGGCCTCTTTACCGTCTTCTTTAGGACTCTTTGTCTTCCGCTAGAAAACGGCAAAGAAGACACCAAGTTTAACCTAGGCACCACGCGGTCAAGTGGGGCCAGTTGTGGCTTTGCTGTCTGCTGTGCGCCTCTTTGTCGTCCGCTCGCCGTCGACAAAGAGCTTGCTAATGGCAAAGAATCTCTTTGCCATCCGCGATCTCCTTGCTATCCATCAGCTGGCAGCTGACGACAAAAACCCTCTTTGCCATCTCCAGTCGACGGCAAAGAGCTGGCAGACGGCAAATAACTGAATTCCAGTTGTGAATATCTAGAAAGGGTTGGGGGGAGTTGTCCAATATGTTGAACATGACCATGTCTTGAAACTCATATACATGGAAAATATATGTTCACTGAGTTTTCCCTAAAGTTTCTAAAATATTTTTGAAACATAAAGATAATTTTTCCCTATAAAAGACCATTTCTCGCCACATCAAAGGCATTTAAACGAAATACAAAAATAATTTTAAAATGATAATTTTGTGGTTTTGGGAAGTATTATGGATAATAGGTTTCAAATTAATTCTTTGGGGAAAAACATTAACCCTAATTAGAGGACTTTTAGTACAAACCTCAGTCAGGGTTTTTGAAAACCTAAATTAAATAAATGATTTTTGGCCAAAATAATATTTCATAAACATAGTTTAATATCCTATACACATGGTATGATCATTGGACAAGGTTTTGGATCAAGGAGGTGAGTCTAAAGAGTAGGAGGATTTTTGTGCACTACATCACACACAACCAAACTAGCAAAGGCAAAGTGAATCAAGCATTCACAAGCACACAGAAAGTTTTAAATGGTCCAAAAAAATTAAACTTTATTAACATAGTGACATGATAGAAAATAGTGGGTGTGACAAACATACCCCCCTTACAAGAATTTCATCCTTGAGATTACTGAGCTAGGCGCCAAAGAGATAAGGGGATTCGGATCTAAGGTAGTCTTCACACTTCCAGGTTGCTTCTGCTTCCATGTGGTTGCTCCAATGGACCTTGAAGTACTTGATGGCGCGGATTCAAGTGTGACGCTCAGCTTCGTCCAAGATACGAATGGGTGTCTCATGATAAGTGAGGTCTTGCTGAAGATCAATGGCTTGATGATCGATGTCCTTGTATTGGTCCGGGTGGTTGCGAACTTAGAGGAACTTCTGGAGTTGTGACACATGGAAAACATTGTGCACACAGGACAACTCGGAAGTTCACTCCAGCTGATAGGCAACTTCTCCTTGTCTTGCGGTCATCTTGAAGGGGTTGATTTACCTTGGTGCAAGCTTTCCTTTGACGTGGAAACGCTTGGTTCCTTTGATAGTTGTGAGTGGTAGATAGACGTGGTCTACCTCGTCGAAGCTCACTTCTTAGCAATGGGAGTCGGCGTAGCTCTTCTGTCTTGATTTTTCGGTCTTCAAACGCTCTCTAACAAGTTGAAATTTCTCTTCAGCTTCACGTAGAATATTTGGCCCAAAGACTAGTCCTTCGATGAGAACACTATCTTCGAGTATCTGCTTTACTCGATTTGTCTGTCCTTCGGTCTGAGGGTGAAAAGCGGTGTTGAAAGATAACTTTGTTCCCATTGTTACTTGAAACTTCTTCCAGAACCTCAAGTTAAACTAGGTACCTCGGTCTGACACAATCTCCTTTGGAACTCTGTGGAGGCTCACTATCCTATTGATGTAGAGATTTCCTAGTTGGCTTGCATCGTAGGTGGTATTGACAGGAATGAAGTGGTCTACCTTGGTCAAATGATCAAAAATGACCCAAATGGAGTCATGTCTCTTGTTTGACCCAGGCAATCTGGTGATGAAGTCCATCCATAATTTGTCCCACTTCCATTTAAGTACCTTGAAGGGTTGAAGCAATCCAACTGGTCGCTGATGCTTAGCTTTGACTCTTTGGCATATGTCATACTTGGCGACAAAACTGGATATCTCTCTTTTCATCCCATGCCACCAGAATCTCGTTTGAGGTTTTGATACATCTTCGCACCTCCAAGATGGATGGAATACAGAGTGTAATGAGCTTTTTGCAAGATCAAGTTCTTGAGCTCAACCTTCTTGGGTGCGCATATGCGTTTCCCAAACCACACGACTCCTTGTTCATCCACTCACAATCTTGGGGCCTTGCCTGCCTTGATGTTCCTTTTGATACCTTCGATACTTTCATGACCCTTCTGAGCTTCCCTAATATCATCCATCAAGGTAGGATTTGCTTCGAGATTGGCCAATAATCCAGGTGCAACTAGTTCCAAGCCAAAACTTTCAAGCTCTTTGTGTAAGGCAGGTAGCCTTTTCTTAATCAAAGCATTCAAGGAAGAAGCCTTTCTGCTTAAGGCATCTGCTACCATGTTAGCCTTTCCAGGGTGGTATTGAACGCTGAGGTCGTAGTCATGGATCAACTCCAACCATCTTCGCTGCCTCATGTTCAACTCCCTTTGAGTGAAAATATACTTCAAACTCTTGTGATATGTGTATATCTCACATCACTTCCCTAGAAGGTAGTGTCATCATGTCTTCAAGGCATGAACTACAGTTACCAACTCAAGATCATAAGTAGCGTAGTTCTCTTTGTGAGGACATAGCTGTCTGGATAGATATGCTATGACTCTGCCTTCTTGCATCAGAACACCTCCAATCCTAGTTCTTGGTGCATCACAAGATATCACAAACTCCTTGTGAATATCGGGGGTGGCCAAAACTGGGGTTGTCGTCAATCTCATCTTGAGCTCTTGGAAGCTTTCCCCGCACTTTGACGTCCATTCAAACTTCTTGTCCTTCTTCAAGAGTTGATTCACGATTCTAGCAACGCTTGAGAATCCTTTCATGAACTTGTGATAATATCCCGCGAGTCCGAGGAATCTTTTGACTTCCTTCACATTTCTTGGGGATTGATACATCTCCAACGTATCTACTTTTCCAATGAAACTAACCCAGACTCATGTTGTTTTCAGCAGAACTACCTTGGTGTTATTTTTGTGTAGAACTAAAAGTTCTCGAAATTGTACTAAACTTTTTGTGAATTATTTTGGAAATATATGATGAATTATGGAGTGAAGAACAACCAGAGGGGGCTGCCAGTGCGCCACACGCCAACAGGGCGCCCTCCCAAGGTGTGCCATGATGGCTTGTGGGCCCCACATGACTCCTCCAACCCTAATTCGAGTCCTATACAATCACATCTTCGGAGAGAAAAATCAGAGAGAAGTTTTCATCGATTTTCATGAGATGGAGCCGGCACCACCACCCGTTCTTTCTCCACAGGGCTGGTTTGGAGCCTGTTTGGGGCTCCAGAGAGGAGAAATCGTCATCGTCGTCATCACCAACCCTTCTTCTTCCACACCACCATGATGCTCACCACCGGGAGTGAGTAATTCCCTTGTAGGCCTGCTAGACGGTGGTGGGATTGGATGATATTGATCATGTAATTGACTTAAGTTTGATAGGGCTTGATCCATTATTGCCACTATGTTTCGAGATTGATGTTGCTATGACTTTGCTATGCTTAATGCTTGTCACTAGGGCCCGAGTTCCATGATTTCAGATCTAAACATATTATGTCTTCACGAACATAAGATTGATTTGGATCTTATCTTGCATGTTGTATGCACCTATTACATGTTTTGATCCGCATCCACGTGCCTATGCTTTACATATACTAAATCTCGCTAAGTTATTATTGCTTCTGTTACTGTCACACTTGCTACTTAATTGCTGATGTCACTATTGTTACTAAAAGTGACACTGTCACTATTATTGCTACTCCCACTATTTTTTGTGCTACTAAACTTTTGCTACATAGAGATATCCTAAGTGTGGTTGAATTGACAACTCAACTGTCAAGGCCAATAAATATTCTTTGGCTCCCCTTTTGTGAAATTGATAAATTAGGGTGAAACACTACCCGTGAAGACTGTCATGATCCCTATACTTGTGGGTTATCAAGACTATTTTCTGGCGCCGTTGCCGGGGATCATAGCTTTATTTATTAGGTTGATTTGAGGATATCAAATTGCTACTATGAAGAATCTGAATGATAACCGAACTAAGATCGTCCTCTCTCACATGAGATGAGGTAAGGAACTACCATTTACACCACCACATGTTGATTGCCGTGATGTGTCACATGATCTTGATGATGCTACCTCTGAAATTAATTTATGTTCGCTGGCTCTATTACTATCTCCATGATACTACTGCTATGTTCGATGAAGCTGAAACTGTGCCACTAAGTGAATTACTTGATGCTCATCTTGCTAGAGCTAGCGAACTTGAAAATGCTGAAACTGATGAAGACATTATATCACCTGTTACACCTTGCTCACCTAATAGATATGAATTGACATATGTACCTAAGGGTTATGTTATGGATGGTGAGATAACTAGGGACTTTCTTGCTTGTGAAAATAGAGATGATCTGAAGAAATTACTATTCAAACTAAAAGAAAAATCTATGATGGAGAAAACGAGACAAGATCCAAATTTGCTACTTCTCCTATATTTGTCACTCATAAGGACTATGAATTCTCTATAGACCCTGGACAGATTCCTATAGTACAATCTGATTCTTTCCAAGGTAATGAAAATGAAATGGTTGTCAAACACCTAATGAAACTGAATGATATTGCTACTTTGTTTACTAATGATGAAAAGATATACTACTATTATATCCTTAAGATTTCCCTTTCTCAGGCGAGGCCAAGGAATGATTTCTTTCTCTAGCTCCTGCCTATATGCGTAGTGCCCAAGATATGCTTTACTTTTCTGAAAAATATTCCTCCTCATAAGACACAAGCTGCCTTACAGGAAATATTTAACTTTGTGCAAATTGAAGAAGAGAATCTCCGTCAAGCTTGGGGGAGGCTTCTCCGGTTACTTAGAGCTTTGCCTGATTGCCCCCTTAAGAAGAATGAAATTATTGATATCTTTTATAATGGTCTAATTGATGCTTCTAGGCACTTCCTAGATAGTTGTGGTAGTTGTGCTTTCAGGAAAATAACTGTTGGACAAGCTGAAGAACTATTAAATAACTTATTGCAAAATTTCGATGATTGGACACACCCTGAACCACCATTGGCACCTATTCAAAAGAAGAGAGGTATTCTATTCCGAAGTCCTGAAGATATGCAAGAAGCAAAAAGAACTATGAAAGAGAAAGGTACTAAAATTGAGGATGTTAAGAAATTACCACCTATTGAGGAAATACATGGACTTGACACCCCGACATAGGTAGTAGAGGTAAATTCTCTCTGTTCCTTTAATGAAAGTGATATACCTTATACTAAGACTCCTACTCAATGCATGAATGAATTTGATAATTACATTGTTGAGCAGGAGCACTTCAACAACTATGTTAAGGATCAATTGAGAAGTAATGATATGCTGGTACACCGCTTAAGTGACTTGATGTTTAGAATTTCTAATGATGTGAAAGGTCTAGGTAAACATGCTTCTATGGTTCACACCCAACTAGATCAAGTAGCCAAGTCACAAAATGATTTGCCTATTGAAATAAATAATGATATAAATGATCATGTTGTTAGAGTAGTGACTAGAGGAGGTAGAATGACTCAAGAACCTCTTTACCCTGAAGGTCACCCTAGAACAATTGAACAAGATTCTAAGAAAATTAATGAAGATGCACCTAGTTCATCTAAGAAGAAGAAGACAAAGAACGATGATAGGACCTTGCATGCTTCTAGTGAACCCGTTAAACAAAAACTTGTTGAGAATCACAATGATGTTTCTATTTCTGATGCTGAAACACAATGTGGTTGTGAACATACACCTAGTGATAATGAAAATGACAACAATAATGATGTTCAGTAGATTCTCAACCACATGATAATACAGAAAATGATAATGATGTGGAAATTGAACCTTCTGAAAATCTTGATAAGCCACAACCTAAAAATAAGCACTCCGATAAGAGGGGCTTTCTTGCTAGAAAACATGGAAGGATAAGAGAACCTTGGGTTCAAAAACCCATGCCATTCCCTCGTATGTCTACTGAAAGTAAGGATGATGAAGATTTCGAACGCTTTGCTGAAATGATTAGACCCATCTTTTTCTGCACTCGCTTGACTGATATATTGAAAATGCCTCCATATGCTAAGTACATGAAGGATATTATGACCAACAAAATAAAAATACTTGAAATGGAAATTGCTACTATGCTTGCTAATTATTCATTTGATGGTGGAGTGCCTAAAAAGTTTGGAGATCTGGGTATACCCATAATACATTGGTCTATTAAAAGAAACTATGTTAAAACTGCTTTATGCGATTTAGTAGGTTGTGTTAGCGTTATGCCTTTCTCCCTTTATAAAAGACTTGAGTTGAATAAGCTTACACCTACCAAGATGTCTTTACAAATGGCTGTTAAATCCACTGCTTAACCTATTGGAATGTGCGAGGATGTTACTGTTGTGGTTGCAAATGTTAATATCTGTTTGTTATTCCTGATATGCCCAAGGACGAAAATATGTCGATCATCTTTGGTAGACCCTTCCTAAATACTGCAGGGGCTGTTATTGGTTTGAACAAAAGCAAGGTTACTTTTCATGTCAATGGCAAGCAACGTACCGTGCATTTTCCGAAGAAGCAAACTTTGGTTAATAATATTAATGTCATTGAGCTGGTGTTAGTGTCATTGGAGATTTTCAAATCCCTCTACCTAGTGTCAAGAAAAGATATTACAATCTTATTGTTGGGGAGATGCAAATCCCCATTGAGGTAACTTAGTGTTATGCGAGAATCGTTCAGTTTCATCTCAGTCGAAAATGGTTGTTAATAAGACTTGATCGACCTTATTAATGGATCTTTTTGAAAGACATGTCATCGATGAATTCAGTATTCATAACTCTCTATATCACAAGTCTATTCTTTGATATTTTTAGCTAATAAAAATAAATTAGTTTGATTTTCTGGTTTTCTGTTTTTCCCGTGCAATGAAAAATGACCCAAAAATAAAAAGTCTTAGATTGGTACAAAATTTTAGCATGTATTTTCCTGGAATATATATGAATTTTTGGCATAAAATTACAGCAGGGAGATGCACCTGTGGGCCACAAGCCAACATGGTGCAGCCCCACCTAGCCGCGCCTTGATGGCTTGTGGGCCCCATAGGCCCCTTTGCCTTATCCCTTCGGCTCACCTCATGTCCTACCTCCAGAAAAAATCTAAATCTCTCTCTCTCTCGTGTTCTTCCACCTGAAACTGTAATTTTTAATCTCTTTGCTCCGAAACTATTTTGAGGAATTGTTCCTTGGTACGTGACTCTCCCATTCCTCCAATTAGTTTTTTGCTTTAGTGTTTTTTATTTTGCATATTTTACTGCACTTGGAGCTACAGAAAATGATCTTGCATGTTGAATTCTTTGAGTTCTAAGTAGTATGAATGCTTGATATGGCCTCTCGGTACTTATATGAGTAGTCGATATTGATCTTGCAAAGTTTTATTCACATAAATATGTGGGCCAACAATTTTAGAAATTTGTCACTTAGAAAATGAGTTTCTTGAGGAGAAACCCCCTCAAGGAGGCATATTTCGGGTGAATCATCTAGCGAAGGCTCGGTTCGACAAGCCTACATTGAGCCCTGGTGTCGGCGTATCTTGGGTAGGGGGTCCCGAACTGTGAGACGAGGATCGATGGTAACAGGAGACAAAGGCGACGATGTTAATTCAGGTCCGGGCCCTCCTATGGAGGTAAAACCCTACGTCCTGCTTGATTATATTGATGATGTGTAGGTTACAGAGTTGATCTACCTCGAGATCAAATAGCTAAAGCATAGATGAGTTGTCCTACTCTAAAACCTAAAACCCTCCGACTTATATAGACGCCTGATACGTCTCCAACATATCTATAATTTATGAAGTATTCGGGCCATGTTTACAATAATTCTGTATGATTTTGGTATGATTTCATTAGAACTAACCCGGACTGACGTTGTTTTTAGCAGAACTACTGTGGTGTTGTTTTTGTGCAGAAATAAAAGTTCTCGGGATGAGCTGAAAATTTATGGAGAATATTTTTGGAAAATATAAAAAATACTGGAGCGAAGAGTTGGGCCAGGAAGTGGACGAGGAGGCCACAAGCCTGCTAGGCTCAGCCACCCCCTAGTCGCGCCTAGCAAGCTTGTGGGCCCCTCGAGAACCTCCTTGACATGATTCCAATGCCAAAAAGTCCTATAAATCTAGAAACCTCCGAAAAGAAACATAGATCAGGAGTTCCACTGCCGCAAGCCTCCAGAGCCACAAAAAACCTATCGGGAGCCCGTTTCGGCACCCTGTCGGAGGGGGAAACAATCACCGGAGGTCATCTTCATGATCCCAACGCTCTCCATGTCGAGGAGGGAGTAGGTCACCCTCGGGGATGAGGGTATGTACCAGTAGCTATGTGTTTGATCTCTCTCTCTCTCTCGTGTTCTTGAGATGGCACGATCTTGATGTACCGCGAGCTTTATTGATATAGATGAATCATATGGAGTTTTCCCCTCTCTATCTTCTTGTGATGAATTGAGTTTTCCCTTTGAAGTTTTCTTATCGGATTGACTCTCTAAGGATTTGAGCACACTTGATGTATGTCTTGCGATGGGATATCCGTGGTGACAATGGGATGTTCTGTTGATCCACTTGATGTATGTTTTGGTGATCAACTTGCGGGTTCCGTGACCTTGGGAATCCATGCATAGGGGTTGGCACACGTTTTTGTCTTGACTTTCCAATAGAAACTTTGGGGCACTCTTTGAAGTTCTTTATGTTGGATTGAACATGATGAATCTGAAATTATGTGATGCATATCGTATAATCAAGCCCATGGGTACTTGTGGTGACATTGGAGTATCTAGGTGACATTAGGGTTTTGGTTGATGTGTATCTTAAGGTGCTATTTTAGTACGAACTCTAGGGCTGTTTGTGACACTTATAGGGATAGCTCATAAGATTGATCGGAAAAGATAACTTTGAGGTGGTTTCGTACCCTACAATAATTTCTTCGTTTGGTGTCCGCTATTTGTGACTTTGGAGTGAACTCTTTGTCGCACGAGAGGTATTTACATATGATTCAACTATGCCAATATTGTTGGGAGAAATTGCACTAGTGAAAGTATGGACCCTAGGACTTATTTCCAAGCATTTATACAACGTTTTGCTTGTTGTTTACTATTTGTTACCTTGCTGTTTTATATTTTTAGATTACAAAAACCTATATCTACCATCCATATTCAACTTGTATCACCATCTCTTCGCAAAACTAGTGCACCTATACAATTTACCATTGTATTGGGTGTGGTGGGGACACAAGAGACTCTTTGTTATTTGATTGCAGGGTTGTTCGAGAGAGACCATCTTCATCCTATGCCTCCCACGGAATGATAAACCTTAGGTCATCCACTTGAGGGAAAATTGGTACTGTCCTACAAAACTCTACGATTGGAGGCCCAACACGAGTCAACAAGAAGAAGTTTGTGTAGTAGACATCAACGCCGAGGGTACCTAGGGTTTACACATGGTCGGTTACACATTGAAGCAAAAAAACACGCCTATCTATTGCCGAAAACCTACATGGAGCGCGAGGACTCCTTGAAGCCTCCATCCTGGCGACAGGGCCTTCGATCATCCAATGCTCATCCAACAGCCCACATAGTCCGGCCCATGAGAAACAGGTCGGCTATCCGAGGACCCCTTAAACCAGGACTCCTTCAGTAGCCCCCGGATTAGCCTCAAAGGATGAGGTATATTTAGACAATCTTACGCGTGGAAGTATTAGGCTTGCAAGGCAAGTCCCTCTATCCCCTCTTGATCAACAACCATCCTGTCATCGGTGAAATCCCAAGCATCATGAACGTGTAGGGTCCATTGTAATAACTGTCAGCGCTTCTCGATCCTCACGCACCAAGGGGAGACGAGCGGCTCAGCAGCTTTCTACAAGAGTGCCCCTCCTACAAAGGAGGCACCACCCATATAAACAAACCGAATCATGGCCTAGGCCACATCCTCTTCTTCCTCCCCGTCCAAAAAAACCTTAAGCGAGAGATCACCACAAAAACATGGCGAGCGCCCCCATCTCTTCCTCGCTCCCTTATAGCTCTCGTCCTGGGGATTGGACCAGCTGCTCCGTGTCCCTCCTTCGACTACACAACCTCGATACACAAGGGTATCTTCCTTCCTCGGATCTGGCGGTAACCTGTGCCGGTTTGACTTCATTCAACGGTGAAGCCTTCGCAGAAAATTTCCCCAATCCGCCAACGGGAGAGCACGTGTGTTTCGTGACCGTCCTCTTGTATGGTCTTGGGCTCTCCATTCATTCATTCCTGAGGGGGTTATTGGAGTTCTATGGAATCCAACTCCATCATCTCACCCCAGGGTCTATTCTGCACATCTCGGGCTTCGTCGCCCTTTGCGAGATGTTCCTAGGCTGCAAGCCATGCTTTGAATTGTGGAGGAAATACTTCTGCCTCGTTCCTCGTACTCGAGACAAGAAAATTTTATAAGTCGGAGGAGCCGAAATATGCCGCATAGCGGGGATGGGGTATCTAGTGCGAACACCGAAGGAGTCCGAAGAATGGTCTTCGGAATGGCTCTATATTGAGGATGTCCCCTTATTTTATCCAGCTCAGAGGGGTCTGCCCGAATACTCTCATGCCCCCTTGAAAAAGGTACAACTGGCGACCAAAGAGCTCATCCCAAGAGGAAAGCGTTCAAGTGCAATGCTTGCCAACCCATGAAAGGATACTAGTCCATCGCAAGCTGACCATGATAGACGTCATGGTAGCCCCCATTACTCGGTGTGTTCAGCCTCTCCAGCAGAGAATACACCCCTTGTGGTGTTACAATGGTACAAGCGACACCACTCGCTCGCAAAGACTGGGCCATGCCGATCAAACAACATTAGCTGCCGCACTTGCCGACCTATACAAAGGGGAGCAAGAAGATTTTGTTCGGCTATCGTCCAAAGAGAGCTAATGAAGCCATAATACCATCGAATGGGTGAGCATTTTTACTCCGTGACCAGAATTCGGGTTTTTAATTTGTCGCTTTTTGGCCGAAGCCTTCAAGTTATGTGAACAGGAATGTAGGAGCTTTATCGAGACAGTTAACTGTTCGGCCCCCCACCCTGAGGACTATTCTCGTGATGATGATCCGGGCTTTCATTATGACCCGGATTTGTCAATTGAGGTCGAAGACGGGGGTTTCTACGAGGAGAGCCTCGACCACTCCAAGGTGGCTATCATAGTCGATTACCCTAGATCATTCCCTTCTCCTGAGATACGCAAGAAGAAGAAAAACTCGTCTCGCAAAAGGCAAGCATCCTCCAACGACTCAAATGTGTCGGATCCTACTCCCAAGCATTGTCGGTCCGCACGACATACATCAGCTACCGCGGCAATGCCTGGACCAGAAAGCAAGAAGGATCCGTCAAATGAGCCGGTCGTGGGGACAAGCCCGCCCACTCGTTCAACTCAGAGGTATTTTATTTGGTTGTTTAATTTATTATCACGAGCAATAGAGCCTCACAAGAGACCTTATGTCAAAATATCCAGGCAAATAGTTCGGCCAACTTCCGCCGAGGATGTTGCCAGGGGTCTGGCGGTGCTCCAAATTCCAGATCTTCCGCTCATGCCAAAACCACTGCGGAGGTCCCTATGGTCAATTAGGCCCCCAAAGACTCCGGGGACGCGATGTCAGTTACCAAATCCGAGGTAGATAGGCCATGAATCAGCAGCAGCGACGAGAAGCTCTGCACCATCCAGCACTTTCCGAACGAGAGTTCAATGCTCTACGCTCAGCCGATGCACACATCGGAGCTGCCCGAGCTAGGTTCGGGGAGGCCATGAAACTGATATCTTCTAGCCCGCAGGTGAGTAATCAGCTATAAGAGTCCGAACACCCGTGTAAACCATGTAGCCCCTGAGCCTTAAATTGGTCGAAACGACCGAATTAAGGGTCCTCGTATTCTCTTACTACTAATGCAGGCCTTGAGGCAGTGAAGCAAGCAACTGGCCAAGGAACTTGGGGCCAGCCGAACACAGGTGGAAACCGTGAAGGCTGAATTGGATCACGTGAAGAGTTTTACCCAGGAGGCACATGGTGAGTATACCTGTCCTGCTGATCTTAGTATATATTCCCATGCTGATGCAAGGGTACTTTGTAGCAGCTGAATCAATAGGGAAATTGCAAAAAGATTTAGATGCAGCCTGAGAATCTCAGCGGTATGCTGCATCCCAGCATGAGGTCAGCTGCCCTATTTTGCAACAAAACATTGAGGAGAAGAACCGCCTTCAGGCGGAAAACAAACAATAGGCCAAAGAAATTGAGAGCTTAAAGACACAATTGGCCCATGCCCAAGAAGAGAACCAAAAACTACAGAGGGGCATGTTCGATAAGTGTTATTCTAACATCAGACAATACTTCTTATATATGAAGTATAATGGGCATGCCTTAAGTTCATGTATAGGTATCCTGTTGGGCGGCCCGAAGAAGAGATCGGATCCTACCGAGGCAGCCTTCTAAAGGAGTTGTCCGCCCTTCATGAGCAGGCTCGGAAGGCCATGAAGAGCATGGTAAAAGCGCTATGACGGGCCGAGAAACCTTCGGAAAAGATGACCAAACTGGTTGATTGATTTAAAGGAGCCCGAAGTAGGTTCGATCTATGGAAGACATCGGCTTGCCGAGAGGGAGAACGAGAGGCGTGGGAGATGATCAAGACCCGTTATACTGGCCTTAACCCCGAGCGTATGGCTCAGGTTGGGCCAATAGGGTCTGATGGGCAAGAAGTGACGCTTCACTTGGTATACGACCAAGTGATGCCGCCTCCCGTCTCTCACAAGAAGATTGCTCCCTGGATACCTTAATAGATAATCTTGATCAGCAGCCAGATGTATGATTATATGTAACTATGTACTAATAATCAAGAAATTGCTCCGTCTGTGTTGTAAACTTTGTCTTAACCGGCCATCGGCTTCAACCTCCCGTGCTAAGATCTTGGGAGTGTTGTAACAGCCCGGGACCTATGCTCCAGAAGGTTCCCCTTTTTTTCCATTCTCGTCTGTGTTCCCTTTGGTTGTTGCATTCATCATCGCATCATTCGCATCATCTGCATAGCATCGTCACCCATTTTCGAAAACTTGCATCCATTCGTAGTCGCCGGTTCTCTCCGTTCTTGTCGTTGCCCGTTTCGAGACCAACCACACATGCACGTGCCCGCGACATCGATTAAAATATTTTTTCAAAAGTGCCTTTAAAATATTCTCGGATGGGTTTGAAACCTAGTGTGCGGTCTTATTATAGCGTAGGTAGACCGCCTTCAAAATTTCAACGCGTTCCGAGTTCGTTTGATACCCGAACGGTCAGTCGTAGCAGTGCGGTCATCGGTTTATTATCGGACGTTTTTCGGTGTTTTTAACCTCGTTTCATGGGCCGCAAACCTCACTCTCATCTCCACCTAGCCCATCTACACAGCCACTAGCCCAACTTAGACCCCCTCTGTTCGTGGCCATCGGATTGCGATCGGACGGACGAGACCCAACCAGCCCCTACTGCCATTCCCTATTTAAACCCCATGGAGAGAGAGCCTCTCACTCTCTAGGGTTTCCCCCATGTAAAATTGCAGCCACACCCCTAGAAAACCCCACCTGCTAGCCCAAACCCTTTAGATCCCGAAATCCCACCTCCCTAGCCAAATCTGGCCCTCAGATCTGAAATATGGGGCTCAGATTCGCCCAAGATCCCACCTAGCGAACATGTCCAGCGGCCAACCCGGACAATGTCCGGCGACCACAGAGCCCCGCACCCCCGACCCTTAGCTCGCTCCCGAGCTCGCCGCCTCTCTGCAGCTCCCCGCCAGCCGACCCTCATAGGAGTTCGCCGGAGGAACCCCCGGGTCCGGGCCTCGCGGCCCCTCTCCTCCTTCCCCTTCTCCTCCCTCTCCCTCTCACCTCCCTGCTTCTGTGTCGCAGGTGCAGCCGCCTGTGACCGCCGGAGCTCCGCCGCCTCGCCCCAGATCCGGTCGGGATCGAGGCCCACCGGCCAGATCGGGCCTCGCCCCGCTTGCCGCCCCTCCAAGCCGCCGGAGTCCCTCCTGCCACTTGTGTCGTGGTTAGCCACCATGGCCTCGCTGAGCTCGGGCTAGGGAGCACGACGCCCTCACCCTCACTCGCGTTGACCGCGCCTGGCCCGCTGCTCACCCACCTCGTGGGCGAGTGCCAAGGCCGGCCCAGCTTGCCTCGCCGCCGCATGGGCTAGGCCCACTAGGTGAGTGCTCGCAGGCCTTATCCCTCGCTAGGGCGATTTTTAGTTATAGTGTGCTCGCTCCTGTTCGGCCCAACGCAACAGATTTGGCCCATGTGTTATTTTTTCCTGCGCTGAGTATTTAACCATTATCCAATGTTTAATAGAATTGCAGAAACCCCCCCAAGCATCATGCATATAATAACTTCACAACCGTGCATCGGATAAGAAAACTTTATATATGAAACTTGACTAGAATTTTGTGTAGATTCACAATATCAAACTTTCACATGTGACAAAAATATTTAAACTTGCTGTTTACATTAATTTTCACATATGCCATGCTAAAATGATTTATTTAATAACTTTTAAACCGTAGCTCCGTTGAAAATGTTTTATGTATGTAAATTGCCTAGAAAAATGTGTAGAATCACATGGTGACATTCATTCTACTGTTTTCAACTCTAAAATATGGTTAGTACAGATATGGACCTAAATCATAATATGCATATGTGGACGTTTCGGATATTCTATATGTTACTTCCGGCCCCATTAAAAATGCCTAGATGATATAGTTGTTCATGCTTCACCTCTTGCCATGATAAAAAACATTAACCACTTTCTCATAATATGGAGAGTGATTATTTTGGTTATATGTATGTTGTCCCTCTCCATTTAAAATTGCTTAATTCCATCTTCGCCTTATGCCATGACCACCCATGTTAAACAACATTTAATATTGAGGAGTACCTAACGTGAGTGAACTAAATAATTTAAACGTGGAGTTTCGTCAATATGCAACTCGTTGCATATTGAGATTCACTTTAGTGTGTAGTAGTTGTTTCATGTGAATTGTCATACCTTGCATAATTAAACCGGACATGCATCATATTGGTTTGCGCATCATGTCATGCATATGTTGTGGAGTTATCTTGTGTTGATTGTCATTTCCGGATTGCTTATTCTCAATAGAGTTCTGAAAGCCTTCAGAGTGTGAGGATTCGTTCGACTACGTTGGCTCGTCTTGTTCATGGACTCGTTCTTCTTCCGAGCGGGGTCTTAGGCAAGATTACACATTTCCCTGGATACCACTACTATCATTTCCATGCTAGTTGTACCGCTTTTATCGTTATGTCTTGCTACCTACCACTTGTTTATCAAGCCTCCCAATATTGCCATGAAAGCCTCTAACCCTCCACCTTCCGAGCAAACCTTTGTTTGGCTATGTTACCGCTTCTCAGCCGTTCTTATAGCGTTTCTAGCTACAGGTGCAATTGCTTCCATGTGACAACATGGACATTCTTTTGTTATCACAATATTATTGCTATTTAATTTAATGCACTTATACACTTGGTAAGGGGTGGAAGGCTTGGCCTTTTGCTCGGTATTTTGTTCCACTCTTGCCACCCTAGTTACTTGTGAACTGGTGTTTTGTTCCATAATTGAGCGCTCCTAACATGCTCGGGGTTGTTATGGGGACCCCCTTGATTTTCGTTTTAGGATAAAGCTTGTCTAACAAGGTCCAACATTGGTACTACATTTGCCTAATAACTAATAAACATGCATAGGGAGTAATTACCCCATGGATTAATCAACAACCCGGGCCAGTGCTCCTCATGAGTGTTGGTCCAAAGTAAAGCACCGTGCGGGGCCAACCCAGGGAAACTCGGGAGATGTCTATTAGGCCACCGTACGCTTCGCTTATCTGTCGTGTCCTGAGAACGGGATACGCGGCTCCTATCGGGTTCGTCGACACATCGAGCGGCCTTGCTGGATTTGTTTTACCTTTCTCGAACGTCTTGAGTGAGGAACTCTGATGTTCTTCGGGCTATCTCAAGGTGTCGGATTTCCTTTGAAATTGCCTAGGATGATCACGAGATCCATGGTCGAGGTTATTCCCGCTGCGTGTGGTTAATTTGTGATGGACGGGTTGGAGCACCCATGCAGGGTTAAATCTTTCAAAAAGCCGTGCCCGTGGTTATGTGGAAAACTTGGATACTTTGTTTAACACCCGGTCATAGCAAACTTGAAGTAAACTCTAATAAAATACACCAACTGTGTGCATAACCATGACTGTCTCTTCTTGTGAGTCCTTATCCGAGAGAGAACACAGTGGGGTTATGTTTGACGTAAGTAGGTGTTCAAGATCATTTAGTGATCATTACTAGTTCACGTCTGTTATGTATAGACCACCATACTTTACTTCATGTACTCATAAGTTAGCCACTCAAATAAATGCTTAGTCGCTTGCTGCAGCCTCCCCACTTAACCATACCTCACCTATTAAGCTTTAATAGTCTTGATACCCTTGGAAATAAGATTGTTGTGTCCATGTGGCTCACAGATTACTACAACAACAATTACAGGTACAGGTAATGTGGTGATTGAACGTGAGCGCAATGTTTGTTTTGATTTGGAGTTCTGCTCCTTCTTCATCAATCTAGGATGGGTTCCAGGCGACAACCTGGGATAGCAAGGGTGGATGTCATTTTATCGTTTGTTTTCGTCTGTAGTCGAACCCTGTTCTTCTGTATGATGTTTGAGTATGTTGTTGTATTGATGTGACATTGATGTAGCTTGTGGCGAGTGTAAGCCAATTCCATATACTCATCTCTTCTGTACATGTACTTCTAATGATATCCATTCTTGCAACACGACGAGATGCGCTTCTATCCCTGTCGAGGCCCTCATTCTAAAATGAGGATAGGATCGCATCTTGGGCGTGACAAGTGTTTCTTATAAAATATCACTCGAGAAGAGTGAATTATGATCAGGGAACCAGGCAATCCGACCATTTGGTGCGCATGGATAGAAAGCACATAGGGAGATATGTTATATTACTGCTTAGCTTAAGAAACATCTTCCGAAGAAAATAGTACCTCTATCAATACCTTTCTGCAGGGTGCTACGCAAATCGTAGGTAGTAAGGCCGTATACTACTAGTATGCGACTAATGGCTTTCATGAGAAAAGAAGCCCGAGTAATGGTGCTAACGACCATAGTCTCATTTGTTTCTTCCATCGTAGCCGACCAATTGTCTGCTGAAGATACCTAGATTTTGTCTTCACCCGTCATAGGTATGTATCCAAATGACCCAGTCGTAACAATCGCAGAGGTGCTCCCTTTACCGTCTATCCAAACAATCGGGAATGTAGAGGGTAAGCACAAGAGCGAGGCAACCTAGCTTGGCAAAAATCTTAGTTCGAATTGATGCATATAATGGCTTAAAATGGACAAGAGAAACATGCATACACAGTAAATATGAAAAGATTATTAGAATATAAAAGCATTGGCTTTTGTAAGAAGCCCCCGGGGATGTGTTTGGATTTAACAATTAAGCTTGTAAGCCGAAAATCTTAATACAAGATCGGTTGAGCCAAACATAGAGTTGGGGCCAAAAGGAAAAAATTCAAACCTACCCAAAAAAAAGGTGGGAGGGAAAGGAAAAAGAAATAAAGAAAAGGAAAAGGAAAAAGGGGAGTAAAGGGTAGAGACTATGACGTCACCGCTTTATCCGTAGAAGCATCGAAGACGACCTGCGTTCCATGGGTTTGGTTCAAGGCGGTTATTCGACGGGTTTCGAAGACGGTAAGACCCTCCCACGAGTACTTCATAGATTATGAAGGGGCCCTCCCATTTTGGGTTTAGTTTATGCTTCTGTACTCCGGGAGCCATAAGACGAGTTCACCCACATTGTATGTTTTTGCCCTGACCTCCCTACTCTGGTAACGCCAGGCCTGCAGTTGATAAAAAGTAGAGCATGCCCGAGCTATGTCGCGCTCTCCTTCTAAGGCATCCAAGTCATCCTGCCAATCTAACTCGGCTTCCTTTTCCTCATATTGGTGCATCGTGAATAATGTCACTACGGAGGACTACTTCTGCCTCATAGACCATAAAGAATGGTGTGTATCCCGTTGATCTATTCGGCGTGGTGCACAATCAGCCAAATAGAACGGAGTCAAGCGCCTCCACCCAATGACAGCTGGACTCATGAAGAGATAGGACCAAACGTGGCTTAATGCGGCTCATGATGAGGCTGTTTGCTCGTTCAACTTGTCCATTGGTCTGCGGATGATACACCGATGCATAATCGAGCTTGATGCCCATTTTGCACACCATTCTTTGACCTCTTGGGCTGTGAAGTTTGATCCACACTCCATTATTATACTATGCGGGACGCTGTAACGGTGAACCACGCCAGATATAAAGTCGATTACTGGTTTAGACTTGGCTGATTTGACAGGTTTCGCCTCTATACATTTGGTGAACTTGTCAACCATGACTAGTAGGTATTCATTCTTCTTGGTGCCCCCTTTAAGTGGTCCGACCATATCCAGCCCCTAGACAGCGAAAGGCCAGGTGATCAGACTAGTCTGAAGAGCTGTTGGGGGCATGTGACTTTGATGTTCAAAAAGTTAACACCCCACATAGTGTTTGACAAGTGACTAGGCGTCCGCTCGAGTAGTGGGCCAGGAGAAACCAGCCCAAAAGTCCTTGCCAACTAAGGCTCTTGTTGCGGCGTGCTGGCCGCCTATCCATGCGTGGACTTCGGCTAAGAGTTATCGTCCTTCTTCCTCAGATATGCACTGCTGTAGTATTCCGGTGGTACTTTTCTTGTGTAACTCACCCTCGTGGACTTTATTGGCTTTGGATTGACGAATTATGCACCGCGCCTCTGTTTGATTGTCATGGAGTTCTTTGCGAAGAAGGTAGGCAAGGAATGGCTCGGTCCATGGCGTAATTACTACCATGACCTCATGAGCCGAAGGCGTCTCGTCCATTATGGTGTTGTCGATGATTTGGTCGTCTGGTTCATTTATAGGGGGAATAACCTCTTCCGCGCTAGTTAGATCGGCACTCTTATGATCGTCCTACCAAACCACTCATGGCTTAAAGAGCCGTTCCTGGAAAGTGTTTTTTGGGATGGGGTCATGTTTGGCCCCCATGCAGGCCAGTACGTCGGCGACTTGGTTGATGTCTCTAGCGACGTGGTGAAATTCTAACCCCTCAAACTGTGCGGATATCTTGAGGACGACGTTTCTGTATGACGCCATCTTCAGGTTTTTGACATCAAATTTGCCATTGATTTGGGAGATGGCCAAGTTGGAGTCTCCCCGTACCTCTCACCGTCGTATGCCCATTCATGCTGCCATCCGAACACCATGTAAAAGTGCTTCGTATTTGGCTGCATTGTTGGAATCGGCATACATGGTCTGCAACACATATCGAACATTGTCGCCTTTGGGGGATGTGAGAATAACTCCACCCCCCAGTCCGGCCAAAGTTTTAGATCCATCAAAGTACATCGCCCACTGGGAGTATGTACTATATTTCTTGGGTAGCTCGGCCTCTGTCCATTCGGCGAGGAAATCTTCCAGCACCTGAGATTTGATAGCTCGTCGTGGCTTGTAGGCGGTTTCAAAGGGAAGGAGCTCAATAGCCCACTTGGCTATGCAACCGGTGGCATCCCTACTGTTGATTATATCGTTCAGGGGCACTTCGGAGGCCATCGTAACCGAACACTCTTGAAAGTAGTGTCTGAGTTTTCGTGATACCATAAATACTGTATAGGCTGTCTTTTGGTAGTGTGGGTATCTGGACTTGCACTGCGTTAGCACTTCTAACACGTAATAGACCGGCTTCTATATCCAGAATTTGTGTCCCTCCTCCTCTCGTTCGATGACGAGCACTATGCTTATGACTTGGTTGGTAGCCGATATGTATAGTAACATGGGTTCACCACCACCTGGTGCAGTGAGTATGGGATTGCTTGCGAGGAGTGTTTTAATTTCTTCTAACGCAACCACTGCTTCATCGGTCCATTCGAAATTGTTGGTCCATTTCAGCAGTCAGTAGGGCGGTAAAGCCTTTTCCCTCAGGCGGAAGATAAAGCGGCTTAGCGCCACCACACAACCAGCCATCCTCTGGACGTGCTTTAGCTCTATGGGGATTGCAAATTCTGATAGGGTGTGGATCTTAGCCATATTCTCTTCTATTCCTCTATGGGAAACGATGAATCCAAGCAATTTACCAGCGAGAACTCCGAATACACATTTTTCTGGATTGAGTCGTATATCATACTCATGTAGGTTGGCAAAGGTTTGCCTTAGGTCGTCGATTAGCTAGCTGATGTGTTTGGTTTTGATTACCACGTCGTACACGTATGCCTAGACTGTTTTACCGACTTGTTTTGCAAGACAAGTCTCGATCATGCGCTGATACGTAGCCCTAGGGTTTTTAGCCCAAAGGGCATCATGTTGAAGCGGAATGGCCCATAAGGGGTGATGAGTGCAGTTGCAGCTTAGTTAGATTCCTTCATTTTAATCTGATGGTAACCGGAATAAGCGTCGAGGAAACATAACAAGTCATCTCCGACTGTGGCGTCAATAATTTGGTCTATGCGTGTTAAGGGGAAAGGGTCCTTAGGGCAGACCTTGTTGAGGTCTTTAAAGTCGACGCACAACCGTCGGGATTTGTCTTTCTTTGGTACCATCACCAGGTTTGCCAACCATTCAGGGTGCTTAATTTCCCGAATGAATCCGGCCTCTAGTAGTTTGGCTAATTCTTCACCCATAGCTTGTCGTTTGTGCTCGGAAAAGCGGCGCAGAGTCTGCTTAACGGGCTTAAAGCCTGCGATGATGTTCATACTATATTTCTGCCACCACCATGCGATTCCGGGCATATCGGAAGGATGCTAGGAGAAGATGTCCCAGTTTTCTCGTAACAATGTTTGTAGTGCTCCATCCACTATGGTGTCGAGTCGAGCTTCGATGGACGTTATCTTGTTGGGGTTCGTCGGGTGTACCTGAAATTTAACGATCCCGTCTACGGCCTTAAAGGACGTGGGTTTCGGCCTTTTGCTAAGGATCACTTCGTCCTTGTCTACCGTTGACCGAAGTGGGGCCAGTTCTTCTACAGCAAAAGTCTCAGCTAGTGCCTCGAGGGCGAACGATGCTATTTTGTTTTTGGCTCGAAGGGCTATATTCTGATCACCGCAGATTGTGATTACCCCATTTGGTCCTGGCATCTTGAGTTTCATATACCTGTAATGTGGTATGTCCTAGAATTTTGTGAAGGCGGCACATCCTAGTAGGGCGTGGTAGCCGTTGGGGAAGGGCACGATGTGGAAGAGAAGTTCTTTGGATCGGTAGTTCTAGGGCGTGCCGAACACTACGTCCAGTACGATGCATCCTGAACAAAGCGCCTCTTTCCCTAGAATGATTCCCCGGAATGTCGTGCTGCTATGCTCGATGTGAGATCGGTCGAACTGCATTTTTTCTAGGGTATCTTCATAGATAAGGTTTAAACCATGATGTCTACTACACAACCTTCTTCTTGTAGACTCGTGTTGGGCCTCCAAGCGTAGAGTTTTGTAGGACAGCGGCAATTTTCCCTCAAGTGGATGTCCTAAGGTTTATCAATCCGTGGGAGGTGTAGGATGAAGATGGTCTCTCTCGAACAACCCTGCAACCAAATAACAAAGAGTCTCTTGTGTCCCCAACACACCCAATACAATGGTAAATTGTATAGGTGCACTAGTTCGGTGAAGAGATGGTGATACAAGTGCAATATGGATGGTAGATATAGGTTTTTGTAATCTGAAAATATAAAAACAGCATGGTAACTAATGATAAAAGTGAGCACAAATGGTATTGCAATGCTTGTAAACAAGGCCTAGGGTTCATACTTTTACTAGTGCAAGTTCTCTCAACAATACTAATATAGTTGAATCATATGTAAATCCCTCACGCGCGACAAAGAGTTCACTCCGAAGTCATAAATAGAGGAGAACAAACCAAGAAATTATTGTAGGGTACGAAACCACCTCAAAGTTATATTTTCCGATCAATCTTATGAGCTATTCCTATAAGTGTCACAAACAGCCCTAGAGTTCGTACTAAAATAACACCTTAAGATACACATCAACCAAAACCCTAATGTCACCTAGATACTCCAGTGTCACCACAAGTACCCATGGGCTTGATTATATGATATGCATCATATAATTCCAGATTCATCATGTTCAATCCAACACAAAGAACTTCAAGGAGTGCCCCAAATTTTCTATCAGAACGTCAAGATAAGAACGTGTGCCAACCACTACGCATAGATTCCCAAGGTCATGGAACCCGCAAGTTCATCACCAAAACATACATCAAGTGGATGAATAGAACATCCCATTGTCACCATGAATATCCCATCGCAAGACATACATCAAGTGTTCTCAAATCCCTAAAGACTCAATCCAATAAGAAAACTTCAAAGGGAAAACTCAATTCATCACAAGAACATAGAGAGGGGAAAACTCCATATGATTCAATCTATATCAATAAAGCTCACGGTACATCAAGATCGTGGCATCTCAAGAACACAAGAGAGAGAGATCAAACACATAGCTACTAGTACATACCCTCAGCCCCGAGGGTGAACTACTCCCTCCTCATCATGGAGGGCGCCGAGATGATGAAGATGGCCTCCAGTGATAGTTTCCCCCTCCGGCAGGGTGCCAGAACGGGCTCCCGATTGGTTTTTCGTGGCTCTGGAGGCTTGCAACAGCGAAACTCCTGATCTAGGTTTATTATCGGAGGTTCCTCTATTTATAGGAATTTATGGCGGTGAAAACAAGTCAGGATGGGCCACGAGGTGACGACAAGCTAGGAGGGTGTGCCCTAGGGGGCGCCCCCTAGGCTTGTGGTAGCCTCGTGGCTCCACTGGCCCAACTCCAACTCTCCCTCGGCTTCTTCTAGTCCATTAAAATTCACCGTAGATTTTTATTCCATTTGGGCTCCGTTTGATATTCCTTTTCTGTAAAAGCCAAAAACACGGAAAAAAACAGGAACTGGCACTAGGCTCTAGGTTAATAGGTTAGTCCCAAAAATAATATAAAGTTGTAGTAAAATGATTGTAAAACATCCAAGAATGATAATATAAGAGCATGGAACAAGCAAAAATTATAGATACGTTGGAGATGTATCAAACCACTTCTGCCATCCATTAGCACTTTGTGTAACCTAAAGCCATCGATGATGGGATTTACGACCAGTGCGGCCAGTGTATGATCGGGAAGAATGGCTGGCCGGTCAGTATCTCTGAAGGTAATGGGTATGTATGCCCATGCACTTGTTGCTTCCACATGATAGACCTGTTCGAGTTCTCTAAGAGCTCTTTTCTTCCCGTTCCTTGAGGGGAAGGTTTCGTAGATCGTCAGGTCTTCGGCGTTGTACTTTGGTGGCAATGTGGAGCGCCTATTTGGCGGTAGTGCCTCAAGAATGGCTTTTCCGTTTTTTGCAACCTGTGTGATGACCCAGCAAGCTCTAAGGCTGAGTCGGGCTTGTGTTCAGCAATACGGAATGTATAGGGCATGGTTTATCCAATAGCCTTTAAGGACAGTACTGACCCCTGTAGGGGGCCTATTTCTCTTTCTGGTGGGTTCGAGCTTGGCTGGCTGCTTAGGAGGTATCCTCTTTTTCCAATCTCCTCTAGGGTATTCGGTAAAGGTTGGATCCGAGAATAGATGTTCGGGTTGCCAGGCGCTTTCCACGGGCACAATGTTTTTGTACCAAGTTTGACAGCTCGGTGAAGTCATGAATGTGCCGACGAGTCAGGGTGTTGATAATCCCTTCGTCATGGCAATTGTGATTGAAGGTTACCATTATCCCCTGATCGCTAAGACCTCGTAATTTGTTTCTAGCGAGGAGGAGTCTAGCCCAAAAATGATGAATTGACTCTCCTGGTAACTGTTTTACATACCATAAGTCCCAAGACTTGGACTCCGTTGCGATGCTCGAGTGATCGGCTTGGGTGGTGGGTGGGAAAAGTTTTGAATCCACGCCACGATGTGAGTCCGGAATTACGGGTTCCAAATTGTATGCTAGATCAGGGACCGATACCAGTCTGTCTTCGAAGCGAACTCCAAGGTCTAGGCTGCTAGGGAGGTCTAGATGATCAGATATTGGGGTATATACCGTTTTTATTTCCGTTCGCTGGGTGGACGAGCCCCTAGCTGGACACTTGACAGTGGCGACTAAGTGGGTGACCATGGGAGTAAGAATCTACCTATCATCGTGTTTAAGACAGAGCCAGTCATAGATCGGGGTCTGATCGTCAACCATACGCATGCTCTGAATCCGATCAAATAGCTCGTTTAGAAATGAGGCGATGGTAGGATGCGTGTCGCTGAAGCGAGTGCGGTCGATGTGATGCTTCCTAGTTCTGGAGTCGCATGAAAGCGGATTTGGGTCCTGTTCGGCCATAGTCGATCCGGTTAAAATAGCCGTATTGGGCGTTCTAGACAGCCCAAGGGTGACGGCCTCCTCAGAGGTGGGGCTCATCATCTCCGGCGTCGGGGAGTCAAGATCTACGGGCTCCTCCATAAGAGTTGAGTGTCCTATCAAGACAAGTTCTCCACGTGAATCAGCGATGAACTCTAAGGTTCCGAATCTGATCTCTTGATTGGGGGAGAAGCTTCCGATCTGGCCAAGGTGGCCGGTCGGGTCGGCGTGCGACAAGACGTTGCCGCCTGTGAAGATCCGATCAGGGATGAAAATACCTTGGTTGCAGATCTTGTTGCTTGTGACAAGGCGAGCCATCAATTCCTTTGCTGATCATAGCGGAACTCTCAATGAGACACCAATGTAGGTGTCAAAACCGGCGGATCACGGGTAGGGGGTCCTGAGATGTGAGACTAGGATCGATGTTAACAGGAGATGAAGGAAATGATGTTTACCCAGGTTCGGGCCCTCCTATGGAGGTAAAACCCTACGTCATGCTTGATTATATTGATGGTGTGTAGGTTACAGAGTTGATCTAGCTCGAGATCGAATAGCTAAACCCTAGATGAGTTGTCCTTCTCTACAACCTAAAACCCTCCAGCTTATATAGACGCAGAGGGTACCTAGGGTTTACACATGGTCGTTTACACATTGAAGGAAAAACACTCATATCTATTGCCGAAAACCTGGATGGCACGCCAGGACTCCTTGAAGCCTCCATCCTGGAGACGGGGCCTTTGATCATCCAATGCTCATCCAATGGCCCACATTGTCCGGCCCATGAGAAATAGGTCGACTATCCGAGGACACCTTAAACCAGGACTCCCTCACCTGAGCCAATAATATAGTCATGGTCAACGCCAAATTGTGCAATTGGTCAAGCGATGAGTTCATGATAGGTGCAGGTATCAAGGAGGAATTTGATAACTTCGTTTATAATACCAGCCCCACCGACATCCTTGTAGGTAAGTGTGTCCAACACTATAACCTTCCCCGTACATTCACGCATGGATTTCGTTATTAATCGCATGCTTCTAGAGTGTTATTTAAACTTTATGATAATATTTTAGCATGGCTCTAGAAGAATTATATGTTGCATGCAAACTTCCACTCTGGGGCTAGCTCAAGAAACCTTCAAAAACTTATTATAGTATGTTCCTCGAGAGTCTTTGCATAGGAGAAGATGGGGTGTAACTCGGGCCAGAATGAAAAGCATTCATTTTCCCTCTATTCGTTACTTTACTCTGTTTAATGGAAAATGTGTAGTAGGAAAACAAGATTGTAGTGCGTTATGTGCCTCTAGCTTGAGACTTATTCACACTGTTGTGACTGGTGAACAACACTACAACCTTGGTGCAATTGTTGCCTGAAGGTTGAACTCTAACTCGAGAAATGGTGATTTGTATGGACTAATTTATGGCTGGCACGTAGTGGCACAATTTGGAGTGTCACCTCAACCTAATGATCCCATTTTTCCTCACAGATATTTAGATTATGAAGCTATACATTTGTTGGGGAACATTGCATGGGAGACAAAAAAAATCCTACGCACACGCAAGATCCATCCATGGTGATGAGCATCTACAAGAGGGAGAGTGGATCCACATACCCTTGTAGATCACTAAGCAGGAAGCGTTAAGAAACGCGGTTGATGTAGTCGAACGTATGCACAGTCCAAATCACAAGCCATCCCGCAATCCCATGACGATCCGTCCCGCGATCCAATTGCGATCCGTCCCGCGATCCAATCACGGTCCTTCCGATCTAGCGCCGAATGGACAGCGCCTCCATGTTCAGCACACGTGCACCTCGATGACGATCTCCACCTTCTTGATCCAGCAAGAGGGGACGGAGAGGTAGATGAGTTCTCCGCTAGCACAACGGCATGGTGATGGTGGTGGAGCTGTCCCGGCAAGGTTTCGCCAAGCGCTACCATGACAATCTAGAGGAGAAACTGATCTAGAGGGGGAGGGAGAAGTTGCGCCGTGGCTTGTGGTGCTGCAGCACTCCCCACCCTCACATGTATATAGGAGGGAGAGGAGGAGGGGCTCCCTAGGGTTTCCCCTAGGGTGGGGCGGCGGCCAAGGGGGAAACTTGGCCCCCAAGGCAAGTGGGGTCCCCCCCTTGGGCCAACCCTAGCCCTTCCAGTGGCCTGGACCTTAGGTGGGAGGGGCACCCAACCCACCAGGGGCTGGTGCGCCTCCTCTCACAACCCATGGGTCCCTCCGAGGCAAGTGGACCCCACCCGGTGGACCCTAGAACACTTCTGGCATTCCCGTCACAAAACCGGTAAGTCCCGAAACTTTTTCGAGATCCGAATACCGACTTCCTATATGCCAATATTTACCTCCAGACCATTTCGGAGCTCCTCGTGACGTCCGTGATTTTATCCGAGACTCCGAACAACCTTCGGTCACCAACGTACATAACTCAATACTACCGAAACGTCACCGAACCTTAAGTGTGCAGACCCTGCGGGTTCGAGAACTATGTAGACATGACCGAGACACCTCTCAGGTCAATAACCAATAGCGGGACCTGGATGTCCATATTGGCTCCTACATATTCTACAAAGATCTTTATTGGTTGAACCTCTATGTCAAGGATTCAAATAACCACGTATGATGTTCCCTTTGTTCTTTAGTATGTTACTTGCCCGAGATTCGATCATCAGTATCTCTATACTAGTTCAATCTCGTTACCGGCAAGTCTCTTTACTCGTTATGTAATACAAGATCCCATGGCTAATACTTTAGTCACATTGCTTGCAAGGCTTGTTGTGACGTTGTATTACCAAGTGGGCCCTGAGACACCTCTCCGTCACACGGAGTACCAAATCCCAGTCTTGATCCATGCCAACCCAACAGACAGCCTCAGAGATACCTGTAGAGCACCTTTATAGTCACCCAGTTACGTTGCGACGTTTCATACACACAAGGTACTCCTTCGGTCTCAGTGAGTTGCATGATCTCATGGTCATAGGAACATATACTTGACATGCAGAAAACTGTAGCAATAAACTAACACGGTCATATGCTACGTTTATAGATTGGGTCTTGTCCATCACATCATTCTCCTAATGATGTGATCCCATTATCAAATGACATCTCATGTCCATGGCTAGGAAACCTTTACCATCTTTGATCAACAAGCTAGTCTATTAGAGGCATACTAGGGACATGGAATTGTCTATGTATCCACACATGTATTTGAGTTTTTGATCAATACAATTATAGCATGGATAATAAACGATTATCATGAACGAGGAAATATGATAATAACCAATTTATTATTGCCTCTAAGGCATATTTCCAACAGTCTCCCACTTGCACTAGAGTCAATAATCTAGCTCACATCACCATGTGATTTACATTGTTAGGAATCTAACACCCAATGAGTTTTGTGGTTCGATCATGATTTTCATGTGAAAGAGGTCTTTAGTCAATGGGTCTGCGACATTCAGATCCATGTGTACTTTGCAAATCTCTATGTGTTACTGTAGACACTGCTACCACGCTCCACTTGGAACTATTCCAAATGACTACTCCACTATAAGTATCTGGAATGCTACTAAGAGTCATCTGGATTGGTGTTAAATCTTGCATCGACATAACTCTTTACGACGAACTCTTTATCACCTCCATAATCGAGAAACATTTCCTTAGTCCTTTAGTTACTAAGGATAATTTTGACTGTTGTCTAGTGATCCACTCCTGGATCAATTTTGTACCCCTTAACGGACTCATGGCAAGGCACACCTAGGTGTGGTACACAACATGGCATACTATATAGAGCCTATGTATTAATCATAGGGGACGACCTTCATCCTTTCTCTTTCTTCTGCCATGGTCGAGCCTTGAGTCTAACTCAACTCCACACCTTACAAATCAGGCAAGAACTCCTACTTTGACTGATCCAGTTTGAACTCTTTCAAAATCTTGTCAAGGTATGTACTCACTGAAAAATCTCATCAGGCATGTTGATCTATCTCTATATATCTCGATGCTCAATGTTCAAGTAGCTTTATCCCGGTCTTCCTTTGAAAAACTATTTTCAAACAACCCTTTATGCTTTCCAGAAACCCTACATTATTTTCGATCAACAATATGTCATCCACATATAATTATCAGTAATTCTATAGTGCTCCCACTCACTTTATTGTAAATACAAGTTTCTCATAAACTTTGTATAAACTCAAAAACTTTCATCACCTCATCAAAGTGTATATTCCAACTCTGAGATGCTTGCTCCAGCCCTTAGATGAATTGCTGGAGCTTGCATATCTTTTAGCATCCTTAGGAGTGACAAAACCTTTTGGTTGTATCACATACAACCTTACCTCGCGGAAACCGTTAAGGAAACTATGTTTTGACATCCATTTGCCAGATTTCATAATTGAAAAACCACAACAACTGCTAACATAATTCCAAACAGACTTTAGCATCGCTACGAGTGAGAAGAGTCTCATGGTAGTCAACTCCTTGAACTTGTCGGAAACTTCTTTGCGACAAGTCAAGCTTTATGAATGGTGACATTTACCATCGGTGTCTGTCTTCATCTTAAAGGTCCATTTGTACTCAACGACCTGCCGTCCAACGGGCAAGTCCACCAAAGTCTATAATTGGTTTTAATACATGGATCCTTTCTCGGATTTCATGGCCCCTAACCATTTGTCGGAATCTGTGCCCATCATCGCTTCCCCATAGCTCGTAGGATCATCGTTGTCTAACAACATGACCTCTAAGACAGGGTTGTCGTACCACTCAGGAGCAGTACGCGTCCTTGTTGACCTATGAGGTTCGATAGTAACTTGACCCGAAGCTTCATGATCATCATTATTAACTTCCCCTTCAACTAATGTAAGTTCCACAAAAACATTTTTCTATGCTGTGCTACTCTCTGGTTGAAACAAAGGTTCAACAACCTCATCAAGTTCTATCTTCCTCCCACTCAATTTTTTCGAGGGAAACTCTTTCTCGATAAAGGACCCATTTTTTGCAACAAACTCTTTTGCCCTCGGGTCTGGGATAGAAGGTATACCCAACTGTTACCTTAGGGTATCCTATGAAGATGCACCTTTCCGCTTTGGGTTCGAGCTCGTCAGACATAAGCGTCGCATTCCCAAACTCTGGGAAATGATAGCTTAGGTATCTTCCAAACTATAATTCATATGGTGTCATCTCAGCGGGTTTAGATGATGCGCTATTTCAAGTGAATGTAGTTGTCCCTAATGCATAAGCACAAAACGATAGTGGCAAAATGATAAGAGATATCATAGTATGTGCCATATCCAATAAAGCACGACTACGACGTTCGGACACACCATCACACTATGGTATTCCAGATGGCGTATGTTGTGAAACAACTTTCACATTGTCTAAACTTGTATGCCAAACTCATAACTCGGATATTCACCTCCATCATCATATCGTAGACATTCTTATCTTCTTGTCATGATGATCTTGAGCTTCACTCTGAATTTGTTTGAACTTTGCAAATGTTTCAGACTTGTGTTTTATTAAGTAAATATACTCATATATATACTCAAATCATCAGTGAAGGTAAGAAAATAACGATATCCACCACACACTACAACGCTCATTAGATTGCATATATCAACATATATCATTTCCAATAAGTCACTTGCATGTTCCATCAAGCCAGAAAACGGGGTTTTAGTCATCTTGCCCATGAGGCATGGTCCGCATGTCTCAACCGATTCAAAATTGGAAGAGTCCAAAGATCCATCAACATGGCGTTTCTTCACGTGCTTTACACCAATATGACATTCAGCGGCAGTGCCACAAGTATGTGGTACTATTATTATTAACTTTGTATCTTTTGGCATCTATGTTATGAACATGTGTACTACTACGATCAAGATTCAACAAACCATTCATTGGGTGCATGAACATTGAAGGTATTATTCATGTAAACAGAATAACCATTATTCTCCGACTTAAATGAATAACTGTATTGCAATAAACATGGTCAAATCACGTTCATGCTCAACGCAAACACCAAATAACATTTATTTAGGTTCGTCACTAATCCCAAAGGTAGAGAGAGCGTGCGATGTTGATCACATCAACCTTGGAAACATTTCCAACACACATCGTCACCTCACACTTAGCTAGTCTTCGTTTATTCCGTAGCTTTTATTTTGAGTCACTAACATTAAGCAACCGAACCGGTATCCTATACCCATGTGCTACTTGGAGTACTAGCAAGGTACACATCAATAACACGTATATCAAAATATACTTCTGTCGACGTTGTCGGCCTTCTTATCTACCAAGTATCTAGGGTTGTTCCACTTCAGCGACCGCTCTCCTCATAATATAAGCACTTAGTCTCGGGTTTGGGTTCAACTTTGGGTTGCTTCACTGGAGCAGCAACTGACTTTCCATCCATGAAGTTTCCCTCCTTGCCCTTGACCTTCAACACTTGATGCTCCTTCTTGATTTCTACCTTCACGGTGTCAAATATCGCAAATAGCTGAGGGATCATTATTTCCATCCCTGGCATTTTATAGTTCATCATGAAGCTCTAGTAGCTTAGTGATAGTGACTTTGAAAACTATATCAATCACTTTCTTATCTAGAAGATCCACTCCCACTCGATTCAAGCGATTGTAGCACCTAGACAATCTGAGCACATGCTCAATGATTGAGCTATTCTCCTTCACCTTGCAGGCAAAGAATTGTGTTGGAGATCTCATATCTCACAACACGGGCACGAGCCTGAGATCCCAATTTCAGCTCTTAGAACATCTCATATGTTCCGTGACATTCAAAACGTTCTTGGAGCCTCATTTCTAAGCCGTAAAGCATGATGCACTAAACTATCAAGTAGTCATCGGAACGTGCGTGTCAGATGTTCACAGCATCTATAGACGACACTAGAGGGGGTGGCGCACTGAGCGGTGCATTAAGGACATAAGCCTTCTGTGCAGCAATGAGGACAATCCTCAGATCACAGACCCAGTACACAATATTGCTACCATCATCTTTCAACTCTATTTCTCTAGGAACATATAAAAATTCAAGGGAGCTACAGGGTGAGCTAGTAATCTACAAAATAATTTGCAAAGACACTACTGACTATGTTTATGATAATGAGTTCAATTAATCATATTACTTAAGAACTCCCACTCAAATTGACATCCCTCCGGTCATTCGAGTGATACATGATCCAAATTCACCAACTCAAGTCCGATCATCACGTGAGTTGAGGTGGTTTCAATGGTGAACATTATCATGTTGATCATATCTACTATATGACTCATGTTCAACCTTTCGGTCTCTTGTGTTCTGAGGCCATGTCTGTACATGCTAGGCTCGTCAAGTTTAACCCGAGTGTCCTGCACGTGCAACACTGGCTTGCACCCGTTGTATGTGAACATAGAGTCTATAACACCCGATCATCACGTGGTGTCTCGACACGACGAACTTTCGCAACGGTGCACACTCGGGGAGAACACAATTGATCTTGAAATGTTAGCGAGGGATCACCTTATAATGCTACCGTCATCCTAAGAAAAACAAGGGGCAAAAAAGGATTAACATCACATGCAAATCATAAGTGACATGATATGGCCATGAACTTGTGCTTTTGATCTCCATCCTTAAAGCACTGGCATGATCTCCATAGTCGCTGGCATGATACCATGATCTCCATCAATGTGTCGCCATCAGGATTGTCGCGCCCACCATGCTTCTACTACTATTGCTACCTCTTAGCGATAAAGTAAAACATTACATAGTGCTTAATGAGTGACACGCAGGTCATACAATAATTAAAAACAACCCTATGGCTCCTGTCGGTTGCCGTACTCATCGACATGCAAGTCGTGATATTCCATACAACACATGATCTTCTCATACATCACATATATCTCATCATGTAATTGGCCATTCACATCACAACATACCCTGCAAAAACAACTTAGACGTCCTATAATTGTTGTTGCAAGTTTTACGTGGCTGCTATGGGTATTTAGCAAGAAAAATTCTCACCTACGCAAAACCACAACGGCGATACATAAGTTGCTTTTCAACCTTATCAAGGACCTCCTTTATTGAATCCGATCCAACTAAAGTAGGAGAAACAGACACCCGCCAGCCATCTTTGTGCAACGGAGTTACACGTCAGTCAATGGAACCGGTCTCTCGTAAGCATACGAGTAAGGTTGGTTCGGGCCACTTCATATCACAATACTGCTGAACCAAAACACTACCAAGGGAGGAAGCAATCTAAGCATCAACGCCCACAACCTCCTTTGTGTTCTACTTGATATCTCATCTACATATAGACCTAGCTCTGATACCATTGTTGGGGAACGTTGCATGGGAAACAAAAAAATTCCTACACACACGCAAGATCTTTCCACGGTGATGAGCATCTACGAGAGGGAGAGTGGATCCACATACCCTTGTAGATCGCTAAGCCGGAAGAAACACGGTTGATGTAGTCGAACGTCTTCGCTATCCAAATCACAAGCCGTCCCGCAATCCCATCATGATCCGTCCCGCGATCCAATCGCGATCCGTCCCATGATCCAATCATGGTCCTTCCGATCTAGTGCCGAATGGATGGTGCCTCCGCATTCATCACACATGCAGCTCGATGAAGATCTCCACCTTCTTGATCCAGCAAGAGGGGCGGAGAGGTAGATTTGTTCTCCGCCAGCACAACGGCATGGTGGTGGTGGTGGTGGAGCTGTCCCGGCAGGGCTTCGCCAAGCGCTACCGCGACAATCTAGAGGAGAAACTGATCTAGAGGGGGAGGGAGAGGTTGTGCCATGGCTTGTGGTGCTGCAGCCCTCTCTCCCCTCACATATATCTTGGAGGGAGAGGAGGAGGGGGCGCCTAGGGTTCCCCCTAGGGTGGGGCGGCGGCCAAGGGGGAAACTTGGCCCCCAAGGCAAGTAGGGCGCCCCCCCTTGGGCCAACCCTAGCCCTTCCAGCCACATGGGCCTTAGGTTGGAGGGGCACCCAGCCCACCAGGGTCTAGTGGGCCTCCTCTCACAGCCCATGGGGCCCTCTGGGGTAGGTGGACCCCCCGATGGACCCCCAGAACACATCCCACATTCCCGTCACAAAACCGACAAGTGCCTAAACTTTTCCGAAATCCGAATGCCGACTTCCTATATACCAATCTTTACCTCCAAACCATTCTGGAGCTCCTCGTGACATCCGGGATCTCATCCGGGACTCCGAACAACTTTTAGTCACCAATATACATAACTCAATACTACCAAAACGTCACCGAACCTTAAGTGTGCAGACCCTGCGGGTTCGAGAACTATGTAGACATGACCGAGACACCTCAATGGTCAATAACCAATAGCGGGACCTAGATGCCCATATTGGCTCCTACATATTCTATGAAGATCTTTATCGGTTGAACCTCTATGCCAAGGATTCAGATAATCCCGTATGATGTTCCCTTTGTTCTTCGGTATGTTACTTGCCCGAGATTCGATCGTTAGTATCTCTATACCTATTTCAGTCTCGTTACCGGCAAGTCTCTTTACTTGTTCCGTAATACAAGATCCCGTGGATAACACTTTAGTAACATTGCTTGCAAGGCTTGTTGTGATGTTGTATTACCGAGTGGGTCCTGAGATACCTCTCCATCGCACAGAGTAACAAATCCCAGTCTTGATCCATGCCAACCCAACAGACACCCTCGGAGATACCTGTAGAGCACCTTTATAGTCACCCAGTTACGTTGCGAAATTTGATACACACAAGGTACTCCTCCGGTGTCTGTGAGTTGCATGATATGATGGTAATAGGAACAGATACTTGACATGCAAAAAACTGTAGCAATAAACTGACACGATCATATGCTACGTTTGGGTCTTGTCCATCACATCATTCTCCTAATGATGTGATCCCATTATCAAATGACATCTCATGTCCATGGCTAGGAAACCTTGACCAACTTTGATCAATGAGCTAGTCTATTAGAGGCATACTAGGTACATTGAGTTGTCTATGTATCCATACATGTATTTGAGTTTCCGATGAATACAATTATAGCATGGATAATAAACGATTATCATGAACAAGGAAATATGATAATAACCAATTTATTATTGCCTCTAGGGCATATTTCCAACAAATTTATCATGAATATATTGTAAACCGTGCTAGGGGCAATGAGTACAACTTAAAGTTTAATAAATATAAACTTGTTTCTGTTATGTTGCTTGCGCCTTCCCTCTTTGACCTGTAGGCTCGACAGAGATACTATGTCCTTGAGGACGAGGTGCGGGATAACAAAGCCGTGGTGGAGGCTGCTCTCTTTGTGGAGGAGGTGACAAGGAACGCCTCCACGAGCTATCACTTCAACTATTACTCAGACCAATAGTGGTGATCACCAAGCTAGGCAAATGCCGATGCTTGGGGGAGTACGTATTTCTCACCGACATTACATTCCTGTTCGCATGCTTCATATAAATTGTTGGTGTTCATCCTATTTTGTTGTATATCCGCGTTAGATTTATTTTGTGCCTTCTTCTTGTGTGTTTGCAAAACTATGAAAATCCAAAAATATTTGTCACTTCTTTTCAGTTTTTCCTGTCTCTTTTAATTAGTTGTAGTTTCAAAAAGAAAAACCCAAATAGATTTCCTTTGCGTATTAGGAACTTTCCCATGTAAATAGTTTTTTCTTGTTCTTTTTTCCTTTAGTTTATTTGCTTTCTTGAGAAAAAGAAAAACTCCAAAACTATTTCAGTGTGTTTCTCTGAATTTATTTTCCCTTTGATTGAGTCATTGAAAGGACAAGACCATGATGAAAGTGTTGAGTGGATCCTATATGCTTCATTGTTGATCCAACAAAGAGCCAATATTACCTTGTCTTCTCCTTTGTCTAAACTGCCCTAGAAATTCCAGCTTAGTCCACGACATTCTTGCACTATTATAATTATCATATCATTTGGTCATGCAAGTGAAAGGCAATTATGACGATATTTGATGAAGTGATCGTGGTAAGGGAAGCTGGTATGAACTCTTCTTGTTTTCCGCTTTTGTAAATATGTTTAGCTTGTTCAATCTTGATTCAGTATATCATGAGTAAACATGTTCATGATAACAATTAGAGATTATAGTTTCTCATGCCATTCTTAAATAGGTAGGTGTGGAAAACGATTTCTCTTGTGTGTCAACATGCATTAAAATGGTTATTATATGGTATGGTAGTATGGTACTTCCCTTTGAGTAATTTGAGCGGTTTGACTTGGCCCATGTGCAAACATGTAGTTGATTCAAAACCAATGCAGCCTTCATGATGTGGAAATTCAGGGTGTTCATATCCTACTCATGCTACAACCAATGTTAATTATTCACAAGGCATGTTTACGACCGTTGTTGCTCTCTAGTTGGTCGCTTCTCAATCTATTGCTAGCCTTCACATCTATTAAGCAAAAACTGCTTGTGCAACCAAAAGCCTTAAAACCAAGTTATTCCACATGACTCCACCATACCTACTTATATACGGTATTACCTTGTCGTTCCAAGTAAATTTGCATGTTCCACCTCTAATATTCAAATAAACATCTATTTTGTGCACTCGTCCCTCTCATGGAGTGACGAGGTGCTCAGTATCTTCCATGCTAAGTGAGTTATTCTCAGGACGGTCAATTATTCGTCGTCATTGCACGACAGAGGTCAGTAAAAGGGATGCCCAGTCCTACAAAATAAAAATTAACTAAACAAAACTCCTTGGACA
This sequence comes from Hordeum marinum, assembly GCA_022496015.1. Taxonomy (NCBI): domain Eukaryota; kingdom Viridiplantae; phylum Streptophyta; class Magnoliopsida; order Poales; family Poaceae; genus Hordeum; species Hordeum marinum. Next base: position 253,410,871 of record CM039673.1, read on the forward strand.
GTTATATCTTGACAAGCACCTGTAGATTCGGTCAGCCATGGTTTGTGTCTGGATGGTGGATAGGAGTAAACTTTACATTTTGTTTAGGAACCGCCAATAATGAGTTTAGCATGGAAGATATTGAAAACCTTGTTGGGAGCCATAGTAGTAAATAAAAAAATCCTACGTGTCACCAAGATCTATCTATGGAGAAACCAGCAACGAGTAAACGGGGAGTGCATCTTCATACCTTTGAAGATCGCAAAGCGGAAGGGTTACTAGAACACGGTTGGTGGAGTCGTACTCACAGCGATTCAGATCACGGTGGAATCCGATCTAAGCGCCGAACAACGGCGCCTCCATGTTCAACACACGTGTAGCCCGGTGATGTCTCCTACGCCTTGATCCAGCAAGGAGGAAGGAGAGGTTGAGGGAGAGCTCTGGTAGCACGACGGCATGGTGACGGTGGAGCTGCATAGTACTCCGGCAGGGCTTCACCAAGCACTACGGAGGACAGGGAGGAGAAGGGGTAGGGCTGCGCTGAGAGGGAGAGAAACTTGTGTGTTGCAGCCCCAAGAATCCCTCACTATATATAGGAGGAGGAGGAGTGAGGGCGCAGCCCCTAGAGTTCCCACCCTAGTGCCGGCGGCAGTCCTAGGTGGGCCTTGGGGCGGCGGCCAAAGAGGGGTGAGGAGGGACGGCGCCCTAGGTGGGCCTAGGGCCCATCTGCCCCTAGGGTTTGCCGCCCTCCCACCTAGTGCTGCGCCTTGGGCCCTTGTGGGAGGCGCACCATCCCACATAGGGGCTGGTTCCCTCCCACCAGTGGCCCATGCAGCCCTCTAGCGCCGGTGGCCCCACACGGTGTACCCTCGGAACCCTTCCGGTGGTCTCGGTACGTTACCGGTGATGCCCGAAACACTTCCGGTGACCAAAACCTCAATTCCAATATATGAATCTTTACCTCCGTACCATTTCGGAACTCCTCATGACGTCCGAGATCTCATCCGGGACTCCACACAACCTTTGTTAACCACGTACAAAATTTCCCTATAACCCTAGCGTCATCGAACCTTAAGTGTGTAGACCCTACGGGTCCGGGAGGCATGTAGACATGACCGAGACACCTCTCCGGTCAAAAACCAACAACGGGATATGGATACCGATGTTGGCTCCCACATGCTCCACGATGATCTCATCGGATGAACCACGATGTCGGCGATTCAATCAATCCCGTATACAATTCCCTTTGTCTACCAGTATGACACTTACCCGAGATTCGATCGTAGGTATCCCTATACCTTGTTCAATCTCGTTACCGACAAGTCTCTTTACTCGTTCCGTAACACATCATCCCGTGGCTAACTCCTTAGTCACATTGAGCTCATTATGATGATGTCTTATCGAGTGGGCCCAGAGATACCTCTCCATCACACGGAGTGACAAATCCCAGTCTCGATTCGTGCCAACCCAATAGATACTTTCGGGGATACTCGTAGTGTGCCTTTATAGCCACCCAGTTACGTTGTGACGTTTGGCACACCCAAAGTATTCCTACGGTATTCGGGAGTTGCACCATCTCATGGTCTAAGGAAACGATACTTGACATTAGAAAAGCTTTAGCAGGCGAACTACACGATCTTGTGCTTTGATTAGGATTGGGTCTTGTCCATCACATCATTCTCCTAATGATGTGATCCCATTATCAATGACATCCAATGTCCATGGTCATGAAACCGTGACAATCTCAATGAGCTAGTCAACTAGAGGTTCAATAGGGACACGTTGTGGTCTATGTATTCACACATGCATTACGGTTTCTGGTTAATACAATTATAGCATGAACAATAGACAATTATCATGAACAAGGAAATACAATAATAACCATTTTATTATTGCCTCTAGAGCATATTTCCAACTGTCTCCCACTTGCACTAGAGTCAATAATCTAGTTACATTGTGATGAATCGAACACCCATAGAGTTCTGGTGTTGATCATGTTTTGCTCGTGAGAGAGGTTTAGTCAATGGATCAGTGACATTCGGATCCGTATGAACTTTACAAATATCAATATCTCCTTCCTGAATGTAATCACAAAAGGAGTTGAAGTGGCGTTTGATGTGTCTTGTCTTGTTGTGAAACTTGGGCTCCTTGGCAAGGGCAATAGCTCCAGTTTTGTCATAGAATAGAGTCATCGGGTTCGACGCATTGGGAATCACTCCTAGGTCGGTGATGAACTCCTTCATCCAGACTCCTTCCTTTGCTACTTCCGAAGCAGCTATGTACTCCGCTTCACATGTAGATGCCTCCACGACGCTTTGCTTGCTGCTGCACCAGCTGACTGCCCCTTCGTTCAAAATATACACATATCAGGTTTGTGACTTCGAGTCATCCTGATCTGTGTCGAAGCTAGCATCGACATAACCCTTTACGACAAGCTCTTCGGCACCTCCATATATGAGAAACATGTCCTTGGGACTTTTTAGGTACTTCAGGATATTCTTGACCGATGTCCAGTGTTTCGCCCCGGGATCATGTTGGTACCTCCCTACCATACTTATGGCAAGGTTCACATCAGCTCTGGTACACATCATGGCATACATAATAGAACCTATGGCTGAAGCATAGGGGATGACAATCGTCTCTTCTCTATCCTTTGTCTTGGTCGGGCATTGAGTCATACTCAATCTCACACCCTGTAACACGGGCAAGAACCCCTTCTTGGACTGATCGATATTGAACTTCTTCAATATCTTGTCAATGTATGTGCTTTGTGAAAGACCTATGAGGTGTCTCGATCTATCTCTATAGATCTTGATGCCTAATATGTAAGCAGCTTCTCCAAGGTCCTTCATTGAAAAACACTTATTCAAGTAGGCCTTTACGCTTTCCAGAAGTTCTATATCATTTCCCATCAACAATATGCCATCCACATATAATATGAGAAATGCTACAGAGCTCCCACTCACTTTCTTGTAAATACAGGGTTCTCCATAAACCTGTATACATCTAAACGGTTTAATCACCTCATTAAAGCAAATGTTCCAATTCTGAGATGCTTGCACCAGCCCATAGATGGAGCGCTCAAGCTTGCAGACTTTGTTCGCTTCTTTAGGATCGACAAAACCTTCTGGCTGTATCATATATAGTTCTTCCTTAAGGAAACCATTAAGGAATGACGTTTTGATGTCCATTTGCCAGATCTCACAATAATAAAATGCGGCAATTGCTAACATGATTCGTACGGACTTCAGCGTCGCTACAGGTGAGAAAGTCTCACTGTAGTCAACTCCTTGAACTTGTCAATAACCCTTAGCGACAAGCCGAGCCTTATAGATGGTCACATTACCATCCACATCAGTCTTCTTCTTAAAGATCCATTTATTTTCTATGGCTCGCTTATCATCAGGCAAGTCCACCAAAGTCCATACTTTGTTCTCATACATGGATCCTATCTCGGATTTCATGGCTTCAAGCCATTTGTTGGAATCTAGGCCCGCCATTGCTTCTTCATAGTTTGAAGGCTCACCGTTGTCCAATAATATGATCTCCAAGACAGGGTTGCCATACCACTCTGCTGCGGAACGTGTCCTAGTGGACCTTCGAATAGCAGCTTGATCTGAAGTTTCATGATCATCATCATTAACTTCCTCTCTAGCCGGTGTAGGCTCTAGAGAAACAACTTCCTGTGCTGCGCTACTCTCCGGTTTGAGTGGAGGTACAATTGCCTCATGAAGTTCTATTTTCCTCCCACTTACTTATTTCAAGAGAAACTCTTTCTCTAGAAAGGATCCATTCTTGGTAACAAAGACTTTGCCTTCGGATATGAGGTAGAAGGTATACCCAACAGTTTCTTTGGGGTATCCTATGAAGACGCACTTTTTTGCTTTGGGTTCGAGCTTCTTAGGTTGAAGTTTCTTCACATAAGCATCGCATCCCCAAACTTTCAGAAACGACAGCTTTAGTTTCTTTCCAAACCATAATTCATACGGTGTCGTCTCAACGGACTTAGACGGTGCCCTATTTAAAGTGAATGCGGCAGTCTCTAAAGCGTATCCCCAAAATGATAGCGGTAAGTCGGTAAGAGACATCATAGATCGCACCATATCCAATAGAGTGCGATTACGATGTTCAGACACACCATTTTGCTGAGGTGTGCTAGGCGGCGTGAGTTGTGAAACAATTCCACATTTCCTTAGGTGCATGCCAAACTCGTGACTTAAATATTCTCCGCCATGATCAGATTGTAGCCACTTTATTTTCCTGTCACGTTGATTGTCTACCTCACTCTGAAATTCCTTGAACTTTTCAAAGGTTTCAGACTTGTGTTTCATTAAGTAGACATACCCATATCTTCTCAAGTCATCAGTCATGGTAAGAACATAATGGTAGCCACCGCGAGCCTCAACGCTGATTGGACCGCATACATCGGTATGCATTATCTCCAACAAGTCAGTTGCTCGCTCCATTGTTCCGGAGAATGGAGTCTTGGTCATCTTTCCCATGAGGCATGGTTCACACGTGTCAAATGATTCAAAATCAAGAGACTCCAAAAGTCCATCAGCATGGAGCTTCTTCAAGCGTTTGACACCAATATGACCAAGGGAGCAGTGCCACATGTAAGTGGGACTACTGTTATCAACCTTACATATTTTGGTACTCATAGTATGAACATTTGTAACATCATGCTCGAGATTCATCAAAAATAAACCATTGACCAGCGGGGCATGACCATAAAACATTTCTATCATATAAATAGAACAACCATTATTCTCTGATTTAAATGAGTAGCCATCTCGCATCAAGCGAGATCTAGATACAATGTTCATGCTCAAAGATGGTACTAAATAACAATTATGAAGGTTTAAAACTAATCCCTAAGGTAGATGTAGAGGCAGCATGCCGACGGTGATCACATCGACCTTGGAACCATTCCCGAGGCGCATTGTCACCTCGTCCTTTGCCAGTCTTCGCTTATTCTGCAGCTCCTGCTTGGAGTTATAAATGTGAGCAACTACACCGGTATCAAATACCCAGGAGCTACTACGAGCACTGGTAAGGTACACATCAACAACAAGTATATCACATATACCTTTAACGTTGTCGGCCTTCTTATCCGCTAAGTACTTGGGGCAGTTCTGCTTCCAGTGACCGGTACCCTTGCAATAAAAGCACTCAGTCTCAGGCTTGGGTCCATTCTTGTTCTTCTTCCCAGCAACTTGTTTACCAGGTGCGGCAACTGCTTTGCCGTCCTTCTTGAGGTTCATCTTACCCTTGCCTTTCTTGAAACTAGTGGTCTTATTCCCCATCAACACTTGATGCTCCTTTTTGATCTCGACCTCCTCTGATTTCAGCATCGAGTACAACTCAAGAATGGACTTCTCCATACCCTGCATGTTATAGTTCATCACAAAGCTCTTGTAGCTAGGTGGGAGCGACTGGAGGATTCTATCAATAACCGAGTCATCCGGAAGATTAACTCCCAGCTGAGACACGCGGTTGTGCAACCCAGGCATTTTGAGTAGGTGCTCACTGACAGAACTATTTTCCTACATCTTACAACTGAAGAACTTGTTAGAGATATCATATCTCTCGACCCAGGCATGAGCTTGGAAAACCAATTTCAGCTCTTGGAACATCTCATATGCTCTGTGTTGGTTAAAACGCTTTTGGATCCCCGGTTCTAAGCTATAAAGAATGCCACATTGAACCAGGGAGTACTCATCACAGCGTGACTGCCAGGCGTTCATAACGTCTTGATCCGCTGGGAAAATGGGTGTGTCACCTAGCGGTGCATCAAGGAAATATAATCTTTTGGAAGCTATGAGGATGATCCTCAAGCTACGGACCCAGTCTGTATAGTTGCTTGCATCGTCTTTCAACTTGATTTTCTCTAGGAATGCGTTGAAGTTGAGGGCAACATTAGCGTTGGCCATTGGATCTACAATATAGATTGTAAAGAAAATTTTAGACTGAGTTCATGATAATTAATTTCACATAATCAAATTATTTAATGAACTCCCACTTACATAGACATCTCTCTAGTCATCCAAGTGACACATAATCCACGTCAACTAGCCTGTGTCCGATCATCACGTGAGACGGACTAGTCATCAATGGTGAACATCTCCATGTTGACCGTATCTTCTATATGACTCATGTTCGATGTTTCGGTCTCCCGTGTTGCGAGGCCATGTCTGTACATGCTAGGCTCATCAAGTCAACCTAAGTGTATTGCGTGTGTAAATCTAGCCTACACCCGTTGTATGCGAATGTTAGAACCTATCACACCCGATCATCATGTGGTGCTTTGGAACAACGAACCTTAGCAACGGTGCACAGTTAGGGTGAACACATTTCTTGAAATTTTAGTGAGAGATCATCTTATTTAGCTACCGTCTTTCTAAGCAAATAAGATGTAAACATGATAAACATCACATGCAATCAATATAGTGAAATGATATGGCCAATATCATCTTGCTCCTTTGATCTCCATCTTCGGGGCACCATGATCATCATTGTCACCGGCACGACACCATGATCTCCATCATCATGATCTCCATCATCGTGTCTTCATGAAGTTGTCTCGCCAACTATTACTTCTACTACTATGGGTAACGATTAGCAATAAAGTAAAGTAATTACATGGCATTTATGATTGACACGCAGGTCATACAATAAATTAAGACAACTCCTATGGCTCCTGTTGGTTGTCATACTTATCGACATGCAAGTCATGAATCATATTACAAGAGCATGATCAATTTCATACATCACACATATCACATCACATTCTTTGTCCATATCACATCACACAGCATATGATGCAAAAACAAGTTAGACGTCCTCAAATTTGTTGTTGCAAGTTTTTACGTGGCTGCTATAGGTTTCTAGCAAGAACGTTTCTTACCTACGCTAAAACCACAACGTGATATGCCATTTTATATTTACCCATCATAAGGACCCTTTTCATCGAATCTGATCCGACTAGAGTGGGAGAGATAGACACCCGCTAGCCACCTTATGAAACAATTGCATGTCAGGCGGTGGAACCAGTCTCACGTAAGCATACATGTAAAGTCGGTCCGGGCCGCTTCATCCCACAATACCGCCGAATCAAGATAAGACTAGTGACGGCAAGACAATTGACGACATCGACGCCCACAACACCTTGTGTTCTAGTCGTGCATAGATTCTATGCATAGACCTAGCTCTGATACCCCTGTTGGGAGACGTAGTAGTAAATCAAAAAAATTCCTACATGTCACCAAGATCTATCTATAGAGAAACCAGCAAGGAGCAAAGGGGAAGTGCATCTCCATACCTTTGAAGATCGCAAAGCGGAAGCGTTACTAGAACGCGGTTGGTGGAGTCGTACTCGCAGCGATTCAGATCGCGGTGGAATCCGATCTAAGCGCCGAACAATGGCGCCTCCGTGTTCAACACATGTGCAGCCCGGTGACGTGTCCTACGCCTTGATCCATCAAGGATGAAGGAGAGCTTCAGGGAGAGCTCCAGCAGCACGACGATGTGGTGACGTTGGAGCTACGTAGTACTCTGGCAGGGCTTCGTCAAGCACTACGGAGGACGAGGAGGAGAAGGGGTAGGGCTGCGCCGAGAGGAAGAGAAACTTGTGTCTTCCAGCCCCAAAAACCCCTCACTATATATAGGAGGAGGAGGAGGGAGGGTGCAGCCCTTAGGGTTCCCACCCAAGGGCCGGCAGCAGCCCTAGATGGCCCTTGGGGCGGTGGCCAAAGAGGGGGGAGGAGGGGCGGCACCCTAGTGGGCCTAGGGCCCATATGCCCCTAGGGTTTGCCCCCCTCCCACCTAGTGTTGCGCCTTTGGACCTTGTGGGAGGCGCACCAGACCACCTAGGGGATGGTTCCCTCCGACCTGTGGCCCATGCAGCCCTCTGGTGCCGGTGGCCCACACGATGGACCCCCAGAACCCTTTCGGTGGTCCCGGTACGTTACCGGTGATGCCCGAAACACTTCCGGTGACCAAAACCTCACTTCCTATATAGGAATATTTACCTCCGGACCATTTCGAAACTCCTCATGATGTCCAGGATCTCATCTGGGACTCCGAACAACCTTCTGTAACCACGTACACAATTTCCCTATAACCCTAGCGTCATCGAACCTTAAGTGTGTAGACCGTATGGGTTTGGGAGGCATGTAGACATGATCGAGACACCTCTCCAGTCAATAACCAATAGCAGGATCTGTATACCCATGTTGGCTCCCACATGCTCCACGATGATCTCATCGGATGAACCACGATGTCAGGGATTCAATCAATCCCGTATACAATTCCCTTTGTCTATCGGTATGACACTTGCCCGAGATTCGTTTGTCGGTATCCCTATACCTTGTTCAATCTCGTTACCGGCAAGTCTCTTAATCGATCCATAACACATCATCCCGTGGCTAACTCCTTAGTCACATTGAGCTCATTATGATGATGTCTTACCGATTGGGCCCAGAGATACCTCTCCGTCACACGGAGTGACAAATCCCCGTCTCAATTCGTGCCAACCCAACAGATACTTTCGGCTATACCCATAGTGTACCTTTATAGCCACCCAGTTACATTGTGACGTTTGGCACACCCAAAATATTCCTACGGTATCCGGGAGTTGCAAAATCTCATGGTCTAAGGAAACGATACTTGACATTAGAAAATCTTTAGCAGACGAACTACACGATCTTGTGCTATGCTTAGGATTGGGTCTTGTCAATCACATCATTCTCCTAATGATGTGATCCCGTTATCAACGGCATCGAATGTCCATGGTCATGAAACCATGACCATCTATTTATCAACGAGCTAGTCAACTAGAGGCTCACTAGGGACATGTTGTGGTCTATGTATTCACACATGCATTATGGTTTCCGGTTAATACAATTATAGCATGAGCAATAGACAATTATCATGAACAAGGAAATACAATAATAACCATTTTATTATTGCCTCTAGGGCATATTTCCAACAAACCTTTGTTTTAATATTGACAAGAAAAGTGCATCGCCCCAAAACTATATTTCCAATCTTGTTTTAAACTCTGAGATCCGGCACTTCTGCAAATCAATGCTTCCCTTTGCGAAGGGCTTATCTATTTACTTTTATGTTGTGTCATCATCCTCTTACTAAAAGCACCAGACCGGAGAGCACTATTTTAATTTTCATCCATTGAGTATAATTAATGTTGGATGTTAGCATAACTGGGTATTTTCTACCCTGAACTATAATGTTTAGTCACTTCTTGAACCTCGGAGGTGCTCTGCATTTATGTTTTGCTGTTGGAGAAAGGGCTAGCTGAGTACCATGTCACCATATTATATCATGATTGTTTTGACAAACTGTTGGCCTATGAGATACTTTATTATTGCTTGCGAGTTGGTTATGTATTGCCATGAGTAAATGTGATGTTTAATTGTTATCATGGATGTGGTTATTTATGAGTGATGCTGAAAACCTGAATACTAGCTAAGCATGTGTATAGTGACGAGAAAAAAGAGTTTGTAAAAGTTTTCTTTATCACTTTCAGTTTATCAACTGAATTGCTTGAGGACAAGCAATGAGTTAAGCTTTGGGGGTTGATATGTCTCCAACGTATCTACTTTTCCAAACACTTTTGCTCTCGTTTTGGACTCTATTTTGCATGAACTAAATGAAACTAACTCGGACTGATGCAGTTTTCAGCAGAACTACCTTGGTGTTATTTTTGTGCAGAAATAACAGTTCTTGGAATTAGATGCAACTTTTTGTTAATAATTTTGGGAATATATGATGAATAATGGAGCAAAGAACAACCAGTGGGGGCTGCCAATGGGCCACAAGCCAATACCCCTCCCAGGTCATGCCATGATGGCTTGTAGGGCCCACATGGCTCCTCCAACCCTAGTTCTAGTCCTACAAAAACACATCTCCAGAGAGAAAAATTAGAGAAAATTTTTCATCGCGTTTCATGAGACGGAGCCGTCACCACCTCCTATTCTTCCTCTGGAGGGTTGATCTGGAGCCTGTATTGGGCTCCGGAGAGGGGAAATCGTCGCCTTCGTCATCACCAACCCTTCTTCATTAATACCACCATGATTCTCACCATCGTGAGTGAGTAATTCCTTTGTAGGCTTGTTGGACGGTAGTGGGATTGGATGAGATTGATCATGTCATCGAGTTAGGTTTGATAGGGCTCGATCCCTAGTACCCACTATGTTCTGAGATTGATATTGCTATGCTTATTACATATCACTAGGGCCCGAGTGCCATGATTAAAGATCTGGACATATTATGTTTTCACGAACATTAGATTGATTTGGATCTTATCTGGCAAGTTGTATGCACCTATTACGTGTCTTGATCCCCATACCCCAAGGTGGCAATAATTGGGATTGTTTCCGGCGATTGTCGTAGTTTGACGAGTTCATGTATTCACCATCTGTTAATGCTTTGTCCCAGTTCTCCATTAAAAGGAGGCCTTAATATACCCTAGTTTCGAATAGGACCCCGCTGCCATGGGAGGGTACTACAAAAGATGTCATGCATGTTCTTATCCCTAGCACGTATGACTATGTATGGATTACATGCCTACATTATATTGATGAATTGGAGCTAGTTCTGTGTCAACCTATTGTGTAACTGTTACATGATTGATGTCATCTAAATCATCATCCATCACTGATCCAGGTGCCTACGCTTTACATATACTGAATCTCGCTAAGTTACTATTGCTACTATTACTGTCACACTTGCTACTTAATTGGTCTTGTCACTACTGTTACTAAAATTTCTACTGTCACTTTTATTGCTACTCTTACTATTTGTCATGCTACTAAACTTTTGCTATAGAGAGATATCCTAAGTCTAGTTGAATTGACAACTCGACTGCCAAGGCCAATAAATATTCTTGGCTCCCCTTGTGTCGAATCAATAAATTAGGGTGAAATACTACCCGTGAAGACTATCACAATCCCCTATACTTGTGGGTTATGAGGGATTGCCCTCAATCTTGACAGGATCCATTAAAAATCCTTCGGTAGTCAACACCTGACCCACGAATCCAACATCGTGTAGCCAGAATTCGCTCTTGCTAAACTTGCCATAAAGCTGGTACTCTCGAAGCTTATCTAGGACCATTCTCAAGTGTTGCTCATGGTCTTCTCCAGACATGGAGTAGATGAGTATGTCGTCGATGACAACAACGATGAACTTGTCCAAGTACTCGATGAACACTTTGTTCATGAGATACATGTTGTAGGATGGGGCATTGGTTAACCCAAATAACATGACTATGTATTCATACATGCCATATTGGTTTACGAATGTCGTGTTCAGAATGTCTTGGGGTCTGATCTTCAATTGATAGTACACAAAGCTGAGGTCAATCTTGGAAAACACCTTGACACCATTTAACTAATCGAACATGTCTTAAATCTTGGTAAGTGGGTACTTGTTCTTGATTGTTACTTAATTGAGAGATTGATAATCGACGCAAAGTCGGATTGTACCATCCCTCTCCGACACAAATAGAACAGGTGGTCCCCAAGGAGAGGCACTAGGGTGGATAAATCCTTTTCTAAGCTGCTCTGCCAGTTGCTTCCTTAGTTCAACCAACTCTTCGGATCCCATTCTATAGGGATTCTTATATATGGACCTGCTCCGGGCATTTGCTCAATGATGCACTCAATGTCACATTTAGGAGGCATTCCGGGCAGCTCATCAGGAAAGACATCTGGGTATTCACATACCATTGGCACTTGGTCCAACTCCATCCTTGACAAACAATTGGGTTGAGGGGATTGAGCGGAGGAAAGGTTGGGGACATACTTGACTTCTACTCCTTGGCTATTGGTTAGGGTAACAATCCACTTCGTGCAATATAATAGGCCTTGGTGCTTGGTTAACCTGTTCATGCCTAGGATCACATCCAAGCCTTGCGAATTCAAGATAATGAGGTCTGCTATGAACTCTACCCCATTGGTACAAATCTCAACTCCTTTACACCCTATCTTGGTTCTCGGACTACTGAAGGGTGTAGGCTTCATACCACTCTCTATAGCAAACTTTTTGGGTAACAAAAGAATGCGATGCTCTACAATCAAACAAGACTGTTACTGGGTTTGAGTTAACAAGGAACTTATTGAGTATGACGTATGGGTTGTCCTGGGCTTCCTCGGCTCCGACGTGGTTTACACGTCCCCTGCCATGGCTAGATGGCTGCAAGAATCTTGGTTCCTTGGTGGTGCTCCACAGCCTTTGACTTGGTTCTGTGCATTGGGGCATGGTGCATCTGGCTTCTTGTTGGGGCATGACCTTGAGTAGTGCCCCGACTGACCACATCCAAAGCAGGTGACTTGGTTGGAGTTGTTTTTTTTCTTACCGTCATTGTTATTATAGGGGTTGTTATAGTAGTAGAACGAGGTGTAGGAGTCCTTGCTTGCTGAGGCATCTAGGTTGGCCTGGCTAGGGCTGGCTGCCATGGGCAAGGCTTCTGGTTGCTTGAACTACCCTTGCTGATCATCTTGCGATTGTGCGTGTCTTGCATGGCACGATGATACACCTCCAACGTATCTACTTTTCCAAACTCTTTCGCCCTTGTTTTGGACTCTAATTTGCATGATTTGAATGGAACTAACCTGCACTGACGTTGTTTTTAGCAGAATTGCCTTGGTGATATTTTTGTGCAAAAATAAAAGTTCTCGGATTGTCCTGAAAATTTACGGAGAATATTTTTGGAATTGATAAAAAATAGTGGCAAAAGAATCAACTGCATGGGCCCACAACCTGGCCACAAGCCTAGTGGGCGCGACCACCCCCCTAGGCCGCACCGAGCAGGCTTGTGGGCCCCCTGCTGCTCCTCGAACCTCGTTTCCACTCCTATATATTCCTATTCGGGGAGAAAAAATCAGAGAGAAGAGTTCATCGCGTTTCATGATACGGAGCCGCCGCCATCGCCTGTTCTTCCTCGGGAGACCAGATCTGGAGTCCGTTTTGGGCTTAGAAGAGGGGAAATCGATGCCTTCGTCATCACCAACCATCCTTCATCGCCAATTCCATGATGCTCTCCACCGTTCGTAAGTTATCTCATCGTAGGCTTGCTGGACGGTGATGGGTTGGATGAGATTTATCATGTAATCAAGTTAGTTTTGGTAGGGTTTGATCCCTAGTATCCACTATGTTCTAAGATTGATGTTGCTATGACTTTGCTATGCTTAATGCTTGTCACTAGGGGCCCGAGTGCCATGATTTCGGATCTGAACCTATTCTGTTTTCATGAATATATGTGTGTTCTTGATCCTATCTTGCAAGTGGTAGACACCTATTACGAGTTATGATCCGCATCCCCTAGGGTGACAATAACTAGGATTCTTTCCGGTGATTACCGTAGTTTGAGGAGTACATGTATGTAACATCCCAAAATTTCATTTTGGAATGTTATGATTATAGCTATGCATCTAGCAGCATCATTGCTTGAATGTATGTGTTTGTTGAAATGTCTCTTCTGGATTTCAGAAAGCTCTTTCTACTTTTCCCTAAGTTGCTTTCACCTAATTGAAATTTTGGTTAAAAGTTCAAATAAGAGAGGAGGAACATGACACTCCACACCAGGGACTAATTGGTGATATATTTGAACAATAATAACCAGGAGTTATTTTGAAAATATTTGCAAAAAGGGTTTAAAAACAATTAGGCAATTTCTGAAAATAATATTTTTTTCAGAGTGTTCAAATGACAGAATAGAAATGTTCATTAAATAGAATTTATTATTCTATTAATTTTGATATATAATACCCCTATATTTAGAGACGATTTGAATGCTTTAAAAGCTTTGGAATGTCTCTGGAAAATTATTAAAAAGAAACGGTAACCGTTTCTGGTATTAAACGGGCCGGCCCACGGCAGTTATTCGCGCATTTACTACCGACCGGCCGACCGCGCGTAACGGACACGCCCTCCCCTTGCTGACACCGGGCCCCACCCGACCGACCGTTTCACCGAACGGTCATCTTCTCCCCCTCCCGCGCGCGCCGGACCCGACGCCGACCGTTTCCTCCCCTCGCCGGATCTCTCTCCTCTCTTAACTCCCCGCACCCCCGAGCACCTATATAAGAGCCCCACAGCCCCGCCTTTCATTCCCCCCTTAGCCCCTCTGTCCCTCGCCGGAAGACCACGCAATTGCTCGCCGGAGCTCCCACCCCCACCGGACCTCCCGTCGACCGTAGCCACCGATTCCGTCCACCTCTCGCCCAACCGACCTCACCAATCGACTCCGGAGAACCGTCGCCGTCGCTCGGACCACTTCCCCGTCTTCCCCGACCACCGGAGCACCAACGCTGTTGTCTTTGCCGTTCCGGACTCGCCGGAGATCTCCGACGCCGGCGACTTTTCCCCGTAAGCTCCCCTCGACCATCGGATTCTGAATCAACGACCGAGATTAGAACGGATTTAAATCCGAACCGGTATCCTCTACCGACCGGTCGCCCGCTCTAAATCACCTACCGCACGCGCTCGCTAGCCAATAGGATCGCGCCACGTAGCCCCCTGGCTGTTGCAAAGCCAGGTTTCATTTTCAGTTTTGTTTTAATTAACAGAATGTTTTCAAATTTTGTTTTAGCTATATCTTTTAATCTATTTAGTGTTTTGAGTTGATTCTTTTTGCAATAGCTCACATTTTTCATGTAGTTTCACCCTGTACTTTTAAATTTCAAATTTGAACTATAAAATTTGAATTTAATCAAATTTGCTCAAAATCTTCAAATCTGAATAACTAGAGTTTGAAAATAGATTTTGATATGATTCTTTTTGCTACTGTTTGATATTGGTTAGGACTATCTTCATGCTTAGTTTGAGGATTTTTAGGTTTAATTTGATTAATGTTTTAACCAACAACAGAATCTTCCTAGTATTATAATATAGTTTTATATACTCAATTTTAATTAGTTTGATTTAGAATTTGGTTTTATTTGTTTATTAGGTTCTGTTAGTAAACATTTAGTGTTTTCACTTACTGTTAATAAAAATATAAATTTGCTTAGTTTAATTTTATTTAACATAGGAATCACAACTTATTTTCAAATAGGTTTATTTTGATTAAAACAACTAACTAGTAATAGTTTTGTTTTCAAACAAAGTTTTTATATTTTAATTCTATTTTCTAAGACAGATTTAATTGTAAATTATTTCCTGTTAAGAACATGTTTTACAAATAAATAATAAGTTTAGTTTTTCATTCTTTTGTTAATATAACTATAGTTGATTCATATAGTGTTTATCACAAACTTGTATAAAATTTACTAAACTTTCCCAACAAACTTAAATTGATTATATTCTGTTTATTAATAAAATATTCTATTGTTTCCTTGCTGACAACAATTGTTTTGTTATTACAAACGGTTTCATTATGTCAGTAGTGTTTTCATTCCTCACCTTTTGAAAACAAAACTTTGTGTGTTTTCTTACTTGAGATTTGTGCATTGTTTTGTCTTGATTGTTTACTAGTTCTTGGTTGATGTTTGTGAGTTACAATATTCTGTTGTATGCTTATTGAGTGCTTGTTTGCTTCGTTAGATTATCCGGAGTGCGAAGCTTGTTACTTAGAGTCACTCACGTACGAAGATCATCAATCAGGCAAGTCACTTTGACCATGTTTTACCCACGTTTTATATGCATTAGTTCTACCATCTCCCCAATTTCATGCAAGATAGGTTAGTTGGAAACTTGGTTACATTGTAGTAGTATCATGTAGTAGGTACCCCCTCAACCTCTTTGACACATTGGCCCCGGGAAACGTTGTTTTACCTTTTGCTATGCTATTAGTAGACGAGGTTGGTTGTGTGATTCATGAGAGTTGAGAGAGATAATAATTTCAAGACCTACATAATGATCAAGATTTAAGACTCTGAGTTTTCAACATACCTCTGGGTGGATGATGGTTGAACGGCACCCTGGAGAAACCAGTGGATTTGCCTAGGTGATGCTGGAGGTGGCCAGTATTCACGCGGAAAGGTCCACCCAGGCACAAAGAGATGGATGGATGCTTTAAAACCCAAGGCTT
Source organism: Hordeum marinum (assembly GCA_022496015.1). Taxonomy (NCBI): domain Eukaryota; kingdom Viridiplantae; phylum Streptophyta; class Magnoliopsida; order Poales; family Poaceae; genus Hordeum; species Hordeum marinum. The sequence continues at coordinate 253,426,904 of CM039673.1, forward strand.
ACCTGCATAGCCACAAGTCATTATGGGCTCTGGCTTGGTTGGATATCGTGGTGACCCTGGACAGGCGGTGCTACGAGAGGTAGAAGAACGATAGGAACGGATGGGCACCGACAGAGTCGCAGGGAAACCCTTTGGAAGACCATGTTTTGGTCATCCGTTTCTCAAACACCCTGAAGTGCGAGAAATCAAACGGAGGCGACCAAATCTTGTGGGGAACGTGTGCAAAACTCTGCAGAGTATTCCAAACCTAATCGATTAGCCGTGTCCACGGTCATGGACGACTTGAGCCAAAGGAATTGAAACTTCCGGAACTCTCAACACAATTAATATGATGATGTGGGTATTTAATAATTTTGGGTATGAGAAATGGTTGGTGGAACCATCTCATTAATCAACCAACTTAGTAATATTTTGCTTAGGCCCTCCCTTGATGTAGGAAAAACTTGGCTTTACGCAAAAACTTACCACCCCACCTGCCATATATGCATATAGACTAGATGATTATCTTTTCACCCTTCACTTGTGACTTTGCCGGCATATTCCATATGCTGACCTACACGGCTGCAACGTATCATGTTGCAGAGTACTTTTCCGACCAGGAGTGAGGACACGTTCTATGCTCAGTGAGATGCCCTTGGAGTCAGATGGACTCATCTACCTTCGACGCTTTCGCAAGATTTAGATATTCTCATGAGTTGGCCTTTGGCCACTTTATTGTAATCTTTATTGTAATAAAGGACTCGATATGAGATTTCGATTAATATAATGCTGTGTGATTTCCCTTGGATATATACATTGATGTACCGTGTGTGTACCAGCATGATCTTGGGATGGTACGGAAACACCGGAGACTTGAGCTTTCAGGTCGGGTCGCTACAATGTATTCACTAAGTGCTAATGCTTTGGTCTAGTTCTCTATTAAAAGGAGGCCTTAATATCCCTTAGTTTCCAATAGGACCCCGCTGCCATGGGAGGGTAGGACAAAAGATGTCACGCAAGTTCTTTTCCATAAGCACGTATGACTATATATAGAATACATGCCTACATTACATTCATGAATTGGAGCTAGTTCTGTGTCACCCTATGTTATAACAGTTTCCTGATGAATGCCATCCAACATAAATATCCATCGCTAATCCATTGCCTATGAGCTTTCCATATATTGATCTTCGCTAAGTTACTTCTCCGTTGCTACTGTTACAATCACTACAAACTGCTACTATTAGTTTGGCACAGTTACCGTTACTTCCATATTACTTTGCTAATGAACACTTTGGTGCAGATATTAAGTCTTTCAGCTATGGTTGAATTGACAACTTAGCTTCTAATACTCGAGAATATTCTTTGGCTCCCCTTGTGTCAAATCAATAAATTTGGGTTGAATACTCTACCCTCGAAAACTATTGTGATCCCCTATAATTGTGGGTTATCAAGACCTTTTTCTGGCGCCGTTGCTGGGGAGCATAGCTTTATTCTCCGAGTCACCTGGGATATATATATTTGTTGATCACTATGAAGAATCTGAAAGATCCAAAAACCAAGATATATCCCTCTACTACAAGGGGAGGTAAGGAACTGCCATCTAGCTCTACACTTGATTCGCCTTCTGCTATGAGTAAGTTTGCGACACCACCACCTGTTAGTAATTCGGATATGTCGCAAGTAATTGATGATGCTACTTCTGCTATGCATGATGCTTATGATAATACTTTGCTTGATGATACTGTGCCACAGGGTGAATTTCTTGATGAACAAATTGCTAGAGCCAATGCTGAAACTGATAATATATCTGAATCTGATGAAATTATTGAAACTGAACACTATGATTCACCTGCTAGACCTAGATCTCCTAGATATGAATTGTCTGATATGCCTGAGGGTTATGTTATGGAAGGAGAGGTAGCTAGGGAATTTCTTGCTTGTCAGGATAGAGATGATCTTAAGAAATTGCTTCGCAACTAGAAGGAAAAATCTCCGAATGCTAGAATACAATATGATCCTAAGTTCACTACTTCACCAATCTTTGTTACTGATAAGGATTATGAATTCTCTATCGATCCTGAGTTAATTACTTTGGTTGAATCTGATCCTTTCCATGGTTATGAATTTGAAACTGTTGTGGCACATCTTACCAAATTGAATGATATAGCCACCCTATTTACTCATGAGGAAAAAAATTCTATTACTATATTCTTAAGTTGTTTCCTTTCCCGTTAAAGGGTGATGCTAAGATATGGTTTAATTGTCTTGCTCCTGGTTGTGTGTGTAGTCCCGAGGATATGATTTATTACTTCTTTGAAAAATATTTTCCTGCCCATAAGAAACAAGCTGCCTTGCAGGAAATTTTTAACTTTGTGCAAATTGAAGAAGAGAGTCTCCCACAAGCTTGAGGGAGGTTTCTCCAATTACTAAATGCTTTCCTGATCATCCTCTCAAGAAAAATGAAATACTTGGTATCTTCTATAATGGACTAATCGATGCTTCTACGGACCACCTAGATAGTTGTGTCGATTGTGTTTTCAGGGAACGAACTGTTGAACAAGCTGAATTACTATTGAATATTATATTGAGCAATGATAATGATTGGACTATTCCCGAATCACCTCCAAAGCCAACTCCTAAGAAAAGAGGTATTCTATTCCTCAGTCCTGAAGATATGCAAGAGACAAAGAAATCTATGAAAGAAAAGGTATTAAAGCTGAAGATGTTAAGAATCTACCACCTATTGAAGAAATACATGGTCTTGATAACCCGACACAGGTAGTCGAGGTAAATTCTCTCAATAGATTCGATGAAGGAGATATCCCTTATAATAAGTCTGCTAGCCAATGCTTGGATGAATTTGATAATTTTATTATGAAGCAAGAAAATTTCAATGCCTATGTTAGTAGACAATTGAAACATAATGCTTATATGCTTGATCGTTTGGATGATTATTTGAGTAGAACTGCCAATGATCTTAAGCTTATTAGTAAGCATGCTTCCATGGTAACCACTCAAGTAGAACAAGTACTTAAGGCTCAAAATGATTTTCTTAATGAGATGAATAGTACAAACAATGATCATTCTGTTAAAGTGTAACGCCCCGGACACACCCACCGGTAGTCGTTACTCCTAGCGGGATCTAGACTAGCCTCACAAATCAATACGAGTCTTTTCTGCGCACTTTGTTCTCACTCATGCGCATCCGGGACCAACTTCCCGGTCGGTCACCCATCCTAGAACTACTCCAAGCCAAGCACGCTTAACCTGGGAGTTCTATTTGAATGGGCTCTAGGAAAACAAGGAATTCCTTATTGATATGAGTATTCTATCATCCCTAATAAGCCAGGCTATCACATACACCACCACTTAAAGGACCGACGTCCTCGTCGGGTCACAGGAACGTTCCCTCTTGGCACAAACGTCTGTGCTTCCAGTCCGATACATGTGTCATTCCGTTTGCCGCGACAGGTCACCAACTTCGTGAACAACATGACCACGCACCTATCGGCAAACATCCGTATAACCGCGAGAACCTGGCTCTGAGACCAACTTGTAACGCCCCGGACACACCCGCCGGTAGTCGTTACTCCTGGCGGGATCTAGACTAGCCTCGTAGACCAATACTAGTCTTTTCTGCGCACTTTGTTCTCACTCATGCGTACCCGGGACCAACTTCCCGGTCTGTCACCCATCCTATAACTACTCCAAGCCAAGCACGCTTAACCTAGGAGTTCTGTTTGAATGGGCTCCCGGAAAAGAAGGAATTCCTTATTGGTGTGAGTAGTCTATCATTGCTAATAAGCCAGGCTATCATATAAAGTTGTGACTACAGGTGGTGGAATGACTCAGGAACCTTTGTATCCCAAGGGCCATCCTAGGAGAATTGAGCAAGATTCTCAAAGTGTTAATAATGATTCACCTATTCCTTCCAATAAGAGTAGGAAAAAGAATGATGATAGTACTTTGCATGCTGCTAGTGTACCTGTTATAGATACGTCAGAGAATCCAAATGATATTTTTATTTCTGATGTTGAGACACAATCTGGTGATGAACATGAGCCTAGTGATAACATTAATAATGATGTTCATGCTGATGCTCAACCTAGTAATGATAATGATGTGGAGATTGAACCTGCTGATGATCTTGATAACCCACAACCTAAGAATAAAAGATACGGTAAAAGAGACTTCATTGCTAGGAAACATGGTAGAGAAAGAGAACCATGGGTTCAGAAACCCACGCCCTTTCCTCCTAAACCATCCAAGAAAAAGGATGATGATGACTTTGAGCGCTTTGCTGAAATGCTTAGACCGGTCTTTTTACATATGCGTTTGACTGATATTTTGAAAATGTCTCCTTATGCTAAGTATATGAAAGATATTGTGACAAATAAAAGAAGATTTCCACCATGCTAGCTAATTATACTTTTAAAGCTGGAATACCTAAGAAACTAGGAGATCCCGGAGTACCTATTGTACCATGCTCTATTAAAGGAAATTATGTTAAAAATGCTTTATGTGATCTTGGAGCTGGTGTTAGTGTTATGCCTTTCTCTTTATACCATAGACTTGATTTGAATAAGTTGACACCTACTAAAATCTCTTTGCAAATGGCATATAAATCAACTGCTCTGCATATCGGTATTTGTGAGGATGTACCTGTCATCGTTGCAAATGCTACTATCTTGACGGACTTTGCTATTCTTGATATGCCCAAGGACGACAGTATGTTGATCATCCTTGGTAGACCATTTTTGAATAGTGCAGGGGCTGTTATTGATTGCAACAAGGGCAATGTCACTTTTCATATTAATGGTAATGAACATACAGTACACTTTCCCAACAAACAACCTCAAGTTCATAGTATCAACTCTATTGGAAAAATTCCAACAATTATTATTAGAGACTTTGAGTTCCCTCTTCCTACTGTCAACAAGAAATATCACATACATATTGTTGGGGAAATGCATATCCCCATTGAGGTAACTTAGTGTTATTCGAAAATACTTCGGTTTCATGATATTTGAAAGAAGTTTGTTAATAAGACTTGATCAACCTTATTGATGGATTCCTTTTGATGAGCATGAGATGGATGAATTTAGAAAGCACAACTCCCTGTACCTAACTTTTACTTTCTGTTACCTAGATGAGATTAAGTAAAAATGCTATAATTTTTCTATTTTCTGAGTATTCCGTGCAATAGAAAAATGACCTGCAAATAAAAGTTCCCAGAATTCCCTCAAAATTTAGTATGATTTTTCTAGAATATTTAAGAATTTTTGGCATTAGGAATGCATCAGGGGGCTGCACGAGTGGGCCACAAGCCTGCAGGGCGCGGCCACCCCCCTGGGCACACCCTTGTGGCTTGTGGGTCCCACGTGGCCCTCCTCCATTTCTTCTAGCACCCATTCACTTCATCTTCCTCCAAAAAAATGCCACCATTGCTCAAACCCGTGTTCTAGCTCATTTTTCTGCCATTTTCAATCTCCTTGCTCAAAGCTCCATTAGTAAAACTGTGTTTAGGGGACTGCTCATCAGTATGTGACTCCTCCAATGGTCCAATTAGTTTTTGTTCTCGTTCCTTATATATTGCAAAATTTTGCTATTATGGTGACCTTGTTCCTGAGCTTGCATATCAAATTTGGATGGTCCCAAGTAGTTTTGATGCATGATATAGTCTCTAGGCACTTGAGGTAGTAGTTGCTATGATTTTGTTGAGTTTTGTTCACCTTCATTTTAGTTCACTAAAAATTTCAGAATTTTTCAGAAATGTTGAGAAGGTTACTAAGAGGTTCTTCGAGCCGGGGTTCTAAGGAAGATGAAAATGAAATGAAGGAGAAACCCAAATATAATCTTCCTCGCGTCGCAGAAATCCGACCATGTGAATGGCCGTGTGACACATTCTTGAGGGCGGACGGAATTTATGAAGATTTCTATTATTTGGCTGAGAATGCAGGCATCACCGACTTCCTCAATGATAAGTGTGACCAGTACCTCTTGCTCACTAATATCTTTGTGCAAAATTTTCACTTTCTTCCTAGGGAAGACCCTCATACAGTATAATTTCACTTATATGATGTGCATAAGAAAATGAACTTTAATGATTTTTGCAAAGTTTGCAAGATACCCTATGAGGGCAGCATCTGGGAACCACCTCCTCGAGACATGGAAGATTTTATTGCCGCGGTCACTGTAGGAGAAGAGAGAGGCGTGTCAAGGGCAAGGGTAGCTAGTTTACATTTTCCTGTGCTATGCTATTATTCATTATTTGCGGGAAGATGTCTAGTTGGTCGTTGGGAGAGTGGTAGCCTTAGTGCTCCTGACCTCGCTATTTTGTGCCATTTTTCCGATAGAACCTTTAGTCTGGGCTCTATGGTGGCCCATCAGTTGAACACCAACCGTTCAAAGGGGGCCATATTTGGAGGTATCTATGCATCTCGTTTAGCTAAACATTTTGAGATACCCATTAGGCTTCAAGAGAAAGATGAAAAGTTGATACCCGCGAAGTTTCTAGATTATGACCGTATGGTAGCCCACGATGTTATTAAGAAGAATGATGATAGGAGGCCACTTTACAATTTAGTATTTAGTCAGGGTACTTGTGAGATTATTACTCTGCATGCTTCTTCTCCATATGATATTCACTCAGGCAGGTACACTGTTATGCCCGATGACATCTACCGATAATGGCTTTTTTCGCAATCCCCAGCACGTGAGTAGGCACCGACCCTTGATCCATATCAGGTACCGGTCTTTCAGTGGGAGCCACGGGAGATCGCTAATTAGTGGAACCCTCAGTGTCCTCCGGAGTATCCCGGAGAAGGTTATTTCCAGCCATGGCCCTAGACCAAATTAGTCCAAAAGCCTAAGCTTGGGGGAGTACGTATTTCTCACCAACATTAAATTCATGTTCAGACACTTATTTCAGTTGTCGGTGTTCATACTTTTTAATTGTACTATCCATGGTAGTTTATTTTCTTCTTTATGCTTTCTTCTTGTGTGTTTAATTAACTTTGAGGAAAATACAAAAAAATAGTTCTAGCTTTATTTCCTAGTTGCTTAGTTGTAGCATTAAAGAGAAAACCCAAAAAGATTTCTCGTTCTTCTTTTTTATTGTTAGGAGCTTTCCCGTGTAAATAATTTTCCTTTCTTTTCTTTGGGTCGTAAGGAGAAGACCACCATGACGTGTTGAGTGGCTCTCATATGCATTATTGTTTAACTTACAAAGAGCCCATGTTACCTTGTCTTCTCCTTTGGTTTATTCTTTGCAGATTCCAGCTTAGTCCAATGCACGTGCACTCTTATTATTGTTCACATCATTCGGTCGTGCAAGTGAAAGGCAATAATGGCGATATTTGATGAAAAGATTGAGATGGAGAAAAGCTAGTATGAACTCGACCTATCTTGCTTTTGTAAATACGATTAGCTCATTGTTCTGAATTCAGTACATTATGGGTTGAACGTGTTTGCAATGACAATTAGAGATTATAGTTATTCATGCCATGCTTAATTAGCTAAGAGTGGATAATGATTCGTCTTGAGTACCAACATGCGCATTAAAATGGTAGTGATGTAGTATGATAGACTGGTATCCTCCTCCGAATGATTCGAGTGGCTTGACTTGGCACATGTTCACGCGTGTAGTTGAAACAAATCAACATAACCTCCACGATGTTTATGTTGATAGTGAATTATATCCAACTCATGCTTCCATTCATTGTTGGTTAATCTCAAAGCATGTTGATGACTATGTTGCTCTCTAGTTGGTCGCTCCCTAGTCTTTTGCTAGCCTTCACTTGTACTAAGTTGGAATATTGCTTATGCATCCATCTCAATAAACCCAAAGTTGTTCCATATGAGTTCATCATATCTACCTATATGTGGTATTTACCTGCCTTTGCAAGTAAATTTGCATGTGCTAAACTTTAAACCTTCAAATAAACTTTCTGTTTTGTATGCCCAAATCGCTCATGTGGTGACTGGGGGCTGTCAGTATCTTCCATGCTAGGTGGGTTATTCTCACGATATGTGTTGATTCACTATCATTCACGAGAAAGTGGCTGGTAATCGGGATGCCTAGTTCCATGCTCAAAATAAAAAGCAAAATATAATTAAACAAAACTCCCTCAGTATTGTGTTTGTATGGACGGTACCCATGAATTCGGCCCGCCGTGGAGTGTGACTGATTGGTGGAGGGGGAGTAAAAACTTTACCATTCTGTTTGGGTACCGCCTATAATGTATCTAGCATGGAAGATATTGAAAACCTCTTGGTCGTTATGTGAGAAACGAAAGCATACCGCTCCAAAATCATTACCTATCTCTGTTTTAAAAGTTTGAGCTCTGGCACCTCTACAAATCAGTGCTTCCCTCTACGAAGGGTCTTTCCATTTACTTTATTGTTGAGTCATCATCCTCTTATAAAAAACACCAGTTAGACAGCAACATTTTCATTTGTATGCCTTGCTATTAATTGATATTGAGTATGAACATGATTGGATCTCTCTCACTGTGAATTACAATGTTTAGTCAGTCCTTGTTCTCTAGAGGTGCTCTGCATTTATGTTTTGCGGTCTCAAAAAGGGCTAGCGAGATACCATTATGTCATATTGTATCATGATTGTTTTGATAAAATTGTTGTCATCCGAGACTTGTTATTATTGCTCGCTAGTTGATTATGCCATTGACATGAGTAAATGTAGACCTAAATGTTATTGTGAATGTGGTTAGTTTGTAATCTTTGCTGAAAATCTGAAAATAAGTTAGACATATTTACAACAACAAGATCAAACAGAGTTTGCAAAAAAATTATTTATCACTTTCAGTTTATCAACTAAATTGCTTGAGGACAAGCAAAGGTTTAAGCTTGGGGGAGTTGATACGTCTCCAACGTATCGACTTTTCCAAACTCTTTTGCCCTTGTTTTGGACTCTAATTTGCATGATTTGAATGGAACTAACCCAGACCGACACTGTTTTCTGCAGAATTGCCTTGGTGTTATTTTTGTGGAGAAATAGAAGATCTCGGATCGTCCTGAAAATTTACGGAGATATTTTTGGAATTAATAAAAAATACTGACAAAAGAATCAACTACAAGGGGCCCGCCACCTGGCCACAAGCCTCGTGGGCACGGCCACCCGCTAGGCTGCGCCGACCAGGCTTGTGGGTCCCCTACTGCTCCTCCGACCTCTTTTCCACTCCTATATATATTCCTTTTCGGGGAGAAAAAAAATTAGAGAAAAGAGTTCATCGCATTTCATGATACAGAGTCGCCACCATCGCCTATTCTTCCTCGGGAGACCAGATCTGGAGTCCGTTTTGGGCTTCGGAGAGGGGAAATCGACGCCTTCATCATCACCAACCAACCTTCATCGCCAATTCCATGATGCTCTCCACCGTTCGTGAGTAATATCATTGTAGGCTTGTTGGACGGTGATGGGTGTTGGGAGACGTAGTAGTAAATCAAAAAAATTCCTACGTGTTCACCAAGATCTATCTATGGAGAAACCAACAATGAGTGGGGAGAGTGCATCTTCATACCTTTGAAGATCGCAAAGCGGAAGCGTTACTAGAACGCGGTTGGTGGAGTCGTACTTGCAGCGATTCAGATCGCGGTGGAATCCGATCTAAGCGCCGAACAACGGCGCCTCTGTGTTCAACACATGTGCAGCCCGGTGACGTCTCCTACGCCTTGATACAGCAAGGAGGAAGGAGAGGTTGAGGGAGAGCTCCGGCAGCATGACGGCGTGGTGACGGTGGAGCTACGTGGTTCTCCGGTAGAGCTTCGCTAAGCACTATGGAGGACGAGGAGGGGGAGGAGTAGGGCTGCACCGTGGGAGAGATGGATGCGTGTCCCCGGCAGCCCCAAGGGCTCCTCTATTTATAGGAGGAGGATGAGAGAGGGCTGAGCCCTAGGGTTCCCACCCTAGGGTGGTGCGGCGGCCTCCAAATCCCATCTGGCAGGCGGCCAAGAGGGAGAGGGGTGCGACTGCCCTAGGGTGGGCCTTAGGGCCCATCTTCCCTAGGGTTTGCCCCCCTCCCACTTCAGCTGCGCCTTGGGACCTTGTGGGGGGCGCACCAGCCCACCTAGGGGCTGGTTCCCTCCCACCTGCGGCCCATGCAGCCCTCTAGGGCTGGTGGCCCCACTTGGTGGACCACCGGAACCCTTCCGGTGGTCCTGGTACGTTACCGGTAATTCCCGAAACATTTCCTGTGACCAAAACCTCACTTCCTATATATGAATATTTACCTACGGACCATTCTGGAGGTCCTCGTGACATCCGGGATCTCATCCGGGACTCCGAACAACCTTCGGTAACCACGTACATTATTTCCCTATAACCATAGCGTCATTGAACCTTAAGTGTCTAGACCCTATGGGTTCGGGAGACACGTAGACATGATGGAGACACCTCTCCGGTCAATAACCAACTGCGGGATCTGGATACCCATGTTGGCTCCCACATGCTCCACGATGATCTCATCGGATGAACCACGATGTCGGGGATTCAATCAATCCCGTATACAATTCCCTTTGTCTACCGGTATGATACTTGCCCGAGATTCGATCGTCGGTATCCCTATACCTTGTTCAATCTCGTTACCGGCAAGTATCTTTACTCATTCCATAACACATCATCTCGTGGCTAACTCCTTAGTCACATTGAGCTCATTATGATGATGTCTTACCGAGTGGGGCCAGAGATACCTCTCCGTCATACGGAGTGACAAATCCCAGTCTTGATACGTGCCAACCCAACAAATACTTTCGGAGATACCCGTAGTGTACCTTTATAGCCACCCAGTTACGTTGTGACATTTGGCACACCCAAAGTACTCCTACGGTATCCGGGAGTTGCACAATCTCATGGTCTGAGGAAACGATACTTGACATTGGAAAAGCTTTAGCAGACGAACTACACGATCTTGTGCTATGCTTAGGATTGGGTCTTGTCCATCACATCATTCTCCTAATGATGTGATCTCGTTATCAGTGACATCCAATGTCCATGGTCATGAAACCGTGACCATCTATTGACCAACGAGCTAGCCAACTAGAGGTTCACTAGGGACATGTTGTGGTCTATGTATTCACACATGTATTATGGTTTCCCGTTAACACAATTATAGCATGAACAATAGACAATTATTATGAACAAGGAAATACAATAATAACCATTTTATTATTGCCTCTAGGGCATATTTTCAATAGTCTCCCACTTGCACTAGCGTCAATAATGTAGTTACATTGTGATGAATCGAACACCCATAGCATTCTGGTGTTGATCATGTTTCGCTCGTGAGAGAGGTTTAGTCAATGGATCTACGACATTCAGATCCATATGTACTTTACAAATATTTATATCTCCCTCCTGAATGTAATCACGGATGGAGTTGAAGAGGTGCTTGATGTGTCTTGTCTTCTTGTGAAACCTGGGCTCCTTGGCAAGGGCAATAGCTCCACTGTTGTCACAGAATAGAGCCGTCAGGCCTGATGCATTGGGAATTACCCCTAGGTCAGTGATGACCTCCTTCATCCAGACTCCTTCCTTTGCTGCTTCCGAAGCAGATATGTACTCCGCATCACATGTAGATGCTACCACGACGCTTTGCTTGCTGCTGCACCAGCTGACTACCCCTCCGTTCAAAATATACACGTATCCGGTTTGTGACTTGGAGTCGTCCGGATCTGTGTCGAGGCTAGCATCGACATAACCCTTTACGAGCCCTTCGGCACCTCCATATACGAGAAACATGTCCTTAGTCCTTTTCAGGTACTTTAGGATATTCTTGACCGCTATCCAGTGTTCCGCTCCGGGATCACTCTGGTACCTCCCTACCAAACTTATGGCAAGGTTCACATCAGGTCTGGTACACAGCATGGCATACATAATAGAGCCTATGGCTGAAGCATAGGGGATGATACTCATCTCTTCTCTATCCTTTGCCATGGTAGGGCATTGAGTCGTACTCAATCTCACACGCTATAACACACGCAAGAACCCCTTCTTGGACTGTTGCATATTGAACTTCTTCAATATCTTGTCAAGGTATGTGCTTTGTGAAAGACCTATGAGTCCTCTCAATCTATCTCTATAGATCTTGATGCCTAATATATAAGCAGCTTCTCCAAGGTCCTTCATTGAAAAACATTTATTCAAGTAGGCCTTTATACTTTACAAAAGTTTTATATCATTTCCCATCAACAATATGTCATCCACATATAATATGAGAAATGCTATAGAGCTCCCACTCACTTTCTTGTAAATACAGGGTTCTCCATAAACCTATATAAACCCAAACGCTTTAAGCACCTCATTAAAGCGAATGTTCCAACTCCGAGATGCTTGAACTAGCCCATAGATGGAGCGCTGGAGCTTGCATACTTTGTTAGCTTCTTTAGGATCAACAAAACCTTCCGGCTGCATCATATATAGTTCTTCCATAAGGAAGCCATTAAGGAATGTTGTTTTGACGTCCATTTGCCAAATCTCATAATCATAAAATGCGGCAATTGCTAACATGATTCGGACGGACTTCAGCATCGCTATGGGTGAGAAAGTCTCATCGTAGTCAACTCCTTGAACTTGTCGATAACCCTTAGCGACAAGCCGAGCCTTATAGACGGTCACATTACCATTCGCATCAGTCCTCTTCTTAAAGATCCATTTATTTTCAATGGCTCGCTTATCATCGGGCAAGTCCACAAAAGTCCATACTTTGTTCTCATACTTGGATCCTATCTCGGATTTCATGGCTTAAATCCATTTGTTGGAATCCGGGCCTGCCATCGCTTCTTCATAGTTCGAAGGTTCACCGTTGTCCAACAACATGATCTCCAGGACAGGGTTGCCGTACCACTCTAGTGCGGAACTTGTCCTAGTGGACCTTCGACGTTCAATAGTAACTTGATCTGAAGTTTCATGATCATCATCATTAACTTCCTCTCCAGCCAGTGTAGGCTCCACAGAAACAACCTCCTATGCTGCGCTACTCTCCAGTTCGGGTCGAGGTACAATTACCTCATCAAGTTCTATCTTCCTCCCACTTAATTCTTTCGGGAGAAACTCTTTCTCGAGAAAGGATCCATTCTTGGCAACAAAGACTTTGCCTTCGGATCTGAGGTAGAAGGTATACCCAATAGTCTCTTTGGGATATCCTATGAAGACGCACTTTTCCGCTTTGGGTTCGAGCTTCTCAGGTTGAAGTTTCTTCACATAAGGATCGCATCCCCAAACTTTTAGAAACGACAGCTTAGGTTTCTTTCCAAACCATAATTCATACGGTGTCGTCTCAACGGACTTTGATGGTTCCCTATTTAAAGTGAATGCGGCAGTATCTAATGCATATCCCCAAAATGATAGCGGTAAGTCGGTAAGAGACATCATAGATTGCACCATATCCAATAGAGTGCGATTATGACGTTCAGACACACCATTTCACTGAGGTGTGCCAGGCAGCATGAGTTGTGAAACAATTCCACATTTCCTTAGGTGCGTGCCAAACTCGTGACTCAAATATTCTCCACCACAGTCAGATCATAGGCACTATATTTTCCTGTCACGTTGATTCTCTACCTCACATTGAAATTCCTTGAGATTTTCAAAGGTTTCAGACTTGTGTTTCATTAAGTAGACATACCCATATCTGCTCAAGTCATCAGTGAGGGTGAGAACATAACGGTAGCCACCACGAGCCTTAACGCTCATTGGACCGCATACATCGGTATGTATTATTTCCAACAAGTCAATTGCTTGCTCCATTGTTCCAGAGAATGGATTCTTGGTCATCTTCCCCATGAGGCATGGTTCGCACGTGTCAAATGATTCAAAATCAAGAGATTCCAAAAGTCCATCAGCACGGAGTTTCTTCATGCGTTTGACACCAATATGGCCAAGGCGGCAGTGCCACATGTAAGTGGGACTATCGTTATCAACCTTACACTTTTTGGTACTCACACTATGAACATGTGTAACATCACGTTCGAGATTCATCAAAAATAAACCATTGACCAGTGGGGCATGACCATAAAACATTTCTCTCATATAAGTAGAATAACCATTATTCTCGGATTTAAATGAGTAGGCATCTCGCATCAAACAAGATCCAGATACAATGTTCATGCTGAAAGCTGGTACTAAATAACAATTATTGAGGTTTAAAACTAATCCCGAAGGTAGATGTAGAGGTAGCATGCCGACGGAGATCACATCGACCTTGGAACCATTCCTGACGCACATCGTCACCTCCTCCTTTGCTAGCCTCCGCTTATTCCATAGCTCCTACTTGAAGTTACAAATGTGACCAACTACACCAGTATCAAATACCCAGGAGCTACTACGAGCGCTAGTTAGGTACACATCAATAACAAGTATATCACATATACCCAGATATCAATGCTCACTGAACACACAGAAGCTGAATAACAAGAGTCTTACATCCACATTTAGCGTCTTACACAAATAAAGACCATGAAGGTCTAGTCTTACATAGATAGGGCCACATTGGCCAAACACTTAAACTCAGCAAGCAGCGGAAATATTGATCGATAGCGTGAACCCATTGCCATCTCGCTTAACCTACAGGCATTCTGACTGGGAAACATCCTAGTTCGCATGTTCGTCACCAATGACCTCTTCAACATAGTCCTGTTCTTCCATGCCTGGCCAATTAAATAACCTGTGGAAAGCCAATGAGTAATTTGAATGTACTCGCAAGCAACCCAAGTTGTGCAACAAGGTATAGCAATGCATGATATAGCACTAAGTAGGCAATTTGCGGAAAGCTAATTTTGAATGGAATGACATGATCAAGTAACTAGATGACCGTGCATCAACATTTGGCAGATATCCATTTGAGCAAGTTAAAGATATCCTCATAAGCAGGGGTTGAACGTCTCATGTTCATTCATGACATCAAGTCTTCCGACTTGTCTCAAGTATCATCTCTGTGTTATCCACACACACTCACACACACCAAGTTTGTGAAAATAACTGGACATGGCATAAGCAGCACCACCCAACTGTCCTTGACCGTGGACATGGCTATTCGAATAGTTCTACACTCTGCAAAGGTTGCGCGCTTGACCCACAAGACTCGGGAACTTCCATGTCATCCACGACTTGTAGTATATTACATACCCGAGGTAAGTACCCAAACAATGCCTTTCCCATGGTGATACTAAACAAAGAGTCCACTCATTGGTGCCATCCCATGATATACATCACATGTATGATCCATGAGGGCACCCAACAGTGTGCCCGGTGCCTGTAAAGACAGCGCATGGCCTTCCACTTCCGGGACGACCCCGTCTTGAGAGTGACCACTTCACTCTCGCCACTAGTAATGTGGGCTCCCTGCTAGCACCAACCATAGTAATCAACAAAGCTCCGTCCCATAAGGGGTATCGTGGTCGCATATGTAAGGTTGGGACGGTCGACAAATCTTAAACCCTCCATTTTCAAAAACACATCCTCAACTTGTTTCGGCACACCACTTCTTTCACAAGTGTTCACCCAACTCATCATCATATCCCTCGGGAATTAGTGGCACCCGGCAGGATTTTCGAAAAGTCTTTGAAATCATCTCTACCCTTCCATCACTATGCATAAATCCCAATCCCACTTGTGTAGCATCCACTAGCATCCTATCTACACCCACCCGCATAACCCTCATAAGGTGGTAGGGTCATGCACGATGCAAGTGTCAGCGGTAAAAGTGTCAGAAGCAACCCACCGGAGTGGTCACTACTCCACATGATCAAGTATAACGAAAGTAAAGTGCTATATGGCATGCAATGAAAATGGTTTCTTAACATGGTCAATGGGTTGCTTGCCTGGATCAACAAAGTCTTTGGGGTCTTCAAAGTCTTCGGGTCCAACTCCCTCATCAATAGCGCAATTATCGTCGCGATAAATAGCGATAAAAGTAAGCATCACCCAAAAGCAGTGCACACAAAGCTAATATTAAAAATTCTAACCTACTTTGATAAATAAAAAAGACTATATTAAAAATATTTGTTTAGGATTCTGCTATGAAAAATATTTGGTGCTTTTGGGAAGTCATACATGTAGTAGGTTTGAAGTAAAGCCTTTGGGGAAGAAGGATCCACCCAATTTCAAGACTTGTAGTGCAGACCTCAACTTAGGGGCTTTTTGAAAACCTAATTTGAATAAATCCTTTTTTGTCAAAATAAAATTTGATAAAAATAGTTTTGGGCACTATTCACATGCCATAGAATCTAAGAGTGATAGAATCTAAGAGTGCCATACACAACAATCAACAAGGAATAGCTGGCAGAGCCGACCTGTGTTAATGATGTCCAACGCCTGGTGGGACGAATCGCCACGTTAAGCCGGTTCATAAGCCGCCTTGGTGAGAAAGCAATTCCTCTATATCAGATGATGAAAAAGACAGACAATTTTGTCTGGAGTATAGCGGCGGGTGAAGCATTGGAGGCACTCAAGAAACAGCTCACTGAGCCGCCGGTGTTGGCTGCTCCGGCTAAGAAAGAACCTTTGCTCATGTACGTGGCGGCTAACAACCGGGCAGTCAGCGCCGCAATTGTGGTCGAGCGCAAGGAAGCCGGGAAGGAGTATCCAGTTCAAAGGCCGGTTTATTATATCAGTGAGGTCCTGACCGAATCCAAACAGAGGTATCCACATTGGCAGAAGCTGGTGTATGGGGTGTTCATGGCCAATCGCAAGTTAAAGCACTATTTCTTAGGGCACCCAATCACTGTGGCCAGCTCTGCTTTGTTGGGGGACATAATTCAGAACGGAGAAGCCACCGGTAGGATTGCTTAGTGGGCATTGAAGCTGGGACCTTTTAATCTAACATACGTGCCTCGTACGGCTATCAAATCCCAAGCCCTTGTGGATTTTATAAACGATTAGATAGAGTGTCAAGCTCCTGAGGAAAAGCCGGATAACACATACTGGACTATACATTTTGATGGATCCAAGAAGCTGGAAGGATCAGGGGCAGGAGTGGTTTTGACATCTCCCAAAGGTGATAAATTTTGTTATTTACTCCGGCTGATGTTCCCTTGCACAAACAATACGGCTGAATATGAGGCTCTGCTTCATGGTATCATAGTAGCAAAGGAGATGGATTTAAGCCGGGTAAGGTGTTTGGGCGACTTAGATCTTGTGGCTCAGCAAGTTTCAGGCCCTTGGGATTCCAGGGACCCGCGGATGGCGGCTTATCGACAGGCGGTGGATGTCATTGCTGGTCACTTCAAGGTTATCAGATGGATCACATTGATCGTCGCATGAATGAGGCGGCTAATGCCTTATCACTGCAAGGCTCTCAGCGAAAGCCGGTGCCACCCAATATCTTTTTGGACGTTTTATATCACCCAACTGTCAAGTTGCCTTCAGAGGAAGATTTGGCTATCCCTGACCCGGAGGGGCAATTGGTGGCAGCTCTACATGATATTCCGGATTGGATTGTGCCTTACCTGGACTATTTGACTTGGGGCGAATTACCTGATGATGAAAATTTAGCTAGATAGATCACCCAGCAGTCTAAGTCGATGACAATAGTTAATGGTGAGTTGCACAAGTGTAGCGTTACCGGGGTTTTTCAGTGTTGTGCCTCATCGGAGGAAGGTCAAGAAATTTTGAATGAAATTCACGTTGGAGATTGCTTACATCACGCTGGCTCAAAATCTCTGGTAGCTAAGGCGTTCCGGCACGGTTTCTTCTAGTTGACGGCTCACAAAGACGCAGAGGATCTGGTCCGCAAGTGTGGCGGCTATCAAAAATTCAGCCGGCATGCTCATGTTCCGGCTCAAGAATTGTGCATGGTACCAATTACTTGGCCATTTGCAGTATGGGGGCTTGATATGGTAGGAACATTCAAGAGATCCAAGGATAAGAAAACGCACCTCTTGGTGGCGGTTGATAAGTTCACCAAGTGGGTAGAGGTTGAACCAATTAGCAAGTGTGACGCGGCCACGACGGCTCAGTTTATTAAAAAGCTAATCTTCCATTTTGGTTACCCTCATAACATCATCACTAACAATGGCACAAACTTGTCCAAGGGGGCTATGAAAAAATTCTGCGACGAAGAGCACATCTGGCTAGATGTTTCGGCAGTTTCTCATCCACAGTCCAATGGTCAGGCAGAGCATGCCAATCAAGAAATCTTGAGGGGTGTCATTCCGCGACTTATGGTTCCTTTACAATGAACGCCCGGGTGTTGGGTAGAAGAGTTGCCTTCCGTCTTATGGAGCATCAGAACCACCCCTAACAGATCTACAGGATATACACCTTTCTTCATGGTGTACGGTGCCGAGGCAGTATTACCAAGTGACATCCAGCATGACTCACCGCGAGTGGCGGCTTACGTTGAGATGGACAATGAGACGGCACATCAAGACGCGTTGGATGCTTTGGAAGAGGAATGAGAGCTGGCGGCTGCCCGTTCGGCGATTTACCAACAAGACCTGTGCCGCTATCATAGCCGTAGGGTCAAGACCCGGACATTTCAAGAGGGCGACTTGGTGCTACGGCTGGTTCAAGACCAGACAGATATGTATAAATTATCTCGTCCATGGGAAGGACCTTTTGCGGTCAGCAGAAACCTCAACAATGGGTCGTATTACCTCATTAACATCCGGGACGACTCAGATACTTCGGGTCAGGACACCCGCCGGCCGTGGAAGATAGCGCATCTGCGGCCTTATTACACTGAAGATTGTTGAGAATCGTCACTATACATTATCATTGTACATATCATATTTATATATGAATAAAATAGCATCCCTGCAAGTTGAGGCCTCTGCCACGTCGCACATCTTCATCGATGCAAATACATTGGTTGTCGAAGGGGGCTTCTTACCTTCGGGTATTGCTTATCTCACCCTAACAGTCCGCTTTATGCCATTTCCGGTTAACATGTTAGCCGCGGTTGTCGAAGGGGGCTTCTTACCTTCGGGTATCGCTTATCTCACCCTAACAACCGGCTTTATGCCATTCCAGTTGGCATGTCAGCTGGGGCTGTCGAAGGGGGCTTCTTACCTTTGGATATCGCTTATCTCACCCAAACAACCGGCTTTATGCCATTTCCGGTTAACATGTTAGCCGCGGTTGTTGAAGGGGGCTTCTTACCTTCGGGTATCGCTTATCTCACCCTAACAACCGGCTTTATGCCATTCCAGTTGACATGTCAGTTGCGGGTGTTGAAGGGGGCTTCTTACCTTCGGGTATCGCTTATCTCACCCTAACAGCCGACTTTATGCCATTTCCGGTTAACATCAAGCCGCGGTTGTCAAAGGGGGCTTCTCACTGACGGGTGTCGCTTATCTCACCCTAACAACCGGCTTTATGCCATTCCAGTTAACATGTCAGTTGCGGGTGTCGAAGGGGGCTTCTTACCTTCGGGTATCGCTTATCTCACCCTAACAGCCAGCTTTATGCCATTTCCGGTTAACATGTTAGTCGTGGTTGTCAAAGGGGGCTTCTCACCGATGGGTGTTGCTTATCTCACCCTAACAACCGGCTTTATGCCATTCCAGTTGACATGTCAGTTGCAGCTGTTGAAGGGGGCTTCTTACCTTCGGGTATCGCTTATCTCACCCTAATAGTCGGCTTTATGCCATTTTCGGTTAACATGTTAGCCGCAGTTGTCGAAGGGGGCTTCTTACCTTCGGGTATCGCTTATCTCACCCTAACAAGCGTCTTTATGCCATTCCAATTGACATGTCAGTTGCGGCTGTCGAAGGGGGCTTCTTACCTTCGGGTATCGCTTATCTCACCCTAACAACCGAATTTATGCCATTTCCGATTAACATGTTAGCCGCGGTTGTCGAAGGGGGCTTCTCATCGATGGGTGTCGCTTATCTCACCCTAACAACCGGCTTTATGCCATTCCAGTTGACATGTCAGCTGCGACAGTCGAAGGGGGCTTCTTAACTTTGGGTATCGCTTATCTCACCCTAACAACCGGCTTTATGCCATTTTTGGTTAACATGTTAGCCGCGGTTGTCGAAGGGGGCTTCTTACCTTCAGGTATCGCTTATCTCACCCTAACAACCGTATTTATGCCATTCCAGTTGACATGTCAGCTACGGCTGTCGAAGGGGGCTTCTTACCTTTGGGTATCGCTTATCTCACCCTAACAGTCGGCTTTATGCCATTTCCGGTTAACATGTTAGCCATGGTTGTCGAAGGGGGCTTCTTACCTTCGAGTATCGCTTACTCACCCTAACAACCGGCGTTCGTGCCAAAAAATTTGACAAGTCAACATTGGCTATTGAAGGGGGGCTTCTTACCTTCGGGTATCGCTTATCTTACCCTAACAGCCGGCTTATGCCATTCCGGGTAACATGTTAGCCACGGTTGTCGAAGGGGGCTTCCCACCTCCGGGTTTAGCTTATCTATCCCTAACAACCGGCTTTCGCGCCAACAATGTTGACAAGTCAACATAGCCATATAGGGGGCTTCCTGCCCTACGGGTGAAGCTTATCAAACCTTTATCGGCCTGATCGAGCCAAGCAATGGCGGGAGATTAAGCGGGCCAAGCATACAATGAGAAGGACAAGAAAGATAGCAAATATCTATTTTAAAGCTGGGCTTTCATATGTGCGTAATGTCACAAGTTCAACAAGGGCAAAAGTTGCTACTATCCTGTTACAAACGCTCTCTATGGAGCCCAAAATATTATCAAGTTTTTAGCTCGCCCATGGCGGGTCATGGAGAGCCGGCTATTACAAGTTTTCTACAAAACAATCAGCTGGCTGGCGGGTCATCCTGCTCTGACTCTTTGGCTGCCTTGATCTGGATATTTTCCAAGTCCCAGTTGCAGTCGGTTAAAGCCGCAAAAGTTCCTTCTTCAAAGAAGGGGGACGGGTCAAGATCAGAGGCAAAGAGAGTCTTAGTGCGAGTAGGTGTCAGATCCTTGCACTCAAAGAGCGCACCACGAATCCTTTTTTGATCGGCGCTGTAAGCCGCCTGGTAAGTTGCCAGATTAACCTTTTCTGCTAAGACGGAGGCCAAGACTACGGAATTCTTTACGCACCGGGCATAGTCAGCGTCTGAAAATTCAGAGCCGTCATCCTTCTTGGAGGGAAACCCATCCATCATCTCAGCCGGAGTAAGCTCCAGAGCAAAAGCCAATGCCCGGCTTATGGCCGCCATCGGCCCCTAGCGGGCGACTAATTTCTTCAGCTCCAGAATCTGTTTTGGCATCATTGACAGGAGCTCCAAGACACCTTTGAGAGCCGAAGGAATGTTCTCTTTATACTGCACAGCCTTGATTGTGCATACCGCCCCGCAGTACGGTTGTTCTGTCAATGTGTATACAGCCTTCAAAGGCAACAGACTATCGGAGGCAAGTTGGCGGCTCCTAGGACCTGCATAAGACGGAGGCCTGTTTATGAGTCGCCAGCACAAGTCCAAATATCCGGATCGAGCCAAGCTATTAAGAACTTACCAAAGAGGGCAGCTACCATCTTCGTGATGTGACGCTTCAAAGACTGCAGCTCCTCAAATACGATCATGAGTCGCTGATCGGCATCATCCGCCCGTTTAGTCAATGTAGCTTTTTCTGCCTCGGTAGATTCCTTGAAGGTGGTGAAGTCAGCTTTGATCTTAGCTAGCTCTTCGACAAGGAGCCGACATGTCTCGTCAGCTTCACTCCGGGCGGCTTGCTGAGTAGCTAAGTTGGTTTTTAAGCCGGCCAATTCTGACCCGGCTTCAGTTAAAGCTTCCTGCGACATATCAAAATATGGAGTATATAAGCAAGTCTCAAACAGATTGCAAGCAATATGCATGACACTTGGGGGCTAATGTCTATTTTCAAGACAGTTCTGACTCAACTTCGACAAGATTGACCCGGAACTTGGGGGCTACATATTGGTTTTCTAAGGAGGTTCAACATGAAAGTGCCGACTCAACTTTCGAAAACAGAAGTTCCAGCTAAAAAATTCAATTATTGAGCCGGCCCTTTGGGGATAGGATAATGATTTGAGATCAAGGCTAAGTAGATTGAGGCCTACATATTACATGTTTTTACTTCTACTAAAATGGAAGAGCTGGATTATTATCAGTCAATATTAACCCGGCTCTTGGGGGCTACGTAAGGGTATAAGGAGGAAAAAGGAATACCTCATATCGTCTCTTCATTAAGTTAACCAGTTTGAGCTCCAAATCTCGGCTTGTAGACAGCTAGTTCATATAGCCAGCATGAAGTTCGTCGGCTGTCATTTTCTCTAAGGCAAGGAGCTCAAATTCCAGCTTCCTCGAAGCTTCAGTTGTTTCACTATGCTTGGTTAGCATGTGAGGTGAAGGAGAGTGCAAGCCGGCGCCAGTAATCACGATGTTCGGGGCAGCAGTGTCATCAGCAGCCTTGGCAGGGCTTGGCAGCTTGGAAAGGTCCCTTTGCGAGCTCTCAAGAATAATGTCATTAGCTACCGGCTCTACAGAAGTCGCTGGGGGGCCGGCTTAGCAAGCTCCGGTTCTTGAGCAGCAGGGCCAGGGGAGGACTTGTTGGTTTTCCTTTGCTTAGCTTGAGCCCTAGAAAAGACATGAAGGTCAGAATTCAAGGGTTACAACCACCGAAGAGCTGGACGTAAAGGCTACAAAATGCTTACAACAGATTAATCTTCGGAGGTGGAAGAGCGGTGGCCGTAGAGTCACCGGATGAAGGTGATCCCTGAGAGATAGTTCAGATGATATAAGGCAGTGTTGAGAGTACAAAGGAAAAGCTAATAAAATCAAACAGATATACATACCTCTGTGGGGCGCTTCTTCGGAGCCAGGGAGTTAGGCAACCCGGACATGAGATCAGTAGAGCCGGCGCTCCGGGTCTGACGGCGGTCGACTTGCTGTTGCTTTTTCAAAAGAAACTGGGGATCCAAATGAGCAAGAGGATGAGAAAGGGGAACTTTTCGAACAACCCACTGTATCTTCCGGGGTACAAAACATTCTAAGTCGGATGAAATATAAGTTACCTCAGGAACGTTGGTGCGGCTCGTCTCTACCTCGTCTTGTGAATAAGTTGTTATCAGTAAGGTGAATAATGAGGTTACAAAAAATAGTCAAACTATACCTCTGAGCCGGATGATTCTGGCGGTTCAAACCATTCTTCTTGAGGGGTGGTGGTCGTCGTCGTCTTCTTGGCTGGGGCCTTGTTCTTGCTCTTCTTCACAGGAGGAATATCCTTCTTCTTCGAAAAGTTGGAGTCAGCCTGGAAAGTTAAGCCGGTTAATGGTGATGAATTGACAAAGTCCTAACTAAACAGAGAGAAGAGACAATGAAGAGTCGTCTTACGTCAGGAGCCGGGTTAATGGCACTAAAAGGCGCCAGCCCAATAGCGCTGCAAGCTCCTGACGTCTCATGAACAAGACTCCGGATGACAGTGGTAATATCGTCTTCGGTTAAAGTTGTCCGACTGAAGCATAGGGAACCATCGTACTTGCCCGAATATTCGCACATGAGGCGGCTTCTCAGGCTCAAAGGCATAACTCTCGAGGAGATCCAGCAGCGGATCAAGTCCAGACCCGTCAATCCATTGGCCATGAGGGCTTTAATCTTGGCATGAGCCGGCTCGTGCCTTGCATGTTCAGAAGTTGATAGCCGGCCGGGAAGCTCCAAAGTTGTCTTAAGCCGGGAAGGGCGATAGCCCGGCAGCGGATGCTCACCCTCTAGGGAGGTATCCTTGCAGTAGAACCAAGTCTTATTCCAATCCTTTGGATGACTCGGCATTGGTACAGCTGGGAAGGTAATATCCCGGCGCCTCTAAATAGAAATTCCACCAAGTTCTAAGCTCGGGTCGTCCTTTACTTTAGTTTGCCGGTTCGCATAAAAGAATTCTCGGAAGAGACCTACAGACGGCTGAGTTTGCAGATAAACCTCGTTGAGTACTTGGAAGTTGCACATATTTGAGACGGAGTTGGGGGCAAGATCTTGGGGATGTAGCTTATAGAAATGAAGGATGTCCCGAAAGAATTTTGAGCCGGGAGGTACGAATCCACGTTCAATATGATCCTAAAAAACAACTACCTCGCCCTCCTGAGGAATGGGCTTCAGTTCATTTCCCGGAACCCGCCAATGGATGACCTCTTTGGCAGGAAGGGTGCTCGCAAGTACAAAGTCCATCAGAAACTCTTCGGTAATGCAGGAACCGACCCAGTTGTAGGAGTTAGATGCGCGACACATGGCCGCAGTTTTGAACTATACAAAGTAAGCATATATGGCGAGTCAAGAAAATGGCGAACAAATATGGGCGGCCTAAAAGGCGTAAGACCTTAAGGGTGAGACACCAAGATCCGGCTGATGAGAGCCGGAACAGCATGGCGGGTCAACATCACGAAAGGACAGGGAGAAATTTGGCTAAGTACTGAAATCAGGTTGCACGAAATATTGCTAAAATTGCGGATCTACAAAAAATGTCTATATTTCCAAACTTAGAGATGAACTGGTGAAAGACTGAAACAACGGTCAGAGCCGTAGTGGATCTAAAACGCATCAGTGTCGATCTCCTACCTAGCGGCGCCATGGGGACAGGATATAATCGAGGGCTCATGGACTAAACATGGCTAGCATTAACAGAACATGAGTTCTAAGAACAGCGGCAGCGGAGCTCCATGGAAACCCTACCAGAACAAGTTGAGGATATAAGGGGAGAAAGACTCACCAGCGACAGTGCGATGAAGGCGGAAGATACTCTAGATTGTGTCAGGTTGATGCAGCAGCCCTGTCGATGGCGAGGAGGAGACGGCGCCGGAGCAGGGGCACTGGAAACGGAAGCGTCGGAACGAAGGAGATGACGGGGCGAGCAGGAGAAAGAAAATGTCGCCCCGGGCGGTCCTATTTAATAGGGAAAACGCGGAATGGGCGCGAAAATCCAGGCAATGGATGTCATTTGACCAAGGCGGACGCCTCAATCTTCGGGCTATTCTTTTAATAAGAAGATTCGTTGCATGCGTCAGAGGATCTTTTTTGGAGATTTGACATGACGTCACGGCGGGTCATTTCTGGGCGACTCGCCGAAGAAGAAGAAGAAAAGCTGAAGTGAGCAAGCTCAAATCAACCTGGGTCTAATGTTGGGGATATAACCCCACGATGAGACCCGCCCTGAGCGCTCCGGGTCATACCTGGCGGCTCGTACACCAGCCCAAGAGTGAGCCATGGGGACTTAAGGCCCAAGACGCTTGGTGGCTCGACAGGATGGGCTAGCAGGTTGCCCAAATGAAGAAGACACGGGTGTGTAAACCGCCCGGGGACAACTTGGTCAGGAAAGGCAAGAGAAGATAGAGGTAGATTCGGACATGTAATGAGAGTCGGTTACAACTTGTATGATCTGTGGTCTTGACATCCTATATAAAGGCAAGACCCGGGGTGACTTAGGGATCAGGTTATCGAGAACTAGGTCAAGCAATAGCTCCTATGTAATCGATACATCAAGCAATACAAGCACAAGCAGGACGTAGGCTATTACCTCATCTTGAGGGGCGGAACATAGGTAAACTCGTGTCCTTCATCCCGACCAACCCCTTTGAGTCCATCACGTTAGCAATGGCCTCGAACCCAAGTCCGTTCACCCAGACATCGGCCGTGATAAAACCACGACAGAAGCTGAATAACAAGAGTCTAACATCCACATTTAGCGTCTTACACAAATAAAGACCATGAAGGTCTAGTCTTTCATAGATAGGCCACATTGGCCAAACACTTCAACTCAACAAGCAGTGGAAATCTTGATCGATAGCATGAACCCATTGCCATCTGCCTTAACCTACATGCATTCTGACTGGGAAGCATCCTAGTTCACATGTTCATCACTAACGAACTCTTCAACATAGTCTTGTTCTTCCATGCCTGGCCAATTAAATAACAAGTGGCAAGCCAATGAGTACTTTGAATGTACTCGCAAGCAACCCAAGTTGTGGAACAAGGTATAGCAATGCATGATATAGCACTAAATAGGTAATTTGCGGAAAGCTAATTTTGAATGCAATCACATGATCAAGTAACTAGATGACCGTGCATCAACATTTGGCAGATATCCATTCGAACAAGTTACATATATCCTCATAAGCAGGGGTTGAACGTCTCATGTTCATTCATCACATCAAGTCTTCCGACTTGTCTCAAGTATCATCTCTGTGTTATCCACACACACTCACACACACAAACTTTGTGAAAATAACTAGACGTGGCATAATCAGCACCACCCAACTGTCCTTGACCATGGACACGTCTATTCGAATAGTTTTACACTATACAGAGGTTGCATGCTTTACCCACAAGACTCGTGAAACTTCCATGTCATCCACGACTCATGGTATATTACATACCCGAGGTGAGTACCCGAACAATGCCTTTCCCATGGTGATACTAAACAAAGAGTCCACTCATTGGTGCCATACCCCATGATATACATCACACGTATCATCCATGAGGGCACGCAATGGTGTGCCCGGTGCCTGTAAAGATAGCACATGGCCTTCCACTTCCGGGACGACCCCGTCTCGAGACTGACCACTTCACTCTCGCCACTAGTAATGCGGGCTCCCTGCTAGCACCAACCATAGTAATCAACAAAGCCCCATCCCATAAGGAGTATCTTGGTCGCACATGTAAGGTTAGGATGGTCGACAAATCTTAAACCCTCTATTTTCGAAAACACATCCTCAACTTGTTCCGGCACACCACTTCTTTCACAAGTGGTCACCCAACTCATCATCATCTCCCTTGGGCATTAGTGGCACCCGACGGGGTTTTCGAAAAGTCTTTGAAATCATCTCTACCCTTCCATCACTATGCATCAATCCCAATCCCGCTTGTGTAGCATCCACAAGCATCCTATCTACACCCACACGCATAACCCTCATAAGGTGGTAGGGTCATGCACGATGCAAGTGTCAACGGTAAAAGTGTCAGAAGCAACCCATCGGAGTGGTACTACTTCACATGATCATGTATAACGAAAGTAAAGTTCTATATGACATGCAATGAAAATGGTTTCTTAACATGGTCAAAGGGCTGCTTGCCTGGCTCAACATAGTCTTCGGGGTCTTCAATGTCTTCGGGTCCAACTCCCTCGTCAATAGCGCAATTATCGGCGTGATACATAGCGATAAAAATAAGCATCACCCAAAAGCAGAGCACACAAAGCTAATATTAAAAATGCTACCCTACTCTAATAAATACTACATACTATATTAAAAATATTTGTTTAGGATTCTGCTATGAAAAATATATTTTTGAAAACTATTTAATAGAGGCAAAAGGTGCCTAAAATGGGGTTTAAAATAAAACAGTGCATAAAAAGTTTTCAACATTTTTCACCAATAGCACTATTAAATTCTATAGAATATTTTAAGAATTTAGGTGGAAAAATTATTGTTCATTGGGTTTATTTACTGGTCTGAAGGATTGTTGAAAAACAGGGGGGAAAAGAAAAAGGAAAAAGGCACTGTGCCCTCTCGGGCCAGAAGCACAATAGCCAAGCTGGCCCAGGGAGAGACGCCGCGCGCGGCAGGTTTATTTTTAAACCTGCCCGTGGGCCCAACCTGGCAGCGATAGAGGGGGAGGGTGAGGGTATGACAGGTGGGCCACACCTGTCATCCCTCACCTCGCGATAGGGAGCAGAGGAGGCTCACCGGCGGGGGCTCCGGCCACGACGGCTCGAGCGGAGGGCACCGACATGCTCAGGGGCATCCCGCGCGTCGGTGGGTGGTCAAGGCGGATGCCAAGGCTGAGGGAATCGCCGGCGAGGGGAAAACTGTGACAGCCTAAGTGCTGTCCCTACCTTATTTGGCATGTAACCCCAATGTATGAACCTTGTGTCATGAGCTATGTATGATTTGCACCTTGTCATTCATGTTCTGTTTGCATTCATGCATCATATCATCCATCATACCATTCATTTTGCATGCTTGCTATTCTCATGTGTCTTGGCTTGATGTTGGTGTGAAGTGATGTGGGTGTGCCTTGTGTCATGTTGGTGTTGAGTGTGGTAGGAGTCATGTTTGCAACTCCTCTTCTTCTTCCCCTCTCTTTTCTCTTTCAACATCACCTTCCATTTCCCCCCTCTCTTCATATTAATTTTATGAGTAGATTTAACTTGCTATTTTAATTGTTCAAATATGTTCAAGAGGTAGTCCTAATTATATAATTAATTTAGTGAGTTCTCCTTTTGATGTTTGGGGATTGGTTGTTTTTGTATTTTAATTAAACAGGAGCTGCCCTTTTATTTAAGTATTAAAATATCTTGCTAAATAATTCAACTTAATATTTTTATTAAATGTAGCACATTTTTTTCTTTAAAAAAGTATTTTTGTTTTCCTCTAAAACCTTTTAAAATGCCCTAGGGAATCAACTTTGTGTGGCTGTTTTAATAAATGGTTAAATCCCTTGCTGGTTTTGTTCTGAGAGAGAGAGAGCAGATGGGCATGTCCCTCCTGCGGCCCAGCCCGCAAGGAACGGACGCCTACCTGCTCTCGTTCGCTCACCGTCGGTCTTCAATGTGAGAGAGAACGCGTTCATTGTTGCCTTTCCGTCGCCGTTGCCATCAGCTCGTGGGTTTCAAGCCCCTCGGCGTGCTTTCGCTCCCCTCGACTAGGGTTCCTCTGTCTCCCTCCGCCGCCGCAGCCTTCTTCTTCCCCTCCATCTCTCTCCCGCCTCTCTTCTTTTCCCCTGCGAGGTAAATGTCTGAGAGGTTCAGAGAGTTCAATTGCATCCGCCGCTCGTCGTCGCCGCGTCTCCGGTGGGCAGTGGCCGTGGTGGTGATGGCGTGGAGCTCGGGTGTTGACGCGGCATTCCATCCCCGTCGCTAGGGGCCCCGTAGAAGCTCTGTAGCGACGGCGTCGTCATCGCCGGAAGCCTAAGCCGCCGTCTTCTTCCCCTGCATCGGCTCCGGCCAACTTCTTCCCCTCCGTCGACTCCGTCGTGACTGGCTCGTCATCGCCTTTCCCCCAGGGTGAGCCGCCGGTCGCCGTTTGCCTTTTCCTTCGGGCGTAGCTCGTAGTTGCTCGCCGCCACGTCTGTCGCCGTCGATAGCGAGTCGAGCACCCGCCACTCGCCTCCTTCCTCCTCACCGCAAGGTGGGCAGGGGAATGGGTTCCCTGGCTGTTCCCGCGCGCGTGTGAGTAGTTGGGGTCGCCGGATCTGCCTTGTATCGCCGGAATTTGCCGCCGCCGTCACCTGTCGCGTTTGCTCTGTTTCGGTTCAGTTTCGTCAAAGAAGTTCCGGCGCATGTCTGTATTAGAGAAGCAAAGGTCCTCCTCTGTTAACACTCGGCGCCGTAGCGTAGTGGTAGCGCCCTGTGTGCAGACCAAGAGGTCTCGGGTTTGATCTCGAGCCCCTCCCCTTTTTTCTGTTTTGTTTCCTTTTCTTTCTTTTGTTTTTTTGTTTTGTGTGTTCCTCTTGCATGAATGTGGTGTGTAGAGCATGAATAGGGCAGGGTGTTTCTGTTGTGTGTGTGTATATATATACCTTAGTGTATATATATACATGTATGAGTGTGTGTGTGGTTTTTATTTATTCATTTTCTGTTGTGTGTGTAGGTAGTGTAGTGCATAAGTGTGCATGTGTATGCAGACACATGTGTGTGTAGTATATATGTGGTAGTGTGTGTGCTTTGCACATACACATATGCGTGTGTATGTTGAGTTTTGTGTGTGCAGGAGTGCATGTGAGTTTGCACATATTTGGTGTATGTGCTTTTGTTGTGTGTGAGTGTATGTGTGTGTGCTTGTGGCACACACACATGTGTGTGTGGGGTGGCAGGTTGCACATATGTGGTGTATGTGCTTGTGTGTGTGTGATGGGCTCATGCCTCCATACCCATGTGTAGGTGTAGGTGGTGTGTGTTGTGGAGTGTGTGTGCATGTGTCCATGCACATATGCATGTGTTTGAGTGTGTGTGTGTGTGTGTGTGTGTTGTCACATACATATGTTTATGCATATATGCATTGTGCATATATGTATGAAGGTGTGTGTGGGTGACCACTCATACCCATGAGCTTGTAGTGTGATGTGAGATCCTATGAATCCATTAGTGCAATCAGTTTTCACTTTTGAACAAGTTGATAAAACTGTCATTTTCTGTCAAGATGCTACTTTGTCATTTTTGCATGAACTAATTCATGCTTGGTTTGGGAGTTGTGCCAACTAGGAAGTGATAGTATTTTGTATCTAGTAGGCCATGGTATTTTTGTTTAACATGAGAATCACCCATATAATTGGGAACCATGCTGTGAAGTGGCCAACTTTATGTTCCTGTTCAGCATGCTGAAAAATGACTAAGTCTGAGAATCTGCTGTTATTTTTATGCCATGAAGAGTGGGTGGTATCTAGTGATGTGTTTGGAATTTGCTCATGCTCAGTGTCAATTGTTTGTAGTAGATATTGCATTCTACCATCCTGTTAATTTTCATGCCAATAGGAGCTCTCTAGCATATTTAACTACTGCTGTCAGCTTGCTACTTTATAATCTCAGATTCTAGAAAACTGGAATTTACACCAAGTCCCAGAAAACTGATTCATCATGTCAATTTGATTGCTTCATGCATGTTGTTGTGTGCCTCCTTTGCTGATTGTGTAGTTGGATAAGTTGATGTGTGTGTTGAGTAGATTCTGTCCATATCTTGTTTGTGGCTATAGGATTCCTGTAGCTGAAGTTGTGAGTTGTAGAAGTTGCTCTGTCGCTGTTTTGTGGCAGATTGTGGGTTTTATTGTTTTGTGACTTGTGGGAGCTATGCTCCATAGAATAGATTCATTCTTGAGGCTTTTGTGTTTGATTTTTGTCACCTATCCAGAGGCTACCTTGGAATGCCAAGAATTAGCCCAGGTCTTGGATGACTTGTGTTTTGCCTCCGTACCTTGTTGAGAGTGTATTGTGAGAACCGTAGCTCCGTTTCTTGCGATATTTATATGCATTTCTATCGATTTTGCATGATGCATCCAGAATATCCATGATCATGCATGTTTAAATAACTTAACATGAGGTTCTGTACAGATTCATTAATAAACAAACTTTGCATCTGAAACATGACTAGTTTTGGATTGCCATGTTGAATTCTTCATAAATGAATCATGCATCACATTGTTGTGCATTGCACCTTCGTTGGAGGTTTATTGTTGCTGTTTCTCTTGGGTAGACGCGAGTGTCGATTCTGAGTACGAGGACCCAGGAGGGTACCACTACGAGGATTCCGCTACTTGTTCCGCTGAAGAACCAACAGGCAAGATGATCGTACCCGAATCCCGATACTATTTTTGCTTGCTAGTTTCTCGCTCTTATCATTACGATTGCGCTACCTACCACTTGATATCAGCCCCCAAGTTTCCACAATAGCCTCTAACCTCCACATCCTAGCAAACCTTTGATTGGCTAAGTTACCCCTGCTCAGCCCCTCTTATAGCATTTTAGTTGTAGGTGCAGGTTGTTCCATGTGTTAACATGGATTTTGATATCACAATATTATATGTTATTTAATTTAATTCACATATACATCTTGGTATTGGTGGAAGGCTTGGCCTTTCGCTAAGTTATTTGTTTCGCTGTTACCGCCATTAGTTCCTTGCTACCAGTGTTATGTTTTCCATATTTTGCGCTCCTAACATGCTCGGGGTTGTTATGGGGACCCCCTTGTTTATTCGGTTGAGATTAAACTTGTCTGGTAAGACCCAACATTGGTACTACATTTGCTTAAAAACTTAATAAAATTTGCATAGGGTCTTGCAAACCCGTGGATAATTTAATCAACCCCCGGGCCAGTGCTCCTCATGAGTGTTGGTCCAAACTAGAGCCATGTGCGGGGCCAACCCGAGGCAACTCGGGAGATTTCTATCAGGCCACTGTACGCTGTGCTTATCCGTCATGTCCTGAGAACAAGATACGCGGCGCTTATCGGGTTCGTCGACACGTCGGGTGGTCTTGCTGGATTTGTTTTACCTTTATCGAATGTCTTGCGTGTGGAGTCTGAATTTCTTCGGGTTTTCTCGAGGTGTTGGAATCCCTTTGGAATTACCTATGATGACCGCGAGATCCGTGGTCGAGGTTATTCCCGCGGAGTGTGGTTAATTTGTGATGGATTACTTGGAGCACCTCTGCAGGGTTAAATCTTTCGGAAAGTCGTGCCCGCGGTTATGTGGCAACTTGGATATTTGTTTAACACCCGGTTATAGTAAACTTGAAGTAAACTATAATTAAAATGCACCAACTGTGTGAGTAACCGTGATCGTCTCTGCTCGTGAACATGATCCGGGAGAGAACATGGTGGGCTTATGATTAACGTAAGTAAGTGTTCAGGATCTCATAGAGATCATTCTAGAATTTGATCGTTCATCGTAGGCCACTCATATTTACTTTCATGTTGCGTAAGTTAGCCACCATATATACTTAGTGCTGCTGCAAACTAAACACTTACCACACCCCAACCTTTAAGCTTGAATAGTCTCGGTACCCGGGCACATGATAGCTGAGTCCTCTGTGGCTCACAGTTTACTACAACACTCCAGGTACAGGTTCAGATGAGTTCGTGCAGGATGATCTTACCCATCTTCAGTGGGAATATGATGAGGAAAGAGGCAGGATGTACATGACATATCTGGAGGAGTAGAGGACATGGTCGTGATCTTTGGGATAGCTTGATAGTATCATTTGCATCTGTTTTTATCGTTTGATTTCGTCCGTAGTCGGACCCTGTGTTCAACTTGATGATATGAATTTGAGTGACATTGTATGTTAGCATTTGGCGAGTGTAAGGCAATCTTGTATACTCATCTCTTTCGGTACTGTATGTTGTGATGATACTATTCTTGCTAACGGCAAGATGCACGTCTATCCCTTGCGAGGCCCTCGTGCCTTAAAATGGATAGGCGCGCATCTTGGGCGTGACAAGTTGGTATTCAGAGCCATACGACCATAGGAGCCTTTGCTTGTTCGAACTTGGCCGAGTCGTGTCTAGTAAAAACTATTTTGAGTCTAGTTATATCGGAGATTAGGATTCTTTTTACTCCTCTTCTATGCTCTGGTGTGGAATCCGACCTAGGAATTTTGTTTCTACTCCTCTTCTCTCAAAAAAAAAATTTAGGATCACGCGGGTATTTTGGAGTCTATATGATGCCGATGTGACAGGGTTCTGTCTTGGTGCCTCATGTCTGACTTGATTTCTTCCGGGGAGTCGAGCTCCAGGGAATGTTGGCACATCATTATCATTCAGCTTCCTTGATATCTCAGGACGGAGAGTGTTCAAAATTACTTCAATACTTATCGTGGTGAGATAAGGTCAGAGTCACCCAGTACTGGGGAGGCGTCCGGGGTACCACCATGGTTTAGTATCATTGTGAGTTCGAGGATTCCAGATTAGATGAGTTTGCGAAAGCCTCTAGTTATGTGTTGAAGGATGGATACAGTTGGGGTGTAGGATTGCTAGTTGTGTGAGATATTTCCTCCTTGTATCCCCCATACCGGATTGCATAACCAAAAAAATTTTGGATGTTCATAGGTGGGAAATCTTGTAGTCATCTAGGATCATCTTCTTCAGATGTATATGGGCATGTACATTTGTTCCGAGCGCTTAGCTCAATACTTTTGTGTTATTGCAAGTGGCTTCTAATTTCTGATGATGTTATCATCAACCGAAGAAGCGTTCTTACTAATTTTTCAGTAGGAAGGCTGTGTTGTTAATTGTTCAATTTCTTTCAAGCATCTGATTCAGCTTTGTTTCATCTTATCAATGAGGTGCTGATGCGTTTTGTCCATCTTCAGGATGGCTCCACCAACTCACAGCAATCCGGGTCGTGGTGAGGAGCAGACTGATGTTCCACCACCGCCACCGCCTCCTCTGCCTCCTCCTCCAGAAGCTTGGCAAACTGTGATGGCCGCAACCAATGAGAATACTCAGATATTGCTCAGACTGTTGCAAGAAAGGGAGCAAGGTCAGCAAGGTTTTCAAGGGAATTTTCAGAATCAGCTTCAATTTGCGACACTCAATCAGTTCGTTGCCAAGCAGCCCAACACTTTCACCTGTTGTGAGAAGCCTCTTGATGCTGATGATTGGCTTCGTGATATGAGTAAGCATTTTGAGTGCAACAATGTCAGGCTAGAGAACTTTGTCAGATTTGTATCGTTCCAGCTCAAGGGTCAAGCAGCTGATTGGTGGCAGCAGTACAAGGATTCCAGGGGCGATCATGTTGTTACTTGGGACGATTTCCATCGTGACTTCAGGGCTCATTATATTCCGACAAGCTTTGTCGAGGAGATGCGTGAGAAGTTCAGGCACCTGAAGCAGGGAAGCAAGTCTGTCTACCAGTACAACGTCGTGTTCCAGAATCTAGCCCGTTATGCCAAGCAAGATGTTCCAGATGACAAGGCTATGATCTATCAGTTCAGAGGTGGTCTCAAGGATGAGCTTCTGCCAAGCCTAGTTCTTCAAGAGCCTCGTGAGTTTGATCAGTTCTACAACATGGCTTTGAAGGTTGAAGCAGCTCAGCTCAAGTTGGAGAACACCAAGAAGCGTTCAAGGGATTCATATTCTTCTTCTTCCAGCTCTCAGTTGGCTTCCAAGCAGCAGAAGTAGCAGTTTGGTGATCATGGTTCTCCCCACCCACCCAACCCAGGATTGGAGCAGAGACCCTAGGCGTCCAAGGCAGTTCTTGTTCCTCCTCCAGGGAATGTTCGTTCGCTTTCTGAGGTGACTTGTCACAGGTGTGGCTAGAAGGGTCACTATGCGAACAAGTGCAACCAGCGGCATCTTCCGCCTCCTCCTCCTGTCAAGCCTCCAGGAAATGCTATGGTGAAGCATAATCCCAAGTCAGTCAGAGTGAATATGGTGAATGCAGCAGAGGCAAAGGATTCTTCTCAAGTGATCATGGGTAATCTCTTAGTTAATTCTATTCCAGCAAAAGTTTTGTTTGATACTGGTGCATCGCATTGTTTCATATCCCGTTCATTCTTTGCAATGCATGACTTTGCGTGTCATGATCTCCTTAGACCTGTGTTAGTGGTGTCCCTTGGGAAGTTAATGAATTCCAATTGCTTGGTGCCGGATGTTTCTATCAAGATGGGGAATTATTCTTTTTGGCCTCTCCAATTTTTCTCGGTAATTCCGACATTGATCTCATTTTGGGCATGGACTTCCTGGCTATGAATAAGGCTCATATTGATTGTAAAGCAAAAGAAATCAAGCTGACTCATCCTTCAGAAGACGTGATTATTTTCGCGGCTCACGATGACACAATCGTCTCTTTGCTCTTAATGAGAAGGGTGAAATCTCGGCGATTTCCCAAATTCCGGTTGTATGTGAGTATGAAGATGTCTTTCCAGAAGAATTGCCAGGAATGCCTCCACACCGGCCAGTCGAGTTCGTGATTGATCTCGAGCCCGGAACTGAACCGGTTTGTACGTGTCCGTATAATCTTGGCCCCGAAGAGCTGAAAGAGTTGAAGAAGCAACTAGATGAGCAAGAACATCTGGGTCTGATCAGACCAAGCTCTTCTCCGTGGGGTTGTGGAGTTTTGTTTGTCAAGAAGAAAGATGGCACGGACCGTCTTTGTGTTGATTACCGGCCATTGAACAAGAAGACAATCAGAAACAAATACCCACTCCCTAACATCAATGATTTGTTTGAACAACTGAAAGGTGCCAAGGTTTTCCCGAAGCTTGATCTTCGCATGGGTTATCATCAAATTCGCATTCGCGAAGAAGACATTCATAAGACCGCTTTCAGGATGAGTTTTGGCTCTTATGAGTACACCGTCATGTCGTTTGGTCTTGCGAATGCTCCTCCAACCTTCTCAAGAATGATGAATTTCATTTTCTCTCCTTTCAAGAATGAATTCGTCTTGGTCTATTTGGATGATGTCCTTGTGTTCTTAGAGACAGAAGAAGAGCATGCAAAGCATCTCCGCCTTGTGCTTGACAAGTTAAGAGAGCATCGATTCTATGCCATGTTTTCCAAGTGTGAGTTTTGGCTCAATGAAGTGGTGTACCTCGGGCATGTCATCTTTGCCGAGGGAATTAAAGTGCACCTTGAGAAAGTAGTGGGAACCTCCTCAGAACATGATGTAGCTTCGGAGTTTCCTCGGGCTTGCTAGTTATTGCAGAAGGTTCGTGGAGAACATCTCTAAAATTGCCAAGCCTCGGTACAATCTCCTCCAGAAGAGTGTCAAGTATGTTTGGTCTCCTGAGTGTGATGCAGCGTTCAATACGCTCAAGCAGAGACTGACTTCAACTCCATTTCTTGTTCCTCCTGAGCAGTCTAAGCCTTTCCAATTTTTCTGTGATGCTTCTCTGCAAGGCCTTGGTGGTGTTCTCATGCAAGACAAGAAGATTGTTGCTTATACCTCGCGTCAGTTGAAGCCTGTCGAGAAGAACTAACCCACTCATGATCTTGAGTTGGCGGCAGTTGTGCATGCTCTAATGACTTGGCGGTATTTGTTGTTGGGTAGACCAGTTGAGGTGTACATTGATCACAAGAGCTTGAAGTACATTTTCACTCAACCCAATCTCAATCTTCGGCAGTCTCGTTGGGTGGAAATGCTTGAAGACTTCAATCCAAGCATTGAGTATACTCCTGGAAAAGCAAATGTCATTGCAAACACGCTCAGCCGTAAGGCGTACTGCAATAGTCTCATCTTGAAGCCTCTTCAACCCGAGCTTTGTGAAGCCTTCTGCAAGCTCAACCTTCAGATGATTCCGCAAGGATTTCTTGCAAATCTTCAAGTCTCTCCGACTCTGGAAGATCAGGTTCGCCAAGCACGGCTTCTTGACGCTATGGTGAAGAAAGTGAAGAAAGGTGTGGCCAAGAGCATTCCGAAGTATAAGTCCTTTCGAATTGATGACAAAGATGCCTTGTTCTTTGAGGACCGTTTTGTGGTTCCAAAAGGCGATCTCAGAAAGGTTATCATGGAAGAAGCACATAATTCTATTCTATCCATTCATCTAGGCAGTTCCAAGATGTATCAAGATCTCAACCAAACCTTCTGGTGGACTCGCATGAAACGTGAAATTGCTTAGTTCGTGAACGAGTGTGATGTTTGTCGCAGAGTGAAGGCGGAGCATCAATGTCCAGCAGGTCTTCTTCAGCCTTTGCCTATCCCAGAGTGGAAATTCGATCATGTGGAGATGGATTTCGTAACTGGGTTTCCCAAGTACAAGAGAGGCAATGATGCCATCTTTGTGGTTATCGACAAGCTGTCAAAAGTTTCTCATTTCCTGCCAATCAAAGAATCTATCTCGGTAGCTCAGCTTGCAGAGTTGTATACGTCAAGGATAGTGTCTTCGCATGGTATTCCTCAGCTCATCTCTTCTGACCGTGGAAGCCTCTTCACTTCCAAGTTTTGGGACTCCTTCCAGACTGCTATGGGTACCAAGATCCATTTCAGCACTGCGTTTCATCCACAGACAAGTGGTCAAGTTGAGAGAGTCAATCAGATCCTTGAAGATATGCTTAGAGCCTGTGTGATATTGTTCGGCATGAAGTGGGAAGACTGCCTTCCATGTGCTGAATTCTCATACAACAATAGCTTCCAAGCTAGTTCAGGCAAGGCCCTTTCGAGATTCTCGATGGCAGAAAGTGTCGTACCCCGCTTAACTGGTCTGAAACCGGTGAGCGTCAGGTATTGGGCAATGACATGATCACTGAAGCAGAAGAAATGTGCCATGTCATTCGTGAGAACCTCAAAGCAGCTCAGTCCCGACAAAAGAGTTATTACGATAACAAATCTTAGAGTCTCTCCCATGAAGGGCACTCAACGGTTTGGAATTAAAGGGAAGCTAGCTCCTCGTTTTGTTGGTCCTTTCAAAGTTGTTGGTAAGAGAGGTGGTCTTGCATATCAACTAGAGCTCCCTCCAAATTTCGTGAACGTGCACGATGTCTTCCATGTTTCTCAGCTTCGGAAATGCTTCAAGACTCCTGAGCGAACCATTGACCTCCAAGACATCGATCTCCAAGAAGATCTCTCTCATCGTGAGCACCCAAATGCAATTCTTGAAGAAACTGAGCGTAAGACTCGCAACAAGTCTATCAAGTTCCTCAAGGTGAAGTGGTCTCATCGTTCCGAAAAAGAAGCTACTTGGGAACGCGAGGACCTTCTCCGTTCCGAATTTCCGGATTTCTTTCGTTCCTAGATGTCGGGTCGAGATCCTCTTGTAGTGTGGGAGAGTTGTGACAGCCCAAGTGTTGTCCCTACCTTATTTGGCATGTAACCCCAATGTATGAACCTTGTGTCATGAGCTATGTATGATTTGCACCTTGTCATTCATGTGTTGTTTGCATTCATGCATCATATCATCCATCATACCATTCATTTTGCATGCTTGATATTCTCATGTGTCTTGGCTTGATGTTGGTGTGAAGTGATGTGGGTGTGCCTTGTGTCATGTTGGTGTTGAGTGTGGTAGGAGTCATGTTTGCAACTCTTCTTCTTCCCCTCTCTTTTCTCTTTCAACATCACCTTCCATTTCCCCCCTCTCTTCATATTAATTTTATGAGCATATTTAACTTGCTGTTTTAATTGTTCAAATATGTTCAAGAGCTAGTCCTAATTATTTAATTAATTTAGTAAGTGATCCTTTTAATGTTTGGGAATTGGTTGTTTTTGTATTTTAATTAAACAGGAGCTGCCCTTTTATTTAAGTATTAAAATAACTTGCTAAATAATTCAACTTAATATTTTTATTAAATGTAGCATATTTTTTTTCTTTACAAAAGTATTTTTGTTTTGCTCTAAAACTTTTAAAATGCCCTAGGGAATCAACTTTGTGTGGCTTTTTTAATAAATGGTTAAATCCCTTGCTGGTTTTGTTCTGAGAGAGAGAGCAGATGGGCCAGTCCCTCCTGTGGCCCAGCCCGCAAGGAACGGACACCTACCTGCTCCCGTTCGCTTGCCGCCAGTCTTCAGTCTGAGAGAGAGCGTGTTCGTCGTCGCCTTTCCGTCGCCGTCGTTGTCAGCTCGTGGGTTTAAAGCCCCTCGGCGTGCATGCCCTCCCCTCGCCTAGAGTTCCTCTCTCTCCCTCTGCCGCCGCAACCTTCTTCTTCCCCTCCATCTCTCTCCCGCCTCTCGTCTTTTCCCCTGCGAGTAAGTGTCTGAGAGGTTTAGAGAGTTCAGTTGCATTTGCCGCTCGTCATCGCCGCGTCTCCGATGGGCGGCGTCCATGGTGGTGATGGCGTGAAGCTCGGGTGTTAACACGGTGTTCCATCCCCGCTGCTAGGGGGCCCATAGAAGCTCTGCAGCGACGGCCTCGTCGTTGCCAGAAGCCTGCGCCGCCGTCTTCTTCCCCTGCATAGGCTCTGGCCGACTTCTTCCCCTCCGTCGACTCCGTCATGACCATCTCGTCATTGCCTTTCCCCCAAGGTGAGTCGCCGGTCGCCGTTTGCCTTTTCCTCCACTTGTAGCTCGTAGTTGCTTGCCTCCACGTGTGTCGCCGACGATAGCGAGTCGAGCACCCAGCGCTCGCCTCCTTCCTCCTCACCGCAAGGTGAGCATGGGAATGGGTTCCCTGGCTGTTCCCGCGCGCGTGTGATAGTTGGGGTCGCCGGATCTGCTGTGTATCGCCGGAATTTGCCGACGCCGTCGCCTGTCGCGTTTGCTCTGTTTCGGTTTAGTTTCGTCAAAGAAGTTCTGGCTCGTGTGTGTATTAGAGAAGCAGAGGTCCTCCTCGGTTAACACTCAGCGCTGTAGCGCAGTGGTAGCGCCCTGTGTGCAGACCAGCAGGTCCCGGGTTCGATCCCGAGCCCCTCCCCTTTTTTGTGTTTTGTTTCCTTTTCTTTCTTTTTTTTTGTTTTGTGTGTTCTTCTTGCATGAATGTGGTGTGGAGAGCATGAATAGGGCAGGGTGCTTGTGTTGTGTGTGTGTGTATATATACCTTAGTGTATATATATACATGTATGAGTGTGTGTGTGGTTTTTATTTATTCATTTTCTGTTGTGTGTGTAGGTAGTGTAGTGCATAAGTGTGCATGTGTATGCATACACATGTGTGTGTAGTATATATGTGCAAGTGTATGTGGTAGTGTGTGTGCTTTGCACATACACATATGCATGTGTATGTTGAGTTTTGTGTGTGCAGGGGTGCATGTGAGTTTGCACATATGTGGTGTATGTGCTTGTGTTGTGTGTGAGTGTATGTGTGTGTGCTTGTGGCACACACACATGTGTGTGTGGGGTGGCAGGTTGCACATATGTGGTGTATGTGTGTGTGTGTGTGGTGGGCTCATGCCTTCATACCCATGTGTAGGTGTAGGTGGTGTGTGTTGTGGAGTGTGTGTGTGCATGTGTCCATGCACATATGCATGTGTTCGAGTGTGTGTGTGTGTGTGGTCACATACATATGTTTATGCATATATGCATTGTGCATATATGTATGAAGGTGTGTGTGGGTGACCACTCATACCCATGAGCTTGTAGTGTGATGTGAGATCCTATGAATCCATTAGTGCAATCAGTTTTCACTTTTGAACAAGTTGATAAAACTGTCATTTTCTGTCAAGATGCTACTTTGTCATTTTTGCATAAACTAATCCATGCTTGCTTTGGGAGTTGTGCCAACTAGGAAGTGATAGTATTTTGTATCTAGTAGGTCATGGTATTTTTGTTTTAACATGAGAATCACCCATATAAGTGGGAACCATGCTATGAAGTGGCCAACTTTATGTTCCTGTTCAGCATACTAAAAAATAACCAAGTCTGAGAATCTGTTGTTATTTTTATGCCATGAAGAGTGGGTGGTATCTAGTGATGTGTTTGGAATTTGCTCATGCTCAGTGTTAGTTGTTTGTACTAGATATTGCATTCTACCATCCTGTTAATTTTCATGCCAATAGGAGCTCTCTAGCATATTTAACTACTGCTGTCAACTTGCTACTTTATAATCTCAGATTCCAGAAAACTGGAATTTACACCAAGTCCCAGAAAACTGATTCATCATGTCAACTTAATTGCTTCATGCTTGTTGATGTGTGCCTCCTTTGCTGATTGTGTAGTTGGATAAGTTCATGTGTGTGTTGAGTAGATTCTGTCCATATCTTGTTTGTGGCTGTAGGGTTCCTGTAGCTCTAGTTGTGAGCTGTAGAAGTTGCTATGTCGCTGTTTTGTGGCAGATTGTGGGTTTTATTGTTTTGTGACTTGTGGGAGCTATGCTCCATAGAATTGATTGATTCTTGAGGCTTTTGTGTTTGATTTTTCATCACTTATCCAGAGGCTACCTTGGAATGCCAATAATTAGCCCAGGTCATGGATGACTTGTGTTTTGCCTCTGTACCTTGTCGAGAGCGTATCGTGAGAACCGTAGCTCCGTTTCTTGCAATCTTTATATGCATTTGTATCGATTTTGCATGATGCATACAGATTTGCCATGATAATGAATGTTTAAATAACTTAACATGATGTTCTGTCTAGATTCATTAATAAACAAACTTTGCATCTGAAACATGACTAGTTTTGGATTGCCATGTTGAATTCTTCATAAATGAATCATGCATCATATTGTTGTGCATTGCACCTTCGTTGGAGGTTTATTGTTGCTGTTTATCTTGGGTAGACGCGAGTGTCAATTCTGAGTACAAGGACCCATGAGAGTACCACTACGAGTATCCCGCTACTTGTTCCGCTGAAGAACCAACACGCAAGATGATCGTACCCAGATCCCGATACTATTTTTGCTTGCTAGTTTCTCGCTCTTATCATTACGATTGCGCTACCTACCACTTGATATCAGCCCCCATGTTTCCACGATAGCCTCTAACCTCCACATCCTAGCAAACCTTTGATTGGCTAAGTTACCGCTGCTCAGCCGCTCTTATAGCATTTTAGTTGCAGGTGCAGGTTGTTCCATGTGTTAACATTGATTTGGATATCACAATATTATATGTTATTTAATTTAATGCACATATACATCTTGGTATTGGTGGAAGGCTTGGCCTTTTGCTAAGTTATTTGTTCCGCTGTTACCGCCATTAGTTCCTTGTTACCGGTGTTATGTTTTCCATATTTTGCGCTCCTAACATGCTCGGGGTTGTTATGGGGACCCCCTTGTTTATTTGGTTGAGATTAAAACTTTTCTGGAAAGACCCAACGTTGGTACTACATTTGCTTAACAACTTAATAAAATTTGCATAGGGTCTTGCAAACCCGTGGATAATTTAATCAACCCCAGGGCTAGTGCTCCTCATGAGTGTTGGTCCAAACTAGAGTCGTGTGCGGGACCAACCCGGGGCAACTCGGGAGATTTCTATCAGGCCACTGTACGCTGTGCTTATCCGTCGTGTCCTGAGAACGAGATACGCGGCTCTTATCGGGTTCGTCGACACGTCGGGTGGTCTTGCTGGACTTGTTTTACCTTTATCGAATGTCTTGCATGTGGAGTCTGACTTTCTTCGGGTTTTCTCGAGGTGTTGGAATCCCTTTGGAATTACCTATGATGACCGCGAGATCCGTGGTCGAGGTTATTCCCGCGAAGTGTGGTTAATTTGTGATGGATTAATTGGAGCACCCCTGCAGGGTTAAATCTTTCGGAAAGCCATGCCCGCGGTTATGTGGCAACTTGGATATTTGTTTAACACCCGGTTATAGTAAACTTGAAGTAAACTATAATTAAAATGCACCAACTGTGTGAGTAACCGTGATCGTCTCTGCTCATGAACATGATCCGAGAGAGAACACGTTGGGGTTATGATTGACGTAAGTAAGTGTTCAAGATCTCACAGAGATCATTCTAGAATTCGATCGTTCATCGTAGGCCACTCATATTTACTTTCATGTTGCGTAAGTTAGCCACCATATATGCTTAGTGCTGATGCAAACTAAACACTTACCACACCCCAACCTTTAAGCTTGAATAGTCTCGGTACCCGCGCACATGATAGTTGAGTCCTCTGTGGCACACAGTTTACTACAACACTCCAGGTACAGGTTCAGATGAGGTCGTGCAGGATGATCTTACCCAGCTCCAGTGGGAATATGATGAGGAAAGAGGCAGGATGTACGTGACGTATCTGGAGGAGTAGAGGACCTGGTCATGATCTTTGGGATAGCTTGATAGTATCATTTGCATCTATTTTTATCGTTTGATTTTGTCCGTAGTCGGACCCTGTGTTCAACTTGATGATATGAATTTGATTGACATTGTAAGTTAGCATGTGGCGAGTGTAAGCCAATCTTGTATACTCATCTCTTTCAGTATTGTATGTTGTGATGATAATATTCTTGCTAACAGCAAGACGCGCATCTATCCCTTGTGAGGCCCTCCTACCTTAAAATGGATAGGCGCGCATCTTGGGCGTGACAAAAACCCACACGGCGGTGAGTGTTTGGCTCGGGTTTGAGCTCCCGACCATGGGGACGAGTGGGCTAGGCACGGGAGAGCGGCTGAGGGAAGGAGGGAGCGAGAGGAAAGCAGCGGGAGCTCGGGGGAGGGCTTTATATAGCCGGCACCAGTGTACTATGGACGCGGGTCTGGCGAGGTCGAGGCTATCGCCTGAGCTCTCGGGGGCTCGCTAGGGCGTGTCCTGGGTGTTCCTGGGCACGGTCTTGGCACGCAGGAGGGAAGAGAAGGAGCGGCCGTTGCCCAGGGCGTCGCGCGTGTGAGGTTGCCCATTGGGGATCTCGGGCGGCCGGCGTGCGTGTGAGAGATGGGCCAGAGGGGGAAGAGAGAGGAGGGGGGACAAGGGCAGCGTGTTGCGGACACCGAGCCCTCCCCCCCGGCAGGCGTGCTGGGGAGGCTCAAGGTGATCGGGAGGCGCCGGGCAGGGGCGGCTACAATGCTCGGGTGCACTATAGCGCGCTCTAGAGCACCCATATGGCGTGCCATGGCATAAAATATGCCCACCAGCATGTCCTCTAGTGTCTTGGGGTTTCTGGAGATACCCATGGGCTAGGAGGAGCTAGGAGAAAAAGAAATGGGGTGGGGAGAGGGTAGAAATGATGCTGCCATGGTGTAACAGA
The DNA here is from genome assembly GCA_022496015.1 of Hordeum marinum. Classification (NCBI taxonomy): domain Eukaryota; kingdom Viridiplantae; phylum Streptophyta; class Magnoliopsida; order Poales; family Poaceae; genus Hordeum; species Hordeum marinum. Next base: position 253,470,791 of record CM039673.1, read on the forward strand.
GGGGTAAATGTGGGTTTTGCCTCACTTACCCAATGAACCTTGGCTAGAGAAATTTACTCGGGGTGAAAAGCAATACTAGATAGTTGTGGTAAAAATTTGGAGGCAAGGGAAATAGTAAAAGTAGTGAAAACAGGTAATTTACCATTTCACCAGAAGGTGTTTGATGGATGATGTGATGTTCAACAGGATCAATTGGTGGGTAAAAATGAGATGGATCACCAAATTTGAGCTCAAATGGGCTACGTTGACAATGGAAACTTTGTGAACCCTAGAAACTAACAGAATCAGGTTTCTGTAGATCTATTTATGCTAAGCTATTACCCTTGATGTACCACTTAGTGTAGCATCATTATTTGATGATTAGAACATGTCCACAAAGTTTGGGGTCAAGGGGAGCAACTTCACAATGTAAAGTTGTTTGGATTTGAATCTGGACAGGAAGGGGTTTGGAATAGTTTGATAAACCAAATCAACTTGGATTGAGATGAAACTTTGCAAGATCATCACCTATGATAGTGTTGACTTGCTGGAATTTTCCTGGAATTTATTGAGAATGTTTCTTACAGAAATATTTCAAAAGCTTGATTTGTACAAAAAGGGTTTTGAGGGGTTTTGCCCATGATTTGAACATTGTGTTAAAACTCGTATATATGTCAAATATATGTCCACTGAGTCTCCCTAAATTTTCTCAAATATTTTGAAGGCATTTAAATAATTTTTCCCTATTAAAAACCATTTATGGTCTTAAGAAAAAGCCTTTAAATAAAATAGTAAAATAGTCTTTAAAATTAATATTTGGTGGTTTTTGGAAGTCATAAATATAGTAGGTTTGAAGTAAAGCCTTTGGGGAAGAAGGATCCACCCAATTTGAGGAGTTCCAGTGCAAACCTCAACTAAGGGGCTTTTTGAAAACCTAATTTGAATAAATCCTTTTTGGTCAAAATAAAATTTGATAAAAATAGTTTGGGCACTATTCACATGGCATGATCATTGGGCAGTTTGGGTCAAGGAAGATGAATATGGAGAGGGATAGAATCTAAGAGTGCCATACACAACAATCAACAAGCAAGCAAGCAACAATTCAAACAAGCAACAAGCACTGAAAAAGTTATAATTGGCTCCAAATTTTATAAATCCAATCATAACAAGGTGACACAAACATAAGGTGTGACACCGGCTAGGGACTCGTCCCCCCTACAACCGGAATTATAAACGGTTTATACCCCAATCTCCGATCATCGAAACCCCACTTGCAACCCAGGCCTTGGAGTTCACTCCGGAGATAGATCGGTATCGGTCCCTGATCTAGCATGCAACTCGGAACTCGTAATTCCGGGCTCATGTCGTGGCATGGAATCAAAGTTTTTCCCACCCACCACCCAATTCGAGCACTCATGCATCATAACAGAGTCCAAGTCTTTGGACTTACAGGATGTTAAACAGTTACAAGGAGAGTCGGTTCATCATATTTGGTCTAGACTCCTCCTCACTAGAAATAAAACACGAGTCTTAGTGACCAGGAGATAATGGCAACCTTCAATCACAATTGCCATGACGAAGGGATTTCCAACGCCCTGGCTCGTCGGCACATTCATGACTTCACCGAGCTGTCGGACTTGGTACAAAAATATTGTGCCATGGAGAGCACCTGGCAAGCCGAACAACTACTTTCAGAACCAACCTTTATCGAGTACCCTAGAGGAGATCGGAAAAAGAGGACACCTCCAAAGTGGCTGGCCGAACTCGATCCGGCCGAAAAGAGAAATAGACCCCTTACAGGGGTCAGAACTATCCTTGACGGGCTATTGGATAAACCATGCCCTATACATTTTGTATTGCTGAACACAAGCCCGACTCATAGCCTTAGAGCTTGTTGGGTTGTCAAGCAGGTCGCAAAAAGCGGTGAATCCATCCTTGAGGTCCTACCGCCGAACATGCGCTCCACATCGCCACCAGAATACAACGCCAAAGTCCTGATGATCTATGAAACATTCCCCTCAAGGAACAGGAGGAAAAGAGCTCTTAGAGAACTCGAACAGGTCTATCATGTGGCAGCAACAAGTTCATAGACAGACATACACATTACCTTCAGGGATACTGACCAACTAGCCATTCATCCCGGTCATACACCGGCCGCACTGGTCCTAAACCCCATCATCGATGGCTTGAGGTTGCATAAGGTGCTAATGGATGGAGGCAGTGGTTTAAACCTTATCTACGAAGATACCCTAGAAAAAATGTAGTTTGATCGATCTCGCATCAAGCATAGCAACACGACATTCTGGGGGATCATTCCTGGGAAAAAGGCGCGTTGTTCAGGACGTATCACCATGGCATAGTGTTCGGCATGCCCAAAAACTACCGATCTGAAGAACTTCTCTTCCATATCGTGCCCTTCCCCAGCGGCTACCACGCCCTGCTGGGGTGTGACGCCTTCACAAAATTCCAGGCTATACCACATTACGGGTAATGACGCTCAAGATGCCAGGCCGAAACGGGGTAATCACAATCGCTAGTGAACCGAATATAGCCCTTCGAGCTGAAAACAAAACAGCAGCGCTCGCCCTTGAGGCACTAGCTAGGACCTTCACTACAGAAGAACTGACCGCACTTCGGTCAACAGTAGACAAGGACGATGTGATCCTTAGAAAAAGGCACAAATTGACGTCCTTTAAACCTGCCGATGAAATCGTTAAATTTCAGGTACACCCAACGGACCCAAATAAGACAGCATCCATCAGAGCTCGGCTGGCCCCCATAGTGGATGAAGCACTGTGAGCATTCTTATGGTAAAACTGGGACATCTTCGCCTGGCATCCTTCCGATATGCCTGGAATCCCACGGCTACTAGCAGAACATAGTCTGAACATCATCGTGGGCTTCAAGCCCATTAAGCAGACTCCGTGTCGCTTTTCCGAGCCCAAACGACAAGCTATGGGTGAAGAATTAGCCAAACTGCTAGAGGTCGGCTTCATACGGGAGATTAAGCACCCCGAATGGTTGGCAAACCTAGTGATGGTACCAAAGAAAGACAAATCGTGGCTGTTGTGTATTGACTTTAAAGACCTTAACAAGGCCTACCCTAAGGACCCTCCCCCCTACCACGCATAGACCAGATTATTGATGCCCCAGCCGGACATGACTCATTGTGTTTCCTCGACACTTATTCCGGATATTATCAGATCAAAATGAAGGAATCCGATTAGGCTGCAACCACATTCATCACCCCTTATGGGCCATTCTGCTTCAACACGATGCCTTTCGGGCTAAAATACGACGGGGCTACATACCAACACATGATCCAAACTTGTCTCGCAAGACAAGTCGGTAAAATAGTCGAGGCGTACGTGGACGATGTGGTAATCAAAACCAAGCACGTCAGCCAACTTATTTGATGACCTAAGGCAAACCTTTGCCAGCCTACATGAGTACGATATACAACTCAATCTGGAGAAATGTGTATTCAGAGTCCCCATTGGTAAACTGCTCGGATTCATCGTTTCCCATAGAGGAATAGAAGCCAATCCGGCTAAGATCCGCGCCCTATTAGAACTTGCAATTCACACAGAGCTAAAGCATGTCCATAGGTTGGCTGGTTGCGTGGCGGCTAAGCCGCTTTATCTCCTACCTCGGCGAAAAGGCTTTACCGCTCTACAGATTGCTGAAACGGACCAACAATTTTGAATGGACCAATGAAGCAGTGGTTGCATTAGAAGAAATTAAAACACTGCTGGCAAATAATCCCATACTCACAGCACCAGGCAATGGTGAAACCATATTATTACACATATCAGCCACCAACCAAGTCGTTAGCGCAGTGCTCGTCGCCGAACGAGAGGAGGAGGGACACAAATTCCGGATACAAAAGCCGGTCTATTACGTGTTAGAAGTACTAACGCGGTGCAAGTCCATAAACCCGTACTACCAGAAGATAGCCTATACAATATTTATGTCGTCATGAAAACTAAGACACTCCTTTCAAGAGTGTTCGGTTACCATGGCATCCGAAGTACCCCTGAACGACATAATCAACAACAGGGACGCCACCGGCCGCATACCCAAATGAGCCATTGAGATCCTTCCTTTTGAAATTGCCTACAAGCCAGGACTAAATCTCAGGTGCTGGCAGATTTCCTCGCCGAATGAACACAGGACGAGCTCCCCCGGGAATATAGTACATACTCTCATTGGACGATGTACTTCGATGGATCCAAAACTTTGCTGTACTAGGGGCTGGAGTTATTCCCACATCCCCCACAAGCGACAACGTTCGATACGTGTTGCAGATCATGTATGCCGATTCCAAAAATGCAGCCGAATACGAAGCATTCTTGCATGGTCTTCGGATGGCAGCATCAATGGGCATACAATGGTTGGAGGTACGGGGAGACTCCAACTTGGCCATCTCCCAAATCAACGGCGAATTTGATGCCAAAAACCCGAACATTGTGGCATATAGAAACGTTGTCCTCAAGATATCCGCACGGTCCGAGGGGCTAGAATTTCACCATGTCGCTAGAGACGACAACCAAGCCGCCAACATATTGGCCCGCATGGGGGCCAAATGCAACCCTGTCCCAAGAAACACTTTCCTGGAACGGCTCTTTACACTACTAGGGAAAACCTTATACACAGAGGTATAGCAGTAGCGCTGGTTAGAACAGTGTGCTACTGCTACTTAGTAGTACCGCGTGTCAATAAACAGCGCTATAACTATGGTTGTAGCAGTAGCGCGTCTGCACATAAAAGGTCTACTACTATAATTCCCACACTGTTGCCGGTAGGCTAGGAATAGTAGTAGCGAGGCTTCAAAAAGAACGCTACCGCTAAGTGCCTTGTAGTAGTGTGTTTCCTGTATAGAGCGATATTGCTAAAAAAAATGGAAAATAAGTACAAAAGTAAATGAAAATGAAAGAAGTAGAAATGAAAAAAAATATAAAAAGAAACAAAAGAAAAAGAAAAATATAGAAGAAAGGCATAGCAGTAGCGCTTGTTGCCACAAAGCGATGTAGTTACTATAGCAGTAGTGCGTTTTATAAGACCGCGCTATAGCTACATTCCTTAGATAAAAATAAAAGAAAAGGGAAAATAAAAAACTACTCCCTCTGTTCCTAAATATAAGTCTTTTTAAAGATTTCATTAGGGGGTTACATACAGAGCAAAATGAGTGAATGTATACTCTAAAGTATGTCTATATACATCTGTATGTAGTCCCCTAGTGAAACCTCTTAAAAGACTTATATTTACGAACGGAGGGAGTACTTCTTATAGCATTAGCGTGTTTTGGTAGAAAGCGCTATAGCTAACTTAGCTATAGCGCTCTTTGCTAACCAGCGCTACTTCTATATTAACTTAACCCCATGCGGGCTCAAAATTTTGCTAAGTCATTTCCCCCAATTCCCCATCAATCTCCTCCATCGCCGCCCCTGCTCCCTCGCCGCCCTCATTCCCTCGTCGGCCCTGCCCCATCGGATTTGGGAGGCATCGCCGCCACCGGAGCCGTGCACCCTCGATGCCCCTACCTCCCTTGCTGCCACTGCTTCCCTCGTTTGCTCCTCGCCACCCCTGCCTCCCTCGCTGCCAACAGAGCTGCACGCCCTCGCCGCCCCTACCTCCGTTGCCAAGCACCTCCCCGCCATCGTCTCTCCCCTCTATGTAAGCCCCCATCATCCCTCACCCATCCTCTCTCTTCCGTTCTAGGGTTCATAATTTTTAATAGGACAGAAATTGAGTTCTAGGGTTCATAATTCTTATTAGGACATAATTTTTGTTAGGACAAAAATATGTAAAGGTTCAAGGTTTCTAGGGTTCATCCATCTATATTTGGTTTTTTAAGTGAGTTTGAGAGAGCATGAGATTTGTGTAGATTTTCTTGAAGTGTCAAACACTAGGAGATGCAAATTTGAAGTGGTCATGTTACATGCAAATTCCTCAATAGTGTTTGCTCATGTACATGTTCTTAAGTGGTCCTGTTATATGCAACATTGAAGTGGTTCGATTGTGCCCAAGTGGCCTTTTGTTGTTTGCAGGGAATGATTCCGAGTGGCCTATGTTTTTCCGAAATGTTGATTCATTTCTGTTCCGACAAATTTCAGGCCCTCTATTTGTCCAGTATGTACCAAAGGTCATGACAAAATTTTCCGTGAATTTCAGCATGACTTGTGCTACAAACTAGGACATATTGAGTGCCTGAGATTTGCCGGAGCGGGAATGAATCAACATTCCTGCAAAACATTGGCCTTTTTTCATTTTATTAGGTCTAGAATTAATTGACTAGATTTAATTGTAGGAAACATGGCTAGCAACGATGAAGGACATGGTTCTGGTGATTGGAACGTCTACACGGCAGCAGACTCCTATTTGAACCTTCTCGATGAGCAATGGTTGTTGCAGGGCCCACCTGTGATATTCGAGACTGAGACCGACATCGAGACCGGTGCTAAGACTGCCATCGCCGCCGAGACCGGTGTTGAGATTGACATCGGCACCGAGACCGGCGCCGATACCGGCACCGAGACTAGTGAAGCATGTATAGAACCGAAACCAAAGAGGCAACGGCGCCCAAACCAGCTCATCACTACTAGATTGGTGGTCACGGAGGTGGACGATGGCAATTTTGAGCCAAAAGAGCCTGCAGAAGCGCGCGCTACGGCAATCAAATAGGCTGCATCCTACGTGCAACCGCCACCATCAATGATGCGAAACTAACGTAGATACCACATATGAAGCAGTCCCTCCTAACGAAGCTGCACCAGGTGTTATTGTTCCCGAGCTGGGACGAAAACAAATATAAAACTCCAGATAAAGACCCGACAATGCAGAAGATAAACAAACACGCCATGGGCAAGTTTAGCAGCGTGTTGTCCGCCTGGAAAGTAAGAGTGAAAGCAAATGTCGCGGGAAGACGTCCGAACACACGTAGCAGCTCAGCGTCTCGACATGAAGCCTTTCACTACGCCCGGGGACTATCTCCCTGACTTGCATGGATGGCATGACATGTTGGAGTGATTGACGATATATGACAATGTGTCCGTTTAGTCCATACTTTCTCTATGAGAAAACTTTGAGTTATGCGCGACGAAACTTTATTTGTGATGTGATTAAACCATCCTCCTCAACTAGCGAAGATCACTCTAGTTAGTGCATTTTGGGTACGATGAACTTTGTTATTTATGCTTATGATATGTTGCTTCTATTTTTGGCAAGTATGTCTCTTTCTGTTGCTCAACTATATATGTTGCATATCATCAACTCATGTGACAATGCAGGTGCATAGATCATCGATGGCGAAGAAGTGCTACGCCAGGAGTATATGACGAGTGGCCAGAGTGTTAGGCCCAGGTGTATCGGTTTCCGGTTTCCGAGCGACAACCAGTAGTTAGTTTAGGTTCACGCTTGCGCGAGAGGGATACGAATCATGATTATGATGTGATCACATGATTTGTGTTGGATGATATGATGAGACTATTATGTGTATGATATGATGAGCATATTGCATATTTATGATATGATTAGAATACTATATGAAACCTGTACAGAAACATCAGAAATACGTAGCAAAAAAAGATATGAGAAAATATAGTAGTAGCGCTCTTTAGCGTTGGACATGAAAATGCTGCTGCTAAAGGACTTAGCAGTAGCACTGGTATGGAAAGCGCTACTGCTAAGTAGGTATAGCAATAGCGTGTGTCAAACCACGCTACTGCTAAACATTAGCTGTAGCACCCTATCAGTAGCACGGGTACCTGCGCTACTGATACACCAAATACCCGCGCTACTGCTAGGGTTTTCCCTAGTAGTGTTAAGCCATCAGTGGTTTGGCGGGACGATAATAAGGGTGCGGTTCACCAACACGAAAGAGGTTGTTCCCCCTATAAATGAATCAGACGACCAAATAATCGGCGGCTCCGTAATGGCAGTAATCGCACCATGGACCGAGCCCTTCCTCGCCTACCTTCTTCGCAAAGAACTCCCCGACGATCAGACGGAGGCGCTTCAGTGATCCGAAGCCTATAAAGTCCATGAGGATGCATTATACAAGAAAAGCACCACCGGAGTACTACAGTGGTGCATATCTGAGGAAGAAGGCTGGCAACTCTTAGCCAAAGTCCACGCAAGGATGGGCGGCCATCATGCCACAGCAACGGCCTTAGTTAGAAAGGCCTTTCGGGCCTGTTTCTTCTGGCTCACTGCTCGAGCGGATGCCCAGTCACTTGTCAAGCACTGCATGGGGTGTCAACTTTTTGCAAATAGAAGTCACATGCCCCCAACAGCCCTTCGGATTATTCTGATTACCTGGCCACTTGCGGTCTGGGGGCTGGATATGGTCGGACCACTTAAAAGGGGGGACCAAGAAGAATAAATATCTACTGGTCATGGTTGACAAATTTACCAAATGGATAGAGGAAAAACCTGTCAAATCAGCCAAGTCCAGACCAGTAATCGACTTTATATCCAGCATGGTACACCATTATGGCGTCCCGCACAGTATAATAACAGACAACGGATCCAACTTCACAGACCAAGAGGTCAAAGACTGGTGCGTAAAAATGGGCATCAAGCTCGATTACGCATCGTTGTATCACCCACAGACCCATGGAGAAGTTGAAGGAGCAAACGGCCTCATCATGAGTGGCATTAAACCATGTTTGCTCCGATCTCTGCATGAGTCCGACCTTCATTGGGTAGAAGAGCTTGACTCCGTTCTGTAGGGCTTGCGCACCACCCTGAATAGATCAACGGGATACACATCGTTCTTCTTGGTCTACGGGGCAGAAGCAATCCTCCATTGTGTCATTATTCACGATGCACCAAGGGTGCACATGTACAAGGAAAAGGAGGCCGAGTTAGATCGGCAGGACGACCTGGACGCCTTAGAAGGAGAGCGCGACATAGCCCGGTCTTGTTCTACTTTTTATCAATAGCAGGCCCGACGTTACTAGAGTAGGGAGGTCAGGGCAATAGCGTATAATGTGGGTGAACTCGTCTTACGACTCCCGGAGAAGCAGAAGCATAAACTCAACCCCAAATGGGAGGGGGCCTTCATAATTGACGAAGTACTCGCCGGAGCAGCTTGCCGTCTTCAAAAACCATCGGATAACCACCTTGAACCAAACCCATGGAATGCAACTTGTCTTCGGCGCTCCTACGGATAAACTGGTGTCGTCATACTCTTTACCCTTTACCTCCTTTTCTTTCCTTTTTCTTTATTTTTTCCTTTCCCTCCCACCTTGATTTTCGACAGGATTGGGTATTTTCTTTTCTTCCCAAGTCTATGTTTGGTTCAATCGATCTTGTACTAAGATTTTTGGCATACATCCTTAACTGTTAAATCCGAACACAACACATGTGGGCTTCTTCCTGAAGCCAATGATTTTATACTCTAAGCATCTATTCACATTTATCATGTAGGCATGTTTCCCTTGTCGGTTTTTAAGCCAGTATATGCATCAATTCGAACTAAGATTTTTGCCAAGCTGGGTTGCCTCGCTCCTGTGCTTACCCTCTACATTCCCGGTTGTTCAGCTAGAGGGAAAGGGAGCACCTATGCGATTGTTATGAATGGGTCATCCAGATACGTACCTCAGACGGGTGAAGCCAAGAGCTAGCTATCATCAGTAGAAAATTGGTCGGCTACGACGGAAGCAACAAATAAAATTATGGTCGTTGTCACCATTACTCGGGCTTCTTTTCTCACAAAATCCATTAGTCGCATCCTAGCGGTATACGGCCTTAATATCTACGATTTACATAGCAGCCTGAAGGAAGGTGTCGATAGAGGTACTATTTTCTTTGGAAGATGTTTCTTATGCTAAGTAGTAATATAACATATCTCCCTGTGCATTTTCTGTCTGTTCGCACCAAATGGTCGGATTGCGTGGTTCCTCGAAGAAATTCCTTCTTATCAAGGGATATTTCATAAGGAACACTCACAAGCTCTTAGCACAGGAGGTTCAAGGCGACGACCGGTTAGCATAGTGCTTACAGCACAGACGGAGCAATTTTTGATTTAAAGTACATAGTTACATAAAATCATACATTTAGCTGCTGGTCAAGATTGTCTATTATGGCATCCAGGGTGCAATCTTCCTGCGAAACACGAGCGACGGGCATCACTTGATCGTACACCAAATGAAGCGGCACTTATTTCCCATCGAGCTCTGCCGGCCCAACCCGAGCCATATGCTTGGGGTTAAGGCCGGTATAACCGGTCTTGATCATCGCCCACGCCTCTCATGCTCCCTCTCGGTAGGCCGATGTCTTCTATAGCTCGAACCGACTTTGGGATCCCTTGAACTGATCAACAAGTTCGGTCATCTCCTTCGGAGGTTGCTCAGCGTGCGATAGCGCTTTTCTCATGCTCTTCACGGCCTTTCGAGCCTGCTCATGAAGGGCGGACAGTTCCTTCAGAAGGCTTCCCAGGTATGATCCGATCTCTTCTTCAGGTTGTCTAGTTAGGAGACCTATACAGGAGAAAAGGACTATCCATTACACCTAATGTATGAAAGGTATTCAAGGATGTTATAATTGCACTTACTGAACATGCGCTTTTGTAATTTCTGGTTCATTTCTTGGGTTTGGGCCAATTGAGATTTTCAACTCTCGATCTCTTCGGCCTGTTGCTTGTTCTCCACATGGAGGCGTTTCTTCTCTTCCAGGTTTCGTTGCAACGAAAGGCAGCCGACCTCATGCTGGGACTCGGCATACCTTTGAGATTCTAGGGCTGCACTAAATCTTTTTGCAACTGCCCTATTGATTCAGCTACTACAAACTACCCTTGTGTTAGCATGGGATTATATCGGCAGAACAGGTATACTCACCATGTGCCCCCTGGGTAAAATTCTTCACTTGATCCAATTCGGCCTTCACGGTTTCCACCTATGTCCGGCTTGGCTCCAGTTCCTTGGCCCGTTGCTCATTCTACTGCCTTGACGCCTACATCAGCAGTAAAACAATACGTGGACCCTTAGTTCGGTTGTTCCGGCCAATTCAAGGCTCGGGGGCTACTGGGAATACATGTGTGTTCGGATTCTTATAGCCGATCACTCACCTGCAGGCTGGACGATATCAGTTTCATGGCTTCCCCGAACCCAGCTCGGGCAGCTCCGATGTGTGCGGAAGTCTAGCATAGAGCATTGATCTCTTGTTCAGAGAACGTAGGGTGGCATAGGGCTTCTCATCCATGTCGGCAATTCATCACACTCTCTACCTCATACTTAGTAACTTATAATGCGTCCCCGGAGTCTTTAGGGGCCGGATTGACCACAGGGGCCTCCATAGCGGGTTCAGCATGGGCAGAAGATTTGGAATTGTGAGCATTTTCGGACTCCATGGCAACATCCTCGGCAGGAGATGGCTGAACTTGTTGCCTGAGTATTTTAACATGAGATATCTTGTGAGGCCCTATCGATCATAATAATAAATTAAGCAGCCAAACAAAGTACCTTTGAGATGAACGAGTGGTCGGGCTTGTCCCCATGACCGGCTCACTTGACGGATCCTTGTTGCTACCTGGTCCGGGTATTGCCGCCATAGTCGATGTTCGTCGCGTGGACCGACGACGCTAGGAGCAGGAGTCGACGCGTTTGGGTCAGTGGAGGATACTTGTCTTTTGCAGGATGAATTATTCTTCTTCTTGCCTATAGTTGGGGAAGATAATGATCTGGGGTAATCGGCTATGATAGCCACCTTGTAGCGATCGAGGCTGTCTTGGTAGAAGACCCCGTCTTCAAACTCGACTCATAGGTCCGGGTCATCATGAAATCCTGGATCGTCGTCACAAGAATAGTTCTCGTGTTGGGGGCGGACAGTTAAATGTCTCGACAAAGCTCCTCCAATCTTGTTCACATAGATTAAAGGCTTCGGTCAGAAGGGGGCAAATGTAAAACTCGAATTTGGGTCACAGAGTCGAAAAGCTCACCCATTCGATGGGATTCTGACTTGAGTAGCCCTCCACGAACAAAATATTATTTCTCCCCTTTGTATAGGTCGGCAAGTGCAGCTGCTAATGCTGCTTGATTGGCAGGGCCCAGCCGTCGGGAGCAAGTGGTGTCGCTTGTCCCATTGTAACACCACAAAGGGTGTATCATTTGCTGAAGAGGCTGAACACATCGGGTGATGGCAGCGGCCATCACATCTATCATGGTTAACTTATGATGAGATAGTAGCCTCACGTGGGCAGCCAAGCGTTGCACTTTGGTGTCGTCCTCTTGGGATGAGCTCTTCGGTGGCCAGTTGTACCTTTTCTTCAAGGGGGCGTCGGAGTATTCGGGCAAACCCCTTCAAGATGGATCGAATAGAGGAACGTCCTCGATATAGAACCATTCCGACGACCATTCTTCGGACTCCTTCTTCAGTATCCCCACTGGATACCCCATCCCGGCTAAGTGGCATATTTTGGCTCCTCCGACCACTAGAATTTTCTTGCCCCAAGTACGAGGGACAAGGCAGAAGTACTTCCTCCACAATTCAAAGTGTGACTCACAGCCCAGAAACATCTCGCAAAGGGCGACGAAACCTAAGATATGCAAAATGGACCCAGGGGTGAGATGATGAAGCTGGATCCCATAAAACTCCAGTAATCCCCTCAGGAAAGGATGAATGGGAAACCCGAGACCCCGCAAGAGGAAGGGAATGAAGCATACCCGCTCTCCCTTTTGAAGATTAGGGAAGTTTTCCACGAAGGCTTCACCGTTGAAAGAACTCAAACCGGCACGGGTAACCGCTAGATCGGAGGAAGGAAGATACCCTTGGGTCTCAAGGTTGTGCAGTCGAAGGAGGGATACAGAGCAGCTTGCCCAATCCTTGGGATGAGAGTTGTAAGGGCGTGAGGAAGAACTCGGGGTGCTCGCCATGTTCTTGTGGTGATCTCTCGCTAAAGGTTTTTTCTGATGGGGAGGACGAAGAACATGTGGCCTAGACCATGATTTAGTTTGTTTAAATAGGTGATGCCTCCTTTGTGGGAGGGGTAGTCTTGTAAAAAGTTGTTGGACCGCTCGTCTCCCTCGGCGCATCAGGATCGAGAGACATGTTTTTCCCTTCGAGGTGCAACAGACCATGTGTAAACCCTAGGTACCCTCGGCGTCTATATAAGACAGAGGGTTTTATATTGTAGGGCAGAGAAACTCGTCTAAAGTTTAGCTATTTGATCTCGTGGTGGACCAACTCTGTAACCTTCATATCATCAATATAATCAAGCAGGACATAGGGTTTTACCTCCATAGGAGGGCCCGAACCTGGGTAAACATCGTCTCCTTCGTCCCCAGTTACCATTGATCCTAGTCTCACAGCTCGGGACCCCCTACCCGAGATCCGGCGGTTTTTACACCAACGGGAGGGTTATGGGGGTGGACCCCAACCCCCCGTCAAGCCCAACTTCTCCGCCAAGCTCGCTGCTACCAGAGGTCCCGGTCCCTCTGCCAACCCCTGAACCTCCAACTTTGAAAAGGGGAAGATCAACTCCGCCGCATGTGTTGTACAAGCTGGGCTCCATGCTCATCACCTCAGAGTGAGTTACTCAATCATGATCTTAGTCAAAGTTTTTTGTCCTTGATTTTTTTACTGATCTTGTATAACTGAATCTGATAGGGATACGAAGACCCTTGCGCGTTGAGTCAACCAGGTCAAATCCACGACAGGGCCGGGTTCCATGACAGGCATGAGCCCGGCAGGAGACATGAAGGAGAACCCTGCACATAGCCCCCGGTCTAGCCCTCTTTGCAGAACTCAAGTGCAGAAGACGTCCGTTGGCAGGGATGAGGAAGGGAATCTTCCTACACCTGACAAGGAGATGGGAGAGAGCTATCAAGGATAGATTCTCCAAGAGGAGCCTTTCCTCCAAGATCTCTCGTCGACCATCGCCCGTGGGAAGGAATCGCCGGCAAGTACCTCCACCGAAGAGTTCGCCCGTGTTGAGGTCGCCATCGAAGGGGCAGTGACAGACCACACACCGGCAACTGATGTAGCTAAGAAAAGGGATGTCCCTCCTCAGCAACCTCCATCGGGTAACCCAATTGCTTGCGTTTTCACTTCCACTTTTTTCTTTCCATTTGTGCCTAGTTGATTCCTGACTCTCATTTTGCTGTTTACTGCTATTGTCTGTAGTTGTGCTACTTGAAGAGCATGAGTTGCTGGAAGAGGTGGCCGGCATCGGGAAAGATGCTGCCAACGAAACGACGAAGATTGTTGTCGCAGAGGGCCACGGGCAGGTTGCCAGAGAGGTTTAGGAATCCTCAAAAAGAGCGGAACCAGCCCCCGGCAGCGCATATGGCCCGGACGCAGTCATTGAGGAGAAGACTCCTCCCTAGTCTATGGGGACCTCCCCATCGAGCTATCCTATGGCCTCGGCCCTGCAATCACCCTTGAACAAACTAGCGCTCGTCACCGCTCGACTGGGTCCCACAACTCCTGGTTCATCCATCTTATTGAGCGTAGATATTGATGAGGAAATCACACGGGTGCTGGCATCGCTATCTCAGAGAGTTGAAGAAGCTGACGGTTCTGCTGATAACACCAAGGATATGGCTTTCTTAGAATCCATGGCAACAGGGCTCGAGGACGTGCAGAACAGGTACAGCCTCAAATGGCAGGCAGTCAAGGAGCAGCGTGACCTGGCCGAGCTCGTGGACCAACAGTTGAAGGACAAAGGAAATGAGTTGTGAGAGTGGTACAACCGGCAGGTCCATTCCCTTAGGAGGCAGCATGAGATGCTGGCCATGGCCAAGGAGGACGTTGTAGCCCGAAAGGCTCGACTGGTGGAGCGTGAAACGCTTCTCCACACCAGAGAGACGAAAATTCCTACCGGGAAGAGGCTCTCGAAGCTACTCTCCATGGTAAGGATGAGGAGTTGGAGGCCCGTGTTTAGCAACATACCAAAGAGCTGGAGGATGACCACAAGGCTTCTCTCGGCATGCTCTCCTTGAAGTCCTTTACCCAACTAAAGAAAGTGGCCAACAAGCTTGCTGCCGCATTTCCCGCCAAGACCAATCTCGAGGCCCAACTGATTAAGCTAATGGAAGACCTTGCCAGGAGTGATAAGGAGTTCGAGGCCCTCAAAGAGGAAGCGTGGAAAGTGATAGCCACTTTGGAAGAGACGCAATCGCAGATTTCCTCCAAGAGCCAAGATCTTGATACTGCCAACAACGCCATTTCCAACATGAAATCCAGGCTTGCCTCTTTGGAGGGGAACATTGAATTTGCCGATGCTCGCGAGAACCTACTGCTGACAGACCTGGCCAATGTGCAGTCCTTCCAAAAAGATGCAAAAGGCAAGCTGGAGAACCAGATTCAGCAGTGCGACCTCTGGATCAAGAGCGTGACTGACATCGTCGAGCACTTTACTACACAAATTGCGCGTATGAACATGAAGAGGTGGGACTTCTCCGTCGGCAAGCACGAAATCCCAAGAGTCAAGTTGACACTCTTCTTTGGAGGCCTGGTAGAGGGTCTGAAGACGTACGAGGACGACAGGGGTGCCTGCTTTGGCAACGAATCCTAGAAGCTGGCTCACGATGCTCTCTTCATGGTCCTAAGGAACATTGCCTTCTTCCACCCAGAGCTTGACCTCTCTCATGGATTCAAGAAGCTGCCGCCAGGCACCATCGCCTCTGCTACCGCAGAGAAGGTCGGTCCCCTTGCTGACAGGGTCCTCTCAGTCCCAAGGACCCAGGGAAGTCGCCAAAGTTAGCCTTGAGTCACTCCTGCTTCCATGTTGTCATGTACTTAAGACACAATACGTATCCCGTAGTAGACCACGCACTATCTTTGCTTTGATGTTTGCTGAACAGATGTCTTTATGTAAACGTATCCTATCCCCCTTTGCTCTCATGTTGGTATTCGTATAGTTGTTTTATTTGCGTGCTCTGGTTACCCGCCAACAATGTGCTATCGCGATTGCTTTGAGGAACGGGTCCTTAGCATTCTGCTGGCAAGGACACACTATCGGTGAATTTTTCCTTGACGGTCTTTTCATGTTGTCGCATGAGTTGTAGAGCAGGCTCAAAATAAAACAAGGGCGTGAACAAAGAGACGACACGGTTCCATTGCGTACAAGATTCGCCATACAAAACCTGGGTAGCTGGGGGGATACACAAATGTGAGCCCTAATGTAAGTTGATAATCATGTCAACTTAGCTTTCATCATGGCTACTCTTACGTCCTGGCGCATGTTTATTCACGCTCATTGTCCCTCCCTCCATCCACGGGCACCTCTCCTCTTCATTCTCCCTGGTGAGTACATGTGCATGTACCCACTGTTATCCTGAGAGGAAGGTAAAAACAAAGAGGGATGAATGGAGAAACTTGGGGATCTATTAGTCATGAGTACAATCCGCGACACAAGCTTGTCGGGTTAAAGTAAACATTCATAACTAAAGAAAAACGGGGGAGTAGACATGTACAATCAAGCCTTCTCTCCTTTCCTTAGCACCCAACGGTCCCATAGTGACCAATGCGATGGGGACATTAGCGAACGGGACCTTACCATGGTTCGCTTTCTCAGGGTGCCAATCGATGGATTTGCTCTAGCATTCGGCTCAGGATTTACCCTTGACAGAATAAATGCAGGATCAAGCCGCACGCGAGCTTATTGACACTCGCGGCACCACCGCTATGCAGAGCCGATCACATGCGGGGAAGCAGAGGAGAGGGAGGCATAGTTGTGGCGACACATGATCGGATCCAGAGAGGAAGAGTCTTAGGGGCAGCATTTCCCTCCTCCTTCGACGTTCCTGACGAAGGGGATGATGACCATGATGCACTGCTCATGATCTTGAGTTCACACAAAGGACGTGAGCCCCCTACCTAGCACGCCAAAGATGTCAAGTCACGATGCACTCGATTACCTATGGGTCCACGGGCCCCTTTGTGGTTCGGCAGGGGTGAGGTCGTATGCACAAAGAGTGGAGGTAGTGAGGCAGCACGATGTGTTTTACCCAGGTTTAGGCCGCTAAGAAGCGTAAAACCCTACTCCTGCTTTGGTGGATTGATCAGAGGAGCACGAAGCACACGCAACGCTCAAACCTGGCAAGGGTTGCCTTGGGGGGAGCTGTTACGTGAGTACAAGTGTCCAAAGGTCCCAATCTTTAGCTAGGTTTCCTTGGGACTCCTTTTATACCTCAAGGGGAAACCACGTTGGCAAAACAGGCATTACATGATGATTAGCAAGCCAACAGTGCTATCAAACCTAACTCTGCTACTTAGGAAAGAATGCCATAAATGCTAGGTTGTGTGGCATACGGGGATGCATTCTCGGCAGGCTTCTACCACCACTTAAGCTAACTATTGCACCACATCTTGACACGCCTCTGGACGGGTGTCAAGGAGGCATAATCTATTTTCCATCGTGTTTCCACGTGCTTAGCGAGAGCCACTTAGCCACTTGGGGGCTTGACACCGCATCGACAAGTGACTGGCATTGCGATGTGGTGGAGCGGTGGCCGATCGGTCCGCTCTTATCGCGGGATGGCTTGCCAGGTCTTCCTGAAGGTGTGCGCGCCTCGCTCCTCGGCAAGCATCGGGGACGTGCTTGGCACGGTACAGGCCCATCCTAGGCCGTTGCACTGACCTTACCGGCGTCGCATAGCCTGCGTAGGTCGCCTCTGCCGGAGTCTTGGTCTTGGATGCTGGTTTGCTTTGCACTTGTGGTAGTATCTTTCGCCGGCAGGCTCAGGCCATTGGGCTGGAGGATTTTTAACCATGCACAATTCAGGCGGAAATAAACACCCCTGTTTGTATACCCCGACACCCTCCCGTGGCAATGGGTCCCAATAGGACACTAAGTAATATTAAGTCCTCCTTTTAATGGAGAACCAGAACAAAGCATTAACACATGGTGAATACATGAACTCCTGAAACTACGGAAATCACTGGAAAGAATCCCAATTATTGTCACCTTGGGGTATGCAGATCAACATATGTAATATGTGCATACAAATTGCAAGATAGGATCCAAATCACTCTTGTATTCACGAAAACATAATAGGTTCATATCCGAAATCATGGCACTCGGGCCCTATTGACAAGCATTAAGCATAGCAAATACATAGTAACAGCAACCTCAGAACATAATGGATACTAGGGATCAAGCCCTATCAAATTAACTCAATTACATGATCAATCTCATCCAATCCCATCACCGTCCAGCAAGCTTACAAAGGATTACTCACTCCCGGTGGTGAGCATCATGGCAGTGTTGATGGAGAATGGTTGGTGATGATGACATTGATGAATCCCCTCTCCAGAGCCCCAATTGGACTCCAGATTAACCCTCCTGAGGAAGAACACGAGGTGGCGGCGGCTCTGTCTCGTAAAACATGATGAAATCTTCTATCTTATTTTTCCCTCCGAAGATGTGAATTTATAGGAATGGAATTAGGGTCGGGGGAGCCACATGGGCCCCACAAGCTATTAGGGCACGCCAGGGGGTGGGTGCACCCTGATGGCTTTCGTCCCACAGGCAGACGCCCTTCGGTACTTCTTTGCTCCATAATTCCTCATATATTCCAGAAATATTTCACAAAAAAATTCGTATGATTCCAAAAACTTTTCTTTCTGCACAAAAGTAACACCATGGTAGTTCTGCTGAAAACAGCGTCGGTCTGGGTTAGTTCCATTCAAATCATGCAAATTAGAGGGAAAAGCAGAGCAAAAGTGTTTGGAAAAGTAGCTACATTTGAGACGTATCACGGCTCCATTCTTGATATGCAGCTTTGCAGACCTCCAAAGTGGCTCATCAAAGGCGAAGCCTTCATCGAACGAATCAGACTGGGGCAACACCCTAGACACACCATCAACTCCAACATGACTAAGACATCGGAGGAGGAAACCTTACGTGCCATCCATGAACCACGAACCAAGCACATAATCCACCATATTTCTTATTTCTTCAAAGCATACCACAATTTGCATTCACTTCTGGACTACCTCCAGAGCTTTGCGCCGGTGCTAGAGCAAACACTATCGCAATGACGGAGCTCGAGGACAGAAGTCCAGCACGAGGATGTTGCTGCCATGGCATCCATACTTGAACAAAGTGGTCTCCAAAATCCATCCCCAACCATAGGAACGGTTGCCTCATTGTGTAGGGATGTGAAACTACTTTATTCAGCATCGCCGTCACTGCCACCGAAGCCAAAACAATGGACAAAAGGATACCTAAGCTACTAGGGCCTAACGTAAAGCAACATGATCCACACATGTAGATCCGACGACCCCCCCTCACCATCGACAACCAAGAACACACCATTATTGATATTGCAAAAGGGAAGATGGTGGTCACTTTCAATGGACATAGGAAGGCCCCTAAGGCACATGCGCTCGTGATTAGACCTACTGAACGTTGGAGGAAACCACAACTGGGATGGATGAATCTAAACATTGATGGTTTGGAGGAGGAAGAAATAGGAGGCTAGATTTTTGTCGATCTCCGTAGTACGTATAGAGGTTTTGCTATATATGAATTTAATGTTTACATGGACATGTCAAACACGTCTGCTTGGGTTTGAGAGGCCAGTCTGCAGGTCTAAGTATAACTCCAACGCACGACCCCAAATCGTCCAGGTCTGTCCGTTTTGCCCCAAAGGAACAGAGGAGCCGGCCCAACGCGTGAACCCATCTGCAAAAACGTTTGTTTCTGGTCCAACTCGCCCCATTCTTGGTGCAAAATAGGTTTGTCTTTGCGGTCAAACAGACACAAAACGGACGTGTATGCGGGACCGAGGCGGACTGTATCAGCCATCCAACTACATCCAACCTACCTGAAAGATCATGGATGTCTCCTAGAGGGGAGTGAATAGGCGCTTTAAAATAATTACAGTTAAGGGTTGAACAAATTTGGAATAAAACTAGTGTTTAATTTGCACAAAACCTAAAACAACTAGGCTCACCTATGTGCACCAACAACTTATGCTAAGCAAGATAAACAACTAAGTGATAACAAGATATATAACATGAAACACTATGGCTATCACAAAAGTAAAGTGCATAAGTAAAGGGCTCGGGTAAGAGATAACCGAGGCATGTGGAGACGACGATGTATCCCTAAGTTCACACCCTTGTGGATGCTAATATTCATTTGGAGCAGTGTGGAGGCACAATGCTCCCCAACAAGCCACTAGAGCCACCGTAATATCCTCACGCCCTCACACAATGAAAGATTTCCTAATTCCAGTAAGGGAGCCTTGAGGGTGGTCTCCAAACTCGTACATTGGCAACCCTTGGGGGCGGTCACCGATACCCGTACAAATTGGTCGAGGCTCTCTCCATAGCTTAATTGGAGTCTTCGAAGCTTGTCTAAAGCTTTACACCACAATGATTGAGATTCGACAACACCGACCGTCTAGGGCACTAATGCACCCAAGAGGAACAAGCTCTAGGTTGCCCAGACACCCAAGAGTAATGAGATTCTCACCTTTCACCTCCATGTATCACCGTGGAGAACTCAAACAGATGCGCCAAATGCAATGGTAAGGGCACACAGAGTGCCCAAGTCCCTCACTCTAAAATCCCACCACAACAACAAAAGCTATGGAAGAATATGAGAGGGAAAACAAGGAGAGCGCAAAGAACTCCAAGATCTAGATCCAAGGATTTCCCCTCACTTAGAGGAGAGAGTGACTGGTGGAAATGTAGATCTAGGTATCCTCTCTATTTTCCCTTGAGAACTAGCAAGAATCATTGGAGGGATTGAAAAATAGCAAGCTCAAACAAGGTCAACAATGGGGGGAAAACACGAGCTCAAAGGATAGAGACCATTGGGGAAGAAGTCCCCCTTAAATGCCCCCCTAATCCAACTATTATGCCCAAAAGTCGTGCTCAAGCGGTATTACCGCTTGGGGGATCGGTACTACTGCTTAGCACGGCCAAAACAGACCAACAAGACAGAAAAAGTTTTGCTGAGAGGTACTACCGCTTATAAGAGGTACTACTGCTTGGGGAGGTTGTACCTCTTACAAGAGGTAGTACCGCTCGGGGAGGTACTACCACTTATAAGAGGTGCTACCGCTCTCTACTACCGCAAAATTCGTGACGAGGTCCCGAAGCATAAATATGAGCGGAAGTAGCTGGCTGGTAGTACCGCTTATAATAAGTACTACCGCTCTACTACCTCTTATAAGAGGTACTACCACTCGGGGAGCAGTACTACCACTCAGAGATGAAAAACTGCCCAAGCAAAATAGAAGGATGCTCCAATACAGAAACAACTATAACTACTGCAAACAGACTCTGAAATCAGCAAACTAACGTTTGTTGGATAGAATAGGACAAGTACTATCTAATAGTGACTGGATAAATTATGAACTAGCAATCGATAAGAAATACCAATAGGATAAGGAAGAGAACCATCCTCAAGCATGAACCGATAAACTCTCCAACACCAAAAACTCAAAGATGAAGCATGCCAACTCCGTTTTCGATGAGCTTGAGTTTGACAAGAAGATGAACACAAACTCTAAAACCTCATAAATAGAAGAGTCAAATAAGAACCAAGAAAGATAATGCAAGGATGAAATGGTTTGAGCTCTCTACAAGCGATACGACCAAGCTACTTACTTGAGATCCCCCTTGATAGTACGACAATCGATCCTATAACCCAGTCTCCCAACTAACACCATGAGACCGGTAAAATAGAAAACCTATCAAGGGCAAACCTTTGCCTTGTGCATAATCCACTTGAGCTGGATGATGATGATCTTGGCCTCCTCGAGTTGGACCACCTTTCTTGATTGCGTTGTCTCGATGGATACTAGTAGATTGCTCCCCCCATACTCCCCAATGGGTGAGCCACTCTTAAACACATATTCACAAGTCCATTGTCACCACAATGGATGGCAAGATTCAAGCATGATCTCTTAATGACGCTCCACTTAAACTTGCACACCGCAATCTTGATGACGATAACCACTTGATGTAATCCTCCATGGGTTGTATGACATATTCCTCTTGGTTCAAGCCCATGAAAACATACCTAACCCCACATAGAACTCTCACATAGACCATGGGTTAGTACACAAAGCATAATGGACAATGCTTATCATACCATGGGATCACTTGATCCCTCTCGGTACATCTTGTACACTTTGTGTGTTGATCAACGTAATTCACTCTTTGACTTAGTATTGATCAACCTTGTACTATGTTTTTTGTATGACCAATATTTGGATAATTCCTTGAATAGCACCTTGGTCATCACATAATCTCCTTGAAACCAACAAATGGACTTCAAGAAATGCCTATTGTCAAATCGTACGAATATAACTCAAGTCAACCATTAGTCCATAAATAATGTGATCAGTTATTAAAACCACACATGGGGACACCGTGCTCTTTAAATCTCCCCCCTTGGTAATTGATGGCAATTAAAATAATATGTATTCGCCCATAAAGTGCGTATTTCTCAAAATATGAGTGGAATGATATACACATATACAATGATAAATAGTTGGAGGAAGACAACTATATTGAGGATCCAAAGATTGCAAAAGGATGATATGACACAAAGACATACCAAAGAGTGAAGCAAGCAATCAAAAGAAACCAATTGAACTAATCAATCAAATGATCCTACGAGCCACATGACTAAATGGTATTATGATATGAGCATAGGAGTGTTCTAAAGATCATGGATAAGATCCCAATGATTTATGTATTATTTAGTTTCATTGATACGGGGCCACTACCTCGATGATGATATTATCACACTTGGAGGGGGAAAGGAGAGGGATCTAGACAAATCAAGACAAACACTCAAGACAAACTCCAATCACACATCCACTAAATCCACGAAAACACATGAAGATACAATGATTCGATTTCAACACAGGATACAAGTAATAAGGATAATTCTTCCCACTCAAAGAGTTGGGGCCTTGGAATCACATAGGAACTTACCAAAGATAGGGGCCTTGACATCCACTTGGATTTTCTCACATAGAGATCATCTCCATGGAGGAGGAAGTGGAAGGATCTATGCTCAGCAATCTCAAATGCTAAATATAAGCTAACCCTAGAAGGAGATGGAAAGGTCCCTTATATAGTCTTAGGCGTGTTGGGGTGAGAGAGGGTACATGGGCCTTTGGTCCCATCTACCCACGTAGGGGTCGGATGTCCGGGCTGGCGGATGGATGTCCGGGGCTTCACGTTGGTCCGGATGTCCGGAGCTTGAGGGGTGGTTTCCACGGCTCTCTGGATAGGGTGGCGCCAGAATTCCTGGCGGTGCCTGAATGTCCGTCCATTATAGCGTCAGCTAGACTTTGTCTCTGGATTGGAAGCACATGATTTCTGGTCCATGGGCTGGATTTCCGGCCATTGGGAGGTCTTGGCACCTTCCTTCGATGCTTGTCTTCGCTGTCCATCTTCATGGGTGCTTGTACTTCATTCTGAGTGTCTCCGAGGTTAACCTCATGGTACCTAAGCACACATAGTGTCTCTGCTTGAGGTAGCATCCATGTCTCAATTGGTTCGAATGGAAGTTCATTAAGGAGTCATGTAACCTAGGTTTCGATGGCACGTATGTGAGCTCTTGTCATAGGACCACTTGGATTTTGATGTGTTCATGTAGAGTCCATGGGGATGATCATGGGATGCTCTGCATCATCGGATCGAGATCCTCATCGCCATGGAAAGGGGACAAGTCTTTGATGTTGAAGATGTCGCTCACATTGTACTTGTCGTGTGGAATGTCGATCTTGTAGGTGTTGTTGTTGTAACGTGCAATCACCTTGAATGGTCGATTGGCTCGAGGAAGTAACTTTGACTTATGCTTGTTGGGGGAATCTTTCCTTGCGAAGGTGTAGCCACACAAGATCACAGGTGTTGAACATCATGGGGTGCTTGTTATTGTTGCGCTTGAAAGGATGGATATGGTTGACTAGAAGGGGGTGAATAGGAAACTACCAATTTTTAGACTTTTATTAGCAAATTAGGTTTAGAAACAAATAGGTTGAGTAGATATGCAACTATGTGAACAACCTATATGGTGCTAGCTACAACAACAACACAATATAAGCTTGCACAAAGTAAAGGTAAGAAATAAGCACAAGAGGAACCGTTGGACACGAGGATGTGTTACCGAAGTTCCTTCCCATTGAGGGGAAGTACGTCTCCGTTGGAGCGGTGTGGATGCACAATGCTCCCCAAGATACCACTAGCGCCACAGTATTCTCCTCACGCCCTCACGCAATGTGAGATGCTATGATTCCATTAGTGGTGCACTTGAAGGCAGCAACCCGACCTTTACAAACAAGGTTGGGGCCCTCACCACAACTTAATTGGAGGCTCCCAACGAAACCACGAAGCATCATGAAAATGGAATATGGCTTCAAGGTGACCTCTTCCGTCTAGGGTGCTCAAACACCCGAGAGTAACAAAATCCACACAAGAAAGTATGGGGAATCAATTTTCCTTTTGTGGAACTATAGATCTAGGTATCCTCCATCAATCCCTAGCAAATCAACAAGTTTGAGTGGCTAGAGAGAGATCGGGCAAGAAAGATTAAAGGGCATTAATAGTGGAGAGATAGAGAGAGAAGAGATAAGTTGGAGGTGGAAGAACCGCCCCCACTTTCCAACCATTACAGCCGTTTTACATGGCAGCAGTACAACTGGTGATGCCCCTACCATCGGCCAACCACGGCATCAAAACAGAACCTGAGCTGGTGGTTCCTTCCCGATGCAACTGCTCGACTCGAGTGCTAGGGATGCAAAAGTCCCGAGTGGTACAACCGTTTGAGACACCGGTAGTACCGGTCTATAGTAAAATAGCGGTATTACTATCCCACATCCGCCCAACAGCCGCACCTCAACAGAACCGCGTCCAGCTGTAGCCCGGTGCTAGGCCGGTACAACCGCCCAGGGCTGCCACCCAGGGTCACCCAGATGTTGGCGGTACAAATTCATAGAGAACACCGTCTTTGTTCTTTTCCGTCTGAAGGGAATGCCTAATCGTCTAGTGTCTCACACATAGTACCTGAATCACTTGAAATGCAATTAGATAACATATTGAGGTGTCGTCATCACCAAAACAATAAGGTAATAAAATGCCCGTATAATCCCCCACTTTTGGTGGATGATGACAACAACATGATTTGCATTGATGATTTAGAAAATAAAAGCGGAGCTCCCCCTCAATCTGTGCACCGGATGAGATTTCTACAAACACTAGAGCTCCCCCTCAATTTTATAGACCGACCAATGAGTACAAATGAAGGAGTAACATTAAAGTTCATTTGTACGGGATAATAAGTATAGCTTAATAAAAAGGGAAATAATGAATCTTAGGCTCTACTTAAGCAATGAGACAATATAAAGATATTAACAAAACACGAAGAGTCTTCAGATAACACAGATCCATAAGTGACTAAAAGCAAATAGGAGTTCAACTGGGAAGACGCAAAACGAACGACAACCATGACACCCACACCCATGCAAATCCCGTCATAATATAACTCTCTCCCCCTTTAGCGTTGAGACACCGAAAAGGAAAAGAGCAATGCTAACACCCTCGAACTCAGTAGACCTTGTCAGAACCAACAGTCTCCTCGGAATCTACAGTCCCGGACCCATCACCATCATCCTCATCACCATCCTCAGGAATATCATCAGCGGCAGCGACAGTAGAGGAGGAGGCAGCATGCTGACCAAAGATCTGATCATCAGTCCAAGTGCTATTCTCAGAGATCCACTTCTCCTCAGGAGTGATGATCTTTTCAGAACCATTGTCTACCTAAAGATGAAGAGCCTGCATTATCTGAAGTTGTCTGCGTCAGGCAAGCTTCTCATTGACATGCGCTTCATAGAGCTTCTTCTGAACATGAGTCTGGAGGCAAAAGGTCTTCTTAATCTTGGCAGTGAGCTTAGTGACCCAAGATGGCTTGGCCCCTGCTATAAGCTCAAAATCACTTTCACTGGAAGTAGCATAGATTTCCTCAGGGGGTTCAACGGGAAAGCGAGGTTTGACATGCTTCTTCTTCCTGAGTTGATTGATCTCATGCTCGATGAGGTTGTCCGGAGAACTGAGAGGCTCTCCAGGCCTACGAACTGCCCACACAGAGTTGAGTGAACACATGATGAAGGGAGCATAGCTGGGGAATTTCTTGTAGAAGACTGTGTTGTAGCACCAGAGGCAGCTTTAGTCATCATGGCAACAAGTAGATCAATAAAGTATCCATGAATCTCATCTTGATTTCGAACCTTGGGCAGAAGAACATTCCGGAAAACACAATGTAAGATATCATAGACCTATTGCAGGTACTTAGATGCTCCAAGAATGCCACGCCTAGGAATGTACAAGGGGGCAAACTCCTTCTTATCCATGGGAGTAGCCCGGTCATGAGGACGGATGCCGCCATTCCCAGTGAGCCTAGTATCATCATAGCCAAGTGCATTGCAGAAAGGCATGCCACGGAACATGGAAGAACTCATCACGACACATGAAGGAAAGGTGACGATCATCATTAGTGCCGAAGTGGACAATAGCATAGAACTGCTGAATGAGCTGCACATCATAGGTATAGTTGATAGTCATGATCCTGACCAAGTCAAACTCCTCGCATAGTGCCAAAGCCTCTCCAATGTATACCATGTTGTTCCTTCAATACTCAATGTCAATTGTCCATTGCTTCGCAAACTTGTTCTTGTGATGGTCATAGAGCTCGTGCACAATCTGCATTTTAACTCATTCCTGAACTAAGGGGTGGACCACCTGGGAGAAACAGGGACCTCATACGAATTTCGAAAGAGAACCCTCTCCCAATCAACTTGCTTCCGGGAGTGCACAGGCTTTGCAGACTTTTGCTTGGCGGCCAAAGACTTCTCACGGTGAGTGGACGTGGTGGGGATCACAACTTCCTCTGGCTTAGACTCATCAACAAGCCTACACCTGCAAGCTCATTTCTTTGACTTCTTCCGAGGAGCAGAAAAATAACTAGAGCCACCTGCAAACACACACAAGAGAAGCACACAAAACAAACCCACACAAGATGAGAGGATTGTACGCAAGAATAGGAATATATTAGGTGTGAAGTAGATAAACTAAAATAGTGGGACGGGATTTAGAGAAGCCGGTTGAACCAGTCACCACAGCGGTTGCATTGTTGTAGCGGTTGTACCGCAAGTGTAAGCGATTGTACCGTTGGGGGGAACCGATGCATCCAGATTTGAATCATGCACAACTATTCTAGGTTCTAGGCATCACAAATAATAGGATGTGTACATATGATCTCTTCCCTCCAACAATTTGACTAAAAAAGCGGGAAACCAAGCAATTCTCTAATAATGGAGGATCCAAAAGAGAGGATCCAAGAAAAGGAGAAACGAGGCATTATAGGTGTCCATGGGAAGAGATCGGGGAGGGAAAGGGCCTCCATGGAGCATATCTGGGAGGAGGCCGCAGATCAGGGGTGCTGGGGGCACTCTGGGGCGATGGTGGCAGCGGTCGGCGGATAGGGTAGCAGAGGGGGAGTCGGGTATGAAGGATTAACTGAATATCCCTTCGGCTTGGCCCTCCCTTTAAGTGCCCTAAGACGCGACCGGTTGTACCTCCTGGTAGAGTGGTTGTACCGGCCCTAGCACAAACTTGGGAAATAGCGGTTGTACCATGTAACTCCACTGGTTGTACCGCTGGGGCGGGGCAACAAGATGGCTAGCGGTTGTACCGCTTGGACCACCGATTGTACCGCCCGACCACAACAACCACCAACATGGTGCCAAAGCATACAATTGGATTAGAGGGTTTCGAGATGAGGGAGCTTGGGATAGAGACATGGCACAAGTATATGGTGGGGTAAGCTACATGGTTGCAAAAACAAAACACAAAAGAAAGTCAAAACATGGAGGATTCCCACACCTATGACCTAAAAAATCTAGCAAGAACAAATAGAAGCCAAGAAACACACACTTAGGACAAAAACGATGACAAATGCCTCACTAGGAGGGGCGATGGCCGAGGCCACCTATGTTTGAGTCAATTGGTATGGCATCGTGAAGATTTTAACCTTGGGTCCATGACCAAAACTCGTCTTTTAAGAACAAGTGTCATCAAAAATGACTAATGTGAAAGATAAGATCGATTTTTACATACGGGAAGAGAGAGTTCATTGAGACAACAACACTTGCCCTATGTTCATGCCTACATCTAAGCAAGATAGTACAAAGAGTGTGGTGGGGTGTGTAAGTTTTCAATCCACATTGCTCAAATCAATGATATTTAGCTCATGCCTTAACTCGCGAAATCTTGCTTCATCCAAAGGCTTCGTGAAAAATCTGCAAGCTGCTCATTGGTATTTAGATGGATAAGATTGATCTCTCTGCGCTTGACGTGTTCCCAAATAAAGTTATGACGAATATCACTGTGCTTCGTCTTGCAATGTTCAACCGATTGTTAGAGATCATTATTGTACTTTCATTATAACAGTAAAGAGGCACTTTGTCACAAATGACACCATAATCCTTTAAAGTTTGCCTCATCCAGAGAATTTGTGCACAGCAACTTGCGGCAGCTACATACTCGGCCTCGGTGGACGAGAGAGAAACATGGTTTTGTTTATTTTAAGACCAACTTACGAAAGAGAGTCCAAGGAATTGGCAACCTCCGGAAGTTGACTTCCCTTCCATACATTCTCCCGCCCAATCCGAGTCCGAATAACTTATGATCTAAACTGAAGCACCTTTGAGGTACCATAAGCCAAATTTTGGGGTATGAGCCAAATATCGAAAGATTCGCTTAACCGCCACAAAGTGCCTTTACTTAGGTGTGGATTGAAAACGTGCACAAAATCCCACACTTAACATAATATCCAGCCTAGATGAACAAAGATAAAGCAAGGATCCAATCATAATGTGGTATACCTTTTGATCCATGGCTTTACCACTGGGATCATTGTCAAGATAGCATTTGAGCGGCATAGGAGTGTTGGCCTTGGGAGGATTGGGCTCATTCATGTTGAATCTTTTGAGCACGTATGGAGTATATTTATCTTGGATGACTAAGGTTCGTTGACTTCGTTGCTTGACTTCGAATACAAGGAAGTACTTAAACTCTCCCATCATGGACATCTCAAACTCTTTGGTCATTAGTGCAGCAAACTCTTCATTGAAAGCATTGTTAGGAGAATCAAATATATCATCATCAACATATAGTTGGCATATTAAAAAGTTCCCTTTAACCCTCTTTGTCAAAAAAGTGGGATCGATTTTTTTAATTTCAAACCCACGGTCTGGCAACATCTAGGTAAGGTGCTCATACCACACATGTGGGGCTTGTTTAAGGCCATAGAGAGCCTTATCGAGAACGTATACATGATTGGGGAACTTGGGATCCTCAAACCCCGGGGGTTGCTTGACATAAACCAACTCATTGAGTGGACCATTAAGAAATGCACTCTTCACATCCATTTGATATAATTTAAAATCATGATGAGAGGCATATACAAGCAACAGGCAAATAGATTCAAGACGTGCAACGGGGCAAAGGTTTCGCCTTAGTCGATACTCTCGACTTGGGAGTAGCCTTTTGTCACTAATCTTGCCTTGTTGCGAATGACAACACCATTTACATCTTGCTTGTTCTTGAATATCCATTTGGTTCTGATGACATTGTGGTCCTCCTTTGGTCTTGGCACCAACCGCCACACTTTATTGCGCTCTAATTTGTTGAGTTCATCGTGCATGTCTTCGAGCCATTTTAAGTCATCGAGTGCTTCTTGTACCTTAAGGGGTTCAATACAAGAAACAAACGCATGATGTGCGCAAAAGTTTGTTAATTGTTTACTAGTGGTTACCCCTGTCTTCAAGCTACCGTAGACGTTCTGCAAAACATGTTGTTTATGCTTAAGCTTGGCAGATCGTCTTTCCAAGATCTCCTCCATGGAAGGTTGCGGAGAACCGTTTTGGCATGGTGGAGGAGCATCATTTTGATGACCTTGATCGTCATCATGACCTTTCTCTTGATCTTGAACATGGTCTTGATCTTGAGCTTGCTCGGGGGTGTGGACATGACCTTGGGCATCACTTGGTGGATCATCAATATCATGAGGTTGATTTTTCCCCTGATCTTATTCACTTGATTGAGGGCCTTCACTTTGTTCTTCGGAAGCATGTGGGTCTTGGGTTGGTGATGATTCCACTTGACTGGAACGTTGTCCTTCTCCTTTGGCCACAAGGGGTTCCTCAACGGGTAGGAAGTGTCCCACACCCATTCTTATTATGTCTTGGGGAGGAATTTCATCACCCAAATCACAAAGACCACTTTTCTCCACTTGCGAGCTATTATTTACATCAAACTCCATGTTACACATCTCCTCAATGAGTCCGGTGGACATATTGAGTACACGGTAAGCACGAGAGTTTGTAGCATAATGATACATCCATTTTGCATCATGTTTTCCTACTATTATTATAATGTTTTTATGCATAATAATGCTTTGGGGAGTAATCCTAATGTCTTTTCTCTCATAATTTGCAAGGTTTGTACAAAGAGGGAGAATGCCGACAGGCGGAATTCTGGACCAAAACAAGCATCTCAGAGATACCTATTCTCCACATCCCCAATTCAGCTGAAACTTTACGGAGAATGTTTACGGAATATATGAAAAATATTAGAGAAAAAACTACCCGAAGGGTCCACCTGGTGAGCACGATACACCAGGGTGCGCCTGCCCCCCCCCCCCCCAGGCGTGCCCTGGTGGGTGGTGCTCACCCAGGCCCACCTCCGTAGCCCATATTCTGGTATATATTGTGGTTTTACCTAGAAAAATCAATAGAGGACTTTAAGCAAGTAACTCCACCGTCTCAAGGTGGAACTTGGGCAGGAGCACTTTTTCCGTCCGGCGGAGCGATTCCGTCGAGGGAACTTCCCTCTCGGAGGGGGAAATCAAAGCCATCGTCATCACCAACAATCCTCTCATATTTGGGAGGCAATTCATCATCAACATCTTCAATAGCACCATCTCCTCTCAAATCCTAGTTCATCCCTTGTGTTCAATCTTTGTACCGGAACCTCAAATTGGTAACTGTGGGTGACTAGTAGTGTTGATTACCTTGTGTAGTTGATTGCTATATGGTTTATTTGGTGGAAGATTATATGTTCAGATCCATTATGCTATTCAATACACCTCTCATCTTGATCATGAGTATTATTTGTTATTAGTTACCTTTGTTCTTGAGGTCACGGGAGAAGTCATGTTGCAAGTAATCATGTGAAGTTGATATGTGTTCGATATTTTGATGATATGTATGTTGTGATTCCCTTAGTGGTGTCATGTGAACGTCGACTATATGACACTTCACCATCCTTGGTCCTAAGGTAATGCATTGTGGAGTAGTTATTAGATGATGGGTTGCTAGAGTGACAGGACCTTAAACCCTAGTTTATGCGCTACTTCGTAAGGGGCTGATCTAGATATATATGTTTAATGCCATGGTTAGATGTTATCTTAATAATTGTATCGCAGTTGCAAATTCTTGCGAGGGGGTTAATCATAAGTGGTAAGTTGTTCAAGTATGAACAACACCCAAGCACCGGTCCACCACATATTAAATTATCAAAGTAATGAACACGAATCAAACCAACATGATGAAAGTGACTAGATGAAATTCCCGTGTACCCTCAAGAACACTTTGCTTATTATAAGAGATCGTTTTGGCATGTCCTTTGCCACAAAAGTATTGTAATACCTTTTTGCACCATATTTACCGTTACCGTTACTTGCTCGTTACAAATTACCTTGCTATCAAACTACTTGCTACTTACCATTTTAGTGCTTGTAGAGATTACCTTGCTGAAAACCGCTTATCATTTCCTTCTGCTCCTCGTTGGGTTCGACACTCTTACTTATCAAAAGGACTACAATTGATCCCCTATAATTGTGGGTCATCAAGACTCTCTTCTGGTGCATTTGCCGAGGAGTGAAGTGCTATTGGTAAGTGGAAATTGGTAAGGAAAAACTTAAACTACGTGCTGAAATTTACTGTCACTCGTTACTATGGAAAGCAATCCTTTGAGGGGTTTGTTTGGGGTAACTTCAGCTTGACCAGAACCAAAATTAGTTGCACCTAAACCTACAACACCTACTGAAAATATTGGTTATGAAATTCCTTTTGGTATGTTAGAACAACAGCTAGCTAATCCTTGTGCACGAGACGAAACTGAACATCATGATATGCACGTAATACATGTGGATGAAATTTGTGGATTATTTAAGCTTGCAGGTTTATCCAGAGATGAAGTTAAGAATAAGGTTTTCCCTTTATCTTTGAAGGGAAAAGCATTGCATGGTATAGGCTATGTCATGATATTGGATCATGGAACTAGAATCGATTGAAATTGGAACTTCACCAAAAGTTTTATCATATGCATCTAGTTTATCGTGGTCAGAAATATATATATATAATTGTTGGCCTCATGAAGGAGAAAGCATCACTCCATATTGGGGAGTATTAAATCAATGTTATATTCATGCCCCAATCATGACCTCTTGAGAGAAATTATTATTCATAATTTTATGCTCGGCTTCTCATAATGATCGATCCAAGCTCGATACTTCTTGTATTGATTCTTTTATGAAGAAGAATATTGAATTTAGGTGGGATCCTTAGAAAGAACTAAGCTGAACTCTGAAGATTGGGAACTCAATTAAGGTAAAGAGTTAGGTATTAACCTTGAATTTGATTGTGTTAAATATTTTATGGATACTGATGCTTTTCACAAGTTTAGCACTAAATATGGACTTGACTCTGAGATAGTAGCCTCTTTTTGTGAATCATTTGCTGCACATGTTGATCTCCCTAAGGAGAAGTGGTTTAAATATCATCCCCCTATTAAGGAAGAAATTAAATAACCGGTCATATATAAAGAAGAAACTATCATTTACAATGTTGATCCAGTTGTGCCTACTGCTTATATTAAAAAAACCACCTTTCCCTGTTAGGATAAATGAACATGCTAAGGTATCAATTGTGGTTTGCAAGAGCAATATTAGAGCACCTAAGCCCTCTAAACAAATTAAAGTAGAACCTAGTGTTGCTATGGTTAACGATCTCTTGGTAGAAATATTAATGGGCATGTTATTTACTTTTGTGATGAAGCTGTTAGAATTGCTAAACCCGATGAAAAAGATAAACATAGACTCGTAATTGGCATGCATGTTGTCTCGGTTAAAATAGGAGATCATTGTTATCATGGATTATGTGATTTGGGTTCTGGTGTGAGGGTTATTCCTTTTACTTTATACCAAGAAATTATGAATGATATAGCACCTGCTTAAATAGAAGATATTGATGTTACTATTAAACTTGCTAATAGCGACACCATCACACCACTTGGGATTGTTAGAGATGTTGAAGTCTTGTGTGGGAAAATAAAATATCCTACTGATTTTCTAGTTCTTGATCCCCCGCAAGATGACTTTTGTCCCATTATTTTTGGTAGACCTTTCTTGAACATTGTTAATGCTAAGATAGATTGTCAAAAGGAAATCGTCAGTGTTAAGTTTGGTGATGTGTATCATGAGTTTAATTTTTCCAAGTCTAGTAGACAACACTATGATAAAGAATTATCTAGTAAGGATGAAATAATTGGTCTTTCTTCTATTGTGGTTCCTCCTACCGATCCAATAGAACAATACTTGCTAGACCATGAAAATGACATGCACTTGCGTGAAAGAAATGAAATAGATAAAAATTTCTTTGAACAACAACCTCTATCAAAACACAATTTGCCTATTGAAACTCTCGGAGGTCCTCCTCCACCTAAAGGTGATCATGTGTTTGAATTAAAACAATTGCCTCACACTCTAAAGTATGCTTATCTTGATGAGAAAAATATATATCATGTTATTATTAGTGCTAACCTTTCAGAGCATGAAGAAGAAAGATAACTAAAAATTCTGAGTAAGCACCGGGATGCTATTGGATATACTCTTGATGACCTTAAGGGCATTAGTCCCACTCTATGTGAGCACAAGATCAATATGGAACCTGACGCTAAACCCGTTGTTGATCACCAACGACGATTGAATACCAAGATGAAAGAAGTGGTAAGAACTGAAGTATTAAAGCTTCTGGAAGCTGGTATAATCTACCCCATAGCTGGTAGTAGATGGTAAGTCACGTTCATTGTGTCCCTAAGAAAGGAGGTATTACTGTTGTTCCTAATGAGAATAATGAACCGATACCAGATAGAATTGTTACTGGCTATAGGATGGTAATTGATTTTAGAAAACTAAATAAAGCTACTAGAAAAGACCATTACCATCTGACTTTCATTGATCGAATGCTTGAAAGATTATCTAAGCAGACACACTTTTATTTCCTGGATGGATATTTTGGTTTCTCTCAAATACTTGTGTCACAATCTGATCGAGAGAAAACTACCTTTACTTGTACTTTTGGAACCTATGCTTATAGACGTATGCCCTTTGGTTTATGCAATGCACCTGCTACCTTTCAAAGATGTAAGACTGCTATATTCTCTAATTTTTGTGAAAAGGTTGTGGAGGTTTTGATGGATGATTTTTTTCGTTTACTAAACTTCTTTTGATGATTGCTTAAGCAACCTTGATCGAGTTTTGCAAAGATGTGAACAAACTGATCTCGTCTTGAATTGGGAGAAGTGCCACTTTATGGTTAATGAAGGTATTGTCTTGGGGCATAAAATTTCCGAACGAGGTGTTGAGGTGGATCAAGCTAAAGTTGATGCAACTGAGAAAATGCCAGATCCTAAAGATATTAAAGGTATTAAAAGTTTCCTTGGTCACGCTAGTTTCTATAGGAGGTTTATTAAAGACTTCTCAAAAAATTCTAGGCCTCTTACTAACCTTTTACAAAAGGATAATCCCTTTGTTTTTATGATGATTGTGTGGAAGCCTTTGAAACACTTAAGAAAGCCTATTGTTCAACCACCTGATTGGAACTTGCCTTTCGAAATTATGTGTGATGGTAGTGATTATGATGTTGGTGTTGTTTTAGGACAAAGAGTTGATAAGAAATTAAATGTTATCCATTATGCTAGCAAAACTCTAGACAGTGCCCAAAGAAATTATGCTACTACTAAAAAGAATTTTTAGCAGTTGTGTTTGCTTGTGATAAATTTAGATCTTATATTGTTGATTACAAAGTTATTGTTCACACTGATCATGCTGCTATAAAATATCTTATGGAAAAGAAATATGCTAAACCTAGACTCATTAGGTGGGTTCTCCTGCTTCAAGAATTTGATTTACATACCATTGATAGGAAAGGAGCTGAGAACCCCGTAGCTGATAACTTGTCTAGGTTAGAAAATATTCTTGATGACCCACTACATATTAATGATAGTTTTCCTGATGAACAATTAGTTGCAATAAATGTTTCTAAAAACACTCGTTGGTATGCTGATTATGCAAATTACATTGTTGTTAAATATATACCACCTAGTTTCACATACCAACAAAAGAAAAAAAATCTTCTATGATTTAAGACTTTACTTTTGGGATGACCCACATCTTTATAAAGGAGTAGATGGTATTATTAGGCGTTGTGTACCTAAGCATGAACATGAACAAATCTTACGGAAATGTCATTCCGAAGCTTATGGAGGACATCAAGCGGGAGATAGAACTGCTCATAAGGTATTGCAATCTGGTTTTTACTAGCCTACTCTATTCAAGGATGCCCATAAATTTGTCTTGTCTTGTGATGAATTTCAAAGAATTGGTAATATTGGTAAGCGTCAGGAAATGCCTATGAATTATTCAATTGTTGTTGAACCATTTGATGTTTGGGGTTTTGATTATATGGGACCTTTTGCTTCCTCTAATGGGTATACTCATATTTTGGTTGTTGTTGATTATGTCACTAAGTGGGTAGAAGATATTCCAACTAGTAGTGTTGATTATAGAACTTCCATTAAAATGCTTAAAGAAGTTATTTTCCTGAGGTTTGGAGTCCCTAGATATCTAATGACTGATGGTGATTCACATTTTATCCATGGTGCTTTCCGTAAAATGCTTGCTAAATAGGGTGTTAACCATAGAATTGCATCACCCTGTCATCCTCAATCTAGTGGTCAAGTTGAACTTAGCAATAGAGAAATAAAATTGACATTACAAAAAACTGTTAGTAGGTCCCGAAAGAATTGGTCTAAGAAATTAGATGATGCACTTTGGGCCTATAGAACAGCTTACAAAAATCCTACTACTGGAATTCATTTATTTGCCATCTGCCAGCTCTTTGTCGTCGACTGGCAGATGGCAAATAGGGTCTTTGCCGTCAGCTGCCAGTTGGAAGACGGCAAAGAGTTGGCTGATTGCATAGAGCGTCTTTGCCCTTAGTCAGCTCTTTGCCGTTTGCGAGCAGATGGCAAAGAGCCACACAGTAGACGGCAAAGCGACAGCTGGGCCCCACTTGACCGTGGGGTGGTTAGGTTAAATTTGGCGACTTCTTTCCCGTCTGCTAGCGGACGGCAAAGAGTACTAAAGCAGACGGCAAAGAGGCTAGCCTCTTTGCCATCCACGAGCAGACGACAATGCCCTAACGCTACTTACGGTCGTCCCGCCCCCACCCCGGCCCCTCTCTCTCACCCAAACCCACTCCCACTCCCACTCCCCTCTCTCCCCGATGCCCATTGCCACCACTGCCGTGACCACCACCATCGCCACGCCTCCGCCCCACCGCCCCTGTCGCGTAGCCGCCGACCGCCCCCATCGAGTCACCGCCCCACCGGCCGTGCGGTGCCGCCCACCGCCCCCATCGCATCGTCGCCCCACCGCCCTCATCGCGCCCATCCTCCCCACTGCCCCGATGCCTCCTCGCTCCAGCGCCCTGCCGCCCCCATCGCACCGCTGCCCCACCGCCCCCATCGCGACCGCAACCCCGTCATCCCCGCCACCAACCACCATGGCACCCCGCCGCCCACGATGCCCTAGCCACCCCCGCCGATGAGTCCCCCCTCCGGCCGCCCCTATTTTTATTTTGTTTTTCCTGTTTTTTTATTTCTGATAAATTAGTTAGGTTAGTTTTTTAGTTTATTAGGTTAGTTAGTTTAGGTTAGTTAGCGTTGGTTTATTAGGTTAGTTAGATTCGGTTAGAAGAAAAAAGAAGAAAAGAAGAAAAGGAGAAGAAGAGGAGAAGAAGAAGAGGAAGAAGAAGAAGAAGAAGAAGAAGATGATGAGATGATGAAGGAGAAGAAGATGAAGGAGAGAAGAAGAAGAAGGAGCAGGGAAGAAGAAGAAGAAGAAGAAGAAGAAGAAGAAGAAGAAGAAGAAGAAGAAGAAGAAGAAGAAAGAAGAAGAAGAAGAAGAAGGAGGAGGAGGAGGAGGAGGAGAAGAAGAAGAAGAAGAAGAAGAAGAAGAAGAAGAAGAAGAAGAAGAAGAAGAAGAAGAAGAAGAAGAAGAAGAAGAAGAAGACGAAGAAGAAGAAGAAGAAGAAGAAGAAGAAGAAGAAGAGAAAAGAAGAAGAAGAAGGAGAAGGAGAAGGAGAAGAACGAGAAGGAGAAGGAGAAGAAGAAGACGAAGAAGAAGAAGAAGAAGAAGAAGAAGAAGAAGAAGGAGAAGAAGAAGAAGAAGAAGAAGAAGAAGAAGAAGCAGAAGAAGAACAAGAAGAACAAGAAGAAGAAGCACAAGAATAAGAACTCCCCCCCGCCTCCTCCTCCGCCGCCCCGTCTTGCGCCTACGAAGAAGAAAAACGAATAGCAGGAGAAAAATAATAAAATATAAGTTCAAAGTATTTAACATAATAGAGAGATTTTCTATCGGGATTGAATATTTGTGTTGATCGGGTGGGTTTCAATGTGCAGTTGTTTCGTCGCTGCGAGGGTCAGCTGTTCGACGACCTCCCCGTGCGTTCGACGACCTCCCCGTGCGTTCGACGAGCTCCCCTACATTCGTGGGTGAGCACAAATGACATCTCCTCCCCCCTTAATTGGCTCTGTTTCGGTCTTCGTGCCGATGAAACTTGCTAGCTATAGGTGTATTCAATCATCAGTATGTGTGACCAGTATGCGTCTCCCGTTCAAAAGGGCGGCATCTATAAATATGCATTTCTTTGCATATTTATAACTGCCATCCTTTCGAATTGTCCAACGTTACCCATGGACAGCCCGAGTATGTGTAGATTGGGTTCATTTTCCCTTATACTCTACTCTGGATCTGATGCGGAATTTCGTGAGTGCCTCCCTATTGTTCTCCAGGTACACATCCTCTCTGCTTATTGCTTAGACGTGTATCAGGAGAACAACGGGGAGGTGCTACCAAAATTTTGCGTCAGATCTGGAGCAAAGCATGGGAAAACGAACCCAATCTACATATACTCGGGTGGGATTAGGACCTATCTTTACCTATTAGCGTGTAGGTTGCATGGTCATAATAAAACTAACAAACTTGACGAACTAATGAATATAGATGATGAATTATATATATATGGGCTATTCTGTTTCGCGTAACAGAATATTATTCGGTTACCCTACTTGAACTGACGTAGTTTAAAGATTGGACTGACGTTGTTTTCTACTTGAACTGATCTTCCTGCGTCTATGACGGACGGAAACAAGGGATGCAACAGGGAGCTTCCGGGGGTTCTTCGGCGTGATGTTGCAGGCCATTCGTTGCAAGAGGAGACATGTACGGGGTTCCGCAAGTGCGCGCGCTTACCTGGTTGTGTTTTGCGATCTCAAGTCACCGGAGGTGACGACGTGGGCATTTGGCGGCGGACGTGTTTTGGGTGTTGGTGTTTACCTGGTGTTCATAGCCGTCAATTTTATGCTCGGTTTGTTGTTTTATGTGTTGTTTTGGATGTGAGAATTATCTGTGTGTTAGAGTTTTTGGAGATTTTTTTCACTGTAATTTCTGATTTCAAGTTTTGGTGTTCTTGGTCGTTTGCCACGTCCGCCATGCAAATGTGTCCATTTTGTGATGTTTTACTTTCGAATTGGCGTTGTAGGGAGAGAGATGAGGATTGCATGAAAAGATTTGTGCTGTGAATTTTGCTCCTTGAGTTGTTTCTACCCCGAATTCCCATGTGATTTGGTCGTTGGCGGAGGTGGTGTATGGTGGCTGACTGTAGCCTGCGATTTCTTGTAATCTGGTCAAACTGTGTAATTAAGTTGTGTGTTTCTTAGTGTTGTTTGAATTGCTGTCGTATGTGTAGTTGGACTGCTTCGTGTCAAAGTTGTATCACTGTGCGTTGACATCGGACTAAGTATTTTCTACTGGCTGCTTACCCATACATATGCACTTTGAGTATAAAGCCCGAGCCCTCTATCACTTTCATTTCATCAGCTGCAACCAAAGAAAAGCCATATGGACCCTGAGCTGGGAGAAGTCTCAAAGGAGGAGGGGGATGTCATTGATGTGAGGGCTGCAGTAGCGGAGCAGAGGAGGAGGAGGAGGCACAGACGCATGCGGAGGGCACGACGTGCTGCCGAGGAGGAAGTGGAGGCAGAGTTCAACAGACGCCTTGCACGCGAGGTGATGGATACTTGCAAGTCCAATGAACTGGAGCTACTTTTCCCAGAGGGCAAGGGAAGGAACCATATTCAGATCATTAGTTAGGCTAGGGCGAGAGCAGCCACGGGTCCACATCCATCCACCAGGGCCAAATGGCATCGTTTCTTTGATCTTTATGACTGAAGTACTGAATTTTTATGTTTTTAAGATTGTATTGTGAGGGAGCAGATGGGTGAATGACTAAATGAATTCAACTGTCTACCTCTGAATGTGTTGTTTTATTTGCATATGTTTGTTATGTGCAATTTGGAGCTGTTGTTTTATGTGAAGTTGAACTGATTTGTGGTCAAATGTTGCATGACTTGTATAATAATTATTTTCTACCAGCTGGCTGCCCACCTGTCTATGGTTCAGTCTCCCCCTCCTTTTTCTTCCTTCTTCCAGAATCAGATCTAGGTTCCTCCCTCTCCTCTCTGTTGTTTTCTTCCCTATTCCTGTGTTTTCCATGGAGGATTGTTCATGCGGATGTCTGGCAAAGATGGCACGCATAGCTGATGGCTGTGTGTACGAAACTAGTTTGGATCTCACCGAGACTCAACATCGTGGGAAACTTTCGTGTCTACTGTATAGCAACCATGGGTTTCGTGCACCCTATGTTTGTCGCCTGACGGTTGGGGACTTGAAGGAATCATGGGTATGTGTTTCTATTTGTTTTGTTTTCTTCTTTTTGTAGGTCTCTTTTTGAATCCCATGGACTAAATATGTAGTTTAGTTTTATCAATAGTTTGTCTATAATTTTTATTTGGTTTTGTGAGAATTTAATAGTAGGGGTTTGTGTGTGTATTTGTTCATTACTTAACAGTATTTATCCATTTTTCTATAATCCTTGTTCTGTTTTTGTCGATGTTTTACTGTAGGTGTATTGACATGTATATTTCTTCAGTTTAGTCAGGTCATATGACTAGTTAGTTTGGTGTTTTTGTTTTGGTTCAGATATTTTCTTTTCACTTTGTTATGCAACCGTTACTAGATCTGTGTAAAAATTCAGTTATGTCAGGTGTTCACTTTGTTTTCTACTCCCATGCCCATTTGCAGAAAATGTCACCCAGAATCGGGATTGTTGCTCCTAGTTCCAGGATACTGAAGATGGAGTCTTCACACAAAAACGGGTATCAGTTGATGGAAGTTGCCTACCACGTCGACTTTGATGGTTGCACCAACCTAACTACTGGGTGGAAGGAGTTTGTGGCAGAGTCTGGATTTGAGGATAGTGATGTGGTTATGGTTATGTTCTCCAGGGAAGATGACTCTCTGACGTTCAGAATTTATGTGTTGTAGGTTTAAATGTGGCAAATGACGCTAGTTGTGAGATTTGTGTGCATTTGATTATGTTGCAGTATTTTTTGTTTAAAACAATGCATGTGAGATGGTTGAATTCTATGGTATTACCAAATGGTTTGGAACAATTTGTTTGTATTTTATTGTATGCGCTATTTTTTAATTTATGTACTGTTTTCCTATATTTTTGCTCAAGCATAACTATTTTTTTATATATTCTTTATATTTGAACTGGAACAATTATAGTTGAACTGATGGGCATCCTTTGTTTTTCATGTGCATAGCTCGCAGACGGAAAATATACGCTGATGATGGTTGTAGGACCCCTTTTAGGTTTTGAGTTTGCTGAACTTACATGTTGTTAATGATAGTACTTGATTATTTTAGGATGTCAATGGCCAATCGCATTTGTATGTTGTAGAGCATTTTTTCTTACTTTATTACATGTATTTTACAGCACAATTTTTATGTTTTTAGTTGAATAGTGATAGTTATAGTATTTTTTAAATAAAAAGAATTTAATCTTTGCTGCATAGTACTATTTTTACTTGAACCTTATGAATTTTAGTAGTTGAACTTTTTATAAATTTGTTTCTGAAATTTTTATTACAATCTTCTACGTTTAATTTTCCAGAAAAAGTATTTTTTTATTTTTTTAGTTGTTACAATTAAATTGTGTTTGAACTTTTTACAATATTTATTTTGAACTGATTTCTTATGAGGCTTTTTAAAAATTATCTGCATTTGTTTCTTTTATTTGGTCGTGCGTGATCGGTTGGAATTTTGTAATGGGGCGAACTACTATATTGGGCCATCCGCCAGAGTCATTGTTTTCGGCCTAGATAGCTCGTCCGCGTGGCTGTGCAGTGCGGCGTGCGCGTGCGCTATACGTTTAGTCCCACCTCACTAGTCGAGGGGGGCTCTTGACCTGTTTATAAGCGCTGTCGAGGCTCACTAGTCGAACTCCTCTGAATACTTACCTCAACGCTTATACATGGCGCTCGCCCTCTGTCATGACCCGTGGGCCCTGAAGGGTTGGCCCCACCGTCTGGTTTGCAAAGGATTCACCGGTTGTTTCGTGGTTGGCTTGAGTCCTAGTACCCACCTGCGTTGGGCCAACCTGTCCCTTGGGCGGTCAATATTTTTTATTCTTAGCATTTTTTCCTTCTGGTTTTTATGATTTTTTCCCTAATGTAAGCATTTTTTTAGTACTGAAAGTTGTCCTCTACTTGAACTGACATATTTTTTTATAGTGTGTTTCCCTCTCTTTCTCTTAGTTCTCATTCTTTTTCGGCATTTTTTGGATTTTTTAATGAATATCCGGGTAAGATATATAGGGACCGCACCGAGTGGCATAGTTGTATTGGCACATTTTTTGTATGGACTGAAGAATATCTATCTTTTTATGGTATGTGGGTGCATGGCGTGGGGGGACAAAATAACTGCCTTGCGCCTGTCAAACGAGCGCACTGGGTGTATGCGGAGGCGAGTCCGTAACATGACTTGCCCCCATTATCTTATCTTTTTTAGGGGGAAACCAGCACCGTGCCGAGGGGCATAGTTGTACTCATACATCTTCCTTGTATGGACTTTCCCCCCATTATCTTATCTTTTTAGGGGGAAAACCAGCACCGCACCGAGGGGCATAGTTGTACTGACACATCTTCCTTGTATGGACTTGCCCCCATTATCTATCTTAGGGTGTGTGGGTGCGTCTGGGGGGGAAACAGAATAACCGCACTATGCCTGTCAAACAAGCGCACTGCCGCGTTAGCGCGAGGCCGAGCCAGGGGGAGGGCGTCGGGACCCCCCCCCCCTCCCCCCTCCCGGCGAGGCCGAGCCAGGAACGAGCCACAGCAGGCAACGACGCGGCGTGTCGCGGTGTCGCATGCGGAGGCGAGTCCGTAACATGACTTGCCCCCATTATATTATCTTTTTTAGGGGGAAAACCAGCACCGCACCAAGGGGCATAGTTCTACTAACACATCTTCCTTATATAGACTTGCCCCTATTATCTATCTTAGGTTGTGTGGGTGCATGTGGGGGGCAACAGAATAACCGCATTGCGCCTGTGAAATGAGCGCACTGCCGCATTAGCGCGAGGCCAAGCCGGGGGGAGGGGGGTCGGGGCCCCCCTCCCCCATCCCGGCGAGGCCGAGACAGGAAGGAGCCGTAGCAGGCGACGACGCGGCGTGTCGCGACGTCGCAGGCGGAGGCGAGTCCATAACATGACTTCCCCCATTATCTTATCTTTTTTAGGGGGAAAACCAACACCACGCCGAGGGGCATAGTTGTACTGACACATCTTCCTTGTATGGACTTGCCCCCCATTATCTATCTTAGGGTGTGTGGGTGTGTGGGGGGGACAGAATAACTGCACTATGCCTATCAAACGAGCGCGCTTCCGTGTTAGCACGAGGCCGAGTCGGGGCTCCCCCATCCCGGCGAGGCTGAGCCAGGAACGAGCCATATCAGACGACGACGCGGCGTGCCGCGGCGTCGCATGTGGAGGCGAGTCCGCAACATGACTTGCCCTCATTATCTTATATTTATTTAAGGGAAAAACCTGCACCGCACCGAGGGGCATATTTGTACTGACACATCTTCCTTGTATGGGCTTGCATCCATTATCTATCTTACGTTGTGTGGGTGCGTGGGGGGATAGAATAACTGCATTGCGCCTATCAAACAAGCGCATTGTCACGTTAGCGCAAGGCCGAGCCGGGGGGAGGGGGTCGGGACCCCCCCTCCTCCCCATCCCGGCGAGGCCGAGCCAGGAACGAGCCGTAGCAGGCGACGACGCGGCATGCCGCGGTGTCGCACGTGGAGCCAAGTCTATAACATGACTTGCCCCCATTATCTTATCTTTTTTAGGGGGAAAACTAGCACTGCACCAAGGGGCATAGTTGTATTGACATATCTTCCTTGTATGGACTTGCCCCCCATTATGTTATCTTTTTTACGTGAAAAACCAGCACCGCACCGAGGGGCATAGTTGTACTAACACATCTTCCGTGTATGGACTTGCCCCCCTTATCTATCTTAGGGTGTGTGGGTGCGTGTGGGGGGAAACAGAATAACTGCACTGGGCCTGTCAAACGAGCGCACTGTCGCGTTAGCGTGAGGCCGTGCCGCGGCATCGCATATGGAGGCGAGTCCGTAACATGACTTGCCCCCGTTGTCTTATCTTTTTTAGGGGGAAAACCAGCCCCGCACTGAGGGCCATAGTTGTAGTGACACATCTTCCTTGTATGGACTTGCCCCCCATTATCTTATGTTTTTAGGGGAAACCAGCACCGCACTGAGGGGCATAGTTATACTGACACATCTTCCTTGTATGGACTTGCCCTTATTATCTATCTTAGGGTGTGTGGGTGCGTCTGGGGGGACAGAATAACCGCACTGCGCCTGTCAAACGAGCGCACTGCCGCGTTAGCACGAGACCGAGCCTGGGGGAGGGGGGTCGGGAAGCCCCCTCCCCCATCCCGGCGAAGACGAGCCAGGAACGAGTCGTAGCAGGCGACTACGTGGCATGTCGTGGCGTCGTATGCGGAAGCGAGTCCGTAACATGACTTGCCCCCATTATCTTATCTTTTTTAGGGGGGAAAACCAGCACCATGCCGAGGGGCATAGTTGTACTAAAACATATTCCTTGTATGGACTTGCCCCCCCCCCATTATCTTATCTTTTTAGGGGGAAAACCAGCACCGCACCGAGGGGCATAGTTGTGCTGACACCTCTTCCTTGTATGAACTTGCCCCCATTATCTATCTTAGGGTGTGTGGGTGCGGCTGGGGGGGAAACAGAATAACCGCACTACGTGTGTCAAACAAGCACACTGCCGCGTTAGTGCGAGGCCAAGCCGGGGGGAGGGCGTCGGGACCCCCCTCCCCCTCCCGGCGAGCCTGAGCCAGGAACGAGCCACAGCAGGCAACAACACG
This sequence comes from Hordeum marinum, assembly GCA_022496015.1. Lineage (NCBI taxonomy): Eukaryota > Viridiplantae > Streptophyta > Magnoliopsida > Poales > Poaceae > Hordeum > Hordeum marinum. Next base: position 253,515,482 of record CM039673.1, read on the forward strand.
GCGTGTCGCGATGTCGCATGCGGAGGCGAGTCCTTAACATGACTTGCCCCCATTATCTTATCTTTTTTAGGGGAAAACCAGCACCGCACCAAGGGGCATAGTTCTACTGACACATCTTCCTTATATAGACTTGCCCCTATTATCTATCTTAGGGTGTGGGTGCGTGTGGGGGGGCGACAGAATAACCGCACTGCTCCTGTGAAATGAGCGCACTGCCGCATTAGCACGAGGCCGAGCCGGGGGGAGGGGGGTCGGGCCCCCCCTCCCCCATCCCGGCGAGGCCGAGACAGGAACGAGCCGTAGGAGGCGACGATGCAGCGTGCCGCGGCGTCGCAGGTGGAGGCGAGTCCATAACATGACTTCCCCCATTATCTTATCCTTTTTAGGGGAAAAACCAGCACCACACCGAGGGGCATAGTTGTACTGACACATCTTCATTGTATGGACTTGCCTCCCATTATCTATCTTAGGGTGTGTGGGTGTGTGGGGGGAAACAAAATAACCGCACTACGCCTATCAAACGAGCGCACTTCCGCGTTAGCATGAGGCCGAGCTGGGGCTCCCCCATCCCGGCGAGGCTGAGCCAGGAACGAGCCATATCAGACGACGATGCAGTGTGCCGCAGTGTCGCATGCGGAGGCGAGTCCATAACATGACTTGCCCTCATTATCTTATATTTATTTAAGGGAAAAACCTGCACCGCACTGAGGGGCTTAGTTGTACTGACACATCTTCCTTGTATGGGCTTGCATCCATTATCTATCTTAGGTTGTGTGGGTGCATGGGGGGATAGAATAACTGCATTGCGCCCGTCAAACGAGCGCACTGTCACGTTAGCGCAAGGCCGAGCCGGGGGGGAGGGGGAGGGACCCCCCCCCCTCCTCCCCCGTCCCGGCGAGGCCGAGCCAGGAACGAGCCGTAGCAGGCAACGACGCGGCATGCCGCGGTGTCGCATGTGGAGCCAAGTCTGTAACATGACTTGCCCCCATTATCTTATCTTTTTTAGGGGGAAAACGAGCACCGCACCAAGGGGCATAGTTGTACTGACATATCTTCCTTGTATGGACTTGCCCCCCATTATCTTATCTTTTTTAGGTGAAAAACCAGCACCGCACCGAGGGGCATAGTTGTACTAACACATCTTCCTTGTATGGACTTGCCCCCCATTATCTTATCTTTTTTAGGTGAAAAACCAGCACCGCACCACGGGCATAGTTGTAATAACGCATCTTCCGTGTATGGACTTGCCCCCCCCTTATCTATCTTAGGGTCTGTGGGTGCGTGGGGGGGGGGGAACAGAATAACCGCATTGCGCCTGTCAAACGAGCGCACTGTCGCGTTAGCGCGAGGCCGTGCCGCGGCGTCGCAAGCGAACGCGAGTCCGTAAGATGACTTGCCCCCATTATCTTATCTTTTTTAGGGGGGAAACCAGCACCACACCAAGGGGCATAGTTGTACTGACACATCTTCCTTGTATGGACTTGCCCCCCCATTATCTTATGTTTTTAGGGGGAAACCAGCACCACACCGAGGGGAATAGTTGTACTCACACATCTTCCTTGTATGGACTTGCCCCCATTATCTATCTTAGGGTGTGTGGGTGCGTCTGTGGGGGACAGAATAACCGCATTGCGCCTGTCAAACGAGCGCACTGCCGCGTTAGCGCGAGACCGAGCCTGGGGGAGGGGGGTCGGGAAGCCCCCTCCCCCATCTCGGCGAAGACGAGCCAAGAACGTGTCATAGCAGGCGACTACGTGGCATGTCGTGGCATCGCATGCGGAGGCGAGTCCGTCACATGACTTGCCCCCATTATCTTATCTTTTTGAGGGGGGAAACCAGCACCATGCCGAGGGGCATAGTTGTACTAACACATATTCCTTGTATGGACTTGCCCCCCATTATCTATCTTAGGGTGTATGGGTGCGTGTGGAGGGAAACAGAATAACTACACTGCGCCTGTCAAACAAGCGCACTTCCGCGTTAGCGCGAGGCCGAGTCGGGGCTCCCCCGTCCCGGCGAGGCCGAGCCAAGAACGAGCCGTAGCAGGCGACGACGCGGCGTGCCACGGCGTCGCATGCGGAGGCGAGTCCGTAACATGACTTGCCTCCGTTATCTTACCTTTTTTAGGGGGAAAACCAGCACCGCACAGAAGGGCATAGTTGCACTCACACATCTTCCCTGTATGGACTTGCCCCATTATCTATCTTCGGGTGTGTGGGTGCGTGTGGGGGGGACAGAATAACCGCACTGCGCCTATCAAACGAGTGCACTGTCGCGTTAGCACGAGATCGAGCTGGGGGAGGGGGTCTGGACCCCCCTCCCCCATCCCGGTGAGACCGAGCCAGGAACGAGCCGTAGCAGGCGACGACGCGGCGTGCCGCGGCGTCGAATGCGGAGGCGAGTCCGTAATATGACTAGCCCCTATTATCTTATCTTTTTTAGGGGGAAACCAGCACCGCACCGAGGGGCATAGTTGTACTGACACATCTTCCTTGTATGGACTTGCCCCCCATTATCTTATCTTTTGTAGGGGAAAACCAGCACCGCACTGAGGGGCATAGTTGTACTGACACATCTTCCTTGTATGGACTTGCCCCCATTATCTATCTTAGGGTGTGTGGGTGTGTCTGAGGGGAACAGAATAACCGCATTGCGCGTGTCAAACGAGCGCACTGCCGCGTTAGCGCGAGGCTGAGCCAGGGGGAGGGGGAGGGACCCCCCTCCCCCATCCCGGCGTGGCGGAGCCAGGAACGAGTCGTAGAAGGCGACGACGCGTTGTGTCGTAGTGTCGCATGCGAAGGCGAGCCGTAACATGACTTGCCCTATTATCTTATCTTTTTTAGGGGGAAAACCAACACCACACCGAGGGGCATAGTTGTACTGACACATCTTCCTTGTATGGACTTTCCCCCCATTATCTTATCTTTTTTAGGGGGAAAGCTAGCACCGCACCGAGGGGCATAGTTGTACTGACACATCTTCCTTGTATGAACTTGCCCCCCATTATCTTATCTTTTTAGGGGGGACATCAGCACCACACCGAGGGGCATAGTTATACTAACACATCTTACTAGTATGGACTTGCCCCCCCCCCCAATTATCTATCTTAGGGTGTGTGGGTGCGTGTAGTGGGGCAAACAGAATAACCGAACTGTGCCTGTCAAACGAGCGCATTGCCGCTTGAGCGCGAGGCCGAGCCGAGGGGAGGGAGGGTCGGGACCCACCCCCCTCCCCGATCCCAGTGAGGCCGAGCCAGGAACGAGTCGTAGCAGGTGACGACGTGGCATGCCGCGGCGTTGCATGCGGAGACCAGTCCGTAACATGATTTGCCCCCATTATCATATATTTTTTAGGGGAAAAGCCAGCACCGCACCGAGGGGCATAGTTGTACTAACACATCTTCCTTGAATGGACTTGCCCCCCATTATCTTATCTTTTTTAGGGGGGAAAACAGCACCGCACCGAGGGACATAGTTGTACTGAAATATCTTCCTTGTATGGACTTGCCCCGCCCCATTATCTATCTTAGGGTGTGTGGGTGCGTGTGGGGGGAACACAATAACCGCACCGCACATGTCGAATGATCAGACTGCCGCGTTAGCGCGTGGACGAGCAGGGGGGACAGGGGTCGGGACCCCCCTCACCCATCCTGGCGAGGCCGAGCCAGGAACGAGTCGTAGCAGGCGAAGACGCAGTATGCCGCGGCGTCGCAAGCGAAGGCGAGTCCGTAAGATGACTTGCCCCCATTATCTTATCTTTTTTAGGGGGGAAACCAGCACCACACCGAGGGGCATAGTTGTACTGACACATCTTCCTTGTATGGACTTGCCCCCATTATCTTATCTTTTTTAGGGGGAAACCAGCACCGCACCGAGGGACATAGTTGTATTGACACATCTTCCTTGTATGGACTTGCCCCAACCCCCCCATTATCTATCTTAGGGTGTGTCGGTGCTTGTGGGGGGAAACAGAATAACCGCACTACGCGTGTCAAACGAGTGCACTGCCTCGTTAGTGCGAGGCTGAGCCAGGGGGAGGGGGGTCCCTGCCCCATCCCGGCGAGCCCGAGCTAGGAACGAGCCGTAGCATGCGACGACGCGGTGTGCCGCGGCGTCGCATGTGGAGGCGAGTCCGTAACATGACTTGCCCCCATTATCTTATCTTTTTTAGGGGGAAAACCAGCACCGCACCGAGGGACATAGTTGCACTGACACATCTTCCTTGTATGGACTTGCCCCCCATTATCTTATCTTTTTAGGAGGAAAACCAGCACCGCACCGAGGGGTATAGTTGTACTGACACATTTTCCTTGTATGGACTTGCCCCCATTATCTATCTTAGGGTGTGTGGGTGCGTCTGGGGGGGAAAGAATAACCGCACTGCGCCTGTCAAATGAGCGCACTGCCGCGTTAGCGTGAGGCCGAGCCGAGACGAGGGGGTCGGGAACCCCCCCCCCCCTCCCCCATCCCGGCGAGGATGAGGCAGGAACGAGCCGTAGCATGCGACGACGCGGCATGACGTGGCGTCGCATGCGGAGGTGAGTCCGTAACATGACTTGCCCCCATTATCTTACCTTTTTTTGGGAAAAACCAGCACCGCACCGAGAGGCATAGTTGTACTAACAAATCTTCCTTGTATGGACTTGCCCCCCATTATCTATCTTAGGGTGTATGGGTGCGTGTGGGGGGCAAACAGAATAACTGCACTGCGCCTGTGAAACGAGCGCACTTCTGTGTTAGCACGAGGCCGAGTCGGGGCTCCCCCATCCTGGCGAGGTCGAGCCAGGAACAAGCCATAGCAGGTGACGACGCGGCATGCCATGGCATCGCATGCGGAGGCGAGTCCGTAACATGACTTGCCCCTGTTATCTGACCTTTTTTAGGAGGAAAACCAGCACCGCACAGAGGGGCATAGTTGTACTGACACATCTTCCTTGTATGGACTTGCCCCCATTATCTATCTTAGGGTGTGTGGGTACGTGTGGGGGGAACAGAATAACCGCACTGCGCCTATCAAACGAGAGCACTGTCGCGTTAGCGCGAGGCTGAGTCGGGGATCAGGGGGGTCAGGACCCCCTCCCCCATCCCGGCAATGCGGAGCTAGGAACGAGCCGTAGAAGGCGACGACGCAGCGTGCCGTAGCGTCGCACCCGAAGGCGAGTCCGTAACATGACTTTCCCCCATTATCTTATCCTTTTTAGGGGAAAACCAGCACCGCACGGAGGGGCATAGTTGTACTGACACATCTTCCTTGTATGGACTTGCCCCCCATTATCTTATCTTTTTAGGGGGAAATCAGCACCACACCGAGGGGTATAGTTATACTAACACATCTTCCTAGTATGGACTTCCCCCCCCCAATTATCTATCTTAGGGTGTGTGGGTGCGTGTGGTGGGGGAAACATAATAACTGAACTACGCCTATCAAACGGGCGCACTACCGCGTTAGCACGAGCCGAGCCGGGGGGAGGGAGGGTCGGGACCCCCCCCACACACACACACCCCCCCCGTCCCCCATCCCGGCGAGGCCAAGCCAGGAACGAGCCGTAGCAGGTGACAACGCGGCGTGCTGCGGCATCACATGCGGAGGCGAGTCCGTAACATTATTTGCCCCCATTATCTTATCTTTTTTAGGGGAAAAGACAGCACCGCACCGAGGGACATAGTTGTACTCACACATCTTCCTTGTATGGACTTGCCCCCCATTATCTTATCTTTTTAGGGGGGAAACAGCACTACACCGAGGGGCATAGTTGTACTGACACATCTTCCTTGTATGGACTTGCCCCCCCCCATTATCTATCTTAGGGTGTGTGGGTGCGTGTGGGGGGAAACAGAATAACCGCACTACGCCTATCAAACGAGCGCACTGCCGCATTAGCGTGAGACCGAGCCGGGGGAGGGCGGTCCCTCCCCCATCCCGGCGAGGCCGAGCCAGGAACGAGCCGTAGCAGGCGACGACGTGGTGTGTCGCGGCATCGCATGCGGAGGCGAGTCCGTAACATGACTTGCCCCCATTATCTTATCTTTTTAGGGGGAAAACCAGCACCGCACCGAGGGCATAGTTGTACTGACACATCTTCCTTGTATGGACTTGCCCCCCATTATATTACCTTTTTTAGGGGGGAAACCAGCACCGTACCGAGGTGTGTCATGCTAATCTTTTTTTAAACATTTTTTGTTTTTTTAAAGGATTTTCTATACCAAAATAATCTTTGAAAGTATTTTTACAGATAAATTAGCTTTTCATCAGTACAGGTGTATTATATTTGCATTTGCTTGAGGTAATTATTTTTCTGTACCGATGGACTTTGTGAACTAGGACGGGCAGAACCAGACGTAGCTTGTTTTGACGAGTGTGTTTGGTTACTCTGCCTTGTACTGACGAGTGAGAATTATCAGTACTGATGTACTATAAGAGTTTAAATTTTCCTTAACATATCTTTGTTGAGTTACTAGTCGACAGTAGTATTGGCGTTACATAAATCCAGATAAGTTTTTTAAATATATTTGTGACTGCATTCAAAAGGTTATCAAATGGTTTACATAATAATGTCACTGGTCAAGCGGGCACAAATGACAAATTATATCTTAACTATAGTATTGATCAATAAATCGATAATAAAGCAAAATAAGTTTTGGTAATGATAGTGTTTCTGATATGTTTCCTCATTGTGTACCGAGGCAACTGAGAGTACAAGCTTATTTTTTAGTTGACGCAACAGCATAACAACTATGGGTTCTTCACTCTTGAGCTCCTCCTAACTGGCCCCGAATGTTGTCTCTTGCCGACGGCCTTTCCTGGTTGAGCCTTGGAAGCTTCATCGTCAGTTTCAGTTTCCTCGTCCCCAATACTGTCATCTTCATTGTCTTTGTCTGATTGGTCGTCATTCTCGTCAAACTCTTCTTCTCCATCCTCTTCTTTTGATTTTTTGGAACTCTGGACCTTGCCCTGTTTCTGTTCAGCGCCACTGACCTCCTTGCCCACTTTGCATGTGCGGGCATTATATCCGTCAGTTCCCCCACACTTGCGGCAACTGTAGCTATTACGTGTATCATCTCCATTGGTAGAAACCTAGGCAGCTCCAATCTGCTTCTGTAGCTTTTGCTTGTTGACAATGGCATCTATGTGGAGTGGGCATGTGCAGTAATTATGATTGGTCACGACGTTGCAGAATCCGCATGCCCTTATCCCGAGAGGTTTGTCATCCAGGCCAAATTCCACATGCCTGATGGGGCGTGGCGGCTTTTTGGCTGCTGATTTTGCTGCTTGCGTCTTACTCTTCCTCCCCTTTGTGTTTGAGAATATGGGTGGTTTAATTACCCTTTCCTGCTGCTGCTGGTAGGATGTCCTGTTGTCATGTCGTTCGCCTATAGCACCATCAAGCTCATGATATTGCATGTGAGCATGTTGCTACTCTTGAGTGTGTACATGGGCAAGCTCTGGTTGTTGTTGCTCCTCTTCCTCATTGCCGAATGGGTCAATAGCTCCCAGATGGTTCATCTCGGATAAGATTCTAGCAATATCATGCTCAATGGCTTCATTGTTCGCGAGACCTCCATTTTCAGCAGAATGCATGGCGTCGAGTTCTTGTTCAAGTTTGTCCATGACGACCCATGACCTCTCCATTTGCTCTTGGCTTCTCAAGCTTTTTCTTTGCACCCTCATGTTCAGCTGCAGCAGTGAGCTTTCAATGCAGTATTGGGAGGTGTTGTTTCATGCTACTGTCCTCAAGTCATTTCTGTTGAATGTTGGATGGATGTACGGGCGTTTGGTGTATCTCCTGAGGATGTATTTCTCTGGAACGCTGGCAGCCTTAATTGTCTGCATCATGCACAGGACATGCACACAGAAAATACCTGTATTTTTTGGAAGAGGTGCATGTTTTTTGTCATTTCATTCAAACAAAAACTTTGCAAAAATAAGTAGTACAGTATGTAACATCTTTTTTTAGTCCTCACCTGTGTCGTCCCATAGCTTGCACTCGCAGTCATATATTTCTCCCACGGAGTCTGCAACCACGTGGAACGCGTGCTGAGACCATGCAGACAGTTTTTGCAGATTGTTGTAGTGCACGAGGTACTTTGTGGGCTCTTCCGTCTCTGTTCCCGTGAAGAGTGTGCTTAGTTTTAGCCTTTTTCTGATCTCGTTGTACACAGCTCGTGAGTAAAGCTTTGTCATCTGGGTGTCAAACCCATAGTAGGTCAGCGTGTTTTGTTCCTTCTGCCCATGCAAGAATGATGACAAAATTATTAGTTTTCTCGCAGCAAAAACTTGTCTAACTAATAAAGTTTTACTTTAGTAAGCATGTTATTTTTTCTTATGTCAGGTGATAGAGCTATGCCCAGTTACCCATTGTCTCCTGGTTCTCTATCTGCCTCCTGGTTTTGACGCATGAGTTTACCTGGCTGACAAACCGGTGGAGGTTTTGTCTCTCACTTATGAAGTTCTTCTTGAGCACATAGTTCATGCTCTCACTTCGTTGTGTGGATCTCATTTTGGCGCAGAAAATTTCTTTGTAATAAGCTGATATCCATCTCTCACGCTCGTTCCACATGGCCACCATCGTGGCATCATCATGGAGGTTGTACTTATCCATGAGTCCTTTCCAGGCAGCCTCAAACTCAGTTGGCATGAGGGGCCAGTTGTGGATTGATGTGAATTCATCCTTAAAGTCTTCGTGGAGGTTGTATAGGTATGCGAGGTGTTCCTTGTACTTCTTCATAATGTGCCAGTGGCACAGCTTGTGTACTATGTTCCTGAAAACATCTGGGATCGCCAAAGCCATTGCCGGGCACTGGTCTGGTAATGAGAAAAGAGACGTGAAGTGGTCAGCAGATGGTACTGCATATATACAAATAGAACTAACACAACATTTTTACTGAGTTATTTTCCTTTGGGGGGGTTGGTTAGGGGTTGTTTTGGCGGTTGTACCTGTGAGGATGCATGTAGGAGCCTTCCCTCTCATGCACCTTAAAAATGTCTTGAACAACCATCTGAATGAATCTACATCCTCATCTCTTATCAGGGGGAAAGCAAAGATTGTAGTCTGTAAGTGGTTGTTAGTACCCACAAACACCCCAAGTGGCATATGGTACTTGTTGGTCTTATATGTGGTGTCAAACATTACGCAGTCACCAAAGTCTTGATACACCCCTCGGCAGCTTGCGTTCGCCCAGAATATGTTATTAACTATGTCGGACTCATCAAGTTGCATGTCATAGAAGAATTCCCTGTTTATAGCTTTCATCTCCCTAAAGAAGTTGACAGTCTTTAGGACATCGTCTACATCATCCATCCTTGAATTCTTTGCTTTGCTGCATATTAAAAGTGAACAGTCATTCAAAAATGCATGTTGAACTGGCGTCAGGTCATGTGTTGCGTAATATTTTTGTACTGACAGAGGAAAAAAGATGGAGGGGGTTTATGGGAGGAGAACAAGTTTGTACTTACATGTTAATTAGGTCTTTGGCATTCATTTCGAGGAAGTAGCTACCGGGGTCATCGCCGCCCAGTATGCTCATGATTTGCGCGTGTTCAATGCCTTTGAACTGCAGGACTTGACGTACTCCAAGATTTTTTTGTCAAAGTTTTTTAAGACAAGCACTTGGGGGGAGAGATGTAGCCCGTGGTTGTGTTCCCAGACTATCTCTTTTACTACAAGTGTTCCATCCTTTTCCCTCTTCAGCCTCATTTTAGCCCTTAGTTAGTCGTGGCTGTCGTCTTGTTCCGCTGTCTATTTGCTTCTGAAACCTTCGATTCAGAGACTCCATAGCACGTGCAATAAAGGTAGACTCTGCTCTTAACCTTGGAGCCTTCCCTGACAGCAAAACCCACGTGCTTTGCATAGACATTGTAGAAGTCCTTTGCTTCTTTGAAAGTTTCAAAGCGCATCTCTAGCCTTGACAGAACGTAAGCTTCAATGTTAAGTGGTTGCACGCAACAGTGAGCAAACTAAAACGCGGTTATGAAAATGTTAGATGGGGTGGTTACAGTACCAGGGTATGGATTGTGCTTGTATGTTTTTTTTCTGAATAGATACTTACATGTGTATAGCTCTGTGCTACCTCCGGTGTTTGCTGTTCACCCTGGTGTATGGGCGCGGGTGGTGTCACCCTTGGCACATGCAGCAATGCATCTCTTGGAGGGAGCAATGTTGATGAAGCTCTCCGTCTCTCATTGTCCGGACGTCTTCCCTCGGATTCATTGTGAGGTTGCTCCTATCTATATGGCTCATATCTTCTACTTTGCACCCTGCTAGAGTGGCCAAAAATTCTATCTCTTTGGCCTAGTCTTCCCGTCGCAACCGCTTTTGCAGCATGGATGATTGATGTTGACGGAGCGACTGGTGGAAGCCTGTGTGTCCTTGCCTTTCTGTATGCGCTAGGGAAGGAAAACATCTGTTGTTGGGAAAATTGTTGACCTTGTTGCAACCCAGCAGTGGCAAAGCTTGTATTCCCAGATATCGGTGTTTGCTGCATAGAAGAACCTGTCCGTGCCTTTGATGATTTTGGTGTAGCTTGAAATCTGCTTGTATTATTGAATTATCCAGGTACTATTTCTGGTGTTACCCAACCAGGCGGTGCCCCATATCTGGTTGGCTCATCAAAACCTCGCTGCTTGTGCTGCCTTTCATGTTTCTGCAATGGCATTCAACAGTTTTGGGATTAATCTTTTTTGCATTTTCTCGTATACATGTGGGTTGTGTTCCCAGGCAATGTACAAGTTGAACTTGCATCGTTGGGCATTATTAAACATTGTTCTCTATTTTGTCTCTGGTTAGTTTCAGTCAAACTGATGAATGTACATGTTCAGCACTGATGTACTGATGTATTGATTTTTAGCACTGCTTGTAAACTGAACATTGAACTTCAGCTGTTATGGAAAGTTTTTTTTATCTTTTTTCCCTATAACTGATGCATAAACATTTGGTGCACTACTTGCAAATTGAACGTTGAACTTCAGAGATGTATGGATATGCATATATAAAAAACTGATGCATGTCTTCTCTTTTTTTCATCTATAACTTATGCAACTACACTAGAAGTACTCCTAGTTTATGTATCATTGAACTTACTGTGTAACAAGTGTATATTTTTTTTCAACAACATTCTTTTACTAGTTCGAACTGACGCAACTACACGACATGTACTATTAGAAATAACATCATACAACTTGCAGTGGTAGCTGAACCTTATATAAAGCCTAGTAGCTTCTTGGACTGATGCATAAGTTTATGTTCTTTGGCTTGAACTGAAGCTAGCATATTAGAGGTACTGACAGTAACCTCGACATCCAAATTGTGCATCAAGTGGCAGGGGTGTAATGAACTGATGCAAGCATTTGCAATGTACTATCAGCTTCTGCATCATAGGAACATGTGTCACTAATGCAGTACACATGTAGTACTGATGAATCTGATAGTGTAACATGTAGGCAGAGCATAGTGTGTGCAATTTTTAAACTGAATCTTCTTCATAGCCCGACTGATGAACTGACACAAACGTGGTATTTTTCTTCAGGCAAACCCAGACATGAAAACATTTTTTGAACTGATTCAATTTTTGAGGAAAATTAGTGTGGGAAGCAGACATCGCCTCTAGTGGCATCTTGTTGGATCTGACTTCTTCTTCTTCCTCTCGTGGGCGGCGTACTGGCATGTTCTTGGGAGGCGGCGCCATTGATGCAGGCAAGGAGCTTGGGGAGACGAGGACTGGGTAGGCAGTGGCTGGCGGGGATCACGGCCCCGCTGAAGGATCCCCGTCGAAGGAGGGAGGCAGGAGGCGGGGATCACAGCCCCGTCGTTGCTTTGCCACCGAGAAAGGGGATGGCAGCGGTGGATCCGTTGTCGGCCAGTCACGACGCTGCGGGCTCCCTCGCTCCGGCTGCCGCCATCGCTCGCTCGCCCACGATGGCTGCCTCCGGCGAAAGAAGGTGGGTTGGGTTGTGCTGGGTCGGGCTGGGTTAGGGTGTAGGCGCGTCGCGCCCTATATAGGGCCGGGAGTAACAGAATAGTATATATATATATAGGGTCACGCTATTTGTCACCCTGGGTGAGGAATAGTTATTCTTCACCCCCCCCCCTCTATTTGAACACCAATACATCATATTTTTATGTTCCGTAATTTTTTTCTCTTCATACATAAAAAGAGAACGTAAGAAAATATTAGATCACCGTAAAAAACATTATATGTCACATAAAATTACGAATGTAAAAAATAGTGTAAAATACACATAAAATTTATTTTTTATCATCTTATGACCAATAATTTTGCTTTCTTATGCCAAATTTTTACATAGTGAATCAATCTAATTGTATAGCAAATGTAATTTATTCGTAAAATGATCGTAAGATTACCTCGGATGAAGAATAATTTATTCTGCACCCCGGGTGATGAATAGTATTACTATATATATATATATATCTTGTGTGTTTATTAGGTAGGCAAGATGAGTGATTGTGCGTGGATGTACACCGGTCACCCTCGTTAGAAAGAAATAACCATTGAGTGGTTAACAAAAACCAAGGGGTTTCTGAGCGCCGCATTTGCAAATGGCCAGGAAATAACCTGGTGCCCCCGTGTCCGGTGCGACAACCATAAAAAGTGGACACGTGATGAAATGGGTAAACACTTGCAGAAGTGTGGCTCTACGCATGATTATACGGTGTAGAGATTTCATGGTGAGTCTGTCCAACGTGCCAGGGCTAAGGTGGTTCATCGTCGCACAGACGAGCATGGTACCAGGATCGAAGACATGGTGCAAGACTTTGATTATGCTCAGGATTCGTAGATGATATGGAGGAATCTGCAAAGGCCTTCTATGAAATGTTGGAGTCTTAAAAACGTCCTCTCCACAAGCACACTAAGCTTTGTTAGCTGGATGCCATCGCGCAAGTAGTGGCTCTGAAGGCTCAGTTCAACCTGGGTAGAGAATGCTACTACGCGATGATGACGATATCTGAACGCTTTCTACCCAAAGGCTATGTATTGTCCGCAAACTTGTACCAGTCAAACAAAATCACCAACATGCGCTTAAGATGCCCTATGAGAAGATAGATGCCTGTGAGAATGGATGTGCCTTATTTAGGATTGAGTATGCGGGCTTGAACTATTGTCCCATTTGCATGTCTTCAAGGTATGTTGTGGTAGACAACCGTATGGGTGAGAAGAGTTAGACCAAAATCCCAGTTAATGTTTTTCGATATATGCCAATCATACCAAGACTTCAACGTATTTTCATGGTCAAAGAGACGGCCAGACAAATGACGTGGCACAAATTGGGAAAAAGAACCAAACTAGATGCAGATGGGAATCCGATGTTGGGACACACTTCAGACGCTTTTGCGTGGAAGCACTTTGATGCATTACATAAGGATAAAGTGGAAGATCCAAGGCATCCTCGAGTCGCCATCAGCACGGATGGGTTCAATGTGTTTGGTATGAAGGCAACCCAATGCCGTTGTTGGCCAGTATTTGTCATTCCACTCAATCTCCCCCTCGGAGAGATTATGAAAAGAAAGAACATTTTCTTGGCGTTGATAATTCTAGGGCCCAACTATCCTGGGAAGATATGACTGTATACATGCAGCTGCTTATGGATGAATCGCAAGAAGCTTGGGATAATGGGATCAAGACATATGACGCTACTACAAAACATAACTTCAAAATGCAGGTGTGGTACATGTACTCGACGCATGACTTCTGGCGTATGCGCTATTCATTGGCTGATGTGTACATGGAAGGTTCCCGTGCCTCACGTGCAAGGAAACTCTTGAGTTCTGTTGGCTGCAGGCGGGTCGCAAGTATTCTTGCTTTTACTTGCATAGACAGCTCCTGGATCCTCGCCATAAGTTTAGAAAAGACCAGAAGAATTTCATGAAAGGTAGAGTTGTCAAAAACTCTGCACCACCTCCATCTTGCAGGGGTTGGATTCACGCCAAGGATGTCTGCAGGCCAAACTCCATCCTTGGTGCGATTTTATGACATAACTTCCTAGGGTTTGTCATGTTGCCCGACGAGGGTCAGCATCCAGAGTTAGGATTGAAATGGGATCACTACTTGGCTGCCCCGGCTCCGCCAGAGGAGGTGATCAACGGTGTGTTGTGCCACACGAGTGCCGACATGGTGATCAGAAAGTTCTAGGTAATTTCTCCTTTACACAATTAAAAATTAGTAATAGCTATTTATTGTACTAATCAGTGTTCTCTTGTTTGATTGCAAACCTTCTACAGGTGTGAGGAGGGATACGAGGAGGCCACGGCAAAGCTTATCGATTATGAGTGCACGCGCCTACTACAGAACTTACGGCACGAGGCTCGGGTACAGGGTATTCGAGACTACTACGCCTCGCAGTGTATTAAGAAGGACAAGTCGTTGTCTCGCTGAAAGTTTCTGGACAAGGAGCAGTACATGAAGTAATTACCTATTCTTAAGGCCTTGTACTTAGTTTCCTTGCTTTGATTCGTAGGCGTAGCTCTCAAATTTCTCTTTACTAACTTAGGTGCCCCTGAGATGGTGTGCGGATAAGATGAATTGTTGGGAGGTGTTGGTGAGTGAGTGGTGCCCTGACGAATGGCAAGTCGTCCACGGCGATACGAAGGAACAGAGTGCCCAAATGGAAGGTGTGCCACACCATCAAAGAAGCGCCAACTTATTTTAGTTCGGGCGGAACTAGGTATGTGGTTTGCTTCATGATTCCTGCAATTCATTTTTGATGCTAGCTTGACCCCTTTCTTACTATTTTGTTCCTCTCTTGTAGGCGCATTACAAAAATACGGTGGTGCCACAGGTGTACGACCTCTATGCCATGGCCCATACTGCCTCGTACAAGAAGGCCAAGGCATTCTGTGAGTCTGACCTCGATAATCCCAAGAACTTCACCAGCATCTCCTCCCACAACAAGCTCGTGAGGTACAGAGATGTGGGGAAGGCGGTGAATGGGGAGGACTTGAACCCGAGCCAGCATCCTATTGATCCAGACCTGGTGATGATAGCTGGCGACGGGAGGCCCCATGGCTCAATAGCCATTGGAGATGGAATTATATGGTCTTCACGCACTCTTCGACGGATCAAGGCGCACCAAACGAGCTCCTGTCCTGAGATGCCGCCTCGTCCACGACCATTCCAGCTCACTATCGAGGTTAGCCATACGGACTTAGATAGCTTTCCTCCATTATATTGTGTGTGCGAACAAAGATGATTACAATGCTAACAAGGAGTTGTGTTGCAGGTTGCTCTGCAGAAAGAGAGAGAGAGACAACCCAGGCACTTCTAGCGGAACAGCCCCGTCAGCGGCGGAGGAGAAGAGGGATTTGGAGGAGAGCACAGCTAGGTTGTTGGAGGAGGAGAGGGGATGGAACGATGCGTCTAACCAGGCCATGTACGAGCTCATCGTGGTAAGTTTCTTCTTCATTTTATCCAAATCATGCACTACATGTTCTATTCATTAATAACCAATATGATTTGACTTGGCAAAACCAAATGTGTAGACTTCGTGCGAGAAGACCGGCCAGACCCCTCCGCCTACACCAGTCATTACCACGTCTGGAATGGTGAGTTTCATTTCAATGTTCATTATTACTAGTCTTAACATTTTAGCGCCATCATGCTAACACAAATGATCTTTGGTACAGCATAACTCCCGAGCCGCATCGCATGATCCTTCTCTAGGGCCAAGTAGTGCTCTAGCTAACACCGGCCCAAGCAACCCCGGTGCTTCACCTCCGTGATGATGAGGATGGTAATCCCTAATATGCCACTTACTTGGCACATTTTCTCAAACAATGACAAACTTAGCACTTAGACAAATGTCATATTTTACCTAAGTTAGCTTTGTTTCCTCTAAAATAACATAGTAAGCTTACTTACCTCCAAAATTTCATATTGTACCTAAGTTAGCTCTAAAATGGCCTATACATAGCACTGTTTCCTCCACACCGACATAATAAGCTTAGTTAACTCAAAAATGGCATAATAGACTTGGTAACCTCATAGATGCCATAGACTTAGCCTATTTTCTTGCAAAAATGACACAATAAGCTTAGTTAGGTCAAAAATGTGATAATTACCTAGGTTATCTCTAAAATTACACAAATAAGCAATAACAAGAAGAAAAACAAGAGGAGACAGAGAGAGAAGAAAAATGCTTCTTCATATTCTTCATCTTCTTCTACTTCTTCTAGTATTCTTTTTCTAACTTTCTTATTTCCAATTTTGCAGATTTGATTTAGTTCACGGCATCTTGCTTTGATGTAGTGCTAGTGTTTACTTTCTGTTTTCATTTTGTATCGATGAACTTACGTGAAACTTTCTACCTATGTGTATGAGACTATGTATGTATGTATGAAACTATTGTAATATGGTGAACAATGTGGCATTTGATACTTTTAATTTGGTATAATTGTTGGTTGATCATATCCATATGGCAGGGATATAGTTTCTGTGAAATATATTTGCCTGTGAAAAATGTTGAATATAACAAAAACAGGAAAAAAGAGGCAATACAGCCTCTTTGTCGTCTGCCCCAGACGGCAAAGCCCTCTTTTCTGATGGCCGCGGACGGAAAAGAGGGCATGTGGCAGCCAGCTATCAAACCTGGGAGCACTAGGCCTAGGGCTATTTGGCCTCTTTGCCATCCGGGGCAGACGGCAAAGGGCTGGGGGGCAGACGGTTGGGCCGTCGTGGGCAGACGACAAAGGGCGGGGCGGGGGGCAATGGGCTGGGTGGGTGCCATTAGGGGCAGACGACAACGGGATGTGTGGGCCGTCTGGGGCAGACAGCAAAGGGCTAGGGCGTTAGCCACCTAACGGTGCTACCGTTAGTACTACGCTGTCCACGGTCTTTGTCGTCTACAGGCTGACTTTGCCGTCTGATGTGCCAAGGAAGATGGCAAAGAACCCCTTTGTGGGGTTTATTCGGCCCAAAATTTTGCCATCCGCTGGCTAACGGCAACGGCCTTTGCCGTCCGTGGTTGTGCCCTTTGCCATCTGCCATGGCATACGGCAAAGGGCATGATTCCTGTAGGAAGAGTCCCACACCCATTATTATTATGGCTTGGGAAGGAATTTCATCACCTACATCACAAAGACCACTTTACTCTACTTGGGATCCATTATTTTATCAAACTCCATGTTACACGTCTCCTCAATGAGTCCGGTGGACATATTGAGGACACGGTAAGCGTAAGAGTTTGTAGCATAATGATACTTCCATTTTGCATCATGTTTTCCTACTATTATTATAATGTTTTTATGCATAATAATGCTTTGGGGAGTAATCCTAATGTCTTTTCTCTCATAATTTGCAAGGTTTGCACGAAGAGGGAGAATGTCGACAGCTGAAATTCTGGACCTGAAAAAGCACATCATAGATACCTATTCTACACATCCCCAATTGAGTTGAAACTTTACGGAGAATTTTTATGGAATATATGAAAAATATTTCAGCAAAAAACTACTGGAGGGGGGCCACCTGGTGAGCACGATACACTAGGGTGCGCCTGCCCCCCCCCCCAGGCGTGCCCTGGTGGGTGGTGCTCACCCAGGCTCACCTCCGGAGCCCATATTCTGGTATATCTTGTGGTTTGACCTAGAAAAAATCAAGAGAGGACTTTAAGGACAGAATTCTGCCGTCTCGAAGTGGAACTTGGGCAGGAGCACTTTTGCCCTTTGGCGGAGCGATTCTGCCAGGAGAACTTCCCTCCCGAAGGAGGAAATTGAAGCCATAGTCATCACCAACAATCCTCTCATCTTTGGGAGGCCATTCATCATCAACATCTTCAACAGCAGCATCTCCTCTCAAACCCTAGTTCATCTCTTGTGTTCAATCTTTGTACCGGAACCTCAGATTGGTAACTGTGTGTGACTAGTAGTGTTGATTACCTTGTGTAGTTGATTGCTATATGGTTTATTTGGTGGAAGATTATATGTTCAGATCCATTATGCTATTCAATACACCTCTCATATTGATCATGAGTATCATTGGTGATTAGTTACCTTTGTTCTTAAGGTCATGGGAGAAGTCATGTTGCAAGTAATCATGTGAAGTTGATATGCGTTCGATATTTTGATGATATGTATGTTGTGATTCCCTTAGTGGTGTCACTCGACTACATGATACTTCACCATCCTTGGGCTTAAGGGAATACATCGTGGAGTAGTTATTATATGATGGGTTGCTAGAGTGACATAAGCTTAAACCCTAGTTTATGCGCTACTTCGTAAGGGGCTGATTTGGATCGATATGTCCAATTCTATGGTTAGATGTTATCTTAATAATTTCCTCGTAGTTGTGGATGCTTGGGAGGGGGTTAATCACAAGTGGAAAGTTTTTCAAGTAAGAACAGCACCCAAGCACTAGTCCACCCACATATCAAGTTATCAAAGTAGCAAACATGAACCAAACCAACATGATGAAAGTGACTAGATGAAATTCCCGTGTACCCTCAAGAACACTTTGCTTATTATAAGAGATTGTTTTGTCATGTCCTTTGTCACAAAAGGATTGGGATACCTTGCTGCACCTTATTTACTGTTACCGTTACTTGCTCGTTACAAATTGCCTTGCTATCAAACTACTTGCTACTTACAATTTCATTGCTTGTAGATTACCTTGTTGAAAACCGCTTATCATTTCCTTCTGCTCCTCGTTGGGTTCAACACTCTTACTTATCTAAAGGACTATGATTGATCCCCTATACTTGTGGGTCATCACATAAGCAACAAATATGCCCTCTTGAGCTATAGGTTCAAATTTAGACAAACGAACACCCTTTTTGAGAATGAAACACTTACACCCGAACACCCGGAAGTACTTGAGGTTGGGCTTTTTACTGGTAAGAATTTCAAACAGAGTCTTGTTCAAGACTTTGCGGAGGTAGAGCCGACTGGATGCATGACATGCGGTGTTGATGGCTTCAGCCCAAAAGTTGTACGGAGATTTGAATTCCGGCATCATGGTCCTTGCCGCATCCATCAATGTCCGGTTCTTCCTTTCCACAACACCATTTTGTTGAGGGGTATATTGTGTGGAGTATAGATGCCTGATCTGCTCATCACTAAGGAACTCATTCAAGGTGTAGTTCTTGAACTTGGTATCGTTGTCACTTCTTATCATTAAAATCTTTGCCTCAAGTAGAAGTTGAGCTTCATTGGCAAAGTCAATGGTAGTTTGTTGATTCTCACTCTTCCTCTTGAACAAGTATACCCAAGTGTATCTTGAGTAGTCATCCACAATCACCAAGAAATACTTTCTTCCTCCAAGACTATCAAAAGATGGGGGCCCAAAGAGATCCGTGTGAAGGAGCTCCAAGGGCCTTTTTGAGTAGATGATAGTCGTGGGTCAGTGAACCTTCTCATGTAGCTTTCCTTCGATACAAGCACTGCACGCACGATCTTTGGCAAAACTCACGCATTTATTAGTCCAAGAACATGATCCCATTTGAGGAGACTTTGCAAAGATCTCATATTGACATGGGCTAGCCGGCGATGCCAAAGCCAACCCACATCAACTTTAGCCATTAGGCAAGTCGCGGTCTTAGTGGGTCGCTCCGAGAAGTTAACCACATAGAGGCCATTTTTGACATGCCCAACAAAGGCTACTTTAAGATTCTTGCTCCACAAAAGTACCAAGGTGTCAACACCAAAGAAGTTACAAAAACCCATGAGTGCAATTTGGCGAACGGAAAGTAAATTATATGAAAGAGGCTCAACAAGCATGACATTCTCAATGGACAAGTCTGGAGAGATTGCCACCTTTCCAAGACCCAATACCTACGAACTTGTATCATCACCAAAGGAGATTTGAGTGGCCAAAGATGGATTGGTATGAACGTCCACCACCAAGTCCTTGCTTCCAGTTATATAATTTGTTGCTCCACTGTCAAGCAACCATGACACTCCTCCGGAAGAAAACTCCTACAATAGATCAATGCATGGATTTAGGTACCCATTCTTTAATGGGTCCTTTCATGTTAGTAACAAGGGTCTTAGGAACCCAAATAGACCATTCAATGTACTCATAAGAAGAACCAACATATTTGGCATAGACATGCCCATCACTAGCACGGCATAAAACATAAGAGGGGTTAAAATCGCCGGCCTTGTTGGAGTGGGTGGTCTTGCCCTTCTTGGCATTATCATCCACAACATTGTCCCTCTTCTTCTCATGAGAACCATTCCCTACTTTGATAAAGGTTTCCTTTAGCGGGGGAACTTGCTTGGTATTCACTTTCTTCTTCTTCTTCTTCTTCTTCTTCTTCTTCTTCTTGGTTGAGGGAGCAAGCCCAACACCTTCCTTTGCAACAACTTCCTTTTGATTGCTCAAAAGGTCATTGAGATTCTTCTCACCTTGGATACATGTCACAAGGCATTTCTCAAGTTGCTCTTTCAACTTAGAATTCTCATCCACAAGGTGTGCATGATCACAAAAAGAGTTAGTAGCATGGGCACTATCAATTAACACAAAGGGGGGACATGTAGCTATTTCCTTAGTAAGTTTTACTTGGAGTTGATCATGAGACTCTTTGAGAGAGGAAAGAGCAATCTTCAATGCCTTTTGGGCACTGTTTAGAGTGTCAAACTCTTCCTTGAGTCTACCATGGTCAACCCCAAGTGTATCCTTTCTAAGATTTAAGCACACAATTAAGAACAATAGCATGACCATGACATTTATGTAATTTAACTAGGTCAACGTTTTGTGACTCCTGAAGAGTCAAATGAAGACTTCGCTCTTCCTCAAGAGCAATGGAAATATCCACTATTTGATCGACATAGTCATAGTTATGCCCCCTCAACTCCTCGAGAAATTCCTCTTGAGACTCAATGATGTCATTGGCCTCACCAAGTTGTTCCAAGAGAGCAACAAAGTGCTTCTTGGGTTCACTTTTGAGTTTACACAAGAATTTTTCAAACTCATTCTCATCCTCCTTTGCAACCTCATGTTCATCCACACAATCCAAAAAATAAGGGGTGGTGGAAATAGAAGTTTTAATGTTCAAGGTTTTGACGTTGGAGGTTACATTGGTGATACCTTTGGCCATAAGGCACATAGCAATGTGGTCCTCATTGGGGGCACCAAAGAGAGATGTCTTAGTTGGGGTAGAGAATGCAATAGCCACCAAAGCCATTGCCATACCTTTGCCACTAGTTTTTTCATCATGAACGTCATCATCGGAGGCATACTCTTCTTGGGACACCAACACCTTGTGAGACACCTTCTTGGTGAAATTGTTCTTGTTGGGCATGGACTTGGCCTTATATTTGCGAATGAGTTTGCCACCATTGTCTTCCCTCTTCTCATAAGGGCAATCCACCATGAAGTGTCTCACATTACCTCACACATTGCTTGCCTTTTGATCCACTTGAGTTGTTCTTGGAGAAGCTGGGCTTCGAGTTCCTCTTGTTTCCCCAAAATTGCCTAGACGCAAGAGCCATGTGCTCGTGGTATGCATATTTAGTGTCTTTGGGGCAACTCTCTTCTTCTTCCTCCTCTTCTTCTTCTTCTAGAATGACATTGTCCTTCAAGGCAAGGTTGGGTGAAGCCTTCTTTTACCATTGAACACGAGCTAGAGCATTATCGGCGGTCTTGTTCAAGATGTTCATAGCAATGAATTCATCCAACACATCACCCGAGGACAAGGAGTGAAAATCCGGCCTTTGATGGATCACGGGGGACATGAACTTGTTGAATGGAATGATGGCCTTGAGGAACTTTCGCTTGATCCAATTGTCATCCACATCCTTTATTCCATGATCTTTAAGAGCAGTAGCAAGAGTTGTCACTCTCCAATAGAGCTCACTAGCTTCTTCATCATCGAGCATCACAAATTCATCACACTCGTTAAGAACCACTTCAAAGTTAGACCGTTGAATACTCGATCTACCCTTGTACATGGACACAATGTGTTCCCAACAATCCTTAGCACGAGCGAAAGGATGCAAGTGAGCAAGATCTTCAACGGGGACAGCTGCTTGAAGGATGAACAAGGCGGGGTGATTGAGTTGATTGACGGCCCCTTCTCTTGGCATGAGGTTCCTTGGATCATGAGGATAGTACCCTTTCTCAATGATTCTCCAAAGTTGTTTTGAGTTGTGATACAAATGAGAGTTGATAAAAAAACAATTAGCAAAATCATTCTTAACAAGCTTAGGAAGAGGACCAAGATTAACTATATATGGTGGGTGCATCGGTCCTCCATAGACCGCGGGAGGGGGTACTAAGGCAAAGGTACCCATCCCACTAGTTCCTTGAGCTAGCTTGTTCTTATCAATGCAATCCCCCTCCATTTCGGAGTGGACATCTGATGACGGGTTAGTGGGATTAACCACTAGCAACGGATCGGTAGAAAGTTTGAGGCCCACATGGAATTCTTTAAACATGGATTTTACCTTGGTCGTCATGGAGGATTTAAGTGAGGGCATATCTTCATTCAAATCCTCACGAGAGACCGTGTTCACACCCACGGACTCAACTCCGGCCGCTCCCCATCGTCAACCATACTCTTCGGGTGGTGAAACCCTTAATAAAGAGATGAGGCTCTCATACCAATTGAAAGGATATATATGGTTGACTAGAGGGGGTGAATAGGCAACTACAATTTTTAGGCTTTTCTTAGAAAATTAGGTTTAGAAACAAATAGGTTCACTAGATATGGAACTAGGTGAACAACCTATATGGTGGCAGCTACAACAACACGATATAAGCTTGCACAAAGTAAAGGTAAGAAATAACCACAAGTGGAACCGTTGGAGATGAGGATGTGTTCCCGAAGTTCCTTCCCTTTGAGGGGAAGTACGTCTCCGTTGGAGCGGTGTGGAGGCACAGTGATCCCCTAGATTCCACTACGGCCACCATATTCTCCTCACGCCCTCACACAATGCGAGATGTCATGATTCCACTAGTGGTGCACTTGAAGGCGGCAACCGGACCTTCACAAACAAGGTTGGGGCCCTCTCCACAACTTAATTGGAGGCTCCCAACAAAACCATGAAGCTTCACCACAATGGAATATAGCTTCGAGGTAACCTCTTCCATCTAGGGTGCTCAAACACCCAATAGCAACAAAATCCACACAATAAAGTATAGGGAATCAATTTTCCTTTGGTGGAACTGTAGATCTAGGTCTCCTCCTTCAATCCCTAGAAAATCAACAAGTTTGAGTGGCTAGAGAGAGATCAGGTAAGAAAGCTTGAAGCACATTAATGGTGAAGAGAGAGAAGTAAGACATAAGGTGGAGGTGGAAGAACCACTCATTTATATAGGTCCCCCACTTTCCAACCGTTACAGCCGTTTTACATGGCAACGGTACAATCTGTAACACGGGCGGTAGAACCGGTACAACTGCCCAACCACCGTTCAACCACCGCATCAAAAAAGAACCTGAGGCTGTGGTTCCTCCCTGGTGCAACTGCTGGATATGGCAAAGTCTTGAGCGGTACAACTGCTTGAGACACCGGTAGTATCGAGCTATAGTAATATAGCGATACAACCGTCCCACATCTGCCCAACAACCGCAGCACAACAGAACCGTGTCCAGTTGTAGCCTGGTCCTGGACCGGTACAACCGCCTAGGGCTGCCACCCAGGGTTACCCAGTTGTTGGCGATACAACCGCCCGGAGGCAGTGGTACAACTGCTGGGTACCACTTAGTAGCAGCACCCCTAGGGTATCACCCCTGTGGTGGTGGTTTTGCCGGATGACACGAGCGAGCGGTAAAACCGGCCTACATGGGAGGAAAGTAGGGCCTCTCTCTCTTTGATGGAAGGGTATGAGGTGGGTGCTAAGGATGTGTGTGTGTGTGTGTGAATTGATTCACCCCAAGACCTTCCAAGGAGAATTCCCTCTTAATAGTACGGGATCCCTACAACCAATGAAAATAAATGCGTAGAGAACACCGTCTTTGTTCTTTTTTGTCCGAAGGGAATGCCTAATCGTCTTCTGTCTCACACATAGTACCTAAATTACTTGAAACGTGATTAGATAACATAGTGAGGCGTCATCATCACCAAAACAGTAAGGTAAGAGAATGCCCTTACAGTTCTTGTTGGTGACTCGTTCCAATTGACGTTCGATTGTGCGCCTTGTATGTTCCTGCATATTCTTGATGTATGTTGCTCTTGTGCTTGCATCCATGTTCATTCGTTCTTCAAGCAATAGCAGAAGAATGTCCAATGGGGACAAAGGGTTGAAGCCGTACACCACTTCGAAGGGAGACTTGTTAGTGGTGGAAAGGTGCGCGCGATTGTAGGTGTACTCGTCGATGGGTAGCCACTCTTCCCATTCCTTGATGTTCTTCTTGATAAACACACAATGAATTGTAGACAACATCAGGTTGGTGACCTCCGTTTGGATGTCGGTTTGTGGATGATATGCTGAAGAGAAGGGTATCTTAATTCCAGCTTGGCGCATGGTGTCTTCCAAAAGTAGCTTAGGAATTAACATTGTGGTCTGACACAATGGTCTTGGGGACTCCATGTAGCCGCAAGAATTCCATACAAATGATATTTGGAACTTGTGAACATCATCTATCTTGTGACATGAAAGAAAATGTGCCATTTTGGAAAAACGATCCACAACAACAAATACGGAATCATGGCCATTCTTAGTTCTTGGAAAACCAAGCACAAAGTCCATGTTTGCATCTTCCCAAGGTGCGAAAGGTATTGGAAGTGGCATGTATATACCATGGGATTGAGCTTTTGACTTAGCTTTGCAACATGTAGAGCAATGGTTGGTGAAGCATGCCACATCACGAACATCTTTGGCCAAAAGTACTTGTGGGAGAGCATGGCAAATGTCTTGTTGCATCCAAAGTGACCCATGAGTCCTCCACCGCTGGCCTCTTGCAAAAGCAATAAACGAAGAGAAGACTCGGGTATGCAAAGTTTGTTAGCATGCATAAGATAGCCATCTTTCATATAATATTTCTCCCAACAATTGTTTGCTTGAAATTTGGCATAAGGAGTAGCAAACGAAACATCATGCTCATACAGTCTTTGATGTGCACAAAACCAATGACATTCAATTCAAGTTGAGTAAGAGACCATTCGGAAGCTCTCTAGCTCTGTGCTCCGACGGCTCCACGCGAGAAGCTGGTCGAATGCCTCGGCTATGCAAAGCTAGATTCACAAAGTGGAGGCCTCCTCCAGTGCAAATCGGAGAAGGTGTGCAAGCCCAGCTCAGGAAACGGCAGATGAGGAGTTCGGCAAAATTACTAGGAATGCCGCTGCCAAGTCAAGAAAACGATTCGTTTTGCAGTCGCACAGGGCCTGCTTTGCTACTATTCTGCACGAGCCCCATGTTCGCCGCACCATTTGGCGAACGGAATAAATTCTCATGAGAAGCTGGATCGCTGACGGGGGGGCGGGAGTTAGGAATTTAGGGAAGCTGGAGGACTTCCAAACGGGGCCTTACTTGAGAGCCCCCCTTGATAGTATGACAATCGATCCTATAACAAGGTCTCCCAACTACCACCATGAGACCGGTAAAATAGAAAACCTATCAATGACAAACATTTTCCTTGTGCATAATCCACTTTGAGCTGGATGATGACGATCTTGACCTCCGCAAGTTGGACCACCTTTCTTGATTGTGTTGGCTCAATGAAGACTAGTAGATTGCTCCCTCATACTCCATTATGGGTGAGACACTCTTAGACACATCTTCACAAGTCCATTGTCACTATAATGGATGAAAAACTTCAAGCATGATCTCTTCGTGATGCCACATTTGAACTTGCACACGCAAACTTGATGACGATCACCAGTTGATGTCATCCTCCTTGGGTTGTATGAGATCTTCCTCTTGAAACAAGCCCATGGAAACATACCTAAAGTCACGTAAAACTCTTGCGTAGACCATGAGATAATGCACAAAGTGTAATGGACAATGCTTACCATACCATGGGATCACTTGATCCCTTTGGGTACCTCTTGTATGCTTTGAATGTTGATCAACTTGATTCAATATTTGACTTAGTATTGATCAACCTTGTATCATGTCTTCTCTATCATCAATCTTTGGATAATTCCTTGAATAGCACCTTGGTCATCACATAATCTCCTTGAAACCAACAAATGGACTTCAAGAAATGCCTATGGACAAATCCTACGAATATAACTCAACGAAACCATTAGTCCGTAGAGAATGTCATCAATTATCAAAACCACACATGGGGACACCATGCTCTTTCACTACCCTAGTCAATGCACACAGATGGGTGGGCCCATTGGTCAGCCAGCCAGACCACCCCAACCACATCCCTTTTTATGGCGAAGTCATGGACTTCCACTTTGACTGCCCTATCCACTTACACTCCCCCACCATCTTCGTTGATCCCTCCCTCCCAGACAAAAAAACCCTAGCCTAGTGTCGCCGCCCACCTTGCTCCCTGCCGACCATAGGGTTCTAGAAGTGGCATCCCGTCAAGAAGACCAAGCACGAGCACTAGGTGGGGTCATCGTATGCGTCGTCTGAAAATCCAACCATCCACTCCACCTTGTAGGCATCCTTCACCACCTCCCCTTCGGGGGCCGCGCCATGCTTTCAACCCTACGTCAAGGTCGTCGTCTGCCACCCGTACTAGGAGATCGACACTCCGCTGTCGTGGTTAGATGCTAACCTCCCCAATGGGTGGCGCCTGATCCCGGATCGGGTGCCTGTTTGAAAGTGATAGTTATCGACTAGAGGGGGGTGAATAGGAGATTTTTATGAAGTCTTCGAAACAATGAATGTATTCGGATAATGCGGAAACGTAACTAGGATCAGGTAGGGATAGCAATCAAGGATCTAGTCTAGGCATGCAACATAGTGAAGACATACAAAGAAATCAAGCATCATCATCATGCACACTAAGATGATTCAGAGACAAACTTAGATAGTATGAAGATAAGCAGTAGAAGAATGTCTTCGGAGGAAGTCTTCAGGCAATGTGCAAGCAATGACTTCACATTTCAATATAGGAATGCAAGAGAGTGAAGGATAAAACCAGTTTCTTGACGAAGACTCAAGATTTGTTGGACCAGTTCCAGTTGTTGTGACAACTGTACGTCTGGTTAGGGAGGCTGAGATTGAACTTAGAAGACCTTGTCTTCACCTTGTTCCCCTTGAAGTGAAGTCACTTAGACAGCGCCCAATCACTCAGGTAAGTCTTCAAGGGAGACTTCCGAAAGCCGTACAAACTTGGTCACCCGGCAGTCCACAATGAATCTTGGACGCTCTAGACCCATATGCCTAACCGTTTGGAAGATCACAGTCTTCAAGTGTAATAAGTCTTCAGTTCTCTGAGAACAGAAAGTCTTCGGTGATGCTCAAACACACTAGCTGTACGTGTTTAGGTGTATCCTCGTAGGATTTGTCTCTATCAATGTATTCGAGGTGGGTTGCTCCAAAACAACAACAGCTGTATCTCTCTAAGAAGCCACCTTCGTATGGTGGAGGGGGTGGGCTATTTATAGCCAACAGGCAACCCGGCCTGATATGACCTAAATGACCCTGGGTCAATGGCCAACCGACATGTTTCACAATGGTCGGATTTTGAACTCACGTGGCAACTTTACTTGGGCTACAAGTAAAGTTGAGTCAACCAGCTCTAGAAGAGTTTTCCTCTCATTGTCTTCACTCGAAGACATAGGTATGGGTTGAGCATCACGTCAGTATATGACTTTAATAACTTCAACCCCACTTAACAGTACGGTGGTTCCTATGACTCAGGAAAGAAGAAACAAAACTACCAAAAGACTTTGTCTTCATGTTTCATTGTCTTCGGACGAATGTCTTCGCATCCCACCAATGGCTTCGACCGTCATCAATGTCTTCAAACATTTTTGGGGGTCGTCTTCGATGGCTAAACCGAAACTCCAGGGACTTCTATCTGTGTTAACCTGTGAACTCTCACAAACACATTAGTCCCTCAACCACATTTGTCTTCAATATTCCAAAACCAACAAAGGGTGGCACTATATGCACTTACACCATTCCCCCCGTCCCGACGAGCGGTCGTGCACACCTTGACGAGATCTCCCGTCGTTGCGCCTGGACTCTGCACCAGTACCTCGTCGACCACGGGTACAACATTGACTCGCCCCTTTGGGACACATGGTTCCAGAACGAGCACAACATGCACGGTAAACATTTTTTTGCTGGTCGTGCTCATAGCCCACCCCGTGTATCCCAGAGTGCACCTCGTGTGCATACGCTGAGCCTGCCTAGAGCGCGTGGCTGAATGCGGGTGCACGGCCTGACACCAATGCCCTGTCCATCCCCGTGGTCGCCTCCCCTGCAACCTCCCACTATGATAGACGAGGAGGAGGAGAGGCTATTGCAGGCCATCATGGAGGACCCCGAGCGGCAGTACAAGCGCCGCCAGGAGGAGGAATGGGAGGGGTTGCAGGAGATGTTGGAGATGTTGGCCGCCTGATACGTCTCCAACGTATCTATAATATTTGATTGTTCCATGCTAATATATTATCATTTTAGGATACTTTATGGGTATTTATTTACCAATTTATAATATTTTTGAGCACTAACCTATTGACCTAGTGCCCAGTGCCAGTTGTTGTTTTCTACATGTTTTTATTTTTTTAGAGTTATAGTACCAAACGAAGTCCAATTGCCACGAAACATTTTGATGATTTTTTTGGACAAATACAAGACCTATAAGCTTCAGAGGAAGGCTCGGAGCTGCATGAGGGTCCCACCACTCAATAGGGCGCACCACCAGGGGGTGCTGTCGGTCTCAAATCCAGCATATCTCATAGTAGGGGTCCTAAGCTAGGCGTCTTGGAGCGATGGTAACGTGGACACATGAATTTACCCAAGTTTGATCTCTCTTAAGGAGATAATACCCTATGTCATGCTTTTCATTGTATTGATATGGGGGATAGTACATAGTACAAGTATCTACTACGAGATTGTAGTAATGAGTATGAGACTAAGATTGTCTATTGACAAGCCTGGCCTCAGTTTATATAATGCACCGTAGGCCTAGGGTTTAGAGGAGTCCTTGTCTTGTGCACCAAGTCTTGTGGAATCTCCCTTGCATGCATCATGGGCTCTCCGAACTGGCCCATTAGTGAATCGCCCTAGGGGTCCTCGGCCCGACCCACTGGTCGGGAGACGATGTGGTGAGTACCCCCTAGTCCAGGACACCGTCAGTAGCCCCTTGAACCGGTCTTCAAGTTGGGGACGCTCCTGGGTTCTTCTCAACTATTCTTCATCTTCAGGCGCCGGTCTAGAAAACTGGTTCAAAAAATCTTCCCATCTCCGATCTTGAGGATCGTTGAGGTGTATCTAAAGAGTTCACACATCGAGCATCCATGGAGGCCCTTTAAGTTCTCGGCCATTATCAATGCCTTATTATTTTTTATGCCACATCTCGGGGGGTCGAAGTGCTTCCCATGCGGTGATGTCCTCTTGCGTCTGAGCTCCAACATCGAACTGCATCTGAGCTATCTTTTTTCAGCCGCTTCAACGTTGATCGGCATCTGAGCGCCAATGATGGGCTTCGTCCGAGCTCCAATGCTGGATTGTTTCTGAGGTATCTTTTTGCAGCCGAGCTCCAACGCCGGTCTGCGTTCGAGCTCCAACGTTGGTTGGCATCCGAGGTGTCATAAATTACCTCGGTCTCTGAAAATTTGAAGGACTTCATCTAAGCTTAACTGCCGGAATGGTATTTTATGGAGCCAGCCATTCGCATCCGAGATTTATGCCGGACCGCTTTCGAGCTCCAGCGCCGAACTGCATCCGAGCTTAATGTTGGAAATGCCCTCTATGGAGCCAGCCACTTGTGCCCAAGCTTTATGCCAGACTGCTTTTGAGGTGGTGCACCACCCCGACCGTGGGCTGATTTTTTGTGAATATTTTCGATTGGTGCAATTTATTCTCTACGGAGATATATAGCCAATAGTCCTCAAGGTGTGTGTCGGTCTAAAACTCGAGATGCACCTGAAGGTACACATAAAACCACTAATCCTAGTAGCCCCTGATACTCATGCTGATTTGCAAAATCGGCCTGAGGATCGATTCCTTGCTCGACATCATGCTTTAGGACTTAAAACGCGGCGTGCAGTAGTTATCGAGACTCGGGTTGGGTGCGGCCGACCAACCTAAGGATTGAATCTCCTCGGAAACTCTATTGCACTTTGAATTTGCTGAATTGAATAGGCAATGTTGTACCTCCGAGCCTTAACTTGAGCACGGGTGGTCGAATTAAGGATTGATATTTATGTGACACAAACTTTGTTACGTTTGACACAATTTATGTGTAATGATTCTATGTATCCAAGTACTTTACATCATTAATGCTCGGATCTGCATTGTACAAGTCTTTGTTGACCGACCATCGACTTCAACCGCCTCGGCCAGTAGCTGCTGAGTGTTTGTCCTACTTTATAAAGCCTTTATAAGGGCAAATATTTACGATGAACAAGGCAATCCGGCCATACGGTTTTATAAACAAAGGTACGCGAAGAGATATGTTATATTACTATTTAACGTAAGAAACACCTTTTGGGAAAAATAGTTCCTTTATAAGTTCCTTTTCCCAGGCTATCATGTTGACCATGATCGTGAAACCTCAATTCCGATCAATGTGGGAGGAGAATATTGAGGATTTAGTTCGGGAAAGTTTCCGAACTCTGTGGTCCTTAGTGAACCTAAATTTTCACTTCCATCGTTGCCGACCAATTATATTGTTAAGACTAGCTTTTAGCTTCATCCAGTCCAAGGTACTAACACGGATGACCCGGAAGTAACAATCGCAGAGGTGCTCCCTTTACCCCCTAGCCGAACAATCAGGAATGTAGGGGATAAGCACAGGAGCCAGGCAACCTAGCTTGGCCAAAATCTTAAGTAAAATTGATGCATATTTATGGCTTTATAATGATGATTATGGAGGGCAGCACTCGTATATTGAATACAAATGCGCTTTTATGCTATATGCCATTTTAACTCCTTTGTGACCATTTATCATTTGAGAGTGGCCCATCGTCGGCTTCTACCCCTTTGTAGATGCTACGCAGGGTATTTCTGCAGTAACAAGACAACCTTTAGCCGACGTCTTGGTGCCCGGAGGCGGTTGTGTTAGAGGAAACGAGGCAATAGGATATCTAGGCTTTATAACTTTCACTTGGTCATGGGAGCTTAAAGTTTGGGAGGCCAGTTACTAGCCCCCGGTTAGTGTTAGGCGTTAGGAGAGTTCAAGTCATTAACACTCAGGTCAATTTTATGAAAGGCCAATTGTTTAATACGGTCATCGGATCGCCGACCAGTTTACGCTCATTGTGACAGACAGTTTTCGGCTTTCTCCACTGAGGTACTTGACCAGTTACACTGGACATATAATCGCGGTGGTTCTCCCTTTACACTCCTAGCCAAACAAAGCGGAACATAGGAGGAAAGCATAGGATCCGGGCAACCCAGCTATTGACCGAAGACACAATTCGAAACTGGTGCATGTAAAGCAATATCTGAGAATGTTTTGTCGAGGACTCCTCGGAGTGCCTTGGCTTTTGGTGGGTTCAGCTCTAGTCGCAGACCCCCCCCCCCATGGATATTGCTGATGCTTTAAAAGTGTATTGTGAGAGTTATGCTCAGAAAAAACAAAAATTTATGCAAAAAACTTTTTTGTTTAGATAAAAGAAAATTGTGCCAATCCGAAACTGGTCTTAAAATTAATATGTGCTTCGGTCGTGCTTTAACATGATACATCCGATCTCCGAGCTCCAACCGGGCCATCATTTGGCTTCAACCTCCATATCCCAAAGGCGGAGTGTTTCTCCAAGACCAATTTAGCAAACTAAACTTGAGGGGCTTTAGAAATAAACCAGGCTATCTGGCTATCGACCACACACCAGTGTCGGAAAAAGGAGTAGTATGAAAAGACTTTGCAACAACCAAGAAGAAAACACATTTATTATAAAATAGCTCATACAAATTAAAGATCCCCCGATTAAATCGGGTAAAGAAATTTTTAACAAACAAAGTTTTTAACAACCATTTTTTGTTGTTTACCAAAATGTATAATGTTTGGTTGAACCAAACAAAAACTAAAATTTCAAAGAGAGCTGAGCACGAAAACGACTTAGCTTGTTAATGTGCTCGGTGCAGTCTGGGGTTGTGGCGAGATGGAGACGTAGTCCTCGTCTTGGACGAGGTCCCATCCCCCAAGTCTAAGGTAATCCAACGAAGAGCTCCGATTGAGATGTGGCGATGCAACATGGTTGCTGCGACGAGGCGAAGCGCCCAGTCCAGCCGAGGAGACAGAGTAGTTTGATAGCATGACGGCAAAGCCCCTAGTTATCATGGGAAAAGGAAGTGTTTTTAACAAACAAACTTTTTTATTTAACATAAATATAATGCTTGGTTGAACCGAACAAAAATTGAAAATTGAAAAAAGTTGAGCATGAAAGCGACCTAGCTGATTAATGTGTTGGGTGTTGATTACGTGGTCCGAGCTTGTGGCGGGTCGTGGTCCCAGCTCCCAAGCCGGTCCCGAGGCGCCTGGGCAGAAAGCTCGGCTTGATGTGATGATGCGAAGCCCTAGGTCCAGCTGAGGAGACGAAAGTGGTCTGTTGGTGACGCCGAAGTCCCCAGAGCAGCTTGATGAAGAGATGGAGAAGCACCCGGTCTAGCCAGGATGTTGGAGCAGATTGGTAGAGAGATGTTGGAGCCTCCATGTCAGTCGACGTGTTAAAGTAGGTCGGCGTGGTGCTTATTGTCTTGAAGAAAAGGGGGCACGTCAGTGCTAACGCATGTCAAACTTTGTGACGCGGTCGATGCCAGCTTGATGAAGTGACCGTGCGGTGATTCCGGTGTGCCAGCCCTGTGCAATCCGTGGGGTGTCGATGCCGAACTCTTGGTTGGGTTGCCAAACTCTTGGTTGTCTTGCCAAGATGATGAATCTGAAGAGGTTGACCTTGACTCGACAAAGCTATTAGAGTATAGGTCGGTTACAGATATTATGGCCGACCAGTTTTGGATTGTAATCTATCTCTATTAGTCTTGGAGTCCGAGTTTTGTAATCTATATAAACAGCCCTTTGAGGCCTCAATCAATACAGTTATTATTCTCCAATTATCATGGTATTAGATGCCTAGGTTTTTTCGCACCTAGCATGGCACCGCCACCAACGCCGCCGCCCTAGCCGACTCGGCCCCTCCTCTCCATGGCCAAGTACAGTGTCGCCTATGCCCCTACCTCTTCTTCCTTTCCATCGTCCGCTCCATCGCCACTGGCTCCCTCGACATGGCAGCCTAAGCGCGATCCCTGGACCGGCCTTGTTCAATCTTGGTTGATGCCTTGGTCGGCCCCGCCTGCTTACATGGGCACGTGGAGCCCTGGTCTCCGCCCGACGCATGTCTACACCGCCACCCCTACGCCACCTCCCAGCGCGCCAGGACTCCTACCACCTTACTACACCATGTTGGCTCCCTACGGCACCATGCAGGCCCCGGTCGCCTACTACCAATCGTCGATCCAGCCCTACGCTCCCATGCAGGACACTGGCCCCTTTGTTCCTCCACTGCAGCCGGCCTGGGATCAAGCCGCCCTCATCAACGCCATGAACAACTTTACTCTCAATAACGAAGGTACGGATTGGATTTTTGATTTTGGTGCATCCTCGTATATGTCCTCAATATGAATTTGTTGTCAGCTTGTTTCCCTTCTGTTTTTTCTACGGTCACCATTGGTGATGGTTCCACCATACCTGTTTCCTGCACTGGTCATTCTTACATCTCTTCCTCTTGCGCCAATTTTCTTCTCCGCAATATTCTTGTTGTCCCTTCCCTAATCAAAAACCGTATTTCTGTTTGCCAATTTTGCATTGAGAATAAAGTTATGTTGGCTTTTGACCCTTTTGGTTTGTCTGTGAAAGATCTGACAACGGGGGAGGTCCTCGCTCGATACAACAGCACAGGCGATCTTTATCCGCTTCATGGCGCACCTACATCCACTCCCTGAGCCATGTTTGCATCATTTGATTTATGGCATCGTCATCTAGGACACCCCAATAAAACCACCTTGTCATCTTTGCTTCAAGAATTTTGTATTCCTAGTTCTAGTGTTCCTCATAATCCCTCTCTCTGTAATGCCTGTCAATGCGGCAAACATGTTAGATTACCTTTTGGAACCTCTACTACCCTTAGCACTTTTCCGTTTGAATTAATTCACTGTGATTTATGGACCTCTCCCATACCTATTGTCTCTGGTTACAAATATTATCTTGTGATTTGGATGATTATTCTCATTATATTTGGACTTTTCCTATTCGTGCTAAATCTGAAGTACATGCCATCTTTCTCAATTTTTGACAATATGTTCTTACACACTTTGGCTTGCCAATTAGATTTATTCAATGTGATAATGGTCCCAATATGTTCTTACACACTTTGGCTTGCCAATTAGATTTATTCAATGTGATAATGGTCCAGAATTTGACAACACTCAAAACCACAACTTCTTTCTCTCTCAAGGCATTCTTCTTTGTTTTTCATGTCCTTATACCTCCCCTCAAAACGGTAAAGTTGAACGCTCTCTTCGCTCCATTAATGATATTCTTCGCACCTTGGTATTACAAGCTTCTCTTCCCACTCGTTTTTGGGCCGAAGCCCTTCGCACTGCCACACTACTTCTAAATATTCGACCAACTAAGACATGTCCTCTTTATTCGCCTTTTCAACCTCTTTTTCTCTCCCATCCCGATTATTCTTTTTTGCGTGTTTTTGGCTGTCTTTGTTTTTCGAACACCGCCTCTACCGCCTCCAACAAACTCGAACCACGTTCACTACCTTGCATTCATCTTGGTCCTTCTGACAATCACAAAGGATTTCATTGTTTCGATCCATCTTCTGGTCGCGTGCTTGTCTCTCGCCATGTCACATTCGATCAAAACACTTTTCCTTATTCTGTCACTAACATCGCATCAATCCCTACCACCACCACCTCTGTTACGGCCTCTCCCTCTCCCGCGACAAGGCCGGCAAGCCAGAGGCAGCCGGCAAGCCCGGCAAGCCCGGCGAGCCCCGCAAGTCCAGCAGGCCCGACGAGCCCGGCTACCAGCAAGCCCGGCACGCCCGGCAACCGGCAGTCCCAGTGCAGCCGGTGAGGAGGCTGGCAAGCTTGAGGCAGCCGGCAGGCCCAACAACTGGCAACCCAAGGCACCCTGCTCACCCCATCCTACCACGGCAGACATCTCCACGCCCACCACTTCTAGCTCTTCTTCCTCTTCCTCCACAATTAGTCCACCGTCCCAATCACCACTCCCACCCAACACCGTACCCATTCCACCACCCACTAATGATCACGTCATGTGCACCCGTGACAAACGCGGATTCCTTCTACCCACAAAACGCATCAACCTCATAGCCACCCCTACCCTCTCTCCTATTCCCACTTCTTACAAACGAGCTCTTCTTGATCCTCTTTGGCTCTCAGCTATGTGCGATGAATTTAACGCTCTTCAGTAAAATAATACATGGACTCTTGTTCTCAAACCTCTTGGTGTTAATGTTGTTTCTGGAAAATGGGTTTTTCGACATAAATTTCATTCTGATGGCACTCTTGCTCGTTACAAAGCCAGATGGGTGTGTCGTGGTTTTTCTCAGCAACATGGCATTGATTTTGATGAAAATTTCTCTCCCGTTGTTAAACCAAGTACTATTCGCATTGTTCTTAGTCTTGTTTCCTCCTCTTGGCCCATTCATCAGCTAGACGTTAAAAATGCTTTTCTTCACGACACTCTTAATGAAACAGTTTATTGTCAACAACCATCTGGTTTTGAGGATCCCTATTCTCCTAATTCTGTTTACCTTCTTAACAAATCTCTTTATCGTCTTAAACAATCTCCTCATGCATGGTTTCAATGTTTTGCTTCCTTTATTCAAATAGTAGGCTTCATTCCATCCAAATCTGATTCTTCTTTATTTATTTTTTGCTCCTCTTCCCACACTGCCTATCTCTTGCATTATGTTGATGATATAGTTCTCATGCCTAGCTCTGACTCTTTTCTCCAACATATAATCTCTTCTCTTAGTCATGAATTTTCCATGACTGATCTTGGTCTTCTTCATCATTTTCTTGGCGTTACCGTTCCTCGCACAAAGTCTACCCTTTTTCTCTCACAACGATCCTATCGTTTAGACTTGCTTTATCATTCTAGTATGTCTGATTGTCAACCCTCTCGTACACCGGCCGACATTGGTGCCAAATTGTCGGCTGATGGTGATCCTATTTCTGCACTTTGTATTGTACCATCACCGGTGCCCTTCAATATGCCACTCTTACTAGGCCTGACATTTCATACTCCGTTCAGCAAGCCTATGTTTTTATGCATGATCATCGTGCTCCTCATCTTGCTCACGTCCACCGCATTCTTCGCCATTTAAAAGGAACTCTTGATCATGATCTTCTCATTAATTCTTCTTCTCCAACAAGCTTGACAGTTTATTCTGATGCAGGCTGGGCAGGTTGTCCAGATACTCGATGGTCCACATCCGTATTTTTTGTTTATTTGGGTGATAATCTTGTTTCTTGGTGTTCTAAAAGGCAAACGATAGTTTCCAGGTCTTTTGCTGAGGCTAAGTATAGGTCGGTTGCTCATGTTGTGGCTGAAGCGGTGTGGCTGCGTCAGCTTCTTGTGGAACTTCATCACCCACTTGACCGTGCAACCATCGTTTATTGTGATAACATCTCTGCAGTATACATGGCTTCCAATCCAGTTCAGCATCGTTGCACCAAGCACATTGAGATTGACATACACTTCGTTCGAGAGAAGGTGGCTCTTGGCGAGGTCAGTGTTCTTCATGTACCTACCCCTACTTAATTGGCTGACATTTTCACCGAAGGACTTCCGAGTGCATCTTTCACTCACATACGCTCTAGTCTTAACATCGTTACTCCTGATGTTGAGGCTACGGGGGGATATTAGAGTATAGGTCGGTTACGGATAGTATGGACGACCGGTTTTGGATTTTAATCTATCTCTATGAGTCTTGGAGTCCAAGTTTTGTAATCTATATAAACATCCCTCTGAGGCATCAATCAATACAGTTATTATTCTCCAATTATCAAAAGCGACGATCTAGCGCCGGTCGGTAGCCATGGAGCAATGTTGTCGAGCTGATTTGACATCGGCACGATGGTGAAAATTTCCTTAAAAAGACTTCAAATTTGTGGGTACGTGTTTGAGAACAACACAATACCCTAAAAAGATATTCCTTCAAAAAGGATGTCCAATATCCCGTTCATGAAGAAATATGAATTATGATCGGATTCGTTTTCGCGCAGGAAACAAATCCGAAAATTGACACACTCATCGGGCCGTTCCCGGAGTTTGAACGGTCGGATCGAGCTGAAATTTTGAGGAATTGTTGATATAGGAATTCCCCACAGGATCAACGGTTGGATCTTCCAAAGGATGAACGAGCTGGGTTCTGGACTCCTCGCCCTAAAGTCGTCTAGATTCACGTCCAGATTTGACACAGCTCCGGTATATTGCATATCGCCGGTATATTGCACCATGGAGGATTCTTTCATGATCTTGGTTGAGATTGGAGTTGATGTTGATTAATACACCCGTCCGATCTATATGAACCAACATGGAGTGTAGTTGTCGTCATAGTCGAGGTGACCAGTCAAGCCGGCGATGAAGATGCGGACGTTGACGATGTAGCTCGGTTCCAACACGTAGATCACGATGGAGCCGATCTGAATTCCCATCGCATCGCTGCGACTACCCAGCAGGCTCTCAATGAAAGCACCAATCTCGGTGTCAAATCCGGCATATTTCGTAGTAGGGGTCCTAACCTAGTCATCTTAGAGTGATGGTAACGCGGACACAGGATTTTACCCAGGTTCGAGCTCTCTCAAGGAGATAATACCCTAAGTCCTGCTTTTCATTGTATTGATATGGGGGATAGTACATAGTATAGGTGTCTACTACGAGATTGTAGTAATGAGTATGAGATTGAGATTGTCTATTGACTAGCCTGGCCTCAGTTTATATAATGCACTCTATGCCTAGGGTTTAGAGGAGTCCTTGTCTTCTACGCCAAGTCCTGTGGAATCTCCCTTATGCATCATGGACTCTCTGAACTGGCCCATTAGTGAATCTCCCTAGGGGTCCTCGGTCCGAACCACTGGTTGGGAGACGACGTGGTGAGTATCTCCTAGTCTAGGACACCGTCAGGCGCCCCGATATGTGGAGGCCCCCTCGCTGCCTCCCGACGTCGCTCTGGCCTATAAAT
This sequence comes from Hordeum marinum, assembly GCA_022496015.1. Taxonomy (NCBI): domain Eukaryota; kingdom Viridiplantae; phylum Streptophyta; class Magnoliopsida; order Poales; family Poaceae; genus Hordeum; species Hordeum marinum. The sequence goes on from CM039673.1 coordinate 253,553,724, forward strand.
TCACATCTATCCTAAATCCTCCAAGAGCACTCCCGAAACACTTTTTCCGCCGCCACTCTGTTCAGACAAGAGGCCAACTACACCTCCGTTCGGGCAACCTTTCGGTGGGGAGATCAATCACGGAGGGCATCTTCATCAACTTTGTTGTCCTCACCATGATGTGTGAGTATTTCACCACAGACCTACGGGTTCGTAGGTAATACCTAGATGGAAATCTCTCTCTCTCTCGATCTACAATGCAATGTTCGTTGCATCTTTGCCTTAATCTATCTAATGTAATCCCTTTGTATGGTGTGCTTGTTGTGATCTGATGAATTGTGAGTTTATGTTCAGATTATTCATGAAAAGTATTTGAGTCAAATCTGAATACTATGATTCTTATTTGCATTATCATCATAACTTCGTAGTGCTCTTCGATCTATTGAGATAGTTTGTATAACTAGATTGATATTTCTTCGGTGGGAGTGGTGCGTTGTAGTAGGTTCAACCTGGCGAGTTCCTATATCTCAATGACAAAAGGGGACAAGTTGTGTCTTTGTGTTTCTTCTACTAAGGATAAAACGATTGGGTTTATTCATATTGATTGAGTCTACTTTGTCTACATCATGTCAATGTTCTCCAAGCATTACTCTATTTTACTTAATACTCTAGATGCATGTTGGATAGTGGTCGATGGGTGGACTAATAATAATAGGTGCAGGCAGGAGTCGGCCTATTTGCTTATGGACGTGACGCCTATATACAGATGATCATTGCCATGAAAATTGTGTAACAATTCGCTTTTCAATCGATTGCCCAACAGTAATTTGTTTACCCACCATATCCTTTGCTTATGAGAGATGCCATAAGAGAACTCTACAGCCCCCGGGTCTATTCACTTATGTATTCACAGACACTATCATTACCTTGCTGTTATTTATTTGCTTTTATTTTATTTTGCATTTTACAGTTATCTACACAACTCACTTGCTTGCAAATAACGAGATCAAGGGGATTGACAACTCTCTTGTCCGCGTTGGGTGCAAGTTCGTTGTTCTTTTGTGTGCAGCCGCTGAAGACGGTTGAGGATTTCTATTAATGTTGGTTCGATAAACCTTGGTTTCATAACTAAGGTTCATACTTACCCACTTTGTGTTGCGATAACCCGTTCTTCTTCATGGAAAACCCAATGGAGATCACGAGTATCATGAAGGATTTCTGGCACATTGCTGGGGAATACCATCACCAAGTATCCAGTAACTTCACACAAAATTTCATTCACTTGTTAATTTTTTTATTTTCTGTTATATTTAGTTTGTCTCATAAAAAAACATAAAAAAAATTATTTTTTTGCTTGCCTAGCTATGTTATCTTTATTTTTGTCTCACGCAAACAGAAAGTAAATGCAAAAATTAAGATAAATGGATCCTCATCCACTAGCTAATCTTTTCGCAAGACCCACTTATGTTGAAACAATTGCTAGTGAGTGTGCACTAGATTATCTTTATGAGGTCTTGCTTGAAAATCATGAATCTAAAAATTGTGAAATTTATAAAGTGATTCATGATAATTCCTTGAATGAAAAGAACGATTGCCATGTTGTTAGTATAAACTCCACAAGTATCAATTGTGCTAATTATCATGATTGGGGTGATAATCATGATGTCTCTTGTGGTCTTGATAATTCTATTCTTCATGATGAATCTATTATTGATTATCGTATTTGCAACACTACTAAAAGTGGGGTTGGAAGAGCGTCAACTTTAGATGATAATGTTCCCACTACCTTGGAAAATTATAAAACTTGTATGCATATGGATCATAAAGAGAATATTTTTCATTATATCTATATTATTGAATTTTAATATGATCCTTAATGGAATTATTATGAGAGAGGCAAATATGGTTATAGAAATTTTCATGTCACTCACTTACCTCTCTTTGTGTTGAAATTATTAATGCTTCATTCTTCCTATTTGCATGTGCTAGATATTTCTTGTCGTGGTAATTTGTTTTCCTATAAATGCCTATGCGTAGGAAGTATGTTAGACTAAAATGAGTTTGTCACATGCTATATGATTCTTTCTTTGTGCTTCAATTCTTATCTTTTATGTGAGCATGATTAAAACTCCAAGCCTATCTTAATGGCTATAAAGAAAGAGCTTGTTGGGAGACAACCCAATACTTTATGTTATTTTGTGATAATAAGATTGTTGAATCTGTAATGATTATGTTTTTATGTTTTAATTAGTGTTTGGGCCATGTAAATCCTTCGGGATGACTCATAAGATGAGTAGAAACGATGCTGAAACATAACAGAACTTTGACTCTAGTACAAAAAATTTCATTTTTTACTAGAGCGTGATAATGATCTGAAATTTTAACACAGTATTTCTAAACAAATTCTTCACATTTTCCTTATGTTTAAGAATTTTTAGAGTTACAAAAGAATTGGCACTTTATAGATTGCTACAAACTGTTCTATTTTAAACAGATTATGTTTTGCTTGCATAGTTTGCTTGTTTTGATTATGCCATGGACTATATCAGGGGGTGTAAGTCATGGATAAGTTAGAATACATTAACTATTATGCAAAAATGAATTAAGGGTCAATTTATCATAGTATCTCAAGTATGCAATATGTTTCTTATACTAACGGATCTCATGAAGTTTTGTTGAGTTTTGTGTGATTGAAGTTTTCAAGTTTTGGATGTGAGCACGATGGACTACGGAATAACGAGTAGCAAGAGACTAAGCTTGGGGATGCCCAAGGAACCAAAGTATAATTGTAAGGAGACTCAAGTGTCTAAGCTTGGGGATGCTTCGGAAGGCATCCCCTCTTTCATCTCAACCCATCGGTATAACACTTGGAGCTATATTTTTATTCATCACATGATATGTTATTTTCTTGGAGCGTTGTTTCCTTTTACTTTCAGTTTGTCACAATCATAATTTGATGGACACACCTATTTGAGAGAGACACACCTTCATCATAATTTGCTATAATACTCTATGTGCTTCACTAATATCTTTTGAGCTTGCCAGTTGCTCTAGTACTTCACTTATATCTTTTTGAGCATGGTGGCGTGTAGACTTTATAGAAATAATATGCTCTCGTTCTTCACTTATACTTGTTTGAGATCTAAATAAATAGTGACCGTAATTTGCATGGGTCGTAACACTAGTCCAAGAATATTAGGTATTCAATGAATGATAATCAAAACCATCATGTAGCACATATAGAGAAGTTGTGGGTTAATGACATTGATGTACTCATATGAAAAAGGTGTGAGTCCAAAAGTGTTGATTCGTAGAAGTGTCGAGATTAAGAGTTTTTTAAATTTTTATTCATCCAAAAATTAAATAGTCATGGTGATGATGTGTTTGAGCATTTATATTCCTCATTGAAATCCTAGTGTTGTTTCGAGTCGGGGGCAAGTGATGGTTAAGTCCTACCAACCTCCTCCCTCGGGGCATGCGAGGAGTACTTTGATTTGTGATAAAACTAATAAAACTTTACAGTAAGTATGTGAGTTCTTTATAACTAATGTTACACCATGGACATTTGCATCTTCACCTTATCATATTTTCTAGCCTCTTCGGTACCATGCATAGCCCATTCTCACCTCGAGGATCGGTGCAACATTCGCCGGTGCATCCAAACCCTGTGACATGATACGCTCTGTTGCACATAAGCCTCATTATATGTTCCTCAAAACAGCCACCATAGATACCTATTATGGCATTTTTATAGCCATTCCAAGATATATTGCCATGCAAATTTCATCGTCGCTCCACATGACTAGTTCGTTCATCGTCATAATGCTTTGCATGATCATATAGAGCTGACATACTATTTATGGCAAAGCCACCATTCATCTTGTTTTTGATACATATCATGCTAGATCATTGCATATCCTGGTACACTACGAGAGGCATTCCTATTGAGTCATATCCACCTATCAGTTCTTCATGTTGAGTTGTAAGTAAATGAAAGTGTGATGATCATCATTATTAGAGCATTGTCCCGGTGAGGAAAGGATGATGGAGACTACGATTTCCCCACAAGTCGGGATGAGACTCCGAACGAAAAATGAAATAAAAATGGGGGAGGCCAAATGAGCCCACCATATAAAAAAAGGGGGAGAAAATGGGGGAGGAAAAAAGGAGAAAGCCCGCCATAAAAATAATAAAAATGAGAGAAAAGAGAGAAGGGACTTTGCTACTATCCTTTACCACACTTGTGCCTCAAAGTGGCACCATGTTCTTCATATAGAGAGTCTCCTATATTGACACTTCCATATGCTAGTGGGAATTAACTTTTCATATAATAAACTTGACCTGCATATTTTGATGACGGGCTTCCTCAAATGCCCGAGGTCTTCATGAGCAAGCAAGTTAGATGCACACCCCACTTAGCTTCAGTTGAGCTTTCATACACTTATAGCTCCAGTGCATCATTTGCATGGCAATCCCTACTCCTTGCATTGACATCTATTGATGAGCATCTCCATAGCTCGTTGATACACCTAGTTGATGCGAGACTATCTTCTCCACTTTTTACCCCTTTGATATCTACCATCATATTCTATTCCACCTATATGCTACGTCCAATGGTTCATGCTCATGCATTGCGTGAAGAATAAAAAGTTGATGTATATTGAAAAAGTATGATCCAGTTTCCTAACTTGGACACTGTGGTGCTTAACATTTGTATCTATGTGGTGAAGGCAAAGTCATTCCTTGCCAATATAATAAGATGAGTAGGGGTAAACATTCTTTTAGGATCGTATACTTTGAAAAATCAATGATTTTGTTTCTTACACCTATAAATATTACTATGTTGTTGTCTGTTAATTCATCATTTCTCAATGAGCATACATACAAGATATTACATAATGGGTAGCATGTCAAATCAAAAAATCTGTTTTTATCATTTACCTACTCGAGGATGAACAGAAATTAAGCTTGGGGATGCTGATACGTCTCCAACGTACCTATAATTTTTTATTGTTCCATGCTAATATATTATCATTCAATGATACTTTTTGGGTATTTATTTCCCAATTTATAATATTTTTTAGCACTAACCTATTAACCTAGTGCCCAGTGTCAGTTGTTGTTTTTTGCGTGTTTTTGCCTTTTCAGAGTTACAGTACCAAACGAAGTCCAATTACCATGAAACTTTTTGACGATTTTTGTCTGGACAAATACAAGACCTAGAAGCTCCGGAGGAAGCCCAGGAGCTACACGAGGGCCCCACCACGCAACAGGGTGTGCCACCAAGGGCGCCCTAATATGTGGTGGCCCCCTCGGACGCCTCCCGATGTTGTTCTTTGGCCTATAAATTCACACCTACCCTAAATCGTCCGGGAGCGCTCCCGAAACACTTTTTCTGCTGCCGCAAGACTCTGTTCAGACGGGAGGCCATCTGCACCTCCGTTCTGGCACCCTGCTGGAGGCGAGATCGATCACAGAGGGCCTCTTCATCAACCTTGCTGCCCTCACCCTGATGTGTGAATAGTTCACCATAGACCTGTGGGTCATTAGGTAGTACCTAGATGGCAATCTCTCTCTCCTTCTCTCGATCTTGAATACAATGTTCGTCGCATCGTCGGCTTGATCTATCCGATGTAATCCCTTTGTATGGTGTGTTTGTTGGGATCCAACGAATTGTGAGTTTATGTTCAGATTATTCATGAAAAGTATTTGGGTGAAATATGATTACTATGATTCTTATTTGCATGATCATCATAGCTTTGTAATGCTCTCCGATCTATTGAGATAGTTTGGCCAACTAGATTGATATTTCTTCAGTGGAAGTGCTGCGTTGTAGTAGGTTCAACCTGGGGAGTTTCTATATCCAAGTGATAGAAGGGACAAGTTGTGTCTTTGCGTTGCTGCTACTAAGGATTAAATGATGGGGTTTATTCATATTGATTGAGTTTACTTTGTCTACATCATGTCAATGTTCTCCAAGCATTAATCTGTTTTACTTAATACTCTAGATGCATGTTGGATAGCGGTTGATGGGTGAAGTAATAGTAATAGGTGCAGGAAGGAGTCGGCCTACTTGCTTATGGATGTGATGCCTATATACACATGATCATTACCGTGAAAATCGCATAACTATTTGCTTTTCTATCAATTTCCCAACAGTAATTTGTTTACCCACCATATGCTTTGCTTATGAGAGATGCCACTAGAGAACTCTATGGCCCCTGGGTCTATTCACTTTTATATTCACAAACACTATCATTACCTTGTTGTTATTTATTTGCTTTCATTTTATTTGCATTTTACAATATCTACACAACTCACTTGCTTGCAAATAATGAGATCTAGGGGATTGACAACGCTCTTGCCAACGTTGGGTGCAAGTTGTTTGTTCTTTTGTGTGTCGCCGCTGAAGACTGTTGAGGATTGGTATATTACTATTGGTTCTATAAACCTTGGTTTCATAACTGAGGGGAATACTTACCCACTTTGTGATGCGATAACCCATTCCTCTTCACAGAAAACCCAACACAGATCATGAGTATCACCGCCGAAGATGTCTACGTGTCGAAGCTGGATGTGAAACAAGAGCTGAAGTAGGAGGTGAAGGAGGAGTCCACGGAGGAGTGTGCATGGGCGCCGTGGTCACCACCGCCTCCGCCCCAGCCTACACAACACTTGCCCGCCCCATTCAAGGGGCCTCCACCCCATCTCTGGAAGCCCCCACCCTACATCGATCTGACCAGCGCCGACAAGGACGGTGGCGCCTGAAGACAACAACGACATCGACAACACGCGGGGAGGCCGGGCTACTTTTTTATGTTTTTCTATTTTCAACTTAAATAATATGCATGGGTCTTTACTATGGTGGACAATTTGATCAAGTTTGTTATATATTTATGTTTTAAGCTATTTTACAATGTCTTTCTCTAATTCACAATGCCTATTTTGAATGTCTTTTTTAAGTCCAACACGGATAATGTTTGGGATTCGACCGGGCATTGGGCACACCGGCCCGCGGATGGTCCAAACGGGATATGTGCATCCATTTTACTACTCCAAATAGACGAAGTTGTCCTGGGGTCATGCAGAGTTGGCATAAGAGCATCTACAGCCGGACTGGGCAAATTTGCCCCCCCCCCTATACGCCTGCAGACATGCCCGAACGACCCCTCATATTGCGCTCCATGCGTCCACATACCTCATATCCGGACTCTCAAATCCATGCAAAGCCATGCACGTCGATCATCTGATACTAAACGTCGCACATAAAAAAATGTTGGTACCGAACATAAGAAGTGTTTACATCAAATTTATTTGAAGTGCACAATCAATCATCTGCTCTTTGACTTCCATTATGGGTCCACATATGCTCCACCGGATCATTGAGTAAGCTGAACTGCATCTTGATCTTCAGGGTTTTCAACTTGTTCTCCAGGTGCTTCAAAATCATTGGTTTGGGCTACACCATCACCCTCATCCTCGGCGATCATATTGTGCAAAATAACACAACATGTCATCGGCTGTCACAAAGTTTCTTGTTCCCACATCATTGTAGCCTCACGAACAATTCCCCAACGCGCTTGCAACACTCCGAATGCCCTCTCCACATCCTTCCTAGTTGCTTCCTGCATTGTTGCGAAATGCTTTTGTTTTCTGCCATGTGGTTCGGATATGGTCTTCACAAATGCATCCAATTGAGGATATATGCCATCCGCAAGATAGTATCCCATGTTGTAGTCTCGGCCGTTGAGGGTGTAGTTGCATGGAAGTGATTCCCCGTTGCAAAGCCTCTTGAACACCGGAGATCGTTGAAGCACGTTGATGTCGTTGTGAGAACCTAGCATTCCAAAGAAAGCATGTCAGATCTATAAGTCATGTGATGCCACCACCTCTAGTATGATGGTGGCCTCTTTTGTGTGACCTTGGTACATTCCTTGCAAACCCTTGGGGAAGTTCTTCTATTGTCAATGCATGCAATCAATTGATCCGAGCATTCCTGGAAACCCTCTAGCCTCTGCAATAGCCAACAACTTCTCTGTGTCCTTTGCATTTGGCTCCCTCAGATACTCTGCTCCAAACACCTCCACCACAACACGGGCAAACTTGACAGTAGTTTTTAGGCATGTACTCTCCCCATCCTGACTATCTTATCAATGACATCTGCCGCGGTACCAAGTGCAAGCATCCTCATAGAAGCCATGCACTTCTGCTTGGTAGAGAAAGAGAGTTGACTGCAACAATCCCTTGTGAGCCCGAAGTAGTCATCATGTGCCTCCACTATCTCCACAGTGCACAAAAACAATGGATTTCGCATGCAAAAACAACGACGAAACCATGGTTCGTCCTAGAATCTTGGGTTCAGATCAAAGTAACCTTCTGGAGTAGCTTTGCTTTGGATACCTATCCCAATTGATGACTCTTGTCTGATAGGGACCATCCTACGGACATCACCATGACAAGAGCCCCTTTGCCAAGTGACACGTGCGACATCTACTTCAAACATACAAAGGTGAATCTTCTCCATTACATGTATTCACTTAACCCCTTCGAGGATGGTATACTACTTGACACTCCTCCCGTGTACATACATAGGTATTGTTGGAGCTTCATGGATGACAAGGAGGAGTACAAGCGCCAAGGATCGACTACACCATCCGCAAGGGAAGCGTGGAAGATACGATGGAGGAAGACGGAGCTACTGATGCTACAGCGGCCGGACATCCGTCCAAGGGCCCGCACATCCAGCGCCTGGAGACCCGGCCAGCAACAAGGTAGGGATAGAAGAGCTACAGCAGCAGGACATCCGGCGCACCATCGACTAGCCGGACATTCGGCTCCCTGTTCGGAAATCCGGCGCATGGAGTCTAGAACCTCACGGAATCGGGAGCCTCCCGGCCAGACATCCGGCCTCCCAGCCCAAACATCCGGTGCCTCACGAAGACCCGGACATCCGGCCCCTAGCCTAGACATCCGATGCGTGCCTACGCGCAGAGACGGGCCGAAGGCCCATGTATATTCCTCTCACTTACCCCTTCATGACTAGGACTATAAATACTCTAACCCCTCCTCATTTCTAGGGTTAGCAATGGTTTAGCTCTTAGTTAGTTGAGCTTTGCTCCTTCCTCTACCTCTCCCATGGAGATCGAGACCTCCACCGGAGAAGATCCATAGAGGATGTCAAGGCCCCTCATGAGGGAAGATCCTCCGGGATATCAAGGCCCCATCTCCCCATGGGATTTGGAATGAACTCTACTATGTGTCCTTATTTCCCTTTGTTGTTCATGTACCTTTGTGGATCTTATGTGTGGTGAGTCTAGTGGATGTGTGATTGGACTTGTTCTTGAGTGTCTCCTCTGGTGATTTCTCCTCGTTCTTCCTTGTGTTCTTCGTGTTCTTCGTGGAATTCCCCTCCAATTCGTGAAAGATCGACACATAAGGGCTTGCCCCATATTATATTGGTATCTAGAGCCACGTTTTCTCACGAATTTGGAGATCCCCCCCCCTTGTTTTCTAGCCTAATTTTGTTTGAGTTCGTCCCAATTGGAAAATCCCCACCAAAAATAGCCTCAGCAATTTTTTTGTGATTCATTGATTCTTAGGAGATTTTGTTGATTTTGATCGATGGATTTCGTACTTGGGAAGTAGATCTAGCTTTCCCTCCACCCAATCCACCCTAATGTTTCTTTCCCCCCCATCAATTTTGACCCATGAGATCAAAATTCCTGCCCCAAATCAAGTTCCCGGTTCCAAATCGAGATCTGGAATCATCGGGCCGGACATCCAGGTCCTCCAGCCGGACATACAGGCCCTGGAGCTCAAATTCGGGCACATTCTGGACATCAGGACCCGGATTTCCGGCCCATGGGAATTCAGCATGTAGTGTTTCCCCATTTTGATCATAACTAATTCATCCGAACTCCGATTTTGACGTTCTTTAGATCGTTTTGTAGCTATTGACACCCTCCATTCTGTAAAATAGATTCACCATCATTTGACTCCATCACATTTTTAAAATTTTGACAAGTTTGCCTAAGCCTCCACCATAACTTCCGCATAACCTTTCCACCATAAACTTCCGCCACCCTAACCCAATTTTGCTTGAGATTTTGAGTTGTGGTTTATGTTTCCTAAGGTGTTTCGGCTAATTAGGGACGTTCTACATTGACAACACCGCCACTCATCACCTCGGCCTCGACATCGACAATGGGCACCCCGCCTTTTGGCACCTCGACCGTAAGCAAGGGTGGTAACCTCGACGACATCTTTGTCTATTTCCTTGCCATTGCTTTGATCACTCCGAGATTATTGCATACCTTACCCATTGAGACTAGCAAGTTGAGAATTGCCAGGCCACGTTACTTGTGCACTATAGTGTTACTCTTATACCGCATAGCTACATTTAGCGTGCAAACATCTTGCTATCTACATTGTGCCATAAGTCTCTCCCATGCATATCCATCATACTTGTCTCATATCTTGGTTCGAGCATCAACAGAGAAAAAAAGAGAAAGAAGAAAAAGCTTTTAAGCAAAAAGGAGATACAAAAGAGCTTGTAAGCAATAGCAATAGCATTGATCCATTTTGCATAGTTCATACACGACTATACATACATAGCATAATTGGGATTGAAGACGACACATTTACTCTTTTAGGTTGGTGCACAAGTGCGTATCTAGCCCATTTGAGCAATCGAGCTATTGTCTCTTCTAGTATCCGTGCAACACGAGCTTTTTCCTGGTCTATCACATTTTGTGCTCATTCCTTGGTTGCGCGGATCCCATTTATCTATCCGCGTGTGTGTTCCTAGTGCCACCAAAGCTATTGATCTATTTGCTTTGCATTGCAATTTTGTGAATCTTCCTCAACATTTTCGATATCTTGGATTAACAATTTCTTGAATTTTGTGCCACTTTCCCTAACCAAGATGCTCGATAAGCTTTACTTATAGGTGTGAGTGAACAAGTCCGGTACCAATTTCACTATTCTCTCAATTCACATGGAGTGAAACGGGATACATCCTCAACTTTGGGAATGGTATCTTGGTATTGTTTATCTCATTTCCCACCCACCTCTACTCGAGTCTTGTGATGGCTAGCAAAAGCACATCATCTTCGGTCTTCGACAACTACATCGACATGAGAAACCACATCAACTAAAAACTCGAGCGACTCGCCATCAACATACGACACTCCGAAGCTTGGAAAAGAGACATGGTGTCCGCACACATGGAGCAACTTCGACACGTGATGGCCAACTACAAGTCTTATTCCCCTTTGTCATCGTCACGACATAGACGCTCAAGTCGCACATCTTCGAAGTAACAAGTGCATGAAGACCAAGATCACCACCAAGGACAAGCTTTGACGCCAAGATCAAGGTGATCGACTACATGCATGGATGACCCTTCCATCTTCGGAATCATCCCAAGGAAGATGGTCGAGCATGGGATTTTCCCTTCGGTCATGGAGGTGAGTGATGATGTGCCATCTTAGGCCTTCATCCACGATGATGACGATGTGACAGTTGAGCATGGGACTATCCCTTCAACCATGGTGGCGAAAGCGGTTGAGCATGGAGACGTCTGCATCTACATCTCTCCGACACCCACATATGACGAGATGCCCCAATTTATATGTAAGGAGAGATACCACCACATGAGTGAGATGAGTGACTCCACCATATGTGACATTGAATGCATTTCCTATGAGAGGATGAATGTGACCACCACTAGCCCCATATATGATGAGTTGCCACACTTTCCATGTGAGAGCCACAAGCCCCACCACCTGAGTGAGATGAGAGACTCCACCATTTGTGAGTATGAGTGCAACTACCTAGAGGGAGTGAGTGAGCCACAACACTTAGTGAGTGAGTTAGTTGAGAGGGCACATGAGGCCACCATGATTTTTAACAACTTAACCTCTACTCCTATTGTGTCTTCTTCTTTGGTACAAAGTCTCATGCATGACGACGTGCTGACCCTCGACGATTCCGTCCCTCCAATGGGAATGATGATGGCCATGGTGGATGATGATGCACTCCCCCACATGGTTCCATCACGATGACGAGGACCATGAGTTGGTTTCTTCCACCTCACCTACACCACATGAGTGGAATGAGAAAGGTAAAATAGGTGACGGTGATGCTCTTGTCCCACTAGTGGACTATCTAGACATTGATTGCTTGCATGATGTTGATCTCCTTATGGATACTTCACATGCTAAGTTTTCTTCATGCTTAGATGTGCCACCGATTTTTGATGAATATGATGATGAGCATGTCGAATTACCTAGTAGTGATGCTATACTCCATAGGATATCATGTGAAAATTCTATTAGCCACATCATGTTTGACAATCCACTTGACTTGTCATATGCTATGCGTGAAATTTCCCATATTGCATCTTTGCAATCTCACCATAGTGACTATGCATATCCGATAAAAATTAATCCAATTTGCTCATATGGCATAGACGACAAGTCCATGGTTATTGGCATTTGTTTTTCTTGTGATGATATTGCCATGCTTCCTTTTCATCATTTGCACAATAATTCTCATATGACATGCCATGACCACCTAGCTTCGGATATGCATTGTTTGAGATGTTGTACATATTCTCCATATTATGCTCCCGCTATTGCACATGAGGAGACCCCCTTAGTTTCCTCATACATATTAAGATATTGTATGCCATCCTACACTTGGCATGATCCCCATACTTTAGTGCACAATATGCTTGCAATTGATATGAATAAAATGCTTGTGCCACATACTTGCTATAAATTATGTCCCAATCATGTTGAGCATAATAACTATCATTGCATGATGGATGCCGTATTCCTATAGCATGCCTCAAATTTATTTGAGCATTTGATATTTTGTGCTAATGAACACAAGCACATGCACATCCTAAAGGATGATGTGTACATATACCACGCGCACACAATTTTTCCGTTGTCTTTGTTGTTTGTAGGTACTCATGATTACTCGTCAACCTCACAATCCCATGAGTTGACGAAAAGAGCTCTTGGGAGCACTGATGCTTTGGGATTCACCGGAATGTGTCTCCAACCATTCCCCACGTGTAAGGACTGCGCGCACCAATTCTACATGGCCCTCACATGGTTATGGCTTATTGTCCACTATATATCCTTTGCCCATATTGTCATGTTCACTTTGCATGGTATGTTCATTTCTATGCCTTTGCCATGCATTTGTGACCCATGCTTTGCATTACATATGACCCATGACTCTCATATTTGTATGTGTATTTGCAAGCTTGGTGGAGATATTACTAGCTATTGTCATGTTTGCTTTGTGATCCATGCATATGATGATAATTTGATCATGTTTTGTGCTCGTGATATGTCATGCGCATCGCCTATGCCTATTAATTGCTCGCATGACATGATTGCCATGATTTGCTCTAGTACGGTTCATCTTCGCGCTACTAGTTTGCACTACATGATCACTATGCTTACTTATGTTGCATCACCGATGTGCTTCTTTTATGTGGTTGATGACAACCATTGCCATACTTTGCACATGATTGATATTTCATATTGTCATATATCTCCATGTGTTGCCTCTTTCTTGTTATATGATTTGCCATGTATTGAGTGCAACAATGCTTCTATTCTTGCTAATGAGATTGCCCCCATAGCTTTCTCACATATTATTGGAGCTTTCGACATCTTTGATGTGAAGCATGCTTGTCTTCCTTCTTCACACCATATGCCTAGTGCCATGAATAGCCATTGTTGCATCATATTGCTCATGCACTTTTGTTCCTAATGGTTATGTGCAAGAGAGGAGAACCATAATGATGGATGATGTGTTTATCTACCATGCACATACATTCTTTGCTTTGTTGTGTGTATGTGTAGGATACATTGACTACATGTCAACTTTCACTTCATGTGAGTTGACGATTCGAGCTCTTGAGAGTGAGCCATGCTACACCGAGGCATTTTTACATCGCACTTGCTTGCGCATCGACATTGTGACGGGCGCACAAGGTCACACTTTTGAGGTGACATCCTTCTTGAGCATGGATATTGTGGCTCATCCTACTTGTGTTGCTTGTATCATAACATATATTGGCCATCTTTGACCACTTACTTGCACACATGCTAGAGATATTGCCTTCACTCATGATTTCCATCGTTCCATGCCTCATGACATATATGCCTTGTGTGCTGCATCCAACTTGTGGATTGTTTGCTCTTATCATATGCTTGCTTGCAACAATGTTCATTATTCACATTGCCATGCCACATTTCTTTCTACATGCTTTACTTGCTCGCCTCACACATGATGAACAATTGCTCCTTATGTTGTGTTGAGTGCTACACTATCTTCATTACACCATATGCACATTATGCTTGGATTGTCTTGCACTTTGGATTGCCCCATGTGTTTAAACACTTCATTGTACTTGGTGTTGTGTATGATTCCTATGCGTACCATAGACCTTTTGTCGATTGTTTTGTGCATGATTGCTATGGCCATGAGGTAGATGCTTGTTATATTGTCACACATATTTGCATCTCTACCTCAAAATTTCATGCTTATCTCCATGATGCCTTAGATTGATCAACTCATATGCTTACATGTCATGACGCAATACCTTGTCACACCATATGTTATGCATGATGACGACACTTGTTCGGTGAGTAACCGCTTGAGTGCTTGGGTTTGCACTCATGCTAACCACATTTGTTTTTCCAAGTGTTTGTCGCGTTCGCTCCTTTTGAAGGAATTACTAGTTGGTGCGACAATCGAGAGTGCCCATTTCGAGCTTGATGATGATGAGCGTTTGGTGAGCGTCCACTTCTACACAACGACGCCATCTCTTTCCCATGGTGATTTGGATTTTAATCCGAGGATGGATCTTTCCCAAGGGGGAGGGGATGATGCGGAGCATCCTACGGACATCACCATGGCAAGAGCGCCTTTCCCAAGTGACACGTGCGACATCTACTTCAAACATACAAAGGTGAATATTCTCCTTTACATGTGTTCACATGACCCCTTCGATGATGATATACTACTTGGCACTCCTCCCGTGTGCATACATAGATATTGTTGGAGCTTCACGGATGACGAGGAGGAGTACAAGCGCCAAGGATCGACTACACCATCTGCGAGGGAAGCATGGAAGAGACGACGAAGGAAGACGGAGCTACTGATGCTACAACGGTTGGACATCCGGCGCCTGGAGACCCGGCCAGCAACAAGGTAGGGTTGGAAGAGCTACAACGGCCGGACATCCGACCAGAGCCCGGACATCTGGCGCATCATCGACTAGTCGGACATTCGGCTCCCTCCCCGGAAATCTGGCGCATAGAGTCAAGAACCTCAAGGAATTGGGAGCCTCCCAGCCGGACATCTGACCTCCCAGCCCAGACATCTGACGCCTCAGGATAACCCGGACATCCGGCCCCCATCTCGGACATCCGGCGCCTGCGTGCGCATAGAGACGGGACGAAGGCCCATGTATCTCCCTCTCACTTACCCCTTCGTGACTAGGACTATAAATGCTCCACCCCTCCTCATTTCTAGGGTTAACAATGGTTTAGCTCTTAGTTAGTTGAGCTTCGCTCCTTCCTCTACCTGTCCCATGGAGATCGAGACCTCCACTGAAGAACATCCATAGAGGATGTGAAGGCCCCTCACAAGGGAAGATCCTCCGGGATATCAAGGCCCCATCTCCCCATGGGATTTGGGATGAACTCTATCATGCATCCTTCTTTCCCTTTGTTGTTCATGTACCTTTGTGGATCTTGTGTGTGGTGAGTCTAGTGGATGTGTGATTGGACTTGTTCTTGAGTGTCTCCTCTTGTGATTTCTCCTCGTTCTTCTCTGTGTTATTCGTGTTCTTCATGGAATTCCCCTCCAATTCGTGAAATATCGACACACACGAGCTTGCCCCGTACCATTCTCCCTGTGATTGAGCCCTTGAAATTGAGAATATGCTCCACGTCCCGTGTAAAGCCCAGGATGCACGCGTGTCCATATTTGGGCACAGGGGCTCGATAGGGATAGAGGTGCATCTAGTCATTTCGCAAGTTCAGTATCATCACATACATTTATGAAGAGACGAGTATATGAGTTGGCTTACACTCGCCACATGCTAAATTACAATTCCACACAATTTATTCAAACATCATTCAAAAGACAGGGTCCGCCTACGGACGAAAAAAAAACGAAAAAAAGATGCAATGACACTGGCTTGCTAGCCCCGAAGATCACGACCAAGGCCTCTCTACTCGTTTGGATAAGTGACATACATCCTGCCACACTCCTCGTCATACTCCCACTGGAGCTGCGTCACATCATTTGGCACGATCTCATCTGCACCTGCACCTGTATTTGTTGTAGTAATCTGTGAGCCACGGGGACTCAGCAATCTCGAGACCGGGTACCGAGACTATTCAAGCTTATTAGGTTGGATGGGGGAGAAGTGTTTAGTTTGCAGCAGCACTAAGCATTGTATGGTGGCTAATCTTACAAGAACATGAATGTAAATATGTGGTCTACGATAAACGATCGAGAACTAGCATGATCGCTAAGCGATCCTGAACACCTACTTACGTCAAACATAACCCCACCATGTTCTCTCTCGGTTCATGTTCACGAGCAGAGATGATCATGGTTACTCACACAGTTGGTGTATTTTATTGGAGTTTACTTCAATTTAAATATAACCGGGTGTTAAACAAATATCCAAGTTGCCACATGACCGCGGACACGGCTTTCCGAAAGATTTAACCCTGCAGGGGTGCTCCAACTAGTCCATCATAAATTAACCATCCTACTTGTGTTGCTTGTATCATAACATATATTGGCCATCTTTGACCACTTACTTGCACACATGCTAGAGATATTGCCTTCACTCATGATTGCCGTCATTCGATGCATCATGACATATATGCCTTGTGTGTTGCATCCAACTTGTGGATTGTTTGCTCTTATCATATGCTTGCTTGCAACAATGTTCATTATTCACATTGCCATGCCACATTTCTTTCTACATGCTTTACTTGCTCGCCTCACACATGATGAACAATTGCTCTTTATGTTGTGTTGAGTGCTACACTATCTTCATTACACCATATGCACATTATGCTTGGAGTGTCTTGCACTTTGGATTGCCCCATGTGTTTAAACACTTCATTGTACTTGGTGTTGTGTATGATTCCTATGCGTACCATAGACATTTGTCGATTGTTTTGTGCATGATTGCTATGGCCATGAGGTAGATGCTTGTTATATTGTCACATATTTGCATCCCTACCTCACAATTTCATGCTTATCTCCATGATGCCTTAGATTGTGATCAACTCATATGCTTACATGTCATGACGCAATACCTTGTCACACCATATGTTATGCATGATGACGACACTTGTTCGGTGAGTAACCGCTTGAGTGCTTGGGTTTGCACTCATGCTAACGACATTTGTTTTTCCAAGTGTTTGTCGCATTCGCTCCTTTTGAAGGAATTACTAGTTGGTGCGACAATCGAGAGTGCCCATTTCGAGCTTGATGATGATGAGCGTTTGGTGACCGTCCACTTCTACACAACGACGCCATCTCTTTCCCATGGTGATTTGGATTTTAATCTAAGGATGGATCTTTCCCAAGGGAGGGGATGATGCGGAGCATCCTACGGACATCACCATGGCAAGAGCACCTTTCCTAAGTGACACGTGCAACATCTACTTCAAACATACAAAGGTGAATATTCTCCTTTACATGTGTTCACATGACCCCTTCGATGATGGTATACTACTTGGCACTCCTCCCGTGTGCATACGTAGGTATTTTTGGAGCTTCACGGATGACGAGGAGGAGTACAGGCGCCAAGGATCGACTACACCATCCGCGAGGGAAGCATGGAAGAGACGACGAAGGAAGACGGAGCTACTGATGATACAACGGTCGGACATCGGGCACCTGGAGACCCGGCCAGCAACAAGGTAGGGTTGGAAGAGCTACAACGGCCGGACATCCGACCAAAGCCCGTACATCCGACGCATCATCGACTAGCCGGACATTCGGCTCCCTCCCCAGAAATCTGGCGCATAGAGTCAAGAACCTCAAGGAATTGGGAGCCTCCCAGCCGGACATCCGGCCTCCTAGCCCAGACATCCGGCGCTTCACGATAACCCGGACATCCGGCACCTGGGTGCGCGTAGAGATGGGACGAAGGCCCATGTATCTCCCTCTCACTTACCCCTTCGTGACTAGGACTATAAATACTCCATCCCTCCTCATTTCTAGGGTTAACAATGGTTTAGCTCTTAGTTAGTTGACCTTCGCTCCTTCCTCTACCTGTCCCATGGAGATCGAGACCTCCACTGAAGAACATCCATAGAGGATGTGAAGGCCCCTCACAAGGGAAGATCCTCCGGGATATCAAGGCCCCATCTCCCCATGGGATTTGGGATGAACTCTATCATGCATCCTTCTTTCCCTTTGTTGTTCATGTACCTTTGTGGATCTTGTGTGTGGTGAGTCTAGTGGATGTGTGATTGGACTTGTTCTTGAGTGTCTCCTCTTGTGATTTCTCCTCGTTCTTCTCCATGTTATTCGTGTTTTTCATGGAATTCCCCTCCAATTCGTGAAATATCGACACACACGAGCTTGCCCCGTACCATTCTCCCTTTGATTGAGCCCTTGAAATTGAGAATATGCTCCAAGTCCCGTGTAAAGCCTAGGATGCGCGCCTATCCATATTTGGGCACGGGGGCTCGATAGGGATAGAGGTGCATCTAGTCATTTCGCAAGTTCAGTATCATCACATACATTTATGAAGAGACGAGTATATGAGTTGGCTTACACTCGCCACATGCTAAATTACAATTCCACACAATTTATTCAAACATCATTCAAAAGATAGGGTCCGCCTACGGACGAAAAAAAACGATAAAAAAGATGCAATGACACTGGCTTGCTAGCCCCGAATATCACAACCAAGGCCTCTCTACTCGTTTGGATAAGTGACATACATCCTGCCACACTCCTCGTCATAGTCCCACGGAGCTGCGTCACATCATTTGGCACGATCTCATCTACACCTGCACCTGTATTTGTTGTAGTAATCTGTGAGCCACGAGGACTCAGCAATCTCGCGACCGGGTACCGAGACTATTCAAGCTTATTAGGTTGGATGGGGGAGAAGTATTTAGTTTGCAGCAACACTAAGCATTGTATGGTGTCTAATCTTACGAGAACAGGAATGTAAATATGTGGTCTACGATAAACGATCGAGAACTAGCATGATCGCTAAGCGATCCTGAACACCTACTTACGTCAAACATAACCCCACCATGTTCTCTCTCGGTTCATGTTCACGAGCAGAGAAGATCACGGTTACTCACACAGTTGGTGTATTTTATTGGAGTTTACTTCAATTTAACTATAACCGGGTGTTAAAAAAATATCCAAGTTGCCACATGACCGCGGACACGGCTTTCCGAAAGATTAAACCCTATAGGGGTGCTCCAACTAGTCCATCATAAATTAACCACACTCCGCAGGAATAACCTCGACCACGGATCTCGTGATCATCCTAGGTAACTCCAAATGAATTCCAACACCTCGAGATATCCCGAAAAAAATCAGAGTCCCTCACGCAAGCCACTCGAGAAAGGTAAAAACAAGTCCAGCAAGACCGCCCGACGTGTCGACGAACCCGATAAGAGTCGCATATCTCGTTCTCAGGACACGACCGGATGAACACTGTGTACGACAGACGGATAGAAATCCCTTGAGTTGCCCTGAGGTGGCCCCGCAAGTGGCTCTGGGTTGGACCAACACTCATGAGGAGCACTGGCCCGGGGGGTGATTAATTACCCACGGGGTTGCAAAGCCCTATGCAGTTTTATTAAGTTGTTTAAGCAAATAGTACCAATGTTGGGTCTTGCCAGACAAGTTTTAATCTCAACCGAATAATCAAGTGGGTCCCCATAACAACCCCGAGCATGTTAGGTGCGCAAAATATGGAAACATAACACCAGTAACAAGAAACTATGGCGGTAAAAGTGGAATAAAACACCGAGCAAAAGGCTAAGACTTCCACCATACCAAGATATATATGTGCATTAAATTAAATATCAGCAAATATTCTGATATCTCCAGATATCCATGTTATCACATGGAAACAACCTGCACCTGCAACTAAGAAGGCTATAAGAGGGGCTGAGCAGCGGTAACTTAGCCAAACAAGGTTTGCTTGGATGTGGAGGGGTTAGAGGCTATCATGGCAATGTAGGAGGCTTGACTTCAAGTGGTAGGTAACACATACGTAACGACAAGAGCGAGGCACCTAGCAAAGCAAAAATAGTGTCGGGATCCGGGTACGATCATCTTGCCTATTGGTTCTTCAGAGGGACAAAGAGCGGGGGTCCTCGTAGTGGTACTCTCCTGGATCCCCATACTCAGGTTCAACACTCGCGTCTACCCAAGAGAAACAACAACAATAAACAACCAACCAAGGGGCAATGCACAAGCAAGATGATGCATCATTCATTTGAAATATTTACCATGGCAATCCTAAACTAGTCATGTTTCTCATGCAATAGTTAAGTTACTTACAATTCTGGACAGAACCTCATGTTAAGTTGAATGAACATGCATGATCATGGCAAATATGGATTCTTCATGCAAAATCGATGTAAATGCATATGTGGAACGTAGGAAATGGAGTTACGGTTCCCATGCTACGCTCACGGCAGGGTACGAAGGCAAAATATAAGACAATCAAGGCCATGGGCTATTCCTTGGTATTCCAAGGTAGCCACTGGTTAGGAAATGAAAAACCAACCACAATAGAGCCAAAGATCAAGCAAAACCATGGAGCATAGCTCCCACAAGTCACAAAACACTAACTCACACAATCTGTCACAAAACAGCAACATAACAATTTGCACAGCAAATATCTAGAGCTGCAGGAAGTTTCCAACCTCAAACAAGACATGTACAGAATCTCCATAACATGCTTATCAAATCATCCAACTACAAAAACTAGAAAGGAAGCATATCAATAAGCATGAAGCTCACAAGTTGGCATGATGAAACAAATTCTAGGGACTTGGTGAAAATCACAGTTTTCTGGAATCTGAGTTAAGCTGGTAGCAAATTGACAGCAAAAACTAATGGTGATAGAGACCACCACATGGCATGAAAAATAACAGGATGGTAGAGGGCAACATCTACTTCAAAACACTAGCACTGAGCTTGAGCTAAAACACAACATATCACTTGGTAGCACCCACTCTTTATGGCATAAAAATAATAACAGATTCTTAGTCTTAGAAATATTTAGCATGTTGAAAACAACAACATTTTAATAGCCACTTTGGAGCATGGTTCCCACTTATATGCAAGTTTATCATGACAAAAGTAAATACCATGGCATTCTACTCATGAAAAACTACCACTCCCATGTTGACACAACTATCATAACATGCATGGATTAATTCTAACTAAAATGACAAAATGGCACTTTGGGACAAAATGACATTTTTTCCGACTTGCTCAAAAGACAGAACAAGTTGCACCAATGGATTCATTGGGAAATTCTACCCCTAAATCATATATCATACTCATATACTTGCATGGAACAACATGGCACAACACTAGCTCGAAAAATATCATACATTCCTATAAGTGAAAACTTACTAGAAATGCTTATAGCTAAAAATGCACATGTCCAGATTTAGAAATAAACCAGAAAAGGACAATAATCTATTTAACACTAATAACACAAAACAAAATAAAAAACCAATATATAGGAGGGGGCCCACCTGGCATAGGCACCAGGGCCCCTCTGTGGATAACAAGTGGGGCCAGGCCCACTTGTCATAACTACACCTCACACACACATACACAGCAAACACACACTCACACACAGCTCTGGATCTCCCTGCCACAGGGGATCCCACCACACTCAAGCACACACATTCTAATTGCACGGCCACACGTGATCCGGCGTGGTCACACGGTATCCACACACCACACACCACGAGCCCCTAATGCAAAACAAGGAAAAAAGGAGGGGGCGAGACGGATTCGAACCCACGACCTCTCGGTCACGAGCCGGATCGATTGCCACTGCACTACGCTCATGATACTGACCAAAGGGAGGCCTCATTGAATATCTACTAACACACACAGGCATAACACTGACGAAACTGACGAAAAACAACACCGGCGACAGAGGCACGGCGACAGCGAAATCCAGCGACAGTGGCGCTCTCCGGCTAGGAGGAAGCCCGGTGGGGTCGCAGGAACCTCAGGGGAACCCATCCCCGGGGCTAGGACGCGAGACGGCGCGGCAGCGAGCACAAGTGCAGGGGGCAAGGTTGAACCTTTCGGCCATGGCAGCGGTAGCAGCGACAGGCGGCGAGCGGCGGCAAACGGAGGCAACAGCTACGGCTACGTCACAAGGAGAGATGCAGAGAGGGGGGAAGGAGCCGCAGGTGCTCACAGCGGGCGATGACGCGATGCTGGTGACGATTCGGGGCGGCGACGATGGCTTCGGGAGCGCAGCACCGACGAGGAAGAAGAGGGCGGCGAGGACCTTCCCACGGCACCCTATCGCCAGGAACAAGATGCAGGAAGGATCCTCGCCTTCCGCGACATCTGCTCGACGAGGACGAAGCGGCGGTAGTACGGGAACGACAGCGAGGACGACTGGCGATGATGACTCTATGAAACTCTGCTCACTCTCTCTGAATTACCTGGTGAGGAAGGAAGAAGAAGAAGGGAGGAGGAGGGAGATGGAGAGGAGAGGGAGGAGCGGCGGTGGAACAGGGAAACCCTAGGGATGCGTGCACATTTAAAGGGGCCCGGCCTCGACGTTCGTGATCCCTCTCACGGTGACGACGACGCTCTCTCGCACGAGCACTCTCTACTCTCACTCTTTGAAGCTAACGGCGTGCAACGGAGCAGGTAGTCATCGACTACGCTAGGTTGGGCCACGAGGGGAGGAAAAGAAGGCCCAGCTCGACACTGGTCTCTCTCTCAAATAAAAACAAGGGGTTTTCTTTTAAATAAAAAACCCAGACAAGAAAATACCACAATAGAAAACAAGGTGGTTTTCCCAAAAATAGAAAATACTTTTGAACTCACTAAAATGCAGTGTATTTAAATAAAATGATTAGGGCATTTTGAGAACTAAAAAATAGTTTACCTAATGTAAAACTAGATAGGTTGCAAAATATTTGAAAGGGGTGGAAACTCCCATCACAACAGTAGGATTAATTTTAGAAATCCTAGAAGGAAATTTGGAAGATGATCAACAATTTTTAAGAAGGAAAATAACAAAAAAATATTTGACAAGAAGGGAAATTGGAATAGAATAAGAGAGAGAGGAAGGCTTGGAAAGGAGAGGACTAGGGTAGCACTCCAACACACACAACTCATTCACCCTCATACACACATCACAACAAGCAACACCAGAATGCAAAATGGTATGATGAGGATGGTGCATGATGCATGAGATGGAAATGGCAATGAGCAAAAATATATCATTCAAACACATGGCAACAACAGGTTCACAAGAGTTACATGACCACAAATGGAAAGGGGAGCACTTGGGCTGTTACATCCCGGTCCATTTCCTTTTGCATGCTCATGAGCATGCTCATGTCCACTTCTTCGTCCGAATCCGATGAATCGAAGAAATCTGCTTGAATCAGTTGATCAAGCTCTGTCGGTCCATATTCCTCGTCGGACGAAGCATCAGAATCCATCGTTTCCCCTATAAGTTTGACCAACAAATCCGGCCACACATTCTATGAAACACATCCGGCACAAGGCAGAGTAAAGAGTTGCCGAACGTACCGCGGTGTTTTCCAGGTCGGGGATGACCTCCTCCACGGCGAGGTTGGAAGAGATGACCCCTTTGACCGACCATCCGGAGGGGGGTCAGAGCCTACTAGGCGACAGAGCACGCGCGACGACAGGGCTGGGAGATGGACGGTGCGAGGAGGAAGAAGAGAGGATAATAACAAATGTATCTGTCATTTCTGCGGGGTCGATTTGGGGGTAATTTGAGGTGGGGTCGGGCTGTCGGGTCCAACGTGGCGGGCAGGCTCGGGCTCCCCATATTCGTAACATATTTGGGTTGGAAATGGGGTGTCGGTTAGCCTGGCCGTTTGAGGACAGTTTAAAAGGCCCGTCTGGATCGATTTTTCATAATCGGACAATGATCGAACGGCCTGTTCGGGCATTTGAGGCGGGTCCCAGAGGTCGGATGCGTGTGTTCTCCATGGAAGACTGCCACTAATCTTTTGTGCCATAAACCCTACCGCACGGGACGGAAGCACCTCCTCATTCCTCACCCAACCCCCTCAAAGGCAAGATATTTTTTCAAAACTAGTATCTATTTTGTACAAAATTCAAAAAGCATATGTCGATAATGAAAAAAAATCAAAAATAGCACCCCGTCGGCCTATGGTGGGCCGATGAGGGGCCGGTCGGCTTTCTAGTGGCCGAAGAGGCTGCCGTCGGCCCATGGGAGGCCGAAGAAGGCCCGTCGGCCTTCGGGAGGCCGAAGAGCCCCTAGATAAGGCCCGACCGTCAAGACCTTCTTCTTCCTCTCTCGCTCGTTGCTCATCCTCTCTCTCTCGTTTTTATTCTCCGAATCCCTCCCCCCCGATATCCTCCATCCTCCACCCATTTTCCTGTTCAATCCACTAAAACAATAGATCGTTCCCATCTCCACCGCCGTACGGTCTCATTTTTTGCCATGGGGTAGTTTGTTGTTCGTTTGGAGGAGACATGGTGGGGTGGTGGAGGTGTGAATGGTGAGAAGGTGGTGTGGTGGAGAGGAATAAGAACGTGGAGAGTCACTCTGGGCGTTTGGGTACCCTAACCCGCTACCCGAACCCGAACCGGACCAAATTACCCGAATTGTCAGGTAATTTGGATATCGGGTTAGGGTTCAGTTCTCATTTCCTGACAATTCAGTTTTCGGGTTAGGGTTCGGGTTCCAGTTCCAAAAACCCAAAATACCCATACTACCCGAATTATTCGTACTAGCCAAATTATTCATACTATTAGTATAGTGACATTTTACCCATACTAACTAAAATACCCATACTATCCAAAATACCCACACTAACCTAATTATTCATACCAAAAGTTGATGTATGCTCCGAATATTTCATTTTTTGGGTACCCGAATTACCCGAAGCGAAACTTTGGGTAATTTGGGTTCGGGTATTTTTTTTGGCAGAGAAAATTTTGGTTCCCAATTTTTAGAACCCGAATTACCCATAACCCGAAGTACCCGAACCGAAATAACCAAAATACCCGAACGCCCAGGCTGAGTGGAGAGGAAGAAGAAGGGCACATACGCGTCGAAGGTATACCTTTTTTTGTTAGTTTAGGTTAGTTTTTTTTAATGCACGTAAAATTAGTTTATGTAGTGTAGTGATTTTAGTGTACGTGTTGGTAGTTGTAACACCCCGTTACGCCTGGCGGGATCTAGACTGGCCCCATAGACCAACACTAGTCTTTCCTACGCACTTTGTCCTCACTCGTGCGCACCCGAGACCAACTTTTCGGTCGTCCACCCATCCTAGAATCGCTCCAAGCCAAGCACGCTTAACTTTGGAGTTCTTTTCGAGTGGGCTCCCGAAAAAGAAGGAGTTCCTTGTTGATATGAGTAGTCTATCATTCCTATTAAGCCAGGCTCTCACATACATTCCCACTCAAAGGAACCGACGTCCTCGTCGGCCCATCAGGAACGTTCCCTTTTGGCACACATATGCGCGTCTAGTCCGGCACATGTGCCATGCTATGTGTCACGACGGGCCACACACGCCATGAGCGACATGCCCGTGCACCTGACCCGCGCATGCCCGTGTAACCGCAAGAGTCAGCTCTGATACCAATTGTAACACCCCGTTATGCCTGACGGGATCTAGACTGGCCCCACAAACCAACACTAGTCTTTTCTGCGCACTTTGTCCTCACTCGTGCACACCTGGGACCAACTTCCCGATCGGTCACCCATCCTAGAATCGCTCCAAGCCAAGCACGCTTAACTTTGGAGTTCTTTTCGAGTGGGCTCCCGGAAAATAAGGAATTCCTTGTTGATATGAGTAGTCTATCATTCCTATTAAGCCAGTCTCTCACAGTAGTGTAGGTTTATTTAGTTTAGTTAGTGTAGTCATTTTTAGTGGAAGCTTGCTATTTTAGTGTAGGTTTATTTTAGTGTAGGTTCATTTTAGTGTAGGTTTATTTAGTGTACGTAGGTATATTTTAGTGTAGTTTTATTTTAGTGTAAAATTGTTCGTTGCGAATAATGAGAAGTTGGCAATGTCTGACAGGTGAAAATGTATGAATCTATAAATTCCACTGTGTATTACGGCCCTAGTAATGTTCGATATAATGAGTTGGGGGTTGATCTTAGTGAGTTTAAGAAATGCGTCATGACACTTTCAGACCTGGACAGACTGGACATTAGGCAGTTGAAGCACTGGTTGACTACTAGTTTTGGGTTGGATCCTGAAGTTTGTTCCATCAGTATTCATGCATTGTGGACCAAATCCTGTAAAAATGTCAAGTGGGAGTTGATTCTGATAGATAGGAGCCAGCATTGGTTGTCCTGTTAAGTCGTTCCAAACACCGAAGAATCCATTCATATGCCCTAGTGCAACCAGTGGCGAAGGAGGAGAATATCGTACAACTCAACATGGGGTATGAACCAAGACAGGGTAGTCAAGTGGCTAACGAGATTTATGTATCCGGGTCACAGCCACCGGATGTGGATGCTAGCCAAGCCGAGAAAGAGTCGGATTATGTGCCACACAATGTTAGTGGTCATGATACTGGGCAGAGTATTCAGTCGATAGTATTAGCTGGCTCTGGTGTTGCTGATGGGGATGAGGAAGGCGATGAAATGCAGAGGGTGATGGAGGAAGAGGACAAGGATGGGTTTGCGGAGGATCTTGATTCTGAAAATTCCGAGGATGAAGTGGAGGTACCGATTCCTGCTGCATGGGATCAGGACATATCCGCCGGCATTACTGTCAACGATGGCCATGAGACTCTGTGGCAATATAATTTGAACCAAGTCCAGATCGGGGCTATGTTTGACACAAAGAAAAAATGAAGTATGCGGTGATAAAGTGGGATATGTCTACCCAAAGGGTTTTCCGGACACACATATCGAGTCCAACAAAATATACCGTGAAGTGTGTTAAAACAGGTTGTCCTGCGAAGGTGCACGAGCACGTGCCGAAGTATAACATCCACTGGGTTTTCACCAATGTGGTCCCACATAATTGTGTGAGGAAAAACTTGTTGGTTCTTCATCCAAACCTTACTTCAACTCTCATTGCACAACTCATGTATACTGAGATAGTGCAAAAGAAAGATATGGAAGCAAAATACATCCAGATAGTAGTGAAGGTCAGATGGAATTATGACATTCCATACGGGAAGGCTTGGAGGACTAAGTAGAAGGCTATGGAGGAAAGGTTTGGGACGTTCTTCGACTCATATATAATGGTGTCCGTCTCCTTGACATACTGAAGGAGAGGAATCCCGGCACTTATGTTAACATACAACACACGAGGTTGGAGATTATACCAGATTGCAAGGTGTTGAAACGAGTATTCTTCTCTTTCGGTATGTGCATCGAAGCTTTCCGGCATTGTCCTCCTGTGATGTTTGTGGATGATACATTCTTGACTGGTCAGTACAAAGGGAAATCCTGACTGCTATTGGTGTGGACAGGAACAACCAAATCATCCCACTAGCCATGGCATTTGTGGAGGGTGAGAACTTTCTGAGCTGGGTATGGATCTTCCGGCAAGTTAAAATTGTGATCGTGAAGGACCGACCAAATGTGTGTGTCATTCATGACAGACATCCTGGTATATTGAAGGCCATGAAGACACTGAGTAATCCAAAAGTTGACGAGCTAACACCTTGGAAGGACTTGCAAAGCCGGTGGTGCATGTGCCATCTGGGTGCAAATTTTTCTCACAGTTCAAGAACAAACGGTTGATGAACTTGTTCAAAAAGTTATGCAAGCAGAACCAGCAGCGCAAATACGAATTTATTTTGTCAAAACTAGATGATTTTACTAAGAAGCAGGTCCTTGCTAGGAAGAAAATGGAAAAAGACCAGGTTAAATTAATAGCACTCATCACGGAGCTTGAGGAGCCAATTGGTCTTTGTGACTTGCCAGCAATTGACCCTAGTAATACGAAGAGAAAGAAGGGCAGGGCAATAAAGAATTTTTCTGAGTGGATAGAGAAAGAGCCTCCAATGAATTGGTCTTTGCTGCATGACACCCATGGAGCTAGGTATAGCCACATGACAACCAATCTTGCAGAGGTATATAACTTTGTACTCAGAGGGAATAGAGCATTGCCACTAACAGCTATTGTGGAGGGTGTATTCCATGGCACTTTGAGATATTTCAGAGAAAGGCACGAGTTAGCAAAGAAGCATATTGCAGATAATCAGAACACACCTTATTGTAGCCGTGTCATGGAGTACATGGCTCTGAAGATAAAGAAAGCAAAAAAGCACATTGTCACACTCATAGGTAATTAGGAAAGGAGGTATGAGGTTTAGCCTCCTACTGATGGTTTTGGTTCTGCAAATGAGGTGAAGATGCATGAGGTTAAAATTAGAACGAAATTTTATCCAACTTGTGAGTGTACATGTAACAAACCGCGGTTATTGCACCTGCCTTGCTCACATGTGTTGGCTGCTTGTGGCCAGATTGAGTTCGACGCTATCTCCTTCGTGTCTCCGTACTATTAAAAAGAGGTAGTACTCAATGTCTAGACACGTGAGATGACAGGGTTTAGAGTCGTCGGCCATTTCAACAAGGTAAACGATGGTGAGAGAGTATACATCCCGGATCCTGGACTTCGGCGAACTAGCAGGGGCAGGCGTAAGGTAAAGCGCATCCAAAATGATATGGACCAATCTGAAGCTGGTGGAGCAATCAAACAATGTTTGCTCTGCGCGGCTTATGGGCATAGGATGAAATATTGCCCCGACCTGAAGAAAGATGGTGCTTCCACATCGACGAGTGCTTCCACATCAACGACTGCGACAACAGTAGCAAGAGGAGGTCCTGGCAGTCGTGGTGGACGTGGCAGTCGAGGCCGAAGGGGCAGACGAGGAATGAATAACTCAGAAGCTACATAATGTGTTGGCCTATGTTTTAATTTGTAATATGTCTGCACTATGTTTCAATGTGTAATATGTCGGACTATGTTTTTATTTGTAATATGCAAACACCTATGTTTTATTTTGTAATAAGTTTGGACTATGTTTTAACGTGTAATATGATGGACTATGTTTTATTCTGTAATATGTGTGGACTATGTTCTAATTGCAGATATGGCTTCGTACCCGTTGCTTAATGGTAATATCGATAGAGGGCATCGAGGCGCACTTATGGAATCGGGCACGAACTTAGACGTGTTGATCACTCACACCCCAAAGTCTAACTGGATGATACACCCTTCATGGGTTGATAGGTATGTGTCGGTATAATGACTTACTATGTTTGACATCCTTTTGATAGACGCTAACTATATGCTACATTCTATGTATTTTGTAGGTTAAGGGCTGGACTTCTACCCTTGGAACGACTGGTTGAGGGTACATTGGATGAGTGGGTTGATCATCCGGACTTGGATGAGGCAGGTGAACCAATGCAGTTGCAAAAGAGGCAAGTAACACGTTTCTCTTATGACAGGTCACTCCTTACCTGCTTAGTAGATAGATGGATACCAGAGACACATACGTTTCACTTTCCCTGGGGAGAGATGGTGCCTACTTTACAGGATGTGTCTTACTTGTTGGGATTACCTTTGGCTGATGCTGCCATAGGACCTTTAGAGGTAGAAACTGGTTGGCTAGCATCTATGCATGCCCGTTTTCTGGCTACAGTGCCAACTACTATGACGCTAGATAACGATCGTCACGGGCCTCTTTTCAGGCGGTTGAGCCAGTTTCAGATTGTCTCCTTAGAATATCCTAATGTTCAATTGTCAGAGGCACAGATTGACCGATCCCTAGAGGCATATATTATGTGGTTGTTTGGCAAGACGATGTTCACGGAGAACCACGTGACCACTATTGATGCACGACTCATTGGTGTTGCACGAGAGATAGCTGACGCACGTTGCCCAGAGAACATTGTGCAGAGGACTTTTGGTTCTGTTGTGTTAGCGGCTACATATAGAGGCATGTGCAAAGCTTGCCAGTTGAAGTCTAGAAAATCTGGTCTTGTCGGATGTCCACTATTGTTGCAGCTTTGGTCATATGAGAGATTCCCTATTGGTCGACCCTACGTCAGCGTTGACAAACCTTTTGGTAATGAGGACATGGCTGGGACTTATGTGCCCTCTATCGGCGACTTGCCTACTATGTGATCTGTTTGGGCATGAAGAGAGGTATTTTCATAATTAGTAATAATATGAATTACTAATGTTTATCTCTCGCTATTCAATATTATTTACTAATGTTTGTTATCATGCACAAAGACAGTTTGTGCATAGCCAGGTGGGGGGCTGCTACCCCTCCTTCACGGCGCAATTTGATAGTTTGCACGAGGATCAAGTTATATGGGAGCCATAATCCCATCAGGCTATTTCTAAAAGGTGCCCAGTTTGGATTTCTGGATTGTGCACTAGAGATCAGCATTATTGGATGACCAAGGCCAAGTTGGTGTTTGACGTGACGGTTGAGGAGATGGTTCTTCATAGGGTGATGAGACAGTTCAGTCTATGCCAAGAGCCTGCCATTCCTGTTATTCCACACTTACCTGATCACGTGCACAAGTAAGTAATACTACTTTAGTTCTCATGTCTGCATTCGGCTTATAAATAATCATGTAACGTGCATTTCAATCTCAGGTACAGTTGCGTAGGAGGAAAAAAGTCCCAGTCTTCTTGGCTTCGCGACATCAGGCCTTACCTCGACGAATGGACTACTGCGCAGACAAATATCTGGGATGAAGTTCGGGCCTTTGACTGGGACAAGTTCGGGTTCTATCTGCAGCGTTACCGGCATAGCACGAGGATCTACTTGGTTCCATCATCAGCTCCGGATCATATCCAAGCCCCTCTCACCAGCGATCTGTTCCCAACTGCCTCAGTTGTGGAACCAGACACCACACGGTATGTGCTATTTTTCTCACGTGTTAAGTTTTCCCTTAACCTGAACATGTACAATTGGTTAACTTTCTGTGTACAGGGTGAATTGACATCTGAGGCGCTAGAGGAGGTTACCGCTTTAGTGGACCGCTTTGAGAGAGGAGAAAATATCCCACCACGAGAGCAAGTAACAAGGTTGAAGAGTTTTCAACGGAAGCTACGCGGGATTTACGCAGCTGTTACATATAGACGATCTTCGGATGTTGTTAACACTCATACAACACATCGTCTGCCATGCCCCTCTCTACAGCGTTTGGAACCTCGACCTTCACAACCAGGGAGCTCCTCCTAGCAGCAGGCATCTCCTTCGCAACCAGGTATCTCTTCCTGGCAGCAGGCACCTCCTGCACAACCCCGGGGCTCCTTCTGGCAGAAGACACCTCCTTCACAACCAGGGAGCTATTTCTACCAGCATCCACCTCCTTCACAACCCGGGGCTCTTCTTGGCTTTATCATATGGACCCAGGTAACTTTACTTTGTACATTCTTTTAAAAATTGTAGCCTTGTAAATCAATTTTATCGCAATCATTCTTTACATGTTTTATTTTACCACAGTCGGTAGCCAGTCGCAACCGTTCACGACTTCAGTTCAGTCACCTGTGTTTACTGGTCCTGGTTCGTACATACCCGGCAACGGCGAGGACGATGACTGAGGTGCAAACACCTATGATATCTCGGAGACAGTTCTTGTCACTCCACCACCACCATCGACGCAGGAGACACACACACCGACGGACGAGATGGTCTATGGTCGTGGTCATCATGACACTCGTCCACTGCCTCAGCGCTTATCGCCTTCTGGTCCACGTCCGAGGAAGCCCAAGATTCGTCGTCGTCCCTAGCAGTAATATAGTTATCTACGTATGAAACATGACTATATATTTATGTATGAGACATATGTCTATTTTATGTATGGGACATATTAATGTATGAGACATATTCATGTATGAGACATATTCATGTTCTATTTCAGTGGTCAATTGGTTTAGAGAGACAACACTAGTACTGCAAACTAAATGCATCCAACTGAATTAAACAGTACAACTGAATTAAACGTTACAACTTAATTAAATAGTACAACTGAATTAAACGTACAACTTAATTAAACAGTACAACTGAAATTAAACAGCACTACAGAAAACAGTACTACATGAAAAAGTACTACATGAATGCATCATCATCATCCTCCGTCGATGCAGATCTCTTGCCCTTTGTTGATGCAGAACTCTTATCCTTTGACGATGCGGTAGTCTTGACCTTGGTTCTCGGCATGAAGAGGTCGTTTTCGTCCTCCGTCGATGCAGAACTCTTGCCCTTTGTCAGTGTAGAACTCTTCCCCTTCGTCGTTGTAGAAATATTGCCCGTCGACGATGCGGTAGTCTTGACCTTGGTGCTCGGCATGAAGAGGTCGTCTTCGTCCTCACTATCTGCTGACCATATGTAGCGACCCGACTCAAAACAAGTCAAGCCTCTGTGTGTTAGTGCCATCCCTGGATCAGTATGCTAGCACACACAGTACATCAATGTATATATCAAAGTGCAATCACATGTAAATAACGTAAAACTGATATATACCTCTTAAATCACAGCGGAAACAGTCAACGAGAGTGGAGTCCCAATAAACACCAACGGTAGGTTGAGTGTAGACCGTAACCCTGAATCGTACACTTACTCGTCGTAGAAAAGTATCTGCAACATAAGACGTTGCAGCCGTGTAGGTCAGTACATTGAATGTACCGAAAAGATCACCATAGAAAGAATGATAAAGGCTAATCTATATACAAAAGGCTTTGTGGCTCTGTGTCTGAGTTTTTGCAGAAAGGCTGGTTTTATTTTCCCTACAACAAAGGAGTGAAACGGAAATCACTACAAATAGTTGGTTGTTAATGAGATGGTTCCACCAACCAATTCTCATATCCCAAAATTTTTTAATATACCCACTCATCATAAAATTTATTGATTGTGTTGAGAATGGATGATAGTATCATCTCTGGTGCTCATGTTGTCTGTAACCGGGGACATGGCTAATCGATTAGTTTGACACTCTGCAAAGGTTTGTACACTTTACCTGCAAGAATCGATCCCTCCCGTTATGTCCTCGCACTGCCTGGTGTTTGAGATCAGGACGATCGAAACATGGTCTTCCATAGTGATCCTTCGATAGAAAGTCAGTGCCCATCCAAATCCTACCATTCTTCTACATCTCATAGCAACTGACCTACCGGAGTCACCACTAGGGTCAACCAAGCCAGAGCCCATATTGACTTGCGGTTGCACACGTAAGCTTTCCGGCCTTGAAGTATCCATCCATCTCTTTGAGCCTGGGTGGCATTCCGTTGGGATGATCACAAGTAGATACCAGAATTCCCGGGCATAACCATGATACATATCAGGCTGCCAAAAATGCATGTCCAATCCACCCAGAGGTATATTGAGTCCTTTAAGTCTTGAAGTCTTGATCATCATGTAGGTCTTGAAATAATTAATTAACCTCACAACACTCCTGAATCTCACAACCAACCTCGTCTACTAAAGCATAGCAATTGTGAAGTAACGTCCCTTCCCGGGAAAGTGGTAACATGATGTTGGGTTTCTCCTACCTCATGATACTACTACAAGTTCAAGCTCAATATCCTACTGGATGTATGATGAAAAGATTGATTCTAATGCAAATAAAACATAGGTAATGTAAGATGATCAAAGTGAACTTGCCTGTACTGTTGATGAAGAATAATATCGCTCTCAAAAATAACTTGATAGAACTATTCGTCACTCTTCGATGAAAATCTATATAATCAAACATTACACTCATATAAGCAATCATACTAGCAATCAATACTGACAATCAACAAGTAACACAAAACCAAATACAAAAGGGTTGTGATGAAGGAAATACTTAAGATAGAAGTTAAAACAACAAAACTTCATCAAAACAACCAAGAATAGTTTTCCCTACAAACAACTATTTTCAATAGTAACAAAACAAAAACAAAGTAAAATATAACAAAAGTATTTTAGTAAATATTTTTACTAGCAAAAAGAATTACTTTTGAAGAACAACTAAGAACTAAGAAAACAATACTCTAAACAACATAAGTTTTTTGCCTAACAAACTTAACAACAAGAAAAACAATAAAAATACTAAAATAAGATAAAACAAAAATATATAATAACTAAGTTAATAGGAAGTAAAACTTATAAAATAATTTATGAAAATAATTTCAAATAGGAAATCCAACTAGCAATGAAATCAATTTGCAAGTTATTATGAAACTAGAATTGATTTCATGCTATCAAAAATAATAAATAACATAAAAATAAGTTTGGTTGAAGTACTACTACTAACTAACAAAAAACAAAGTAAAATTTGTCAACTAATATAAATAAAACAATTTAAAACAAAATAAATAGAAATAAACCTAAAAAGAACTAAAACAGAAACTGTTTTGCTTGAAACCCTAATTTAAATTAACCTAAAATTTCTCAAATTCTACCTACTCTTAATAAAGTCACTAGTGACAAGTAGCAAAAAGAATCAACTCAAAATCTATTTTTAAACTCAAGATGTTCACAAAACAAGATTTGAATCAAATCTGTTTGAACTCAAATTTAAATTATTCAAATATGGTCAAACTTTATATCTACAGAAACTAAATAAAATTTGTGACATCATGCAAAAAGAATCACTCAAAAACACTAAAAATCCTAATAGTTATAGCAACAACAAAAACAGAACAAATTATGTTTCAGGAAATAAAATAGAAAAGAAATATCCTAGTCTAACAAACGGTGTGGCCACGTGGCGGCTTCTGGTAGGCCGCGGGTGTGCGCGCGTGAGTGCAAACGAGTGAATGGCCACTTTATAGAGAAAAATGGTTCGGCCATTTTAAAACGTCTAATCTGGATCGTTGAGCCAGATCCGACGGTTGATAGGAGAGGGGAGTGCTCACCACTGTGGATGTCGGGCTCCGACGAGGTTGACGGTGGCCGGTGGTTCCGGGTGGTCGGGGAAGATGCTCCCGCGGTCGAGGACGACGTTGAAGGCTACCAGGCGATGGCGGCGGATCTCCTGCATCCTTTGGCGGCGACAGCGAGGCGAGGGGGTGACGGGGATGGGCTCCTCGAGCTCTAGGAGCTTCGGGAGGAGGTGGAGCTCCGGCGAGGCATCGGCTGGCGTTCTAGCGAGGTATTGGAGGGGGTGTGGGGAAAACGGAGCTAGGAGGGGGCGTGGAGTTTTATAGGGGCCTTGGGGTGGTCTGAAAGGAAGGAGAGGAGGAGATCTCCTTGGGTGGATCTGCCTCCAGCGAGGATGGAAAGAGAAAGGGAGGAAGGAAGAAGGCGACCGGCGGAGCGGTTTCGGTCGGGTGGTGGGGTCGGGGCGACAGAGAGAGGGGGAAGGAAAGGGATCCGATACCCGATCGGGTATCGATTCGGTAGCGACAGGGGCGATGGGCCAAATCTACTAGTGGGCCTCTAGGCGATCTTTCCTAATAAAAGAAAAAAATTCCTTTTATAAAACAAAAACAGAAAAGGAAGTTGAATAAAAGGAAAACAAAAATACTTTTATATAGACATATTATATATCAAAATGACCAGAAAAATAAAATCTAAAAGATGAACATATTTTCTTTGTCAAACAAAATTCCTACAAAATCAGTAAATTCAAACAGTGCTACTGTTGCATATAAAATGCAAAGAAATCATTTTGAAAATACCAAAATGCCTCCAAATTCATTTATCTCCATTTTTATTTTGAAGGGATCATTTTACCCTATTTTCCATATATTTTATTTTTGGAGAAAAATAAATTTCTAAAACAAATTTCAAAACTCGCTTTGAAACCTAATATGAAATATTTCAGAAATAATTTTCTGAGTTTTATAAATTCAAATAAGATTCATATGGCCCCTGGTTTGGAGTGTCATATTACTCCTCTCAAAAATTTGTCAAGGGAATTTGAATTCTTTCAAACTTTAAAATGGAACCAAATATGAAATGAACTCCATAACAGAAAGATTTCAAATAGTTTTCAAACTTACTTTTCAAATGTTTTATTATGAAGAAGTCATGTCATCTTCTCTCACTGATTTGAAATTGGATGAAATTTTAATTCAAAAGCAAAAGGGGAAAGTAATGTCATTCCCTCTCATTCAAAAGTTTTTAAAAGTTTTAAATTTTCACTCAAATTCAATCACTCAATCAAACAATCAATCATTCTATTAATTAATATAACATTCCAAATTTGGTATGTTACACCATAAATCTGAATAATTCACACCAATTCTAAGGTAAGCTTCACCCTTATGCAGTTGCTTTTGCCATCTGCCGTGCAACCTGAGAAGTTCTTTCTGTATCTCCTCAAAAGTCCTGTGAGGCCACCCACTCCTAGATAATGAATGAGCCAACTCATTCATTATGGTGTCACTACTAATGAGTTCGTCCCATGGAACTACTCTATCATCCATCTTGAAATTGGCAGCTAGACAAAGAAGACGATCGGACATACCAGAGTGAAAACTACGATCAAAAGGATAATGAAGATGAGACATCTCCATGAAAGGATGGCGGGAGCGAAAGGGAAAGGAAGGGCCTGCTGACCCACCTTACTGCGGATGTGGTTATATAGGTTCACAAGAAAAGATGGCGGGAGAGAAAAGCGGGAAAGAAAATGGCGGGAGAGAAAGGCGGGAAAGAAATGGCGGGAGAGAATCACGGGAAAGAAATGGCGCGAGAGAATGATGGTAAAGAATGGCGGAAAAGAAAGTGGCGTCATAGTATGGCGGGAAAGAATATGGCGGGATAGTAGGACGGGAAAAGAAAATGGGGGATAGTAGGGCGAGACAATACGATCACTGTGGCAGATAGCTGAAAACAACAGCTAACTCCTGTTCACGCTCTTTAAAGGTTATGAGCATCAAATTGTTGACTTCAATAGACGATGCCAGCAGAAAATTACCGAAACCTTCCATCTTCAACACCATTCTACCACCCAAGCCAATGAAGTAGAAACAAGGAATGCTCACAAATATATCATCATCTTCAGAATCCAAAGTAATTTCAAGAGTTAAAGAACCAGTTCTAGGAATTGACACAAATTCCTTCAAACTCCTCACAACCATGATAGGAATAACCTGACAAAAAACATCAAGTTATATGTTTAGCTTACAAATTTAAAACATTATGCCACAACAAAAAACAAATAAATAAAAAATACCCAAAACCAAAGCTTACCATATGTTGAGAAAATAACATTCATGAAATCCATCCTATGAACAAAAGGAGTACACAATATGTAGTTGTCATCAAAAAGCTGTCACGACATGACATACATTTGATGATAATTCGGAGTGGCATCACGACTATAAAAACAGCTGTCAACAAGTTTCCTCTGAGTTTCACTCAGATCCTCAAGAGCTACAAAAAAATAATTACACAAACTGAGCAGAACAGCAAAACGTATAAGCTGAAACAAAACTGAAAATCGATCAAACAAAAAACTTACCAACACAGGGTAAAGGAAACAACATAACACCATCCCGATGAAAATCGACACTAATCATAGTTCCATAGTGCTCAAGCCTAACAGTCATCATGTCACGATGACGGAGACCATAATCATTCACAAGTTCCTCCCACGAAGGACCATG
Organism: Hordeum marinum; assembly: GCA_022496015.1. Taxonomy (NCBI): domain Eukaryota; kingdom Viridiplantae; phylum Streptophyta; class Magnoliopsida; order Poales; family Poaceae; genus Hordeum; species Hordeum marinum. The sequence goes on from CM039673.1 coordinate 253,591,565, forward strand.
GAATTTACTGCTCATCTGACCATGTCTAAACAGAACATGGTATAAGTTACCCTCGCTGTTGTGAAGAGCAAGATCAATATCTGTGTCACCCCTCAATGTACCGAGCAAGATGTGATCTAACACTGCACGGAACATACTACAACAAGAATGGAAGCAAACATCATAATCATATAAACAAACGCATTCGAATACATTCCGACCAAAACAACATCAACCATATGACACAATCAGATAAACAAGATATAAAATCTTACAACACGTCTTAAACATCAACGATCCAGCACCACAATGAATACAGACGCACCGGAATCAATGACAAAACAAGGGTCACCTGAAGCTCGGCAAAATGGGCAAGTCATTTACCTACAAACAGAGGGTGACCAATAAGAACTAAATCCACAACCGAGTTGAAAGTTGACATTTGATTGAGTTGGAAGCAAAAATAAAATACCGTAGGCCTGTGGAGAGCACCCTGATCTATTGTTTACACGGGTTGAATACGAAAATGGGTGGATGAGCGAAGAGATCGGCGTGACGGTGCAAGCACCAGAGAGCAACGGGAGTGGGAGGTGGAGATGGGAAGCCTGGAGGACGGGGGAGGGTGAAAGGAGTGGTTAGAGAAGAAAGAAAACAATCCTCGGTCTTATCCAGGGGCCCATCGGCCTCCCACTGGCCGACAGGACACTCTTCGGCCTGGTGGTGGTCGACAAACCCCTCTTCGGCCTCCCACTGGCCGACAGGCCACTCTTCAGCCTGGTGGTGGCCGACAGGCCCCTCTTCGGCCTTCCAGCGGCCGATTGGCCCTTCTTCGGCCCACCAGAGACCGACCGGGTGCTATTTTTATTTTTATTTTTAAATTCGACGCATGCTTTTCGAATTTGGTACAAAACAAGTACTAGTTTTGAAACAAAAATCCGAAGGCGAGGCCTGGACTCCTCTTCACGGTTGGGGTTTAACTCCTCCACTAATTCGTGACCCGTCCTTCCCGTCCGATTCCATTCGCACCCCTCGGTCGCAAATTCACTCTGTTCCGCCCTCACTGATCCATCGATTCCGCAGGGCCGATTGGAGGATTTGGCCGCGGCGGTGAGGCGGTGGGGGTTGATCGAAGCCGAAACGAGTCGCAATGCCGACGGCGACGGCGACGGCGACGCCCAAGGCGGTGATCCACCAGCGGTACGGCGCCAAGGCCGTCTACAAGGTGGACGAGGTGCGGGAGGCCGTTGACGGTGTCTGCCCCGGCCTCGCGCTGCCGCAGAACACCAGGTGCGTCTACCGCTGCCAGCTCGAAATCCCCGGGGTGCTCAGCGTCGCCACCCCGGGGACCTTCGTCAGGAAGAAGGACGCCGAGCAGGCCGCCGCGCAGATCGCCATCGAAAAGGTAAACCGGTTAGGGCTGGTGGCGGCGTGTGTGCTTACTCCCTATACATGTAGGTTGCCAAGGTTTTCTACCGATGTCGCTTGTTCGGTTGCAAGGGGTTTGAAGGGGATTGGAATGGATTGGAGAGGATTAAATCCCCTACAAGTCAAATTCCACCTCAATCCCCTCCAAACCTCTTTAATCCTCTCCAAGAGAGGTTTAACCGAACAAGGCCTTAGGGTGTCTCTGTAACATTATTAGGCTGTGGTTCTATTACCGTATAAATATATATATAAATATAAATCTGTAGTGCATGATTGGGGTCTCTCCCTCCTGCAGTATTACCTGAAAAGGGGGACAAGGACTAGTTCCAATTCTCTAGATTCGGTTGTTTCTTTCTGGCATGAAGTGCCCCATTATGTTTAGGCATCAATGTTATCTTGTATCTTAGATACAAACATTTGGCTTGTGAGGTCAATAACGCAGTTTGGAGAATCCATCCTTGGTGAATGAGTTGTGTGGCCCATCTTTCGTCACCCTTTCCACTGATAATTCTCGTAAACAATGGTCAGGAACTTAGTGAGAAGATGCCCAATTACCTAGTAGTTCCTTTGTGGAGATAGGTTAGGTAGCTAGCTATTTAGCATGTATAACACAGTTTCATGATGTGCAATGTTCTTCATGCATGGACAAATTATGATCACCATTTGTTCTTTTTCTATTGTAGCTTGGTATTCAGCCCACATCAAATATTCCTAATACACCTGAAGAAGCTTGGGAGGAACTTATTGGTCGGATATCTTACTTTTTTACAGACGAGGTCCGTATTTTTGCCTGATCTTGGTATTGTATCTTCTAAGTTTAAGATGTAATTTATGTACAAATGTAAGTTCATAGGAAGAAAAAGGCAGATTGGTATTTTCATGGTGTTGCCCATTTCAGGGGAACTCTATGTTCTCTCCTAGCACTGGGATCATTGCATTTAATGCCTAGCTTATTTTCGTAGTGCATAATTAATAACTATTGTTAATATTTTTGTAAGAGTTTAATAATGAGGACCTTTATTGAAGGGATATTCTAAGTTATGGTTATCTGTTGTAAGCGACACAGACTGATCGAACATACTGTCAATTTTTTCTTTGTGCACTTTCTTGTTCATGCTTTTACAGTCTCTTCCTACTCTCTGACAATTCTCTTATCATGTTCGAGCACATGTTTCTACATGATTATCTAAACATAGGTCTTAAAGTCTTAATCATTTTCCCTATGAATTTTAGATGTTAATTGAAGCACACGTTTATTTGTCCATGATATCCTTCTGAGTTTCGATTATTTAATACCTATTCCAACAAGGCCATACTTCTATGCTTCATTTCAGAACTTCCCCACATCATCTCATCCTCTTGTTGGACACTTGAGTGTGACACTCAGAAGAACTGGGGACCTCCTTGGAAAGATACCTATTTCAGCTATTGTTGCTTGTGATGTGAAGGTCCATACATTGTGTAAAATTATTGACCCTAAGGCAAAATATGATCCTCTCTTGGTTCTTTCGATGATCTATAATGCTGCCAAACAATCTCCTGGTGTATCTGTTAGTAGCAGAAACTTCTGGATTCACAGTCAAAGGCCTTATTCCCCTGAGGCTGTTGATTTGGCACTTCAGCGCTGGTCTGGTATTTCAAATCCCATAAGAGTAGAAGCAGTTCTTATTCCTTGTGCTATGGAGGATGAACCTAAGGTGGTAAGCCTTAATATGTCAGAGAATGAACATTACATGGGTGATATAGCATCAAAGCTCTCTGCAACTGACTCATCTCATGTCCTTGTCTCAAGGTCAGTACAGAGTCAGTGATTGGTGAAGTCTTGACTTCTGAACCTTGACAGCAATTTGGTTGTGCTGACAGTTTAAAGCATTTTTCTTACTGCAGAACAGTTGGCAAAGCATCTTCTGAGATGAGGTTTTATTTCCCAGCTCCGGATGTACAATTTGTTTCTGATTTATCAAAACAATTGGTGGATGATCGTGGAGATCGCAATATGAACTGCGTAATAAATAAGCGAGCTTCCTACATTTCTGGCCAAACAATTTATGGAGATGCAGTTTTGGCAAATGTTGGATACACAAGGAGAGATACAGAACTTCAAACTGATCATGTCAATCTATGTACCTATTACAGGTACAAGCTTGTTGACGATTTCATTTGTATGCTATATGTTTGCAGCAAAACTGCAATCTGTAATGAATAAATGATACACCAGCTAAAAATCTATAGGGGATCATCATCTAGCTGTAGATACCGGTCATTCATCAGGTTCTCTCCATTGTGTTCTACTTATCTTCATTTTTTTAGACTACTTTTCTCTGTCTTTTAGGAACTGCCCTTTCTCGCCTTATTTTATATTTTGTTTTTGTAACATGCTTTTGGATCCTCAGGATTCTTCTGGGAAAATTACCTGATGGAATTTACAAGATCTCCAAGGACTCGATTCTTGTGGCAGAGCTTCCATGCGTTTATACTCGTACCAATTGGAAAGGCCCCTCTCCACGAGATCTCCTTTGTTCGTTCTGTCGGCTCCAGAGGTTATCAGAACCCCATTTCGCTGCCAATAGGGTAAGTGCATCCTGTAATGTTCTAGGATCAGCTGTGGGCTCTGAAAAGATGGGTTCACCAAAATATCAGTGCGCAAATGATGGAAGGATTGGCAAGGAAAACCCAGACATGTTCAAGTGCTCTGTCAAAATATATTCAAAGAAGAGGGAGCTTTTACTAGAATATTATACAGATTATAGCTGGAGCAAGGAAACTGATGCTATTCAGAATTCTGCGTTGAAGGTCTTGATTTGGTTCAATTGTTATTTTAAGCAGCTGAACTTGCCTGTGGAGAAGCTATATCTTCCTGAGAGTACTGATGGCTTCATGATATATCCGAATATTTTTTTTCAAGAATTTGCAATGTGCTTATCTGTCTATGGCAAGACAAGTGGTGGTGATTCAAGAACATGCAGCGCAGTTGAATATTTTTCTACGGATACATCGTATCAGCAGCCTGAAAGCAGTGCATTTTTAACAGACATTGACGGTCAAGATTCTGGTGTTTTTCCATCCCATGGATCGTTGGCTTGCATAAGCTACAGTGTTCACCTGTTTATGAAGGACAGCAGAAAGAGACATCTCCTAGAAGTCAATAGTGAGTTTGAGTTTGAGATAGGGGCTGGAGCTGTTAGGAATCAGCTTGAATCATGTGCAACTCAACTCTCAGTTAATCAAAGTTCATGCTTTGTAGATGAACTGTCTGATAGGGATTTGAGCCTGGCTGCAGCTGGTGAGTTGTCACCGGACCTTTCCAAGATATCTAGAGGTGAGTATATCAATAGTTCAATCTGACAGTTATCTACTATCATTGTTGGAATTGGGCTTCAACACCCTTCCCACATTTTAACATCTTTGCAGACAGCTGCGTTTTGGAGTTTTCTGTAAAGGTGTTGCAAGTAACTGAACCTTTAGAAGATAGAATGGAGAAGGCCTTGTTCAATCCTCCTTTATCTAAACAGAGGGTTGAATTTGCTGTTCGGCACATCAACCAGCTGCATGCTACAACATTGGTGAATTTTACTTTCATCCTAGTTCCCTATTTACAAGTATTGGCTTGTCACTATTAAAGCTGAATTTTTCAGGTTGATTTTGGTTGTGGATCTGGTAGTCTTCTTGACTCACTGTTAGAGCATCCAACAACCCTTGAAAAAATTGCTGGTGTTGATATTTCTCGGAAGGGTCTTACGAGAGCGGCAAAGGTATTCATGCTCTAATGGTTGTTCACTCTTTCAGTGATTTACATTTGGATTTGTTTCACCTCTATCTGACATTGCAGAGCCTTCATCAGAAGCTTAGCAAGAAACTCTTGTTACAAACTAATGTCCCAACAGCTGTGCTCTATCATGGATCAGTAACAGATTTTGATTCTCGCTTATATGGGTTTGACATTGGCACCTGTCTTGAGGTAGTTGAGTACTCCCTTTGAACGTTTGCATCTTCTTGTTTGGTTTTGTTATATAAAATGTTACGTTTGGTTTTGTTATATAAAATGTTACGTTTGGTTTTGTTCTAGAATTGATCTGGGCATGGGTTTTTAGTTCCTCATGTGGATTTGATGTATAATTACTGTAGGAGTGACCGCAGGAGTTAGTTCCTGATGTGTAAGACAACATACCTATGCTACATAAAATGTACCTGGAAATGCTTGTATTCCTACATTTCTTGTATGTTGGTTTTGTTTAGGGACGTTTTTGACTAACCGAAGTAAACTGCAGGTGATTGAGCATGTAGAGGAGGACCAAGCAAGTTTATTTGGCAACGTTGTATTGAGTTCATTCTGTCCGGCGGTGCTCATTGTCTCCACACCCAACTACGAATACAACCCTATCCTCCAGAGGTCAGCTATGCCAAACAAGGAAGAGGAGCATGAAGAAAACACTGGACCTTGCAAGTTCCGCAACCATGACCACAAGTTTGAGTGGACAAGGTCCCAGTTCCAGCGCTGGGCTACTGGCCTCGCCGCAAGCCACAACTACAGTGTGGAGTTTAGTGGTGTTGGCGGCTCGAGCGACGAACCTGGCCATGCTTCCCAGATTGCTGTTTTCAGAAGAATGCCGAGAGATCAAGGCGAATATTCCCCAAACGAGAATGATTCGCATCAACCTTATGAAGTTTTCTGGGGATGGCCTAACACATCTATACCGTCTCAATGAGTTTGGGCGGAGGTAATATTACCCGACTCACCGTCCTACTACCCGAAATGATGAGACTGGTTATTACTAACTTGCCAGTTTGATACTCCACCTAGAGTGTGTTGCTGGATATCTACTGCGTTGAACTAAATAGTTGCCGTAGCTGCTCCGAACTTATCCCTTGCAATGGCTCTAATCCCTGTAGAAAACTGAATATTCTGTAGTAGGCAAAATGACTATTTGACTATTTTTCGTGGCGTGCTTTTGCATGATGAACAAGAGTAGCCATGGTGCCTCCTTAAGCAAAAGGAGAACGCTTGGATCGGTCTCTCTCTGTGATGTAGGATGAAACCCTAGGTGGAGATCTTCACACTTGGAGGTCGGGAAGGAGAAATCAAGAGCAAAACACAAAGAGATGAACATTTTGACAAGATTCAATCACACATCCACTAAATCCGTGTATAAATATGAGATACAAGATTCAAATCCAACAAAGATAGGTAAATAGGTAGCTAGTTCATCCCAATCTTAAGGAGAAGGGGGGCCTGAATCCAAGATGGATCTTCCCTTACAGGGGTCTTGAATCCAAGATTCCCTTAGAGAGTCCTTGAATCATCTAAGGATCTTTTCAGATGGAGGTCTTGATCTACATGGGAGTAGTGGGTGGATATGAGCAAAGCTCTCTCTAGATCTGAGTTATCATTTTGGTAACACTAATTCGTCCAAGTGAAAGCGTATTTGTAGTCTGGGGAGAGAGGGGGATACATGGGTCAAAAGTGGATGCACACAAGCGTCTGACAATTCGGCTCTAGACATACCGTGGTTACCGGTCGTCTGGTCGGTCATGGGGGACCCGTCGTCCAGTGTGGACCAGACGTTTGACAATTCGGCTCTGGTAGGCCGGTGTCGGATTTTTGGTAATCGTCGGTCATCTGGTGGCTCGGACGCCCGGAGCACGTTGGGCGTTTGTCGTTTTGCTTTTGGACTCGGGGCGTCGGATTTTCGGAGATGTCCCTTCCTTCAGATGCTGGAGTGTTTTGGACATTTGATGTCTTGTTGATCTTTCGACCGCTGTATCGTCCATCGGCTGTGATTCCTCTGGCTGGTTGGTTTACATCGTGTCGGACGTCAGACGTTCGGTGCCTGTAGCGTTCGGTGCCTGTAGCGCTCCGAGAGAATTTTTTTCAAAACTAATACGGATTTTGTAGCAATTTTGAAAACAGGTGCGTGAGTTGGAATTTTTTAATACTAGTATCCTGTTGGCCAATAGCCGGCCGAGTAGGGACCTGTCGGCCATCACCAGGCCGACCGGAGACCTGTCAGCCATCCTTAGGTCGAAAGGATCTTGTCGGCCAATCAGAGGCCAGGAGATAGGCCTGTCGGTCTGGGGTAGGCCGAAAGGCACCTGTCGGCCAGTGGGAGGCCGACTGGCCCCTGGCTAAGCCCTAGCCCTCTTTTCTTTCTTCTCTGACCAGTCATTTTACCCTCACCCTTCCCCTCTTCCCCTCTCACTACCGTTGCTCTCCGGTGGTTCCACCGACTCGTCGATCTCCTCGCTGGAACACCCATTCTGTTATCCTACCCGTTTAATCAATAGATCAGGGCATTCTCCACCGGCCTACGGTATATTTTTTTGCTTCTAACTCAATCGAATGAGAACTGTCAAGTCGTTAGTGGATTTAGTTAATATTTGTCATCGTCCGTCTGCAGGTAATGGCTTGCTCATTTTGTCGCGCTCCAGGTGGCCCTTGTGTTGCCGTTGATTCCGATGCGTCCGTATTTACTGTGGTGCTAGACCGTCGATGTGCAAGACGTGTTGTAAGATTCGATGTCTTCATTATCTAACTGTGGCATATTCGAATGCCTTTGTTTATAAGTTTATGATCCTTGCTTCCATTCTTGTTGTAGTATGTTCCGTATAGTGTTAGATCACATCTTGCTCGGTACATTGAGGAGTGCAGAGCTTTAGCTATTGGGAGGGGTGACACTGATATTGATCTTGCTCTGCACAACACTGAGGGTAACTTATACCACGTTATATTTACAGATGGTAGGATGAGCAGTAAATTTCATGGTCCTTCGTGGGAGGAACTCGTGAATGATTATGGTCTCCGCTACAGTGACATGATGACTGTTATGCTTGAGCACTATGGAACTTATATTAGTGTCGAATTTTATCGGGATGGTGTTATGTTGTTTCCTTTACCCCATGTTGGTAAGATTTGTGTTTGACAGATTTTCAGATTTGATTGAGCTTATGCTTTTTGCGGTTCATGTTAGTAATTGAAATAATTTTTTTGTAGCTCTTGATGATCTTAGTGAAACTCAGAGGAAACTTGTTGACAACTGTTTTTATAGTCGTGGTGTCACTCTGAATTATCATCAAATGTATGTCATGTCGCGGCAGCTCTTTGATGACAACTACATACTGTATACTCCTTTCGTTCATAGGATGGATCGCATGAACGTTATTTCCCAACATATGGTAAGCTTTGGTTTCTGTTTTTTATTATTTGTTTGTTATTTGCTGGTTCATAAGATGGATCATATAAGTTGCTTGTTTCTGTCAGGTTATTCCTACCATGGTTGTGAGGAGTTTGATGGAATTTGTGGCTATTCTTAGGACTGGTTCTTTACTTCTTGAAATTACTTTGGATTCAGAAGATGATGATATATTTGTGAGCATTCCTTGTTCCTACTTCATTGGCTTGGGTGATCGAATGGTTTGAAGAAGGAAAATTTCGGAAATTTTCTGCTGGCATCGTCTATCGAAGTCAACAATTTGGTGCTCATAACATTCAAACAGCGTGAACAGGAGCTAGCTATTGTTTTCAGCTATCTGCCACAGTGAGAAAGAAAGAAAGGTCTCGTGCAGCCCAGGCAGCAGAAGAACCTGGAGATGGAGAAGGAAAATATCCACGTTGGACTCACTAGATTTATATTCTTGTAACTCAATTTCAGAAAATTGTATCTTAATTTCAGCAAGATGTATCTTAATTTCAGCAAGATGTATCTTAATTTCAGCAAGCCGTACTATTGTTGTTTTTATTTGCCGTCAATTTCTCGCCATTTTCCCCTTATTTTCTCCCGCCATTCTCTCCCGCCATTCTCTCCCGCCATTCTCTCCCGTCATTCTCTGTCCCGCCATTCTCTCTCGCCCGATTTCCCGCCATTGCGGTTGTCATCCGCCTATAAAAGGAGGCATTGTATCTGCCTTCCTCCATCAGCCACCAACACTTGAAAAAACCAACACGAAAGTCATTATGAGTTTGCCTTCTTCGGATCAAAGCATTAGGTCTAGCAAATGGAAGAGTGCGAAGCTGCCTCAGGGGGTGGAAGCAGTTCGTTGTTGGTGCGGTGATCTCTGCAAGGTGAAGGAGGTGACGAGTTTTTCAGATTGGTTGGGCATGAAGTTTTTCATGTGCGCTAATTATGAGGAAGATCCACCCGTTCGTCCTTCACCGTACATCACGCCTCCGGTAAGTTCCAGTCACACAGAATAAACACGTTGTTCATATTGTTGTTGATTTGATTTGTTATATTTGTGTTTCTTTTGTAGTCTCCTCGGCCCCTGTGCCAGTACTATCGTTGGATAGACACGAAAATGCCGGACTGGGCGGTGACTGAGATTCGTGAAAGAAGTCGTCGAGCATGGGCAAGTTTGGACGTGGAGGAGCACCGCGAGAAGGCAGCAGCAGAGGAGAAAGCAGAGCAGGAGAGAGCTTGGCAAGAGCACTGTGTGGAGTAGAGGGCTTTTCTTGCTGAGATGAAGAAGAAAAACCAAGAAAACCAACTTCGACTGGCGGAGGTCTACCGACAGCGAGAGGAGGCCCGTGAAGCTGAGAGGCAGAGAAAGAAAGAAAGGGCTCGTGCAACCCAGGCAGCAGAAGAAGCTGGAGATGGAAAAGGAAAATATCCACGTTGGACCCAGTAGATTTAGATTGCAGTAACTCAATTTCAACAAGTTGTATCTTAATTTCAGCAAGATGTATCTTAATTTCAGCACATTGTATCTTAATTTCAACAAGATGTACCGCCAGATCCTCTCCCGCCAGTTCCTCTCCCGCCAGATCCTCTCCCGCCAGTTCCTCTCCCGCCAGTTCCTCTCCCACCACTTCCTCTCCCGCCACTTCCTCTCCCGCCATATCCTCTCCCGCCAGTTCCTCTCTCGCCACTTCCACTCCCGCCACTTCCTCTCCCGCCACTTTGTCTCCCGCTTATATAACTACATTCGCAGTAAGGAGGGTGAGCAGACCCTTCCTTTCCCTGTCGCTCCCGCATCCTTCCTTCCGCTCTCGCCATTCTTTCGTGGAGATGTCTCATCCTCCTCATCCTCACTATCCTTTTGATCGTAGTTTTCACAAGGGTATGTCCGACCGTCTTCTTCGTCTAGCTGCCAATTTCAAGATGAATGACAGAGCAGTACCATGGGAGGAACTCATTAGTAGTGACTTGATAATGAATGAGTTGTCTCACCAATTAGCTAGGGCTGGGTGGCCTCCCAAGACTTTTGAGGAGATACGGAAAGAACTTCTGAGGTTGCACGCCAGATGGCAAAAGCAACTGCACAAGGGTGATGCTTATCTCAGGATTGCTGTGAATAATTCAGGTTTATGGTCAGCAGAAAGTGAGGATGAGGACGACCTCTTCATGCGGAGCAGCAAGGTGAAGAGTTCTGCATCGAAGGGCAAGAGTTCTACATCGACAAAGGGCAGGAGTTCTACATCGACGAAGGGGAAAAGTTCTGCAGCGACGGAGGATGAAGACGACGTCTTCATGCCGAGTACCAAGGTGAAGACCAACGCATCGTCGAAGGGCGATAGTTCTACATCGACGAAGGGGAAGAGATCTACATCGACGGAGGATGACGATGATGCATTCATGTAATACTATGTTTCCATGTAGTACTATGTTCTGTAGTGTTGTTCTATGTAGTGCGGTTTAATTAAGTTGTAACGTTTAATTCACTTGTAATGTGCAATTGATGTCGACTGATTTGGTTTGTGTTGCTATTGTTCTCTCTCCAGACCGAATAAATATGTCAAATACATATAGGATAAATATGTCCGATACATAGAGGCTAAGCATGTCAAATACATGAATATGTCCGATACATAAAGGCTACATATGTCTCATACATAAATACATAGTCATGTCTCGTACATAGATGACCATATCACTCCTGGGGCTTGCGATGAATCTTCGGCTTCCTGGGATGTGGACCGGAAGGCGATAAGCGCTGAGGCGGTGGACGATTGTTACGATGACCACGACCATATAACACCTCGTCCATCGGTGTTTGTGTCTCCTGCGTCGATGGTGGTGGTGGAGTGGCAAGAACTGTCTCCGAGATACCGTAGGTGCATTCAACACGATCATCATCCTCGCCTTCACCAGGTATGCACGAACCAGGACCAGTAAATATAGGTGACTGAACTGAAGCCATAAACGTCTGCGACTGGCTGCCGCCTGCTGGTGAATTAAAACATGTAAGAAATGACTTACGAGACTACATTTTGCACAAGAATGTACGAAGTTTAGTTACCTAGGTCCATCTGGTGAAGCCAGGCAGAGTCAGCGGCCTGCGAAGGAGGTGGCTACTGGTAGAAATAACCCCCGGGCTGTGAAGTAGGTGGCTGCTGCTAGGAGTAGCCGCCAGGCTGTAAAGTAGGTGGCTGCTTCCAGGAGGAGCCGCCAGGCTGTGAAGTAGGTGGCTGCTGCCAGGAGGAGCCCCCAGGCTGCGATGGAGGTGCCTGCTGCCAGGAGGAGCTTCCTGGCTATGAAGTAGGTGGCTGCTGCCAGGAGTAACCCCTCGACTATGAAGCAGGTGCCTGCTGCCAGGAGGAGCCCCCAGGCTGTGAAGGAGCTGCCTGCTGCCAGGAGGAGCTCCCTGGCTATGAAGGCCGTGGTTCTAAACACTGCAGAGAGGGGCGTGGCAGACGATGTGCTGCATGAGTGTCAACAACATCGGAAGATCGCCTACATGTAACAGCTGCGACGAACCCGCGCATCTTCACTTGAAGACTCTTCAACAGTGTTGCTTGCTCTTTCAGTGGGATATTTTCTCCTCTGTCAACACGGTCGACCAAAGCGGTAACCTCCTCTAGCGACTGAGTTCCCAATTCACCCTCTACGTAGAAAGTTAACCAATTGTACATGTTCATGTATAGGAAAAAACGTAGGATGTAGAGGACATACCGCGTGGTGTCTGGTTCCCACTAGTGAGGAAGTTGGGAAGAGATCGCTAGCGAGAGGAACTGGGATATGTTCCAGAGCAGATGATGGAACCAAGTAGATCCTCGTGGTCTGTCTGTAACGCCTCAGATACAACCCGTACGTGTCCCAGTCGAAGACACGAACTTCATCCCATATATTTGTCGGGGCAGTATTCCATTCCTCGAGGTAAGGTCTAATATCGTGAACCCAAGAAGTATGGGACTTGTTTCCTCCGCTGCGAGTATACCTGAGATTGAAATGCACGTTACATGATTAGTTATAAGTACTCCGAATAGTCTCAATAACCTATGAATGCAGAGATGAGAACCAAAGTAGTATTACTTACTGATGCACGTGATCTGGTAATCGTGAAATAACCGGAATGTCAGGCTCTTGGAACAGACCGAACTGTCTCATCACCCTATTGATAGCCATCTCCTCAACTGTCACATCGAAGACCAGCTTGGCCTTGGTCATCCAGTAATGCTGATTTCTAGTGCAGTTTCCAGAAATCCCGCCTGTGTATCTATCTGAAATAGCCTTACGGGTGTATGGTTCCCATATAACCTGATCCTCGTGCAGACTATCAAACTGCACCGTGAAGGAGGGGTAGCAGCCCCTCACCTGGCTAGGCGTAAACTGTCTCTGCACATCACAACAAACATTAGTACGTAATATTGAATAGCGAGAAATAAACATTACTAATTCATATTGTTAATAATGAAAATACCTCTCTCCGTGCCCAAACAGATCCCACAGTAGGCAAGTCACCGATAGAAGGCACGTAATGTCCAGCAATGTCCTCCTTGCCGAAAGGTTTGTCAATGCTAACGTAGGGTCGACCAATGGGGAATCTCTCATAAGACCAAAGCTGCAACAGAAGTGGACATCCGAGAAGACCAGATTTCCTAGACCTCAACTGGCAAGCTTTGCAGAGGCCTCTGTACGTAGCTGCTAACACGACAGAACCAAAACTCCTTCGCGCAGTTCTCAGGGGAACGTGCCTCAGCTATCTCTCGTGCAATGCCGATCAATCGTGCATCTACAGTGGTCACGTGGTTCTCTGTGAACATAGTCTTGCCAAACAACCACATAATATATGCCTCTAGGGACCAGTCAATCTGTGCCTCTGACAACTGATAAGTGGGATATCCTAAGGCAACAATCTGAAACTGGCTCAACCACCTGAAAAGAGGCCCGTGCCGATCGTTTTCTAGTGCGGTGGTTATTGGCACCGTAGCCAGAAAACGGGCATGCATAGATGCTAGCCAACCATCTTCTACCTCTAAAGGTCCAATGGTAGCACCGGCGAGAGGTAATCTGCGACATTCCAAGTGATGTCCCTACCTTATTTGGGCATGTAACCATATGTGTGAACCTTGGGTCATGAGCTATGAGATGATTTGCACCTTGTCTTCATTGTCTTTTGCATTCATGCATCATGTCATCCATCATTTCATCATTTTGCACGTTGGGTTTTCATGTGTCCTTGCATGTTTGTGTGTGTGACTTGTGTTGTGATGTGCTTGTGTGTTGAGGTGGTTGGTGTGTGGTTGGGGCCATGTGTGTGCAACCTCTTCTCCCTCTCCTTCTACATCATCATCACCTCCCATCTTCCCCTCTCTTCTTTTAAATTATATGACCAGATTTAAGTTGCTAATTAAATGATTTAAAATTGTTCATGTGTTAGCCCAATATGTCTTATAAATATTGGAAGTGAAGTTTTGATATTTGAATGTGTTTGGATTTTGAAACCTATTTAAAACAGGGGTTGTTTTATTAAAATATTAAAAATAACTTGTGCAATAATTCCATTTAACATTTTTATAAAATAGGAGCATAATATTTCCTTGCCAAATATATTTTGTTTCCAACCAAACCTTTTCCTTTTGCTCTGGGCATTATTATTTATCCTGGCTCTTTTATTTAAAGAAAATCCTGCTCTGTTTATTGTTTGAGAGAGAGTGAGAGGTCAGGTGGGCCGAGGCCCATCCCAACCGCACAGTAAACGGCAACCTGCCCACGTCCCCCTTCTCCGTCAGGTTCAGAGAGAGCGTGCAGCTCCGCCACTCCTTTCCATCGCCGTCGCCGTCAGCCTGGGGGTATATAGCCCCTCGGCATGCGTGCCCCCTTCGTGCCTAGGGTTCCTCTTCCTTCTCCCCTCGCCGCCGCCGCTCTTCCTTCTTCTTCCTCCTCCTCCCTTCTCCTCTTCCTTCTCTGTTAGAGAGCTGCCAGGTAAGTTCAGAGAGAGAGAGAGAGCTCGTCGTCGCCGCCGCATCCGGTGGTCCTCGACGCCGGTGGAGATGGCGTGGAGCAAGCCACCATCGCCCGCCTTCCATCCCCGCCTCTAGGAGGAGAGGAGCTCCTCCTCTACGGTGCCGCGCCGCCGTCCCCGAGAGGTCTGCTTCCCCTGCATCGCTGCTGCGTCTCCGGCCATCTCCTCCCCCTCCGTCGCCTCCATCGTGACCGGCGCATCTCCGCCATTCCCCAAGGTGAGCCGCCGGTCCCCGTAGCCCTTCTCCTTCGCACGTAGCCGTAGATGCTCGCCGTCGTCCTCTGTCGCCGCCGTGGGCATGTCGAGCACGCGCCGCTCACCTCCGTCCCTCTCGCTGCAAGGTGAGCATGGGAATGGGTTCCTGGGTTGTTCTCGCGTGTGTGGGTGCAGCTAGTGTCGCCAGATTCGCCGTAGATCGCCGCCGTTGCTCGCCGCCGTTGTTTGTCGTCGTAGTGCTCTGTCGTTCTTCAGTTTCGTCAGGCAGAGAGTGTGCGCGTGTATTAGAGCTGCGGTGTCCCTCCTCTGTTAAGTATCGGCGCCGTAGCGCAGTGGTAGTGGGTGCGGGGTGAGGCCGCAAGGTTCGGGGTTCGAATCCCCCTAACCCCCTTTTTCCCCTTGATTTCTTTTCTTCTTCTTTTGTGCATTGTTCTCTTTTCTTTTTTTTTTGCTGTTTGCTTAGTGGTGTGGGTATGATCTGAGTGTGTGTGTATGCTTGCATACACACATGCATGCCTTGTGAGTGTATGTGCATGTATGTGAGCTAGTGTGTATGTGCAAGTTTTAGAGTGTGTGGTGGTGTGCTTGTGGGTGTAGTGTAGTGATGTAGTGTGTGTATGTATGTGATACATACACATACTTGTGTGGTGGTGTGCTTGTGGGTGTAGTGTAGTGGTGTAGTGTGTGTGTATGTATGTGATACATACACATACTTGTGTGGGTGTGCTTGTGTGTGGTGTATTTGAATGTGTGTGTGTGTTTATAGCATGTATATGTGTGTGCACCTAATGGTGCATATGCACATGATGCATGTGTGCTTAGTGTGGAGTGTATGTGTGACCTAGTGTGTGTCCTAGTGAGTGTGTGTGTATGTGTTGCATACACACATGCATATTTAGTGGTGTGGAGTGTGTTGTGGGTGTGTGGTGCACCATACATGTGTGTGTCCTTGTAAGTGTAGGTTAGTGAGTGTGTGTGTGTCACCCACACATGCTTGTGTGTGTGGCTTGGTGGTTGTACATGTTCTTGCTCTTTCACCTATCCTAGGGATATTAGCATAGGTGTGGATGGTTGTGCCTTCTTATCTACATATGTTTGTGGATGTGTGTGTGCTTAAGGGTAGGGATGCATGTGTAGGTTTCTTTCATGTGTATATGTGCATGTATACCTCTCCTAGATAGTTTCATCCTTGATCTTGCTGCCATGCCATGCTATCATGTCCCTAAGGTGATAAATAACCCCTTCCAACATGTATCCATGGAGCACCTATCATTTTGTGACATTTGCATTAAGTTCCATAAGTGACATAAGTCACCCATGGCCTAGGGAGGTCCAATTTCGACCCCCCTTTGCTCCCTTTTGTTCCATGCAAGCATATAGGTATGAGTAATGATTTTGGGGTAGAATCAACCCATGTATGCACCTGTGAAGTCAGATTTGACTTTGGGGCAACTTCACAAACTGCATTTTTAATGATGTGATGCCCTTTTGTCTTTTTCATATGAATTAATCTATGCATGCTTTTAAGATCCTGCCAACATGAATTTGTTAGTAAAAGTTGTTGGGAATGTCCCCGTATTTTTTTATTCATGATAAGTCACTAGATAAGTGGGAACCATGCTGTTAAGTTGCCTACTTTCTGTTTCTGCCAACCTGTTTAAAAATGGCTAAGTCTGGAGATTCTGCTGTTATTGTTTTGCCATGTAGAGTGGGTTGTAGCTATTGATGTGCTGTGAACTTGGGCATGCTCAGTGTTAGGTATTTGTAGTAGTTATTGTTTCATGCCAATAGGAGCTCTCTAGAATATTTAACCAGTGCTGTTAACTTGCTACTTTGTTAACGCAGATTCCAGAAAACTAGAATTTTCACTAAGTCCCTGAAAAACTGATTCATCATGCCAACTTGATTGCACCATGCATATTGATGTGTGCCTCTTTTGCTGATTGCATAATTGGATGAATTGATATGGGTGTTAATTAGATTCTGTCCATATCTTGTTTGTGGCTGTAGGATTCGTGTAGCTCAAGTTGTGAGCTTCTCAAGTTGCTATGTTGCTGTTTGTGACAGATTTGGTGTAATTTTGTTTTGTGGCTTGTGAAAGTTATACTCCATGGAATTGATTGATTCTTGAGCCTAATATGCTTGATTTTTCATCACCTATCCAGTGGCTACCTTGGAATGCCAAGAATTAGCCCAGGTATTTGGTGATCCTGTGTTTTGCCTCCGTACCTTGACGTGAGCATATCTCGAGAACCGTAGCTTCGTTCCTCGCGATCCTTATATGCATTTCCATCGATTTTGCATGATGCATCCATATTTTCCATGTTCATGCATGCCTAAATAACTTTACATGAGGTTCTGTCTAGATTCATTAATAAACAACTTTGCATGTGAAACATGAATAGTTTTGGATTGCCATGTTATAATTCTTCATAAATGATCATGCATCATTTTGATTGTGCATTGTACCTCGGTTGGATGTTTATTGTTGCTGTTTCCCTTGGGTAGACGCGAGTGTTGATACTGAGTACGAGGACCCAGGAGAGTACCACTACGAGGATCCCGCTACTTGTTCCGCTGAAGAACCAACAAGCAAGATGATCATACCCGGATCCCAATACTATCTTTGCTTGCTAGTTTCTCGTTATTGTCATTACAGTTGTTCTACCTACCACATGATATCAGCCCCCATGTTCCCATGACAGCCTCTAACCTCCACATCCCAGCAAACCGTTGATTGGCTAAGTTACCGCTGCTCAACCCCTCTTATAGCATTCTTAGTTGCAGGTGCCGGTTGTTCCTTGTGATAACATGGATTGGATATCACAATAAATTCTGTTATTTAATTTAATGCACATATATATCTTGGTATTGGTGGAAGGCTTGGCCTTTTGCTAAGTGATTTGTTCCGCTATTACCGCCATTAGATCCTTGTTACCGGTGTTATGTTTTCCATATTTTGCGCTCCTAACACGCTTGGGGTTGTTATGGGGACCCCCTTGTTAATCCGATTGAGATTAAAACTTGTCTGGAAAGACCCAACATTGGTACTACGTTTGCTTAACAACTTAATAAAATTGCATAGGGTCTTGCAAACCCATGGATAATTTAATCAACCCCCGGGCCAGTGCTCCTCATGAGTGTTGGTCCAAACTAGATCACCGTGCGGGGCCAACCCGGGGCAACTCGGGAGATTTCTATCAAGCCACCGTACGCTTCGCTTATCCGTCGTGTCCTGAGACTAAGATACGCAGATCTTATTGGGTTCGTTGACACATCGGGAGGTCTTGCTGGACTTGTTTTACCTTTATCGAATGTCTTGCATGTGGAGTCTGACTTTCTTCGGGTTTACTCGAGGTGTTGGCATCCTTTGGAATTGCCTATGATGATCGCGAGATCCGCGTTCGAGGCTATTCCCACGGAGTGTGGTTATTTGTGATGGACTAGTTGGAGCACCCCTGCAGGGTTAAATCTTTCGGAAAGCCGTGCCCACGGTTATGTGGCAACTTGGATAATT
Organism: Hordeum marinum; assembly: GCA_022496015.1. Lineage (NCBI taxonomy): Eukaryota > Viridiplantae > Streptophyta > Magnoliopsida > Poales > Poaceae > Hordeum > Hordeum marinum. Next base: position 253,609,878 of record CM039673.1, read on the forward strand.
GTTTAACACCCGGTTATAGAAAACTTGAAGTAAACTCTAAGTAAAATATACCAACTGTGTGAGTAACCGTGATCGTCTCTGCTCGTGAACATGATCCGAGAGAGAACATGGTGGGGTTATGAATGACGTAAGTAAGTGTTCAGGATCTCATAGAGATTACTCTAGATTTGCTCGCTAAACGTAGACCACTCACATTTACATTCCTGTTGCGTAAGTTAGCCACCATATAATGCTTAGTGCTGCTGCAAACTACACATCACCCTTCCATCCTAAAGCTTAAATAGTGTTGGCACCCGGGTACTTGATAGCTGAGTCCTCCGTGGCTCATAGTTTACTACCGCAATCCAGGTACAGGATCAGATGAGTTCGTGCAGGATGATCTTACCCAACTTCAGTGGGAATATGACGAGGAGAGAGGCAGGATGTATGTGACATATTCGGATGAGTAGAGGACCTGGTCGTGATCTTTGGTATAGCTTGGTAGTATCATTTGCAACTTCTATTATCGTTTGATTTCGTCCGTAGTCGGACCTTGTGTTCATCTTGATGTTATGATTTGAGTGACATTGTAAGTTAGCATGTGGCGAGTGTAAGCCAACTTGTATACTCTTCTCATTCATTATTGTATGTTGTAATGATACTATTCTTGCTAACAGTAAGATGCGCCTCTATCCCTTGCGAGGCCCTCGTGCCTTAAACGGATAGGCGCGCATCTTGGGCGTGACATAATCCCAACAAGTAAGACATGTCCTATAAAGTAGGAGGCATCTCTCCCCATGGAAAGTGGAATGTATGTGTCTCTGGTCTCCATCTATCTACTAAGCAGCTAAGGAGTGACCTGTCGTAAGAGATGCGTGATACTGGCCTCTTGTGCAGCTGCATTGGTTCGCCCGCATCATCCAAGTCTGGGTGATCAACCCACTCATCCAATGTACCCTCAACCAGTTGTGCCAAGGGTAGAAATCCAGCCCAATTCAGCCTACAAAATAAAGAAATTGTAGCTTACAATTAGCTACTATCAAAACAATGACGAACGTGCTACGTGATTGTACCGACACATAGCTATCAACCCATGCAGGGTGTATCATCCAGTTAGACTTTGGGGTGAGAGTGATCAACACGTCTAAGTTCGTGCTCGATTCCGTAATTGCAGCTCGGTGCCCTCTATCGATATTACCATATCTGCAATGAGAACATAGTACAAACATATTACAAAATATAACATAGAAGGGGGCGCACTAAAAATAAAAACTTAGTATCCGAAAGGCATAAAAACATAGTCTCACATATTACAAATAAAAACATAGTGCACACATATTACAAATAAAAACATAGTCCGACATATTACAAATAAAAACATAGTCCCACATATTACAAATTAAAAACATAGTCCCACATATTACAAATACAAACATGGTCCCACAGATTATGCAGCTTCTGAGTTATTCATTCCTCGTCCGCCCCTTCGGCCTCGAGAGCCACGTCCACAATGACTGCCAGGACCTCCTCTTGCAACTGTTGTTGCAGTCGTCGATGCGGAAGCACTCGTCGATGTGGAAGCACCGTCTTTCTTCAGTGTGGGGCAATATTTCATCCTATGACCATACGCCGCACAGAGCAAACATTGCCTGGTTGCTCCACCTGCTTTAGATTGGTCCATATCATTTCGGATGCGCTTTAACTTACGCCTGCCCCTGCTAGTTCGCCATAGTGAAGGATCCGGGATGTATACTCTATCAGCATCGTTTACCTTGTTGAAATTGCCGACGACTCTAAACCCTATCATCTCACCTGTCCAGACATTGAGTACTGCCTCCTTTGAATAGTACGGAGACACGAAGGACATAGCGTCCAACTGAATCTGGCCACAGGCAGCCAACACATGTGAGCAAGGCAGGTGTAACAACTGCGGCTTGTTGCATGTACACTCACAAGTTGGATAAAATTCTGCTCCAATTGTAACCTCATGCGTCCTCACCTCATTTCTAGAACCGAAACCATCAGTAGGAAGCTGAACCTCGTATCTCCTTTCCTGATTACCTATGAGTGTGATGGTGTGCTTCTTGGCTTTCTTTATCTTATCAGCCATATACTCAATGACACGGCTGCAGTAAGGAGTGTTCTGATTATCTTCAATATGCTTCCTTGCCAACTCATGCCTTTCTCTGAAATACCTCACAGTGTCATGGAATACACCCTCCACAATAGCTGTCAGTGGCAATGCTCTATTCCCTCTGAGAACAAAGTTATAGATCTCTGCAAGATTGGTTGTCATGTGGCCATACCTAGCTCCATGGGTGTCATGCAGCAAAGACCAATTCACTGGAGGATCTTTCTCTATCCACTCAGAAAAATTATTTATTGCCCTGCCCTTCTTTCGCTTCGTATTAGGAGGGACAATTGCTGGCAAGTCACAAAGACCAACTGGCCCCTCCATCTCCGCAATGAGTGCTGTTAATTTAACCTGGTCTTTTTCCATTTTCTTCCTAGCAACAACCTGCTTCTTAGTGAACTCATCTAGTTTGGACCAAATAAAATCATATTTTCGCCGCTGGTTCTGCTTGCATAACTTCTTGAACAAGTTCATCAACCATTTGTTCTTGAACTGTGAGAAAAAATTAGCACCAAGATGGCGCATGCACCACCGGCTTTGCAAGTCCTTCCAAGGTGTTGGCTCGTCAGCAGTTGAATTACTCAGTGTCTTCACGACCTTCAATATACCGGGATGTCTGTCATGAATGAGACAAACATTTGGTCTGTCCTTCACGATCGCAATTTTAATTTGACGGAAGAACCATACCCAGCTCGAAAAGTTCTCACCCTCCACAAATGCCATGGCTAGTGGAATGATTTGGTTGTTCCTGTCCACACCAATAGCAGTCAGGATTTGCCCTTTGTACTGACCAGTCAGGAATGTACCATCCAGAAACATCACAGGAGGACAATGCCTGAAAGCTTTGATGCACATACCGAAAGAGAAGAATACTCATTTCAACACCTTGTAGTTAGGTATGATTTCCAACCTCGTGTGCTGAATGTTAACATAAGTGCCGGGATTCCTCTCCTTCAGTACGTCAAGGAGACTCACAACATTATCATAGGAGTCGAAGAACGTCCCAAACCTCTCCTCCATAGCCTTATGCTTAGCTCTCCAAGCCTTCCCATATGGAATGTCATACTTCCATCTGACCTTCACTGCGGTCTGGATGTGCTTTGCTTCCATATCTTTCTTCGTCACTATCTCAGTATACATGAGTTGCGCTATGAGAGTTGAAGTAAGGTTTGGATGACAAGCCAACATGTTTTTCCTAACACAATTATGCGGTACAACATTTGTCACAACCCAGTGGATGTGATACTTTGGCACATGGGCGTGCACCTTTGCAGGACAACCTGATTCAGCACACTTCACGGTATATTTCGTTGGACTAGATATGTGTGTCCGGAAAACCCTCTAGGTAGACATAGCCCACTTTATCACCGCATACTTCAATTTCTTCTTTGTGTCAAACATAGCCCCGATCTGGACTTGGTTTAGATTATATTGCCATGGAGTCTCATGGCCATCATTGACAGTAAAGCCGGTGGATATGTCCTGCTGCCATGCAGCAGGAATTGGTACCTCCTCCTCCTCCTCGGAATTTTCAGAATCAAGTTCCTCTGCAATCCCATCCTCGTCCTCTTCCTCCATCACCCTCTGCATTTCCTCGCCTTCCTCGTCCCCATCAGCAACACCAGAGGCAGCTAATACTACCGATTGAATACTGTGACCAGCATTAACATATTCTGACTCATTGTCGGCTTGAGTATCATTCACATCCGGTGGCTGTGACCCGGATACATAAATCTCGTTAGCCACTTGACTACTCTGGCCTGGATCATACCCCACGGTTGGCGGTACGATGTTCTCCTCCTTCGCCACTGGTTGCACTAGGGCATACAGATGGATTTTTGGTGTCTACAACGACTTAATAGAGACAACCAATGCTGTCTCCTATCTATCGGAATCAAATCCCACTTGACATTTTTACAGGATTTGGTCCACAAGGCATGAATACTGATGGAACGAACTTCAGGATCGAGGCCAAAACTAGTAGTCAACCAGTGCTTCAACTGCCTAATGTCCAGTCTGTCCGGGTCTGAAAGTGTCATCTCGCCTGTTTTAAACTCGCTAAGATCAACCCCAAACTCATTATATCGAACAGTACCAGGGCTGTAATACACAGTCAGATTTACGGATTGAGACATTTAAACCTGGTCAGACAATGCCAGCTTCTCATTATTCGCAACGAATATATCAACACTAAAATAAAACGTACACCGTAATGTACCTAAAAAACCCTACATTAAAATGAGCTACACAAAAATTAACCGACACTACTATGACTAAACTAACTAAACCTATACTACGAAAACAAAAACTAAAACCCGATACTAATATGACTACACTAACTAAAACTACATTAATATGGCTACACTAAAATCACTACACTAACACAAGTAACCTAAAATAACTACGCTACTAAAAATAACATAAACTATTTGTACGTACATTACAAAAATAACAAAAAACCGAAATTAACAGCAAAAAATTTATACCTTCGACGCGTGAGTGCACTCCTTCTTCCTCTCCACCTTCTTCTTCCTCTACACCACTCCACCTTCTCACCATTGCAAGATCCACCACCACACCATCTTCTCCTCCACACGAGCAAACAAGTACACCGTTGCGGAAAATAAAACCATAGGGCGGGGGAGGAACACACGATCTACCAATTCATCGGATTGAAACGGAAAATGAGTGGAGGGATTGGGAGATCAAGGGGGGGTGTGTGATTTCGGCCTAATAGAAGAGAAAAAAGGAAGAAGAAGGAGGAAGAAGGGAGTCGGCCGACGCAGCCTTATCTGGGGAGCTGTCAGGCTCCACTTGGCCGATAGGTGGGCCCTCGGCCTGGGGCTGGCCGAGTCGGCCTGGTCCTGGCCGACAGCCAGGTTTCGGCCCAGGGCTAGCCGACTGCCCCCCGTCGGCCCAGAGAAGGCCAACAGGGTGCTAAAACTGATTTTTTTAAACGTACACTTTTTTTAAAATTGCTGTAAAAATGGTGCTATTTCTAAAATTTTCTCTCGCTTCGAGAGCTCCTTCTCTTTCTTTCTGTGTTTCATCTCTTTGTCATCTTGTCCATTGCTTGTACCCGCCTCATGGTCTTCCTCTTGTACCTGATCACACATAGCGTCTCTGCTTGAGGTAGTAGCCAAGTCTCACATGCGGGAAGTGAAAGTTCGGAAATGAGCGAGTTAACCGATGGTGTGAGCTCTTGTCATAGGACCACTTGATGTTCACGGAGTTGGTGTAAAGTCCATGGGTATAACCATAGGATGTTCCGCATCATGTCCATCCCCTCGGGAAAGATTCACTCTCGAATCAATAAGAGATATGTCATTGACATCAAAGCTGTCACTCACATTGTACTTGTCACATGGGGGATCTATCTTGTAGGCATTGTCGTTGTAGCGTGCCAACACCTTGAACGGTTCATCGACTCTTGGTCGTAGCTTGTACTCGCACTCGGTGGGGAATTCTTCCTTGTGAAGGTGTAGCCACACAAGATCAACACGCGGCATTGTGTAAGCCTTGTATATTCATGCATCTTCTTGAGGTAACTTGCTCTTGCATTCATGTCCATGTTCTCTCTTGAAGTGGAAGTGGGAGGATGTCTAAGGGCGACAATGGGTTGAAGTCGTAGACCACCTCAAAGGGGGACTTGTCGATCGCAAAGTGGTGTGCTCGATTGTAGGCATACTCGACGATGCGAAAACATTCTTCCCATTCCTCGATGTACTTCTTGATCAACACGCGGAGTAGCGTAGATAGCGTTCAATTGGCAACTTTCCTTTGGTCATCGGTTGTGGATGATAAGCCAATGAGAAGAGAAGCTTGATGCCAAGCTCAGCGTATATGGTCTTTCAAAAGTAGCTTAAGTACTTGACGTTGCTATCTGACAAAATTGTCTTTGACACTTCATGCAAGCCAAGATACAAAAAAGATTCGCAACATGGGAAGCATTGTCTACTTTGTTGCACGAAATGTCATTTTTTAGAAACAGTTTACAATGGCAAATACGGAATCTTTGCCTTTATTGGCCTAGGCAAACCAAGTACAAAACTCATGCTTGTATCTCCTCAAGGTGCATGTATAAACCATGGGATTATGCTTTAGACTTAGCTTTGCGACATATGGAGCAACAATTGGTGTAGTGTGCCACATCACGGAGCATCTTGGGCCAAAAGTACTTGTTGGAGAGTGTGTGTCTTTCTCGTTCAAAGTGTCCCATGAGTCCTCTGTTGTGGGCCTCTAAACAATAAACACAAAGAAGACTCAGGAATAAAAGCATAAGATACCCATCTTTTATGTAATATTGCTCCCAACAATTGTTAGCTTGGCATTTAACATAAGGAATCGTAAGTGAAACATCATCCACATACAAGCACTACTACTCAATGGTACAAAGCCATCCCTTCCACCCATGTACATTCACACAAATTTGGCTCTGTCTATCATCTGCAAGCTGGACTAACCATCACCAACACAATCCTGAGGTTGACATTGATGCCTAGGTCTGGTGATGACAAGATGATTAGGGGGTATTCCATCAACATGATGTACCACATAGACACCCACACTAGATTCATAATGATAGACTTGATTGTTGAGACTATGAAGAGGACAACTACTGACCAGAAGAGATCATGTGGATATGCACCCTACATTCAGATGCTCATCAACTCTAAGCTAGAGAAAAATGTGTATGCACTTGATCGTCCACATATGCCACTCCAGCCAGACTTTGAGGACAATGTTGTGGTGATGGATCCCATTCATCCCACTTCATCTAATGCATAGGTAGAGGCTGAGGCAGCCAGAGCCACTAGTTCTCAGGTGCCAAGGACCAAGAGTGAACAGATGGATATGCTCTTTATCACTATCCAAGGCATGAAGAAGGACATCAAGAACATCTTGCTTAATAAGGAGAGTCTTGTGAGGATTGTGGAGGACAAGTTTACCACGATGAACAACAAATTGGATGGGTTGACTAATACTGTGGATGAGCTCAAGAAGGAAGTGGATGTAGTTCCCATTCCTCACTCTTTAGATGATGATGATGATGATGATGATGACAATCCACCTCTCAGGACCAACACCCAGTTCAAGACCCAGGCTAGAACTCCTACAATGCCAGCACCAGAGACGATGCCTTCTTCATCAACACATGCCGTAGCTCCATCAGCCCCGTCTGCACCTCCGGTGTCTACTCCACCACCTCATAGGACCTCAGCAGAAGCTTTCGCGGATGCGCTTCTCTTGACTCCTTCGACAACCACAGGGGTAACTTCATCATATCATGGAGGAGACCATGCTCAGAGGGACGATTAGCTCTATAACTCTAAACTTTTTGGTAACTTGTTGCCAAAGGGGGAGAGGTTATAGATCATAGGGCTCCGAGAGAGAGAGAGTGTTGCATCTTGATCCCTCTCTATGTTTAAAAACATTTGGTTGAAAATTTTATCGTTGTTTGATTATATGCATTTGATGTGATGGTACTACCTTGATATCTTTGTGATGCTTATATGATGATCATTCACTTAATGTTTGGTGTAAAGTGTTATGTAATTCACTCATATTATCTTTATTCACCACCAAGTTGTATGTGACATGGAAGAGTGACCCATGATCCTAACTGATTATGCATTTGCATTCAAACGCAAATTTGAAATAATGCACAAATTTAGGGGGAGCTCTTGCCTATCACATACCTCTCAAAGCGATGATGCTATTCATTGCTTATATCTTTTATCGAAGCTTTAATTTATATGTTGTCATCAATTACCAAAAGGGGGAGGCTGAAAGCACAACTTCTCCCTAGGTGGTTTTGGTAATTAATAACAATATATATTTCATTGGAATACTGTTTCCACCAAGTGTAAAGATCTATGTGGAGAACCTCCTAAAGAAAAGGAAGGAATATGATTGTCCATGCTTCAAGATTGAGGACTCTACATTTTAAATTTTGTTAGAAATCACTTTTGGGTCCATAGGAAAGCCAATACTATTAAAAGGGGATGAGGTATTTATGATGATCTGGTTGCTCAAGTGCTTAGAGATTAGTCACCAAAAATACTCACCCACTTTCTCACAAAAACCCTCTGTCCAAATCCAAAAGTAAAAATTCAGTAACACAAACAGTTCTCATTCAGATTTGCCGAGTTTTACCCTAGATAGAAACCCACCAAACCCTAGCATGTCGGTACTGCCAAGTTTCTATTCGGTGCAACCGAGAATCAGTGACCAACTTTCTATCAAACAATTTCTTAAAGTCGGTCCCAACGAGTTTGAGGAATCAGTGGCACATAGATTTGGAAACTTCCTAGGTCACCCATACCGGTACCATCGAGATTTAAATATCGGTCTCACCGAAAAGGCCAAAGTTGCCACATTTTGCACTAGTCGGTGCAACCGAGTTTTTAATCCGGTTTCACCGAGTTGGGCAATAATGTTGTAATAGTTGGATTTTTGGAGATGCCTATATATACCCCTCCACCACATCCCACTCACAAGAGAAGCACTCAGAACACACACCCACTTGCCATATCCAATTTTTTGAGAGAGAACCACCTACCCTTGTGTTGTGGTCAAGATCATCCAATCCAACCATATGGATCTTGATTTCTAGCCTCCCCAAGTTGCTTTCCACCCAATCAACCTTTTCTACCCATGCCAAACTTGTGAGAGTGTGATTGAGTGTTGAGGAGACTATCTTTTGAAGCACAAGAGGAAAGAGTTCATCATACTACCACATCTATTACCTTTTGGAGGGTGGTGCCTCCTAGATTGGTTAAGTGTTTCTTGGGAGACTCCTTTTTCGTGATTGTGGAGTTGAACCAAGAAGTTTGTAAGGGCAAGGAGATCGCCTACTTTGTGAAGATCTACCCCGAGTAAGGCTAGTCCTCCATGGACGTAGGCGATCATGGAATAGACAAGGTTGCTATTTTGTGGACCCTTCGTGGGTGGAGCCCTCCGTGGACTCTCGTGACCATTACTATCAGTGAGTTGAAGGCTACATAAACATGGATGTACGATAGCGCCACCTATCAGAACTACGGGAAAAAATCTTCGTGTCTTCAAATTGTGTTTGATCTTCTTATCCCTATCCTCTTACATATGCTTGTCTTTACTTTCTGCTGCCATACTCATAGACATGCATGTGTAGGGTGAACTTGATTAGCTAGAATTGCTAAAATATGTCAACCAATTAAGTTGAGGAAGGGTTAGGTTTTTATTTGGTCAAGTAGTCTAATCACCCCCCTAGAACTACTTTCGATCCTATAACTCAAGGTGCTTCAGTCGAGGTAGCAAAAGAGCAGGATTGGCGTTAACCTGGGGGAAATGGCAGTTCATGAACGTGGCAAAGCGCAACATCTGTGCAAGGCGCAACGCGGAGGGTGGCAGCGGGCGCATATGTCCATCATTAAAAGTGAGCTCCTCGAGATGATCTAGGGCTAGAGATAAGAACCACTTGTCAAGCTTGGCTCGGTCCTTGCCATTGGAATGGAACTTGCCCATAGTAAGGCCTTTGATTGGGCCACAGTGCATGTCGAGGATCTGGGACAATGCATCCAAGCGTTTGCGATAGCCAGTGCAGAGCATGTGCTCGTTGATGAGGCCGAGAGGGGCGCAACGCCATAGGGGCGCCACCACCGGGATAGGACGGTTGTGCGCACGCCATCTTCGATAGGGAGGAGGAAGATGATGATTCTAAACTTATCATCGGGGAGGCTGCTGATGAAGTATAGGCCTATCAAAGGCACTTGTGTTTCTGGCTCAGCCCGCCTCCGCTTGTTGGCAATTTCGACCTCCACCTATGCAGAATGGCTGGCGGCGGCTCTTTCAGTCAAGAGTAGAGCAGTGGAAGGATAGTGGTTATGTAGCTAGATCAGGGCAGAAGAATAGTGAATTGGTAATTACAAGTTACTAGGTAGGAATAGTTTTAATAGATTAAGAAAATGAAATCCCAATTGGTTGATGAAATACTACAGTTACTTTGATATTGCTACGCAATTCAACATGCAAATACTAGAAAGAACACATACTTCCAACAAATTTTGGACGAAGGATGTTGCCGGGGAAGTTAGCATTTATCATATGGTTAGGCTCTTTTAGGTGTAGCTTAATTTTAGTGCGAGCTTGTACTATATAAAACTTAGAAATTTCTTCCCAAAGGCCTTCATCAAAATAGGAGTGAATCTTCATCAAGTTTTACATAAACAACGATTGTAAATTCATGGTTTGTGCTCAATATGACATCCCTGGAGTCTTCAGTTATGTAAAGGCCAAGATTTAGCGCTACAGTTGTCATTGCAACGCAAGGGATGTACTGCAAGAATTGATAAGATTGTTAAAGAATAGGGTAACATGGTAGTATGGGAGTAGTAGTTAAAAGAAGGGCACATCAGTTGCTATGAAAGGACAAAAAAATTACAAGTAAACAGATAATGTAACCATGATGTCGTGCAAATATATATGAGAGTAAACGAAAGAACAATACAACATTAATTAGCTTAATATAGAAGGAGAATAATAAGAAGAAGAAATCACATTTGACATAAATGCTCCATGTGGCACCTTTTATCCAAATGTAGCAACCTATAGTACATGTTCGAAAAAGTATAGGCCATGCATGTCAACTCAGGTAGTGTGAGATTGAACATACAGTGCGCTTCGTGAAGAAGTCTGGTACGGTGAGATGGAACTCCTCAGTTTTTTGGCTGAGGCCGCATAGCCCTGATTTGTCCATGCACTATACACTCTATGAATGAAAACCCTCGAATCAGCTGGAAGAAACATGAATCCACGACGATTTCGCATGGGTGATTAAAAGGGGCCGACAGACTAGGATAAGAGATGAGTGGAAATATTTTAGTAGATTAATTACGTGGTTCTTCATGAGGATAAAACCAGTACCAAAGATTCACCCCAATCGTGCGAGATGGTTCGACAGCGAGCAGCGTCAAGTGACATTGGCGATATGCGGTGGCGTTTGGCGGTAGCCGCCGGCGGTGACATGCGTCGAGCTAAGTGGTTGCCCGGGGATAGACACTGACATGCATGGAGATTCCCGGAGTATGAGTGGTAGTGCAGGTGCTACTGGGGAGGGGGAGGGGGAGGGGAGTGGGCGAGGGTTTTGTGATGTGTGGGTGTTGAGTTTTTTTTGAAGTGGTGTTGAGAGTTTTCTGTCCTAGAATAATGTGCTTCAAAGGAAACGATTTATTAGATCCAACCTTGTGTGATAAATCCTATATAAATATTACTCTCAAGTAAACTAGCACTTCAGTGTGATGGAGATACAGACAGCCGTTCGATCTGTGTACATCCTGTGGTTCAGACGTGCGATCCGTGGGGATCCGTTCTGGCCAATCAGAACACAAATGACGCATCACAATGAAAGTCGCCGCACAGTTTCAATCTCAGAAAAAAATATATAATACACAAGCATATATATAATACACGCAAACGTCTCCCTCATCATCATAATCACCATCATAATCTTCAACCTGCTCAATGACAGTAGCAGCAGGAGCCACAGAAGTAGCAGTAGTATCAATAGTACCAGTATGTTGGGCTTGGTCGAGAGGCACACGCCACGCTCGTCGTTCGAAAGGGATAGGAGCTACAGCTGGTGGTGGTAGACGGGCAAGCACCTCATTGAACTTGGCGTCCATCTTGGTGTCGAATGTCTTCTCCAAACCATCTAGCTTCTCCATGGCCTCTCCAAAGTTGGTCACGAAGTCTTGTACCTGGTCAGCCATCATTTGTTGAAATTTATCATAGAGCACTTTGTTGGTCATGCTCTCCCAGTCGATCCCGTCGTCGTGTGATCCTGGCATGGTTAGAAGAAATAGGAAACACACAAGAATATGAAACCTACAGACTACCGGGACGTGGTGGTGGTGGTGGTGTGTCACAAATCCTTTAAGCAAATCTCAAATTCTTACTAGTTCTTACCCAGCAGCAGGTGGTGCTCGGCAACCGTTGTAGTCAAAACTCTCAAAGCTTGGATAAAGTGTTTGCCAGGTGGTGTTAAACACATGACATAGATGTATGTGGATCTGGGATGGATTATAATATGGTAGCAAAAAGGGTTAGCAATAATCAATTCAGAGATGCAAGGTTGAATAAACGCTCAACGACGGTGCTGTGCTGGTCCTAGGCTAGACAGTGCTAGAGACGTGAGCCTAAAACACCAACAAAATCACAACGCTACACATAATCAAGGGAAGAGCACAATCTGAATTTTTTTTCGTTTTTTTTGGGCCTCTTTTTTTTGCTCAAAAAATCACTATAATGGCGAGTGTCTCAAAACTCTTCCCACGTCGTATAAGCAAGATGGGCACGGATTTTTTTGGACTAATTTTTTTTCTGGAGCAATTCAGGGGCTACGACGACCAAAAATTTCGACAAAAATCACTATGATGGCAAGTGTCTCAAAACGCTCCGGAGAACCTAAAATAAAGATAGGGAAAAAAATATTTTTGGCCGATTTTTTTGGGCCAAAACGTGCTTTGCAAAGCGTGCCAAACTTTTTGTTCGAGGACTAAAGGTATGAAGAACAGATGCAATCTAAACTACGAAAACTGGTAAAATCTCACCGAGCAACCTGGAAATCTGATACCACTTGATAGAGCCGAAGTTGTCCCTGTCTTTCGATGAGATGGTGGCTATCATTTTTGGTGGAGTAGACTTTGACGACCTGACTATGAACGTGTGATGACGTCGCGCCTTAGCAATCGCTAAATCAACTCCGAGAGGTTATTGACCCCGCCAGAGCACGATCAACCTGACCATGAGGGTCTATTTCTAGCACGCAAACGAAGAACAAGCAAGAAACTAAGATTGCAATCTGGATATTGCGAATATAAGAGAAAAACTTTATTGATGAAGTGGGGTTCTGTGACGCCTTTGTCTGGTTGTGGAACAAAAACGAAGAACGCGAAGTTGCAGCTATGGCGAACTTGTAATATAAACAAAACTCAAACCTAAAACGACACCCTAAGGTCTGTATATATGGGGGAATAGAGGGGAATTTCGTGTCCCCTTGGAGGAGGGGTCCGAAACCGACCCTACTCAGTTTCCCCATACATACGGACTCTAAAAATAGCCTATAACATGGTATTTTGAAATTACATGGGCCTGGACCAAAAATAAGGTGGCGCAACACCTATATTAGCCTAGGGACGAATTTTACAAAGTGGCATCATGCATATTTCATCCAAGTCTTCTTGCTCCCACTATGGTGGCTTCAAAGTGCGAAAATCATCACTGGAAGCTCCATTGTTCTTTCCCGCGCGCGCACCTTGTTCTCCATGCTTGATCCCGCTCCAATGGTCATCCTTCATTCATAAGTAAAACAAAAGTATCTAATTTAGGTAGCATCATATGTTCATGAACATTAGAATGATATGCAAGAAACGAAAGTACCTGGTAATTCAATTAACGTGCGCGAGCTCTAGTAATTGGTCCTATATGTATAGTAGTCGGAGTTGTGAGTGTAGCATTAGTAGGGATGTCCTCATCAGGTGAGCCTAGTTGTTTTAGGTTTTGTGCTTGACATATTAAAAGTTAGTTTTATTCTGTATTTGTTCAAGCCTAAACCATAATTATTTTAAAGCTGCTATTCACCCCCCTCTAGGCGACATCCACGTCCTTTCAATTGGTATCAGAGCTAGGGATCTCATTATTAGGTTTAACCACCTAGAGAGTAGGGATGTCGACTAGGGGATTAGGATTCTCTCACACTCGTAGTTTTGATGGCACAAATTTTGATATTTGGGTAATTCACATGCTTAATCTCTTTAGGGTCATGGACCCAAATTTAGAGCGAATTGTAGATATGGGTTTTTCTCCTCCAAAGGATTCACAACACATATCTTTAGAGGACGAGAAAAATTCTTACCTTAATGCTTAAGCTTCTAATGTGCTTCTCTACGCTTTGAGCGATGTATTTATTTTTCAACTCACGTTGTTCCGGGATGCTCATGAGTTGTGGACAAAGCTTCAAGATAAATATGGTGTGTCCAAGATTTGTAGGGATGGTTTTTCTCCCTCCACCTCCGGCCGTGTTGTGTTCTCAACTTCATCTACTTCACCTACATGTGCAATGCCACAAGGTAATTATGTGGTGAGTAGTGGTGATGATTGTAATGATGATAGTGGGCTTATTGTTGATGACGCTTCATCACTATCTTATCGCAATGCTTCATCTTTGGACTTTAACACTTTGAGCACTCTAAATGTTTCACATGCTTCTGTTAATAGTCCTTGCATATCATGTAGAAATTCCTTGACAAAATCTCATGATGATATGCTTGCTATGTCTTGTTGTCATGATGAAAATGCATTGTTTTCCTCTAGTTGTTGTGCTAACAATGTATAGGAAACGGAACACTCCATGGAACAACATATGGTCTTGAATGGTGCCTCAAGGGATCCTGCATCATCATCTATTATTTATCACTTTTGCCTTATGACTAAGGCTTCAAAGGTATCTCCTACTTTGAATCCCAATATATCTCATGATGATGATGTTGATGATAGTGAGGATGAGGATAATGATGAAGAGTGTGATAATATTGTTTCCTTAAAAATTAAGGGAGAAATGATTTTAAATCTCTTCATAACAATAAACTTGGTCATTCCAACTTCATGGAAATCATGTCTATTGCCATTGAGGGTAAGAAATATATTGAGGAGTTGGAAGCTCATCTCGAGGATCATGAGGCCACCATTGATAAATGGAAGGTCATGAGCGTGATTACACTAATAAGATCGTGGAGCTATCTCAAGCTCTTGAAAATGAACAAACTACCAAGGAATCTCTTGAGGAGGCCTTTGCTCTAGAATTGTCTAGATTAAAGGAATCCCATGAAATAGCTCTCGAGGTGGCTAATGATTCTTGAACTAAAAATGATAAGATTGAAGTTTCACATGCTAAACTCCTTGAGGACATTGAGCACCTCGAAAATGTCTCTAAGGTCATTAAGAGCTCGATCATTGAACTCACCCGCTCTCATGCTCAACTTGAAGCTTCATATGCAAAAGAGCTTGCCAAGTTGCCTTCTCCTCTTTGTTGTTAATGACGATGCTTGTGCTACTAACTCTATTTCTCATGAAGCATCCATATTGGAGGAGAATGTTGAGCTAAGGGCTCAACTTGAGTTGCTATCTAGCAATTATGGGAAATTGGAAGAAAGTCATGAATAGCTTTCTAGCACTCATGGTGATCTTTTCTAGTATCCCATAATATGCTAAAGATATCTCATGAGCTAGTACTATGAAGGTAACATGTAGTGAACCTCATGTGGACATTAGCGCTACTTCTAGTCAAAATGCTATATTGCCATGTGCTAGTCCTCGTAATTCATCTAAGCATAACATTGGTACATCTTGTGATGAATTATTTTCCTTGCGTTGTTGCTCTAACAATGATGATTATACTTCCTCTAGTACTTGTGTTGATATTAATCATGTAGAGGAAATCAAAGAGCTCAATCACAAGTCACTCCTTTGAAAGACTTGGAAAAGATTCATGAAGGTAAGTCCACAGTCAACAATATCTTGAGTGTGCAAAAATCCCCAAATGACAAGGGTGGACTTGGATTCAACTCCAACAAGAAGAGTAAGTCCAAAAGCTACAAGAAGAAGGGCTAAGGACAAGTCAAGAACTCGGTCAAGGTTATTTGCATAAAGTGCAAAATAGAAGGGCACCATGTAAGATCTTGCCCATCGAAGAAGAAGCCTCAAAGTAACACGCAAAAAGGAAAGCGGCCACATGTTCAATCTCATGCTAAACCGCAATTTGAAGAAAGGCATCTTCCCAAGAAGACCCAAGTCACCGCTCCTCAAGTTGAGAAATCAATTGTGAATTAATCAAATGGTAAATGTTGGTACTTATGTCGTGATAAGGGTCACTTCACTTCTGCTTGCCCGAAAGGTAACTTATCCAACCCAATCATTATTTATGATATCTATTCTCTTGGGAAGGATAAGCCTGGCAATGCATTTGCCAAATGTGCTGGTCCTCAAAGTGTCAAGAAAAGAACCATTTGGGTAGGCAAGCCTATTATGACTAACCTCTTAGGACCCAACTTGGTTCGAGACCAACAAGCTAAACTTGATCAATAGGTGTTGTTGGAGGGCATTGGAGACATGGCTACATTATGAAGAATTAAGGGGTCTTCATCATTCATATTGTCTCAAGCCAAATCATTTGGGTCATCAAGTTTTTATATTGTAACCAATGTTCCTCCTTGCGGTAACTTGTACTTGAATTGAATACATTGTTAGTTACTTGCCCCTTTGCATGTTGTGGTTTTGTACCTTGCATGTATTTATATATGTTGTGCTTCCTACCTGCTTATCTTGAGTAATCAAGTATGTATGTTGGGTTGCACATCATGTATGTGTGAGACTTGTGTTGAGCCTTTTTGCATCTTGTTTGTATCTTAGTTGGCTCATTTGAGATATTAATGGATAATCCAATTTTGGGGGAGTGATGTGCTTTGTGCACTTCACGATCTTAAAAATTTGTGTACATGAGGAATATCACTTAGTATTGATATTACAAGATTATCTGTTTTCTATGTGGTAGGCATTCTCATGAGAAATTCAAATCCTAAATGGTCCATTAATTATCTCTTGTTGGTTATATTTGCTACTTATTAAGGAACTTGGTTTATCAGATTATGGGGGAGTAATATGCTATGTATATATTACAAGCCTAGAAAATGTGTACATTTGAGGTATTGCCACTTGGAGTTGATATTGTAAATTATCTTGTTCCTAGGTGGCATGTTAGCTCTGCAAGTTCCATGCTGCTTATTTCTTATCTTTTTGGTATGAAGATGATATTGGATATTTATGCAATCTACCTAGGGGAATTATCTCCAAATACTTCTTGTCTTTTGAAAATTGGTATTCTTTTATGAGGTAGAAATTGCTCATCGTCTTTACATTGGATCTTGTGGTTATTTGTCTTGGTTCACTGCCGGTGTCTTCCTTGCCTCTTGTGGATCTTTGTAAACATTTCTAGTGTTTATATATATATAGGAAAAATGTTGATCCCATCTTGTGAATTTTGTATTCATATTCAAACTCTATATAATGCACATATCTTGGCTATCCTATTTTCTTACGAACACTCTTATTATGCATTTTTCATAAAACCTTTTGATCCTTATCAAGTGCGGGTCGGTGGAAGTTGAAGCCTTTTCCTTGTTGGTACTTTGTGCCATCATGACAATATGCCCTTCATTGGTATCTTGTTTCCTTCTATTTGGCATGTGTCAATGGATATCTCATTCCTTGATATATCTGTTAATTGGTATCCTTCAAGTTATTTTTTTGTTTGGTATCTTATTTTCACTTGATACCTTGTCTTTTGGTATCTTATCAACTATTTGTTGATTTGTTTCTTAAAAGCCTTGAGCATGCATATTTACTAATTGTATTTTCTTTGGCATGCTTTATTTCTTTGACCCAATATATAGGTGATACTCCACTATGTCACATATTGGCTAAAGTG
This sequence comes from Hordeum marinum, assembly GCA_022496015.1. Taxonomy (NCBI): domain Eukaryota; kingdom Viridiplantae; phylum Streptophyta; class Magnoliopsida; order Poales; family Poaceae; genus Hordeum; species Hordeum marinum. The sequence goes on from CM039673.1 coordinate 253,627,511, forward strand.
TGCATGGAATTCACTTTCATATCTATATGCACATAGTTATGTGGAGTTTGTCGTATGCATTGTTGGTCCACTAACTCTTTTGTCCAATGAGTTTGGGTACCACTTTTTTTGTGTTGTTGTTATAGGAAGAATTGGAGATACATTGGACGCTCGGCTCACTTACAAGGAAGGTGTTGACACCATGTGCTTATTAGTGCCATGCTAGGATGATCGATGAACCATTATCTACTACATTAATCCAATGCTATCTCGGTAACAAGTATCTACTTCATGCATACATTACTTGCATTCAACCTCTTGTAGTTTGCATCATGGCATGAAGTTCTTGGTTCATTATTGTGGTACTTGTTTCCTTTCTCAAAGCATCCCAACGATGATCTCTTGTTGCTAGTTGTAATGTATTTGATATTCATATGCTGGGAGTTCATTTATGTACAATAAGAAAATATTAGGCCATGTGCTATGCTTTCAAGCAAATATCTTATTGGTATATGCATGACTTATAATGTGGAGCATCCTACAGACATCACCATGACAAGAGTCCGTTTGGCGAGTGACACGTGCCATAACTACTTCACATACATAAAGGTGAATCATATCCTTTACACATGTTCACTTGACCCCTTCGAGGATGGTATACCACTTGACACTCCTCTCGTGTGCATGCATAGGTATTGTTGGATATTTATGGATGACGAGGAGGAGTGCAAGCGCCAAGGAACAACTACACCATCCACGAAGGAATCTTGGAAGACGAGACGGAAGAATACAGAGCTACAAAGTCTATATCAGCTGGACGTCCGACACTCTATAGCGTCCGGATGACCAACGCCTTCCGGACGTCCGACAGACTCCAGTGGCCAGACGTCCGAGCCCATCCGGAAATACGATGCCAAGTCACCCTTGCCAAAATGGCAGAAGTCCAAAGACCGGCGGACGTCCGAGCCACAGACGTCCAACATGCTCCGGACGTCCGACACCTACCTGTGTGCAGCCGCGGGCCTTGGGCCTTGTATCCATCTATCGGTGCACTAGTATAGGGGTACCTAGTGCCCCTGACTTATGCACATGCAGTATAAGCAAAGAACCCTGCCAGCAATCAAGGCAAGACTCCACCAAGCTCAACGCGGCAGCCCAATCCTAGGATGCGACGTGCCAAGCACACCCCCGATGCTTGCCAGGGTCCAAGACCCACACGCTTCCCACAAGATCTGGCAGGCCACTCCCTGGCAAGCATGAGCTAGCCGGCCACCACTCCACCGCATCGCTACGCCCGTCACTTATCTATGCGGTGTCGAGCCCTCAGGCAGCTAATCAGCTCTCGCTAAGCACGTGGCGACACATCAAAGGGAAGTTATGCTCAATCAACACCCTTCCTGCAGTGTGTCAAGTTCTTAAGCAACAACCGACCAAGCGGTGGCCAGAGCTTGCCGGGAAGGCACCCCCAAGCGCCACCTAGGCAGGTAATCATGGTATTTTGTCCTAAATGCCAGAGTTAGGTTTGATAGCTCTGCAGGTATCTGATCAATAGATAATATTTATTTTGCCATTGTGGTGACCCCTTGCACTATAAAAGGACGCCCAAGGCAACCTAGCTCAAGGTTGGCAATTCATACCCCCGAACACTTGTACTAACGCAACCGCCCCTTCCCTGACAGCAGTCCTTGCCGGGGCTAGGTGCTCTGTGTTCTTGTTGTTGCCCCAATCAATACACCAAAAAGCAGGAGTAGGGTTTTACGCTTAGCAGCGGCCCGAACCTGGGTAAAATGCATGCGTCCTGATCGTTACACCGTCTCAGGATCTCTGCTCTTCATGTAACATGACTCCCCTACCGAACCACAAGGGATTTATGATCCCATAGGTGATCGTGAGCATCCATGCCCCGACATCTTTGGCATGCTATGTAGGGGGCATGCATCATTTGCGCGAACCTGAGTTCGTGGATGAAGAATCAATCTTCATCATCATCTTCTTCAACAATGGCTCCAAAGAAGAAGCCCAGCGCGGATGCGCACCCTTCCACTTCAAAGGCTCCCTCACAGGCATCCACCAGCGTCGTAGGCACCGCAGCAGTTGTGGGCAAGGTGGCCATCATGGGCAACGTAATCGGTGCAGGCAGTGCGCCCGTCCACCCCATTACAGCCAGGGATGGAGCAGGAGGTGCCGCAGAGGAGCAACAATAGCAGCAGCATGGCGGGCTCGGCCCCGATGCCATGGGCAAAGGGAACATCCTTTCATCGCCACCGCATCGCGTGGATGGCCGAGGACGCCTTTGCGACCTCCAGTCCGGTGCAAGCCATGGACCTCCGGCCACACCCGTCACCAGCAGAGTCGTTTGGCGTGCACCCCGTTCGGAGCGAGATGGAGCGCCCAGCGGAGTGGCGGCCTCGCCGGATCAGCCCGCTGCCCACCAGAAAATTCCAGTGAGTGGCGCACAACATCAAGGGCACGACAACGCTTCTCTTGGTCCTACCAAGAGCCGAGCAATGTCATGGTCCGCCTCTTTCGCCATGCCGTGCACCACGTTGGATTCCATGGCTCGGGTCCAAATGCTGCTCAATTTCATGCCAACGAAGGACAAGATGGATGAAGGGGGAGCCAACATTCAAAGTCTGGTTTCCTTCGTTGAGGCCAACGAGACCCAGCATGCGGAGCCGTCGCGACGAACGCAAACAGCTGCGGTGGTCCCAGGTAGTGAGTGCATTGAAGGGGCACCCCAACGGTGCAATCCGCTCAATGACCATGCACCCAGAGGCTGCCGCAACAAACTTCATGTGCCAATGACCATGCCGAGGCATCCATAGTCTCGTATGGCCTGCACGACTGTCAGGATCAATGACCTGTCCTTGAAGACCGGCAGAAGGAAGATGCACACATCACTATAGAGCGACACTAGGAAGCACACCGTCAATCTGACAGGCGCAACGGTCGAGACACCGACGACCCCGCGCCCAGTGTCGGTGGGTACTTTCCTTACGAGGTTGGTTGCCTTGCCTTCACTAGCGAGCTGCCACGAGTCTGCTGACCCGAGCTTTCAAGCTTGAGCTACCAGAGAAATACGAGGGGAAGTTGAACCCCGTGGATTTCTTGGGCATTTACACGATAGCTGTTCAAGCCGTAGGAGGAAGAGATGAAAAGGTGCTCGCCAATTACTCCCCTTTGGCGCTCAAGACAAACGTGAGGTCATGGCTGATGCACAGGACGGAGAACTCCATTTCCTCTTGGGCTGATTCGTGCACAAGTTCGTTGGCGCCATCACCGGTGGCCATCAGGAACCAGGCCAGCCCAACGACCTCCAAGTCCTTCCACAAAAGTAGGGGCAAACCTTGAGTATGTATATCAAGAGATTCAGCCGAGTGCATTGCAACATTTTAGAGAAGCATCCGACATCGGTGATTTCCGTGTTCCACTCGAATGTGCGCAATAGGAGGATGCGAGCCAAGATGAATGTCAAGCTCCCCAAGACTGTCAACAAGCTTTACACCTTGGTGGATAAGTGTGCTCAAGCTGAAGAAGGGAGACGACTCCCCGAGGAAGAGGTGGGCGTCAAAATGGATTATGATGTTGACAACGATGCCCCTAACACAAATGGATGAAACAGGAAGCACAACAAGAAGCGTAAGGGAAAAGCAGTGATGGCTTTCGAGAGCTTCGGAGACCTGAGCGCAGGCAAAAAGGCAAAAGCTAAAGCCCCCGGCAAGGGAGCTGCCACGCTCCCTGATTGTCGGGAGGCTGCTGCCACTGAGAAGGCCGGGAAGCCTGACGGACCGTACTGCAAAATTCACTATACCAAGGGCCATGATCTTCAAGAATGCTGACAGGTCGAGCAACTTGTTGAGAAACAGAGAGCCGAGTATGAGAAACAAGACATGGAAAAATGCCAAGACGACGCTGCCAGGAAATGCCGTGGCGGAAACCCCCTTAGCAAATGGAAAAACCCGCCAGAGGCCGAGAGAAGAAAAAACAGATGATGTGAGTGAAGATGAGGATTGTGATGAGGATTCCAGTGACATGGAGTTCCAGAAAGCAACTGATGCCATGTGCGTCGATGGGGGCGCATCTTTGCACTCCCCTCGCCACCAACTCAAGCGGTGGGCATGCGAAGTCAATGCTATAGAACCGTATGCAGAATCTAGGAAGCCACTCAGATGGCCCCGCATGCCTATCATCTTTGACGAAGAGGATCATCCACCTTACCACTATGGTTGGATGTTTGCCATTCTTGGTTTCCCCGACAAACTGCAACCTCAAGGTGTCGAAGATGTTAGTTGATGACGGGGACGAATTGAACTTGATCTCTCCTAAAGTGGTTGAGAAACTGTAGATCCTCGACGAAGAGATCGAAGCCATGGGTACGTTCCAAGGGATCAACCCCGGCAGGAGCCGACCAAAGGGAAAGATCACTCTGCCCGTGACATTTGGCGGGGAGTTGAACTTCCGAGCAGAAAGGATAGTGTTTGACGTCGCCGAGATCCCACTGCCTTAGAATGGAATCCTCGATCGCCCAGCTCTGGCAAAGTTCATGGCGGCATCCCACTATGCCTACAATACTTTGAAGATGCCAGGCCCATTGGAGTCATTTCCATTCCACCAGACAAGAAGAATGCAGTTATTTACATCGACCAAATGTATCGCAATGCAGTAGCAGCTAAAGCCACAAAAATCCCAGCTCCCACCAAGGATGCAAAGAAAATGAAGAAGGCTGGAGGGAATACCGGCAAGGAGTCCGGGAAGTGTGCCTCTTCAGAGCGTGTCGCACCTGACGATGACCTGCCGAAGAGTTCCACCAGTAGGAAGACGAAGGATACCTATCCTGAGATGAAGAAAGTCCCGCCAAGGGAGGACGACATTGGTGATACCTTTACCATCAGTGCTACCCTTACTGACAAATGGGAAAGCGCACCCATTGCCTTCCTACGGGAGAATGTCGATGTGTTTTCCTGACAACCATCTAACATCCCCGGCGTTCCCAGGGAGGTAATCGAGCACCACCATGTTGTTTGCCCTCATGCCCGTCCCGTCAAGCAAAAGGTTAGGAAGCAGGCCTTGGAACAGCAGCAGTTCATTGCCAAGGAAATTAAGAAGCTTGAAGCAGCTGGTTTGTTTAGAGGAGTATTGCACCCAACTTGGTTGGCGAACCCGATGGTGGTACGAAAGGCGAATGGGAAATGTAGGCTTTGCATAGACTTCGCCGACTTGAACAAAGCTTGGCCAAAGGATCCTTTCCCCTTGCCGTGCATAGATCAAATTGTCGATTCCTCCTTCGGATGTGACTTGCTCTCCTTTTTTGATGCTTACTCCGGCTACCACCTGATATTTATGAACAAGGAAGATGAGGAGAAGACCGCATTTATAACTCCGTGTGGCACGCAATGCTTTGTACGTATGCCCTTTGGGTTATAAAGTGCTGGTTCAACTTTCACCAGGGCTGTTCAAATCGGTTTCGGACCTGCGTTGCACAGGAATGTGGAAGACTATATGGAGGACATCGTGGTCAAAACCAAGGATGAGGCCACTCTCATACAAGATCCGAAGGAAACTTTCGCAAACTTGCGCAAGATCAACCTGAAGCTCAACCCTAGAAAGTGTGTGTTCGGTGTCCCATCGGGTAAGCTGCTTGGGTTCTTTGTATCTCAACAAGGAATAGAAGCCAACCCCGACAAGATCAAGGCGATCGAGCAGATACAGGCGCCCAAAACCATCAAGGATATCAGACGCCTGACTGGATGCATTGCCGCGTTGAGCAGGTTCACCTCCAGTCCACTGAGTGCGCCTTGCCGTTCTTCAAAATCCTAAAGAAGGCTAGCCTGATGAAGTGGACCGCAGAGGCAGATGCAACACTTCAAGACCTAAAGAAATACATGTCCTTTGCTCCCACCTTGGTCGCTCCTAAGCCACAAGAGCCGTTGCAACTATATTTAGCGGTGACGAATCAAGTGGTTAGAGCAGCACTGATGGCGCAACGGGGGGTGGATGAAGATTCTACAACCCCTGCTGATGTTGCCGGGGGCAAGAAAGAAACATCCTTGGCATGGCTCGACGATGGTCAAGAGGGGTCTCATCAAGTGGTTGACCATGAATCCAGGGGAGTGGCGAAGAAGAAAATGGTGCAGCGACTCGTGTACTTTGTCAGTTCCCTACTGTAGGGGGCTAGGTCAGGGTACTCTGGGGTGCAAAAGCTGATCTTCGGCCTCATCATGTCCTCAAGGAAGCTGCGCCACTACTTCCAAGCGCGTGACATAACGGTCGTCACCCGTTTCCCATTGCAACGCGTACTGAGAAACCCTGACGCTACTGGCAGGATAGTTGAGTGGGCACTGGAGTTGTCAAGCTTCAGATTCCACTATTCAAAGCAGAGCCTTGGCAGAGTTTATTGCTGAATGGACACCTACTTCAGACGAGGAAGCTCTTGAGACAGTCCTCCCCGACAAAGAGGCACCAAAGGATTGGATCATGTAGTTTGACGGTGCTTTCTCACTCCAGGGGGCTAGAGCAGGTGTGCTCCTTGTCGCCCCGATCGGAGAGCAACTCAAGTACGTCATCCAGATGCACTTTCCTTGGGAGGAGGCCACCAAAAACACCACTGTGTACGAGGGACTCCTTGCCAGACTCAGAATCATAGTAGAGTTCAGGATAAAGAGGCTAATTGTCCGAGGAGATTCTCAACTTGTGGTAAAGCAAGTCAACAAGGATTACGAAAGCCCGCTGATGGAAGCCTATGTGGGGGAAGTGAGGAAATTGGAGGAGCACTTCGATGGGCTGCAAACAGAACATGTGCCACGAGTAGAAAACAACATTGTTTATCACCTATTGAAGTGTACTGCGCAAAAGCTCCCTGTGGAACTAGGGACCTTTGTTCTCCGCCTCACCCAACCATCGGTGTCCACATCTGTGATGTCCAAGAAGAGAAGGAAGCTGAACTCTGGCAAGCATTTCCCATAGAGCTTGCCCAAGCCGCCGGTAGAGAGTCTGCCGAGGGAAATCCGGTTCCGGTTTGCAAGCAGCTCCCTCCCGCGGAACCTGAGGGTCTAGCCGTCGAGGCAAGCGCTCTTGGAGACAAGGATAAACCTTTAGTCCTTGTTATCGAGCCGCAAGCTCCAACCTGGGCGCAACATATAGTCCATTTCCTTCAAACAGGAGAACTCCCCGAAGAGCAAGAAGAAGCCGAAAGAGTAGCCTGTCGTTCATGTATGTACCAGTTTGTGGTGTATGTGGTGTGAGGATGGAATAAAGCTGTTGGCAGAGATTCACGGAGGAGTATGTGGTTTGCACATTGGATCAAGGGCCCTTGCCGAAAAAGCTTTCCAACAGGGTTTCTATTGGCCCACTGCCCTCTAGGATGCTACTGAGCTCATTACCAAGTGTGAAGCCTGCCAATTCCATTCCAAGAACATCCATCAACCAATGCAAGCCCTACAAACAATCCCTCTATCCTGGCCATTCTCGGTCCCGGGGATTGATATCTTGGGCCCCTTCCCTCGTGCTGTCGAGGGCTTTCAGTTCTTGTTCGTGGCAACCGACAAGTTCACAAAGTGGCCAAAAATGGAACCGGTGAGAAAGGTCACCGCACAAGAAGCTATAAAGTTTATGAAAGGACTGGTGTGCTATTTTGGAGTACCTAACAGAGTGATCACCGACAACGACACCTAGTTCACGAGCCGCGCCTTCATGCAGTATATCCAAAACCTTGGAAGCAAGGTCTCGTTTACCTCTGTTGCTCACCCAAGGAGCAACGTGCAAGTCGTGAGGATAAATGCAGAAGTGCTGCGAGGACTCAAGACAAGGACTTCTGATAAGCTATGGAAGAGTGGCAGACGCTAGATAGATGAGCTGCTGGTGGTTCTTTGGTCCCTCAGAATGACACCGAATCGAGCTACTGGCAGATGCCCTTCTCCCTAGTATACGAGGCGGAAGCAGTGCTCCCCACGGAACTCATATACGGGTCACCTCGAGTGCTTGCCTACGATGAAGTAGAGCAACAACAACTGTGGCATGACGATGTCACGTTCCTTGAGGAAGACCGTCTTCGGGCTGCTGTGCGTGCCGCATGTTACCAACAAGCTTTGTGCCGCTACCATAGGCGCAAAGTTCATGCCCGGAGCCTTGAGGAAGGCGACCTTGTCCTTCGGCGTGTTCAGTTCGCCAAGGGTAAAAACAAGTTGACACCAAAGTGGGAAGGCCCTTATCGGGCAGTACGAGTCACCAGACATGGAGCAGTCCGTCTGGAGACCGTAGAACTCATGGAACATTGAGCATCTTTGTAAGTTCTACCCGTAAGGCGTGGCTGCCGGGCTTAGTTTCCGGCAACCACCTTTTGTACAGGCCTTGCCAATGTTGCATGTAACCCTTTGTACAAAGCCAGACGCAGACCTTGACCAGCAGTAATAAAAGCTAGGCATTGCATCGTATCGTCATCATTACATGTTCATTACACATTCATTTTCATGACTGCAATGTTAACGCTTCCTAGATATGATAGATTTGCTAGAATGCTTGATGAGACCGTAATCCTTGTTACTGTCCTCACCTTACATGTTCTATCATCAAGAAAACAAGGGAGGAAGACAAGGGAACAAAGATGGCGATCCATCCCGCTCGAAAAGAAGACACTGCTTGGAAAAGATAAGTGTATCATATATTTCCAATTCAGTACTTCTCAAGGAAACCCTTAGTATCTTCCTTACTGTGGGATGTGGAGTCATCCGCGTGGTGAAAACCGTCCTTGCTCACAGGGGCAACATCACCAATATCGACAAGGGGCTCTATCAGGGAACAACGCCAACATGTTGCCGGGGGCTCACCCCCCACTTTGGCAGTCGTGGTATGAATGACGACCCGACAAGTAACCCCATGCGGCAGAGACGAAGCATGCCGATACAGAACAAATAAGGAAAGGAAAGGGATAATACTTGTGGGAGAAAAATAGTGTTCTATTCTCATTCATTTTCAATATAAAAAATGGGATGAAAATTACACGAGAGGACACCTCTTTCTGACAAACTCTTTATTTGGGTTTCTTCCCTAGGTGCAGATTACAAAAAGAAAAAGAGCAGAGGGAGACCCCCGATAGAAGCCTAGCCTGACCCCATCAGGACCAGTGCTGCGTAGAGGGCGAAGCCAAAGTCCACGAACCTTCCGGGGTCCAGCTGAGAAGAAGAGGCAGCGCCCAAGTCCAGAACCCCCGGCAAATCGCTCCGCCAGGTTGAGGAGGAGGAGAGCGATGACGGTGATGGTGCGGCTAACGATCAGCTAGAGCCCAGGTCATTGTATTCTGACTTGACAGCCTAGGACATGCGTCGTCATCTTCACCAACACTGTCGTCCTCGTTGCTAAGCTGTCGACATCACTCGAGCTCTCCTCACAGCATCTAAGGCGGGCACCGGAATGCTCGTAAATCTTGACAGAGAGCAGGTCAGCCTCCGTCATCTTGAAGCGGAGGACGTGCCCATCCATGAGTTCATGGGCACGGGCGAAGGTTGTCCACCCACGTCTAAGGAACATGACTATCGGATTTAGGGCTTCGCAAAACCCTCAAGGTTCGAACACAAGGCGTGTGCAAAGATCCGCTACAGCCTCGTCCTACCTAGCTCATTACATGATGGACACAACGGCAAACTCGCACGATGACGAGGAAGAAGATGAACTCGGTAGTTTACCCAGGTTCAGGACGCTGTGAAGCGTAATACCCTACTCCTCCTTTGGTGGATTGCCTCTCGGGGAGGTGTGGTGGATGAACTAGTACAGTGGGGGGAGAGCCTCAGGAGGGATCTCAAGCAATGTTCTTGGCTTCCTGCCCTATCTTGTGGTTTGGGCTAAGCCGGGGATCGGATCCCCTCTATGGTGTGGCCTAGCTTCTATATATAGAGGTGGCCCGGGTCCTCTTCCCTTATCAGAATGGTGGGAAGGGATCCCACAACGGCCAAATTCGAAGGGGGACAGGAGTATACCCGTGCCCTATCCAGAGGTGGTCTTCGCCTGCAAAGTGGTTGTCGATGATGCTGTGGTGGGCTCGGTGATGACATCCGCCCTACGGGGCTCGTGGTCGTGGTCTTGTTGCACTAGAATGGAAACCTTTGGGCGGCGCTTCAGGAACCTACGTACGTCCTTGCCCCCTTTGCACCAAAGGGGAAACTGCACCGCCTAGCGCGCTGGCGCCCACCTATCCTTCCTTGCATCATCTTTGACTACTAAGGCTGGGTTCTGCATAGAGATCTCTGCTGCTCCGGAGGGGGCCTTAGGAGGCCCATCCCTACTGGTCTTGATGTCGTTCTTCCTTGCAAGCCTAGGGACCTCGCGAGGGCCTTGTCTTCAGCGGAGCCATGCCAGGGCGCGTCTGGCTGATGAAGTGGGCCATGTCCTGGGCCGCAGGCAGGCAGGGCTAGGTACCCCCGTTCCTAGAACACTGACAGTGACGCGACACTCGGGGTACTCGACATCCACCTGCACGACGCCCTTACAGCAACCATGCGCCCGCTGTTGGAGATATGCCCTAGAGGCAATCATGTATGATGATATTTCCTATGTGTTTATGAATAAAGATAGTCCTTGGACATTATCATTGATGTGTATTAACAAGTATGTGACTTGTTTGTGAGACTATGCATTGTATGATAACTGTCCTAAATGGTCCCTAGTTGAAAGGGCTATGTGGACGCGCAACCAGTTAGACTAGCATATGACACGGTGGATGGTCTAGTCTCACTAACCATGCATCATTGGATGCTAGCCAGATAATATGGACTCATAAAGGTCTGGTCGGATTCGACATAGTCGGATCCGAGTCGAGATAAGATCTGAGTTGGATAGACCTAACTATGAGACGCAGCGATAGGTCATCTGTGAATCTCTAGTACAACATACGTTCTATGTCCTAAGACCCGAGCTGGCACATGTACTCAGGATGGTGAAAGACTTGCTTTGGGCTGACCAAACGCTACTCCGTGACTGGGTAGTTACAAAGGTAGGTTTCGGGCTTGTCTAGACCCATACTACGAGACATGGTCGAGCAAGATGGGATTTGCCCGTCCGATCAGGAGAGATATACTCTGGGCCCCTCGGGTGATCTGACCTGGATAAGCATGGCCATGCGATGAGGATTATGAGATAATTTGAAGTGTTGGTCGGATTCACCGGAACAAGAAAGAGGTCGTGCTGCAACAAGGATGACCATGTCGCCTTGTGCACAACAACATATACCATGAGGCGAAGGGAATAGGTTTGCCTAACCAGCTTCATCAGACACTTGGAGTCGGCACACTTTGCTAGTGGCTGCTACCGACTGGTCGAGTCGAATGTGATTTGACTCGTGACCAAGTGAACGTGAAACTAAGGGGTCACATGCTTAAGGGAAGGAACACGTGGGCTTTAGGATCCGTGTGAGGCCCAAGAGTTGAGCCCGCACCGGATGCCTATATATAGTGGAGGTGCGGCACACCCGTCCAGTTGATCGCTTCGATTCTGTCATTAGGGATTTGCATGAGTTGCAACTAGCCACCTCCACTCGCTGCTGTCGACTTTGTGACCGGACCTAGCAGTCCGCCACACGGTGTTCCTTCTGCACGCGCGAATACCATTAGAGGCGGTGCACTTGCGCCGCTCTGGCGAACCTGTACGTGGAATACGGCGTCCGGTTGTTCGATGGAGATCGGGCCAGCTATTCGAGGGAGATCAGACGAGGAGGAGACAGACCACACGAACCCGCTGCCCCAACTCTACTTCTGCTGCACAGCACTGCGCGTCTAGTGGTAACGAACTGTGATCCATCTCCGTAGCATGTTCTTGTATGTTCCGCGCGTAGGAATTTTTAATTTGCATGCGATGCACCTACAGTAGAACCCAACACCCGCAGCCACAGGGCGGGCGGCTTGTCAACCTCCATCACCCTAGTGAAGGGGTGAGGAAGGCGCAGGTGGCTTCAGATGGGACCATGCAGCTTGATGACGAACTCCAGCACCGTCCCCTCAGCATGGGTCTCCTCATGGGGAGGATCTGGCATTGGAGGAGGGAGTGGAGTGGCTCAGCGCCCCGACCATGGGCTCCGTGTCGACCATCGCCCCTCCCAGCTCCTCCACCACGCGCACTCATGCCACCCTCCACCTCCACGGCTAAAGCGGTAGCATGATCCCGACGGGAACCCCTCGCCGTCGAGGCAGAGGCCGGAGGCCGCCCTCATCTCCTAGGCATGGTGGAGGCGAGCACAACTCGAAGACAAGAGGAGTAGGGCGAGCTCTGTGAGCTTGAACTCGAGGAGGAAGAAAGGGTGGATGAGCATCGCCTCTCACAAACCTCCCAATTTATAGGGAGAGCACGGGGGCTAGCTCTCCTCCACTCCAAGGGTCGCTGCCCATCTCCACTAATTCCATCACTCGCGGTCACGGGCGAGTAGGTAACTGCCCCATTGCTCCAATCCATGGCGCTGTGGTTCCCTGCCACGATGAGGACTTTAAGTCACACACGCCCGTCGCTAACTCCCCGCTATGCATGTGGTCCACGTCGCGGAAACAGAATGAGGTGGTGGGTCAGTGCTGACCAATAAGTTGGCGGTTACCCCCTCACATTGTGCGCCTGTGCATGAAACTTGGGCCTGACCCAACGGCACTTGGCGAGCATGTGTGGGCCAGTCCTGGGGGCTCCTGTCGGTGCACAAGTACAGGGGAACCAGTGCCCCTGACTTATGCACAGGCGGTAGAAGCAAAGAACCCTGCCAGCAATCAAGACAAGACTCCAGCAAGCTCAACGCGGCAGCCCAAGCCTAGGTTGCGACGTGCCAAGCACGCCCCCAATGCTTGCCGGGGGACAAGACACACACGCTTCCCAAAAGATCTAGCAGGACACTCCTTGACAGGCATGAGCCAGACCAGCCACTGCTCCACCGCATCGCTACACCTATCACTTATCGATGGGGGTGTTGAGCCCTCTGGCAGCTAATTAGCTCTTGCTAAGCATGTGGCGACACATCGAAGGGAACTTATGCTCGATCGACACCCGCCCTACAGCGTGTCAAGTTCTTAAGCAACGACCCGCCAAGCGGTGGCCAGAGCTTGCCGGGGATGCACCCCCAAGCGCCACCTAGGTAGGTAATCATGGTATTTTGTCCTAAATGCCAGAGTTAGGTATGATAGCTTTGCTTACCTATCTAATCGATATATAATGTCTGTGTTGCCATATTGTTGACCCCTTGCACTATAAAAGGAGGCCCATGGCAACCTAGCTCAAGGTTGGCAATTCATACCCCCGAACACTAGTACTAACGCAGCCGCTCCTTCCCCTGCAGGAGTCCTTGCCGGGGCTAGGCGCTCTGTGTTCTTGTTCCCCCAATCAATCCCCCCAAAAGAAGGAGTAGGGTTTTATGCTTAGAAGTGGCCCGAACCTGGGTAAAATGCATGCGTCCTGATTGTTGCACTGTCTCATGATCTCCCTGCCAAACCACAAGGGATTTCCGATCCCATAGGTGATCGTGATCATCCGTGCCCCGACACCCTCTCCACTTACCCCTTCCTGGCCAAGACTATATATACTCCACTCCTACCTCCATTCTAGGGTTAGTAATGGTTTAGCTCATAGTTAGTTGAGCCTGGTGTCAGTGTCAAAACCGGCGGATCTCAGGTAGGGGGTCCCGAGCTGTGAGACTAGAATCAATGGTAACAGGAGACAAGGGAGAAGATGTTTACTCAGGTTCGAGCCCTCCTATGCAGGTAATAACCTATGTCCTGCTTGATTGTATTGATGATGTATCGGTTACGGAGTCGATCTACCTTGAGATCAAATATCTAAAAACCCTAGACGAGTTGTCCTCCCTACAACCTAAGACCCTCTAGCTTATATTGATGCCGAGGGTATCTAGGGTTTACACATGGTCGGTTACACGCCGAAGGAAAAAAACATGCCTATCTACGGTCGTCAACTTGGAGGACACGCCATGGCTCCTTGAAGCTTCCACCCTGGCGACGGGTCCCTTGATCATCCAATGCTCACCTTGTGGCCCATACAGTCCAGCCCATGAGAAACAGGCAGGCTATTCGAGGACCCCTTAATCCAGGACTCCCTTAGTAGCCCCCGAACTAGCCTTCAACGCTGATGTATATTCGGATAATCTTCATAATCTTCGGCTTGCAAGGCGAGTCCCCTACCCCCTCTTGTTCGGCAACCGACCAGTCATCAGTGAAATCCCAAGTGTCACGAGCTCGCCAGGTTCATTATAATAACAGCCAGTGTTCGTCAATTTTCGCGCGTCGTGGGGAGACGGGCGGTTTATTGTTTTTTTACAATGCTGCCCTTCCGCAATGGAGGCACCACCCATTTAAACAAATAGAATCGTGGTTTAGACCACATCCTCCTCCTTCTCCCCATTGGAAAAAATTCCTAGCAGAAGATCACCACGAAAAACATGGCAAGCGCCCCCAGCTCTTCCTCGCGCCCCTACGGCTCCCGTCTCGGGGACTGAACCAACTGCTCCATATCGCTCATGTGACTGCGCAATCTTGAGACCCAGTGGTACCTCCCTTCTTCAGATGTGGCAGTGACCAGTGCAAGTTTATCTTCTTACAACAACAAAGTTTTCATGGAGAATTTCCCCAATCCACAAAGGGGGAACGCGTATGTTTCATACCCTTTCTTCTACGGGGTCTTGGATTTCCCATTCATCGGTTCTTGAGAGGCTTATTGGAATTTTACGGGATCCAGCTCCACCATCTTAACCCAGGGTCTATCCTGCACATCTTGGCTTCGTCGTCCTCTGCGAGATGTTCCTGGGCTGCGAGGCACATTTTGAGTTGTGGAGGAAGTATTTCTGTCTTGTCCCTCGAAATCGGGACAAGACAATCTTGGAGGTCGGCGGAGCCCAAGTATGCTGCATAGCAGGGACGAGGTGTCCAGTGGGAACACCGAAAGAGTCCGAAGAATGGTCTTTGGAATGGTTTCATATCGAAGATGTCCGCCTGCTCGATCCGGCTCGGAGGGGTCTGCCCGAATACTTTGACGCCCCTTTGAAGAAAAGGTACAACTGACGGCCGAAGAGTTCATCCCAAGAGGACAACGTTGAAGTGTAACACTTGGCAGCCCAGGTGAGGATACTTGCCACCACAATCTGACCATGATCGACGTCATGGCCGCCGCCATCACCCGGTCCGTGCAGCCTGTTCAACAGAGGATACATCCCTTGTGGTGTTACAATGGGACAAGCGACACCACATGCTCCCGAAGACTGGGTCTTGCCGATCAGACAATGTTAGCCGCCGCACTTGCCGACCTATACAACGGCGAGCAAGAAGATTTTATTCGTTGGTCGACCAAGGAGGGATATTCAAGCCACAACCCCATCGAATGGGTAAGCCTTTCGCCTCTGTGAACACAATTCGGTTTTCCATTTTTTCCCTTTCCGATCAAAGTCTTTAACTTCATGTGGATAGGGTTGGATAAGCTTCGTTGAGACAGTTAATTGTCCGGCTCCTCAGCCCGAAGACTATTCCCATGAGGATAATCCGGGCTTTCATGAGGATCCGAATCTGTCCATTGAGTTTGAAGACGTGGTCTTCTACCAGGATGGTATTGATTGCTCCAAGGTGGCTATCATAGCCAATTACCCTGGATCGTTCCCTTTTCCTGCAACAAATAAGAAGAAGAAAAGCTTGTCCTGCAAAAGGCACGCATCCTCTAATGGCCCGAACGTGCCGGCTCCTGCTCCCAAGCGTGGTCGATCCGCACGTCATGCGTCGGCAACGGAGGTAGTCCTTGGACCGGAAACCAACAGAGATCCGACGAACGAGACGGCCATGAGGACGAGTCCGTCTACTCGCTCAACCCAAAGGTATATTGTTCGGCTGTTTATTTATTATCACTACTGATAGATCCTCATAGAAAATTTTATATCGAAATTCACAGGTGAGAAACTCAGCCTTCCCCTGCCGAGGAGGTAGCCAGGGTGTCCGGGGAATCTCAAAATTCCAGAGCTTCGTCTCATGCTGAACCTGCTACAGAGGTTCCCATGGCAAATCTGGCCCCTGTCGATTCCGGTGACGCTATGTCCGTTACCAAATCCAAAGTAGGAAGTGCCACGAATCATCGGCGACGACAAGAGGCCCTGCGTCACCCGGTGTTCTCCGAACAGGAGTTCAGTGCTCTACACACAACGGACGCGCACATCAGCGCCGCACGAGCTGGGTTCAGAGAAGCTATGAAGTTAATATCGTCCAACCTGCAGGTAAATAATCGGTTTTGTAGAGTCTAGACACTCATGTAAAGTCAATAGCCCCCGAGCCTTAAATTGGTCGAAACGACCGAATTAAGGGACCTTGTGTTGTTTTATTGCTAATGCAGGCCTCGAAGCAGCAGAGCGAGCAATTGGCCAAGGAGCTAGAAGGCAGCCGAGCATAGGTGGAATCTGTGAAGGCCGAACTGGATCAGGGAAAGAGCTTTACTCGGGAGGCACACGGTGAGTATATCTGTGCTGCTAATCTTAGTATATTCCCATGCTAATGCAAGGATACTCTTTAGCAGCTGAATCAATTGGGCAAATGCAAATAGATTTGGATGGAGCCCGAGAATCTCAGTGATACGTCAAGTCCTAGCACGAGGTCGGCAGTCGTGTTTTGAACCGTCTCCAGGCGGAGAATAAACAACAAGCCAAAGAAATTGAGAGTTTGAAAACTCAATTGACCCAGGCCCAAGAAGAGAACCATAAACTATAGAGGGGCGTGTTCGGTAAGTGCGATTCTAACATCAGCAAGTATTTCTTATAGATGAAGTATAATAAGTATGCCCTTGCCTCATGTATAGGTCTCCTGTCTGGACAACCTAAAGAAGAGATCGGCTCAAACTGGGAAACTTCTAAAGGAGCTTTCCGCTCTTCATGAGTGTGCTTGAAAGCTATGACTGGCCGAACAACCTCTAGAGGGAATGAACGAACTAGTCGACCGATTCAAGGGAGCTCGAAGTAGGTTCGAGCTGTGGAAGACATCGGCTTGTCGGGAGGGAGCACGGGAGGCGTGGGCGATGATCAAGACCCACTGTACTAGACTGAACCTTGAGCGTATGGCTCAGGTTGGGCCAGTAGGGTCGGATGGACAAGAAGTGCCGCTCCACCTGGTGTACGACCAAGTTATGCCTGCTGCCCGTCTATCCCAAGAAGACTACTCCCTGGACGCTATAATCGACAATCTCGACCAACAGCCGAATGTATGATTATATGTGACTATGTACGAATAATCAAGTAGTTGCTCCATCTATGTTGTAAACTTTGTCTTAACCAGTCATCGGCTTCTGCCTCCTGTGCTAAGGGCTCAGGAGTGTTGCTCTTAATTTATCACCCTAGTAGAGTGGATTATGTTCGGGGAACCAGGCAATCCGGCCATTTGGTGCGAACAGACAAAAAGCACACAGGGAGAAACATCTTCCGAAGAAAATAGTATCTCTATCGATACCTTTCTTCAGGGTTCTACGAAGATCATAGGTAGAAGGCCGTATACTGCTAGTATGCGGCTAAGGGCTATTAAGAGGGAAAAAGCCCAAGTAGGGGTAATAACCACCCTAGTAGTATTAATTTTTTCTGTCATAGCCGACCAATTGTCTACTTAATATAGCTAGCTTTCGGCTTCACCCGTCTGAGGTACGTGTCCGAATGACCGAGTTGTAACAATCACAGAGGTGCTCCCTTTACACTCTAGCCGAACAATCGGGAACATAGAGGGTAAGCATAGGAGCAAGGCAACCCAGCTTGGCGAAGTCTTACTTCGAATTGATGCATATGATGGCTTGAGCGCGACAAAGGAAATGTGTGCACACAAGAAGTGTGAATAAATGCTTATAATATAAAAGTGTTGGCTTTGGAAAGAAGCCCCCGGGTGCTGTGTTCGGATTTGACACTTAAAGGTGTAGGCCGAGAATCTTGGTACAAGATCGGTTGAACCGAACATAGAAAGAAGAGGAAAAAAATTTATCCGTAGAAGCACCGAAGGCGAGCTGCGTTCCATGGGTTTAGTTCAAGGCGATTGTCCGACGGGTTCCAAAGATGGTAAGCTCCTCCCATGAGTACTTCATCGATTATGAAGGGGCCCTCCCATTTGGGTTTGAGTTTATGCTTCTGTTTCTCTAGGAGCCGTAAGACGAGTTCACCCATGTTGTATGCTTTTGCCCTGACCTCCCTGCTCTGGTAATGTCGGGCCTGCTGTTGGTAAAAAGTAGAGCGAGCCCGAGCTATGTCGCGCTCTTCTTCTAAGGCGTCTAGGTCATCCTGCTAATCTAACTTGGCCCCCGTTTCCTCGTACATGTGCACCCTTGGCATGCCATGAATAATATCACAGGGAAGGATTGCTTCTGCCCCATAGACCATGAAGAACGGTGTGTATCCTGTTGACCTATTCGGGGTGGTGCGCAGGCCCCATACAACGGGTTTGAGCTCCCCCACCCAATGACAGTCGGACTCATGAAGAGATCGGACCAAACCTGGCTTAATGCCGCTAATGATGAGACCATTTGCTCGTTCGACTTGTCCATTGGTCTGCGGATGATATACTGATGCGTAATCGAGCTTGATGCCCATTTTTGCGCACCAGTCCTTGATCTCTTGGGCTGTGAAGTTGGATCCATTGTCCGTTATTATACCGTGAGGGACATTGTAATGGAGTACCACGCCGGATATGAAGTCGATTACTGGTCCGGACTTGTCCGATTTAATGGGCTTTGCCTCTATCCATTTGGTGAACTTATCAAACATGACCAGTAAATGTTTCTTCTTCTTGGTCCCCCCTTTAAGTGGTCCAACCATGTCCAGCCCCCAGACCGCGAAAGGCCAGGTGATCGGAATAGTGTGAAGAGCTGTTGGGGGCATGTGACTTTGATTTGCAAAAAGTTGACACCCCACGCAATGTTTGACAAATGATTGGGCGTACGCCCGAGGAGTGGGCCAAAAGAAACCAGATCGGAAGGCCTTACTAACTAAGGATCTTCCTGCTGTGTGCTGGCCGTCCATTCCTACGTGGACTTCGGCTAGGAGCTCCAGTCCTTCCTCCTCGGATATGCACTACTGTAATATTCCAGTGGTGCTTTTCTTTTATAACTCCGCCTCATGCACTTTGTAGGCTTTGGATTGTCGAACCATGCACCGTGCCTCTGATCATCGGGGAGTTCCTTGCAAATAAGGTAGGCAAGGAAGGGCTCGGTCCATGGCACGATTATTGCCATAACCTCATGAGTTGACGGTGTTTCATCCATTACGAAACCGCCGATGATTTGATCGTCTGGTTCGTTTATGGGGGGAACAACCTCTTTCGCAATATTTAGACCGACACCCTTATGATTGTCTTGCCAAAGCGTAGATGGATTAAAGAGCCGCTCCAAGAAGGGGTTTTTTGGGACAGGGTCGCGTTTATCCCCCAAGAGGTCTAGTACGTCGGTGGCTTGGTTGTTGTCGCGAGCGTCGTGGTGAAATTCCAACCCCTCGAACCGTGTAGATATGTTTAGGCCAGCGTTCCTGTACGCCACCATCTTCGCGTTTTTGGCGTCGAATTCGCCATTGATTTGGGAGATGGCCAAGTTGGAATCTCCCTGTACCTCCAACCGTCATATGCCCATTGATACTGCCACCCAAAGACCGTGTAAGAGCGCTTCGTATTCAGCTGCATTGTTGGAGTCGGCATACATGATATGCAACACATATTTCATGTTGTCGCCTATGGAGGATGTGAAGATAACTCCAGCCCCCACTCCGGACAAGGTTTTAGATCCATCAAAGTACATTATCCAATGGGAGTATGTACTATATTCCTTGGGGAGCTCGGCATCCGTCCACTCAGCCTGAAAATCAGCAAGTACCTGAGATTTTATGGCACGACATGGCTTGTAGATTATTTCAAAATGAAGGAGCTCAATAGCCCACTTGTCTATGCGGCCGGTGACATCCCTATTGTTGATTATATCATTCAGGGGTACTTCGGATGCCACCGTTACCGCACACTCTTGGAAGTAGAGTCTGAGTTTCTATGATGCCATAAATATTGTGTAGGCTATCTTCTCGTAATGTGGGTATCTGGACTTGCACTGCATTAATACTTCTGACATGTAATAGACCGGCTTCTGAGTCTGGAATTTGTGTCCCTCCTCCTCTCGTTCGACGACGAGCACTGCGCTAACGACTTGTTTGGTAGCCGATATGTATAACAACATGGGCTCACCGACGCCTGGTGCTGTGAGTATGGGATTGGTTGGCAGCAGTGTTTGAATTTCCTCTAATGCAGCCACTTCTTCATTGGTCCACTCAAAATTGTTGGTCCGTTCGAGCAGCTTATAGAGAGGTAAATCCTTTTCTCCAAGGCGGGAGATAAAGCGGCTTAACGCCACTACGCAACCAGCCAACCTCTGTACATGCTTTAGCTCTGTGGGAATTCCAGGTTCTGATAGAGCGTGGGTCTTAGCCGGATTCGCTTCTATTACTCTAAGGGAGACGATGAATCCAAGCAGTTTACCGGTGGGAACTCCGAATACACATTTTTCCGGATTGAGTCATATGTCATACTCGCGTAGGCTGGCAAAGGTTTGCCATAGGTCGTCGATCAACTTGCTAACGTGTTTGGGTTTTACTACCACGTCGTCCATGTATGCCTCGACTGTCTTACGACTTGTTTTGTGAGACAAGTCTAGATCATGACCTGGTATGTATCCCCAGCATTTTTTAGCCCAAAGGGCATCATGTTGAAGAAGAATGGCTCGTAGGGGTGATGAATGTCGTAGATGGTTGGTCGGATTCTTTCATTTTGATTTGATGGTATCTGGAATAGGAATCAAGGAAACACAACGAATCGTGTCCGGCTGTGGTGTCAATGATCTGGTCTATGCGTGGTAAGGGGAAGGGATCCTTAGGGCAGGCCTTGTTGAGGTCTTTGAAATTGACGCACAACCGCCATGATTTATCTTTCTTTTGTACCATCACCAGGTTTGCCAACCATTCGGGGTGCTTAATCTCCCGAATGAATTTGGCCTCTAGTAGTTTAGCTAATTCTTCACCCATAGCTTGCCGTTTGGGTTTGGAAAAGCGGCACAAAGTCTGCTTAGCAGGCTTGAAGCCTGAAATGACGTCTAGACTTTGTTTTGCCAGCCGCCGCGGGATTCCGGGCATATCAGAAGGATGCCAGACAAAGATATCCCAGTTTTCCCGTAAAAATGTCCGCAGTGCTTCGTCCACTATGGGGTCGAGCTGAGCTCCGATGGACGCTGTCTTGTTGGGGTCCGTCGGGAGCACTTGAAATTTAATGATTTCATCTACGGGTTTGAAGGACGTGGACTTGGGCCTTTTGCTAAGGATCACGTCGTCTTTGTCAACTGTTGACCGTAGTGTGGTCAGTTCTTCTGCAGCGAAGGTCTCGGCCAATGCCTCAAGGGCAAGCACTACTATTTTGTTTTCGGCCCGAAAGGCTATATTCGGATCAGTGGCAACTGTGATTACTCTGTTTGGTCTTGTCATTTTGAGCTTCACATACCCGTAATGGGGTATATCCTAGAATTTTGTAAATGCGTCACATCCCAATAGGTCGTGGTAGCCGCTGGGGAAAGGCACGATATGGAAGAGGAATTCTTCGGATCGGTAATTTTCGGGCATGCCGAACACTACATCCAGGATGATACATCCTCAACAGCACGCCTCTTTCCCCGGACTGATTCCTCGAAAAGTCGTGTTGCTATGCTCGATGCGAGATCGGTCGAACTGCATTTTTTCCAGGGTGCCCTCGTAGATCAGGTTTAAAGCACTTCCACCGTCCATTAGCACCTTGTGTAACGTGTAGCCATTGACGATGGGGTTCAAGACTAGTGCGACCAATGAATGACTAGGAAGAATGGCTGGTCGGTCAGTATCTCTGAAGGTAATGGGGATGTCTGTCCATGCGCTTGTTGCTGCCACATGGTAGACCTGTTCGAGTTCTTTAAGAGCTCTTTTTCATCTGTTCCTTGAGGGGAACGTTTCGTAGATCGTCAGGACTTCGACATTGTATTCGGGTGACGATGTGGAGCGCCTAGTCGGCGGTAGTGCCTCAAGAATGGCCACATCATTTTTTGCGACGTGCCTGACGACCCAGCAAGCTCTAAGGTTGTGAGTCGGGTTTGTGTTAAGCAACACAGAATGTATAGGGCATGGTTTGTCCAACAACCCGTCAAGGACAGTGCTGACCCCTGTAAGGGGCCTGTTCCTCTTTTCGGTGGGTTCGAATCTGGCTGGCCGCTTTGGAGGTATCCTCTTTTTCTGATATCCTCTAGGGTGTTCGGTGAAGGTTGGTTCCAAAAATAACCATTCGGCTTGCCAAGCGCTTTCCATGGCACAATATTTCTGTACCAAGTCGGACAGCTCAGCGAAGTCATGAATGTGTCGGCGAGCTAGGGCGTTTAGAATCCCTTCATGATGACAATTGAGTTTGAACGTTGCCATTATCTCTTGGTCACTAAGACCTTTTTCTCTGCTTCAAGCGAGCAGGAGTCTAGCCCAACAATGATGAACTGTCTCTCTTGGTAATTGTGTAATATCCCGTAAGTCCGAAGACTTGGGCTTTGGCGCGAGTGGGATGATCAGCTTGGGTGGTGGGTGGGAATAAATTTGGCTCCATGCCACATCGTGAGTTCGGAATCGTGGACTCCGAACTATGTGCCAGATCAGAGACCGACACCGTTTCGTCAGAGCGAACTCCGAAGTCTCGGTTACAGACAAGGTCTCGATGAGCAAAGACAAGGGTATAAATCGTTTTTAATTCCGGTCGCTGGGGGACGAGCCCCCAGCCGGACACTCGACGGTGGCGACTAGGTGGGTGAATGTGGGGACGTGAATCTCCCTGTCGTCAGGTCTAAGCCCGAGCCGGCCATAGACCGGAACCTGGTCATCAGACATACGCATGGTTTCAATCTGATCGAACAACTCGTTTGAAAACGAGGGGATGGTAGGATGCATGTCATTGAGGTGAATGGAGTCGACATACGACATCCTAGTTCCGGAGTTGCCCGAGAATGGATCCGTGTTCTGTTTAACCGTGATGTATCTGGTCACATCGACTGGATTGGGCGTTCTAGACCGCCCCGAGGTGACAACTTCATCGGAAGCGGGGCCCAACGTACTCGGCATTGAGGTGTCGAGACTTACAGGATCCTTCTCAAGAGTCGAGGGTTCCATCCAGATAAGTTCTCCTCGTGAATCAACGACGAACTCTAAGGTTTCGAACTTGATTCTCTAATCGGGAGAAAAGTTCTCGATCTGACCAAAGTGGCCGATCGACTCGGCGTGTAGCAAGATGTCATCGCCTATGAGAATCTGATCGGGGGCGAGAATCCCCTAGATGCATATCTCGTTGCTTGTGACTGGGTGAGCGATTGATTCCTTTGGTGATCATAGCGGAACTCTCAATGAAAGCACCAATGTCGGTGTCAAAACTGGCGGATCTCGAGTAGGGGGTCCCGAGCTGTGAGACTAGAATCAATGGTAACAGGGGACAAGGCAGACGATGTTTACCCAGGTTCGAGCCCTACTATGCAGGTAATACCCTACGTCTTGCTTGATTGTATTGATGATGCATTGGTTACAAATTCGATCTACCTCGATATCAAATAGCTAAAAACCCTAGATGAGTTGTCCTCCGTACAACCTAAAACACTCCGGGTTATATAGACGCCAAGGGTATCTAGGGTTTACACATGGTTGGTTACACGCTGAAGGAAAAACATGCCTATCTACGGTCGTCAACTTCGAGGACATGCCACGGATCCTTGAAGCTTCCACCCTGGGGACAGGGCCCTTGATAATCCAATGCTCACCTTGTGGCCCATACAGTCCAGCCCATGAGAAACAGGTCGGCTATCCGAGGACCCCTTAATCCAGGACTCCCTCACCTACATCCTTCCACTACCTTTCCCATGGAGTAGATGCCTCTATGAGATAAGATCACCTAGTGGATGTCAAGGCCCCTTGCGAGGGAAGATGCCTAGTGGATTCAAGGCCCTATCTCCCCATGGTATTTGGGATGAACTCTACCATGTATCCTTCTTTCCCTTTGTTGTTCTTGTACCTTGTCAACCTTTTGTGGTTTTGAGTCTAGTGGATGTGTGATTGGGCTTGTTCTTGAGTGTTTCCTCTTGTGATTTCTCCATGATCTTCCCCGTGTTCTTCGAGTTCCTCGTGGAATCCCCTCCAGTTCGTGAAAGATCAATATCTACGGGTTTGCCCCGTATCATATTCTTTCCAAGAGCCACGTTTCTCACGAATTTGGAACCCCCCTTCGCTTTCTAGCCTAATTTTGTGCATTGTTGTCCCAATTAGAAAGTTCCCACCAAAAATAGCCTGAGCAAATTTTTTGTGATTTGTTGGTTCTTGTGAGATTTTGTTGATTTTGATCCATGGATTTCGTGTTTGGCAAGTAGATCTAGCTTCCCCACCACCTATTTTTTTGAAAAGGGGAATATATTAATATCACAAAGATACCAATTATACCCAGCCTCTGTACCTACAAGATGTCACAAAGACATCCAAGATGCACACAGCCAAATAAGAAAATAAAAAGAAACTAAAAAAAAGAAAGGTCCCGCCACAACGATAGACTCCTCTCAACAAAAACACACATACCACCACCAAATACGACACCCGAAAGACATAAAAGGTCTCCAAAAGCAATGCCTCCAAGAAGGGAATAGCACACAAGCGCCAGCGTTGCCCGATACAAGATGTTAGATTTTCACCTGGAGAAAGTCCGCGCTCTCAAAACAATTCCTTAGGGAAGGTAATCATCAGGCACAACCAATGAAGTCCAAACCTTGGGTTTTCATCTTGAAAGTCATGACTCGACAACCGAGGAGTACCACCAAAAATGAAATCCGCTAGTGTTGTTGCCCCCACTTATCACTTCTGCTCCTGAGAGTTATCTGACATCTGGTTGACTCTATCACCATCAAGGCTCTGTCCATCTAATTGATCCTCCGATCTCGTCCACCATGACCTTCTCCATTGTTTTCTTCACCATGGAAATTGAGAAGTCGACATGTCCCAAAGTGTCGTCAACAAATAGAGCTTCGCATCACGCCCTTAGAACCTCGTGGGCTGATGTGGACGTGCATGACCGGATTCTAATCGATCCAGATTTCCTGAGCAAGATCTTCGGCGGTCGTCCCGAAACACTTCGATGACCAGATCGAGGAGAACCGATCTTGCAGGATGTTGCTATGAAGCGAAAAGAGCACAAGGACCGCTACCATATGCATCATGGCAGCAAGCCCTCATGCCTCTCCGATCTAGCCTACCGCCGCCGCCTAGCCCACCACCGACACCACCATGATGCCTAGTAGCACAACGGTTAGACATGCGCACACATATCCTTTGACGAACAGAGGCTCGGGACCCCGCGATCCGCTGCCCCAGACACCACCACAAGGATCCTCCTCCTGGCCAAACATCCCTGGCGGAAGGAGCGCCGGCGCCCCCTTGTCCAGAGCCGCTGCTCCGGGATCCATGCGCCGCAGGTCGAACGACACCCCTAACGAGACTATCCCCACGAAGTCGTCGGAGCGACTCCACACCACTGGAAATAGCAGCCACGCTAGAATACGCCGCCGCTCCAGATCGCGCCGAGCGTTGCCCCTCCTGCTACACTAGGGCTGCGAGGCGCCAGGGCCCCGCCGTCCCCTTCACCGGCGGCGCGAGGGGTTTCCGAGCTGCCGCCTCTAGGGACGACGAGGGGAGGTGGTGGGATGAGGGACTGGCTGCTGGAGGACTACGGGATCTCTCCCTCGGCCGCCCTGGAGGGAGGCGAAGTGAGAGATCCATTTCCCATGGGGATAATTCTGTGTGCCTTAATACACCCTAATTTTTCTTTTTCCCCATCAATTTTGACCCCAAAAATCGAAAATTACGCTCCAAAACGCGTCCCGGATCTGAAATTTTGTGCTGACCCAAACGCATCGGACATCAACCCGTCCAATGCACCGGACGTCCGAACCTTTCAGGACGTTTGAAACACAAAAATAGAGCCGATTTCTCGGATGTCCGGACCTCCCGGATGTCCGACCTCCGGATGGTCGTCACTTCTCGGACGTCCCTAACGTGTAGAAAGTGACTTCTACTATTTCTTGTTTCCCCCATAAGTAATTCATCCAAACTCCGATTTTGATGTTCTTTAGCTCATTGGATATCTATTGACACCCCCTTCCCAAAAAATAATTCCAAAACCATTTGACTCCATCATATTGTTTGAAATTTTGTCAAGTTTGCCTAGGCCTCCATTGTACATTCTGCATAGTTTTCCCACCATATTCTTCCACCAACCCAATTTTGTTTGAGATTTTGAGTTGCGGTTTCCATTTTGTAAGGTGTTTTGGCTAATTTTGGACGGTTCTACATCGACAATGGCCACTTCGCCTTTTGGCACCCCAACCATAAGCAAGGACAGTAACCTCGACGACATTCATTGTCTATTTCCTTGCCATTGCATTGATCGTCTCAAGCCTATTGCATACCTTACCCATTGAGACTAGCGAGTTGAGAATTGCCGGGCCACATCACTTGTGCACTATAGTGTTACGCTTATGACACATAGCTACATTTAGCGTGCAAATATCTTGTAATCTACATGGTGCCATAAGTTCCCCCCGTGAATATCCATCATACTTGTCTCATATCTTGGTTCGAGCATCAAGCATAGAAAAAAAGAGAAAAAGCTTTTAAGCAAAAGAGGAGATACAAAAGAGCTTGTAAGCAACAAAAATAGCATTGAGACATTTTGCATACTTTATACACTTGGATCATACATATATAGCATACTTGGGATTGAAGACGACACACTTACTCTCATAGGTTGGTGCACAAGTGCGTATCTAGCCCATTTGATCAATCGAGCTATTGTATCTTCTAGTATCCATGCAACACGAGCTTTTCCTGGTTCTCACATATTTTGTGCTCATTCCTTGGTTGCACGGATCCCATTTATCTATCCGTGTGTGTGTTCCTAGTGCCACCATAGATATTGATCTATTTGCTTTGTATTGCAATTTTGTGAATCTTTCTCAACATTTTCGATATCTTGACTAACAATTACTTGAATTTTGTGCCACTTGTCCTAACCAAGCCACTCGATAAGCTTTATGTTGTAGGTGTGAGTGAACAAGTCCGGTACCAATTCCACTATTCCCTCAATTCACATTGAGTGAAACGGGATACATCCTCAACTTTGAGAAACGATATCTTGGTATTGTTTATCTCATTTGCCACTCACCTTTGCTCGAGTCTTGTGATGGCTAGGCAAAGCACATCATCTTCGGTCTGTGACGACTACATCGACATGAATAAATACATCAACCAAAAACCCGAGCAACTCTCCATCGACATACGACACTTCGAAGCTCGAAAAAGAGACTACATCGACAACAAGTTGGACGCACACGTGGAGCAACTTTGACATGTGTTGGCCAACTACAAGTCTTCTTCCCCTTCGTCATCTTCAAGGCATAGACGCTCAAGCCGCACATCTTTGGAGCTCCCATCCGATGCAAGCGCAAGTCATCCACGTCCTAATCTTTGAGACGACCGCCACAACAACCATCATGATCGTGATCTACATCATCGCGAAGGGCAAGCCACCTCCAAGAAACAAGTGCGTGAAGACCAAGAACACCACCAAGGACAAGCTTCGACGTCAAGATCAAGGCGATCGACTACACACATGGATGACCCTTCCATCTTTGGAAGCATCCCAAGGAATATGGCTAAGCATGGGAATTTCCCTTCGGTCATGGAGGCGAGTAAGGATGTGCCATCTTTGGCTTTCATCCACAAACAAGATGAGAAGGTTGAGCATGGGAATATCCATTAAACCACGACGGCGCAAGGAGTTGAGCATGCAGACGTTTGCACCTACATCTCTCTGACACCCACATATGACGAGATGCCCCAATTTCCATGTGAGGAGAGACACTACCACTTGAGTGAGACGAGTTCCTCCACCATATGTGACATTCAGTGTATTGCCTATGAGAGGATGAGTGTGACCACCACTAGCCCCATATATGATGTGTTGCCACAATTCTTATGCAAGGTTGAGATCCATCACCACCCATTGAGTAACTCAACCAACCATATGAGTGAGAGAATCCTAGAGGGAGTGAGTGAACCAGAACACTTAGTGAGTGAGGTAGTTGAGAGGGCACATGAGCCCACTATGATTTCTAACCACTTCACCTCTACTCCTATTGTGTCTTCCTGTTTGGTGCAAGGTATTATACATGACGACATGCCCACCCTCGACGAATCCATCCCTCCAACGGGAATGACGATGGCCGTGGTGGATGATGATGCACCCTTACATGGTTCCATCATGATGATGACCACAAGTTGGTTTATTCCACCTCACCTAAATCACATGAGCTGATATCTAAAGGTAGCATAGGTGAAGGTTCTTTGCTTCTCCCACTAGTGGACTATCTTGCAATTGATGGCTTGCATGATGTTGATCATCTTATGGACACACCACATGCTATGTCTTATTCATGCTTAGATGTGGCACCTATTTAGCATGTCGAATTACCTAGTTGTGATGCTATACTCCATAGAATATCTTGTGAAAATTCTATTGGTCACATCATGTTTGATAATCCCCTAAAAAACTTGTCAGATGCTACGCGTGAAATTTCCCATATTGCATCCTTGCAGTCTCACCATAGTGACTATGCATATCTCATAAAATTTAATCCCATTTGCACATATGTCATAGACGACAAGCCCATGGTTATTGTCATTTGTTTTTATTGTGAAGATATTGCCATGCTTCCTTTGCATCATTTGTGCAATAACACTCATATGCCATGCCATGATCTCCTAGCTTTGGACATGCATTGTTTTGGATGTTGTCCATACTCTCCGCATTATGCTTCCACTATTGCCCATGAGGAGGCCCCCTTCCACTATTGCACATGAGGAGACAC
Source organism: Hordeum marinum (assembly GCA_022496015.1). Classification (NCBI taxonomy): domain Eukaryota; kingdom Viridiplantae; phylum Streptophyta; class Magnoliopsida; order Poales; family Poaceae; genus Hordeum; species Hordeum marinum. The sequence goes on from CM039673.1 coordinate 253,656,437, forward strand.
CCATAGTTTCCCCATACATGTTAGGAGATTTGGTTCCATCCCATCCATTGCATGTTCCCAATTATTGTGTGCACCATCCGCATACCATGAATAACAATGCTCCCAATAATTCACATGATGCACTATATATTTCTAGTCTCCATTATGCTATACATAAAAACAAACCATTCATGATGGATGACATGTTATTATATCATGCATCACATTTATTTGAGCATTGGATATTTTGTGCTAATGAACACAAGCACATGCACGTCCTAACGGATGATGCATACATATACCATGCACACACGATTTTCCCTTTGCCTTTGTTGTGTGTAGGTACTCATGATTACGTGTCAACCTCACAATCCCATGAGTTGACAAAAAGAGATCTTGAGAGCACCAATGCTTTGGGATTCATCGGAATGTGTCACCAACCATTCCCCTTGCACAAGGACTACATGCATCTCTTCTACATCACCCTCACATGGTTATGGTTGATTGTGCATTATATATCCTTTGCATATATTGCCATGTTCACTTTGCATGATATACTCATTTCTATGCCTTTTCTATGCATTTGTGACCCATGCTTTGCATTACACATGACCCATCCTTCTCCTATTCGCATGTGTATTTGCGAGCTTGGTGGATATCCTAGTTGTTATGGCCATGTTTACCTCCTTTGCTATGATATTGTTGCTTCTTGTGTTGGGAGAGTCATGATGTCCCTTTTCTATTTACACATGACTTCTTGCCAATACAATGACGATCCTTTGCTGATATCTTGTTTTCATGGTTGTGATATGTCATGTGCATTATGTATGCCCACTATTTGCACACATGACATGATTGGCATGATTACATCTAGTATGTTGCATATTTGCACTACTAGTTCCCATGCCGTGATTAATACGATCATTTGCTTTGTTGCGTCACCCATGTTACATAATTGCTTATTTCATGTGGTTGATGACAACCATTGCTATGCTTCACACATGATTGATATTGCATATCCTCATATGTCTCCATGTGTTGCCTCTTTCTTGCTATTAGCATGTATTGAGTGCAACATTGCTATCAATTTTGCTAAAGAGATTGCCCCATAGCTTTCTCTCATATTATTGGAGCTTTTGAAATATTTCATATGAAGCATGCTTGTCTTCCTTCTTTGCACCATATGCCTAGTGCCATGAATATTGCCATTGTTGCATCATATTATTCATGCACTTGTGATCCTAATGGTTATGCGCAAGACAAGAGAACCATCATGATGGACGATGTGTTTGTCTACCATGCACATACATTGTTTACTTTGTTGTGTGTATGTGTAGGATACGTCGACTACATGTCAACTTCCACTTCATGTGAGTTGACCATTCGAGATCTTGAGAGCGAGCCATGCTACATCAACGCATTTCTACATCGCACTTGCTTGCGCATCAGCATTGTGATAGACATACAAGGTCATGCTTTTGAGGTGACATCCTACTTGAGCATGGATATTGTGGCTCACCCTACTTGTGTTGCTTGTACCATGACATATATTGGTCATATCGGACCACTTGCTTTCACACATGTTAGAGATATTGCTTTCCATCATGATTGCCCATTTTCCATGTCTCATGACATATATACCTTGCGTGTTGCATCCAAATTGTGGATTGATTGCTCCTATCATATGTTTGGTTGCAACAATGCCATTTATTCATATATGCTATGCCTGCTTGCTTGATACATGCTTGACTTGATTGCCTCACACATGATGACAAATTGCTCTTTATATTGTGTTGAGTGCCACACTATCTTCACTACACCATATGGACATTATGCTTCGATTGCCTTGCACTTTGGCTTGCCCCATGTGTTTAGACACTTCATATTACTTGGTATTGCGAATGATTCCTATGCATACCATAGACCTTTTATTGATTGCTTTGTGCATGCGTGCTATGACCTTGAGGTACATGCCTGTTATATTGTCACACATATTGGCATCCCTACATCACCTAGGCATACTTGTTTCCATGATAGCATTGCTTGTGCTCAATTTGTATGCTTACCTCCCATAACACAATCCCTTGTCACACCATATGTTATGCATGATGACAACATTTGCGCGGTGATTCATCACTTGAATGCTTGGTTTTCACTAACACTAAACACATCTGTTTTTCCAAGTGTTTGTTGTATTTGCTCCTTTTGAAGGAATTATTAGATGGTGCGACATTGGAGAGTGCCCATTGCGAGCTTGATGATGATGAGCGTTTGGTGACTGTCCACTTCGATATGGCGACGCCATCTCTTTCACATGGTGATTTGGATTTTGATCTGAGGATGGATCTTTCCCAAGGGGGAGGGGATGATGTAGAGCCTCCTACGGACATCACCATGACAAGAATCCATTTGCCAAGTGACACGTGCCACAACTACTTCACATACATAAAGGTGAATAATCTCCTTTACACATGTTCACTTGACCCCTTAGAGGATGGTATACTACTTGACACTCCTCTCGTGTGCATGCATAGGTATTATCGGAGCTTCTCGGATGACGAGGAGGAGTGCAAGCACCGAGGAACAAGTACACCATCCGCAAGGGAAGCTTGGAAGAGGAGACAGAAGAAGACGGAGCAGCGAAGTCTATAGCGGCCATACGACGGACAGCCTCCGGACATCCTACACACTACAACGGCCAGACGACCGATGCCTTTCGGACGTCCGACACTCTACAGCGACTGGACGACCGATGCCTTACGGACGTCCGACAGACTCTAGCGCCCAGACGTCCGAGCCCATCCGAAAATCCGGCACCAAGTCACCCGCGCCGAAACAATATAAGTCTGAAGACCTCCGGACGTCCGAGTCATGGACGTCCGACACGCTTAGGATGTCCGGGCCCTCCCGAGCCTCCGGACGAGCGACCTCCTCCGGACGTCCGACACCTGTCTATGTGCAGCCGCAGGCCTTGGGACTTGTATCCCTCCCCACTTACCCCTTCTTGGCCAAGACTATATATACTCCACCCCCACCTCCATTCTAGTGTTAGCAATGGTTTAGCTCATAGTTAGTTGAGCCTAGCTCCTTCCACTACCTCTCCCATGCAGTGGATGCCTCTATGAGAGAAGATCACCTAGTGGATGTCAAGGCCCCTTGCGAGGGAAGATCCCTAGTGGATTCAAGGCCCCATCTCCCTATGGGATATGCGATGAACTCTACCATGTATCCTTCTTGCCCTTTGTTGTTCTTGTACCTTGTGGATCTTGTGTGGTTTTGAGTCTAGCAGATCTGTGAATGGGCTTGTTCTTGAGTGTTTCCTCTTGTGATTTATCCTCGTTCTTCCCTGTGTTCTTTGTGTTCTTCGGGGAATCCCCTACAATTTGCGAAAGATCGACACCTACGGGTTTGCCCTGTACCAACTTCCTTTTTGGATATCTTGTTTGTTCCTTCGTGTAACTAACCGATACTTGTACGACGGTTAAATTATCGTCTTAGTTAAATATCGCAAACAGTTTGTCCAATATAAATGTTTGTGATATATCCCTTATCATACACGCTTCATAGTGGTTAACTAATTTTGATTCAGTGCACATCGCGAATGGTGAGCCATACAATCGCGCATGCGATGTTAGTGTGATCTCACACGAGTTGCTAGGATGGGCCATATGGGAAGTCCACCATATCTCAAATGGTTCATCGGTGACTCTCGTTTGTGATAGATGCGGACATTCCATATGCTTAGGTTTGCAGAACGTTTGCATTCGTTGGACACCATCGGCGATGATTGTTTTATGTCGTGTGGGATGGACCCCCTATCGCCCACACATGCAAGGCGACGGTTTCAAAGTACTACGCGGAAAGGGGTTAAAAACCGTTTGTATAGAACGTCGCTGCACCAATGAAGTCTTTAATATGCTCAAAACCAATCACATCCAATTCAAGTTGATTAAGTAATATGCACTTGCTGAAAGAGCATGTGCCACTATGTTCTTTTACACACAATGTACTTAATGACATAACAAAAAGATTCAATGAAGTCACTCCATTTGGCATCACTACCATGGGAAGGTCCTAATACGACGCATGTATTGGGGACCCTTCGACCAAACCGTGTGCGATGCATAAATTGCAAACGGTATAGTTTTAGATCCGTCTCCAATAAAACGAACTATCTTCAATGACTGATCCATCAAGAATGTTTGAGGTAAGACTTTCGTGTGCGATACATGGCATATAGGTGGTCATCAAAAACTGTTTGCGATTAGCCAAAATAACACAAACGGTTAACCAAATACAGATATGTGCAATGGATAATCTGTTTGCGTTGACTCAACAAAATACAAATGTTTAGCATCAGAAGATGTGTGTGATACCTGACAAACATGTCAGTAATCAGAATTGTCTGCAAACACCAAAAATATCATGGACAATTCCTGCTAACAAGCTGTGTGTACTGTGGGCAAATGCTTGCTGGTAAACAATTGTCTACGATTGATGAAATCATTATCAACACTATGTAGGGAATGACCATTTGCTATGTATTAAAATCATAGACGTTATTATTATTATTACCAGTTTGCTTGCGCGTCATCCTGTCCTCCTGTAGCACGTGTTGTCATAGCATTGCAGCTTGAGGATTCTAGTGGATGCTTGGGCACTCCATGGGTGTTTCATTTGTCCAGGCGTTGGTGAGCCCGTTCCTGCGCAACCATGGAGGTTCCTGCGCACAACCACGCAAGCTTTACACCCGGATCGTAAAACCCCCCTAAAAACCATCCTTACTGGGCTTCCATCTTTCCTAAGCGTTCCATTGATGGCGTTATCCGAAGACGCCACCGTTTGCCGCCACTTCCCCATAAGTTTCTCGCCACAAATGATTGAGCATAATCATAGGCGGCATGCAACACACATGGACGCACACCTAGCACAAGCTAGGCTCACTACCATTTCCAATCATGCCAACCTGACAAAGTGTCGCCTCCGCCATCAACCTCCTCAACGACAAAAATGATCTAGTGCAGGCAAAACGACCCATCGAGGCTGAGGGCGTCCCCAATAACGTGTCGATAATGTTGTGTTACGTGTCATCGCAATGGTTGAGAAAACCCTTGGCACAAGGCCCTTCAACGCCACCGAGCAACATAGTTGCCTCACCGTCGAGAGGCTGTAGCGCGCCTCACAACAAGATCATCGGTGGTGCTTCGTAGAGCAAAACATGTGCGTCCGCATCGATAGGGCAAGGTATGCCACACAACAAGACTGATGGAGGGCCGTAGAGCGAGAGGCATGACACACGACAGAGAAAGAGCAAATCCATTCCTGCTTGCGTGTTGTCCCACCCGACATGACATTCCAGCTATGTCCACGACACTTCATCAGTCCAGTTCATTGCCAGGAATGGATAGCGTCCGTCTGCATCGTACTTCCACTAGAGCTCCGTCACATCGTACTTGCCCCGAACGCCCGTCGCGTCATTCTCATGGGTCGCATCATTTGCCTTGTTTGTGACCCCCTTAATGCCAATGTGCTGGTCGGTAGGCTCGAGCGCCTCCTTGGCCCAGGTGTCCAGTAAGGAGTAGTGGAAGAAAATGTCCATCATATCCTCGAGATGGTAATCTCCAACGAAATAGCCAGCTTGGAGCTCGAGAACGCGCTCCAGCTGTATCTTGATCTTGTCAACCGCTTGGACAAATGTCTGCACGAGTTCATGCAGAGCAAAGAGCTCCCGTAGGTTAGGTTGGTAGTCATGGACGTGTCTTATTTTCTTGAACCATTTCGATGTCGATCGCAATGTCTGCGGAACAATCATAATATTGCTACATTTTAATGTGTGAATGATTTTTGTTCAATTGTTATGTTTTAATATGTGTAACAACTAGAGCTAGAAATATGAAAACAGATAGAAATGTGAAATTAAAAAATATATTAATTGTTTAATAGCTCATTGCATAATATATATATTTATATTTATATAAATATATATCATCACATATACTTGATGAATTTAACTACTAAGTAAAGTGAATAAAAACTAAAGACAAATGATAGTAATGAACTAATAATAGTCCCTCCTTGAGCTGGAGCAGTATTCCGGCAGCCCATCGCCAACAACTCCCTGGTGCACGGTGGATTCCCAATGCGAAGGAAGTTCGCTGCCTCCTTTGCCTCGTAGCGCTCAACGTGCTGATCAACCTCTTGTTGGTGAAGGCGCATGACCATGTCGTCCAGTTCACTGGGCGCCCACCAGAGCTCTTTGGCGATGGCACACTCGAGCTTATCGATCCACCTCCATGCAGTGATGAGGTGCCTAACACCTCTGGCTTCCATTGCGTGGTACCTATAAGTGTATCTAGTGCCACCCTTATTGGTTTTGGAGTATTGAAGACAAACGTTGTTGAGGGACTAATGTGTTTGTGAGAGTTCACATGATAACATAGATAGAAGTCCCTAGAGTTTCAATTTTGCCGTCGAAGACGCCCCCCAAAATGTTGGAAGGCATTGATGATGGCTGAAGCCATTGGTGGTTTGTGAAGATATTCTCTTGAAGATAATGAAACGCGAAGACGAAGTCTTTTGGTAGTTTCGTTTGTTCCTCCCTGAGTCATAGGAACCACTGTACTGTTAAGTGGGGTCGATGTGATCGAAGTCATATGCTCACGTGATGCTCAACCCATACCTATGTCGTCGAGTGAAGACATTAAGAGGAAATCTCTTCCATAGTTGGTTGAGTTAGCTTTACTTGTAGCCCAAGTAAAGTTGCCATGTGTGTCAAACATTGCGGCACGTGTGGGTTGGACATTGGCCGAGGCTCGTTTTGATCATATCAGGTCGGGTTGCCTTTTGTCTATAAATAGCCAATCTCCTCCACCATAAACATGTGGCTGCTCAGAGAGAGATACGGTTATGTCGATTTGGAGCAACCCACCTTGAAGACATTGGGAGAGAACTATTCCGCGAGGATACACCAAAACACCTAGAGCTAGTGTGTTTGAGCATCACCGAAGTCATTTTGTCATGAGAGAACTAAAGGCTTATTACACTTGAAGACTATGATCTTCTAAATAGTTAGACATCTTGGTCTAGAGCGTCCATGAGTCATTGTAGACAGCCGGGTGACCAAGTTTGTATGGGTTTCAGAAGTCTCCCCTGAAGACTTACCTAAGTGATTGGGCGCTTTCTAAGTGACTTTGGTGTTGGGGAACGTCGCATGGGAAACAAAAAATTTCCTACGCACACGCAAACCTATCCATGGTGATGAGCATCTACGAGAGGGAGAGTGGATCTATGTACCCATGTAGATCGCTAAGCAGGAAGCGTTAAGAAACGCGGTTGGTGTAGTCGAACTTCTTCGCGATCCAAATCGCCGAGCGTCCCGCGATCCAATCACGAACTGTCCCGCGAACACATCATGATCCGTCCCGCAAACTCATCACGATCCGTCTCACGATCTTGATCATGATCTGTCCCGCGAACTCATCATGATCCGTTCCGTGATCACATCACGAACCGTCTCGCGATCTCGATCACGGTCCTTCCGATCTAGTGCCGAACGGACGGCACCTCCGCGTTCAGCACACATGCAGCTTGATGACGATCTCCACCATCTTGATCCAGCAAGAGGAGGTGGAGAGGAGAGAGAGTTCACTGGCAGCGTGACGGCGCTCCGGTGATGGTAGTGGAGTGATTCCGGCAGGGCTTCGCCTAAGCGCTGCGGAAAACCGATCTAGAGGAGAAACTGTGCACCGGTGAAACGGGTAGCACGTGCCCGAAAATTCTGTCCAAAACCACCCAATCCACTAGTATATATAGGAGGAGAGGAGAGGAGAGGCATCCAAGGCCTTTGGGTCGGCCGAAATAGGAGGTGGGAAGCAATCCTACTTCACCTCCAATCCTAGTTGGAGTAGGATTGCCTCCTATTGGCTGATTTTCCACTTTTTGCTTTAGGACTTTCTCTCCTGCGCCATGGGCCTTTGTGGCTGTTTTCCCAGCCCACTAAGGTCTGGTTATTATTCTCCCACAGCCCATGGACCTCTTGGGGTCGAAATACCCCTCCCGGAGGCCTCCCGGTACACTACCGGCACTCCCGGTACACTACCGATGAGCCCGAAACTTTTCCGGAAACCAAACTGGGACTTCCTATATATGAATCTTTACCTCCGGACCATTCCGGAGCTCCTCTTGACGTCCGGGATCTCATCTGGGAATCCGAACAAACTTCGGTCACCACCATACATAACTCTACACTACTGAAACGTCACCGAACCTTAAGTGTGCTGACCCTACGGGTTCGAGAACTATGTAGACATGACCGAGACACCTCTACGGTCAATAACCAATGGCGGGACCTAGACGTCCACATTGGTTCCTACATATTCTACGAAGATCTTTATAGGTCGAACCTCTATGTCAAGGATTCAGTTAATCCCGTATAACGTTCCCTTTGTTCTTCGGTATGTTACTTGCCCGAGATTCGATCGTCGGTATCTCCATACCTAGTTCAACCTTGTTACCGGCAAGTCTCTTTGCTCGTTCCGTAATACAAGATCCCGCAACTAACAATTAGTCACATTGCTTGCAAGGCTTATTGTGATGTTGCATTACCGAGTGGGCCCCGAGATACCTCTCCGTCACACGGAGTAACAAATCCCAGTCTCGATCCATGCCAACTCAACAGACACCATCGGAGATACATGTAGAGCACCTTTATATTCACCCAGTTACATTGCGATGTTTGATACACACAAGGCACTCCTCTGATATCTGTGAGTTGCATGATCTCATGGTCATAGGAACACATACTTGACATGCGGAAAACAGTAGCAATAAACTGACACGATCATATGCTACGTTTGCAGTTTGGGTCTTGTCCATCACATCATTCTCCCAATGATGTGACCCCGTTATCAAATGACATCTCATGTCCATGGCTAGGAAACCTTAACCATCTTTTGATCAACGAGCTAGTCTATTAGAGGCATACTAGGGACATGGTTTTGTCTATGTATCCACACATGCATCTAAGTCTCCGATCAATACAATTATAGCATGGATAATAAACGATTATCATGAACAAGGAAATATGATGATAACTAATTTATTATTGCCTCTAGGGCATATTTCCAACAGTCTCCCACTTGCACTAGAGTCAATAATCTAGTTCACATCACCATGTGATTCGCATTGTTATGAATCTAACACCCAACGAGTTCTGGGGCTCGATCATGCTTTGCATGTGAGAGAGGTCTTATAGTCAACGGGTCTGCAACATTCAGATCCGTGTGCACTTTGCAAATACCTATGTCAAACTGTAAACACTGCTACCACACTCCGCTCGGTACTATTCCAAATGGCTGCTCCACTATACGTATCCAGATTGCTACTACGAGTCATGCGGATTAGTGTTAAAGCCTGTATCGACGTAACTCCTTACGACGAACTCTTTATCACCTCCATAATAGAGAAACATCTCCTCAGTCTCTTAGTTACTGAGGATAATCTTGACCGCTGTCCAGTGATCCACTCCTGGTTCACTCTTATACCCCCTGACGGACTCATGGCAAGGTACACACAGGTGCGGTACACAACATGGCATAATATAGAGCCTATGGCTAAGGCATAGGGGACGACGTTCATCCTTTCTCTTTGTTCTGCCGTTGTCGAGCTTTGAGTCTCACTCAACTTTCACACCTTACAAATCAGGCGAGAACTCTTTCTCTGACTGATCCATTTTGAACTCTTTCAAAATCTTGTCAAGGTATGCACTCATTGAAAGTCTCATCAAGCATCTTGATCTATCTCCATAGATTTTGATGCTCAACAATTAGGTAGCTTCATCCAGGTCTTCCTTTGAAAATCACTTTCCAAATGACCATTTTATGCTTTCCAGAAACTCTACATTATTTCTGATCAACAATATGTCATCCACATATACTTATCAGAAATTCTATAGTGCTCCCACTCATTTTATTGCAAATACAAGTTTCTCGTAAACTTTGTATAAACATCAGAACTTTGATCACCTCATCAAAGCGTATATTCCAACTCCGAGATGCTTGCTTCAGTCCATGGAAGGATCACCGAAGCTTGCACATCTTTTAGCATCCTTAGGACTGACAAAACCTTTTGGTTGTATCACATACAACCTTTCCTTAAGTAAACCGTTAAGGAAATGATGTTTTGACATCCATCTGCCAGATTTCATAATTGAAAACACAGCAACTGCTAACATAATTCCAACAGACTTTACCACCAATATGAGTGAGAAAGTCTCATCGTAGTCAACTCCTTGAACTTGTCACAAACATCTTTGCAACAAGTCGAGCTTTACAAATAGTGACATTCACCATCAGTGTCTGTCTTCATTTTAAAGATCCATTTGTACTCAACGACCTGCCGTCCAACGAGCAAGTCTACCAAATTCTACACTTGGGTTTTCATACATGGATCCTATCTCGGATTTCATGTCCTCCAACCATTTGTCGGAATCCGGGCCCATCATCGCTTCTCCATAGCTTGTAGGTTCATCGTTTGTCCAACAACATGACCTCCAAGACAGGGTTGTCGTACCTCTTAGGAGCAGTACACATCCTTGTCGACCTATGAAGTTCGATAGTAACTTGATCCTGAAGTTTCATGATCATCATCATTAACTTCCTCTTCAACTAACGTAGGCTTCACAGAAACATCTTTCTGCGCTGCGCTATTCTCTGGTTGAACAAAGGTTTAACAACCTCATCAAGTTCTATCTTCCTCCCACTCAATTCTTTCGAGAGAAACTTTTTCTCGAGAAAGGACCTAGTTCTAGCAACAAACACTTTGCACTCGGATCTGAGATAGAAGGCATACCCATCTGTTCTTAGGCTATTCTATGAAGATACATTTGTCTGCTTTGGGTTCTAGCTTATTATGTGAAAACATTTTCCACAGAAGCATCGCAGCCCCAAACATTAAGAAATGATAGCTTAGGTTTCTGTCAAACCATAATTCACATGGTGTCATCTCAACGGATTTAGATGGTGCCCTATTTAAAGTGAATGTAGTTGTCTCTAATGCATAATCCCAAAATTATAGTAGTAAAACGATAAGAGACATCATAGCACGCACCATATCCAATAGAGCATGACTATGATGTTCGGACACACCATCACACTATGGTGTTCCAGGTGGCGTTTAGTTGTGAAACAACTTTCACATTGTCTTAAGTTGTATGCCAAACTCGTGACTCAGATATTCACCTGCACGATCATATCGCAGTCATTTTTATCTTCTTGTCACGATGATCTTTAAACTTCACTCTGAAATTGCTTGAACCTTTCAAACGATTCAGACTTGTGTTTCATTAAGTAAATATACACTATATCTACTCAAATCATCAGTGAAGGTAAGAAAATAACGATATCCACTGCATGCTACAAGACTCACTAGATTGCATACATCAACATGTATCATTTCCAATGAATCACTTGCCCGCTCCATCCAACGGGGTCCTTTAGTCATCTTGCCCAAGAGGCATGGTTCGCATGTCTTAACCGATTCGAAATCGAATGAGTCCAAATATCCATCACCATGGAGTTTCTTCATGCGCTTTATACCAATATGACATTTTGCGGCAGTGCCACAAGTATGTGGTACTATCATTATTTAACTTTGTATCTTTTGACATCAATGTTATGAACATGTGTATTACTACGATCAAGATTTCAACAAACCATTCTCACTGAGTGCATGACCATTGAAGGTATTATTCATGTAAACAGAATAACTATTATTCTCTGACTTAAATGAATAACCGTATTGCAACAAACATGATCTAGTCATGTTCATGCTCAACGCAAAACACCAAATAACATTTATTTAGGTTCGTCACTAATCCTGAAGGTAGAGAGAGCGTGCGATGTTGATCACATCAACCTTGGAAACATTTCCAACACATATCGTCACCTCACCCTTAGCTAGTTCTCCGTTTATTCCGTAGCTTATATTTCGAGTTACTAACATTTAGCAACCGAACCGGTATCCAATACCCAGGTGCTACTAAGAGTACTAGCAAGGTACACATTAATAACTCGTATATCAAATATACTTCTATCAATGTTGCCAGCCTTCTTATCTACCAAGTATCTAGGGTTGTTCCGCTTTAGCGACCGCTCACCTCATAACAGAAGCACTGAGTCTCGGGTTTGAGTTCAACTTTGGATTGCTTCACTGGAGCAGCAACTGACTTGCTATCTATGAAGTTTCCCTCCTTGCTCTTGCCCTTCTCAAAACTAGTGGTTTGATTAACCATCAACACTTGACGCTCCTTCTTGATTTCTACCTCCGCGGTGTCAAACATCGCGAACAGCTCAGGAATCATTATTTCTATCCCTGGCAACTTATAGTTCATCACAAAGTTCAAGTAGCTTAGTGACAGTGACTTGGAGAACTATATCAATCACTATCTTATCTGGAAGATCAACTCCCACTTGATTCAAGCGATTGTAGCACCCAGACAATCTGAATACATGCTCAACGATTGAGCTATTCTCCTTCATCTTACAGGCAAAGAATCTTGTTGGAGATCTCATATCTCGCAACACGGGCACGAGCCTGAGATCACAATCTCAGCTCCTAGAACATCTCATATGTTCCATGACGTTCAAAACGTTTCGGAGCCTCAATTCTAAGCTGTAATGCATGACGCACTAAACTATCAAGTAGTCATCGAAACGTGCCTGTCAGATATTCACAACATCTACAGACGACGCTAGAGGGGGTGGCGCACCGAGCGGTGCATTAAGGACATAAGCCTTCTGTGCAGCAAAGAGGACAATCCTCAGATCACAGACCCAGTCCGCAATATTGCTACCATCATCTTTCAATACTATTTCTCTAGGAACATATAAAACTACAAGGGAGCTACAGCGTGAGCTAGTAATCTACAACATAATTTGCAAAGACACTTTGATTATGTTCATGATAATGAGTTCAATTAATCATATTACCGAAGAACTCCCACTCAAATTGACATCCCTCCGATCATTCGAGTATTACATGATCCAAATTCACCAACTCAAGTCCGATCATCACGTGAGTTGAGGTGGATGCAATGGTGAACATCATTATGTTGATCATATCTACTATATGACTCATGTTCGACCTTTCAGTCTCTCGTGTTCCGAGGCCATGTCTGTACATGCTAGGCTCGTCAAGTTTAACCCGAGTGTTCGGCGTGTGCAACACTGGCTTGCACCCGTTGGATGTGAACGTAGAGTCTATCACACCCGATCATCACGTGGTGTCTCAACACGACGAACTTTCGCAACGGTGCACACTCGGGGAGAACACAATTTATCTTGAAATTCAAGTGAGGGATCACCTTATAATGCTACCGCCATACTAAGCAAAACAAGGTGCATAAAAGGATTAACATCTCATGCAATTCGTAAGTGACATGATATGGCCATGAACTTGTGTTTAAGATCTCCATCTTCGAAACACCGGCATGATCTCCATCGTCACTGGCACAACACCATGATCTCCATCATCTTGATCTCCATCAATGTGTTGCCATTGGGGTTGTGGCGCCAGCCCTGCTTCTACTTCTATTGCTACCGCTGAGCGATAAAGTAAAGCATTACATAGCGCTTAATGATTGAGACACAGGTCATACAATAATTAAAGACAACCCAATGGCTCCTGCCGGTTGCTGTACTCAACGACATGCAAGTCGTGAAATTCTATACATCACATGATCATCTCATACATCATATATATCTCATCATGTAATTGGCCATATCACATCACAACATACCCTGCAAAAACAAGTTAGACGTCCTCTAATTGTTGTTGCATGTTTTACGTGGCTACTACGGGTATCTAGCAAGAACGATTCTCACCTACGCATAAACCACAACGGTGATACATAGATTGCTTTTCAACCTTCTCAAGGACCGCCTTTGTCGGATCCGATCCAACTAAACTGAGAGAAACTGTCACCCGCAAGCCATCTAAGCAACAAGTTGCGTCGAGGGAACCGGTCTCTCGTAAGCATATGAGTAATGTTGGTCTGGGCCGCTTCATCTCATAATCCCGCTGAACCAAAATCCGACCAAGGTAGGAAGCAATCTAAGCATCAACGCCCACAAACCTTTTGTGTTCTACTCGAGATCTCATCGAACCATCAACCTAGCTCATGATGCCACTGTTGGGGAACGTCGCATGGGAAACAAAACTTTTCCTACGCACACGCAAACCTATCCATGGTGATGAGCATCTACGAGAGGGAGAGTGGATCTACGTACCCTTGTAGATCGCTAAGCGGGAAGCGTTAAGAAACGTGGTTGGTGTAGTCGAACTTCTTCGCGATCCAAATCGCCGAGCGTCCCGCGATCCAATCACGAACCGTCCCGCGAACACATCATGATCCATCCCGCGAACTCATCACGATCCGTCTCACGATCTTGATCATGATCTGTCCCGCGAACTCATCATGATCCGTTCCGTGATCACATCACAAACCGTCTCGCGATCTCGATCACGGTCCTTCCGATCCAGCGCCGAACGGACGGCACCTCTGCGTTCAGCACACGTGCAGCTTGATGACAATCTCCACCGTATTGATCCAACAAGAGGAGGTGGAGAGGAGAGAGAGTTCACCGGCAGCGTGACGGCGCTCCGGTGATGGTAGTGGAGTGATTCCGGCAGGGCTTCGCCTAAGCGCTGCGGAAAACCGATCTAGAGGAGAAACTGTGCACCGGTGAAACGGGTAGCACGTGCCCGGAAATTCTGTCCAAAAACCACCCAATCCACTAGTATATATAGGAGGAGAGGAGAGGAGAGGCATCCAAGGCCTTTGGGTCGGCCGAAATAGGAGGTGGGAAGCGATCCTACTTCACCTCCAATCGTAGTTGGAGTAGGATTGCCATGGGCCTTTGTGGCTGTTTTCCCAGCCCACCAAGGGCTGGTTATTATTCTCCTGCAGCACATGGACCTATTGGGGTCGAAATACCCCTCCCGGAGGCCTCCCGATACACTACCGGCACTCCCGGTACACTACCGATGAGCCCGAAACTTTTCTGGAAACCAAATTGGGACTTCCTATATATGAATCTTTACCTCCGGACCATTTCGGAGCTCCTCTTGACGTCCGAGATCCCATCCGGGAATCCGAACAAACTTCGGTCACCACCATACATAACTCTACACTACCGAAACGTCACCGAACCTTAAGTGTGCAGATCCTGCGGGTTCGAGAACTATGTAGACATGACCGAGACACCTCTACGGTCAATAACCAATGGCGGGACCTGGACGTCCACATTGGTTCCTACATATTCTACGAAGATCTTTATCGGTCGAACCTCTATGTCAAGGATTTAGTTAATCCCGTATAACGTTCCCTTTGTTCTTCGGTATGTTACTTGCCCGAGATTCGATCGTCGGTATCTCCATACCTAGTTCAACCTCGTTACCGGAAAGTCTCTTTACTCGTTCCGTAATACAAGATCCCGCAACTAACAATTAGTCACATTGCTTGCAAGGCTTATTGTGATGTTGCATTACCGAGTGGGCCCCGAGATACCTCTCCGTCACACGGAGTAACAAATCCCAGTCTCGATCCATGCCAACTCAACAAACACCATCGGAGATACCTGTAGAGCACCTTTATAGTCACCCAGTTATGTTGCGACGTTTGATACACACAAGGCACTCCTCCGATATCTGTGAGTTGCATGATCTCATGGTCATAGGAACACATACTTGACATGCGGAAAACAGTAGCAATAAACTGACACGATCATATGCTACGTTTGCAGTTTGGGTCTTGTCCATCACATCATTCTCCTAATGATGTGACCCCGTTATCAAATGACATCTCATGTCCATGGATAGGAAACCTTAACCATCTTTTGATCAACGAGCTAGTCTATTAGAGGCATACTAGGGACATGGTTTTGTCTATGTATCCACACATGCATCTAAGTCTCCGATCAATACAATTATAGCATGGATAATAAACGATTATCATGAACAAGGAAATATGATGATAAATAATTTATTATTGCCTCTAGGGCATATTTCCAACATTCGGCTCAAGGGGAATAATGTGAAGACGAGGTCTTCTGAGTTCAATCTCAGCCTCCCTAACCAGACATACAGTTGTCACAAGAACTGGAACGGGTCCAATAAATCTTGTGTCTTCGTCAAGCAAGTAGTTCTATCCCTCACTCTCTTACATTCCTATTCTTAATTGTGAAGCCATTGCTTGATCATTGCTTGAAGACTTACCCAGAAGACATTCATATCTACTGATTATCTTCACACCATCTAAGATTGTTTTTGACTCATCTTAATGTGCATGATGATAATGCTTAACTTGCTTATATATCTTCACAATATTGCATGACTACACTAGATCCTTGATTACTATCCCTACATGGTCCTCTTCCACTTCTGCATATTTTGAATACATTCATTGTTTCGAAGCTTTTGATAAAAATCGCCTATTCACCACCCCTCTAGGCTATAACTAGCACTTTCAATTGGTATCAGAGCAAGGTACTCCCTTGTTTTGTGTTATGGTTTAACCACCTGGAGTTTTAGCTATGTTGACTACAGGGATAATCAAGGTCTTCGCCGCGTGCCCTATCTTTGATAGCACTGACTACCCCTATTGGAAGAACAAGATGTGCATGCATCTTGAAGCCATTGGCAATGACTTCTGGTATGTCGTTATGGGTTGTATTCCCAAGGTTGGCAAAGGTGTCACTGCTGCTGATGTGAAGAGATTTTCCCAATTGGACTCAGCAGTGAAGAACATCATCTGTGTTCATCGGACCAAAGGACAGTATGGCCGTGTGAGTGTTCTTGACAATGCGAAGAAAATATGGGAATGGCTATCCAAGGTCAATGAAGGCATCGCATCACAACAAGACTCACGTGTTGTTGTCGTCCGCAATCTGTTCAACCACTTCTAGAGACTTGACAATGAGAATGTCCATCTCACGTTTTATAAGATCACTAACATCTCAAATGAGATGAATGCCCTCGGCACCACTGATATCACCAAACATGAAGTTGCGAATAAGCTATTGAGCTCTCCTGACAGTTCCTTTGACACTCTCACTCTTATGATCCAAGAACACCTTGACTTCAAGGATTTGGACCCTACCGATATCCTTGAGAGGATGTACACTTACGAGTTCCAACAAGCTGAGAAAAGAGAAATCTATGGTTCCAGTTATGGTCGCTCTCGTGCCCTAAAGGCAAAGGTTTTTTCCTAATCGAAAGAAGAAGACACTTAATGAAGTTCTGATGGTGCTGAGGACTTTGGCAAGGAACTCTCTCTGCTGGTGAGGAAGTTCTAGAAATTTGCCAAGTCCAAACGCTTTGCAAAATCTTCAAGGCATGACTCCAAGAAGTCTGGAGAAATGTCTTCGCGCAACAACAAGAAGCAAACTTGTCACAAGTGCAAGAAACTTGGTCACTTCATTGCTGATTGTCCTCGATGGGATAAGGAATCCAAGAAGAAGAGCAAAGAGTATGATTCTGATGACAAGAAGGAGAAGAAGAAGAAGAAGTTTCACAAGTCTTCATCCAAGTCTTCATCACACAAGAAGAATTCATCCGACAAGGCTCACACTTTCATTTCCAAGGAGATGGATTCTAAAGGTGAGTCTGAGTCTAAAGTTGAAGAAGAAACTGAGGAGGAGTCTGATTCTGAAGTTGCTAGTTTGGATATGGCTTCTGCATTCGTTTCTTCATCTGTGTTCGACCTCAAAGACAATGGCTTCCTCAACAACACTGAAGCCAGTGACGACAACGATGCTCCAACTTACTGCTTCATGGCAAAGGGCACCAAGGTACCATCAAATTCTTCACGTCATGACTCTGATAGTGAAGCTAAATTTAATGATAACTTGATACCAAGCTACTCTAAACTTGTTAAAATTGCCACTAAGCAACAAAGTGCTATGGAGAAAATGAAGAAATCATTAGAGAGAAGCGATGACCTGTTGCGCGACAAGATGACTCTGAATGAAACTATGTCTGAAGATATGCAAAGTCGTCGTTCAAGGTTTAAGGATCTCCAAAGTCGTCATGTGTAACAGCCCGGGACCGATGCTCCAGAAGATTCCTCTTTTATTCCATTGTCGTCTTGTGTTTTGTCTGGTTGTCGCATTCATCATCGCATCATTCGCATCATCTGCATAGCATCGGCATTTTGTCAACACGAGTTTTCACTTGCATCCGTTCATAGTCGCCGATTCTCTCCGTTCTTGTCGTTGCCCGTTTCGAGACCAACCACACACGAACACGCCCGTGACATCATTTAAAAAACTGTTTTTAAAGCACGTGAAAAATATTCTCGGATTGGGTTGAAAGTTGGCGTGCGGTCTAGGTTTATTGTCGGTAGACCGCCTGCCAAATTTCATCGCAATCCGAGCTCGTTTGATACCCGAACGGTTGACCGTAGGAGCATAGTCAACTGTTTAATTATCGGACGGTTTCGGTTTATAAAAACTGTCACGGGCCGCAAACCTCCCTCTCTTCTTGTCCCAACCACCTCTACACAGCCCACTAGCCCATCCTAGCCTAACCCCGCGACCGAAGCCGTCCGATCGCGATCGGCGGGTCCGAAAATGGGATAAAACTCCCTAACCTAGCCCTCCTATCCTATTTAAGCACCCCTAACCTGCCTATTTTGTAACCCTAGACCTAGCCACCTCGATTCTACACTGCTCCTCTCTCCGGCAGCAACTTGGCGACTCTGCCCCCCCCAACCGCCGCTAGGCCCACCCAAGCCCATCTGAGGCCCGCCGGGCCCGGATCTGCCGCCGCCGCGAGGAGCTTCCCCGAGCTCCACCCTTGCGCCCCATGGAGCCGCCCCGATCCGCTCACCCGTCGCTGCGTCTTGCCCCCTCACCCCCGGCCAGAACGTTGCCGCCGGTGAGCAACGTTGTCGTGTCGGCGCACTCTCTCTCCCTCCTCCGGTTCTGTCTCTCCCTCATGCCCCTCTTTTGTCTCTCTTCTACAGGGAGTCGCCCCGCCAGAAGCACCCATGGTGCCCGAGGTCACCTCACCCTGCCAGGAAGATGGCCGCTGCCGGGAGTGTCCCACTGCCCCTAAGCCTACCTGGATCCACGCCTCCACTGCCCCTAGCCCTCGTTGGAGGACCCTCTTGTTGGGAGACGTAGTAGTAAATCAAAATTTTCCTACGATCACCAAGATCTATCTATGGACAAGCTAGCGACGAGTAAGGGTGGAGTGCATCTTCATACCTTTGAAGATCGCAAAGTGGAAGCATTACAAGAAGGCGGTTGGTGGAGTCGTACTCGCAGCAATTCAAATCGCGGTGGATTCCGATCTAAGCACCGAACAACGGCACCTCCGCGTCCAACACATGTGCAGCCCGGTGACGTCTCCTACGCCTTGATCCAGCAAGGAGGAAGGAGAGTTTGAGGGAGATCTCCAACAACATGACGGCGTGGTTATGGTGGAGCTGCGTGGTACTCCGGCAGAGCTTCGCTAAGCACTACAGAGGACGAGGAGAGGGAGGAGTAGGGGTGCGCCGAGGGAGAGAGAGATGCGTGTCTCCGGGAGCCCCAAGAGCTCCTCTATTTATAGGAGGAGAGGGAGGAGTGTGGCACCCCTAGGGTTCCCACCCTAGGGTGGTGCGGGAGCCCTAGATGGCATCTTGGCCAGCAGCCAAGAGGGAAGAGGGGAGGGCGGCGCCCTAGGTGGGCCTTAGGCCCATCTATGCCTAGGGTCCCCCTTCCCACCTTGCTGCACCTTGTGCCAAGGTGGAGGGCGCACCATCCCACCTTAGGACTGGTCCCTTCCCACTCTAGGTCCATGCAGCCTTCCGAGGCTGGTGGCCCCTCCCGGTGGACCCCCGGGACCCTTCGGCTGTCCCGGTACATTACCGGTGATGCCCGGAACACTTCCGGTAAGCAAATCCTCACTTCCTATATATCATTCTTTACCTTCGGACCATTCTAGAGCTCCTCGTGATGTCCGGGATCTCATCGGAGACCCCGAACAACCTTCGGTAACCATGTACACTATTTCCCTATAACCCTAGCATCATCGAACCTTAAGTGTGTAGACCCTATGGGTTCGGGAGGCACGTAGACAGGACCGAGACACCTCTCCGGTCAATAACCAACAGTGGTATCTAGATACCCATGTTGGCTCCCACATGCTCCACGATGATCTCATCGGATGAACCACGATGTCGGGGATTCAATCAATCTCGTATACAATTCCCTTTGTCTACCGGTATGATACTTGTCCGAGATTCGATCGTCGGTATCCCTATACCTTGTTCAATCTCGTTACCGGCAAGTCTCTTTACTCGTTTTGTAACACATCATCCCGTGGCTAACTTCTTAGTCACATTGAGCTAATTATGATGATGTCTTACCGAGTGGGCCCAGAGATATCTCTCCGTCATACGGAGTGACAAATCCCAGTCTCGATTCGTACCAACCCAACAGACACTTTCGGAGATACCCGTAGTGTACCTTTATAGCCACCCAGTTATGTTTTGACGTTTGGCACACCCAAAGTATTCCTACGATATCCGGGAGTTGCACAATCTCATTGTCTAAGGAAACGATACTTGACATTAGAAAAGCTTTAGAAGATGAACTACACGATCTTATGCTATGCTTAGGTTTGGGTCTTGTCCATCACATCATTCTCCTAATGATGCGATCTCGTTATCAACGACATCCAATGTCCATGTTCATGAAATCGTGACCATCTATAGATCAACGAGCTAGCCAACTAGAGGCTCACTAGGGACACATTATGGTCTATGTATTCACACATGCATTACGGTTTTCGGTTAATTCAATTATAGCATGAACAATAGACAATTATCATGAACAAGGAAATACAATAATAACCATTTTATTATTGCCTCTAGGGCATATTTCCAACAGTCTCCCACTTGCACTAGAGTCAATAATCTAGTTACATTGTGATGTATCGAACACCCATAGAGTTCTGGTGTTGATCATGTTTTGCTCGTGAGAGAGGTTTAGTCAACGGATCTGCGACATTCAGATCCGTATGCACTTTACAAATATCTATATCTCCTTCTTGAATGTAATCATGAATGGAGTTGAAGCGGCGCTTGATGTGTCTTGTCTTCTTGTGAAACCTGGGCTCCTTGGCAAGGGCAATAGCTCCAGTGTTGTCACAGAATAGAGTCATCAGGCCCAACGCATTGGGAATTACTCCTAGGTCGGTGATGAATTCCTTCAGCCAGACTCCTTCCTTTGCTGCTTCCGAAGCAGCTATATACTCCACTTAACATGTAGATGCCGCCACGATGCTTTGTTTGCTGCTGCACCAGCTTACTGCCCCTCCGTTCAAAATATACACGTATCCGGTTTGTGACTTGGAGTCATCCGGATCTATGTCGAAGCTAGCATCGACGTACCCCTTTACGATGAGCTCTTCGGCACCTCCATATATGAGAAACATGTCCTTGGTCCTTTTCAGGTACTTCAGGATATTCTTGACCGCTGTCCAGTGTTCCACTCCGGGATCACTTTGGTACCTCCCTACCATACTTATGGCAAGGTTCACATCAGGTCTGGTACACAGCATGGCATACATAATAGAGCCTATGGCTGAAGCATAGGGGATGACACTCATCTCTTCTCTATCCTTTGTCGTGGTCGGGCATTAAGTCGTACTCAATCTCACACCCTGTAACACACGCAAGAACCCCTTCTTGGACTGATCCATATTGAAATTTTTCAATATCTTGTCAAGGTATGTGCTTTGTGAAAGACCTATGAGGCGTCTCGATCTATCTCTATAGATCTTGATGCCTAATATGTAAGTAGCTTCTCCAAGGTCCTTCATTGAAAAACACTTATTCAAGTAGGCCTTTACACTTTCCAAAAGTTCTATATCATTTCCCATCAACAATATGTCATCCACATATAATATGAGAAATGCTACATAGCTCCCACTCACTTTCTTGGAAATACAGGGTTCTCCATAAACCTGTATAAACCCAAACGCTTTAATCACCTCATTAAAGGGAATGTTCTAACTCCGAGATGCTTGCACCAGCCCATAGATGGAGCGCTAGAGATTGCATACCTTGTTAGCATCTTTAGGATCGACAAAACCTTCTAGCTGCATCATATATAGTTCTTCCTTAAGGAAGCCATTAAGGAATGCCGTTTTTATGTCCATTGCCAGATCTCATAATCATAAAATGCAGTAATTCCTAACATGACTCAGACGGACTTCAACATCACTACAGGTGAGAAAGTCTCATCATAGTTAACTCCTTGAACTTGTCGATAACCCTTAGCAACAAGCCAAGCCTTATAGACGGTCACATTACCATCCGCGTCAGTCTTCTTCTTAAAGATCCATTTATTTTCTATGGCTCGCTTATCATCAAGCAAGTCCACCAAAGTCCATACTTTGTTCTCATACATGGATCCTATCTCGGATTTCATCGCTTCAAGCCATTTGTTGGAATCTGGGCCCGCCATCGCTTCTTCATAGTTTGAAGGTTCACCGTTGTCCAACAACATGATCTCTAGGACAGGGTTGTCGTACCACTCTGGTGCGGAACGTGTCCTAGTGGACCTTTGAGTAGAAACTTGATCTGAAGTTTCATGATCATCATCATTAACTTCCTCTCGAGCCGGTGCAGGCTCCACAGAAACAACTTCCTGTGCTGTGCTACGTTCCGGTTCGAGTGGAGGTACAATTACCTCATCAAGTTCTATTTTCCTCCCACTTACTTCTTTCGAGAGAAACTCTTTCTCTAGAAAGGATCCATTCTTGGCAAGAAAGACTTTGCCTTCGAATCTGAGGTAGAAGGTATACCCAATAGTTTCTTTGGGGTATCCTATGAAGACGCACTTTTCCGCTTTGGGTTCGAGCTTCTCAGGTTGAAGTTTCTTCACATAAGCATCGCATCCCCAAACTTTTAGAAATGACAGCTTAGGTTTCTTTCCAAACCATAATTCATACGGTGTCGTCTCAACGGATTTAGACGGTGCTCTATTTAAAGTGAATGCGACAGTCTCTAATGCATATCCCCAAAATGATAACGGTAAGTCAGTAAGAGACATCATAGATCGCACCATATCCAATAGAGTGCGATTATGACGTTCAGACACACCATTTCACTGAGGTGTGCCAGACGGCATGAGTTGTGAAACAATTCCACATTTCCTTAGGTGCGTGCCAAACTCGTGACTTAGATATTCTCCGCCATGATCAGATCGTAAGCACATTATTTACCTATCATGTTGATTCTCTACCTCACTCTGAAATTCCTTGAACTTTTGAACGGTTCTAGACTTGTGTTTCATTAAGTAGACATACCCATATCTGCTCAAGTCATCAGTGAGGGTGAGAACATAACAGTAGCCACCGCGAGCCTCGATGCTCATTGGACCACATACATCGGTATGTATTATCTCCAACAAGTCAGTTGCTCGCTCCATTGTTCCGAAGAACGGGGTCTTGGTCATCTTTCCCATGAGGCATGGTTCACACGTGTCAAATGATTCAAAATCAAGAGACTCCATAAGTCCATCAACATGGAGTTTCTTCATGCGTTTGCCACCAATATGACCAAGGCGGCAATGCCACATGTAAGTGGGACTATCGTTATCAACCTTACATTGTTTGGTACTCACACTGTGGACATGAGTAACATCACGTTCGAGATTCATCAAAAATAAACCATTGACCAGCGGGGCATGACCATAAAACATTTCTCTCATATAAATAGAACAACCATTATTCTCAGATTTAAATGAGTATCCATCTCGCATCATGCTCAAAGCTGGTACTAAATGACAATTATTAAGGTTTAAAACTAATCCCGAAGGTACATGTAGAGGTAGCGTGTCGACGGCGATCACATCGACCTTGGAACCATTCCCGACGCGCATCGTCACCTCATCCTTTGCCAGTCTTCGCTTATTCCGCAACTCTTGCTTGGAGTTACAAATGTGAGCAACTGCACCGGTATCAAATACCTAGGATCTACTACGAGCGCTGGTAAGGTACACATCAATAACAAGTATATCACGTATACCTTTAACGTTGCTGGCCTTCTTATCCGCTAAGTACTTGGGGCAGTTCCGCTTCCAGTGACTAGTACCCTTACAATAAAAGCACTCAATCTCAGGCTAGGGTCCATTCTTGTTCTTCTTCCCGGTAACTTGCTTACCGGGCGCGGCAACTGCTTTGCTGTCCTTCTTGAAGTTCTTCTTACCCTTGCCTTTCTTGAAACTAGTGGTCTTATTCACCATCAACAATTGATGCTCCTTTTTGATCTCGACCTTCGCTGATTTCAGCATCGAGTACAACTCAGGAATGGACTTCTCCATCCCCTGCATGTTGTAGTTCATCACAAACCTCTTGTAGCTAGGTGGGAGCAACTAGAGGATTCTGTCAATGACCGAGTCATCCGAAAGATTAACTCCCGGTTGAGTCAATTGATTGTGCAACCCAGACATTTTGAGTATGTGCTCACTGACAGAACTATTTTCCTACATCTTACAACTGAAGAACTTGTCGGAGACGTCATATCTCTCGACCCGGGCATGAGATTGGAAAACCAGTTTTAGGTCTTGGAACATCTCATATGCTCCGTGTTGCTCAAAAGGCTTTTGGAGCCCCGGTTCTAAACTGTAAAGCATGCCGCACTGAACCAGGGAGTAATCATCATAGCGTGACCTCCAAGCGTTTGTAACATCTTGATCCGCTGGGAAAATGGGTGGGTCACCTAGCGGTGCATCAAGGACATACAATCTCTTGGAAGCTATGAGGATGATCCTCAAGCTACGGACCCAATCCGCATAGTTGCTTCCATCGTCCTTCATCTTGGTTTTCTCTAGGAATGCGTTGCAGTTGAGGGTGACATTAGCGTTGGCCACTGGATCTACAATATAGATTGTAAAGACAATTCTTTTAGACTAAGTTCATGATAATTAAGTTCACATAATCAAATTATTTAATGAACTCCCACTTAGATAGACATCTCTCAAGTCATCCAAGTTATACATGATCCATGTCAACTAGCCCGTGTCCGATCATCATGTGAGACGGACTAGTCATCCATGGTGAACATCTCCATGTTTATCGTATCTTCTATATGACTCATGCTCGACCTTTCGGTCTCCCGTGTTCCAAGGACATGTCTGTACATGTTAGGCTCGTCAAGTCAACCTAAGTGTGTTGCGTGTGTAAATCTGGCTTACACCCGTTGTATGCAAACCTTAGAACCTGTCACACCCGATCATTAAGTGGTGCTTTGGAACAACGATCCTTAGCAACGGTGCACAGTTAGGGTGAACACATTTCTCGAAATTTTAGTGAGAGATCATCTTATTTAGCTACCGTCATTCTAAGCAAATAAGATGTAAATATGACAAACATCACATGTAATCAATATAGTGACATGATATGGACAATATCATCTTGCTCCTTTCATCTCCATCTTCGGGGCACCATGATCATCACGTCACCGACACGACACCATGATCTCCATCATCATGTCTTCATGAAGTTGTCTCGCCAACTATTACTTCTACTACTATGGCTAACGATTAGCAATAAAGTAAAGTAATTACATGGCGTTTACGATTGACACACAGGTCATACAATAAAATAAGACACCTCCTATGGCTCCTGCCGGTTGTCATACTCATCGACATGCAAGTCGTGAATCCTATTACAAGAACATGATCAATCTCATACATCACAATGCATCACATCACATCCTTTGGACATTCACATCACAAGGCATATGCTGCAAAAACAAGTTAGACGTCCTCTAATTTGTAGTTGCAAGTTTTTTACGTGGCTGCTATAGGTTTATAGCAAGAACGTTTCTTACCACGCCAAAACCACAACGTGATATGACAATTGCTATTTACCCTTCATAAGGATCCTTTTCATCGAATCCAATCCGACTAAGGTGGGAGAGACAAACACCGGCTAGCCACCTTATGCAACAAGTGCATGTTAGGCGGTGGAACTGGTCTCACGTATGTGTACTTGTAAAGTTAGTCCGGGCCGCTTCATCCCACAATACCGCCGAATCAAGATAAGACTAGTAACGGTAAGAAAATTAACAAGATCGACGCCCACAACAACTTGTGTTCTACTTGTGCATAGATTCTACGCATAGACCTAGCTCTGATACCACCATTGGGAGACATAGTAGTAAAGCAAAAATTTCCTACGATCACCAAGATCCATCTATGGAGAAGCCAGCAACGAGTAAGAGGGGAGTGCATCTTCATACCTTTGAAGACCGCACAGTGGAAGCATTACAAGAACCCGCTTGGTGGAGTCGTACTCGCAACGATTCAGATCGCGGTGGATTCTGATCTAAGCGCCGAACAACGGTGCCTCCGTGTTCAACACACGTGCAGCCCGGTGACGTCTCCTATGCCTTGATCCAGCAAGGAGGAATGAGAGGTTGAGGGAGAGCTCCGGCAGCACGACGGCATGGTGACGGTGGAGCTGTGTGGTACTCCGGCAGAGCTTCGCTAAGCACTACGGAGGATGAGGAGAGGGAGGAGTAGGGATACGCCGAGGGAGAGAGAGATGCGGGTTTCCAGTAGCCCCAAGGGCACCTCTATTTATAGGAGGAGATGGAGGAGGGTGGTGCGGCAGCCCTAGATGGCATCTTGGCCGGCGGCCAAGAGGGGAGAGGGGAGTGCGGCGCCCTAGGTGGGCCTTAGGCCTATCTGCGCCTAGGGCCCGCCTTCCCACCTTGCTGCGCCTTGGGCCAGGGTGGAGGGCACACCAGCCCACTCTGGGACTGGTCCCTTCCGACTCTGGGCCCATTCAGCCTTCTGGGGCTGGTGGCCCCTCCCGGTGGACCCCCGGAACCCTTCCGATTGTCCCGGTACGATACCGGTGATGCCCGGAACACTTCCGGTAACCAAATCCTCACTTCCTATATATCATTATTTACCTCCGGACCATTCTAATGATCCTCGTGACGTCCGGGATCTCATCTGGGACTCCAAACAACCTTCGATAACCACGTACACTATTTCCCTATAAGCCTAGCGTCATCAAACCTTAAGTGTGTAGACCCTACGGGTTCGGGAGGCACGTAGACATGACCGAGACACCTCTCCGGTCAATAATCAACAACGGGATCTGGATACCCATGCTGGCTCCCACATGCTCCATGATGATCTCATCGGATGAACCACGATGTTGGGGATTCAATCAATCCCGTATACAATTGTCTACCGGTACGATACTTGCCCAAGATTCGATCGTCGGTATCCCTATACCTTGTTCAATCTCGTTACTGGCAAGTCTCTTTACTCATTCCGTAACACATCATCCTGTGGCTAACTCCTTAGTCACATTGAGCTCATTATGATGATGTCTTACCGAGTGGGCCCAGAGATACCTCTCCGTCACACAGAGTGACAAATCCCAGTCTCGATTCGTGCCAACCCAACAGACACTTTCGGAGATACCCGTAGTGTACCTTTATAGCCACCCAGTTACGTTGTGACGTTTGGCACACCCAAAGTATTCCTACGGTATCTAGTAGTTGCACAATCTCATGGTCTAAGGAAATGATACTTGACATTAGAAAAGCTTTAGCAGACGAACTACACGATCTTGTGCTATGCTTAGGATTGGATCTTGTCCATCACATCATTCTCCTAATGATGTGATCCTGTTATCAACGACATCCAATGTCCATGGTCATGAAACCGTGACCATCTATTGATCAACGAGCTAGCCAACTAGAGACTCACTAGGGACACATTGTGGTCTATGTATTCACACATGCATTACGGTTTACGGTTAATACAATTATAGCATGAACAATAGGCAATTATCATGAACAAGGAAATACAATAATAACCATTTTATTATTGCCTCTAGGGCATATTTCCAACAGCCTCCCACTTGCACTAGAGTTAATAATCTAGTTACATTGTGATGTATCGAACACCCATTGAGTTCTGGTGTTAATCATGTTTTGCTCGTGAGAGAGGTTCAGTCAACGGATCTGCGACATTCATATCCGTATGTACTTTACAAATATCTATATCTCCTTCCTGAATGTAATCACGGATGGAGTTGAAGCCGCGCTTGATGTATCTTGTCTTCTTGTGAAACCTGGGCTCCTTGGCAAGGGAAATAGCTCCAGTGTTGTCACAGAATAGAGTTATCAGGCATGACGCATTGGGAATCACTCCTAGGTCGGTGATGAACTCCTTCATCCAGACTCCTTCCTTTGCTGCTTTCGAAGTAGCTATATACTCCGCTTCACATGTAGATGCCACCAAGATGCTTTGTTAGCTGCCGCACCAGCTTACCGCCCCTCCGTTCAAAATATACACGCATCCGGTTTGTGACTTGGAGTCATCCGGATCTATGTCTGTGGGGACCCCGACTCATAAGTCGTGATCACCGAATGCACATGCACAATGATCCCAGAGATCAATGCTCACTAAACACACAGAAACTGAATAACAAGAGTCTTACATGCATTACATACCAGTTTACCCAAATATGGCCTTCAAGGCCAAGTCTTCATATGATTGCAGTGGAAATCTTCAACGATAGCATGAACCCATGCCATCTGCCTTAACCCTATAGGCATTCTGACTGGGAAGCGTCCTAGCTCGCACATTCCTCACCAAGGTATTCTTCATCATAACCTGATCTTTCATGCCTGGCCAATAAAATAACCAGTCGCAAGCCAATGAGTACTTTGAATGTACTCGCAAGCAACCCATGTTTGGAACAAGGCAATAACAATGCATGATATAGCACTAATAGGTAAGTTTTGCAGAAAGCTAATTTTGAGTGCAATGACATGATCAAGTAACTTAAGTAAGCATGCATCAACCATTTATAGATGTTTATAAGAACACTTCACAGTCATCTTCAAAAGCAGGGGGTTGGACGTCTCATGTTCAACCATCACACCAAGTCCTCAGACTTGTCTCATGTACCGTCTTAACATCTCATGTTCAGTCATCATGCCAAGTCATCCGACTTGACTCATGTATCATCCTTGTCACCACACACGCACACCAAGTTTGCGAAAACATCTGGACATAGTTTAAGAAGGACCTCCAACTATCCATGACCGCGTACGTGGCTATTCGAATAGTTTTACACTCTGCAGAGGTTGCACACTTTACCCACAAGACTCGGGGAACTTCCATGTCATCCACGACTTGCGGTATAGAACATACCCGAGGTAAGCACCCAAACAAAGCCTTCCCCTAGCGATACTAGACAAAGAGTCCACTCGATTGGTACCCAGCCCTCACGATGTACATCACACGAGCCTCGCTCTAATCGTACTATCCATGAGGGGACCAACGGTGTGCCCGGTGCCTGTGAAGACATCGCATGATCGTACATACCGGTACGACCCCGTATCGAGAGTGACCACGCCACTCCCGCCACTAGTAATGCGGACTCCTTGCCAGTACCCACCAAGGTAATCAACAAAGCACTGTCCTATAAGGGGTATCGTGCTTGTGCATGTAAAGTTGGCACGGTCAGCAGACCTTAAATCTAATCTATTTTCGAAAACACACATACTCACACAACTTTCTCCGGTACATCACTTCTTTCTCAAGTGGTCACCCATCTCATCATTATCTCCCTCGGGCATTAGTGGCACTCGACGGGGTTTTTGAAAAGTCTTTGAAACCAGATGTGTTCTCATCACCATGCATAATTCCCGATCCCACTTGCGTAGCATCTACTAGCATCCTATCTACACCCACCCGCATAACCCTCATAAGGTGGTAGGGCCATGCACTATGCAAGTGTCAATGACAAAGTATTGGAAGCATCCCACTAAAGTGGACACAACATCATCATGATCAATACAACAAAATGAATTGTTATATGCCATGCAATAAAAGGGTTCATAGTCATGGTCAAAGGGCTGCTTGCCTGGCTTATCCAAGTCTTCGAGGTGTTCACACGCTTGACGTCCACTCCGAGCACTTCATCTACTTCGTCAACTATCGCCGGAAACAACCGCAATACGCAACACAACAAGCAGAAAATAAAAGCGCTCTATAAATAGGAGTTTTATTTTTATTGGACATCTCTAGTCATAAGAAAAATAACCAAGGAGGTTTCATAGGATGTGGATCAAGGGGGAGTTTGGAATGGTGGAAATGATGGAAATGATGATCCTTCAAGATGTCAATGGAAAATATTTTCATAAAAATGAGTGGATGGACCCAACAAATAAGGCATGATTTTAGAAACATGAGGGAAGTGGTTTCACTGGATTTGGAGTTGGCATGATTTTCCTATGGATTTTCAAAGTGGGTCACATATGAATAAATGGCCCACTAATTGACATGGCAGAATAAGTGTAAGGAAAAATGCTCACCACTTAGTGCATGAATTTAGATACATCTAGGAACTTGAATCACCCCATTTGGAGTTACTAATAATTCCCTAGGAATTTGCAAATGGGGTTCTATATGGTTCAAATTCAAATTTGAATTTGAACTATCAGAAAAGATTTATGGAAAAATATGCAATGCACAAATTTGGATAGGAAATAATTTTAGGAATATGTAGAAATTTGAATCAACTAAATCGGAGGTCATATGAATTTAATATGGATTTTTCATTGCCTCAGAAAAGAATGAAAGAAATTACCTAATGGCTTAAGCAGCGCACCGGGCGTAGGATAGCCAATGGGTCGGCCCAGTCGCTCGGCCTGGCGGCTGGGGCGATGCCAAAGGCGTAATTACTGAAATGCGCCTCCCTAGTAGGGAGGCGGATGGCACGCGGGGTGCCTCCACTTAACAGGGGGGCCCGAGCCTTAGCCGCTGACCGACGGGCCCTGCTGGCAGGTCCTCCTCCTACCTTTGTTCAAAACAGAGGAGGGGCAGGGGAAGCCGGCTGAGCCCGTGCCGGTACCCCGTCCTGGTGCCACAAGCCGCCCCCGACGGCACTCCGGCCACGGGCGAGCTCGGGGCGACGATCCGCACAAGCCTCGGTTGCTCCCGGGCCTTGGAGAGGTCAGGGTTGCACCCCATTGCTCCCGCGGCGGAGGCCGGCCACGGTGGTCGAGGGGGATGGCATTCTGGCCGTCGGGGAGAGAGAAGGGCTGCGGTGAACGAGTGCGTCGGTGCTGGGGCACGAAGGCGGATCTCAAAGGGGAGAAGGGAGGCGGGGCACCACCCATTTTCCTAAGCCCGAAGCGGAGCTACGACGGACATGGGGGAAGGGGAAGAGCTAGAAGGAGTCCTGGGGCATCGAGGAGGTGTCTTAGGAGGGAGAGGAGCAAACTATAGGCGTCTGGCGCTCGGGGGGGGAGGTTTTTCCAGAGAGGCAATGGAGGGGGAGCTCAGGCACGCCTCGGATGCCCTCGGGCATGGCGAGCACACTCGATAGAGAGGCCCTAGAGGCTTACTGGCGTCCGGGAGAGGCATGGGAGGCCTAGCGGGGAATCATGGCGTGTGCGGATGCCCAATCGAGCCCGGATGTGAGCTACAGGACAAGGAAGATTGGCAGAGCGCCGATTTTGCATGCCGACAACATGGTCACCATGCTAGGTCATGTCCATGGCATCTTTTTGGTTGGAAAAAGTTGTCTAGCGCATGAGGCATGCATGGAGTAGGTATCTGGTAAAATTTGGACCTATAAGCAGCTCAGTAACTGTGATTTGTACACCAGGTAAGTTTGAAGTAGTAAACTTGGGGCTTAGGAAAAGAGTCTTTACTGGAGGGCACTATTGATAAAACCATGTCCACTGGTCATAGTAATGGAAGGACAATATGTCCATCAATTTTCAGCTCAGGGAGAGCAATGCACAAGGTACTTGTAGTTCAAGGCTACAATTACTACCCTAAACCTAGTTCAGATGGTTTGCTCATTTATTCCACATGAGCATGCCATATTTGGGTTTTGTTTGATGCATAGGTATGCAAGTGAGGTTGTGGAAAAGTTTGGGGTCATTAGCATGATCAGAAGGGAAGGAGATGTGTTGTCATGGTAAAAATAAAGGGAATAGGCGAGAGTTACCCCACAAATATTTGACCAGAGGCTAAGGCAAAGTTACTGGAGGTATAAGAGGGTTATAATATGCTGTGGTAAAAAGTTGGGGGCAAAGGGAATCATTTTGGGCCCACCTTGCTTGTCCACAAGTTTATGGCTAAAGGTGTTTGTGCTGGGATTGGGCTAGGCAGGGGAATCCTATGACCTTGAGATTTACCAGGGGTAAATGGTAAGCCCATTTGGTCCTAATCACAAGTTTTGAGATGATTTGAAGAAAGTTGATAATGTAAACTTGGTAAACCCTAGAAATGGACAGAAATGGATCTCTATAGATTTGGACATGCAATTCTATTCCCATTGATGCACCACTTGATGTAGCATCATCGTTTGGGTAACAGAGAATGCCCACAAAGTTTGGGATCAATAGGAGATACTTCACAATATAAAGTTGATCAAATTTGTCTATGGACAGGAATGGTTTTAGGATATTTTGGTGAATCAAAACAATTGGGATTGAGACGAAACTTGGCAAGATGAACAAATATATCATATGTGACATGCTAGAATTTTCCTAGATTTATTTGAGAATATTTCTTATAGAAATATTTCAAATACTTAGAATAGGCAGAAATGGTTTTGAAGGGTTTTGTCCAATACTCTGAACATGACCATGCCTTAAAACTCTTATATATGGACAATATATGTCCACCGAGCTTTCCTAAAATTTCCCAAGTATTTTTAAAGCATTTAAATATATTTCCCCCCTATAAAATACCATTTCCGGCCTTAAGAAAAAGCCTTTAAATAAAATATGGAATAATCTTTTAAAATAATATTTTGTGGTTTTGGGAAGTTATATATATAGTAGGTTCCAAATAAAGCATTTGGGGAAAAAGGATCCACCCAATTTGGGGACTTGCAGTGCAAATCTCAAATCAGGGGGTTTTGCAAACCTAATTTGAATAAAACCTTTTTGGCCAAAATAATATTTTGTAAAAATATAATTAAGAAATATTCACATGGCATGATCATTGGACAAGGGTGGGGATCAAGGAAAAGAGTTTTGAGAGTAGGAGGGATTTTATGAATATAGAGCGCTAGCAAGCAATCAGACAATCAGCAATCAAGTCAAGCATAACAAGCACACAAAAGTTTTAATTGGCCCTAATTTTTGAGTCATGATAACTTAGTCATGAGGAAAATCATAGGGTGTGACAGTGTCAAAGCTAGCATCGATGTAACCCTTTATGACGAGCTCTTCGACACCTCCATATACGAGAAACATGTCCTTGGTCCTTTTCAGGTACTTCAGGATATTCTTGACCGCTGTCCAGTGTTCCGCTCCGGGATCACTTTGGTACCTCCCTACAATACTTATGGCAAGGTTCACATCAGGTCTGGTACACAACATGGCATACATAATAGACCCTATGGCTGAAGCATAGGGGATGACACTCATCTCTTCTCTATCCTTTGCCGTGGTCGGGCATTGAGTCATACTCAATCTCACACCGTGTAACACAGGCAAGAACCCCTTCTTGGACTGATCCATATTGAACTTCTTCAATATCTTGTCAAGGTATGTGCTTTGTGAAAGACCTATGAGGCGTCTCGATCTATCTCTATAGATCTTGATGCCTAATATGTAAGCAGCTTCTCCAAGGCCCTTCATTGAAAACACTTATTCAAGTAGGCCTTTATGCTTTCAAAAAGTTATATATCATTTGCCATCAACAATATGTCATCCACATATAATATGAGA
Organism: Hordeum marinum; assembly: GCA_022496015.1. NCBI lineage: Eukaryota > Viridiplantae > Streptophyta > Magnoliopsida > Poales > Poaceae > Hordeum > Hordeum marinum. The sequence goes on from CM039673.1 coordinate 253,690,203, forward strand.
AATGCTACAAAGCTCCCACTCACTTTCTTGGAAATACAGGGTTCTCCATAAACCTGTATAAACCCAAATGCTTTAATCACCTCATTAAAGCGAATGTTCCAACTCCGAGATGCTTGCACCAGCCCATAGATGGAGCGCTAGAGCTTGCATACCTTGTTAGCATCTTTAGGATCGACAAAACCTTCTGGCTGCATCATATACAATTCTTCCTTAACGAAGCCATTAAGGAATGCCGTTTTGACGTCCATCTGCCAGATCTCATAATCGTAAAATGCGGCAATTGCTAACATGATTTGGACGGACTTCAGCATCCCTACGGGTGAGAAAGTCTCATCATAGTCAACTCCTTGAACTTGTCAATAACCCTTAGCGACACGCCAAGCCTTATAGACGGTCACATTACCATCCGCGTCAGTCTTCTTCTTAAAGATCCATTTATTTTCTATGGCTCGCCGATCATCGGGCAAGTCCACCAAAGTCCATACTTTGTTCTCATGCATGGATCCTATCTCGGACTACACGATCTTGTGATATGCTTAGGATTGGGTCTTGTCCATCACATCATTCTCCTAATGATGTGATCCCATTATCAACGACATCCAATGTCCATGGTCATGAAACCGTGACCATTTATTGATTAACGAGCTAGCCAACTAGAGGCTCACTAGGGACACATTGTGGTCTATGTATTCGCACATGCACTACGGTTTCCGGCGAAGACAATTACAACATGAACAATAGATAATTATCATGAACAAGGAAATACAATAATAACCATTTTATTATTGCCTCTGGGGCATATTTCCGACACCTCCAAGGTGCCGCTGACGCCCTGCCTCCCTGCATCAAGCGCATGAGGACGAAGCCTCGAAGCGCCGCGCCTGGGCCTCTAGCCTCCTGGTGGGCCACGCCTCGTCCGATGGCCCAGCGGAGCTCCAGCCTGAGCCAGAACCAGCAGCCACACCGACCGGGCCTGTTGGCCCATGGTGAGCACCGCCTAACCCCTGCCCCGAGCACATTTTAGTTATCGGTCGCCCATGCATAGTTCGAGACCTATTGCAGATTTGGCCAGTGTAGTGTTTTTTAGGATATGTGATTTTGTCAATTAATCATGGACATTATAATTAAAGAAAAATGCGTGTTTTTGATAGGCTCATAACTAATTAACCGTGCATCATATGTAAAACCTTTATATATGAAAAATGAATAGAATTTCAAGAAGATTCACAATATTTAACTCTCACATTTGTTTAAAATGTTTAACTTTGATTTTTGCATTAATTTGTGTAATTGCCATGAGAAAACGATTTATTTCATAACTAACTAACCGTAGCTCCAATGCAAATGTTTTATATATGTAACTTGACTAGGAAAACGTGTAGAATCTAATGCCACACTTTATTTTCATGTTTAATAAATATAAAACATGTTTAGTTCAGATCTGGACCAAATTCATAATTTCCATATGAGGTCGTTTCGGAAATGCTATATGTTGCTTTTGGCCCCATTTAATATGCCTACATGTTGTAGTTGTTTATGCTTCACCTCTTGCCATGTTTATCAACATTTAATATTGATGAGTACCTAAACGAGAGCGGACTAAATTTTTGAACGTGGAGTTTCTTCAATATGCAACTCATTGCATATTGAGCTTAACTTAATGTGTAGAAGTTGATTGTTGTGATTTCCATGCCTTGCATATTTTAAACTCGACATGCATCATATTCGTTTGCTCATCATGTCATGCATATGTTGTGGTGTATCGTGTGTTGATTGTTTGTTCCAGATTGCTTCTTCTCGATAGAGTTCCGAAAGTGTTCGGAGTGTGAGGATTCGTTTTCTACTTCACGGATCGTCTTCTTCACGGACTCGTTCTTCTTCCTAATGGGATCTTAGGCAAGATGACACATTTCCCTGGTTACCACTACTATCATTGGTATGCTAATTGTCCCTCTTTTATCGTTATGTCTCGCTACCTACCACTTGTTTGACAAGCCTCCCAACATTGCCATGATAAGCCTCTAACCCCTCCACATCCCAGCAAACCTTTGATTGGCTATGTTACCGCTTGCTCAACCCTTCTTATAGTGTTTCTAACTGCAGGGGCAATTGCTTCCATGTGCAACATGGACATTATTTTGTTATCACAATATTATTGATATTTAATTTAATGCACTTATACACTTGGTAAAGGGTGGATGGCTTGGCCTTTTGCTTGGTGTTTTGTTCCAATCTTGCCGCCCCTAGTTACTTGTGAACCGGTGTTACATTCCATAATTGAGCGCTCCTAACATGCTCGGGGTTGTTATGGGGACCCCCTTGATTTTTGTTTTAGGATAAAGCTTGTCTGGCGAGGCCCAACATTGGTACTACATTTGCCTAATAACTAATAAACTTGCATAGGGACTTTGACCCCGTGGATAATTGAATCAACCCCCGGGCCAGTGCTCCACATGAGTGTCGGTCCAAACTAGAGCCGTGTGCGGGGCCAACCTGGGGCAATTCGGGAGATTTCTATCAGGCCACTGTATGCTGTGGTTATTCGGTAGTGTCCTGAGGACGAGATACGCGGCTCCTATCGGGTTTGTCGACATGTCGGGCGGTCTTGCTGTACTTGTTTTACCTTTCTCGAAGGTCTTGCATGAGGAATTCCAATCTTCTTCGGGCTATCTTGAGGTGTCAAATTTCCTTTGGAATTTCCTAGGCTGATCACGAGATTCGTGGTCGAGGTTATTCCCACGACTTGTGGTTAATTTGTGATAGATGAGTTGGAGCACCCCTATAGGGTTAAATCTTTTCGAAAAGCCAAGCCCGCGGTTATGTGGCAAACTTGGATATTTTGTTTAACACCCGGACATAGCAAACTTGAAGTAAACTCTAATAAAATAAACCAACTATGTGCGTAACCGTGTCTGTCTCTTCTCACGAGTCCTTATCCGAGAGAGAACATGGTGGGGTTATGTTTGACGTAAGTGGGTGTTCAAGATCACTTAGTGATCATTACTAGTTCACGCCCGTTATGTGTAGACCACCATAGTTTACTTCCTGTATTCGTAAGTTAGCCACTCAAACAAATTCTTAGTCGCTTGCTACAGCCTCACCACTTAATCATACCTCACCCATTAAGCTGTAATAGTCTTGATACCCTTGGTAATGAGATTGTTGAGTCCCTGTGGCTCATAGATTACTACAACAATAGTTGCAGGTACATGTAATTTGATGATTTGACATGAGCGTGATGCTTGTTTTGATTTGGAGTTATTCTTCTTATTCATCGATCTAGGATGTGTTCCAGGCGGCAGCCTGGGATAGCAAGGATGGATGTCATTTTGTCGTTTTCCGTCCGTAGTCGGACCCTGCTCTTCTGTATGATGTTTGAATATGTTGTTGTATTGATGTGATCTTGATGTAGCCTTTGGCGAGTGTAAGCCAATTCCATATACTCATCTCTTATGTAAATGTACTTGTAATGATATCCATTCTCGCAACACGACGAGATGCACTTCTATCCCTGTCAAGGCTCTCGTGCCAAAATAAGGATAGGATCGCATCTTGGGCATGACAAGTTGGTATCAGAGCCTGTACCGACCTAGGATCCCCCTTGATTGATCGAACTTGGTCGAGTCAAGTCTAGCGAAAAACTATTTTGAGTCTAGTTATATTGGAGAGTAGGATTCTTTTTACTCCTCTTCTATGCTCTGGTGAGGTAATCGACTTAGGAATTTTGATTCTACCTGCTTCTCGCTCAATTTTTTTAGGACCACGCGGGTATTTTGGAATCTATATGATGCCGATGTGAAGGAGTTCTTTACTTGGTGCCTCATGTTATCAAGGAGTAGAGCTCCAAGGGATTCTTGACACATCATTATCATTCAGTTTCCTTAGTATCTCAGAACAAAGGGTGTTCGAAATTGCTTCAATACTTCTTGTGGCGAGATAAGATCGGAGTCACCCAGTACTGGGGAGGCATCCGGGGTACTGCCATGTTTGGTATCGTTGTGTTTTCAAGTGTCTGAGATAGATGGAGTTATGAAGCCTCTGGTTATGTGTTGATGGATGGATATAGTTGGAGTGTAGGGCTTGTTAGTTGTGTGAGATATTTTGCCTTCCTATATTCCCAACACCAGATTGCATAACCAGAACGTTTTGGGAGTTCTTAGGTGGCAATTCAAGTAGCTACCTAGACTTATCTTCCGACAAATGCATGATGTGAGGTTGGGGTTCGACATCTAGTGGATTCGTTTGTTCACGGTCTTTCTTATGGAGGACAGTCTCAATATATGTCATCAGATATTCTTCATCAAGCCTTGTAGTTCGGTAGACATAGGGAGTATATTCGAGCGTCATTTGAATATGACAATCCAATGTACGATCGAGCCCATGTGAACCTTACCACAAAAATATCGAGCAGAATCTCTATCATGAATTTGTTCTGGCTTGTTTCGTAAGCCTCATCCTTTGTTTTGTTGTAGTATGGTAATTTGAGTTGCTTCAATGTCAAGTGGTGATTTCATATCTTTTCCAAGTAGTGTTCTCACATTTTACGGGAATGCTATTCCTTTTGTTCAACTGGATTGTCATGAAATTATTTCAACTGGTGCGCTCCTCTTCAAGATATTCAATTCTCTCTAATATTTGCAATATCATTCCTCATGTTTCTTTTTGGAGTTCTTTTCATCCGTCCTAAGTTGTATTTGTTTTCCCCACCCTCTCGCCCTTTTTCTCCAATGATTAAATTCTCATCCAAGTGTCTTGTCTATTCATGTAATGCTTCCGCTATCTTTTCTTCTGTTTTGTTTCCGATGATTCCTTGTGAAGATTGTTAGGAGTTAGTTTCAAGTTCTATCCTCATATTCTTTGTCTTGTGTTATTCTTCTCCGGTAATTACAATTCAAGCTCTCGGTGTTCATCATATCCTTTCTCATTCGTTTAATGATTGCCCATGTTGGAAATTCTTATCCAAGTATCTCTTGTTTAGTCATCTCTATTTTCTATCCGGAGTGCTGAAGATATCTCAGAAGTTTCGTGTTTCCATTCAATAATCCTTTCAAATTATTTCAAGGGTCTCATATCATCATGTTCTTAATTTGTACCGGCGCAATCTCTATTTTTAATCAATCATTTCAATGGAGTTTCCTTTGAGTGGGCCCATAAACCACAAGTTTTTCCCTCGGATCTTACCTGGCTCTTCTATTTTTTCCGGAGATGTTCTCAAGTTCTCTTCTAATATGACGTAAGAATGAATGTCATCAGTCATGTGCCTTCTCAAAGATCGCTTCTAAATCATTTTCATTGTTGTCTCAACCTTTCCTTATTCATTCTTCCGAAGTGTCTCAGTAATTCTTGGTGGTGTTCTCGTCTTCATTCTCATCATTGAAGTCCGAAGGAGAGTTTCTCTTAAATCTTTGTCCATTCTTCTGAAGAGTGTGGTTTCAGCTTCTTTCTATCCTCTCAAATTGTTTTGGTCATGAGTAATTCCTCCCATATCTATCCGGTGAATTTAGAGTTGTTTTCATTTCTTGATCCTCCTGAAGTCCATCATTTCAGAAGATTCCTCATTCCCAGCTTTCAGCTTTTGTTCTCAATTCTTCGCAATTGTTGTTCCTTTGTTCATATCGCAATTATTCTAGTGCTTCGTTCAAGTTTTCTATTAGGTGGATCATGCTCTCTTCATTCTCATGTTATATCATTCATTTGTATTATCCTCTTTAGTTTCTAATTCTTACCGGTGTTCGTTCAAGACTTCTTCAAGTTTGTGATCTCTCTCTCTTTCTCTTCAATTCTTTGCAACAAGAATAAGTGGTGTGGGAAATCCGTGGGTTGTCGTCCATTTAACTTGATGAAGGATAAGCATAACATAATTCTTATTCTTGTTGGTCAAGGTGATCTCAATCCTTCTTCCGGAGTTGTTCATGGTATCAATTCAAAATTCTAAGTTGCTTATCTTTTTCTTTCCGGAGTTCCATGTTTTCTCAAGTATCTCGTCGCGAAGCTTCATCTAAATAATTGGAAGGCCCCAATCTTGTTCTTTTTCAACCTTCAATTCTTTTCTATCATCCTCTCATTTTCGGAGGTTCCTTATGGTGGTTCTTCAAGGAGTTAATTCTTTCTCAAAGTATTCATCAAGATTCTTCTTGGAGATGCTCAAGTGTTCTCTATCTTGGGTTTCTAAGTTCAGTTCCTTCTCCATTTTCTTTTGAGATGGTGTTATTAAATTCTTGATTATGAAGAGTTTCGAAGGAAAATTGTCACGAATAAGATAAGTAAACCCATCATTCCTTTCTTGAAGTTATCTTGGATTGGATTTCACCTACGACATTTCTTAAGGATTGTTGCTATCATGGTGTTATAAATTATTCAAGTGTCTCCTCCACCTCTTGGTGAAAGAAGCTTTGCATATCTTGTTGTTCTCAAGCAATCAATTGTTTTCCATTGTGGTCAGTTGTCACCTCATAAATTTGAGATGTGTTTCATAAGTCCACAACAAGCTAAATATTTTCATTATTGATTCTCCATCAACTCCATTCAACCATACTTTTCAAATTCAATGGTGGTAGAAGTTGTCAGTTCTTCTCCGTCTCTTCTCTCTAGTAATCTAGCTTCTAGTCTTCTGCTCCGGAGGCTTTATGTTGTTGCTCTCTTCAATCTATCATCTTGTTTTGATTAAGATCATGTTCATCCCTTGCTTGTCCATTAACCAGAGTGTTGTGAAATCTTTTCATGATCCTTCCATCTTATGAAGTTTTGTTTCCAATCCAACCGAAGTTTGGGGTCTCTCTTTCAATTTCTTTCCATCATATCAAATTTTGCCTCTCTTTCCTACCAAAGTGCTGCTGGAATTTCTTGTGAATTCTTGCTTGTTCTTCATGTCATTCTTCATCTCTTTCCAAGTTTCAATGATCATTGGTGTCACTCATTTGTCAGAGAAGCAACTAAGTTTACCTCTTGCTCTTGCTCTTCCCCTTTTCATTCTCATATCTCGGGACGAGATCCTCGTGTAGTGGAGGAGAGTTGTAAGAGCCCGGGACCGATGCTCTAGAAGATTCCCCTTTTATTCCATTGTCGTCTTGTGTTTCGTCTGGTTGTCGAATTCATCATCACATCATTTGCATCATCTGCATAGCATCAACATTTTGTCAACACGAGTTTTCAAACTTGCATCCGTTCATAGTCGCCGGTTCTCCCCGTTCTTCCCGTTGCCCGTTTCGAGACCAACCACACACACGCGCGCGCCCGCGGCATCGTTTAAAAAGCCGTTTTTAAAGCACACGAAAAATATTCTCGCATTGGGTTGAAAGTTGGCGTGCGGTCTTGGTTTATTGTCGGTAGACCGCCTGCCAAATTTCATCACAATCAGAGGTAGTTTGACACCCGAACGGTTGACCATAGCAGCGTAGTCATCAGTTTAATTATCGGACGTTTTCAGTTTATAAAAACTCTGTCACGGGCCACAAACCTCCCTCTCTTCTTGTCCCAACCACCTCTACACAGCCCACTAGCCCATCCTAGCCTAACCTCGAGACCGGAGTCGTCCGATCGCGATCGGAGGGTTCGAAAACGGGCTAAAACTCCCTAACCTAGCCCTCCTATCCTATTTAAGCACCCCTAACATGCCTATTTGATAACCCTAGCTGTAGCCACTTCGTTTTCCGCACTGCCCCTCTCTCCCGTAGCCACTTGGGGACTCTGCCTCCCCCCAACCGCCGCTAGGCCCGCCCAAGCCCATCTGAGGCCCGCCTGGCCCGGATCCGCCGCCGCCGCGAGGAGCTTCCCTGAGCTCCACCCTTGCTCCCCATGGAGCCGCCCCGAGCCGCTCGCCCGTCGCTGCACCTTGCCCCCTCACCCCCAGCCGGAGAGCCGCTGCCGGTGAGCAACGTCGTCTTGCCGTCTCCCTCTCTCTCCCTCCTCCGGTTCTCTCTCTCCCTCATGCCCCTCTTTTGTCTCTCATCTACAGGGAGTCGCCCAGCCAGAAGCTCCCATGGCGCCCGAGGTCGCCTCGCCCCGCCAGCAAAATGCCGCTGCCCGGAGTGTCCCGCCGCCCTGAGCCTCGCTGATCCAAGGCTTTGTCGCCCCTAGCCCTCGTCGGAGGACCCTGCAAGGTGTCGCCGCCGCCCTGCCTCCCTGCATCGGGCGCACGAGGACGAAGGCTCAAGCCCCGTGCCTGGGCCTCCAGCCGCCTGGTGGGCCGCGCCTCGCCCGGTGGCCCAGGGGAACGAGCAGCCACACCGACCGGGCCTGTTGGCCCATGGTGAGTACCGCCTAACCCCCGCCCTGAGCACCTTTTAGTGATGGGTTGCCCATGCATAGTTCGGGCTCTATTGCAGATTTGGCTAGTGTAGTGTTTTTTTAGGATCTGTGATTTTGTCAATTAATCCTGGACATTATAATTACAGAAAAATGCGTGTTTTTGAGAGGCTCATAACTAATTAACCGTGCATCATATGAAAAAACTTTATATATGAAAAATAACTAGAATTTCATGTAGATTCAAAATATTCAACTCTCACATGTGTTTAAAATGTTTAACTTTGCTGTTTGCATTAATTTGCGTAATTGACATGGGAAAGGCTTTATTTCATAACTAACTAACCATAGCTACAATGCAAATGTTTTATATATGTAACTTGACTAGGAAAACGTGTAGAATCTAATGCCACACTTTATTTTCATCTTTAATAAATATAAACATGCTTAGTTAAGATCTGGACCAAATTCATAATTTGCATATGAGGTCATTTCGAAAATGCTATATGTTGCTTTCGGCCCCATTTAATATGCCTAGATGTTGTAGTTGTTCATTCTTCACCTCTTGCCATGTCTACCAAAATTTAATATTGATGAGTACCTAAATGAGAGCGAAGTAAATATTTGAATGTGGAGTTTCGTCAATGTGCAACTCGTTGCATATTGAGCTTCACTTAATGTGTAGAAGTTGATTGTTGTGATTGCCATGCCTTGCATATTTTAAACTTGACATGCATCATATTCGTTTGCGCATCATGTCATGCATATGTTGTCGTGTATCGTGTGTTGATTGTTTATTCCAGATTTCTTCTTCCCGATAGTGTTCCAAAAACGTTCGGAGTGTGAAGATTCATTCATCTACTTCGTGGATCGTCTTCTTCACAGACTCGTTCTTCTTCCAAGCGAGATCTCAGGCAAGATGACACATTTCCCTGGACACCACTACTATCATTGCTATACTAGTTGTCTTTCTTTTATCGTTATGTGTCGCTAGGTACCAGTTGTTTGACAAGCCTCCCAACATTGCCTTGATAATCCGTTAACCCCTCCACATCCCAGCAATCCTTTGATTGGCTATGTTACCGCTTGCTCAGCCCTTCTTATAGCGTTTCTAACTGCAACGTGGACATTATTTTGTTATCACAATATTATTGCAATTTAATTTAATGCACTTATACACTTGGTTAAGGGTGGAAAGCTTGGCCTTTTGCTCGGTGTTTTGTTCCACTCTTGCCGCCCCTAGTTACTTGTGAACCGGTGTTATGTTCCATAATTGAGCGCTCCTAACATGCTCGGGGTTGTTATGGGGACCCCCTTGACTTTTGTTTTAGGATAAAGCTTGTCTGGCAAGGCCCAATATTGGTACTACATTTGCCTAATAACTAATAAACTTGCATAGGGACTTTCCGGACCCCGTGGATAATTTAATCAACCCCGGGCAAGTGCTCCACATGAGTCTTGGTCCAAACTAGAGCCGTGTGCGGGGCCAACCCGGGGCAACTCGAGAGATTTTTATCAGGCCACTATACGCTGTGCTTATTTGGTCTTGTCCTGAGAAAGAGATACGTGGCTCCTATCAAGTTCGTCGACACGTTAGGCGGTCTTGCTAAACTTGTTTTATCTTTCTCAAAGGTCTTGCGTGACGAATTACGATATTCTTTGGGCTATCTCGAGGTGTCGAAATTCCTTTGGAATTTCCTAGGATGATCACAAGATCCATGGTCAAGGTTATTCCCACGTCATGTGGTTAATTTGTGATGGATGAGTTGGAGCACCCTTGCAGGGTTAAATCTTTTCGGAAAGCCATGCCCACGGTTATGTGGCAAACTTGGATATTTTGTTCAACACCTGGTCATAGAAAACTTGAAGTAAACTCTAATAAAATACACCAACTGTGTGCGTAACCGTGACTGTCTCTTCTCATGAGTCCTTATCCGAGAGAGAGAACACAGTGGGGTTATGTTTGACGTAAGTGGGTGTTCAAGATCACTTAGTGATCATTACTAGTTCACGTCTGTTATGCATAGACCACCATACTTTACTTCCTGTATTCGTAAGTCAGCCACTCAAACAAATGCTTAGTCACTTGCTGCCGCCTCACCGCTTAACCATACCTCACCCATTAAGCTTTAATAGTCTTGATACCCTTGGAAATGAGATTGCCGAGTCCCTGTGGTTCACAGATTACAATAACAACAGTTGCAGGTACATGTAATGCGATGATTTGACGTGAGCGTGATTCTTGTTTTGAGTTGGAGTTCTTCTACTTCTTCATCATCGATCTAGGATGGGTTCCAGGCGGCAGCCTGGGATAGCAAGGATGGATGTCATTTTGTCGTTTTCCGTCCGTAGTCGGACCCTGCTCTTCTTTATGATGTTTGAATATGTTGTTGTATTGATGTGATCTTGATGTAGCCTTTGGTGAGTGTAATACAATTCCATATACTCATCACTTCTGTAAATGTACTTGTAATGATATCCATTCTTGCAACACGAAAAGATGCGCTTCTATCCTTGTCGAGGCTCTCGTGCCAAAATAAGGATAGGATCGCATCTTGGGCATGACATCATGATGCCCTATGAACTGAACATGAGAAGCTTTCTCTTGAATATCTTCAAAGAAAGCTTGAACTAGAGAAGTTGAGGAAGACCCACGGAAGGAAAATGACTCTATCCTAGCCAAACAGATCAATACCGCTCAGGATGAATTCAATGCTCCATGCTTAAAATGTCTTGCTCGCGAAGCTAATGACTCAACTGCTGAATGTTCAAATGTTTTTGAGAATGCTTTATCTTCAACTGCATTTGTGGCACCTATACCCACATCCGAGGAAGCCTCTCCTATCACTGATGACAATGACAGGTTGAAGGCATTGCATGAAACAAGCATGTACAAGAGTCTGAAGGGACATCGGATTCTTTGTGATGCCCGGAAGAAGACTATCCTGAACAAAAACCCTAGGAAAGAGGGTTTGGGTTTTGAAGGAAATATTAATGTTGATGGATCTTAGTGGACACTTGAGAAGTATCCCAAAACTACATGGGTCGCTACAAAAGGTCCTTCTATTGATCCTTCCACATTATCTGGCTCTAACTGTGTGAATCCTATCATTATTGATGAATCCTTTGATTCCAACTATATGCTTTTAAAATGTCAAAATAGTGAAGTGTTTGCTAGGTTCATTGGAACTAACTGCAGGAATGGTTCACCCATGAAGAAGATATGGGTTCCCAAAAGTCTTCTTTAGAAGCTTCCCGTGAATGTCTTGACGACATCTCTCAAGAAGAAGACAAACCCCAGATCAATGTCTTCGACAAGACAAAGGTCTTCACATGGTCGCACTAACCATTCTGTTTCATAGGGAAGGACTCAAATGACTCATGAATATGTGAATTATGGCATGAACCGCTATGTTTATCCTAGCAAGAATTTCTCCGCTTATTCATTTGAGTATACTAATCCTCCTGTGAAATTGCCTAAATTCTCCGATGCTACTTTATGTCTCATTTCTTGTAAGCCACCCCCTCGGATGTGGGTGCTTGAGAAGAACTAACGTCTTCATGTAGCATTGGGTCTCTAGATGAGATGAAGCCTAACTCGAAGATTATCTGTGGAGACCCGAAAACTTCCTTCCCTGGACGCAAGATAACTAATGCAAATGGATCTTTCCATTTATATCGTCCAGATTACTTTTCACTGTCTACTGCTACATCTTCATCTTAGCATGTTACTCTTGCATGCTTTGGTGAACACGAATAATTCTCGAATGCAGGAAGATAGATCCAATACCACTGAATGGATCATGGACTAGGTGCACTAGTCACATGAGTGGTGATTGAAGCCCGTTGATGGTGTCAACTCTTCGACCTCAAACTGAAGATCACATCATCTTTGCAGGCAAAAGTAGCAGCAAAGTCTTGGGACTAGGTAGAGTTGCTATCTCAAGGGATAGACACGTGGACAATGTCATGCCTGTTGAATCCCTTTGTTACAACTTGATGTTCGTTTCTATGATGTGTGATATAGACATGCTTGTCATCTTTGGCAAATTCCAATGTGTGGTACTAATGGCTTCTTACAAAACCAAAGTCTTTGAAGGTTTTCGAAGAGGTAATCTATACATGGTAGACTTCTCTACAGGACCACATATTTCCACATGTCCTCTAGCAAAGGCCTCAGAATGCTAGCTTTGTCATCAAAGGCTAGGACATGTAGGCATGAGGAACTTGCATACTCTTGCCAATAATAGCCTCATCATTGGCGTCAAAGGAGTCAAGTTCAAGAAAGATCACCTATCTGGTGCCTCTAAAGCCGGGAAGATGACAAGGGCCAAGCAACCCTCGAAGACAATCATGACTACGACACGCCCCTTCGAGCTGCTCCACACGGACTTATTTGGCCCGACTCATTATTCCACTTTCTCTACCATTGCAAATCTTCATGGATTCGTGATTGTTGATGATTACTCTAGATACACCTGGGTGCACATCTTACTCTATAAGACAGAAGTGCTTTGTCAATAGGTGCATGACCAACTATGTCATCAAGTTCAAGCACATAAGGAGAGACAACAACACTGAGTTCAAGGACACGGGTCTTGACACTTATCTTGACACTTTGGGTGTCACTCATGAGTTCTCAGCTCCTTACACACCACAACAGAATGGTGTTGTCGAGTGCAAGAACATGAATCTCATAGAGATGTCTCGGACCATACTTGATGAATACAAGACACCTTGAATATTTCGGCCTAAAGCCATTGGTACTTCCTGCCACATCATCAAGAGAGTTTATCTTCACAAGTTCTTCAAGAAAACATCATATGAGCTTCTGACTGGTAAGAAACCCAATGTAAGTTATTTCAAAGTCTTCGGTGCAAAATGCTAGATCCGGGATCCACATTGGTATCACAACACATGAGGGTTTCATGCTTGGTTATGGAATTGATCTTCACACCTACAGAGTCTTCAACACTTTTCACCACAAGATTGTTCAGACTATAGATGTGCGATTCGATGAACCTAATGGCTCTCAAAGATATCAACTACCTCCTATGATAGATGAACTTCCACCTGAAGAAGCAATCAGGCTGATCGGCACTGCCGAAATCATGCCCGAGGAACCAGTGATTGAAGAAGTCATCATCCCACCAGTCTCTCATCACGAAGACAATGATGCACCTTAAGATAATGTTGCTGACAAAGACAATGCTTAGTAGACAACTTATAGTCTTCAACCTGCTCATCCTCCCGTGGCAAATGAAGTGTAGATTGAGAAGATGCTTAGTAGCATCAATGAACCAGGTCGTCTCACTCACTCAAGAGCTAACCAATTGGCTAACTTTTGTGAGCATTTTTCTTTTGTATCTATCACAGAACCCACCAAAGTTCATGAAGCCTTCAAGAACCCGAATGGATTCAAGCCATGCAAGAAGAACTAGATCAATTCAAGATGAACAACCTATGGGAACTTGTCAAGCGACTAGATCCACGCAAGCACAACGTCATTGGCACAAAGTGGATCTACTGGAACAAACAAGATGCCTCTGGCCAAGTTGTCAGAAACAAGGCTAGACTTGTAGCTCAAGGCTACACTCAGGTTGAGGGTATCGATTTTGCTGAAACCTTTGTACCTATTGCTAGACTCGAAGCCATACACATACTGCTTGCATATGCTAACCACTATGATATATGCCTATATCAAATGGATGTCAAAAGTGCATTCCGCAATGGTAAGATTGAGGAAGAAGTATATGTTGCTCAACATCCAGGATTTGAAGATCCAAAGCATCAAGACATGGTCTACCAGCTCAACAAGGCTCTGTATGGCCTGAAGGAAGCACCAAGAGCTTGGCATGACACGCTCAAGGAATTTCTCAAGGAGAAATGCTTCAAACCTGATTCACTCGATCCTAATCTCTTTACTAAGTCATATGATAGTGACTTGTTCATATGCCAAATCTATGTTGATGACATTATCTTTGGCTACACTAAAAACAAATATAGTGATGAGTTTAGCTTCATGATGCAAGAGCAATATCAGACGTCGATGATGGGAGAGCTAAAGTTATTCCTTTGGCTTCAGATTTGATTGCAACCAAATGGCATCCTCATATCTCAGGAGAAGTATCTCAAGGATTGCCTCAAGAAGTTTGGCACGAATGAAGCCAAAGGCTATGAAACACCCATGCCTACGAATGGCCACCTCTATACTGATGAAAATGGTAAAGATTTTGATGAGAGGTATATAGCTCCACGATTGGCTCATTGTTGTACTTATGTGCATCTAGACCAGATATAATGCTTATCCTTTGTATGAGTGCCCGATTTCAAGCGGCACCAAAGGAGACGCATCACCTTGCGGTAAAGCGAATAATTTGATAGTTGGCTCACACCCCAACGCTAGGATTATGGTATCCAAAGGGATCTAAGTTTGACCTCACTGGCTACTCAGACTCAGACTTCGCTGGTAACAGAGTTGATCAAAAGTCTACATTAGGCACTTGTCACTTTCTGGGTCGATCACTTGTATGTTGGTCTTCGAAGAAGCAGAATTGTGTCTCACTCTCCACTACCAAAGACGAATACGTTGATGCCGTTGCCTACTACACTCGGCTTCTCTGGATGCAGAAAACTCTCAAGGACTAGAACATCAACAAGAAGAAAGTACCTCTCTACTACGACAATGAGAGTGCTACCAAGATCGCCCACAACCCAGTACAACATTCGAAGACAAAGCATATTCAGATACGACATCATTTCCTGTGTGATCTGTGTTGAAGGGCGACATCATTGTCAAGCTTGTGATGTCCGAAGAGCAATTGGTTGATATCTTCACGAAGCCTTTGGGTGGGAAGAGGTTTTACAGGTTGCAGTGTGAGCTAAATATCTTAGAATCCCCAAATGTACTTTGAACAGATATACATCCAAATGCTTAATGCTTATTGAAGACTTTGATGCACAACACACAAATTAACATATGTCTTCAACTCATGAAGACTTATAATCTGAGTGTGAATATATTAACGAAGAATATGACTTCAGAGCACCACGATAATTGTGCACCATTTCTGGGTCAAATATTTTTATATGGTGGGTAACGCCACCAACCAAACTCGAAGACATAGCTTTTATCTTCGCTTCTTTTTATGTCTTCGAGACGTCGAGTTTATCTTCGAAGCTGAATCTTATCTTGAAAGTGTGCACGTGTTTTAGTTGAATATCCCATGCATATCTCTATGTATATTGGAGTTTTGTCCTATACAACATTTGTCCTATAGCTATATCTTCGAGTTTTCCTAGGAAAATGTGATCGGACCCGACATTCCCATCTGTTCTTACCTCTTCTAACCCTGTTCAACTCCAGTCATATGCATTCTAAATTTACATGTGTTGATTGTATTCACTGCATCCTTTTCAGACAAAGACAAATACAACCATACGTTTAAACTCTCAAAATCTTATCTCTTGCTGCATTTTTCGCAACAACTCCCACGCCACCGCTTCAATAATAGTAGTGGGTTGTCAGATATGTTGCATGTGTGCCACGTGTCCCACTAGAGACGAACAGACCGAGCATATATGTCCAAATGGTTCGGATGTCTTTATGATTATCAATACAAGTGCCCCACCTCAATATTTACCTTCAATTTACTCCGCCACCTCCAAGCTCCAATGTTGCTTCTTTGCTTGTTGATTATGGTATATGGCACTCTTAGATTCTATCCCTCTTCATATTCATCTTCCTTGACCCAAACCTCTTGCACAATGATCATGCCATGAGAATAGTGCCCAAAACTAATTTTATCAAATTTTATTTTGAGAAAATGGATTTATCCAAATTAGGTTTTCAAAACCCCCTGAAATGAGGTTTGCACAGCAAGTCCTAAAATTGAGTGGATTCTTTCTCCCCAAAGGCTTTATTTCAAACCTACTATATATATGACTTCCCAAAACCATCAAATATTAGTTTTAGAGATTATTCTAATATTTTATTTAAAGGCTTTTTCTTAAGACCAGAAATGGTTTTTCATAGGGAAAAATTATTTAAGTACTTTCAAAATGTTTGAGAAATTTTAGGGAAACTCAGTGGACATATATTTTCCACATATATGAGTTTAAACACATGGGCATGTTCAAATCATGGGAAAGAACCCTCTACACCCTTTCTATCCAAATCAAGCCTTTGATATGTTTCTATAAGAAATATTCTCAATAAATTCTAGGAAAATTCTAGCAAGTCAACACTATCATAGGTGATGATCTTGCAAAGTTTCATCTCAATCCAAGTTGTTTTGGTTCATCAAACCATCCCAAAACCCTCCCTGTCCATATTCAAGTTTGAACAACTTTACATAGTGAAGTTTCTTCTCTTGACCCCAAACTTTGTGGACATGCTCGAATCACCAAATAATGAAGCTACACTAAGTGGTACATCAAGGGTAATAGCTTAGCATAACTAGATCTACAGAAACCTGATTCTGTTAGTTTCTAGGGTTCACAAAGTTTCTATTGTCAACTTTGCTCATTTGAGCTCAAATCTGGTGATCCATCTCATTTTTACCTAACATTTGACCCTGATGAATATCTCAATAAGTAGGTAAACTTATCTTTCCCAAACACCCATCCAACACCTTCTGGTGAAATAGTAAAGTACTTGTTTTCACCACTTTCACTCTCCCCATTGCTCTCAAACTTTACCACAACCCCTCAGGGTTACCAGCTACCTCTAGTAAAAATAGCAGGTCCATAAGCCACTGGAAGGTGGGGTAAAAACCCCATTTATCACCCCTGGGCTGCATTGGCAGCTACTTTTCTACCTCTCCCCTACTCCCTTTCTTCTCCCTTGCCTACTCCCTAGGTCCTCCTAGCCCATGGGCATCTCCAAAAACCCCAAGACACTAAAGGACCCGCTGTTGGGCATATTGTATGCCATGGCATGCCATATAGGCGCTCTAGAGCGTGCTACAGTGCACCCGAGCACTATAGCTGCCCCTTCCCAACGCCTCCCGACCACCTCGGGCCTACCTAGCGCCTTGTCCCCCGTCCTCTCTCTCCCTCCTCTGTCCCCCCTCGCACGCGCTGCGGCCGCCCGAGCCGGCCAACCATGGAGCTCACACGCGCATGCTCTCCCGCCTCTCTCCTCTCTCCCCCTGGCCTAGACCGACTCCGCGAACGCCCCAGACTCGCTCTCTCCCTTCCCCGCGCCGCCTCCTCACCAGCGCACCGCGTCCACGGTGCACCAGCTCCTAGCTATAAAAGCCCTCCCCGAACTCCCACTACTATCCTCTCACCCCCTCCTTCTCTCAACCGCTCCCCCATGCCCAGCCCCCTCGTCCCCGTGGTCAGGAGCTCGAGCTCGAGGCAAACCCTCACCATCGTGTGGGTTTCTCCCTAGTCGGTGATTCCCTTAGCCCCAGTGATCGCCTCGACCACCCATCGACGCACGGGAAACCCCTGAGCACGTCGGTGCCCTCCACTTGAGCCGCCGTGGCTTGAGCCCCCGCCAGTGAGCTCCTCTCCGCCCCTATCGTGAGGCGTGGGATGATAGGTGGAGCCCACCTGTCATTCCCTCATCCCCCATCTCTCCCTGCCAGGTTGGACCCGCGGGTGGGTTTAAAAATAAACATGCCACGCGCGGCATCTCTCCCTGGGCCGACTCCCCTTGGGGCCGGCTCGGCTTCGGTGTTTTTGGCCCGAGAGGGCACAGTGCCATTTTCCTTTTTCTATTTCCCCCCGCTTCAAAAAATTCCACAGACCAGAAAATAATTCCAAATCCAATAATTTTTCCACCTAAAATCTTAGAATAATCCCTAGAATTTAATAGTGCCTTTTGTGTAAATTTTTGAAAATCTCATATATACCGTTTTATTTTAAAACCCAAATTAGGCATCTTTTTGCCTCTGTTAAATAGTTTCAAAAATGCTTTTCATAACAAAATCTTAAACAAATATTTTTAATATAGTCTTTAGTATTTATCAGAGTAGGGTAGCATTTTTAATATTAGCTTTGTGTGCTTTGTTTTTGTGTGATGCTTATTTTTATCGCTATTTATCGCGATGATAGATTGCGCTATTGACGAGGGAGTTGGACCCGAAGACTTTGTTGAGCCAGGCAAGCAGCCCTTCGACCATGTTAACAAACTTTTTCATGCATGACATATAGCACTTGTTGTTTGGATGATTGATCATGATGTCGTGCTCCCCCTTCGATGGGTTGCCTCCGATACTTTTACCGTTGACACTTGCATCATGCATGACCCTACCAACTTATGAGGGTTATGCGGGTGGGAGTAGATCGGATGATAACAGATGCTACGCAAGTGGGTTAGGATTTATGCATAGTGATGGAAAGGAAGAAATGATCTCAAAGACTTTTCAAAAAAACCGTCGGGTGCCACTAATGCTCGAGGGAGATGATGATGAGTTGATGGGTGACCACTTGAGAAAGAAGTGGTGTGCCGGAACAAGTTGAGGGTGTGTTTTTGAAAACAGGTTAGATTTAAGATTTGTCGACCGTCCCAACCTTACATGTGCGACCATGATACCCCTTATGGGACGAGGCTTTGTTGATTACTATGGTTGGTGCTAGCAGGGAGCCCGCATTACTAGTGGCGAGAGTGAAGTGGTCACTCTCGAGACGGGGTCGTCTCGGTAGTGGAAGGCCATGCGTTGTCTTTACAGGCACCGGGCACACTATTGCGTGCCCTCATGGGTGATACATGTGATGTATATCATGAGGGATGGCACCAACGAGGGGACTCTTTGTTTAGTATCACCATGGGAAAGGCATTGTTCGAGTGCTTACCTTGGGTACGTAATGTACCACGAGTCGTGGATGACACAGAAGTTCCCCGAGTATTGTGGGTACAGCACGCAACCTTTGTAGAGTGTAAAACTATTCGAATAGCCGTGTCCACGGTCAAGGACAGTTGGGTGGTGCTGCTTAAACTATGTCCAGATGTTTTCACAGAACTTGGTGTGTGTGGGTGCGGATGACAAAAGGATGGTACTTGCGACAAGTTTGAAGACTTGATGTGATGAATGAACACGAGATGTTCAACCCCTACCTATGATGATATCTGTAACTTGTTCATATGGATATCTGCCAACTGTTGATGCATGCTTACTTAGTTATTTGATCAAGTCATTGCATTAAAAATTAGCTTTCCACAAATTACCTACTTAGTGCTATATCATGCATCATTATTACCTTGTTCCACAACTTGGGTTGCTTGCGAGTACATTCAAAGTACTCATTGGCTTGCCACTGGTTATTTAATTGGCCATGCATGGAAGAACAGGAATACGTTGAAGAATTTGTTGGTGACGATCATGCGAACTAGGACGCTTCCCAGTCAGAATGCATGTAGGTTAAGGCAGCTGGCAATGGGTTCACGATTTCGATCAAGATTTCCGCTGCTTGTTCTATTTAAGTGTTTGGCCGTTGTGGCCCTATCTATGTAAGACTAGACCTTCATGGTCTTTATTTGTGTAAGATGCTAAATGTGGATGTAAGACTCTTGTTATTCAGCTTCTGTGTGTTCAGTGAGCATTGATCTCTGGCATCATTGTACACATGCATTCGGTGATCACGACTTATGAGTCAGGTTCCCCACAGAGCTCGTATCAGATCCATCCTGACTATAGGAAGCCCTTAGTTAGCATGGATGTTAGTTAGGATAAAGCCGTTTTTCAAAACTACACATAACACTTATACTTGGGAACTCTGTACTGTTTATCTCTTCTTTTCTTCACACAACAGTCTACTAACTCTCCTCCCTTCAAACCTTTGTACATGTCCGTCATACCCGAAGCCTTCCTGATATCCGATTTTCCTTTACTCCTTGGGGATAGTTTGGAGAAGTGCCATTTTCGTCAACCACCCGTTTTCCACGACCACAAGCACTGGGTTGATGCCGTCACGAGGGAGTACTACATGGATGTGGTCGTGAAGGCAAACAACTCCCCAACCAGTTGGTTCTTTGAAGGACCACGGATGGAGACCATTATACTCGCAGTCGAGTCAGCTGCACGCAAGGCACTCCTACACCTTCGAGACATCATTCTAGAGATAGCTGACGAGCCGGCTATTCGCTACCTTCCCTTCAGGAAGGATGATCTTGGCGAGAGTTGGACGTTGATTCCATTCAAGGAGGATGGCACACCACTCAGGTTCTAGACCTACTTCAGCCTCTCCCCCAATAGTATGGTTCATCACTTGGTTAAGGAGTCCGTGAAGCTCCACGAGGAACTTCACCACACACGAGAGCTACTTCGGCAAGCCAAGACGAAGCCAGACAAGATCAAGAAGGATGGAGCCCCTGAGGGATGACCAGCTGTCGCTTACAGAGGCGGAGTACCCCCGGCTAGAGATGCACCCACACTTCGTCATCACATGAGTGCGAAGGAGTATCGTGAGCTCTTCACCGACCCACCAGCAAAGCATCATCGGGATGGACCTCCTCATTCCCCGACTCCTTCGACCGGGAATGATGCCCGTTCAGATGACGAACAGGAGGAAACCTAGAGGAGCATGACTACGAGACCGAGCACTCCACCACCTGAGTCCGAGAACCCATAGGGTAGGATCAGCCATGTACCCCTCATGCGAAGGCGAGTCCGTGTAATGGTTCATATGAAACCATGTGTGCTTGTTAGTTGTTTTGTTGTTTGTGTTCCGATTCAAGTCGCGCTTTTGCCTTAGGCAACATGTAAGCGACTCTGTCGTCTATATTGTCTTAATATATGTGTTGTTCTTCCGACCTTTGTTTTACCACACATGCACTCGACCAACCCCCTTAGGCGCGCTTTTACATTGTTGCTTTCCCTCTTGTCTGTCATAGTTGTTTGACTTGGCTTCTCCAAATAGGATGGTGATTGCTACCCACAACAGCTCCTTCGCCAACCCTGAAGCCGGCAAGTCAAGCCAGCAAAAGGGAGCTGGTGGGGCTGCTCACGCTGGAGGACACCAAGAGCAGCTACAAGGCGACATTCCCCCGCCACCACCTCCATCGGAGAACATGACCATAGCTCAGATTCTCCAAGTTCTCCGGGAGGAACACCAAGCCAACAATGCTGCTATCCACTCTGTCTGAGTTCATGAGTTCCACTCTGTCTGAGTTCATGAGGAATTTGCCCCCAACCTTCACCGAGACTGTTGAACCTCTGGATGCCGGTGACTAGATCCGCACCATCGAGGACCTCCTTGCACTGGTCAATTGTAATGAGCATCGTGATAAGGTGCTTCATGCCTCTCACTGCCTCGGAGGTACCGCCCGAGCTTGGTGGGATGGATTCAAGGTCATGCAAGGTGAGCGTGTGATCACTTGGAATGACTTCAAGGAAGGATTCCGTACCGCCCACATTCCTTCTGGGATCATGTCTATCAAGAAGAGAGAATTCCAAGCGCTGAAGCAACGAAGTGGCTCTATCAAGGAGTACGACCTCAGTGTTCAATACCACCCTAGAAAGGCCAACGTGGTAGTCGACGCCTTAAGCAGAAAGGTTTGTTCCTTGAATGCCATGATTAAGGAAAGGCTACCCGCCCTGTATGAAGAGCTTGAAAGCTTCGGCGTGGAACTAGTTGCACCCGGATTCCTCACCAACCTCGAAGCAAAGCCTACCTTGATGGATGATATCAAAGAAGCTCAGAAGGGACACGAGAGCATTGAAGGCATCAAGAGGAAGATCAAGGCAGGCAAGGCCCCAGGATTCTCAGTGGATGAACAAGGAGTTGTATGGTTTGGAAATCGCATCTGCGTACCCAACAAAGAGGAGCTCAAGAACTTGATCTTGCAATAAGCTCACGACACTCCATATTCCATCCATCCTAGAGGAACCAAGATGTATCAAGACCTCAAGGCTAGATTCTGGTGGCATGTCATGAAATGGGATATAGGCACGTTCGTTGCTAAGTGTGACATATGCCAGAGAGTCAAGGCAGAGCACCAGCGTCCCGTTGGGCTATTGCAACCTCTCAAAGTGCCTGAGTGGAAGTGGGACAAAGTCGGGATGGACTTCATCACCGGATTGCCAAGGTCGAGTAAAGGACATGATTCCATTTGGGTCATTTTTTATCACCTGACCAAGGTAGCCCACTTCATTCCCGTCGGGACCACCTATGATGGAAGCCAGCTCGCAAACCTCTACATCAACCGCACCGTAAGTCTACACGGAGTTCCAAAGGAAATTGTGTCGGACCGAGGAACCCTGTTCACCCCAAGATTCTGGAAGAAGTTTCAAAAAGCTATGGGAACTAAGCTCTCCTTCAGCACTGCTTTTCACCCCCAGACTGATGGGCAAACACAACGGGTAAATCAGATACTTGAGGATATGCTCCGCGCTTGTGTTTTGGCGTATGGAGCAGAGTGGGAAGATTGCCTACCGTTTGCCGAGTTCTCCTATAACAACAGTTATTAGTCGAGCCTTCAGATGGCACCATTTGAGGTGTTGTATGAACGCAAGTGTCGTACTCCCCTCAACTCGCCAGAGACCGGAGAAGGATTAGTTTTTGGACTAGACATCCTCCGTGAGACAGAAGAGCAAGTACAACTCGTTCGAGAACGTCTGGAGACCGCCAAATCAAGACACAAGAGTTGTGCCGACTCTCACCACCGAGAACTGAGCTTCAACAATGGAGATCATGTCTATCTTCAAGTCACACCTCTTAAAGGAACCAAGCGTTTCCACGTTAAAGGAAAGCTTGCACCCAGATATATCGGCCTCTTCAAGGTCACTGCAAGACGAGGAGAAGTTGCCTATTATCTAGAGCTACCTTCCAAACTATCGGATGTGCACAACATCTTTCATGTGTCACAACTGCGGAAGTGTCTGCAAGTTCCCAACCACCCCGACCTCTACAAGGACATCGACCATAAGGCCATCGATCTTCAACCAGACCCCACTTATCGTGAGAGGCCAGTTCGCATTCTGGATGAGGCAGAACGTAGCACCCGAAGCCGCACCATCAAGTACTACAAAGTCCAATGGAGCAACCACACTGAAGCAGAAGCAACCTAGGAGCGTGAAGACTATCTTAGATCCGAGTTCCCTTATCTTTTTAGCGCTTAGCCTAGGAATCTCGGGGACGAGATTCTTGTAAGGGGGGTAGGTCTATCACACCCTGTGTTTATATCACCTTGTCAGGTTTGGATTTATACAATTTGGAGCCAATTAAAACTTTTTCAATGCTTGTGCTTATTTGAATTGTTGCTTGTTTGCTTGTTAATTGTGGTATATGGCACTCTTAGATTCTATCCCTCTTCATATTCATATTCCTTGACCCAAACCTCTTGCCCAATGATCATGCCATGAGAATAGTGCCCGAAACTAATTTTATCCAATTTTATATTGACCAAAAAGGATTTATCCAAATTAGGTTTTCAAAACCCCCTGAAATGAGGTTTGCACCACAAGTCCTCAAATTGGGTGGATTCTTTCTCCCCAAAGGCTATATTTCAAACCTACTATATATATGACTTCCCAAAACAAAAAAATATTAATTTTAAAGATTATTCTTATATTTTATTTAAAGGTTGTTTCTTAAGACCAGAAATGGTTTTTCATAGGGAAAATTATTTAAGTACTTTCAAATATTTAAGAAAAATTAGGAAAACTAAGTGGACATATATTTTCCATATATATGAGTTTAAACACATGGGCATGTTCAAATCATGGGCAAAACCCCTCTATACCCTTTCCGTCCAAATCAAGCCTTTGATATGTTTCTATAAGAAATATTCTCAACAAATTCCAGGAAAATTCTAGCAAGTCAACACTGTCATAGGTGATGATCTTGCAAAGTTTCATCTCAATCCAAGTTGTTTGGTTCATCAAACCATCCCAAAACCCTCCCTGTCCAGATTCAAGTTTGAACAACTTTACAAAGTGAAGTTTCTTAACTTGACACCAAACTTCGTGGACATGCTCTAATCACCAAATAATGATGCTACATTAAGTGGTGCATCAAGGGTAATAGCTTAGCATAACTAGATCTACGGAAACCTAATTCTGTTAGTTTCTAGGGTTCACAAAGTTTTTATTGTGAACTTTTCTCATCTGAGCTCAAATATGGTGATCCATCTCATTTTTACCTAACATTTGACCCTGTTGAATATCTCAGTAAGTAGGTAAACTTATTTTGCCCAAACACCCATCAAATACCTTCTGCTAAAATAGTAAAGTACTGGTTTTCACCACTTTCACTCTCCCCCTTGCTCTCAAACTTTTACCACAACCCCTCAGGGTCATCAGCTACCTCTAGTAAAAATCTCAGGTCCATAAGCCACTGGAAGGTGGGGTAAAACCCCAATTTTTCACCCCTAGGCAGCATTGGCAGCTACTTTTCTACCTCTCTCCTACTCCCTTTCTTCTCCCCTGCCTACTCCCTAGCTCCTCCTAGCCCATGGGCATCTCCAGAAACCCCAAGACAATAGAGGACACGCTGGTGGGCATATTTCATGCCATGTGTAATGCCTAAGGTGCACGTCTGTCCATATTTGGCACGGGGGCTTGATAGGGATAGAGGCGCATCTAGTTGTTTCGCAAGTTCATTATCATTACATAAATTTATAAAGAAAAGAGTACATGAGTTGGCTTACACTCGCCACATGCTAAATTACAATTCCACACAATTTATTCAAACATAAATCCAAAGACAGGTTCCGACTATGGACAAAAACAAACGATAAAAGGATGCAATGACACTGGCTTGCTAGCCTCGAAGATCACGACCAAGGCCACTCTACTCTTATGGATAAGTGACGTACATCCTGCCATGCTCCTTGTTATACTCCCATTGGAGCTGCATCACATCATCTGGCATGATCTCATCTGTACCTACACCTGTATTGTTGTAGTAATCTATGAGCCATGGGGACTCAGTAATCTCATACCCGGGTATCGAGATATTCAAGCTTATAGGTTGGATGGGGGATAAGTGTTTAGTTTGCAGCATCACTAAGAATTTATGGTGGCTAACCTTACGAGAACATGAATGTAAATATGTGGTCTACGACAACGATCCAGAACTAGCATGACCTCTAAGAGATCCTGAACACCTACTTACGTCAAACATAATCCCACCGTGTTCTCTCTCAGATCATGTTCACGAGCAGAGACGATCACGGTTACTCACATAGTTGGTGCATTTTATTAGAGTTTACTTCAAGTTAACTATAACCAGGTGTTAAACAAATATCCAAGTTGCCACATAACCGTGGGCACGGCTTTCCGAAAGTTTTAACCCTGCAGGGGTGCTCCAACTAGTCCATCACAAATTAGTCACACTCCATGGGAATAACCTCGACTACGGATCTCGTGATCATCCTAGGCAACTCCAAAGGAATTCCGACACCTCAAGATAGCCCGACAAAAATCAGAGTTCCACACGTAAGCCACTCGAGAAAGGTAAAACAAGTCCAGCAAGACCACCCGACGTGTCGACGAACCCGATTAGAGCCGCATATCTCGTTCCCAAGACATGACGGATAAGCGACGCGTACGGAGGCCTGATAGAAATCTCCCAAGTTGCCCCGAGTTGTCCCCGCACAGTGGTCTAGTTTGGACCAACACTCATGAGGAGCACTGGCCCGGGGGTTGATTAATTATCCACAGGGTTGCAAAGCCCTATGCAATTTTATTAAGTTGTTTAAGCAAATAGTACCAATGTTGGGTCTTGCCAGACAAGTCTTAATCTCAACCGAATAATCAAGGGGGTCCCCATAACAACCCCGAGCATGTTAGGAGCAAAAAATATGGAAACATAACACCGGTAACAAGAACTATGGCGGTAAAAGTGGAACAAAACACCAAGAAAAAGGCCAAGCCTTCCACCATACCAAGATATATATGTGCATTAAATTAAATAGCAGTTAATATTGTGATATCTCTAGATATCCATGTTATCACATGGAAACAACCTGCACCTGCAACTAAGAACGCTATAAGAGGGGCTGACCAGCGGTAACTTAGCCAAACAAGGTTTGCTAGGATGTGGAGGGTTAGAGGCTATCATGGAAATGTAGGAGGCTTGACATTCAAGTGGTAGGTAACGCATATGTAATGATAAGAACAAGATATCTAGCAAGGCAAAAACAGTGTCGGGATCCAGGTACAATCATCTTGCTTGTTGGTTCTTCAGAGGAAGAAAGAGCAGGGTCCTCGTAGTGGTACTCTCCTGGATCCTCGTACTTAGGTTCAACGCTCGCGTCTAGCCAAGAGAAACAGCAACAATAAACAACCAACCAAGGTGCAATGCACAAACAAGATGATGCACGATTCATTTGAAGTATTTAACATGGCAATCCTAAACTAGTCATGTTTCACATGCAATAGATAAGTTAATTATGATTATGGACAGAACCTCATGTTAAGTTGCTAAAACATGCATGAACATGGCAAATATGGATGCTTCATGCAAAATCGATGCAAATGCATATGTGGAACATAGGAAACGGAGTTACGGTTCTCACGCTACGCTCACGGCAAGTTACGAAGACAAAATACAAGATAAAGAAGACCATGGGCTATTCCTTGGAATCCCAAGGTAGACACTGGTTAGGCAATGAAAAACCAACCACAATAGAGTCAAATATCAATCAAAAACATGGAGCATAGCTCCCACAAGTCACAAAACACTAGAACAAACAATCTGTCACAAAGCAGCAACATAGCAACTTACAGAGCAAATATCTAGAGCTACAGGAAGTCTCCAACCTCAAACAAGGCATTCACAGAATCTACATAGCATGACTATCAAATCATCCAATGACACAAACTGGAAAGGAAGCACATATCAATAAGCATGAAGCTCACAAGTAGGCATGATGAAACAGATTCTAGGGACTTGGAGAAAATTACAGTTTTCTGGAATCTGACTTAAGCTGATAGCAAGTTGACAACAGAAACTAATGGTGATAGAAACCACCTCATGGCATGAAAATTAACAGGATGGTAGAGGGCAACATCTATGTCGTGGTTTCGTCACGGCAGATGCCATAGGTAGGCTTATCGAGAGGGGCCGAAGGACGCCGGCGGGCTCCGGGAGCGGGATTAGGCACTAGCGGTGGTAAACACACGATGTACCCAGTTCGGGGCCCTCCGTGGGAGGTAACACCCCTAGTCCTGCTTTGTCTTGTTGAGACAATGGTCAGATTACAATGGCGCTCCTTGAGCTGTATGGATTGTGGAGGAAGAAGGAGCTAGCTCGCTCTTCTGCCTTCCTATGCGTGTGTATGGAATGGACGTTGAGGGAACTCAGAGATCAGCCGACCCCTTGAATGGGGGTGGCCCGGGGGGTTTATAGGCCAACGCCCCGGATTACAATACAAATTGAAGGTCAAAGGGAGTGCCCCAGCCGGCAGCCTCTCTGGCCGGCTGCGGGAGCCGCCGGCTGTGGGGTATTGTCGCCGGTAGGTCCCGCCGGCTGAAGGGTCCCGTCAGGAACCAGCAGGGCCCGCGCGGCGGGGCCCGATGCCGGTCACGTCACGGCATGGGCCGCTCCTTGTGGCGTTGTCTTGCGGCGTCCGACCGGGGTCAGCGGTACGGCCGGCCACCCTGTAGCCATGCCGGGGCAGGTAATGGAGTGGTTGGGGCGTGCCGGCACTGTTGGAAGCCCGATCACCATCCGCCAGGGTCAGAGGCCCTGACGCCTTTGCTGCGGCCATATCGGCGCTAACCCCCGATGGGATGGGGGGCACTGTGGCCATGCATGCCCTAACGACGGTATCCAATGCGCGGCCGGCTAGGGGGCCAGGCGGCAACGCCCCTAGCCGGCCGGCACATCATAACTGGCGGGGCATAGCCGGCGGGCTGCTTCTGGCAGGGCATAGCCGGACTGCAGGGGGAGGCGGCCCGCCCTTTGATTGCGTCAGAAGGCTGGGGAAAGGGGGCGCTTGAGGCTACCCCGGGGTCATCCCCCCGTCAGTAGTCCCCGAAGCCGAGGAGGACCCGCCAACAAGCCGTGGCGGTCCTCGTCGACTTGAAGATCGCTCTTGCGCCGCGGGCTGCCTTGAGAGTCGAGCGAAGCTGGCAAGTGACGGCCGGCTCCATAGCCGGCTGACGCTTCGCGCGCCACCTCGGGTTCCTCACTGGGTAGCGGAGACGCGCCACGCGGCGGAAAAGACCGGGCGGCGGGGCGGGGCCCTCCACAACCGCAGCCTCGGCCGGCGCGCGGGGATCCTTTATGGCGCGGGGCGGACGGTTGGCGCTCCCGAGCGCCACAATATCCGCCCCGCACGCCGTGGGAATCGCGGGGGTCGTGCGCAATGAATCTGGCCCCCACGATCACCCGCGTAGGGTTTAAATGCCGAGAGGGGGGAGGCAGAACGGCCCGTTCGCTCCCCCCTGCCGTCGCATCGCCTTCGTCGTATTCCTTCCCCCGCCACGAGAGAGAGCGAGAGCAGAGAGCAGGAAGCCAGGGCACGCGAGCAGGCTGCGCCGCCATCCACCGCCGAAGAAGGCTCGGGCCACCGCCGAGCTCCCGCGCCCGTCGTCGCGACCGCACGCCCCCTCCGAGACCATGACGGGTAAGGGCGCATGGGACGGCAGTGACGTGGATGAAACCTTCATCGAGCACCTCCGCCACCGCCACAAGCTCCCGGCGGAGGAGCACTTGGAGGCACGCCCAGCCGGGTCGGAGAACTCCCCGGCACTGCGGGAGGGTGAGGTGGTTGTCTTCGCCGATCACTTCCTCGGCGGGCTCGGGCTGCCGGCGAGCGCCTTCTTCCGCCGCTTCCTGACGCGGTTCGGCCTGCAGCCGCACCACCTTCCTACCAACACCGTCTTGCAGCTGGCGGCGTTCGTCACCCTCTGCGAAGGGTACTTGGGGGTTGAGCTGAGGCTTGACCTCTGGTGCCGGCTCTTCTTCCTCAAGCGACAAACGGCGAAGGATCCGGTGACGAAACAGATGGTGATGATCGCCTGCAGAGGCACCATGATCCATATCCGCAAGGGGACCGGCTTCCCGAAACTACCGCTGCACAAGTCGGTGAAGCGCTGGCAGCGGGGATTCTTCTACGTGAAGAACACGAAGCCGGAGGAGGATTACATCAACCTCCCCGACTTCGCCAACCACCCGCCGACTGCGATGCTGAACCGGTGGGCCCCTTACATGGCGGAGTCAGACCCTGAGGAGGTCGAGGACGCCGACGACGTGGAGCCAGCTGACTCCACGCGAGCCGGCGCGGCCGAAGCCGGTGACGCGGAGACGGAGACAAAGGGGGCCCAAGAGGCCGAATCGATGGGTGAGTCTCCTCCCAGACGCACCTACGGGACTGGACCGATGATGACGCTGAGGCGGAGACGTCGGGTGTTGCAGAGGCTCCGGGGAAGCCCGAGACTTCGGAGGACGAGGTCACGGTGCCGCAGAGGCGCCAACCTCGAGCCAGCGGTGGCTCTAGCCGGGGAGGCTCGGACACGGACGACAAGGGGAAAAGGTCGGCCGCCACCAAGCCGGTGCCCAAGCGTGCGGCGACCGCGCAGCCGGGCGGCAGCTGCGGAGGCGGGGGCAAGAAGCAGAAGGTCGCCCAGGCGGGACCCATGAGGAGGGCAGTCCCCGTCGTCGCCGGGTAAGTCCATCTCCTCCTCGACCTTGGTCCGTTCTGCCTTCCCCCCAGTCCCTTACTTCGTCATTACCAGGGAGGCGCGCACCCTGGGGAGGACCCCGAGTGGCAGGACGCAGAGGGAGGCGCCGCCGATGACTGCCGAGGAGAGGGAGCGCCAGGCGTGGCTCGACCTCGATGCGGCCGAGCGGGAGCGGCGTGTTGAGGAGCTCCGCCCATGGGAGGAAGCGGCAAAGAGGCGAGGGGGAGCCAGCGGAGAGGCCGCTGGCGGAGCATGGGAGCCGTTCCCCCTCCTCCGAGGAACTAGCGGGGAGGCCGCTGGCGGAGAGTGGGAGCCTTTCCCCCGTGGCCGGGAGAAGAGGTCGAAGGGCCACCACGGCTCCGGGCGAAGGGCGGCAGCGTGCACAAAGGCCGCAAAGGACGAGGCGGACATGGACCGCGATGCCGCCCAGCCAGTGGCGGGCGACGTGCTGCCGGGGGCGGAGGTACCGGCCCCGGAAGTGACGGCACTGGACGTGCCGGCTTCAGAGGCGCCGGCACCGGAGGCGAGTCGGTTCGGAGCTGCCGGAGGCGGAGTGCTGGAGGTGGGGGCCGCGATGGCCGGGGAAACGGCCGCCGCAAGCGCGTCGACGGAGGCCCCCGGCGCGACGGCGACAGGAGGGGTCGGTCCCATCGCGGTCTCCAGCAAGGGAGGACCCGCAGACGAAGGCCGGCCACAGCAGACCTGGGCGGCGGCCGGGAGCCCGGCCCCTAGCAGACCACCGAGCGCCCTCGGGCGGCGGTGGCTACCTTTGTCGAAGCGTTTGCCGCTTGCCGTGCCCAGGCGACGCAAGACACTTGGGCTGCCAACGACCGGCTGGTGAGCTTGGAGCAGGTGGTCGCGGTGAGTTTCTTCTTTCCTCCTTCTCTTGATTTGCGTTTTCCCGTCTTTTCCAGTGGGGACGCGCCAGCGCACCCACTGGGTGTAGCCCCCGAGGCTCGAGCCGGCTGGGATGGAGGCGGGTCAAACCTAAAGCTATGCACTCTTATTGTTTTGCAGGCATCGCATGACCGCCGGGTGGCCGCGTACAACACCCTGCTGGGGTTGTACCGAGGAGCTGAAAACCGGCTCGCCGTCGTGTCCGCCGACTTGCGAGGTATGTGCTCTTGCGATCTTTCAGTGGGAGCGCGCAAGCGCACCCACTGTGTGTAGCCCCCGAGAATCAGGCAGACTGCCCCGGAGGCGGGCTGAATCCTTTCTAACAACAACGGCTTCTTCTCATGCAGCTACCCATGCCGAGACGGCCTACCTCCGGTGCCAGGTGGTGCGCCTTTACGAGGAGCGGGAACTCCTGACGACAGAGTGCGACTGGCTCCGTGGGGAGGCGGACCAGGTGAAGGTGGAGCGGGAGGGCCGCGAGGCGGCCCATTGCCAAGCGTTGGCAGACCACGGGGCGGCCCTTCGTCGGGAGGCGGAGGAGCGGGAGAAGGCTCTCCCCGAGATGCTGGAGGCCAAGGACGCTGCGCTAGCCAAGGCGGGCGAGGACGCGCAGGCGGCCCGGGACGAGCACGAGTGCCAACGCCAGGAGTGGTCAGCCAGGGAGGTGCAGCTGTAGGAGCAAGGGCATGAGGTGGATCAGATGCTGCACAGTAAGTTTCCGTTGCCTTCTTCTTCTCGCGCCTTCCTTTTGGGTTTTCCGGCTTGCTTCCCCGCTCATCCCTTGTCTTCTTCTTAGGGCTTTTCCCCGGCATGCAGGAGGTCGCAGAGGCGGCCGTGGAGGCCGACAATGAGGCCTGGCGGGTGCAAGGAGAGGCCGTTGGGCCGCTTGCCCCTGGACCCTGGACGAGGTGGGCATCGCTGCCGAGGCACGTCTGTCCGAGGTGGTCCGCACCCTGAGGCGGCTCCAAGCGGCCGGCATGGCGCTGGCTCGCACCCTTTGGCCCAGCGCGGCGGACCCAGGCTCCATGAACCGGCTGTTGAGGTGGATGGAGTTCGGGACCACGTGGGTGAACGCCTGGAGGGCCTCCGCCGCACGTGCCGACGCGGGCATGGCGCTCCGCATTGCCATGTCGTGGTACCCCGAGCTGGACTTGGGTTTGCTCACGGCCCAGCGTGCCGGCGTCGACGCGGAGTTGGAGGCGGTGGCTGACGAGATGCTGGTGAGGGTGAGCGACCTCGCGTCCTTCGCCGCGTGGGACGAGTACGTCCCGGAGCGCGGGGCGGACGGCGTGATGGTCCCGGAGGACCGGTACGGGCTCACCCTGGACGACCCGGAGGGGAGCACCGCCGAGACGGCCGATGGAGAGTCCGATACCGATGACTATGCCAAGTCCAAGCCGGCTACGGATGCGGGGGCGAGGGCTTCTACCTCAGCCGCCTCGGAGGCGCCGGCCTCGGAGGCGCCAGCACCGTCGACTCCCGAGGCGTGAGCACCGCTGTCTCTAGAGGCGTTAGCACCGGAGGAGGGCCGGCCCGAAGCTGCCATCACTTAGGACTTTCTTTCCTGTATTTTTGTTTTAGACTAGAATTCCACCCACTAGGGGTGTATATGTAATGAACTCGTGGCCGTGGGCCTTTTATTGTTATGACTTATGCCATTTGCTCTTAAAAAAGAAAGTGTTTGCCGGCTCTTCTTTCGCTTTTTGCCTTTTGACTTGTGTTTGCGCGCCAAGATTCCTTCCGGCTTCCGCCCTGCCTGCCAGCCAGCCAGGAGCCGGTCTGGGACAGGGGCGGGGCTTCACCCTTGGGGAAAACCAGCGGGCTCTTAGAGTCAACCGGCTAGGGCTAGGTTGAGCCGGCAGAGGCCGGTTGCTAGGATTAACATAGCTCGGTTCTGCCGGTCCAGCTGCCGCGCACGTTGGCCGACCTTTGTGTGAGAAGTTCCTTCGTACCCCGTGGTCCCTACAGCCGGACAGCCGGGAGCCGGTCTGTAGCTGGTTAGGGAGGGGAGGCGGAGGGTTTCCTGCTCACATTCTTTGTCCGCCTCGGTGGGGAGTCGGGCGAGCCCCCGGGCCCGGGAGCCGGACCCGGTTGACGTGCCTTCAAGTAACGGGAAATCTTTGGAGGAATCGAAAAGGGACATGCCCCAAGTGCCGGCTTGGAGCCCCCGTTGCATTCATAAGTCCGAAAGGGGAAGGATACATACAATGGTTTTCAGCAATAAAATGGACGGAGGAGCGTCGCGTTCCATGGGCGCTCCGTCTCCTCGCCGGAGGCGTCTCTCTTGCGCTTCTGTGGCTTCTGGGCGTCTATTAGATAGTTTGCGTTGTTGTGCAGCGCCCGGCTGACGATGAATGGGCCCTCCCATGGGGAGGACAGCTTGTGTTGGCCGGCGGTTCGCTGGATCCGCCTGAGCACCAAGTCTCCTTCGCGGAAGGAGAGCGGTCAGATCCGCTTGCTGTGGTAATGCCGGAGCTTCTGCTGGTAGATGGCTGTCCGGCTCAAGGCCAGCTTGCGGGCCTCCTCGACGAGGTCGACGCCATATTCCCTTGCCTCCCTCGCATCCTTCTCGGTGTACAGGGTGACCCGATGAGAATCGAACTCGATGTCGGTGGGGATGATCGCCTCGGACCCATAAACGAGAAAGAATAGAGTGTAGTCGGTCGACCAGTTGGGCTTGGTCCGGAGGCTCCAAAGGACAGCCGGCAGCTCCTTGACCCAACAGCCGGCCGACCGGACCAGTGGTGTCACGAGCCGGGGCTTGATGCTGGACAGGAGCAGGCCGTTTGCCCTCTCAACCTGGCCGTTTGTCTGCGGGGGGCGACGGACGCCAGGTCGAGCCAGATGCCCGGCCTCGAGCAAAAACATGCTAGCACGCCCTTGGCGAAGTTCGTGCCGTTGTCGATGATGATGCTGTGGGGGACGCTGTAGCGTACCGTGATGTCTTCGATGAACCGGACGGCCGTGGGGCCGTCCAGTTTCTTGATTGGCCGGGCCTCGATCCACTTGGTGAATTTGTCGACGGCTACCAGCAAATGTGTCATGCTGCCTCGTGCGGTCTTGAAGGGTCCCACCATATCCAGCCCCCAGACAGCAAAGGGCCACAAAAAGGGGATGGTCTGGAGGGCGCTAGCCGGAAGATGGCTCTGCATGCTGAAGCGTTGGCAGCCCTCGCACTTGTCAACCAGTTTCTTGGCCGCGTCTAGAGCGGTCGGCCGGTAGAAACCGTGATGGAATGCTTTGGCCACCAGGGACCTAGAGGTGGCATGATGCCCTCACTCGCCCTGGTGGATGTTGCGGAGGATTTCTTGCCCTTTCTCCGGCTCGATGTAGCATTGGAAGACGCCGGTGGTGCTGCGATGAACCAAATCGTGGTTGACGATGCTGTAGGCCGGGCCCGGTGCTGAATTTTCCGCGCAATGGCCTCATCGGAGAGGATCTTGCCGCGCTGGAGGAATGCCGGGATGGGCTGGGCCCATGAGGGAGCCGAGACAGGGGTCGGCTCAGCCCTCGGGACCGGCTCGCCAACCCCCGGGAGCAAGGCGGCGGTGGTAGCATGACCGTCATCACGAGGGGGACGAGATCGGTGCCGGCGTGCGAAGACGTGGCCGGCTCAATTGCCGTGGCGGTCGGTGCCACCACCAGGGAAGGTGGTGATGGTGCCGGCAGAGCTGCTGCAGCCAGCGGGTTCCGTTGGGCAGCCGGTTCCACCGAGGTGCCGGCCACGTTTGCCGGTACAAAGATGGACTCCGACTTGGAAGAAGGCTTGATCGAAGGCTTCATCAGCCGCTCGAGGGAGACGCCTGCTGGGATGGCCTGTCGGGTGGAGCCGATCTTGGCCAGCGTGTCGGCCACCTCGTTGTCCGCATAGGGGATGTGGTGGAACTCGCAGCCCTCGAAGGATCCGGTCAGCTGCTGGACGAGGAAGCGATAGCTGGCCATGTTGGTGTCCCTGGCGTCCCATTCACCAGAGACCTGTTGCACCACGAGATCGGAGTCGCCGAAGCAAATGATGCGCTGGATGGCGATCTCCTTGGCAAGCCGGAGGCTATGGACGAGGGCCTCGTATTTGACAACGTTGTTAGAGGCGGCGAAGTGGATCTGGAGAGTGTAGTGGAGCTGGTCTCCTCTGGGAGAAGACAAGACGATGCCGGCTCCCAGGCCGGCTCGCATCTTCGAGTCGTCGAAGTGCGTGCGCCAGTGCGTGGAGTCTGGCGGGGGCGGCACGAACTGGGTTTTGGCCCAGTCGACGAGGAAGTCGCCCATTACCTAGGATTTGATGGCGGTGCGCGGCTCGTACCGTATTTCGTAGTCGGCCAACGCGATGGCACATTTGGCGATCCGGCCGTTGGCGCCCCGACCGGCCATGATTTCGCCCAGCGGCGCTGTGCTCACGACGGTGATGACGTGCTCCTGGAAGTACTGCTTGATCTTCTGGGTAGCGAAGTATACGCCGTAGCATATCTTCTTGTAGTGGGGGTAGTTTTGCTTGGAGGCGGAGAGGACCTCGCTGAGGTAGTAGATGGGACGCTACGTCGGCAGCGCCTTGCCTTCCTCCGACCGCTCCACCACCAGGACGAAGCTGATGACACGTGTGGTCGCCGCAATGTAGGCAAGCAAAGGCTCCTTGTCAGCCGACGCGGCCAAGATGGGCGCGCTGGTGAGAGCCCGCTTGAGGCCGCGAAACGCCGCGTCCGCCTCGTCGGACCAGTCGAACAGGGTCGGCTTCTTCAAGAGGTCTCGGACCGGCTGGACGAGGGCCGACTTGCATAGGAGCCCGTAGAGGGGCAAGGCCTTCTCGCCCAGCCGGCTGATGAACTGGCTAAGGGAGGTAAGTCAGCCGGTGAACTTCTGGATGTCGCGGAGCCGGACCGGCTTGGGCATGCGCTCAATCGCCTGGATCTTCTCGGGGTTAGCTTTGATGCTGCGGGCAGATACGAAGAAACCCAGGAGCTGGCCGGCTGGGATGCCAAAGACACACTTCTCCGGGTTGAGCTTGATCTTGTATTCGCGCAAGTTGGCGAACGTCTCCCGGAGGTCGTCGAGGAGGCTGAAATGCTTCTTGGATGTGACGACGATGTCGTCCACGTAGACGTGGACATTCCTGCCTATCTGAGGCAGGAGGCACTTCTGCATGCAACGCTGGAAGGTAGCACCTGCATTCTTCTGGCCGAAGGACCTGGTGATGTAGCAGTAGGCCCAGAAGGGCGTGATGAAGGAGGTCTTGAGCCGATCGGCCGGGTCCAGCTTTATCTGGTGGTAGCCAGAGTAGGCGTCCAGGAAGGACAGCAGATCGCAGCCGGCCGTGGAGTCGATGAATTGATCGATCTGTGGCAGGGCGAATGGGTCCTTAGGGAACGCCTTGTTCAGGCTTGTGTAGTCGATACACATGCGCCAGGTCTTGTTTTTCTTCAGCACCATGACTGGGTTGGCCAGCCATTCCGGGTGGAATACCTCCATGATGAGACCGGCTACGAGAAGCCAGGCGATCTCTTCTCCTATAGTATGTCGCTTCTCCTTGGATAAACGGCGCAGGGGTTGCTTGACCGGCTTAGCATCCGGCCGTACGTGTACCTTGTGCTCGGCGAACTTCCTCGGAACACCCGGCATGTCCTTAGGGGACCATGCAAAGATGTCCCGATTCTCACGAAGGAAGTCAACGAGCTCGCTTTCCTATTTGTTGTCGAGGCGAGAGCCGATTGTCACGCACTGGGTGGGGTTGGCCGGATCGAGTGGCACCTGCTTGGTGTCCTTTGACGGCTGGAACGAGCCTTCGCCGACCGATTGGGACGGAGGGGCCGGCACGGCCGGCTGGGCAGAGATGAGGGCCACCAGTCGGTCGAGCTGCTGCTTCTCCTCGGCTATTTCTAGGGCCTCGGCCAGCCAGCTGCCGTCTCGCGCGCATGCCATTGACATCTGGTATTTGCCGGCGATGGTGATGATGCCCTTGGGACCCGGCATCTTGAGCTTGAGGTAGGCGTAATGGGGGATCGCGATGAACTTGACAAGAGCCGGCCGGCCCAGTAACGCGTGGTAGGGACTGTCGAGGTCCACTACCTCGAACAAGACCGGCTCGCAGCGGAAATGACTAGCGTCACCGAAGAGGACGTCGAGCTTGATCTTGCCGACAGGGGTGCAGGACTTTCCCGGCACGATGTCGTGGAAGACGATCCGACTTGTTTTCAGATCCTCCACCTTGAGCCCCATCTTGAGAAGGGTGTCAAGGTAGAGGATGTTGATGCTCCTGCCTCCATCGATCAACACCCGCGAGAAGCGGCACGAGCGTTTCTCGGAGGCGATGGTAGGATCGAGGACGAGGGCATAGCTGACAGGGTTCGGCATCACGGTCGGGTGGTCCGCCCGGCTCCAGGTGACGGGCTTCTTGGACCAATGCATGAACTGGGGAGTCATGGGCATGGTGGCATTCACCTCGCGGTGGAGCCGGCGCTGGGCATGCTTGTCCGTCTCTTCACTGGTGAAGACGACGTAGTAGTCATCATGTTCGGGGTACCGATCGTGCAGCCGGCCGTCGTTCCGAGCCGGGGCCGGCTCCGCCTGACCCAGACCGGGAGCCGGAGCCCGAGTCGGGGGTGGTGCCAGAGCATGGGCTGGCTGCGTGGGGGAGCCGGGAGGCCGTCCCCCCGGGCCAATCGCTGTGAGAAGCTGCACTGTCGGAGTGTGTGCGTGGCCGACTTGGCATCGGAGTGGTTTTTGCAGGGGAGGTCAAGCATTTTCTCGAAAGTCAGCTTGGGCTGCCAGGCGGCCTTGCCGGTGCGCTGGCGCTGACCGGAGGCCTGGCCAGCCGGCTGCTCCTCCTCGATGGAGGCGACCTATCGGCTCCCATAGCGGGAGTCGGGCTGGTCATTCTTGCGCTTGCCGTTCTGCTGTTGCCGGTTGTCGGCCGCCGCCCGCGGCGTGGCATGGGGCATAGTCGGCTTGGCCGGTGCCTTAGCCTTCATCCTCATCCAGGAATTGGTCGTGGCGTATTTGTCCACTTTGGACATCAGGTCCACTAGGGAGGTTGGCTCGGAGCACAAGAGCTTGTGCTTGAGGGGGTGCCATCTTAGCAGCCTTCGATGAAGTACTGGATGGTCTATACCTTGTGTACTCCTTCGCAGGAGTTGCGGAGCTCAGTCCAACGTGTGAGGTAGTCGCAGAGGGGCTCTTCCAGCCCCTAGACGCACATGGCTAGCTCGCGGGGCCAGCCAGGCCGTTTGTAGGTGCCAGTGAAGTTGCGGATGAAGGCCTCCTCGAAGTCCATCCAGGTGTTGACGCTGCCGGCAGCCAGGCTATTCAGCTAGGTGCGGCCCGAGCCGATTAGCATGAGGGGGCGTAGCGGACGGCTACGCACTTGTTCCCCCTAGCGATGCCGACGGCGGTGGTGTAGTCGATCAGCCAGTCCTCCGGCTTGGCGACCCCGGTCTACTTCGGGGTGTCGCGGGGGAGAGTGAAGCCGGGCAGAAAGGGCTCATTGCGAATCCGCGGACCGAAGCAGGCCGGGCCAATCGAGCCCTCCTCCTCGAGGAGAGCCGACTGCGCCAGCCGGTCAAGACGGAGCCGGGCGTCGTTGTCTCTGTGGGGGATGCGCGGTCCGAGCCGGGCTGCAAGCTCGGGGCGGACGACCGGCAGGATGGACCGCGCCGATTCCTGCCGCAGAGGCGGAGTATGCCCACGGGTGCGCCGGCTGCTGCCAGCCGGATTGTTGCTGCGCCGGCGGTTCACAGCCGGCTGCTCGTTTCCGCGTGACGGGGGGCGCTGAATGTTGCTCCCCCGGGCGTTTCGGCCGGAGGGATGAGGGGTGCTGGAGTGCTGAGCCCGCCGGCAGTCAGCAGCCCTAGTGTCGTCACCCTCGGGACGGGGAAACTCGGAGACGGCCCCACCGGGGGTGACGACAACCTGTTGCGCATTGGCGGTGTCGATGAGGTCCTTCATGTGCCGCTCGCGTGCGGCCCGCTCCTCGCCCTCCATGGTTGCCAAATCCTCGTAGGCAACCTTGGCGGCACGCAGGTTGGCCGTGGGGGTGTCGTAGACGGGGAAGCGGCCGCTGGCGATTTCCGCGACCATGCAGCCGCGTTCTCGCACAACACCATGCTGGCTGGGCTCAGGGCCAGCTGGGGTGAGACCGTACGCGGAGTTGTATTCCCGCTGCGCGGCCTCCATCCGGCGCTGCAACGAGGGCGCTGGCGTCTTCGAACAACAGGCGACGGGCCGCCTCCAGCTCGGCTCTGGCGGTGGCCGGGTCCGCCGTCATAGCGATAAGAGTGCCCAGACCCCGGAGGGTGGCGGCAAGTGGGTCGGAGGTGCCGGCGCGAGCGGCGGCTGCGTCGGCCTTGACCGCCCACACACGGCCCGAAGTGGTGGAGGAGGCGGTGACCATCACTCCCACACGGGTGTGGAGGCCGATGGTCTCGCCCGTGGCAAGCACACCCACGGACGAGGGAGGGTCGGTGCAATTGAACCCCAACTAGGGTACTCATCGGCCTCTGGTTCTTCAGCGAGGCTCGGCTTGCTGAACCACCTAGCGAGCGCGACGACGACGACCACGAGTTCGCGGCTGAGGCACTCGTCAAAGATGCCGGCCGCGTTGCTCACAAGGCCCGCCGGAGCGAGCCCCACGAGCACGCGGTTCCGCCCGGACGTGAGGCGGTCGGGGGAGCTGGTGAAGGGTCCTGCCCAGAGTGTGACTCCGGCCGACGCCGTGGATGGCCCCATGGTGGGCGCCAACTGTCGTGGTTTCGTCACGGTTGATGCCATAGGTAGGCTTATCGAGAGGGGCTGAAGGACGCCGGCGGGCTCCGGGAGTGGGATTAGGCACAAGCGGTGGTAAACACACGATGTACCCAGGTTTGGGGCCGTCCGTGTGAGGTAACACCCCTAGTCCTGCTTGGTCTTGTTGAGACAATGGTCAGATTACAATGGCGCTCCTTGAGCTGTATGGATCATGGAGGAAGAAGGAGCTAACTCGCCCTTCTGCCTCCCTATGCGTGTGTATGGAATGGACGTGGAGGGAACTCAGAGATCAGCTGACCCCTTGCATGAGGGTGGCTCGGGGGGTTTTATAGGCCAACCCCCCGGATTACAATACAAATAGAGGGTCAAAGGGGGCCCCCAGCCGGTAGCCTCTCTGGCCAGCTACAGGGGCCCACCGGCTGTGGGGTCTTGTCCCCGGTAGGTCCCGCTGGCTGAAGGGTCCCGTCAGGAACCGGCGGGGCCCGCGTGGCAGGTCCCGACGCCGGTCACGTCATGACACGGGCCACCCCTTGTGGCGTCGTCTTGCGGCAGCCGGCCGGGGTCAGCGGTACGGCCGGCCACCCTGTAGCCATGCCGGGGCAGGTAATGGAGTTGTTGGGCGTGCCGGCACTGTTGGAAGCCCGGTCACCATCCGCCAGGGTCAGAGGCCCTGACGCCTTCGTTGTGGCCATATCGGCGCTAACCCCTGATGGGATGGGGGCCACTGTTGCCACGCATGCCCTGACGACTGTATCCAATGCGCGACCGGCTGGGGGGCCAGGCGGCAACGCCCCCAGCCGGTCGGCACGTCGTAACTGGCGGGGCGTAGCCGGCGGGCCACTTCTGGCAGGGCGTAGCCGGACCGCAGGGGGAGGCGGCCCGCCCTTTGATTGCGTTAGAAGGCTAGGGAAAGGGGGCGCTTGAGGCTACCCTGGGGTCATCCCCCCGTCAATCTACTTCCAAACACTAGCACTGAGCTTGAGCTAAAACTCAACATATCACGTGGTAGCATCCACTCTTCACGGCATACAAATAATAACAGATTCTTAGACTTAGAAATATTTAGCATGTTGAAATCAGCAACATTTTAATAGCTACTTTGGAGCTTGGTTCCCACTTCTATGCAAGTTTATCATGTCAAAAGAAAATACCATGGTATTCTACTCATGAAATACTACCACTTCCATGTTGACACAAATATCATGACATGCATGGATTAATTATAACTAAAATGACAAAATGGCACTTTGAGACGAAATGACATTTTTCAAACTTGCTCAAATGACCAAACAAGTTGCACCAATGAATTCCTCGGGTGATTCTACCCCAAAATCACATATCACACTCATATGTTTGCATGGAGCAACATGGCACAGCACTAGCTAGAAAAATACCACTCATTCCTATGAGTGAAAACTTACCTAAAATGCCCATGTTCATATATGCACATGTCCAGTTTTAGAAATATTACCAGAAATAGAAATCGTCTATTAAACACTAATAAACACAAAAGAAAACTAAAAGAAAACAATTAATAGGAGGGGGACCCACCTGGCATAGTCACCAGGGCCCCCTAGTAGATGACAAGTGGGGTCGGGCCCACTTGTCACACATACACAACACCACCACACACACATACACACTACACACAGGCACACTCTGGATCTGTTGCCAGAGCAGATCCAACACCACACTCACACACGCAGGCACACACACACACTCACCAGCACAAGGGATCCGGCGTGGTCACACCGGATCGACACACTACACACACTCACCAGCCAATCAGAAAAAGTGAAAACAAAAAGGGGGGAGGCTAGGATTCGATCCCACGACCACCGGTTGTCTCCCGAGCCGAATGCCACTACGCTACGCGGGAACGTTTGTACTAGAGGGGAT
Source organism: Hordeum marinum (assembly GCA_022496015.1). Lineage (NCBI taxonomy): Eukaryota > Viridiplantae > Streptophyta > Magnoliopsida > Poales > Poaceae > Hordeum > Hordeum marinum. Next base: position 253,731,557 of record CM039673.1, read on the forward strand.
CCCACTGAATCTCTACTAGCACGCACGCACAACTCTGACGAAACTAAATTTAAACTACAGCGGCGAACGAAGAACGGCGGTGACGATCTCCGATGACTACCTGGCTCTTAGGCGACACGGACCTATTATGGGAGCTGCGGGAATCTACGGGGAGATGCTCCCCAGATCGTCTCACGACAAGGGGGATAGAGGCGAGGCCCTCAAGGCCCTGCCTTGGACTACCGGCGGCAATGCGAGGAGCTACGATGATGAAGCAAGGCAGGCTAGGGCGACGGGGCGCACACCTAGGGGTTGCTCAAAGACGTGGGGAAGCAGGGGCGACAGCGAGGAAGAAGACGCGAAGAAGGCCGGTGACGAAGCACCTCTGCTTGCAGCCGACGGGAAGCAGGGGCGACAGCGAGGAAGAAGATGCTGCAGGGGTCCTCTCCATGCCCTAGCATAGGGAATGGGCACGCAGGAGCGTTCCTGGACCGGCACACCATCTTCCCGATGATGAAGACGCGGCGGCAGGACGGAACAATGACGAGGAGGATCGGTGACCACGATCTTTGAACCTCTGCTCACTCTGAAGCTTACCTGACAGAAGAAGAAGAAGGAGGAGAGATGGAGAGGAGGAGGAGAAATGAGATGGCGGCAGCGTGAGGAGAAGCACGGAACCCTAGAGAAGGGGTACGCACGCTGATGGGGGTTTAATAGGCCTGGGGGAGACGGTGACGGACGACTGAAGTTCACGGCGGCGCTTGCTTCCCTCTGCTTTCCTCTCTAAAGCTGACGGAGACGAAGAATGGGGCAGGTCGCCGCTAGTGCTGGGCTGGCTGGGCCACGCGGGGAAAAGGCCCAGTGCCCAGCTCTCTCTCTCACACACACAGAAAACACAAAGGGGTTTTATTTTTAATAAGCCAATTAAACCCAGAAAACCCCACAGAATAAAATAAAAGTAATTTTTGAAAACCAAAAGAGCTTTGACACTAGCATAAATGCAACCTATTTAAATAAATTACAAAGTTGTTTTTAGGACAAGTAAATTAAATACTTTTTAAATAAACAGCCCCTGTTGAATGCAAAACCCCAAGACCCCAAAACTCAAACACCAAAGAGAGCAACACACCTGTACTCAAAATAATATTCCCTAAAGCATGAACATTTTTAATAGAATTATTTAGCAAGTTTTTAACATAGTGGGAATTAATAATTATTCAAAGGGTTTTTGAGGATGTTTGAATAAGGAGAGGGGGTGGTAAACCACACTTGCACACATCACACAAGTTCTATGAACAGCATGACAACAATTGTCACATGGAAGCACACCACAAAATATATTAGGCATGACATGATGATCAGATGACATGATGCATGATGCATGAGATGGAATGGCAATGAGCAACATCATATCATTTAAACACATGACAACATAGGTTCACATAGGTTACATGACCATAAATGGCAAGTGCAACACTTGGCCTGTTACACCATGGCACGCCATATGGGCGCTCTGGAGCGTGCTACAGTGCACCCGAGCACTATAGCTGCCCCTGCCCGGCGCCTCTCAACAACCTCGGGCCTCCCCAGCGTGCTTGCCGAGGGGCCTCAGCATCCGCAACACGCTGCCCCTTGTCCCCCCTCCACTCTCTCCCTCCTCTGGCCCCCCTTGCACGTGTCGCGGCCGCCCAAGCTGGCCAACCACGGATCTCACACGCGCGCACTCCCCCTCCTCTCTCCTCTCTCCCCCTGGCCTAGACCGACTCCACGAATGCCCCGGACTCGCTCTCTCCCTTCCCCGTGCCCTCCAACGAGCGCCTCGTCCTCACTGGCGCATCGCGTCCATGGTTCACTGGCGCCTAGCTATAAAAGCCCTCCCCCAAGCTCCCGCTGCTCTCCTCTCACCCCTCCTTCTCTCAGCTGTTCCCCCATGCCCAGCCCCTCATCCTCGTGGTCGGGAGCTCGAGCCCAAGCCAAACCCTCGCTGCCATGTGGGTTTCTCCCTCGCCAGCGATTCCCTCAGCCCCGACGGCCGCCTCGACCACCTACCAACGGGAGGAAAACCCCTGAGCACGCCAGTGCCCTCCGCTTGAGCCGCCATGGCCTAAGCCCCGCCGGTGAGCTCCTCTTCGCCCCTGTCGTGAGGTGAGGGGTGATAGGTGGAGCCCACCTGTCATTCCCTCATCCCTCACTCTCTTGCTGCCAGGTTGGACCCGCGGGCAGGTTTAAAATAAACCTGCCGCGCACCGTATCTCTCCCTGGGCCGGCTCCCCTTTGGGCCGGCTCGGCTTCAGTGTTTTTGGCCCGAGAGAGCATAGTGCCATTTTCCTTTTTCTATTTCCCCCTGCTTCCAAAAATTCCACAGACCAGAAAATAATTCCAAATCCAATAATTTTTCCACCTAAAATCTTAGAATAATCCCTAGAATTTAATAGTGCCTTTTGTGTAAATTTTTGAAAAACTTTTATATACTGTTTTATTTTAAAACCCAAATTAGGCATATTTTTTCCTCTGTTAAATAGTTTAAAAAATGTTTTTCATAACAAAATGTTAAACAAATATTTTTAATATTGTCTTTAGTATTTATCAGAGTAGGGTAGCATTTTTAATATTAGCTTTGTGTGCTCTGTTTTTGTGTGATGCTTATTTTTATCGCTATTTATCGCGACGATAGATTGCGCTATTGTCGAGGGAGTTGGACCCGAAGACTTTGAAGACCTCGAAGACTTTGCTGAGCCAGGCAAGAAGCCCTTTGACCATGTTAAGAAACTTTTTCATGCATGACATATAGCACTTGTTGTTTCGATGATTGATCATGATGTGGTGCTCCCCCTTCGGTGGGTTGCCTCCAATACTTTTACCGTTGACACTTGGATCGTGCATGACCCTACCACCTTATGAGGGTTATGCGGGTGGGAGTAGATTGGATGCTAATAGATGCTACTCAAGTCGGTTGGGATTTATGCATAGTGATGGAAAGGAAGAAATGATCTCAAAGACTTTTCGAAAACCCCGTCGGGTGCCACTAATGCCCGAGGGAGATGATGATGAGTTGATGGGTGACCACTTGAGAAAGAAGTGGTGTGCCGGAACAAGTTGAGGGTGTGTTTTCGAAAACAGATTAGATTTAAGATTTGTCGACCGTCCCAACCTTACATGTGCGACCATGATACCCCTTATGGGATGGGGCTTTGTTGATTACTATGGTTGGTGGTAGCATGGAGCACGCATTACTAGTGGTGAGAGTGAAGTGGTCACTCTCAAGACGGGGTCGTCCCGAAAGTGGAAGGACATGAGCTGACTTTACAGGCATTGGGCACACCGTTGCATGCCCTCATGGATGATAAGTATGATGTATATCATGAGGGATGGCACCAACGAGTGGGCTCTTTGTTTAGTATCACCATGGGAAAGGCATTGTTCGGGTGCTTACCTCGGGTACGTAATGTACCACGAGTCGTGGATGACACGGAAATTCCCCGAGTCTTGCGGATAAAGCATGCAACCTTTGCAGAGTGTAAAACTATTCGAATAGTCATGTCCACAGTCAAGGACAGTTGGGTGGTGCTGCTTAAACTATGTCCAAATGTTTTCGCGGAACTTGGTGTGTGTGGGTGCGGATGACAAAAGGATGGTACTTGAGATAAGTTTGAAGACTTGATGTGATGAATGAACATGAGATGTTAAACCCTTGCCTATGATGATATATGTAACTTGTTCATATGGATATCTTCCAACTGTTGATGCATGCTTACTTAGTTATTTGATCATGTCATTGCATTCAAAATTAGCTTTCCGCAAATTACCTACTTAGTGTTATATCATGCATCATTATTACCTTGTTCCACAACTTGGGTTTCTTGCGAGTACATTCAAAGTACTCATTGGCTTGCCACTTGTTATTTAATTGGCCAGGCCTGGAAGAACAGGAATACGTTGAAGAATTCGTTGGTGACGAACATGCGAACTAGGTAGCTTCCCATTCAGAATGCTTGTAGGTTAAGGCAGATGGCAATGGGTTCATGATTTCGATCAAGATTTCCGCTGCTTGTTCAATTTAAGTTTTTGGCCGTTGTGGCCCTATCTATCTAAGACTAGACCTTCATGGTCTTTATTTGTGTAAGACACTAAATGTGGATGTAAGACTCTTGTTATTCAGCTTCTGTGTGTTCAGTGAGCATTCATCTCTGGGATCACTATACACGTGCATTCGATGATCACGACTTATGAGTCGGGGCCCCCACACCCTGGCATCTTCAAAGTATTGTAAGCATAGTGGAGTGCTGCCATGAGTTTTGCCAAGGCTTGGTGACCGAGTATTCCATTGTAAGACAGAGGGATCTCGGCCACGTCGAACACTATCCTCTCTATCCAGAAATTCAGTTCCTCACCAAATGTAATCGGCAGGGTGATCTTTCCCTTAGTTCGGCTCCTGCCGGGGTTGATTCCTTGGAAGGTGCATGTAGCTTCAAGTTCTTCATCATGGATCTGTAGTTTCTCAGCCACCTTAGGGGAGATCAAGTTCAATCTTGCTCCGCCGTCAACTGACATCTTAGACACGTTGAGGTTGAGGATTGTCGGGGAAACCAACAATGGCAAGCATCTGACTATAGTGGTAGGGTCAGGATGATCCTCTTCATCAAATATGATAGGCATGCAGGACCATTAGAGCGGCTTCCTAGATTCTGCAGTTGGCTCTACGGCATTGACCTCACGCGCCCACTGTTTCGTTGGCGGTGAGAGGAGTGTAAGGATGCACAGCCGTCAACGCACATGACTTTAGTTGCTTTCTGGACCTCCCTGTCACTGGAATCCTCACCATCATCCTCATCCTCACTCATGTTATCCGTTCCCTTCTTATCACGGCCTCTGGCAGGTTTTTTGTTTTGTAATGGGGCTTTGCCGCGACTAACTCCCCTACTGCCATGGCCTTTGTTGGGACCACCATCTTGGCCTTTCTCTTTGTCGCGCTTCTCGTATTCGGACCTCTGATTCTCAACAAGTTTCTCTACTTGTCGGTATTCTTGGAGATTGTGGTCCTTGGTGTGGTGAATTTTCAGTATGGCCTGCCGGACTTACTGGTCTTCTCAGCAGTAGCAGCCTCCCGGCAATCAGCACACGTAGCAGCTCCCTTGCTGGGGGTTTTGGCTTTCGCCTTCTTGTCGGCACTAAGGTCTCTAGGGCTCTCAACAGCTAGTACTACCTTTCCCTTGTGCTTCCTGTTGTGCTTCATGTTTCCTCCCTTCGGGTCAGGGGCGTCGTCGTCGTCATCAAAGTCAACTTAGACGCTTGTCTCCTCCCCTGGGAGTCGCCTTCCTTCTTTAGCTCGAGCACATTTATTTGCCAAGGTGTAGAGCTCATTGACAGTCTTTGGGAGCTTGACATTCATCTTATCTCGCATCCTCCTTTTGCACACGTTTGAATGGAACACGACAATTACAGTTGCGAGATGTATTTCTGGGATGTTGCGATGCACTCGGCTGTATCTCTAGATATACTTCCTCAAAGTTTCTCCCACCTTCTATGAGAGTACTTGGAGATCACTGGGCTAGCGTGTCTCATGGTGACCACCCATGAAGGCGCCAACGAACTCGTTGCACAGATCAACCCACAATAAGATTGAATTCTCCGGTAGGTGCATCAGCCATGACCTCGGATTCGTCTTATGTGCCAAAGGGAAATATTTGGCAAGCACCGTTTCATCTCTTGCTCATGCGGCTTGGACAACTATTGCGTATATGCCCAGGAACTCTGCCCGGTTCAGTTTCCTGTCATATTTCTCAGGTAGTTCAGGCTTGAAAGCTCGGGTCAACGGCCAGCGGACCCGTCGTAGCTCTCTAGTGAAGGTGGGGTAGCCGACCTCGTAAGGAAGGTACCCGCCAGCACTGGGCGTAGGGTTGCCAACGTCTAAACCGTTGCGCTTGTTGGATTGACGGTGTGCTTCCCGACATCGCTCAATGGTGATGCGCGCGTCTTGTTTTCCTCAGTCCTCAAGGACACGCCATTGATCCTCGCGGTCGCGCGGGACGGACAAGGCTATGGGATGCCTTGTCATGCTCGTCGACATGTGAAGCTTGGTGCAGCTGCCTTTGGGCCTGTTGTCGCGAAGGGGATTGCATCGTTGGTGTGGCCCCTTCGACGCGCTCGTCGGCCCGGCCTGCCACTGCCATTTGCGTACGTCGTAATGGATCCGCATGCCGGGTCTTGTTGGTTTCGACGAAGGAAATCAAACTCTGAATGGTGGCTCTCCATTCATCCATCTTATCAGTCGTCGACATAAAATTGAGCAGCATCTGGACTCGCACCATGGCTTCCTCGGCTGTGTCTGGCATGGCGAAAGAGGCGGACCGCGACGTTGCTCGGCTCTTGGTAGGACCAAGATAAGTGTCACAACATTCTCGATGCCGTGTAACACTCATCGGGTCCGTCTGATGTGCAGGAGGCCGAGCCTGCGGATTTTTGGCCACGCTCGGCGCTCCGTCTTGTTCTGTGCGGGCGCATGCCTAACAGCCCACCGGTGATAGGTGCAGCTGAAGGGTCATGGCTTGCACCAGACCGGGTGCCTCGGAGGTGGCCGCGTCCCTTCGAGCAATGGGAGGCAAAGGACGGTCGTTCCTTTCGCCCACATCATCAGGGCCCTGCTCGCCAAGTCATTGTTGTGGTTGTTCCTCTCTAGCGGCTCCTGCTCCCACTACTGGAATCAAAAGATTTGTCGTCTGCCACCTCTTTGCCGTCCGCTGGCGGACGGCAAAGAGTGGCTATGCCATCAGCTAGCAAAAAGCAGATGGCAAAGAGGTGGCTGACAGCAAAGGGTGGTGTGACATCCCAAGTGATGTCCCTACCTTTTATGGCATGTAACCCATTGTATGACATTGTGACATGAGCTTGGTTGGAGTGAACCTTGTCATTCATGTGTTGGTGGCATTCATGCATCATCATAATGCATCATCCTCATTTCATTCCTTGTGCATGATTGGTTCTTGTGCTTTCTTTCATGTATGGTGGTGAGTGTGTTGTATCTGGTGTTGTAAGTATGTGTTTGTGCGTGGTGGAGCATGTGGGCAAAACCCTCTCCTTCCCCCTCTCTTTTCCTTTGCAAGTTTCCTCCCAAAAAAAACCCTTCTCCCTATTAATTGTTATTAGCAGTTTCAAGTTGTGGTTAACCCCTTTTAAAAATGTTCATAGGGTGACCCTAATGTTCTTAGGAATATTGAGGGTGATACTTTTGTTATTTGAAAACAATTGGGTTTTTGGATCTGTTTTAAACAAGGGCTGATTTAATTAATTAATAAAAATAACCTTTCTATAATTCAACCTGATATTTTATTTTATTTGAGCACATTATTTCCATCTCAAAAACTATTTTTGTTTTTCTTTAAAACTCTTGTATTGCTCTGGACATTATTTCTTTTGTGGCGGTTTTATTTTAAAAGAAAGACTTCTGTGTGTGTGAAGAGAGTGAGCGAGTGGGCTTCTCCTTCGAGCGGCCCACGAAGCCCAGCCGGGGCTAACTGTTACCTGCCCCGGTACTGCGCCGTCAGGTTCAGAGGCAGCGGGTAGTGAGAGAGAGCCGGCATGGCACGGCCGTCGAGACGCCGTTAGGGCGCGGGGTCCGGTATAAGTCTGTCCGTGCGGATCCCTAGGTGTTCCTCTTCCCTTTCCTTCTCCTTCCTCCCTCGCGCCGCCGCTCCTCCCCCATCTTCTTCCTCCTTCTTCTTCCCTGTGCGTGTGGGTTCAGGTAAGCGTGCAGTGGGTGCAGAGGTGAGCTGCAGAAAGGGGCTCGTCGTCGGGCGGCGGCGGCGGCGTCGTGTCCCCGTCGTCATGTCCAAGGCCGACCTAGGAGTGCCCATGTCCCGTTCTAGGCGCTAGGGGCGTGGCATCTCCTCTGCTCAGACGGCCTCTCCTTCCTCTTCTTCCTGGTGCAGAGCTCCGCCGTCTTCTCCTTCAGCGTCCCCCTGCTCCGCGTCGTCGTCTTCTTCCCCGAGCAGATCGGCTCTAGAGAACCCTAGGTGAGCTGCAGCTCGGTGCCGTCCCTTTTTGGCTTCTGTGCGTGTGCCCGTGTAGAGTCTGTGGTTGTCGTGAGCTCAGATCCGCCATGGGCTCGAGCTCGAGCTTCTGTGAGCGGATGCGGGTGTGGTTCGTGTCCGTTGGGGGCTTTGTCGACCACCCGTTCCATCCTCGCTCGTAGTTCCCCCTTTTGATGTGTGTAGAGCTCGCCCTGTCCATTCCCAGTGCACGTGCACCGTGCTCTATTCTTGCTCCGTCAGTCAGCTGCAGTGGTTCTTCAGGTTCAGTTAGAGTGTGTGCGTGCATAAGAGAGCTAACACCCCTATACTAGTATCAACCGATCGCGTAGTGCAGTGGTGACCGGCTCGGTGGGCGACCGCAAGGTCAGGGGTTCGATCCCCAGCGCCCGCCAATTTTCTTTTTTTTGTGATTGGCCGTGCATGTGTGTGGTGTGCGGATCCGGTGAGAGGGCCCGGATCCCGTGTGTGTGTGTGTTGGCTGGATCTGGTGCGGCTGTGGCCGGATCCAGGTGTGGATGTGTGTGTGTGTGTGCATGCTTGTGTGTGTGTGGTGTATTGTATGTGTGTGTGTGTGTGTTTGTTTTGTATTTTTTTCACACACTTGGGTTTGTAGTGCATGTATGTAGGTATGTAGGTATGTTGTGTGTATAGGTATAGTGGGGGTATAGTGGTGTAGGTGTGGTATGTATGTGTGCATACACACACTTGTGTTGTGTGTTTAGAATTGATGTGTGTGTGTATGTGTGTGCTTGGAGTATGCATAAGTGCAAGTGAGCTTGCACATGCTTGAGCTTGTGTGTGTGTGTGTGCTTAGGCATACACACATGTGTGTCTTTGTGTGTGTGTGTGTGCATATGTATACCTAGTGTATATATGCATACATATGTTGGTGTGTGTTTGTAGGGATGCTTGTGTGTGTATGTGTTCTTATGATATGAGTGCAAATAAGTGCGATAGATGTGTGTATGATCTACATACACTCATCCATGTTCTTGGGTAGCTCCATGTGTAGGTTTCTCCCTATATGATCATGTGAGCATGGATTTCCTCTCTAGTTAGTTTTATTCTTGTTTTTTATGCTAGTCTATGATTTCATGTCCCTAAAATGTAAATTAATCACTTCTAACATGTATCTATGGAGCACAAGTCCATTTGGGGCATTTTCAATAAGTTTCATAAGTGACATAAGTCACCCATGCCTAGCTAGGGTAGAATTTCGACCTAGCTTTTCTTCTTGGTGTTCATGAAAGCATATAGGTATGAGTAATGGTTTTGGGGTGTTTTCAACCCCTCTATGCATCTGTGAAGTCAGATTTGACTTTGGGGCAACTTGACAAAAGTGCATTTTTTATGCTGTGATGCCCTTTTGTCTTTTTCATATGAATTAATCCATGCATGCTTTAGAGTTCTTGTCAACATGAGATTGCTATTCAAAGTTGCTGTGAACATCCATGTATTTTTGCAATTTGTGCTAAGTCTCTATATCAGTGGGAACCATGCTGTTCATCAAGCTACTTTCTGTTTCTGTCAACCTGCTCTAGAAATGGCTAAGTCTGGAGAATCTGCTGTTATTGTTGTGCCTTGAACATCAGGGTGTATCTAGTGATGTGTTGTGAATTTGACCATGTTCAGTGTTAGGTATTTGTAGTAGATATTGCCATCTACCATCCTGTTAATTGTCATGCCATTTGGAGATTCCTAGCATAGTTAACCAGTGCTGTGAACTTGCTACTTTATTAACCCAGATTCCAGAGAAACTGGAATTTTCACGAAGTCCCTAAAAACCTGTTTCATCATGTCTACTTGCCAGCTCCATGCATAGTGATGTGTTGCTCTTTTGCTGATTGTATAGTTGGATGAATTGATGTGGGTGTTGAGTAGAACCTGTTCATGTCTTGTTTGTGTCTGTAGGATTCATGTAGCTCTTGTTGTGAGCTTTTCAAATTGCTATGTTGCTGTTTTGTGGCAGATTGAGTGCTATGTTGTTTTGTGTGTTGTGGGAGCTATACTCCATGGAATTGAGTGATTCTTGAGTCTATTGTGATTGGTTTTTCATCACCTTTCCAGTGGCTACCTTGGAATGCCAAGAATTGGCCAGGTATTTGATGGTCATGAGTTTTGTTTTCGTACCTTGTCGTGAGCGTATCTCGAGAACCGTAGCTCCGTTTCTCGTGATATCTATATGCATTTCCATCGATTTTTCATGATGCATCCATATTTTCCATGTTCATGCATGTATAAAGAACTTAACATGTGATTCTGTCCAGATTCATTAATCCACCACCTTGCATGTGAAACTTGACTAGAATTGGATTGCCATGTTAAATTCTTCACTAAAATGATCATGCATCATCTTGATTGTGCATTGCACCTTGTTTGGTTATTTATTTGATGTTTCTCTTGGGTAGACACGAGTGTCGAATCTGAGTTCGAGGAACCTGGAGAGTACCACTACGAGGATCCCGCTACTTGTTCCGCTGAAGAACCAACAGGCAAGATGATCGTACCCGGATCCCAATACTATCTTTGCTTGCTAGTTTCTCGTTCTTATCGTTACAATTGCGCTACCTACCACATGATATCAGCCCCCATGTTACCATGACAGCCTCTAACCTCCACATCCCAGCAAACCATTGATTGGCTAAGTTACCACTGCTCAGCCCCGCTTATAGTGTTCTTAGTTGCAGGTTGTTCCATGTGATAACATGGATTGGATATCACCATAAATTATGTTATTTAATTTAATGCACATATATATCTGGTATTGGTGGAAGGCTTGGCCTTTTGCTAAGTGATTTGTTCCACTCGTGCCGCCATTAGTTCCTTGTTACCGGTGTTATGTTTCCATATTTTGCGCTCCTAGCACGCTTGGGGTTGTTATGGGGACCCCCTTGTTTATTCGGTTGAGACTAAAACTTGTCCGGCAAGACCCAACTTTGGTACTACATTTGCTAATAATTAATAAACCTGCATAGGGCTTTGCAACCCCGTGGATAATTTAATCAACCCCGGGCCAGTGCTCCTCATGAGTGTTGGTCCAAACTAGAGCACTGTGCGGGGCCAACCCAGGGCAACTTGGGAGATTTCTATCAGGCCTCCGTACACTAGCTTATCCGTCGTGTCCTGAGACTGAGATACGCGGCTCTTATTGGGTTCGTCGACACGTCGGGAGGTCTTGCTGGATTTGTTTTACCTTATCGAATGTCTCGCGTGTGGAATCTGACTTTCTTTGGGTTTACTCAAGGAGATGGAAATCCTTTGGAATCACCGATGAAGATCACGAGGACCGTGGTCGAGGAATTCCCACGGAGTGTGGTTATTTGTGATGGACTAGTTGGAGCACCCCTGCAGGGTTAAATCTTTCGGAAAGCCGTGCCCGCGGTTATGTGGCATCTTGGATATTTGATTAACACCTGGTTATAGAAAACTTGAAGTAAACTCTAATTAAAATACACCAACTATGTGAGTAATTGTGATCGTCTCTGCTCGTGAACATGAACCAAGAGAGAACACGGTGGGGTTTTGGTTGACGTAAGTAAGTGTTCAAGATCTCTTAGAGATCATACCAGATTCGAGCGTTCTTCGTAGGCCACTCATATTTATTCCATGTTGCGTAAGCTAGCCACCATAATAATGCTTAGTGCTGCTGCAAACTTAAACATCATCCCTTCCATCCTTAAGCTTAAATAGTCTTGGTACCCGGGCACATGATAGTTGAGTCCTCTGTGGCTCACAGTTTACTACAACAATCCAGGTGCAGGTTCAGATGAGTTCGTGCAAGATGATCTTACTCAGCTCTAGTGGGAGTATGATGAGGAGAGAGGCAGGATGTACGTGACTTACCCCGACGAGTAGAGGACCTGGTCGTGATCTTGGACAGCTTGATAGTATCATCGCATTTGCTTTTGTCGTTTGTTTTCGTCCGTAGCCGGACCCTGTGTTCCTCTTGATGTATGAACTGAGTGATATTGTAATTTAGCATGTGGCGAGTGTAAGCCAACTTCATATACTCTTCTCTTCAGTACATGTATGATGTGATGATGTTGATCTTGCTAACGGCAAGATGCGCTTCTATCCTTTGCGAGGACCCCGTGCCTCAAACGGATAGGCGCGCATCTTGGGCGTGACAGGTGGCTTTGCCATCAGCCACTTCTTTGTCGTCTGCTAGCGGACAGCAAAGGAGGTTTGCCATCCGCTAGACAACGGCAAAGAGGGAGGGGCCCACTGACGACCCAGCCTACAACTTGACCTAACGGGAGGGGGCTAACTAATGGATAATGCCCCCCGGCCCACCTCTCTCTCTCTCTCTTTCTCTCCCTCTTTCCTCCCGTCGACCCCACCCCCGCCGCCCGCGCCTCCCACCCCCACCCCCACCGCGCCCCCCACACCCGCCGCCCACGCCCCCCACCCCCACCGCCCCCACCCCTGCCGCCTGCCGCCCTCACCCCCCATCCTCACCGCCCCCACCCCCACCGCCAGTGCCCCCCGTCGGCCGCCGCCCATGCCCCCACCCCCACCGTTGTGTCGCCACCGCGTCGCCACCGCCGGCCGCCACCCGCGCCCACCGCCCCACCACCCTGCCCCTCTCTCCCTCCCCGGCGCCCACACCCACCACCCCGCTGCCCGCGCCAACGCCCCACCGCCGGCGTTGGCCTCCTCCACCTCCACCAACGCCAGCCTCCACCTCCCCCACTCCGGTGAGCCCCCTCCCCTCTCTTTTTTTCATTTTTTAATATTTTAGTTAGTAATTTAGTTAGTTAGTTGTAGTTAATTAGTTTAGTTAGTAATTTAGTTAGTTAGTTGTAGTTAATAGTTTAGTTTAGTTAGTAATTTAGTAATGTAGTTAACCCACACACATATGAAGGAGAATTCTTCCAAGAAACACGTGTTTCCAAAAAACGTTTCAAGAACCTCTCTACTTCACCCCAGAACATTAAGGTCGACAACGATAGTGAACCCGACTTCACCCCTGAGACGGAACAAGAAGAGACGGAAGAAGAAGAGGTTACTGCTGCGGATGACCGAACAATGCTTAACCGATTACATAGAGGCCTTCCACATGTTGATGCATTTATTGATGATGCTGATGAGCACGTCATTACTGATAGTGATGATGATTATGCATTTATTGGTCCCGAAGCATATATAGACGATGAAGATTAATATTAGTAATGTGAGGTATTCGACCGATCCTTCTGCGTCTGCCGCAACCCCGACCGATCCTTCTACGTCTCACCCTGGCGCAAACCCGACCGGTCCTCCACCACCATGATGATGGTAAGTTTTCCCAAGTGTTTTGCTTAACAAATGCATACTTAGCTTAAGAAATGACCTAATTAGCTCCAAAATGACCTATACTTAGCTTATTTTCCTCAAAAATGACATAATAACCTTACTTAGCTCCAAAATGTTATATTCTACCTAGGATAGCTATAAAATGACCTATACTTAGCATTTTTTTCCTCCAAAATGACTTGATATGCTTAGTTATCTAGAAAATGGCATTACTACCTTGGAGAAGAGGAGAGGAGAGGAGAAAAAGAAAGAGAAGATAAATTCTTCTTCTTCTAGCTAGTCTTCTTCTTCTAGTCTTCTTCTTCTTCTTCTAACTTCCTTCTTTCCCAATTTGCAGATTTGCTTTCGATGAGGAAGCTTGCATTCATGGAGTCTACTCTTCTGCTTGTGCTTCCTTTTTGATTTCATTTTGTAGGATGAACAATGTGAAACTTGCTACCTATATATGTATGTATGGATGAAACCATTGTATGCTTGTTGTGGGATATGCTGGCTAGCTATAGATGTTGAATATGGACTTTTCATTTGGTATGTATATATATATGTGTTGGATGATCATATCCATATGGTACGGATATGATTTGGTATGTATATGTGTTGTTATGCTTGTTGAAAATATTTTCAAATGTGTGTGTACATGAATTTATGTGAAATTATGTGAAAATGAATGAATTTAATAAAAACAGAAAAAAGAGGGGTTGTACAGGCTCTTTGCCGTCTGCTGGCAGACGACAAAGAGCTTTGTCGTCCGCTAGCGGACGGCAAAGCTGTCACGTGGCAGCTACCTGCGCAACCTGGGGTGGTACCAGGGCGGCCTAGGTGAGTTCTTTGCCGCCCGCTGGCAAACGACAAAGAGTTCTTTGCCGTCTGCAAGCGGACGAGAAAGCACGCCGTTAAGCCCTTAACGGAGCTACGTTGCCACGCGTGCCATCCATGCCCTTTGTCGTCCGCTGGCAGACGACAAAGATGCAAAGGTCTTTGCCGTCTGCCAGCAGACGGCAAAGCGCCCTTTACCGTGGCTTATTCAGCCGGACAGTTGGCCGTCTGCTAGCGGACGGCAAAACCTTTGCCGTCCGGGATGCATGACTTTGCCGTCCGGGATGCCTGACGGCAAAGTGCCTGATTCCTGTAGTGTCCACCTCCGGCTATGGCAGACACGACGGGGGGCACCACCTACACCGGTTACGCCACCCATGATGCCCGCCTCACTCCCAATTGCTGCAGTGTCGATGGAGCCCACGACCGCGTGCGCGAGGGCCTTCGAAGTGGAGGTATGTGTGGCTGCAACGGATTTCTTCTTGGGAGCCATTGGTGGAGAAGATGATGAACAAGATCGACACAACGATCACAATCCTGGGTTTGCACCAATGCAGCGCCCCCTACCTAGCATGCCAAAGTTGTCGGGGCTAGATGCACACGATCACCTATGGGGCCATCGGCCGCTTTGCGGTTCGGCAGGGGGTGTGGATGTAAGCACAAAGAGAAGATACATCTAGATGAAACAGCAATTTACCCAGGTCCTGGACATTGTGAAGCGTAAAACCCTATTCCTGCTTTGTGGGTGGATTCATTAGAGGAACACGAAGAACGTGCAGCACTTCAGTTGGCAAGCGTTTCCTTCGGGGGAGTCACTACACACGTACAAGTGTTTAAAAGTTTGAATCCTGAGCCAGGTTGCCTGGGGCCTCCTTTTATAGCACAATTGGAAACCATGGTGGCAAAACAAACATTGTCTGATGACTAAATAGCTAGTAGAGCTTATCATACCTAACTCTAGCATTAGAGACAAAATACCATCATTGCTTGTCTAGGTTGCGTGCAGGGGTGCATCCCCGACAAGCTTATACCATCGCTCTAGCTAACTATTGCACCTCGGATCGACACTTCTATGGACGGGTGTCAAGGTGGTGTAATTTGTCTTCCGGCGTGTCGCCACGTGCTTAGAGAGAGCCTCTTAGCCACCTGGGGTCTCAACACCGCATCAACAAGTGACTGGCCTTGCGATGAGGTGGAGCGGTGATAGATTGGCTCACGCCTGCCTGGGGATGCCCTGCCTGGTCTTCAAGAAGGGGCGCATGTCCTGGTCCCCGGCAAGCGCTAGTGGTGCGCTTGGCATGCATCAGCCCAAGTTTGGGCTATTGCATTGGGCTTGTTGGAATTTGTCTTGATCATTGTTGGGTTGGCTTGGTGTTTGAAGGGTTTTGTTGCCACCTCCTATTCATAGGTCAGGGGCACTGGGTACCCCGGTCCTAGTGCACCGACACCTTTGGATATGTGACATCTTTGCCAGCAAGCACTTCAAGAGAAGCTCCCCAATATCAAGTCCGCGACATCCATGAGCTACTATAACCGCGACATCGACCATGAGATTCCTTTCTATGGGAGTCAAGACCCCGAGGAGTGTCTCGAGTGGGAGCGCAAGATGGAGCACTATCTCAAGAAACTTCAAGTCCCTTCCGAAGATCAAGTGAAGTGCGCCACAAGAAACTTCCACGGTGACACGTTGACATGGTGGCTTCACACATCTATGAAGTGCTTCGACATGAGTTGGTACAAGACGAAGAAAGCGATGCATCGAGAGTTTGTGCTTTCCACCTACATGGAACATCTTCAATGCCAATTCGACAACACCATACAAGGATCCAAGTCCATCGATGAGTACTTCATGAAGATGAAGAAAGCCTTGTGACAACACCATACAAGGATCCAAGTCCATCTTCAACGCCAATGGTCTAGATGATGTTTTACTTCATGATGGGATTGAACAACGACATCGCCAAGCCTATCTTCAAAACAACTATGAGTATCTCGACGAACTCTACATTGGTGTTCTCAAGGTGGCACAGGAACTCAAGGCCAAGTCTACTCGACCTGGCGCACACTTCACGGTGACCAAGGTCCGAGATGACGAGCATGAGGATGGTACCACCAAGATGTCCAAGCCAGACGAGCTCCAAGATGACGCTCCCAAGTTCGACTTCACCGCCATCCCTATTTGTGGCAGTGGTGAGGCCGAGTCTACAACGACTCTTTTTGAAGATGATGTAGTGATGACTATGACTACGGAGTCACTCAAGGAACATGCTTTGGAGGCGAGCGACGAGGTGGAGAGCTAGCATGACACTTCCATCTTTGGAGGCGAGAGTGAAGATGTTCCATATTCGGCCTTCATCCACGGCGCGGTGACGAGATGGTTGAGCATGGGATTTTCCATTTGACCACGGCGGCATTTGGAGATGAGTTGAGAGACTTATGCCACCATATTGAGAGTGAGAGCGCCTTCACCACTAGCCCCATATACGAGGAGTTGCCACAATTCCCATGTGAGGAAATCCACAACCCCCACCACTTGAGTGAGACGAGTGACTCCACCATATGTGAGTTTGAGTGCACCTACTTCGAGGGAGTGTGTGAGACACCACCACATAGAGCGAGTGAGGTAGTTGATAGGGAATGTGATGCCATTTTGATTTCTAACAACTTAACCTCTACCTCTATTATGTCTTCTCATTTGGTGATAGCTCCCATACACGATGACGCGTTGATCCTTGACGACTTCGTCCTCCCTTTGGACAAGGCGATATCCATGGTGGAATATGATGCACCCCCACATGGTTCCATCATGATCAAGATGACCATGAGTTGGTCTTTGTGATCTCACCTACACCACGTGTGTGGAATGAAAAAGGTAACATAGGTGGAGGTGATGCTCTTGTCTCACTAGTGGACATTGATTGCTTTCATGATGTTGATCCACCTATTGCCATGCTTCATGATTATGCGACTTCCTCATGTGATGAATTGCCCATTTACACTACAGGAATCAGACGGCAAAGGGCACAATGGCGGATGGCAAAAATTTGGGCCGAATAAACTCCGTCAAAGGGGTTCTTTGTCGTCTGCCTTTGTCCAGCGGACAACAAATATTTTTTGCCGCCAGCCTGCAGACAGCAAAGAGATGGACGGTGTACTACTAACGACACCACCATTAGGTGGCTAACGGCCCCCCATACCTTTACCATCTGCCGCCCGCCCCCCTTTGCCACTTGCCCCCGACGGCACAATGTTCCCCCTTTGTTGTCTGCCTTGGCCGCCCCCTCCACGCCACTCTTTGCTGTCTACCGTGGCCGCCCCCGCGCCCCCTTTGTCGTCCGCCGTGTCCCCCCCTTTGTCGTCTTCCCCAGATGGCAAAGAGCCCAAATGGCCCCAGGCCTGGTGCTCCCAGGGTTAACAAGTGGCTGGCACGTGCCCTCTTTGCAGTCTGGGTAGTCGGGAAAGGGTTTTTTGCTGTCCGGGGGAGACCACAAAGAGGTTGTATTATTTTTTTTGTTTTTGTTATATTCAACAATTTTCAAAGAAACAGTATATGATATGTATATAAATATTTCATAGAACTAATGTCAATAGCCATATATGATCAACCAACAATTATACCAAATTAAAAGTATCAAATGCCACATTGTTCACCATAATACAATAGGTTCATCCATACATACATATAGTCTCATACATATAGGTAGAAAGTTTCACGTGAGTTCATCAATACAAATGAAAACAGAAAGTAAACACTAGCACTACATCAAAGCAAGCTGCCGTGAACTCAATCAAATCTGTAAAATTGGAAATAAGAAAGTTAGAAAAATAATACTAGAATTAAGAAGTAGAATAAGATCTAGAACAAGAAGAAGATGAAGAAGATGAAGAAGCATTTTTTCTTCTCTCTCGGTCTCCTCTTGTTTTTCTTCTTCTTATTGCTTATTTGTGTCATTTTAGAGCTAACCTAGGTAATTATCACATTTTTTATCTAACTAATCTTATTGTGTCATTTTGCAAGAAAATAAGCTAAGTCTATGTCATCTATGAGGTTACCAAGTCTATTATGCCATTTTTGAGTTAACTAAGCTTATTATGTTAGTGTGGAGGAAACAATGCTAAGTATAGGTTATTTTAGAGATAACTTAGGTACAATATGTCATTTTGGAGGTAAGTAAGCTTACTATGTCATTTTAGAGGAAACAAAGCTAACTTAGGTAAAATATGACATTTGTCTAAGTGCTTAGTTTATCATTGTTCTAAGTTTGGCTAAGTGCTATGTTTGTCTTAGCATGATGAACTCACCATTGCTTGATGAACTCACCAAAGATCATTTGCGTTAGCATGATGACGCTGAAATGTTAAGACTAGTAACTAATGAACATTGAAATGAAACTCACCATTCCAGCCATGGTAATGACTGGCATCGGTAGAGGGGCCTGGCCGGTCTTCTCGGACAAAGTCTGGAAATTTGGTTTTGACAAGTCAATCATATTGGTTATTAATGAAAAGAACATGTAGTGCATGATTTGACTAATATGAAGAAGAAACTTACCACGATGAGCTCGTACATGGCCCGGTGGGATGCATCATTCCGTGCCATCTCCTCCTCCAACAACCTAGCTTTCCTCTCCTCCAAATCCCTCTTCTCCTCCGCCGCCTGCCGGGCCTGTTCCACCAGAAGTGCATGGGTTGCCTCTCTGTCTATCTACAAAGCAGCCTGCAACACAACTCATCGTTAGCATTGTAATCATATTTGTTCGCACACACAATGTAATGGAGGAAAGCTATCTGAGTCCGTATGACTAACCTCGATGGCAAGATGGACTAGCCGTGGAGGAGGCGACATCTCTGGACAGGAGCTCGTTTGGCGCGCCTTGATCTGTCGGAGAGTGATAGAAGACCGTATAAGTGCATCTCCAATGGCTATCGATCCATGGGGCCTCCCGTGGCCAGCTATCATCACTAGGTATGGATCAATAGGATGCTGGCTCGGGTTGGAGTCCTCCCCATTAACCGCCTTCCCCACATCTCTATACCTCACGAGCTTGTTGTGGGAGGAGATATTGGTGAAGTTCTCAGGATTATCAAGGTCAGACCTAGAGAATGCCTTGACCTTCTTGTATGAGGCAGTATGGTCCATGGCATAGAGTTTGTACACCTCTAGCACCTCCATCTTATTGTGATGAGCCTACAAGAGAGGAACAAAGTATTAATAAAGGGGTGAAGGATAGCGTCAATAATGAATTGAAGGAATCATGAAGCAAACCACATACCCAGTTCTACCCGAGCTGAAATAAGTTGGCACTGCCTTGATGGTGTGGCACACCTTCCATTTGGGCATTCCGTTCCTTGGCATCCTCATGGATGACTCGCCATTGGCCAGAGCACCATTCATTAACCAAGGCCTCCCAACAATTCATCTTATCCACACACCATCTCAGGTGCACATAAGTTAGTAAAGAGAAATTTGAGAGCTATGCCTACGAATAAAAGCAAGGAAAGTAAGTACAAGGCCTTAAGAATAGGTAATTACCTTCATGTACTGCCCCTTGTCTAGAAACTTTCGGCGGGACGACGACTTGGCCTTCTTAATATGCTGCGAGGCATAGTAGTCTCGAACGGCCTGTACCCGAGCCTCGTGTCGTAAGTTCTGTAGTAGGCGCCTGCACTCATAATCGATAAGCTTTGTCGCGGCCTCCTCGTATCCCTGCTCTCGCTTGTAGAAGATCTGCAATCAAAAGAGACAACACTAATTAGTACAATAACTAGCTATTATTGATTTTTAATTGTGTAAAGGAGAAATTACCCAGAACTTCCTGATCAACATGTCGGCCCTCATGTGGCACAACACACCGTCGATCATCTCCTCCGGTGGGGTCGGGGCAGCCAAGTAGTGCTCCCATTTCAATCCTACCTCTTCTTGCTGACCCTCGCTGGGCAACGTGACAAACCTCGGGAAGTTATGCCATAAATTCACACCAAGGATGGAGTTGGGCATGCGGACATCCTTGGCGTGAATCCAACCCCTGCAGTATGACAAAGCCAAAGCATTAGATATGTGAAGAAACATGAAGGCAAAAGGTTTAAAAAGAGTAAATGCACTTACTTTAGCAACTCAGGCTTAATCAGCCACCTCTGCTCGCGGGTCGTCGGCATGGGCGAGAGCCGTGTACACCCACGCTGGAAGACGGTGCCCTCAAGCACTTCGTACCCACTATCAAAAAGATGATCCCCGCCACCATCAGCATGGCCACTCGGCTCTGGATGATGCAGATCCGGACAAGTATCCCATCTGATGGAATCCTGTGGATTCTCGTAGGACAAAGCGTTTGTCACAGGAGTCTCGCGATAGAAGTGTCTGGGACAGAAGGATCATCTACCCAAGGCTCATGGACAGGAGTCCTTGTATCCTCCACCTCACACGAGTCCATCGTAGCAGTCCTGTGCTCGGGTGAATCAACTGGGGGTGGCGGCAAGGAAGGCGTAGCAGCCTTCGTACCTCTCCCGCGGCCAACACGTGTAGCTTTAGGAGCTCTCTTCTTCCCGTGACCTCATCTCCCCATGGGCAACTTCGTTGACGAAGAAGCGCCCTCGGGTGACCCAATATTTACGTACAACACTCTTCGGAGAGTTTGGGGTGGAATGAAAGTAACCCTCCCACCACGCACCGACGAAGGAGCCTCGGATCGCTCTCGAACCACGCCCACCATATTTCAACACCTGCCATGACAAAGAGTAAACGAAATTAGTACAACATAAAAAATTGAATACCGACATGAATAATAATATGTATATATATATAATTTGAGTGTATCATCATCATGTATACCTAACATGAACTAATAATAATCTTCATCATCTATATATGCTCCAGGATCAATAAATGCAGCATCATCATCACTATCATCAATGAATGCATCATCATCACTATCGGGAGCAACATGTGGAAGGCCTCCTTTATGTAATCGGTCAAGCATTGAGAGGTCATCCACAGCAGTAACCTCTTCTTCTTCTGTCTCTTCTTGTTCCGGCTCACGGGTGAAGTCGGATTCACTGTCGCTATCTACTTCAATGTTCTGGGGTGAACTACAGCAGTTCTTGAAACGTTTTTTGGAAAGACCTGTTTCTTGGATGAATTCTCCTTCATATGTGTCTAAGTTAATGTGAGGTTCATAATCATCTTCACTGACGGGAGGTGGTCTAAAACGTGGCGTCACATCATAAACGACATCCCAACCATTCAGATTTGGATCAGTTTGACAGGTCCACGATAGATAGAAAAATTGGGTCGCCAATTGAGCCGTAATATAGACATCGGGAACATCTAAATGTGTGCTTTGTTTGATTTTGACTAGCCCTATATGTTCATGAGTCCTTCTAGTCTCCTTCAGCTAGAACCAATAACATTTGAAGACTATGACATTTGGTGTGTTTTCACCAAAGAATATAAGTTCATAAATTGCTTCAACTCTTCCATAATACTCGACACCTCCTTTGCCGATAGCGGAGACACAACAATTTGTAGACTTTCGGTCGGCCATAGATAGCTCTTTGCCAAAAGTATGAAAGCGATACCCGTTGATGTCATATTTGTCAAATGAATGCACCTTATAGTCAAAACCATTAGCGACTTGTCTCCATTCGGCGTCCATAGACTCTGAATTAGCCTACAAGTTTGTTATGAAAAGATGGTTGCATTAGCCGCAAAATAGACGGAGAAATGAAATGGTCTAATGGAAATTACCATTTGTTTGAACCAAGAGATGAAACCGGGATAGCCGCCTCCATGCTTTGCCAGAAACTCATACTCTTCAATGGAATCCTTTTGGATCACCGCTCCATCTGAGAATTTGGCGACGTATCGACTGTATCACATATCCGGGAATAAGAGCAGTTCAAAGGAATTAGAAGTTGCGAAACAATGTACCGAGAACTTACTCGATGTATGGCCGCACTTCTGTTAGATTGTTGAAGATATACAACGGAATGCTGTGCCATTCTTCGACATCCAACGTTATTTATTTCGAAGCACTCGCTCGTGCGAGCTTCCCTTGGAATAGGCTGAGTTTGGTTCGAACTTTTTCATGGTCACTATCATTGTACCGAGGCTTCGGGTTATGCAAATGACAATTCTTGGCTTTGTAGTGTGTTGTCACGAAGTTTCCGCCTCCTCAGTAATGAATGCCTCGTCCATCGATGCTTCAATTATACGTTTATTTTTACATTTTGCTCGAAGCGTCTTCTACATCCTCTCAGTTGCAAAGCACCAATGATTTTGCACGCCACCCCAATCTTGCCTCGGTCGGCAGATGCAAAATCAAATGCTGCATTGGATTGAAGAATCCCGGTGGAAAGATCTTTTCTAACTTGCAGATCAACTCCGGCGCCAACTCTTCCAGTTCATCTAGCACGCCAGGCAATAGTTCTTTCGCACAAAGAGCGTAGAAGAAATAGCTCAGCTTTGCCAGCACTAGCCATTCATCCTCAGGGATAAAGCCACGCAACATCACCGGCATTATCCGCTCAAGCCATATGTGCCAATCATAACTCTTGAGACCAAATATTTTCAATTTGTTAAGACTCGCTCCCCTCTTTAGATTTGCTGCATACCCATCGGGGAACATCAACTGCATTTTCACCCACAACATCATTTACCTCATAGCTGGCTTTCCAGGATTGAGCCATGCCTTTGGCTTCCTCCAGTTCTTCTTTCCTTTCGGTTGTCGCATGTTTTGCAACGGTCTATCACATAGCGCCTCCTGATCGACTCTAGCCTTAGGATTATCCTTTGACTTTCCCTCTATGCCGAACAATGTATCAAAAAAGGCCTCGGCGATATTCTTTTCAGTGTGCATCACATCGATGTTGTTAGGGCAAAGGAGGTCTTTAAAGTAAGGCAGATCCCACTAGCATAGCTTGTGAGTCCAGGCGTGTTTCGAATTATACCCTTTGAAATACCCTGGACGTGCTGGATTAGGCTCGAGAGTGTTTATCTGATCTAGGGTCTGTTCGCCTGTCAATGCAGGTGGTGCTGAGTTTTTGACAACTCTACCTTTCATGAAATTCTTCTTGTCTTTTCTGAACTTATAGCGAGGATCCAGAAACTATCTATGCAAGTCGAAGCAAGAATACTTGCGACCCGCCTACAGCCAATGGAACTCAAGAGCTGCCTTGCATGTGGGGCACAGGAACCTTCCATGCACACACCAGCCAATGAATAGGCATACACCGGCTAGTCATGCGTCGAGTACATGTACCACACAAGCATTTTGAAGTTCTGTTTTGTAGCAGCATCATATGTCTTGATCCCATTATTCCAAGCTTCTTGCGATTCATCCTTAAGAGGCTGCATGCACACATTCATATTCTTCCCCAAATAGTTGGGACTTGGAATTATCAATGTCAAGAAAATTGTAACAGCCTGGTACCGATGCTCTAGAAGATTCCACTTTACCATTCCCGTCGTGTGAATCATTTGGTTGTCACATTCATCATTGCATCATTCGCATCGTCTGCATAGCATCATCACTCATTTTCGAAAACTTGCATCCATTCGTAGTTGCTGGTTCTCTCCGTTCGTGTCGCTGACCATTTCGAGACCAACCACACTCGCACGCGCCCGCGACATCGTTAAAATATTGTTTTTAAAAGTGCGTATAAAATATTCTTGGATTGGGTCAAAAGTTGGCATGCGGTCTTATTATATTGTAGGTGGACCGCCTGCCAAATTTCGTCGCGTTTTGAGTTGATTTGATACCCGAACGGTCGACCATAGCGGCTCTGTCATCGGTTATTCGTCACACATTTCGGTTTCTAAAAAAACTCATGCCACGGGCCACCAATCTCCCTCTCTTCTCACCCGACACCCCCTCTTCACAGCCCACCAGCCCACCACCTAACCTACCCCTCCGCTCGGCACCGTCGGATCGCGATCCTACGATCCGAAAACAGATAAAAAAACCTAACCCTAGCAAATTTTGCTATAAAAGGAAGACCCCCATGTCCAAAAATGGCCTCCCTAGCCTCCACCTTCCTCTTCCTCGGGATCCGCGCCGCCAGCCACCTTCCCACCTCTCCACCATCACCACTTGGCGCCGCCGCCACATCCTTGTGGCCA
Organism: Hordeum marinum; assembly: GCA_022496015.1. Lineage (NCBI taxonomy): Eukaryota > Viridiplantae > Streptophyta > Magnoliopsida > Poales > Poaceae > Hordeum > Hordeum marinum. The sequence continues at coordinate 253,755,791 of CM039673.1, forward strand.
ACCCGAGGCTGCCATGTCGCCATCCAAGCCACCCTCCACCAACCAGCGCCCGCCACCTGTCCTCCAGCCTCACCCCGCAGCCCTCACCAGCCGCCGCGGCTCGCGAAGCCCATCCGGGGCCCTCCGGGCCCGAACTGCCACTGCCCCGCGAGCCCGCAGCTACTCCCACTCAGCTCCCGCACCTCCGCGTCGACCTCGCCGCCGCTCTAACAGAAGCTCGTCGGAGCCCGCGAGCCGTTGCTCGTGACCCATGCCGCTAGGAGCACCTCCGCGCCGCCGCCCCCCTTTGCTCACCCCGCCATCACGACCCAGCTCCTTGTTGTGGCCGCCCTCCCAAGAGCCGTGGTTGGCCATGTTCTCCGACCCCCACGCTCATCGCAAGCGCCGTTAGCCGCAGGATCTGCTCCTCTGGTGGCCGGATCCGCCGCCCTCGCGTCTCGCCCGTCTCGGACCCCCTACGTCGAGGACCTTGCCGGAGTTGCATCAGAAGCCGCTGCCAGTGTCCTGCTCCCGTTCGAGGTCGAGCATACCTGCTTGCTTCGCTCGTGGGGGGGACACGACGCCCGCGTGGGCCGCCGCCCCAGCAGGCCCAGCTCGCCCCGCCACCGACATGGGCCAAAGCCCGCTAAGGTGACCTCACGCCCCTCTAAGATGCGCTCATGCATCATTTACTTAACCAGCACCCACCTTTGTGTAGCCCAACAGAGGCAGATTCGGCCCGTTTAGTTTTTTAGGTTCTGTGTTTTAACCTATTTCCAGGATTTGCAGATTTGCGTAAAACCCCCTATTGATCATGCATTTAATATCTCTTCAACCATGCACCATATGTTAAAATTTTATATATGTAAAATAACTAGAATGTCATGTAGATTCACAATATACAACTCTCACATGTGTTTAAAATGTTGAACTTGCTGATTTCATGCAATTTGTGTTAATTCCATGCTAAAATAATTTATATCATAATTAATTAACCATAGCTCCGTTAAAAATGTTTTACATATGTAACTTGGCTAGAAAAATGCATAGAATCTCATGGTGACATTTATTTTGCTGTCTAACAACTCTAAAATATGGTTAGTTCAGATCTGGACCAAACATCCAAGAGTCATTGTGGATTTCCAGGTGACCAAGGTCTAGTGCATCCAAGAGTCATTGTGGATTGTTGGGTCACCGAGTATGTACGGGTTTCGGAAGTTTCCCGAGGTGATTGGGTGTGGTCTAAGTGACCTCAGCTCAAGGGGAATAAGGTGAAGACGAGGTCTTCTGAGTTGAATCTCAGCCTCCCCCACATGACATACAGTTGTCACAACAACTAGAACTTGTCCAACAAATCTCGTGTCTTCGTAGAGCAACTGGTTCTATCCTTTCACTCATTTACATATTGTTATGTATTGTGAAACAATTGCTTGACTGCTCTTGCATGAAGATATTCCCCGAATACATTCATCAAATTTGCATTTGTCTTTGTACTACACTAGTTTATCTTCGATACACATCTTGATAGAGGCGAGGGTCCCGATCCTTTTATGAGATGATAACTATCGATTTGGTGGAGACGACTTTGATGATCCGACTCCAAATGTGCACGATGTTGCGCCTTAGAAATTGCTAAACCAATCGCCAAAAGGTTACTGGTCACGCCAGAGCACGATCAACCTGACCACGAAGGTCTATTCCTGCAAGCAATCGAAGAACAAGCAAGAATACGATAAAAGAAATCTTAATATTACAAATATAGATGAAGTATTGATAAATGTGGGGATCCGGAACCGGTATTTGTCTGGTCGTTAGACACAAACGAAGTACACGAAGTTGCGATGGCTAACTTTTAACTAAACAAATCCCAAAGAAAAAGCTACTAGATTGATATACTTATATAGGAGCAAGGGGTGGTAGCCAAGGAGGTGGGAGGACGTCCCAAGGAAGCCTAAAACTAACCTTATGTCATACAAGGCCTATGGGACCAAGTGGATGTGATGCAGCACCTTTGGACTTATAGTTTGACTCGGATTCTGCTGCAATGTCAGATTGTTTCATCAATATCTCCACACAACAAACCAATTTTAAGGTGACTCCAATTTGGCTGGAACGTACAGGAAATCTACTTTCCAAAAAAAGAATATCCCAATTCAGAGTCCGGGTGCAAAAGTGCTTGGCATTTTGAGACAGGTATGTCTGTGCTGTCCGAATCTGAGTCCGGAATGTGAGAGACTTGCACTCTATCTTCTCTTAAGCTAAAAGTGATGTGAGAGACCTTTTTGAACAGCACTTAAATGTCTTTCTTCCCTTATCTTGATATATGGATTGTACAAGTGTACGGTAGTACTATAATTATGCATGAAACAAAAAAGAGGTGAAGTACTTTTGTTCTGTATAGCATAAATAAATTATTGCATGACTTTTTATCAGAAATCACCTCAATTAAATACGCATATGCAATACTTGTGATCGTATCTAAGGTAGCCATGTGGTCATCATCATCCCCTTTTTGAAAACAAATCCGTCCTCTGGGTTGCTTAATCTGAAATGTGGCTAACAAAAGAGACAACGTGTACATGTTGTATATGTATACTTCAACCATTTTTACTCTCCTAGGTTTTTGCACGTATGACACCTGTATGCATGAGTAACTTTCATATGGTATGAACTATAAAGCCAAAATATTATCACAAGAAGTAGAAGGCATGAAAATAATGCAACTCGGTCTGCACATATAAGTGAAGTCTAGATTCATATCAAAAGATTGACAATGTTCATCATTAAACCATCCCAACATTGGTAATAAACTTGAATTGTTTCAAATTTACATGCAAAAACATGCTTAAAAATAAAACATGCAACATGTCATTGCCATAGAATCATCACCAAGATTGGTGGTCATATCAAAATGATTAATAGTGGCACAGTTATTTTCAAACATATTCGATCCAAATTTGATTTATTTCCGAATTCACATGGTTCTTTCTCATCAACAGTTAATTCAATGGGTGCACTCAAAATTGTTGTTGTAGTCATTTGATTACATGGCAAAGTCAAATCATGAAGATTGTCCTCTAAAATAGGTGGTGTGATCAAAGTAATGGGTAACTCATCACAGTGTATATTGGAATCGACAAGGCATTCATCATACTCATGTGGAGGTGAAAGATCAGTACTAATGGGGATATACCCCATGGTATGACCCAGCATGGCGATTCACAGGAGACCCGGCCGAAGACATGACATCTTATTAATGACCCGGCCAGGCAACTCACAGGAGACCCATTAAAGACATGACATCTTATTTATGACCCGGCAAGCAGGTCACAGGATGACCAAGCCCAAGACCCGGCGGGTGAGCCGGCGCCAGGCGGCTCACAAGAGAAGGCCCAAAGGAGAAGGCCCACAAGAGAGAAGGATTCCCTTAAAGGAAATAAGACCCGGAGTAGGATTCGTGAGAGACTAGTCCTAATCCTACTCCTAGTAGGACTCTATTTGTAAACCTACCCTCTCCACTTATATAAGGAGGGGTAGAGCACCCCTAGAGGGACAAGTTCTCAAGAGACACAAGTCTACAAGTTTATAAAACACAAGAGATTAGAGGCACAAGAGATTAGAAGTAGCAATTAGAACCCTTGTAACCGAGAGATCTTCATCATCATCAATACCAAACAAGCAGGACGTAGGCTTTTACCTCCATCGGAGGGGCCAAACCTGGGTAAAACTCCGTGTATTCTCGATTCCGATCAACCCCTTCAAGCCGCCACGTAGTTGCGTCTCGCCCCGAACCTAAGTCCGTTCACCCGGACATCTGCCGTGACAAATCCACGATAGTTGGCGCCCACCATGGGGCCAGGCGCACGATGGTATTGTTCTCTTGGAGGGATCTCTTCAAAGGATCGCGAAACTCTCAAATTGGCCGGATGAAACCCGATGTGACTCTGGTGATCCGTCAGTTCGGAGCAAGATAAATGCCTGATCTGACGAGTTGCTACTGTTAGCCTGAGGAGATTTTCAGCAATTAGTACAACTTTCCATGGCAGCATACTCATCGGAGGAGTACTACGTCTAGTACACATCACCTCTCGTAGATATACACTTTTTTGTCTTTGGATACTACGTCCACATACAAGATATTTTGGTTACGGATTGCTATGGACACGCAAGGAAGGCTACCAACAAATCAAAAACAAAGAAAAAGAAAGGACCATGACCCGGAAGGAATTACAAATACGGACTCGAGAGTGCGCGTCTGAGTTGTTTCCATCTCTGTCTCCACGCGCATTGATGTAGCCAAACTTGTGTCCGAGCCGGCCTTCGCTGCGGCCGTTTGACGGAAGCCTCCGTCGTGGCGTTGACCATCGTCCACGCATCGAGTCATCTCGCCCGCCATCGTTGCGCCCCGCCGGCTCCGCCACCACCACCATCGCCTCAAGTCGTCTCACGTCGCCTCCTGCCGCTCGCGCGCGCCCCGGCCGGCGCCGGCTCGGCCCCGCCTCGCCGCCTCGAGCCACTGTGCCTGCCACGTTGCGCCCCGGCCGGCTCGGACGCCGCCTTGCATTAATTCGAGAAGCACGCTCGGCCACCGCCTCGCCTCGCCTCGAGCTCCCGCGCTCACCGCGTTTTTGTTAGCTCGGCCACCACGTCGCCTCCTGCCATTCGCGTGCGCCCCGGCCGGCTCGGCTGCCGCCTCGCATTGCCTCGAGCCATCGCGCTCGGCCGTTGCCTCCGCCATGTCCACCCCTGCGACTGTGGCTCACCTCAGCACCATGACATCACCTCGATCCGGGATCCGTCGTTGCAACCGGAGCAAGCTCCGCCCCAACTGGGATCCGTCGTCGCACATTGAGCCAGACTCGGCCTCGTATCACATTCCGCTGCTCCCGTGAGCCACCGCGCTGCTGTGCCCGCCTGGCCCCAAGTCGCTGCCACCTCAACCCACCCTCGCGCGGCCTGGCCGTGGCCCTGGCTACGCCCTGTCACCGCCACAGCCTCGGCCTTTGGCCAAGAGACGATGCTCCAAACCGCTGTCGCCGCGCACCACCCCGCACCATTTTCCCCTCACCCACCTCCCACCGCTGCGCTGTGGCCACCAAGCCAGTTGGATGGATAAGAAGTGGGGGCTAAAAAATGAAGGAAGGCCATGTGGGTGCTACTACTGCTTTGAAAGGGCATCCGGCGAGACATCGATTACAGATCATCTGTCGTTCAAACAAAACAGGTGATGTCTATCATATGTGTTCTATCATATATATTAACTTTTCTGTGAAAACAATTACTTTGGTCAGTGCTGTTTTTACGCAGGGCCACTATTCACTACCAAAAGGGGCATTATACCGCAGAGACGGAGCACACGTCAGCATCATTCTGTATTGGTATTCGTCCGTGTCGTGACAGCACCGTGGTTACCTCTCGCGACAGCACCGGTTTAAGCCGTGGACGTCTCTCGCCATCAGCGACCGGCTTACAATGACGTAGCCGACTCTTGCCACCCGCACCGGCTTACAAATGCCATGGCCGTCTCTCATCATCCGCACTGGCTTATAACGTCGTGGCGTATTTCACAAAAAGGGCCGGCTTACAATGCCGCGGTTGGTTTCTACGTCTACATCAACGTATCAGTGCAGTGTTCGCCTGTACGAGCCGCCCAACGGACACGTGCAAGACGCCACCCACACTGTGATCTACATCAACATATCGGTGCGGTGCTCGTCGATACGAGCCGCCTAACGGACAAGCGCATAAGCCGCCGCTACTACAGTTTGGTTCACTTCAAGCAAACATCCGGAACGAACCATCAACCGAATCATTGAAACAATTCATACGGGATCATCTATAACCTGCCACGGCCAACCTCAACTTTCGATGAAGATTCTCAAGCCGCCTCTTCGAGTCAACTTAAGACTCGGGGGCTACAGACATGGCAAGACACATTTGGTCGTTTTCAATGAGAAGCCCGGGTCTTTGCAAGATGAAATTTTCCGGCTCAGAAATTTGAGTTGAAGTGGTTTGTTCACCGTCAAAATGGCTGATCTATCATCCGGCTTTATGCCCTATCAAGCGTTGTTGCAGGGAGGCTTCTTGCCTTCAGGTATAGCTTACATCTCCCTTGCACAGTCTGCTTTTACGCTGTTGCAAGGAGGCTTCTTGCCTTCGGGTATAGCTTACATCTCCCTTGCACAGCCGGCGTTATGCCCAATTTAGCACTGTTGCAAAGAGGCTTCTTGCCTTCGGGTATAGCTTACATCTCCTTTGCACAGCCAGCTGTTATTAAACTGTTGCAAGGATGCTTCTTGCCTTCGGGTATAGCTTACATCTCCCTTGCACAGCCGGCGTTATGCCCAATTAAGCACTGTTGCAAAGAGGCTTCTTGCCTTCGGGTATAGCTTACATCTCCTTTGCACAGCCAGTTGTTGCAAGGAGGCTTCTTGCCTTCAGGTATAGCTTACATCTCCCTTGCACAGTTGGCTTTATGCCTAGTTTGGTTACTTTAAGCATTGTTGTTGATGGAGGCTTCTTACCTTTGGTATAGCTTACATAACCCTAAGACAACAGCGTGTACACAAAATTCCAGTTGCTTATCAACTGCGGCCATCGAAGGGGGCTTTTTTACCGATGGGTATCGCTTATCTCACCCTAATGGCCGGCTTTATGCCACTTCCGGTTACTTATTAACCGTGGTTGTCGAAGGGGGCTTCTTACCGACGGGTTCGCTTATCTCATCCTAACAACCGGCGTTTTACGCCAAAACTCAGTTGCTTATCAACTGTAGCTGTTGAAGGAGGCTTCTTGCCTTCGGGTATAGCTTACATCTCCCTTCAAATAGCCGGCTTTATGCCGTTTCAGGCTAATCATTAGCCGCAGTTGTCGATGGAGGCTTCTTGCCTTAGGGTATAGCTTACATCTCCCATCGACAGCTGGCATCCGTGCATACAACATTTGCTGCTAAAAGGAGGCTTCTTGCCGTCGGGTATAGCTATCTCACCCTAACAGCCGGCTTTATGCCATTCCGGTTGACATGTCAGCCGTGGATTATTCAAGGGAGCTTCCCACCTCCAGAGAAAATGCCCGGCTTATCAAGCCAGGTCAGAGCAAGATTATGAGAAAAGGAGCGATGTTATGAAAGGTATAAACATCTTCGGGTTGAGCTTTTTCAAGCCGCCCTCACAACAATGCAGAATATATTCTGTCTTGTTCATTTTTGCATGTTTTATCTCTTAAGATGAGCCGCCGTTAAAGTATTCTGCAAAAGCAAATGGATTTTTTAATAGCCAACATGGCTGGATCTTCATGGTTTATCATAACCAGTAATAAAGGATTGGGATTTTTTCAAACCAGCTCGGAGAGATTATTATCTTTCAAGAGCCGCCCTATCAGATATAATGTCGTGTCATCTAATTGGCCGGTTCTCGGATTTCTTTAATTGTGCTCTGTAGTAATCTACAACACTCACGGATTTCTCAAACTTATATTTGCCGGGTTGCACCGCAACCACGAGCAGGAATTTCATGTCAAAGACAAAGGAATTATTCCAGGATATTCATTCCGGGTTATATTACGACCACAGTCAAAGATTCATTCAACAAATTATGGTGAGACATATTATTCTCACATAGTCCCGAGTCGCCGCAGGCAGACAACCCGGCACTTGGGGGCTACATTATCCAAATCCAAGTTTATATCAATTATGCAAGCCCCATGTCGCTCCAAGCATGCACCACGGCACTTGGGGGCTAATGCAAGCCGGTTTTCAAACAATTACATTGTCAGCAAGACCATATTATCTCAAGGAGATGAGCCGGCCCTTCTATACTTTTCTAAAGTCCCAGCCCAGTAGTTATGACTGACCCGGCACTTGGGGGCTACAGTATTCAGCTGTTCCAACAGATTAAGAGATTCAAATTGAAGACCCGGCGCATCACATTCTGATGAGCCGGCCCTTGGGGGCTACACCCGCCGAAGCTTTCTGATGAGCTGGCCCTTGGGGGCTACACCCGCCAAAGCTTTCTGATGAGTCGGCCCTTGGGGGCTACACCCGCCGAAGCTTTCTGATGAGCCGGCCCTTGGGGACTACACCCGCCGAAGCATTATAAGATATAAGGCAATTATAAGTCCTAGGTTGCTGCAGGCAGGACAACCCGGCACTTGGGGGCTACACAGTCCAAAATGATATTTGCAAAGCACCAAGTTATCATGGATAATCTCGAAGCTTGGGGGCTACAGGTAATATGGACATATCAAAAACTTTGAGGAGAATTTTCAAGATATTAAATATGGAGTTCAGTTGTTAGACCCGGCATCACCAACACTTATGACCCGGTGTTATCAAAAGATCATAACCCGCCAAAGTTTATATAAGCCACCCTGCTTCACAACAATGGAAGTCTGGTTCTACATCAGATGGATTTTCATCCCAATATTTATCAAGTCAGCAGAATTCTAGTTATTTAACCCGGAGTCACCAACGATAATGACCCGGCATCATCAATGATTATGACCCGGCGGAGATGACCCGCCAAGAGTATTGGAAGCCGACTCAATGGCATATGGGTGTTCTATTCTCAATATTTTTCAAAAGACATTGACAAGCAAGGTGATTATCAAGACGACTCATTCATATGGAGAAAAGACCCAGATTTCTGAGAAGCCATTTTATAAGTCGGCCAAAGGAGCAAGCCGGCCACTTAACATGTTTGTTACTCTTATTTCAGGAGCTTATCATGAATAAATTCAAGCTAACCTGGGGGCTAATGACGGGGATATACCCCATGGTATGACCCGGCATGGCAATTCACAGGAGACCCGGCCGAAGACATGACATCTTATTAATGACCCGGCCACGCAACTCACAGGAGACCCGTTAAAGACATGACATCTTATTTATGACCCGGCAAGCGGGTCACAGGATGACCAAGCCCAAGACCCGGCGGGTGAGCCGACGCCAGGCGGCTCACAAGAGAAGGCCCACAGGAGAAGGCCCACAAGAGAGAAGGATTCCCTTAAAGGAAATAAGACCCGGAGTAGGATTCGTGAGAGACTAGTCCTAATCCTACTCCTAGTAGGACTCTATTTGTAAACCTAACCTCTCCACTTATATAAGGAGGGGTAGAGCACCCCTAGAGGGACAAGTTCTCAAGAGACACAAGTCTACAAGTTTAGACAACACAAGAGATTAGAGGCACAAGAGATTAGAAGTAGCAATTAGCACCCTTGTAACCGAGAGATCTTCATCATCATCAATACCAGACAAGCAGGACATAGGCTTTTACCTCCATCGGAGGGGCCGGACCTGGGTAAAACTCCATGTCTTCTCGATTCCGATCAACCCCTTCAAGCCGCCACGTAGTTGCGTCTCGCCCCGAACCTAAGTCCGTTCACCCGGACATCTGCCGTCACAAATCCACGACAAGTACCTTTGTCATTGCGTCTTATGATCAACTCAGATGATGTAGGCACTCTCGATGGTGACGTGTCACATGGTGAAGGTGATGTATCCCTCACAACAATAGATGTGGTTGTCATAGTCCGCCCAGTAGTTGAAGGAACAATCGGATCAACTTTTCGAATGTGCACCTCGTGCTTGTTCTCCTTGTGGGAAACACGTTGTTTTATTTCCTGTTCATCTTTGCAAGCAAGATGAAACAAACAATCCATAGGATAACACTTTTCAAGAATTAGTTTCTCCTGAATATCACGGTTTAATCCTCCCGAAAATATATCCATAAAATCTTATTCACTTTCTTCTAATGAGGAATGCAACGGGGTCATTTGTAAATCATCATAATATTATGTTACGGTGACACTACCTTGTTTTAAATGTAGCAACTTTTTAATCATGTCACCAGTATAATAAGTAGGAACGAATGTGTCTCATGGCAAGTTTCAAATCATCCCAAGTAGTAGGTATATAATCAGGGTCTAACCAACAATATTCGCTCCACCAAACTGAAGCATAACAAGTGAAAGAACCAACTGCGACCTTAACTTTCTTATGTTCAGTAAAATTATGGGAAGCAAATATATCATTTATTTCAAACTCACATTCCATATATAAAGCATGACTAAAACATTCATTAAATGATGGTATAGAAACATTAACCTGGTCATCTGCATTTGGATCTATTTGCACCTCTCATAACAGTTGTTGTGGTGGCACGTCTCCCATGATCGAAGAAGCACATGAACTGATAACTCTGGATCCTGTCATGACAATGTGACACCCCGGACACACCCGCCGGTAGTCCTTACTCCCGACGGGATCTAGACTAGCCTCACAGATCAATACTAGCCTTTTCTGCGCACTTTGTCCTCACTCATGCGCCCCTAGGACCAACTTCCCGGTCGGTCACCCATCCTAGAACTACTCCAAGCAAAGCGACAATGTGACGCCCCGGACACACCCGCCGGTAGTCGTTACTCCCGGCGGGATCTAGACTGGCCTCATAGATCAATACTAGCCTTTTCTACGCACTTTGTCCTCACTCATGTGCCCCCAGGACCAACTTCCCGGTCGGTCACCCATCCTAGAACTACTCCAAGCGAAGCACGCTTAACTTGGGACCAACTTCCCGGTCGGTTACCCATCCTAGAACTACTCCAAGCGAAGCACGCTTAACTTGGGACCAACTTCCCGGTCGGTCACCCATCCTAGAACTACTCCAAGCGATTCGCACGCTTAACTTGGGACCAACTTCCCGGTCGGTCACCCATCCTAGAACTACTCCAAGCGAAGCACGCTTAACTTGGGAGTTCTGTTCGAATGGGCTCCCGAAAAAGAAGGAATTCCTTATTGATATGAGTAGTCTATCATCCCTAATAAGCCAGGCTATCACATACACCACCACTCAGAGGAACCGATGTCCTCGTTGGGTCACAGGAACGTTCCCTCTTGGCAGAAACATCTGTGCTTCCAGTCCGATACATGTGTCATTCCGTGTGTCACAACGGGTCACCAAATTCATGAACAACATGACCGCGCACCTGTCGGCAAACATCTGTGTAACCGCGAGGGTCGGCTCTCATACCAACTTGTGACGCCCCGGACACACCCGCCGGTAGTCGTTACTCCTGGTGGGATCTGGATTGGCCTCACAGATCAATACTAGCCTTTTCTGCGCACTTTGTCCTCACTCATGCGCACCCAGGACCAACTTCCCGGTTGGTCACCCATACCCATCCTAGAACTACTCCAAGTGAAGCACGCTTAACCTGAGAGTTATGTTCGAATGGGCTCCCGGAAAAGAAGGAATTCCTTATTGGTATGAGTAGTCTATCAGCCCTAATAATCTAGGCTATCACAGACAAGTAGAAACAAGAAATAAAAATCCAAGAATATTGTTTCTATGTACTATTGGGATGTGGTGGTAAAACGCTCACAGGAAAGCAAACATCAATGTCTTACAAATTCTTACCATGCAACAGGTGGTGACCGGCTACCGACGGTGTCAATTTCTCTGAAGATTGATTAAAGCGATTACCAGGTGAACGTATGTATACATTGTTTGGAAATATGTGGAGCTTGGAAGGCTTAATATATTGTAGCAAAAGATTAGCAATAATCAATTCAGAGATGCAATGTTGAATAAACACTCGATGACAGTATTGTGTTGGTCCTACGCTAGACCATACTAGAGACGCGAGCCTAGAACACTAGCGAAGTCACGGCAAAGCACGAATAGAAGCAACAGATGATATGAGGTAGCTATTGGTAGCAAGATATAAGTGAAGATCACAATGGGAGTAAATATAATGATGACAAATCACTGCATGATAGGATACACCAAAACTCTCTCTACAACTTTCCTCTGGAAACTTGTATGTCAATTTTTTAATAAAAAAATTCAAGAATGTGACTAATTGAAGCTTTCTAATGCAAAAAAGAATCACTCAATTCCGAGTTTGTATGAGGAATCAAAAAATGATATTACAACTTGATTGAGCAAAAGAATTGATATTACAACTTGATTGAGCAAAAGAATTAGCATTCCATAGAAATATGAGCACACCACTTTGGAAAGACATGAGATCACCAGTTGACATCGAAGCACCACGAATTACCATGTATACAAAACCAAAACAAAGGAGGGGGCTTAACAAACCAGAATAAATTCATGACAAAGATTCTGCTCGATATTTTCGTGGTAAGGCTCGCACTGGCTCGATCGTACATTGGATTTTCATATTGAAATAGCGCTCAAATATGCTCCCTAGGCCTAGCAAACTACAAAGTTTGAGGAAGCATATCTGATGACACATATTGAGATTGTCCTTTGTAAGAACGACTGTGAACAAACGAATCCACTAGATGTCCAACCCCAACCTCACATCACACATTTGTTAGAAAGATAGCCTAGGTAAATACTTGAATTCCCACCTGAGAACTCCCGAAATCTTCCGGTTGCAATCGGGTCCACGGATACAAGGAGCAAAATCCATCACTCAACTGCTAACAGAAATACTACGCTCCAATGTAACGCATCCGTCAGCACATAACCAGAGGTCTCGGAAACTCATCTACCTCAGACCCTCGTAATCACAACGATACTAATTATGGTAGTACATCTGCACGTTCTCCCCGGTACTGGGTGACACCAAACTTCTCTCACCACAAATAGTATTGAAGAAATTTCGAACACCCTCCGTCCTGAGATACTAAGGAAACTAAACGATAACGATGTGTCAAGAATCCCTTGGAGATCTACTCCTCGGTAATAGGGGGCACCAAGTATAGAACTCAGTCACACCAGCATCATAAAGAATCCAAAATACCAGCGTGATCCTAAAAAATTTTAAAGTAAGAAGAGGATAGAATAAAAATTCCTACGTCAAGATTCCTCACTAGAGCATAGAAGAGGAGTAAAAAGAATCCTACTCTCCAATATATAACTAGACTCAAAATAGTTTTCCACTAGACTCAACTCGAACAAGTTCAAACAATCAAGGGGGCTCGTAGGTTGGTACATGCTCTGATACCAACTTGTAACGCCCAAGATGTGACCCTATCCTTATTTTGGCTCGAGGGCCTCGACAGGGATAGGAGCGCATCTCGTCTGCAAGAATGGATATCATTACAAGTACATGTACAGAAGCGATGAGTATATGGAATTATCTTACACTCGCCACAAGTTACATCATTACAACAACATATTCAAACATCATACATAAGAGCAGGGTCCGACTACGGATGAAATCAAATGATAAAATGACATCCATCCTTACTATCCAAGGCTTCCGCCTGGAACCCATCCTAGATTGATGATGAAGAAGAAGAAGAAGAACTCCAAATCAAACAAGCATTGCTCTCACGTCAAAGCAACGCATTACATGTACCTACAACTGTTGTTGTGGTAATCTGTGAGCCATAGGGACTCAACATTCTCATTCCAAGGGTATCAAGACTAGCAAAGCTTAATGGGTGAGATATGGTTAAGTGGTGAGGCTGTAGCAAGCAACTAAGCATTTATTTGAGTGGCTAACTTATGAGTACAGAAAAAATAAGTATGATGGCCTATGCATAACGGACATGAACTAATAATGATCACTAAGTGATCCTGATCACCTGCTTACGCCAAACATTACCCCACCGTGTTCTCTCTCAGATAAGGATTCACGAGAAGAGACAGTCATGGTTACGCACACAGTTGGTGTATTTTATTTGAGTTTACTTCAAGTTTTCTATCACCGGGTGTTAAACAAAGTTTCCAAGTTGCCACGTAACCGCGGGTACGGCTTTCCTAAAGATTTAACCCTGGAGGGGTGCTCCAACTCATCCATCACAAATTAACCACACGCTGCAGGAATAACCTCGGCCACGAATCCCGTGATTTCTTAGGCAATTCCATTGGAAAACTGCAACCTCAAGATAGCCCGAAGTATTCTCGAAATTCCGTGCACAAGACGATCGAGAAAGGTAAAACAAATCCAGCAAGGCCGCCCGACGTGTTGACAAACCCGATAGGATCCACATATCTCGTTCTCAGGACACGGCGGATAAGCGAAGCGTACGGTGGCCTGATAGACATCTCCCGAGTTGCCCCGGGTTGGCCCCGCATGGTGCTCTAGTTTAGACCAACACTCATGAGGAGCACTGGCCCGGGTTGTTGATTAAAGATCCTCGGGTTAATTACTCCCTGTGCAGGTTTATTAGTTATTAGGAAAATGTAGAACCAATGTTGGGCCTTGCCAGACGAGTTTTATCCCAAAACGAAAATCAAGGGGGGCCCATAACAACCCTAAGCATGTTAGGAGTGCTCAAAATGGAACATAACACCGGTACACAAGTAACTAGGATGGCAAAGGTGGAACAAAACACCGAGCAAAAGGCCAAGCCTTCCACCTTTTACCAAGTATATATGTGCATTAAATTAAATAGCAATAATATTGTGATAACAAAAGAATGTCCATGTTGACACATGGAAGCAGTTGCACCTGTAGCTAGAAACGCTATAAGAAGGGCTGAGCAAGCGGTAACATAGCCAAACAAAGGTTTGCTGGGATGTGTAGGGGTTAGAGGCTTATCGTGGCAATGTTGGGAGGCTTGAAAAAAAGTGGTAGGTAGCGAGACATGATGATAGAAGCGAGACAACTACCATAGCAATGATAGTAGTGGTATCTAGAGAAATAATCATCTTTCCTGAGATCCCGCTTGGAATAATCCATGAAGAAGACGATCCAACGTAGTCGAACGAATCCTTACAGTCCGAACACTTTCGGAACTCTATCGAGAAGAAGCAATCCGGAAACAACAATCAACACACGGTACACCACAACATATGCATGACATGATGCGCAAACCAATATGATGCATGTCCATTTAATTATGAAGGCATGGCAAAGCACCACAATCAACTCATACACGTTAAGTGAAGCTCAATATGCAACATGTTGCATATTGACGATACACCACATTTGAATTATTTAGTTTACTCTCGTTTAGGTACTCATCAATATTAAATGTTATTTATCATGGCAAGAGGTGAAGCATGAACAACTACATTATCTAGGCATTTTAAATGAGGCCGGAAGCAACATATATCATTTCCAGAACGACCTCATATGCATATTATGATTTTGGTCGATATCTGTCCTAAGCATGATTTATAGTTGATAAATAGCAATATAAAGTGTGCCATGTTATTGTACACATTTTTCTAGTCAAGTTACATATGTAGAACATTTGAAACGGAGCTACGGTCTAAAAGATATGACACACACAAGATTAACATCGCATGAATGCAAAATGCATGAAAATGACAAGTCTGGTCAAAATTAATTATAATAGCTCTTTCGTTCTTTTTCTTTGCCGCTTAGTGTTTGGAAAAAGATGATAGAAAAAATTATCACGGTCGTCAATGGAAACCGAAGCTGAAGTGGAAAAAGATGCAGGTAATTAAGTAGTACTACTAGGTTCGCGCATCTCTTTAATTCTAGTTTCAATACCATTATCACATGCTTGATTGTTAATTATCTTATTGAATTCTATTCTTTTGCAAAGTGCGCGAAGCAGCTACAGGGGACAAATTTATGTGGATACTTCCTCTGCGAGAACATTCGCATCCAGACCAAAGGCCGTATACGTCGCAGAGGAGCACGTGAAAGACAACTCCAGGTTTGGCAGATGATGTCGAAGCTCTCACCGGAGAAACGCTTTGTAGCACTTCAAGAGGAATTTGCGGCATTTCTTCTTCGACATGTCATTAATGTAAATGGAGAGCACTATTCCTTACCGCCACCTCAATAATGCCAGCAAATCAGTAGTAGAAAACTGAGATTTCATCCGGAGCACTAGCTAGCTAGTCCCGACCGGGTTTTGGGCCTTAAGTTATAAGTCCCAGAATATATATGGATGTGTAATTCCATTTATATATATACTATGTATGAGATATTGTATATTATATTACATATATATATATGCATCAACATGTGTAATGTTTACAGTATGTAGCACCGTAAAATAAACTTGAAATGAATGGAAAACTAAAACCTAATTAAAAGCTAAAACAAAAAAAAACAGAACACTTAGTACCGAATGGAAAACTAAAACCTAAAGGTCCTCCACCACTAGCCCACGCAGGCAGCCACATGGTGGGCCTTTAGTACCGGTTGGTATCACCAACCTATACTAAAGGTCCTCCACCGCCAGCCCACGCAGGCAGCCACGTGGTGGGCCTTTAGTACCGGTCCGTGGGCCAACCGGTACTAAAGGTCTGGACCTTTAGTCCCGGCCCTTTAGTACCGGTTGGGAAACCGGTACTAAAGGCACATCCTGACCGGGACTACTGATCGACATTCTACTAGTGCTAGAGCGTCGGTCCTGGGCTGTTACAATGAATTATTCAGATGCGGCTCGTTGATATCTCGAACTTGAGTACTTATGGAGCCAAAACGGACTGCTTATGAGGAAGAAACGCTTGTTTTACTGAACACTGCACAAAATAGTTTCCAATCCGAATTCAGTTACGGGATTGAGTCTAGATAGATCCCAAAATTGCTTTTTTTCTCTTCTCTCTTTTTTTCTCTCACTTTTCCTACTTCTTTTCATCTCTTTTTTTCTCACACTTTTTTTCTTCTCTCCAACAAATCAGATAAGATGCAGATTGGATCAAGTATGGATGTGAATGACCTCAAGTGTGATAATGACAATGACCGATAGGAACAGTTGGTGGAAATTGTTGAATGGTGGTGGGTGACAACGGAAGGGTGACGGCGGCATGGTGATGGTATATGGCAGCAGCAAGGAAGATGGTGCGGCGTCGGCATGACAACTTGTGAATAGAACTCGAAACTCTAAAAGACTAGACACTAAGACTAGCAACTCGACATGACTATGCAACCACAAATTCAACAAAGCAAGACACCGAATAGAAAAATGTAAAAAGGCTGAGATTTTTTCAGATACGAGGATCTAACCCTAATATATATTTTTGGCTTTTTCGTGAACTGTAGGTATAAAGAACAAATGCGATCTAAACTACGAAAACCCGGTAAAATCTCACCGAGCAACCTGAAAACTGATACCACTTGGTAGAGACGAGGGTCCCGATCTTTCGATGAGATGATAATTATCGATTTGGTGGAGACGACTTTGACGATCCGACAACAAACGTGCACGACGTTGCGCCTTAGCAATCGCTAAATCAATATACAGGAGGTTATTGACCACGCCGAAGCACGATCAACCTGACCACGAAGGTCTATTCCTACAAGCAATCGAAGAACAAGTAAGAATATGAGAAAAGTAATCTGAATATTGCAAATCTAACATCTAGCATATAAATGATGATGGGATGCTAGGCTTAACCGAGGCATCCACGTCGGCTATGAATAGTATACATCCGCTATAGGCCCGTGTATCCTCCTCCATGTTGCCTCCGCCGGCTCCTATCCCCGCTCTTCCTCTCCTCTGACGTTCCCCATCCGTCGTCGTCGCTGTCCTGCCAGCCCCGCACCATCGTCCCCAAGCCCCCTTTGCCGCCACCAACCCTCTCCTCTTCCCCGTGCAGGATCCACATGCCGTCATTGTCGGCCCTTTCCTCAGCCCCGTGCCGGATTCAAGGCGTGCTGGCATGGAGGCAAGCTTCTCTAGCGGTGGCCGCCTCCCTCTCGTCTCCTCTGCTGTTGTGCTGCCTCTCCCACCGCCTACATGCTCAATAGGAGGAGACGGGGTCACAGCCGCACCGCACGGTGGTCCGTCCCCGACACTCGAGGTGAAGTGGCAGGGGTGCCAGTCTCGATCCAGCCGGGTTGCGCGCAGGTCGTCAGCATCTTTGCGCCACCACCTGTCCTCCTCCTCCTCTCTCTCCCATGCCGCCACCATTGCAAGGAGCAGGGGAGATAGGTCATGAGGACAAGATGTGGGTTGGTCGCGGTGGGCTTGAGCTGTTGGGGAGCAAGGGCATTGGCCAGGTCAAGGCAGGTGTTGACGCCCTGGATCCATCGACTGGGCCGTGGCGGTGGCTGGAAGGGCAACAGCGGCTTGTAGGGCATTGGCCAAGACAGCAGCTACCTCAATGGAGGAGAAGGGCCGGGCAGGGTCGTGCGGCCAGGAGATTGTGGGGCTAGTGGATGTAGCCATCTCTTACAGGCGTTATGAGCTTCTTTCTATTTACTTGGCCATCGGGTTTATGTTTTTGTCTTATCTGGAAATTTGCACCAAGACATTTTCTCATTTCTACAAACCATGCAGTACATTTTTTATTTTTTATTTTTTTAGAAAAGGAGGATGACCCCGACCCCTGCATCTTGCACCTGGAAGATGCATGCAGCCACTTTATTAATTATTCACAGAGATCTTACAAAGCAATACATCAATATGTCTGAAGCCCCCTCTTGACAACATCTGTCGGTCGCTACTCCTATCCAATGATGAAGGGATGCAGAAAATGTGAGCCACATACCCAGACCTCTCACCTAGCCTAACTCTAAAGTCAGAGGCCCCGACCTAGCCACATACCGGGTCAGGGGTATAAACCGGTCTGACGCACCCTCATAGGTCGTCGCCACCGCCTTCCATCAATCCATCTTCAGAATAGTTACTGATGCATCGACCTTGCAAGGCCTGCCGTCGACGCCCCCACGGCGCCAGACAGCGCCTCCTCCCTACACGCGATCGTCATCATGCATCCGTCGCCGAGACTTCGTTGCGCCTCGCCACCGAGACTCCACGACGTCAATGTGTCACAGGGAATGCCGCTCCACCGTAGATGTCGACCAATGGTCCCTCGAGCCCGCGTGTACCTCCATGAATGACGCCCCCAAGGGGAAAACGACACCAGAGCGTCGCCGTCATCCGATGTACTGATCTAGGGTTTCCCCCGGAGGTAGCGGAGAGTGGCCTTTAACTTCTCCTCGGCGATGCCTTCAGGAAGGGAACGACGTAGACAACGCCGCCATCACCGGCCTTGGCAGTAGCCGAAGGCAAGCTTTCACCCAGATCTGTTCGAAGAACCCATCTCTCCTACACGGGCCACCTCATCCTGCGACATCCCCAGGAGCGGGATCCCAAGATCCGCCGCCACCGGCGACGCCACAAGGACCTACCACCTGGCCGTCATCCCTGACGAAGGGGATGGCGCCCCCACCTTGCTCAAATCCAGCAGCACGCCAACGCCTCCTGCTGCCCCCACGAAGGAGGACAGTCAACGCGCGCGCCGTTGCCGGACGACGCCCGAGCCCGACCACCGAACCGATCTGGGGTGGGGAACCCCAGATCTACCGCCGTCAGCCCCCACAGCGCCGCCGCCCGAGCGCGCCAACTCCGCCTCCATGTCGTACGCCCAGGGACGTCGTCGCATCTCAGCCAGAGGGTCCCCTCGTGAAGAAGGGGGGGCGTCCGCCGTCCGCCGTCCGCCGGGCGAGCTTCGCTCGCCGGCCTCCTCCGGCGGTGGTGGGGAAGGAGGGGAGGAGGGAGGTCGAGGGCGACGGTGGCTAGGGCGCCCGAGTCGCCCCCTGGAGGCGACGCGAGCGAGAGGGAAAAAGGAGGAGTCGTTTGACCATGCAGTACCATACGACTTTTCATGAAAAAGACAGAGTTCCTGAAGGTAAATGTGGATAATGTTACATTTTGTTGCATTATGGGTCGTATGAGTATACAACAACAATTGCATTACTTGAAATAATAAAGTAGAGTTTCTTCCTATTTTTTGCTTGCATACCAGTCAGTTCTTAACCATGGAACTGTGCACTTCAGCTTCATGATTGAAGAGCCGGACTATAATTTCATTAGAGCAAAGCAGGACCAAATTGCTTTTCTATTCGCTGTGGAGGATCACTAGGGTCAACTGACTCACTTGGAAGAGGTGAATAGATCTCATTCATTATTTAAATAACATTACTCTCATTATGCTGTATCATCGATATCTTTGCTGATGTTATTTTTTCTTGGAGTGTTAAAATAGAGATCTCAAAGCATGCCATGCGGGTTGCCTTGTCGATCGAGAAAGAAGGCCACATACACGGCTACTGTTGCACGAAATATGGATCCTTTGGGGTTGCTGACTGCGAGGCGAACTTGATTAAAAATCAAATGCTAATGTGAAGTAAAATCTTATGTATATTTTCCAAGTATTGCGAATTATAGCATTATGCTTTTCCTTTTGTGAGATCCAAGCGAGCTACTACTGGTATTATCAAGCTATATGCCTATTGGCTACATATTCTCCTATCACACTGCTTTTCCTCCTCAAATGCCGGACTAAACATTTATTTGTTAGAAGCTTATCTACTATTATCAGACCTGAGACCTAAGTTCACAATCACCGATGTGCCACATTGCCCATGGTGTGTTCATGAGAGGCGAAGAATTTATGTTTTAATCTGATTTATTCCATTTGTAGCCAGGAAAGACGCCGACACGTCGGGCACCTAAGCTCGTTGTCCAGGTTGTAACCGAGCCCTCTGAATTTTTACAGGTTTCTTCAGACCATTGTAGGCTACTACATCCCTTCACTACATAGTTTATCAAAAGAATTGGTCTTGAAGCACATACAATAGTTTCCATTACACTTCTATAAATAGCTTTATGCCATTTTGTTGTTTTCGTAATTTTAGTGTGACAATTTTGATCGAAATCATCTTTATTCACACACAGGCTGATTTATTTGTTGGCCCGTTGTTCCATTTTTCTCTGTTGTAGAATAGAAGTGTCATTACATTTATTTGGTGTGCACCCTTTTTGATTGTACATAAAAGTACATTTCTCCTATAAACCTCGCTTAGCTAAAAGCCCACCTGACGGCATGGTCACCAACTTCAGAAACATTTAATGCCAAGTAGGACAAACTTCACATATATACACTTCACATCCATCCGGACTCTCCTGCCCGTCCATTGTTTCATGCACTTCCACTAACACCTTGGACCAAATTCAGTTTAGCATGTTGAGCACGTCTTTGAACATGCATGGCATGGACGACTACGTGCAGCTGCAGCAGGACTTCATCGCCCGCATAGTCCGCCACAAGCATCTCTGTGAGGGTTAGTTAGCTTCCTGTAACATTTTTGGTGTTCGTCTTGGTGCCATATATTTGTACCGATTTTTTTTTTGAGAAATTGTACTGATTTTTTCCCTTGCTTATATAGTTTAGGAAAGAAGAACAAGGATTAGCAAGAGGCTAAGTAGGCTGCAAGATCTCGTGCCCAACATGAACAAGGTAATTAAATCAGTTGAATGGATGCACAGTGTCAATTCTGTAACCACATAGAGATGAAATTTTCACAATGAATTACAGAATCTCATACCCTCTAAAGTACTAAAACTGACGACTACATGCCTGCATAATTAGCTATATATAAAACTAACTACGAAAGTACTAAAACTGACGATTCTTATCCAAACTGGAAGTGTTGCCCACAGAAATTCAGAAGCTTGATAGTTGTCGATGACTTGGACCTTAGTTACTTCAGATTTCAGACATGCATTTGTGCAGCTATTCACCAGGAGAAGTGTGCAATACAGACATATTAATACGTTTCTTGTTGAATACGTAGTAAACAAATACTTCAGACATGCTGGATATTGCTGTAGAGTGTACACTACATCAAAAGTTGCATGACCAAATTGAGGTATGCTCCACACAGACACAACGGTTATATAGCACACGCTTCCAGGAGGCCTTGTTAAGAAATATCGTTTTCCACTGCATATTAACATGTTTGGTAATTTTATGGCAAGTAGAAAGTGACTAATTAATAATACCACATTTTTTACCAAATAGAAAAATGATAAGATGTAGCGTTTATTATGTAAAATGGATTTATGCGCTTATTATCCACGGTTTGGTTTATGAGACTGGCTTTTTAGCACCCGGGGGTCTGGACTCCCGGTTATCTTAGCCGCTCATGCTGTGCCTTCCTTGTCGAGATTTGTGCCAGGTCACTGACCGTCATTTTGATTAGCAGGCCTACGTGAATAGTACAGATTCCCAACCACATAGCCTGCTCGTTGTCTGATTCAAATACATAAAAGATAACCAACGCAGCACATCACATAAAAAATAACCAATCTCTGTCTCTCTACAGCCCATGCAACACATGCAGAAGAAAAGAGTCAGCCTTGGACCAAAGTAGTTTTTGTATATAAAGAGAGAGGCAGTGCATATTGTAGTTGAACAGTGGCGTCAGATACTGTTCATGTCTTTGCAAATGACTGCCAAGCATATCAGTGGAGACCACTGCTATTTTCTATTCGCTGAATCCCACCTTTATCAAGAGGAGTCCGTTTTAGAATAGTGAAGATGAGCTGCAAATGTCTGTACAATTATCGTCTTAAGAATGAAATGAATGGTCACGTTTATCGCACTCGCACCCTGTAGAACGTGACCCGCCTGTCATTTCTGTCGGAGACAAGGCTCGTCAGACCTGCACCTGCTGACTAGACCTAATACTGAGACCTAGGGCCTGGTACACATCGCTATTAGATGAGCAAAAATGGCCTGACTAAGCACACTGTTGTCTGCAACTTGTCAGATCCCTGCACAGACCCCTGCACGAATCTTTGTACGATTCAACGGTAGGATAATGAGGGGTCGGGACACCCGGGTGCTACTACGCCTTTCCGTTGGTTTATGCTTGTTAGTTATATATTTTTGCTATCTGGTCTCCGTTTTGGCCTCCTGATGAGTTTATAACTTTTTAATTTGATTTCGTCTTTGTTGATGATTTTTGGTTTAAAATATTTCTCCATGAAAATAGTACAAGCAGACAGGTGGTCTGAACTAATGCCATGTTGATATGTCTGCATCATCCATGCTTACGCTTACAGTTGGCATTTGAGAGAAAACATTATATATCTTCTCCAATCTTCTCAAACATTAGATTTTCTTATTTTATTTTGTATTTTGTCATGTTTGCGCTTAGCTACTATTTTCCGTCTTGGTTGGAGTTTAATTTCTTTTGTATTTTGTCATGTTTGCACTTAGCTACTATTCTCCGTCTTGGTTGGAGTTTAGTTTCTTTTGTATTTTGTCATGTTTGAGCAGCTACTATTTTTTAAGATGAACTTGCTGTCAGCCACTTATGCAAGGCAAACTGACAAATACTTTTCTATTTTTCTACTGCCTTTTAGATACATTATATAGATCTTTACCTGATAAGAAACGAGCTTCCATAGATCCATCTACCAATGGAAGCAAGAAAACTAAATGGCAAGCCAGCAGAACATCATCATGTATATGCTATGTTGTGTGATGATAAAATCACCAATTGTTTAATTTTGTATTTGACTTTGCTTTTTCAATTGTTGTCAATGTTATCAAATTTGGCTCAATTTCTATCTCATAATTAATTGGAATCCCTTCATGCAGGGACCAGATGCTCCCAACTTACTAGCAATGATATTCACAATGGGAAGCCTTTATAGCAGGCTACTTTGATTGATCCCCAAACGATGGCTTTGTTGCAAATGTTTTGGTTGTGATGTTTCATACAACAGTCCAGTGTTGCTACCCAATGACGAGTTGTATGGAGCACTTTGAAATGCTTTGAAGAAAGTCTTCTAGGTGGCAGTTCTACTGCTGCTACTCCTGTGACAGCCAAGGCGTAGGTTACAGCTCGCGGAGTTTAAGGAGGAAAGTAAGACATGATTTCTTCTTGGAGAGATGAGTTGTTTCCCTCATATACAAATTGCAGCGATGACAATCACTCACTGTGCTTGTTTGTTCGTGTACAAGTTCATCTGTTTTTAGTAGTAGAAACATTTTGATTAACCTATCTGGATTTTTTGGCTCAGCAGCCGCCTCCTGTATGTAGATTTGTTTAAATCTTTTGTAGAATCTTTTGTAGAATCAGATTGTTAATATTTCCTTAGAAGTAAAAAGGTTACCGTTTCCATTGCTTGTAGAAGGTTACCGTTTCCATTGCTTGTTACTTGGATCCAAATTGTTCATTACCGATTGTATCTACAAAGTTTGTCTTAGCGTAGCGTGCATTGGAACCATAGGTACAAAGTTTGGCTTAGCGTGCTTTAGAACAATGGTTGTAGAGTTTGACCTATGTTCTTATTTCTCTATATACTTGACACATACCTGCCTTCAATGTGTCCATGTGATTCCGACGAATTTGCTATATCTCATTTTTGAGCTTTTTATTGTCTTCTAATTGTTGCATGCATTTTTCTAATATACCATTCTCTCACATCCGAATAACTATGTAGGGATTGGTAGTAACCAGTGTTTATAAGGTGGACGGCAAGGCGCGCTAACACCGCCTTGCAATTATGCCCGCTTTAGGAGCTTAGGCGTGAAGCGTCTGCCTTAGGTGCTTAGGTGTCAGAGCGGTGGGTGCTCACCTTAGGTTGCCTTACCACCTTAAAAATCATGGTAGTCGCACACTCATGACACATAACCTTTGAATCATGGTAGTCACACACTCATGACGCATAACCTTTGAATCATGGTAGTCACACACTCATGGCACATAACCTTTGAAGCTTGTGTATGTGAATACACATAAGTACATTTGGTGATTTGCATTAGTAAGTACTAACCGAACTGAATATCTTGATCACATGACCTTTGTTGGCTGGCTTAAGAACCCATTAGCTGGTTTATACTGTACAATATTTGTCCTCTTATTTTTCTGTTTTTGTTGTTGTTTTGGTTTCAATCGTATGTGGCATGGATGTGCAGTTCAAAGGTAGGGTTGTGTCAAAGATGTGAATTAAATAATTATGCTGATTGGTGCATGTTTTTGTTGTTCTTAGTGTTTTCGTTTTGATGCTTTAGTTATCTCGGCTATCCATGTTTGATAATTTGTTACCTTTTACAGGCCTTCAAGTGCAGGTGGAATTATACTATGCAAGCATTATGCAACAATGACACTCTGTTTATTTGTACGATTGCACCCTCTGAAGACCACAATTAGACTAAGAAGATGCCCAAATAAGTTGTGAGGATGCCTATATATAAGTGTTTGTAAACCGATATAAGTCATTCTACTATCTGTAATACAATCCACTTTGCATTATACTTCCAGCTGCATCTCCTACATACTCACTACTAACATTACTTCTAATTGGCTTCTTGCGCCGTTGGCGCAACGGGGTCATCTAGTATAGATGAAGTATTGATAAATGTGGGGATTCGGAAACGGTCTTACTCTGATCGTTGGACACAAACGAAGTACACGAAGTTGAGACGGCTAACTTTTAACTAAAGAAATTTCAAAGAAAAAGCTACTGGATTGATCTGCTTATATAGGAGCAAGGGATGGCGTCCAAGTAGGTGGGAGGAAGTCTCAAGGCAGCCTAAAACTAACCCTAGGTCATACAAGGCCTATGGGCCTAAGTGAAGGTGATGCAACACCTTTGGACTTATAGTTTGACTCGGATTCTGCTGCAACACCAGATTATTTCGTCAATATATCCACGCTTCAGACGAATTTGAAGGTGATTCCAACTGGATTGGAACGTACAGGAATTCTACTTTCCAACAAAAAAGGAAACACCCAGTTTGGAGTCCGGATGCAAAAGTTCTTAGCGTTTTCAGACACGTATGTCTATGAAGTCCGAATCTGTGTCCTAAGCGTGAGAGACTTGCACTATATCTTCTCTTGAGCTAAAAGTGATGTGAGATAACTTCTTGAACAACACTTAAATGTCTTTTTCCCTTATCTTCATATGTGGATTGTGCAAGTGTCCGATAGTAATGCAATTATGCATGAAACAAAAAGAGGTAAAGTAGTTTTGTTCTGTATAGCATAAATAAATTATTGCATGATTTTTATTAGAAATCACCTCAAATAAATACGATATGCAATATTTTTATCATATCCAAGGTAGCCATGTCCTCATCACATTTGTTGTGTGACGACCATGCTTTACTTGTCTGGATGTCTTCATGCCATGCCTAGATACTTGACTATTATTCATATCTGATCCTGAATCGTTTCCGCTCACTTCAAAGACATTTACTGTTTTGAAGCTTTTTATAAAATCGTCGATTCATCCCCCTCCCCCCTTCCACCCCCGCCCTCTAGTCGACAATGAGCACTTTAAGATCACCCACTAATTGACGTGGGTCCTCCCCATTAGCCTGATTTTCACTGTAAAAAGGGTGAAAAAGCTGAAAAAATCCTAGGTACGTTTACTATATGGAGAGTTAGTCGAGCCTTTTAGCTACTATTTCAATATTATTGGATTACTAGTAGAACGCCCATGTGTTTGCCACGGGCCTTCTGTTGTATAAAACTTGGTGATTTTTGTGCCTTTCAACGCCATCGCCTCAACACACGCTAGTGTATTCTTTTCTAACGTCGACATAATCCATATTCATCTTTCTCGTACTCTACAAAACTAGATATATATAGAAACAAGCCTTTTCTATCATGAGCAACAAATTTGTTATTTTGATTTAAATATATAGTGAACACATTTTTTAGACATCTCTTATGATTGTTAAAGCTTAATGATTTTCTGTTATGGTCCATCGTAAAAATGACTTGTTAGGGTATCTGATATTGTTCACTATATATAAGCATGTGACATTTCGCTCATAGCAAACAATCACGTTCCCTAAAAAAGTGATGCTTCTTTTCTTCTTACTGAAAAAAGGAATTCACTCTCTCATTCTCTCATGCATTAAACAACGTTCACATTGACATCTCATTCCCCCATCTTGCTTTCATCATTGACGATGTTGGAACCAAAGCACGCCACGGTGTTCAACCCGCACCTTCCTTTGAGCATCATCTCCCCTTCCCTCAACGGTGTCGGCCTCCCCCTCCTCTCCCTCCACGGCGTCCCAGGGCGATTCCTTGTGCCAAGGAAGGCACGCCATGATAGCCGATAGATACCACCACAACGGGTTTTCGCTGCCATGATATACAAAATTGTATGTATATCATGTGATCCCTCCACCTGTTCTTTTCTGAAATAGCTCATGTGGATTTCAACGTCGGATGAAATTAACAAAATCGGCGACGCTACTTACTTTTCATTCTTACATCAAGATTGCAAGACTATTTTCAGTTTTATAAATATTGTTGTTAATTTTGGATGCTTGGATTTTCATCATGAAAATGACGAATATCTTATTTACAAAGATGCTTGCACTTCCAACCTCAAGAATCGAGAGAGCTAATATGCTTACATCTTTTGCTTACTGATGGACAAAACAACAACTTTATTATTTGGATTTTGAGTTTACATCATATTCAAAGTGTAACATTTACATGTCCTTATATTCACTTCCACATGTTGAATTTCTCAGCATCAAATGCAAACTTGCCAACAAGTGATAAATATATAACTAGCTTGAAAAAGGTGGATGACTAACCTTTAAATTTGAATTTTCTAGTTGAATGTCTATGCATTTCCACGGAATAAAAAAAACATAGCAATCAAATAAGTGTCCCAATGCAGAAAAATGTTGGGCAAGGTGGCATGTGGTTTTTATCTATATATCAATAAAACATATTCTCTCTCAGGTTCTTTTCAACCTTGACAATTGTTTTTTGTTCGTAACCATCAACTCCTTGCAAGAAGACCAAACAATATCAAATCTTATCCCCACCCCTCCTCCCGTTGCACCTTCATGCTTGACCTCGTACTTCTCAAAATTGTAGAAATTTTATAAGTTTACAAGAATATTTTCATTATATTAATCCAACCTTACTTTTTTACCACAACACAGATAAAACTTCAAACTAATAGAGCCCCGATTAACTAAAATATCCATTGTCCCCATTTCTTAAACTCCTAACACGCTACTTCCCCCATTGTCCCCATGGCCACTCAACCATGTCCTCCTCTCACCGTGAAAAGCAATCATCAAAATCATAGTTTGACTATACATTTTACAAGATAAAGAAAACTAAAATATAGTGGAAAAAAACAGCGCTTTTGCACTATAGCAATGATACATTATTACACCAGGACAGTTTGAGTACTTGTACCATGGATAAAAAAGGCACAATATCTGCCATTATTTACATCAAATATTTTGGCACTATGGTAGAAGTGTAGGTCTGAAAAAATCATACTTGTACACAATACCACCAGTAGCAAGATAAAAGAGGTGGACATCAGCTTTCAAAGCATTATTATTGAGAATCAAGGCAAACTCTTTTTTCAGGTTCATGAAGGAAAAGATCATGTGCAAGAATTGGAACAAATAAGAAGCTTACCTTGTCATGATGCCATTGGGTTGCACATGGGCTATTAGAGCTCCTACTGCTTTTCAGTCCAACTTCTGGGTCACCGCATATCAATCGACAGAGCTGCTGCCGACGGCCAAGCTCTCCTCCCATGTTGCTACACACCAGAATTGCCATGCCCCCACACGAAGTTCTATGTTTGCGCCTCCGTTCTCTAGGCCGGAAAGAGGGACTTTGGAGAGGGAAGCCGCTAAAGACCGGCCATCGGCGGCATAGTGGCATGCACGATGACCATGGCACCATGTCATGCGCTGCCATGGGAGACGCGGGGTGGCCGGAGGCATGGTGTGATGTAACAAGAGGCCTTGGAAGGAGGAATTGCATGTTGTTGTTTTTTCCATGGAAGGACTGAGGGGGGAGGGAGCACCAAAAATAAGAGAGATTGCATATCGATCGAGTTTGATTGGAAAGAAATCAGACGAGGTGGACTTACTCTGGAAAAGGGTCAGCGAGAGTGGGACGTCCTTCGTTTGATCACATGACTAATGAAACTAAACTAATCGTCCGCTCACTCATAGAGATCCCTATTTAATTGGACCTAATTAATTGTGTACATAATTAACAATCTGATAATTAATTGCATCAATGACTTGATTTACAAAATGATTCGACACTCGATTTTCAAAATATTTTCACATTAATGGTTACGTACAAACCAACCAAACATACACTTGCCTACATTTAGTCTGTTTTTAGTCAATCCGAGTTCTAATTAAACTATGTTATTTGTTTCTTAAAACAAATTGCATTGATGGAAGATTATTTGTATGTCAGGAATGTGTCGGTTTACAAGAAAGAGTGAAGAGGATATTTTTTTCCTTAAAATATGTTATTTATCTTCTAAAACAAATTGCATTGATGGGAGATCTTTTGTATTTTGTATGATAGGAAAATGTTAGTAAACATGCGTAAAATTAATTTTATTATTTGGTAATGTGTTATTATTGTCTGTCCATTTGTAACATGACACATTAGGAAAGTTTAAAAATGTTATTCCCTTCATTCGTTTCATAATATAATGTGTCCTCGGTTTTTGAGATTAAAGTTTGACCATGAATTTGATCATTGAAACCGATTGCGGCGGAAGCAAAAATTATATCATTGAATTAGTATTTTCGATACAAATTCAGTGGTATAATTTTTACTCACACAACAATCGGTCTTGGTGGTTAAATTTATGATCAAACTTGGATCTCGAGAAACGTAGGCACACTACATTATGAAGTGAAGGGAGTAGAAAAGTTTTTAATGAGATGATGAAAAATCAATATGAGGAGTTGATGATGGGACGTTGAGGCGAAACTTTAGAAGTAGAAATTTCCTTCACTCGCGTAGAGTAAATTCATGCAATCATTGACATATTAGTGTCGAAGACACATGGCCGCAATGGCGGTGTGCCTCGGAGGATTGGAAGGGGGAGGCGGTGCCGGGGAGATTATGGCTACGGCCTACGCGGCAGCAGCTTGCGTTCATGGGCTGTCTGGATTGTCAACTTTGGCTAGTTAGTTCTGGATGCCCATTTGATCAGTTTTTGGTGGATGGCAAGTGGGACTAGTGGGAACCAACAGCACTTTCATCCTGCAGTAGACTCGGGTAATCAAATTTCAGATCAAGCTAAGAAAATTAAAGGAAGTAATAGTAGAAGACGGAAGACCTGGCAAGTATTTTTATTTTATTTTTTGACAGGAAGACCTGGCAAGTGTTTTTTTTTTTTTGACAGGAAGACCTGGCAAGTAAATTCACCGCTGAATCCCAGAACTAATTAGGCGCCTTGAAATGCATCGATCACCAACCACATTGATAACATGGAACAGAAACTGAAGTGCAAACATAATTTACAGTCTGAACCACATCATATACTATGTTCTCACGACAGCAGGACAGCAGATCAACAAAACGGAGATGGCAAAAGTCCAAAAAACTCATGGTAATAGTAGGATCACACAGAATCAAGAATCCTTTTTGCAAGCTCTCGCTGACTTAACGGTACTACTACCCCAAAACTTAATCAGGACATGCTTACTGCGACACACCGAGCCACTTTGAGAAGACGTCAAACTCAGTGTGGTCGCTGTTGGATACCATGGTCTTGTACCATGCTTTGCCAGCAGCCTTGACCTTGGCAGCTTCCTCCTAAAAAGCGGACAAAGGTGCATTGTTACGACAATATCAAAGCGGAGTAGCTTGCAAGAATTGTTTAGGAAAAGGATCCAACAAGGGATAGAACATGAAATTGATATAGACCAAATAAAGTAAAATAAAAACAAATTAAGCATCACTTTAATCACTATCTTCCCTTTAAAAACCTTGCAAAGGCAGAAAATCGTAATGCAACTAGAAAAGAAATATTTCACAGAAATGCTGGGCGGGGTTCCTTCTACAGCACTTAACATTGTCATGCAACATTACAATTAGCCATAATTTACTGCAGAAAGTGCAAAAAGATCATCTAGTTAGCATACATTGCCAAGATCAACTAACAGAAAAAAGAAGCAATAAAATACAGAAAACATGAGCAGAGCCCGCTTGGTTAACAAGTTTCTCTGGTTCGGAATTGATAAACAGCCTAAAGGTGTACCAATAACAAAACGGCTTTAGATTGAAGGGCACGTAGGCATGTGGATATCAAAGAGAACAAATTAACAATCCAGTATGTATATGAGGCTATATTAAATGCTATGAACTTCTAAAGCAACAATTCATGTAACATAGCTCACTGTGAATTTCTTTCAGACAGAAAAAGACAAAGATAGCAAATAAGGAATAAAGAATTATATACCGGGCTAAGCCTGGTCCTCTTGGAGGCAATCTTCTCCTTCCTTGCCTTGACGGGAGCAGCTTCAGCGAGGGTAGCCATCCTTCGGGCAGTACCGAAGTAGGGGTTAAGCTTGAGCACCGCAGCCGGATTCTTGAGCGGGTTCCTCCTCTTCTCCCTGAGCTTTATCTCCTCGTTGGTTGGCTTAACGACAGACTGCACCTCATCAGAGTTGATGATCCTGTTAAGGTCAGCGTTGGTCATCTTGGGCCTTGGAAGAAAGAAGCCATTTTTCTTTAGTGAAGGCGCATCAAAGGTGCCATACACCTCCTCCAACTTATTGAATGCACTCTCCGTCCAGATCACAAACCGCCCAAGGTGGCCACCAGGGGCAAGGTCGAGAAGGTTGAGGCGCTCAACGTTGGCTACATCCACACCAGGCAGGTTGCGGAAGGCCTTGACGATCTTCGATCCCTCAGTGCCGTAGACAACGAGGGGCCCCTTGCGGTTGATGTATCGGCGGTTGCGCAGCTTGCCCTTGCCAGTTCGGATGCCAACAGAGTCCTTGGCCTTCTCAGCATCAGCATAGGCACCGACCTGCTTCAGGATCTTGATGGCCTGAGAAGTCTTCTCGATGGACTCCGCCGAGTCAGAAATGACAAGGGGCATCTCAGAGACGGTCTCGATGCGGTGACCGCGGGCGAGGACAAGGGCTGGGACAGCGGTGGCAGCGAGGGCGGAGGTGACAGCGACACGGCGCATGTGGACGTTGACGCGGCGGTGCCATTTGCGCCAGGTCTTCGTGGGGGCGAACATACGTCCGCCACGGCACATGTTGCCGAAGGCTCCCTGGCCAGCGCGGTGGGTTCCGCCTCCTGGTACACGAGGAATACGTGACACCGCACGGCCAGTGCCCCAGGACTCGGCCGAGGTCTGATGTCCGGCGCGGCGGGAGACGGCGTAGGGCTGGCGCTTGTTGCAGGATAGCAACCTGTGGGCTGAGCGGACGATGTCGGGGCGGATCGGCGCGCGGAAGACCTCGGCGAGGGCGAGGTCGGCGGAGTCGATGGCCATGTCACCTTCCAGGGCCTTCACTGAGACCATGGGGCGGGTGTTGGTTGCCATAGCGGCGGCTGCTAGGGTTGGGTAGCGCGGCGAGGGAATGGAGGCGGCCAGGTGGGGCGCGATGAGGAGGGCTTATATATTTTGGGGTCGCGTAGGGTTTGGGTGTAGCCGTGTTGGGTGGCCAGATGGGCCGGTCCGGCACGGCCTGAGTTATATGGGCCTAGCACGGCCTGACCCGGCCAGGCACGTTAACTACACGGAACGGACCAGTCCGGGACGCGTGCTGCACTTTCTGGCCCAGCCACGGCACAACAAGGAAACGGGCTGATCAATTGACATATTTAGTGCATCAACACGTCTGGTTTTGGCCGTTTTTATAGGCTAATCTTTTACCTAGTGTTTCTGGTCGTCCGTCGTAACATTACCCCAAAAGTTGATATAAATTAACCAGCATGCCACCAATAAATGAAAAAAACATTTCGTTTTCCTTCTAAAGCCCGCGTCCGCTTTCCTTTATTACTCAAAAGCGAGTACTTATGCCACTAGCAGCCAAGTACCTCATTGGTTTTGGGCTCTTCCCCACAGGAGAGCAAGGTTCGAATCCCACTTCGTTCATACAAGTTTTTGCAATTTTTGTTTGCGTAAGATAAAGTTAACTCGTCCAGTACATGGACTGCTTCGACCCAGCTACTTTAACGGGGATTTTTCATTTTTGACAGATGCAAATGCTTTAAAAGAATCATATCGTAAACCCTAACTCTAAACTAAACATGTTATATATGAAAATTTAAAAGAAAAATGTGTACATTCCAAATATGTTATTATCCTTCATGGTAATTATTTTTGAAATTATGTTAGGATGCACCCTTAATTAGTAAAAAAATTATATAGTGTATTATGATAATACCTATTATATATGTTTTCTACCCATTTAAATTGAGTAGATAGGACGGTTTGATGCTCTCATAAAATCCATTATTGGCACCATAGCTAATGTAACCTAAAGGTTATAACAGACACATAATCATCATCTCTATTTCACTCATTGAACAATAACCAACCATATACGATGATGTACACAAATCTATTGATATGAGCTTTATGTAAATCAATGCCTAATGTTGATTTTGATATTAGTTCAAATTGTGCCTATAAAGAACTTTTTTGAGAATATCAATGTTATATGCAACCTTGAACATTCACTATGCATGTCTTTACGGATTGATTATTTTCGATGGAGTGCTAAAATGTACTTTACTACTTTTAGCCTAATGCACTATTTTTTGGGCATCATTCTGGAGAAACGCCAGCAAAGACGTGAATTGGTACAGGAACCTAGGTAAATATTTTGGGTGTCTAATAATTTGGGAACACCTTTAGAACACTTAAAAAATTGTCCCACATCTATTTCTTCATGCAACATCACTTATCATGTTGTTTCTCATGAGACATAGTGAAATCTTTCAAGAGATTTGCCATTGTTGTCAAGTATGTACGAGGGGTGTTTTTTCTCCCGTTGCAACGCACGGGCACGTTTGCTAGTCTATATCTATATCTATACCTACTATTAAAGTACGAAGTGCTTCTGTCCATACGTCATTAAAACTGTCCCCAAAGTTGGAAAATATTACCCACCGATGCCACCTATAAGTTATAAAAAAGTTTCACACAGAAAAATCCGGACTGGGCAGCCCATTTCAGAATCTCCTATACTACGCCCAGTGCGTTAAAAAAAGACACACCCCGCCTGGGGCGGCACATATATGGGTGCTCAATTTTTTATTTTTGTATTTTCTTTTCCCTCGTTGTTTTTTTCTACTTTAAATAATTTGTGAATTTTTAAAAGTTTTCAAAATTAAAAACTAGGAATTTTCAAATAATATTTAATAATTCATAAACGTCGGTGGCTTCAGAAATTGTTTTTGATTCTAAAAAATATTAGTTAATTTTCTAATAAATATCCGGGAAATAAACATACATTCGTGAGTTTTTCTAAAAAAGTTCATGTACTTAAAAATATTTTAAAATTTCACAAAATTCTGCCAATACAAAAAATTTCCATGTATTAAAAAATACCATAAATTAAAACTGATCATAAATTCAAATATATAGTTTATTGATTCACAAAATATACGCTGATCCGAAAAAGATCATGCAGTTCAAAAAATATTCATTAATTTAGAAAATTGTTTCATCGAATCCCAAAAAAATGTTAGTCGATTCTAGAAATGTTTGCCAATAGTATAATACGTTCATGAATTCAGAAAACATTCTTGATTTTACAAAATGTTCGTGAATTTAAAAAATGTTCACAATTTCAATGCTCACGAGTATAAGAAAATGTTCACGATTTTTAAAAATTGTTCATGTTTTCACAAAAATGAGAGTGATAGTGTATATCGATGATGTAGTAAAATGTGATCATTGCCATTCAAAATTATGAATTTTTTTCTCCCGTTACAACGCACGGGCATGTTTGCTGGTATATGAAAAGTTGTGAAAAAAAGACAAATAAACTAAACGGCACCCTCGCGGGTCAGGCCAGACCCACCACGACGCGCGGGCTATCGGGACGACACGTGTGGACCATCCATTTAGCCACCTTCATTGGGTTTAGTCATGCAAGATCTAGACTGTCGGTTCAAAGTGGGCATTCAGATTTTTGTCTAGATTATTTGTGTGGTATAAAGTTTTCTTTTTTGAGACAAATTTGTGTGGTATTAATGGGTTGGGCTTAGAGCTTTTGATTATATGAAACCATGGGCCCATGTTATAGCATTAGCTTTCGATTAGTATGGACCCATGTTAGAGCATCTCCAAAAATAGCCTTACAATAAATCCTACAAAGAAAAGTTTTAAGGCATCATCAAAATGTGTTTTATGGTATATAGAAATTTCTTCTCAACGACGGCCCTAAAGTAGGGCACTACAATTGCATGCGTATTATATGTGTGGCCATTTCTGGGAACTACACCAGCGCTGATTGCCCATTCGTTAACATTATAAAGAGAGGTGACAGATGGAACACATTATTATCACTTTAAGATCTAGTAACCCCAAAATATGCATGTCAAAATATAACATGGGACACAAACTCACGAATGAATGATGGTGTTGGTGACATCCTTCTTATGTCCTTTGAATTATCCTTGTCATGTTACAAGACAGTTCTTCCACCTCCAGCGCATGCAGTTAGTGAAGCCAAGCATAACTAGAAATCCATGGGTTTGTTCATCTCCAAGCATACCTCATTTGTTCCCAATGAATTGTTTTTCGCTACCATATTAACCATTTATGTCACTAGTGTTCAGAAGAGTGTTCCACGCATCCTCGCTTCTTACCTTCCCCTTGATCGATTGATACGTCTCAAATGTATCTATAACTTTTGATTGTTCCATGCTATTATATTATCATTATAGGATGCTTTTTAGGCATTTCCTTATTGATTTATATTATTTTTTAGCACTAACCTATTAACCCAGTGCCAAGTGGCAGTTGTTGTTTTTTGCGTGTTTTTGGCTTTTTAGGAATACTGTACCAAACGAAGTCCAAATACCCCGAAACTTTTTGATGGTTTTTTGTGGACAAAATAAGGACCTAGAAGCTTCGAAGGAAGGCTAGAGGGCACATGAGGTGCCCCCAAGCCATCAGGGCACTCCTAGGGGGTGGTCATGCCCTGATAGCTTAGGGCCACCTCCTCGACTCTTTGGACTCGTTCTTTGGCCTATAAAGTCTCGAATATCTGGAAAAACCTAAAGAGCCTCCCAAAATACTTTTTCCACCGCTGCAAGTCTTTGTTCTGTTGTGTGCCCATCTGGAGCCCTGTTCTAATGCCCTGCCGGAGGGGGATTGATCATGGAGGGCCTCTACATCAACCTTGACACTCCCATGGTGATGTGGGAGTAGTTCACCACAGACCTACGGGTCCTAGTTAATACCTAGATGGCTCTCTCTCTTTCTCTATGATCTTCAATACAAAGTTCATCACATCTTTGCGATGATCTATTCAATGTAATTACTCTTGCGCGGTGCATTTCTTGGGATTCGATGAATTGTGGGTTTATGTTCAGATTAGTTTAATGAGGCGATTAGCAATTTGGGGCTAGTGTATCTACCTCTAAAAGGGAGACAATACAATTGGAGTAACATGCAAGAATGCCCTCTGCTGGAGAAACTGGATTGGTTCTTTACCTTAGCAACATGGTTGACTTCATATCCAGATACTACTGCTCTACCTATTGTCATGCCTATTTTTGATCACCTTTCATGCATGATTAAAATTGGAACTGCCATCCCAAGGTCTAAGTCTTTAGATTTGAAAATTATTGGTTGCAACATAGTGATTTCAAGGATGTGGTAAAAAATGCTTGGTCTATCCCAGTTGGTTACTTATATCCTGTTAAGAATATAAATGCTAAATTCAAGAATCTGAGAAGGGCACTCAAGTTACGGTCTAAAGCCTATCATGTCTTAAAAACAAATTGAGGAGTTGAATGCTTGCATCTTTCTGTGGGATCTAATTGAGGAGTTCAAGAATCTTAGAACTTTTGAATGGAATTGTAGATCTTTGTTGAAGGAATATATCATGTTAGTACTAAAAAACCAGAAGATTTACTGGAGACAAGGAGGCAAAAACATGGGAGTTAAATTTGGAGATGAAAACACAAAAAACAAAAAACATACTAAAGCTTCCATCAACCATAGGCATAACAGGATTTCTATGTTGCTTAATGAGGATCAGGTTGAAATTACTCACCATAAAAGGAAAGATGCTATCCTATGGGAGGCTTTTAAGAAAAGATTGGGTCATTCCACATGACACATGATGCACTTTGATCTCAACAACCTATATGATCAACAAGTTAATCGAGAAATTTTCCAGGTGCTAGAGAAACCTTTCTCACAATCAGAGATTGAGGATATGGTTAAGAACCTTCCCACAGATAAGTGTCTTGGACCTGATGGATTTAATAATGAATTCATAAAAACATGGTGGATTTTATTGGGGAAGATGTAACTCAACATATCATGGCATTCCATGATGGAAATATTAATCTTGAAAGTATTAATACTTCCTTCATCACACTTATACCCAAGAAAGAGGTTCCTGTTATACCTAATGATTTTAGACATATTTCTCTATTAAATAGGGTGTTAAAAATTATCACTAAACCGATGGCAAATAGACTGCAAAAGGTTACATTACAAATGGTGCACATTAATCGGTATGGATTCCTTAAAAATAGAATGCTTCAAGATTGTCTTTGCTGGGCATATGAATATATCCATCAATGTCATAAGTCTAAAGAGGAAATGTTGGTACTTAAATTAGACTTTGAGAAAGCTTTTGACACTATTGAACATCAAGCAATCATTGATATTCTCATAGCTAAGGGTTTTGGAGAAAAATGGATTAAATGGATGAAAATTTTGTTTAATTCTTCTTTCTCTGTTGTTATGCTGAATAGGCTGCCTGACAAGAAGTTCTATTGCAAAAGAGGGGTTAGACAAGGTGATCCACTTTCTCCACTAACTTTTTTTCTAAATGTTGATCTGTTGCAACCTATCCTCAACAAAGCAATGAGATCTGGAGTACTCACACCCCCTTACACTTCGATAGTTGTCCTGATTTCCCAATAGTACAATATGTAGATGACACTCTAGTTATACTTCAAGCAAATGCTAGGCAATTGATCTGTTTAAAATCTTATTAAATACATTTGGGTCTACCACTGGGTTAAAATTTAACTATGGAAAATCCTTTATGGTGCCAATCAATATTGAGGAAGATAGAGTGCAAATTTTCAGAAATACACTGCAATGTGTCAGAGAACAATTTCCTTTCACCTATATATTGGGTTGCCACTGGGAATCTACAAGCCTACTCTACAACAGTGTCTACCTTTGGTTAATAAAGCTACTCCCTCTGTTCACTTTTATAAGTACTTGTAGACATTTCATACATATTGCAAAATAGTTCAATTTCAGTTGTGTGAAAGGACTTATAAAAGTGAACGAAGGGAATACAAAAAGATTGGTTGGTTTATCCACATTCATGACTCGGGCTGTTAGGCTATTGCTGGTAAAATCAAGCTTGTATTCTTTGACAATTTTCTTCATGT
Source organism: Hordeum marinum (assembly GCA_022496015.1). Classification (NCBI taxonomy): domain Eukaryota; kingdom Viridiplantae; phylum Streptophyta; class Magnoliopsida; order Poales; family Poaceae; genus Hordeum; species Hordeum marinum. The sequence continues at coordinate 253,793,864 of CM039673.1, forward strand.
GTTGCGACTATCCCGATAACCATTAAGAAAGAGATCATCAAATACTTGACACATTGCTTATGGAGAAGTCTAGACATGGAAGATAGAAGACCAGCTATGGTAGCATGGCATAAGGTTTGGAGGCCCAAGAGTCAAGGAGGATTGGGAGTAATGGACATCTATACTCAAAACAAAGTGCTCTTGATGAATAATCTGCACAAGTTCTATAACAGACATGACATCCCTTGGGTACACATAATTTGGGAAACTTGTTACATCAATCACTAGTAGAAAACATGCCTTTGGATTGAAGCATTAGTCACGGTTGGCTTCTGGACCGGGACTAATGCTACCACTAGTCCCGGTTCATGAGGTTAGGCATTAGTCCCATTTCGTGAGTACGCTATAGTCCTAGTTGGTGTTACGAACCGGGACTAAGGGGGGGTGGCGGGGTTGCGTCAGGCTGGGGGCCCTGCGAGCCCTTTTAGTCCTAGTTTGTAACACCAACCGGGACTAGAGATGGACCTGTAGTCCCGGTTCGTATAACCAACCGGGACTAAATGTATCCCTATATATAGATGCTTCTTCCAGCCCGAGCTCATCCTCTCCGTTCTCTGTTTTCTCTTCCTCTTCTCGAGCTCATTCCTCCATTTTTGCCAAGATTTGTGATTTGAGGCACCCCAATCCATCCAAGTGTTCACAAAGGTTAGCAACTTTGTCCTTTCATCTCTCATTGCTAGATCAGTTCATGCAATGCTTTATAAGTATAGTGATTTGTGGCTTTTAGTTTGGGTGTAATTATGTGGGAGTTTTTTGATTTATATGCAATCTGAGCTCAAATTAACTTCTTAGTTTGCATATGTGTAGGTGTGCTTTACTTGGTGCCTTCTCGTCCCCATCCTAACCACCGTCGATCATCCGCACCGTCCCGTCGCCGGCACCACCTTGGTGAGCCTCTTCTTGTTCTTATCCTTTTTATAAACATATCGTATTTGTATGATTTAGATAGTTACTTGCATAATTTTCTTACTTGTATGATTGCTTATTTTATATAGTGCCATGGTTTTGATATCCGTGCCCATCGGCCCTCGTCCGGTTAACGATTCGGATGTGGTACATTCGCTTTTATAACTATTTGGTGCATTTCATGTCAATGACAATTATGCCTATCAAGTTGACATAGATATTTTTATCTAGGAGGTAGTTGAACCGGAAATTCCAACCGACCCTATTGTTGAGAAGTTAAATTTCGTTGAAAAAGAAAATGAGGATTTGAAAGGAAAATTGAAAAGGGTTGAAGAAGAGAAGATGAAATTGGAGTTGTACATTGCCGACGTCGTCGATGATCACAAGATCAAGATGGATGCAATGCGCTTGAAGATTAGAAAGATTAGAAAATATGTCATTAATAAAGAGGTTTGGTATCATTGTGTTGTTGGGTCAATTGTTACCTTAGTTGAGATTTTGATCGCATTTGTTGTTGCATTTAAATGTAATAGCTGGATAGTTGTATGTTGTTTTATGAGAATAAGTGTGTACGAACTTGTATTAATTTGGTATTTTTGGTGTTGTGTAATGAAGATGAACCAACAATGGATGTATGATGACCGACGCTCTCCCCAGTTCATTAATGGCGTGCATACTTTTTTACGTGCGGCTGAGGCAAACAAACGGGGTGGTTTTATGTGTTGTTCATGTGGTGTGTGTAAGAATGATAATACTTACTCTAGCTCAAAACACAGTCATGTCCACCTCTTTACATCTGGTTTCATGTCCGACTATAATTGTTGGACCAAGCACGGAGAAAGAGGGGTTCTAATGGAAGAGAATGAAGAAGAAGAGGAGGACGAGAACTATCCTGGAAACCCTGAATATGATGGTACTACAATGGGGGAAGAAAATGAAGAAGAAGAAGTTGAGGCATCACGTGAGCCCGTTGATGATCCTGGTCGGGCCATTGCTGATGCAAAGAGAAACTACAAAAGTGAAAAGGAGAAGTTGAAGTTGCAGCGCATGTTAGAGGATCACAGAAAATGGTTGTACCCAAATTGCAAAGATGGCAACACAAAGTTCGGTACCACATTGGAATTGCTACAATGGAAGGCAGAGAATGGTGTATCTAACAAGGGATTTGAAAAGTTAATGAAAATAATGAAGAATAAGCTTCCAAAGGACAACGAATTGCCCGACAATACATACAAAGCAAAGAAGGTTGTCTGCCCGCTTTGATTAGAGGTGTAGAATATACATGCATGCCCTAATGACTGCATCCTCTACCGAGGTGAGGAGTACAAGAATTTTAATGCATGCCCGGTATGTGATGCATTGCGATATAAGATCGGTCGCAAATACCCTCATGATGATGTTGAGGGTGAGCACCCCAGGAAGAGGATTCCTGTCAAGGTGATGTGGTATGCTCCTATGATACCATGGCTGGAATGTTTGTTCCAAAACAAAGAGCATGCCAAGTAGTTGCGATGGCACAAAGAAGACCGTGAGAAAGACGGGAAATTGAGAGTACCCGCTGATGGGTCGCAGTGGAGAAAAATCGAGAGAAAATGGCCGGACTTTGCAGATGACCCAAGGAACTTATGGTTTGGTTTAAGTGCAGATGGCATTAATCCTTTCGGTGAGCAGATGTCACGCCCAAGATGTGATATTATCCTTATTTCGGCATGAAGGCCTTGACAGGGATAGAAGCGCATATCGTCATGTTGCAAGAATGGATATCATTACAAGTACATGTACATAAGAGATGAGTATATTGAATTGGCTTACACTCGCCACAAGCTACATCAATGTCACATCAATACAACAACATACTCAAACATCATGCAAAAGAACAGGGTCCGACTATGGACGAAATCAAACGATAAAATGACATCCATCCTTACTATCCTAGGCTGCCGCCTAGAACCCACCCTAGATCGGTGAAGAAGAAGAAGAATAACTCCAAATCAAATCAAGCATCGCTCTCATGTCAAAGCATCGCATTACCTGTACCTGCAATTGTTGTTGTAGTAATATGTGAGTCACAGGGACTCAACAATCTCATTTCCAAGGGTATCAAGACTATTAAAGCTTAATGGGTGAGGTATGGTTAAGTGGTGAGGCTGTAGCAGGTGACTAAGCATTTATTTGAGTGGCTAACTTACGAATACATAAAATAAAGTATGGTGGTCTACGCATAACGGACATGAACTAGTAATGATCACTAACTGATCCTGAACACCTACTTACGTCAAACATAACCCCACCATGTTCTCTCTCGGATAAGGACTCACAAGAAGAGATAGTCACGGTTACGCACACAGTTGGTGTATTTTGTTTGAGTTTACTTCAAGTTTGCTATGACCGGGTGTTAATCAAAGTTTCCAAGTTTGCCACATAACCGCGGGCACGACTTCTTGAAAAGATTTAACCCTGTAGGGGTGCTCCAACTAGTCCATCACAAATTATCACAAGCTGCACCAGAAAACCTCCACCTCGAGATAGCTCAAGGTATCCTTAGAGTCGGTACACAAGACATTCAAGAAAGGTAAAACAAATCCAGCAAGGCCGCCCGACGTGTCGGCAATCTCGATAGGAGCCGCGTATCTCGTTCTCAGGACACGGCGGATGAGCTAAGCGTACAGTAACTGACGTCCCGAGTTGCCCCAGGTAGCCCGCACGGTGCTCTAGTTTGGACCAGCACCAGCAACACTAGCCCCCATGTATTATGTAGAATAACGAACCTCGGGTAGCGCTAACTCCCTATGCGTCAAATTTATTATCAATATTATTATGTTGGGCAAATGTAATATCAATGTTGGGCCTTGTCAGAAGAGTTTTATCCCAAAACGAATTATCAGGGGGGTCCCCCATAACAACCCCAAGCGTGTTAGGAGCGCTCAATTATGGAACATAACACCGCTTCACAAGTAACTAGGGGTGGCAAGAGTGGAACAAAACACCGAGCAAAAGGCCAAGCCTTCCACCCTTTACCAAGTGTATAGGTGCATTAAATTAAATAGCAATAATATTGTGATAACAAAAGAATGTTCATGTTGTCACATGGAAGCAATTGTACCTGCAGCTAGAAACGCTATAAGAAGGGCTGAGCAAGCGGTAACATAATCAAACAAAGGTTTGCTGGGATGTGGAGGGTTAGAGGCTTTCATGGCAATGTTGGGAGGCTTGACAAACAAGTGGTAGGTAGCGTGACATAGCGAATGAAAACGAAACATCTAGCATGGCAATGATAGTAGTGGTATCCAGAGAAATGTGTCATCTTGCCTGAGATCCCGCTTGGAAGAAGAACGAGTCCATGAAGAAGACGATCCGGCATAGTCGAACGAATCCTCACACTCCGAAACAAGAACTAACGAGAAGCAAAACCGGAAAAGAAACAAGCGACAAGGTAAACAAACAAGGCAATGCATTTATTCTTCACTCAAATGCATGCATGTCATTTTAAATGTTGTTAACATGGCAACATAATATATCAAGTTTAAATGAAGCCTTGGTCCACTAGTGGAGTGGATCAAGTGGTACTTCATGTGTATTCAGTTAAATTGTATAATCTGGTCGAAACATGAACATGGTGATGATATGATGCATGACATGGCAATATGTTGAAATCTGAGATGGGCTTTAGGCCCATAAGACAATTTCAGAAAAATCTCTAAGGGCCCATGTAGGTGGCATAACAAGGGGGGTGGAAAGTTTAGTCCCACCTTGCTAGTGGAGAGTGTAGGATCGAAAGTAGGTCTAGAGGGGGGGCGATTAGACTACTTGACCAATTAAAAGTTTTGCCTATACCAAATTTTAGGGTTGACAGTTTTTATCATTTCATGGCAAGTCAAGTACACCCTACACATGCAAGTCTAAGAGTATGTAGCAGCGGAAAGTAACAACAAGCATGTATAGAAGGGATAGGGTAGGAAGATCAAACGCAATTGTAGACATGATGATTTTTCCCGTGGTTCCGATAGGTGGTGTTATCGTACATCCACGTTTATGGAGTCTTCAACCAACGAAGGGTAATGGTCGCGAGAGTCCACGGAGGGCTCCACCCAAAAGGGTCCACGAAGTAGCAACCTTGACTATTCCATACGGCTTCCGTCCACGAAGGACTAGCCTCACTATGGGGTAGATTTTCACGAAGTAGGCGATCTCCTTGCCCTTACAAACCTTTTGGTTCACTCCACAACACGAAGTAGGAGGCTCCCAAGCGACACCTAACCAATCTAGGAGGCACCACCCTCCAAAATGTAATAGGCTCGGTAATGATGATGAACTCATTGCTCTTGTGCTTCAAGATGATAGACTCCTCAACACACAATCTCTCTCACACAGGTTTGGCTTGGTAGAAGAGATAGGATTGGTGGAAAGCAACTTGGGGAGGCTAGAAATCAAGATCCATATGATTGGAGTGGAAGATCTTGACCTCAACACAAGGGTAGGAGGTTCTCTCTTAGAAAATCTGATAGGATAGGTATGGAATAGTTCTGAGTGCTTCTCTTGTTGAGTGAGTGGTGGTGAAGGGGTATATATAGGCATCCCCTAAAATCCAACCATTACACACAAAATGACCAACTCGGTGACACTGATGTGTGAATCTCGGTGGTACCGAAGTGACCAAAAAGTGGCAACTTTTGAATCTCGGTAAAGACGATATAGGAAACTCGGTTGCACCGATAAGGTGACCGACGATCAGATTTCCAATCTCGGTGACGCCGATCCAACATTCTCGGTGGGACCGAAAATGTGAATTTGCGTAACAGAAAGTTGGCAACCTAAACTCAGTGGCACCGGTATAGAATTGGTTGCACCAAAGTGGCTAGGGTTTGGCTGAGTCTGTATAGGTTCTGGAATCGGTGGCACCAAAGTGGGATAGTTGGTTGCACTGATTTTGAGTGTTGGGTATAGAACAGACTTGGGTGAGAGAGTTTTGTGAATGTTTTTAGCGACTATCACTTGTGCACGTTTGAGCATATTGTTCACCAACAACACCTTACCCCTTTTTAATATTGGCTTTCCTATGGACTCAAAGTGATTTCTCACAAATATAAAATGTAGAGTCCTCTTGCTTGAAGCTTGGCCAACCTATTTCCTTGCATCTTGTGGTTTCTCCACAATCTCCTTTTTCCAATCCTCTCATTGAACATTTCCTGAAATATACTTAGTGGAAACATTAGTTCAATGACTTATATGTTGTTATTAATTACCAAAACCACCAAGGGAGCAAATGTGCTTTCAATCTCCCCCTTTTTGGTAATTGATGACAACATATAGATCAAAGCTTCGACATATGATGTGATAAGCAAGAGCTCCCCCTAAATTTGTGCATTATTTTGAATTTGCGTTTGAATGCAAATGCATAATCAATTAGGCATATGGGGCACTTCTTCCATGTCACATAAAACTTGATGGTGTGCGAGAATAATTAGAATGAATAACAACGCAAAACACAATCAAACAAAGGTGAATGATCATCTTATGAGCATTAAGATGATAGGAAATAGTAGCATCACCCATAACATAGTAGCATAACAACACATGTATCTCACATCAAAAGAATGAAATGTTTTTGAAAAAGCAAATAAAAGACAAATCTCTCTCTCGCTCGAAGCCTATAGATCTATATACACTTCTCCCCCTTTGGCAACAAGTTACCAAAAAGTTCAAAGGCATTTATCTATGCGTTCTTGGGCACATCTCCTCCGGTTGTTGATGAAGGAGTCGAGATGACGGCATCGACGAATATCTTTGCAGATGTCGTAGATGGAGCTGGAGTGGTCACTGAGGGAGCTGAAGTTGATGGAGCAGATGGAGCTGTTGGAGCTGGCACTATGGCTGATCTGGCCTGAGTAGTGAACTGAGTGCCTGGCCCTAGAGCTGATTCCTCCTCCTCCTCCTCCTCATCATCATCAGCCTCATCTGAAGTAGAAGAGACTCGAGGGATGTTCACGGAGTCAACTTCATGTTGAAGCTCTGTGACGGTCTTCGTCAGCCCGTCCACCTTATCAGTAAGGGTCTTGATTCTGGTCTCAAAGATTCTAACAAGACTATTCTGGTTATCCAGAATCCCCTTGATGTCCTTTTGCATGCCCTGAACAGATGATATCAACAGATCCATTTGCTCGTTCCTGGATCGTGGGACTTGAGCACTAGCGGCTCTCATTGCCTCTGCTTCTTCCTGAGCTGCAGTAGAAGTGGGATGATCAGCATCCATCACCACGACGTTGTTCTCTAGATCTGGCTATAGGGGCAAATGTGGGTGATCTAGGGCAAATATGTGCTTCTCCAGTTTTGAGTTTATGAGCATCTGGATGTAGGGTGCATAACAACATGAGCACTTCTGGTCAGCAGCAACCCTCTTGATTGTCTCTACAATCAAGTCCATGACTCTGATCCTGGTGTGACCGTCAATGTGGATCAACATATTGATGGAGTGGCCTCGGATCATCTTGTCATCTTCGGACTTGGGCATCAAGGTATGCCTCAGGATGGTGTTGATAGTGCGGAGGCCAGCCTAGAGGAAATAGATGGATCCTAGCCTGTGAGACTTCACATTGGCAGCAGGGATCTCCTTATACATCTTAGCCATAGCATTGTGACTAGCCTTGGATTCTGAGTAGACATCCAGGTCACCATCCTGTGCTTCAGGAACTCCTAAGATATCTGCCCATTCCTCAACAGTTGATTCATATTGGGCACCTTCAGTCATCCACACAATTCTACCATCCCCGTAGAAGTGTGCAATGGAGTAAAACTGCATGATCATCTCGTCATTCCATGTTGTGAATTCTCTGGCAACGAATTCATCAAGACCAATGCAATGGAAGTTGTCCTGGACACTTGGAAAGTAGTCGTCATTCTCCTTGATGAACTTCCAGTCTACGTAGCGCATATCACTGACATCTGGACTCTTGTCAAAGAGCACAGTCTCATAGAAGTCATGCTGCTCCTTGGTATAGAATCTGTAGTCCACTGCGGTCTTCTTTCTCTAAGCATAAGGGTCTATTGCTCTCCATGTCCTCAATCCAGAATCCTTCCTCTTCTTCATGTCCTTAGCTACTGTGTAGCTGGCATTATGAACAGGGAGGTGCCTGGATCTGAGAATGAATTGGGCTCTGGGCTTGTCCCGGAACTCATGTCTGCTCTCTACTCTGACCTGTTCTAACTGTCTTCTGAACCTGACATGCTGACCCTGTGAATAGAGTATAGATGAGCAGAAGGAGATGAGTCATCACAAAATGAGGCTATTTTGAAATTTGAGCAATGAGTTTTTCAGAAGTTTTGCAATCTATCACATACATATCGGTACAGCCGAATGAAATTTTTGGTGGGGCCAAGACAGACCAACTCCTTAACAGGAACTTGGCAGCCTTTTCGGCAGGACCGAAAAAAGCCACTCGGTTCCACCGAGTCAGTTCTTATCAACATAGAAAAGTATATCGGTGAGACCGATATTTTCGTTTCGGTTCCACCTAGATGTATGGGGCGGACAGCAAAACCCTAAAAAATTCATCTACCTCGAGATTTTGCATATTTGATTGGATGAATATGTGAGCAATAGGTGGCTTATAGAGAAAACAAGGTCCAATGCGCAAGAATCAGAATGGGAGTGCACTAGAGATTGAATCCGTACCCTAGCTTGGCGCGGATCCTCTACGGCGGCGACGTTGGTGTAGATTACATCGACGGCGGCGATCCCCAGCGACGGAGGAGCTCAAGAAGTCAAGGGCGATGACCAGGGGTCTTGGGGCGGCAGCTTAGGGTTCTGGGGGCGCGACATTGAAGATAGAAATTTCAAAGCATCGGGGTCCACAACATATATACCCCTTACTGTCGGTGATACCGATTTTATGTTTTCGATGTCATCGAGTTCCACAACTGCCAGCTGACAGGGAAACTCGGTGTAACCGAGAATATGAAATCGGTGCTACCGAGATTGAAAACCAGATCAACCCTAGGCATTCGGTGAGGCCAAGATTTTGTGGTTGGTTCCACCGAGATGCACTTGGGAGGTTTTAATGGTCAGTCCTTGTCGATACGGAACTCCGAGTGCTCCACACACATAGGGATCGAAAAGCACTTGTTCAAATTTTGTGATGCAGCATGAATGGAATATGAGATGAGAACGTATAGATAGCTAAAGAGTGGTCCTAGGCATTCTTGTCCATCCAATTGGCAAAAGATAAATCAAAAGCCAAATAGCAACAATTGGATATCCTCGAATGAGAAAATAAATACAAACCAACATGCTCACATAATAAGATGTCAAAGGAAATCATGATGAACATGCGCAAACATACTAGCACCTAACAAGCACTTGGGCGATGACAAAGTCATCTATATAAGGAGCCAAGTAAGAGTACTTGATCATAGGTCATACTCATCGTTTAAGCACGAGTGGGGTTACCACTTTTTCATAAAGCTTTGATGTTGTCACATACTAAGAGATGCTTTGACTCATGAATTTGAATAAAGCTCCCCCTAAATGTGACATCCCCCCCCCCCCCATAAGAGGGATAAACTAACCTTGGGTTTTGTTGATGAAGACTTCATATTGGTGAGGTAGTCGTGGATGCTCAATGTTGATGAGGATAACCAAGAGTTGGGAGCATCCTTGTTGTTTCCTTACTACTCTCACCTACATGGGTTAGTCCGAACATACAAGTGACAAATACAAGGATATCTATGGACATGGAGTGCAAAGCATGTGTTAGATGTCCATTGATTTGTTGATTACCTTGTCCCTTGCTTACCTTCGAGGGAATAGGTGACTCCTTAAACTACTGCATTGAGTTGATGTTGAGTGCAAAAGGTTCTTGCCAATCAATGAATGTGAGTGAATTTCATTGGCGGAATCACCCCTCAAGAACTTACTAGTTCTTTTTCTTGAGAACCCACATCATGTTGATGGGGATCTTTGGTGTTAAAGTGGCCTTTGTAGTAGTTGAGATTGAAGTAGCCTTGGGAACCCACCCCACCAAAGCTAGGGGTTCATCTTCATATGAGTCAATGTCCTCTTGAAGCTTGTTCTTGCCCTTGAGCTTGTGGTCTTGTGGTGGAAGGTCATCTTAAGTGTTTGTCCCCTTGAAAAGAGTATTTTCATACTTCTCCTTTTGAGGAACAAACTTGGACTTGGGATATTGACCTTCTTCCCATTCAACTCCATTAGCGTTGAAGTAGCCAACACCACGATTCTTCCGGTATCCTCCGTGCTTGCGTACAATTTCCTCAAATTGCTTACATCCGGCAAGACTCTTGTAAATAGCTTTTTCTATAATTCCTTTCAATAAAGCATTTTCTTGCTCAAGTGTAACGTGGCTAAGAGAATCATCATTAGTGGAATCAATAGAACTACTAGAAGCAACATCATTGGGTTTAGCATTTTTATTGTTGCTACTAGATGAAGAATCTTTCTTGCCTTTGTTACTAGATTGCTTAGTTTTAACTTGAGGCATGAAAGTAGACAAGAGTAGTCGTTTGGATAGATAAGATGAGGTTTTCTTTCGGAGATCGTCATTGATAGCTTTGAGAAACTCATGCTCTTGCTCCAAGTTGAGCTTCTCGAAGCGTAGCTTCTCATGAGTTCTCACAAGCTCTCTATGATCTTCGAGAGTAGATTCATGAGCTAACTTAAGAGTGTTTAGTTCTTTAGTTAGTTGTTCTATTTTCATCTTATCATCATCAAATGACTTATCTTGACTAGCATGAGAATTATCAAGTTCATTTTGATCAATATCACTAGTTTTATCACAAAGCAAGTCATCATCACAAAGTAAATCATCTTCATCACTATCAAAATCAAGATACTCGGGGTGTGATACCTTGGGGCCTTTAGCCATGAAGCAACTTCCACTCCCTTCATTTGGTGAATCAAATAGATCGTAGGAGTTGGTAGTCATTAGAGCAATTCCGGCAACACCATCATCTTGACTATAGTCGGAGTCAGAGTAATAGCTTCTCTCAGAGTTGTTGTCAAAGTCGGAGTCAGAAACCCATTCAGACGGAAGGAGTATAACTTTATACTAAAGTTAATACAAAGTTAAGACACTTATTTTGAGACGGAGGGAGTATTAGATATGAAATCATTGCCAATTAGACGTGCTAAGTAAAGTAATAACATGGCGTGCACACTCACGTGTCTATTCTTATTCTTCAATGGTCATCTAATGACAAATCATGCACATAATCCCACTAGAAGCATGGCTTGCGTCTGTCATTGGCAACCTTGAATACACAGACTTGGTCTATTTTGAACCATGACATCTTTTCCATCCCATCTTTTGCTGAAGAGTGCACAATATCTCAAATCCTTGATGCACCGGGATATGCATTGCTTGCTGACGACCAAAGCTTCTGGGCAATACCATGTAATATAATGGGGATTAATATGTGTAACCATTTTTCTCAAGAACTTGTGCGATTCCTCTAAAGTTTCTTCACATCATTATGTTATTGTAGTAGCTAGCAAGGCTTCAATGCTTTTCTTGGGTAGTATCAATTGGTTTTGCCTCTATCAACATTTAACCAAGTTACTAAAATATATAGTAGAGCGCAGGTGCGTTGCTACGGGTTACAATACATACAAATAAATAAACAAATAATTAGCGTCGTCTTCAAGATCAAAGTTCATTTCTCCCTTCTACGTTCGAGCATGTTCACACATCAAGGCTCCCCAAATTCAATCGTCTGCAAACTCTAGGCACCCCAAAATTCTGACCATACATGAGGAAGAAATGTGATTGTCCAAATTATTCACAATGTTACCTCCAACACCGGTCACAACACAAAAAAACCACCCCACAACACACATTTCTCTTTTCTTACCGGCCCCTCTCCATCCCAATCGGCTTCCCGCCGTAGCGGGATATTTCTCGCTGGAGCCCTCTCCTTTGAAACCGGATGACACCCACCACACCTTCGCCATGTCACCCTCTCTCCATCACAATGTACTTCCCCATAATTTCATGATAGCAGAAACAACCTCCCATCAAAATAACCTTCAACCAAGTGTACATGCAAGTATCTAAATAGTATATCAAAATCAAGATGCTTCATAAGATCAAACCTCCTGGTGATCAAGTGTAATCAAACTATACGTGTAGATCTAATCAAAATATACATTGTAAGCAAGATCTAACCTTGAATTTAACTCCTTGATACACATAGTAAGCAAGATCATGTTTATATTAGAGCATTTCATATTGCTACGCTCCAGGGAGCAAACACACCGAAAAAGCATAGCAGAGGCCAAGCTCCATAGAGCTCTTTTTTCCCCAACAAATACTATTTTCACATATTGAAAAAATATATATACATAGACGTATATTTAGTATACACGTATATAACTTCATGAACATATACATATGTATTTGTATAAATCTTTTTGATATTTTTTGAAACTTTTAAGTATATTCTGATTTATTTATTTTTGTAAAACGGGCTCCATGGAGCACGGCCTCTGCGACACCTCACTCCAAACACACCTGCATGTTATAAATAGTTTAATGTTGGCACATAAATGTCTATTCAGACGTACGTTTAATTGGTATTATGTCTTAGATTCTAAATTTTGCGTACTTCACTGGATCTCTCAATTGAAGTGACGGATGTGTTCTCTTTCTGAAAAGCACGTTAGCAATGCCCATCACTTTGTAACCTAATGTTACCCGGAATACTAAAGAAATCTGAGAATTGCCATTTCCTTTTTGTTTTTATGTTTTCCATGTCAAAAGGTTAGCACCTTCTTATTGTGAAAGTCCTTCGGACCCATCATATTCCAAAATGTAATTAGCTATGGAATAATAAGATAGTAGGAGGAAACACACTTCAAAAATAAAATAGCGAACATACATTTGATCAAGCCAAGGGCGCATGATTTATTTGATCAGTGCAAGCCTCTTAAAAAGTTGAGATATTGTACATTTAAAACTGGACAAAGTACTACAGAAATAATCCAAGCAATTCCACTATACTCTCGAGGCACACGTATAAGCGGTTGTTAATGCAAACTATTTTCGAAATTATTTCGGACGTCACTGAAATATGCGAAAAATTATTTCGGATTTTGCAATTTGAAATTTCACTTGATTTTAATAAATTTTATCATAATTCCAATTTATTAGAAATCAGTTTGAATCTGCATCGAAATTTCGTGGTTAAAAATATTTCGGAACCCACTGAAATTTGCGAAAATTTGGAAATTGCATTGAAATTTCGTTGAAATTTTTAACCCATATACCCAATTCACGAGCTATTATTAGAAGATGGCCAAGCCTTTGTTAATAAGATGAACATGATCGAGGCAGAGGACATTACCTAAGAAATGTAGTAGCAAAGATTAATCAGATGAACATGCTCCAGGCTAGGAGAACGCGTAGCGGCGGCATGCAAGATTGCAGCAGAGCATGACCTGACACCACGGGCGCAGGCGTCATAGATTGGCGCACAGAAGTGGAGGTCAACGAATGCACTGGTGTCATGCACGAGACATGCGCAAAATTATCAAATCAGCATTGCACGTAGCATCGATGGATCTCTGAAAATATCTTCTCATTCATTAGTTCTTTTACAGAAAGAAAGCGGCTGGACCAATCTTAGCTTTGCTTGTACAGTGCTGCTCTAAAATATTTCTCGTACTGGAGAATTGTGATTACATGTCGTGCATTTACTCTAATGCGTAAACAAGACTCTATCACAAATTCTGATTGTTGTAACTGACTGCAGTAAGACGCAAGATGGTCCATTTTTGTTCTCGAGATTCTAGAGATCATATATAAGAACCTACATCACGTAAGCAAGCAATCATAAACTGCCCAACAGATTAATAGGACAAAGTACTTTCAAATAACCAAAGTCACATACCTTCCGGCAAGAAGTTGTACTTCCATTCTGCGCCATGGTGCCCAGTTGAATTGTTTCCAAGCTCTCGCGGCGATGAGAAGAAACTGCTATGAAGGAAACTGGATTCAAAGCTCCATGCTATTTGCAATGAAACATCGGTCATATGCAATTCTAACGTTCGGCATTGCCATATTAGTGGGCGGACTGTCTTTCTCCACTCGGCTATCACTTGCTTCTGTCTAAAACTGGATTCATGTTAGTTACAAACTACTAACAGAAGAAAGCGATGCAAGATATACAAAACTAATTCCATTTAGAAAAATGACATCGAAATATGTATTGTGCATTTATGCTCCAGTTTTAATCGTCCTCATGTAATCTTGTTTTCAGCTGAACGACGGTCATGCATGCCAAGCTGAATGAAGAGGACAACGACGGGGCCACATTGTTCCCTGCCCACCACCGGCCACTTCCATACGCCACCATCTCTGTTCACCACAAGGATGCCGGACCGACCTATCAAGCCCCTGGTCATCCTAGAGCCAGTGCGCCCACGGGTTGTCGCGCTGCGCCTATATCAGCCGCCACCACGCTATTGTAGAACAGATGGTGAGAGGCGAGCGAATGGAGGAGTACCAACCGGGGCATGATATGAGAAGAGAATCTCCCTAAGACGGATATACCCGCTGCCGCTGCCCTACATATGTACCCGCCATTGTAGCCCTGCATCTGTGCCGCCGCCACGCAAGAGGGACGGGGAACGAGTTATAGGTGTGCCTACCACATTTCACAGAATATGTGCAGCATTAACCTGCCTTGGCTAAATGACAATGTGCTTTAGCATATCTAAAGTATCTCTACTCCTAAATGGACAGAAGTATGAATGTACGGTAGTGGGCAAGGTGAGGTTACCTGGGCTGAATGTCGATCAAAGTTGCCTTCCATTTTCCCTTCAGGTTCCTCATTTTCTGACTACACAAAAATCCTATGTCAGAAATTGCAATGCTAATGCACATTGCTGCTTGTATAGAAATTTTGACTATTTAATCTTACTGTCAGATTATTTTGGCTTGGTTTGCTACAATTTCATTTGTAAGGGGTAACATTGTTTACATGTCAGGAGTAAATTGCATTGTCGTAAAAAGTATAGAAGAACTGAATGCTTATGTACTTACAATACCAAGGCAAAATGGGTAATTAAATCATCTTGGGTTCAAAACTTCACCTTCCCATGGTTCTTTCTCAGATCAAAGAGCTCAAAATATCAGCAGTGGAAGCAGTGGGCATTCGAGCCATGAGAAGAGACGACATGACCTTCACCCCAGATCCTTAATGGCTAGCCTCAGCTCGTTGAGCAGGACGACCTGAAGCCTCCATCAACAATTCGACACCTGCAAGATGACAGACCGTCAGATCACAGAACACGGCTTGGGCAACGAATTTATGGGATTTCTAGACCAAGCATACTTAGGGGCTGCCATGGTTGTTGTACACGACGAAGCAGAGCTGCAGAGCGGGAGGCGAGCCCCAAACCATCAAGGTCGCGACCCCTTCCATCTCGATGCTGCAGTCGATCGTCGCCACGCAACAACTCACACTCCACGAGTTACACACTCATCTTCCTAACACGACGAACACCATCCGCCCGTCACCAAGATCCATCCTCTCAATCCCGCCGCCCCAGAACCATGCAGCACCGAGTTAGTTGATCCATAGAGGGGTAGGACGGAGGCTGCAAACATAGGAGGAGGTGGTGCATCGTAAGGTAGAAAAATCGGCATGGATGGGGATCAAGGACGAACCAAAATAAACCAAAACTTGATGGGGGAAGGGGTGCACAAGGAGACGAACATACCACGAGCACCAGATCCGAGATCGGAATGGCCGTGGCCGGAGCAGGAGGCTCGGCCTACTCGCTACTGGCCAGATCCGTTGTGGGCATTCGAGGCGGCTTCCAGGTCGACCCCTCAGCGAGAAAGCCTCGCTGAGGCAATCCTACTTGTCCAGCTTTCGCGGGATCCTAGGCGGCGGCGATGGCGGGGAAGGACTCCCACGTAGGCCATCTGGAGTTCGTGGCGGCGGCTGGCGATGGAGGCGATGGCGGACTGGCGACAGATGCGATGGCGGCGACTGGCGACAGAGGCGATGGGGCGATGGAGGCAGGAGCGTCGGGTGGGGGGTTCGAGAGGTTTTTTTTCTCCGATCTTTCGTCCGAGCGTCGGGTGGGAGCGTCGTGCGATCTTTTTTCGTCCGTTTTTTCCATTGAGGGAGCCGCTTTGGCCGATTTTCAGCTGGTAGCGCGATGGATAACATGGTGGAATGGAAAAACCAGGTGGGAGGTGGGATGAAGGACGAAAAAAACCAGGTAAGAGGTGGGAGGGATGATAAAAAAAACAAGGCAAGAATCTACCAAATGTCTTTTTAGGAGTAGAGATATCCAACGTCTGAAAAATTACCAGCCGTATTTCATCTCGAACGCTGCGCTCGTCGAATCATTCTAGTCCGTGTGGAGTCGCTGAGCAAGACGGACGTAGTTTCATGGTTGCATGACTGCATCCCATCAGCGCAACACGGCAACAACGGGAGTGGTACTATTATAAGAAAATTTCATGCAAAGTACAACCAGTGGCTAGTGTTCGCCTTCACCTGGCAAAAATATCAAGTGATATCTATTCATTCTATTTTTATTAGTACATATTAATTCCTTTGAGAATAATTATTTTAGCCTGTAATATTTTTACGTAAAACATTATTTTATTAAAAATGGCATGGCGTTAGACCGTTAAATACGGAGCTCACGTCAATAACATTATGTGTCAACCTCCGTCCATATCGCACTGCCCGACGGACACGCGTGCAGGCTACCGCCCGTGCGGTTTGATCTACATCAACGCGCCACGACCGACCCGCGCGACCACGCTGGCTTACAACGTCATGTTCGTCTCCCGTGATCACGTCAGTTTACAAGGTTGCAGCTGACCCGCGCGATCGCACCGGCTTACAGCACCGCGACTGTCTTTCGCGACCATGCCGGCTTACAACGTCACGGTTGACCCGCGCGATCGCACCAGCTTACAACGCCACGACCGTCTCTCGCGTCTGCACCGGCTTACAACGCCGTGGTCGACTCCCGCATCGGGCAGCTTTCACGTCTACATCAACATGTCGGGGTCACGTCTGCCTATACGAAGTGCTCAATGGATGCGCGCAAGTGTTCGTATCTGCGGTCTGGTCTACATCAACACGTCGGGACTGTGCGCCCATATGATTCGCCCGTTCCACATGCGCTCAAGCCACAGCCCCAGTGATCCGGTTTACTCTAACGAACATTGGAGCAAGAAAGAAACATATATCTATTATCAACCTCCACTCGCACCGGGTTACCCAATGGATAAATGCACTGGCTTGCCATCACCTTGTCCGGTCTGCTTCCGAAAATCAAATAAATAAGAAAGTCAGACACGGAAGAAACATTCCCGGAGAAACTACAAATTGAGCCGGACACTAGCGAGTCGGCAATTCAAAGACAACAACAAACAAAATAATGGCCCTGAAAACTAGGAGAGCCGGATCAAGGGAGAGTAACAAGGAATGTGCCAAGAGGCTTATGAACTCAATTTGGGCAAAAATGGCTTTGTTGAAGATGTGCCAAGAGGCTTATGAACTCAATTTGGGCAAAAATGGCTTTGTTGAAGATGTGCCAAGGGCATATGATGAGCACCGAGCAGATTATCAACTCGCCGATCTATGGCTTCAATAAAATTCATCATTCTGTTGTCAACTTTACACCGACTTATGCTACAGCCAAGTATGAAGACTCTCAAGTCGCCTCCTCGAGTCGACTTAAGACTCGGGGGCTACACAGACATGACTCGGCAGATTCAACTGGGCTCAAAAATTCTAGAACCCTGGGTCATTGCAGGGAAGATAACCCGGTCCCGGGGGTTGCTGCTTTATTGGTGAGAAATTAAAAGTCGCCCAAGAGAACTAGTTGCCACGATGCGTAGTTCAAGCATGGGTGTCCTTCCTTATGGGTAAAAAAATACAGGTTGCCAAGGAGGACCAACTACCATAATGCGCTGCTCAAACATAGGCATCCTACCTTATTGGATCATCATATTATCATATTATGATCAATTGAATAAAGTCGTCTTATCTGGACCCCGGATGATTTGCGGTAGTAGCATTGTCTCATGTAACCTATGATGAACTTTTTCATGATCATAGGTCACTTGGGGGCTTCCAACTCATCGAGTTTAGCTTTCTCACCCTCTTGACCCGACAAATACGCCACAAAATGGTTAAACCTGCTTGTATGCTTGATGCGACTCCGATCAGGTGACCCCGTGTATGTTGGGGAACGCGACAGAAAACAAAAATTTCCGGTATAGCGAGCACGCCCAGGACCACTATGGAGACTGCATACAAGGTTTGATCTGATCCGTACCGACTCGAAGCGCAACGAAAGAAGAGTCGGTGGAGATCGTTGGTGCAGATCCCCGCAGCTAGGATTTTACAACCTCCCAACCGCGAGGATGTACTCCCTCGTCGGACAGCCCTTCGGGAGGCGGTCGGACAGTCCCCCGGACGATGTCGCGGACAGCCCTTCGGGAGGACCCTCGAAACTCAAACGAAGACTCGGACAGCCCTACGGGAGGACACACGAACAGCCCCTCGGGCAAAAGATCGAAACTACGACCTCTCTATGGGGTTGCACACATACAGTGTCATCTATCCGGCAGGGCTTCGCCGTCCAGAACTAGTTCCTGCCGGAACCCAGACAGCCTTCCGGCTCTACGAAAGACTCTTTTCGTCGGAGGGAGAGAGAGAGCTTGCAAAGCAAAGCATGTGTATGAGAGCACAAGGATGAAGAAATGGCAGCCCCCTCACCTCCTATTTATAGGAAAACCAAGGGGTAGGGTGGTTTTACAATAAAACCCAAAATGCACATGAATGAAGTCCTTCCACAAGGGCATAAAAGTGAAACCAAGGAACAAGAGGGACTCCATGAAGGAGTCCACCATGTGGCCGGCCACAACCTCATGTGGGGCCCCAAAAATGGCCCCAATCCATCCATGTCATCCCCAAGATCTTTTTGGAGCAAAGCCCCAAAAGGTGGCTTTCCATAAAGTAGTCCAAAACGCACTTTCACTATTCACGGCGACATTTTTCAGCGTCCGCTCGAACTGAAAATATTTATGTGGGCTTAGAACAATTCTAGTACCCCACTAAAATAATTTTCAATGCGATCCGGAACAATTCCGGAATAGTGATTTTCATCTGCGAAAAGCATCTGAATTGGTTCCGGCAGCTCCGGAACATTTCCGGTTTTCATCCCGGAAAATTCCAGAAAGTTTCCAGAACGATTCTGGCACCCTTCAAGAATTATCAGGCAAGTGCCAAAACCAATTGACTTTTTGGTATCCCTTGAAACAACTTTTCAGTTTCACCGAAACTGTTCCGGTGACCTGTCTGCGGAACTTTTCCGCTGTCCGAAACTTTTCCGGTGTCCGAAACTTTTCGGTGATTTTCTCTCAGACTCCCTGTCTAGTATTCAATAGATAGATGAACCTTAAGCGTGTGACCCTATAGGTTCGGTGAAGCATAGACATGACCCGGAACCCCTTCCGATCAATGATCAACATCGGAGCCGTGGACACCCATATTGACCCCTATACCCATACGAATGAATATTCGAGTGAACCTCTAGTTGCCGTGAGCTATTCCTATTGCTTCGCGATATGTTAACAATTACCCGAGGTGAGACATGTAGGCATCCTCGTGGATCAACAACTTGTCCACTATGCCAGTTACCTCGTTGCCGGTATTGTTCTCTTTTCTCGTTCCCGTGTTTCGGCATCCCCGTGATCAAATCACAAAGTGTCTGGCCAGACGATGATGGATACCGTAACACCGAGAGGGCCCAGAGATATCTCTCCATCGTCGGAGGAGCAAATCCCAATCTTGAGCTATCAAGTTACTTGACATACTTTTCCATGAACCCGTAAGCCGCCGTAATAGCCACCCATTTACGGATGACGTTAAACAAACCCCAAAGTTCATGAAGCAAGCATGAAGAAACTCGATACTCTCATGGTCTAAGGAATTATGCAAACGTTAACCATCTCTGTGTTATTAACCATTAACTTGTGACAAATGTATCTCATAGCATAACATCAATTCGGATCGATTCAACACGAGTGTTCTACCAACATCGCATCCTCAAAATTGCCGGCATAGCCCTGCCCATGATCAGGAAAACAGGACCATCATGCAACACTTGAGCCAGTCTTAGAGGCAAGACTAGGAATACAATTCACCGTTTAGTATACCACACGTGCACATGAGTTTCCCTCCAAGCCTCGTTTAATTTGTAGACTCGAGAATCATTGCAGTTATAGCATGGAACATAAACATTCATTACAAACTTTGGAGATACAAAATAACTGTTATTACTGCCTCTAGGGCATATCTCCTACAGACTCCCACTTGCACTAGAGTCATAATCCAGTTACATGGCTTCCCTAACACCAATGGCTATCCGGTGTTGCTCATGCTTTGCTCGTGGTAGAGGCTTTGTCATTGGGTCTGACACATTCAGATCCGTGTGAACTTTGCGTACTTTCACTAAACCTTCTTCGACATGATGTCGAATGAGTTTATATTTGCGTTGAATATGCATTGTCTTATGGTGCGAACATGGCTCCCTTGCCTAAGCCACGACGCCACTATTATCACAATAGATCTCCACCGGGTCCAGAGCACTTGGAACCACACCAAGGTCTTCAAGAAATTGCTTGATACCGACAGCTTGCTTGGAGGCTTCAGAAGCAGCAACATATTCTGCCTCCGTCGTAGAATCCGCCACAGTCTTTTGTTTGGAACTTTTCCAATCAACTGCACCGCCGTTCAATATGAAAACATAGCCAGATTGAGATTTGAAGTCATCTGGGTCTGTCATGAAGCCTGCATTAGTGTAACAACTTACAATGAGCTCTTCATCACCTCCGTACACAAGGAGTAAATCCTTGGTCCTTCTGAGGTACTTAAGAATACCCTTGACTGCGGCCCAGTGTTCCAATCCTGGATCACCTTGGTACCGGCTGCTAACACTTAGCGCATAGGAAACATCCGGTCTTGTACATAGCATGGCATACATAATAGAACCAACTGCCGAAGCATATGGAATATCATTCATTTGTACTCGCTCATCGAGGGTCCGAGGACTCTGATTCTTGCAAAGCACTGTGCCAGGTGACATGGGGAGTAGGCCTTTCTTGGAGTTCTCCATGTTGAACCTTTTCAACACCTTGTCAATGTACGTGCTTTGGCTAAGAGCTATTAGGCGTCTTGATCTATCTCTATAGATCCTGATGCCCAATACATATGCCGCTTCACCTAAGTCTTTCATTGAAAAACTCCTTTTCAATGAGTCTTTTATTTCGCTAAGAAAATTCACATCATTTACAATCAACAATATGTCATCCACATACAAGATTAGAAATGCTTTTGCGCTCCCACTAAACTTCTTGTAAACACAAGATTCTTCATCGTTCCTGATGAAGCCAAACTCTTTGACCACTTCATCAAAACGAATGTTCCAGCTCCTTGATGCTTGCTTCAGACCATAAATGGCTTTCTGAAGCTTACATACCTTTCCAGCATTCTTACGATCGACAAAACCTTCTGGTTGTATCATGTATACATCCTGTTCAAGGTTTCCATTTAGGAAAGCCGTTTTGACATCCATCTGCCATATTTCATAATCGAAATAAGCAGCAATTGCTAGTAATATCCGAACAGACCTAAGCATAGCTACGGGCGAGAAAGTCTCGTCGTAGTCCACTCCTAGAACTTGCGTGAACCCTTTCGCGACAAGTCTAGCTTTGTGGATAGTAATGTTACCATCCGCATCCGTCTTTCTTTTGAAAATCCATTTGCAACCAATGGGTTTTACGCCATCTGGAAGTTCTTCCAAGTTCCAAACTTAGTTTTCGTACATGGATTCCATTTCGGATCTCATGGCCTTGTGCCATTCCCTTGAGCTAGGCCCCGCCATCGCTTCCTTGTAGTGCGCAGGTTCATCGTCTTCAAGAATGAAGATTTCGTTATGAAACCACTCAGGTGGCTGGATAGCCCTACCTGATCTGCGCGGTTCAGTAACAACATTGTCTGAAGTTTCCGCATCACATGCGACAACTTCCGGCTCGGTTGTAGGGATAATTTGTGGAATTACTTCCAGTTCCTTAGCCATATCAACGGTTGCCAAAGATTCACTAATCTCATTAAGTTGTACTATCCTCCCACTCAATTCTTTAGCGAGAAATTCTTTCTCGAGAAAGTGTGCAACCTTTGCGACAAACATTTTGCCTTCGGACTGGTGGTAGAAGGAATATCCAATGGTGTTATTTGGATAACCTACAAAGTAACATTTGTCTGATCTAGGTTCTAGTTTGGTTGGCTGTAAACGTTTTACGTATGCCTCACAACCCCAAACCTTGAGATGCGACACACTAGGTATCTTCCCACACCACATCTCATGTGGTGTCGTCTCAACAGACTTAGACGGCGCTCTGTTTAATGTATAAGCGGCAGTGAGTAGTGCGTGACCCCAAAAAGATATCGGTAGATCTGTAAGAGACATCATCGACCTTACCATGTCTAACAGGGTTCGGTTACATCGTTCCGATACTCCGTTTCGCTGTGGAGTTCCGGGAGGCGTAAGCTGTGAAACGATTCCACGGTCACTCAGATGTTGGCCAAACTCATGACTAAGATATTCGCCTCCGCGATCAGACCGCAGAAACTTAATCTTTTTGTCACGATGATTTTCTACCTCATTCTGAAAATCTTTGAACTTTTCAAAGGTTTCCGACTTATGCTTCATCAAGTAGATATAGCCATACCGACTTAAATCATCAGTAAAAGTCACGAAGTAAAAATACCCACCCCGTGCGGCCGTGTTCATTGGACCACATACATCACTATGTATTATTTCCAATAATTCACCCGCCCGTTCAGGATGACCCGTGAACGGCGTCTTGGTCATTTTTCCCATCAAGCAAGCTTCACATGTGTCAAATGATTCAAAATCAAGGGACGGTAAAACTCCATCTTTATGGAGTCTTTGCATGCGTTTCTTTCCGATGTGGCCAAGCCGACAGTGCCACAAGTAAGTGGTGGTGGTATCAGCCTTCTTAAGGCGTTTAACATTCACGTTAAAGACATCATTTCCACAATCAAGATTCAGTATGAAAAGGCCCCCAACAATGGGTGCAAATCCATAAAACATATCCTTACAATAAAGTGAACAACCATTGTTCTCGGACTTGTAGGAGTACCCATCGTGTACTAAACATGATCCAGAGATAATGTTTCTACACAATAACGGAACAAAATAACAGTTACTAAGTTCCAAAATAAATCCTGAAGGGAGACGTAGAGGCATAATGCCGACGGCTTGAGCGGCGATCCCAGCGCCGTTCCCGACATGCATCACGACTTCATTCTTTGCCAGCTTGCGCACCTTCTGAAGCCCCTGTATCGAGTTGCAAATGTGAGCAACCGATCCGGTATCAAATACCCAAGACTTAGAATTTTCGCTAGCAAGCAAAACGTCAATGACATTAACTTGTATAACAATTATACCTTTTCCGGTTTTCCCGGACTTCTTATCTTCCAGATACTTCTTGTAGTTTCTCTTCCAGTGTCCTGTGCCCTTGCAGTAGAAGCACTCAGTTTCATTCTTGGCTCCGCCCTTAGATTTGCGTTGGAAACCGGTCTTACCGGCGCCCTTGCCCTTCTTTGGCTTGCCTTTCTTTTTGAAACTGGCAGTTTTATTCACAAGCAACACTTGCTTGCGATTTTTCTGCAGTCCTCCTTCGGCAGTTTTTAGCATGGCAAGCACCTCATTTGCTGTTTTGTCCATCCCATTCATGTTGTAGTTCATGATAAAACCGCCATAAGACGAGGGGAGTGAACCTAGCAACGAGTCCATAACATGCTCTTCTGGAAGTGGGAATTCCAGGATTTTAAGCCTTTCAGCGTAGCCAATCATATTGACTACATGCTCGCCAACTGAACTTCCCTCAGCCATCTTGGTCTCCGCCATCATTTTCATGATGTCAAAACGTTCAGACCGTGCATTAAACTTGTAAAGAGCATCCAGATCCTTGATCATATCAAAGGAGTTATGGAATTCAAAATGTTTTTGAAGCTCTGAACTCATGCAAGACAGCATGAGGCACTGCACTAAGTTGTAATCATCATCCTTAGTGGCCCAGACATTTTGTATGTCTGCCGCGGCTGTTGCCGCCGGTTTAGGAGGAAGAGGTCCGTCAAGCACATACACTTTCTTAGCACCCCGGAGGACAATCCTCAGGGTACGGACCCAGTTCGCATAGTTGTTTCCATTCGCAGCTAACTTCTCTTTCTCTAACATAGGGCCTAAGTTAAACGCGGTGTTGCGAGCCATTTGATCTACAACGGAAAACACAAGTTCATTTAGACTTTGTTCATAATGATTTTTTGGCACTAGTGAATAAATAATTTTTATTCTAAGGTGCACTCCCACTCAAATCAATATCTCTCATAATTGATTGTGAGTGATGCAAGACCCAACTTTCAATTCAGCGTCAAGGATGTAACCATCTCAAGTGACGAGAATTTCAATTGGTAGGCCAACTTGCCAATCACATCTCTATGTGACTCTTGTTCATCTTTCGATGCATGTGTTCCGAGCTCATGACTTTCATGCCTGAACGTCAAGACAACCAAGTGATCTCGCTGCGAGGTCTCAACTCACCCGCCTCACACTTCTCTAATCGTTCGTACCCATGTAACCATGTGATACCCCGAAGAGATAGGTGCCGTGACGGTGCTACACTTGGGAGAACACTAACTACTTGATATTCTAAGTGAGAGATCACCCTAATAAAAAGCGACTACCGCACAATTAAGAAGGGTGCATCAAGAGGGATAAACATCTCAGGCAATTCATAATAGCATGATATGGTATAGCCCCTTCTGACGGAGAAGTCAAGTATTTCTTCGTCTTCGGCATTCGCGTCGGTGTTCACCTTTGCGAAGATTGCCACCACCTTGTCGATGCACCAGATAATATTGCTATCTCTATAGCTAATAAAATAAGTGCATTACATAAGGTTGACACGCAGGTCATTAAAGTGCAATCATATGGCTCCAGCCATCATGCCAAATCATGACATGCAGGTCATGTTAATTACATCATATAGCCATCTCATAAATAATCAAAATTGAATATGAGCTTTGCTATACCACATCACATGCAAACCATCCTGCAAAACCAAGTTAGACGCCTCTAATCGTTTATACAAAATTTTATTTTACGTGGCTTCTAAGGTTTTGACTCAAACCGCAGCTACCAACGTTTATCATCAAGTATGATAATTCAAGTTGCTAGATTAACTTTCCAGGGTGTATGAAACACGAGATGATAAAATCTCGAGCCCCATACTAAACTTCGTCATACGCGTGACCCCCGTGCAGATCATATCTGCATTGCCCTTTCATCTGCGAAACATCTTTTGACTATGGTGGAACCCAAAGAACTGTTAGCACTTCGTTGATCTGTCAATCAGCATACTCAGGAGCAGCATGAAAGGATCGCGGATTGTCAGAACATTGTAAGATTCCACCATTCCGTCAAGATATGGACTACGCAAATTCACGGGAAGCAACAGGAACATCGGGTAATAGATTTCATCTACTACCCGCACAAATAATTTTCAGCAATAGATCTCATCTACTACAAAATTATACTATGCAATACCCATACATCTCATGTATTCTAGATCATAACATGCATCTACTCATAGCCTGGCTCTTGATGCCACTGTTGGGGAACGCGACAGAAAACAAAAATTTCCGGTATAGCGAGCACGCCCAGGACCACTATGGAGACTGCATACAAGGTTTGATCTGATCCGTACCGACTTGAAGCGCAGCGGAAGAAGAGTCGGTGGAGATCGTTGGTGCAGATCCCCGCAGCTAGGATTTTACAACCTCCCAACCGCGAGGATGTACTCCCTCGTCGGACAGCCCTTCGGGAGGCGGTCGGACAGTCCCCCGGACGATGTCGCGGACAGCCCTTCGGGAGGACCCTCGAAACTCGAACGAAGACTCGGACAGCCCTACGGGAGGACACACGAACAGCCCCTCGGGCAAAAGATCGAAACTACGACCTCTCTATGGGGTTGCACACATACAGTGTCATCTATCCGGCAGGGCTTCGCCGTCCAGAACTAGTTCCTGCCGGAACCCAGACAGCCTTCCGGCTCTACGAAAGACTCTTTTCGTGGGAGGGAGAGAGAGAGCTTGCAAAGCAAAGCATGTGTATGAGAGCACAAGGATGAAGAAATGGCAGCCCCCTCACCTCCTATTTATAGGAAAACCAAGGGGTAGGGTGGTTTTACAATAAAACCCAAAATGCACATGAATGAAGTCCTTCCACAAGGGCATAAAAGTGAAACCAAGGAACAAGAGGGACTCCATGAAGGAGTCCACCATGTGGCCGGCCACAACCTCATGTGGGGCCCCAAAAATGGCCCCAATCCATCCATGTCATCCCCAAGATCTTTTTGGAGCAAAGCCCCAAAAGGTGGCTTTCCATAAAGTAATCCAAAAAGCACTTTCACTATTCACGGCGACATTTTTCAGCGTCCGCTCGAACTGAAAATATTTATGTGGGCTTAGAACAATTCTAGTACCCCACTAAAATAATTTTCAATGCGATCCGGAACAATTCCGGAATAGTGATTTTCATCTGCGAAAAGCATCTGAATTGGTTCCGGCAGCTCCGGAACATTTCCGGTTTTCATCCCGGAAAATTCCAGAAAGTTTCCAGAACGATTCTGGCACCCTTCAAGAATTATCAGGCAAGTGCCAAAACCAATTTGACTTTTTGGTATCCCCTGAAACAACTTTTCAGTTTCACCGAAACTGTTCCGGTGACCTGTCTGCGGAACTTTTCCGCTGTCCGAAACTTTTCCGGTGTCCGAAACTTTTCGGTGATTTTCTCTCAGACTCCCTGTCTAGTATTCAATAGATAGATGAACCTTAAGCGTGTGACCCTATAGGTTCGGTGAAGCATAGACATGACCCGGAACCCCTTCCGATCAATGATCAACATCGGAGCCGTGGACACCCATATTGACCCCTATACCCATACGAATGAATATTCGAGTGAACCTCTAGTTGCCGTGAGCTATTCCTATTGCTTCGCGATATGTTAACAATTACCCGAGGTGAGACATGTAGGCATCCTCGTGGATCAACAACTTGTCCACTATGCCAGTTACCTCGTTGCCGGTATTGTTCTCTTTTCTCGTTCCCGTGTTCCGACATCCCCGTGATCAAATCACAAAGTGTCTGGCCAGACGATGATGGATACCGTAACACCGAGAGGGCCCAGAGATATCTCTCCATCGTCGGAGGAGCAAATCCCAATCTTGAGCTATCAAGTTACTTGACATACTTTTCCATGAACCCGTAAGCCGCCGTAATAGCCACCCATTTACGGATGACGTTTAACAAACCTCAAAGTTCATGAAGCAAGCATGAAGAAACTCGATACTCTCATGGTCTAAGGAATTATGCAAACGTTAACCATCTCTGTGTTATTAACCATTAACTTGTGACAAATGTATCTCATAGCATAACATCAATTCGGATCGATTCAACACGAGTGTTCTACCAACATCGCATCCTCAAAATTGCCGGCATAGCCCTGCCCATGATCAGGAAAACAGGACCATCATGCAACACTTGAGCCAGTCTTAGAGGCAAGACTAGGAATACAATTCACCGTTTAGTATACCACACGTGCACATGAGTTTCCCTCCAAGCCTCGTTTAATTTGTAGACTCGAGAATCATTGCAGTTATAGCATGGAACATAAACATTCATTACAAACTTTGGAGATACAAAATAACTGTTATTACTGCCTCTAGGGCATATCTCCTACAGTGTACTCTTGACAAGTCAATCCATCTTTGTACCCTGAACTTCTCAAGGTTAGAAAACCGGCTTGAGTCACATGAGAGCCGACATACATAGAGTTAGGATAAACCATGCGTTATTATACCCGCTTCATTGAAGCAAGACTCGAGCCTCGAAAGCCAATCTTTATGTCATGCCTTGAAAACTGGCACGTTATATTCTGTTATCGTATACATACATCATCCTGCATTGCATCATGCATCATGCATACATATCACGTCGGTCTTCAAACTGGGTTAAAGCATTAACTTCTGCAAGAGCAAATAAATCTCTGACAGCCAAAATGGTTGGATCTTCATCATGGTTTAACATAACCAGTATTAAATGATTGGGGGCTTTCAAGCCAGCTCGGAAAAAATAATTAATCTCGGAGAGCCTCCCTACCACATATAATGTCGGGTTATCTAATTGACCGGTTCTTGGATTTTTTTTTCAACTTGTGCTCTATAGTAAACTACAACACTTATGGATTTCTCAAACATATATTTGTCGGGTTGCACCGCAACCACGAGCAGGGATTTCATTTAAAGGACAAAGGCATTATTTCAGGATATTCGTACCGGGTTACATTACAACCACGACCAAGGATTCATTCAAATCAGATCAATATTAGTTCAAGAGACCTTCTGAAGTTCATTATGATGGGTTATATTATTCTTACACAGTCCCAAGTCACAACAGGCATATGACCGACACTTGGCGGCTACATCATATGATGTTTTTATTTTCAAAGGAGAAATAGATATAAAGTCCCGAGTCGCTATAGGAAAACGACTCAGCACTTCGGGGCTACATTACTCACATCAAATTTTCTACAAAATCCCAAGTCGCTGCAGGCATGCGGCCTGGCACTTGGGGGGCTATAGTATTCAGTTGTTTAAACAGATTATAAGGGCCAAATTGAAGACCCAACCCATCACATACTGATGAGTCGGCCCTTGGGGGCTACACATGTGAAATTCAAGACATTCGGTCCACTTCTGGCGAATCAGATGACAACCTGGATTTCTCCAAAGATATCTATATAAAACATTCAAAACCAAGTTCAAAGTCCCAGGTTGTTACAGGCAAAACAACCCGGCCCTTGGGGGCTACATTGGCTGAAGTTTTATAAGTATAAGACGATTACAAATCTCAGGCCGCAGCATGCAAGACAACCTAACACTTGGGGCCTACACAGTTGAAGATATTAATTTTGCAAAGCACCAAGTCATCATGAACTGATAAACTCCGAGCTTGGGGGTTACAGGTAATATGGAGATAAAAAATTGAAGAACACTTTCAAGCTGACAATTGTGAGCGAGTCTGGTCTCATTTCTTGATGGAGGTTTGCAAAGATCATCTTATCCAATAAGTTTATCAAGTCAACTGGAGTCCAGTTGTTTGACCCAGTGTCACTAACGATCATGACCCGATAGAGTCTATATAAGCAACCCGGCTTCACAAGTTGGCAAGTTCTACATTCATAAATCAACAATAGTTTTATCCTAAGTTGGAATCCACTACGTTTGATGACCCGTCAAGATTCCCGCGCCCCATGAAGTGGTTCAACAACATACGAATTTATATTCCCAATATTTTCATCAACTCTGAAGCAATGGAAGCCGGCTCAGCTTCATATGGTTTTCTTATCTCTAATATTTTCATCAAGCCAAAGCATTGGAGGCCGACTCAACTACATATGGGTGTTTTATTTCCCAATATTTTTTCCGCAAAGGACACAGACCGGCAAGATGATTGTGAAGATGGATCGTTGTTATGAAGGAGAAACCCAGATTTTTTAGGAGCCACTTCATTCAAATAAGCCGGCCATGGGAGCAAGCCGGTCTCTTAACACATTTATTATTCTTATTTCAGGAGCTTACCATGATAAATTCAAGCTAACATGGGGGCTAATGTCGGGGATATTACCCAGGGTTTGACCCCTTCAGGAGTATGACCCAGGCCGCCATTTTTCGGCTCATAAGGTTACTGCGTTCACCGGGTCGACCTGGATGACAAGGCCTGAGGCCTAGTGTGTAACCCGACGGAAGGCATCTCATGAAAGGCATGGAGGGACAGCTCATAGAGAAGGACCACGAAGAGGAGGAATTCCCTCACAAGAGAAACAAGACCTGGATTAGGATTCAAGAGAGCCTAGTCCTAGTCCTAGTCCTAGTATGACACACCATGTAAACCTACCCCTTCAACTTATATAGGGAGGGGTAAGGTACCCCAAGAGGGACAAGTTCAAGTCATTAGAGATAGACATATTAGAGGCTCTCGAGACTATAGGTAGCAAAACAACACCCTTATAATCGAGATAATCCTCATCATCAATACACACAAAGCAGGACGTAGGCTTTTACCTTGATCGGAGGGGCCGAACGTGGATAAACTCGCATCGCTCAATTCTGACCAACCCCTCTCAAGCTGCCACCTAGTTGCGATGGCCTCACACCTAATTTCTCTCACGAGGACATCTTGCCGTGACAAAACCACGACAACTATTGTCCTACAAAACTCTGCGCTGGGAGGCCCAACAGAGTCTACAAGAGTAAAGTTGTGTAGTAGACATCAGGTATGATCTTGATTCTTGTATCTTTCAGATTCTTCATAGTAGAAATTGGATATACTCAAGTGAACACAATAAATATAGCTATGCTCCCCGGCAACGGCGCCATAAAAATGTCTTGATAACCCGCAATTATAGGGGATCGCAACAGTCTTCGCGGGGTAGCACTGCACCTTGATTTATTGATTTGGCACAAGGGGAGCCAAAGAATATTTATTGGTCTTAGCAGTTAAGTTTTGAATTCAACCACACCTGGGATATCTCTCTGCAGCAAAGGATTTAGTAGCATGAAAAAAATAGTAGTAGTAACAGAAGCGATAATAACAACAATTTTGTAGTGATTGTAACAGTAGCAGTAACAATAGTAACTTAACAAGTTTCATTATATGAAAAGCGTAGGCACGTGGACCGGTGATGGATAATGATTTAGATGACATCAATCATGTAACAGTTACACACTAGCGTGACACGTAACTAGCTCCAATTCATCAATGTAATGTAGGCATGTATTCCGTATATCATATGTGCTTGCGATAAGAACTTGTATGGCATCTTTTGTCCTACCCTACTATGGCAGCGGGGTCCATATGAAAACTAAGGGATATTAAGGCCGACTTTTAATAGAGAACCAGAACAAAGCATTAACACATGGTGAATACATGAACTCCTCAAACTACGACAATCACCGGAAAGAATCCCAATTATTGTCACCTTAGGGTATGCAGATAATGACACATAATAGGTGCATACAACTTGCAAGATAGGATCTAAAATACTCTCGTATTCATGAAAACATAATGGGTTCAGATCCGAAATCATGGCACTTGAGCCCTAGTGACAAGCATTAAGCATAGCAAAGTCATAGCAACATCATTCTCACAACATAGTGGATACTAGGGATCAAACCCTATCAAAATAGCTCGATTACATGATCAATCTCATCCAATCCCATCACTATCCAGCAAGCTTAGAATGAATTACTCACTTCCTGTGGTGAGCATCATGGCGGTGTTGATGAAGAAGGGTTGGTGATGACGATGGCGACAAATCCCCCTCTCCGCAGCCCCAGACAAACTCTAGATCGTCCCTCCCGAGGAAGAACTGGAGGTGGTGCCATGGCTCCCTCTCGTAAAACGAGATGAGAACTCATTTCTTATTTTTTTCCTCAGTAATTACGAATTTATAGGACTGGAATTAGGGTCGGAGGAGCCACGAGGTGGCCCCAAGCCATCAGGGCACGCCCAAGGGGGTGGCCGCACCCTGTTGGCTTGGCACCAATAGGTGCCCCCTCTCATCGGTCTTTGTTCCATAATTCTTTATAAATACATGAAAAATCCACCAAAAGTTCGTCTGATTCCGAGAACTTTTATTTCTGTACAAAAATAACACCATGGTGGTTCTGCTAAAAAGAACGCCGGTCATGGGTTAGTTCCATTCAAAACATGCAAATTAGAGTCCAAAACAAGAGCAAAAGTGTTTGGAAAACTATATACGTCTAGGACATATCAGAGATATTTTATTATTGCTCTCTAGTTGGTTATGTATCGCCATGAGTGAATATGACGTTTAATTATTGTCATCGATATGGTTATTTATGATTTATGCTGAAAACCTGAACACTAGCTAAGCATATATATAACAACGAGAACAAAAGAGTTTGTAAAAGTTTTCTTTATCACTTTCAGTTTATCAACTGAATTGCTTGCGGACGAGCAATAAGTTGAGCTTGGGGGAGTTGATACGTCCCAAACGTATCTACTTTTTCAAACACTTTCGCTCTTGTTCTGGACTCTAATTTGCACGGTTTGAATGAAACTAACCCATGACTAATGTTGTTTTCAGCAAAATTGTCATGGTGTTGTTTTTGTGCAGAAATAAAAGTTCTCGGAATCGGACGAAACATTTTGTGGATTTTTCTGGGAAATATAAGAATTATTGGAGTGAAGACCCATCAGAGGGGCGCCACCTATTGGTGCCAAGCCAACAGAGCCCGCCCACCCCACTGGGCGCGCCTTGATGGCTCGGGGCAGCTCGTGGCTCCTCCGACCCTAATTCCAGTACTATAAATTCACAATTACAAAGAAAAAAATAAGAGAAAAGTTTTCATCGCGTTTTACGAGACGGAGCCGCCGTCGCCTCCTGTTCTTCCTCGGGGGGGGGGGAGGGGGCTGGTCTGGAGTCCATTTGGGGCTCTAGAGAGGGGGATTCGTCGCCCTCGTTATCACCAACCCTTCTTCATCAACACCGCCATGATGCTCCCACCGAGAGTGAGTAATTCATTTCTAGGCTTGCTAGACAGTGATGGGATTGGATGAGATTGATCATGTAATCGAGTTATTTTGATAGGGCTTGATCCCTAGTATCCACTATGTTTTGAGATTGATGTTGCTATGACTTTGCTATGCTTAATGCTTGTCACTAGGGCTCAAGTGCCATGATTTCAGATGTGAACCTATTATGTTCCATGAATATGAGAATGTTTTAGATTCTATCTTGCAAGTTGTATGCACCTATTATGTGTTATGATCCGCATACCTCAAGGTGACAATAGTTGGGATTTTTTCCGGTGATTGCCATAGTTTGAGGAGTTCATGTATTCACCATGTGTTAATGTTTTGTTCCGATTCTCTATTAAAAGGAGGCCATAATATCTCTTAGTTTCCTTATGGACCCCGCTGCCATGGGAGGCTAGGAAAAAGATGCCATACAAGTTCTTATCGCAAGCGCGTATGACTATATACGGAATACATGCCTACATTACATTGTTGAATTGGAGCTAGTTCTGTGTCGCTCTAGTGTGTAACTGTTACATGATTGATGTCATCTAAATCACTATCCATCACCGGTTCACGTGCCTATGCTTTTCATATACTGAAACTTGTTAAGTTTATACTGCTACTTCTACTGTTACAATCACTACAAAACCGGTGTTGTTATGGTTACTGTTACTACTACTATTTTGCTGTGCTACTAAAACTTTTGTTGCGGAGAGATATCCCAGATGTGGTTGTATTAAAAACTCAACTACAAATACCAAGAATATTCTTTGGCTCCCCTCATCGAATCAATAAATTAGGATGTAGACTACCAAACAAACATGCATCATGTAGAGCAGTAAAAACTATACGCAAATGTTCCAAGTGTTCCTCCAAAGATCTGCTACAAAATCAGTATATCATCAAAGTAGACTACCATAAATCTCGCAATGAAAGCACGCAAAACTTCTTTCATTAATTGCATGAAAGTGCTAGGTGCATTAGTTAATCCAAAAGGCGTGACTAACCACTCATATAATCCAAACTTAGTTTTAAATGTTGTTTTCCATTCAGCTCCCAATTTCATAAGAATTTGTTCGCATCCACTATGCAAATCAACCTTGGAGAAATTTGTAGATCCACCTAATTCATCAATCATATCATCGAGCCTAGGAATAGGATGACGATAGAGAATAGCAATATTATTAATGCCTCTACAATCAACACATATACGCGATGTATCATCCTTTTTCGGCACTAGAATAATAGGAATAACACAAGGACTTAAGGATTCATGTATATAACCTTTGTCGAGTAGCTCACGTACTTGACGCATAATATCCTTCATCTCCTTTGGATTGGTAAGGTATGACGCACGGTTGGGTAGCGATGCACCGAGAATTAAGTCAATCTAATGCTCAATCCCTTTCCTAGAAAAAATATAGTGGGAGATTTATGGCTACTATGATTCGAGACTACATTTCCTTTCAGAAAAAAGTTGAAGTGGGCACATTTTATTTTGTAGATAATCCACTACCCCTGACCTGATCTGGCAAATTATCAAGACAAGAAACAGGTATACCAGTAAGCATATACTACCTCTGTCTCAAAATAAGTGTACCATCTTTAGTACAATGGCAAATTATCAAGACAAGAAATAGGTATACCAGTAAGCATATACTCCCTCTGTCTCAAAATAAGTGTATCATCTTTAGTACAATGGCAAATTATCAAGACAAGAAATAGGTATACCAGTAAGCATATACTCCCTCTGTCTCAAAACAAGTGTATCATCTTTAGTGCAACTTTGTACTAAAGCTAGCACAAAGTTGATACACTTATTTTACGATGAAGGGAGTAATATCCAAACAGATTTGTAAAAGGAAAAACATAATTGTTTATTTCGTAGAATATTTTCAAATAAGGTACATGTGAATATGTTGTCCTTTTGGCAAATGCAAATCAAAAATGCTGGTAGATGGTTAAAGCTATACAAGGTCAATCATGTAGATGCAGCGATACATTATACATGTGCAACAGTATGAGAAGAGTGACTAATTATTCCATTCTAGTGATTTTGCTGAGCAGCTGCACTGAAATATAAGATCTCATTCAAAGTAAACACTTGGCATGTACAAAAAATACGATAGAGGAAAAGCGAGATGATATACCTAATAAAATTCAAAGAATCTACTGCTTGCAAAGATCCATTACTTGATAAATGCGGTATTAGCTTGAGAAGAAGTAGTCATTAATGAAAAAGACTAAGGGAAATATTCCTTTGAATTTACATATTTTGAGTATGCACTGACCTGGTACTCTATGTCAGTAAGCTTGAGGCAATTTATTTTCCTGATGATGATCGAAAAATGTTGCCTGGGCAAAAAAAATCCTACAAAAATATTTGTGTTAGATCCAGAAAAGAGGCTTACTATGTCACGGTCACTCCATCCATTTACCACTGGAAAGTGAAATAGACATACATGCTATTTGAACTTTCAAAATTCCATCATTTACGTAAGATAGATTGATAATTCAATTGACAACCAAACAATGCTTAGAATATCATAGGAAACATATTTTTTCGATAAGGTGATAACAACAAACCTAGACTTTAGATTATAGTAACACGGAGAAATTTACCGCAGATTATCTCTTCCAATTCTGCCTCCAACTTCTTTCTATAAATCTGAGTGGAGCTTGGACCAAGTTTCTTGGGAGCAAAGGACAAGTGGAAAGAAATATTTTTTAGATGTCAATAGCTAGCCCAATAATAACTTGGAAATGAAATTAATCAAACTTGTGAAACAACATTATGTACCGATGGGTGAACTAACATAGTTCCATTAGTTGCGCGATCCATAATTCTCCCTAGCTAGCACAATTCTGATAATAATGTTTCTGCGGATGACAAACTCGTATTGTGCAAGTCATGGATATGAGGAGGTGATATAGTGACTACCTTAATAGATCAATAGATTCTTGACCTTTAATTGCAGGGATCAAATACTTTTCTGATGTAGTTTAATGAAACATCAATAGAAGAATGCAAGATAAAACATTGTTTTGTTCATTCTTAGTTGAAGTCCCCAAGACTATGTTGGCAGAGATTAATGCACCTACAATTCCTGCAACTCCCCTTGGCATGTACAATAGAGAAATGATGAATGTTGGGAGACGTAGTAGTAAATCAAAATTTTCCTACGTTCACCAAGATCTATCTATGGAGAGACCAGCAACGAGAGGGGAGAGATTGCATCTTCATACCTTTGAAGATCGCTAAGCGGAAGCGTTACAAGAACGCGGTTGATGGAGTCGTACTCGCAGCGATTCAGATCGCGGTAGATCCGATCAAGTGCCGAACGGACGGCACCTCCGCGTTCAACACACGTGCAGCCCGGTGACTTCTCCAACACCTTGATCCAGCAAGGAGGAAGGAGAGGTTGGGGAAGGGCTCCAACAGCAGCACGACGGCGTGGTGGTGGTGGAGTAGCAAGGTATTCCGACAGGGCTTCGCCTAAGCGCTGCGGAGGAGGAAGAAGAGAGGTAGGGCTTCGCCGTGAGAGAGAGAGATCAAATCTTGTCTCAAAACATCCAAAACCTCAAGTATATATAGGAGGAGGGACGTGGAGGGCTGGCTTGGCCTCTACTCCAAAGAGGAGATGGCCGGCCGAATTAAAGGGAGAGTCCACCTCCCACAAGGGAGGTGGATCTCCTCCTTTTAAATCCTTTTTGCCTTATCTCCTTATCTCCAGCCGCATGGGCCTTTAGCAAAAGTCTTGCCCAGCCCAATAAGGGCTGGCACACTTTATCTAACAACCCATGTGGTCCTTTGGTCGTCACACCCCTCCCGGGGGTCCTCCGGCACCCTCCCGGCACTCCCGGTACACTACCGATGAGCCCGAAAACTTTCCGGTGACCAAAACTGGACTTCCTATATATCAATCTTTACCTCCGGACCATTCCGGAGCTCCTCGTGACGTCCGGGATCTCATCCGGGACTCCGAACAACCTTCGGTAATCACGTATACCATTTCCCTATAACCCTAGCGTCATCGAACCTTAAGTGTGTAGACCCTACGGGTTCGGGAGACACGTAGACATGACCGAGACACTTCTCCGGCCAATAACCAACAGCGGGATCTGGATACCCATGTTATCTCCCACATACTCCACGATGATCTCATCGGATGAACCACGATGTCGGGGATTCAATCAATCCCGTATTCAATTCCCTTTGTCTATCGGTATGATACTTGCCCGAGATTCGATCGTCGGTATCCCTATACCTTGTTCAATCTCGTTACTGGCAAGTCTCTTTACTCGTTCCGTAATACATCATCCCGTGGCTAACTCCTTAGTCACATTGAGCTCATTATGATGATGTCTTACCGAGTGGGCCCAGAGATACCTCTCCGTCACACGGAGTGACAAATCCCAGTCTCGATTCGTGCCAACCCAACAGATACTTTCGGAGATACCCGTAGTGCACCTTTATAGCCACCCAGTTACGTTGTGAAGTTTGGCACACCCAAAGCATTCCTATGGTATCCGGGAGTTGCACAATCTCATGGTCTAAGGAAATGATACTTGACATTGAAAAGCTTTAGCAAATGAACTACACGATCTTGTGCTATGCTTAGGATTGGGTCTTGTCCATCACATAATTCTCCTAATGATGTGATCCCGTTATCAACGACATCCAATGTCCATGGTCATGAAACCGAGACCATCTATTGATCAACGAGCTAGCCAACTAGAGGCTCACTAGGGACATGTTGTGGTCTATGTATTCACACATGTATTATGGTTTCCGGTTAACACAATTATAGCATGAACAATAGACAATTATCATGAACAAGGAAATACAATAATAACCATTTTATTATTGCCTCTAGGGCATATTTCCAACAATGAATTCAGGAAGAAAATGCAAGACTGGCTCAAAGTTAATGGTGATAAGTTAGTGCATATAGAATAGAGAAGTGATATAAGGTAAAAGCTTACTTACACCAAAAATTTAGATCTGTTCCAGAAAATAGCCATTATCTACGAATCAATAATTGTTTTGATTAATTGAAACCATTTACCCATTGTAAATTACTATTTCTGATAATGAAAAAGGAAACCATTCTCTATTGCATACGAAATCAAGATATGCTTATAAATGAACAAGGAAGATCTATATGTGTATTATGTACTCAAACTACAGATCAACATGAAATTGGGTTTCACAGTTTTTCAGTAGAACAAGGCATATTACATCGAGCTGCATGAGATTTGGTTATGATATTTTCATACAGAACATACTCTATCTCCATGGATCAGTAGTCCAGAAAATGGCCAATGTACATAAAACCGCAAGTAAAACCTAAAGTTGTACTTAAGCATTTCTAGCATAGCACCTAAAACAAAATTGATCTCCAAAATGCTACATATTGATAATGAAGTACCAGCGAAAGAGGAGAGATCTGTACCAACTCTCTCTGAAATGAAATTGCACTTGGACTCCTTTAGATGGAGTTAACGGAACCTGCAAAAGGGATCATCATGGAAAAAAAGAAATCGTCACACATCGAATCTCAAAATCAAACCAGGAAGAAGATTCGAGGCCTTTCCCAACATATTGAAGGTCATTGCCTCCAAGCTATCTCATTTGCCGGTGACTGGGTCAATATTTTGGTGCACATGGAAAAGAAAATTGATGAATCTGTTAGAGGACATATAAACCGAGGAATGGATTAATAGTTTTGCACACCAAAAATATTTTCAAATGAAAAATATATAAACCAAAACGTGTAGCACTAACTAATGCTATGATTTTCAATCCAACAACCTGTGTATTTTGTTTAGAGGGGACAATGTCATTTCAGAAGTTCAGAAGAATTATATTAGTTTAATATTGAAGCAGTAAATCACTTGCTATCACCATAACCATAAAAGATCATAGCAGGTTGAAGAATCTTGCATTTCCTTCTTAGATGATATCATATATAAGAAGTAACTATTGATTGGCAATCTCATAACACACGAAGTACTTTCACTAAAATAAATTTGGCTGAGGCGGTGGTTCTTGTGCCGGTGGAGAAGCCCTCCCACTCTGACCGTTTGGACTCGAGAAGATGCGTGTGCATGAAGGAGTGAAGGTGCAACGCCACCATGAAACTCAAGGCGAGTGATAATCTTCAGAGACAGTAACTCATTCAGTGACAGTTTGTTTGGCTTACACGTCGATGAGGCCGGGCATGATGACGACGTCTCCATGGCGCACGAAGCTCTGGTAGTCCCTGATGGTGATGGGGTTGATCAACCCTTCCTTACCTGCACTGCACACAAGCGCGCACACACGCCAATCACGTACTATCAGTTAGACTTTTTCTCGTGCATTTCCTTTCGCCAGATATGGATGGAAGCGCGCGCGGGGGGGGGGGGAACCGTCAACACCGGGACGATGGAGGCGCAACATAAGGGATGAAGGGGCGGAAGTACCCGCGTGTCAGGACCCCGATCCTAAGTCATATGAATCTAGACTGTAACATATCACATCACTCTGCGGCCTCACACACGGTAAGTTCCACGACTGCAGCCTTACCTTAGCCGGGACCGTTTGCGCCATTTGTCTCACGTATGTGAACATGTCGCTGGCAATCAAACGACAGAGAATCCGGGCCGACATATCTAGTCATAGAACCCAAGCGGCACATCCGTACGAAAATAGGTATACATAACCCAGGAATGCAGGTGTCGGCCTCAAGCGTGTGTAGACGAGTCGTAGCAAGCTACAGGGACTCCATTACACTGCGAGACATTTCCCCAAAGGGACAGACACAACAGCAAGGAAGGATACATGCCGGTCAATCAATGTGTCCGGAGCAGTAGCAAGCTATCATGGTTCGGTGGAAGCACAAAGAGGCAGTTTCCCGTAAAGAGTACTACTAAAGGCACACGACTAGGTGTCGGATCCCATACATACCGTTGCACGTCACACGTACGCACGACATGCCCGGTGTGTTGGGGAACGTCGCATGGGAAACAAAAAATTTCCTACGCACACGCAAACCTATCCATGGTGATGAGCATCTACGAGAGGGAGAGTGGATCTACGTACCCTTGTAGATCGCTAAGCGGGAAGCATTAAGAAACGCGGTTGGTGTAGTCGAACTTCTTCGCGATCCAAATCGTCGAGCGTCCCGCGATCCAATCACGAACCGTCCCGCGAACACATCATGATCCGTCCCGTGAACTCATCACGATCCGTCTCACGATCTTGATCACGATCTGTCCCGCGAACTCATCACGATCCGTTCCGTGATCACATCACGAACCGTCTCGTGATCTCGATCACGGTCCTTCCGATCTAGCACCGAACGGACGACACCTCCGCGTTCAGCACATGTGCAGTTTGATAACGATCTCCACCGTCTCGATCCAGCGAGAGGAGGTGGAGAGGAGAGAGAGTTCACCGGCAGCGTGACGGCGCTCCGGTGATGGTGGTGGATCAATTCCGGTAGGGCTTCGCCTAAGCGCTGCAGAAAACCGATCTAGAGGAGAAACTATGCACCGGTGTAACGGGTAGCACGTGGCCGGAAATTCTGTCCAAAAACCACCCAATCCACTGGTATATATAGGAGAAGAGGAGAGGAGAGGCAGCCAAGGCCTTTGGGTCGGCCGAAATAGGAGGTGGGAAGCAATCCTACTTCACCTCCAATCCTAGTTGGAGTAGGATTGCCTCCTATTGGCTGATTTTTCCACTTTTTGCTTCAGGACTTTCTCTCCTGCGCCATGGGCCTTTGTGGCTGTTTTCCCAGCCCACTAAGGGCTGGTTATTACTCTCCCACAGCCCATGGACCTCTTGGGGTCGAAATACCCCTCCCGGAGGCCTCCCGGTACACTACCGGCACTCCCGGTACACTCCCGGCACTCCCGGTACACTACCGATGAGCCCGAAACTTTTCCGGAAACCAAACTGGGACTTCCTATATATGAATCTTTACCTCCGGACCATTCTGGAGCTCCTCGTGATGTCCGGTATCTCATCCGGGACTCCGAACAAACTTCGGTCACCACCATACATAACTCTACACTACCGAAACGTCACCGAACGTTAAGTGTGCAGACCCTGCGGGTTCGAGAACTATGTAGACATGACCGAGACACCTCTACGGTCAATAACCAATGGCGGGACCTGGACGTCCACATTGGTTCCTACATATTCTACGAAGATCTTTATCGGTCGAACCTCTATGTCAAGGATTCAGTTAATCCCGTATAACGTTCCCTTT
The DNA here is from genome assembly GCA_022496015.1 of Hordeum marinum. Classification (NCBI taxonomy): domain Eukaryota; kingdom Viridiplantae; phylum Streptophyta; class Magnoliopsida; order Poales; family Poaceae; genus Hordeum; species Hordeum marinum. The sequence continues at coordinate 253,834,813 of CM039673.1, forward strand.
GTTCTTCGGTATGTTACTTGCCCGAGATTCGATCGTCGGTATCTCCATACCTAGTTCAACCTCGTTACCGGCAAGTCTCTTTACTCGTTCCGTAATACAAGATCCCACAACTAACAATTAGTCACATTGCTTGCAAGGCTTATTGTGATGTTGCATTACCGAGTGGGCCCCGAGATACCTCTCCGTCACACGGAGTAACAAATCCCAGTCTCGATCCATGCCAACTCAACAGACACCATCGGAGATACCTGTAGAGCACCTTTATAGTCACCTAGTTATGTTGCGACGTTTGATACACACAAGGCACTCCTCCGATATTTGTGAGTTGCATGATCTCATGGTCATAGGAACACGTACTTGACATGCGGAAAATAGTAGCAATAAACTGACACGATCATATGCTACGTTTGCAGTTTGGGTCTTGTCCATCACATCATTCTCCTAATGATGTGACCCCATTATCAAATGACATCTCATGTCCATGGCTAGGAAACCTTAACCATCTTTTGATCAACGAACTAGTCTATTAGAGGCATACTAGGGACATGGTTTTGTCTATGTATCCACGCATGCATCTAAGTCTCCGATCAATACAATTATAGCATGGATAATAAACGATTATCATGAACAAGGAAATATGATAATAACTAATTTATTATTGCCTCTAGGGCATATTTCCAACACGATGTGCATAGATACAACCATGGCATCACAACATAACCATACAACAACATGACTTTTATTTAAGAGGCTCAAACGAGCCTTGCATAATATGTTCTTACAGATAGGGGTCACATAACCTGACACTCAAGTCATACAAACAAGTTCATACAAACCAAGCGGAAGCTTAAGCTGTCTGAGTACGGACAGACGAAAGGGGTAAAAAGGCACATGGCCTGACTATCTACAGCCCGCCACAAGGCATAAGGTCGTAGCTGGGACACCAGCTATTCGGCATCGTCGACATCTAGAAAGAACCCAGCTGATGGGTCCTGGGTCTCATCTGCAACATTTATTATGCAAACGTGAGTACAAACGTACTCAGCAAGTCTTTAAAACAGACCTAGTCTAATCATGCTCATGTATCAACAAGGAGGTGGTGGAGTTTATGCATCAATGCGAGCTTTGACTCATGGCTAACCTACACTACTCAAATTTTAACTCTTTATTACAATTTTAGATATCGCACACGAGTCCACTAACTCCACGACAATACATCACCATGGATTCACTTCCCTCTCCTGGGAGAGTGCCATCCACGGTACTCACACTTGTCTTGATATTTTTATGAGTATCCATCTGATTATCTATGAACAACATAAGTTCTCCAAGTAGTCCATATCCGAGGATGCGGCTATTTGAATAGTTTCATACCCTGCAGGGGTGTACTTCTTCACACACGCTCTCGCCATTTATCGCTGTGTGCTCATAAAACCATGCACCTCGGCAACCTTCAAGCGGATGCCCAGCGACGGAGTCGGCCACGACCGTCAATCAAATAAGACCTCTAGTCCAGGCTATCGCCTATTTGAGACTGAACCCGCACGAAAGTCCGGCCAAAGTTTCCGCTACGGCCCCAAACGATGTGCGCAGGGTTTCCAAGCCCACCATTCGGGTGACCCTTGGTACACCATGCCACTGCCTACCGTGTCATAACCCACCCCTAGGGTCAGCGCTACGCACGACCTCCGGCATGCTATAAACACCAGAAACTACTTGCAACTCCTAGACCAAGGACTAAGCGAATGATAAGTCGAGCGGGGTCATATTTCAGGGCCCAGCATGTGGTAGTAACTAGTCTTGGATCACAAACACGGAACTCAGTTCCTAAGAACGGTCCCAATGAGACAACCTGCTATGTACTCCTACATAGCCTCTCATCGCTATCTTTACCAAATCGAGTTCATCATTATAACACCACATCAGAACAACATCGTTTCACTCAGTTCATCACCCAGATGAATCAGACCTGACACAACTCTAAGCATAGCAAGCATAGCAAGCATAGCAGGCAAAGCAAGCTAAGCACATCATGGCACAAGCATCTACCAGGTATGCTAGGTTTCAAGGTTTAGCTATTTAATGTGACAATGTCAGGTTATGCAGCAGAATAGGATCATCTACCGTGTATGACTGACATGTGATCGACTGTCCTAATGCAATAAACAAGAGCAGGAGCAAGAGAGTAGGATGTTATCGGGATGATCAAAGGGGGTGCTTGCCTTGCTGGGTAGAGGAAAGGTTCTCTCCTTCGTCGGGATACTCTGGGGTATCCTCAGAAGTAGGGCCTACCGCAATGCAGATAAGAAACAATCAACACACGCAAGTGCAACAATATGATGCATGATCATGGCATGATAGCATGTATGGATGAGCTAATGCAACTAGTGTTCATGTTGATTTAAAATGAAGTTGAATATAGATTCAAAATCGTTCTTTAATTCAATTCCATATACTAACCTATTAGTAAATGTCAATGTTCACCTATCTAGATTGCTCTAACACGCATGACAATAGCACCATTGGATTCATTGGATTTTTCTGATAAATTTTCATATATAAATTATTTTCATCTGATTTACAGATTAATTTATATGAATTTTAAAGTTTTGAATAATTTCTAGAATTATTTTTAAACTAGAAAATAGAATTATGACATCAGCCTGACGTCACACTGACGTGAGCTGATCAGTTGACCAGGTCAGAGTCAAACCTGACATGTGGGGACCACATGTCAGTGGCTCAATCATTTAACTAAATAATTAAAACTAATCCTAGTTAATTAGTATTTCTGGACCCACTGGTCAGTGACTAATTAGGTTAATTAACTTAATTAATTAATTTTTCTTAATCTAACTTAATTAGAGGTTCGGGCCCACTTGCCAGTTGACCTGGGGTCAAACCCCCGTGGTCAACTTCGGCAAGACCCACCGGCGTTGAGCCGCCGGTGGCTCCAAAGACGACGGAGGGGCTCGGGATCCCTCCTTCGACGACCAAATGGACGGCGGAGGGCACCAAACGGACCTATGCTCACGCGCGCGTCCATCCCAACACCTCCCAGGAGCTGAGATGGTCGGAATCGACGCCGGCGGCGAGCTTGGCGGCTGCCGGAGCTCGGGCGAGCACGAGCCCGTCGAACCAGGGCGCAACACGACCTCTACTTGGCACCTACCGCCTCTACGCAGCCTCACGAACATGACGGTGGCCTCTGATGGACCAGCTGGTCACCGGAGCATGGCCGGCGTCGAGCTCGAGCGGCGGGGCACCTCGGACCTCGATGGAATCCGACGCTAGGGCACGCAAACGAAGGGGGAAAAGATCCAGGGGCTCACGACGGTTGCAGAGACGTCGAGAGCGGGCTCAGAGAGGGCCTGGAGGAGCGGCGAGCTTCACTTGCTTGCCGGCGGGCGGAGGTTGAAGACGACGGCGATGGCAGCGACAGGGAGCTCCCGACGGTGCGTGGCTCGGCGAGAAGGAAGAGGGGATCTAGGCGGAGCCTTTGGTGGGCTCAGAAGGGCGCGGGGGCGGCTAGAACGGCGACGCTACGACGACGAGCAGCTCGGCCATGGCGGAGCAGAGGAGGGGAGAGAGAGAGGCGGGCGAGAGAGAGAGAGGAGGCGATGGGGACGGCTCTGGGAGCTTATCCCCGTCGCCCTGGCGAGGAGGAAGCAGGCAGGCATCTGCCGACGTGGAGGCACGGCAGCGCGCGCACGCCGGCCACACTCCCGTCCTCCTGGCCGCCAGGAGGACGATGACCTCCCTGGGCCAGGTTGGCCGGCCTGACCTAGGCTTATTTCTCCTTTTTTTCTTTTTTTCATTTCTTTTCTAATTTCTGACATTTGTTTAATTCTTTTGCAGGTACAAAATGACTTTGCAAAATATCCCAAGTATTTTCTATAATGGAGTTTGAATATTTCAAACTTATCTAAAGAGTTTCAGGATATTTTGAAAACAAAAGTAATGATAATGCTTTATTTGGTATTTTCAGGAGCTTTAACATTTATTTTTAAATTGTTTTGGATGTTCAAATATGTAAAATGGTCCCTGTTATAATCATGTCCAAATTTATCGGACATAAGGAACATTTTTAAAGAGCATTTTGAATTTGTTGAATTTTCACCAACTTTGAATTGTTTTGATTCAGTGTGAACTCGGGGTTTCTTCAACTTCCTATTTCAAGTTGATGCCAAATTGAAAAATGATGCAAACATATGTTGTTCCTATGACTCCTAGATAGGGATGTGACAGTACCCGCGGTAGGGCCGACGCGGCCGAGCGCGACGACCCGCTGGCTAGCGATCCAGAAGCGGCCATGCGGGAGCAGGCTGCACCCTTCGCCGCCTAGACTCTACACGCAAACACAGAGGTTCCGCCGCCAATCCCCACAACAAAACCATCGCAAATTCAAGAGAGAGGCGTCCAGTCATCGTCGAGAATGGTTGGACCTTGGAGAAGGGCGCGGTGTAGAGGAGCGCCGCCGCCACGGCCAGCAGCGGCAACACCCGGCCCTTCCCAGCCGTCATCGCTCGTCGCCTCCCTCTCTATCCCTCTCCTGATGGCGAGAGTCTCCGTCCGTCCCCGTCCGCGTTTGCAGGTGTGACCTCTGCCGTCGCCGTCAGGCCTCCCAGTTGGGTGCGTGTGGCTTCCGCGCGCCGTCATCGTCCGGCCTCCCCATCGGGTGCATGCGGCCTGGCGAGGGGGGGGGAGGGAGGCTGCGTCATGAGCGGCAGGGGCGGAGGGGGCGGCTGGCGGCGTGTGGAGGGCGGGCCGACGGAAGGGGCGGTGTGCGGAGGGCCGACCTGCGGCGGGGGCGGCGTGCGGAGGGCCGACCTGCGGCGAGGGCGGAGGGGTTGGCGGGGTGATGGATTGGGAGCGGCTGGCGGCGTGCAGAGGGGTTGGCGGGGTGGTGGATTGGGAGTGGCTCGTGACGTGCGGAGGGGTTGGTTGCCGGCAGGGGGTCGTGAAGGGGAGGCGGGCGCGGAAGCAGTTGGCGGGGCGACAACATGCGAGAAGAAGTAGTGGGGATGGGATTACGTTTCGTTTCATAGGTGGGTTATTTTTGTTAACAAAGTTTTTAGGCCATTGATTATCCAATTAGAGTCTAGATTTTAAATTGGATTAGTCCTCCTTTTCTTTTGTTCTATAGGGAAGATGCACGGTGTTCACGTCAAAAAAAAAAAAAACGCGGCATCCCTGAAGTCCTAAACCCTATGAAGAAAAACTCATACGTACTATATACCCCCCGCAAACGAAACCGAAAGCGATAAGGTTCTTGGGCGCGTCGCCACCCTCTCGTCTCCCGCCCGCCTGTTCTCCCCTCGGACTCTACAGCCCGTGCGCCACCCTCAAGCTCGCCTCGCCTCCCCTCCCTTCCCACGGCCTCGAGATGCTCGCGAGTCCCACCACGCTCCATCATCTCCTCCTCCCGGCGCCGCCGCATCTCGCCTTCGCTCTCCCGCACGCCGCGCCGCCGCTCCACGCGTGGCTCCCCCTCTCCCGCGTGGCGTCGCTGCGCGTCGCGGCACTCACGCATGGCTCCTCGCGCCATATGCGACGGAGGGGTACGAGGGATAAAGTTGTGGCTGCCGTAGGAGACGAAGCGGCGCCCGCGGTGGCGGCCAAGGAGGCGAGCAGCTCCGGCCCGACCAAGTTCTCCATGAAAATTCCCGTCGGCGACCGCCACGTGAGCCGCCAACCAATACCCTTTCTGTACTTCCCATTTCCGCGCGCAGTGCTCTGTTAAGTGTCTGCGCATTGCAGTATTGGGATTTTGAACTCTGTCGCGCGACATTTTCACGCCGATGTTTCAACGTGCACGTTTTATTTTAAGGTAACCATGTATGTGCCGGTGTGTTGCCACGGGGGCCAAATGTTTTCTAACGGACTATACGGGACAAATCTTCATGCAAAATAAATAGACAAAATAATATTATGTTTGGTTATAAAGCATACATTTTCCACCCCCTTCTGGTTTTCAGCAAACCAATCTTTGGTAACCCAATAAATCAGATCAATCTATGATATAACAAATAAATTCACAGTTCAAAAATAAATTGTTTCTTATGGTAAACCTGGTGCCGGTCAGACATATTTCGCAACCCAATAAATATCAATAAATTCATGATCCGTAAACAAATAATATCAATCAATCAATTAGCTTTGGGGTGGGGTGGGGGGAGATGGACTAAGAGGTGGTGGGGACAAAAAATGATGTAAGATTACTCCCTCCATTCACAGATATAAGATGTTTTTAGATATTTCGATATGGACTACATACGGACTGAAATGAATGAACAAACACATTAAAATGTGCCTATATACATCCGATTCACAAAAAAGGTAGAACATCTTATATTGTGAATGGAGGGAGTAGTAGAGAAGAGATACGCGTCTCATTCATATAACATAGAGTAAGATACAGGCTGCATAGACAACGACAACATAGAGAAGTACAAGGTAGCAAAGAAGGCCGCAAAGTGAGCTGTGAGTGAAGCAAAGGGTCGGGAGTATGAAAAGTAGAATTACAATCAAGACCGAAAAATCCCGTGAGCTTGAAGCCACCATCCTTCGACACCACCACAGCAGCCACCAAAAGATATGGGGACAGAACACCTCTTTACCCAAGCTTGACGCGGCTCCATCGCTGATCTATAGCAATGCAGACCTCCAAGCCAAAGGCGAAGCCATTGCTGTTGAAGGAATCAGGCTGGGGCAGCACCCTTGAAACGCCATCAAAGTCCAAATCCGGCACCCCCACGCGACGATGTCGGAGGAAACCTGACCTGTCAACCTTCAATCCTGATCCATTGTCTTCCAGCTGTTGCTGTGTTGATCACCGTTGGCGCCCACTCTTGATCAACCTCCCGCGCTCCGCGTTGACGCCAGAGCGAACGCTTTCACAACAGCGGAGCCTGAGGACCCAATTCCACCACAGGGACGTGCCATGTCAAGGATGGACTGGAGCTTCTTTATTCAGCGCCGTCGTCATCGTCGCTGGAGCCAAGACGTCGAATGGCCAAAACCTAAGCTACTAGTCTCCTAAAACCTATAGTTATGAAGGTCTGCATGCGTGAGATCCGGCGACCCCTCACCATTGACGATGGAGCGGTCGTCAGCGGAGGGGAGCCGCTGGAGGCCGCCGCCGGAAGGCTGGTAGCAAGTGGCGAGATGAGATCGCTTTTCTTTCTTCTGTGTGAAGAAAGAATACGATAAGATCGATGCAACAGAAAACTGCTCTTGCCCTCCCGTTTCAACGTGCACCTCTCCAAAGTGCAATGTAGTGCACGCAAGTGCTAAGCGAGTATGTATACCTAATTAATTGTAAGTGCAGTTCCTAAGTTGTCCTTAAATGTCCAAAGCTAATACCTATGGTAATGGTACTATGTAGTCATGCGTTTTTTGTTATTCGTCTGAGAGTTTTTACAGTTTGTATATATGTTTTTGCTTCAGTTGTTTGACACAGTGTGAGAATGTCTTTTTAACTGGAGTGGTTCTTTTGGTCTCTCAGATATTAGTGGAAACAGGACACATTGGGAGGCAAGCCAGTGCTTCTGTAATGGTCACAGATGGCGAAACAGTAAGTGGTTGAAATTTAGTATCTAAATACCTTACGTTCTTCTTGGCACACGTGAGTCACATATGAAATAATATAGCTGGTCCAAACACCGAATATTGAAATGAATGATTTAGACTACTCAATCCATTGACAGTTCACCGATGATTTTATGTTGTTGTGCTAGAATGGGCTCTAATTTTCTCAGAGTTCTAGGGGGAGCATTTGACGTTCAGCTGTCCTATTATGACTATGCTACAATTTTCGTGTAATTGGCTACAGACTTATATTTGTACTATGCCTTTTGTAGCTACCTGTCTCAAAAATCAATTATTGGTGGTAGACTAGTAGTTTCCATGTTCCGTAATGTACTCATTTCATGCCATGGGCAGAGCAGGAGTCTGAACACTCTTGAACTTTTTCCATACTTTAGGCTCCCATGAATTTGTTGCTGTTCGTAATTCTGTGCTTTAGTGTGCATTGCAACCAGATAAACCTGCCTCGTTCCTTCTGTCATCATCTCGTTCTCATAATTTCTTCATGTCACTTCCGGGGGACACCAAAATTTTCTACACATACCGCCATTTAAGCGTACTCTTTTTGACCTAAGACAGAGATCTGATGATCATCGCTATGTTCTAGTAACGTCAAAACTTTTGCATACCTAACTAAAATTTCTATTTGCACTGCAGATTGTCTACTGTTCTGTTTGCATGGCTGATACTCCAAGCGATCCTTCTGATTTTTTCCCAATGTCGGTTCACTATCAGGAGCGCCTTTCAGCTGCCGGAAGAACTAGGTACGGAAACCCAAAGTAGTTCTTGCCGTTTGTGTCATCAACTATCACCTGTGTTTTGTGTTTCTTCATTCACTCTAATCTTAATTTTTTATCCAATGTAGTGGTGGTTTTTTTAAACGAGAAGGAAGGGCAAAAGACCACGAGGTTCACTATAAGAAGTTTTGCTATATTGCTTTGTTTTATTTGTCAGTTCATCATAGTTTCTTTCTTGCTTTAATTGCAGGTTTTAGTATGTAGATTGATAGACCGGCCTCTACGCCCTACTATGCCCAAGGGGTTCTACTATGAAACTCAGATTCTATCCTGGGTAATCCGATGAGTTTTTTGTGTGTACATACATATTCCCTCCGCCCCGAAATGTAAGACGTATTTTGACACTATGGTAGTATAAAAAAACGTCCTACATTTCAAGACGGAGGGAGTACATTATACCATCATTTTCGAGCTTGAGCACAATGTGTCATCAATTTCACCGAATACTTATTTTCATTTGCGAGCTTTATTATTCATACAGTCAACAAATAAATTCTTCTTATTGCAGGTTTTCAGTTATGATGGTCTTCATTCCCCTGATTGTGTGGCTGTGACAGCTGCTGGCATTGCCATGTAGGTTTAATGAAAATATTGGATTAGTCAAGTGTTGTTCTGTGAATTTTGACCCAAAAAAGTATTTCAGCTGCTCTTATTTATCACCAAGCTATCTCTGCAGGGCACTCTCTGAAGTTCCAAATAAACAAACAATTGCTGGCGTAAGAATCGGTATGATTAATGATCAGTTTATTGTTAACCCAACCACTGAACAAATGGAAGACTCGGAATTGGATTTAATGATGGCTGGGACCGATAGTGCTATATTGATGATAGAGGTTTGTGCTCAAGTTTTGTTTACAGTTGTACATATAGTTTCCCCAGCCCATTTTGCTTAAAGAAAAGACTATTCACCTATTGGTCGGGTGTTTGCCTATCAGTCTCTTAAATCTTCTAGTTTTCTTGATAGTTAGTTGTGCATTAATTCTCCCGCTAGCAGCTATGTTAAGCCTTGTTTGGTTCGGGCCAGGTTTTTTTCCTTTCCCAGCATTTGGTTACCGAATCGGTGGCCCATGAATTGACCAAATTTCAAATCTGGCAAGAAAATGAATAAGCAGGCCAAGGAGAGTGAACCTTTCTGGACTTTTGGCAGGAAACCAGATGCGTGCTAAATGTGTTGTTTTTTGCGGGGGCATGCTAAATGTGGTTAACTAGACCAAATGTGGCATAATGGAAGCTTTATTACTGCAATAAAAAAATGCGCACACGGTCTACCCCTATTCCTTGATCTTTTTCCATGGTTCCGCTCACAATGATCTATGAGGCTAGGGGCTAGGGACCTTTATGTAGTGCAAATTCCAGTTTAATTCAAACTGTACAAAATTGCAGATAAGTGTCTTCATTTAATCTGTTTAAATGAAGACAGGTTAACTTAACCAAGCACGCTCATTAGTAGATATTTACATGATTTTTTAATTTAACAGTAAATGAAGACTCCAGATTTTACATGGGTAGCATACCATACCCTTTATACTGTTTTTTATTATGCTTCTCTGCTCTTGATTCTAAAGATATACTCCCTCCGTCCCAAAATAAGTGTCTCAAGCTTAGTACAAATTTGTACTAGAGTTAGTACAAAGTTGAGACAGTTATTTTGGGACGGAGGGAGTATCAATTTAGGTGAACCATGCTGTCTTCGGTGATAGTTCAGTTATCTTGATTATTTCACCGTCCTAGTCATTATTTACTGTTAATATCACGTTTGAATTTTTGAGTTCTGACTAGTTCTTAATAGGGATTCTGTGACTTTCTCACTGAGGAGAAGCTGCTTCAAGCTGTTGAAACGGGACAGGTTAGCTCATAACATCTCGTTATGCTATTCTTTCGATATAGTTTTTTTTTTACTATCCATAGTGTAGTTTGACAAAGTAATGTCCATCTCATTGCAAGAAGTATACTTGGCAGTGAATAGTGTAGTCAATCATCAACTACAAGAAATCAGCAAGTCATTGCTCAAATATTTGATTCCTTCTTTCCTTTTATCTGTGCAAATTCTTGATGTTAGCTTTTCGAATTAGGGGTCTGTGGTCCCTCTAATTTCTAGTTACCTTTTAAGGAGAAGGTGCTGTTATTTTACCTGTATAAGGTCGAGGACAGTGAACCCAAATTAGCGAAGACTTCCTCTACAGAGAGAACCAGGAGTTTATTCAATTGGAAACATTTTCTTAGAAGATCTGCTCTTTGTTAATTATTTTGTATTGCATTTCTTTTGCTCTAGACACACCTGCTCAGCTGATATGATCACCGCCATCTCTTTTCCCCCACCTCTACAATAAATACTAGTTCTCTCTAAAAATATATTAAACTTTTACCTTTATTGTCTTCTCAGGGCTCCTTTTGGTCATTTTATATTTATTTTCCTTCTTTTGTGATTCTAACCTAAGTAAAAATCAGGCGGCAATTCGAGAAATCTGCAAGGCAATTGATGTTCTTGTCCAGACTTGTGGGAAGAAGAAAATGGTCGAGGCTATCAATTTACCACCCTCTGAACTCTACAGTCATGTTGAAGTATGGACATACTGTAGCCCTTTATTAAATCAAATGTACAGTCTTTTCACTTTTGGTAGGTATAGGCAACCTTTTCAAGTTCTTAATAATAGGCTTATAGTACATGAAAACAGCAACCATGCTACTTTTTTTTATAGTTTTGCTGGTGATTAGTGAGCAGTTGCTGACTTGCTGTGGCTAAAAAATCTCAGATACTGATCCTTTTTTATCCTCTCTCCTGACATGTTTTATCATTTTCACATCTTAATGGCACAATCGCTGCTCCTTGATATTAAATTGTTAGTATTCCTGTTGTCTCAGATTCTTCCTACAGGCTTTAAAATTGTCAGGTGGGCTGAGGTTTTTTTCATGGTGTTCAGATCTTACATATATGTCCTCTTCAATTGTATAGCTTATTTCAATTGTATCCACTTATGCCTTCAAGTGTTTTAGCCCCCAAGTAGGGATGCAAATTTGGAACCTCCAGGGTACACTCCGACCCTACTTAGTTCAACCAAATGAACTAAATTTTCAGAATTCACCCCACTTTTGAAAACTTAGTTCATTCGATTGAACTAAGAAGGGTTGAGGGTACCCTTTAGGTTCCAATTTTGCATCCCTACTCCCAAGGGTGCCAGTGCTAAATTAGCTGTGTTGGATAGAAATGTTTGTTCTAGTAATATGTCAACACCAACAGTGTTAAATCCCAGTTAGAAAAAAATGATTGAAATACTACATGCCTTTTCCTCCCATGAAGGTATTTTGCCATTGTCATCTAATCCTCTTTCTTTTCATATTTTTTTAAGCTAATCCGTCTTCTATGCACTCATTGCTGATTTCAACTGCTAATTGTTTTCAGGATATTTCTGGAGAGGAGTTGGTGAAGGCATTGCAAATAAAAGAAAAAATTCTCCGTAGAAAAGCTCTTTCAGCATTGGAGGAGAAAGTAATAATGATTCTTTCAGAGCAGGGTTATGTGTCCAAAGATGAGTTATCTGGAGCCATTGAAAATTTAGCTGATATTGTCGAGGAGGAAGATGAGGACGAAGTTATAGAGGATGGTGAAGTGGATGAAGGTGATGTTCACATCAAGCCAGTGTCGAGAAAGCCCCACCAGGTGATGGTCATTATTTTGTTCTCATTGAATATGTGCTACAGTTTTTTTTCCTATATCATCTTATTGGAGTGAACTAAAAATTCTGTTTGTTGTTTTCTGTGGCACTGTTTTTAGCTTACCATCCATGTTATGCACAATTGATTATCTGTTGCTTTTACTGGTCTACACTATTTCTTCTGTGTAGTTATTCTCAGAAGTTGATGTCAAGTTAGTCTTCAAGGAAGTTTCATCCAAATATCTGCGAAGGCGGATTGTAGAGGTAAATGTCATTGCTAGGATGCTTTGTTATATCTATTACGGCATTTGTTGGGTAGGAGGTTTTCACTTGCATATTGCCTTCCTGTTTGCAACTTCGCAGTGCTATAACGGATTGTAATCTGGGACAGTCATGGTGAATAATCAGATACAAAAAAATAAAATAAAGATACAAAACATGATAATCTTCAAAGTCAAGGCGATGTTATGTCTAGGTAGTAAGAACTAAGAAATACATTGGGCACAGTACCGCGTAAGAATTAGAAAATCAGATAGAATCTAGTTCTACTTAAAAGGGCTGGCTTTCTTGTAGTGTAACATTTGGATCACTAAGACAATTCATAGTTTCATACGCCTTGAAAATGATTTCATGAATGTTGCAAATATGACCATATTATAATCCCCTCCAGTTGACTTCCCATAAGAAAATGCTGAAAATACAGTTGTGCCTGGTAGGAGGCACAACTGTTATGGGAAAATGGGTTAGTTGCATGACAGTAGTAGAGACTGTCTATGTACAGAATAGGGCTGCTGCACCACACAGAATGCTTGGGGGGCATGGCCTCTATCCATTAATAGTTTGATTTAATAGTTACAGGGTTTAGTTTTTTGAACACATTACCTTGTAAGACTTATACACGGACAGATAGACTGAGAACTGAGCGCTAGCTTAGTGGCTGGAGTTCAAGGTGCTGAATCCACCCACCCGTGTTCAATTCCGCTATGCGGATTCCACTTGGGTGCTATCTTAATCTGTGGGGAGGTGTCACTTGTATCTAACAGCAGACAGTTAAAGGAGGGATGCTTCCTGTTTAGCCAATGTTGTTTTAGGATCGATATACTTTCTTCTTAAATCTTTCTGTGGTATATGCTAGTTTTATTCATGTCTTTCTTGAATGTGCTCAAACTTCAGGGTGAAAAGCGAAGCGATGGACGGAGTGCCTGTGAGCTTCGCCCCATTAATTCTCAATGTGGAATACTTCCACGAGCACATGGTAGTGCACTGTTCACAAGGGGAGAAACACAGGTAAGGTAATACACTTAATTTGACAGTCTAATGCAACCGATATTCCTCACAATATAACCTTTTGGTATCGTTTTCTTCTTGCACATGATGCTGTTGTTATTGTCTCACTAATCCTCACATTAACCGGGCAACTCTCTTATAATGCAATGTTGGAACTCCTGCCCCACTTGTCAGTTTCGTTTCATAATCGTGTCATTAATCTTATTTGATCCCTCTTGCTGCTTTAGGAATCTTGCATGTGTATTTTATTCACATAATGTGGTATATTTGTATGAACCGCAAATTGATTTCTTATTGCAGTCAATAATTGTTGCCACTTTATGTATGTTAGAGTTATGTTATAGCATGTATATTTTCCCCATTGTATAAGGGATTTCCTGCATATTTACCACCTGTACATGTATATATATTGGCCACTGGCCCTCAGGAAATACAAGTTGCATATTTTTTAAATGGTATTAGAGCCCTAGGTATTTTTTTTCCGCACGTGCAACTAGTGCTCCTCCCAATCCAATTTCTTGCACAGCCGCCGCCAGCAATGTCTCTTCTCTCCCTCCTATGCGCCGAAGGCTGTCCCGTCGCTGCAGTTTCCCCGCTCAAGATCGTCCCGTCGCTGCAGTTGTTTCCCCACCGAAGGCTGTCCGTCCGCTCCCGATTGGACCTCCTGCCCTGGATCGAGTCTCCTAATAGAGAGCTGTCCTCCCGCTCGGATCGAGCCGCCCGCCCTCCAGCTTGGATCGCGCCGCCCATCCTCCTGCACCAAATCAAGCCGTCCTCCCACACAAGATCGAGTCGCCCCGCACCAGATCGAGCTCTCTCCCAGTAGCCTCCTGCTCTCCCGGTCGAGGCCACCCTGCACCAGATCGAGCGGGCTGCTCTCCAGATCGGGCCTCTTGTGCCCCGATCTCGCCACCAACTGTTGCTGCAGTTCCCGTGGGAAGCCTCTGTTACTCGCGCGTGAGCCCTCGTCTGCCACCAGATTGATCTGCAAAAAAAAAACAGGACAAAAGGAAAAAATGTCTACGCCGTCCGACTATGTTGCAGTTCCCCATTGTCCGGTGATCTTTGATGGTTCCAACTACATCGAGTTCGTTGGTTTCATGCGCATTCATATGCATGGCATTCGCCTCTAGGGCGTTCTTTCTGGCGAGGTCTCCTGTCCGCCGCGTGCGATTTCTCCTGTGGCTCCCATTCCGCTGTTACAGACAGGTATTGGGGGCAGCACTGTAGCTGCAGGCCCAAACCCGCAACACAGCCCGTAACCTGAATACCAACAAGTGGGCCTTAGGCAGGCACATGGCTAATCCCTGGTGGCCAAGAAGTCCAAGTTTATCTCTAGGAAGTATATTTCTATTAGGAAGTTGTCTTTACTTTCCAAACGGTTAAGATCTAGTTTGCTTTCCAAGTTATGTGATCTCTGTGACCTATATAAAGAGAGGATAATTTGTATTATGGAAATCAAGGAAGATTTAGAGAAAATTGCCCAAACCGAGGGTTCAGAGCCTCCAACGTCACGGCAGGGGACAAGCCCCTACGTGCGCCTAAGGGCGAACCTCCAACTCCGTGCACGTAACATCCGACAACGCCACCGGTTCTTGCCACGAATGCTAAACAGGCTGCGAAGGATGCGGCTAAGCTTGTTGATGAGGCTATGGTTCGATCTTATGATGAGCAGGTTGTGACTTCCGAGGAGGCTCTTCACACTTATCATGAGGCTTTGTCTGGTTACACTCAGTGGCTTGATGATGATGCTCGTGCTGCAGCTTTTCTCACTGCTAGTGTTCTGCCCAAGTTTGCCTCCGAGTTCCTCGGCCTCCCTACCATCTTTGAGATGTGGACCCGTATTCATCAGCGCTATCAACCCTCTGGTGATGCTTTATACCTGTCTGTGGTCCGTCAGGAGCATGCTCTTCAGCAGGGTGACTCCACTGTTGATGATTTCTATCCACAAATTTCTGCTATCTGGCGTCAGCTTGATTCTCTCCCCATTGCTGGTTGTCGTACTTGCCAGTGTTGCCAGGCTGTGCGGGCTGATTTGGAGTTTCATCGTGTCTATGAATTCTTATCTTGGCTTCGTAAGGAGTTTGAGCCCTGACGCGCCCAGTTGTTTGCTCGTGGTCGTATTTCTCTTATGGAGGCACTTTCTGAGATCCGTGTTGAGGAGACTCGCTTACGTGGCGTTGGTTTACTTGAGGTTCCCTCTGTGCTCGATGCTCGAGCTCCTGCTATGCAACTTGCTACACCAGCTCCTTCCCGCTCTAGTGCTGCACTGCTCTTGCCCACCCCTATTGGCGGTCAGGGCTGCTCTTGTCCTCATTGTGGTTACTGCAACCAGGCTGGTCATGTTGAGTCTCAATGCTTCCAGAAGAAGCGACACATGCGTAAGGCGCGAAAAGCATCTTCAGGGACTTCTACTTTGACTCCGATATCTTCAGCCACCACGTTTACCGAGGAGGATATTCTGAGACTTAAGGGAGTGTTTGGTTATCCGGCAAGTGCTTGCTTAGCCTGGCCCAGCAAGGAAGCCACGGGTTTTGTTCGTGAGCTAGCTTGCATCGTTGCCAGCGCTTTCCAGCTTTTTCCGGTGTTGAGCGAGCGAGCCAAATCGGCTAGGCTAGCCTTGCTTAGCGAGGTAATCCGGCGAGGGAACCAAACACTCCCTAAATGTCTGCTTGTCGCTTCAGGATCTTCTTCGACGGGTACTGCAGGTTCTGTGACTGATGCTTCCCACACTGAGCAACCACCCTCTACATAGCCAGGTACACCCTCGTGGGTTCTTGACTCCAGAGCTTCTTTTCATATGTCTCTCTTAGATCTCTTGATTTTCATGTTCATGTGCTCATTGTTGATGGTACTCCTCTTTTTGTTGCTAGTCGAGGCAATCTTACCATTGATTATGTCCTTGATGTTGCTCATGTTCCTTGACTTACCATGAATCTGTTTTTTGCTGGTCAACTTACCGATTCTGGTTGTCCTGTCATCTTTGAAGTTGACTCTTGCTCTGTTCAGGATCGTTGCATGCACACTTTAGTTGGGGCTCGCCCTCGCCACCGTGACTCTTAAGGTCTTTGGGAGTTAGACTGGCTTCATGTTCCTGCCACTACCACCACTATTGCCAGTCCATCCGCTTTTGTCGCTTTCGCCATTGGCTCCTTCCAGCAGTGGCATCATCGATTTGCTCATTTTTGTGGTTCTCGTTTGTCGTCTTTAGTTTGTCAAGGTCTTTTGGGGTCTGTCTCAAGAGACGTCTCTTTAGAGTGTCAGGGTTGTAGATTTGGCAAACAGACCTAGTTACCTTATCCTACTAGTGAGTCAGTGTCTCAATGTCCTTTTGATTTAGTCCATTCTGATGTATGGGGTCCGGCTCCCTTCGCTTTGAAAGGGGGCCATCGATACTATATTATTTTCATAGATGATTTCTTTCATTACACTTTGAATTTATTTTATGACTTCTCGCAGTGAGGTTTTGTCCATATATAAGCGTTTTGCTGCCATGGTTCACACTCAGTTCTCTTCGCCTATTCGTGTGTTTCGTACTGACTTAGCTGGCGAGTATATTTCCAAGATGTTGCGTGGTGTTCTTGCTGAGCAAGAGACTCTTTCTCAGTTCTCTTGTCCTGATGCTCATGCTCAGAATGGTGTGACTGAGTGAAAGCATCACCTTCTTGAGACGGCTCGCGCGTTGATGATCGCAGCCTCTCTTCCTCCTCGTTTTTGGGCCGAGGCTGTCTCCACCTCCACCTATCTCATCAACCTTCAGCCATCAGCTGCTCTACAGGGTGGTGTTCTCTTTGAGTGTCTCTTTTATCGTTCTCCCGATTATTCGACCCTTCGTTTGTTTGGTTGTGTTTGCTATGTTCTTCTTGCCCCTCGTGAATGCACCAAACTGACCGCTCAGTCTGTTGGGTGCGTCTTCTTAGGCTATAGTGACGAACATAAAGGCTATCGTTGTTGGGATCCTATTGGTCGTCAGATGCGTATTTCTCGGGATATGACTTTTGATTGTCTCGTCCCTTCTACCCACGTCCGTCTTCCTCGACCTTTTCAGTGGAGAATATCTCTATCCTCACTTTTCCTGACACTTCTATCACTCCTGTTGAGCCCTTGTTGTTACGCCCAAGATGCGATCCTATCCTATCCTTATTTTGGCATGAGGGCCTTGACAGGGATAGAAGCGCATCTTGTCGTTTTGCAAGAATGGATATCATTACAAGTATATTTACAGAAGAGATGAGTGTATGAAATTGGCTTACACTCGCCACAAGCTACATCAATATCACATCAATACAACAACATATTCAAACATCATACATAAGAGCAGGGTCCGATTACGGAGGAAAACCAAACGATCAAATGACATCCATCCTTGCTATCCCATGCTGCCGCCTGGAACCTGTTAAGCTTCATGCACTAGCCAACGCAACCAAAAGTTCGAACTTTTGGTTGCGTTGGTTAGTGCATGAAGCTTAACATGGTATCGGAGCTAAGGTCTTGAGTTCAAGTCCTGGCTTTCGCAATTTATTAAAAATTACTTGTAGCCCCCCTGTGTGTCCATGTAGAGGCTCTGCCATACGTGAGTTTCCCGCGCCGTCGCTCTCTTCCGGTTGCACGTGTTGACTTGTCTTCCCCGTCACACGTGAGAGGGGATGTTACAATATATGTGGATTGCACTAGCCCTTTCCATCAGTTCGTACTTTTGGTTGCGTTGGTTAGTGCATGAAGCTTAACAGAACCCATCCTAGATCGATGAAGAAGAAGAAGAAGAACTCCAAATCAAACAAGCATCGCTTTCACGTCAAATCGTCGCATTACTTGTACCTGCAACTGTTGTTGTAGTAAACTGTGAGCCACAGGGGACTCAGCAATCTCATTTCCAAGGGTATAAAGACTAACAAAGCTTAATGGGTGAGGTATGGGTAAGTGGTGAGGCTGCAACAAGCAACTAAGCATTTATTTGAGTGGCTAACTTACGATACAGAAAATAATATGGTGGTCTACGCATAACGGACGTGAACTAGTAATGATCACTAAGTGATCCTGAACACCTACTTATGTCAAACATAACCCCACCGTGTTCTCTCTCGGATAAGGACTCACGAGAAGAGACAGTCACGGTTACGCACACGGTTGTTGTATTTTATTTGAGTTTACTTCGAGTTTGCTATGACCGGGTGTTAAACAAAGTTTCCAAGTTGCCACATAACCGAGGTCACGGCTTTCCGAAAGATTTAACCCTGCAGGGGTTCTTCAACTCATCCATCACAAATTAACCACACGCCGCGTGAGTAACCTCGACCACGAATCTCGTGATCTTTCTAGGCAATTCCACTAAAAAACCTCAACCTCGAGATAGCCCAAAGTATCGGAATTCCACGCACAAGACGTTCGAGAAAGGTAAAACAAATCCAGCAAGGCTTCCCGGTGAGCCAGATCCGCATCTAGAGCCGTGCGCTCTCTATCCATGGGCATCATCCGTCTATGCGAAGTGGACGGTAGCCTAAAAATGCTTCGAGTTGCCCCGAGGTGGCACCGCCGACTGCTAGGTAGGTGGACCAACACTCATGAGGAGCACTGGCCTAAGTTGTTGATTAAAGATCCATGGGTGCCGGCGGGTCCTTGTGCAATTTTAGTTATTAGGCAAATGGTAAAACCAATGTTGGGCCTTGCCAGACAAACTTTATCCTAAAATGAAAATCAAGTGGGTCCCCGTAACAACCCCGAGCATGTTAGGAGCGCTCAATATGGAACATAACACCGGTTCACAAGTAACTAGGGGCGGCAAAAGTGGAACAAAACATCGAGCAAAAGGCCAAGCCTTCCACCCTTTACCAAGTATATAGATGCATTAAATTAAATAGCAATAATATTGTGATAACAAAAGAATGTCCATGTTGACACATGGAAGCAATTGCACTTACAGCTAGAAACGCTATAAGAAGGGCTGAGCAAGCGGTAACATAGCCAAACAATGGTTTGCTGGGAGGTGGAGGGTTAGAGGATTATCATGTCAATGTTGGGAGGCTTGACACACAAGTGGTAGGTAGTGAGATATAACGATAAAAACGGGACAACTAGCATATCAATGATAGTAGTGGTATTCAGGGAAATGTGTCATCTTGCCTGTTGGGTCTTCAGGGGGATACAGAGCTGGGTCCTCGTAGTCGTTCTCTTCGGAACCCTCGTACCCAGTCTCGACAACCGGGTCTACCCAAAGACAAACGATACCAAATAAACAAACAACCCAAGTGCAATGCGCAATCAAAGATGATGCATGGTCATATTGAAGTATTTATCATGGCAACCCTATACTAGTCATGCTTCACATGCAAATCTTAAGTGATTTATTATTCTGGACAAAATCTCATGTTTAGTAGTTTAAAAATGCATGAACATGGCAAATATGAATGCATCATGTAAAATCGACGCAAATGCGTATGTAGGAAGTCGCAAACGGAGTAACGGTTCTCACGATACACTCACGGTAAGGTACGGACGGTTACGGAGTCAAAACAAAGAAGGGGAAGGCCATGGGCTATTCCTTGGTATTTCAAGGATGCCACTGGATTGAAAATAAAAACCAACAAGAATAGACCCAAAATACACAAAACAATGGAGTGTAGTTCTCACATTTCACAAAACAACTCCACACACAATCTGTCCACAAACAGCAACATGTCATCTTGTAACACATGAATCAAGAGCTACAACAAGCTTTACATCACAACCAAAACATGTACAGTATACAACAAGCTTGACAAATCATCTATCTACAAAAACTTAAAAGGAAGCATGGATCAATAGCAATGAAGCTCACAAGATGGCATGTTGAAACAGATTTCAGGGACTTGATGAAAATTACAGCTACACAGATTCTGAGTTAACATGATAACATCTTAACAGCAACAAGACACAATTCTACAGCAAGTTTCATGACATGTAATTTAACAGGGTGCTAGAGGGCAACATCTAGCACAAAATACTAGCACTGAGAATGAGCTAAAACATCACAGAACACTTGGTAGCATCCCCTAAACATGGCAAGAAAATAACTACAGAATCTCAGACTTAGAAATATTTAGCATGTGAAACCAGCAACTTTTCTTAGCCACTTTGGAGCAAGAAACCCACTAATATACAAGCTTAGCATGGCAAAATAAAATACTAGGGTCTAGTGTCCACAAAACACTACCACATACATGTTGACAAGATCATCATAGCATGCAAGTATTAATTCATACAAAAATAACAAAAGGCTACCCCAACACAAAATGACACCTTTTGCAAACTTACTCAAAAGTGAAAACCAACACCACCATTGGATTCTTTGGGAAATTCTACCCCAAAATCATGCATCACACTCATATGTTGGCATAGGGAAAATACACACAAACCTAGCTTGAAAATTGCACTAGAAATCACAAGGACTTTATAAGTCAAAACTTACCCTATTTAGCTACTGCCAAAAATGGCCATGTCCAGATCTGGACATATTCCAAAAATGGAATAACATCAAATACACAGAAATACACTTAGTAGAATATATAAAATAAATAAATAAAAGGGGTCCACCTGGCAGTGAGCCAGGGCCCCCTGGTGGGTATGACAAGTGGGCCACGGACCACCGTCAGGTCTCACACAAAATACACACTACATAGAAATAAAAGGCTCCGGGGGGATCGAACCCACGACCTCTCGGTCTCTCCCCGGGTGCACTACCACTGCGCTACAGCACGGTCCTCGATAGGGAGGTGGATGCACTCCTCTTGAGCTGTCCCTGACGGCTTTGACGAAACTGAAGAAACACCCAATAGGCATGGCACTACGGCGAGGGGTCTCCGGTGAGCCTACAGGCGGCCAACGGGGCAAGGGTACTACGGCAGGGGTTGCGGGTCACGCGGCGTTCCCGTAACTGCACCTAACTCTAGCTAAACGCGACGGCGATGAGGAGCTTGAGCACGAGCTTGCGCTCGGCTCGATCATGGCGGCGACGGCGCAACGGCGACCTGAACGCGACTAGGCGAGGCTACGCACGAGACAGAGAGGGGGAGGGGAAGGAGACGCGATGCTCACTTCGGGGCTAATCGAGGTCGTGCCGAGGCGGAGACGACGGGTTGGAGCAGCCTGTCGAAGCGCAGCTCCACCCACGCGACGTGCCGACGGGAAGGCAATATGGGGACGCTCCGACCTCCCTAGCGCCGGGAACGGGACGCCGACGGCATCAGGAACCCCACGGGCATCTCGGACGCCACGGAGAGGCCACCGGCGACGAAGGAGACGACGGAATCGACGGCGGCTCTCTGCTCTCTCTCTGAATCCTGAACTTCTCTTTGTTACCACGGCAAGGGAGAAGGATGGGAGAAGGAGATGGCGGTGGCTGGAGGGAAGCGCGGAACCCTAGGGGGGCGGGCTAACTTTATAGGGGCGCGAATGGACGGGACGGCCTCGACGTCCGTGAGGGCTCATGGTGCCGAGCTGGCGCTCTCTCTCTCTACAGACTGATGTAGGAAGACGGAGCAGGTAGCCGCTAGCTGCCGGGCTGGGCCGCGGAACAGCTAAGGCCCAAGTGGGCTCTGGTCACTCCCTCAGGAAAAACACAGGCTATCATTCAACAAAAGCACACATGCAATAATTCACAGAGAAAAATAGAGGCATGTTTTGGCACATATAAAATATATTTGGACTCACGTAATTATACACTAATTTATAAAAAAAATGGAGTTGGCATTTTGAGCAAACAACATAATTCACATATATTACTTATAACAAACTGTTTTTGCAAAGATTCAAAAGACAACAGCTCCAAACATGTATTAGAGATTAATTACAATTCTAAACAAAATATTTGGAAGAGGCGCAACATTATTAAGGAGGTGAACCAGCAAGTAAATTCATCACATGTTGCATTATTGGAAAACAAGAGATGTGCCATAGTTTTTGAGAAAATAGTGGAGAGGTTTTCACATTTAAACCACACATGCACACTCACAACAACAACACCACATCACAAGCATGACAAGCAAACATAATGCACTAATGGTATGGTGATGATGCCATGATGCCATGATGCATGATGAAAGTCATGAAGCACAAATTTATTTCTCAAATCCCATGATGGCATTCCATAGAAGGTTCACACATGCATATATTACAAATAAGTCTAGGGGTGCACTTGGGCTGTTACACTTGTCTATACGTCGTGCTACCCCTGCTTCTCTGCGTATTGTCGATCCACCACCATCATCTCCCATGGTTTCCTCACCTTGCCTGTCACCGAATTTGGCACCTTCTTCCCCGGTGTCTTCTTCGTCTCCATCTCCCGAGTCTATCTCGGCGGTTCCTCCTCGTATTCTTCCATCTTTCCCTCAGCATTATACTCGTCGTTCGCGTAATGTGGGTACGTCTACTGATGTATCATCCTTGTCTCAGCCTACTTATGGCTTGTGTCCTCGTCCACTTCTGCCTGTTGATCGCCTTTGTTTTTCAACAGTTAGCGCTGCTGTTCTTGAGCCGACTTCTTATCGTGAAGCTGTTGTTCATCCTGAATGGCAGTTTGTGATAGCCGAGGAGCTTGCTGCACTTGAGCGCACCGGTACGTGGGAACTTGTTTCTCTTCCTCCCCGTGTTCGTCCCACCACCCGTAAGTGGGTCTACAAGGTTAAGACGTCCTTGGATGGTTCTCTTGAGCGTTACAAAGCTCCTCTTGTGGCTCGTGGCTTTAAGCAGGAGCATGGCCGTGATTATGATGAGACGTTTACTCCTGTGGCCCATATGGCCACTATTCGTACACTTGATGTGGCGTCTGTTCGCCAATGGACTGTGTCTCAACTTGATGTTAAGAATGCTTTTCTTAATGGTGAAGAGGTGTACATGCAGCCACCACCTGGTTATTCTGTTCCTAATGGCATGGTCTGTCGTCTTTGTCGCTCTCTCTGTGGCCTTAAGCAAGCCCCTTGGGCCTGGTTCGAGCGTTTTTGCTCTGTGATGACTGCCGCTGGTTTCTCGGTGAGTGCTCATGATCCAACATTGTTTGTCCATCTTTCAGCTCGTGGTTGGACTCTTCTTCTCTATGTTGATGATGTGATCATCACTGGCGACGATCCCGAGTATACTGCCTTTGTAAAGGCCCGTCTTAGTGAGCAGTTTCTTATGTATGATCTTGGTCCTCTTTGCTACTTTCTTGGGATCGAAGTCTCTTCTACCTCTGACGGTTTCTTTATTTCCCAGGAAAAGTATACCCAGGATCTTTTTGTTTGTGCTACTCTTACCGATGAGCGCATTGTTGAGACTCCCATGGAGCTCAATTTCACCTTCGTGATACTGATGGTGACCCCTTGTCTGATCTGACGTGTTATCGTCATCTTGTTGGGAGTCTTGTCTATCTTGCTGCCACTCGTCCGGCTATCTCTTATCCAGTCCATATCATTGTTTTTAAGGCGTCATGCCTTAGACGCTTAGGCGATAAGGCGCCCTGGCAGCGCCTTACAAATATGCCCGCCTTAGGCGCTTAGGCGTCGCCTAGGCGCTAGAGCGTGTGGTGCCCGCCTTAGGTCGCCTTACCGCCTTATAGACAATGGTCCATATTCCGAGTTAGTTTGTCTTTGCTCCCACTTTGGTTCACTATAGTCACCTCCTTCGTGTTCTCCGATATCTTCGGGGCACGATCTCTCATCGTCTGTTCTTTCCCCGCTCAGGTTCTTTACAACTTCAGGCCTATCGGATGCTACATGGGCTAGTGATCCCTTAGATCGCCGCTCACTTTCTGCTTACTGTGTTTTTCTGGGTGGTTCTCTCATTGCCTAGAAGACGAAGAAACAAACTGCAGTTTCCCGTTGGATTGCAGAGGTTGAGTTGCGAGCTATGGCTCTTTTGACGGCAGAGGTGACTTGGTTACAGTGGTTACTTCAGGACTTCAGTGTTTTTGTCACTACACCTACTTTGCTATTGTCTGACAATGCATGTGCTATTAGCATTGCGTGTGACCCAGTGAAGCATGAGCTCGCCAAGCATATTGGTGCTGATGCTTTCTATATGTGCGCCGGTGTGCATGAACAGGTTATTGATCTTCAGTATGTGCCTTTTGATTTACAATTGGCGGATTTCTTTACGAAAGTCCAAACTAGAGCGCAACATGGTTTCTATCTCTCCAAACTCAGTGTTGTTTATCCACCATGAGTTTGAGGGGGGGGGGTGTTAGAGTTATGTTGGTTTCTATCTCTCCAAACTCAGTGTTGTTTATCCACCATGAGTTTGAGGGTGTGTGTGTGTGTTAGAGTTATGTTATAGCCTGTATGTTTTCCTCATTGTATAAGAGGTTTCCTGCATATTTACCACATGTACATGTATATATATTGTCCATTGGCCCTCAGGAAATACAAGTTGCATATTTCCTAACACTGTCGATCTAATAGTTTTTGCGGAGTAATTTCAATTTGTATGGCGGACCCTTCCCTGGACCCTGCGCAAGCGGGAGCTACATGCACCGGGCTGCCTTTTAATTTCAATTTGAATAGCAATTTATTGCAATATTGTGACTTATGAGTGTAGACATTTACTCAGCATACTAATCACAATTTCGCAAGAACAAGAAATGTAGCTGCATGTGTCACTTACTGTTTTCTCTTATAACAGACGGTTTCTGCTTGAGTTGAAGTAGTGTTAAACACATTACCTCTAAAATCTGTATTTTAAAAAAAAATCCATATGTTATTTAACGTTTCTTATTTGATCATGCAGGCACTGGCTGTGGTCACTTTAGGTGACTATCAGATGGCACAAAGAATTGACACCCTTGTTGACACCGAGGAATCAAAGAGTTTCTATCTTCAGGTACGCGATATGAAATGTTGGTTGATGATATATCATCTTGCTTGGCCAGTTTCGCATATCCAGAGTTAAAAAATCTTCATCTATTGTTTCTCATATAGTTCCACAGAATAGAAACTAGATTTGTAATGCTTTGTTGTGCTTTTAGATAGTTCCATTTATGAGGGCAATTGTTTTCAACCATTCCTTGTGAAATATATCCGGATGTGGTAAATGTAGTGCTAAATGGAGGCCAAAGTTTGAAAAATTCAAAATTCAGACTTCTACATTTCATTAAAAAAATTACACATACACCCATAGACATATGTACATGTGTAAATTTTCATGACGAGATACGTTAAAATAAGAGCTACCAAAAAAATATGTGGCTTTTCAGTACATGCACTGTTCATTCTCAAAGTCCATGATTTTTGTTTTTTTGTGCAGCTCTCAATTCAAGGTATTTCATCGTGAAATTTTACACGCATATACATTACATCCTTGTATATGTGTATTTCTTTCAATTTTTTTGAAACTGAAAAGTTTGAATTTTGATTATTTTTTAAAATTTCGGCCTCCATGGAGCTTGGCCTCCAAAACTGCCTATACTGGCTTTTAGAATAAGCTGAAATAAGCTGCCCCTTACCCAGCTTATTCTAGAAGCCCAAGCAAATTTAGTTTTTTAGAAGCCTACTAATTAAGACTTGACTAGTAGGCTTCTAAAAATATATTTTTAGTTGGGCTTCTAGAATGAGCTGGGTAGGGAGCAGCTTATTCTAGAAGCCTAAAAAAGCTACCAAAAGAACTGGCCCTATATTAACTAGCTTTTGTCAAAAGGTAAACAGTGACAAATAATTTAGTTGTATATTAGCCCTTTTGACATGTGTTGCGTACAGCTACTATCATTTAACAGAGCTCATTCCCAATATATTTGAAGTAAGATGTAAGCTGTGAAGATATTGGTACCACTTTGTAGTTTAAGCAGTTATTTCTTTAACATTATATTGCTGTCATAGTTTAACAGAAACACTGGGTCTGTTCAACTAGAGAAAACCCTGGACTGGTGCCACTGCCATGTTCATTCTGGTTCAGCTCATGATTCTTTCCTCTAAAAGCTAGTTAATTTTATTATTATTTGGGAAGACTCATCGTAGTAAGAATTGAGTTTGGGGCGTCCCACTTCACCTATCTAAAACAGTTCCCACTAGGTGCTTTGCAGTGATTTGCTGGTTGGGACAGGCAATAAATATTAAACTACCATGTTTTGAGCCGCTCTAGATTGCCGTATGCATCTGTTACATAACATGATAGGAACTGACGAACAGATGCCTCAAGGTTTCACCGACTGGTCCAGTTGCTGTGTGTTTCTGACTGCTGTATGCATGTCTTACATCCCATGATTACACTTCATAGCTAATTACTGTGTTACATACTGCAGTACACATTCCCTCCATCATCTGTTGGTGAAGTTGGTCGAACTGGAGCACCTAATAGGAGAGAGATAGGTCATGGTATGCTTGCAGAAAGGGCGCTGGAACCGATTTTACCTCCAGAGGTGGATTTTCCATACACTATTCGTGTTGAGAGTACTATCACTGAAAGTAATGGCTCATCCAGGTAATGATCATTTCATGCTTTTCTTCCATTGTAGTTTGCATGTCTTTCGATGGGGAAGCTTGTACAGAGTTGACACTTGACCTTGCACTACTACGTTCTCGTTGTGTTACTATTACTATCGTATGTGGTTGTTAGAGTTATATTGATGATGGGCTTTGGCCTTTTGTATTCTTGCCTTTCGGCTTGCTTGTTTCGGCTCTTGGCTCTGCAGAGAGAGAGAGGGAGAGAGAGAGAGAGAGGGAGAGAGAGAGGGAGAGGGGGAGAGAGAGGGAGGGGGAGAGAGAGGGAGAGGGAGAGGGAGAGGGAGAGGGAGAGCGAGAGGGAGGGAGAGAGAGGGAGAGGGAGGGAGGGAGAGAGAGAGAGAGCAATGCTTTAGTCCGGTACGCTTCTGCCTCACAGCTCGATGTTTTCCGATGGTGTTCCGTATATTGATCCCGTCTCGCACATGTGTCGTTCTTCGGTGCTTGGTGCTCATCCACTTGGAGGTGGTGGTTGTCGCTCTACTTCGACGCCTCTTGCGACATCCACCGGTGCTGCTGGCTGCTCTACATCGACTCCTTCGGCACCTGCACCGCCTCCACTATCCACTTCATTGCATGGTGTTGGTCGTTCTTCCACGACTTCCGCACCTGGTGATTGTCGCCCTACATCGACTCCTCTTGCAGCTTCCTCGCGCGGCGATGACCGCTCTACGTCGACTCTACACGTGGCTGCCATGGGTGGTGGCGACTGCTCATCGTCGGTAGATGTTTCTACCTCGACCTCTTCTGCCGTGTCCCGTGAGATTGCACAACTGCAATTCCTGCTAGATGCTTGGGATTCTTCACCGGCAGTTTCTGCAGGTTCTGTGACTGACTCTTCTGGTACCGAGAAACCACTTTCTACTCATTTAGGTACATCCCCCTGGATTCTTGATGCTGGCGCGTCTTTTCATATGACTTATAATTCTTCCACTTTGACCTCTGTTCGACCTGTCGTTCATGTTCTTACTGCTGATGGCACTCCCCTCCATGTAGCTAGTCGAGGCACTCTTAGCACTTCTTCATTTCATGTTCTCTCTGTCGTTCATGTTCCTCGACTTACCATGCAACTCATATCTGGTGATCAAATTGTTGATTCTTGTTGTAGGGTCATTCTCGACTTTGATTCATGTTCTGTTCAGGATCGTCGCACGAGCGCATTGCTTGGTGTCGGCCTTCGACGTTCTGATGGTCTCTGGGGGCTTGACTGGCTTCGTCTTCCCTTCGCTGCCGCCGCCGCCAGTCTCGCAACCCCTATTGCTGCACCTACCAGCTCTTTTCAGCAGTGGCATCATCGTCTTGGACATTTATGTGGCTCTCGTCTCTCTTCTTTGGTTCATCGCGGTCTTCTGGGGTTTGTCTCCGGTAACGCTTCGTTAGATTGTCTGGGTTGTAGGCTTGGTAAGCAGATTTAGCTACCCTACCCTCACAGTGAGTCGGTGTCCGAGCGTCCTTTTGATCTGGTTTACTTTGATGTTTGGGGTCCGGCTCCCTTTGCTTCAAAAGGGGGTCATCGCTACTATATTATCTTTATAGATGATTTTTCTCGGTACACTTGGATCTATTTATGACTTCTCATAGTGAGGTCTTATCTATATACAAAAAAATTGCTGCCATGGTTCATACCCAGTTTCCCATTCCTATTCGTGTTTTTCGCGCAGATTCAGCTGGTGAGTATATCTCCCATGCGCCGTGAGGATTCCTTGCTGAGCAGGGTACTCTTCCTCAGTTCTCTTGCCCTGGTGCTCATGCTCAGGATGGTCAAACATCATCACCTTCTTGAGACGGTGCGTGCGATGATGATCGCCGCCTCTCTTTCACCTCACTTCTGGGCTAAGGCTGTTATTACTTCCACCTATCTCATCAACATTAAGCCATTTGTTGCTCTATAGGGTGGTATTCCCCTCGAGCATCTTTCTGGTCGTTCTCCTGATTATCCAGCGCTCCGTTTGTTTGGTTGTGTTTGCTATGTCTTGCTTGCCCCTCGTGAACGCACCAACTAACCGCTCAGTCTGTTGAGTGTGTGTTTCTCGGATACAGTGATGAGCATGAGGGCTACCGGTGTGGTCGTCGGATGCGTATTTCCCGGGATGTGACCTTTGATGAATCTCGTCCCTTCTACCCGCGTCCATCCTCCTCGGCCTTTTCCATAGAGGACATCTCTTTTCTTACGTTTCCAGATACACCTCCCTCTGTGTGTAGTATTCCTACTCCTCGTCCCATAGTTGCAGATCCGACGCCGTCCTCTCCTACGGTTTCTTCTCCCTTATCGCATGCTTCTCCACCTTCATCACCAATACATTCCTCGTCTCCACCCTCATCACCAATACATTCCCTGTCTCCACCTCCAGTGATTCCACCTCTTTCGTCCTTTCCTTTCCATTATACTTGTCGTTCACGTGTTGTGGATGATTCTATTGATGCACCCTCTACTTCTGGTGTGTCGTCTTCCTCCTCTCAACCGACTTATGGTCTTTGTTCTCGGCCTTGTCCGCCCCCTGACCGATATTCTCCTTCTCGCTATGGTCTTTCGATTGTTCTTGAGCCGACTTCTTATCAAGATGCTATTGTTCATCCTGAATGGCAGTTCGCGATAGCAGAGGAGATTGATGCCCTTGAGCGCAACGACACATGGGACCTGGTTCTCTTCCTCCCTGTGTTCGTCCCATCACTTGTAAGTGGGTCTATAAGATTAAGACTCGCTTTGATGGTTCTCTTGAGCGTTATAAAGCTCGTCTTGTGGCTCGTGGCTTTCAGCAGGAGCATGGTCATGATTATGATGAGACTTGTCCGCACAGTTCTCACCGTGGCCTCTGTTCGCCATTGGTTCGTGTCTCAGCTTGATGTTAAGAATGCCTTTCTTAATGGTGAGTTACGTGAGGAAGTTTATATGCAGCCACCACCTTGGTATTCAGTTCTCGACGGCATGGTTTGTCGTCTTTGTCGCTCTCTATATGGCCTTAAGCAAGCCCCCCGCGCTTGGTTTGAGCGTTTTGCCTCTATGGTCACTACAGCTGGTTTTTCACCTAGTGCACATGATCTAGAGCTATTTGTCCACCTTTTTGCTCGTGGTCGCACTCTTCTTCTATATGTTGATGACATGATCATCACCGGCGACGATTCTGAGTACATTGCCTTTGTCAAGGCATGTCTCAGTGAGTGGTTTCTTATTTATGATCTTGGTTCCCTTCGTTACTTTCGTGGGATTGAGGTTTCCTCCACCTTTGATGGCTTTTCTATTTCCCAAGAAAAGTATATCCAGGATCTTCTTGCTCGTGCGGCTCTTAGTGATGAGCGCATTGCTGAGACTCCTATGGAGCTCAATGTTAACCTTCGCGCTTTGGATGGTGAGCTCTTGTCTGATCTGGCACGTTATCGTCATCTTGTTGGGAGTCTTGTCTATCTTGCTGTCATGCGTCCGGATATCTCCTATGTCCATATTCTGAGTCAGTTTGTTTTCGCTCCCACTTCAGTTCACTAGTCACCTTCTTCATGTTCTACGATATCTTCGTGGCACGATCTCTCATCGTCTTTTTTTTTCCTCGTTCCAGCTCGTTACAGCTCGAGGCCTATTCAGATGCTACATGGGCCAGTGATCCTTCGGATCGCCATTCTCTTTCTGCTTACTGTGTTTTTCTTGGTGGTTCTCATTGTCTGGAAGACGAAGAAACATACCGCCGTTTCTCGTTCAAGTGCAGAGGCCGAGTTGAGAGCTATGGCTCTTCTGACAACAGAGGTGACTTGGTTACGATGGCTACTTGAGGATTTTGGTGTTTCTATTACTACACCCTCCACCCTCTTGTCCGACAGTACAGGTGCTATCAGTATTGCACGAGACCCCGTGAAGCACGAGCTTACCAAACATATTGGTGTTGATGTTTATTATGTGTGTGCTGCTGTGCAGGATCATGTTATTGCTCTTCAGTATGTGCCTTCCGAGTTACCGTTAGCGGATTTCTTCACAAAGGCACAAACTAGAGCGCGACATAGATTTGACCTCTCCAAACTCAGTGTTGAGGATCCACCATGAGTTTGAGGGTGTGTGTGTGTGTTAGAGTTATATTGACGATGGCCTTTGGCCTTTTGTATTCTTGCCTTTTGGCATTCTCATGTACATCATATATATGGTGGCTTTGGCCTCCTGGGTAATACAAGTTGCTTTCATGACAGTAGTCACTTGGCGCCTCCCTATTGGATTTTTCATAATATAGATTCTGCCACTAGTTGCTATCATCCTTGTGAGCAGGCTATAGGCTAGCCTGATTTTGCTCAATGTTTCTCACGACAGTCTAACAGCTGAGCAATAATTTTCACTCATGCAGTACAGCCTGCCATGTATTATTTTTATTCTTAAATTGGTAATATATTTCTGTTATCTATCACCAGCATGGCTTCTGTCTGTGGAGGTTGTTTAGCACTTCAAGATGCTGGTGTTCCAATAAAGTTCCCTGTAGCTGGAATAGCAATGGGCTTAGTTCTTGACACGCAGGAATTCGGTGGAGATGGCACACCACTTATTCTTTCTGATATTACTGGATCTGAAGATGCCTCTGGTGACATGGATTTTAAGGTGCAACTTCTATACTACCCCGAGTTGGGTTTTCGCCATATAAATGCAGTTGCAGGGTCAATGATTGATGTCGTTTGAATTATTTAATTTGTTTACCAGTCAACCCCTCTTTCAGGTTGCTGGTAATGAACATGGTATATCTGCTTTCCAAATGGACATCAAGGTTGTAAACACTAACGACTAGATGAACCAGCATTTGTTTTCTTGGCTATGCTATTAGGTAGCATATCATCAACGCTGAAGTTATCTGTGTGCATGTTATGCTGTGGCAGGTAGTGGGGATAACTCTACCTGTAATGGAACAAGCACTTCTACAAGCTAGAGATGGTAGAAAGCGCATTCTAAGTAAGTCTGTGTAGCCTGTGTTTTGTTGAAGTGTATATGTGGATTGTCTAGCCCTTCCCATCAGTTCGGACTTTTGGTTGCGTTGGCTAGTGCATGAAGCTTAACATGGTATCAGGGCCTAAGGTCTTGAGTTCAAGTCCTGGCTTTCGTAGTTTATTCAAAAATTGCTGCCGCCCCCTATGTGTCCACGTATAGGCCTCTTGAGCCATACCTTTGAGTCTGTCCACGTGTTGACTTTCCGCGTCACACGTGAGAGGGGGTGTTGAAGTGTATATGTGGATTGTCTAGCCCTTTCCATCAGTTCGGACTTTTGGTTGTGTTGGCTAGTGCATGAAGCTTAACATGTTTAACCTTAAAATCTTGCTTTATTATCTGTGGATGCCATGCTGGGAAAATCCAGTTTCCTGAAAATTTATGATGTATTGTAAGTAAGCTGCAAGATGTAACATAAACAGAAAAAAAGATGTAATTATATCAGCTCACCGAAATTCTACCATGAACATTTCAAACCCTTGATAAGAAGTTTCCTCCTCTGCACTGTGTACAAAAATCATATTCTACTTATAGTATGTATTAATTCTGGAATAGGAATTACGCATATCTATTTTGAATGCATCACTTAGGTGACATCATTTGTGAATGCAGCTAAAATGTGGGAGGGTTATCCCAAAAACTTCCAATAGTAAGTTTTTTTAGCATAGTACAGTAGGGAAGGCCCCTACTGTGTCTTTCTATTAAAATATGGTTATGTACAAATGGAATGCTACATGTAAGTCACACAACTTGATTATGGTTAACAAACTCTCCGTTCTTAGATTATTAAGATTAGTAACAATTTACTCAAGTCTATTCCACTGAATTCTATTATGGTCAAAAGGCCATTTGTATTTCCATTTGCAAATCAATTTCAGGTATTTCATCAGATGTAACATTTCATTGTCTTCTTCAGATGAAATGTTAAAATGTTTGCCTCCGCCAAGTAAATCACTGTCTCCCCATGCTCCTGTTATTCATGTTATGAAGGTTGGTACATTGTTTGTGAAGCATGGCGATCTTTTATAATTTCTTGCAGTTATAACGTTTTAAACTTGTCTGCAATTGTTTTTTTTCAAGGTTAAACCTAACAAGGTGAATTTGATAATTGGTTCTGGCGGAAGGACAATAAAAAGCATACTCGAAGAGACTGGAGTATATGCCATTGATGCTCGAGATGATGGCACAGTAAGGAAAACTTGGTGATAGCCTGTTAACTTTTCAAAGTACTACCTGACATTCTTTTGGCAGGTAAAAATTACTGCAAGGGACATGGAAAGCTTAGAGAAGTCGAAAAATATAATAACTAATCTTACCATGGTTCCAAAAGTTGGAGAAATTTTCAGGTGTCAATTCTTCCCTTGGTTTTATGTGCATATAGTTTCTTCATATTATGTTATGCTTCCTACAGATTCAACCAAGCACTCTCTTTTAAATCGAAACATTTTCTGGGTTTGAGCTAATGAAAACTCTTCTTGGAAACTCAATTGCCAGGAACTGTGAGATCAAAACAATTGCTCCCTATGGAGCTTTTGTTGAAATTGCACCAGGGCGTGAGGTGAGTAGATACTAAAATTTGCTTTATTAATCCCAATGTTAACATATTTATTGCATGTTCACAATGCAGAAGTGGTAATTTAGTTCTCATTGACAAATCCGTGTGGCCTCACTGGGCCTCTAAGGAGTTAATTAGTTTACATACACAAAGTTATTTCCAGATAATCTTAATTATCTTGTTGCCATAACTCGTATTCTTAACTCAATGTGCAGGGTTTATGTCATATCAGCGAGTTGAGTTCAAGTTGGTTGGCCAAGGCTGAGGATGTGAGGAAATATATCACATATTTTACTTTTGTGTTTGATTCCTTCTCGTGTTTAAGTTATCCAATTCTTTATTCCTTTTCAGGCTTATAAAGTTGGTGACCGCATTGATGTCAAGCTTATTGAGGTTTGTAAATCTCTTTAAATTGTAAACTCAACATCAGTGCCACGTAAAACCGTAAAAATTGCAGCTTTGGTATATGCTACTGGTACTTATAGATGGGCGACGAATGGTAGCCAAAGAGCCACATATTGCTGGAAATTTCAACCAGTGCATGATTTCAGCTGGTACAAATATTATCTAGTTATGGAGCATAGATCAGTGTCACTGTTGCTAATTATAGCTGTATATATTAATCAGTGGCACAATAATATTGTATAACTACTGTCCTAAATTTTCCAGCGTCGCAGCTAATATTTATTAAGATAATTAGCAATTGCTGTAGGTCTTTAGAATGCTTAGGCTACTATTCCTAATCTTACCGCTATAAATGCCATTAGGTTAAGTTTCTGGTTACATGATATGATTGAAGGGGAATGTCGTCAGTAGTTTTGACCATCTCTGTTTTCTGAATGCCTATTTTCTTGACTGTCTGAACCAGATAAATGACAAGGGTCAACTTCGACTAAGTTGCAAAGCGTTGCTTCCTGATGCAAACCAAGAACCTAGCAGCATCAAGCAGCAAACGGGCAGTTCAGTGAAAGAAAAGGTAGTGTACAAAGATGATATCATTAAAATGACAACTAGAAGATCCAGACGTAAGAAAGAAGTTGAGCCGTCTGCAGCTGAGAATGCCACACCAAAGACCCTTGAAAACAGCACAGCTGACAGTGCTTAAGCATTTGGACTCACAAGACAGAGGAAGGAACAGGGCGACACAAGCAACATGTCGCTTCATCACACTGATTGCCTGAGAAGACTAGGATTGCAACTACAACATCCACTGACTGTATTACTGGAACTACATGACATGACTGGCTTCCCAGATTGCCAACTTGCCCCCTCGAGATTGGACCCCCCTACAGAAGAAGGGAGACTTGTTGATCTGTTCAAGTCTTTGTGCTCGATTATGTTCCAAACGGCTAGATGCGAAATCTCACGTGGGCCTATGTTGCCGCTTTAGCATGCACAACCATTTTGGGTGTTTTCCCATAGGCACATCCTGCATTTTGTCCTAGTGCAGCAAGGAGTGCCTAATGTGGCTTTGCTTTATTATTTTAGCATGGACTAGTTAAATACATGTGCGTTGCCACGGAACAACAAGCAAATATGTGCACATCAGTTGTTCCATTTTGTCAAATGAATCAAGCACATGTGTTGCCATGGAACAACAAGCAAATATGTACACATTAGTTGTTCCATTTTTCAAATGAATGAAGCCCTACACGTGTTTTGTTTTCACAGTATATCTACAAACAGAAGTCTACTTTTGCTTCCTCCCTCTTGACCATCAAGAGAATATCATGTGGAAATCAAGTTTCAATGAAAACTTGGTAGAAATCATGTTCAAAAGTTTCAACATGTTCTATAAAAATAGATCATGTTGCCATGTGAAATTCCAGGTTTAACCACAAAACCATATAAAAGCTATTGAGAAAAAAACAACAATGAATAGTGGT
Organism: Hordeum marinum; assembly: GCA_022496015.1. Classification (NCBI taxonomy): domain Eukaryota; kingdom Viridiplantae; phylum Streptophyta; class Magnoliopsida; order Poales; family Poaceae; genus Hordeum; species Hordeum marinum. Next base: position 253,869,965 of record CM039673.1, read on the forward strand.
GTTTCCTGGTAGGTACTATTCAGTGCTGTTTTTTCTTTACATTGTATTTGAACACGGAATTTCACATGCTAACAAAACACCACACTCTTAACATACTATTATATATCTTTTATATTTTTTTTCTGGAACTTCAAACATAGTTTTGCATGTGGTTTTCATCGGTTTCCACCTTAACTTGGTTTCCTTTGATGTTCTCTTTGACAATCTACACACGGTTTCTCCGTTACTACGACATCCTTCAAAAGTACCTCATTTACATTTACACGTTGAGCATTGATTTTAATAGCACATAGTAATGACGTGTTTGGTTGCTCGCACCATTTTTAGCCCCTTTGTGTACTTGCCTTGGTCAACCTGGGTTGAGCTAATGCAGACAAAAAAAAACTAACATCTGCATGTTCATTGGTTGTCTGCATACTACTTCCCTACATTGTAGCAACAATTGTATGCACTGTGTTTGCTAGCTCGCATTGGCTGAGTCATACTACCATAGGTTGTTTGGTTGAGTACATGCAGCAAGGTCTAGTTACCTTGTACCCTACATGATGATCCTACCAGCTACACCTTACACGCGGCCACACAGATAAAACAACACTACAATCATGATGAACTGGACAATGATGATGACGTTCTTCAACCCAAACTATCCATCCGCCTTGCCAACTTCAGCACTGCATGTCTGCTTGAGCATGACCTTGGAGTAAACATCCTTTGCCGACTCTTAAACCCTCTATAACAACTCTTCTTGTAACATGACAGTTCATCGCATGCTTCCCATGAGTTGTAATCCGACACTGCGACAACTGTTCTTGAAACCCGACACTCTGTGGTAGCATGAACGTCGACAGGAACGTCTACCATTTAATGGAGTTCCCCTACCCTCCTTTTTCTTTGCGATTGCCTTTTGAGCAATAGCATGAGCTACAACATTGGGCCGAGCCAACACAAATGTTGTAGCCACAAATGGTGGAACCATAGGAGACACCTCGAAAACTTATGAATTTGGAGGCATCTGGTCGTCAATGGGAGGCTAAGAGTCCTCGACATAGGACATCGCGAACTCGCTCTCGGACACGGCAAGGACCCGAGTCAACTCTTGCATGATGATGTCTACAAGCGTAAGCATCAACAAGAGTGGACCACACTACACATCAACAATAGAAACTAGCAGTAAACATGGACAATAGTCACTAGCATCACCACATGTATAGATGGATGACCTAGTTCAACACAACATCTCAAATCATAGCTGTTTGAGTGGAATCCTCACCCTCTTTCATTAGATGATTGTGGATATATATACAAGGAGAAGAGATGCAACGAAGAGGCATCTGTTCGTGAGAGATGGCTGTTACAAGGGGAGATTACCCCATAATTAACACATGTTAATTAAACTCTAACACCCCCCCTAATCTATACTTGTCCATCCAGAATCATCATCTTGATTAGAGGCTCCTCCAAAAACCCCGTGGAAAAAATATGAGGAGTATAGTGTTTGCTATGTTGCCAAAACTCCTTCAAACCCAGTGGAAAAAATAAGGAGAAAATGTCGCAACATATAATGATTATTGTCTCTTCCAACTCAATATGGGAAAACCCATAGATTTAAGAGGACAATAAATATGCCATATATACTTTCCTAAAAATCCCAATGGATAAAACAGAAAGTATGACATATCGTGTTGTGTTGATATTAGCTCGTTAAAAACCTTTATGAGAACCTTATAGTAAACTCATGAAGGGAAAAGGAGTATAATATGAAGCATTGAACAAGAACAATTCAGGAAGATACTCCCCTTGACTCTTGCAAATTTCGAAGCCGTCACATACCAATTCCATGAACATATTTATGGAATGTAGAAGTTGGTAGAGACTTTGTGAACAAATCGGTCACATAATTTCATTTGCTAGATATACAGTATAGCGATATTGCTTATTGCGTAACCTGTTTGCATCCTGGCAACACAAGAAACATTATATTTGAGATAATGGTTGTTGGATATAACCATGAGGTCTGTTTCAAAGACTCTAATGAGATGGCTACCACACCTAGTAGGAACACAAAGCTTGTCTACGATTGGATATAGCGGGTATTTGTTCAATGTATCCAATGGTATTGGTGTTCAAATTTCTTTGAAACTAAAAAACCAGGAGAAGATGTTTGATGCCTTTGGAGACATCGATAGATATTGTTGGTCTAGATAGGTTTGGTGGAACGATGAGTCCCAATATCTCATTTCCATCATCTCTTGGTCTAAATAGATCTTTCTCTATGTCTAGAGAATGAACTACCATGAGAGCTATGGATGGATAAGATTTGTCCACAATGAATTTCTCCAATATATTCTGGGTATAGACAACATAGTATACCATGATGTATGAGTGAAGGTGCGCAATATTTTACCCAAGTCCTTCATCTCAAATTCCGTCATTTAGATGATCACATGCTTAACATGTATGGGTAATCATCAATGCAGGAGTAATCCTTGCGATTAAGGAAATCACTACGTCGGTTGTACCAAATGTACCGACAATAATAAGCCATATGATGACTTTATTGATTTTACACAATATATGTTGCATTTTGTATTTCGATTCAAAATTGAGATTCCATTGGAAATCAATCATATATGTCTGAATCTAGTGATCCACATGGATATGTAATCACTACATCTATCAACTACAGAGATAGATGATTTTGTACTGCTAATGATATATTATCGGAAAGAGATTCCACCTCTATAGAATAGTTGGGTATCTGCGTGAGCCCTTGTGATACAATACTTGCTCCATGTTTCACCACCTTGTTGTTCTCTATTTTGTTTCCAGAAGAAAACTGGTGTAGGTATTGCTTATGATTACCTTCCCATTTTTGAGCAAGATTATTTCTACCTTGATTATACCCTTTGCTTGAGTTCAGTCCAAGTGTTGTTCACGCTTTGCCATGGCCATGGTTTTGGATCTGAATCATTTGAAAGGTTTTGCAGTCTAGTTGAGGAATGTATGTCGACAATTGTAGACTTCCGGTTATATGTTTCTCCAGAATCTATATATCAATATAGAGTTGATAGAAATATCGTTACCCATGGTGACTGCTCGTGATTTCCCAATGCGATTGAGTCGTGTGTTCCGATGTCCCGATCATTATGTGTAATATGACCTGGGTTGGTGAGGTTTCCCATCCACTGGGTATACTACCCATTAGGTGTGTGTCAACGTAAAGTTGACTTGCATTTAATGATTCATAGGCCTTGATATCCTTGCTTGCCAGAAGCTGAATCCTGATGTACTTTTGCCACACATCCCATGTGTTGCTTCGAACGGGGAGTGGAGTGGTTGGTACCTTCACTTTTTCAGGCATTTTTTGCAGGATTGTAGGATTGTGTGACACCCTTATAGTTAGTAAATGCATTTGACAGGTTATTTGCAATGTGTTGCAAATCTTCTGAACGCATGGTTTAGATCTTTGAGTACGTGGATTTGAGGCAGAAATTTGTTAAATATTCCACTAATTTCCTGACGTTCTTCATGGTACTTGAATTCTCCCCCTAATGCATAGATCCCAACTATATGTTGAGGGGCCAATGATATATGCCAGGTGGTGATATCGGTATGCAATCGTATTACCGCTGATAGGAATTACTTGGTAGATTTGCACATATCAAAGATAGAGGGGAATAATATTATGCAGTTCTGTCATGAGCGTGTAAAACTGCATGACTCCAACGTAAAGTTGGTAGGTTGCAATTCCAAAGATAATGCAATGAGCTTAACTCTTTGGATAAATCCATTTTGAGTCTAGACATTAGGAAAAATTGCTAAACTTCAATCCGAGGACCATAAAGAAGGCACTCAAGGAGAATTCTGCAATGTTATCCATTCGATTTTCTTGAAATCGATGTCAGGATAATGAGCCAATGGTTTCGTGTGAATAAAGCACACACTTAAAACCATCATGTAGATATGCCTTTTACAACCATGGAATACCTGAATAGTCTACTCAATAGTTGGCAAGAGCCACTTACCTTGACTTGATGCATTCAAGGAGTTTGAGTGGTTCAACATAGACTTTAAGGTGTGCTAGGCTTAAAATTAGCTTCTATGCGTCACATGTAGTGCACACAAAATCCAAATGCTGTTAGAATTTAGCATCATAATAATCATAAACTAATGGAATTGTTGATAGTTTCGGTTTCAACCCAATGTCTGGATTGTTAGAGTATTATATATAGCCATGTAACCTTTCGTATTTACCCCATTGTATAAGGGGTTTCCTGCATATATTCCACACCTATACATGTATATATACTGGCCTATGGCCTCCTGGAAATACAAGTTGCATATTTCCTAACATGGTATTAGAGCCCAGGTTCTTTTTTCGCATGCGCAACTCGTGCTCCTCTTGATCCAATCTCCTCCTGTACAACCACCGCCAGCGCTGTCTCTCCTGCCCGAGTCAACCTCGCTGCCCGAGTCTGGCTCCTCCCGCTGCTCCCGAGTCCCGTTCGATCTCTGGCCCCCGGCAAAACGAGAGCACGCCCACTGGATCCCGTTGCCAGTACTAGATCAAGCATCGGATTCCGTCGCTCCACACCGCTGGTCTCTCGATTGCATCTGCTGGCCGCCGGGCCTTCTCCTCCTCGCTGGGACCGGATCGAAGTAGCGGGTGCCTTCTCCTCCTCCTTGCTCACCGGATCAAAGCCGCCCGCTCCTCTGGCCCCTATCGCTGGGCCTTCTCCTCCTCGCTGCTGAACCGCCGCCCCTCGCCAGATCGAAGCCACCCGCTCCTCTGCCCCCCTCCGCCGGGCCTTCTCCTCCTCGTTGCTGAACCGCCGCCCCTCACCAGATCGACGCTGCTGGGACTTTGGATCGACGCTGCCGGTCCTCCTCCTCGCTGCTGGATCGTCGCCCCGCGCCATATCGGATCTCGTCGGATTCCAGCCGTTGTTGCATCGCCGGACTCACCAACTGCCTCCCTGCCTACTGCTGTCGTGTGTCCTATGTATGTTTGCTGCCTGATAGGCTGCGGTTGCTGCCTGTAAAAAAAGAGTAAAAAAACCAGGCGCCATGTCTTCTTCGGCGGGTTATGTTGCTGTTCCTCGCTGCCCGATGATCTTTGATGGTACCAACTATGCCGAGTTTGTTGGTTCCATGCACATTCATATGCGTGGCCTTCGTCTCTAGGGCGTTCTCTCTGGTGAGGTCCCCATCCGTCGTGTCCGGTTCCCCCTGTGGCTCCTACTCCACTGACACCATCGGTTCTTGTTGCGGATGCTCCTCAGACTGCGAAGGATGCAGCTAAGCTTGCCGACGAGGCTGCTGTTCGTGCTTATGATGAGCAATTTTTTGACTTATGAGGCAACTCTTTCTACTTATCATGAGGCTCTGTTTGTTTACACCAAGTGGCTGGATGAGGATGCTCGTGCTGCAGCAGTTCTCACCGCTAGTGTTCTGCCTCAGTTTGCCTCTGAGTTTTTGGGCCTTCCTACTGTATTTGAGATGTGGACCCATCTTCGTCAATGCTATCAGCCCTCTGGTGATGCCTTATACTTGTTTGTGGTTCGCCAAGAGATGCTCTTCAACAGGGTGACTCCATTGTTGATGATTTCTATGCATAGAGTTCTGCTATCTGGCGTTAGCTTGATTCTCTTTGCACTGTTGGTTGTCGTACTTGTCGGTGTTGCCAGGCTGTACGGGCAGATTTGGAGTTTCATCATGTCTACGAGTTCTTGTCTCGACTCTATAAGGAGTTTGAGCCTCGGCATGCTCAATTGTTTGCTCGTGGTCGTATCTCTCTCATGGAGGCGCCTTCTGAGATTCGTGCTGAGGAGACTCGCCTACGCGGTGCTGGTTTACTTGAGGTTCCTTCTATGCTCGCTGCTCGAGTTCCTGCTATGCCGCCTGCTGCACTGACTCCCTCCCGCTCCACTGCTCCTCTGCTCTTGCCTACTCCTATGGGCGGTTAGGGTTGATCCTGTCCTCACTGTGGCTACTGCAATATGGATGGTCATGTTGAGTCTCAGTGCTTCCAGAAGAAGAAACACATGCGTAAGGTGCGATCATCATCTTCAGGGACTTCTTCTTCTACTTTGACATCTTCAGCCACCGCTTTGACTGAGCAGGATATTCTGCGACTTAAACATTTGCTTGTCGCTTTAGGTTCTCCTTCGACGAATACTGCAGGTTCTGTGACTGATGCTTCCCGCACTGAGCAACCACCCTCTACACAGTCAGGTACATCCTCGTGGGTTCTGGACTCCGGAGCTTCTTTTCATATGTCTTCTCATTCTTTTGATTTGTCCTCTCTTAAATCGCTTGATTTTCCTGTTCATGTACTCACTGCTGATCGTACTACTCTTTTTGTTGCTAGTAGAGGGAATTTCACCACACCTTCTTATTTTGTTCCTAATGTTTCTCATGTTCCTCGACTTACCATGAATCTATTTTCTACTGGTCAACTTATTGATTCTGGTTGTCGCGTCATCCTTGACATTGACTCTTGTTTTGTTCAGGATCGTCAAACGCATACTTTGTTTGGGGCTGGCCCTCGCTGCCATGACTCTCAGGGTCTTTGGGAGCTTGACTGGCTTCATGTTCCTTTTGCTGCCACCACTATCGCTAGTCCATCTGCTTCTGTAGCTTCAGCTACCGGCTCCTTCGAGAAGTGGAATCACCAACTTGGTCATATTTGTGGTTCTCGTTTGTCGTCTTTAGTTCGTCAAGGCCTTCTGGGGTCTGTCTCAGGAGATGTCTCTTTAGAGTGTCAGGGTTGTTAGCTTGGCAAGCGGATTCAGTTACCATATCCTACTAGTGAGTCAGTGTCCCAAGATGTACGGGATCCGGCTCCCTTCACTTCGAAAGGGTGTCATTGATACTATATTATTTTTATAGATGATTTCTCTCGTTACACTTGGCTATATTTTATGTCTTCTCGCAGTGAAGTTCTATCTATATATAAGAGTTTTGTTGCCATGGTTCACACTCAGTTCTCTTTGCCGATTCGTGCGTTTCGTGCTGACTCCACTGGCGAGTATATTTCCAAGATGTTGTGTAGTGTTCTTTCCGAGCAAGGGACTCTTTCTCAATTCTCTTGCCCTGGTGCTCATGCTCAAAATCGTGTGGCTGAATGCAAGCATCATCACCTTCTTGAGACGACTGGTGCATTGATTATCGCTGCCTCTCTCCCGCCTCACTTTTGGGCTAAGGCTGTCTTCACCTCCACCTATCTCATCAATCTCTAGCCGTTCGCTGCTCTACAGGGTGATGTTCCATTTGAGAGTCTTTTTGATTGTTCTCCTGATTATTCGACGTTTCATTTGTTTGGTTGTGTTTGCTATGTTCTTCTTGCCCCTCGTGAATGCACCAAACTGACTTGTCAGTCTATTGAGTGTGTTTTCTTAGGCTATAGTGATGAACATAAGGGCTACCATTGTTGGGATCCTATCAGTCGTCGGATGCGCATCTATCGGGATGTGACTTTTGATGAGTCTCATCCCTTCTACCCGCGCCCCTCTTCCTTGACCTTTTCAATGGAGGATATCTCTTTCCTCACTTTTCCTAACACACCTATCACCCCCGCCGAGCCTTTGTCTACCCGTCCTGCTAAATCTGCTTCTCCACCCATTGTCGACAATTTGCCGCCACCATCTCCCACAGTTTCCTCATCTTGCATGTCACTGAATTCTGCACTTCATCCCCGGTGCCTTCTTCGTCTCACCCCCTTATTCTACCTCGACGATTCCTCCTCGTATTCTTCCTTCTTTTCCTCAGTATTACACTCGTCATTCACATAATATGGGTGCATCTACTGATGTGCCCTCGTCCTTGTCTCAGCCTGCGTCCTAGTCCGCTTTCGCGTGTTGATCGCCTTGGTTTTCCCACCGCTAGTGCTGCTATTCTTGAGCCGAATTCCTATCGTCAGGCTATTGTTCATCTTGAGTGACAGTTTGCGATGGCAGAGGAGATTGCTGCTCTTGTATGCACTGGTACATGGGATCTTGTTTTGCTTCCTCTAGGTATCCATCCCATCACTTGTAAGTGGGTCTACAAGGTTAAGACTCGTTCCGATGGTTCTCTTGAGCATTACAAAGCTCGTCTTGTGGCTCGTGGTTTTTAGCAGGAGCATGGTCATGATTACGACAAGACTTTTGCTCCTCTGGCCCATATGACCACTATTCATACACTTCTTGTTGTGGCCTCTGCACGCCACTGGTCTGTATCTTAGCTTGATGTTAAGAATGCCTTTCTTAATGGTGAGCTGCTTGCGGAGGTATAGATGCAGCCACCACCTGAGTATTCTGTTCCTGATGGCATGGTATGTCGTCTCCGTCGCTCTCTCTATGGCCTTAAGCAAGCCCCCTGCGCCTGGTTTGAGCGTTTTGCCTCTATGGTGATTGCCGCTGGCTTTTCAGCAAGTGCTCATGATCCAACATTGTTTGTCCACCTTTCTCCTCGTGGTCAGACTCTTCTTGTTCTCTATGTTGATGACATGATCATCACTGGCGATGACCCCGAGTATATTGCCTTTGTAAAGGCCCGTCTTAGTAAGTAGTTTCTTATGTCCGATCTTAGACCTCTTCGCTACTTTCTTGGGATTGAAGTGTCTTCTACCTATGATGCCTTTTTTATATCCCAGGAAAAGTATATACAGGATCTTCTTACTCGTGCTGCTCTTACTGATGAGCGCATTGTTGAGACTCCCATGGAGCTCAATGTTCACCTCCGTGATACTTATGGTGACCCCTTTCCTGATCTGACATGTTATCGTCATCTTGTTGGGAGTCTTGTCTATTTAGCTGTCACTCGTCCGGATATCTCTTATCCGGTTCATATTCCGAGTCAATTTGTCTCCACTCCCACTTCGGTTCACTATAGTCACCTCCTTCGTGTTCTTTGATATCTTTGAGGCATGACCTCTCACCGTCTGTTCTTTCCTCGCTCTAGTTCTTTACAGCTTTAGGCCTATTCAGATGCTACGTGGGCTAGTGATCTCTCCGATCGCCATTCACTTTCTGCTTATTGTGTTTTTCTTGGTGGTTCTCTCATTGCCTGGAAGGTGAAGAAAATGACTGTAGTTTCCCGTTCGAGTGCAGAGGCTCAGTTATTAGATATTGCTCTTTTGACGGTAGAAGTGACTTGGTTACAGTGGTTGCTTCAGGAATTTGGTGTTTCTATCACTACACCTACTCTATTATTAGCTGATAGTACATGTGCGATTAGCATTGCGCGCGATCGTGTGAAGCATGATCTCACCAAGCATATTGGTGTTGATGCTTTCTATGTGCGCGCTGGTGTGCAGGATCAGGTTATCACTTTTCAGTATGTGCCTTCTGAGTTACAGTTGGCGGATTTTCTGACGAAGGCCCAGACTAGAGCGTAGCATGGCTTCTATCTCTCTAAACTCAGTGTTAATCCACCATGAGTTTGAGGGGTGTGTGTGTGTGTTAGAGTATTATATATAGTCATGTAACCTTTCGTATTTACCCCATTGTATAAGGGGTTTCCTGCATATATTTCACACATGTACATGTATATATACCGGCCTATGGCCTCCTGGAAATACAAGTTGCATATTTCCTAACATGGATGACCAAGGCGAGTATGCCTAGTTTGTCATGCAAAAGACATTTTGGAAAACTATATTATACAACATGTGCTACGGGTTTTGTAGTATGTGTAGTACAATCTTGATGATACATAGAGAATGTGCCAGCCATATCCATTGATTATGGTAAACATAAGTTAGTCCTCTTTGTTGTCATCATAAGTTTCGCTATGGAAACTATTTTGACGGATACCTCTACAGTTTAGTAGGGTACGAGTTAAACCAAAAGCAATAAATCATCCTAAGTTTACTTGAGTACCCAGAGGAATAGTAAATAAGACTCGAGTGGGGCCAACAAATACCTCATCAAGTCTAGCGATTTTAAAATATTTCCTTTTCTCCCGACAAGAGTGGAAACATTTTACTCCCCTAAGTATAGAGTTTTTGGTGCATATGTCCACAAGGCACATACCATCTTTCATTAGATTGACCCCTGTAAAAATCTATATATATAGACTTGAAGATTCCCAATATGAAAATCACTGTCAGATATATATAGAATACATACAAATCTATTTTACCAAAGTGTAGATAGTATATATTTTGATATACAATATATGATGACAACAATACTTATGTTCTTATTAGAACATCGCAAATGTACCTAAATTATGTTGACCACTGAGGAGGTTGAGAGACTAGACTAAGTCTTCAAATATGTTAGTTGAGTCATATTCAACCATCATATTCTCCGTGCACATAGGGTCCCGTCACCGCTAGTGATATCGGGTTGAAGGTTGAAGTGAGCTTCAAACCTTTGCCCTTGAGGTTCATCGTGTCCTAGGAATTGCTGATACAGAATAACCAGATGCAGAGATACGAATCAATATAATATCTTATGATGTATAAGACAACATTTTTCTATTAGGAGTGTGATAATGACTAGGGGTGAATCCTGGATTGCACACATGAGACACAAGAGTGAAAGTGCGTTCGACTAGAGGGGGGGTGAATAGGCGATTTTTACAAATTCATCACTTGAGGAATTTCAACTTGAGGAATTTGAAATGTGATGAATAACTAGCAGCGGATTAAGTACTCAAGTGCATGGGAAACATAGCGACAGCATAGTCATCATGATGAAATGAAACATGCATAGATTACAAGTAACGTGATACAGGATAATCAGGTGAGGAACAAGGTAACTTGAAGAATTTGAGGTGAGGAAATTGTGAAAGTCTTCAGTCAAATTCTTCAAACAGTAACGATCAATTTCATCAACAAGTATACGAGGAATAGAGGGGTTGAGGAAATAGAACCAGGCAGCTCGATGAAGACAATGGTTTGATGACCCAGTTCCAACTGCTGTGACAGTCGTACGTCTGGTTTGGAGCGGCCTGGTATTTAAACTAGAGGACACACAGTCCTAGGACACACAATCCTTACCATATTCTCCTTGAGCTAAGGTCACAAAGTCCTCGCCCAACACTCGTGGTAAGTCTTCAGGGTAGACTTCCAAAACCCTCACAAACTGGTCACCCGATGATCCACAATTGACTGCTGGATGCTCTAGACCAAGGTCACTCCGTGATCCCCAATTGACTGCAAGATACACTAGACCATGACGCCTAACCGTCTCGAGGATACACAGTCCTCAAAGGTAACAATTGTCGGTTCCACACAGGAATTTCTTTAGTGATGCTCAATTACTTTGGGTTTGGTGGTTTGGTTGTGGGTTTTTCCTCACTGATGATTTTCTCTCAAAGTCCTCGAAGGATGGGTTGTTGTCAAATGACAAGTGTCAGTTCTCTCTCGGAGCAGCCAACCAACTAGTGGTTGTGCGGGGTGGCTATTTACAGCAAGGGTGCAACCTGACATGATAAGACAAAAATGCCCCCAATGATATGACCGTTATGTGGATGTGATGATTGGGGATAGTTGGCGCTAAGAACAACAACAGTCAGAATTTCAAACCATGAAAGTCCTCAGGCTTATCGTGTTCCTCACTTGTAGGCAATTCGCACGGGTGAAATCCTAACTCCTCAGTCAGATCAATTTCATCAGAGACCAGAAGAACATCGTCTCTGTCACTGAAGAACTTGACTGAACTGCAAGAGATTTTCAAAGGCTTCACTTGAAGGATTGGATAGGTTGAGGCTTTTGGAGTTGAGCATGAGTTGGAAATTTTCCTTAGTATTACCTCGTCCCCCTTTAACAGTACGGTGTTTCCTATGACTCAAAGAAAGGAAATGAAACTACGAAAACAAAAATCTTCATGCTTCATAGTCCTCGTTCATATCTTGAAGGTCACACCAACTTCTTCATTTTCAAAGTCTTCAGGGAATACCAAAGTCTTCAGCAATGTCTTCAACAAAGTCTTCACCAAAGTCTTCAGTTGAAGACATACATTTTTAGGGGTCAGTAATCTCTCAATATATCAAACTCCTCATCGACTTATAGAGCCTATGTACACTCACAAACACATTTATTCCTTAACCTATACGTCTTCAATACACCAAAATCACTAAGGGGCACTAGATGCACTTACAATCTCCCCCTTTTTGGTGATTGATGACAAATAGGTTAAGTTTTCAACGGGAATAATACTGTGAAGTGTAAATACCGACTTTGAGGAATTTGATTGCAAGATATAGAAGAACTCCCCCTGAAGATGTGCATATTTGAGGAATTTGCTTTGGACTGCAAATGCACATGGTAGGTTAAAAACATGGAGAACTCCCCCTATATCTTGTAATTCATACACGCATTTAACATATGATATGAAGAATTTGAAATGCATGATGAAAATGGTGTCTGACGAAATTCAGCATGCATGCATTAAGGTGCTTGAGGAAATAAGCATGCGGAAAGCAGTTCAAAAGAGTCAGACCACCATCGGACTTAGTTTACAACTCAAACAACAAAAGCTTCAGAAGAGCGAGAGTTGTAACTTAAACAAAATAAGCCCATATATAGAGACCCACTTGAAGACTAACTCAAATTTTCTCCCCCTTTGTCATCGAAGACCAAAAGGGATGAAAAAGTGAGGACTAATGCCCTTGAAGAATTTCATCTTGTTGGTGAAGAAGGAGCGCCAGCGTTGTCGGGGTTGTTTGTCGATGCAGGGCCCGCCACAGTGTCGTCAATGACCTCGGCTTCATCCGTCTCACGCGATGAAGAATATGAAATTGTAACCATCAGAGGAACTTGAACCTTCTTGAATTTCTTCTAAGGAGGATGAGACCAGTCAAAGTTTTGCTAAAAGTCCATGTCCTTGAGTTCCTCAGGAGTCTTGAGGTGTGCGATAATGGCCCATGCGCGATCGAAGATTTCATGCACATAGTAGTGATTTTTCCTCACACAGTTCTGCTCACTGTCATGTTCTGAACAATGGAAGCCAACTGACCCTTTTCCCATTTGTGATTGCGATCGACCTTCTGATGAAGACTTATGAGAAGCTCACGATCAGTAATCACACAAGGGGCAGACTCTCGAGGTTTTTGCGTTGAGGCCTTCGCATCAAAATCTTGGGTTGCAGTGTCATCATTGGTGGAGAAGGATGCAACTTTGTGAAACTGACCATCCAATGGACGAGTGCCTTCATCAATGGCAGCCCTGCCTTTTCTTTCAATTGAGGCAATTGTGCTCTTGAGGACTTCAATCGGAGGCAAGAAGCTGAAGTGATTCTGGAAGTCCGCCTTGAAGGGAACTGAAGACCTTGATCTGATGAACTTCATGATCCAGGGAGCATAAGGCTTCAGTTCAAACGGGTCTAGAGCAGCATTTGTCAATGTCCTCATGAAGAAATCATGGAAGTTGATGGGAATCCCATGAATAATGTTGAATAGCATGTTCTTCATGACTCCTTCCACTTCTTATTCTTCAGAGTTGTGGCCCTTCTGAGGACATAGGGTGTTGGTGAGAATGCAGTAGACCATCCTGGGCACATAGAGAAAATCCTTCACAAGGAAGGTTGTACGTTAAGGTGTTCTAGGAGCCAATGGCTTCATCAGCACTTGCATCAGTTGGTTGGGTAGAGTAGGTTCATCAAACAGGCAGCGTGCTTCTTCTAAAGGAACTAGGACAGAGACTGACTGAAGTAATTTAGATGCTGGAGCAGTGAGGTGAGTAGATTCGGTCATCCAGTCCAAGACCTAGGAGTTGATGTCAGAGGCATCACCTATGATGTGCAGTGTGGCATAAAATTGAAGAATTAGCTCTTCATTCCAATCGTAGATGTCCACACGGAAGGTTAAGTCCTGCATCATGAAGAACTGCGAGCACCGGCGTGAAAGCTGGAATTGTTTCCATATTAGCATGAGGATTTTGATGGTGCTCGAAGACTTTCTTCTTGTCAAATAGAACTGATGCATAGTAGTTCATCTGAGTTGGAGTCCAGAATCTGGGTCGACTGACCCTTGCTGAGTCATATGGGTTAGGACCAATGAGGAAAATTTGCTCATCGAAGAAATTTGACTTGAGGAATTTGGGGCGCTTTGAGCCTTTGAATGGCATCCTTGGCTTAGGCTGAAGGTTTGGCTTGAAGCGGCCCTTGATCTCCTTAGGCATAGGAGGAATTTCTTCAGACTGGGGATTTTGCGGAGCATTTTCCTCAGTAACAGTTGGAGCAGCAAAGTCATCTGCTGGTGCAGTTGGAATTTCTTTAGTGGCTGGAGCGGCCATGTCATCAGATCCTTCGTGAATTTTTTCAGTCTGGGCAGGGGGCTGAGGAATCTGTGACAGAGGAGTGGTCATTGGGGAATTTGGGTGAGCAGTTTCCCAATATTCGTTATTGATGACAAGAGTTGTGTTGCCAATGTCCATATCCTCATCAATTTCTTCAACACCGGCCTCTTCAGCAGTAAACTAAGGCTGGGGCGATGATATCTGTGGAGTTGAAGCATTTGCTTCCAATTCAATGTCTTCATCAATCTGCTCTGTCGAAGCAGCAGAATGATCTTCTTCATCTTCATCATCTGGGATGACATAGTGAACGCCAAATGGAATTATCTCATAGGCTGGCGCCGAGGAGATTGGAGTGGCATCTAATGGTTCAGTTGAAGATTTTGGCAGAGTCTTCAACTTCTTCATAGCTGAGGAGTCTGAAGTTGAAGCTTTTCTCTTTAGAGCCTTCTTCTCAGCAACCTTAGTTTTCTTCACTTCTGATGCAGAAGGAAGGTAGATTTGTTTCATCCTTGAAGACTTTGGGATTTCAGAGGAGGGTGAAGGGGCAACGGTTTCTTTAGGCACGACTGATGCAGTCGTCCTTGTAGGTTCAGTTTCATCAGGCGCAACAGTGGAGGGTGTCCTGGCAGGTTCTTCAGCGGTGTGACTTTCTTCAGCATCGCTGGTAGTTTCTTCAGTAGGCTGAGCAGTTTCCCTAGCTTGAGGTATTTGTGGTTGGGAGCGAGTGGCAACCCTTGAGTTGTGATCATTGATGACTTTATCAGCAATGTTGACGAAGCGAACCTTGGCGCCTTGCCAATCAGCATAGTATGAATTGAATTCCTCACTGAGGCCTTTGATCTCAGACCGCACCTTCACAAGTTCCTCAGGAGACAGATTCAGAACATTTTTCTTCAAGTAATGCTCTTTCTTGTACTGAGCCTTTTTGGTTTGTCTGGCCTTCTCATACTTCCATTTTTCTTCAGCGATGAAAGCAGTGAGGACATGATCTGGACCAGGAGGCAGTTTCAAGTCATCAGTGTGCGTTTTGGGATCCTTGTGCCAGATCTCAATGAAGTTCAACACAATTTCTGGATCAAGCAAAAGAGGAATTTGAGAGCCCTTTGCTTCAGCCACTTGTTGTTGCTTGTTTCTGATGATTTCAGCCAATTCCTCATCATCAGCTTCATCTGAGGAATCTGATGGTATTGTGAACGCCACCTTCTTGGGTTGGGGACTTGGTTGAATGCCTTGTCCAAAAGTTGCTTTCATTTTCCTCAAAGAAGGACCGCTTGAGGAATGTGCTTGGGATGAAGAACTTGCTGATGCCCCGGAAGCAATTGAGAATCTCTCAGTCCTTTGGCATGATGCAAGAAGCACAAGAGTTGAGCTTAGCATCAGCAACCGAGGACTGAGCAGCTACTGACCCAGCAGCCGAGGCCTTTGAGGGCTGAGTTTGAGGAATCTGCTGTGATGACTTTGATGAAGAAGGATTTGACTTCACAACTTCTTCATCATGTTTTTCTTTGGAGCACTTGCAGAGGCCCCGACAGTGGTAGCAACAGCAGAGTCTTCATTGAATTTCTTCACTGCAGCTTCGGTAGTCCTCTGAAGTTTGAGTTGACGCTTTGCCCACTCAGCGGGAAAGTCTTCACCGCGAGCAACACTTGTGGGATCAACCTCTTGATCATCAGCAAGAGGAGCCCTATTGCAAGGGGGTTTGAGTGCGAATTTCTTCATATATTTGGGAGTGACATAGCGATATTATTTCCATTCCCTCACCCACCTCCGTTCAATTCTCTGAATTCTGATTTTCCTCTGTTCTTTCGTCTCTATGCCGTGTATGGACTCATCTGGAGTACAGTAACCAGCATGCAAAGCTTTAGGTATGTCAAAAGCATTATTATGTTCAGCTTTCTTTCCACATTTCTGTGGCTTCTTCCCATCATCCATTTTCTTCAGCTGAGGATTCTGAAGAAGTGCACATATTTTCCTCAAGAAATGCTGCAAATGATTTAAGTTGATGAGAACCTAGTGATTCATCAGCGGACATGTTTGTACCTGTGAACAAAGTATAGGTGCGAGGAATTTGAAGAGGTCATATGCGTTCTTAGAAATTTTTCAATAAAATCAGGTGTGAGGAATTTGACCATGGGTGTCTTGAGGAATTTCACTAAGTGTTCTTTGTCTTAGGTAACAGAGTTGTGCAAATTTTGAGGATTCACACAATTGAGGAATCTTGAAGAAAATCATAACTTAGGGAAAGACATCAAGTGAATGAACATGTAAGGTGCTTTAGAATGAGATTCTTGAAGAATAAACACCTTTGTGAAGATTTAGGAAAAACTTGAAGATCAAACAAGGGTAGTAAAAATAGATTTTATTTACCCTAGTGAAGAACACGACGAACTGTGAGATGAGATTGAGGAAGTTCGTCAGTCCAGATCTCCCACGCCCTAGCTCGGCAGAGGGAGATAGCTACAACGACAACGGGATGAAGACTTCTATGGCCGATGCGAGTATAGCAACGGCGAGGTCGAGGCAGTGAAGCTCTTCCACACCGGTGGCGATGATTTTAGCGGCGGCGCTAAGTCCGAGCTCGGGAGAGAGTAGGAGTGAGGAGTAATCGAGCATAGTGAAAGGGGAAGGGTATTTATAGTGGAGGTGAAAACCAATCCGTCCGAAGATTTTGGACCAGGTTGCCCCTGATCCTTGCTCTCGAAGCGACATGTCTCACCTACGTTCTGAGTAGTGGCGATAGTGGGGGGATCGTGGGTTATCCAGTCGAGGGAATCGGAACCGTTTGAGTGGGAAACACTGAAAATTTTGATAATGAAAATTTTAAAGTTTCCGTTCACAAATTCTTTAGCCGTCAAGGATACAGTGAAGACTTTGAACGAGTTTCAAAGTAGAACGCACATGAAGAATTTGTGAAAAGACGGGGTTGAGTTTAGCATAGAGGGAAAAAGGGTCCGATCACATTCACTTAGATAAAAATCAAATTGAAGAATTATCAACATTAAAAACTCAAATATATATGTATATAGTCAATAAAGAACATGAGTTTCATAGTTTGAAGAATTTGAAGAGTTAATGAATGTGAAAAGTTGAGGAATTTGCAAATCTGAGGAATTTGAAAATTTGAAGAACTTGCAAAATGAGGAAAAACTCGACTTTGAAGAATTTCAACTATGGTTGGTGGCATGACCCACCGTATAAGAATGATGACTTCAGACACCGCGTACAATTGTTGTAGGGTTGTGAGAGTCAAATTCTTCATTAATTTCTTCACACTCAGAGGGTTATTCTTCATTGATTGAAGAAAAACGTCACTTCGTGTGTTGCACATCTAAGTCATCAATTTTGCATAAGTGTTAGGATGTGCGTTCTTTTTCAAAGAACATTCGAAGATTCTAAGATATTTAGCTCACACTGCAACTTGCAAAATCTCTTTTCATCCAAGGGCTTTCTGAAGATATCGGCCAGTTGTTCTTCAGTGGGGATGTGGTCGATGGATATGTTGCCCTTGAGTACATGATCTCGAAGAAAGTGATGACGAATCTGGATGTGCTTGGTCTTGGAATGCTGAATTGGGTTGTAAGAAATCTTGATGGCACTCTTGTTGTCGTAGTAGAGAGGCACATTCTTCAACTTGATGCCATAGTCCTTGAGGGTTTGCTTCATCCACAACAACTGAGCGCAACATGATCCAACAACAATGTACTCAGCTTCAGCAGTAGATAGTGACACGCAGTTTTGCTTCTTCGAGGACCAACAGACTAAGGATCGTCCGAGGAAATGACATGTGCCTGAGGTTGACTTGCGATCCACGCGATCTCCAGCATAGTCAGCATCAGAGTATCCGACGAGGTGAAGATTTGAGCCCATGGGATACCATAATCCAAGTGTTGGTGTGTGAGCTAAGTATCGAAGAAAATGTTTCATAGCCTTATGGTGTGATTCCTTTGGTGTTGCTTGGAATCGGGCACAAATACAAACACTTAGCATAATATCAGGCCTAGATGCACATAGATACAATAATGAGGCAATCATGGAGAGATATACCTTCTGATCAAAATCTTTACCATTTTCTTCCGTGCAGAGGTGGCCTTTTGAAGGCATTGGAGTTTTGACGCCTTTGCAATCTTGCATGTTGAATTTCCTCAGAACATCCTTGAGGTATTTCTCTTGAGATATGAAGATGCCATTGTGTTGCTGACGAATTTGAAGACCTAAGAAGAATTTTAACTCTCCCATCATAGACATTTGATATTCTTCACTCATCATATAGGCAAATTCATCACTGTAACGTTTGTCAGTACAACCAAAGATAATATCGTCTACGTATATTTGGCATATGAATAGTTCATTGCCATAGGATTTTGTGAAAAGAGTTGAGTCAAGTGAACCGGGTTTGAAGCCTTTCTTCATGAGGAACTCCTTCAGAGTGTCATACCATGCCCGAGGGGCTTGGTTGAGACCATAGAGCGCCTTGTTGAGTCTGAAGACTTTGTCAGGATGCTTAGGGTCTTCAAAACCTGGGGGTTGAGCAACATATACTTCTTCCTCAAGCTTACCATTGAGGAATGCACTTTTCACATCCATTTGATATAAGATGATATCATGATGGTTAGCATAAGCAAGCAATATGCGAATAGCTTCAAGTCTAGCAAGAGGTGCAAAAGTTTCATCAAAGTCAATTCCTTCAACCTATGTGTAGCCTTGAGCTACAAGACAAGCCTTATTCCACAAGGCCATTTTCATCTTGCTTGTTGAGGTAGATCCACTTGGTACCTATGATGTTATGCTTGCGAGGATCTAGCCACTTGACAAGTTCCCACACGTTGTTGAGCTTGAATTGATGCAATTCCTCTTGCATAGCTTGAATCCACTCAGGCTCCTTGAATGCTTCATCAACTTTGGTGGGCTCTATGATAGAGACAAAGGCAAAGTGCCCACAAAAGTTAGTCGAATGTGAAGCTCTTGAGCGAGTGAGAGGACCTGGTGCATTGATGTCATCGATGATTTTGTCAATCTGTACTTCATTTGCAACTCTTGGGTGAGCAGGTTGACGTGGCCGAGGATTTTCTTCAGCACCATTTTCTTTAGGTGTATCAGCATGAATGTCTTCATTCGTTGGAATGACTTCCTCAGTGGGTATGATGTCTTCAGTAGCCTTCAGCTTAATGGATCCCTCAGGAGACTATTCATCTAACACAGAAGGAAGGTGCTCTCTTTGCGAGCCATCAGTTTCATCAAACCGCACATCTACAGTTTCAACAACCTTGTGGTGGTAGGTGTTGAAGACTCTATAGGTGTGCGAGTCCTTTTCGTAACCAACCATGAAACCTTCATGTGCTTTCGGTGCAAATTATGAACTATGGTGAGGATCTCTAATCCAGCATTTTGCACCGAAGACTTTGAGATAACTTACATTGGGTTTGTTGCCAGTCATAAGTTCATACGAAGTCTTCTTGAAGAATTTGTGAAGATATACCCCGTTGATGATGTGGCATGCAGTATCAATTGCCTCAGGCCAGAAGCGACGAGGAGTCTTGTATTCATCAAGCACGGTGCGAGCCATCTCAACAAGAGTCCTGTTCTTGCGCTCCACGACCGTTCTACTGAGGAGTATAAGGGGAAGATAACTCATGAGTAATACCAAGTTCATCAAGATATTCATCAAGATTTGTGTTCTTGAACTCAGTCCCATCATCACTCCTAATATGCTTGATCTTGACACCGAAGTTCGTGGAGGCCCTTGAAGCAAATCGTCTGAAGACATCCTGCACTTCAGACTTGTACAGGATAATATGCACCCAAGTGTAATAAGAGTAATCATCAACAATGACAAAGCCATACAAACTTGAAAAATTTGTTAGTGTGGAGTAATGAGTGGGGCCAAAGAGATCCATGTGAAGCAATTCAAAGGGTCAAGTCGTGGTCATGATTGTCTTTGAGGGATGCTTGGATCTGGTCATCTTCCCAGACTCACATGCACCACAGAGGTGGTCCTCGAGGAATTCGACACCTTCAATGCCAATGACATGCTTTTTCTTCACGAGCGTGTGCAAGTTCCTCATACCATCATGTCCAAGTCGTAGATGCCATAGCCATCCTTTTGATGACTTTGCTAGTAGGCATGTGGCAGGCTGAGGACCTGTAGAGAAATCAACAATATACAAGTCTCCTCTCCTAAAGCCTTCGAAGACTTTGGAATTGTCAGATTCCATGATGACAACACAGTGATATTTTCCAAATAGGACAACCATATCAAGATCACAAAGCATTGAGACATACATAAGGTTGAACCCGAGGGATTCGACAAGCATCACCTTATTCATGGTTCGATCCTTTGAGATTGCAACCTTACCAAGACCCAATACCTTGCTTTTTTCCTTTGTCTACATAGGTGATATGCTTCAGATGAGATGGAGCAAGTGGCAAATTCATCAGAAGACTCTTGTCACCAGTCATGTGGTTTGTGCATCCACTATCGAGGACCCACTCAGTAGCTTTTGGAGGTTCATCCTGCAAATGAATTAGTACAACTTACGAACTCATATGCTTTAGAGTGAAGAATATGACATCAATTTCATTAGACATAATTTCATAACACAAGATAGTAAGCAAGTAGTGTGAGGACGTGAGAAATGAGGAATTCATTTCTATATGGTTAGCTTGCGTCCTTTCAAGCATTTCCTCAGGTCTCCAGCAAATTCATCAGATGTTCAAGTTCATCTGGAGACCTGACCCTGCATAAGAAATTATTTCAATTTCTTCACCACCCACATCTGGAGGGGTGGTAAAGAGTTCATCATTCTGCGAGCACCATAAGAGAAGAGAGGCATTGAAGCAAGTGCGCTTTGTTTCACAGGGTGAGGGTTAGAGTACTCATATGAATAAGCAAAGAAATTCTTCGAGGACATATGAACATAATGGTCCGAAGAATAAGGCACATATTCATAACTCTTAGATTTTCCCTGCGAAATAGAGGCATTAGCACGAGAATGATATTTTTGACCATTTGAGGAATTTTGTCCAAGTGAAGACTTTGGTCCATATGAGGAATTTGATCTGGGGTTCCTGTTCTTCATGAGTGGTGTCATGAGGAAATTCACTTGAAGATTTTGTAGGTAGCTCTTGGGAACCCAGATTTTCTTCATAGGAGAACCGTTCCTGCAGTTAGTTCCAACAAATCTAGCAAATACTTCACCTTTCTGATTTTTGAAGAATTTGTAGTTGGAGTCAAGTGACTCATCAGAGGAATATGAAGTTTCAAAAGTAAAGCTAGATAAAGTGGATGGATCTACAGGAGGTCCTTTTGTAGCAACCCATGAGATTTTGGGGTACTGCTCAGGTGTCCAGTAGGATCCATCAGCGTTGAGTTTCCTCACAAAGGCAATACCCTCTTTCCTAGGGTCCTGTTCAGAATCTGCTTTTTGAGGACATCGCAAAGGGTTTGATGCCCTTTGAGACTTTTGTACATGCCTGTCACATACAATTCCTTCAACCCTGCATTTTCATCAGTGATACTTGTGGTATCCTCAGATGAGGAATTTGAGACCATGGGAGTAGTTGAAGAATTTGCAGCAATAGAAGCATTTGAACATTCAGGTGAAGAATTAACAGTTTCACGTTCGATGCATTTCAAACACGATGGAACAAATTCTTCCTGAGCGGTACTGATCTGTTGAGCCAGTAAGGAATGATTTTTCCCTTTGGAGATCCTCATGTGACACCCTTAGTTTCTCAAGATCTCGCTTTCTTTGAAGAAATTCATAAGAAAGCTTCTCATGATTATCTAAGAGAGCATTATGATGACTCTGAAGGTTATCACACTTTGTCTGAAGATTTTTGAGATCGCCAGAGAGAGTTTGAGTCCGATCCACGTCCTCATTCAACAAATCATAGCTTTTGTCTAGCATTTTCTGAAGCTTTTAAAGTGCACTTTGTTGCTTAGTGGCAATATTAGCAAGTTTGGCATAGCTAAGTTTCACATATTCATCAGCTTCACAATCACTAGATTCAAAGGAGGAGTGATGATTATGTACCTTGGAACCTTTTGCCATAAGACAAAGTGAGGAAGATGAATCAAGATCTGACTCCTGGGTGTTGAGGATTTTCTTGAGTTCGATGAACATGGGGTCTTGACGAGTGCGATAGCCTTCATTGATGTCCATGATCCTATCACAGATGAGCTTGGCATTTTGAAGATGACAGATGCCCTTGAACATGACGCTTGATAGGCTTGAGCAGATGATGTTCCTCGTCTGAGCATCAAGTTGAGTGTACTTACGAATTTCCTCAGCATTTGCCATCTTGCAAAGTTTAGTGAGTCCAAGTCCTGTAACAGTCCACAACTTACTGTTCACAGACATCAGATGCTTCTTCATCAGAACCTTCCACTTAGGATATTCAATGTCATCAAGATTGGGACATTCTGTGACTGACTTGACGCCTTTTGCCATGAAACAGTAAGTAGGAGCATAGTCATCATTGATTCCGTCAGAGTCACTTGAGTAGTCATTTTCTTCATCGTTGAAGATGGACTTGCTGACGAAGGCAGTAGCGAGAGCAAGGCCAGTGACACCAGATTCAGATTCCACCTCAAATTCTTCCTCTTCTTCGTTCAGATTCTTCTTCTGAGTCCATTTCCTTGCTAATGAAATCCCGAGCCTTTCTGGAACCATTCTTCTTGTGCATTGAGGACTTTGAAGATTAGGACTTTGCAGATGAGGACTTTGAAGATTTCTTATTTTTCTTCGAGTCGTCAGAACTGTCGTCCTTGTAGTTCTTCTTCTTCTTCTTCTTTGATTCTTTTTCCCAGAGAGGACAGTTAGGCATAGGTGGTGGTATCGTACAATCTCTCCCACTAGAATACTTTGTCTAAACCCATAAGGGTCCACGAAGTAGCAACCTTGCCTATTCCATAACGGCTTCCGTCCACGAAGGACTAGCCTCACTATGGCTAGATCTTCACGAAGTAGGCAATCTCCTTCCCGTACAAACTTCTTGGTTCAACTCCACAACACGAAGTAGGAGGATCCCAAGCAACACCTAACCAATCTAGGAGGCACCACCCTCCAAAAGGTAATTGGCTTGACAGTGATGATGAACTCCTTGCCCTTCTGCATCAAGATGATAGACTCCTCAGCAATCAATCACTCTCTCACAGATTTGGCTTGGTAGAAGAGATTGATTGGGTGGAAGCAGCTTGGAGAGGCTAGAAATCAAGATCCATATGGCTGGAGTGGATGATCTTGATCTCAACACAAGGGTAGGTGGTTCTCTCTCAAAAATTTGGATATGGGAAGTGGGGAACTGTTTAGAGTGCTTCTCCTTCGAGTGGGATGTGGTGGAGGGGTATATATAGGCACCTCCAAAAATACAACCGTTACACCATTATTAACCAAATTGGTGAAACCGAAGCAAAGCTCGATTGTACCGATCTGTTCAAAATGTGGCAACTTTAGGAATCTTGGTGATACCGATATGACATTCTCGGTAGTACCGATATGAGTGGCCGAGGACAATTTCCAAACTCGGTGAGACCGATCCACTCGAAAATTCCAATTCCATGAATTTGTTCATCCGAATCATGGTCACCAAAAATCGGTTGCACCGATGTAGTACTTGGTTGTACCGATAAGTTAGGGTTTGTCTAGGGTTGTCTCTAGGGAGAACATTGGTAAGGCCGAATGGAAAATTTGGTGGCACCAATTTTGCATGATAGGGTTTAGACAAAGTATTCTAGTGGGAGAGATTGTGGGTGTTTTTGGTGGCTAGCACTTGTGCACGTGGAGCAATTTGTTCACCAACATTACCTTACGCCCTTTTAATAGTATTGGATTTCCTATGGACCCAAAATGATTTCTCACAAAGTAAAATGTAGAGTCTCCTTCGTTGAAGCTTTGCCAATCCGTTCCTTGCATCTTGGGGTCTCCTTACATTCTATAGCCATCCCATTATTTGGATGTTTTCTGAAATATACTTAGTGAAAACATGAGTCCAATGAGATATATGTTGTTATTAATTACCAAAACCACCAAGGGAGCAAATTTGATTTCAATCTCCCCCTTTTTGGTGATTGATGACAACATATAGATCAACGCTTCGACATATGATATAATCAATGAATAGAATCATCGTTTTGAGAAGTATGTGATAAGCAAGAGCTCCCCCTAAATTTGTGCACTATTTTGAATTTGCATTTGAATGCAAATGCACAATCGATTTGGTTCATGGGGCACTCTTCCATGTCACATACAACTTGGTGGTGTGCGAGAATGATATGAATGAACAACATAGAACAACACATCAAGCAAGAAGTGAATGATCATCTCAAAAGATTTTAAAGTTTTTGGAGAGCGATAAAAAACAACACAATCTCTTTCTCTCTCTCTCTCGAAGCCCTATGATCTATACAACTTCTCCCCTTTTGGCAACAAGTTACCAAAAAGTTCAAAGGTATAGGACTAATTGTCTCTCTGGGCTGATCTCCTCTCGTTGTTGATGTGGGAGTCGAGAGAACCGCTTTTGCGAAGACTTCTGCAGATGTCATGGAGGGGGTTGGAGTAGACACTGGAGCTGATGAAGACAGTCTCATCTCTAGAGTTGGCATTGCCATAGATCTGGCCTGGGTCTTGAACTAAGTGCTAGGCTAGAAAGGGTGACTGTCATCATCATCATCATCATCATCATCATATGAGGTGTGAGGAAGGGGTACAACATCCACTTCCTTCTTGAGCTCATCAATAGTTTTTGTCAGCCCATCAACCTTGTTGTTCAACGTGTGGAACTTGTCCTCAATAATTCTTTCCAGACTCTTTTGGTTCTTCAGAATCTCAGTGATGTCATTCTGCATGCCTTGGATAGAGCTAAGAATAAGGTCCATCTGCTCATTCCTTGTCCTTGGCATTGGAGCACTAGTGGCTCTGGCTGCCTCAACTGCTGCCTGTGCAGTAGATGAAGTGGGATGATCTGGGTTCATCACCACAACATTATCCTCAAACTCAAGATGGAGTGGATATGAGGTCGATCAAGTGCATATACATTATTTTCAAGCTTGGAATTGATAAGCATTTGAATGTATGGAGCATATCCACATGGTCTCTTTTGGTCAATAATAGTCCTGTTCACAATCTAAACTATCAAATCCATGACCCTGAATCTGGTGTGAAGGTCAATGTGACGATGCATGTTGATGGAGAATCATCAGATCATCTTGTCATCTCCTGACTTGGGCATCAAAGTATACTTCAACATGGTGTTGGTGGTTGGCAAACCTGCCAGCAGATAGTATACAGACCCAAACTTATGTGAATGCACATAGTCAGTAGGGATCTCCTTGTACATCTTAGGCATGGAGTTATGATTCATCTTGGCCTCAGAGTACACATCCAAGTCACCATCTTGTACTTGTGGGGCTCCTAAGATTGTAGCCCACTCTTCCACTGTTGATTCATACCTGACACCTTCTGTCATCCAAACAATTCTACCATCACCATAAAAGTGAGCCATGGAGTAGAATTGCATGATCATTTCATCATTCCAAGGGGTCATCTTTGTTCCAACAAATGCTTCAATATCAATGGACTTGAAGTTCTCTTGCACAGGAAGTAATCCTCATTCTCCTTAATGTAGCTCCAATCTACATATCTCATGTCACTTACAACTGGGCTCTTGTCTAGGAGAATGGTGTCATAGAAATCTTGCTACTCTTTCATGTAGAATCTGTAGTCTACAATAGTCCTTCTCCTCTGACAATATGGATCAATAGCTCTCCATTCCCTCATCCCTGAATCTTTCCTCGTCTTCATGTCCTCAAAGAGAGGATAGTTGTCATTGTGCTCTAGAAGGTGAGGTCTTAGCTTCCTCAAAACTGCCATTTCATCCTGTTTAGCAGCAGCTTTGGAAGAGGATCCCTGGCTTGGCTACAGTTGGAACATCCTTGGTTGTCCTCTTGGACTTTGGAGCTGTGGGCTTCTTGGGAGCAGCTGTCTTGCTCTTGGATGGGGCCTGATTGGTCATGGCATCAGCAAGAAGCTTCTTCTTCTTCTTCTTCTTCTTGGGAGGAGCCTTGGCAGCTGGCTCTTTGTCTTCCTCAGCTTCTTCTGGATCTTCATACATAGAAGTTCGTCTTCCAATAAAATCCTCTTCTTGCTCCTCTTCTTCTCAGCTGGCTTCTTGGGCATAGAGCTCCTAGCGGGCTCAATAGACATGGAAGCCCTAGCACTCTCTGGTGCTCTCATTCCTCACAACTGGCATACTTCTTCCTTACTGGCCTCCTAGATGAGGTGGCCTTTGTTACATACTTCTTAGCAACTTTCTATGCTTTTTCTTGCCTTTGCTTGGCAAGAACTTCATATGGCACAAAGTCTGAATCTTCTAAATCAGAATTCAATTTCGTCCCGGCTCTTGTAACAACCTTGGGAAAATCATGAGAGCTAGGGGTGCCTGGATCTTCTCAAGAAGAACTGGCCTTGGGACTAGTGCCTGGATCTGCATCAACGCTGGGCTCTCTGAAGTCATTCTGACTGTCCACTGCATCTGACATACCGACCCTGTTAATAGATCATCTAAGAGCAGTGGGGCCGAGTCATCACGAAACACAATTATTTTTCAAATTTGAACAAAGGAATTCTTAGTTTTAACTTTTTTGCAAAATGGATTTCGATACCACCGAGTCAGGTTTTTAGGATGCACTGAGACATATGGTCTGCTTTACAGAAACTTGGAAATCACTTTGGTGTCACCAAAAATGACTGCTTGGTTTCACCGAGACCATACTTGGAAACCCTAGAAACAAATCGGTAGAACCGATTTTTGTGACTCGGTGTCACAGAGATGCGTTTTGCAGACGGCTAAACATAAAGACTTCTTGTTAGCTAATCTAATTAATTTTGTTGTGGGATAGAAAGATTGCAAATGGTGGAATATCAATGGAAACATCCTAATGCGCATGAATCGGATAGAGGAGCGCACAAGGGGCCGAATTCATACCCTAGTTCGGTGACGAATCTGCTACGACGGTGATTCCCAATGGCGAAGGTGCACGGGAAAGCAAGGGTGACGACCAGGGGGTCCGGAGCAGCAGTTTGGGGGTTTGGAGGAAAGACTTTTGGCGAGTGAATTTCAAAAGTCGAGTCCACCAGGCTATATACCCCTCACCGTCGGTGAAACTGACTGGAATGTTTTGGTGTCACCGAGTTGCCTAACTGTTAGGAGACACAGAGACTCGGTGAAACCAAGAATTCCCGATCAGTTGTACCGAGGTCAAAAACCTAGATCAACTCAGTGATTCGGTGGAACCGAGTTTGTGAAGTTGGTTACACCGAGATTCACAAAGAGGTTTTGAAATGCAGCTCTTGTCGACACGGTACTCCGAGTGCTCCTCACACAGAGGGTTAGAGAAGTGCTTGTTCAAGTTTTGTGATGTAGCATGAATATAATTTGAGACGAGAAAGCATAGATAGTTAGAGAGGGGTCCTAGGCATTCTTCTACATCCAATTGGCAAAAGAAAATCAAAAGCCAAATAGCAATAATTAGATATCCTCAAATGAGTAAAGATATGCATACCAACATGCTCACACAAAAATATGTCAAATGAAATCATGGCAAACATGCACAAACACTCTAGCATCTATCAAACACTTTGGTGATGACGTAGTCATATTTATATGAGTATATTGACTTAGGAGCCAAGTAAGAATACTTGATCATAGGTCATACTCATCGTTTAAGCACAAGTGGGGTTGCCACTTTTGCATAAAGCTTGTTAATGTCGTCACATTCTAAGATATGCTTTAACTCAAGTCTTAGAGTAAAGCTCCCCCTTGATGTGACATCCCCCTAAGAGGGATAAACTAACCTTGGGTTGTGTCGTAGAAGACTTCATGTGGGTCATGTAGTGGTGGATGCTCGTAGTTGATGAATATCATCTTGAGTTGGGAGCAATCCTTTTGTTTCTTACTCTCCTCACCTACATGGGTTAGTCCCAAACACAAGAGACAAATACGAGGATATCTATGGACATGGAGTGCAAAGCATACATGATGATGTCCACGGATTCATTAATTACCTTGTCCATTGCTTACCTTTGAGGGAATGTGTGACTCCTTGAACTATTGCATAATGTTGATGTTGATTGCAACTAGTCCTTACCAATAATGAATGTGAGTGAATTTCATTGGCAGAGTCACCCCTCAAGAACTTCTCTAGTTCTTCTTCTTGGCGACCCACATCAAGTTGATGGGAATCCTTGGAGTTGAAGTGGCACTTGTAGTAGTTGAGCTTGTAGAAGCCTTGGGAACCCACTTGACCAAAGCTTGGGATTCATATTCATATGAGTCAATCTCCTGTTGAAGCTTGTCCTTGCCCTTGAGCTTGTGGTCTTGTGGTGGAAGGTCATCTTGTGATTTTGTTCCCTTGGGAATAGTATGTTCACACTTCTCCCTTTGAGCAACAAACTTGGGCTTGGGGTATTGACCTTCTTCCCATTCAAATCCATTTGCGTTAAAGTAGCCAATGCCATGGTTCTTCTGGTATCCTCCATTCTTGCGTACAATTTCCTCAAATTGCTTACACCTGGCAAGACGTTTGTAGATACCCTTCTCTATAATCCCTTTCAATAGATAATTTTCTTGCTCAAGTGTAACTTGGCTAAGAGAGTCGTTAGTGGAATCAATAGAACTAGTAGAAGCAATATCATTGGATTTATCATTTTTATTGCTACTAGTTGAAGAACCTTTCTTGCCTTTGTTACTAGTTTGCTTAGCCTTAATGTCATGCCCAAGATGCGACCCTATCCTTATTTTCGCTCGAGGGCCTCGACAGGGATAGGAGCACATCTCATCGTGTTGCAAGAATGGATATCATTACAAGTACATGTACAAAAGAGATGAGTATATGGAATTGGCTTACACTCGCCACAAGCTACACCAAGATCACATCAATACAACAACATATTCAAACATCATACAGAAGAGTAGGGTCCGACTACGGACGAAATCAAACGATAAAATGACATCCATCCTTGCTATCCCAGGCAGCCACCTGGAACCCATCCTAGATCCATGAAGAAGAAGAAGAAGAAATCCAAATCAAACAAGCATCGCACTCACGTCAAAGCATCGCATTACCTGAACCTGCAACTGTTGTTGTAGTAATCTGTGAGCCACAGGGACTCAACAATCTCATTTCCAAGGGTATCAACACTATTAAAGCTTAATGGGTGAGGTATGGTTAAGTGGTGAGGCTGCAGCAAGCTACTAAGAATTTATTTGAGTGGCTAACTTACGAATACAGGAAGTAAAGTATGGTGGCCTACACATGACGGATGTGAACTAGTAATGATCCCTAAATGATCTTCAACACCTACTTACGTCAAACAGAACCCCACCGTGTTCTCTCCCGGATAAGGACTCACAAGAAGAGACAATCACGGTTACACACAGTTGGTGTATTTTATTAGAGTTTACTTCAAGTATGCTGTGACCGGGTGTTAAACAAACTTTCCAAGTTTGCCACATAACCGCGGGCATGGCTTTCCGAAAGATTTAACCCTATAGGGGTGCTCCAACTCACCCATCACAAATTAACCACACGCCGCGGGAATAACCTCGACCACGGATCTCGTGATCATCCTAGGCAATTCCAAAGGAAATCCTACACCTCAAGATAGCCCAAAGAAGATAGGAGTTCCTCACACAAGACATTCGAGAAAGGTAAAACAAATCGAGCAAGGCCGCCACGCGTGTCGACGCACCCGATAGGAGCTGTGTATCTCATTCTCAGGACACGGCCAGATGAGCACAACGTACAGTGGCTTGATACAAATCACCCGAGTTGCCCCGGGTTGCCCCGCACACGACTCTAGTTTGGACCAACACTCATGAGGAGCACTGGCCCGGGGGTTGATTAAATTATCCGTGGGTGGCGGCGGGTCCCTATGCACTAGTTATTAGCCAAATGTAGTACTAATGTTGGGCCTTGCCAGACAAGCTTTATCCTAAAACAAAAATCAAGGGGGTCCCCATAACAACCCTGAGCATGTTAGGAGTGCTCAATTATGGAACATAACACCGGTACACAAGTAACTAGGGGCGGCAAAAGTGGAACAAAACACCGAGCAAAAGGCCAAGCCTTCCACCTTTTACCAAGTATATATGTGCATTAAATTAAATAGAAATAATATTGTGATAACAAAAGAATGTCCAAGTTGACACATGGAAGCAATTGCACCTGCAACTAGAAACGCTATAAGAAGGGCTGAGCAAGCGGTAACATAGCCAAACAAAGGTTTGCTGGGATGTGGAGGGGTTAGAGGCTTTTCATGGCAATGTTGGGAGGCTTGTCAAACAAGTGGTAGGTAGCATGACATAGCGATAGAAAACTAGAGATCTAGCATGGCAATTATAATAGTTGTATCCAGGGAAATGTTTCATCTTGCCTGAGATCCCGCTTGGAAGAAGAACGAGTCCATGAAGAAGACGGGCCAACGTAGTGGAACGGATCCTCACACTCCGAACGCTTTCGGAACTCTATCGAGAAGGAACTATACAAAAAAAAACAATCAACACATGGTACACCACAACATATGCATGACATGATGCACAAACCAATATGATGCATGTCCAATTAATTATGCAAGGCATGTCATGGCAAGAACAACAAACAACTACTGCACATTAAGTGAAGTTTAATATGCAACGAGTTGCATATTGACGAAACTCTACGTTCGAATTATTTAGTTCACTCTCATTTAGGTACTCATCAATATTAAATGTTGTTAAACATGGCAAGAGGTGAAGCATAAATAAGCTACATCACCTAGGCACTTTAAATGAGTCCGGAAGCAACGAATAACAATTCCGGAACGACCTCATATGCATATTTTAATTTTGGTCCAGATCTGAACTAACCACATTTTAGATTTGTTAAACAGCAAAATAAATGTCACCATGAGATTCTACGCATTTTTCTAGTCAAGGTACATATGTGGCACATTTTTATCGGAACTACAGTTTGGTAGTTATGAAATAAATCATTTTACATGGCATTTATGCAAATTGCATGAAAACAGCAACTCAAACATTTTAAACACATGTGAGAGTTTTATATTTTGAATCTACATGAAATTCTAGTCAAGTTACATATACAAAGCGTTTCAATCCGACATACGGTTAAAGAGTTATTATATGCATGATCCATGATTTTTTTCCTGCAAATCTATAATTCCTTGGCTAATTCGGAAAATCGCTGCACAGAGAGAAAAAACAAGTGAGCCAAATCTGAGATTTGGCTCAACAACAGCAATGGTCCCAACATAGTTATATAATGCATGGGCATCACATAATGCAGGGCTGGTGGCAGAAGGCTCACCATATTGGGCCAAGCCCATGGCGATGATGCGGCAGGCCGGGAAAGTGGGAGCTGGGCCTAGAGGCGGCCCTCGCGACTGGGACAGGAAGGTCGTCCCCGTCGTCGTGCCCCTGCACGATAGGAGGCCGGGCGGCGGCACGACAAACCGCAAGGCGGTGGGGCCGGCCGGAATGAAGCTTGGGGAGGCGGATCCGGGCGGGGGAGCTGCGGATCTGACATGCAACGCGGAGCTTCGAGCTCCCATAGCCATGGCGTCTCATGCGGGGCGGGAACACAGAGAGAGAGAGAGAGAGGGGATGAGAGAAACTAAGAGGGAGGAGGATAGGAGCAAGGCGAGGGCACGGGGCACCGACCTGGGGTTCCGGCGACGCGGCGGCTCCCTTGCCAATGGTTGGAGGCGGGGTTAACCGGAGGGCGAGCGGCGGCGGGGCGGCTCCATGGGGCAAGGGAGGAGCTCGGGGAGGCTCCTTGCGGTGGCGACGGTTCCAGGACCGATGGGCCTCAGATCTGGGCTTGCAGGCCCGCGAGGCTGGGCGTAAGGCTGAGGCTTGGGGGAAGCTGGTCGGCTGGCTTGCCGGATCCCTGGCCTTCGGATCTGGCCATGAGTGGCCTATATCGCGGCTCGCGAGCCGGTCCGGTAGCTCGGCTAAGAGCCAGTGGCTTAGGTGGCGGCTTAGGAGGGGCGACATGTGACAGCGAGGAAGAGGTAGGGGAAGGCTAGGACTAGGGTTTGACCATTTTAGGCAGGGGGAGGTGTTTATATAGGGAAGGGGCTAGGGTTAGAGGGTTTTTGCATCGTTTTCGGACCTTTGGATCTCGATCCGACAGTCCAGAAGCGGAGGGGGGCTAGCAGGGCTAAGTAGGCTGTGTTAGAGGGGGTGTGGGCTGAGGAGAGAGGGAGATGGTGGCCCGTGACAAAGGTTTTAAACACCGAAAAAGTGTGACGAATAAACTGACGACAAAACCGCTGTGGATGACTGTTCGAGTATCAAACGAACTCTGATTGCGATGAAACTTGGCAGGCGGTCTACCTACAATATAAAAAGACCGCATGCCAACTTCCGAGCCAATCCAGGAAAGTTTTATACGCACTTTTCAAACCAATATTTTATCGATGCCGTGGCGCGTGCATGTGTGGTTGGTCTCGAAACGCTCAACGGGGAGAACCGACAACTACAAACGAATGCAAGTTTACAAAACGAGTGATGATGCTATGCAGATGATGCGAATGATGCGATGATGAATGCGGCAATCAAAATAATCGCATGACGACAATGGAATAAAAGGGGAATCTTCTATAGCGTCGGTCCCGGGCTATTACAACTCTCCTCCACTACACGACGATCTCGTCCCGAGATCTAAGAATGAGAAGGGGAATAGAAAGAGAAATAGGAGAGGTAAACTTAGTTGCTTCTCTAACTAACAAGTGAAACCAATGACCATTGAAGGTTTCAACGAGATGAATAATGACATGAGGTACAATCAAGAATTCACAAGAAATTTCGGTAGCACTTCAGTAGAAAAGAGAGGTAAAATTGATAAGATGGAAAGAAATTGAAAGAGAGACACCAAACTTCGGTTGGATTAGAATCAAAACTTCATAAGATGGAGGGATCATGAAAAGATTTCACGGCACTCCGGTAAATGGACAAGCAAGGGAAGAACATGATCTTGATAAAACAAGATGATGGTTGAAAGAGAGCAACATGACAACGCCTCCGGAAGAAAAGAATAGGAACTAGATCATTGGAAGGAAAAGAATGGACAAGAAAATAACAATTTCTACCACCATTGAACTTGAAAAGCATCTTACGAGAAGAGATTGAACGGAGTTGTTGAAAAATGAACAACGAAAAGAACAAGCTTGTTGTGGACTTATGGATAAGATCTCAAAATTATGAGGTGACAACCGTCCACTGACAAAACAAGGATTGCTTAGGAGCAAAAGGGATGAACAACTTCTTTTGCCAAGAAGAGGAGGAGAAAACTTGGATCATTTATGACACCATCATAGCAACAATCCTTTGGAAATTCTTTAGGTGAAATCCAACCCAAGATAACTCTGAGAAGACATGATGGGTTTATTTATATCATTCTTGACAATTTAACTTCGAGACTCCTCAAGAATTTAATAAAACCATCTCAAAAGACAATGAGAAGGAATTGGACTTAGAAATCCAAGATAAAGAGCACTTGAGCACCTCCAACAAGAATCTTGAAGAACACTTTGAGAAGAATTACATCCTTAACAAACAACCATGAAGAACCTCCGGAAATGAGAGGATGATAGAAAAGAAGTGAGGGTTACAAAATAACAAGATTGAGGCCTTGCTATGCTTTAGATGAAGCTTCGTGGAGAGATATTTGAGAAAACTTGGAACTCCAGAAAATAAAAGATGAGAACACTTGATATCGATAATCTGATATCATGAACACTCTGAAAGAAAGATGGGAATCACTTGACCAACAAGAATAAGAATTATGTTATGCTTATCCTTCATCAAGGTAAATTGATGATAAGCCATGGATTTCGCACACCACTTATTCTTCTTGCAAAGAATTGAAGAGAAAGAGAGAGATAGATCACAAAATTAAATAAGTCTTTGAATGAGAACACTGGTAAGAATTAGAAACTAAAGAGGATAATACAAATGAATGATATAACATGAGAACGAAGAGAGCATGATCCACCTAATAGAAAACTTGAACGAAGCACTAGAATAATTGAGATACGAATGAAGGAACAACACTTGAGAAGAATTTGAGAACGACAGTTGAAAGCTGAGAACGAGAAATCTTCTGAAATGATGGCCTTCGAAGAATCGAGAAATGAAAACAACTCTGAAATGCACCGGATATATATGGGAGGAATTACTCATTATCAAAACAAATTTGAGAGGTCAGAATGAAGCTGAAACCATGAATTTTCAAGAGAATGAGCAAAGATCAAGTGAAACTCTCCTTCGGTCTTTAAGGCAAGGAATGATGGCGAAACACCACCAAGAATTACTGAGACACTCCGGAAGAATGAACAAGGAAAGGTTGAGACAATGATGAAATTAATTCGAAGCGATCTTGGATAATGAATATGACTGATGAAAATCATTCTTGCATCATATTGAGAAGAATTTAAGGACATCTCTGAAAATATTAGAAGAGTCAGGTAAGATCCTAGGGAAAACCTGTGGGTTATGGGCCCACTCAAAGAAACACTGTTGAAACGATTGCTTAGGAAGAGATATTGCACCGATACAAATTAAGAATTTGATGAGGTGAGACCCTCGAAATAATTAGGAAGGATTGAAATAAAACACGAATCTTCCGAGATATCTTTAGCCTCCGGATAGAACAGAGAGAGACGAATAAACAAGAGAGGCTTGGAAAAGAAATTCCAACATGGAAACCATTGAACAAATGATAAAGGATATGATGAACACCGAGAGCTTGAATTGAATCCACTGGAGAAGAATAACAACGAGAACAAGGAATATGCGGATAGATATTGAAATTAAACTCGTGAGAATCTTCACAAGGATTCATCGGAAACAATACGAAAGAAAAGATTGCGGAAGCATAACATGAATAGAAAAGGCACTTGGATGAGAATTTAATCATTAAAGAAAAAGGGCGGGAGGGTGGGGAAAACAAAGAAAACTTGGGATAGTTGAGACAAACTCTGAAAAGAAATATGAGGATTGATCTTGCAATTATTGAAGAGGATAGAATTCACTTGAAGAGAGCACACCGGATGAAAAGAATTGATATGACAAGTTGATCCAAAGGATTAGTCTCATGGAAATATGCGAAAACCATTTAGGAAAGAAATGAAATCACCACTTGACATCGAAGCAACTCGAATTACCATATTCAAAACAAACAAAGGATGAGGCTTATGAAACAAGCCAGAACAAATTCATAACAGAGATTTCGCTCGATATTTCCGTGGTAAGGTTCACACGGGCTTGATCTTATGGAATCCATCATGTGCAAGGCAGTGCACATGGCATACGAAGCGTCCCCGAGTCGTAGCAAGCTACAAGGACTCTTTAAGACACAACGAGAACCTCTGTACGGAAGACCGTGAACAAACGAACCACTAGATGTCAAACCCCAACCTCACATCATGATCTGTTGGAAGATAGCCTAGGTAACTACTTGAATTCCCACCTAAGAATTCCCGAAATCTTCCGGTTATGCAATCGGGTGTTGGGGATACAGGGAGGCAAAATATCTCACACAACTAACAAGCCCTACACTCCAACTATATCCATCCGTCAACACATAACTAGAGGCTTCAGAACTCCATCTATCTCGGACCCTCGAAAACACAACGATACCAAACATGGTAGTACCCCGGACGCCTCCCCAGTACTGGGTGACTCCAATCTTATCTTGCCACGAGAAGTATTGAACTAATTTCGAACATCCTCCGTCCTGAGATACTAAGCAAACTGAACGATAACGATGTGCCAAGAATCCCATGGAGCTCTACTCCTCGATAATAGGAGGCACCAAGTACAGAACTCCGTCACATCAGCATCATAGAGATTCCAAAATATCCGCGTGATCCTCAAAATTTTTTGAGTGAGAAGAGGGTAGAATCAAAATTCCTAATTCGTAATTCCTCACCAGAGCATAGAAGAGGAGTAACAACAATCCTACTCTCCGATATAACTAGACTCAAAATAGTTTTCACTAGACTCGACCTGGCCAAGTTCGATCAATCAAGGGGGCTCCTAGGTCGGTACAAGCTCTGATACCAACTTGTCACGCCCAAGATGCGACCCTATCCATATTTTGGCTCGAGGGCCTCGACAGGGATAGGAGCGCATCTCGTCGTGTTGCAAGAATGGATACCATTACAAGTACATGTACAGAAGAGATGAGTATATCGAATTGGCTTACACTCGCCACAAGCTACATCAAGATCACATCAATACAACAACATATTCAAACATCATACAAAAGAGCAGGGTCCGACTATGGACGAAATCAAACAATAAAATGACATGTATCCTTGCTATCCCAGGATGCCGCCTGGAACCCATCCTAGATCGATGAAGAAGAAGAACTCCAAATCAAACAAGCATCGCCCTCACGTCAAAGCATTGCATTACCTGAACCTGCAATTATTGTTGTAGTAATCTGTGAGCCACAGGGACTCAGCAATCTCATTTCCAAGGGTATCAAGACTATTAAAGCTTAATGGGTGAGGTATGGTTAAGTGGTGAGGCTGCAGCACACGACTATGCATTTATTTGAGTGGCTAACTTAAGAATACATGAAGTAAAGTATGGTGGCCTACGCATAACGGACATGAACTAGTAATGATCACTAAATGATCCTGAACACCTGCTTGCGTCAAACATAATTCCACCGTGTTCTCTCGCAGATAAGGACTCACGAGAAGAGACGGTCATGGTTACACACACAGTTGGTGTATTTTACTAGAGTTTACTTCAAGTATGCTATGACCGGGTGTTAAAGAAAGTTTCCAAATTTGCCACATAACCATGGGCACGACTTTCTGAAAGATTTAACCCTACAGGGCTGTTCCAACTCGTCCATCACAAATTAACCACACGCCACGGGAAAAACCTCGACCATGGATCTCGTGATCATCCTAGGAAATTCCAAAGGAAATCCGACACCTCAAGATAGGCCGAAGAAGATCAGAGTTCCTCACGCAAGACATTCGAGAAAGGTAAAACAAATCCCACAAGGCCGCCCGGCGTGTCGACGAACCCGATAGGAGCCGCATATCTCATTCTCAGGACATGACCAGATGAGCGTAGCGTACAGTGGCCTGATAGAAATCACCCGAGTCACCCCGGGTTGGCCCCGCACACGACTCTAGTTTGGACCAACACTCATGAGGATCACTAGCCCGGGGGTTGATTAAATTATCTGCGGGTGCCGGCGGGTCCCTATGCGTTTTATAAGTTATTATGCAAATGTAGTACCAATGTTGGGCATTGCCAGTCAAACTTTATCCTAAAACAAAAATCAAGGGGGTCCCCATAACAACCCCGAGCATGTTAGGAGAGCTCAATTATGAAACATAACACCGGTACACAAGTAACTAGGGGCGACAAAAGTGGAACAAAACATCAAGCAAAAGGCCAAGCCTTCCACCTTTTATGAAGTATATATGTGCATTAAATTAAATAGCAATAATATTGTGATAGCAAAAGAATGTCCATGTTGACACATGGAAGCAATTACACCTGCACCTAGAAACGCTACAAGAAGGGCTGAGCAAGCGATAACATAGCCAAACAAAGGTTTGCTGGGATGTGGAGGGGTTAGAGGCTTTTCATGGCAATGTTGGGAGGCTTGTCAAACAAGTGGTGGGTAGCGTGACATAGCAATAGAAAATAAGACATCTAGCATGGCAATGATAGTAGTGGTATCCAGGGAAATATGTCATCTTGCCTGAGATCCCGCTTGGAAGAAGAACGAGTCCATGAAGAAGAAGGGCCAACGTAGTCGAACGAATCCTCACACTCCGAACGCTTTCGAAACTCTATCGAGAAGGAACAATCTGAAAACATCAATCAACACATGGTACACCACAACATATGCATGACATGATGCACAAACCAATACGATGCATCTCCATTTAATTATGCAAGGCATGGCATGGCAAGAACAACAAACAACTACTACACATTAAGCGAAGTTCAATATGCAACGAGTTGCATATTGACGAAACTCTACGTTCGAATTATTTAGTTCACTCTCGTTTAGGTACTCATCAATATTAAATGTTGTTAAACATGGCAAGAGGTGAAGCATAAATAAGCTACATCACCTAAGCACTTTAAATGAGTCCGGAAGCAACGAATAACAATTCCAGAATGACCTCATATGCATATTTTAAGTTTGGTCCAGATCTGAAAAACCACATTTTAGAGTTGTTAAACAGAAAAAATAAATGTCACCATGAGATTCTAAGCATTTTTCTAGTGAAGTTACATATGTGGCACATTTTTATCGGAACTATAGTTTCGTAGTTATGAAATAAATATTTTTACATGGCATTTATGCAAATTGCATGAAAACAGGAACTTCAACATTTTAAACACATGTTAGAGTTGTATATTGTGAATCTACACGAAATTCTAGTCAGGTTACATATACAAAGCGTTTCAATCCGACATACGGTTAAAGAGTTATTATATGCATGATCCATGGTTTTTTTCCTGCAAATCTGTAATTCCCTCGCTAATTGGGAAAATCGCTGCACAGAGAGGAAAAACAAGTGGGCCGAATCTGAGATTTGGCTCAATAGTAGCAATGGTCGCAACATAGTTATATAATGCATGGGCATCACATAGCGGAGGGCTGGCGGCAGAAGGCTCACCATATTGGGCCAAGCCCATGGCGGTGATGCGACAAGCCGGGGAAGTGGGAGCTGGGCCTGGAGGCGACCCACGCGACTGGGATAGGCATGTCATCTCCATCCTCGTGCCCCTGCACGATAGGAGGCTGGGCGGCGGCGTGACCAACCGCGAGGCGGCGGGGCTAGCCGAAATGAAGCTTGGGGAGGCGGATCTGGGCGAGAGAGCTGCGGATCTGACGTGCAACGTGGAGCTTCGAGCTCCCATAGGCATGGCGTCTCCTGCGGGGCGGGCACACACACACAGAGAGAGAGGGGGGGGGGATGAGAGAAAGAAACTGAGAGGGAGGAGGAGAGGAGCAAGGCGAGGGCGCGGGTCACCGGCCTGGGGTTTCGGCGACGCGGCGGCTCCCTGGCCAACGGCTGGAGGAGGGGTTGACCAGAGGGCAAGCGGCGGCGGGGTGGCTCCATGGGGCAAGGGAGGAGATCGGGGAGGCTCCTTGTGGTGGCAGCAGTTTCGGGCCTGATGGACCTCATATTTGGGCTTGCGGGCCCGCGAGGCTAGGCGGATGGCTGAGGCTCTGGGAAAGCCGGTCGGTGGCTTGCCGGATCCCTGGCCTTCGGATCTTGCCATGAGCGGCCTAGATTGCGGCTCGCGAGGCGATCCGGTGGCTCGGCTAAGAGCTAGCGGCTCACGCGGCAGCTGTCCGGTGGAGGGGCGACATGTGGCATGGTGGGGGGGGGCAGAGGTAGGGGAAGGCTAGGACTAGGGTTTGACCATTTTAGGCAGGGGGAGGTGTTTATATAGGGAAGGGACTAGGGTTAGATGGTTTTTGCATCATTTTCGGACCTTCGGATCTCGATCCGACGGTCCGAAAGCGGAGGGGGCTAGCAGGGCTAAGTAGGCTGTGTTAGAGGGGGTGTGGGCTGAGGAGATAGGGAGATGGTGGCCCGTGACAAAGGTTTTAAACACCAAAAAATGTCTGACGAATAAACTGATGATGGCGCCGCTACGGACAACCGTTCGGGTATCAAACGAACTCTGATTGCGACGAAACTTTGCAGGCGGTCTACCTACAATATAGCGAGACCGCATGCCAACTTCCGACCCAATCCAAGAAATTTTTATACACACTTTTAAAACCAATATTTTATCGATGCCACAGCGCGTGCATGTGTGGTTGGTCTCGAAACGCTCAACGGGGAGAACCGACAACTACAAACGAATGCAAGTTTTCAAAACGAGTGATGATGCTATGCAGATGATGTGAATGATGCGATTATGAATGCGACAATCAAACGAATCGCACAATAACAATGGAATAAAAGGGAAATCTTCTGGAGCGTCGGTCCTGGACTGTTACACTTAACTTGTGAAATGAATGTAGACAAGAGAAGTCGTTTGGCTAGATAAGAGGAAGTCTTCTTTTGAAGATCGTCATTGGTAGCTTTAAGGAATTCATGCTCTTGCTCCAAAATGAGCTTCTCGAAGTAGAGCCTCTCATGAGTCCTTACAAGTTCTCTATGAGCTTCTAGAGTAGGCTCGTGGTCTAACTTAAGAGTGTTTAGTTCTTTAGTTAGTCACTCTATTTCCAACTTATCATCATCACACGACTTATCTTGACTAGAGTGATGACTAACAAGTTCATTTTGACTAGTATCATTAGATTTGTCAAATAGCAAGTCATCATCTCATAGTAGGTCATCCTCATCACTTTTGAAATCAAGATATTCGGGGTGTGATACCTTGTGGCCTTTAGCCATGAAGAAACTTCCACTCCCTTCATTTGGTGAGTCAAATATGTTGTAGGAGTTGGAGGAAATGAGTGCAAGTCCGGCAACACCTTCATGTTGACTATAGTCAGAGTCGGAGTGATACTTTCTCTGGGAGTGGTGGTCGGATTCGGAGCCGGAAACCCATTCACCAACATGAGCTTGATGTCTTCTTCTTGAGTAGCTCTTGGTGTACTTGTCCTTCTTCTCCGAGTCCCTACTTCTCCTCGAGGGTCTTCGTTCATAACGATAATCTCTAATCCTTCTCTATCTTCAAGGTGACTCATCTCTTGAGCTCTTTCTTATAGGTGACTCTCCCTTCTTTTGTGGAGTGATGTGCACTCATTTGAGTAGTGTCCGGGCTTTCCACAATTGTAACAATTTCGATCACGACTAGATGAACGCTTCTCTTCATATCTTGAGTTGGAGTTCCTCTCTTTGCCACTACTCTGGTATTGTTGAATTTCTTGACCATGAGGCTTATCTCTTCATTGGTTACAAGGTTGTTTCTTGAAGTAGAAGGAGCGTCACTTGTGGCTTTGTAAGCACCGCTAGAATTGTTGTGAAGTTCTTCCTTGTCCTTGAGTGACATCTCATGAGCAACAATCCTTCTAATCAGTTTCGTATGCTTGAGATCTTTGTAGTTTGGCATCATTTGGATTAATATGCACACGTGTCATACTTTCCATCCAAAGCTCTCTTGATGATGATTTTTTCGGTCATTTGTTCGCTTCCTAATCCAGAAATCTCATTGGTAATGACAGCTAGCCAAGAGTACATCTCCGCGACTCCTTCACCATCCTTCATCTTGAACTTGTCAAGTTGGCTTTGAAGCACATCCAACTTAGATTCTCTGATGGAATCAGTACCTTCGTGCATATCAACCAAAGTGTCCCAAATTTCCTTTGCATTCTCAAGACTGCTGATTTTGTTGAATTCTTCTGGGCATAGGCAGTTGAAAAGAATGTCACATGCTTGAGCATTGTATTGCAACATCTTCAATTCTTCCGCGGTCGCTTCACAATCCGGTTCCTTTCCATCACCAAATAATTCACCTTGCAAGCCAACACGAACAGCAACCCAAATGGTGGGGTTATGACCAATAATATGCATCTTCATCTTATGCTTCCAACTAGCAGAATTTGTACCATCAAAGTATGGACCTCCAGGGTGATAATTTCCCTCACTAGACACCATACTCTCCTATGTTGTGAAACTACTGCAATGGAGACCAAAGCTCTGGTACCACTTGTAGGATCGAAAGTAAGTCTAGAGGGGGGTGGTGATTAGACTACTTGACTAAATAAAAATCCTACCTTTTCCCAATTTTAGTTGTGGGCAGATTTTAGCAATGATAGAAAGTCAAGCACACCCTACACATGCATGTCTAAGAGTATAGCAGGGGAAACTAAATACAAGCACATGTAGTAGAGGGTAGGGTTAGAAGATCAAACACAACTGCAGGCAGGAATATTTTTCCCATGGTTCCGATAGGTGGCGTATCGTACATCCGTGTTTATGGAGTCTTCAACCCACATAGGGTAGCGGTTGCGAGAGTCCACATGAGGCTCCACGCACAAGGGTCCATGAATTAGCAACCTTGACTATTCCATAATGGCTTCCATCCACGAAGGACTAGCCTCACTATGGGTAGATCTTCACGAAGTAGGCGACTCCTTG
Organism: Hordeum marinum; assembly: GCA_022496015.1. Lineage (NCBI taxonomy): Eukaryota > Viridiplantae > Streptophyta > Magnoliopsida > Poales > Poaceae > Hordeum > Hordeum marinum. Next base: position 253,912,355 of record CM039673.1, read on the forward strand.
CCTGTACAAAGTTCTTGGTTCAACTCGACAACATGAAGTAGGAGTCTCACAAGCAACACCTAACCAATCTAGGAAGCACCACCCTCCCAAATGTAATAGGCTTCATAGTGATGATGAATTCCTTGCTCTTGCGCTTCAAGATGCTAGACTCCTTAACACTCAATCACTCTCTCACATATTTGGCTTGGTATAAGAGATTGATTGGGTGGAAAGCAGCCTGGGGAGGTTAGAAATCAAGATCCATATGGTTGGAGTGGATGATCTTGATCTCAACACAAGGGTAGGTGGTTCTCTCTCAGAAATTTGGATATGGGAAGTGGGGAACTGTTCTGAGTGCTTTTCTTTCGAGTGAGATGTGTTAGGTTCCACCGTAGGTGCATCACATGCAAATCAAAATTTTCCTATGCGGAGAACAACCAAGAACATGCTACAGAGATGGATCACAGATCATTACCACTAGACGTGCAGTGTCGTGCAGCGGAAGTAGAGTTGGGTCAGCGCATTCGTGTGGTTCGTCTCCTCCTCGTGCGATCTCCCACGAGTAACTGATCCGATCTCCATCGAACCACCGGTCGCCGGATCCCACGTACAGGTTTGCCGGAGCGGATAAAGTGCACCGCCTCTAGCGGTATCCACGCGTGCAGGAGGAACATCCCGTGCGGCGAACTTCTAGGTCCGATCACACGGTTGGTGGCGAGTGGAGGTGTCTATTCGCAACACATGCAAACCTTGATGACAGAGCCGAAGCGATCAATCGGATGGGTGTGCCGCACATCCACTATATATAGGCATCCGACATGGGCTCAACTCTTGGGGCTCGCACGGATCCTAAAGCCCACGTGTTCCTTCCCTTAAACATGCGTCCCTTTAAGTTCTCGTCCACTTGGTCGCAAGTCAGATCACATCCAACTCAAACGGTCGGTAGCGTCCTCTAGCAAGACATGCTGACTCCAAGTGTATGATGAAGCTGGTTAGGCGAACCTGTGCTTCGGACTTCTGTTCCCTTTGCCACATGATATATGTTTTCGTGCACAAGGCAACATGGCCATCCTTGTTGATGCACGACCTCTTTGTCGTTCCAGTGAATCTGACCAACACTTCGAATTATCTCATAATCCTCGTCGCATGGCCATGCTTATCCAGGTCGGATCACCTGAGGGGCCTAGAGTATATCTCTCCTGATCGGAGGGGCAAAACCCATCTTGCTCGACCATTACTCGCAGCATGGGTGTGGAAAAGCCAGAAACCTACCTTTGTAACTACCCAGTCACGGAGTAGCGTTTGGTCGGCCCAAAGAAAGTCTGTCACCATCCCTAGTACATGCGCCAACTCAGGTCTTAGGACATAGAAGATATGTTGTACTAGAGACTCACAGATGACCTATCACTGCGTCTCATAGTTGGGTCTGTCCAACTCAGACCTTATGTCGACTCGGATCCAACTATGTCGAATCCGACCAAACCTTTTTGAGTCCATATTATCCGGCTAGCATCCAATGCTACATGGTCAGTGAGACCAAACCATCCACCATGTCATATGCTAGTCTGATTAGTTGTGCGTCCACACAACCCTTTGGACTAGGGACCATTTAGAACAATTATCATACAATGCATAGTCTCACAAACAAGTCACGTACTTGTTAATAAACATAAATGATAATGTCCAAGGACTATCTTTATTCATAAACACATAGGAAATATCATCATACATGATTGCCTCTAGGGCATATCTCCAATAGTCTCCCACTTGCACTAGGTTCAATCAAGTAGACATCGAATGCCCATAGCTCTAACGTGCCCCTCATGCTTGGGTTGTGGAAGCGGCTTAGTAAAGGGATCTACAACATTTTCATCTATATGAATCTTGCATAAATTGGTATCACCTTTCTCTATGAGCTTTTGTATCAAGTGATATTTTCGGTCTATGTGCCTGCTCTTGTGGTGTTGTCTCGGCACCTTGCCATGTGCGATGGCACCTGAATTATCGCAATAAAGGTCCACTGGTTTTGACTAGACTGGGAACACACCAGCATCTTCCAGGAACTTTCGAATCCAAACACCTTCCTCTGCGGCTTCAAAAGCTACAATGTATTCGGCCTCTGTTGTGGAGTCGGCCACCGTATCTTGCTTGGAACTCGTCCAGCTCACTGCTCCTCCATTCATGACATACACGAATCCAGTTTGCGATTGATAATCATCCCTATCGGTTTGGAAACTAGCATCATCATAAGTCTTTACACACAGCTCCTCCTCACCTCCATAAACTAGGAACATAACTTTAGTCCCTTTTAGGTACTTCAAGATAGTTTTCACCGTTGCCCAGTGACTCTTACCTGGGTCGGCCTGGTATCTGCTTGTTAAGCTTATTGCATAGGCAACATCAGGCTGTGCACATAGCATGGCATACATGATGGATCCAATCGCTGAGGCATATGGAATCCTACTCATCCGGTTTCGCTCATCGGAAGTCATACGACTCTGAGTCTTGCTTAGCCTTACACCATGTGAGACGGGCAAGAACCCTTTCTTGGCCTCACTCATGTTGAATCTCTTCAACACTTTGTCTATGTACGTGCTCTAGCTTAAGACGAGCAGCCTCCTTGATCTATCTCTATAGATATTGATGCCTAAAATGTACATTACCTCTCCAAGGTCTTCCATCGAAAACTTGTCATTCAATGATTCCTTGACCGAGTTTAACATCGAAACATCATTTCCGATCAGCAGTATGTCATCCACATACAAGATCAAAAATACTACTGAGCTCCCACTAGACTGCTTTTATAAACAATTGTCCTCTTTGTTCTTGATGAAACCAAGGTCAATGATGACTTCATCAAAACAAATGTTCCAACTCCGAGCTGCTTGCCTCAATCCATAAATGGATCTCTTGAGCTTGCATATTTTACCAGTTTTAGTTGGATCACAAAACCTTCGGGCTGTATCATGTATACATCCTCTTTTAAATTTCCATGAAGGAAAGCCGTTTTGACATCCATCTGCCATATCTCATAATCGAAATACGCAGCTATAGCTAGTATGATCCTCACCGACTTTAGCATCGCTACCAGCGAGTAGGTATTGTCATAGTCAATTCCTTGAACTTGTCCATAACCTTTAGTGACAAGCCGAGCTTTGTGGATCTGAACATTTCCATCCACATCTGTTTTCTTTTTAAAGACCCATTTGCAACCAATGGCAACTACGCCAGGTGGCAGATCAACCAAGTCCTAGACTTGATTGTCATCAATGAACTTTAACTTAGATCTCATGGCCTCTATCCATGCCTCCGAATCTAGGATCATATCGCTTCTGCATACGTGGCAGGCTCGCCGCTTTCTAGTAACAAAACATCGCGCACTCTGCACAATCTTTCCGACCTCCGTGGCTCCAGTGCCGACTCCACTATGAGTTCTCTGACCAACTCCAGTGTGATCTCATCACCAGCCGAGTCATCCCCGAGTGGCTCTCGAATTTCTTCGAGTCGCACCGTTCTCCCACCGGCCTCCCGATTGAGGAACTCTTTGTCTAGGAAAACCCTGTTCCGAGCAACAAACACTTTGTTCTCTTCTCGGTTGTAGAAGCTGTATCCCAAGGTTTCCCTTGGATATCCCACGAATATGCATTTATCCAACTTGGGTGTAAGCTTGTCCGACATGAGTCGCTTGACAAATGCTTCACAACCCCAAATCTTTAGAAAAGATAAACTAGGAGTCTTCCTAGTCCACATCTCATGTAGTGTCTTGACAACGGATTTTGGTGGTACCCTATTAAGTGTGAAAGCTGTAGTTTCTAGAGCGTATCCCCAGAATGACAAGGGTAAATCCGATTTGCTCATCATCAACCGGACCATGTCCAAGAAGGTTCAATTTCTCCGTTCTGACACGCCGTTTCTTTGCGGCGTACCCGAAGGTGTGAGCTGAGGTACTATACCTTGGCTTTTTAGATGGTTATCAAACTCCTGGCTCATGTACTCACCTCCACGATTTGATCGTAGAAGTTTTATCGTCTTGCCGAGCTGATTTTCAACCTCGTTCTGAAACTCTTTGAACTTTTCAAAAGTTTCCAACTTGTGCCTCATCAAATAGATGTATCCATATCTACTCAAGTCGTCGGTAAAAGTCACGAAGTAATGATAGCCACCTATGGCCGTTGTGCTCATTGGACCACACACATCACTGTGTATAAGCTCCAACAACTCGGATGCCCTCTCGCAACTCTTTGCAAAAGAAGACTTAGTCATCTTGCCTAGCAAGCATGATTCGCATGTCTCGAATGATTCGAAGTCGGACGAAGTTAGGAGTCCATCATCATGGAGCTTCTTCATGAGTTTCAGATTAATGTGTCCAAGCCAGCAATGCCAGAAGTATGTCGGATTTATCTCATTAGGCTTATGCCTCTTGACATTAATGTTATAGACTGGTTCCGTTTCTAGATTCAAAATAAATAACCCATCAACAATGGGTGCATAGCCATGGAACATTCCAATCAAATAAAATGAACAACCGTCCTTTATATTGAATTCATAACCTTGACTCATCAAGCATGAGGTAGAAATATTGTTTCGACTAAGTGCGGGAATGTAATAACAATTATTCAATTCCAAAATAAATCCAGAAGGAAGCTTGAGCTGCATCGTGCCGACCTCTAACACAACAACTCTTGCTTCATTGCCGACCCTGATGTCAATCTCCCCATGTGCCACACACCTAGTTCTTACCAGCCCCTGCATCGAGTTGCGAATATGAACAACCAATCCGGTATCAAATACCCAAGAGCTACCAGGTATGTCAGCAAGGTAAATGTCTATAACATATGTAACAAGTGTACCTTTGCCTGAAGAAGCATCTCCGGCCTTGTTGCCGTGCTCAGCAAGCCACTTGCCACAGTTCCTCTTCCAGTGACTAGCTTCCTTGCAGTGAAAGCAAATGGTCTTTGAGTTCGGTCCGGACTTTGGCTCAGCAGCGGAGACAACCTTCTCTGTGCCCTTTGCCTTACCCTTTTTCTTGGACCAACTCTTCTTGAACTTAGCCGAGTTCTGCACCATCAACACTTGATGTGTGCCTTTCTTAATATCCTGCTCTGCCACCTTGAGCATCCCATGCAATTCAATGAGCTTCTTATCCATTCCGTGCATATGATAGTTTGAGATGAACATCCCATAGATAGGTGGAAGAGAACCCAAAATTGCATCCGTGGACAGCTCGTCCCCAAGTGGGAAGCCTAACCGATCCAAAGCTTGCACATACCTGATCATCTTGATCACATGCGGGCTCAGTGGATCACCCTCCTTAAGCTTACAATCCGTCAGGGACTGCCAGATGTTGAACCTTTCGGTCCTAGCCTGCACCTGAAACATGCTCTTCAAACTCTCGATCATATCGAAAGCCTGAATGTTTTCAAAATGCTGTTGCAAATCGGGCTCCGTACAAGCCATCATGAGGCAGCTGATCTCGTTTGATTCATCAACGAGTTTCTGGTGGTGGTGTTAGCATTCTCGACAGGTTCCTCTGGAAGTGGATCCTCTAGAACATGTTCATTTTTATCGTGCTTGAGAACAATTCTCAGATTTCTATACCAGGTGGTAAAGTTTGTTCCATTCAGTTTATCCTTTTCCAGAATTGATTTCAATGCAAAGTTTGGTTGAGAAGGTGGTGCCATTGATCTACAACAGAAAATATGCAATCACTAAGCAATGTGTTTATGTAGAGTAATTCAAGCCTTAAACAGAACTACTCCCACTGAAGTCAGCATCCCTCCGCAAAATGTCAGTGTTTTAGGCTGTGTCTAGCGCGAGCGACTAGTGAGCTTTAGCATCACTGCTAGCCAACTTGCCTATTCGGTAAGTGTGACAACCCAAGTGCTGTCCCTACCTTATTTGGCATGTAATCCATATGTCTGAACCTTGTGACATGAGTTATGAGATGTTTTGCTCCTTGTCATCCATGTGTTGTTCTTGCATTGATTCATTCATGCATCATGGCATTCATCATTTCATCAACATGCCTTTCATGTTTTGCTTGTGTTTGTGGGTCTAGTATTGGATCATGTGGCTTGGAGTGTGCCTTGTGTTGTTTTGGCTTGAGAGTGGTGGATTTCTTGTGTGCATCTCTCTCTCTTCTACTTCCTTCTCTTCCTTCTCTATAAAAACCCCTCCCTTTGCTTTTATTCCCTATATGATTACTTGGCAGAATTAAGTTGTTTTTAAAATCTTTTAAAAATGTCCATAAGGTGGTCCTAATGTTGATATGAATATTGGGAGTGGTTCTTTTGTTATTTGGGTGTGTTTGGTTTTTGAAAAGCTATTAAACAAGGGCTGATTTTTTTAATAAAAAAACTAACTTGTTAAATAATTCCATTTGACATTTTTATAAAAGAGGGCTTATTTTCCCTTCTCAAAACTATTTTTGTTTTACTTTAAAACTCCTTTTATTGCTCTGTTTTTTTTATTTTGTTGTGCCTGTTTATTTTAATAGGAAAACCCCTTTTCTCGCTTTAGCCTGGGAGAGAGGGAGAAGGTGGGCCGAGGCCCAGCCCATAGCCACAATGACGACCACCTGCTCCCGTTTCTTCCCCGTCAGGCTGTGTGTGTGCATGTGCGAGCAGGAGAGCAGCGAGCGTCACCGTCCGTCGCCGTTAGCGCGCATGTCGAGGCCCCTATTTAAGCCTTGACGTACGTGCCCCGCGCTAGGGTTCCCTCTTCCTTCTCCCTCGCCGCCGCCATCTCCTCCTTCTTCCTCCTCCTTCTTCCCCTTTGTTCTTCCTCTGTCGTGGGTTCAGAGAGGGTGTCAGGTAAGTCAGTGAGAGGAAGCTCTCCGTCGCCGCGCCTCCGGTGGTGCTCGTTGCCATCGGAGATGGTGAGGAGGACCCTGGTGCCGCCGCCGTTCCGTTCCCGCTGCTAGGGGGGAACCTAGCTCCTCCGCAGCGATGCCCCGCCGTCGCCGTCGTCCGCAACAGTGAGGTGCCGCCGTCGTCTTCTTCCCCTGCGTCCCCTCCGTCGCCGTCGCGTCCCCGAGCTCTTCCTCCCCTCCGTCGAGCCCATGTCGCCGTCGTCCGCCCTCGGTGAGCCTTCGGTAGCCCTATCGCGTGCCCTCCGTCTCGTCATAGTGCCGTCGCCGCCGCTAGAAAGCTCCATGCTTGGGCTCGCCTCCGGCCCCCTCGTCGTGAGGCAAGGTGCGGGATGGAGCGCCCGTAGGTCCCTCTTTCGATTCCGCCCATCCGCGTCGCCGGAGACCCCGTGTGTTCGCCGGAATCGCGCCACCGTTTGCTCTGTCACCGCCGCTATGCTGTTTCTTCAGTTTCGTCAGTGGTAGCGTGTGCGCATGTGTATTAGAGGGCTGCAGTTCCCCTTCTGGTAGAAATCGGCGCCGTAGCGGAGTGGTAGGTTGTGTGCGTTGAGTGCAGGGGGTCTGGGGTTCGATTCCCCCTTCTCCCCCTTTTTTGCCTTCTTTTTATTTTCTTTGTTTCTTTCTTTTCTTTACTTGTGTGTATGTATGTATGTATGTATGTATGTATGTGTAGATTCAGGGTAGTGTATTTGTTTTTGTCATGTATATATGGTGGTGTGTGAGTGCCCTTGCATGTATACACATATATGTGTATGGGTGTGCTCGTGAGTGTGTGTGTGAGTCATATGTGTGTTTGTGCCCTTGGACATACCCACATATGAGAGTAGTGGGTGAGTGCAAGCATAGTGTGGTGTTATGTGTGTGCATGTGTGTGTTTCACACACACATACATGTGTAGGTGTGCTAGTGAGTGGTATGTGTGGTGCACCATGTAGTGTGTGCTTGGCACATGGGGTGTGCCATGTGATGTATGTGAGTGTGAGTGGTGTCTGTATGTCTACATACACTCATCCATGTCCATTGTAGCTCCATGTGTAGGTTTTGCTTTATTTGAGCATATGAGCATGAATCCTTCTCTAGCTAGTTTCTTCTTAGTATTTGATGATATGCCATGCTAACATGTTACTAGGATGCTATTTAACCATTTCCAACATGTACCGATAGCCTACATGTCATTTTGGGTCCATTTTCTTGCATATGCATAAGTGACATAAGTCACCCATATCTTATAGGTCAAATTTCGACCTAGGTTTACTCCTACTTGCTCCAAACAAGTATAGGGGTATGAGTAATGCATTTGGGGTAGTTTCAACCCAGGAATGCACCTGTGAAGTCAGATTTGACTTTGGGGCAACTTGACAAAGCTGCATTTCTATGCTGTGATGCCCTTTTGTCTTTTTCATATGAATTAATCTATGCATGCTTTCAAGATCTTGCCAGCATGAAGTTGTTAGTCAAAGTTGCGGGGTATGTCCCAGTATTTTTTTATTCATGTCGTCTCACTAGATAAGTGGGAACCATGCTGTTTATCAAGCTACTTTCTGTTTCTGCCAACCTGCTCTATAAATGGTTGTCTGGAGAATCTGTTGTTATTGTTTTGCCATGTAGAGTGGGGTGTAGCTAGTGATGTGTTGTGAATTTGACCATGTTCAGTGTTAGATATTTGTAGTAGATATTGTCATATACCATAATGTTAATTTTCATGCTATATGGAGCTTTCTAGAATATTTAACCAGTGCTGCTAACTTGCTACTTTATTAACCCAGATTCCAGAAAACTGGAATTTTCACTAAGTCCCTAAAACCCTGATTCATCATGCCAAATTGCCTGATACATGCACAGTGATGTGTAGCTATTTTGCTGATTGCATAGTTGGATGAATTGATGTGGGTATTGAGTAGATTCTGTCCATATCTTGTTTGTGGCTGTAGGGTTCCTGTGGCTCTAGTTGTGAGCTTTTCAAATTGCTATGTTGCTGTTTGTGACAGATTTGGTGTTATTTTGTTTTGTGAGTTGTGGGAGCTATACTCCATGGAATTGAGTGATTATTGAGTCTATTGTGATTGATTTTTCATCACCTGTCCAGTGGCTACCTTGGAATGCCAAGAATTAGCTAGGTCTTTGATGATCTTGTGTTTTGCCTCCGTTCCTTGTCGTGAGCGTATCTCAAGAACCGTAGCTCCGTTTCTTGCGATCCTTATATGCATTTTCATCGATTTTGCATGCTGCATCCATATTTGCCATGTTCATGCATGTATAAATAACTTAACATGAGGTTCTGTCCGGATCCATTCATAAACAACTTTGCATGTGAAACATGACTAGTTTTGGATTGCCATGTTATAATTCTTCATAAATGATCATGCATCATTTTGATTGTGCATTGCACCTTGGTTGGATGTTTATTTGCTGTTTCTCTTGGGTAGACGCGAGTGTCGAAACTGAGTTCGAGGACCCTGGAGAGTACCACTACGAGGATCCCGCTACTTGTTCAGCTGAAGAACCAACATGCAAGATGATCGTACCCGGATCCCAATACTATCTTTGCTTGCTAGTTTCTCATTCTTTTCGTTACAATTGCGCTTCCTACCACATGATATCAGCCCCCATGTTTCCATGAAGCCTCTAACCTCCACATCCCAGCAAACCGTTGATTGACTAAGTTACCGCTGCTCAGCCCCTCTTATAGCGTTCTTAGTTGCAGGTGCAGGTTGTTCCATGTGATAACATGGTTTGGATAACACCAATAAATTCTGTTATTTAATTTAATGCACATATATATCTGGTATTGGTGGAAGGCTTGGCCCTTTGCTAAGTGATTTGTTCCGCTTGTACCGCCATTAGTTCTTTGTTACCGGTGTTATGTTTTCCATATTTTGCGCTCCTAACACGCTTGGGGTTGTTATGGGGACCCCCTTGTTTGTTCGGTGGAGTTTAAAACTTGACTGGCAAGACACAACATTGGTACTACATTTGCCATAACTAATGAACCTGCATAGGGCTTTGCAACCCTGTGGATAATTTAATCAACCCCCGGGCCAGTGCTCCGCATGAGTGTTGGTCCAAAAATGTCAACCGCCGGTGGCCACCAGGGGCAACTCTGTGTTTGGCCTACCGGAAGTTTGGACAATCCGTCGTGTCCTGAGACTGAGATACGCGGCTCTTATCGGGTTCGTCGACACGTCGGGAGGTCTTGCTGGATTTGTTTTACCTTTATCGAATGTCTTGCGTGAGGAGTATGGCTTTCTTAGGGTTTGCTCGAGGTGTTGGCCTCCTTTGGAATTTTCTATGATGATTGCGAGAACCACGTTCGAGGCTATTCCCATGGAGTGTGGTTATTTGTGATGGACTAGTTGGAGCACCCCTGCAGGGTCAAATCTTTTCAGAAAGCCATGCCCGCGGTTCTGTGGCAACTTGGATATTTGTTTAACACCCGGTTATAGAAAACTTGAAGTAAACTCTAATTAAAATACACCAACTATGTGAGTAACCGTGACTGTCTCTGCTCGTGAACATGATCCGAGAGAGAACACAGTGGGGTTATGACTGACGTAAGCAGGTGTTCAGGATCTCTTAGAGATCATGTTAGAAATCGAACGATTGTCTTAGGCCACGTACTTTACATTCTTGCTACGTAAGTTAGCCACCATAAATGCTTAGAGCTGCTGCAGACTTAAACATCACCCCTTCCATCCTAAAGCTTATATAGTGTTGGCACCTGGGTTACATGATAGCTGAGTCCTTTGTGGCTCACAGTTTACTACAACAATCCAGGTGCAGGTCCAGATGAGTTCGTGCAGGATGATGTTACGCAGCTCCAGTGGGAGTATGATGAGGAGAGAGGCACGATGTACGTGACATATCCGGATGAGTAGAGGACCTGGTCGTGATCGTTGGGACAACTTCATAGTATCATTTGCAACTTCTTTTATCGTTTGATTTCGTCCGTAGTCGGACCCTGTGTTCAACTTGATGCTATGATTTGGGTGACATTGTAAGTTAGCATGTGGCGAGTGTAAGCCAACTTATATACTCTTCTCATTCAATATTGTATGTTGTGACGATACTGTTCTTGCTAACGGCAAGATGCACATCTATCCCTTGTGAGGCACTTGTGCCTTAAATGGATAGGCGCGCATCTTGGACGCGACAGTAAGAAACTCCTTGCTAATCGTATCTCTATATGACTCCTGTCGGTCGGGTAGGTATCTTATACCCCAGATCCCAACCTTCTTTGCCACAAGGCCCAAAACCGTTCTGATAGCCTTGTCAAGTTAACCTGATGTAGTGCATGTCCGTGTCCGACACGAACCCTCCAGTTCAAGGACACCCAATAGCACCTCAATTTTATGAGCCCATCACTAGACGTACTTTACGTGTGAAGGTGCAACATCCGGATTGGCAATCTGCTTTATATTAATGAGGGATCTTTCTACCATACTAACATGCATATAAACAAGAAGCAATATCAATCACATATAAACATAAATATGTGAAATAGTATGTCTCCTTCATGGACATCCTTCCAGATTGGCTCCAACTCCGATGACCAGGGCAGAACTCCATCTTGTCTATCTCGCCATGACGCCAAAGCCTCGAACTTGATCTCTGTCCTCCAAATACTACAACTAGTAATGAATTTACAGAGAATCACAAGTCGACACGCAGGTCATTACACAATATAATGAAAGCACTTTGGCTCCTGCCGGCTGACAATCATGACACGCAGGTCATGTTAAATTACACACATGCATCACATACATATGAGCCATACTATTCACATCAAACCTGCAAAACAAACTTATGCATAGAATCACATTCTACTAGTTTGTGTGATCATGTATGAAATACAAGGCGCTATGCACACGGCGGCCCCAAAGGGGCAACGCCCCTCGCAGGTGCGGGCAGCGCCCGACGTTTTTGGAAATCACAAATCGTATCTGTACTCTGATCACGCGGAATTTTCTGATCTGACCGATCTCATCGATCATCGCGAACACAGTTCGGATTTACGTTTCATGGTTAACCCCAATGGCGGATACTGACCTGTAGGGGTAGGTTGTGTCATGACCTCATCAATTCCGATTGATAGAAAACATAGCTTCAATCTATCCTAATGTGCAATTGATCTCATCAACCGTGCACATAGCCGATCTCATGAATGACGACAGATCACATCTATTGCTGCCACATATCACATATGCTACCCATCTGAAACCAAAACCTATAGCAGAGGCTCTGATACCACTGTTGGGTTGTAGCGTAGGTGCATCGCATGCAAATCAAAATTTTCCTACATGCAAAACAACCAAGAACATGCTACACAAATGGATCACAGATCGTTACCATTAGATGCGCAGTGCCGTGCAGCTGAAGTAGAGTTGGGGCAGCGCGCGCGTGTGGTTCGTCTCCTCGTTCGATCTCCCACGTGCAACCGATCCGATCTCCCTCGAACCGCTGGTCGCCGGATCCCACGTACAGGTTCGCCAGAGCGGAGCAAGTGCACCGCCTCTAACATTATCTGTGCATGCAGGAGGAACACCCGGTGCGGCGAACTGCTAGGTCCGATCACACAGTCGGTGGCGAGTGGAGGTGGCTATTCGCAACACATGCAAACCCTGATGACAGAGCCGAAGCGATCAACCAGATGGGTGTGCCGCACATCCACTATATATAGGCATCCGGCGCGGGCTCAACTCTTAGGCCTCGCACGGATCCTAAAGCCCACATGCTCCTTCGCTTAAGTGCGCGGCCCTTTAGGTTCTCGTCCACTTGGTTGCGAGTCAGATCACATCCGACTCGACCGTTCGGTAGCAGCCTCTGGCAAGAAGTGCCGACTCCAAGTGTTCGATGAAGCTGGTTAGGCAAACCTGTACTTCACACTTCTATTCCCTTTACCACATGATATATGTTGTCGTGCACAAGGCAACATGGTCATCCTTGTTGATGCACGACCTCTTTATCGTTCCGGTGAATCGGACCAACACTTTGGATTATCTCATAATCCTCATCGCATGGCCATGCTTATCCAGGTGGGATCACCCAAGGGGCCCAGAGTATATCTCTCCTGATCGGAGGGGCAAATCCCATCTTGCCCGACCATGTCTCGCAGCATGGGTCTGGACAAGCCCGAAACCTACCTTTGTAACCAACCAGTCACGGAGTAGCGTTTGGTCGTCCCAAAACAAGTCTGTCACCATCCCGAGTACATGCGCCAGCTCAAGTCTTAGGACATAGAACGTATGTTGTACTAGAGACTCATAGACGACCTATCGTTGCGTCTCATAGTTGGGGTTGTCTAACTCAGACCTTATCTCGACTCGGATCCGACTATGTTGAATCCCACCAGACCTTTCTAAGTCCATATTATCCGGCTAGCATCCAATGCTACATGGTCAGTGAGACCGAACCATCCACCGTGTCATATGCTAGTCTGACTAGTTGTGCGTCCACACAACCCTTTGAACTAGGGACCATTTAGGACAGCTATCATGCAATACATAGTCTCACAAACAAGTCACGTACTTGTTAATACACATCAATGATAATGTCCAGGGACTATCTTAATTCATACACACATAGGAAATATCACCATACATGATTTCCTCTAGGGCATATCTCCAATAAGATGTGGTGGAGGGGTATATATAGGCATCTCCAAAAATCCACACGTTACACCATTATTGACCAACTCGGTGAAACCAAAGCAAAACTCGGTTGTACAGAACTGTGCAAAACATGGCAACTTTAGGAATCTCAGTGAGACCGATATGACATTTTCGGTAGTACCGATATGAGTGGCCGACGATAGTTTCCAAACTCGATGAGACCGATCCATAAAACTCGGAAATTCCGATTCCATGAATTTGGTCATCTGAATCTTAGTCACCAAAACTCGATTGCATCGATGTAGTACTTGGTTGTACCGAGAAGTTAGGGTTTGGCTAGGGTTATGTGTGGGGAGAAAATCTATAAGGCTGAATGGAAAACTTGGTGGCACCGATTTTGCATGATAGGGTTTAGATAGAGTATTTTCGTGGGAGAGCTTGTGGGTGTTTTTGGTTGCTACCACTTGTGCACGTGGAGCAATTTGTTCACCAACATTACATTACCCCCTTTTACTAGTATTTGCTTTTGTATGGACTCAAACTAATTTCTCACAATGTAAAATGTAGAGTCCCCTTCCTTGAAGCTTTGTCAATCCATTCCTTGCATCTTGGGGTCTCCTCACAATCTATAGCCATCCCATTATTTGGACTTTTGCTGAAATATACTTAGTGGAAACATGAGTCATATGAGATATATGTTTTTAATTACCAAAACCACCAAGGGAGCAAATGTGGTTTCAGCCCGCCTGGCCATGGCCTCGGCCCACATGCGAGGATCGATTGCGGTCGGGACCGACGATTGGCGTTCCCAAGCCACGCACTACTGCCTCCCACATGGGGTGGGGGTAGTGGGGATTGTGCGCCGCCGATCCGGCTGTCGGGACCCCGATCCTAAGTCATAAGAATCTAGACTGTAACATATCACATCACTTTGCAGCCTCACGCATGGTAAGTTCCATGGCTGCAGCCTTACCTTAGCCAGGACCGTTTGCGTCTTTTGGCTCACGTATGTGAACATGTCGCTGGCAATCAAATGACAGAGAACCCGGGCCGACATAACTAGTTATAGAACCCAAGCGGCACATCCGTACGGAAACAAGCATACATAACCCAACAATGCAGGTGTCGGCCTCAAGCATGTGTAGACGAGTCATAGCAAGCTACAGGGACTCCATTACGTCATGAGACACAATGCCATCACTGCACGTAGGCGAGTCGTAGCAGGCTACAGGGACTTCATTACATCACGAGACATTTCCCCTAAGGGACAGACACAATAGCAAAGAAGGATACATGCCGGTCAATCAATATGTTCGGAGTAGTAGCAAGCTACCATGGCTCGATGGAAGCACAAAGAGGCAGTTTCCCGTAAAGAGTACTACTTAAGGCAGATGACTAGGTGTCGGATCCCATACATACTGTTGCACGTCACACGTACGCACGACATGCCCGATATGCATAGATACAACCATGGCATCACAACATAACTATACAACAACATGACTTTCATTTAAGAGGCTCAGATGAGCCTCGCATAATATGTTCTTACAGATAGGGGTCACATGACCCGACACTCAAATCATACAAACATGTTCATACAAACCAAGCGGAAGCATAAGCTGTCTGAGTACAGACAGATAAAAGGATAAAAAGGCACATGGCCTGACTATCTACAGCCCGCCATAGGCAAAGGTTGTAGCTGGGACACCAGCTATTCGGCATCGTCGACATCTAGAAAGAACCCACCCGAAGGGTCCTGGGTCTCATTTGCAACATTTATTAAGCAAACATGAGTACAAATGTACTCAACAAGTCTTTGAAGCAGACCTAGGCTAACTATGCTCATGTATCAACAAAGGGGGAGGTGGAGTTTATGCAGCAATGCCAGCTTTGACTCATGGCTAACCTACACTACTCAGTTTTTAACCCTTAGTTACAATTTTAGATATCGCACACGAGTCCACTAACTCCACGACAATACACTACCATAGATTCACTTCCCTCTCCTGGGAGAGTGCCATCTATGGTACTCACACTTGTCTTGATATTTTTATGAGTATCCATTTGATTTTCTATGAACGACATAAGTTCTCCAAGTAGTCCATATCCGAGGACGCGGCTATTCGAATAGTTTCATACCCTACAGGGGTGTACTTATTCACACACGCGCTCGCCACTTATCGCTGTGTGCTCATAAAACCAGGCACCTCGGCCACCTTCAAGCGGAAGCCCAGCGAGGGAGTCGGCCACGACCATCAATCACCTAAGACCTCTAGTCCAGGCTATCGCCTATTTGAGACTGAACCCGCACGAAAGTCCGACCAAGTTTCTGCTACGGCCCCAAACGATGTGCGCAGGGTTCCCAAGCCCGCCATTCGGGTGACCCTTGGTACACCGTGCCACTGCCTACCGCGTCGTAACCCACCCCTAGGGTCAGCGCTACGCACGGCCTCCAGCATACTATAAACACCAGAAACTACTTGCAACTCCTGGACTAAGGACTAAGCGACTGATAAGTTGAGAGGGTCAATTAAGTATCCCAACATGTGGTAGTAACTAGTCTTGGATCACAAACACGGAACTCAGTTCCTAAGAACGGTCTCAATGAGACAACCCGCTATGTACTCCTACATAGCCTCTCATCGCTACCTTTACCAAATCTAGTTCATCATAACATCAACACATCAAAACAACATCGTCTCACTCAGTTCATCACCCAGATGAATCCGACCTGACACAACTCTAAGCATAGCAGGCAAAGTAAGCTAAGCACATCATGGCACAAGCATCTAACAGGTATGCTAGGTTGCAAGGTTTAGCTATTTACTGTGACAATGTCAGGATATGCAACAGAATAGGATCATCTACCGTGTATGACTGACATGTGATCGATTGTCCTAATGCAATAAACAAGAGCAAGAGCGAGAGAGTGGGATATTATCGGAATGATCAAAGGGGTTGCTTGCCTTGCTAGGAAACGGAAAGGTTCTCTCCTTCGTCAGGATACTCGGGGGTATCCTCAAGAGCAGGGCCTACCGCAATGCAGATAAGAAACAATCAACACACACAAGTGCAACAATATGATGCATGATCTTGGCATGATAGCATGTATAGATGAGCTAATGCAACTAGTGTTCATGTTGATTTGAAATGAATTTGAATATAGATTCAAAATTGTTCTTCATTTCAAATTCCATTTACGAACCTATTAATAAATGTCAATGTTCACCTATTTAGATTGCTCTAACATGCATGACAGTAGCACCATTGGATTCATTGGATTTTTCTGATAAATTTTCATATATAAATTATTTTCATATGACTTACAGATTAATTTATATGAATTTTTGAAGTTTTGAATAATTTCTAGAATTATTTTTGAACTATAAATTGCTTTTATTGCATCAGCATGATATCATTATGACGTCAGCTAGTCACCTGACCGGGCCAGAGTGAAACCTGACATGTGGGGGCCACATGTGAGTGACTCAGACACTTAACTAACTAATTAAAACTAAATCCTAATTAATTAACAGAAATTGGGCCCACTATCAGTGACTAATTAGGTTAATTAAAATAATTAATTAAATTCTTAATTAACTTTGACTTGTCAGGGCCTGGCCCCACCTGCCAGTGACTCAGGGGGTCAAACCCCGTGGTCAACTCCGGCAGGACCCACCGGCGTTGAGCCGCCGGTGGCTCTAGAGATGGCGGAGGGCTTCGGGATCCCTCCTCCGGAGACCAAAAGGACGACGGAGGGCACTAAACAACTCAACACACAGGCGCGCGTCCATTCCGACCCCTCCCAGGAGCTGAGATGGTCGGAATCAACGTCGGCGGTGAGCTGGGCGGTGGCCGGAGCTCGGGCGAGCACGGGCTCATCGAACCAGGGCGCAACATGAGCTCTACTTGGCACCTACGGACTCTACATAGCCTCACGAACACGATGGAGGCCTCAGACGGACCAGCTGGTCACCGGAACATGGCCGACATCGAGCTCAAGTGGCGGGGGCATTCGGACCTTGATGGAATCCGATGCTAGAGCACGCAATTGAAGGGGGAAAGAGGGGGAAAGATTCAGGGGCTCACGGTGGTCGCAGAGACATCGAGAGCGGGCTCGGGGAGGGCCTGGAGCAGCGGCGAGCTCCACTTGATTTCCGACGGCTAGAGGTTGAAGACAGCGCGAAGACGACGATGGGGAGCTCCTGGTGGTGGACGGCTCGGCGAGGAGGAAGAGAGAAGCTAGGCGGATCGATTAGGGGGCTCAGGGCCAAGGGGGGAGCGGCTAACACGATGGCGGTGAGCTCGAGCAGGGCTCGGCCATGGCGAAGCAAAGAGGGGAGAGAAAGAGAGGCGGGCGAGAGAGAGAGGGAGCGATGGGGACGGCTCTGGGGAGCTTATTCCCATCGCGCTGGCGAGGAGGACACAGGCAGGCAGCTGCTGGCGTGGAGGCACGGCAGCGCGCGCGCTCTGGCCATGTGCTCGTTCTCCTGTCCGCCAGGAGGACGATGACCTCCGTGGGCCAGGTGGGCTGGCCTGGCCTAGGCCTTTCTCCCTTTTTTCTTTTTATTTCTTCTCTGTTTTCTTTTACTGACATTTGTTTATTTTCTTTTCAGGTACAAATGACTTTGTAAAATATCCCATATATTTTCTATAATGAAGTTTGAAAGTTTCAGGATATTTTGAAAACAAAAATAATGATAGTGCTTTATTTAATGATTTCAGGAGCCTTATCAATTATTTTTGAATTACTTTGATTGTTCAAATAATTAGAATGGTCCCTGTTATAATCATGCCCAAATTTACCAGACATAGGGAACATTTTTAGTGGGCATTTTGGATTTGTTGAATTTTCACCAAGTTTGATTTGTTTGGATTCAAAGTGAGCTTGGGGTTTCTTTTTGTTCCCCATTTCATGTTAATGCAAAATGAAACATGGTGCAAGGACAATACTATTCCTAGGACATCTATCTAGGGTTGTGACACCCTCTCCCCACTACCCCGTATGGGGTATAAATGAAGGGGAAGAGGCAAAGATAGCCATTCGCTCCCCTGCCCCCGCCCGCTGCCTTCGTCGCCAATCCTCCTCCAGCGCCGAGAGGGTGAGAGAGACGTGACGCCCGTGCTGCCTGCCGCCGCCGTTAGCCTCTGGTGCTCTGCTAGGTGGATTATTCTCCCGTGCCGGCCACTCTGCCCTACTCCCGAGCTCGCTGCGAGCCTGATGAGGAGCAAAGGCGCATGGGGTGACAGTGATGTCGATGAGGAATTCATCGAACACCTCCACCACCGCTAAAAGCTGCCACCGATGGAGCTTGTGGCGGTGCCTATCGCACACGCGGAGTGGAGCCCTCCCCCCGAGCCGGCGAAGTGGTGGTCTTCGCCGAACATTTCGGCCACATGTTGGGGTTGCTGGCGAGCACGTTCTTCTGTTGCTTACTCACCTACTTTGAGCTTCAGTCGCACCATCTTGCCGCCAACGCCATCCTCCAGCTAACTGCCTTCGTCTCCCTGTGCGAGGGATACCTAGGGATCGAGCCGCACATCGACCTCTAGTGCCACCTCTTCTTCCTCAAGAAGAAGTGGGTGGTCAACAAGGGGACAGGCTAGAAGGTCATGACCGTTTGCGGGGCGGACTTCGTGTACCATCGCTCGGGGCTCGGCTTCCCCAAGCTACCTCTGCAGGATTCGGTGAAGAACTGACATAAGGGTTCTTCTACGTATGCAACAAGGAGGGGAACTGTGACCTCATCAACCTGTCACCGTTCGTCAACCAGTCGTCTACTCTGATGCTAAACTGGAACACGGCTCCGCAGCAGTTGGCCACCATAGTTGACCAGTTCTGCGAACGGCTGTTGGAGCTGACCGGATAGGAGGGCCTCACGATCGAGGACCTGCTCTGTACCATGGTGGCACGCCGGGTGCAGCCGCTGCAGCGCTACCCCCATCTTATCTGCTAGATGGGCCGGACAACACGACCCGTGCTGGCTCTCCACGAAGGAGTTGAAAGCGGTGATGGTGGCACGACGGGTGAATCTCATCTCCGTCGCCAAGCTTGATGATGAGAGTGCCAATGGGGAAAGCCCCCTTACGACCGGACCCATCCGGCCCCGCGGGTATGTGATGTGCTGCCCCTCTGTATGTCCTTCGCCATACATGCTTTGCCCAGCCTTTTGTAACCGGGCCCGCCTTGCCGGCTACAGATGTTCCATTTGCTGCTGAGGTATGGTCCGGCTGCCGACAACATGGCAGAGTCGGACACGGAGGAGATCGATGTGGGACCCCGACTCATAAGTTGTGATCACCGAATGCACCTGTACAATGATCCTAGAGATCAATGCTCACTGAACACACATAAGCTGAATAACAAGAGTCTTACATCCATACTTAGCATCTTACACAAATAATGAAGGTTAAGTCTTACATAGATAGGGCCATGAAGGCCAAATCGCAAACATAACTAGCAGCGGAAATGTTGATTGAAAGCATAGACCCATGCCATCTGCCTTAACCCCACATGCATTCTGACTGGGAAGCATCCTAGTTCGCATGTTAAACCAATGAACTTGTCAAATTTCGGGCTCCGCAAAACCCTTAAGGTTCGAACACAGGGGCGTGTGCGAAGGTTCCCTGCTGCCTCACCCAACATAGCTCTCTACTCGATGGTTACTATGACGAACTCGCTTGATGACGAGGAAGAAGATGAACACGACAGTTTACCCAGGCTTGGGACGGTGTGAAGCGTAATATGCTACTCCTGCTTTGGTGGATTGCCTCACGTGGAGGTTTGGGTGGATGAACTAGTACAGTGGGCTTGAGCCTAGCGAGGGCGCTCAAGAGGTGTTCTTAGCTCCCTGCCTTGCGGTGGTGCATCGAGCAGCTAAGTGTTTCCTCCCCCCTCTACGGTGCGGCCTAGCTTCTATATAAAGCGGTTGCCCGGGTCCTATTCCCTTATCACAATGGCAGGAAGGGATCCCACAACGACCAACTTTGAAGGGGGATAGGAGTACATCCGTGCTCCAAAGGTGGTCTTCACCTACAAAGTAGCTATTGGTGATGCAGTGGTGGGCTCGGCGATGACATCCATCCTACAGGGCTCGTGGTCACGATCTTGTTGCACCGAAAAGGAAACCTTTGGGCGGAGCTTTGGGAACCCGCGTATGTCCTTGCTCCCTTTGCACCAAAGAGGAATCTGTGCCACCTGGCGTGCTGGCGCCCGCCTGTCCTTCCTTGCGTCACCTTTGACTCCTGAGGCCGGGCTCTGCATAGAGATCTTCACCGCTTAGGAGGGGTCCTTAGGAGGCCCATCCTTGCTGGTCTTGATGTTGTCCTCCCTTGTGAGCCCAGGGTCCTCACGAGGGCCTTCCCTTGAGTAGTGCCACGCCAGGCCATGCCTGGCTGACGAAGTGGGTCATGTCCTGGACCGTAGGCAGGCAAGACTAGGAACCCTCGTTCCCGGAATGCTAACAAAACTCTTCACCATATTCCTACTCTACCATGCTTGGCCAATTAAATAACCGGTGGCAAGCCAATGAGTACTTTGAATGTACTCACAAGCAACCCATGTTTTGGAACAAGGCATAACAATGCATGATATATCACTAAGTTGGTAAGTTCGCAAAAAGATAATTTTGGGCGCAATGACATGATCAAGTAACTTGTAAAATCATGCATCATAAGGTAGCAGCTATCCATGTGAACATGTTACATATACGAATATAAACGGGGGTTGAACATCTCATGTTCAATCATCATGCCAAGTCATCGGACTTAGCTCAATCATCATGCTTCTTCCACACACACACACCAAGTTTGTGGAAACACTGGAAGTAGTTTAAGAAGCACCACCCAACTGTCCTTGACTGTGGACAGGGCTATTCAAATAGTTTTACACTCTCCAGAGGTTGCACACTTTACCCATGAGACTCGGGAAACTTCTGGGTCAAGCCATGACTTGCGGTATATTATATACCCGAGGTAAGCACCCGAACAATGCCTTTCCCTTGACGACACTAAACAAAGACTCCACTCATTGGTCCGTGTCTTCATGATGTACAAAGCAAGGGCATCACTCCACATAGTACCATCCATGAAGGAACACAACGGTGTGCCCAGTGCCTGTAAAGACAGTATGTCATGCCCAAGATGCGATCCTATCCTTATTTTGGCACGAGGGCCTCGATAGGGATAGAAGCGATTCTCGTCGTGTTACAAGCATGGATATCATTACAAGTACATTTACAGAACAGATGAGTATATGGAATTGGCTTACACTCTCCACAAGCTACATCAATATCACATCAATAAAATAACATATTCAAACATCATACATAAAAGCAGGGTCCGACTACTGACGAAAACAAACAATAAAATGACATCCATCCTTGCTATCCCAGGCTGCCGCCTGGAACCCATCCTAGATTGATGATGAAGAAGAGGAAGAAGAACTCCAAATCAATCAAGCATCGCGCTCATGTCTAATCATCGCATTACCTGTACCTGCAATTGTTGTTGTAGTAACCTGTGAGCCATAGGGACTCATCAATCTCATTTCCAAGGGTATCAAGACTATTAAAGCTTAATGGGTGAGATATGGTTAAGTGGTGAGGCTGCAGCAAGCGACTAAGCATATTTTGAGTGGATAACTTACGAATATAGAAAGTAAAGCAAGGTGGTCTACGCATAACGAACGTGAACTAGAGATGATCACTAACTGATCCTGAACACCTACTTATGTCAAACATAACCCCACCATGTTCTCTCTCGGATAAAGGGCTCACGAGAAGAGACAGTCATGGTTACGCACACAGTTTGTGTATTTTATTAGAGTTTACTTCAAGTTTGCTATGACCGGGTGTTAAACAAAATATCCAAGTTTGCCACATAACCGCGGGCACGACATTCTGATAGATTTAACCCTGCAGGGGTGCTCCAACTCATCCATCACAAATTAACCACATGCAGCGCAGATAACCTCGACCACAGATCTCGTGATCTTCCTAGGAAATTCCAAAGGAAATCCGACACCTCAAGATAGCCCGAAGAAGATCAGAGTTCATCACTCAAGATGTTCGAGAAAGGTAAAACAAATCCAGCAAGGCCGCCCGACATGTTGACAAACCCGATAAGATCCGCGTATCTCGTTCTCAGGACACGACTGGATGGGTCTAGCTACGAGGAAAGCCTATCCTTGAGTTTCCTTGAGGCGGCCTCGCAAGCAGCCCATTTTGGACCAACACTCATGAGGAGCACCGGCCCGGGGTGTTGATTAAATTATCCGCGTATGCCGGCGGGTCCCTATGCAATTTTATTAGTTATTAGGCCAATGTAGTACCAATGTTGGGCGTTGCTAGACAAGCTTTATCCTCAAATGAAAATCAAGGGGATCCCCATAACAACCCCAATCATGTTAGGAGCGCTCAATTATGGAACATAACACCGGTTCACAAGTAACTAGGGGCGACAAGAGTGGAACAAAACACCGAGCAAAAGGCCAAGCTTTCCACCCTTTTACCAAGTGTATAAGTGCATTAAATTAAATAAAAATAATATTGTGATAACAAAAGAATGTCCATGTTGACACATGGAAGCAATTACACCTGCAGCTAGAAACGCTATAAGAAGGGCTGAGCAAGTGGTAACATAGCCAAACAAAGGTTTGCTAGGAAGGTGGAGGGTTAATGGCAATGTTGGGAGGCTTGTCAAACAAGTGGTAGGTAGCATGACATAGCGATAGAAAATGTGACATCTAGCATGGCAATGATAGTAATGGTATCCAGGGAAATGTGTCATCTTGCCTGAAATCCCGCTTCGAAGAAGAACGACCCATGAATAAGACGAGCCAAAGTAGTCGAATGAATCCTCACACTCCAAACGCTTTCGGAAATATATCGAGAAGGAACAATACGAAAACAACAATCAACACACGGAACACCACAACACATGCATGACATGATGCGCAAACAAATATGAGGCATGTCCGGTTTAATATGCAACGCATGGCATGGAATGGCAAGAACAACAAACAACTACTACATAGTAAGTGAAGTTCAATACGCAACGAGTTGCATATAGACGAAACTCCACGTTCGAATTATTTAGTTCACTCTCATTAGGTACTCGTCAATATTAAATGTTTATTAACATGGGTGGTCATGGCATAAGGCGAAGATGGAATTAAGCAATTTTAAATGGAGAGGGACAACATACATATAAAAAAATAATAACTCTCCATATTATGAGAAAGTGGTTAACGTTGTTTATCATGGCAAGAGGTGAAGCATGAACAACTATATCGTCTAGGCATTTTAAATTGGACCGGAAGCAACATATAGTATTTCCGAAACATCCTCATAAGCATAATATGAATTTGATACAGATCTGTCCTAACCATATTTTATATTTATTAAACATGGAAATAAAGTGTGGCATGAGATTCTACATGTTTTTCTAGCCAAGTTACATATGTGGAACATTTTTATTGGAGCTACGGTTAATTAGTTATGAAATAAATCATCTTAACATGGAGTTTACGCAAATTAATGCAAACAACAATGTTAAACATTTTTATCACATGTGAGAGATGGAAATTGAGAATCTACGCGAAATTCTAGTCAAGTTTCATATATAAAGCTTTTAAATCCGATACACGGTTATGAAGTTTTTAAATGCATGTTCTAGGGGGACTTTTCTGCAATTTTATTATCCTGGAATAATTAGAAAATCGCATGCAGGAAAAAACACACTATGGGCCGAATCTGAAACTAGGCTAATAGAACTGAGCAGAGGGTAACTAAATGACGCCCAGGGCGACAGATAGCACATGAGCTGGGCTGCTCACCTAGTGGGCTAGGCCCAATCGGTGGCGCGGGGCGGCTAGGCCACGCGAGGCGAGGGGCTGGCCCATGCGGCGGCTGGGGCGATCAATGCTCGGCTCGGGAGGCTCCTTCGCTCGCTCCCGAGCAGGAGGCAGGACGACGACCTTAGTAGTCCTCCAGCGAGGCGAGGCCGGAGGAGGCCAGAGAGGGTCTCGGTGGCCGGATCCCGGGGACAGCAGCCCGGATCCGTCCATTCCCGGCGGAAGAGGTTCCGGCGGTGGCTTGGGGCAAGGGGAACCTGCGAGAGAGGAGGAGCTCAGGGTGAGCTTGGTCATGGGGAGAGGGAGGAGAGAAAAGGAGAAGGGGAGGAAGGAGAGGAGGAGAGGTTCGGAGGTTCGGCGGGCTCTACCGGAGTGGTTGCCGGCGTTGGCTCCAGCAAGTACGGCTGCGGGGGCCGGCTGAGGGAGGTGTGGAGGCAAGATGCAGAGGGTCGGGCACCATGTGGCTCGGGAGGAGCTCGGGGTCGGGCGGCCGCCTGGTTTGAGCCCGAGCGGGCCTGGATCTGGGCCTGACGGGGCTACTACGGGAGCTGGGAGGTGGCGGCTGGGGCACGGAAAACGAGGAGGATTAGGGTAGGTTTCCTCCAAATTAGGCCGGGGGTCTATTTATAGGTTTAGGGGCTAGGTTTGATGGTTTTTGGGGATGATTTCGTCCGTTAGATCTCGATCGGACGACCCAAAGCGGTTGGGTAAGTTAGGAGGGCTAGTGGGCTGTGTAGATGGGCTAGGTGGGGATGAGAGGGAGGTTTGCGGCCCATGACATGAGGTTTTTAAAAACACCGAAAAACGTTCGATAATAAACCGATGACCGCACTGCTACGGTTGACCATTCGGGTATCAAATTAACTCGGAATGCAACGAAATTTGGCAGACGGTCTACCTACGCTATAATAATACCGCGCGCCAGGTTTCGCCCCAATCCGAGAAAGGTTTATGCACGCCTTAAAAACAATATTTTTTTATCGATGCCACGGGCACGTGCACGCGTGGTTGGTCTCGAAACGGGCAACGGCAGAATGGAGAGAACCGACGACTATGAACGGATGCAAGTTTTCAAAAACAAGTGACGATGCTATGCAGATGATGCGAATGATGCGATGATGAATGCGACAACCAAACGAAACACAGATGAGAACGGAAATAAAAGGGGAATCTTCTGGAGCGTCGGTCCCGGGCTATTACAACTCTCCTCCACTACACGAGGATCTCGTGCTGAGATCTAGAATGAGAAGGGGAAGAGAAAGATTAAGAGGTAAACTTTGTTGATTCTCTAACAAATGAGTGAAACCAATAATCATTGAAGGTTTCAACGGGAACAAGATGACATGAGGAACAAGCAATAATTCACAAGAAATTTCGACAGCACTTCGGTAGGATAGAGAAGGAAAACTTGATATGATGGAAAGAAATTGAAAGATATACACCAAACTTCAGTTGGATTGGAATCAAAACTTCATAAGATGGAGGGATCATTAAAAGATTTCACAGCACTCCGGTAAATGGACAAGCAAGGGAAGAACATGATCTTGACAAGGCAAGATGATAGATTGAAGACAACAACATCACAACGCCTCCAGAAGAAAAGAATAGAAGCTAGATAATTGGAAGGAAAAGAATGTAGAAGAAAATAACAACTTCTACCACCATTGAACTTGGGAAGCATGGTTGAACAGAGTTGATGGAGAATCGACAACAAAAAGAATAGCTTGTTATGGGCTTATAGAAAACATCTCAAAAATATGAGGTGACAACCTACCACAACAGAAACAATTGATTACTTGAGAGCAACAAGATATGCAAAACCTCTTTCAACTAGAGGTGGAGGAGACACTTGAATCATTTATAACACCATGATAGCAAAAATCCTTAGGAAAAGCTTTATGTGAAATCCAACCCAAGATAACTCCAAGAACACAAGTTGGGTTTACTTATTATATTCTTGACAATTTTCCTTCGAGACTCCTTATAACCAAGAATTGATAAAACCATCTCAAAAGACAATGGAGAAGGAATTTAACTTACAAATCTAAAATAATGAACACTTGATCATCCCCAACAAGAATCTTGAATAACACTTTGAGAAGAATTACATCCTTAACAAACCACCATGAGGAACCTCCGGAAATGAGAGGATGATAGAAAAGAATTGAAGGTTGAAAAAGAACAAGATTGGGGCCTTGCTATGAATTATATGGAGCTTGGCGACAAGATACTTGAGAAAAACTAGGAACTTCGAAAAGAAACATGACCACTTGGGATAAGGAATTTGATATCATGAAAGACTCCGGAAGGAGGATTGAAATCACTTGGATGAAACAAGAATAAGAATTATGATATGCCTATCCTTCATCAAATTAAACTGATGACAAGCAACAAATTTCACACACCACTTATTCTTCTTGAAAAAGAATGAAGAGAGAGATAGAGCACAATCTTGAATAATTCATGAACGAGAACACCGGTAAGAATTCACAATGAATGAGGGTACTATGATTGAACGAAGATACATGGAAACGAAAAGATCACGATCCACCTAATGGAAAACTTCACAAGGCACCGGAATAATTGAGATACGAACGAAGAGACGACAATTCAGAAGAATTTGAGAACGAAAGCTGAAAACTTAGAACGAACAAATCTTCTGAAATGATGGCCTTCGGGAGGATCGAGAAATGAAAACAACTCTGAATGCACCAGATAGATATGGGAGGAATTACTCATGAAAACAATTTGAGATGGTAGCATGAAGCTGAGACCATGAATCTTCAAGAGAATGAGCAAAGATTTAAGAGAACCACTCCTTCGGTCTTCAATGCAGAGAATGATGACGAGAAACAATATCATGAATTACTGACTCCGGAACAACGAATAAAGAATGGTTGAGCCAATGATGAAAAATATTTAGACGCGATCTTGGAGAAGGAATATGATTAATGAAAATCATTCTTACGTCATATTTAAAAAGAACTTGAGGGCATCTCCGGAAAGATTAGAAGAGTGAGGTAGGATCCTCGGGAAAAAACCTATGGGTTATGGGCCCACGCAAGAGAAACCACCATTAAAACAATTGCTTAGAAAGAGAGATTGCACCAGTACAAATTAAGAACTTGATGATATGAGACCCTTGAAATAATTTGAAAGGATTATTGAATAGAAACAGGAAACTTCTGAGATATCTTCAGCACTCTGGATAGAAAAGAGAGATGACTAAACAAGAGATACAAGGATAAGAATTTCCAACATGGGCAATCATTGAATGAATGAGAAGGGATATGATGAACACCGAGAGCTTGAATTGAATCCACCGGAGAAGAGTAACAACGAGAACAAGGAATATGAGGATAGATCTTGAAATTGAAACTCTTGAGAATGTCCGCTAGAATTCATCAGATACAATATGAAGAAACGATAGCGGAAGCATTGATGAAGAGAAAGCACTTGAATGAGAATTAATCATTGAAGAAAAAGGGCGGGAGGGTGGGGAAAACAAAGAAAACTTGGGATAGATGAGATGAACACTAGAGAAGAATATGAGGATAGATCTTGCAAAAATTGGAGAGGATTGAATTGCCTTGAATAGAAGCACACCGAATAAAAAGAATTGATATGAAAACTCCTGTTGAGCAAAAGAATTAGCAATCCAAAGACATATGAGAACACTTAGGAAAGATATGAAATCACCACTTGACATCGAAGCAACTTGAATTACCATATTCAAAACAAAACAAAGGGTGAGGCTTATGAAACAAGCCAGAACAAATGCATAACAGAGATATCGCTCGATATTTTCATGGTAAGGTTCGCACGGGCTCGATCGTACATTGGATTGTCATATTGAAATGACGCTCGAATATGCTCCCTAGGCGTAGCGAAATACAAGGCTTGACGAAGCATAAATCGAGTCTGTCCTTTGTAAGAAAGACTGTGAACAAACGAATCCACTAGATGTCAAACCCCAACCACACATCATGATCTGTTGGAAGATAGCCTAGGTAACTACTTGAATTCCCACCTAAGAACTTCCGAAAACTTTCTTGGTTATGCAATCGTGTGTTGGGGATACAAGAAGGAAATATCTCACACAACTAACAAGTCCTACACCCCAACTATATCCATCCTTCAACACATTACCAAAGGCTTCGGAAATACAACTATCTCGGATCCTTGAAAGCACAACGATACCAGACATGGCGGTACCCTGGACGCCTCCCCAGTACTGGGTGACTCTGACCTTATCTCACCATGACAAGTATGGAAGCAATTCTGAACACCCTCCATCCTGAGATACTAAGGAAGCTGAATGATAACGATGTGCCAAGAATTCCCTGGAGCTCAACTCCCCGGAAGAAATCAAGTCAGATAGGAGGCACCAAGACAAAACTCCATCACATCGGTATCATATAGTTTCCAAAATACCCGCGTGATCCTAAAAAAATTTGAGTGAGAAGAGGAGTAGAATGGAAATTCCTAAGTTGCAATTCCTCACCAGAGCATAGGAGAGGAGTAAACAGAATCCTACTCTCCGATATAACTAGACTCAAAATAGATTTTAACTAGACTCGACTCGGTCAAGTTTGATCAATCAAGGGGGCTCCTAGGTCGGTACATGCTCTGATACCAACTTGTCATGCCCAAGATGCAATCCTATCCTTATTTTGGCACGTGGGCCTCGACAGGGATAGAAGCGCATCTTGTCGTGTTGCAAGAATGGATATCATTACAAGTACATGTACAAAAGAGATTAGTATATGGATATCATTACAAGTACATGTACAAGTACACAACGGTGTGCCCAGTGCCTGTAAAGACAGTATGTCATGCCCAAGATGCGATCCTATCCTTATTTTGGCACGAGGGCCTCGATAGGGATAGAAGCGATTCTCGTCGTGTTACAAGCATGGATATCATTACAAGTACATTTACAGAACAGATGAGTATATGGAATTGGCTTACACTCGCCATAAGCTACATCAATATCACATCAATACAATAACATATGCAAACATCATACACAAGAGCAGGGTTCGACTACAGACGAAAAAAATGACAAAATGACATCCATCCTTGCTATCCTAGGCTGCCGCCTGGAACCCATCCTAGATTGATGAAGAAGAAGAAGAAGAACTCCAAATCAAACAAGCAGCACACTCACGTCAAATCATCGCATTACCTGTACCTGCAACTGTTGTTGTTGTAATCTGTAAGCCACAGGGACTCAGCAATCTCATTTCCAAGGGTATCAAGACTATTAAAGCTTAATGGGTGAGATATGGTTAAGTGGTGAGGTTGCAGCAAGCGACTAAGCATATTTTGAGTGGCTAACTTATGAATACAGAAAGTAAAGTAAGGTGGTCTACGCATAACGAACATGAACTAGAAATGATCACTAACTAATCCTGAACACCTACTTACGTCAACCATAACCCCACCGTGTTCTCTCTCGGATAAAGGGCTCACAAGAAGAGACAATCATGGTTATGCACACAGTTGGTTTATTTTAGTAGAGTTTACTTTAAGTTTGCTATTACTGGGTGTTAAACAAAATATCCAAGTTTGCCACATAACCACGGGCACGGCTTTCCGAAAGATTTAACCCTGTAGGGGTGCTCCAACTCATCCATCACAAATTAACCACATGCAGCGGGAATAACCTTGACCACAGATCTCGTGATCTTCCTAGGCAATTCCAAAGGAAACCTGACACCTCGAGATAGCCCAAAGAAGATCAGAGTTCCTCACTCAAGACGTTCAAGAAAGGTAAAACAAAACCAGCAAGGCCGCCCGACGTGTCGACAAACCCGATAAGAGTAGCGTATCTCGTTCCCAGGACACGGCCGGATGGGTCTAGCTATGAGGATAGACAATCCTCGAGTTTCCTCGAGGCGGCCTTGCAGACCGTCCCTTTTGGCCCAACACTCATGAGGAGCACTGGCCCGGGGTGTTGATTAAATTATTAGGCAAATGTAGTACCAATGTTGGGCCTTGCCAGACAAGCTTTATCCTCAAACGAAAATCAATGGGGTCCCCATAACAACGCCGAGCATGTTAGGAGCACTCAATTATGGAACATAACACCGGTTCACAAGTAACTAGGGGCGGCAAGAGCGGAAAATAACACCAAGCAAAAGGCCAAGCCTTCCACCCTTTACCAAGTGTATAAGTGCATTAAATTAAATAGCAATAATATTGTGATAACAAAAGAATGTCCATGTTGACACATGGAAGCAATTGCACCTACAGCCAGAAACGCTATAAGAAGGGCTGAGCAAGAGGTAACATAGCCAAACAAAGGTTTTTTGGGAAGGTGGAGGGTTAATAAGTTTCATGGAAATGTTGGGAGGCTTGTAAAACAAGTGGTAGGTAGCATTACATAGCGATAGAGAACAAGACATATGGCATGGCAATGATAGTAATGGTATCCATGGAAATGTGTCATCTTGCCTGAGGTCCCGCTTGGAAGAAGAACGACCCATGAAGAAGACGATCCAACGTAGTCGAACGAATCCTCACACTCCGATTGCTTTTGGAACTCTATCGAGAAGGAACAATACGAAAACAACAATCAACACACGGAACACCACAACACATGCATGACATGATGCGCAAACAAATATGAGGCATGTCCGGTTTAATATGCAACGCATGGCTTGGCATGGCTAGAACAACAAAAAACTACTACATATTAAGTGAAGTTCAATATGCAATGAGTTGCATATTGACGAAACTCCATGTTCGAATTATTTAGTTCACTCTCGTTATGTACTCGCCAATATTAAATGTTTATTGACATGGGTGGTCATGGCACAAGGCGGAGATGGAATTAAGCAATTTTAAATGGAGAGGGACAACATACATATAACAAAATAATAACTCTCCATATTATGAGAAAGTGGTTAATGTTGTTTATCATGGCGAGAGGTGAAGCATGAACAACTATATCGTCTAGGCATTTTAAATGGGGCCGGAAGCAACATATAGCATTTCCAAAACATCCCGATAAGCATAATATGAATTTGGTCCAGATCTGTCCTAATAATATTTTATATTTATTAGACATGGAAATAAAGTGTGGCATGAGATTCTACATGTTTTTCTAGTCAAGTTACATATGTGGAACATTTTTATCGGAGCTACGGTTAATTAGTTATGAAATAAATCATTTTAACATGGCATTTACACAAATTAATGCAAACAACAGTGTTAATCATTTTTAACACATGTCAGAGATGGAAATTGAGAATCTACGCGAAATTCTAGTCAAGTTTCATATATAAAGCTTTTAAGTCCGATACACGGTTATGGAGTTTTTAAATGCATGTTCTAGGGGGACTTTTCTGCAATTTTATTATCCTAGAATAATTAGAAAATCGCATGCAGGGAAAAACACACTATGGGATGAATCTGAAACTGGGCTAACAGAACTGAGCAGAGGGTAACTAAATGACGCCCAGAGCGACAGATAGCACATGAGCTGGGCTGCTCACCTAGTGGGCTACGCCCAGTCAGTGGCGCGGGGCGACTCGGCCACGCGGGGCGAGGGGCCGGCCCATGCGGTGGCTGGCGCGGTCAACGCTCAGCTCGGGAGGCTCCTCTGCTCGCTCCCGAGCAGGAGGCAGGACGATAGCCTCAGCAATCCTCCGGCGAGGCGAGGCCGGAGGAGGCTGGAGAGGGTCACGGTGGCCGGATCCCGGGGACGGCGACCCGGATCTGTCCATTCCCGACAGAAGAGGGTCTGGTGGCGTCTTGGGGCGAGGGGAACCTGCGAGATAAGAGGAGCTTGGGGTGAGCTTGGGCATGGGGAGAGGGAGGAGATAAAAGGAGAAGGGGAGGAAGGAGAGGAGGAGAGGGAGGAGGTCTGGCGGGCTCCGGCAGGAGTGGTCGCCGGCACTAGCTCCGGCGAGGACGGCTGCGGGGGCGGCCGAGGGAGCTATGGAGGCAAGATGTAGAGGGTTGGGCGCCATGGGCCTCGAGAGGAGCTCGGGGTCGGGCGGCTGCCTGGTTCTGGGCCTGACGGGGCCACTGCGGGAGGTGGGAGGTGGCGGCTGGGGCACGAGAAACGAGGAGGATTAGGGTAGGTTTCCTTCAAATTAGGCAGGGGGTCTATTTATAGGTTTAGGGGCTAGGGTTGATGGTTTTCGGAGCCGATTTCGTCCGTTAGGTCTCGATCGGATGACCCAAAGCGGTTGGGTAGGTTAGGAGGGCTAGTGGGCTGTGTAGATGTGCTAGGTGGAGATGAGAGGGAGGTTTGCGGCCCGTGACACGAGGTTTTTAAAAACACCGAAAAACATCCGATAATAAACTGATGACCGCACTACTATGGTTGATCGTTCGTGTATCAAACAAACTCGGAATGCGACGAAATTTGGCAGACGATCTACCTACGACATAAGAAGACCGCACGCTAGGTTTCGATCCAATCCGAGAAACTTTATGCCTGCCTTAAAAACAATATTTTTTTATCGATGCTGCGGGCACGTGCACGTGTGGTTGGTCTCGAAATGGGCAATGGCAGAACAGAGAGAACCGACGACTACAAACGGATGCAAGTTTTCAAAAACAAGTGACGATGCTATGCAGATGATGCGAATGATGCGATGATGAATGCGACAACCAAACGAAACACAGACGAGAACGGAAATAAAAGGGGAATCTTCTGGAGCGTCGGTCCCGAGCTGTTACGCAGTACATGGTCGCCCTACCATGCACGACCCCATATCAAGAGAGTAACTCATACTATCCCGCCACAAGTTATGCGGGCTCCCTGCTAGTACCCATCAAAGTAATCAACAAAGCTCATCCCATAAGGTGTATCATGGTTGTACATGTAAGGTTGGGGAAGGTCAACAAATCTTAAATCTATTCCATTTTCGAAAACACACACACTCACTCTGGTACACCACTTCTTTATCAAGTGGTTACCTATCTCAATATCATCTCCCTCAGGCATTAGTGGCACCCGACGTTTTTTTTGAAAAGCCTTTGAAATCACTTTTGTTTCCATGACCATACATATCCCCATACCACTTTGCATAGCATCTACTAAGCATCCTATCTATTCCAATCAGCACAACCCTCATAAGGAGGTAGGGTCATGCACGATGTAAGTATCAACAAGAAAGTATTGGAGGCATCCCATCGAAGTGGTCACCACATCAACATGATCAACATCACGAAATAAAGTGCTAAATGCCATGAAGTAAAAGGGTTTCATAGTCATGGTCAAAGGGCTGCTTGCCTGGTTCAACAATGACTTTAGGGTCTTCAAAGTCTTCGGGTACAACTCTTTGTCAACAATGCACTCTATCGTCAAGGTAATAACGGGCAATAATAAGAATCACAACAAAACAGAGAAGAAAATCCACTTCTAAAAAGTTACCCTACTCTGTAAAATACTACAACAAACTAAAAATATTTGTCTAAGGTTTTGTCATGATTTTTTGGAAACTATTTAATGGAGGATAAAAATACTAGAAACTAGGTTTTAAATAAATCCAGTACATCAAATGTTTTCAATTTTTTTTCACAAGTGGCAATATTAAATACTACAAATTATTCTAAGATTTATGGTGGAGAAATTATTATAATTGGACAAACATTCATTTATGTGGAATTTTTGGAAATCTTTTGGAAAATAAAAAAGGAAAAAGGCCTCGGAGCAACTTGGCCTATACAGACCCAGTTAGGCCGGCCTATGGCCGAGCCGGGGCACGGGCACGGTCTCGGTTCAAACCCAACAGGTGGGCCCCTGGCGCCAGCCTCACAGAGGGAGGGAGAGAGGGGGGAGGATGAAAGGTGGGGCCCACCTGTCATCTCCTTCCTCTCGACAGGGAGGAGGCGAAGCTAACCGACAGCAAAGGATGGCACGACGACGTAATGTGAGGGTGGGAGCGGACTCAGGGCGCCGTCGTCGTCTTGGGGGAGGTGGAAGGGGTCGTCAGAGCACAAGGGATCACTAGTGACGAGGAGGCCGTGGCGGAGGGCTTCGGGATGAGCTCGGTCCGGTCGTGTCCGGTCGCAAACTACATGGGAAAGGGGATGGATGGCATCAGGGAGGTGAGAGGGGATCGAGGGGAAGGAGAACGGGTCCGGAGAGGGGCTATACCCGGAGATCAACAGAGTCCCGATGCGGTGGAGCTCCGGTTGATCCGAGCATAGATTCTCCAGGAGCTCCCTGGGGTGGCTTGGGCATGCAATTGGGAGTGGGAGAGGGACAACAGAGGGAAGAGAGGAGGCCGGGGCGGCCTTATATAGGCGGGAGCGAGTTCATCGGGCTCGGGTGCACCGGCGAGCTCGGGGCCGAGGCCAGAGTCCACGGGGGGAGGAGCTGCTGAGTCTGCGATCCACCTGGGGCTTGTCAATGACCAGAGGGAGAAGAGGGGGGGGGGGAGGAAGCGCGCGCGTGTGAGCCCCGTGATTGGCCGAACCTAGCGGCGTCGAGCACGCGTGCGGGAGGTTGCTGGAGAGAAAGGGAGGAGGGGGCTGACACGCTGCCGTGTCATGAACATCGAGGAGGTCCAGAGGGACAAGCCCTCACATCCCTAGGTGGTGTGGCGGCTCAGGATGGGTGCAGCTACAGTGCGGGACCACACCGTAGCATGCTCTAGAGCATGCAAATGGCCGTCATAGCTGTTTTGTGTGCGCTCTGGGGTGCTCCACCTTGTCTACTAGCCCCTTGGGTAATGGAGATGCCCCTTGGATACTCTAAACTAGGGAGAAAAGAAATGGAGTGGGGGAGAGGGTAGAGATGGTGCTGCCATTGTTGTTTAGGGGTAAAATGTGAGGTTTTACCTCACTAATAATTGAGCCATGGCCATGCAGAGGTTACTAGAGGTAAATGGGCACTAGGAGGTATAGTGGTAAAAATTTGGACTCAAGGAGATTAGAGGAAGGGGTCAAAACATGTTTTTACCAAATCACCAGAAGGTGTTTCATGTTGATCTGGAGTAAGAAAATTGAGTTTACTTTCCATGAGATTTAACAAGATGAAAGTTTGGATAAAAATGGATTGGACCACCAAGTTTGAGAAAGTTCACAATGCAGACATTGTGAACCCTAGAAATCCACAGAATCAGGTTCCTATAGATCTAGGCATGCAATCCTATTCTCCTTGATGCACAACTTGGTGTAGCATCGTTATATGGGTAATAGAACATGCCCACAAATTTTGGGGTTGATAGGAGAAACTTCACAATGTAAAACTGTTCAATTTTGATTCTGGATGGGAATGGTTTTGGAATATTTTGGCGAAATAAAACAATTGGGATTGGGTTGAAACTTTGCAGGACCATCACATGTATCATGTGTGACTTGCTGGTATTTCCTGGAATTTATTGAGAATATTTCTTATAGAAATATTTCAAATGCTTGATTTAAGCAAAAAGGGGTTTGAAGGGGTTTGCTCACTATGTTGAACATGACCATGTGTTGAAACTCATATATATGGAAAATATATGCCCACTAAGTTTCCCTAAATTTTCTCAAATATTTTCAAAGCATTTAAATAATTCCCCCCTATGAAAAACCATTTCTGGCCTTTAGAAAACCTTTTAAATAAAATAGTAAAATCTTCAAAATTAATATTTGGTGGTTTTTGGAAGTCATATATATAGTGGGTTCCAAATAAAGCATTTGCGATAAAATATTCTGCCCAATTTGAGGACTTGTAGTACAAACCTCAATTCAGGGTTTTTTGAAAACCTAATTTGAATAAATCCTTTTAGTCCAAAATAATACATGATAAAATAGTTTTAGGCACTATACACATGGTATGATGATTGAGCAAGATGTTTGGACCAAGGAAGGTATTTTTAGAGGGAAGAAGATCATGGATTGCCAAAATCAAATCAACCAAACAAGCACTCATCAAATAATCCAAACAAGCACATGCACTCAAAAGGTTTTAAATGGGTCCAAATTTTATAAATCCATCACATAGCTTAGTGATACAAACACAAGGTGTGATAGACCTACCCCCCTTACAAGAATCTCATCCCAAAGATTCCTAGGCTAAGCGCTAAAAAGATAAGGAAACTCAGATCTAAGATAGTCTTCGCGCTCCTAGGTTCCTTCAGCTTCAGTCTGGTTGCTCCATTGGACCTTGAAGTACTTGATGGTGTGGCTTCGGGTGCAACGCTCAGCTTCATCCAAAATGCCAATTGGCCTCTCACGATAAGTGAGGTCTGGCTGAAGGTCGATGGCTTGATGATCGACATCCTTGTAGAGGTCGGGACGGTTGGGAACCTGAAGACACTTCCGGAGCTGTGATACATGGAACACATTGTGCACATCTAATAGCTCGGAAGGTAGCTCTAGCTGATAGGCAACTTCTCCTCATGTTGCGGTGATCTTGAAGGGGACGATGTATCTTGGTGCAAGGTTTCTTTGACATGGTAATGCTTGGTCCCTTTGAGAGGCGTGACTTGAAGATTGACATGATCTCCATTGTTGAAGCTCACTTCTCGGTGGTGAGGGTTGGCATAGCTCTTCTGTATTGTCTTGGCGGTCTCAAGATGCTCCGGGACGAGTTCAACTTGCTCTTCTGCTTCGTGGAGGATATCTGGTCCAAAGATTAGTCCTTCTCCGGTTTCTGACCAATTGAGGGGAGTGCGACACTTGCGTCCATACAACACTTCAAATGGTGCCATCTGAAGACTCGACTGACTTCTGTTGTAGGAGAACTCGGCGAACGGTAGGAAATCTTCCCACTTGACTCCACACGCTAAAACACAATCACAAAGCATGTTTTCGAGTATCTGATTTACTCGCTCCGTTTGTCCTCCGGTCTGGGGGTGAAAAGCAGTGCTGAAGGAGAGCTTGGCTCTCATTGCTTCTTGAAACTTCTTCCGGAATCTTGATGTAAATTGGGTGCCTCGGTCTGACACAATATCCTTTGGAATTCCATGAAAAGACTCACAATGTGGTTGGTGTAGAGGTTTGTTAGCTGGCTTCCATCATAGGTGGTCTTGACGGGAATGAAGTGGGATACCTTGGTTAGATGATCGACAATGACCCAAATGGAATCATGTCCCTTGCTTGACCTAGGTAATCCGGTGATGAAGTTCATCCCGACTTTGTCCCACTTCCATTCAGGCATTTTGAGAGGTTGCAATAGCCCAGTAGGTCACTGTTGCTCAGCCTTGACTCTCTGGCATATGTCACATTTACCGACAAAGGTGCCCATTTCTCTCTTCATGCCATGCCACCAGAATCTTGCTTTGAGGTCTTGGTACATCTTGGTTCCTCCAGGATGGATGGAATATGGAGCGTCATGAGCTTCTTGCAAGATCAGATTCTTGAGCTCAACCATGTTGGGTACGCAAATGCGCTTTCTGAACCATACAACTCCTTGTTCATCCATTGAGAATCCTGGGGCCTTGCCTTTCTTGATCTCCTCTTGATGCTTTCTATGCTTTTATGTCCCTTCTGAGCTTCCTTAATATCATCCATCAAGGTGGGTTTCCCTTCGAGGTTGGCCAGGAATCCAGGTGCAACTAGTTCCAAGCTAAAGCTTTCAATCTCTTTGTACAGGGCGATTAACCTTTCCTTAATCATAACATTCAAGTAACAAGCCTTTCTGCTGAAGGCGTCTACTACCATGTTAGCCTTTCTGGAGTGGTATTGAACACTGAGGTCATAATCCTTGATCTGCTCCAACCATCTTTGCTGCCTCATGCTCAATTCCTTTTGAGTGAAAATATACCTCACATCGCTTCCCCAAGAGGTAATGTCGCCATGTCTTCAAGGCATGAACCACGGCTGCGAACTCAAGATCATGAGTAGTGTAGTTCTCTTCGTGAGGACATAGTTGTCTATAAATATATGCTATGACTCTACCTTCTTGCATCAGAACACCTCCAATCCCGATTCTTGATGCATCACAATATATCACAAACTCCTTGTGAATATCGGGGGTGGCCAAAACTGGGGTTGTTGTCCATCTCTTCTTGAGCTCTTGGAAGCTTTCTTTGCACTTCGACGTCCATTCGAACTTCTTGTCCTTTTTCAAAAGCCGAGTCATTGGTCAAGAAATTCTTGGGAATCCTTCAACGAACTTGCGGTAATATCCTGTGAGCCCGAGGAAGCTTCTGACTTCCTTCACATTGCTTGGGGACTACCATTCAGTCACGGCTTCGATCTTGGCAGGATCCACTGACAATCCTTCTATAGTCAACACATGACCCAAGAGTCCAACTTCATGTAGCCATAATTCACACATGGTGAACTTGGCATAAATCTGGTGCTCCCGAAGCTTGTCTAGGATCAATCTCAAGTGTTGCACATGCTCTTCTTCAGACTTGGAGAAGACGAGTATGTCATCAATGAAGACGACAAGAAAATTGTCCAAGTACTCCATGAAAACTTTGTTCACGAGGTACTTGAAGTAGGCAGGGGCATTGGTCAACCAAATGACACGACCGTATATTCATACAGACCATATCGGGTTACAAACGTCGTCTTCGGAATGTCTTGGGGCCTGATCTCCAACTGGTATTACCCAGACCTGAGGTCGATCTTAGAAAACACCTTATCTCCGTTCAGCTAATTGAACAGGTCTTCAATCTTGAGGAGTGGGTACTTGTTCTTTATTGTGACCTCACTGAGAGAATGGTAATTGACATAGAGTCAAATAGTTCTGTCCCTCTTGGACACAAACAGAACAAGCAATCCCCAAGGAGAGGCACTAGGGCAAATAATTCCTTTCATGATCTGCTTTGCGAGTTGCTTCTTCAACGCAGCCAACTCTTCGGATACCATTCTATAGGGCTTCTTATATATGGGTCTTGCTCTGGGAACTAGCTCAATGATGAACTCAATGTTGCGGTCATGAGGCATTCCGGGCAGCTAATCAGGAAATACATCTGGATATTCACATACCACTGGCACTTTATCCAAGTCAATTCCCGACAAACACTTTGCCTGAGGGGATTGAGCGGAGGCAGGGTTGGGAACATACTTGACTTCCACTCCTTGGCTATTGGTCATGGTGATAGTCCTCTTGGCACAATCTAACAAGCCTTGGTGCTTGGTCAACAAATTCATGCCAAGGATGACGTCCAATCCTGGCGAATCCAAAACCATGGGGTCTACTAGGAAGTCTACCCCGTTGGTGCTGATCCCGACTCCTTTACATCCTATCTTGGACTTCATAACTGACCCGGGGTTTGTGTCAACATATGACTACCCAGGGGTGCAGGCTTCATACTACTCTCTAGTGCAAACTTTTGAGTGACAAAAGAATGCGAAGCTCCACAATCAAACAGTACGGTTCCTGGGGTTGAGTTGACGAGGAACATATCGAGTATGATGTCCGGGTCTTCTCGGGCTTCCTCGGTGGTGACGTGATTCATACGATCCTTGCCATCGTTGGGCTGGTTGCAGGGAGATGGGTTCCTTGGTGGAGGTCCTTGGCCTTGACCTTGGTTTGGCGTATTGGGGCATGGTGCATCTGGCTTCTTGTTGGGGTACTGCTTAGAGATGTGTGTTGGCTGACCACATCCAAAGCACGTGACCTGACCAAAGTTGTTGTTGTTGGATTTTGGGCTCCACAAAACCCAAAGAGGTTCAAACTCAGGGGCGTGTGCGAAGATCCCCACCATCTCCGGCCTCACGCTCACAGCTCGACAACCTAGCCCGCGAAACTCACTCAATCACGGGAAGAAGACTAGCACACGAGGATTTACCCAGGTTCGGGCCGCTACGAAGCGTAAAATCCTACTCGTGCCTTTGGTGGATTGCCTCATGAGGAGTTTGTGGATGAACTAGTACACTTGTGGGTAATCTAGCGAGGGCGCTTGAGTGGTGTTCGATTTGCCTTCTCTACAGAGCAGCCTACCCTCTATTTATAGTGCCCCGGGTCCTCTCCCTTATTGCAATGGCGGGAAGGGATCCCGCAACGGCGAAATTCGAAGGGGGACAAGGAGTACACCCTTATCCTGACGAAAGGTGGTCTTCTCCTACAAAGTAGCTGGTGGTGATGGAGAGGTGGGCTCGGCGATGACATCCATCCCACCAAGCCCACTGACCCGGTCTTGTTGCACCGAAATGGAAACCTTGGGTGGGACGCCTCGGGAACTTGTCTACGTATTTGCCTCCTTTGCAACAAAGAGGAAACTATCTCCTCTACACGCGCTGGTGCCCGCCTGGCCCGTCTTGCGTCATCCTTGACCTCCCGAGGCCGAGTGTTGCATAGAGATATCCGCAACTCAGGAGGGGGCCTGGGGAAGCCTCCTCCTTCCGGGAGCCTTGGTGCTGTCCTCCTCGTGAGGGTGGGCTCACAAGGGCCGTGTCTTGAGTGAAACCGCGCTGGGCCATACGGAGCTCCGAAGCGAGCCATGCCCCAGGCCACAGGCAGGCAAGTCTGGGTAACCCCATTCCCAGTATGCCGACAATAGTCCCTGTGCCCAAGGCACGCTCGTGTTGGCTTCCGGGCGAAGCCGAAGAAGATGCCCCAAAGAGCCGCGAGCCCATATCTCCCGCGGGCTAGTCCTGGAGCGTGGTGCACGGTTAGATGTAGACATTTCCTCTCCCGTGTGTCCTCGACAACTGCCCAGACCGAGAAAAGCCTGACGTCCGGTGTAGAGTATTTATTACCTTCCTTCCTAGTTCTCTTGCTCCTTCGCCCAGATCCCTATTCTTTGTGAGAACCTCTCTAGATCTCAGTACCGCACCGTCCTCCTTCTTGCTTTCTCCACCTCATGGACTTCTCGATGGCTCCCGCCGGTAAGTCAAAACTCGAAGCTCTGGGCTCAACCTCCGCTTCCATCTCACTGGCACTCTCGGAGTCCACACTAGCCAAGGATGGGGACCTCGCCCCGGTGCTTCCGTCGACGGCGGATGATTCCAATGAGTGGGGGCGGACCTTGATATGGTGCGGCCCCTTGGAGAAGCACTACCTGGCCAAGTCGGTTGTCACACCCTGTGTTTTGCCTCATGACTA
This sequence comes from Hordeum marinum, assembly GCA_022496015.1. Lineage (NCBI taxonomy): Eukaryota > Viridiplantae > Streptophyta > Magnoliopsida > Poales > Poaceae > Hordeum > Hordeum marinum. Next base: position 253,953,619 of record CM039673.1, read on the forward strand.
AGTTAACATGACTCAAATATTAGGGCCAATTAAAACTTTTTGAGTGCATATGAATGCTGGACTTGTGTGCTATTTGCTTGCTTGTTTGATTGCTTGCTGGTGCTCTATATTCGTAAAACTCCCTCCTATTCTCAAAACTCTTTTACTTGATCTAAACTCTTGTCCAATGATTATACCATGTGTAGTACCTAAAACTATTTTTATCAAAATTTATTTTGGGCAAAAAGGATTTATTCGAATTAGGTTTTAAACCCCCCCTGAATTGAGGTTTCTACTGCAAGTCCTCAAATTGGGTGTAATATTTTACACCAAAGGATTTATTTGAAACCAACTATATATATATATGACTTCCCAAAACCACCAAATACTTTTTTTAAAGATTATTTTACTATTTTATTTAAAGGCTTTTTCTTAAGGCCAGAAATGGTCTTTTATTAGGAAAATTTATTTTTACGCTTTAAAACTATTTGAGAAAATTTATAAAAACTCATTGGACATATATTGTCCATATATAAGTGTTGAAACACATGGTCATGGTCAAAATAATGGACAAAACCCTTCAAAACCATTTCTGCCCATTTCAAGCATTTGAAGCATTTTCATAATAAATATTCTCAAATAAATCGAAGAAAATTCTACAATGTTACATATGAAATATGAGATCATCTTGCAAAGTTTCATCTCAATCCCAATTGTTTTGGTTCACCAAAATATTCCAAAATCATTCCTGACTAGATCCAAATTTGAACAACTCTACATTGCCAAATTTCTCCTATTGTGATCAAACTTTGTGGACATGTTCTAATACTCCAAAAATGCATCCACACTAAGTGGTGCATCAAGGATAATAGTTTTGCTTAGCTTGATCTAAGCAACTCCATTTCTGCCCATTTCCAGGGATATCAAAGTTTACATTATCAACTTTCTTCATTGGACTAAAAACTTTTGATCAGTACCAAGTAGACTTATCATTTAACCCTGGGAAATATCAAGGCCATAGGATTCTTCTACCTAGCTGAGTCACAGCACAAACACTTTCAGCCATAAGCTTGTGGACAAGCAAAGTGGGCCCAAAAAGATTCTCCTTGTCTTTAAGTTTTTACCAGAGCATGGTCTAGCCCCCTTCTACCACAAGTAACCTTGCCATGGCCTCTCCTCAATCATTGGGGGGGGGGGGGGTAATTCCCTTATTTTACCTTGGCAGCCCCCCTCTCTCCTCTCTCCCACTATTCTGTTCAAGAAATTCTCCCCAAACTATTCTAAAACCTCATCTGCATACTAATGCATCTTTGCAGGCCCAAAAATTATAGGCTCATATGGAAGATGTGAGCAGTTCATCCAAAACTAGATTTTGGCAACACATACAACTTTGTACTACAAGTACCCTATTCACTTACCTCCATAGGCTTAAAGTTGGTGTACGTGTAGTCCTTCCATGCCTATGACCAATGGACAAGGAGTAACCCCAAGTGTCCAACAGTAACAACACTTTGGATGAACCCCATGTTTCCCGCTGAAACCTTATCCACAGTAACAACCACCCGCACACAGCTCCATTTACCTTGCCACTTCACTAGTGCTCTTCTTAATGCGTGCCTCACACACCAGACAACTTTGGCCTACCAAAAAGGAGCTCAGGTCACGCCTTAGCATGGTGACCATGCAATGGGCACGTAGAAACGGCGCTCTGCCGACATGAGTTGTCCTGTAGCTCGTGGCCAGCTGTGGCAGGGCATCCACGCGCGCTAGGGAATCCCTACTTGCCTCCCACGCCTCTCCCCAATCCAAAGAAACCTCCAGGACCCCACTGCCACACATGCTCGCCGTGCCCAAGGGCATCCGAGGCCTGCCGGCGCAGCCTCTGGCCGCCCCCGCCCAAAAGACCCTTCTTAAGCCCCCAGAGCATCACAGAGCCTCCCTAGATATCTCAACCATCCGCTAGCCCGAGGAAAGAGTCTCCTAAGCTCTACAACTACCGCCATGCCGTCGCGACGCTGCCTCGGCCTTGGGAAAAATTGGCACAACCCGGCCTCCGATTCCTCTCCCACGAACCTCACGTGAACCCTCCAGGACCGCTGCACTCCCCCACACTTCTCCTTTCCCTCCCGGTGGTTGCAGTGCCAAGACCGTGGCTGCCCTTTGTCGAAATCTGCAGCGGCTGAGATCCCATTCGCTCCGCCACTCCCCGGCCAATACTGAGTACCCGGGAGGATGCGGGCCTCTCCCCGGAGCATGACGGCGGCCGGAGCGTCGCCAGAGGTGTCCCAAGCCACCGGAACGGTGGCATGCACTCGACCTCTCTCCCCTGCCTTGCCTCTGTTCGCGTGGGAGGAGGAGGATGAGCCTGCCAGGCGGGGCCCCTGACGCGAAAGACGTATTCCAGGGAATACACCTCCGGCATTGCCCATTGCGTTCGCACGGCTGAGCCGCTAGGACGGCCCAGTTCGCTACCGTTATTCCCTGCCCAGGGTGCAATCCGGACCATTCTGGTAAATTATGTTCTCTTTTCTATTTATAGAGGGACAAAACAATTTCTAATACATTCAAATTAACTCCAAATGGAGTGATTCAAGTTCCTAGGTGTATGTAAATTCATGCACTAACTGGTCAGCTTTTTTGCATTGCACTTATTCTACTATGTCAATTATTGGGCCATTTCTTCATATGCGACCCACTTTGCAAATCCCTAGAATATTCATACCAACTCCAAATCCAGTGAAATCACTTCGCACATGTTTTTAAAATCATGCCCTATTTGTTGGGTCCATCCACTCATTTAAATATATATATTTTCTGTGGACATCTTATAGTATCAGCGTTTCCTTTGTTTCCACCGTTCAAAAATCCCCCTTGATCCACATCCTATGAAACCTCATTGGTTGTTTTTCTTGTGACCAGAGTTGTCCAAGAAAAACAAAACTCCAATTTATATAGAACTTTATTTATCTGCTTGTTGTGTTGCTTATTGCATTTGTTTCCGACAATAGTTGACGAAGTAGATGAAGTGCTTGAAGTGGACGAGAAGCGTGTGAAGACCTCGAAGACATTGCTAAGCCAGGCAAGCAGCCCTTTGATCATGACTATGAACCCTTTTATTTGCATGGCATAGCACTTATTTCCCTGATGTTGATCATGTGGATGAGGTGTTTCCCCCCCTTCGGCGGCATGCCTCCAATACTTTTACTATTGATACTTGCCTCGTGTGTGACCCTACCTCCTTATGAGGGTTATGTGGGTGGGAAGTAGATAGGATGATTAGTAGATGCTATGCGAATGGGATGGGAATATGCATGGTGATGGAAAGGAAATAGTTTCAAAGATTTTTCAAAAACCTCGTCGGGTGCCACTAATGCATGGGGGAGATGATGATGAGCGAGGTAACCACTTGAGAAAGAAATAGTGTACCGAGGAAAGTGCATGTGTGGTTTTCAAAAATGGATTGGTGTAAGTTGCAACCGTTATTCCAACCTTACATGTGCGGCCACTCTACCCCTATATGGGACGGGGCTTTGTTGATTACTATGGTTGGTGCTAGCAGAGATCCCGCATTACTAGTGGCGGGAGTGAAGTGGTCACTCTCGAGATGGGGGCGTACCAGAATGGGCGATCATGAGCTATCTTCAGAGGCACTGGGCACACCGTTGTGTGCCCTCATGGATGATACATGTCATGTATATCATGACGGATGGCACCAACGAGTGGACTCTTTGTTTAGTATCACCATGGGAAAGGCATTGTTCGGGTGCTTACCTCGGATATGTGATATACCGCGAGTCGTGGATGACACGGAAGTTCCGCGAGTCTTGTGGGTAAAGCGTGCAACCTCTGTAGAGTGTAAAACTATTCGAATAGCCGCATCCTCGGTCAAGGACAGTTGGGTGACCACTCTTGTGCTACGTCCAGATATTTTCACAAAACTTGGTGTGTGTGTGTGTGTGACTAAGAGATACTTGAGCTAAGTCGGAAGACTTGATGTGATGACTGAACATGTGATGTTCAAACCATGCTTAATTTGACATCTGTAACTCGTTCATATGGATATCTGCAACCTGTTGATGCATGCTTTTGCAAGTTGTTTGAACATGTCATTGCACTCAAACTAGCTTTCCGCAAATGACCTCTTAGTGCTATATCATGCTCTGTTGAACCTTGTTCCAAACATTGGTTGCTTGAGAGTACATTCAAAGTACTCATTGGCTTGCCACTGGTTATTTTATTGGCCAGGCATGAAAGATTAGGTTATGATGAAGATTACCATGGTGACATACATGGGAGCTAGGACGCTTCCCAGTTAGAATGCCTGTAGGGTTAAGGCATATGGCATGGGTTCACGCTATCGTTGAAGATTTCCACTGCAATCATGTGAAGACTTGGCCATAAAGGCTATATTTGAGTAAACCGGTGTGTAATGGATGTAAGACTCTTGTTATTCAGTTTCTTTCTATTCAGTGAACATTAATCTCTGGGATCACTGTGCATGTACATTCGGTGATCATGACTTATGAGTCGGGGTCCCCACATCGGGTCTACCCTTTATTCCTCCACGACATCTTCTCTGGGCTCGTTCTGCCCTTCTTCGAGTTCTTCATCGCCATCCTCGAGCACTACGGGATTCAGGACCTCCATCTTCAACCCAACTCCATCCTGCTCTTTTCCATCTTTGCCTTATACCGCAAGGCCTTCGTGGGCGTGAAGCAGTCAGTGGCCCTCTTCCTCCATTTCTTTAGCTTGCGGCTTCATGTCGGTGCTCAGCGGTTAGCATGCATCTCCTTCTTCACGGTTCAGAGCGGGAACATGCTCTTGAAGGCCAGGAAGAAGGTGGAGAACTTTAGGCACCACTGGGTCTTCTTGAATCTCAAGAGCGTCAACCCCCGCCTGGAGCTTCTGAAGTGGCTGCCAGAGAAGACTCCTGCATGGAGCTCCGCGAAGCTCTCTGTCCCCCGGGCCAAGCCCGTCCTGGAGCGGATCTCTCGAGACACCAGCATTAGGAAGTTGACCGGGGGGATGATAGTGAAGGAGTTCCTAGCGCAACGCCTAGCGCTGCTCTAGTCTCACTCGAGGCCCATGTGGGACTACGAGGGTGGTGATGATGACATCATGCTTTGGTCCGCACCCCTGACCTCTGGGGAGCTGAACATGGCCGTGGTGACCCTGCTCAATGGCGACCCCGGGGACCTTCCTGAGGCCTATGCCCCGCTGTACTGCCACGACGACAAGGACGATCTAGTTGCTGCGATGCCCAGCTTTGACGAACTGGGGCTCTCCTCGGACGAGTGCCCTGGCTCCCTGGTGGCGGTGTCCTCCGATGACACCATGGATGGGGTAGACTAGGAGGGGACAGCGGATGACAAACTGGAGGAAGTGCCCCCTCCATCGTGGAGTGCGCTTCTCCGTGGCTTCGAAGATGACATCAATGCCGGCGAACCTCCTAATGTAAATCCACTGCGTCTCGCTAGGGTCCTCAGGGGGCCAGGGCCCATGCCTCGGGCCGCATGATCTTCCGGACGGGCGACCCCAAGGTAAGCAAGGCCGGGCCTCCTCCGAAGAACCTAGCTCGTGCCAAGAAGGTGGTTGAGCCGCCCGCCTCACCCCTGCCTGAGGTGCAGCCTGTGTGTGAGGCGGCCGCATCTGGGGCTAGTGTGGCTTCCTTGGCCGTGGCCCTTGCGGGCGGCACCTCTGCTCCCCCGCACGGCGGCGCCTCCCCGGAGAAGGGCGAGAACACTCCCTCCTTTGCCGAGGTGGAGAAGAAGAGGAAGTAGGTCGACGTCGAAGAGTAAGTAGTTTTTTTGGTTTTTGGCCATCTGCCGGTCGATTGTGTGCTATGGTCCCTTCTTTGCTTGGTAATCAGGAGCGCCGCCGTGCTGAAGGCGAGGAGCAAGAAGGCGGGCGTCAAGTTGGGGGCGCCCTCCGACGTGACGTCCGTTCCTTGTGCCCTGCCGATGCCTGATGGAGCTCTTGATGTTGTGGGCGAGGAGGCTCGCGGGGCGACTCTCCTTGTCACAGCCGCGGAGCCCCTGACGCCCGTTGTAGGAGCTACTTCTGCCCTTGGGGGGTGCATCTGTGCCGCTACCGGAGAGGCGAGCCCCCGAGCCCCCAAAGGCTAGTTGGCTATGGGACCGTCCGTCCCTGTCTTGTCTATGGTGGTACCACACCCTCTGGTGCCCTCTGCTCTTCATGCTTTTGCCCCCTGGAGGCGGCTCCTGCCACCGTGCAGGTGCCACCTCTGGGCCAAGCCCTGGAGCTTCCGATGTGGGGCATTGGTACCCTGGATGGGGCCTACGCCGCTCTGGGTCAGGTCCGGGACGCCCTCGGGAGTGCTGATGGTAGCCTCACGAAGGAGCGGTTAGGGCTCCTTTCCGGGTGGCTTTACACTAATGCCTACACCGTGGCAGTTTGGAGCCAAGCCGAGGCCACCACGGCTGAGAGCGGGAAGGATGCCACGTAAGAGAAAGAAGTCCGCGACGTGGTGTGGGTCGATGCAACGTCTGTTGTGAAGTGCTACGACGAGGCGGGGGTCCCCGTGAAGGATCTTTAGGAGGAAAGGACTACGCTCGCGGAACGGCTTCGCCAGTGGGAGGAAGACCTCAAGACCTACGAGGCCAAGCTTGCCCACCATGACTCCACGCTGTCCTAGGCGGCAGCCGGCCAAGCCACGGAGCGCAAGCGCTTGGACAAGCTGAAGGAGGAAGTAGCCGCGAAGAAGGCTCGCTTGACTCCAGAGAGAAGGCCCTTGTCATGGCTGAGGAGAGAAAGGCTGCGGAGCTCGATGCCCTCCCCTCCATTGAGCTTAGGCTCCGTTAGGCGCTGAACTCCATTATCCAGGGGGTGGGGTTCACGGAACCCCCGGTGGCTCCTGAGAGCGGCTTTGCGGGGCTCTCTTCAATGCTCGTTGAGGTGCTTGAGGGTGCCATTGCCCGGGTGGAGGCCGTCTTGGAGAGTGAGTGCGATGACCTCTTCTCCATGGCTGTGACGCGCGTCTTCACACACCTCTTCCTCTGCGAGTCGGGTTTTAACTTTAGCTCCGTGATTCGCCCGGTTGAACCTGGGGTTCGCGCCGCTACGACGACAGCTGTGGAGGGCGCCATGGAGGCACTGATGAAGAAGTTTGCCTGTGTCTACGTTCCCTCACCTCCTGTAGCTGCAAGGGTTAGTGACGATGACGACAACGACATCAACATCGACGACGAGCTCCCAGCATTTGGGACGAGCGGTGATGCCAGCTCCTCCTAGATCCTCTTCATGGGTCCTTTCCTGTAACGTTCATCGTGCCTCGCAGAGGCGTTAGAGTTGTTTGCATTTCCAGAGACATTTAATGCTTGTAATGACTGCTAAATCTTCAAATATGTGGTTTCTTTCCTCGCCTTGTTTCCTTCCTTCCTGCTGTACCACTCTGCGTTGGTAGGTCCCGGTCCCGCGCATACCTCGACCGCCGTTTGGGCGTCCGTATCACCAGGATGGTGCCAAGGGGTGAGGTGCTACATGACCAGTGAGGCTCCTGAGTCGCGATGCTCAGGAGTCCCCCTTGACGTACGCAACCCTCACGAAGGGAACATGGCAAAGACATGGTTTACTTGGAGATTTGGAGCGCCTTGAGCTCTATGTTGGCAGGGCCTGGTCTCGCGCATACCTCAGCCGCCGTTGGGGTGTCCGGATCACCAGGACGGTGACAAGGGGTGAGGGGCTATGTGACCAGTGAGGACCCCGAGGTGCGATGCTCAGGGGTCCCCCTTGACGTGCGAGCGACTCCCATACCTTTCCTCACCAACTTTTGCCCATGAGGGACATGTGAAGACAAGGTATCAAGGACCTAGGAAGTTGGCGTGCGCCAGGCCTGACCTGAGCGTAGCCCCCATGCATCCCCTCACGCGAGCATCCCAGGGGAATGCGGCGAGACGGTCCCGCGAGGGGCCGATCTGAGGTTGGATGCAGCCACTAGGGCACCCTCAGTTGTTTATCCACCAGCACAGAGCATGGGGCTTCCACGTTGCGTAGGCATAGCCGCTGAGCAACAGTGTTGTCCGCCAGCGTGAAGCATGGGGCTTCCACTTGGGCATGGGAATGGGGCCCCCGGCTCCTGAGCCAGCCGGACATCTACAACCCATTAATTTCGTAAGCTAGTATTGAACAGTAGAACTGGGAGGTGTATCTGGGCACTCATGAGCCAGCGCGGGTCTCACGAGGCCCTACCTCCAAGGCGGGTTGCACCTGAGTCTTCCGATAGAGAGCACCATTGCAAGTCCTGTATATTTTGGAGAAACCTGTGCCAAATGGATTTCCAAGGGCCATCGCATGAGAAAGCCGAACACCAATGACCCCAGGAGGTGACGTGAATGGGGATGGCCTGCCACACAGAGCTCAACCATTGGATTTATCAACGCTGCATGGACGGACCCGATCACAGACACCGTGCCCAGTCTTCTCATGTGACAACTCCGAGGAGAAAACACCCGACACGCGGCTTCCATGGAGGCGAAAGACCGACTGTAGTTGCAAGAACCGTGCCGCGCGTGCTGACTCACCCACTCTCAATTATCTCATGCGAGGACAAAGCACCAAGGACCACGAGAGGAGACGTGCACGGGGTTGACCCATGAGACAGAGATCGATCGCTTGAATTTATCAACGCTACAGGGACAAACCCGAGCATAGACGTCATGCTAGCCCTTAATCATGAGGTGGTAGAAGGCAGGATCACTAGGGTGCGACGAAATTCATGGTGGCGATGTACCGAGCATACAGGTTGGAACATTTAGGAAATTGATCAAATGCATGAAAGGTTTTGTTGCATGTGTAAACGACGCAGTTGCGGGGACGGGCCCTAACAGACTGAGGATAATGCAGCTCGATGGGCGCCCTCAAACCGAGCAAACAAAAAAGTTACCTGGTATGAACCAAAGAGTCAGCTGGTGGCAGTATTGATGAAGCGTCGAGGTAGTCGTCGGAGCCTCACCATGTGCCTCCGTGAGCCTGGCCTTCATGAGCCCGACACCTCCCGAGGCCCGGGGCCCTTTCTCGGGCCTGGTGCCTCCTCCAGCACCTCGCGGCGCATGACCCTGTAGGGTGCGAGCATTGCCTTGGCAAGGCACTGATGCGTGGCGCCTGCGTTCATTAGACCAAAAGGCATGCAGATGTAGTTGCATGGGTAGAGCCAGCCGCGACCGACGCGCGACGGCCAGAAGGTATCCTAGGATGCGGCCTTGTTGATGCCGGGGAAGTCAATGCAGACGCATGGCATGCCGCCCGAGACGACGAAGGCATTCGTGCTTGGTGATGCAGGGCGACGCCCGCCTCACATGGCATTTGCTTCCTAAAGCTCCTCGATTGCATCGGTGATGAACTCCCGCGAACTTGGCGCCTGGCACCGTGCTCCTTGCTTGGGTGGACGCACGCCAAAACACGCCTCCAGGTTGTTCCCGAGCGCCTCTCGCGTCTCGCTGGTCAGGTCGGTAGCCTTCCAGGTGGAAGCCCCCAAGCTCGAGGGGAGTCCTGGGTTAGGGGGTCCTCGGATAGCCGACCTATTGTTATGGGCCGGATTATGAGGGCTACTTACTGAACACCGAAGGATTTGAAGGCCCAATCTCCAAAATGGAAGCTTCAGGAAACACGGCTTGCACTCCACACTTGATGTAATAGTTAGGCAAGTATCTCTTTGGCATGTAACCGACCATGTGTAAACCCTAGGCATCCTCGGCATCTATATAAGCCGGAGGGTTTTAGGGTGTAGAGGGAGAACGACTCATCCAGGGTTAGTTATATGATCTTGAGGTAGATCAACTCTGTAACCCCTTACACCATCAATACAATCAAGTAGGACGTAGGGTATTACCTCCATAGGAGGGCCCGAACCTGGGTAAACTCGTGTTCCCTTTGTCTCATGTTATCGTCGATCCTAGTCTCATAGTTCGGGACCCCCTACCCAAGATCCAGCCCTGATCTATGCCCGGCCCAGTTACAGTTCGGGCAGGGACAAAGTTTTTGACCCACCCACCACCCACTTGATAGCCACCGTCGAAGACTTAACCGACATGCTAGACTATGCCTCCGAGGAGGCAGAATACATGGATGAAGAGGACCGTGCTCCCACCCCTGTTAACACCAGGAGCTGGGCCGCCACTTCCACATACGACGTCTACATGGTGGATACTCCTTCCACCAATGGCGACAATAGGCCTCACAACGACGATGACAAATTGGGTGATGCACCATCAAGGTGGCGGAAATCGCATAAGCGGTCCAAAAGCAAAAAAGGGAAGAAGAGCTATTATCAGCAACGAGGATGGTAATGCCCCCGACGACCGTGACAATCCCGATATCCCCGAGCACCCATTTTAGGGTCCGGAAGAGCCTGAGGACCAAAACGACCTCAACTCGTACATCCCTGATAACCTCGAGGATCAGGAAGAAATCAGGCAATGACTCGTAGAAATGGCTTGCAGCCTAAAGGCCAAAGAACGAGAACTCAAAGCCGAATAGGCCGACCTGAATGATCGATGGATGAAAGTCCTCTCAGCCGAGGAAGTATACGACACTGGCCTGTCAAACCAACCCAAAAGTTACCCTCGGAGAAGGTTTCTCCCTCAATTCGATGACGAACTTACTGATACTCCATCTGCAAACCGTACTCCGTAGGACAAGCCGGAACGCCCCCCTTGTGGTCGAGATAGGACGGCCGACGATGCTGGTTACATACCGGCAGTGCCCTGAAGACGGGGCAAGTAGCTGTTAGAGCCCAATGACAGGTTCGACCAGCGAGATGACCTGGATCATAGAGCAGGCCGCACTAGATCCATCTATGGACCCAGAGAGTACTCGCCCGATGGACGCGGCGAATATAGACCATGGTTCGACCAAAACAACAGAGTCTGGTAATGCAACCGGCCCCATACAGTCGCCGAATACAGGCACGAAATAGCATGGGTTAGAGGCGCCGCTCACCCTCTGTGCTTCACAGATGAGGTAATGCAACATCATTTCACCGAAGGGTTCAGACCCGTGAATATAGAACAGTATGACAGGACCGCTGATCCAACTGTATGGATCGAGGACTTCCTCCTCCTTATCCACATGGCACGAGGAGACGGTCTCCATGCCATCAAATACCTAGCTCTTAAGCTTAAGGGGCCAGCTCGACACTGATTAAAGAGCCTCCTCGAAAACTCCATTGGATGCTAGGAAGACCTGGAATATGCGTTCCGCTCTAACTTCCACGGGACCTTTGTCCGCCCGCTGGACTCTTCTGATCTCAGCAACGTCATCCAGAAGCCCGGCAAGTCTGCCCGGTAGTTCTGGAATCGGTTCTTGACTAAGAAGAACCAAATCGTCGACTGTCCGGATGCTGAGGCCATAGCCTCCTTCCGGCACAATTTTCGAGATGAATGGCTGGCCCACCAGCTAGGCCAGGACAAGCCTCGAACTATGTCCGCCCTTACCTCCCTCATGAGTCGCTTCTGTGCGGGCGAAGATAACTGGCTGGCAAGACGCAACCACAATTCTGAAGATCCCGTGGCACCTGAAGCCCAGGATGGAAAATCAAAGCCAAAGCTTAATAAGAATAAGCACCGACACAATAATAGTGATGCCGATGACAGGGTTGTTAATGCCGAATTCTGCAACTCCCGACCTGGACAGCATAAGAAGGCCCCTAAAGGCAATCATGACGGATCTACTCAGCTCGAGAAGATCATGGAAATGCCTTGCCAAATCCATGGGACCTCGGAAAATCCCACCAACCACACACACCGCAACTGCTGGGTGTTTAAACAGGCCAACAAGATACAACCCGAAGACCAAGGCAAAAGCTCGCACATCGAGGATGAGGATGAGCCTCGGGGTCCAATTGGTGGCGGACAGAAGAAGTTTCCTCCCAAAGTAAAAATGGTGAACATGATATACGCCACCCACATACCGAAGAAGGAGAGGAAGCGTGCCCTCCGGGAAGTCTACGCGGTGGAACCCATAGCCCCGAAGTACAACCCATGGTTGGCATACCCGATCACTTTTGATCATCGTGAGCATCTGACCAGTATCCGTCATGGGGGTTCGGTGCCCCTCGTCCTTGACCCCATTATAAATGGGTATCACCTCACAAAGGTCCTAATGGACGGAGGAAGTAGCCTTAACCTGATTTAATTAGATATGGTAAAAAAGATGGGCATTGATCCATCAAGGATCAAACCTCGTAGCACTACCTTCAAAGGAGTGATCCCGGGCATTGAGGCCCGATGCACGGGCTCGGTAACTCTAGAGGTCGTATTCGGCTCACCCGATAACTTCCGAAGTGAAGACTTGATCTTCGATATCATACCCTTTCGTAGCGGCTATCAAGCACTGCTTGGTCGAACGGTGTTTGTTCGTTTCAATGCGGTCCCACACTATGCATACCTCAAGCTCAAGATGCCGGGCCCCAAGGGGGTCATTACTATCAATGGAACACTGAGCGCTCCCATAGAACTGAGGAACATGCACGGGCCCTAGCAGCCGAATTCAGCTACAAAGAAGATCGGCAAGTTCCGACATCCACCATAAAGGCACATAAGGCTGGTAAGTGAGTTTGGCTTCACACCGAAAACTCAGATCCTTCCTCTTCCCCTCTATAGGGTTTGCCCCACTGCACAATTTTAGGACCAGCAAAGTATGTGGGGAGGAGGCACAACTTCGCACTTAAGATTCCATGGGAAGCGTTGGGGAAATAAAGGTGGGTGTTCGGCTGCCTCGACCTACTACCGCCAATACGTCTTTGAACAACATGCAGGCGCTCCTAAAAGAGCCTGCCTAGGCATAAAGCTCACCTATAATGCTGCAGCCTCTCAAGATTGTGTTAGCAAAATCCGCCCGCACTAACACCCCTCAAGGTGCATACAAGAGCAGGAGTCAACTAGCAAGGGGGCATATCGAGGACGTCAGGTCACCAATTGAAGATCCCTGGTACAACAACTCTTGTATGATTTTATTTCTTATTCTCTTTCATACCTGTAAACAATTGCTCCGGCAATCCAAGTTATAAGAGTTATTGAGAAAATGCAAAATTGCGTGGCACAAGTACGCCTCATCTGTCCTGTGTTTGGCGCATACTTTTTCTCCTTCCTCCCTGTTCTCGTGAACCTGTTCGGTATGACGTGAGGTAACTGGCTAATAGACCAGACACTCGATTTCAAACACAAATCACCTTAACTATCGTGTGTTTGGCGTCTTGGTGTTCACTTTATATGCATCGGTTCCGAACTATGTATTGGTCATTAAGTTAGGTTGCCTGGCTCCTCTGCTTGCCCCTTTATGTGTCGCTCGTTCGACTAAAAGGGCAAAGGGAGCACCCCTGCGATTGTGCTTCTAGATAGTCCGGTCAAGCACCTCAGGGGAGAAAGCCAAAAGTGGACTGTCATAGTATGCGCGATCCGATCTATGAACCCCAAGATACAAGTATTATACTTCAATCCTCGTAAGCGGTTATTTCGTGTTATATGAGGAACTTGCCCTTTTTGCAAACATTATGATGTCAGCTTCAGCCACGGTTCGTCCGAACATCACCACACTCCGGTGGCTAATCGTACACTTCTCGTAGTCCTTTTCGCGCCCCTTCGGTTAAGTGAAAGAAATAAAGCACTATAGTCTGATTGCCTAGTCTACCACATTATACTACCTTCGGGTTCCGATAATACGGCTAAGGGACACAATGCATTGGCATAGACACCCCATGTAGTATCTACGTGGGGGCTGAAGGTGAGGACTCGCATCTTTCAGTATTAAGCAACCACATAGGAGTTATAAAGGAATGCAAAACCATATAAGAGAGGATGCTAATATCATTAAAAGTTATGACGAGTCTTCGAACACGTTACAAACTCATTCAATTATTTTTTCACCCGAACACTGCGACACTATCACTCGAGCACTCTCCATCACTCCATCGAAGTATAGCTCGGGGCGTTGGTGCTCCTTCCTGGGTGGCGGCGGGTCGGTGGCGACCTTCATCGGATTGAGCCCCAGCCAGTGCACTTTGGCCTTGTCAAGGGCCATCCGGACTCCTTCGATGCAGGAGGAGCGCTTGACGGCATCAAGGCAGGGCGTAGCAGCAATCAGTCTGTACACTAGGTCGAAGTAGTTGCCTGGTAGCGACTCTCTAGTCCATAGGCGGATGAAGAGGTCGGCTCCGCCATCTGGTGCAGCTCCATCAGCTGTTTCAGCTGCTCCACCAGAAGAGGAGAACGCTCGGGGGCTCCGAACTATGCCAGAACATTTGAGCTTCATTTTCCTCTCCCCGCGAAGCAAACAACTGATTGGCGTCCGCCACGCTCTTCTGGAGATCAGCGGATGCGCCTGAGGATTGCCACACCTGTGTCAGCAATTCGAATCTGCTATCCCCGAATACGCACTTTAGGGAGTACGGCTTACCATCTGCTATTTCCTTGGCTTGGCGCACTTGATCCTCGTAGAACCGTCTATCCATCCGCTCCTTCTGGAGATCGGATTTCATGGTGGACAGTTCGGCCAAGCTTGCCTTATTCTTTTGCTCCAAGGCCTCGCACTTTTTGCTAGAGTCCTTGAGGTCATCCTGTATCTCTGCCACACGAGCCTGATGCTTATCGCTGGTGGCTCGTAGGGCGGAGAGTGCAATGGCTGCTTCTTTGGCCACGGCTTCTCAACGGCTGCTTCGTCCTTGGCACGTTGAAGCTCGGCCTCGAGCTTTTCGATATCTTTCGATGAAGCTGCAAAACAATAAAACTTTATATAAATGGAATCTGCATTGACAGTATTCAGGGGAAAGTATTCGGACTTAGTTCGGGCTTACCATGTGCCTCGTCAAACCTCTTGTTGAGGGCTTCCACCTCATCCTCGGAGCGCTCGAGCTTCCGATGTAGCTCGTCCAGGTCGGCACCATTTTTGGCCTCCGCTGATGATGATGCCTACATTACACACACAATTCATACATCACATTGGCACTCACTTCTCGAATTATAGACAATCCGATCATACATCGATTTATTCTAGCATGCTGAACACTTAAAATGCTTCTAGTGCGTTATCAGATTCAGATGTGACCCCTAGGTGAGGTTGTTCACCTCACCTAGGGCTCGGGGGCTGCCATTTATACAATACAAATAAATAAAAATCTTAGCAAAATATCGGGTGACTTACTTGAAATCCCACAAGAAGACCTTTGAAGGCCTCCTTCAGTCCGTTGTCAACGGACTGGACGCTTTGTAGTACCGCACCCATAAGGGTGCGGTGATCCTCGGGGATGGAGGCGCTCGATAGAGCTACCTCCATGGCCGACCACCTATTGGTCGGCGGCGTCGGGGATGATCAGAGTTCCTGACCACCCACCAGGGATTGGACCGGTGCCTCCGGAGGCATACTGCACTCCGAAGATGTGCTCACAGGGGGCTGATCGCCCACTCGTCCGGCCTCCTTGGTGTCCGGGCGGTGCGTTGTCCACCGGTCTTCGATGGCCGAAGCGTTAGCCTCGGCCACGGTGCGATCTCCCTCGCCCCCTGTGTCCGCCTCCATTGGAGTAGGCTGGGATGACACCTCCACAATGTCCTTCGTGGCGCCTGGAGTGGCGGGGTGCGAGTCATCCCCGCTCTCCGCCAATTTGGCGGGCGGGGTCTCCCCATCCGATACCACCTCGGTGGGGATAACGCGCGGGGGGCTATAGGACCAACAACCTGCGTGTTAGCAAACTATGAATCTACTTGTGATAGGTAGGAGGGTCTCTGAATCCTAACCTGGATGGGTGGGGGGCTTGACCCTTAGGCTCCTTCATGTAACCTGCTTGGGGTCTTTGGACGCGGATCTCGCGTTCGAGCTGTCGTCGGACAGAACGACCCATGCCTGCCGCACCCTCTTTGGGGCAGGAGAAGCTACCTTCCCCGGGCGTCCGAAGATGCCGCTCTCTTCTTGGCGCAGGGGGAATTTCCTCCCCCGCGCTCTCGACCTCCTCCTCCTCTTCTTCCTCCTCTTCGGCCTCCTCCTAATTTGAGGAGGCAGGGGTGTCTTCGGATGCGGCATCAGGCTAGACCCTGATACAAAGGCCAGCCTCGCCTGGTTTCTTCTTCTTCTCTTTCTTCGTGGGAGCCTCATAAGGCTTCTCCACGATCATCTTGGCTAACAGCCCGGTCCTCTCGTCTTAGGGCTGAGGAGCCAGACTGTTGATGTTGATGGCTTTCTTCTGCCATCTCTGCCAGAACAAATCGGATAAGGAGATATAGGGATTCTCTTTGTAGTAAAGCCAACCAAGATGGCGAATATCATACCTTGGAATCGGGCTTGGTGAAGTGCAAACCCTTGTCCTCCTCCTAGGATGGCCAGCTCTTCATCGACTTGAAGAGCGCCTTCCACAGCTTCTCCCATGTATTGCAGAAGAGATTCTGGACTGTGAGCTTGGCTCTGAGTTCTCGAGCCCACAGGGGAGTGTCCCGACGCTGGTAGGTGAGGATGCTTCTTCGGAGCATCACCTCGACCACATCGGCTAGCTTGATGACCCCCTCGACCAGGGAGCGAAGGCGCTTCTGCAGATCGGGCACCTCTTTGCCCGATCCCAGACCAAGCCCTTTTCGGGCCACAAAGCCAGTCTGGTGGGGGGACCGGATCTGAATGCGGCGGCGGGGAGTTGGCCCTCTTCTCGTTGTTCGGTGACATAGAACCACTCCTTTTGCCATCTCTTGATGGTGTCGATGAAGGTGCCCAATGGCCACCCGACGCGAGCAAGCTTGTCGATGACTACCACACCGCAGTTCACGTGCTTGCCGCTGACGGACTTGGGCTTGATATTGAAGACCTGCAGCTAGAGCCTGAAGTGCAGCTCGACGCACGGGAAGGCCTCGCAGACGAGGATGAACACCGAGATGTGCATGATGGAGTTCGGCAGGAGGTCGTGGAAGTCAAGGCCGTAGAAGAACATTAACCCCCTGATGAAGGGGTGTAGTGGGAAGCTCAACCCCTTGATGAAGTGGGGGATGAACACCACCCTCTCGCCTGGCCTGGGGGTGGGGATCACTTGGCCCTCCTTCGCTGCGTGGTGAGGGATGGTGGCGGGTAGGTAACCGGACTTCTTGAGGTCGAGTATGTCCTTGTTGGTGACCGTGGAAGCTTCCCATAGGCTATTGGAACCCGCCATTGCCGAGCTCGAAGGTGGGGGCGGAGATACCTAGATCAGTGCTCTGGAGGCGCAAGGGAATGGGAGGCGGAGAAGTCGAATGGAGAGCGTGAAAAAGTCTTTGGGGTTTTCCTTCTCTTTTATGAGGCATGTCGATGTGGATTCCCCTTGCCCTACCATGAATCCCTCCACTTTCCGAGATGCGCGAGCCGTTGCATGCACGTGGTTAAGTAAATCCCGTATAAAACTGGACGCAATCGGTATATTGATAGATCGTGATGATTAAAACAGCCTCGAACCGCCAATCAAGTCTATGCAACTGGTCTGGCGATCGTGGTGGGCTTTAACCTTTCGTCAGAAAGGTCGTCAGAGGGCCGTTGTTTATCCCCTAACGTTTGGGATTCAAAGCCAATCAATTTACAGTATTTAGACGTGCCACTATGCGGGAGACTACTTGTCATCAGAGGCCGAACTATGATTCATCAGGAAGGAACTCACCTCGCAAGCCGAAGACTCTGTTCGTGAAGCAGTCGGAGCCGAAGACCCTTGGTGTTGGAGGCAAGTTCAGGTGCTACTATGAGAGTCCAGGGTTAGGGGGTCCTCCGATAGCCAACCTATTGTTACGGGCTGGACTATGAGGGCTACTTATTGAACACCGAAGGATTTGAAGGCCCAATCTCCAAGATGGAAGCTCCGGGAAACACGGCTTGCGCTCCATGCTTGATGTAATAGTTTTGAAAGTTTATCTCTTCGGCATGTAACCGACCATGTGTAAACACTAGGCATCCTTGGCATCTATATAAGGCGGAGGGTTTTAGGGTGTAGAGGGAGAACGACTCATCTAGGGTTCGTTATATGATCTCGAGGTAGATCAACTCTATAACCCCTTACACCATCAATACAATCAAGCAGGACGTAGGGTTTTACCTCCATAGGAGGGCCCAAACCTGGGTAAACTTGTGTCCCCTTTGTCTCCTATTACAGTCGATCCGAGTCTCACAGTTCGTGACCCCCTACCCGAGATTCGCCGGTTTGGACACCGACATCGGGCATGGAGCCTTAGGCGCCGTCCTTAGAGGTTTCGGCCCCCTGGCACCCCTTGGAGAGGAGCTTCTTCTTCTTCCTAGGGACATCCTCGCAAGGTAGGACGCCCCCTTTGTCATTTGACTGCTTGGTCGTTGCGGCATGGTAGGCGCGCTCGAGGGTGCAAATGACATCCTTCTCACCGCAGGCGATGGTGATGACGCCACCACTCCTCGGCATCTTGAGGACGTTGTAGCCATGGTGAGTCACTGCCATGAACATGGTGAGGGCGGGGTACCTGAGGATCGCGTTGTAAGGGAGGTGGATGTTGGCGACATCAAAGACAATGTGCTCGATGTCATAGTTGTTGCGCCCGCCGAAGGTGACAGGTAGGCGCACCTGTCTGATGAGGACATGGATCCATCAGAGACCCCCTAAGAATGGCTTGGTTGGCATGAGCTGGTCTTATGGAACTTGGAGCGTCTCGAATGTCTCAATGGAGAGGACATTGAGCCCTGCAACACCGTCGATGAGGGTCTTGGTGATGAGGACATTACTCATGGTTGGCGTGCACAACATGGGGAGTGCTCTTGCCATTACCGAACACCTGAGCTGATCTTTGGAGTCAAAGGTGATGGTGCACTGGGAACATTTGAGGGGGCGCACAGCCTCAAGCTTCGGGAGATCTGCATTCATCTCCCACGAGAACTGCTTGAAGCATGCTGGGGCCTGAGCGCCGCCCAACATGCAAGCTATTGCCCTGACCTCCTAGAAGCCCTCAGCCCCATCGTTCTTCCTGTCTTGTTCCTTCCTCCTAGGTGGCGGCGGAAGCGGGGGAAGGCCGGCCTAATGAGGCTGATAGCGATGTGACCCCTCCTGAGGCTCGTTGCGCCAGCGGTCCTCCCGAGCTTGATTGCGCCAGTGGTCCTCCCGAGGTCGGTCATGCCACTCCTGGCACGGGTCTTGACTGTCCTAGCAGCCTCCACCCCGGCCTACACCACAACCATACCCACGATCCTCATGCCCAGGGCAGCGACCGAAGTGCTCGTCATTGACCGACCTGAGCTCCTGACAGTTGATGGTGTTGTGGCTATTGGTGCCATGGAAGATGTATAATGGTCACCCTCCCATCGGGGGTTCATCGTCTCGACTGCTCTTTGCCTCGGGCTACGCCGCCAGCACCGCGGGGGTCTTGCGCTTCGTCTCCTTGGTCTTGGTCCCTTGTCTTCAGGGTCTGCCTCCGGAAGCTCGAGGAGTGAGAGGCTACCTTCCTCGGCCTTTCGCACTTGTTAACCAAGTTGAACATCTCCAGCGCTGAGCACAATTCGTCATTGATAGCGAGCTCCTCCCTCATCCTGAGGTCCTTGACACCGTTAGTGAATGCCGAGATAATGGCCTCGTCCGACGCCCTCGGGATCTTGAGGTGGACAGTCGTGAAGCACTGTATGTACTTGTGTAGGGTCTCGCCCTGCTGTTGCTTCACATGACGTAGGTCGGACACAACAAGGGCACGGTCGCGGGTGCCTTGGAAGATGGTGACAAAATGCTTGCGCAGGTTGTCCCAAGAGGTGATTGACCCCTTCGAGAGGTTGTGGAACCAGGAGGGCGCGCCACCCTTGAGCACCATAGGGAACCAGCTAGCCATGATCTTGTCGTCTCCACTGGCTGGCTAGATGCTCAGCGAGTAGAGCTACAAGAACTCGGCGGGATCTGGGGTGCCATCATAGCGAGGAGGCAGGTCAGGTTTGAACTTGCAGGGCCACATGGCCGGATGTAGCTCCGGGGCGATGGCGCGACAACCCACTGGACCCGCGGACACCGCCCACACAGGAGGGGCTTGGTCTCGGTGCTCCTGCGTAGCTGCCCCAAGGGGCTCCTTGTTGCGACGCTGGTGTAGAGACAAAGGGAGCGCGCGCATCAACATGCGACCAGGGCACCACCTAGAAACTTACTTCATCTCTCACCATCGTCAGGGGTCTATGCGGCTGATCGTGCGGGCGTGCTTCACGCCTGGGCTTGGGGTCGACATCGCACAAGGGAGGAGGGGGCAACACATCATGGGCCACGTCGCCTGCCAAAGAGGGTTGGGGCGGGAACGAGTAGGAGAGCGCTGAGTCATTACCGGCGGCACTGATGAGATCTGCGATGCGCCCGAGCCAATCGTCGTAGCGGTTGGGGGCAGGGCGGTAACACAACAGCTCGCGTGCCATGGTGAGTGCTCTCGACCCACACGTGGGCCTGAGGAGAGCGTGGGAGAATGACCCAATAGATGGAATGATCGATGGAGTGGCGATGCTGCCATCACGCCGCGCGGTGACCGCTTGTGATGAGTCCCTCTGCTCATGGGCATATGGTCCTGTGGCGGCATTGTCCACATGAGAGGCACATCGACGTACGGTGGTGCGGCCCACCTGCGTTGTTTGGGCGACACGAGCATCACGATGCTCGGCGCGGGCTGGGCGAGCGTCAGCCATCAGAGCGATGGAGCGGAGAAGGAGAGAAGCTCCAGGGAGACCTCAACATGCCCCCCTACCTGACATGCCAAATGTCGGATTTTAGGGTCGACAAAACCCAAAGAGGTTCAAAATCAAGGGCATGTGCGAAGATCCCCACCAGCTCCGGCCTCACGCTCACAGCTCGACAACCTAACCTGACAAACTCACTCAATCACGGGAACAAGACTATCACACGAGGATTTACCCAGGTTTGGGCCCCTGCGAAGCGTAAAACCCTACTCCTAACTTTGGTGGATTGCCTCACTAGGAGGTTTTTGGATAAACTAGTACATTGGTGGTTAATCTCGCGAGGGCGCTCGAGTGGTGTTCGATCTCCCTTCTCTATAGAGAAGCCTAGCCTCTAATTATAGTGGCTTGGGTCCTATTCCCTTATCACACTAGCAGGAAGGGATCCCACAACAACCAAATTCGAAGGGGGACAAGGAGTACACCCTTATCTTGACTAAAGGTGGTCTGCACCTGCCAAGTAGCCTGTGGTGATGCAGAGGTGGGCTCGACGATGACATTCGTGCTGCCGAGCCTGCCTTGCCCGGTCTTGTTGCACTGAAATGGAAACCTTGGGTGGGACGCCTCGGGAAGTTGTGTACGTCTTTGCCTCCTTTGCACCAAAGAGGAAAGTGTCTCCTCTACGCGCGCTGGTGCTCGCCTGGCCCGTCTTGCATCACCCTTGACCTCTCGAGGCCGAGTATTGCATAGAGATCTCCGCCACTCAGGAGGGGGCCTGGGAAGCCTCCTCCTTCAGGGAGCCTTGGCATTGTCCTCCTCGCGAGAGCAGGGCTCTCACGAGGGCCTTGTCTTGAGTGAAACCACGTTGGGTCGTACGGAGCTCTGAAGTGAGCCATACCCTGGACCACAGGCAAGCAAGTCTGGGTACCCCCATTCCGAGGACACCGACAGTTGTTGTTGATTCTACCACCACTTTTGTTATTGGGGTTGTCATAGGATGGACATGGATTGGAATACTGCTGAGGTTGGTAGCTCACACGAGGTGCAGGAGGTCTAAACTACCGCAACTGATAGGTCGGCTTGGCCGGGGGTAGCTGCTAGGGATGAGGCTTCTGGTTGCTGGAACTACCCTTGCTGATCATCTTGCGCTTGCGAGTGTCATCCATGGCATGACGCTTGTCTTCAAGCATGAGAGCCTTATTCACCAGGTCGAAGAAGGTCTGACAGCCGCAGACAATGAGCTGATACTACAGGGACTGCTGGAGTCCTTCCATGAAGCATTCCATCTTATGAGCCTCAGCGTTGACATCTTCAGGTGCATACCTTGACAGCAGGTTGAAATTCTACATGTACTCCTTGACAGAGCCACTTTCTAGCTTCAGCGCTCGGAATTCTCTCTTCTTGATAGCCATGATCCTAGAAGGAATGTGGATGGTGCGGAATCCTTCCTTGAAGTCATCCCAAGTGAGCAAACGATCAGCTTGCATGACCTTGAATCCATCCCACCAAGCTCCGACGGTACCTTCGAGGCAGTGAGAGTATCACAACACCTTTTCACGATCCTCATTGCAATTAACTAGTGCAAGGAGGTCATCGATGGTGCAAATCTGTAGGATCGAAAGTAGTGCTAGAGCGCGGGTGATTAGACTACTTGACCAAATAAACATATACTTTTTCCCAATTTTAATTCTTGGCAGATTTTAGCATTCATAGTATGTCAAGTACACCCTACACATGCATGTCTAAGAGTATAGCAGCGGAAAGTAAAGAGAAGCATGTAAGTAAAGAGAGGGTAGGAAGATCAAACACAATGGGTGACACGATGGTTTTTCTCGTGGTTCCGATAGGTGGTGCTATCGTACAACCACGTTCATCGAGTCTTGAACCCACGGAGGGTAAAGGTCGCGAGAGTCCACGGAGGGTTCCACGAAGAAGCAACCTTGACTATACCATGATGGCCTACGTCCACGGAGGACTAGCCTTACTCAGGGTAGATTTTACGAAGTAGGCGATCTCCTTGCCCTTACAAACTTCTTGGTTCAACTCCACAACACGAAGTAGGAGGCTCCCAAGAAACACCTAACCAATCTAGGAGGCACCACCCCCCAAAAGGTAATAGGCTCAGTAATGTGATGAACACCTTGCTCTTGTGCTTCAAGATGATAGACTCCTCAACACACAATCACTCTCTTATTGATTTGGCTTGGTAGAGGAGATTGATTGGGTGGAAAGCAATTTGGGGAGGCTAGAAATCAAGATCCATATGGTTGGAGTGGAAGATCTTGACCTCAACACAAGGGTAGGTAGTTCTCTCTTAGAAAATCAACAGGTATGAGTGGGGAACAATTATGAGTGCTTCTGTTTCGAGTGAGTGGTGGTGGAGGGGTATAAATAGGCATCTCCAAAAATCCGACCGTTACACACAATAAGCCAGACTCGGTGGAACCGATGCGTGAATCTCGGTTGTATCGAAGTGACTTAAAGTTAGCAACTATTTAATCAAAGTGAGACCGATATAGGAATCTAGGTTGCACCGATAAGGTAACCAACTGTCAGAATGTCCAATCTCGGTGATGCTGATTCACAAATCACGGAGGGACCGAAATTGTGAACTTGTGTAATAGAAAGTTGGCAGCCTAACTCGGTGGCACCGAATGCAGTATTGGTTGCACCAAAAAGCTAGGGTTTGGCTGAGTCTGTCTAGGGTTTGGAATCGGTGGCACCGAGTGTAGAATGTTGGTTGCACCGATTTTGAGTATCTGGCTTTGGACAGACTTTGGTGGAAGATCTTCTGGGTGTATGTGGTGACTATCACTTGTCCACGTATGAGCATTTTGTTGACCAACAAAACCTTACCCCCTTTTAATAGCATTGGCTTTCCTATGGACTCAAAGTGATTTCTCACAAATGTAAAATGTAGAGTCCTTTGATAGAAGCTTGGACAATGCTATTCCTTGCATCTTGGGGTATTCCACAACCTTTTTACAACCCATCATTGAACTTTTCCTGAAACATCCTTAGTGGAAACATGTCACGCCCAAGATGCGTGCCTATCCATATTAAGGCACGGGGGCCTCGACAGGGATAGAGGCACATCTCGCCGTTTGCAAGTACAATATCATTACACCATACATTTAGGAAGAGATGAGTATATGAGTTAGCTTACACTCGCCACATGCTAAATTACAATTCCACATCAAGGGTTCAAGCATCAATCCAAGACAGGGTCCGACTACGGACGAAAACAAACAATAAAAAGAAGATGCAATGACACTGGCTTGCTAGCCCCGAAGATCACGACCATGGTCCTCTACTCGTCAGGATAAGTCACGTACATCCTGCCATGCTCCTCTTCATACTCCCACTGGAGCTGCGTCATCTCATGTGGCACGACCTCATTTGTACCTGCACCTGGATTGTTGTAGTAATCTGTGAGCCATGAGTACTCAACAATCTTGCTCCTGAGGACCGAGACTATTCAAGCTCATAGGTTGGGAAGGGGTATGTGTTTAGTTTGCAGCAACACTAAGCATTTATGGTGGATAATCTTACGAAACATGAAGGTAAATATGTGGTCTACGATAAACGGTCGAATATAGAATGACCTCTATGAGATCCTAAAGACCTACTTACGTCAATCATAACCCCATCGTGTTCTCTATCAGATCATGTTCACGAGCAAAGACGATCACAGTTACTCACACAGTTGGTGCATTTTATTAGAGAGTACTTCAAGTTAACTATAACCGGGTGTTAAACAAATATCCAAGTTGCCACATAACCGCGGGCACGGCTTTCCGAAAGTTTTAACTCTGCAGGGGTGCTCCAACTAGTCCATCATAAATTAACCACACTCCGCGGGAATAGCCTCGACCACGGATCTCATGATCATCCTAGGCAACTCCAAAGGAATTCCAACACCTCGAGATAGCCCGAAGAAAGTCAGAGACCCACACGCAAGACACTCGATAAAGGTAAAACAAGTCCAACAAGACCGCCCGACATGTTGACGAACCCGATAAGAGCCGCATATCTCGTTCTCAGGACACGACCGGATTGTCCAAACTTCCAGTAGGCAATCATAGAGTTTCCCGTGGTGGCCACCGACGGTTGACATATTGGACCAACACTCACGAGGAGCACTGGCCCGGGTTGTTGATTAATCCACGGGGTTGCAAAGCCCTATACAAGTTTTATTAAGTTTTTTAGGAAATGTAGTACCAAAGTTGGGTCTTGCCAGACAAGTTTTAATCTTAACCTAATAAACAAGTGGGTCCCCATAACAACCCCGAGCATGTTAGGAGTGCAAAGTATGGAAACATAACACCGGTAACAAGAAACTATGGCAGTAACAGCGGAGCAAAACACCTAGCAAAAGGCCAAGCCTTCCACCAATACCAAGATATATATGTGCATTAGATTAAATAACATATAATATTGTCATATGCAAAGGCCATGTTATCACATGGATACAACCTGCACCTGCAACAAAGAACGCTATAAGAGGGGCTGAGCAGCGGTAACTTAGCCAATCAAAGGTTTGCTAGGATGTGGAGGGGTTAGAGGCTATCATGGCAATGTAGGATGCTGGACATTCAAGTGGTAGGTAGCGCAAAAGTAACGATAAGATCAAGACAACTAGCAAGTGAAAATAGTATCGAGATTCAGGTACGATCATCTTGCCTGTTGGTTCTTCAGAGGGACAAGTAGTGGGATCCTCGTAGTGGTACTCTCCTGGATCTTCGTACTCAGGTTCAACGTTCACGTCTACCGAAAAGAAACAACAATAATAAACAAGCAACCAAGGTGCAATGCCCAAACAAGAATGATGCATAGTTTATGTGAAGAATTTAACATGGCAATCCTAGCTAGTCATGTTTCACATGCAATAGATTAGCTATTTATGAATCTGTACAGAACCTTATGTTAAGTTATTTAAACATGCATGATCATGGAAAATATGGATGCATTGTGCAAAAACGATACAAATGCATACGTGGAATGTAGGAAACGGAGTAACGGTTCTCACGCTATGCTCACGACAAGTTACGAAGGCAAAACACAAGATAAAGAAGACCATGGGCTATTCCTTGGCATTCCAAGGTAGCCACTGGTTAGGAAATGGAAAACCAACAACAATAGAGCCAAAGATCAAGCAACTCCATGGATTATAGCTCCCACAAGTCACAAAACACTCAAACAAACAATCTGCCACAAAACAGCAACATAGCAACTTTCAGAGCCAACAACTTGAGCTACATGAAGTATCTAGCCACAAACAAGGTATTGACAGAAACTATATAACATTCTTATCAACTTATCCAACTACACAATCTGGAATGGAGGCACACATCAATAAGCATGAAGCCCAGAAGTTGGCATGATGAAACAGAATTCTGGGACTTGGTGAAAATAACAGTTTTCTGGAATCTGAGTTAAGCTGATGGCAAGTTGACAGCAGAAATTAATGGTGATAGAGACCACCTCATGGCATGAAAATTAACAGGATGGTAGAGGGAAACCTCTACATCAAATCACTAGCACTGACCTTGAGCTAATTCACAACATATCACAAGATATCATCCACTCTTCATGGCATAAAAATATTAATAGATTCCCAGACTTAGAAATATTTAGCATGTTTGAAAACAACAACATTTTAGTGGCTACTTTAGAGCATGATTCCCACTCATATGCAAGTTTATTATGACAAACATAAATACCATGGCATTCTACTCATCAAAGACTACCATAGTCATGTTGGCACAATTATCATAGCATGCATGGATTAAATACAACAAAAATGACAAAATGGCACTTTGAGACAAAATGACATTTTGTCAAATTTGCTCAAATATCCAAACAAGTCATGCCAATGGATTCCTGAGATTTTTCTACCCCAAATTCATGTATCATACCCATATATTCATATGGAGCATGAAGGCACAACACTAGATAGAAAATCATCACCCATTCCTATAAGTGAAAACATACCTAAAATGCACATGAACATAAATGGACATATCCAGAAGTAGAAATAATTCTATAAATGGAAATAACCTAATAGAACAGTTAAATCAAAGAAACAATATAAGATAGTGTATGACAAGTGGGGCCTGGGCCCACTTGTCATACACACTAACACACACACTCACACACAACACATCACACACACTACACTATGGATCTGGTGCCACATCAGATCCACACACACACACACAAGCACACACACACACACACACTGCACAACCACAAACAGATCCACACACAGCCACACACAGATCCCCACATGCACACAACATAAGCACGGGATCCGGCCATCACACCGGATCCGCACACACAACAACACACACACCAATCGGAAAAAGGAAAAACACAGGGGGGCGGGATTCGAACCCCCGACCAGGCGGTCGACCCCCCTGCGCACTACCACTACGCTATGCTCCGATTCACAACTGAAGAAGGGAGCGGCACCATTAGTACTATTAGATCATGCTTATACTGACAAAACTGACGCCCGAACCACACCCACGATAGAGGAAACGCAACGACGAAGCTACGGCGACAGCGGCTCTCTCCGGCAACCATAAACGTAGCGGGGCTGCGGGAACCAACGGGATCCAATCCTCTGCTCGTCTCACGACGAGGGGGACAGAGGCGACACCCTCAAGGGGCTACCCTGGCAGAGCGGCGGTGATGGGAACCTCTACGGCGACGACGAGCAAACTACGACGAGGCAAGAGGGATGCGGCGACAGAAGGCTCACCTAGGGCAAACAACGACTGAACAGCACGCGAGGCGATAGAGGAAGGCGATGGTGACACAAGCTCGACGCAGGGGAAGAAGAGACACGACGGCTTCGGGAGCACGGAGGAGTCGAGGAAGAAGACGATGCCTTGAAGCTTCCCGCGACGCACTAACATCGGGAACTGAGCGTGGGGACGATCTGCGGCCGCCACGACATGTCGGGCGCGAAGAAGACCCACCGGAGACGGGAGGAGGACGGCGACAAAGACGGGCGACCTCACTGCCCTCTTTGAACTCTTTGAGAGACTTACCTGACAGAGAAAGAAGAGGAAGGAGGAGAGGAATGGAGAGGGAGATGGGAACGGCGGCGGCTGGAGGGGGGAAGAGGAACCCTAGAGGGGGAAGCACGCATGCCAAGGGAGCCTAAATAGGACCAGGCTGAAGGTGGCGACGCGCTTGCTCTCACCTATCTGAACCTGACGGAAAGCGGGGCAACAAAGCAGGTAGCCGTCCGCGTGCGGGCTGGGCCACGCGGGAGACTTCTGGGCCGCGAGGAGGAGGGAAGTGGCCCACTCCTCTCTCTCTTCCTGACAAACAGAACTAGCAAGGTTTTTTCCTATAAAAATAAAAGAGCCACACCAAAAAAAACCAGAGGAAAATAGAAGTTTTTTTACAAGAACAAAATTACTTTTGCAACAAATAAAATATGAGCTATTTAAATAAATTACTAAGTGGATTTGTGAAGCAAGTATTTATTTAACTATTATGAAAACAGACCCCCTGTTATTTAAAACCCCAAATTCACAAGGCTCAAAACAGCACAAGAACAACACACATGAGCTCAAAATAATGTTGGCTACCTCATGAACATTTTTAACAATTTTTATCAGCAAGTTAAATCTGTTGCTAAAGGTCATGGAAATAAAAGAGTATAGGGTGGATTGTTTGAAGTAAGAAGAGAGGGGGAGAAGAATTTTGATCCCACACAATCACAACATCCACAAGACCACTCCAACACAACAAGGTCACAAGAAGCACACCACAATGCAATGCATGACATGATGATGAATGATACGATGCATGATGCATGGATGCATGAGACAATGACATGGCAAGGAGTAACTCCAATACATTCATCACACGACTCAAGATCCACATAGATTACATGCCATAAAAGGTAGGGGCAGCACTTGGGCTGTCACAACTCTCCCACACTACAAGAAGATCTCGACCCGAGATCTAGGAACGAAAGAACTCTGGAAATTTGGAACGGAGAAGATCCTCACGTTCCCAAGTAGCTTCTTTGTCAGAATGATGAGACCACTTCACCTTGAGGAACTTGATAGATTTGTTGTGAGTCTTACGCTCAGTTTCTTCGAGAATAGCCACTGGATGCTCACGATAAGAGAGGTCTTCTAGGAGATCAATGTCTTGGAGGTCAATGGTACGCTCAGGAGTCTTGAAGCACCTCCGGAGCTAATAGACATGGAAGACATCGTGCACATTTGCGAAGTTTGGAGGAAGCTCTAGTTGATATGCAAGCTCACCTATCTTGCCAACAACTTTGAAAGGACCAACAAAGTGAGGATCTAGCTTCCCTTTAATTCCAAACCGTTGAGTGCCCTTCATGGGACAGACATTGAGATAGACTAGATCATCAACTTGAAAGGAAACATCCCGATGTTTGTTATCGCAATAACTCTTCTGTTAGGATTGAGCTACTTTGAGGTTCTCATGAATGACATGTCACATCTCTTTTGCTTCAGTGATCATGTCATTGCCAAAAATCTGACGCTCACCGGTTTCACACCAGTTAAGTGGGGTACGACACCTCCTGCCGTAGAGAATCTCGAACGGGGCCTTGCCTGAGCTAGCTTGAAAGCTATTGTTGTATGAGAATTCACTATATGAAAGGTAGTCTTCCCATTTCATGCCGAACGAAATCACATAGGCTCTGAGCATATCTTCAAGGATCTGATTGACTCTCTCAACTTGACCACTTGTTCGCGGATGGAATGCAGTGCTGAAACGGATCTTGGTACCCATAGCAGTCTGGAAGGAATCCCAAAACTTGGAAGTAAAGAGGCTTCCACGATCAGATGAGATGAGATGAGGAATACCATGCAAAGAAACTATCCTTGACATATACAACTGTGCTAGCTGAGCTGTCGAGATAGATTCTTGGACTGGAAGGCAATGAGCAACTTTGGTCAGCTTGGCGATAACCACAAAGATGGCATCATTGCCTCTCTTGGACTTGGGAAACCCAGTGATGAAATCCATCTCCACATGATCGAATTTCCACTCTGGGATAGGAAAAGGCTGAAGAAGACTTGCTAGACGTTGATGTTCCGCCTTCACTCCGCGACAAACATCACACTCATTCACGAACTGAGCAATTTCACGTTTCATGCGAGTCCACCAGAAGGTTTGCTTGAGATCCTGATACATCTTGGAACTGGATGGATGAATGGATAGAAGAGAATTGTGTGCTTTGTCCATGATAACCTTTCTGAGATCACCTTTTGGAACCACCAGACAATCCTCAAAGAACAAGGTATCTTTGTCATCAACGCGAAAGCACTTATACTTCGGAATGCCCTTGGCCACACCTTTCTTCACTTTCTTCACCATTGCGTCAAGAAGCTGTGCTTGGTGAACCTGATCTTCCAGAGTCGGAGGGACTTGAAGCTTGGCAAGAAATCCTTGCGGAATCATTTGAAGGTTGAGCTTGCAGAAGGCTTCACTAATCTCGGGTTGAAGAGTCTTTAGGATGAGACTGTTGCAGTATGCCTTACGGCTTGGCGTGTCTGCAATGACATTTGCTTTCCCAGGAGTATACTCAATGCCTGGATTGAAGTCCTCAAGCATTTCCACCCAATGAGACTATCGAAGATTTAGATTGGGTTGATTGAAAAATGTACTTCAAGCTCTTGTGATCGGTATACACCTCAACCAGTCTCCCCAACAACAAATGCCTCCAAGTCATTAGAGCATGCACAACTTCCGCCAACTTGAGATCATGAGTGGGGTAGTTCTTCTCGGCAGGCTTCAACTGACGCGAGGTATAAGCAACAATGTTCTTATCTTGCATGAGAACACCACCAAGACCTTGGAGAGAAGCATCACAGAAAACTTGGAAAGGCTTGGACTACTCGAGAGGAACAAGCACTGGAGCTGAAGTCAGTCTCTTCTTGAGCATATTGAACGCCACATCACACTCAGGAGACCAAACATACTTGACACTCTTCTAGAGGAGATTCAACAAAGGCTTAGCAATTTGAGATAAGTTCTCCACGAATCTTCTACAATAGCTTGCAAGCCCGAGGAAGCTACGAAGCTGCTTCACATTCTAAGGAGGCTCCCACTTCAAGATTGCCTCTACTTTCTCAGGGTGCACTTTAATGCCCTCGGCTGAGATCACATGCCCAGGGTACACCACTTCATTGAGCCAAAACTCACACTTGGAAAACTTGGCATAGAATCGATGCTCTCTTAACTTGTCAAGCACAAGGAAGAGATGCTCTGCATGCTCTTCTTCTGTCTCCGAGAACACAAGGATATCATCCAAATAGACCAAGACGAACTCATTTTTGAAAGGAGAGAATATGAAGTTCATCATTCTTGAGAAGGTTGGAGGAGCATGGACAAGACCAAACGACATGACAGTGTACTCATGAGAGCCAAAACTCGTCCTGAAAGCGGTCTTTGGAATATCTTCTTCGCGAATGCGAATCTGATGATAGCCCATGAGAAGATCAAGCTTCGAGAAAACCTTGGCACCTCTCAGTTGTTCAAACAACTCATTGATGTTGGGAAGTGGGTACTTGTTTCTGATTGTCTTCTTGTTCAATGGATGGTAATCGACACAAAGCAGGTCCATGCCATCCTTCTTCTTGACAAACAAAACACCACAACCCCATGAAGAAGAACTTGGTCTGATCAGACCCAGACATTCTTGTTCATCTAGTTGCTTCTTTAACTCTTTCAGCTCTTCGGGGCCATGTTTATAAAGGCGCTTGCAAACTGGTACAGTTCTCGGCTTGAGGTCAATCATGAACTTGACTGGCCGGTGCGGAGGCATTCCTCGCAATTCTTCTGGGAAGACATCTTCATACTTGCAAACCACCGGAATTTGAGAAATCGCCGAGATTTCTCCCTTCTAATTAAGAGCAAAGAGACGGATTGTGTCATCGCAAGCCGCGAAAATAATCACATCTTCTGAAGGATGAGTCAGCTTGACTTCTTTTGTTTGACAATCAACATAAGCCTTATTCATAGCCAGGAAGTCCATGCCCAAAATGAGATCAATGTCAGAATTTCTGAGAACGATTGGAGAAACCATAAAGGAATAATTGCCCATCTTGATGGAAGCATCCCGAACCACAAAACAAGAATCCATTTGCAAGCCTAGAGACACCACAGTTAACGATCTAGGCAATTCTTGGCAACAAAATTCATGCTTTGAAACAAAAGGCCTTGATATGAATGAATGCGATGCACCAGTATCAAACAAAACTTTTGCAGGAATAGAATTAACTGAGAGATTACCCATGATCACTTGAGAAGAATGGTCTGCCTGTGTTGCATTCACATGGTTCACCCTTGCAAACTTGGGATTATGCTTCACCATAGCACTGCCTGGGGGATTGACTGAAGGAGGAGGCAGAAGACGCCGCTAGTTGCACTTGTTTGAGTAGTGACCCTTTTGACCACACCTATGACAAGTAACCTCAGATAGCGGACGAAAGTTGCCTGGAGGAGGAACAAAAGCTGCCTTGGACGCCTGGGGTCTCTGCTGATATCCTGCATTGGGTGGGTGGGAAGAACCACGGCCACCGAACTGCTTCTGCTGCTGAGGAAGACGAAATGGAGGAGGATTTGGCACCCAATATTTTTGCTTCTTAGGAACCAACTGAGAGCTGGAAGAAGAAGAAGAATATGAATCCCTTGAACGCTTCCTTGAGTTCTCCAACTTGAGCTGAGTTGCCTCGACCTTCAAGGCCATGTTGTAGAACTGATCAAACTCACGAGGCTCTTGAAGGACTAGACCTGGCAGAAGCTCATCCTTGAGACCACCTGTGAACTGATAGATCATCGCCTTGTCATCAGGAACATCTTGCTTAGCATAGCAGGCTAGATTCTGGAACTCGATGTTGTACTGATAGACATACTTGCTTCCCTGCTTTAGGTGCCTGAACTTCTCACACATCTCCTCAACAAAGCTTGTCGAAATGTAATGGGCCCTGAAGTCACGACAAAAATCGTCCCAAGTAACGACACAATCGCCCCTAGAATCCTTGTACTGCTATCACCAATCAGCTACCTAGCCCTTGAGCTGGAACGATGCAAATCTGAAAAGTCCTCTGGTCTGACATTGCTGCACTCAAAATGCTTAATCATGTCACGGAGCCAATCATCAGCATCAAAAGGCTGGTCACAACAGGTGAAAGACTTGGGCTGGTTGGCAAGGAACTGATTGAGCATCACAAACCAAGGTTGATTCTGAAAGTTCCCTTGAAAGCCTTGCTGACCCTAATCTCTTTCTTGCAACAGCCTGAGCAACATCGGAGTGTTCTCATTGGTTGTGGCCATCACAACTTGCCAAGCTTCTAGAGGAGGAGGCGGTGGCGGGGGTGGTGGAACATCCCCTCCTCACCACGACTTGGATTCCCACGAGTTGGTGGAGCCATCCTGAAGATGGACAATAACATCAGCACCTCATTGATAAGATGAATTCAATAGCTGAATCAAATGCTTGAAAGAAATTGAACAAATAACATCACAACCTTCCTACTGAAAAATTCGTAAGAATGCTTTCTTCGGTTTTGCGATAACATCATCAGCTATTAGAAGCCACTTGCGATAACACAAAAGTATTGAGGTAATGTTGCTCGGAACAAATGTATATGCCCACATACATCTAAAGAAGATGATCCTAGATGACTACAAGAGTTCCCACCTAAGAACTTCCGAAAACTTTCTGGTTATGCAATCCCGTGTGGGGGATACAAGGAGGAAATATCTCACACAACTAGCAAACCTAGACACCAACTGTATCCATCCTTCAACACATAACTAGAGGCTTTCGCAAATCCATCTAACTTGAATCCTCGAAAGCACAATGATACTAAACCATGGTGGTACCCAAGACGCCTCCCTAGTACTGGGTGACTCTGACCTTATCTCATCATGACAAGTATTGAAGTAATTCCGAACACCCTCCATCCTGAGATATCAAGGAAGCTGAATGATAACGATGTGCCAAACTTCCCTGGAGCTTGACTCCCCGGAAGAAATCAAGTCAGACAGGAGGCACCAAGACAGAACTCCATCACATCGGTATCATATAGACTCCAAAATACCCGCGTGATCCTAAATTTTTTTTGAGTGAGAAGAGGAGTAGAATCAAAATTCCTAAGTCAAATACCTCACCAGAGCATAGAAGAGGAGTAAAAAGAAACCTACTCTCCGATATAACTAGACTCAAAATAGTTTTTTAGTAGACTCGACTCGACCAAGTTCGATCAAGAAAAGGGCTCCTATGGTCGTATGGCTCTGAATACCAACTTATCATGCCCAAGATGCGCGCCTATCCATATTAAGGCACGGGGTCCTCGACAGGGATATAGGCGCATCTCGTCGTTCACGAGTACAATATCATTACATCATACATTTAGGAAGAGATGAGTATATGAGTTGGCCTACACTCGCCACATACTAAATTACAATTCCACATCAAAGGTTCAAGCATCAATCCAAGACAGGGTCCGGCTACGAACGAAAACAAATGAAAAAAAGAAGATGCAATGACACTAGCTTGCTAGCACCGAAAATCACGTACATCCTGCCACGCTCCTCGTCAGACTCCCACTGGAGCTGCATCATGTCATCTGGCATGACCTCATCTATACCTGCACCTAGATTGTTGTAGTAATCTGTGAGCCACGAGGACTCAGCAATCTCACGCCCGGGTACCGAGACTATTCAACCTCATAGGTTGGGAAGGGGTATGTGTTTAGTTTGCAGCAACACTAAGCATTTATGGTGGCTAATCTTAAGAAACATGAAAGTAAATATGTGGTCTATGATAAACGATCGAATCTAGAATGACCTCTATGAGATCCTGAACACCTACTTATGTCAATCATAACCCCACCATGTCCTCTCTCGGATCATGTTTACGAGCAGAGATGATCACAGTTACTCACACAGTTGGTGCATTTTATTAGAGTTTACTTCAAGTTTACTATAACCGGGTGTTAATCAAATATCCAAGTTGCCACATAACTGCGGGCATGGCTTTCCGAAAGTTTTAACCCTGCAGGGGTGCTCTAAGTAGTCCATCATAAATTAACCACACTCTACGGGAATAGCCTCGACCACGGATCTCGTGATCATCCTAGGCAAATCCAAAGGAATTCCAACACCTAGACATAGCCTGAAGAAAGTTAGAGCCCCACATGAAAGACACTCGATAAAGGTAAAACAAGTCCAGCAAGACCGCTCGACGTGTCGACGAACCCGATAAGAGCCGCGTATCTCGTTCTCAGGATACGACCCGATTGTCCAAACTTCCAGTAGGCCAATCACAGAGTTGCCCCTGTTGGCCACCGGCGGTTGACATTTTGGACCAACACTCATGAGGAGCACTGTCCCGGGTTGTTGATTAATCCACGTGGTTGCAAAGCCCTATGCATATTTTATTAAGTTGTTTAACAAATGTAGTACCAAAGTTGGGTCTTTCCAGACCAGTTTTAATCTTAACCGAATAAACAAGGGGGTCCCCATAACAACTCGAGCATGTTAGGAGTGCAAAGTATGGATATATAACACCAGTAACAAGAAACTATGGCGGTAATAGCGGAACAAAACACCTAGCAAAAGGCCAAGCCTCCACCAATACCAAGATATATATGTGCATTAGAATAAATAACAGATAATATTGTGATATGCCAAGTCCATGTTATCACATGGATACAACCTGCACCTGCAACTAAGAATGCTATAAGAGGGGCTGAGCAGCGGTAACTTAGCCAATCAAAGGTTTGCTAGGATGTGGAGGGGTTAGAGGCTATCGTGACAATGTAGGAGGCTGGACATTCAAGTGGTAGGTAGCGCGAAAGTAACGATAAGAGCGAGATAACTAGCAAGTGAAAATAGTATCGGGATCCAGGTATGATCATCTTGCCTATTGGTTCTTCAGAGGGACAAGTAGCAGGATCCTCATAGTGGTACTCTCCTAGATCTTCGTACTCAGGTTCAACGTTTGTGTCTACCCAAAAGAAACAGCAAGAATAAACAAGCAACCAAGGTGCAATGCCCAAACAATAATGATGCATGGTTTATGTGAAGAATTTAACATGGCAATCCTAACTAGTCATGTTTCACATGCAATAGATTAGTTATTTATGAATCTGGATAGAACCTTATGTTAAGTTTTTTAAACATGCATGATCATGGCAAATATGGATGCATCATGCAAAAATGATACAAATGCATATGTGGAACGTAGGAAACGGAGTTACGGTTCTCACGCTACGCTCACGACAAGTTGGCATGATGAAACATAATTTTGGGACTTAGTGAAAAAACACATTTCTGGAATCTAAGTTAAGCTGATGGCAAGTTGACAGCAGAAACTAATGGTGATAGAGACCACCTCATGGCATGACAATTAACAGGATGGTAGAGGGAAACCTCTACATCAAATCACTAGCACTGAGCTTGAGCTAATTCACAACATATCACAAGATAGCATCCACTCTTCATGGCATAAAAATATTAACAGATTCCTAGACTTGGAAATATTTAGCATGTTTGAAAACAACAACATTTTAGTGGCTACTTTAGAGCATGATTCCCACTCATATGCAAGTTTATTATGACAAAGGTCAATACCATGGCATTCTACTCATCAAAGACTACCATATTCATGTTGGCACAATTATCATAGCATGCATAATACAACAAAAATCACAAAATGGCACTTCGAGACAAAATGACATTTTTTATAACTTTCTCAAATGCCCAAATAAGTCACACCAATGGATTCCTGAGATTTTTCTACCCCAAATTCATGTATCATACCCATATATTCGTATGGAGCATCAAGGCACAACACTAGATAGAAAATCATCACCCATTCCTATAAGTGAAAACATACCTAAAATGCACATGAACATAAATGGACATATCAAGAATTAGAAATAATTCTATAAATGGAAATAACCTAATAGAACAGTTAAATCAAAGAAACAATATAAGATAATGTATGAGAAGTGGGGCCTGGGCCCACTTATCATACACACTAGCACACACACTACACACACAACACAACACACACACTACATTATGGATCTGGTGCCACATCAGATCCACACACACACTCAAGCACACGCACACACACACTGCACAGCCACACACAGATCCACACACATCCACACACACATCCACACACATCCACACACAGATCCCCGCATTGACACAACACCCGCATGGGATCCAGCCATCACACCGGATCCGCACACACAACAGCACACGCACCAATCGGAAGAAAAGAAAAAACACAAAGGGGAGGAGGATTCGACCCCCTGACCTGCCGGTCGACCCCCCTGCGTGCTACCACTATGCTATGCTCCGATTCACAACTGAAGGAGGGAGCGGCACCACTAGTACTATCAGATCGCGCTTATACTGACAAAACTGATGAAACTGACGCCCGAACCACGCCGGCGACAGAGGAAACGTGGCGGCGAAGCTACGGCGACAGCGGCACTCTCCAACGACTACAAATGCAGCAAGGCTGCAGGAACCAATGGGATCCAATCCCCTGCTCGTCTCGCGACGAGGGGGACGGAGGCGACGCCCTTAAGGCGCTACCCTGGCAGAGCGGAGGCAACGGGAACCTCTATGGTGACGACGAGCAAACTATGGTGGGGTGACAGAGATGCGATGACAGAAGGCTCACCTAGGGGAAACGACGACCAAATGGCACGCAAGGCGACTGAGGAAGGCAACGGCGACACGAGCTCGACGCAGGGGAAGAAGATACGCGGCGACTTCGGGAGCACGGAGGAGTCGAGGAAGAAGACAACGTCTTGGAGCTTCCCACAGCGCACTAACATCAGGAATGGAGCAAGGGGATGATATGTGGCCGCCACGACATGTCAGGAGCGGAGAAGACCCACCGGAGACACGAGGAGGACGACAACGAAGACCGGCGACCTCACTGCCCTCTTTGAGAGACTTACCTGACAGAGAAAGAAGAAGAAGAAGGAGAGGAATGGAGAGGGAGATGGGAACGGCAGTGGCCAGAGGGGTGAAGAGGAACCCTATAGGGGGAAGCACGCATGCCGAGGGAGCCTAAATAGGACCAGGCTGATGGCGGGCGACGGCTGAAGCTGGCGGCGGCGACGCGCTCGCTATCACCTCTCTGAACCTAACGGAAAGCAGGGCAACGGAGCAGGTAGCCGTCTATGTGCGGGCTGGGCCATGCGAGAGACTCCTGGGCCGCGAGGAGGAGGGAAGTGGCCCACTCCTCTCTCTCTTCCTGAGAAACAGAACTAGCAGGGGCTTTCCCTATAAAAATAAAACAACCACACCAAAAAAAAACCAGAGGAACATAAAAGGTTTTTTTGCAAGAACAAAATTACTTTTGGAAGAAATAAAATATGAGCTATTTAAATAAATTACTAAGTGGATTTGTGAAGCAAGTATTTATTTAACTATTATGAAAACAGACCCCCTTGTTATTTAAAATCCCAAATTCACAAGGCTCAAAACACCACAAGAACAACACATATGAGCTCAAAATAATGTTAGCTACCTCATGAACATTTTTAACAATTTTTATCGGCGAGTTAAATATGTTGCTAAAGGTCATGGAAATAAAAGAGTATAGGATGGTTTGTTTGAAGTAATAAGAGAGGGGGAGAAGAAGTTTGATCCCACACAATAACAACATCCACAAGACCACTCCAACACAACAAGGTCACAAGAAGCACACCACAATGCAATGCATGACATGATGATGAATGATATGATGCATGATGCATGAATGCATGAGACAATGACATGGCAAGGAGAAACTCCAATACATTCATCACATAACTCGAGATCCACATGGGTTACATGCCATAAAAGCCAGGGGCAGCACTTGGGCTGTCACAACTCTCCCACACTACAAGAGGATCTCAACCCGAGATCTAGGAACAAAAGAACTCGGGCAATTCGGAACGGAGAAGGTCCTCATGTTCCCATGTAGCTTCTTTGTCAGAACGATGAGACCACTTCACCTTGAGGAACTTGATAGATTTGTTGCGAGTCTTACACTCAGTTTCTTTGAGAATAGCCACTGGATGCTCACGATAAGTGAGGTCTTTTTGGAGATCAATGTCTTGGAGGTCAATGGTACGCTCAAGAGTCTTGAAGCACCTCCGGAGCTGAGAGACATGGAAGACATCGTGCACATTTGCGAAGTTTGGAGGAAGCTCTAGTTGATATGCAAGTTCACCTCTCTTGCCAACAACTCTAAAAGGACCAACAAAGCGTTAATTCCAAACCGTTGAGTGCCCTTCATGGGAGACACTTTGAGATAGACTAGATCATCAACTTGAAAGGAAACATCCTGATGTTTGTTATCTTAATAACTCTTCTATCGGGATTGAGCTGCTTTGAGGTTCTCACGAATGACACGGCACATCTCTTATGCTTCGGTGATCATGTCATTGCCCAAAATCTGAGGCTCACCGGTTTCACACCAGTTAAGTGGGGTACTACACTTCCTTCCGTAGAGAATCTCGAAAGGGGCCTTGCCTGAGCTAGCTTGAAAGCTATTGTTGTATGAGAATTCAGCATATGGAAGGCAGTCTTAGCATTTCATGCCGAACGAAATCTCACAGGCTCTGAGCATATCTTCAAGGTTCTGATTGACTCTCTCAACTTGACCACTTGTTTGCGTATGGAATGCAGTGCTGAAACGGATCTTGGTACCCATAGCAGTCTGGAAGGAATCACTACTGGAATCAGAAGATTTGTCGTCTGCTAGCGAACGGCAAAGAGTGGCTTTGCCATCAGCTAGCAGATAGAAGACGGCAAAGAGGTGGCAGATGGCAAAGGGTGGCGATGCCATCAGCCACTTCTTTGCCGTCTGCTAGCGGACGGCAAAGGAGGTTTGCCATTCGCTAGCAGATGGCAAAGCGGGAGGGGGCCCACTGACGACCCAACCCGCAAGTTGACCTAACGGCCCCCTTGTTTGCCGTCCGCTAGGGGACGGCAAAGAGGGGGGTTAGCTGATGGCTAACGCCCCCCAGCCCGCCTCTTTCTCTCTTTCTCTCGATCCCTCTCTCCTCCCGCCGTCGCCCGTCTCCCCCACCGCCGCCCCATCAACCCCGCCGCCGCATCGCCCCCGCCGCCGCGCCCCCCCGCCGCCGTGCGCCCCCGCCACCGTGCGCGCCCGCCGCTACGCGCCCCCGTCGCCACCGTCCCCGCTGCGCCACCTGCTGCCCCCGATGCCCCACCACCAGTGTCAGCCTCCTCCACCTCCACCAACGCCGGCCTCCACCTCCCCCACTCCGGTGAGCCCCCTCCCCCTCTCTATTTTTTCATTTTTTAGTTAGGTTAATTAGTTGTAGTTAGGTTAATTAGTTGTAGTTAATTAGAAGAAGAGAGAAGAAGAAGAGGAGGAGGAGGAGATGAAGAAGAAGAAGAGGAGGAAGGAGAAGAAGAAAAAGAAGAAGAAAAGGAGGAGGAGGAGGAGGAGGAGAAAAGAAGAAAAAGAAGAAGGAGAATAAGAAGAAGAGGAGGAGGAGGAGGAGCAGGAGGAGGAGGAGGGGTGCGCTGTCGCCGACGTAACCGGGTCGAGGATCGCCGACACGACACCACTGACACCCCAACCCCCGACACCACGACACGGCACCTCGGACCCCGATCGACACGACACCCCCCACACCCCGACCCCGACACGACACCCCGACACCCCGACCCCGACACGGCATCCCCGACACCTCGACCCCGACACGGCACCCCGACACCCCGACCCCGACACGACACCCCCTACACCACGACCCCGACACGACACCCGACACCCCGACATGGCACTCCTGACCACGACACAGCACCCCTACCCGACACGACACCCCCGACACCCCTACCCCGACATGACACCCCCGACACCCCGACCCCGACACGACACCCCCGACACCCCGACCCCGACCCCGACACGACATCCCCGACACCCCGACCCCGACCCGACACCCCGACCCCGACACGACACCCCGACCCCGACACGACACCCCCGACACCCTGACCCTGACACGACACACGACACCCCCGACACCCCGACCCTCCGACACAGCACCCCGACACCGACAAGGCACCCTAGACCCCGACACAGCACCCCGACCCCGACACGACACCCCTGACAGCCCGACCCCCGACACGACACCCCGACACCCCGACACGGCACCCCCTACCCCGACACAGCACCCCTACCCCGACACGACACCCCCGACACCCCGACCCCCGACACGACACCCCGACATCCCGACACGGCACCCTAGAACCCGACACAACACCCCTACCCCGACACGACACCCCCGGCACTCGACACCGACACGACACATATATTATTAATTATTATTATAATGTGAGGTATTCAATTATTATTATGTATAGATATATTATTAATTAGTTCATGTTATTAGGTATTCAATTTTTTTATGTTGAACTAATTTCGTTCACTCTTTGTCATTGCAGGTGTTGACAGATGGTGGGCGGGGGTCGAGAGAGCTCTGAGCCTCCTTCCTCGGCGCGTGCTGGGAGGGGTGCTATTATTCCACCCCAGCAACTCCGGAGAGCGCTGGTACACAACATGCAAACACCGGCGGGCGCTTCTTCTTCGACCGGGAGAGGTCGGAGGAAGCCGAAGAGAGGTGCTAGAGGTAGGAAGGCTGCTGCGCTTTCCTTGCTGCCAGCCCCAGCTGATTCTCTCGACCACAGGAGTGCTCCGTCTCAGATGGACCTGTCTGACTTGGACCCGTATCGGACTCCGGTCCACGAGCCTCGGGTCGACGACCCTCGGGTCACTGAGCCTTCGTTCCAGGAGACTCCGGTCCCAGAGTCTTCGTCCCAGGAGACTCGGGTCCCAGAGTCTTCGTCCCACGTGACTCCGGAGGCTAGTGGCCATGCTAATGGTGGCGAGGACAACTTGTCTGAGGATACCTATAGCGAGGGTGAGCTGGTTGAGGAGGGCAAGAAGGTCTACCAGCGTGGTTGTACAAAGCTGTCGCCCGTGCCGATGACCCGCGAGCAGAGGTGCTTGATTGCACCTAATGTGGAGAAGTAAGTGCATTTACTCTTTTTTAACCTTTTGCCTTCATGTTTCTTCAAATTAATATCTAATGTGTTGGCCTTGTCCTACTGCAGGGGTTGGAAATACGAGCATGGTGTCCGCAGGCCCAACCAGGTCCTTGGTGTGCTTCTCCGGCACCACTTCCCAGGGAAGGCCGAGTTGGCCGGTGAGGGTGGGTCTCCACAGGTAGCACTGACTTGGGAGATGTACAAGGCTACCTCGGCCCCGACGGAGGAGATGGTCGACGGTGTCTTGTGCGAGACGGTGGCTAACATTGTGATCCGTCGCTTTTGGGTAATTTCTCCTTTACAGAATTAAAAATCAACAACACCTAGTGATTGTACTAATCAGTGTTGCCTTGTTTGATTGCAGACCTTCTACAGGTGTCTTGAGGAAGACGAGGCGAAAGCGGTTGTTGTTCTCGAAGCCGAGTGCAAGCACCTACTTTAGAACTGACGGCACGAGGCTCGGGTGCAGGCTATTCGAGACTACTACGCCTCGACTAACATTAAGAGGGCTAAGAACAAGTGCCGCAAAAATTATCTGAGTAAAGAGAAGTTAATGAAGGTAATTATCTATTCTTAAGGCCTTGTACTTAGTTTCTTTGATTTGATTCGTAGGCGTAGCACTGAAATTTCTCTTGTCTAACTTAGGTGCCCCCGAGATGGTGTGCGGATAGGATGGACTATTGGGAGGCATTGGTGGATGAGTGGTGCTCTCCCCAATGGCTAGCCGAACACAACAAGGCCAAGGATAAGCATGCCCAAATGAGAGGTGTGCCACACCATCAAGGGAGCTCCAACCTGTTTGAGTTCGGGGATAACTGGGTATGTGGTTTGCTTCATGATTCATGCAATTTCATTCTTCATACTAGCTTGAGCCCTTAACTAATATTTTGTTCCTCTCTTTTAGGCGCGACACAACAAGAAGGAGGTGCCACCTCTGTTTGACCTCTATGCCATGGCCCATACTGCCTCGTACAAGAAGGCCATGGCATTCTCTGAGGATGACCTCGATCATCCATAGAGCTTTAGCAACATCTCCTCCCACAACAAGCTCGTGAGGTATAGGGACGAGGGGAAGGCGAGGAAAGGGGAGGACTTCAACCAGAGTCCTTTTGATCCAGAGCTCGTGATGATATCTGGTGGCGGGAGGCCTCACGGCTGGATAGCCATTGGGGATGGACTGGTACGTTGTCCTAGAACTCTCTCGGAGATCAAGAAGCGCCAAACGAGCTCTGATCCTGAGATAAGGCCTCGTCCACGGCCAA
Organism: Hordeum marinum; assembly: GCA_022496015.1. NCBI lineage: Eukaryota > Viridiplantae > Streptophyta > Magnoliopsida > Poales > Poaceae > Hordeum > Hordeum marinum. The sequence continues at coordinate 253,996,566 of CM039673.1, forward strand.
TGGAGCTCGCCATTGAGGCTAGGACCCATGAGCTTCTGGCGGAGGCAAACAGGCATGCGGCATAGAGGGAGAGGGACATGGAGGAGAGGACGGCTAGGCTGTTGGAGGAGGAGAGGAACCGGAATGACGCGTCTCACTGGGCCCTAAACGAGCTCCTCGTGGTAAGTTTCTCCTGCATATTAGCCAAATCATGCACATAATGTTTGTTTCATCACTAACTGATATGAATGACTCGTGAAAACAAAATGTGCAGACAGTGTGCCAAAACAATGGTTAGACCCCTCCGTCGATGCCCCATATTGCTATAGCACCCATGGTGAGTTTCATTTAATGATCATTAGTTACTAGTATTCACATTTGAGTTGCATCATGCTAAGGAGACATTGCAAATGATCTTTGGTGCATCGTGCCTCCCGACAAGCATCGACCGATCCTTCTGTGTCTGCCGCAAGCCCGACCAGTCCTTCTACATCTCACCCTGGCGCAAACCCTACCGGTCCTTCACCTCCGTGTTGATGGTCAGATTTCCCAAGTGTTTTCATTAAGAAATGCATACTTAGCTTAATAAATGACCTATACTTAGCTTATTTTCCTCAAAAATGACTTGATATGCTTAGTTAGCTAGAAAATGGTATATTCCACCTAGGATAGCTATAAAATGACCTATACTTAGCATTTTTTCCTCCAAAATGACTTGATATGCTTATTTAGCTACAAAATGGCATTACTACCTAGTATAGCTCAATAATGATCTATAGCTAGCTGAGCTAGTTCATTTATGACACAATTAGCTCACTTAGGTACAAAATGGCATAACTACCTAGGATAGCTCAATAATGATCCATAATTAGCTTAGCTAGTTCATTAGTGACATAATTTGCTCACTTAGGTAAAAATGGCATAATAACCTTGGTTTAGCTCCAAAATGACATATACTTAGCTTATTTTCCTCAAAAATGACATAGTAACCTTAATTACCTCCAAAATGATATATTCTACCTAGGATAGCTATAAAATGACCTATACTTAGCATTTTTTCCTCCAAAATGACTTGATATGCTTAGTCAGCTAGAAAATGGCATTACTACCCTAGAGAAGAGGAGAGGAGAGGAGAAAAAGAAAGAGAAGATAAATTCTTCTTCTTCTTCTTTTTCTTCTTCTTTTTCTTGTTTTTCTTCTAGCTAGTCTTCTTCTTCTTCTAACTTCCATCTTTCCCACTTTGCAGATTTGCTATAGATGAGGAAGCTTGTATTGATGGAGTGTACTCTTCTACTTCTGCTTCCTTTGTGTTTATGGAATCTTGTTGGAAACTTTTTTTGGATATGTATGTTGGATATGTTGTTGGAAACTTGTATATGTTGGATATGTTGTTGGAACTTATTTGGTATGCTTGTTGGAACTTATTGTTGGTATGCTTGTTGAAACTTATTGCTGGTATGCTTGTTGGAAACTTGTATTGTTGATATGTTGGATATATATGTTATATTCTATCAAATTGAATGATTTTAAGAAAAAACAGAAAAATAGGGGCTATATAGCCACTTTGCCGTCTACTGGCAGACGGCAAAGACCTTTGCCATCAGCTAGCAGATGGCAAAGATGCCACGTGGCAGCTACGTGTGCAACCTGGGGCTAGCCTAGGTGGGTTCTTTGCCGTCCGCTGGCAGACGGCCAAGAACTAAGGTCTTTGCCGTCTGCTAGCGGACGGCAAAGCACACCGTTAAGCCCTTAACGGAGCTAAGGTGGCACGTATGCCGTCCAGGCCCTTTGCCGTCCGCTGACAGATGGCAAAGATTCAAAGGTCTTTGCCATCCGCCAGTGGACGGCAAAGCGCCCTTTACCGTGGCTTATTCAGCTAGACGGTTGGCCGTCTGCTGGCTGACGGTAAAGCCTTTGCCATCCGGGATGCATGCCTTTGCCGTCCGAGGTGGCTGACGGCAAAGTGCCTGATTCCTGTAGTGAATCCCAAAACTTGGAAGTAAAGAGGCTTCCGTGATCAGATGAGATGAGCTGAGGAATACCATGCAAAGAAACTATCCTTGACGTATACAACTTTGCTAGCTGAGGTGCCGAGATAGATTTGTGGAAGGAAATGAGCAACTTTGTTTAGCTTGTCGATAACCACAAAGATGGCATCGTTGCCTGTCTTGGACTTGGGAAACCCAGTGACGAAATCCATCTCCACATGATCGAATTTCCACTCTGGGATAGGCAACGGCTGAAGAAGACCCTTCTGGACGTTGATGTTCCGCCTTCACTCTGCGACAAACATCACACTCGTTCACGAACTGAGCAATCTCACGTTTCAAGCGAGTCCACCAGAAGGTTTGCTTGAGATCCTGATACATCTCGGAACTGCCTGGATGAATGGATAGAAGAGAATTGTGTGGTCCGTCCATGATAACCTTTCTGAGATCACCTTTTGGAACCACCAGACGGTCCTCAAAGAACAAGGTATCTTTGTCATCAACGCGAAAGCACTTATACTTCGAAATGCCCTTGGCCACACCTTTCTTCACTTTCTTCACCATTGCGTCAAGAAGCTGTGCTTGGTGAACCTGATCTTCCAGAGTCGGAGGGACTTGAAGCTTGGCAAAAAAATCCTTGCGGATTCATTTCAAGGTTGAGCTTGCGGAAGGCTTCACAAAGCTTGGGTTGAAGAGGCTTCAGGATGAGATTGTTGCAGTACTCCTTATGACTTAGCGCGTCTGCAATGACATTTGCTTTCACAGGAGTATACTTAATGCTTGGATTGAAGTCCTCAAGCATTTCTACCATTGAGACTGCCGAAGATTAAGATTGGGTTGAGTGAAAATGTACTTCAAGCTCTTGTGGCATAAATGGATGAATACCTAGCTATGGTGGAGTGGGTTCCCAAGGCTACTTCAAGCTCAACGTCTACAAAGGATACTACAACAACAAGGATCCCCATAAACTTGATGTGGATCCCCAAGAATAAGAACTAGAAAGTTCTTGAGGGGTGACTACGCCAATGAAATTCACTCACATTCATTATTGGCAAGATCTATTTGCAATCAACATCAACCCTATGCAATAGTTCAAGGAGTCACACATTCCCTCAAAGGTAACTAAGGGACATGGTAATCAACGAATCAATGGACATCATCACACATGCTTTGCATTCCATGTCCATAGATCCTTGTATTTGTCTCTTGTGTGTTGGGACTAACCCATGTAATTGAGAAGGGTAAGGAAACAACAAGGATGATTCCGACTCTTGGTGATCTTCATCAACTTTGAGCATCCACCACTACCTCACCAACATGAAGTCTTCATCGACAAAACCCAAGGTTAGTTTATCCCTCTTATGGGGGCATGTCACATTTAGGGGGAGCTTTACTCAAATTCATGAGTCAAAGCATCTCTTAGTATGTGACAACATTAAATGCTTTATGTAAAAATGGTAACCCCACTTGTGCTTAAACAATGAGTATGATCAAGTATTCTTATTTGGCTCCTAAGTCAAATACTCATATATTGATGACTGTTGGTCTGCATTTATTTTCTCATTCGAGGACATCCAATTGTTGCTATTTGTTCTTTGATTTATCTTTTGCCAAGTGGATGGACAAGAATGCCTAGGACCACTCTTTAACTATCTATGCTTTCTGAACAAGTGCTTTTCGATCCCTCTGTGTGTGGAGCACTCGGAGTTCTGTATCGACAAGGACTAACCATTAAAACCTCCCAAGTGCATCTCGGTGGAACCAACTCCAAAATCTCAATCTCACCGAATGTCTAGGGTTGATCTGGTTTTCTATCTCGGTACTACCGATTCCATATTCTCGGTTACACCGAGTTTCCCTCTCAACTGACAGTTGAGGAACTCGGTGACACCGAGAATATAGAATCGGCATCACCGACAGTGGTGGGTATATATACTGTGGACCCCGACACTTTGAAATTCATCCTCAAATGTCGTGCCTCAGAACCCTAAGCTGCCGCTTTGAAGACCCCTGGTCATCGCCCTTGTCCCCCTGCGCTCCTCCGCCGCTGGGAATCTCCGATGTCGACAAAATCTTCTCCATCATCGCCGCCGTAGCGGATCCGTCACCAAGTTAGGGTAGGATTCAACCTCATTTGCACTCCCCATCTGATTCTTGCGCATTGGATTTTTTTTCTCTATGAGCCACCTATTGCACGTCTTCCTATCCACAAGAAATTCCTATAGTCTAGCAAATGATCGATTTACTAGGGTTTGCCTTCCGCCCAGTGAAACTCAATGGAACCAAAGCAAACAAATCGATGTCACCGATTTGTCTTTCTATGTTGCTGAGAACTATATCGGTGAAACCGAGTACTTCTTTTCGGTCTCACCAAAAAGAGTGCCAAGTTTCTATTAATGGGATAGTTAGTCTCAGTAGCACCAGAAACTTTGCTTCGGGTGTACCGATTTTCATGTGACAGAATGCAAAACCTTGGAAATCTTTTGTTCAATCTTTCAAAATACTTGCCTCATTTTGTGATGACTCATCTTCTTATGCTCTTCTGTACTCTATTCATAGGGTCAGTATGTCAGATGCTGAGGACAGTTAGAATTTGCCAGAGCAGGGAGTTGACATGAGTTCAGGCACTAGCCCTGAGCCTAGTACATCTTCAGATCCAGGCACCCCCAGCTCCCATGGATTGCCCAAAGCTGCTACTAGGGCCAGGACGAATCTGAATTCAGATGAGGAGGATTCACACTTTGTCCCTGAAGAGGTTCTTGCCAAGAAGCAAGAGAAGGCTGCTAAGAAGTCTGCTACTGAAGCCACTTCTTCCAGGAGAGTTGTTAGCAAAGTTCAAAGCACATTTGCTCCCTTGGTGTTTTTGGTAATTAATAACAACATATAAGTCCTTGAACTAATGTTTCCACTAAGTATATTTCAGGAAATGTTCAATGAGAGGATTGGCAAAAGGAGATTGTGGAGAAACCCCAAGATGCAAGGAAATAGGTTGGCCAAGCTTCAAGCAAGAGGACTCTCCATTTTATATTTGTGTGAAATCACTTTGAGTCTATAGGAAAGCCAATACTATTAAAAGGGGGTAAGGTGTTGTTGGTGAACAATATGCTCAAATGTGCACAAGTGATAGTCGCCAAAAACATCCACAAAACTCTCCCACCCAAGTCTGTTCTATACCCAACACTCAAAATTGGTGCAACCAACTATCCCACTTCGGTGCCACCGATTCCAGAACCTAGACAGACTCAGCCAAACCCTAGCCACTTTGGTGCAACCGATTCCATAATGGTGCCACCGAGTTTAGGTTGCCAACTTTCTGTTACACAAATTCACATTTTTGGTCCCACCGAGAATGTTGGATCGGCGTCACCGAGATTGGAAATCTGACTGTTGGTCACCTTATCGCTGCAACCGAGTTTCCTATATCGGCTTTACCAAGATTCAAAAGTTGCCACCTTTTGGTCACCTCGGTACCACCAAGATTCACACATCGGTGTCACCAAGTTGGTCATTTTGTGTGTAACGGTTGGATTTTTGGGGATGGCTATATATACCCCTTCACCACCACTCACTCAATAGAGAAGCACTTAGAACTATTCCATACCTATCCTATCAAATTTTCTGAGAGAGAACCACCTACCCTTGTGTTGAGGTCAAGATCTTCCACTCCAATCATATGCATCTTGATTTTTAGCCTCCCCAAGTTGCTTTCCACCAATCCTATCTCTTCTACCAAGCCAAACCTGTGTGAGAGAGATTGTGTGTTGAGGAGTCTAATCTTGAAGCACAAGAGCAAGGAGTTCATGATCATTACCGAGCCTATTACTATTTGGAGGGTGGTACCTCCTAGATTGGTTAGGTGTCGCTTGGGAGCCTCCTACTTCGTGTTTTGGAGTGAACCAAGAAGTTTTTAAGGGCAAGGACATCACCTACTTCGTGAAGATCTACCCCATAGTGAGGCTAGTCCTTCGTGGACGGAAGCCGTATGGAATAGTCAAGGTTGCTACTTCATGGACCCTTTTGGGTGGAGCCCTCCATGGACTCTCGCGACCGTTAACCTCCGTGGGTTGAAGAATCCATAAACGTGTATGTACGATAGCGCCTCCTATCAGAACCACGGGAAAAATCACCATGTCTACAATTGTGTTTGATCTTCCTACCCTATCCCTTCTATACATGCTTGTTGTTACTTTCTGCTGCTATATACTCTTAGACTTGCATGTGTAGGGTGTACTTGACTTGCCAAGATATGCTAAAAAACTGTCAACCCTAAAATTTAGTATAGGCAAAACCTTTAATTGGTCAAGTAGTCTAATCACCCCCTCTAGACCTACTTTTGATCCTACAAGTGGTATTAGAATATTGGTCTCCATTGCTTAGGTCTCACAACCTAGGAGAAGTATGGCGTCTAGTGAGGGAAGTTATCACCATAGAGGTTTGTACTTTGATGGCACTAATTTTGCTAGTTGGAAGCATAAAATGAAAATGCATATTCTTGGTCATAACCCTGCCGTGTGGGCTGTTGTTCGTGTTGGCTTGCAAGGTGAGTTGTTTGCGGATGGACGAGAACCTGATCGTGAAGCGACCACAGATGAACTGAAGATGTTGCAATACAATGCTCAAGCATGTGACATTCTCTTCAACTTCTTATGCCCCGAAGAATTCAACAAAATCAGTCGTCTTGAGAATTAAAAAGAGATTTGGGATACGTTGGTTGATATGCACGAAGGAACCGAGTCCGTGAGAGAATCCAAGTTAGATGTTCTTCAAGGTCAGCTTGACAAGTTCAAGATGAAGGATGGTGAAGGAGTCGCAAAGATGTACTCTAGGCTAGCTCTCATCACCAATGAGATTGCCGGCTTAGGAAGCGAAGAAATGACTGACAAATTCATCATCAAGAAGATAATTAGAGCTTTGGATGAGAGATACAACACCGTGTGCACATTGATCCAAATGATGCCAAACTACAAAGATCTCAAGCCTACGGAAGTCATTGGAAGGATTGTTGCTCATGAGATGACACCCAAAGATAAAGAATAGCTTCATCACAAGTCTAGCGGTCCTTACAAAGCCACAAGTGATGCTCTCGCAACTTCAAGCAACGACCTTGTCACCAATGAAGAAACAAGCCTCATGGTCAAGAAATTCAACAAGTTCTACAAGAATACAAGCAAAGAAAGAAACTCCAACTCAAGATATGAAGAGAAGCGTTCGTCAAGTCATGACCACAATTGCTACAATTGTGGAAAAGCCCAGACACAACTCAAATGAGTGCACGGCTCCCTACAAAAGAAGAGAAGAGTCACCTCGAAGACGAAGCTCAAGGAATGAATCACCACAAAGAGAGAGAAGGAGTAGAGATGATCGTTATGAACGAAGACACTCAAGGAGAAGTAGTTATTCGGAGAAGAAGGACAAGTACACCAAGAGCTACACAAGAAGAAAACATCAAGCTCATGTTGGTGAATGGGTTTCTGGCTCCGACTCCGACAACAACTCTGAGAGAAGCTATCACTTCGACTCCGACTATAGTCAAGATGATGGTGTTGCCGGAATTTCTCTAGTGACTACCAACTCCTACGATCTATTTGATTCACCAAATGAAGGGAGTGGAATTTGCTTCATGGCTATAGGCCCCAAGGTATCACACCCCAAATATCTTGATTTTGATAGTGATGAAGATGATCTACTTTCTGATGATGACTTGCTTTGTGATAAAACTAGTGATATTGATCAAAATGAACTTGATAATTCTCATGCTAGTCAAGATAAGCCAATTGATGATGATAAGATGAAAATAGAACAACTAACTAAAGAACTAAACACTCTTAAGTTAGCTCGTGAATCTACTCTCGAAGATCATAGAGAGCTTGTGAGAACTCATGAGAAGCTACGTTTCGAGAAGCTCAACTTGGAGCAAGAGCATGAGTTTCTCAAAGCTATCAACGACGATCTCTGAAAGAAGACCTCATCTTATCTAGCCAAACGACTACTATTGTCTACTTTCATGCCTCAAGTTAAAACTAAGCAATCTAGTAACAAAGGCAAGAAAGATTCTTCATGTAGTAGCAACAATAAAAGTGATAAATCCAATGATGTTGCTTCTAGTAGTTCTATTGATTACACTAATGATGTTTCTCTTATCCAAGTTACACTTGAGCAAGAAAATGCTTTATTGAAAGGAACTATAGAAAAGGGTATCTACAAGAGTCTTGCCGGATGTAAGCAATTTGAGGAAATTGTACGCAAGCACGGAGGATACCGGAAGAATCGTGGTGTTGGCTACTTCAACGCTAATGGAGTTGAGTGGGAAGAAGATCAATATCCCAAGTCCAAGTTTGTTCCTCAAAAGGAGAAGTATGAAAATACTCTTGCCAAGGGGACAAACACTCAAGATGACCTTCCACCACAAGACCACAAGCTCATGGGCAAGAACAAGCTTCAAGAGGACATTGACTCATATGAAGATGAACCCCTAGCTTTGGTGGAGTGGGTTCCCAAGGCTAATTCAAGCTTAACTACTACAAAAGACACTTCAACACCAAGGATCCCCATTAACTTGATGTGGGTTCCCAAGAAGAAGAACTAGTAAGCTCTTGAGGGGTGACTCCGCCAATGAAATTCACTCACATTCATTGATTGGCAAGAACCTTTTGCACTCAACATCAACTCAATGCAATAGTTCAAGGAGTCACACATTCCCTCAAAGGTAAGCGAGGGAGGTAATCAACAAATCAATGGACATCATAACACATGCTTTGCACTCCATGTCATAGATATCCTTGTATTTGTCTCTTGTATGTTGGGACTAACCCATGTAGGTGAAGGAGTAAGGAAACAACAAGGATGCTCCCAACTCTTGGTGATCCTCAGCAACATTGAGCATCCACTACTGCCTCACCAACATGAAGTCTTCATCAACAAAACCCAGGGTTAGTTTATCCCTCTAATGGGGCATGTCACATTTAGGGGGAGCTTTACTCAAATTCATGAGTCAAAGCATCTCTTAGTATGTGACAACATTAAATGCTTTATGAAAAAGTGGTAACCCCACTTGTGCTTAAACGATGGGTATGACCTATGATCAAGTACTCTTACTTGGCTCCTAAGTCAAATACTCATATATAGATGACTTTGTCATCGCCCAAGTGCTTGTTAGATGCTAGTGTGTTTGTGCATGTTCGCCATGATTTCCTTGGACATCTTATTGTGTGAGCATGTTGGTCTGCATTTATTTTCTCATTCGAGGATATCCAATTGTTGCTATTTGGCTTTTGATCTATCTTTTTCCAATTGGATGGACAAGAATGCCTAGCACCACTCTTTAGCTATCTATGCTTTCTCATCTCATATTCCATTCATGTTGCATCACAAAATTTGAACAATTGTTTTCGATCCCTCTGTGTGTGGAGCACTCGGAGTTCCGTATCGACAAGGACTGAACATTAAAACCTCCCAAGTGCATCTCGATGGAACCAACCACAAAATCTTGGTCTCACCGAATGCCTAGGTTTGATCTGGTTTTCAATCTCGGTAGCACCGATTTCATATTCTCGGTTACACCAAGTTTCCCTGTCAACTGACAGTTGTGGAACTCGATGACACCGAAAACATAAAATCGGTATCACCGACAGTGAGGGGTATATATGTTGTGGACCCTGACGCTTTGAAATTTCTATCTTCAACGTCGCGCCCCTAGAACCCTAAGCTGCCGCCCAGGACCCCTGGTCATTGCCCTTGACTTCCCGAGATCCTTTGCCGCTGGGAATCGCCACCGTCGATGTAATCTACACCAACATCGCCGCCGTAGAGGATCCGCGCCAAGCTAGGGTACGGATTCAATCTCTAGTGCGCTCCCATTTTGATTCTTGCGCCTTGGACCTTGTTTTCTCTATAAGCCACCTATTGCTCACATATTCATCTAATCAAATCTACAAAATCGCGAGGTAGATGATTTTTTTTGGGTTTTGCTGTTCGCCCAATACATCTCGATGGAACCGAAACGAAAATATCGGTCTCACCGATATACTTTTCTATGTTGCTGAGAACTGACCCGGTGGAACCGAGTGGCTCTTTTGGTCCTACCGAAAAGGCTGCCAAGTTCCTATTAAGGAGTTGGTCAGTCTCGGCCCCACCAAAAATTTCATTTCGGTTGTACCGATATGTATGTGACAGATTGCAAAACTTTTGGAAAACTCATTGCTCAAATTTCAAAAATAGCCTCATTTTGTGATGACTCATCTCCTTCTACTCATCTATACTCTATTCATAGGGTCAGCATGTCAGGTTTAGAAGACAGTCAGAATAGGTGAGAGCAGAGAGCAGACATGAGTTCCGGGACAAGCCCAGAGCCCAGCTCATTCTCAGATCCAGGCACCCCCAGCTCTCATGGGTTGCCCAAGGCTGCCACTAGAACCAGGAAGAGGTTGAACTTAGATGAAGAGGATTCAGACTTTGTGCGTGAGGAAATTCTTGCTAAGAAGCAAGAGAAGGCTGTCAAGAAAGCTGCAACTGAAGCCACTTCCTCTCGAAGAGTTGTTAGCAAAATATATGCTCCAGCTTCTACCTTCAGGGTTCATGAGACGTCCATAGCAACAATGTATGTTGAGATCCCTAAGAAAGCTATGCCTAAGAAGGCAGGAGAGAAAAAGGACAGGAAGAGGATCATCCATGTGACTGGCAGGCCTACCTCCATGTTTGAGGATCCAGAAGCTGCTGCTGCTAAGGAAGAGGAGGTTGAGCTACCTGCAAAGGCTCCTCCCAAGAAAAAGGCAAAGAAGCTGATGTCTGATGCTATGCCTAAAACCAACACATCCAAGAAGGCTGCTGAGAAGCCCAAGAGGACCACTAGGCAGATTCCAGCCTCTGAGAAGAACAAAGGAACTGCTTCCAGGGTTGATGATGTGGATGACTTGACAACATTGATGAAGCTTAGACCACACCTCCCTGTTCATAATGCCAGCTACCCATACCTGAGGACATGAAGAAGAGGAAGGATTCTGGATTGAGGGAATGGAGAGCAATAGACCCTTATGCTCAGAGAAAGAAAACAACTATGGACTACAAGTTCTATACCAAGGAGTAGCAGGACTTCTATGAGACTGTGCTCTTTGACAAGAGTCCATCTGTCAATGATATGCGCTACATAGTCTGGAAGTTCATCAAGGAGAATGAGGACTACTTTCCAAGTGTCCAAGACAACTTCCATTGCATTGGTCTTGATGAATTCATTGACATAGAATTCAAAGCATGGAATGACAAGATGATCATGCAGTTTTACTCCACTGCACACTTCTATGGAGATGGTAGAATTGTGTGGATGACTGAAGGTGCCCAATATGAGTCAACTGTTGAGGAATGGGAAGATATCTTTGGAGTTCCTAAAGCACAGTATGGTGACTTGGATGTCTACTCAGAATCCAAGGCTAGTCACAATGCTATGGCTAAGATGTATAAGGAGATCCTTGCTGCCAATGTGAAGTGTCACAGGCTAGGATCCATCAATTTCCACCAGGGTGGCCTCCGCACTATCAACACCATTCTGAGGCATACCTTGATGCCCAAGTCCGAAGATGACAAGATGATCCGAGGCCACTCAATCAATATGTTGATCCACATTGACGGTCACACCAGGATCAGAGTCATGGACTTGATTGTAGAGATAATCAAGAGGGTTGCTGCTGACCAGAAGCGCTCATGTTTTTATGCACCCTACATCCAGATGCTCATAAACTCAAAACTGGAGAAGCACATATTTTCCCTAGATCACCCACATTTGCCCCTACAGCCAGATCTAGAGGACAACATCGTGGTGATGGATGTTGATCATCCCACTTCTGTTGCAGCTCAGGAAGCAGCACAGGCAGTGAGAGCCGCTAGTACTCAAGTCCCACGATCTAGGAACGAGAAAATGGATCTGCTGATATCATCTGTTTAGGGCATGCAAAAGGACATTAAGGGGATTCTGGACAAGCAGAATAGTCTTGTTAGAATCTTCGAGACCAGAATCAAGACCCTTACTGATAAGGTGGACGGGCTGACTCCGTGAACATCCCTCGAGTCTCTTCTACTTCGGATGATGATGATGATGATGATGATGATGATGAGGAATCACCTCTAGGGCCAGGCACTCAGTTCACTACTCAGGCCAAACCAGCCACAGTGCCAGCTCCAACAACTCCATCTGCTCCATCAACTTCAGCTCCCTCAGTGACCACTCCAGCTCCATCTACGACATCTGCAGAGATATTTGCCGACGCCGTCATCTCGACTCCTTCATCAACAACCGGAGGAGATGTTCCCAAGAACGCTTAGATATATGCCTTTGAACTTTTTGGTAACTTGTTGCCAAAGGGGGAGAAGTGTATATAGATCTATAGGCTTCGAGCGAGCGAGAGAGATTTGTCTTTTATTTTCTTTTCAAAAACATATCGTTCTTTTGATGTGAGAGACATGTGTGTTATTCTACTATGTTATGGGTGATGCTACTATTTCCTATCATCTTAATGCTCATAATATGATCATTCACCTTTGTTTGATTGTGTTGTGCGTTGTTATTCATTCTAATTATTCTCGCACACCACCAAGTTGTGTGTGACATGGAAGAAGTGCCCCATATGCCTAATCGATTGTGCATTTGCTTTCAAACGCAAATTCAAAATAATGCACAAATTTAGGGGGAGCGCTTGCTTATCACATACCTCTCAAAGCGAAAATTATACTCATTGATTTTATCATATGTCAAAGCTTTGATCTATATGTTGTCATCAATTACCAAAAAGGGGGAGATTGAAAGCACATTTGCTCCTTTGGTAGTTTTCGTAATTAATAACAACATATAAGTCATTGAACTACTGTTTCCACTAAGTATATTTTAGGAAATGTTCAATGAGAGGATTGGCAAAAGGAGATTGTGGAGAAACCCCAAGATGCAAGGAAATAGGTTGGCCAAGATTCTAGCAAGAGGACCCTACATCTTACATTTGTGAGAAATCACTTTGAGTCCATAGGAAAGCCAATACTATTAAAAGGGGGTAAGGTGTTGTTGGTGAACAATATGCTCAAACGTGCACAAGTGATAGTCGCCAAAAACATCCACAAAACTCTCCCACCCAAGTCTGTTCTATACCCAACACTCAAAATCGGTGCAACCAACTATCCCACTTTGGTGCCACCGATTCTAGAACCTAGACGGACTCAGCCAAACCCTAGCCACTTCGGTGCAACCGATTCCATACCGGTGCCACCGAGTTTAGGTTGCCAACTTTCTGTTACGCAAATTCACATTTTCGGTCCCATCGAGAATGTTCGATTGGCGTCACCGAGATTGGAAATCTGACCGTTGGTCACCTTATCGGTGCAACCGAGTTTCCTATATCGGCTTTACCAAGATTCAAAAGTTGCCACCTTTTGGTCACTTTGGTACCATCGAGATTCACACATTGGTGTCACCGAGTTGGTCATTTTGTGTGTAACGGTTGGATTTTTGGGGATGCCTATATATACCCCTTCGCCACCACTCACTCGATAGAGAAGCACTTAGAACTATTCCATACCTATCCTATCAGATTTTCTGAGAGAGAACCACCTATCCTTGTGTTGATGTCAAGATCTTCCACTCCAATCATATGGATCTTCATTTCTAGCCTCCCCAAGTTTCTTTCCACCAATCCTATCTCTAATACCAAACCAAACTTGTGTGAGAGAGATTGTGTGTTGAGGAGTCTATCATCTTGAAGCACAAGAGCAAGGAGTTCATCATCGTTACCAAGCCTATTTCCTTTTGGAGGGTGGTGCCTCCTAGATTGGTTAGGAATCACTTGGGAGCCTCCTACTTCGTGTTGTGGAGTGAACCAAGAAGTTTGTAAGGGCAAGGAGATCGCCTACTTCATGAAGATCTACCCCATAGTGAGGCTAGTCCTTGATGGACGTAAGCCGTATGGAATAGTCAAGGTTGCTACTTCCTGGACCTTTTTGGGTGTAGCCCTCCATGGACCCTCGCGACCGTTACCCTCTATGGGTTGAAGACTCCATAAACGTGGTTGTACGATAGCGCCACCTATCGGAACCACGGGAAAAATCATCGTGTCTACAATTGCGTTTGATCTTCCTACCCTACCCTTCTATATATGCTTGTTGTTACTTTCCGTTGCTATATACTCTTAGACTTGCATGTGTAGGGTGTACTTGACTTTCCATGAAATGCTAAAAAAATGTCAACCCTAAAATTTGGTATAGGCAAAACCTTTAATTGGTCAAGTAGTCTAATCACCCCCCTCTTTCGATCCTACAAAAGTATATGCTAGCTCTGAAGCTATGAGAGCACATGAGAGTGCTAGGGCTATAGTGACCATTGATCCCCCAAGGAAGTATATGCCTAAGAAGGCAGGGGAGAAGAGAGCGAGAAAGAGGATCATCCATGTGACTAGCAGGCCTACATCTATGTTTGAAGATCCAGAGGAGGCCGTTGGTGGTGCTGCTTAGGAAGAGGAGGAAGAACATGTTGAGAAGGCTCCTCCCAAGAAGAAAAAGAAGCTTATGGCTGATGCTATGCCTAAGTCGGGCACATCCAAGAGCACCAAATCCAAGAAGGCTGCTGCTGAAAAGCCTAAGAGGACATCTAGGCAGATTCCAGCTTCTGAAAAGAACAAGGGAACTGCCTCCAGAGCTGAGCATGATGATGACTTGACAACCTTGATGAAACTCAGACCACACCTTCTAGTACATAATGCCAGCTATCCACTTGTTAAGGATATGAACAAGAGGAAAGACTCGGGTTTGAGGGCATGGATAGCTATAGATCCATATGCCCAAAGGAAGAAGACAACTATGGACTATAGATTCTATACCAAAGAGCAACATGATTTCTATGAGACTGTGCTATTTGACAAGAGTCCGACTGTGAGTGACATGAGGTATGTAGACTGGAAATTCATTAAGGAGAAAGAGGACTATTTTCCAAGTGTCCAAGACAATTTCCACTTCATTGGTTTGGATGAGTTTGTTGGCAGAGAACTTACTGCTTGGAATGATGAGATTATCATGCAATTCTACTCCACTGCACATTTCTATAGAGATGGTAGGATTGTATGGATGACTAAAGGAGAAAGATATGAGACCACTGTTGATGAATGGTCTGCACTTCTAGGACTCCCTGAGGTTGAGGATGGAGACTTGGATATCTACATGGAATCCAAGGTGAGCCACAATGCCATGAAGGATATGTATACTCCTATCCCTGCAGACAAAGTGCAATCTCACAAGCTAGGATCCATCTACTATCTTCAAGCTGGCCTCCATACCATGAACACCATTCTGAGGCACACCTTGATGCCCAAGTCAGGAGACGACAAGATGATCCGAGGCTACTCCATCAACATGTTGATCCACCTTGACAGACACACCAGGATCAGAGTCATGGACTTGATTGTTGAGACAGTCAAGAGGGTTGTTGCTGATCAGAAGCACTCTTGCTACTATGCACCATATATCCAGATGCTTATCAACTCTCAGATTGAGAAGCACATATTTGCTCTTGACAGTCCCCATTTTCCCCTACATCTAGAGCTTGAGGATAACATCGTGGTGATGGACCCAGATCATCCCACTTTAGCTGCAACTCAGGCATAGGCAGAGGTAACCCAAGCCACTAGTGCTCAAGTCCCTAGATCTAGAAATGAGCAAATGGATCTTTTGATCTCATCAGCTCAGGGCATGCAGAAGGACATTAAGGGGATTCTGGACAACCAAAACAGTCTTGTGAAGATCTTTGAAACAAGGATCAAGACTCATAATGATAAGGTGGACAAGGTGACTAAGACAGTCATAGAGCTTCAGAAGGAAGTTGACTCAGTGCACATCCCTCAGGTTTCTTCTACTTCTGATGATGATGATGGATCACCTCTTAGGCCAACCAGACAGTTCACTACTCAGGCTAGATCAGCCACAGTGCCTGCTCCAGACTTGAGGCCCTCTTCATCAACTCCTGCTGCTGTCACCTATGCTCCTGCTCAATCAGCTCGAGTTCCTCCAGCTGCCACTCCAACTCCATCCACGACATCTACAGAGATATTCACCGACGTTGTTCTCTCGACCCCTTCATCAACAACTGGAGGAGATTAGCCAAGAACGCTTAGATATATGCCTTTGAACATTTTGGGAACTTGTTGCCAAAGGGGGAGAAGTGTATATAGATCTTCAGGCTTAGAGTGAGAGAGTGTTTTGGTGTTTATTGCTTTTTCAGAAACAATTGTCTCTTGGTTGATGTGATACTTTTTTGGTTGCTTGTGATACACGTTTGATGATGTTTGATCATACGCTTTAATCTGCGGTGCTATTATTTCCTATCATCTTAATGCTTATGTGATGATCATTCATCTTTGCTTGGTTGTGTTGTGCTATGATGCTCATTCTAATTATTCTCGCACACCACCAAGTTGTATGTGACATGTAAGAAGTGAACAATGTACCTAATCGATTGTGCATTTGCATTCAAACGCAAATTTAAAATAATGCACAAATTTAGGGGGAGCTCTTTCTTATCACATACTTCTCAAAGTGATGATTATATTAATTGATTATATCTTTGTTGAAGCTTTGATCTATATGTTGTCATCAATTACCAAAAAGGGGGAGATTCAAAGCACATTTGCTCGCTTGGTGGTTTTGGTAATTCATAATAACATATAAGTCATTGAACTAATGTTTCCACCAAATATATTTCAGGAAAAGTTCAATGATAGGGATGGCAAAAGTATTGTGTAATTACCCCAAGATGCAAGGAAATAGGTTGGCCAAGCTTTAAGCAAGAGGACTCTACATTTTACATTTGTGAGAAATCACTTTGAGTCCATAGGAAAGCCAATACTATTAAAAGGGGGTAAGGTTTTGTGGCGAACAAAATGCTCATACGTGCACAAGTGATAGTCACCAAAAACATCCAGAAGCTCTCCCACCAAAGTCTGTCTATAGACAAACATTCAAAATCGATGCAACCAACATTCCTATCCCGGTGCTACCAATTCTTGAACCTAGACAGACTCAGCCAAATCCTAGCCACTTTGGTGGAACTGATTCCATATCTGTGCCACCGAGTTTAGGTTACCAACTTTATGTTACGCAAATTCACATTTTCGGTACCACCGAGATTGTTGAGTCAGCGTCACCGAGATTGGAAGTTTGACCATCGGTCACCTTATCGATGCAACCGAGTTTTATATATCGGTCTCATCGAGATTCAAAAGTTGCCACCTTTTGAGCACTTCTGTACCACCGAGATTAGCACATCGGTGTCACCGAGTTGGTCATTTTGTGTGTAACGGTTGGATTTTTGGGGATGCCTATATATACCCCTCCACCACCACCTACTCAAAAGAGAAGCACTCAGAACTATTCCATACGTATCCTATCAGATTTTCTAAGAGAGAACCACCTACCCTTGTGTTGAGATCAAGATCTTCCACTCCAACCATATGGATCTTGATTTCTAGCCTCCCCAAGTTTCTTTCCACCAATCCCATCTCTTCCACCCTGCCAAATCTGTGAGAGAGTGATTGTGTGTTGAGGAGTGTATCATCTTGAAGCACAAGGGCAAGGAGTTCATTGTCATTACCGAGCCTATTACCTTTTGGAGGATGGTGCCTCCTAGATTGGTTAGGTGTCGCTTGGGAGCCTCCTACTTTGTGTTGTGGTGTGAACCAAGAAGTTTTTAAGGGTAAGGATATCGCCTACTTCGTGAAGATATGCCCATAGTGAGGCTAATCCTTCGTGGACGAAAGCCATATGGAATAGTCAAGGTTGCTACTTCGTGGACTCTTATGGGTGGAGCCCTTGATGGACTCTCGCGACCGTTACCCTCCGTGGGTTGAAGACTCCATAAATGTGGATGTACGATAGCACCACCTATCGGAACCACGGGAAAAATCATCGTGTCCACAATTGCGTTTGATCTTCCTACCCTATCCTTTTTACTCATGCTTGTTGTTAGTTTCCGCTGCTATACTCTTAGACTTGCATGTGTAGGGTGAAATTGACTTTCCATGAATGCTAAAACCGCAAACACTAAAATTTGGGAAAAGGCAAACCTTTTATTTGGTCAAGTTGTCTAATCACCCCCCTCTAGACATATTTTTGGTTCTACAAAAACCAGCAGATAAAAAAAATAGACGCTCTCTAACTCGAAGCCTAAGATCTATATACAACTTCTCTCCCTGTGGAAACAAGTTACCAAAAAGTTAAAAGAGATGTAGATAATCGTTCTATAGCTGATCTCCTCCGGTCGTCAATGGCAGGGTCAAGAGAACTGCATCAGCGAAGACTTCCGATGAAGTCCTGGATGGAGCTGGAGTAGATACTGGAGGCACTGGAGCTGGTACTATAGGAGTCCTGGCCTTACTCGTGAACTGGGCAGTCGTCCTGATAGGTGCACTATCTTCCTCATCATCATTAGAAGAATAAGACTCTAAGGAGTGGTGACGGATTGGGGCTTCATCAACCTCCTTCTTGAGCTCATTGACTGTCTTAGTCAGCCCATCAACCTTGTCACTGAGAGTTTTCACTCTATCATCAATGATGTTCACAAGGCTCTCCCGAGTGTCCATGATGGTCTTAATGTACTTCTTCATCTCCAAGGCAGTGGTGATCAAAAGATCCATCTGCTCGTTCCTGGACCTGGGACCCTGAGCACTAGTGGCTCGAGCCGCCTCTGCTTCTGCCTCTGTATGTGCGTGAGCTGCAGCTGATGTGGGATGGTCTGGGTCCATCACCACAACATTGTCCTCAAAGTCTGGCTGAAATGGAAAATGGGGACTGTCCAGAGCAAAGATGTGCTTCTCAAGATTATAATTGATAAGCATATGGATATAGGGTGCGTAGCAGCATGAGCGCTTCTATTCAGCAGCAACCCTCTTCACAGTCTCTACTATCAAGTCCATCACTCGAATCCTGGTGTGACGATCAAGATGGATGAGCATGTTGATGGAGTATCCACGAATCATCTTCTCATCTCTAGACTTGGGCATCAAGGTATGCCTCAGGATAGTGTTCATGGTACCGAGGCCTGGCTGGAGAAAGTAGATAGAAGCAAGCTTGTGAGATTGCACTTTACCTGCAGGGATAGGATTATACATATGCTTCATAGCATTGTGGCTCTCCTTGGATTCTATGTAGACATCCAAATCTCCATCCTGTACCTCTAGGACTCCTAAGATGGTAGCCCACTCATCAACAAAAGACTCATATCTTGCTCCTTCAATCATCTGGACAATCCTGCCATCTCCATAAAAATGAGAAGTGGAATAGAACTACAAGATCATCACATCATTCCAAGCAGTGAACTCCTTCCCAACAAATTTGTCAAGTCCAATGCAGTGGGAGTTTTCTTGGACACAAGGAAAGTAATCCTCATTATCCTTGATGTACTGCTAGTCAACATATCTCATATCATTGACTGCAGGACTCTTTTCTAGCAAAACTGTCTCATAGAAGTCTTGCTGCTCTTTGGTATAAAACCTGAAGTCCATAGTAGTCTTTCTTCTCTGGGCATATGGATCAATAGCTCTCGATGCCCTCAACCCTGAATCCTTCCTCTTTTCATATCCTCAGCTACTAGGTGGCTGGCATGATGAACTGGAAGGTGAGGTCTGAGCTTCATCAGAACATTCATAGCATCATCATCATCTTCTGCTTCTTTGAAAGTGGACTTCTTATTCTTCTCAGTAGCAGGTATGTCCCTTGTAGTCCTCTTGGACTTCTGTGCAGCAGCTTTTTTTGAAGTAGCCTTGGTGCTCTTGGAGGTGCCTGGCTTGGGCATAGAATCACCCAAAAATTTCTTGGCTTTCTTCTTAGGAGGGCCCTGAGCAGGAGGTTCCTCCTCTTCCTCCTCAGCAGCAGGAGTACCAGCAGCAGCAGCCTGCTCTGGATCCTCATACATTGATGTAGGCCTGCCCTGCACACGGATGATCCTCTTCATGGCTGTCTTCTTTGGCGCAGCTTTCTTGGGGACCTCAACAGACATTGTTACCCAAGCACTCTCATGTGCTTTGAAAGTTTCTGCAGGAGCATAAATTTTGTTGACCACCTTCCTAGATGAGGTGGCCTCATTGGCAGAGTTCCTAGCAGCCTTCTCTTGCTTCTTAGTAAGAACCTCTTCTGGGACAAAATCAGAGTCCTCTTCCTCTGAGTTGAGTCTCTTCCTGGACCTAGTGGCAGTCTTAGGCAACCCATGAGAACTAGGAGTGCCTAGATCTAAAAAGGAACTGGACTCAGGACTCATGCCTGAACTCATCTCAACGTTCTGCTCTGGCAAATTCTGACTATCTGAACCTGACATGCTGATCAAGTGAATAAATTATAGAAGAGTAGAATAGGATAAGTCATCACAAAATGCAGATGTTCTTGAGAGTTTGAACAAAATATTTTCCAAGTTTTGCATTCTGTCAAGTGTATTTCGGTACAGCCGATGCAGAAATTTCGGTCACACCGAGACAGACACCTACCTTTCCAGGAACTTGGCACCATTTTTGGTCGGACCAAAAATGAGCACTCGGTTCCACCGAGGTGTTCTCAGTGTGGCAGAAACTAAAATTGGTGACGCTGATTTTTCCACATTGGTTCTACCGAGATACAGGTGGCGGACGACAAAACCCTAAAAATCGATCATTTGCTACTCTACGGGATTTTTCTTGTGGATGGAAAGCTTCCAGATTGTGGCTTATAGAAAAAATAAATTTCATCGCGCAACAATTGGACGGGGAGTGCAAGAAAAGTCAAATTTGTATGCTATCTTGGCAACGGATCTGCTACGGTGGCGACGGCGGTGAAGATGCCCCTCGACGGTGAGGATTCTAGCGGAGGAGGAGCATGAGAGGACATGGGCGACGACCAGAGGGTCCTTTTGCGGGAGCGTAGGGTTTGGGGCGCGACGATTGAAGATTGAAATTTTGAACTGCCGGGGACCACAACTTATATACCCTTGACTGTCGGTGACACTGATTTGATATTTTTGGTGCCATCGAGTTTCACAACTGTGAGCTGACAAGGAAACTCGGTGTAATCGAGAATATGAAATCGGTCTTACGGAGATAAGAAAACCAGATCAACCCTAGGCATTCAGTGAGACCAAGAATTGTGGGTTGGTTCCACCGAGATGCACTTGGGAGGTTTTAATGGTCAGTCCTTAACGATACAGAACTACGAGTGCTCCTCACACGGAGAGATCGAAAAGTACTTTATCAAATTTTGTGATGCAACATGAATAGAGTATGAGGTGATAAAGCATAGATAGCTAAAGGAGTGGTCCTAGGCATTCTTGTATATCCAATTGGCAAAATAAAATGAAAAGCCAAATAGCAACAATTGGATATCCTCGAATGAGTAAATAAATGCAGACCAACATGCTCACATAGTAAGATGTCAAAAGAAATCATGACAAACATGCACAAACACAGTAGCATCTAACAAGCACTTTGGCGATGACGGAGTCATCTATATATGAGTATATTGACTTAGGAGCCAAGTAAGAACACTTGATCATAGGTCATACTCATCCTTTAAACACAAGTGGGGTTTCCACTGTTACATAAAGCATTTAATGTTGTCACATACTAAGAGATGCTTTGAATCAAGTCATAGAGTAAAGCTCCCCCTTGATGTGACACCCCCATAGGAGGGACAAACTAACCTTGGGTTTTGTCGAAGAAGACTTCATGGTGGTGAGGTAGTGGTGGATGCTCAAAGTTGATGAAGATCACCAAGAGTTGGGAGCATCCTTGTTGTTTCATTACTCTTCTCACCTACATGGGTTAGTCCCAACACATAAGAGAGAAATACAAGGATATCTATGGACATGGAGTGCAGATCATATGTGATGATGTCCATTGATTTGTTGTTTACCTTGTCCCTTGCTTACCTTTGAGGGAATGTGTGACTCCTTGAACTATTGCATAAAGTTGACGTTGGTTGCAAATAGTTCTTGCCAATAATGAATGTGAGTGAATTTCATTGGCGGAGTCACCCCTAAAGAGCTTCTCTATTTCTTCTTCTTGGGGACCCACATTAAGTTAATTGGGATCCTTGGAGTTGATGTGGCACTTGTAGAAGTTGAGCTTGTAGTAGCCTTGGGAACCCACTTCACCAAAGCTTAGGATTCGTCTTCTTAAGAGTCAATGTCCTCTTGAAGCTTGTTCTTGTCCTTGAGCTTGGTGTCTTGTGGTGGAAGGTCATCTTGAGATTTTGTTCCCTTGGGGAGAGTATTTTCATACTTCTCCTTTTGAGGAACAAACTTGGGATTGGGGTATTGACCTTCTTCCCATTCAACTCCATTAGCATTGAAGTAGCCAACACCACGATTCTTTTGGTATCCTCCATGCTTGCGTACAATCTCCTCAAATTGTTTGCACCCTTCAACACTCTTATAGATACATTTCTCTATAACCCCTTTCAAGAGTTCATTTTCTTGCTCAAGTGTAACTTGGCTAAGAGAAGAGTTAGTGGGATCAACAGAACTACTGGAAGCAATATCATTGGATTTATCATTTTTATTGCTACTAGTTGAAGAACCTTTCTTTCCTTTGTTACTAGCCTGCTTATACTTAACTTGTGGCATTAATGTAGAGAAGAGAAGTTGCTTGGCTAGATAAGAGGAAGTCTTCTTTCAAGGATCGTCATTGATAGCTTTAAGGAACTCATGTTCTTGCTCAAAGTTGAGCTTCTCGAAGCGTAGCTTCTCATGTGTCCTTACGAGCTCTCTATGATCTTCTAGAGTTGACTCATGAGATAACTTAAGAGTATTTAGTTCTTGAGTTAGTCATTTTATTTCCACCTTATTATCATTGCACAACTTATCTACAATAGAGTGAATACTAGCAAGTTCATTTTGACTAACATGACTAGATTTGTCAAATAACAAGTTATCTTCAATTAACAGGTCATCTTAATCACTATTGAAATCAAGATACTCGGGGTGTGTAACACCCCGTTGCGCCTGGCGGGATCTATACTGGCCCCACAGACCAACACTAGTCTTTCCTGCGCACTTTGTCCTCACTCATGTGCACCCGGGAGCAGCTTCCCGATCGGTCACCCATCCTAGAATCGCTCCAAGCCAAGCACGTCACCCATCCTAGAATCGCTCCAAGCCAAGCACTCTTAGCTTTGGAGTTCTTTTCGAATGGGCTCCCAGAAAAGAAGGAATTCCTTGTTGATATGAGTAGTCTATCATTCCTATTAAGCCAGGCTCTCACATACACCCCCACTCAAAGGAACCGACGTCCTCGTCAGCCCATCAGGAACGTTCCCTTTTGGCACACGTATGCGTGTCCAGTCCAGCACATGTGCCATGCTGTGTGCCACGACGGGCCACACACGCCATGCGCCACATGCCCGTGCACCTAACCCATGCATGCCCATGTAACCGTAAGGGTCGCCTCTGATACCAATTGTAACACCCCGTTACGCCTGGCGGGATCTAGACTGACCCCATAGACCGACACTAGTCTTTCCTGTGCACTTTGTCCTCACTCATGCGCACCTGGGAGCAACTTCCCGATCGGTCACCCATCCTAGAATCGCTCCAAGCCAAGCACGCTTAACTTTGGAGTTCTTTTCGAATGGGATCCCGGAAAAGAAGGAATTCCTTGTTGATATGAGTAGTCTATCATTCCTATTAAGCCAGGCTCTCACAGGGTGTGATACGTTGGGGCCTTTAGCCATTAAGCAACATCCACTCCCTTCATTTTGTGAATCAAATAGGTCATAGGAGTCGGTTGTCACTAGTGCACGTCCGACAACACCTTCATCTTGACTATAGTCGTAGTTGGAGTGGTAGCTTCTCTCGGAGTGGTTGTCGGATTCGGAACCGGAAACACAATCACCAACATGAGCTTGATGATTCCTTCTTGAGTAGCTCTTGGTGTACTTGTCCTTCTTCTTCGAGTCCCTACTTATCCTTGAGGGTCTTTGTTCATAACGATCATCTCTACTCCTTCTCTCTCTTCGAGGTGACTTGTCTCTTGAGCTTCGTCTTCTTGGTGACTATTCTTTCCTCATGTAAGGAGCCATGCACTCATTGGAGTAGTGTCCGGGCTTCCCACAATTGTAGCAGTTTCGGTCACGACTTGACGAATGCTTCTTTTCATATCTTGAGTTGGAGGTTCAATATTTGCTTCTATTCTTGTAGAACTTGTTGAATTTCTTTACCATGAGGCTTATGTCCTCATTTGTGAAAAGGTTGTTGCTAGAGGTAGCGGGAGCATCACTTGTGTCTTTGTAAGCACCGCTAGACTTGTGGTGAAGCTCTTCCTTGTCTTTGAGTGTCATATCATGAGCCACAATTCTTCCAATCACTTATGTTGTCTTGAGATCTTTGTAGTTGGGCATCATTTGGATCAATGTGCAAATGGTGTCATATTGATCCAAAGCTTGAAGTATCTTCTTGATGATGAATTTGCTAGTCATTTCTTCACTTCCTAAGATGGCAATCTTATTGGTGATGAGAGCTAGCTTAGAGTACATCTCAGCGACTCCTTCACCATCCTTCATCTTGAACTTGTCAACTTGACTTTGAAGAACATCCAACTTGGATTTTTCTCACAGATTCTGTACCTTCATGCATATCAATCAAAGTATCCCAAATCTCTTTTGCATTCTCAGGACGGATGATTTTGTTGAATTCTTTGGGGCATAGGTAGTTGAAGAGAATGTCACATGCTTGAGCATTGAGTTGCAACACCTTCAATTCATCTGCAGTCGCTTCGCGATCGGGTTCCCTTCCTTTCGCAAAGAATTCACCTTGCATACCAACAATAACAAGAGCCCAAACGGAGGCGTTATGACCAAGCAAATGCATTTTCATTTTGTGCTTCCAACTAGCAAAATTTGTGCCATCAAAGTAGAGACCTTTACGGTGATAATTTCCCTCACTAGACGCCATACTCTCCTAGGTTGTGAGACCAATGCAATGGAGACCAAAGCTCTCACACCACTTGTAGGATCTAAAGTAGTGCTAGAGGGGTGGGGGTGATTAGACTACTTGACCAAATAAAAATCTACTTTTTCCCAATTTTAATTCCTCGCAGATTTTAGCATCCATAGTATGTCAAGCACACCCTACACATGCATGTCTAAGAGTATAGCAGCGGAAAGTAAATAAAATCATGGAAGTAAAGAGAGGGTTGGAAGATCAAACACAATTGATGACATGATGATTTTTCCTGTGGTTCCGATAGGTGGTGCTATCGTACATCCACGTTCAGCAAGTCTTCAAGCCACGGAGGGTAAAGGTCGCGAGAGTCCATAGAGGGCTCTACCCACGGAGGGTTCCACGAAGAAGCAACCTTTGACTATACCATGACGGCCTACGTCCATGGAGGACTAGCCTTACTCAGGGTAGATCTTCGCGAAGTAGGCGATCGCCTTGTGTCACGCCCAAAATGCGCGCCTATCCATTTTAAGACATGAGGGCCTCGCGAGGGATAGAGGCGCATTTTGCCGTTAGCAAGTATAGTAACATTGCATCATACATTATAGAAGAGATGAATATACAAGTTGGCTTACACTCGCCACATGCTAAATTACAATCCACTCAGAGTTCAATCATCAAGATGAAAACAAGGTACGACTACGGACGAAATCAAACGATAAAAACAGATGCAAATGAAACTATCTCGCTGCCCCAAGATCTCGACCAGGTCCTCTACTCATCTTGATACGTCACGTACATCCTGACTCTCTCCTCATCATACTCCCACTGGAGCTGGGTAAAATCATCCTGCACGTACTCATCTGAACCTGTACCTGGAGTTGTTGTAGTAAACTATGAGCCACACAGGACTCAGCTATCACGGGCCCGGGTACCAAGACTATTTAAGCTTTAGGTTGGAAAGGGGGATGTTAAGTTTGCAGCAGCACTAAGCATTTATGGTGGCTACCTTACGCAACCTAAAATAAACATGAGTGGCCTACGAAGAACGATCGAATCTAGTAAAATCTCTATGAGATCCTAAACACTTACTTACGTCAATCATAACCCTACCGAGTTCTCTCTCGGATCATTTTCACGAGAAGAGACGATCACGGTTACTCACACAGTTGGTGTATTTTAATTAGAGTTTACTTCAAGTTAACTATAACCGGGTGTTAAACAAATATCCAAGTTGCCGCATAACCGTGGGCACGGCTTTCCGAAAGATTTA
The DNA here is from genome assembly GCA_022496015.1 of Hordeum marinum. Taxonomy (NCBI): domain Eukaryota; kingdom Viridiplantae; phylum Streptophyta; class Magnoliopsida; order Poales; family Poaceae; genus Hordeum; species Hordeum marinum. The sequence goes on from CM039673.1 coordinate 254,022,718, forward strand.
ACCCTGCAGGGGTGCTCCAACTAGTCCATCACAAATAACCACACTCCGTGGGAATAGCCTCGACCGCGGATCTCGCGATCATCATACGCAATTCCAAAGGATTCCAACACCTCGAGTAAACCCGAAGAAAGTCAGACTCCACACGCAAGACACTCGATAAAGGTAAAACTAGTCCAGCAAGACCTCTCGGTGAGCTAGATCTGCTTCTAGAGCCATGCGCTCTCTATCAACGAGCATCATCCATCTATGCGAAGTGGACGGTTGCCTGAAAATGCCTCGAGTTGCCCCGAGGTGGCACCGCTGGCTGCTAGGTTGGCGGACCAACGCTCATGCGGAGCACTGGCCCGGGGGTTGATTAATTATCCACGTGGTTACAAAGCCCTATGCAAGTTTTATTAGTTATAGCAAATTTAGTACCAAAGTTGGGTCTTGCGAGACAAGTTTTAATCTCAACCGAATAAACAAGGGGGTCCCCATAACAACCCCGAGCATGTTAGGAGCACAAAGTATGGAAAACATAACACCGGTAACAAGGAACTAGTGGCGGTAATTGCGGAACAAATCACTTAGTAAAAGGCCAAGCCTTCCACCAATACCAATATATGTAAGTTCATTAAATTAAATAACATAATATTGTGGTATCCAAATCCATGTTATCACATGGAACAACCTGCACCTGCAACTAAGAATGCTATAAGAGGGGCTGAGCAGCGGTAACTTAGCCAATCAAAGGTTTGCTAGGATGTGGAGGTTAGAGGCTGACATGGCAACATGGGGGCAGATATGAAGTGGTAGGTAGCACATTTGTAATGATAAGAGAGAGAAACTAGTAAGCAAAAATAGTATCGGGATCCGGGTACGATCATCTTGCCTGTTGGTTCTTCAACGAAACAAGTAGCGGGATCCTCATAGTGGTACTCTCCTGGTTCCTCGTACTTAGTATCAACGCTCGCGTCTACCCAAGAGAAAAATCAACAATAAACATCCAACCAAGGTTCAATGCACAATCAAAATGATGCATGATCATTTAAGAAGAATTTCTAACATGGCAATCCGTAACTAGTCATGTTTCACGTGCAAAGTTGTTTATTAATGAATCTGGACAGAACCTCATGTTAAGTTATTTAAGCATTTATGAAGATGGAAAATATGGATGCATCATGCAAAATTGATAGAAATGCATATAAAGATCGCAAGAAACGGAGTTACGGTTCTCACGATACGCTCACGACAAGGTACGGAGGCAGTATCACAATATCAGCAAGCCATGGGCTGATTCTTGGCATTCCAAGGAAGCCACTGGACAGGTGATGAAAAATCAATCACAATAGACTCAAGACTAAATCAATTCCACGGAGTATAGCTCCCACAATCTACAAAACAATAAAACACCAAATCTGCCACAAAACAAAAACATAGCAACTTGTAAGGCTCACAACTTGAGCTATAGGAATCCTACAGCCACAAACAAGATATGGACAGAATCTACTCAACATACGCATCAATTCATCCAATTACACCACCAGCAAAGGAGCCACACATCAATAAGCAACAAGCAATCAAGTTAGCATGATGAAACAGTTTTCTGGGACTTGGTGAAAATTCCAGTTATCTAGAATCTGAGTTAATAAAGTAGGAAGTTGGCGGCAATGGTTAAATATGCTAGAAAGCCCCTATTGGCGTGAAAATTATCTGGAAGGTAGATGACAATATCCACTACAAACAACTAACACTGAGCATGAGCAAGGCCCAATCACATCACTAGTTGGAACCCACTCTTCATGGCAAAACAATAACAGAAGAACTCCCAGACTTAGTCATTTTTAAGCAAGCTGAACCGAAACATAAAGTTACTTACTAAACAACTTGGTTCCCACTTATCTGCTAACTTAGCACGAATAACAAAAATACTGGGACATTTCCAACAACTTTAACTAGCAATCCGATGTTGGCAAGAACTTAAAATCATGTCTAGATTAAATCATATAAAAAGGACAAAAGGGCATCACAGCATAAAAATGCACTTTTGTGATGTTGCCCCAAAGTCAAATATGACTTCACAGGTGCATTCCTAGGTTGATTCTACCCCAAATGCATTATTCATACCCCTATACTTTCTTGGAGAAAGAGGGAGAAACCCTAGGTCGAAATTGACCCCTATAAGTCATAGGTGACTTAAGTCACTTATGCACATGAATGGAAATGGCCCAAAATGGCATGTACTCTATTGATACTTGTAGGAAATGGTTAAATAGCATCCTAGGAACATGATATTATGTCATAGCAACAATAGAAAGGATAAAACTAGCTAGAAGAGAAACTATGCTCATATGCACAAAAGAGAGAACACCTGCACATGGATATCTACTCAACATACACATACACATCACTTGCATACCACACTCAAGCATGGGGGTATATAGGCACACATGCACTTTCATACATGTATGCCCACATACACACACCTACACACTACACTCACTCACACACATATATGGGTGTATGCAAGAAGCACACACACACATGTGTCATGCATGGTGCACCACACACCTTCATGCACTCACACACACTCACAACTCACAAACAGACATGTAGGTATGTATGCATAGCACACACACACACATGTACACCCATGCATATGTGCAACAAACACATACACTCTACCTCACACACACAAGAAAACAAATAAAAAAAGGGACACCTACACACATGAACAAAGCAACAACGACAGCGACAGCGGCAGGGCGACGGCGATCCCCGGCAATGCAAGGGGTCTCTAGCGACAGGAAGCGGCGGAATTGAAAGAGGAAGCTATGGGAGCTCCGTCCCTCACCTCATCCCGCAACGAGGGGGACCGAAGGCGAGCTCAAGCTCGGGGCTTTCGACCAACGCGATGGCACTACGGAGACGAGCCTACGACTTACGGCGAGGAGAGGGGACAGCGAGGACGGGCTGCTCATCGAGGGTCTCACTGAGACACGGGGACGCGAGCGGCGATGATGAAGGGAAAGGAGAGGCGGGGACGATGCGTGCGGAGAGGAAGAAGGTCCGGCGATGATCCGGCGACAAGGAGGAAGAAGAAGAAGGCCTCTCGAGGCCTTCTAGTGCCGGGAACGGAACACAGAAGGCATCGGCGAGCTCCACGCCATCACCAGCGGGGACGAGGTCATCGGAGGCAACAACGACAACGAGCACCCGCGCCTCTGAACTTCTCTGAAACTTACCTGTGCCTTGCACTCTCTGACACATGATGCATGATGATGCATGAATGCAAACACATGAATACCAAGTTGGAAAAACATCTCATAGCTCATGACACAAGGTTCATACATGGGTTACATGCCAAATAAGGTAGGGACATCTCTTGGAATGTCACACCTTGCCCTTACAAACTTCTTGGTTCAACTCCACAACACGAAGTAGGAGGATCCCAAGCGACACCTAACCAATCTAGGAGGCACCACCCTCCAAAAGGTAATAGGCTCAGTAATGCAATGAACTCCTTGCTCTCGTGCTTCAAGATGATAGACTCCTCAACACACAATAACTCTCTCATAGATTTTTCTTGGTTGAGGAGACTGATTGGGTGGAAATCAACTTGGGGAGGCTAGAAATCAATATCTATATGGTTGGAGTGGAAGATCTTGACCTCAACACAAGGGTAGGTGGTTCTTTCTCAGAAAATCAGTAGATATGAGTGGGAAATAGTTCTGAGTGCTTCCCTTTCGAGTGAGTGGTGGTGGAGGGGTATATATAGGCATCTCCAAAAATACAACCACTACACACAATAAGTCAGACTCGGTGGAACCGATGTGTGAATCTCAGTTGTACTGAAGTGACTTAAAGTTAGCAACTTTTGAATCTCGGTGAGATCGATATAGGAATCTCAGTTGCACCGATAAGGTGACCAACGGTTAGAATGTCCAATCTCGGTGATGCTGATTCACAAATCTCGGAGGGACCAAAATTGTGAACTTGCGTAACAGAGAGTTGGTAGCCTAATTATCTTGGTGGCATCGAATGTAGTATCGGTTGCACCAAAAAGCTAGGGTTTGGCTGAGTCTGTCTAGGGTTTGGAATCGGTGGCACCGAGTGTAGAATGTTGGTTGCACCGATTTTGAGTATTTGGCTTTGGACATACTTTTGTGGAAGAGCTTATGGGTGTATGTGGTGACTATCACTTGTGCACGTATGAGCATTTTGTTCAGCAACAAAACATTACCCCCTTTTAATAGTATTGGCTTTCCTATGGACTCAAAGTGATTTCTCACAAATGTAAAATGTAGAGTCCTTTGCTAGAAGCTTGGGCAATGTTATTCCTTGCATCTTGGGGTATTCCACAATCCTTTTTCCAACCCATCATTGAACTTTTCCTAAAACATTCATAGTGGAAACATTAGTTCAAGGACATATATGTTGTTATTAATTACCAAAACCACCAAGGGAGCAAATGTGCTTTCAAGATCCAGTCATCGACATCCAAGGGTTCAGCAGTCTCAGTGAAGGTTGTTGGCGAATTCCTCATGAACTCAGACAGAGTGGAGCAGCCATACTCGTTCCAACGTTGGTGCTGGTTGTTCACAAGGACCCAAGTCATCTGCTGGATATCAGCAATGTTGGCTTGGCGCTCCTCCTAGAGAACTTGGAGAAACTGATCTATGGTCATTTTCTACGGCGGAGGTGGTGGGGGGGGGGGAATGTTGCCTTGTGGCTGCTCCTGGTATTCTCCAGCCCGAGAAGTCCCATGAGTTCCCTGTTGCTGGCTGGAGTTGCCAGCTTCAGGGTTGGTGAAGGAGCTGTTGCGGGTTGCAGTCACCATCCTATTTGGACTAGCCAAGTCAAATACCTAGGATAGACGAGAGGAAAGCAATAATGGAGAAAGCGTGCCTAAGGGGGGTGGTATAGTGCAAGTGTGGTAAAACAAGGGTCGAAAGACCAACACATATATTAAGATAAGATAGATGATGAAGTCTCTTACTTGTTACTTAAGGCAGAAGTGCGACTTGCATTGGAACACAAACAACAAAACAATTAACAAGAACACATGGTTTCATATGAACCATTACACGGACTCGACTTCACATGAGGGGTACATGACTGATCCTACCCTAGGGGGTCTTGGACTCAAGTGGCGGAGTGCTCGGTCTCGTAGTCGCGCTCCTATGGGTCTTCCTCCTATTCATCCTCCGTACTGGCATCGTCTCCAGTCGAGGGGGTCGGGGATCGAGGAGGTCCATCCCGATGATGCTTCACCATTCATGTGGTGAAGAGGACACGGTACTCCTTCGCACTCATGCCACGGTGGCATGTGGGTGCATCTCTAGTTGAGGGTACTCCTCCTCTGTGAGCGACAACTAGTCATCCCTAGGGGGCTCCATCCTTCTTGATCATGTCTGGCTTCCTCTTGGCTTGGAGAAGTAGCTCTCTGGTGTGGTGAAGTTCCTCGTAGAGCTTCACAGACTCCTTAATCAGGTTGTGAACCATACTTAGCTCACTAAACACAAAGAAGCCGAATAACAAGAGTCTTACATACATACTTAGTGTCTTACACAAATAATGACCATGAAGGTCAAGTCTTAAAAAGATAGGGACAAGAAGGCCAAATAGAGAACATAACTAGCAGCGGAAATCTTGATTGAAAGCATAGACCCATGCCATCTACCTTAACCCTACAGGCATTCTGACTGGGAAGCGTCCTAGTTCGCATGTTCATCACCAACGAACACTTCACCATATTCCTGCTCTTCCATGCCTGGCCAATTAAATAACCACCGGCAAGCCAATGAGTACTTTGAATGTACACACAAGCAACCCATGTTTTGGAACAAGGCATAATAATGCATGATATAGCACTAAGTAGTTAAGTTTGCAGAACACTAATTTTGAGTGCAATGACATGATCAAGTAACTTATAAAAGCATGCATCATGAGGTAGCAGTTATCCATGTGAACAGGTTACATATATGAATATTAATGGGGGTTGAACATCTCATGTTCAATGATCATGCCAAGTCATCGGACTTAGATCAACCATCATCTTTCTTCCACACACACACACACACACCAAGTTTGTGAAAACACTGGACGTAGTTTAAGCAGCACCACCCAACTGTCCTTGACCGTGGACAAATCTATTCGAATATTTTTACACTGTAGGGGTTGCACACTTTACCCATGAGACTCAGGGAACTTCCGTGTCAAGCCACGACTCGCGGTATATTACATAACCGAGGTATGCACCCGAGCAATGCCTTTCCCTTGATGACACTAAACGAAGAGTCCACTCATTTGTCCGTGTCTTCATGATGTACAAAACACGAGCATCGCTCCAGATAGTAACATCCATGAAGGAACACAATGGTGTGCCCGGTGCCTATAGAGACAGTACATGGTCTCCCTACCAGGTACGACCCCGTATCAAGAGCGTAACTCATACTCTCTCGCCACTAGTAACGCGGGCTCCTTTCTAGTAACCACCAAAGTAATCAACAAAGCCCCGTCCCATAAGGGGTATCTTGGTTGTACATGTTAGGTTGGGGTAGGTCGACAAATCTTAAATCTAATCCGTTTTTGGAAACACACACACTCCCTTTCTCCGGTACACCACTTCTTTATCAAGTGTTTACCTAGCTCAATATCATCTCCCTTAGGCATTAGTTGCACCCGGCGGGGTTTTCGAAAAGCCTTTGAAATCACTTTTGTTTCCTTCACCATGCATATCCCCGTGCCACTTTGTGTAGCATCACTAAGCATCCTATCTATTCCCACCTGCACAACCCTCATAAGGATGTAGGGTCATGCACGATGCAATTATCAACTAGAAAGTATTGGAGGCATCCCACCGAAGTGGTCACCACATCAACATGATCAACATCATGAAATAAAGTGCTATATGCCATGCAATAAAAGGGTTGCATAGTCATGGCTAAAGGGCTGCTTTCCTAGCTCAACAAAGAGTTCGGGGTCTTCAAAGTCTTCAGGTCCAACTCCCTCATCAACAACGCAATCTATCGTCACGATAATAACAGGCAATAATAAGAATCACAACAAAAATAGAGCAGAAAATCCACTTCTAAAAAGTTACCCTACTCTGTAAAATACTACAATAGAAACTAAAAATATTTGTCTATGGTTTTGTCATGAAAAATATTTTGAAAAGTATTTTAACAGAGGCTAAAAATACTAAAAACTAGGTTTTAAATAAATCTAGTACATAAAATGTTTTCATTTTTTTCACAAGTGGCGATATTAAATACTACAGATTATTCTAAGATTTATGGTGGAGAAATTATTGGAATTGGACAAACATTCATTTCTGTGGAAATTTTGGAAATCTACTAAAAAAGAAAAAAAAGAAAAAGTCCTCAGAGCAACTGGGCCTATACAGACCCAACTGGGCTGGCCTGAGGGAGAGTCGGCTGGACGAGCCGGTGCCCACGCACTGTCTGGGTTCAAACCCAACAGGCGGGCCCCTGGCTGAGCCTCATAGAGGGAGAGAGAGAGATGGGAGAGGAGACAACTAGGGCCCACCTGCCATCTCCTTCCTCTCGACAGGGAGGAGGCAAAGCTCATCGGCGACGAAGGAGGGCACGATAACGGCAGGTGAGGCTGGGAACGGACTCAGGGCGTCGTCGCCATCTTAGGGGAGGTGGAAGGGGTCATCAAAGCATAGGGGATCGCCGGCGACGAGAAGGCCGTGGTGAAGGGCTTCGGGACGAGCTTGGTCCGGTCGACTTCTGCCTCAAACTACAGGAGAAAGGGGCTGGACAACGTTAGGGAGGTGAGAGGGTACCAAGGGGAAGGAGAACGGGGCCGGAGAGGGGCTATACCCGGAGTCCCGACGTGGCAGAGCTCCAATCAATCCTGAGCACAAGGGCTCCGGGAGCTCACTGGGGTAGCTTGGGCATGCAATTGGGAGTGGGAGAGGGGCAATAGAGGGAAGAGAGGAGCCCGGGGCGGCCGTATATAGGCGGGTGCGAGTTCACCAGGCTCAGGTGCGCTAGCAAGCTCAGGAACGAGGCCAGAGGCCATGGGGGGATGAGCTGGTGAGTCTGCGGTCCACCTGGGTCTCGTCCATGACTAGTGGGAGAAGAGGGGGGAGCGGGGAAGCGCGCATGTTTTTCCCTCGTGGTTGGCCGAACCGGGTGGCGTTGGGCACGCGTGCGGGAGGTCACTGGCGAGAGAGGGACGGGCGACATGCTGCCTTGTTACAGACGTCGAGGAGGGCCAGGGGGACAATCCCTGCATCCCTAGGTGATCGGGTGGCTTGGGATGGGCGTGGCTACAATGCAGGAGTGCACTATAGCGCGCTCTAGAGCATGCAAATAGCTGTCATAGCCATTGCCCGCGCGCTCTGGGATGCCCCACCTTGTCTACTAGGCCCTAGGGGTAGTGATATGCCCCTTGGATGCTCTCGAGCTAGGGAGAAAAGAAATGGAGTGGGGGAGAGGGTAGAGATGCTGGTGCCATTGCTGTCTAGGGGAAAAATGTGAGGTTTTACCTCACCAGTAATTGAGCCATCGCTCTGCAGAGCTTACTGGAGGTAAATGGGCACTAGGAGGTATAGTGGTAAAAATTTAGACTCAAGGAGATTAGAGGAAGGGGGTCAAAACATGTTTTTACCAAATCACCAGAAGGTGTTTGATGTTGATGTGGTGTAAGAAAATGTTGTTTGCTTGCTATGAGATTTAACAGGATGAAAGTGTGGATAAAAATAGAGTGGACCACCAAGCTTGAGATCATTTGAAGAAAGTTCAAAATGCAAGCATTGTAAACCCTAGAAATCCATAGAATCATGTTCCTATAGATCTAGGCATGCAATCCTATTCTGCTTGATGCACCACTTGGTGTAGCGTCATTATTTGGGTAATAGAACATGCCCACAAAGTTTGGGGTCAATAGGAGAAATTACAATGTAAATTTGTTCAAATTAGATTCTGGACAAGAATGGTTTTGGAATATTTTGGTGAAGCAAAACAATTTTCATTGGGTTGAAACTTTGCAAGATCATCACATATATCATGTGTGACTTGCTGGAATTTTCCTGGAAATTATTGAGAATATTTCTTATAGAAATATTTCAAATGCTTGATTTAAGCAAAAAGGGTTTTGAAGGGTTTCGCCGACTATGTTGAACAAGACCATGTGTTGAAACTCATATATATGGAAAAATAATATCCAGTGAGTTTCCCTAAATTTTCTCAAATATTTTCAAAGGATGTAAATAATTTTCCCCTATGAAAACCATTTCTCGCCTTAATAAAAAGCCTTAATTAAAATAGTAAAATAATCTTTAAAATTAATATTTGGTTGTTTTGGGAAGTCATATATATAGTGGGTTCTAAATAAAGACTTTGTGTAAAATATCCACCCAATTTGAGGACTTGTAGTACTAACCTCAATTTAGTGTTTTTTCAAAACCTAATTTGAATAAATACTTTTTAGCCAAAACAATACTTGATAAAAATAGTTTTAGGTACTACACACATGGTATGATCATTCAACAAGATGTTTGGACCAAGGAAGGTATTTTTAGGGCGAAGGAAATCATGGAGTGCTAAAAGCCAATCAACCAAACAAGCATTAATCAAACAATGCAAAGAAGCATATGCACTTAAAAAGTTTTAAATGGTTCACTAGCATAGCATAGTTATACAACCATGGGGTGTGAAAATCGAAGACTTTGAAGACATGGAGACAGAGGGGGAGGCGTGAGGTGGATCACCCCGAGCCAGAGATCTGGAAGTCGGGGGCTCGGAGTCGGCCGGTAAGCGTCCCTCCAATGTCTTGTGCACGATTGGTCTAATGACGATGCTGAGCCTCGAGAGGTGTGCAATGTTTCCTCCTTAGAGAATCCGGAGGCCTCTTATGAGGGCGCCACCGCACCAAGGAAACGTATTCAAAGAGCCAGTCGAGGCCCGACACAGGAGGAGCCGACCGCAGACGGAGGCGTGCTGGGCAAGCAGCCGACGTGTTCCTGCCTGGCCACCAAGCGGGCGGCTTTCAGACATCTCGGAGGAAGCCATGGGGGCGGAGGGAAGCGGGCGGTTCCCACGACTGATGGGTAGGCCATCCTTGAGCCCCTATTCTTCTTTCCTGTCTGCCTTGTTTGTTCTCTTAGTTGACCTTTCTCACGCGTACGGAGACGCACACCATGGGGAAGATGGCTCCTCCACGGGTGCCGCAGGCGACAGAGCGACAAAGCTGGCCTAAAGTGTTGATGCCGAGGAGAGGGAGCATGCGGCGTCACGTGATCGGGAGGTGGCTGAGCGAGATCTGCCCAACGGTGGGAGGAGGCCGCCCATAAGCAGGCATCCAAAGGAGCCAGGGTGGAGACTGCGGACCAGCCGTGGGACTCGTTCCCGCCGAGCCGGGAGCAGCAGTCCAAGGACACGCACAACCCCGCGCGGCAGGCGGGGGAGGACGTGCAGGCCTTAGAGGAGGCACGTGTGGGCGCAAGCACACTAGAGGCCTCTAAGGATACGACACCGGGGCCTGACGACGTGCCACCGAGGCCCGACGACACACCACCGGAGGCCAACATCGTGCGGCCAAAGCATGCGATGGGAGGTGGCGCGCCGGAGATCAAGGTCTGAAAGCACATTTTCTCCCTTGGTGGTTTTGGTAATTAATAACAACTTATATATCATTGATCTAATGTTTCCACTAAGCATATTTCAGGAAAATTTCAATGATGGGTTGGCAAAAGGATTGTGGAATACCCCAAGATGCAAGGAAAGATATTGGTAAAGCTTCAAGCAAGAGGACTCTACATTTTACCTTTTGTGAGAAATCACTTTGTGTCCATAGGAAAGCCAATACTATCAAAAGGGGGTAAGGTATTGTTTGGGAACAAAATGCTCATACGTGCACAAGTTATAGTCACCACATACACCCACAAGCTCTTCCACAAAAGTCTGCCAAAGCCAAATATCCAAAATCAGTGGAACCAACACTTTTCACTCGGAGCCACCAATTCTCAGCCTCAGACAGGCTATGCCAAACCGAAGTCACTTCGGTGCAACCGATTCCATTTCGGTGCCACCGAGTTGGGGTTGCCAACTTCCTGTTAGGAAAATTCACAAAACGGTCCCACTGAGTTTTTTGAATCGGCATCATCGAGTTTGGGAATCGGACCATTGGTCGCCTTATCAGTGCAACCGAGTTTTATGTATCACTCTCACCGAGATTCAAAAGTTGCTACCTTTGAGGAAACTGGGTACCATCGGGATTGACACATCATTGTCACTGAGTCTGACTTATTAGGTGTAACAGTTGGATTTTTGGAGATGCCTATATATACCCCTCCACCACCACTCACTCGTAGGAGAAGCACTCAGAACAGTTCCCCACTCATACCTACTAATTTTCTAAGAGAGAGCCACCTACTCATGTGTTGAGATCATGCCAGTCCATTCCAACCATATGAATCTTGATCACTAGCCTCCCCAAGTTGCTTTCCACCCAATAAATCTCTTCCACCATAGCCAAATCTATGAGAGATTGATTATGTGTTGAGGAGTCTATCATCTTGAAGCACAAGAGCAAGGGGTTCATCGACATTATCGAGCCTATTACCTTTTGGAGGGTGGTGCCTCCTAGATTGGTTAGGTGTCGCTTGGGAGCCTCCTACTTTGTGTTGTGGAGTGAACCAAGAAGTTTGTAAGGGCAAGGAGATCACCTACTTCGTGAAGATCTACCCGAGTTAGGCTAGTCCTCAGTGGATGTAGGCCATCATGGTATAGTCAAGGTTACTTCTTCGTGGAACCATCCATGGGTAGATCCCTCCGTGCACTCTCGTGACCATTACCCTCCGTGGGTTGAAGACTCCATAAACATGGACGTACGATAGCACCACCTATCGGACCCGTGGGAAAAATCATTGTGTCTTCAAATTGCGTTTGATATTCCTACCCTACCTTTACTTACATGCTTGTCTTTACTTTCCGCTGCAATACTCGTAGACATGAATGTGTAGGTTGCACTTGACTTGCTATGAATGCTAAAATCTGCCAAGACTTAAAATTGGGAAAAAGTATTTTTTTTATTTGGTCAAGTAGTCTAATCACCACCCTCTAGCACTACTTTATATCCAACAAGTGGTATGAGAGCTTTGGTCTCCATTGCATTGGTTTCACAACCTAGGAGAGTATTGTAACACCCAAGACCGACGCTCCAGAAGATTCCCCTTGTATTCTCATATTTTACGGGAATGCTAATCCTTTTGCGGGAATGCTAATCATCGTGCATTTTGTTTGGTTGTCGCATTCATCATCGCATAATTCGCATCATCTGCGTAGTGTTCTCATATTTTACGGGAATGCTAATCCTTTTGTTCATCTGGAGTTGTCTTGAAATTCTTTTCAACCAGTGCGCTCCTCTTCAAGATATTCAATCATCTCCAATATTTGCAAGATCAATCCTCATATCTCATTTCGAAGTTCGTCTCAGCTGTTCCAAGTTGTCTTTGTAACCCCCGCCCTTTTTCTTCAATGATTAAATTCTCATCCAAGTGCCTTCTCTATTCATGTGATGCTTCCACTATATGTTTTCTTTTGTATCATATCCAGTGATTCATTGTGAAGATTCTCAAGTGCTTCGATTTCATCATTTCTTCATCTCCGTTTTCTTCTCCAGTGAATCCGAGTCAAGCTATCGGTGTTCATCTTATCCTTTTCATTCCCTAAAAGTTTTCCTTGTTGGTAATTCTTGTTGAAGTATCTCTTGGTTGTCGTCTCTCTCTATGCTATCCGGAGTGCTGAAGATATCTCAGAAGATTCATGTTTCTGTTCAAAAATCTTTTCAATTATTTCGAGGTTCTCACCTCATCAAGTTTTCAATTTCTACGGGTGCAATATCTCTTTCTAAGAAATTGTCTCAACAATGGTTTCTTTTTAGTGGGCCCATAACCCACAGGTTTTTCCCCAGGATCTTACCTGGCTCTTCTATTCTTTCCGGAGATATCCTCAAGTTCTTTTCAAATATGATGCAAGAATGATTGTCATCAGTCATATTCCACTTCCAATACCTCTTCATCGTCGGTTCAACCTTTCCTTATTCATTATTAAGGAGTGTCTCAATAATTCATGGTGTTACTGCTCATAATTATTCTCAGTATTGAAGACCAAAGGAGAGTTTCTCTTAATATTGGTCCATTCTCATGAAGATTTTTCACATCATATTGATGCTTTCCTCTCAAATTGTTTCCATTCATGAGAAATTTCTCCCATATCTATCCGGTGCATTCAGAGTTGTTTTCATTTCTCGATCCTCCCAAAGGCCATCATTTTAGAAGATTTCTCGTTCTCAGCTTTCAGCTTTCATTCTCAAATTCTTCTCAATTGTTGTCCCTTTGTTCGCATCAGGTCTCTTCATTCTCATGTATCTCCATCCATTTTGGTGTCCTATTTCGGTTGTGAATTCTTACCGGTGTTCTCGTTCAGGACTTCTTCAAGTTTGTGTTCTATCTCTCTCTTCGGTCTTTTCAAGAAGAATAAGTAGTATGCCAAATCCATTGCTTGTCATCAATTTAACTTGATGAAGGATAAGCATAACGTAATTATTATTCTTGTTTCATCAATGATTTCAATCCTTCTTCCGGAGTTATTCATGATATCAAATTGTCGATTCTAAGTGGTTTAGCTTTTCTTTCCGGAGTTCCAAGTTTTTCTCAAGTATCTCATCCCGAAGCCTCATCTAAAGCATAGCAAGGCCTCAATCTTTTCATTTTGCAACCATCAATTCTTTTCTATCATGCTTTCATTCCGCACTTCATCTTGATGCTTCTTCATGGTGGTTTGTTAAGGATGTAATTCTTCTCGAAGTGTTCTTCAAGATTCTTATGGAGGTGCTCAAGTGTTGTTTATCTTGGATTTCTAAGTTCAATTCCTTCTCCTTTGTCTTTTGAGATGGTGTTATTAAATTCTTGATTATGAGGAGTCTCAAAGGAAAATCATCAATTATGAGATAAGTAAACCCATCATGTCTTCTCAGAGTTATCTTGGGTTGGATGTCACCTAAAGCATTTCCTAAGGATTGTTGCTATCATGATGTCATAAATGATTCAAGTTTTCTCTGCATCTTCTTGGTGAAAGAAGTTTTTCATCTCTCGTTGCTCTCAAGCAATCAATTGTTTCTATTGTGGCAGGTTGTCACCTCATTATGTTGAGATGTTTTCCACAAGCCCATAAATAGCTATTCTTTTCGTTGTTGTTTCTCCATCAACTCTGTTCACCCTATGCTTCTCAAGTTCAATGGTGGTAGAAGTAGTTATTTTCTTCTCCATTCTTTTCCTTCCAATGATCTAGTTTCTATTCTTTTCTTTCGGAGGAGTTGTCATGTTGCTCTCTTTCAACCGTCATCTCATTTTATCAAGATCATGTTCTTTCTTGCTTACTCACTTTACTGGAGTGTTGTATTCTATGTACAAGTTCCTTCCATCTTATCAATTTTGCCCCTCTATCCTACCAAAGTGCTGCCAAAATTTTCATGTGAATTCTTGCTTGTGCCTCGTGCCATTCTTCATCTCTTTGCATCCTTCAAGACTTCTGGTTTCACTCGTTGGTCAAAGAAGCAACTAAGTTTTACCTCTTACTCTTTCTCTTCCCCTTCTAGGTCTTTAGTTCCTAGATCTTGGGACGAGATCCTCGTGTAGTGGAGGAGAGTTGTAACAGCCCGGGACAGGCACTCCAGAAGATTCCCCTTTTATTCCATTGTCATCGTGCGTTTGGTTTGGTTGTTGCATTCATCATCGCATCATTCGCATCATCTGCATAGCATCGTCACTTGTTTTCAAAAACATGGATCTGTTCGTAGCTGCCGGTTCTCTCCGTTCTTGCCGCTCACCATTTTGACACCAACCACACACGCATGTGCCCATGGCATTGTTAAAAAACCATTTTTAAAGCACACAAAAAATATTATCATATTGGGTCAAAAGTTGGCGTGGGGACTTGTTTTATTGCCGGTAGACTACCGGCCAAATTCCATCACAATTAGAGGTCGTTTGATACCCCAACGGTCAGTCGTAGCAGTGCGGTCATCGGTTTATTCGTGGGACGTTTTTCGGTTTTTTAAAACATATCACGGGCCACCATATTCCCTTTCTTCCCAACCTAACCTTTCTAACATAGCCCGCTAGGCCACCTAGCCTACCCCTCCATTTCGGATCGCCCGATCGAGATTCGATGGTCCGGAAATGGACAAAAACCTTAGCCCTAAGCTAGACCCCGACCTATTTAAGCATGTACAACCCTTATTTCTAAGGATCTTGTCCCTCTTCGCCTCCATCCACCACCCTTTGTCTCCATCTTCCTCAAGATATGCTGCCGATCCACCCAATCAGCAAGCCTCCTCTCGATTCCATCGATCCACGCAACCACAACATGACCAGCCTTTCGTCTGCTCCCTTCCCAACCACTCTAGCGGGAGCGCTCCTCCCTTGTGCCTCCTCCTCGTGGTAGTGTAGCCCCATGCCCAAGCGAGCTTGACCTCGTCCCCAGCCTCCATGGCCAATCGGGGCATGAGCATCTTGCCATCAACGTGCCTGAAGGAAGCCAACAACAGCCACAAGGACCTCCTCTAGTTCGCCCCCGCAAGCCCCCATGTTCATGTCGCAGGGCAGCCAGCCCATCCATCCTCCTCGTGTGAGGACCCAGCCACGCCAGCGACCACCTCCCATGGCGTCGGGTGCCCCACGCTACCCGGCTAGCTCCGCCCGGACCGTCACTGATGATCAAGGCCAGCCTCCCTGTTGTCTTCATTTCCTTCTCCTCCGTCCTTCCTCCCTCATGTCTCTCTTGCATCATGGACAGGGACCACCAAGTTCATAGGATCTCCATGGATGCCCAAGCTCCGCCGGAACTCGCCAGATCAGCAGGGAATGAAATCCCTTGCCCTGGATCCGGGCCCCCTTCTCCACCCGACCTCCCAGGCGCCGCACTAGAGCAAGCCACTGCTGTTTCCGTGCCATGGCCGCCTACCTCCTCTACATCGTGCTTCGTTCTTGGGCACGAGGACGTTGACCGCAGGAGCAGCGCGTCGACCTCCGTGGCTTCATCCTGCACTCACAAGCCTGAGGGAGAGGAGATCCTCCATGATGTGCTCCTTGCCGAGCCTCGCCTCCTTCTGAAGTTGCACCCCTAATCTCAGCCAAGGACGACCCTGTTTCTAGCAAGGTTCGCTCGTGCTCCATTTTCAGTTTTGTTCAGCAGCGCCTGGTTGTGTTCATCCAGAGCAAAATCTGTAATTGTCATCATTCCTTGGTAGCTTAGTTGGTAAGCGCGTGTGTTTGCAACCTAGAGATCTAGGGTTCGAGTCCCCATGGATGCATATTTCTGATGCATTTTGTCTCTGCAACACATTAGTTTTGGCCTATGTTTCTTATATGTTTTAGTCTCAATGGTATCACAAGCACATGCCCAGCCTAGCTAGCTAGCCTGGAAACACAGCAACCAGGAGGTCCTGGGTTCAAAACCAGGTCGCCCCATTTTGGCTCTGTTTTATTTCTTTCGCATATATTTAAAAACTGCTCAATTTTAGTAAAAAATGTTGCATTTCACAAATTCATAGAAACTTAACCATGCATCATATGAGGACATGCTATATATTAATATTGCTTAGTTTTATGTCTACTTTCAAAATATGCAACTTTCATCAATGTTTAAAAGGTTTAACTTGTTTGCATTAATTTTCCTAAATGCCATGCTAAAATGACTTATTTCATAACTAAATAACCATAGCTCCGATTTAAATGTTCCACATATGTAACTTGACTAGAAAAATATGTGGAATCACATGGTGCGCTTAATTTTCACTTTTAATAATTATAAAACATGCTTAGGATAGATCTGGATGAAAATCATAATATGCTTATGAGGTTATTTCGAAATTACTATAAGTTGTTGCTGGCCTCATCTAAGATGCCTAGATAGAGTAGTTTAATTATGTTTCACCTCTTGTCATGTTTAACAACATTTGACCTTGCCGACTAGATAAACGGGAGTGAACTAAATAAACTGACCGTGGAGTTTCATCTATATGCAACTCGTTGCATATTGAGTTTCACTATAATGTGTAGTACTTGTTTCATGTCATTTGCCTTGCATTGCTTAATCAGCCAGACATGCCTCATATTGGTTTGCGCTTCATGTCGTGCATATGTTGTGGTGTTTTCCCATGTGTTGATTGTTTTTTAAAGAATGTTCCTTCTCGATAGAGTACCGAAAGCATTCGAAGTGTGAGGATTCGTTTGACTACGTTGGCTCGTCTTCTTCATGGATTCATTATTCTTCCAAGCGGGATCTCAGGCAAGGTGACACATTTCCTTGGATACCACTACTATCACTGCTATGCTAGTTGTCTTGCTTCCACCATTATGTCTCGCCACCTACCACTTGTCAAGCCTTCCAACATTGCCATGATAAGCCTCTAACCCCTTCACCTCCCAGCAAACCTTTGTTTGGCTAGGTTACCGCTTGCTCAGTCCTTCTTATAGTGTTTCTAGCTGCAGGTGCAATTGCTTCCATGTGTCAACATAGACTTTCTTTTTTTATTGCAATATTATTGCTATTTAATTTAATGCACATATATACTTGGTAAAGGGTGGAAGGCTTAACCTTTTGCTCGGTGTTTTGTTCCACTCTTGTCGCCCTAGTTACTTGTGAACCGGTGTTATGTTCCATAATTGAGCACTCCTAACATGCTCGGGGTTGTTATGGGGACCTTGATTTTCGTTTTAGGATAAAACTTGTCTGGCAAGGCCCAACTTTGGTACTACATTTTCCCAATTTAATAATATTGATCACCTTATTAAAGCATACAAGGTCGCCCCCTCGTGGATTAATTTAACATAATACATGGGGGGCCAATGCTGCTGGTGCTGGACCAAAACAAAGCACTGTGCAAGGCCACCCTAGGGCAACTCGAGGGATTTCTATCAGGATTCCATACGCGTAGATTATCCGTCATGGCTTGAGAACGAGATACGTGGCTCCTATCGGGATTATCGGCACGTCGGGCGGCCTTGGTGGACTTGTTTTACCTTTCTTGAACGTCTTGCGCATGGGATTTTGAAGACACTTCGGGCTATCTCGAAGTTGAGTTTTTCCATCGGAATTCCGCAAATACTACAGGTGATTCCGCGGTTGAGGAATTCCAACGCGGCGTGTGGTTAGTTTGTGATGGATGAGTTGGAGCACCCTTGCAGGGTTAAATCTTTCAGAAAGCCATGCCCGCGGTTATGTGGCAACTTGAAAACTTTGTTTAACACCCGGTCTTAGAAAACTTGAAGTAACTCAAATAAAATACGCCAACTGTGTGCGTAACCGTGACTATCTCTTCTCGTGAGTTCTTATCCATGAGAGAACACGGTGGGGTTATGTTTGATGTAAGTAGCTGTTCAGGATCAGTTAGTGATCATTGCCAGCTCACGTCCGTTATGCGTATACCACCATACTTTACTTTCTGTATTCGTAAGTTAGCCACTCAAATAAATGCTTAGTCACTTGTTGCAGCCTCACCACTTAACCATACCTCACCCATTACACTCTAATAGTCTTGATACCCTTGGAAATGAGATTGTTGAGTCCCTGTGGCTCACAAATTACTACGATAACAGTTGCACGTACAGGTAATGCGATACTTTGATGTGAGAGCAATGCTTGTTTTGATTTGGAGTTCTTCTTCTTCATCATCAATCTAGGATGGGTTCCAGGTGGCAGCCTGGGATAGCAAGGATGGATGTCATTTTATCATTTGGTTTCGTCCGTAGTCGGACCCTGCTCTTATGTATGCTCCTTGAATACGTTATTGTATTGATGTGATATTGTTGTAGCTTGTGGCGAGTGTAAGCTAATTCTGTATACTCATCTCTTTTGTACATGTACTTGTAATGATATCCATTCTTGCAAAACGACGAGATGCACTCCTATCCCTGTCAATGCCCTCGACTCAAAATAAGGACAGGGTCGCATCATGGGCGTGAAAGGTTAGTATCAGAGCCAGGTTCTGACCTAGGAGCCCCCTTGATTGATCAAACTTGGCCGAGTCAAGTCTAGTGAAAGCCCGTTTTGAGTTTAGTTATATCGGAGAGTAGGTTTCTTTTACTCCTCTTCTATACTCTGGTGAGGTATTCGACTTAGGAATTTTTAATTCTACTCCTCTTCTCTTTTTAACTCAAATTTTTTAGGATCACGCGGGTATTTTTGGGATTATTCCGATATCTTTGTGATGAGGACATTGTTCTTGGTGCCTCCGGACATTTAGGGGTTGTGGCAGTGTCCCGGGGAGTTGAGCTTTGAGGTGTTATCGTCACATTTGTATCATTGCAGTTCAGGCATATCAAAGGTCGCCGACATCGAAAACACTTCTATACTCTTTGTGGTGAGAGTAGTTTGGCGCCACCCAGTACTAGGGAGAGCGATCAAACGTATTGCCACAACTAGTATATCGGATGTTTTTCGAAGGTCTGAGGTACACGATTTCCGAGGTTTTCTTGGTTATGTGTTGACGGAGGGATACAGTTGGAGTATAGGGCTTGTTAGTTGTGTGAGATATTTTGCCTCCCTGTATCCCCAACACCCGGTTGCATCACTGAAAGATTTCGGGAGTTCTTAGGTGGGAATTCAAGTAGGTACCTAGGATTATCTTTCCGACAAGTGCATAATGGGTTTCTATTTGTTCTGGCTTGTTTCGTTAGCCTCATCATTTGTTTTGTTTTTGAATATGGTAATTCGAGTTGCTTTTATGTCATATGGTAATTTCATATCTTCTTTAAGTAGTGTTTTCATATTTTACAGGAATGCTAATACTTTTGTTCAACTGGAGTTGTCTTGAAATTCTTTTCAACCTGTGTGCTCCTCTTCAGGATATTCAATCATCTCCAATATTTGCAAGATCAATTCTCATATTTCTTTTCGGAGTTCGTCTCAGCTGTTCCAAGTTGTCTTTGTTTTTCTCCACCCTCCCGTACTTTTTCTTCAATGATTAAATTCCCATCCAAGTGCCTTCTCTATTCATGTGATGCTTCTGCTATATCTTTTCTTTTCTACCGTATCTGGTGATTCATTGTGAAGACTCTCAAGTGCTTCAAGTTCATCATTTCCTCATCTCTGTTTTCTTCTCCGGTGAATCCAAGTCAAGCTATCGGTCTTCATCTTATCCTTTTCATTCCTAAAAGTTTTCCTTGTTGGTAATTCTTGTCCAAGTATCTCTTGGTTGTCGCCTCACTATGCTATCCGGAGTGCTGAAGATATCTCAGAAGATTCATGTTTCCGTTGAAAAATCTTTTCAATTATTTTGGTTCTCACCTCATCAAGATTTCTCAATTTCTACGGGTGCAATATCTCTTTCTAAGAAATTGTCTCAACGGTGGTTTCTTTTGAGTGGGCCCATAACCCACAGGTTTTTCCCCAGGATCTTACTTGGCTCTTCTATTCTTTCTGGAGATTTCCCCAAGTTCTTTTCAAATATGACACAAGAATGATTTTCATCAGTCATATTCCACTTCCAAGGTCGCTTCGAATCATTTTAATCGTTGGCTCAACCTGTCCTTATTCATTATTCCAGGGTGTCTCAATAATTCATGGTGTTGCTTCTCGTAATTATTCTCAGTATTAAAGACCGAAGGAGAGTTTCTCTTAATCTTGGTACATTCTGTTGAAGATTTGTCATCTCATCTTGATGCATTCCTCTCAAATTCTTTCCATTCATGAGAAATTTCTCCCATATCTATCCGGTGCATTCAGAGTTGTTTTCATTTCTCGATCGTCCCGAAGGCCATCATTTCAGAAGATTTCTCGTTCTCAACTTCCATTCTCAAATTCTTGTCAATTGTTGTCCCTTCGTTTGGATCAGATGTCTTTGTTCTCTTGTATCTCCATCCATTTTGGTGTCCTCTTTCGGTTGTGAATTCCTACCGGTGTTCTCATTCAAGACTTCTTCAAGTTTGGGTTCTATCTCTCTCTTCAGTCTTTTCAAGAAGAATAAGTGGTATGCCAAATCCGTTGCTTGTCATCAATTTAACTTGATGAAGGATAAGCATAACGTAATTCTTATTCTTGTTTCATCAATGATTATCGTGGGGAACGAGCACCTACGGGATCCGAGGGACCCCTTTCAGTTCGGCGGGGATGAGAGCTCGCACAAAGAGCAGGTCTGATGAATAGCACGTGGGGGTCTTACCCAAGTTCAGGACGCAAAGATGCGTAAAACCCTACTCCTTCTTGGTTGTATTGTGGGTGGTCTTAGGGTTCTGGCTATAGGAGCTCTCTAGGTTGTTGAAACCTGTGTGAGCTAGGAGGAACAAAAATCCAAAAGTCTGGATGTGTTAGGGTCCAAAAAGCCCTCTACCGTATCGCCCTGGGCCTCCTTTTCTACACTGAAGGGGATCCCAACAGTGGTGTATAGAGCGTACACGAGGTGTACAGAGCTACAATGCTATCATACCTAACACTAACGGAGTAGGACATGCGCATTTAATGCACCATTATGCATCTCTATCCGTCTACGGGACGGGAAATGATCCCGTCTCATCGGCACCGCTTAGCCCTCTCCAGCGCTGATGACGCGACACGCATCCAGGCAGATCGACACCTGGCCTATGCGTTGGCGGGGAAATGCCAGGGCTTTTTCGTTGTCGGGGCTTGTCAGGGCCATGTCCATGCTCGTGGGTTGGATGGTCATCCCGGCAAGGTCTTGTCGGGGTATTGATTCTTTGGTGTTCGGACCTGGTAAGTCCCTGCTGGGCCTTGTTGCCAGGGTGGCTACTACTGCCCATGCACGAGAAAGGGGCACTAGAGAGCCCAAAACTCTAGTGCACCGACGGGACCCCCCGAGCCTTGGCCGCAGACGCCACGAGGCGTTGTTGTGCTAGGCTCAAACAGTGGACGGGCATGCATGGCAGGGCCTTGCAGTCATGATAATTGCACTCGCCGTGCTTCCCCACGATGTCCATTGAATGCGGGACGTGGGATACGTGCGCAGCACAGCCGTTAGAGCAGCGCGCCCGCGAAACGTTTCTACATTATTTTATTTTAGTAAAGAGACCGCCCCATGCCTTCCCCATAAAGAGGAAATTGCAGAGGCGCTGCTCATTTACCTCTTGTCTTTCCCAATCTGAGAACCATCATCATCTTCTTCCTCGAGCCTGAAATAGAGCTCCTCCCATTCATCCACTCCCCTGCACCCTCTCCGTCTTCAGCCCCCCCGCCCCATAGCCACCATGCCACCCAAGGCTAGCAACGGCAAGGATGCGGAGGCCATCTCGGAGAACAAGCTGGTGAGGATGCGGAAGGAGCACGTCGTCTTTCCACCGGGGCTTAACGTTGACGTTCTGAAGAAGTGATACTGGTGGATGTGGGTGACGGGGACGACGGTGCATCCCGCCACCTGCGTGAGACCAGGCCCTTTTGGGGGCAGCCTAGGCAAATACCCTTTCTTCGCTGATTACTTTTACTACGGGCTCTACCCCCCTTTCTCGGACTTCTTCAACGACCTTATGTTCACCTACGGCTTCCAACTCTTGGATTTTACGCCGAATGCTGTGACGTCCATGTCAGTTTTCGCCCATCTTTGTGAAAACTTTGCCGGCGTAGTTCCTAGCACCGCTCTCTTCCACCACTATTTTACCCTCCGCATCCAGCAAGGCGGAGCCCTTTCTGGTGCCATCACTTGGATTCCATGGCCAGGAACCAAGGAAGTATACTCACACGGGGCCTACTATGAGAGGTGGGATGAGTGGCGGGGCAAATGGTGGTGGATTCGGGAGGAGAAACTCCTGCCCTTCTGCTTGCTGCGACAAACCAAAATGGTGCACGACGAGGACTGGAGTGCCGTCAACCTTGTGGATGGGAAGCTTGCAGTCGCGACCACCCGGATTCACCGCCTCAGGGATGCCGGCCTTACCGTAGAGATGATAGGTGCCGATTTCCTTCACTCGCGCATCGCTCCCCTGCAGAATAAGGGGAGGCTGGCTTGGAATTTCTAGAATGCGGCGGACATCATGAGGCTGCGCCCTGGGCTGAACCACAACCTGACCATTCTGCAGCACAAAGCTCTCTACAAGAAGCTGTTCAGGAGCGCTATGGTGCCTGAGCTGCCGGCATGCATAGTCCCCTTGTGCAACAATTCTGCTTTAGGTAGAATCATTGCCATGATGATGGTGTTCGACGCCCATAGCCTTGTCGCATCTGGGATCGAGCTGCCTGCCGAGCATGCGCAAGAATTCTGTGATAACTTGACGGAGAGGGCCATCTGCAGGGAAGAGGGCCTCGTCCGCGACACCACTAAGGAGGAACTGGCGTACATCGCCAGCAGGGAGGAGGAAGCAGATCTTGCCATGGAGTCTGGCAGCGTCGGCTTCTTGGAAGACAAAGTCGGTGGAGGGGAAACACTATCGAACAAAGACCTTGCCGCGAAGGGTGGGACCACTGCGGAGCAAGGCGGCACGTCCGCCCGAGGCTGCCCTGCCGAAGACACAGCTGAGGAGGAGCTGCTCGATGAGGCCCCGTCCCTTCTGCAAAGGAAAAGGTGCATCCTTCAGAGTGCCGCCTCTGGGCTTTCGGTCTGTCAAGATCCTTCGAGCAACGCAGTCTCTGGCAAGGGGGCGATCGGCAAGGCCACGCGGCGGCAAGAAGCTCATCAGCAACCTGCTCTGCTAGTTGCTTCTTCAATTCAGCCAACACTTCGGATCCCATCCTGTAGGCCTTCTTATAGATGGGCCTTGATCCGGGCATAAGCTCAATGATAAACTCAATGTCATGGTCAGGAGGCATTTCGTGCAGCTCTACAGGAAACACATCCGGGTATTCACATACCACTGGTACTTGATCCAACTCAACTCCCGATAGACAGTTAGCCTAAGGGGCTTGAGTGGAGGCAGGGTTGGGGATATACTTGACTTCCACTCCTTGGCTATTGGTCATGGTGACAATCCTCTTGGCACAGTCTAACAAGACTTGGTGCTTGGTTAACCAATTCATGCCAAGGATGACATCCAAGCCTGGTGAATCCAGAACTATAAGGTCTGCTAAGAAGTCTACCCCGTTGATATCAATCTTCACTCCCTTACACCCTATCCCGGACTTCATAACTCAACCCGGGGTTTGTATCAACATACAACTACCTAGGGGTGTAGGTTTCATGCCACTCTCTAATGAAAACTTTTGGGTGACAAAAGAATGCGAACCTCCACAATCGAACAGTACTGTTGCTGGGGTTGAGTTGATGAGGCATGTACCCAGTATGATGTCTGGGTCTTCCTGGGCTTCCTCTACGGTGACGTGATTCACACGACCCTTGCCATTGTTGGGATGGTTGCGGGGAGTGGGGTTCCTTGGGGGTGCTCCACGATCTTGACCTTGGTTTGGCGCATTGGGGCGTGGTGCATCTGGCTTCTTGTTGGGACACAACCTAGAGATGTGTCTTGGTTGACCACATCCAAAGCAAGTGACTTGACCAGGGTTGTTGTTGTTGAAGTTTTTGCCACCATTGTTGTTATTGGGGTTGTTTTTGTAAGCTGTCATGGGATTGGCATACTGTTGAGGCTGGTAGCTCAAACAAGGCACATGAGGTCTAGCCTGCTGTGGCCGATAGGTTGGCTTGGCTAGGGCTGGCTGCCAGGGGCGAGGCTTCTGGTTGCTTGAGCTACCCTTGCTTATCATATTGCACTTGCAAGTGTCGTCTATGGCACGATGCTTGTCTTCTAGCATGAGGGCCTTGTTCACCAGGTCGAAGAAGGTGCGATAGTCGCAGACAATGAGCTGATACTGCAGGGTCTATTGAAGTCCTTCCATGAAGCGTTCCTTCTTGGCAGCCTCCGTGTTGACATCTTCAGGTGCATACCTTGACATCAGGTTGAACTTCTACAGGTACTCCTTGATAGAGCCACTTCCTTGCTTCAGTGCTCAGAATTCTCTCTTCTTGATAGCCATGATCCTAGAAGGAATGTGGGCGGTGTGTAATCCTTCCTTGAAGTCATTCCAAGTGATCACACGCCCACCTTGCATGACCTTGAATCCATCCCACCAAGCTCGGGTGGTACCTCCGAGGCAGCGAGAGGCATAAAGCACCTTTTCACGATCCTCATTGCAATAGACCAGTGCAAGGAGGTCCTTGATGGTGCGGATCCAGTCATCAGCATCCAATGGTTCAGCAGTCTCGGTGAAGGTTGGGGGCGAATTCCTCATGAACTCAGACAGAGTGGAGCGGCCATTGCCGTTCCTACCTTGCTGCTGGTTGTTCACAAGGGCCTGAGCCATTTGCTGGATAGCAGCATTGTTGGCTTGGCACTCCTCCCGGAGAACTTGGAGAAATTGAGCTATGGTCATGTTCTCCGGTGGAGGTGGTGGCGGGGGAATGTCGCCTTGTGGCTGCTCCTGGTGTTTCCAGCGTGAGTAGCCCCACCAGCTCCCTGTTGCTGGCTTGAATTGTCGGCTTCAGGGTTGGTGAAGGAGCTGTTGCGGGTAGCAGTCACTATCCTGTTTGGAGCAGCCAAGTCAAACAACTAGGGTAGACGAGAGGAAAAGCGACAACGAAAAAGCGTGCCTAAGGGGATTGGCCGAGTGCAAGTGTGGTAAATCAAAGGTCGAGGGACCAACATATATTACGATAGACGATGGAGTCGCTTACATGTTTCCTAAGTCAAAAGCACGACTTGCATCGGAACACAAATAACAAAACAAACAACAAGCATACATGGTTTCATATGAACCATTACATGGACTCGACTTTGCATGAGGGATACATGACGGATCCTAGCCTAGGGGTTCTCGGACTCAGGTGGTGGAGTGCTCGGTCTCGTAGTCACGCTCCTCTAGGTCTTCCTCCTGTTCATCATCCAAACGGGCATCATTCCCGGTCGAAGGGGTCGGGGAACGAGGAGGACCATCCCGACGATGCTTTGATGGCGGGTCGGTGAAGAGCTCACGGTACTCCTTCGCACTCATGCAATGACGACGTGTAGGTGCATCACTAGCTAGGGGTACTCCTCCTCTGTAAGCGACAGCTGGTCGTCCCTCTGGGGCTCCATCCTTCTTGAGCTTGTTTGGCTTCGTCTTGGCTAGCCGAAGTAGCTCCCGGGTGTGGTGAAGTTCCTCACGGAGCTTCACGGACTCCTTCATCAGGTTGTGAACCAGACTATCGGCGGAGAGGCTGAAGTATGTCTGGAACCTGAGTGGCGTGCCATCCTCCTTGGATGGGTCCAGCGTCCAACTCTCGCCAAGATCATCCTTCCTGAAGGAAGGTAGAGAGTAGTCGGCTCGTCAGCCATCTCTGGAATGATGTCTCGAAGGTGTAGGAGTGCCTTGCGTGCAGCTGTCTCGACTGCAAGTATCATGGTCTCCATCTGTGGTCCTTCAAAGAACCAACTAGTCGGGGAGTCTTTTTCCTTCACGACCACATCCATGTGGTACTCCTTCGTGACGGCATTGACCCAGTGCTCGTGGTAGAGGAAAATGGGTGGTTGGCGAAACGGGCACTTCTCCAGGCTATCCCCAAGGAGTAAGGGAAAGTCGGATGCCAGGAAGGCTTCGGGTACGACGGCCATCTACAAACGTTTGAAGGGAGGAGAGTCAGCAAAGTGTCGTGTGAAGCATAGAAGAGGTAAATAGTACAGAATCCCTAAGTATAGGTGCTAGGTGTAGTTTTGAAAACGGTTTTATCCTGACTAACGTCCATGCTAACTAAGGGCTTCCTACAGTCAGGATGGCTCTGATACTAGCTCTGTGGGGACCCCAACTCATTAGTAGTGATCACCAAATGCACGTGTACAGTGATCCCAGAGATCAATGCTCACTGAATACACAGAAGCTGAATAACAAGAGTCTTACATCCTCATGAATGTCTACTCTTACATAGATAGGGCCACAAGGGCCAAACACTTAAATAGAACAAGCAGCGGAAATCTTGATCGATAGCATGAACCCATGCCATCAACATTAAACCTACAGGCATTCTGACTCGGGAGTGTCCTAGTTCGCATGTTCGTCACCAATGAACTCTTCAACATACTCATGTTCTTCCATGACTAGCCAATTAAATAACCAGTGGCAAGCCAATGAGTAGTTTGAATGTACTCGCAAGCAACCCAAGTTGTGGATCAAGGTAATAATGATGCATGATATAGCACTAAGTAGGTAATTTGTGGAAAGCCAATTTTGAATGCAATGACATGATCAAGTAACTAAGTAAGCATGCATCAACTATTTGGCAGATATCCATGTGAACAAGTTATAGATATCATCATAATCAGGGGTTGAACATCTCATGTTCAATCATTGTGCTAAGTCATCGGACTTAGTCCAAGTACCATCTGTGTCCCCAACACACGCACACCAGTTTGTGAAAACATTCGGACATAGTTTAAAAAGGACCTCCAACTGTCCACGACCGCGGACGCGGCTATTCAAATTGTTTTACACTCTGCAGAGGTTGCACACTTTACCCACAAGACTCGAGGAACTTCCGTGTCATCCACAACTCGTGGTATATAACATACCCGAGGTAAGCACCCGAACATCGCCTTTCCCATGGCGATACTAAACAAAGATTCCACTCATTTGTGCCATCCCTCATGATATACATCACACGTATCATCCATGAGGGCATGCAACAGAGTGCCCGATGCCTATAAAGACAACGCATGACCTTCCACTTCCGGGATGACCCCGTCACAAGAGTGACCACTTCACTCTTGCCACTAGTAATGCGGGCTCCTTGCTAGTACCAACCATAGTAATCAAGACAGCACCATCCCATAAGGGGTATAGTGGTTACGCATATAAGGTTGGGACGGTCAGCAGACCTTAAAACTCTCCATTTTCTAAAACACACACTCACTTGCTCCGGCACACCACTTCTTTCTAAAGTGGTCACCCAACTTATCATCATCTCCCTCGGGCATGTGGCACCCGACGGGGTTTTCAAAAAGTCTTTGAAATCATTTCTTTCTTTCCATCACTATGCATAAACCCGAACCCACTTACGTAGCATCTACTAGCATCCTATCTACACCCACCCGCATAACCCTCATAAGGTGGTAGGGTCATGCATGATGCAAGTTTCAATGATAAGAGTATCGGAGGCAACCCACCGAAGGGGAAGCTCCGCATCATGATCAATCATCGAAACAACAAGTGCTATGTGTCATGCATGAAAAAGTTTCTTAACATGTTCAAAGGGCTGCTTGCCTAGTTCAACAAAGTCTCCGGGGTCTTCGAAGTCTTCGGGTCCAACTTCCTCGTCAATAGCGCAATCTATCATCGCGAATAAAAGCGATAAATATAAGCATCACACAAAAACAAAGCACACAAGCTACTACTAAAAATGCTACCCTACTCTGATAAATACTGAAGACTTTATTAAAAATGTTTGTTTAATATTTTGTTATGAAAAACCTTTTTGAAAACTATTATACACAGGTAGATAATGCCTAATAGGGTTTTTTAAACTAAAACAGTACATAAAATGTTTTCAAATATTTTCACAAGTGGCACTAATAAATTCTATGGAATATTTCAAGATTTTAGGTGAAGGAATTATGGGAATTGGATAAATATTCAAATCTGTGGAAATTTTGGAAGTTAGAAGAAAAAGAAAAATGGAAAAAGGGCACTGTGCCCTTTTGGGCCAAAACACTGCAGCCGAACCGGCCCACAGGGGAAATCGGCTCAGGCGAGACGCCGTGCGCGGCAGGTTTATTTTTAAACTTGCTCGTGGGCTCTACTAGGCAAAGAGAGAGGAGGGGGATGAGGGGATGACAGGTGGGCCCCACATGTCATCCCTCTCCTCGCGACAGGGACTACAGAAGGCTCACAGGAGGGACTGCGGTCGACGGCGAGGCCAGCCAGGGGCACGGGCGTGCTCAGGGGAGTCCCGCTTGTCGCGTGGGACTGGAGGGGGTCACCGGGGCCGAGGGAATCACCGGCGAGGAGGGAGGAACCCGACGGTCACAAGGGTTTGGTTCGGGTGCGGGATCCTGACCATGGGGGCGAGCGGACTGAGCACGAGAGAGCAGCAGAGGGGAGGAGAGAGCAAGGGGAGAGGAGCGGGAGCTCGGGGAGGGCCTTTATATAGGCGGGCGCCGGCTCAGTGTGGACGCGGCACGCCAGTGAGGACGAGGGCATCACCACGGGCCATGGGGGCGCCCGGGCCGTGTCTGGGGGGTTTGTGGACGCGGTCCTCGTCCAGGTGAAGGCAGAGAGAGAGATCGAGGGAGGGCATGCGTGTGAGCTCCCAGTTGGCCGAGCTGTGCGGCGCCAGGCATGCGTGCGGGAGGGAGGAGGAGAGAGGAGGGAGAGGGGGCCGACCGCCTTCCGTGCTGCGGACGTCGAGGCCGACCAGGGGGACAAGCTCCCTCATCCCAAGGCGGTCGGGGTGCCTAGGGATGCCCCTGCTACAGTGCGGTGGCACACTATAGCATGCTCCAAAGCGCCCAAACGGCTGGCATAGCCGCTGCTCGCGCGCTCTGGGGGGTCCTAGCTTGTCCAGTAGCGTCTGGGGGGGAGGGGTCTAGAGATGCCCCTTGGATGCTATGGAGCTTGGGGGAGCTAGGGAGAAAAGAATTGGGAGGGAGGAAGCTTCTGCCATGGTGAAACAGAGGTAAAAATGGAGGTTTTACCCCACTTACCTATTGAGTCTTGGCCAAGGAGAGTTACTGGAGGTGGCTGGTAACCGTGAGGGGTTGTGGTAAAAATCTCATGGAAAGGGGAATAGCAGAAGTGGAGAAGATAATGGCTTCTAGAATTTTCCAGAAGGTGTTTGATGGGGTTTTGGAGAAGCAAATGGACCTTGCTTGCCTTGGGATTTTATAGGATCAAATGGTGCTTATAAATAGGCTGGATCACCAAGTTTGACCTCAAATGAGCAAAGTTGACAATGGGGACTTTGTGAACCCTAGAAACTAACATAATCAGATTTCTGTAGATCTAGTTCAGCTAAGCTTTTACCCTTGATGCACCACTTAGTGTAGCATCATTATTTGGTGGTTAGATTTTGTCCACAAAGTTTCAGGTCAAGGGGAGAAACTTCACAATGTAAAGTTGCTCAAATTTGAATCTGAACAGGAAGGGTTTTGGGATGTTTTGATGAACCAAATCAACTTGGATTGAGGTGAAACTTTATAAGATCATCACCTATGATAGTGTTGAGTTGCTGGAATTTTCCTGGAATTTATTGAGAATATTTCTTATAGAAATATTTCAAAAGCTTGATTTGAAAAGAAAGGGTTTTGAGGGGTTTTCCCCATGATCTGAACACACCCTTGTGTTGAAACTCATATATATGTAAAATATATGTCCAGTGAGATTTCCTAAATTTTCTAAACTATTTTTAAGGTGTTTAAATAATTTTTCCCTATGAAAAACCATTCCTGGCCTTATGAAAAAGCCTTTAAATAAAATATAAAAATAATCTTTAAAATTAATATTTGGTGGTTTTGGAAAGTCATAAATATAGTAGGTTTGAAATAAAGCTTTTGGGAAAGAAGAATCCACCCAATTTGAGGACTTGCAGTGCAAACCTCATTTCAGGTTTTTTTGAAAACCTAATTTGAATAAATCATTTTTGGTCAAAACAAAATTTGGTAAAAATAGTTTTGGGCACTATTCACATGGCCTGATCATTGGGAAAGAGGTTTGCGACAAGGAAGGTGAATTATGAAGAGGTATAGAATCTAGGAGTGCCACAACCACAATCAACAAGCAAACAAACATCATTTCAAACAAGCACAAGCACTTTGAAAAAGTTTTAGTTGGATCCAAATTTTATAAATCCAAACATAACAATGTGATACAAACACAGGGTGTAACACACCATCAACCCAAATGCTAGCCCGTGGTGCAGCCCTCGACTCAGTCCCCGGCGTAGCCCCCAACATGAGCCCATTACTCACTTCCTGCCTGCAAGTGTTGGGGTGTGCGTCTTTACTGCTAACATCACCGGACATGCAGGAGGAGGTCGGCGACAAGGAGAACCATCAGCGACCGTCCCTGACACGCCGCCTCCATCATCTATGCCGCCCAGAGATGGATCCCCGACAAGGACCTCCTCCAACACGTTTTATCATGACGAGGGAGAGCCAACAAGCATAGGCACTGGCAGGTCTTCATCGACAATCATCGTTGGGGCAGGTACTCTTTATTATGTTCACGTTTTTTGTCTTCTTGAAATTCCACTTTAGCTTCACTTAGTTTTCTTTCTGGGCCTTTAGACATTCCCTCGATGGAGTGCATGGATATAGACACCGTCATCGAGGAGACTGCCAGGGACGCTGCCGTTGAGGCTGACAGGATCGCTGACGAGGAGTCCATCAAAAGCGCTGCCACTGAGGCCACCAAGAATGCTGCCGCCAAGGCTATGCAGAAGGAGGAGGCCGCCAAGAAGTCTGCCGAGAGGGCCGGTGAGGAAGCCAGTGGTCGCACTGACGGCATTCCTGCCACAAGAGCGCGAGTCGCTACGCCGACCACCGAGTCCCCAGCTGCTGGGGAGGCAGCTATCGAGGACCAGCCACCCATATCCGAAGCCCCTTCATCAAGCAGGTACCTCAAGGTCAGCGACAACTTGTTCGTCAGCATCCTCGGCACGGCAAGCACTGGGGTGCCGCCTGAAGGGGAAGTTTTTGTTGAGGAGGCCATCCCTGCTGTCGGCTCGACATCGTCGATGCGCCAAGCGCCAGCTGCAAATACCAAGAAAAGCAGCTCCTCCAGACCATGGGCGACATCTTCCGGAAGCTTCAAGCGCTTCACCGTGCCCGGAAGGAGAAACTGGACTCCGGGGTAGCAGTTATGGAAGTGACTAAGGCCAACTTCCAGGAGCGCGTCGAAGAGACTCATGCCTGGTTCACCCAGGCTTTCCAGGATCTGAAGTCTGGCCAGACAAAACTGATCCAGGGCTTGATCCAACTCTTCATGTAGCAGTCTGATGCCGAGTAAGCGCACGAGGAGGCCAAACAATGGGCTGCTGTAGAGGACGCTCGCTGGACAGAGTGCTGTATTCTACTCGATGCCCAAGACGAAGACCTTGCCGCTCGTGAGAAGGCTCTTGCCAACAAGCTTCATGTCAAGGAAGTGGAGCTCGAGGAGCTTGTCACGCGGTAGACCTGGGGGCTGGAGCAGAAACACAAGGAGACACTCGAGGTTCTAACTCGAGCGTCCCTAACTACGGACTACGCCGGCAAGCTGAAGGAGGCCGCTAATGCCGCCAAGGCTGCAGAGGCCGCCAAGATCTTGTAGGAGGAGAGGGTGAAGAAACTGGAGGCCGACATTGAGGATCTCAACAAGGAGGTCTCGTTGCTTAAGACTGGAAGAGACATAGCCCTCGCCAGCCTGATGGAGATGCAGGTAGCCATTTCTGACAAGACCAAGCAACTCTCTTCAGCCAACAAGTCCATCAATGACCTGAACCTGAAGGTGGCCACGCTGACTGAGACTCTCGAGGCTGCCAAGACCCACGAGAAAGCTCTAGTCAAGGATCTCCATGATGAGAAGGAGATGGGTAAGAGCACCGCTATCGCCCACAACGACTATGTACATGGAGTGGAAATCTGGATCGAGAAGCTCATCAATGTCGCGGGGAAGCTTGCCGAACAACTGCCGGCCATGGGTCTGGAAGGCCCCACGTATTCTGCCGACGATAGGGTGTCCACGAGCGCCAAGGTGACCATGTTCTTTGACAGCCTACTTGGAGTCTTGGAGCAGCTTCACTCCGACCGAGCATCCTACCTGGCGAGCGAATCGCGCAAGCTCTGCCAGGCCGTCCTCCACAAGGTCCTCGTCAAGGTGGAGTACAAGAACCCCGGCCTCAACCTCACCAACATCCTCGCCCGCTTGCCGAAGGATGTAGATGTCAAGGCACTTGAGGAACTCGCTGCGCCCATCGTCGAGAAGGTAAGCCAAGTGTAACATCCCAAATTTTGGAATGTTATAATAAATATTAGAATGAGTGTTTGTTTTTTTGAGCGATTGATTTGAGTGAAATTTGAAACTTTTTGAAACTTTTGAATGAGAGGGAATAAAATGACTTTCCCCTTTGTGTTTGATTTCAAATTCCTACATTTCAAATCAGTGGGATAAGATGACATGACTTCTTCAATATAAAAAGATTTGAATTTTTTTAATTTGAAAACTATTTGAAAATTTCTGATATGGAGATCACTTTCATATTTGAATTTCCTATTTGAAGTTTGAAAGTATTCAAATCCCTTGAATTTTTTTAAGGGAGTAATATGACACTCCACACCAGGGTCATTTTGTGAAATATTTGAACCATAAAACCCACGGGGTTATTTGAAAATTTATTGCAAAAGAATTAAAACCAATTTAGGCATTTTCTGAAAATAATTTTTTTAAAAGTATTCAATTTGGCCGTGGAAAAATGTTCATTAAATGTAATTTATTTCCTTGATCATTTTGGTATATAGAAATTTATTTTTTGGAAAGGTTTCGAACGCCTTAATGAGTTTTCAATGCCCTGGAAAATAGAAAAGGAAACGAAATTAATGGGTTATTAAAACAGGCCGGCCCACCTGCCTTTAACCCCTCCCCGAAAACCCTCCGCACCGGCCACCGATGCCACGCCCTCTCCCTCTCTCTCTCTGATGCCCCGGCCCCACCGTCCGATCCCACTAATCCCGCACTCACCTTCCTCCTTCCGCTCCCTCCATTCACTCCCGAGCAGATCTCGCCGGAGTCCGATCCCCTCGACGGCTCCCTTCCTTTCTACGACCACCGAGGCCGCCTAGAAATAGAGGAGCTCAGCCTCGTTCGATTTTTGCCCAAACCCCCAACTCTCGTGCCCCCATGCTCGCCAAAACGCTCGCCGGAGTTCGACCGAGCCGCCGCGCTGTTGCCGCACCACCGCATCACCCTGACCCCCTCACCGCCTCCCGAGCCCACCACCTGCTCACCCTCGCTCGCCCGCACCTCCCCATTCCCTCGCTTTGACCCCAGACCCACCAGAGCACCCACGACGACAACCTTGCCGGAGCGGGCCACCTCCCAAAGCTCTAGGAGCTCGTGCCACTCAACTCCGACGCCCCCTCGCCTCGCCGACGCCACCAACGGACGACGGAGGTCCGCCTCCGTCGACAGGACCTCTTAGACGTCGTCCCTGACCACCGGAGCCACCTACACATGCACCGCCGAGCCCCTGCCTCACCGGAATCCTCCATCGCCGGTGACCCTCTCTCTGTGAGCTCCCTCTCGCTCTCTTAGCTGTCCGTTCGTAGATCTAGGGCTAGGATTAGAACTGTCATACCGATTTGGTTTATTTCGGTGAACTGGCCGTTTTTTCTTTTAGCTATAACCGAAACGTTTTCTTCTAAGGCCCGGCCGTCCGCTCGCTAGCTCCCGCACGCACACGGCCTCGGCCAATCACAGCATGCCATGTCACCCACTATCCGTTATTTACAATTTTCATTTTTCTGTTTTTCTGTTTTAGAACAGAATAGTTTCTGAGTTTGATTTCTTTATATCTTTTATGTTTTAGTTTTTTTTAATTTGATTCTTTTTGTATTGTGTCACAAATTTTATCTAGTTTCTGTAGATATAAAGTTTGATTAATTTAAAATTGATTTCAAATAGATTTGATTCAAATATTTTTTCCTGAATATTTTTAGTTTAAAATTTTATTTTGAGTTGATTCGTTTTGCTACTGGTCCTTAGTGATCTTAGTTATTAGTAGGTAGAATTTGAGAATTTTTAGAATATTTTCAATTAGTAATTTTAACAAAACAGATTCTGTTTTAGTTCTTGTTAGGTTTATTTCTAGTTCTTTTGTTTTAAATTGTTTCAGTTTATTTTTCTTTTATATTAGTTGACAAGTTTTACTTTGTTTTCTGTTAGTTAGCAGTAGTATTTCAACCAAGTTTATTTTTATGTCATTTATTATGTTTATAACATGGAATGAATTCTAGTTTCATAATAACTTGCAAATTGATTTCCTGGCTAGTTGGATTTCCTATTTGAAATTATTTTCATAAATTGTTTTATAAGTTTTATTTTCTGGTAAATTAGTTGTTATATATTTTGTTTCCTGTTATTTTTAATATTTTATTTGTTTTACTTGTTGTTAACTTATGGTGCTTAATGTGTTGTTTTTATAGTGCTTACTTGTTCTTCAAAAGTAATTCTTTTTACTAAGTAAAATATTTACTAAAATACTTTTGTCATACTTTACTTTGTTTTTGTTTTGTGTTTTACTTTTGAAAATATGATTTAACTATAGAGAAAACCACTTTTGGTTGATTTAATGAAGTTTTGTTGATTTTAACTTTTGTCTTAAGTATTTCTTTCATAACAACCTTGTTGTTTTTAGTTTTGTGTTACCTATTGGAGTGTTAGAATTGATTGCTAGAATGATTGCTTATATGTATGCAATGCTTGATTGTATAGATTTTCATTGGAGAGTGACGAATAGTCTATCAAGTTATTTCTGAGAGCGATATTATTTCTTCATCGATAGTAGAGGCAACTTCACTTTGACCATTTTGTTCATACCTATGTTTTATTGCATGTAGTGACATCATTCAACAAATCCCTCCAGTAGTGTTATTGAAATTCTTGTTGTGGGGTAGAATGCATGAGGTAGGAACCCACCACTTGTTACTAAAGCCCCGAGAACGTTAGTTATTTTTATGCTATGCTAAAGTAGACGGGGTTTGGTATGAGTGTTCGTGAGTGGTGTGAGAAGCAGGACTCTACGTCAAGACGGCAACTTCATGAAGACATCTTCAAGTCCTGCATCTTCAAGACCTCAAGACTTCGAGACTCGAGAAACAAGTTTTCAATACACACTACTAGGTGAAGGATGGTTGATTGGGCATCCCTGGAGTAACCAGTGGATGGCCGGGATGCATGGAAAAGCGCCATGACATCTTGTGGAAAGCTTCACCCAAACTCAAAGAGACAGATGAATACTTCATGCCCGGAAGCTTACCTGTGTAGCCACAAGTCATTATGGGCTCTGGCTTGGTTGATCTTTGTTGTGACTCTGGCTGGGCAGTGCTACGAGATGTAGTCGACGTTACGAATGGATGGGCATTGAGAATAGTCAGAGAAACACTCTGAAAGACCATGTTTCATTCATCCTGTTCTCAAACACTCGGCAGTGCAGGAACTTACAAGGAGGGAACGAATCTTGTGGGTAAAGTACACAACACTCTGCAGAGTTAAACCTAACCGATTAGCCGTGTCCACGGCTACGGACAATTTGAGCCTCTGGACTTGGATCTATCTCTGAACTCTCAACACTGGACTGATAATTAATTGTGGGCAACTTATGATACTTGTGGGCATTTAGACATCGGTTGGCGGAACCATGTCATGTTAGGTAACTCTATAGTGAAAACTCCTGATATTCCTTTGTTGTAGGAAAATAAAATAAAATCAGCTTTTATGCAAAAACTCAGACACAGAGCCACAAAGCCTTACTGCATATAGAATAATTTTTATCTTCTGTTCTACTATGGTGATCTTGCCGGTACATTCAATGTACTGACCTACACGGCTGCAACGTCTCATGTTGCAGATACTCATCTATGACGGGTAAGAGTATGATTCAGGGTTACAGTCTGCACTCAACCCGCCGTTGGTGTTATTGGGACTCCACTCCCGTTGACTGTTTCCGCTGAGATTTTAAGGTATATTCCAGTTTTACGTTAATTACATGCGATTGCACTTTGATATATACATTAATGTACTGTGTGTGCCAGCATACTGATCCAGGGATGGCACAGAACACACAGAGGCTTGACTCGTTTTGAGTCGGGTCGCTACACCAAGTCAAGTGTGTTGAAGGCAATCGCCGGGATTAGCTGCCTTACTCCTCGCTGCCACGCATGCCAAGAACAATTTATTCCATGTTAGAATCTCGGCAAGACTGATGTAATTTTGCTTGTTATGCTTTGAACAACTGTCATGTTATCCCCCTTGTTTGATTTCTTTTTGTATGCATTCACCCTACGCTTGATTGGAAACGCACCAGCGCGCACACCTCTACCACAAGCACTAGATGTGGGACTTTAGTAGCCTGCTGGCGGGGCTGCTGGCGGCAAGATACCCTAGCGTTTTCAGCATAGCCACCTAGACAGTTGAGCGGACTCAAAACATAATAGGGACGCAACCAACCGCAACAAGGTTCCTTCGCATGCAGGTTTTCCATACAGAAGTCGAAATCGCTCAAGGAAAATAACTCCACAACAAGAATTCACTTGAGGTTTTGCAACTTATCTTTTCGTTGTCGTACTCCTTCCGGCAAGAATTTTTTTTGGGACGTCGCTCGTAGGTATCCATACCACCATTCTCCCCGGCAAAGCTGAACACGAGGTAACCTTCTATCCTTCGAGAAAAAGAAAGAAGAGAAAATAAGGATTTGGAACCTTGGCGGTCCGTTAGCTCTTGCCGGGATTAAGTGTAACACAATATCTCAAACAAACATGCACATAAGTAAACATGAGAATCAATCAAGATTTGCGGAACACTTATCTTTATTCAACTACGCACAGGGTCTTAGCCTGGTTTCTACCAAGGATTACATGCTTCGGCGACAAGACTTGTACAAAAGGTGGTTGCCGGGAGGCCCTACAACCACACCTTGTGGGTAGAAATTTGGAAGATGTTCGATATTCTATGAGTTGCTCAGTGGGATGCCATCTTCGGTCTCCAGGAGGACTGCGCCGGGCCTGGTGACTCGTATTACCCGATAAGGGCCTTCCCACTTTGGCGTCAACTTGTTGGAATTCCTGGTGGACTGAACTCGCCGAAGAACAAGGTCACCTTCCTCAAGACTTTTGTCATTAACCTTGCAGCTTTGGTAGCGGCGCAAGGCTTGCTGGTAGCATGCAACTCTCACAGCAGCACGAAGACGGTCTTCCTCAAGGAACGTCGCGTCATCTTGCCGCAACTGCTCTTGCGCAAGCTCTTCATAAGCGAGCACTTGAGGTGACCCGTATATGAGGTTTGTGGGGAGAACTGCCTCCTCCCCATAGACGAGGGAGAAGGGTGTCTGGCCGGTAGCTCGATTTGGTGTTGTTCTGATTGACCAAAGAACCACCGGCAACTCATCAATCCAGTGCCTTCCGCAATTGTGCATCTTGTTGAAAGTTCTCATCTTGAGGCTTCGTAGCACTTCAGCATTAGCCCTCTCCACTTGGCCATTGCTCCTTGGGTGGGCAACGGAAGCAAAACAGATTCTGCTAACAAGGTCTTGGACATACTGCATGAAGGCACGACGAGTGAAATGTGTGCCATTGTCAGTGATGATCCTGTTGGGAACACCAAAGCAGCAAACTAGTCCCTTAAAGAACTTGATGGCCGACTGTGCTGTCAACTTTCTCACTGCTTCCACTTCCGGCCACTTTGTGAACTTGTTGATTGTAATGTACAAGTACTCAAAGCCCCCGGCAGCATAGGGTAAAGGGCCCGAGATGTGGAGCCCCCAGACTGAAAATGGCTAGGAGAGAGGGATTGTTTGAAGGGCATGAGCTGGTTGATGTAATTTCATTGAATGAAACTGGCATGCTTCACACTTGGTTACTAATGCGGTCGCATCCTGGAGGGCAGTGGGCAAAAAGAAGCGTTGCCGAAATGCCTTTCCGGCGAGTGTTGTTGATCCTATGTGGGAGCCACATATGCCTCCATGTATCTCTGCCAACAGCTCCAGTCCGTCCTCCCGAGAAATGCACTTGAGTTTCACAACGTTCGGCCTGTGTCTGTACAGGACGTTGTCCACGAACTGATACATACTAGACCGGCGGGCTACTTTCTCTATTTCTTCTTGTTCCTCGGGAAGTTCTCCTGTTTGAAGGAAACGGACGATGTGCTGTGCCCATGCTGGAGCTTGGGGCTTGACAACAAGGACTAAAGGCATATCTTCTACTGGGGAGGCATTTGTCTGAATGGCAAGGGCTTGAGGCCCCACCGTAGTCTGTCGTTCCCCGGCAAGCCTGGCGGGAGCGCATGCTTCCATGACAAGGGCAGGGGGCCCTACCGGAGCGCGAGGCTCACCGGTAAGCCTAATGTTGTCTCCCACAAGCTCCTCGCCCGTGGCTTTCGGGAGCTCTGCCAGGAAATACTTGCCGGAACTCAACTTCCTTCTCTTATCTTTCCCATTTGATGGTGTTACGGAGGGTTGAGTCAGTCGGAGCACGAAAGTTTCTGGTTCCACCGGCAACTTAAGGGCAGCACACTTTGACAGGCCATCAGCAACGTTGTTCTCTACACGAGGAACATGCTCCATTTGGAAGTCGTCAAAACGTTCTTCCAACTTCCTCACTTCATCTACATAAGCTTCCATCAATGGACTCTAGTAATCTTTGTTCACTTGCCCGACGACAAGCTGAGAATCACCTCTCACAATAACTTTCTTGATCCCAAGATCTGCCGCGATCCTGAGACCAGCAAGCAGTCCTTCTTACTCGGCAGTGTTGTTCGTTGATATCTCCCGGGGAAAGTGCATCTGAATCACATACTTGAGGTTCTCTCCGGTGGGTGCGACAAGAAGCACTCCGACACCGTCTCCTTGCAGCGAGAAAGCCCCATCAAAATACATGATCCACTCTTGATCGGTTTCCATGCCGAGGATAGTTGACTCTGGAACTTCTTCATTTGGCATTGGGGTCCATTCTGCTATGAACTCCGCCAAGGCTCTACTCTGGATGGTCGAAGTGCTTTCAAACTTGAGAACAAAGCTTGACAGTTCCAATGCCCACTCCACAATCCTGCCGGTAGCTTCTGGGTTCTGCAAGATCCGCTTTAGCGGGAAGCGAGTGACAATGGTGATCTATTGTGCTTATAAGTAATGGTGCAGCTTCCTCGAGGCCATAAGAAGGCCGAAGAGCAATTTTTGCACGCCAGAATATCTTGACCAAGCCCCCTGCAACAGGGAGCTGACAAAATAGACTGGGCGCTACACCACCTTCTTCTTCTGGATTGTCTCATTCAACCGCGTAGATCCTTCCTTGCCGACACCAGATCCTGTCGGGGAATGCCCTAGCGTGCCGCTTGGCGGTCCTGCTGTTGCTGCTGCTTCTTCATCAACTTCTCTTTCAGCCACTAGTGCAACACTCACCACTTGATTTGTTGCCGCCAGATATAGCAGCAACGACTCTTGTTGTTTTGGTGCAACTAGGATTGGCAGAGAAGAGAGGTACTTCTTCAAATCCTGCAGCACTACCTCCGCTTTCGGAGTCCATTTCATTGGACCTGCCTTCTTCAAGATTTTGAAAAAGGATAGGGCTCGCTCAGTAGATTTTGAGACGAACCTACTCAAAGCAGCCACACAGCCGGCACGACGACGCACATCTTTGACACGTCTTGGTGCTTCAATTTGCTCCATTGCTTTGATCTTGTCGGGATTTTTTTCGATTCCACGTTGAGATATAAAGAACCCGAGAAGCTTGCCGGATGGGACGCCGACCACACACTTCTCAGGAATAAGCTTCATGTTGATCTTGCGCAGGTTTGCAAATGTTTCTTCTAGATCCGACATGAGCGTAGCCTTGTCCTTGGTTTTGACCAGAATGTCATCCATATAAGCCTCCATATTTCTATGTAGCTAGGGCTCAAAACCGATCGGGACTGTTCTTGCAAAGGTAGAACCAACACTCTTCAACCCGAAATGCATACGCAAAAACCAGTACGTACCACATGGGATGATAAATGCGGTCTTCTCCTCATCTTCCTTGGCCATGAAAATCTGATGATAGCCTGAATAGGCGTCAAGGAAAGACAATAGGTCACAACTGGCGGTGGAGTCCACAATTTGGGCGATGCGTGGGAAGGGAAAAGGATCTATGGGGCAGGCTTTGTTAATGTATATGAAGTCAATGCACATCCTACACTTTCCATTCGCCTTGCGCACTACAACTGGATTGGCCAACCATGTTGGATGGAGCACTCCTCTGATCAAGCCAGCCACTTCTAATTTCTTGGTCTCTTTGTCAATGAACTGTTGCCGCTTCAAAGCTTGATTCTAGACCTTCTGTTTGACGGGCTGTGCGTGTGGGCAAATGATAAGGTGGTGCTCAATCACCTTCCTGGGAACACCGGGGATATGAGATTGTTGCCATGCAAACACATCGACATTCGCCCACGGGAAGGCAACGAACATGCTTTCCTCTTTGTCGTCAAGGGTGGAACTTATGGTGAAAGTTCCTCCCATGCCATCCTCCTTGGCGGGCACCTTCTTGGTCTCTGGTGGAGCTGCCTTGGACTTCTTGCTCTTGCCAGTGGATCTCCCTAGCACATCCTCAACGGGAGCGCAGCACCCCGAGGAGGCGCGCTTGCCGGAATTTGTGCCAGAGGCCTTGCCAGTATTCCTCCTCCTAGGAGCTTTAGCGGCAGGAGCAAGTGCCTTGGCGACAGCTGCTCCAACTGCCTCCCGATAGAGTTCGTCAGCGCAGACAAGTGCACCTTTCTTATCAGAGTTGATCGTGATGACTCTCGTCGGCCTGGGAATCTTCAGCACATTGTAAGCGAAGTGGGTGGCCGCCGTGAACTTGGCTAGAGCTGGACGACCAAGGATGCCGTTGTACGGCAACGAGATCTTGGCAACATAAAAAACGATCTTCTCTGTCCTGAAATTGATATCACTCGCAAATGTCACCAGCAGCATGATCTTGCCCTTCGGCTGAGTCCTCCCTGAGTTGACCCCTTGGAAAGCGTCTGTGGACTCAAGATCTTCATCAAGAATCTGCAGCCTCTGGATGACATCTGGCAAGATCAGGTTCAGGCTGGCCCCACTGTCGACTAGCATCTTCGTCACCTTGATGTTGCGAATTATTGGCAAAACTAACCATGACAGGCACCCAACCGCAGTTGTGCGATCAGAGTGATCCTCGGCGTCGAAAAAAATAGGAGTGTTGGACCACTTCAGAGGTCTCTGGGTACCAATACAGGGCTCCGCTGCGTTAACCTCGCATGCCCACTGTTTAACTTGGCAGTGAGAGGAATGCGACGAGGCACCTCCGTCGATGCACATCATCTCTGTAACCTTCTGGA
Source organism: Hordeum marinum (assembly GCA_022496015.1). NCBI lineage: Eukaryota > Viridiplantae > Streptophyta > Magnoliopsida > Poales > Poaceae > Hordeum > Hordeum marinum. The sequence continues at coordinate 254,064,708 of CM039673.1, forward strand.
ACTCATGCTCGCTGGACTCGTCATCCTCGGCAACGTCACCATCATCGCCCTCTTGCTTGTCGTGGCCATGAGCGGGCCGGTCTTTTTGTTGTGGGCTTGCCACGGCGACCTCCTCGGCCAACGCGCTTCTTGCCGGACCCCTTAGCACCATACTATCCCTTCTCCTTCTCCCGCCTCTCATATTCTGCTTTTTGCTTCTCGGCAAGCTGCTCAACTTGCCGGTAGTCTTGGAGATCGTGTCCCTTGGTGCGATGGATCTTGCAGTGCCGCTTGCCGGAGCCTTCCATCTTGTCAACAGCCTTCGTTGCCTGGCAGGAGACGCACTAGGAAATATACTTGCCGGGATCATCAACCTTGCCCTTCTTGGCGGTACTGGGGTTGCCGGATCCATCTATGGCAAGCACAACCTTGCCCTTGCGCTTCTTGTTATGCCGCCATCCTTTTGTTGCCGGGGTGGAGGTGTCTTCATCTTCAGAGTTGACCCCTACGCCAGCATCTTCGCCGGGGAGTCTCCTCCCTTCTTCAGCCCGAGCACATTTGTATGCCAGAGTGTAAAGCTCGACAACTTCCCTGACTCTGTTCATCGCGAGTTTTTCCCGCATCCTGCGGTTGCCCATGTTCTGATGGAACAGGTTGATAACATCGGCAGGATGAACATCTGGTATGTTGTGGTGCACGCGGCTGAACCTTTGGATGTACTTGCGCAAAGTCTCGCCCTCCTTTTGAGGGATGGTGTGCAAGTCGCTTGCTTGACCAGGAGCTTGGTGACCTCCAGTAAAGGCGCGCACAAACTCGTGGCACAGATCTGCCCAGGAGGAGATGGATCCCTTTGGCAGGTGCATCAACCACGACCGGACGTTGGGCTTAAGCACCAACGGGAAGTAGTTGGTTAATATCTTGTCGTCACGAGCCCCGACAGCCTGCACCGCAATGGTGTAGATGCTCAAGAACTCTGATGGGTGAGTTTTGTCCTTGTACTTCTCTGGGACCTCTGGTTTGAACATGCGGGAATTGGGCCACTGGACTTGCCGCAGCTCACGGGTAAACGCTGGACAACCCACCTCGTGAGGTAGGCTGACACGATACCCTGGCGCAGACTTGTCTACAGTGGGCCCCGCGCGCCTATCAGACTGAAGGCGCATTTCCCGCTGCCGCTCAATTGAAGTTCGAGCGTCTTCCTTGCTTCATTCCCGAAGAACTTGATGCTAGTCGCGGCGTGTCGGTGGATCGGACAACGTCATCGAGTAACCGTCGTAAGCATCGGTCTGTCAAGCCGGTAACTAGTGTTGTTGTTGCGGAGGAGAGTGCACCATGGTCGCGCCGCCTCCGGCTTTCCCACGGCTAGTGTGAGATGGCTCGATGGACCGAAACCTATCTACAAGGCTGAGGAGGCTCTGAATGGTGGCTCTCCATTTGTCGAGCTTCTCCACAGCAGGAGGGAAGTTTAGGAGTAGTTGTGCTCACGCCATCACTTCTTCCGACGTGGTCGGCAGCGAACGGTGCAAGGAACGCGAGGTGCTCTGACTTCTAAATATGTTAGAAGGAGCACCGCTGCGGTCCCGCGACGGCACGCCACTCCCGCTACCATGCTGGCGAGCATGCTGGTCCCACGCACCTTGGGAGTGATGCGCAGGAGCTTTTCCATGGGGACGTTGAGAATTGCGGGCACCGTGATGTGGCTCCTCACGCGTGTCCTGAGAGGGCCGCGGCATGGGCACTCTGGAAGATACCCTTCCAGCCCCGGAGTATACCATACCACCCGCAAGCGGTACAGCTCTGTCTTGAGACCCAGTGGCACAGGGGTTCCCATCGCTGCCATGGACGTCTCTACGGCGGGCGTCGCCGATTGCTTGGCCTTGATCACCAGAGGGTCGTGGAAGTTCTGAACCTCTGCCTCCTCCTCCACCCATGTCCACGCCATGGCCTGTCTATGTGGATACAGGGACAACGTATGTAGATGGACGAACCGCTGTCAGGCCCTTCTTCTTGGGGGCCATGCGATGACGAGCATGAAGAAACTGGCGCGCTGATCACCAGAACAGGTTCACGCGAACTCTCTCCCCTACCTGGCGAGCCAAAGATGTTGTGGGGAACGAGCACCTATGGGATCATAGGGACCCCTTTCGGTTCGGGGGGGGGGGGGGGTGAGAGCTCACACAAAGAGCAGGTATGATGAATAGCACGCGTGGATCTTACCTAGTTTGGTTGGTTTATTGTGGTTGTTCTTAGGGTTCTGGCTACAGGAGCTCTCTGAGCTGTTGCAACCTGTGTAAGCTAGGAGGACCCAAAATCCAAAAGTCTGGAAGTGTTAGGGTCCTAAAAGTCCTCTATCGTATCGTCCTAGGCCTCCTTTTCTACACTGAAGGGGATCCCAACAGTGGCGTATAGAGCGTACACGAGGCGTACAGAGCTACAGTACTATCGTACCTAACACTGACGGAGTAGGACAGGTGCACTTAATGCACCTTCAGGCATCTCTGTCCGTCTACGGGACGGGACAAGAGCCAGTCGCATCGGCACCGCTTAGCCCTCTCCAACACCTGGCCTATGCGCTGGTGGGGCCTTGCCGGGACCTTGTCCTAACTCGTGGGTTGGATGGTCATCCCGACAAGGTCTTGCCGGGGGTATTGATTCTTCGGTGTTCGGACCTGGTAAGTTCCTGCAGGGCCTTGTTGCCAGGGTGGCTACTACTGCCCGTGCACGAGAAAGAGCACTGGAGTGCCCAAAACTCTAGTGCACCGAGAATGATTTCAATCCTTCTTCCGGAGTTATTCATGATATCAAATTCTCGATTCTAAGTGGTTTAGCTTTTCTTTCCGAAGTTCCAAGTTTTTCTCAAGTATCTCATCCCGAAGCCTCATCTAAAGCATAGCAAGGCCTCAATCTTTTTGTTTCACAACCTTCAATTCTTTTCTATCATCCTTTCATTCCGGAGTTCATCTCGATACTTCTTCATGGTGGTTTGTTAAGGATGTAATTCTTCTCGATGTGTTCTTCAAGATTCTTGTGGAGGTGCTCAAGTGTTCTTTATCTTGGATTTCTAAGTTCAATTCCTTCTCCTTTGTCTTTTGAGATGGTGTTATTAAATTCTTGATTATGAGGAGTCTCGAAGGAAAATCATCAAGAATGAGATAAGTAAACCCATCATGTCTTCTCGAAGTTATCTTGGGTTGGATGTCACCTAAAGCATTTCCTAAGGATTGTTGCTATCATGGTGTCATAAGTGATTCAAGTTTTCTCCTAATCTTCTTGGTGAAAGAAGTTTTTGATCTCTTGTTGCTCTCAAGCAATCAATTGCTTCTATTGTGGTAGGTTGCCACCTCATAATTTTGAGATGTTTTCCACAAGCCCATAACAAGCTATTCTTTTCGTTGTTGATTCTCCATCAACTCCGCTCACCCTATGCTTCTCAAGTTCAATGGTGGTAGAAGTAGTTATTTTCTTCTCCATTCGTTTCCTTCCAATGATCTAGTTTTTATTCTTTTCTTCTGGAGGCGTTGTCATGTTGCTCTCTTTCAACCATCATCTAGTTTTATCAAGATCATGTTCCTTCTTGCTTATTCATTTTACCGGAGTGTTGTGTTCTATGTTCATGTTCCTTCCATCCTATCAATTTTGCCCCTCTATCCTACCGAAGTGCTGCCAAAATTTCATGTGAATTCTTGCTTGTGCCTCGTGCCATTCTTCATCTCTTTGCATCCTTCAAGACTTGTGGTTTCACTCGTTGGTCAAAGAAGCAACTAAGTTTTACCTCTTACTCTTTCTCTTCCCCTTCTCAGTCTTCCGTTCCTAGATCTCGGGACGAGATCCTCATGTAGTGGAGGAGAGTTGTAACAGTACGGGACCGATGCTCCAGAAGATGCCCCTTTTATTGCATTGTCGTCGTGCGTTTTGTTTGGTTGTTGCATTCATCATCGCATCATTCGCATCATCTGCATAGCATCGTCACTCATTTTCAAAAACTTGGATCCATTCGTAGCTGTCGGTTCTCTCCGTTCTTGCCGCTCACCATTCTAAGACCAGCCACACATGCACGCGCCCATGGTATCGTTAAAAAACCGTTTTTAAAGCGCGCGAAAAATATTCTCGGATTGGGTCGAAAGTTGCTGTGCGGTTTTTTCTATTGTCTGTAGACCGCGTGCCAAATTTCGTCGCAATCATAGGTCGTTTGATACCCCAACGGTCAGTCATAGCAGTGTGGTAATCGGTTTATTTGTGGGACGTTTTTCGTTTTTTTTAAACATGTCATTGGCCACCATATTCCCTCTCTTTCCCACCTAGCCTTTCTAACACAACCCGCCAGCCCACCCAGCCTACCCCCCGTTTCGGACCGCCCGATCGAGATCCGACGGTCCAAAAATGGACAAAAACCCTAGCCCTACGCTAGCCCCTACCTATTTTAAGCATGTACAACCCTAATTTCTAGGGATCTTGTCCCTCTCCACCACTAGCCGCCACCCTATGTATCCATCTTCCTCGGGATCTCCTCCCGCTCCACCCAATCAGCAAGCCTCCTCCCGATTCCATCGATCCACCCAACCATAGCATGGCCAGCCTTCCATCTGCTCCCTTCCCAGCCACTCTGGCAGGAGCGCTCCTCCCTTGTACCTCCTCCTCATGGCAGTGAAGCCCTGTGACCAAGCGAGCTTGACCTCGTCCCCAGCCTCCATGGCCAATCGGGGCATGAGCTCCTTGCCATGTCCGCGACTAAAGCGGCCACAAGGACCTCCTCCAGTTCACCCCCACAAGTCCTCGTGTTCGTGTCACAGGGCAGCCAGCCCAACCATCCTCCTCGTGTGAGGTCTCACCCACGCCAGCGACCACCTCCCATGGTGTCGGGTGCCCCGCGCCGCCCGGCCAGCTCCGACCAGGCCGTCACCGACGACCGAGGCCAGCCTGCCTGTTGTCTTCCTTTCCTTCTCCTCCTTCCTTCCTCCCTCATGTCTCTCTTGCGTCATGAACAGGGAGAAACCAAGTTTGTAGGATCTCCATGGATGCGCAAGTTCCGCCGAAACTCGTAGATCAGCTGGTAATGGAGTCCCTTGCCCCGAATCCGGCCCCCCTTCTCCACCCGACCTCCCCGGCACCACACTGGAGCAAGCCACCGCTGTTCTTGTGCCATGGCCGCCTCCTTCCTCTGCATCATGCTTCGTGCGTGGGCACAAGGATGTTGACCGCAGGAGCAGCGCGTCAACCTTTGTGGCTTCATCTTGCACCCACTAGCCTTGGGGAGAGGAGCTCCTCCATGTTGTGCTCCTCGCCGAGCCTCGCCTCCTTCCGAAGCTGCGCCCTTGAGCTCAGCCAAGACCGGCCCTGTTTCCAGTCAGGTTCGCTCGTGCTCCATTTTCAGTTTTGTTCAGCAGCGCCTGGTTGTGTTCATCTAGAGCAAAATCTATAATTTGTCATCATTCCTTCATAGCTCAGTTGGTAAGCGCATGTGTTTGCAGCCTGGAGATCCAGGGTTCGAGTCCCCATGGATGCATATTTCTGATGCATTTTGTCTCTGCATCACATCAGTTTTTGCTTATGTTTCTTATAATTTTTAGTCTCAATGTTATCACAAGCACATGTCAAGTCTAGCTGGCTAGCGTAGGCACACAACAAGTAGGAGGTCCTCGGTTGAAAACCAGGTAGCCCCATTTTTTCTCTGTTTTATTACTTTCGCATATATTTAAAAACTGCTTAATTTTAGTAAAAAATGTTGCATTTTGCAAATCCATATAAACTTAACTGTCCATCATATGAGGACATGCTATATATGAATATTGCTCAGTTTTCTGTCTACTTTCAAAATATGCAACTTTTATCAATGTTTAAAAGGTTTAACTTGTTTGCATTAATTTTCAAAAATGCCATGCTAAAATGACTTATTTCATAACTAAATAACCGTAGCTCCGATTTAAATGTTCCACATATGTAGCTTGACTAGAAAAACATGTAAAATCACATGGTGCAATTAATTCTCACTTTTAATAATTATAAAACATTCTTAGGACAAATCTGGACGAAAATCAAAATACGCTTATGAGGTCATTTCGGAAATACTATAAGTTGTTTCCGGCCTCATCTAAGATGCTTAGATAGAGTAGTTTAATTATGCTTCACCTCTTCCCATGCTTAACAACATTTAACCTTGCCGAGTAGATAAACGGGAGTGAACTACATAAACCGACCGTGGAGTTTCTTCAATATGCAACTCGTTGCATATTGAGCTTCACTGTAAATTGTAGTACTTGTTTGATGTGATTTGCCTTGCATTGCATAATCAACCGTACATGCCTCATATTGGTTTGCGCTTCATCTCGTGCATATTTTGTGGTGTTTTCCCGTGTGTTGATTGTTATTTTTGGAATGTTCCTTCTCGATAGAGTACCAAAAGTGTTCTGATTGTGAGGATTCGTTCGACTATGTTGGCTTGTCTTCTTTGCGGATTCATTCTTCTTCCAAGCGGGATCTCAGGCAAGATGACATATTTACTTGGATACCACTACTATCATCGCTATGGTAGTTGTCTCGCTTCCATCGTTATGTCTTGCCAGCTACCACTTGTTTGTCAAGACTCCCAACATTGCCATGATAAGCCTCTAACCCCTTCACGTCCCAGCTAACCTTTGTTTGGCTAGGTTGCCGCTTGCACAACCCTTCTTATAACGTTTCTAGCTGCATGTGCAATTGCTTCCATGTGTCAACATGGACTTTGTTTTGTTATCGCAATATTATTGCTATTTAATTTAATGCACATATATACTTGGTTAACGGTGGAAGCCTTGCCTTTTTGCTCAGTGTTTTGTTCCACTCTTGTTGCCCGAGTTGCTTGTGAACCCGTGTTATGTTCCATAATTCAGCACTCCTAACATGCTCTGGGTTGTTATGGGGACCCCATTGATTTTCGTTTTAGGATAAAACTTGTCTTGCAAGGCCCAACTTTGGTACTACATTTGCCCAACATAATAATATTGATCACCTTATTAAAGCATAGAGGGTTGTCCCCTCGTGGATTAATTTAACATAATACAGGGGGCAGTGCTACTGGTGGTGGTCCAAAACAGAGCAGTGTGCGGGGCCACCCTGGGGCAACTTAGCGGATTTCTATCAGGCCTCCATACGCATAGCTTATCCACCATGGCTTGAGAACAAGATACGGGGCTCCTATCGGAATTTTCGACACGTCGGGCGGCCTAGCTGGGCTTGTTCTACCTTTCTCGAACGTCTTGCATGTGGGATTTTGACGACACTTCGGGCTATCTTGAAGTTGACTTTTTCCATCGGGATTCCGCAAATACAACGGGTGATTCCACGGTTGAGGAATTCCAACGCGGAGTGTGGTTAGTTTGTGATGGATGAGTTGGAGCACCCATGCAGGGTTAAATCTTTCAAAAAGCCGTGCCCTCGGTTATGTGGCAACTTGGAAACTTTGTTTAACACTCGGTCTTAGAAAACTTGAAGTAAACTCAAATAAAATACACCAACTGTGTGCGTAACCGTGACTGTCTCTTCTCGTGAGTTCTTATCCGTGAGAGAATAGGGTGTGGTTATCTTTGACGTAAGTAGGTGTTCAGGCTCAATTAGTGATCATTAGTAGCTCACGTCCATTATGCGTATACCACCATACTTTACTTTCTGTATTCGTCAGTTAGCCACTCAAATAAATGCTTAGTCGCTTGTTGCAGCCTCACTACTTAACCATACCTCACCCATATGCTCTAATAGTCTTGATACCCTTGGAAATGAGATTGCTGAGTCCATGTTGCTCACAAATTACTCCAACAGTAATTGCACGTACATGTAATGCAATGCTTTGACGTGATAGCAATGCTTGTTTTGATTTGGAGTTCTTCTTCTTCATCATCAATCTAGGAGCACTCGGAGTTCCGTATCGACAAAGGACTGTCCATTAAAACCTCCCAAGTGCATCTCGTTGGAACCAAGTCACAAATCTTGGTCTCACAGAATGCTTAGGGTTGCTCTGGTTTTCAATCTCGGTACTACCGATTCCATATTCTTGATTACATGAGTTTCCCTGTTAGCTAAAGTTGAGAAACTCGGTGACGCCAAAAATTTAGAATCTGTGACACCAACAGTGAAGGGTATATATGTTTTGGACCCTGACGTTTTGAAAATCACTCTTAAATTGTCACACCCCAAAACCCGAAGCTGCCGTATCAAAGACCCCTGGTCATCGCCTTGCCTTCCCAAGGATCTTTGGCGCAGGGAATCACCATCACCGACGACATCTACTCCATTGTCGCCGTCGTAGCGCATCCATCGCCAAGTTAGGGTATGTATTCGGCCCTCTCTTGCGCTCCATGTTCTGATTCATGCACATTAGGCTTTTTCATCATCTAGCCACCGTTTGAGATCGTTCTATCCACAAGAAAGTTCTTTTAAATAGCGAACAATCGATTTTCTAGGGTTTGCCAACCACCCAATGAAACTCGGTGGAACTAAAGAGAACAAATCAGTTTCACCGATTTGCCCTATGTGCTGCTGAGAACTATCTTGGTGAAACTCAGTACTCCATTTCGGTCTCACCGAAAGGAGTGCCAAGTTTCTGTAAATGAGAAAGTCTGTCTTGGTAGCACCGAAATTTTTGCTTTGGTTGTACCGATTTTCATGTGATAAAATGCAAACCCTGAAAATCTTTTGTTCAAACTTTCAAAAACTCTGCATTTTGTGATGACTTATCCTATTCTGCTCTTCTATACTCTATTCACATGGTCAGCTACGTCAGGTTCATAGGATAGCTAGGACTTGCAGGAGCACAAAATTGACATGAGTTCACACACTAGCCCTAGGTCCAACTCTTTTTCAGATCCAGGCACCCCCAGTTCTCATGGGTTGCCCAAAGCTGCTACAAGGACCAGTAAGAGGTTGAATTCAGATGAGGATGATTTTGATTTCGTGCCATAGGAGGTTCTTGCTAAGAAGCAAGAGAAGGCTATCAAGAAGTCAGCCAATGAGGCCACCTCATCCAGGAGGGTAGTCAGCAAGACATATGCATCTCTAGAGACTATGAGAGCACCTGAGAGTGTTAGGGCTACCATGACTACTGAGCCCCCAAGTAAGTCTTTGCCTAAGAAGGCAGGAGAGAAGAAGGCCAGGAAGAGGATCATTCGTGTTGTTGGTAGGCCTACCTCTATTTTTTATGATCTAGAGGAGGCTGCCAGTGCTGCTGCTAAGGAGGAGGAGGAGGAGCAAGTTGTCAAGGCCCTTCCCAAAAAGAAACAGAAGAAGCTGTTGGCAGATGCTATGCCAAAGCAATGTCTCTCCAAGAGCAAAAAGTCAGCACCTAAGAAGGTTGATACAGAGAAGTCCAAGAGGATTACCAGAGAAATTCCAGCTGTTGAGAAGAACAAAGGATCTACTTTTAGGGAAGCTGATGATGATGCTATGATTGCTTTGATGAAGCTTAGACCTCACCTTCCTGGACACAATGCCATCCATCCACTTGATGAAGACATGAAGAAGAGGAAGGACTCTGGTTTGAGGGCACGGAGAGTTATTGATCCACATGCCTAGAGGAGAAAAACATTTGTGGACTATAGGTTCTACACCAAGGAAGAACAAGATTTCTATGAGACAATCGTGCTTCACAAGAGTCCAACTGTCAGTGATATGAGATATGTTGATTGGAAGTACATCAAGGCTAATGAGAACTATTTCCCATGTGTTCAAGACAACTTTTCACTGCATTGGCCTAGATGAGTTTGTTGGCAGAGAGTTCACTGCTTGGAATGATGAGATGATTACGCAGTTCTACTCGACTGCTCACTTCTATGGAGATGGCGGAATAGTGTGGATGACACAAGGAGCAAGATACGGGTCTTCAGTTGATGAATGGGCTACCATCTTAGGAGTCCCAGAGGTGCAAGATGGTGACTTGGATGTCTACTCTGAATCCAAGGAGAGCCATGATGCTATGACGGATATGTACAATGCTATCCCTGCTGCTAACTTGAAATCACACAAGTTAGGATCTATTTACTTCCTCCAGGATGACCTCCGTACCATGAACACCATCTTGAGGCATACATTGATGCCTAAGTCTAGAGATGAGAAGATGATTCAAGGCCATTCAATCAACATGCTGATCCATCTTGACAAACATACAAGGATTCGAGTGATGGACTTGATAGTAGAAACTATGACGAGGGTATTTGCTGATCAAAAGCGCTCTTACTGCTATGCACCCTACATTCAGATGCTCATCAACTCCAAACTTGAGAAGCACATCTTTGCTCTAGATAGACTCCACTTGCCACTACAACCAGACTTCAAGGACAACGTTGTGGTGATGGACCCAAACGATCCCACATCAGCTGCAGCTCAGGCATAGGCAGAGGCAGCTAGAGCCACTAGTGCTTAGGTCCCCAGATCGAGGAACGAGCTGATGGATTGCTTGATCTCTACTATCATGGACATGAAGAAGGACATCAAAAGCATTCTGGATAGTTAGGAGAGCCTCGTGAACATCTTTTAGGATAGAGTGAAGACTCTAAATGACAATGTGGATGGGCTGACCAAGGCCAGGATACCTATAGTGCCAGCTCTAGAGTCTGATTCTTCTAATGATGAGAAGAATAGTGCACCTATCAGGATGACTGTCTAGTTCAGGACACAGGCCAGGATACCTATAGTGCCAGCTCCAGAGATGAGACCTTTAGCTTCTGCTCCATCTACAGTGACTTCAGGTCCATCAGCTCCTCCAGTGCCTCTAGTAGCTACACCAACTCCGTACAAGACATTAGCGGAGGTCTTCACTGAAGAAGTTCTCTCGACTCCGACATCGACCACTAGAGGAGATCAGCCGTAGAAGGACGATTAGCTATATGTCTTTGATCCTTTTGGTAACTTGTTGCCAAAGGGGGAGAAGTTTTACAAAGATCTAGGCTTTGATTGAGAGAGCGTCTGGTTTTATTGTTGTTTTCAAAACATTTGTTCTTTTATTTTGGATGTGATATACTTTTGGTTATGAGATGACCATTCACTTTTCTTGATGTGTTGTGCTATGTTATTAACTCTTATTACTCTCGCACACCACCAAGTTGTATGTGACATGGAAGAAGTGCCCCATGTACCTAATCGATTGTGCATTTGCATTCAAATGCAAATTTAAAAATAATGCACAAATTTAGGGAGAGCTCTTCCTTATCACATAGTTCTCAAAGCAATGATTATATTCATTGATTATATCATATGTTGAAGCTTTGATCCATATGTTGTCATCAATTACCAAAAAGGGGGAGGCTGAAAGCACATTTGCTCCCTTGGTGGTTTTGGTAATTAATAACAACATATATATCATTAAACTAGTGCTTCCACTAAGCATATTTCAGGAGAAGTTCAATGATGGGTCGACAAAAGGATTGTGGAATACCCCAAGATGCAAGGAAATAGATTGGCAAAGCTTCAAGCAAGAGGACGCTATAATTTACCTTTTGTGAGAAATCACTTTGAGTCCATTGGAAAGCCAATACTATCAAAAGGGGGTAAGGTACTATTGGTGAACAAAATGCTCATACGTGCACAAGTGATAGTCACCACATACACCCACAAGCTCTTCCACAAAAGTTTGTCCAAAGCCAAATATCCAAAATAGGTGCAACCAACACTTTCCACTCGGTGCCACCGATTCTCAGCCTCAAACAAACTAAGCCAAACCCTAGCCATTTCAGTGCAACCGATTCCATTTTGGTGCCACCGAGTTTGGGTTGCCAATTTCCTGTTACGAAAATCCACAAAATCGGTCCCACCAAGTTTGTTGAATCAGTGTCACCGAGTTTGGAAATCTAACGTTGGTCACCTTATCGGTGCAACCCAGTTTTATGTATCGATCTCACCGAGGTTCAAAAGTTGCTACCTTTGAGGCAACTTGGTACCACCGAGATTGACACATTAGTATTGACGAGGATATGTACCTAGGGTAGGGTCCTAGGCAAGGCCCACATACCCTACCTAAGGGCACCACATGGGAGGACTTGAAGATCAAACATGAACTTTCGAGTGGATCCCTGGAGACATTCAAAGTCACTCGAGAGATATCCACTCGGAGACTCCTTCTCTCACTCGGCAGTCGCGTGTCACTTGGATGACCTCGCTTTCACTCGACGCCAGAAGACCAGGAGCCATCATCAAGAGCCCAACGGGCAGACGCTGGTTCAATGGTCATTAGTAGCTTTTATTACGTTTGTTACCTATAATGACAGACTTTAAACCCCACGACCAGGCCCTTAGATGCGGGATAATTATGAGGAGCAGGGAACTTTTTATAAGCTGCCCCTCCCCTCCTGCACAAGGGTTGGGGAACCATTGTAATCTGAATATTCCACATGACATAAGCTCCCAAGCACTAAGACATTGGGCTATTACCTGCACGAGAAGGGCCTGAACTCATACATCCGTGTGTACACCCTGCCCTCTCCATTCGTACCCCTACCATCTACTGTCAGGCTCGTTCCCACGGTAGTTGGCGCCCACCATGGGGCAGGCGTCTAAGCAACTTCTCGCGAGGTTGCATTATTCATCCTTCAACATGTCTTCCGGCGATGTTTTTGCTCTGGGCCACAAGATCCGTTTCGGAGCCCTCACCTTCATTGCCGACGATTCGGCATGGCTCCAGGAAGTGCCTCTCGATGTCGAGGCGCTCTCGGTCCATGGGGCCGCACACTTCCGCACGAGTCCCTGCGGCGTGTTGCTGCGACAACCAGTGACTCCTTACGCGTCGGCTCCTCTCACCGTTCACAGTCTCAAGCGGTCTGGCCACTCACGACTCCAGCGTTGGGTCGAGCACGTAGCAGGGTGTCAAATTCTCCACAAATTGCAGCGCTCGAGCCCGCCGAGTCCCTTCATGACGTGTTCGAGTCGGATTCCGATCCGTCCGACGTGCCTTCCGAGTGCAAAAGCTGCAATCCTACAACAGAGGTCTTGATGGAGGGCTCTCATCAGAGTTCACCGCCTGGCTTTGGCCGTGGCAAGCGCGAGGCTGGATGTTCGTCAAATGAGTAGCCGCACCGCGAAGAGGTGTTTATTCATACTCCCATCATCAACGTGAATAACGAGGCCCAAGCTTTGGAGGCTGTGCGCATTCATCTGGAAGAGCTCCAGGCAGAGATTGACGAGCGCGCTTGCCAGCGCCCGCCACGCCCCAGTCGACATCATCGACAATTGTTTTCGACTGGTTCTGACAACGACGTTGGGGTATACCGAACTCCTGTGTTAAATGTAGCTGCTGCTGCTAGGATAGCAGATTCCATTTAGTCATTCCAGTCAGAGGCTGGAAGAGGGCTGCTGCAAATCAGAGCACTGTTGGATGCAACACAGCATCAGAATTCAGTAGTTTCCCAGTCCCGTAACAGGATACACGGGAATTCGCCCAAAGCAGAGACCATTCAGTCGGCACACAGCCTTGGATTGCCCTTGCATCGTCGAGGAGGCGGTTTCCGTAAAGAGCAAGACAGAGATCAGCATCATCGCGAGGACCACCGTCGAGTGGCCGCTTCTCCGCGGAGTGGTCCGTATGCGCCTCGGTGCCAGGACGACAGGTGCTCCTTCGGTGATGAGCAGGATGCGGACTTTGACGCCCGCGCCTACCTTGTTCAGAAGCTGATTGATAAGAGAAGAGCCTATAGAGAAGGACACGATAGAGATGTGCCGAGTGGAAGTTCTGCTGTGGTGTCTGGTCCTAAGTGTTTCGGTAGAGCTATACGTTCTACAGAGATTCCTCCCAACTTCAGAATGGCGGCGTGGATTGGAAAGTTTTCTGGTGAAACAAAGCCAAAGAATTGGTTAGAAGATTACCGAGTGGCTGTGCAGATTGGTGGCGGAAATGACAATGTTGCAATGAAGCACCTGCCCCTCATGTTGGATGGTTCAGCTCGAGCTTGGTTGAATCGTTTGGCTCCTTCCAGCATACATTGTTGGGAAGATCTTGCCCGAGTGTTTGTCCGGACCTTTGAGGGCACTTGCAAGCGCCTGGCAAGTCTGGTTGACTTAAGGCACTGCGTCCAGAAGCCCAATGAAACCTTAAGGGATTATATTCAGTGATGGTCCACCCTGCATCATACGGTGGAGAATGTGTCAGAACACTAGGCTATTTGTGCTTTCAAGGCCGATGTGAGATACAGGGAGCTGTACCTGAAGTTCGGGCGCACTGGTGATATTTCACTCGGCAAGATGATGGAAATTGCCACCCGTTATGCCAAAGGCGAGGAAGTAGACCGCCTCCGTAGCGGCAAAGGAAGAGCTGTCGCCAACGAGTCTGGCGGCGGCAACAATCAGAAACAGAAGCGAAAGGCTGAAGACCCGGCTCCGGCAGAGGCAGCGGCGCTGGCGACTTAGTCGAAGAACAAGGGCAAAGCCAAGGCTCAGTATGCCCCCAAGAAGTGGAAAGGTTAGTCAGGAACTGATATCATGTATTAGCCATGTGTGATTCACATGAGGAAAGACGTAGAAGGCAATATGATTTTGCCAAAGCACACCACTCGATAGTGTCGAACCCTTATCCGGCAATTCAAGGGAGACCAATCGAGTGAGAAATCTCCTGAAAAGGGAGATGAAGATGAGGAAAAGGAAACATTCTCGTATGTCACTGCTACACTGGTGATCTTTGCTAATGTCGAGAGCAAGAGTCGTCTGAAAGTCATCAATAGAGAAATCAACATGGTTGTGCCAGACACCCCCACCTACCTCAAATGGTCCCAATATGCTATCACATTCGAGCAGATAGACCATCCTGCTCGTGTGGCCACTCCCAGTCGACAGGCTCTGGTAGTTGATCCGATGGTGCAGGGGACTCGATTCAGAAAGGTCCTCATGGACGGTGGCAGCAGCCTGAACATTCTTTATGTGGATACCCTGAAAGGGATGGGCATTCCCATGTCCCGTCTGAGCGAGAGCTGCATGCAGTTTCACGGGGTCATCCCAGGAAAGTAGGCCAAGTCACTTGGCCAAATAGCATTGGATGTGACATTCGGGAATGACAAAAATTTCCGAACAGAAAAGTTAACATTTGAAGTCGTGGATTTCAAGAGTTCTTACCACACCATTTTGCGTCGACCCGCTTATGCACGTTTTATGGCCTGACAATGTTACGTGTATCTCAAGTTGAAAATGCCAGGCCCTAAGGGCATGATCACGGTCACTAGCACTCGACAGCGGGCCGAAGAGTGTCTCCAGCAAGGCTTCAAGATCGCCGATCAACAGATGGCCATTGTCGAGCTGGAGGAATACAAGAAAACCACTGACCCTGCTAATTTGCTCCGCGTAAATAAGCCGGCTTTCGAGTCGGCATTTCAGTCGGCAGGGGAAGTGAAGAAGGTGCACATCCACCCGACGGATCCAACTGCTGCCTTGACAAATATCTCAACAACACTCGACAGTAAATAGGAAGCCGAGCTCATCCAGTTCCTCCGTGAGAACTGGGATATCTTTGCATGGAAGCCTTCTGACAAGCCGGGGATTCCCAGGGAGCTAGCTAAGCACCGTCTGCGAGTGGATCCGAAAGCCAAACCCGTTAGGGAGCATTTGCATCGATCAACGGCGGAGAAGCGCAAGGCAATCGGAGAAAAAGTGGCCTGTCTCTTGCAAGCCAAGTTCATTCGGGAGATTTACCACTCCGAGTGGCTCTCGAATGTTGTGATGGTGCCAAACAAAGATAAGTCATTGCGCATGTGCATTGAATTCAAACATCTCAATAAGGTGTGCCCAAAAGACCATTTTCCGCTCCCCCGCATAGATCAAATTGTTGACTCGACAGCGGGGTGCGAGCATTTATCGTTTTTGGATGCTTATTCTGGGTACCATCAGATCCGTCTGTATGGCCCGGATGAAATAAAGACAACCTTCGTCACCCCATTCGGGTGCTTTTCTTACATCACCATGCCTTTTGGTCTTAAGAATGGCGACGCTACTTTTATGCACATGATTCAGAAATGTTTACTCGACCAGATCCCTTGGAATGTCGAGCCATACATGGACGATATAGTGGTCAAGTCCCGCAAAGGTTCCGACCTGCTGGCTGACTTGGCCAAGACATTCACCAATCTGAGGCGATTCGACATAAAGCTGAATCCGGCCAAATGTACCTTTGGTGTCCCTGGCGGCAAGTTGCCCGGTTTTCTTGTTTCCGAGCGAGGAATTGATGTCAATCCCGAGAAGATCAGTGCCATTACCCGTATGAAGACTCCCGTGCGAGTGCACGACGTTCAGAAGCTCACAGGTTGCTTGGCAGCATTGAGTCGATTCATTTCTCGTCTTGGTGAGAAGGCTTTTCCCTTATGTCAGTTGATGAAGAAGTACGACACGTTTGTCTGGACTCCTGAAGCCGAAGCAGGGTTTGCTAATATCAAAGCCCTGCTCTCCACCTAGCCGGTGCTTGCCGCTCCTGCCAGCAAAGAGCCCTTGCTCCAGTACATCGTGGCCACAAATCAGGTCGTCAGTACAGTGCTGACTGTCGAGCGAGAAGAGGAGGGTAAAACCTATAAAGTCTAGTGGCTAGTTTATTATGTCTCGGAAGTATTGCCCCCCTCAAAGCAAAGATATCCACACTATCAGAAGCTGGTGTATGGTATTTACCTGTCAGTGAAGAAGGTGGCGCATTATTTCCAGGACCATTCAATTTCAGTCGTCAGTGATGCTCCTTTGTCCAAGATTTTCAATAATCACGACGCATCAGGTTGAGTGGCTAAATGGGCAATTGAGCTTGGACACTTTGACATCAGATTCAAGGCCAAGAAAGCAATCAAGTCCCAAGCATTGACAAATTTCATGGCCGAGTGGACTGAATAGCAACAGCCAATCCAAGTTCACACGACGCATTGGACAAGGTTCTTCGACGGCTCCAAAATGTTGAATGGGTCCGGTGCTGGTGTTGTCTTGATATCCCCCAGACGCGACAAGCTCAGCTATGTCTTGCAAATTCACTTTGATTCCTCCAACAATGAGGCAGAGTATGAAGCACTTTTGTATGGGTTGCGCATGGCTATCTCACTTGGCGTCAAGCACCTGATGGTTTATGGCGACTCAGATTTGGTGGTGAATCAAGTGATGAAAGAGTGGGATGTTAGAAACCCCATGATGACTGGATACTGCAATGCAGTCTGGAAGTTGGAGAAGAAATTTGAAGGCCTGGAACTTCATCATGTTCCCCGACTAAAAAATCAAGCGGCCGATGAGCTGTCCAAGATTGGTTCCACTCGATGGCGTGTCCCTAGCGGTGCATTCCTGGAGCACTTGCACACTCCTTCGGTTCAAGAGGATCCACTTGGGAACTTGCGGCCACCATGCGTCTTCGAGGGCAATCATCGCTAAAGCATACCGAGCTGGTTTTTACTGGCCACGAGCTGATGAGATGGCTAAGGACATCGTTGTTCACTGCGTGGGCTACAAGTTCTATGCGAATCTGTTGCACAAGCCGACGTCTGCTCTGAAGATAATTCCTCTCGTCTGGCCGTTTGTGGTTTGGGGACTCGACATGGTTGGTCCCTTCCGATCCGGAAAAGGAGGATTCACCCACCTGTTGGTAGCAGTCGACAAATTCACCAAATGGATTGAAGCCAAGCCCATCAAGAACTGAATTCCCGTACGGCGGTCACGTTCATGAGGAGATCATTATCCGAGACGGCATTCTGCACAGCATCATCACAGACAACGGCACTAATTTTGACTTGGAAGAATTCAGGAGATTCTATAACTCCCAAGGCACCCGAGTGGATTATGCTTCTGTTGTACATCCTCAAACCAATGGGCAAGTTGAGTGGGCTAATGGTCTCATTTTGAAAGGTCTGAAGCCTCGTCTCATGCGCGTTTTGGATCATGCTGCCGGTGCGTGGGTAACTGAGCTGCCGTCTATTTTGTGGGGATTGAGAACAATGCCTAATCGGTCGACTAGACGAACTCCTTTCTTCCTTGTCTATAGCGCTGAAGACATGTTGCCAAGTGACTTGGCCCACAATTCTCCTCGAGTGGAGCTATATTTCGAGGCTGAAGCTGAACAGGCCAGACAGGATGGGGTAGATCTTCTGGAGGAGGAGCGAGAGATGGCTCTGATTCGGACCACTGCTTATCAACAAGACCTGCAGCGCTTCCATGCAAGGAATGTCAAGAGTCAACCATTCCATGAGGGAGATTTGGAGCTCCGGGTGAATCAACACCGAACTCACAAGCTTGCTCCTGCATGGGAAGGCCCTTTTGTCATCACTAAGGTGCTAAACAATGGAGTATTTCACTTGTATAATCTCATGAAACAGATAGATGAGCCACGAGCCTAGAATGCAGATCTGCTCCGGCGTTTTTACACTTGAGACAAGAGTTTTCTGATGTAATAAGAATACTTCATTAATGCAATTCATGTTTCTGCGATATATACTTTGCCGATTCCAACCGTGTAGTTACATTCTTGGGGATACTCCGAGCGATGAGCAATCCTCACACTTGGGGGCTTAGTTGCGAAACATGTTTCGCCTAAGTTAAAAACCCTGTCGGGTGGATAGCAGTCCATTCACTCGACGGCCTATTTGTGAATCCGTCTTCGCTTAGATTCAAACAAATACTCCGAGTGATGAGAAATCCTCACACTCGGGGTCTTAGCTGCGAAACATGTTTCACCTAAGTTAAGAACCTCGTCGAGTGGACAGTAATCCATTCACTCGATAACTTAGCTGCGAATCAACATTTACCTAAGTTCAAAAATACTCCGAGTGATGAGCAATCCTCACACTCGGTGGCTTAGCTGCGAAACACATTTCGCCTAAGTTAAAAACCTCGTCGAGTGCATAGTAATCCATTCACTCGACAACGTAGCTGCGAATCGACATTCGCCTAAGTTCAAAAATACTCTGAGTGATGTGCAATCCTCACACTCGGGGGCTTAGCTGCGAAACCCGTTTCGCCTAAGTTAAAAACCTCGTCGAGTGGATAGTAATCCATTCACTCGACAACTTAGCTACAAATCGACATTCGACTAAGTACAAAAATACTCCGAGTGATGAGCAATCCTCACACTCGGGGGCTTAGCTGCGAAACACGTTTCGCCTAAGTTAAAAACCTCGTCGAGTGGATAGTAATCCATTCACTCGACAACTTAGCTGCAATTCGACATTCGCCTAAGTTCAAAAATACTCCGAGTGATGAGCAATCCTCACACTCGGGGGCTTAGCTACAAAATACGTTTCGCCTAAGTTAAAAATCTCTTCGAGTGGATAGTAATATATTGACTCGACAACTTAGCTACTAATCGACATTCGCCTAAGTTCAAAAATACTCTGAGTGATGAGCAATCCTCACACTCAGTGGCTCAGCTGCGAAACATGTTTCACCTCAGTTAAAAACCTCGTCGAGTGGATAGTAATCCATTCACTCGACAACTTAGCTGCGAATCGACATTCGCCTAAGTTCAAAAATACTCCGAGTGATGAGCAATCCTTACACTCGGGGGCTTAGCTGCAAAACAAATTTCGCCGAAGTTAAAAACCTCGCCGAGTGGATAGTAATCCATTCACTCGACAACTTAGTTGCGAATCGACATTCGTCTAAGATCAAAAATACTCCAAGCGATGAGTAATCCTCACACTCGGAGGCTTAGCTGTGAAAGCATTTCGCCTAAGTGAAAAGCAAAATTAGTCGAACAAATGATTGAAAGCCAAAGCACGAGTAAAATCCGAAAGGTAAAACCGCGGATAAACGTCTTGTGCAGAAGCAAATGTGCTCAAGCCTAAGGCCTGAATGAAGTTTTAGGGGATACAGTTCCACTCGACATACTGAGGCAAATTTAACTGTTTTTTCCAAAGACCCAAGTTTTTTAAGCAGGGGACAGAGTGGCGGCCTCGATGAAAGTGTCCAGGTCGATGCCGTCAGCGATTCTGGTAGCTACCTCGATGAAGGTTTCCATGAAGTCCTTGAACTGGAGTTTCTTCGTGTTTACCACCTGGAGCTCCTTCAGCTTCTCCTCCCTTACGTCCCTACAGTGGACCCTGACGAGTGACAATGCCACGTCGGCCCTGCAGTGAGCAGCAGCTTTTTTCCAAGCTTGCACTCGACTGGGAAGTTCGTTCAGGCGAGCCATCATGGAGTTAAGGTCGAGCTGAAGAGTGTCCTCTTGCCATAGCTCCTTATCGATTCTTTCCATGGCAGATTTCAGTCGACTAATGTAGGCCTAGGCACTCTAGAGCCGAAAGTTGAGCCACAACATGTTCATCGCCGCCGCATCAGCAACTGGCGACTTGGTAGGGTCAAGCATGGGCTCAATCTCTTCTGTTTCCTTTTCAAAGTCGTGGCAGAATTCTGTTGAAGAAGGGGAAATAGGAAGAGAATCGGTGAACTATGACCCTCAAATTTTTTGCAAATGTCAGTCGACAAGAAATACTCATCGTCGAATAGAAGATACATCTTCCTCGAGAATTCGCCCAGATGCTTCTCCAGGCCATTACCCCTCTTGGTTAGTTGCTCGGCCTTCTTGACAAGGTCCGCACGCTCCTGCTTCAGCTTGGTGTTCTCGTCCTCTAGCTCCTTGGCGGCCGCCAGCTTTCGTTCCGTGGCTTCAGTCTTCTCCTTGGCCGCTCGTTGAGCGTCAGCAAGTGCCTTGTCCTTCTCCTCCAGCGCCTTCTTCATGGAATCTAAAGAAATAACAATGTTGAGTCGCGCTCGGAGTCGACGGTTTTCATTGCGTACATCTGTTCGTGTGAGAGCACTCAGTTCAAAACATGGAGAGTGAAGAAGAGAATGCGGAAAATTAGAAGTAATTCCCTCCCAAAATCTTCGTCTCAGCACGCACTCGCTCCAAAGCATTGTTGGAGACCGCCAAATCGACTTGCAACTGGTTCCTTTCGTCCTCCACGTCCTTATACTCCGCCCCAAGTTCACAAGCCCTCTGGAATCAACATAAAACAGAATTTCAATCAGCGAGTGACGCTTGGGACAGTCAACTGGGTATCGAATGCTGGCGAGTGGCTATCTTAGGAGAATTTAAGCAGAAAGTCCACTCAACATGTCAAGTGGCTTCGGCGCTCCGCGCAATATAAAAAAAATTCAAAAGTTGTCTCTATTAAGACCCCTGCCGATGCAAGCACTCAACAACGGTCTCGGGGACTACACCTAGTGGGTGCACTAAGAGCCCCCCCACTGAGACGGTTAACTCTCGACCCGTCGAGTAACTCGTGAGAAAAATATACACTCGACAAGGTCATCCCTGTCACGACACTCGACCCATCGAATGACGCACCTCCCTACTCTATGAAGTGCAATCTATCCTTATGCAGCGTCATATCATGGTTTGCCAAGAATATCCATGAAACCTGCAAGGTAGTTACGGAGTGGTGTGATTCAAGACGAAGTGTATCCTGTATACAACAGACTCTAAGACCCCTACCGATGCAAGCACTCGACAGCGGTCTCGGGGACTACACCTAGTGGGTGCGCTAAGAGCGCCCCCACTGAGACGGTTAACTCTCGATTCGTCGAGCAACTCGTCAGAAAATACACTCGACATGTCGAGCGACCCTAGTACCACGCGTACTATCAATCCCAGTCCTACTCAACTACGATCCGGTCTATTCGAGTGGAGAAAGTTCAAACATTCTACAGCAATCACCCACTGGGTGTACAGCAGCCAAGAGAAGACATGAATTCAATCGACAATGGACTTACAATCGAACTTACTCAGACATTGGTACGGAGGGCTGTGCTGATGTCATAAGCCAGTTTGCTAGCCTCGAGCGCCTCCTTGGTCCTCAGCATGATCTGCTCCGCCTGGATCATGGCCTCCTTCGCTGCTCCGGTCTGATCCTTCGGGGTGCGATGCAGAGAGAAGGCCATCATAGGTGGGGTCGGCCTGGTCGCTGGGGCAGCTGAGGCAGTCTGAAGGAGTCCGGTTGGAGTCGACGTCACGACGGTCGAAACAGCTGGAGGAGCATGCGACAGAGGTGTTGTGGGTTCATCCCTGAGTAGTGTCGAGTCGCCTCTCCCCTCGGAAGACTCTGCAATTGAGCACTAAGGCGCCTGCGCCGATGATGCCCTCCGGGTACGAGTGCGCGAAGTGACCAGTTGCTCCTTGTTGTCCTCCACCTGAATGACCTCTGCAATGACAACCGACAGTGTTAACATCTACATGTGTCGAGTCCCATCCGGACAAACCAACAACTTTCTTACCTCTATGAGAAGTGGTTGCATCTGCAGTGTCAACATCCATCGCTTCTTCTCCATCTCGATGAGGCGAGGTCACAGATGTAGCAGCTCTGACGGATTGAGTGACATTCGGTTAGATACAACTCCAGACTTCAGTCGACAGAACAAGTATAGAAATAAACACTTACGTGGAGACGAAAGGTACGGACACCCTCATGTGAGGTAGAGCTTTGCGAGGTTTGGAGACGTCTTACTTGGGTTGCTTGGCCAGCCTTTCACTCGACTCAATAGTCGAAGGGCGACTCCATTTCGGGTTCTTCTCGCCAGGGCCCGAAGCTTTGTCCTTAGCAACTGCCGGATCCTGGCAGGCCTTGGTGCGACTTTCGCATTGGGGAGGTGACTCGACCTCTTCTTCTTCGCTGGAGTCCTCGTATTGATCCTCGGTGTCGGAAGGACCGTCACCGTCCACACTGCCACCCTCGCTCACCACGCCATATTCCACATGGTTCCCGTTGGGAACGGGCGAGTGCATGTTCGTCCACTCCTGCATGATTCAAGGGAGTAAGTCAATCTATAAGTCAAAGTCTCACTTGACAGTACAACATCAGTCGACACCTCACAACTCACCAGATTCTTCAATGGGTTTTCGACCGAGTAAGGTCAGACCCTCTTAGCTCCCAGAGGATTGTCGCAAGCTCCAGTGATGCTACGAAGCCACTGCTCGATAGTTTTCTGTGGAACCTCCTCTGGATGTGTCCTGGTCGTGTCCTCCGGGCCCGCGTAATGCCACATGGTGTGGTCTCTAGCCTGGAGTGGTGGATACGTCGACCAAGAAACGTCTCAAGCAAATCCATTCCTGTCACTCCGCCCCGGATCAATTGCACCACCGCTTTGACCAGGATACCCACTTGGACATGCTCCTCTTCGGTCACCCTCAAAGATTGGGGAACAGCGGGACGGTTGGGTTTATAGGGGGGAAGACCAGTCAACATATTGGGTGACGCAACATCTTTGCAATAGAACCAAGTTGACTGCCAGCCTCTGACAGACTCGGGAAAAGTCATGGGAGGGAAGGAACTACGGGCTCTTTTCTGAGCCCCTAAGCCTCCACACAACTGGAGCACATGACTCATCCCATCGGCAGGGAGAGATTTCTTCATGGTTTGGGATCTGACCGTGAAGAGGTGCTTGAACAACCCCCAATGGGGAGAGCAGCCCAGGAAACATTCGCACAAAGTGACAAATGCAGACAGATAGGCGATGGTATTTGGCGAGAGTTGGTGCAGTTGGGCACCAAAAAGGTTCAGAAATCCCCTAAAGAACGGGTGGGGAGGCATGGAAAAACATCTTTCGACATGGGAGAGAAGAAGAATCCGCTCCCTGTCGCGTGGCTCTGGCTCGCGCTCCTCCCCCGACAACCTCCAAGCACCATCCGCCAGGAGCCCGTCAAAGACGAGGCCCTCCATGTCCTCGCGAGTGACTATAGAGGGAAGAAAATCCGCCTGCATCCAACCCACCGGCTTGGTGAATCGGGCGGTCGAGGGCTTCTTGCCTGTGAGCTTTCTCGCTCCCTTATTCGCCCGCTCCAGCTTCTCCGTCGTGTTCTTCATCGTCAGCACGGCGGCTCTTGTCAAGGAAGATCGGAGTGGGGCGCTAGGAGCAGAGGAGGCGGAGGAAAAGAGAGCAAGAACTAGAGGAGGTACTGTGAGAACCGCAGCGCAGAAAGCTTTATACGCTGCCGAGTGTCTTACTGACCAGTGGACCCGCGAGGTTACCATGCACACCAACCGCGGACGGCGCCCGGTATGTGGCGATATGACTAGTGTGAAAATCGAGGCGTCATACCTCCACTTGCCTTGATCGTGGCATCATCATCACGCGCGCGTGCTTCCCCAAATTTTCGTATCCCGGAATATCCGGGTCTGTTAGACTGACCGTCACCTCCCAAGATACCGTCAGTTCACTCGGAGCAAAACAAATGCTGAATATCCACTCGGGCACTTTAAAGGCTGAATGGATCCGGGCGAGCGGAGAAGAATTCAATTGATGCAGGTTTCGTTGAAGCCCCAGATATCATTCAGAAGATTTTGTGTGTCAATTCTGAATGAACACTAATGCTCAGAGTTCAATCGACAAAATTTCCATGGAAGTCCCAAATATCATTCGGAGGATTTGATGCACTAACCCAAGGTCTACGTTGATACCTCCTTCCCCCACTCAAACCTCGATCCATTCGGGGACTAATGACGAGGATATGTACCTAGGGTAGGGTCCTAGGCAAGGCCAACATACCCTACCTAAGGACACCACATGGGAGGACTTGAAGATCAAGCATGAACTTCCGAGTGGATCCCTGGAGAGATTCAAAGTCACTCGGCAGATATCCACTTGAAGACTCCTTCTCTCACTCGGCAGTCGTGTGTCACTCGGAAGACCTCGCTTTCACTTGATGCCAGAAGACTAGGATCCATCATCAAGAGCCCAATAGGCAGAGGCTGGTTCAATGGTCATTAGTAGCTTTTATTACATACGTTACCTATAACGACTGACTTTAAACCCCCACGACCAGGCGCTTAGATGCGGGATAATTATGAGGGGCAGCGAACTCTTTATAAGCCGCCCCTCCCCTCCTACACAAGGGTTGGGGGAACCATTGCAATCTCAATATTCCACATGACATAAGCTCCCGAGCACTAAGACGTAGGGCTATTACCTCCACGAGAGGGGCCTGAACTCATACATCCGTGTGTACACCCTCGCCATAGCTAGGACTCTACCCTCTCCCTTTGTACCCCTACCATCTACTATCAGGCTCATTCCCACGTCAGGTATCATCGAGTATGACTTACTAGGTGTAATGGTTGGATATTTGGAGATGCCTATATATAGCCCGCCACCACCACTCACTCGTAGGGGAAGCACTCACAATAGTTCCCAACTCATACCTACTGATTTTCTGAGAGAGAGCCACCTACTCATGTGTTGAGATCATGCCATTCCATTCCAACCATATGAATCTTGATCTCTAACCTCCCCAAGATGGTTTTCATTCAATCAATCTCTTCCGCCAAAACAAAATCTGTGAGAGAGTGATTGTATGTTGAGGAGTCTATCATCTTGAATCACAATAGCAAGGGGTTCATCGACATTATCGAGCCTATTACCTTTTTGAGGGTGGTGCCTCCTAGATTGGTTAGGTGTCGCTTGGGAGCCTCTTACTTCGTGTTGTGGAGTGAACCAAGGAGTTTGTAAGGGCAAGGAGATGACCTACTTTGTGAAGATCTACCCCGAGATAGGCTAGTCCTCCATGGACATAGGCTATCATGGTATAGTCAAGGTTGTTTTTTCATGGAACCCTCCGTGAGTAGAGCCATCCGTGGACTCTCATGACCGTTACCCTCCATGGGTTGAAGACTCCATAAACATGGACGTACGATAGTACCACCTATCGGAACCACGGGAAAAATCATCATGTCTTCAAGTTGTGTTTGATCTTCCTACCCTTCCTTTACTTATATGCTTGTCTTTACTTTCTGCTGCAATACTCGTAGACATGCATGTGTAGGTTGCATTTGACTTGCTATGAATGCTAAAATCTACCAAGACTTAAAATTGCGAAAAGGTAGAATTTTATTTGGTCAAGTAGTCTAATCACCCCGCTCTAGCACTACTTTCAATCCTACAAGGTCACGACGTCAGATGGAGCATCCACAACCGGCTCGTCAGCGGGGCCGACTAGTCCGTCCGCGAGACGCTTGAAGACGGACTGTCGGAGGGGACTGGTCCCCTAATTGTAATGCCGCCGGGTCTGGCTAGGATTAGAGCCGGCTTTGGCGCCGGGAACCAGCTGCAGGAGTCTTGGGTCATCGCCGGCGACACCCCAGGGGCTAGTGCACCAAACTCCCTTGGAGCCATGGTGGCCTCTCTCATCGAGTAGTTTGCCGACTGCAGCGCCAGGCGGTGCAAGAGGCCTAGGCGGCTAAGAGCCGGTTGGTCCATCTTGAGCGGTTTATTGTAGCAAGGATTCCGCATTCCTATTTTTTCTTTTCTTCCTTGCCATGCTGCCTTTGCTTGGGTTTCTTCCAGTGGGGGTGCACCAGCGCACCCACTAGGTGTAGCCCCCGAGACTCGGGCCAGTTGAGGAGCAGCTGAGTCGAGTCTAATCATAGCGTTCTTTGTTCTTGTTCTTTGTAGGCCGTCCAGGATTGTCAGGTGACTGCATACAACATGCTGCTAGACTTGTATCAGGAGGTCGAGAGATGGCTGGCCATCATGTCGACGGACTTGCGAGGTATGTTGACCTTGTAGATTTTTTAGTGGGGGCGCGCGAGCGCACCCACTGGGTGTAGCCCCCAGGATTCAATCTGGCTACAGCCGCAGGCGGGTCGAATCCTTTTCTTTGCTTTTTTCTCTACTTGCTTCTTGCTGACGGGGGGCGCCTTGTTGTTGTGAAGCCTCTGCCACCGAGGTGTCCAACATTGGTGGGCGGGTGGTGCGGGTTATCGAACAGCAGGATCTCCTGACCGCGTGATATGGCCTGCTGGTGGAGAAGGACGAGTGCGAGACGACCCATCATCAGGAGTTGGAGCAGTGGGAGGTGAGCCATTGCGACGCGCTTAAGGTTAAGGACGAGTTGCTGGAGCAAGTAGATGGGGAGGCATGGAAAGCCAAGGAGGTGCTTGACCGCCGAGCCAACGAGTGGTCGGCGAAGGAGTAGGAGTTGTGTGAGGACGCACACTCAGTTGATTCACTTGTTCTCCATAAGTACCTTACAGTCCATGCTTTTTTGTGCCGCCTCGAGGCTTGTCTTTTTCTCTTGTGCTAAGCGTTCTTCTCCCACCCATAGAGCTCTTTCGTGAGACAAAGGAGGCCGTAGAGGCGGCCGTGGGGGCCATCACAAGGAGCAACGTGCCCTGTGTGTGCACGTTGAGATGGTTGGCGCCTGGACGGTGGGTGAGGTGAGGATCGCTGCCGAAACCCGCCTGAAGATGGTGGTGCGTGCCATGGAGCGGCTCCAAAATGTCGGTCTGGGCCTTGTCCGTGCCCTCTGGCCATCTCTGTCAGCCGGCTAGCACGCTAGCTGGAAGCTAAGTGAGCATGGGTGGAGGCCTGGAAACCCTCGGCGGTGCGAGCCAGCGCGAGCATGGCGCTCCGGATTGTGAGGTCCTGGTACTCGGACTTAGACCAGGGGCTGCTGGCCATCCAGCACGCTGGCACCAATGCGAAGCTGGACGCAGTCACCGACGAGCTGGCCATGCGGGCCAGTGATCTTGCGTCTTTTGTCGCGTGGGACGAGTACGTCCTAGAGCGGACTGCGGACGGGGCGGTGATCCTGGAGGACCAGTACGCTCTAGCCCTTGATGACCCAGAGGGTAGCACTGATGAAACAGACATCGAAGATACCGCCTCCAGCACCGATGCCTACGGAGGCACTGGGCCAGAGGGGGAGGCGGACGACGCGACCGACGTAGGGTGCATCAGAGCCAAGGACAGAGCTTCCACCAGCTAGGGTGGTCTTTTAATTTTCTGCTTGTTTTGGTTAGTTCATAGTTCCACCCACTAGGTGTGTATGTTTGTAATGAACATGTAGCCGTGGGACTTTATGGTTCTTGTATATAACTTAATGCTTTTGGTTGTGCCAACAAATTTTGCGTGCTGGCTCACTTATTGCTTTTCTTCCCTTTGGTTTCCGTCTTTCAAAACCTCCTCCTTGCCGGCTTTCACCCCACCAACCGGACAGCCAGGAGCCAGACTGTGGCTGGGATGGGGCGTCTGCTTTCTAAGGAAGGTAGTGTGGCGTTTGGAGACTGTGGGCACATGGTCCAAAACAAGCGCGGTAGAGGCCGACTGGAGGTGACATGTGAGCCGACTAGCCCAAGTCGGCTGCCCTTTCGCAGGAGTTTTCCATGTGGTAAGTTTTTCCGTCCCTAAGATCTCACCAGCCAGACATCTGAGAGCCAATCTATAGATGGGCAGAGAAGTGGGGATCTTCTTAGCCCATAGTACTCAACCGACCTGGAAGGAGGAATCTTTGCCTAGCTGGCAAGCCCTCGGGCCAGGTGGACCAAGCCCAGATGCCCACAAAAAGAGCGAGTACAAAAGGGAGTAGACGAAAAGGTAGACCCCAAGTGTGGGATTGGGGCACCTGCTGCATTCATTTAACACAAAAGGCGGCGAGGGGAGGTACATACATACACTGGTTCCTTAGCAGTAAAATGGACGGAGTAGTTCCGCGTTCCATGGGCGCTCCATCTTCTCACTGGAGGCATCTCTCTTGCACTTCGGCGAGTTTTGTATGTCGATTAGGTAGTATGTGTTGTTGTGCAATGCCTTGCTAATGATGAAAGGTCCCTCCCATGGGGACGATAGCTTGTGCTGGCCAGCTGTTCGCTGGACCCGCCTGAGCACCAGGCACCCCTCGCGGAAAGAGAGGGGCCGGATCCGCTTGCTATGATAATGCAGGAGCTTCTGTTGATAGATGACCGTTTAGCTTAGGGACAGCTCGCGCACCTCCTCGAGCACATCAACATTGTCTTATCTTGCTTCTCTTGCGTCCGCCTCCATGTACAAGGCGACACGAGGTGAGTCGAATTTGATGTCTGTGGGAATGACCGACTCAGACTCGTACAATAGGCAGAAAGGGGTGAAGCCGGTCGACCGGTTGGTCGTGTTTCTAAGGCTCCAAAGGAGCACTAGCAGCTCTTCGATCTAGCAGACGGCTAAGCGCACGAGCGGTGCTGCGAGCCGGGGTTTGATGCCGGCCAAGATCAAGCCGTTTGCTCTCTCCGCCTGGCCGTTTGACTGCTGGTGGGCCACCGACGCAAGGTCAAGCCGGATGCCCTCCTTGGAGCACAAAAGTGGCGTCGCGTCTTTGGCAAAATTGGTGCCATTGTCACAGATGATGTTGTGAGGGATGCCGTAACAAATGGTAATATCCTTGATGAACCAGACGGCTGTGGGGCCATCCAGCTTCTTGATGGGCCTGGCCTCAATCCACTTGTTGAACTTGTCGATGGCCACCAGAAGGTGTGTCATGCTACCCCTAGCAGTCTTGAACAGTCCCACCATGTCGAGCCCCCTG
The DNA here is from genome assembly GCA_022496015.1 of Hordeum marinum. Lineage (NCBI taxonomy): Eukaryota > Viridiplantae > Streptophyta > Magnoliopsida > Poales > Poaceae > Hordeum > Hordeum marinum. Next base: position 254,093,905 of record CM039673.1, read on the forward strand.
ACGATGAAAGGCCGTGAGAGAGGATGGTCTTGAGGGTTGTAGCCGGATGGTGGTCTGTGTGTTGAAGCGCTATCAACCCTCGCATTTGTTAACCAGTTGCTTTGCTTCCCCCAGGGCCGCCGACCAGTAGAACCCATGCCGGAACGCCTTGGCCACCAGGGTCCTCGACGCAGCATGATGCCCACACTCTCCCTGGTGGATTTCTTGGAGGATCTCTTGCCCCTTTTATGACTCGACGCAGTGCTGGAAAACGCCGGTTGCACTTTGTCGAAGGAGCTCGCGGTTGATGATGGCATGGGCGGGGGACCAATGTTGGAGCTACTGGGCCTCGGCCTCGTAAGGTGGGAGCTCGCCGCGCATGAGGAAGGCGAGGATGTATTGGGCCCATGTCAGGGCCGAGACGGGAGCCGACGTTGGATCAAGGTGGGGACCAGGTCTAGTCGGAGCCCGTGGGTTCATCGCCAGAGCTTCCGGGGGCAAGCCGTGAGTCCCCAGGACCATGGCGATGGGTGGCGTGTCTATAGGCATCATGATGGCTGTAGGCTCAGAGTCGGCTGCCCCGTAGGTTGGATTGGTTGTAGCCGGCAAGGCGGGAGGAGGCGGCATAGCCCCCGGGCCCAAGAACAAGACGAAGCGGTCCGCAGGCACGAAGATGGACTCGGACATAGGGGAAGGCTTGATGGACGGCTTGCGCAATTGCTTGAGGGAGAGCCCGGTTGGGATGGCCTCGCAGGTGGAGCCGATTTTCGCCAATGCATCCGCTGCCTCGTAGTCCACTTGGGGACATGGTGGAACTCACAACCCTCAAACGAGCTGGTGATGAGGAAGTGGTAGCTGGCCATGTTGGCGTCCCTGGTGTCCCACTTGCCAGATACCTGCTGCACCACGAGATCCGAGTCGCCGAAGCAAATGATCTGCCGGATGTTGATTTCTTTGGCGAGCCAGAGGCCGTGGACGAGCGTCTCGTACTCGGCCACGTTGTTAGAGGCGGCAAAGTGGATTTGAAGAGTGTATTTGAGCTGGACCCCTTTCGGGGATGGCAAGACGATGTCGGCTCCCAGGCCGGTCGGCATCTTCGAGCCGTCGAAGTGCATGCGCCAGTGCGTGAAGTCTAGAGGCGGCTGCATAAACTAGGGCTTCGCCTAGTCGATGAGGAAGTCAGTCACCTCCTGCGATTTGATGGCCATACGCGGCACATACTAGATGTCCTCATTGATGAGCACGATGTCCCATTTGGCAATCCGACCGGTGGCATCCTGAGCGCTCATGATCTTGACGAGTGGAGCCATGCTCACCACGATGATAGTGTGCTCCTGCAAGTACTTCTTTACCTTCTTCGCAACGAAGTATATGCTATAGAACATCTTCTGGTAGTGGGGTAGTTCTGCTTGGAGGCAGAGAGGACCTTGCTCAGGTAGTAGACCGGGCACTGAACTGGCACCGCCTTGCCTTCCTCGGGCCGCTACACCACAAGGACGATGCTGACCACGCGCATGACTGCTGCGACGTATGTGACCATAGGCTCCTTCTCAACCGACGCGGCCAAGATAGACACGTTGGAGACGGTGCATTTCAGGTCGCGGAATGTTTTGTCTGCGTGGTCGGTCCACTCGAACTTGGTCTTCTTCTTCATGAGCTGGTAGAGGGGAAATGCCTTCTTGCCCAGCCGGCTGACGAACCGGTTGAGCAAGGATAGGCAATCGGCGAACTTCTGGACATCGCGTAGCTTGGCCGGCTTGTGCATGCGCTCGATGGCCTTGATCTTCTCTGGGTTGGCCACGACGCCACTACGGACACGAAGAAGCCTAGAAGTTGGCCACCTGGCATGCTGAAAACGCAGTTCTTCGCATTGAGCCAGATCTGTTACTCGTTCAGGTTGGAGAAGGTCTCTCGGAGATCGTCGAGGAGGCTAAAGTGCTTATTGGTCTTGACGATGATGTCGTCCACGTAATCATGAACGTTACCGCTGATCTGGGGTAGGAGGAAGTTCTGCATACAGCGCTGGAAGGTGGCGCCAGCGTTCTTCAGGCTGAACGACATGGTGATATAGCAGTAGGCACCAAAGGGGGTGATGAAGGAGGCTTCAGCCAGTTGGCCGGGTCCAGCTTGATCTTGTAGTAGCCAGAGTAGGTGTCCAGGAAGGACAACAGATCATAGGTGGCCACGGAGTTGATCACCTGATCGATCCAGGAAAGGGCGAAAGGGTCCTTGGGACATGCCTTGTTCAGGCTAGTGTAGTCGATACACATGCGCCAAGTCTTGTTCTTGTTTAGTGATATGTCTCCAATGTATCTATCATTTTTTATTGTCCCATGCTATTATATTATCTGTTTTGGATGTTTTATATGTATTAATATGCTATTTTATATTATTTTTTGTGGGGACCCCGACTCATAAGTCGTGATCACCGGATGTACGTGCACAGTGATCCTAGAGATCAATGCTCACTGAACACACAGAAAGTGAATAACAAGAGTCTTAGATCCACATTTAGCGTCTTACACAAATAAAAACCATGAAGGTCTAGTCTTACATAGATAGGGCCACATGGGCGAAACACGTAAATAGAACAAGCAGCGGAAATCTTGATCGAAGGCATGAACCCATGCCATCTGCCTTAACCTACAGGCATTCTGACTGGGAAGCGTCCTAGTTCGCATGTTCTTCACCAATGAACTTTTCGACATACTCCTGTTCTTCCATGCCTGGCCAATTAAATAACCAGTGGCAAGCCAATGAGTACTTTTAATGTACTCGCAAGCAACCCAAGTTGTGGAACAAGGTAAAAATGATGCATGATATAGCACTAAGTAGGTAATTTTGCGGAAAGCTAGTTTTGAATGCAAATGACATGATCAAGTAACTAGTAAGCATGCGTCAACAATTAGCAGATATCCATATGAACAAGTTATAGATATCATTATAAGTAGGGGTTGAACACCTAATGTTCATTCACCATGCTAAGTCATCGGACTTAGTTCAATTCCCATGCTAGGTAATCGGACTTAGCTCATGTGACCTCTTTGTAACCATCACACCCAAACTCACACCAAGTTTTACGAAAACATTCGGACGTGGCATAAGCAGCACCACCCAACCGTCCTTGACCGTGGGAACGACTATTCGAATAGTTTTACACTCTGCAGAGGTTGCACACTTTACCCACAAGACTCGAGGAACTTCCATGTCATCCACGACTCATGGTATATAACATACCCGAGGTAAGCACCTGAACAATGCCTTTCCCATGGTGATACTAAACAAAGAGTCCACTCGTTGGTGCCATCCCTCATGATATACATCACTTGTATCATCCATGAGGGCACGCAACGGTGTGCCCGGTGCGTATAAAGACAGCGCATGACCTTACACTCTGGGACGACCCTCTCTCAAGAGTGACCACTTCACTCTTTCCACTAGTAATGCTGGCTCCTTGCTAGCACCAACCATAGTAATCAACAAAGCCTCGTCCTATAAGGGGTATCGTGGTTGCGCATGTAAGGTTGGGACGGTCGACAAATCTTAAACCCTCCATTTTTGAAAACACACCCTCATCTTGTTTAGGCACACCACTTCTTTCTCAAGTGGTCACCCAGCTCATCATCCTCTCCCTCGGGCATTAGTGGCACCCGACGGGGTTTTCGAAAAGGTATTTGAAATCACTTCTTCCTTTCCATCAATATGCATAAGTCCCATCCCTCTTGCGTAGCATCTATTAGAATCCTATCTACACCCACCTACATAACCCTCATAAGGTGGTAGGGTCATGCATGATGCAAGTGCCAATAGAAAAGTACGGGAGGCATCCCACCGAAGGGGGATACCACATCATGATCAAATATCGAAACAAGTGCTATATGTCATGCATGCAAAAGTTTCTTAACATGTTCAAAGGGCTTCCTGCCTAGCTCAACAAAGTTCCGGGGTCTTCGATGTTTTTGGGTCCAACTTCTTCGTCAACCGCGCAATCTATCATTGCGAATAAAAGCGATAAAAATAAGCAACACACCAAAACAGAGCACACAAACTACTATAAAAAATGCTAACCTATTCTGATAAATACTAAATGTCATACTAAAAATATTCTCCTCGGATTTTGTGGTGAGAAATATTTTGGAATTTAATTAATAGAGGCAAAAAGATGCCTAAATATAGGTTTTAAAATAAAATAGCATAGAAAATATTTTCAAACATTTTTACAAATGGCACTAATAAATTCTATGGATTATTTCAAGATTTTTGTTGGAAGAAATATTGTCATTGGAATTATTTTGGGTTCTGTGGTGTTTTTGGAGGTTGAAGAAAAAGAAAAAGGAAAAGAGCTATTGTGCCCTATGGGCCAAAACACTGCAATCGAACCGGCCCACAGGGGGGAACCGGCCCACAGGGGGGCCCTGCTTGCGAGCGAGAGAGGAGGGGGTGAGGGGATGATAGGTGGGCCCCACCTATCATCCCTCTCCTCACGACAGGAGGAGAGGGGGGCTCACCGACGGTGTTCCGGCCACGGCGGTCCAAGCGGAGGGCACCGGCGCGCTTAGCGGGCTTCTGCGTGTCGGTGGGTGGTCGAGGGGGTCACTGGGGTGAAGGTAATCACCGGAGAGGGGGGGGCGACGGCGGTGAGGGTTTGTTCGGGAGGGGGCTCCCGACCTCGGGGGTGAGCGGGCTGAGCACGGGGGAGTTGCGGAGGGAAGGAGAGAGGGGCAGGGGCTCGGGGAGGCCCTCTTTATAGGCGGGCGCCGGCTCACCGTGGACGCGATGCGCCGGTGAGCACGGGCTGCTCGCTACAGGCCAGAGGGGCGGAAATGGGCGTGTCCAGGGTGCTTGTGGGTGTGGTCTAGGCCAGGGGGAGAGAAGAGGGAGGCAGGGGCGCGCGCGCGTGTGAGCCCTCTGGTTGCCCGAGCTGCGTGGCGTCGGGCACGTGCGCGGGGGTTGCCAAAGAGAGAGGAAGGAGGGGCCGACCGCGTGGAGCGTTGCGGATGCCAAGGGGGACAGGGGGACAAGCTCGGGAGGCCCGAGGCTATCGGAAGTGCTCATTGGGCAGTGGCTATAGTGCGGGTGCGCACTGTAGCGCGCTCCAGAGCGCGAGCTCTACATGCCAGGGCATCCCCACGGAACAATGGGCGAGTCCACTTGTGTCCTGGGGATCTAGGGGGTTTAACAATGGTGGATAGGGCATTGCATGCTCTGGGGTTCCTTAGGAGAAAAGGAAAGTTGAGAGAGAGAGAGAGGGAAAACTCCTTTCCAGGGGGTAAAATGAGGATTTTACCCCACTTACCTAAGGAATCTTGGCCAGGGAGAGTTACTGGAGGTGCCGGGTACTTACCAGAGGTTGTGGTAAAAATTTGGGGCAAGGGTAAAAGAGGAAGTGGTGAAACCAGAGACTTTACCAATTCACCAGAAGGTCTTTGATAGTGATTTGGGCAAGATAAGTTTACCAACTTACTGAGATATACAACAGGGTCAAGGGCTAGGTAAAAATGAGATGATTCACCAAGTTTGATCTCAAGTGAGAAAAGTTGATAATGGAAAATTGTGAACCCCAGAAATTAACAAAACCAGGTTTCTGTAGATCTAGATGTGCTAAGCTTTTACCCTGGATGCACCACTTACTGTAGCATCATCATTTGGTAATTAGAGCATGTCCACAAAGTTTGAGGTCATGGGGAGAAACTTCACAATGTAAAGTTGCTCAAATTTGAATTTGGACAGGGAGGGTTTTGGGGTGTTTTGATGAACCAAATCAACTTGGATTGAGGTGAAACTTTGCAAGATCATCATCTATGATAGGGTTGACTTGCTGGAATTTTCCTGGAATTTATTGAGAATATTTCTTATAGAAATATTTCAAAAGCTTGATTTGAACAGAAGGGGTTTTGAGGGGTTTTGCCCATGATTTGAACATGCCCTTTTGTTGAAACTCATTTATATATGGAAAATATATGTCCACTGAGTTTCCCTAAATTTTCTCAAATATTTTCAAAGCTTTTAAATAATTTTTCCCTATGAAAACCATTTCTAGACTTAAGAAAAAGCCTTTAAATAAAATATAAGAATAATCTTTAAAATTAATATTTGGTGGTTTTGGGAAGTCTTATATATAGTAGGTTTGAAGTAAAACTTTTGGGGAAGAAGAATTCACCCAATTTGAGGACTTGCGGTGCAAAACCTCATTCCAGGGGGTTTTGAAAATCTAATTTGAATAAATCATTTTTGGTTAAAACAAAATTTTATAAAAATAGTTTTGGGCACTATTCACATGGCATGATCATTGGGCAAGAGGTTTGGGTCAAGGAAGATGAATATGAAGTGGAATAGAAACTAGGAGTTCCACAACCACAATCATCAAGCAAGCAAAAATCATTGCAAACTAGCACAAGCACTTTGAAAAAGTTTTAGTTGGCTCCAAATTTTTATAAAGCCAAACATGGCAAGTTGATACAAACACAGGGTGTGACAGACCTATCCCCCTCACAAGAACCTCGTCCTCGAGATTCCTAGGCTAAGTGCTAAAAAGATAAAGGGACTCAGATCTAAGATAGTCTTCACGCTCCCAGGTTGCTTCAGCTTCAGTGTGGTTGCTCCACTAGACCTTGAAGTACTTGATGGTGCGGCTTCGGGTGCAGCGCTCGGCTTCATCCAAAATATGAACTGGCCTCTCACGATAAGTGAGGTCTGGCTGAAGATGGATGGCTGGTTGATGTCCTCTTAGAGGTCAGGGCGGTTGGGAACTTGCAGACACTTCCGGAGTTGTGACACATGGAAGACGTTGTGCATATCTGATAGCTCGGAAGGTAGCTCTAGCTGGTAGGCAACTTCTCCTCACATTGCGGTGATCTTGAAGGGGCCGATGTATCTTGGTGCCAGCTTTCCTTTGACGTGAAAATGCTTGGTTCCCTTGAGAGGCGTGACCCGAAGGTAGACATGGTCTCTGACACAGAAGCTCACTTCTCGGCGGTGGGAGTCAGCATAGCTTTTCTATCTTGACTTGGCGGTCTCAAGGCGCTCTCGAACGAGTTGTACTTTCTCTTCAGCTTCGCGGAGGATGTCTAGTCCGAAAACTAATCCTTCTCCTGTCTCTAACCAATTGAGGGGAGTACGACACTTCCGTCCATACAACCCCTCAAATGGTGCCATCTGAAGACTCGATTGATAGTTGTTGTTGTAGGAGAACTCGAAGAATGGTAGGCAATCTTCCCACTTGCCTCCATATGCCAAAACACAAGCGCGGAACATATCCTCGAGTATCTGATTTACTCGTTCTGTTTGCCCATCGGTCTGGGGGTGAAAAGCAGTGCTGAAGGAGAGCTTGGTTCCCATAGCTTCTTGAAACTTCTTCCAGAATCTTGAGGTGAACTAGGTTCCTCGATCCGACATGATCTCCTTTGGAACTCCGTGAAGACTTACGATGCGGTTGATGTAGAGGTTTGTGAGTTGGCTCCTGTCATAGGTGGTCCTGACGGGAATGAAGTGGGATACCTTGGTGAGGTGGTCGACGATGACCCAAATTGAATTATGTCCTTTACCTATCCTGGGTAATCCGGTGATGAAATCCATCCCGACTTTATCCCACTTCCATTCAGGCACTTTGAGAGGTTTCAATAGTCCAATGGGTCGCTGATGCTCAGCTATGACCCTTTGGCATATGTCACACTTGGTGACAAAGGTGCCTATCTCCCGTTTCATACCATGCCCTTGAGGTCTTGATACATCTTGGTTCGTTCAAGGAGGATGGAGTATGGAGTGTCATGAGCTTCTTGCAATATCAGGTTCTTGAGCTCCCCTTTCTTGGGTACGCAGATGCGATTCCCAAAACATACTACTCCTTGTTCATCCATTGAGAATCCTAGGGCCTTTCCTGCCTTGATCTTCCTCTTGATGCCTTCAATGCTCTCGTGTCCCTTCTGGGCTTCTTTGATATCATCCATCAAGGTAGGCCTTGTTTCGAGGTTGGCAAGGAATTTCGGTGCAACCAGTTCCAAGCCGAAGCTCTCAAGATCTTCATACAGGGCGGATAGCCTTTCCTTAATCATAGCATTCAAGGAACAAGCCTTTCTGCTTCAGGCGTCTTCTATCACGTTGGCCTTTCCGGGGTGGTGCTGAACACTGAGGTTGTAATCCTTGATCAATTCCAAACATGTTTGCTGCCTCATGTTCAATTCCCTTTGAGTGAAGATATACTTCAAACTCTTGTGGTCTTTGAATATCTCACATCGCTTCCCCAGAAGGTAATGTCGCCATGTCTTCAAGGCATGAACCACGGCTACCAACTCAAGATCATGAGTTGAGTAGTTCTCTTCATGAGGTCGTAGTTGTCTCGATAGGTATGCTACAACTCTCCCTTCTTGCATCAGAACACCTCCAAGACCGGTTCTTGATGCATCCCAATAAATCACAAACTCCTTGTGAATATCGGGGGTGGCCAAACTGGGGATGTGGTCAATCTCTTCTTGATCTGCTGGAAGCTTTCCTCGCACTTAGCTGTCCATTCAAACTTCTTGTCCTTCTTCAAAAGCTGGGTCATGGGTCGGGAAATGCTTGAGAACCCTTCTACGAACTTGCAGTAATATCCCACGAGTCCGAGTAAGATCCTGACTTCCTTCACGGTGGTTGGGGTTTGCCATTCAGTCACAGCTTCAATCTTGGCAGGATCCACCGATAATCCTTCTGTAGTTAACACATGACCCAGGAATCCAACTTCATGCAACCAAAATTCACACTTGCTGAACTTTGCATAAATCTGGTGCTCTCGAAGCTTCTCTAGGACCAATCTCAAGTGTTCCTCATGCTCTTCTTTGGACTTGGAGAAGACAAGTATGTCATCAATGAAGACGACAACGAACTTTTCCAAGTACTCCATGAAGACCTTATTTATGAGGTACATGAAGTAGGCAGGGGCATTGGTTAACCCAAATGACATGACCGTTTACTCATACAGGCCATATCGGGTTACAAATGCCGTCTTCGAAATGTCTTGGGGTCTGATCTCCAGCTAATATACCCAGGCTTGAGGTTGATCTTGGAAAACACCTTGGCTCCATTTAACTGATCAAACAGGTCTTCAATCTTGGGGAGTGGGTACTTGTTCTTTATTGTGACTTCACTAAGAGATCGGTAATCGACATAGAGTCTGATTGTTCCGTCCCTCTTTGACACAAATGGAACAGACCATCCCCAAGGAGAGGCACTAGGGCGACTAAATCATTTTCTAAGCTGCTCTGCCAGTTGCTGTTTCAATTCAGCCAACTCTTCGGATCCCATCCTGTAGGCCTTCTTATAGATGGGACTTGATCCGGGCATAAGCTCAATGATGAACTCAATGTCACGGTCAGGAGGCATTCCGCGCAGCTCATCAGGAAACACATCCGGGTACTCACATACCACTGGCACTTGATCCAACTCAACTCCCGATAGATAGTTAGCCTTAGGGGCTTGAGTGGAGGCAAGGTTGGGAACATACTTGACTTACACTCATTGGCTATTGGTCATGGTGACAATCCTCTTGGCACAGTCTAACATGCCTTGGTTCTTAGTCAACCAATTCATGCCAAGGATGACATCCAAGCCTGGAGAACCGAGAACTATAAGGTCTGCTAGGAAGCCTACCCCGTCGATATCAATCTTCACTCCTTTACACCCTATCCCGTACTTCATTACTGAACCCGGGGTTTGTTACAACATATGACACCCCAGGGGTGTAGGCTTTATGCCACTCTCTAACGCAAACTTTTGGGTGACAAAAGAATGTGTGTAGGATCGAAAGTAGGTCTAGGGGGGGTGATTAGACTACTTGACCAATTAAAAGTTTTGCCTATACCAAGTTTTAGGGTTGACAGTTTTTCCATTTCATGGCAAGTCAAGTACACCCTACACATGCAAGTCTAAGAGTATATAGCAACGGAAAGTAACAACAAGCATGTATAGAAGTGATAGGGTAGGAAGATCAAACGCAATTGTAGACACGATGATTTTTCCCATGGTTCTGATAGGTGGTGCTATCATACATCCACGTTTATGGAGTCTTCAACCCACGGAGGGTAACGGTCGCGAGAGTCCATGGAGGGCTCCACCCAAAAGGGTCCACGAAGTAGCAACCTTGACTATTCCATATGGCTTCCGTCCACGAAGGACTAGCCTCACTATGGGTAGATCTTCACAAAGTAGGCGATCTCCTTGCCCTTACAAACTTCTTGGTTAACTCCACAACACGAAGTAGGAGGCTCCCAAGCGACACCTAACCAATCTAGGAGGCACAACCCTCCAAAAGGTAATAGGCTCGATAATGACGATGAACTCCTTGCTCTTGTGCTTCAAGATGATAGACCCCTCAACACACAATCTCTCTCTCACAGGTTTCGCTTGGTAGAAGAGATGGGATTGATGGAAAGCAACTTGGGGAGGCTAGAAATCAAGATCCATATGATTGGAGTGGAAGATCTTGACCTCAACGCAAGGGTAGGTGGTTCTCTCTCAAAAAATCTAATAGGATAGGTATGGAATAGTTCTGAGTGCTTCTCTTGCAAGTAGGTGGTGGTGAAGGGGTATATATAGACATCCCAAAAAATCCAACCGTTAATCTCGGTGGTACCGAAGTGACCAAAACGTGGCAACTTTTGAATCTCGGTAAAGCCGATATAGGAAACGCGGTTGCACCGATAAGGTGACCAATGGTCAGATTTCCAATCTCGGTGATGCTGATCCAACATTCTCTGTGGGACCGAAAATGTGAATTTACGTAACTAAAAGTTGGCAACCTAAACTCGGTGGCACCGGTATGGAATCAGTTGCACCGAAGTGGCTAGGGTTTGTCTTGAGTCTGTCTAGGTTCTGGAATCGATGGCACCAAAGTGGGATAGTTGGTTGCACCGATTTTGAGTGTTGGGTATAGAATAGACTTTGGTGGGAGAGTTTTGTGGATGTTTTTGGCGACTATCGCTTGTGCACGTTTGAGCATATTGTTAGCCAACAAAACCTTACCCCCTTTTAATAGTATTGGCTTTCCTATGACTCAAAGTGATTTATCAAAAATATAAAATTTAGAGTCCTCTTGCTTGAAGCTTGGCCAACCTATTTCCTTGAATCTTGGGGTTTCTCCACAATCTCCTTTTGCCAATCCTATCATTGAACATTTCCTGAAATATACTTGGCAGAAACATTAGTTCAATGACTTATATGTTGTTATTAATTACCAAAACCACCAAGGGAGCAAATGTGCTTTCAATCTCCCCCTTTTTGGTAATTGATGACAACATATAGATCAAAGCTTCGACATATGATAAATTCAATGAATACAATCGTCGCTTTGAGAGGTATGTGATAAGAAAGAGCTCCCCCTAAATTTGTGCATTATTTTGAATTTGCGTTTGAATGCAAATGCATAATTGATTAGGCATATGGGGCACATCTTCCATGTCACATACAACTTGGTGGCATGCGAGAATAATTTAGAATGAATAACAACGCACAACACAATCAAACAAAGGTGAATAATCATCTCATGAGGATTAAGATGATAGGAAATAGTTGCATCACCCATAACATAGTAGCATAACGCACATGTATCTCACATCAAACCAAAAGAACCAAATGTTTTTCAAAATCAAATAAAAACCAAATCGCTCTCTCCCTCGAAGCCTAAAGATCTATATACACTTCTCCCCCTTTGGCAACAAGTTACCAAAAAGTTCAAAGGCATATATCTAAGCGTTCTTGGGCATATCTCCTCCGGTTAGTGATGAAGGAGTCGAGATGACAGCGTCGGTGAAGATCTCTGCAGATGTCGTGGATGGAGCTGAAGTGGTCACTGATGGAGCTGATGTTGATGGAGCTGATGGAGCTCGCACTATGGCTGATCTGGCCTGAGTAGTGAACTGAGTGCCTGGACCTAGAGGTGATTCATCCTCATCCTCATCATCCTCATCCTCATCTGAAGTAGAAGAGACCCGAGGGATTTTCACGGAGTCAACTTCATGCTGAAGTTCTGTGACTATCTTTGTCAGCCCGTCCACCTTATCAGTAAGGGTCTTGATTCTGGTCTCAAAGATTCTAACAAGATTGTTCTGGTTGTCTAGAATCCCCTTAATGTCCTTTTGCATGCCCTGGACTAATGCAATCAATAGATCCATTTGCTCGTTCCTGGATCGTGGGACTTGAGCACTAGCGGCTCTCACTACCTCTGCTTCGTCCTGAGCTGCAATAGAAATCGGATGATCAGCATCCATCACCACAACGTTGTCCTGGAGATATGGTTGTAGGGGCAAATGTGGGTGATCTAGGGAAAATATGTGCTTCTCCAGTTTTGAGTTTATGAGCATCTGGATGTAGGGTGCATAAAAACATGAGCACTTCTGGTCAGCAGCAACCCTCTTGATTGTCTCTACAATCAAGTCCATGACTCTGATCCTGGTGTGACCGTCAATGTGGATCAACATATTGATGTAGTGGCCTCGAATCATCTTGTCATCTCCGGACTTGGGCATCAAGGTATGCCTCAGAATGGTGTTGATAGTGCGGAGGCTAGTCTGGAGGAAATAGATGGATCCTAGCCTGTGGGACTTCACATTGGCAGCAGGGATCTCCTTATACATCTTAGCCATAGCATTGTGACTAGCCTTGGATTCCGAGTAGACATCCAGGTCACCATCCTATGCTTTAGGAACTCCTAAGATATCTGCCCATTCCTCAACAGTTAATTCATATCTGGCAACTTCAGTCATCCACACAATTCTACCATCTCCGTAGAAGTGTGTAGTCGAGTAGAACTGCATGATCATTTCGTCATTCCATGCTGTGAATTCTCTGCCAACGAACTCATCAAGACCTATGCAGTGGAAGTTGTCCTGGACACTTGGAAAGTAGTCCTCATTATCCTTGATGAACTTCCAATCCACGTAGCGCATATCACTGACAGCTGGACTCTTGTCAAAGAGCACATTTTCGTAGAAGTCCTGCTGCTCCTTGGTATAGAACATGTAGTCCACAACTGTTTTCTTCCTCTGGGCATAAGGATCTATTGCTCTCCATGTCCTCAATCCAGAATCCTTCCTCTTCTTCATGTCCTCAACTAGTTAGTAGCTGGCATTATGAACTGGGAGGTGTGGTATAAGCTTCATAAGTGTTGTCAAGTCTTCCACATCATCAACTCTGGATGCAGTTCCTTTGTTCTTTTCAGAAGCTGGAATCTTCCTAGTTGTCCTCTTGGGTTTTCTACAGCCTTCTTGGATGTGTTGGTCTTAGGCATAGCATCGGACATCAACTTCTTTGCCTTCTTCTTAGGAGGAGCCTTTGTAGCTAGCTCAACCTCCTCTTCCTCAGCAGCAGCAACAGCTGGATCCTCAAACATGGAGGTAGGCCTGCCAGTCATATGGATGATCCTCTTCCTGGCCTTTTTCTCTCCTGCCTTCTTAGGCATAGATCTCTTGGGGATCTCAATAGACATTGTTGCTCTGGCTGTCTCATGAGCCTTGAAGGTAGAAGCTGGTGCATATATTTCGCTGACAACTCTTCTAGGGGAAGTAGCTTCAGTTGCAGCTTTCTTGGCAGCCTTCTCTTGCTTCTTAGAAAGAATCTCCTTAGACACAAAGTCTGAATCCTCTTCATCCGAGTTGAAACTTTTCCTGGTTCTGGTGGCAGCCTTGGGCAACCCATGAGAACTAGGGGTGCTTGGATCTGAGAATGAACTAGGCTCTGGACTTGTTCCTGAACTCATGTCTACTCACTGCTCTGACCTGTTCTGACTGTCTTCTGAACCTGACATGCTGACCCTGTGAATAGAGTGTAGATGAGCAGAAAGAGATGAGTCATCACAAAATGATGCTATTTTTTAAATTTGAGCAATGATTTTTTCAGAAGTTTTGCAATTTGTCACATACATATCGGTACAGCCGAAATGAAATTTTCGGTGGGGCCGAGACAGACCAACTCCTTAACAGGAACTGGGCAGCCTTTTCGATAGGACCGAAAAGAGCCACTTTGTTCCACCGAGTCAGTTCTCAGCAGCATAGAAAAGTATATCGGCGAGACCGATATTTCCGTTTCGGTTCCACCGAGATGTATCGGGCGGACAACAAAACCCTAGAAAAATTCATCTAACTCGAGATTTTGCAGATTTGATTGGATGGATATATGAACAAGGGGTGGCTTATAGAGAAAACTAGGTCCAATGCGCAAGAATCGGAATGGGAGCGCACTAGAGATCGAATCTGTACCCTAGCTTGGCGCGGATCCTCTACGCGGCGACGTTGGTGTAGATTACGTCGACGGCGGCGATTCCCAGCGGCGGAGGACCTCGGGAAGTCAAGGGGGATGACCAGGGGTCTTGGGCGACAGCTTAGGGTTCTGAGGCGCGACATTGAAGATAGAAATTTCAAAGCGTCGGGGTCCATAGCATATATACCCTTCATTGTGAGTGATACCGATTTTATGTTTTCGGTGTCACCGAGTTCCACAACTGTTAGCTGACAGGGAAACTCGGTGCAACCGAGAAGATGAAATCGGTACTACCAAGATTGAAAACCAGATCAACCCTAGGCAATTGGTGAGACCGAGTTTTTGGGATTGGTTCCACTGAGTTTCACTTGGGAGGTTTTAATTGTCAGTCCTTGTCGATACCGAACTCCGAGTGCTCCACACACAGAGGGATCGAAAAACACTTGTACAAATTTTGTGATGCAGCATGAATGGAATATGAGGTGAGAAAGCATACATAGCTAAAGAGTGGTCCTAGGCATTCTTGTCCATCCAATTGGCAAAACATAAATCAAAAGCCAGATATCAACAATTGGATGTCCTCAAATGAGAAAATAAATGCAGACCAGCATGCTCACACAATAACATGTCAAAGGAAATCATGACGAGCATGCACAAACACACTAGCATCTAACAAGCACTTGGGCGATGACAAAGTCTTCTATATATATGTATTTGACTTAGGATCCAAGTAAGAATACTTGATCATAGGTCATACTCATCGTTTAAGCACAAATGGGGTACCACTTTTTCATAAAGCATTTAATGTTGTCACACACTAAGAGATGCTTTTACTCAAGTCTAAGAGTAAAGCTCCCCCTTAATGTGACATCTCTCCATAAGAGGGATAAACTAACCTTGGGTTTTGTCGATGAAGACTTCATGTTGGTGAGGTAGTTGTGGAAGCTCAATGTTGATGAAGATCACCAAGAGTTGGGAGCATCCTTGTTGTTTCCTTACTCTTCTCACCTACATGGGTTAGTCCCAACATACAAGAGACAAATACAAGGATATCTATGGACATGAAGTGCAAAGCATGTGTTTTGATGTCCATTGATTTGTTGATTACCTTGTCCCTTGCTTACCTTTGAGGGAATGTGTGACTCCTTGAACTATTGCATTGAGTTGATGTTGAGTGCAAAATGTTCTTGCCAATAATGAATGTGAGTGAATTTCATTGGCGGAGTCACCCCTCAAGAATTTACTAGTTCTTGTTCTTGGGAACCCACATCAAGTTGATGGGGATCCTCGGTGTTGAAGTGTCCTTTGTAGTAGTTGAGCTTGAAGTATCCTTGGGAACCCACTCCACCAAAGCTATGGGTTCATCTTCATATTAGTCAATGTCCTCTTTAAGATTGTTCTTGCCCTTGAGCTTGTGGTCTTTTGGTGGAAGGTCATCTTGAGTGTTTGTCCCCTTGGCAAGAGTATTTTCATACTTCTCCTTTTGAGGAAAAAATTTGGGATTGGGATATTGACCTTCTTCCCACTCAACTCCATTAGCGTTGAAGTATCCAACACCATGATTCTTCCGATATCCTTCGTGCTTGCGTACAATTTCCTCAAATTGCTTACATCCGGCAAGACTCTTGTAGACACCCTTTTCTATAATCCCTTTCAATAAAGCATTTTCTTTCTCAAGTTTAACTTGGCTAAGAGAATCATCATTAGTGGAATCAATAGAAGTACTAGAAGCAACATCATTGGGTTTAGCATTTTTATTGTTGCTACTAGATGAAGAACCTTTCTTGCCTTTGTTACTAGATTGCTTAGTTTTAACTTGAGGCATGAAAGTAGACAAGAGTAGTTGTTTGGCTAGATAAGATGAGGTCTTCTTTCGGAGATCATCATTGATAGCTTTGATAAACTCATGCTCTTGCTCCAAGTTGAGCTTCTCGAAGCGTAGCTTCTCATGAGTTCTCACAAGCTCTCTATGATCGTCGAGAGTAGATTCATGAGATAACTTAAGAGTGTTTAGTTCTCTATGATCTTATCATCATCAAATGACTTATCTTGACTAGCATAAGAATTATCAAGTTCATTTTGATCAATATCACTAGTTTTATCACAAAGCAAGTCATTATCACAAATTAAATCATCTTCATCACTATCAAAATCAAGATATTTGGGGTGTGATACCTTGGGGCCTTTAGCCATGAAGCAACTTCCACTCCCTTCATTTGGTGAATCAAATAGATCGTAGGAGTTGTTAGTCACTAGAGCAATTTCGGCAACACCTTCATATTGACTATAGTCAGAGTAGGAGTGATAGCTTCTCTCAGAGTGGTTGTCGGAGTCGGAGCCGAAGACCCATTCACCAACATGATCTTGATGTTTTCTTCTTGTGTAGCTCTTGGTAAACTTTACCCTCTTCTCCGAATCTCTACTTCTCCTTCAATGTCTTCGTTCATAACGATCATCTCTACTCCTTCTCTCTCTTTATGGTGATTCATTCCTTGATCTTCATATTCGAGGTGACTCTTCTCTTCTTTTGTAGGGAGTCGTGCACTCATTCGAGTAGTGTCCGGGCTTCTCGCAATTGTAGCAATTGCGGTCACGACTTGATGAATGCTTCTCTTCATATCTTGAGTTGGAGTTTCTTTCTTTGCTTCTATTCTTGTAGAACTTGTTGAATTTCTTGACCATGAGGCTTACATCTTCATTGGTGACAAGGTTGTTGCTTGAAGATGCGGGAGAATCACTTGTGGCTTTGTAAGCACCACTAGACTTGTGATGAAGCTCTTCTTTATCTTTGAGTGTCATCTCATGAGCAACAGTCCTTCCAATGACTTCCGTAGGCTTGAGATCTTGGTAGTTTGGCATCATTTGGATTAATGTGCACATGGTGTCGTATCTCTCATCGAAAGCTCTAAGTATCTTCTTGATGATGAATTTGTCGGTCATTTCTTCGCTTCCTAAGATGGCAATCTCATTGGTGATGAGAACTAGCCTAGAGTACATCTCTGCGACTCCTTCACCATCCTTCATCTTGAACTTGTCAAGCTGGCCTTGAAGAACATCTAACTTGGATTCTCTCAAGGACTCGGTTCCTTCATGCATATCAACCAAAGTATCCCAAATCTCTTTTGCATTCTCAAGACGGCTGATTTTATTGAATTCTTCGGGCCATAAGAAGTTGAAGAGATGTCGCATGCTTGAGCATTGAATTGCAACATCTTCAATTCATCCGCGGTCGCTTCATGATCCGGTTCCCGTCCATCCGAAAAGAACTCACCTTTCAAGCCAACACGAACAATAGCCCAAACGGTGGGGTTATGACCGAGAATATGCATTTTCATTTTATGCTTCCAACTAGCAAAATTTGTGCCATCAAAGTACGGACCTCTACGGTGATAACTTCCCTCACTAGAAGCCATACTTCTCCTAGGTTGTGAGACCTAAGCAATGGACACCAATGCTCTGATACCACTTGTAGGATCGAAAGTAGTTCTAGAGAGGGGTGATTAGACTACTTAACCAATTAAAAGTTTTGCCTATACCAAGTTTTAGGGTTGACAATTTTTAGCATTTCATGGAAAGTCAAGTACACCCTACACATGCAAGTCTAAGATTATATATTAGCGGAAAGTGACAACAAACATGTATAGACATGATGATTTTTCCCGTGGTTCCGATAGGTGGTGCTATCATACATCCACGTTTATGGAGTCTTCAACCCACGGAGGGTAACGGTCGGGAGAGTCCACGAAGGGCTCCACCCAAAAGGGTCCACGAAGTAGCAACCTTGACTATTCCATGCGGCTTCCATCCACGAATGACTATCCTCACTATGGATAGATCTTCATGAAGTAGGTGATCTCCTTGCCCTTAAAAACTTCTTCGTTCACTCCACAACACGAGGTAGGAGGCTCCCAAGCGACCCCTAACCAATCTAGGAGGCACCACCCTCCAAAAGCTAATAGGCTCGGTAATGATGATGAACTCCTTGCTCTTGTGCTTCCAGATGATAGACTCCTCCGCACACAATCTCTCACTCACAGGTTTGGCTTCATAGAAGAGATGGGATTGATGGAAAGCAACTTGGGGAGGCTAGAAATCAAGATCCATATGATTGGAGTGGAAGATCTTGACCTCAACACAAGGGTAGGTGGTTCTCTCTCAGAAAATCTGATAGGATAGGTATGGAATAGTTCTGAGTGCTTCTCTTGCGAGTAGGTGGTGGTGAAGGGGTATATATAGATATCCCCAAAAATCCAACCATTACACACAAAATGACCAACTCCTTGACACCGATGTGTTAATCTCGATGGTAACAAAGTGACCAAAAGGTGGCAACTTTTGAATCTCCATAAAGCCGATATAGGAAACTCGGTTGCACCGATAAGGTGACCAACGGTCAGATTTCCAATCTCGGTGATGCCGATCCAACATTCTCGATGGGACCAAAAATGTGAATTTGCATAACAGAAAGTTGTTAACCTAAACTCGGTGGCACCGGTATGGAATAGGTTGCACCGAAGTGGCTAGGGTTTGGCTTGAGTGTGTCTAGGTTCTGGAATCGGTGGCACTGAAGTGGGATAGTTGGTTGTACCGATTTTGAGTTTTGTGGATGTTTTTGGCGACTATCACTTGTGCACGTTTGAGCATATTGTTCACCAACAAAACCTTACCCCCTTTTAATAGTATTGGCTTTCCTATGACTCAAAGTGATTTCTCACAAATATAAAATGTAGACTCCTCTTGCTTGAAGCTTGGCCAACCTATTTCCTTGAATCTTGGAGTTTCTCCACAATCTCCTTTTTCTAATCCTATCATTGAACATTTGCTGAAATATACTTGGTGGAAACATTAGTTCAATGACTTATATGTTGTTATTAATTATGAAAACCACCAAGGGAGCAAATGTGCTTTCAATGTGAAGCTCTACAGTTAAACTGTACTGTTGCTGGGGTTGAGTTGAAGAGGAACATACCCAGTATGACGTCCGGGTCTTCCTAGGCTTCCTCTACCATGACGTGATTCACACGACCTTTGCCATTGTTGGGCTGGTTGCGGGGAGGTGGGTTCCTTGGTTGTGCTCCACGGGCTTGACCTTGGTTTGGTGCATTGGGGCGTGGGGCATATGGCTTCCTATTGGGGCAAAGCTTAGAGATGTGTCTGGACTAACCACACCCAAAGCAAGTGACTTGACGTGGGTTGTTGTTGAAGTTTCTGCCACCGTTGTTGTTATTGGGGTTGTTGTTGTAAGCTGGCCCGGGATTGGCATATTGCTAAGGCTGGTAGCTCGGATGAGGTGCAGGAGGTCTAGCCTGCTGTGGCTGATAGGTCGGCTTGGCCGGGGCTGGGTGCCAGGGGCAAGGCTTCTAGTTGCTTGAGCTACCCTTGCTGATCATCTTGCGCTTGCGAGTGTCATCTATGGCATGACGCTTGTCTTCCAGCATGAGGGTGTTGTTTACCAGGTCGAAGAAGGTACGATAGTCGCAGATGATGAGCTGATAATGCAGGGTCTGTTGAAGTCCTTCGATGAAGCATTCCTTCTTGGCAGCCTCCGTGTTGACATCTTTAGGTGCATACCTCGACAGCAGGTTGAACTTCTGCATGTACTCTTTGACAGAGCCACTTCCTTGCTTCAGCGATCGGAATTCTCTCTTCTTGATAGCCATGATCCCAGAAGGAATGTGGGCGGTGCGGAAACCTTCCTTGAAGTCATTCCAAGTGATCACACTCTCACCTTGCATGACCCTGAATCCATCCCACCAAGCTCGGGTGGTACCTCCAAGGCAGTGAGAGGCATACAACACCTTCTCACGATCCTCATTGCAATTGACCAGTGTAAGGAGGTCCTCGATGGTGTAGATCCAGTCATCACACTACTAGAAAAAAGGCTATTAGTGGCGCACCAGTTTTTGCTATTAATGGCGCACTATAGGTATGCCACTATTAACACGCCACTAGTAACAAATAGTAATGGCGCACCTCTGGTGCGCCATTAGTATCCCATATAATAGTGGCACACCACATAGTGCGTCATTACTATGTCCAACAGTGCGCCATTACTATGCCTCCTAGGGGGCCATATTTACCTTCACCTATGCCCCCTAGTGCGCCATCACTATGCCCCATAATGCACCACTGGTATTAAGCCTTGGTGCGCCACTAATGCTCAATATGGTGCGCCACTACTGGGGGCCATATTTGCCTTCACCTATGCCCCAAGTGCGCCATTACTATGCCCGATAATGCGCCACTGGTATTTATCTTGGTGCGTCACTAATGCTCAATATGGTGTGCCACTACTATGAATATTAGGAATTATTATTTTTTGCTTTTCTAGTATTTGCACAGGTTACAAAATATGTTACAACACAGAATATAAACATCACACAATAGAATTCAACATATTAGTTTCCAAATTCGAAATAGCGAACAAAGTTCAAACATTAGCCAAGTTTAGGTCTCGAGACATTAGCAAAGTTCATCATATTAGCCGATTTTGTCATCACATTACAAAGTCGATATCGATCATCTAAACTACCATCACATAGAAGAGAGCTGCGGTCATGATGAGCATCATCGCGATGAAACTGGTCTTCATCCGGTTCCTCCTCTGCTCCCTCCTCTCTCCCGCTAGATAGCGTGCATATCTAGCTTCCGCCTCTGCCCTAGTGGTGTACCCTTTGTAACTGTTACCGCTGAAATGGTGAACCTGTCTCCGACACTCCTCCCAGTGGTCGTAGACTCCGGGAACCTCACCCTTGTACACGACATACGACGACATCTCTATGCACTAGACAAACAAAACGTTAGTAGCAATTCACAGATAATATATAAGCAATATATAAGTATGCAACAAAAGGATCGAAAGAGAAAAGCAACACATTAATAGGACGATTCATGGTCCTACTAATAAATAGCATTGATCACATATAAGTTGAACGACTGCCCAAACTAAAGAGACATACAAGTTCATTAAAGTTTAATTACAACATGAGCTAATCAATATTTCAGAACTACATAGCATCAATACTTTCGACTCGACTTAGGGATCATAGTGTGGATGAAGCCGCCGTCTTTCGTGATGGTCATGAATGTGCGGTCGTTGTCAGCCTGCATTTGTAGCGTTGTTTCTATTTCACCATTGGACGGTTGATATTTGAGGTAGAACTGCCCCGAGGTATGAAGGACATCTTGATAGATGATTTCCGCAAACTCCGACTGGATGCGAAAGAATTCTTGTCTGATGTCCGCGTCCTGGATTGCCGACAAGCGTACGGCCCATTCTTTGAGATTATTTGGTAGCATAAGGTGATGAAGGTCCCGTACGATCACCCGCATGTGATGGAGGGCGTAGTAGGCATCCTTCTGACTACCAGGCGGCTGCTTGACATAGGGGAACGTCGTTATGTGGGTGAACACGTGCTTGCCGTACGTACAAATTTGCCTCCTGAAGGTGCCTCCAGATTTGGTGTAGCCGGGGAGAGCATCATCAAGAACTTTCTTGATATTTGTGTAGTCTTTATTCGACTGACGGTCTGAGTCGAAATACGTGGCCATGGAATATTTCGGGCTAAAGAGGATGAGTGTGCAATGTGTGTCACTGCACAAAACACGGAATGTTAGAAAAAAAAGAACAATCGAAATCTAAGAAATCATATGTTACGGGGTGATGAGGGGATGACTTACTCGGAAAAGTAAGGCACGAGGAAGTTATCCTTATCTGGGTTCGCTAGAATGACGCCTTCGAGGTATGAACTCGCGACTTGCCGGTCCCCAGCACTGTCCAAGATCTTGGCACGCATGTAGTAGGGGTCAACTATCATGATGCCTGGGGTCTTGTCTCTAATCATCCGCATCTCCATATTGAGCGAAAATAGCCGAACGAAGGTGTAGTGCAGTGGATAAAGGTTAAACATAGCGAAGATGTCATCAAACCGTAGGACAATCATATGCCCGATGGTGCTATCGACAAAGCCCTTGCCCTCTGGCACCTTGGCCACGAAAACCGGGTATGCCACTTTATTCTCGGAGAGACGCAACTTCTCCATAGAAAGAACACCGTCATGCAGACTCCGCATAGCACCGGTTGCAGCATTGAGCAAATTAGTCGGTAGCATCGACCTACCCGCCACATGCACCCTCCTCGAGATATCCTTAGGTATTGGTGGCCCGTCCTGAGCACGGATCGTACTCGGTGCCGGCTGGCTCACGCCCTTGTTATTTTTTCTTTTTCGTCCCTTCTGCTTCTTCTGCTGTAATGGGATCGAGTTCTGCTCAGAGACCACCTTCTTGAGTGTGTTGGGGCTGATAATATTTCGCACCTCGGCTATTTGAGTCTCGGTGAAGGCGGCAGCTGGAGGCGTCTCCTGAGAACTAAACAAACGACGCGTGTTGCAATTGGGTTTCTCCGCGGTACCAGCTAGATCGCGATCGTCTTTTGCAGGGTTGGGTTTTTGAGAAGGAGGCCCCAAGAATTCATCACCGTACACATCTTCGTTGATGTACTTATCAACGTTGGAAAATGTACCGTCATCGTCGTCCGGATCCTATGCCATATGCATGTCCGGATCAGCTGACGGCGGTAGCGTTGCGGCGGTCTTGCCATGGCCTGGCGCCGACACGACTGGTGGTGTTGTCTGTGGGGTGGTGTCCCCCGCCCCAAATGAATCTGGCTCTTCGGCCAAAGCATGGACCAGTTTAAGTAGGCGCAGAGGGTCATCACATCATCTTTGTCGGCCCCAGGGGTCGATACGGAGGTAACAAGTCGTCGCAGCCCTACAGCACCCGAACCAGTTGAACCCTATACACAGTGGGTGGCATCGGATTACCGTGGAACACGCAGTTGCCCGGTTCAACGATTTTGGCCTTGGCGACATAGATCAACTCGCCGTCCACGAAGTGCAGGAGAGTGCATGGAACATTAGCGGCGCCCTACGAAAACATGTAGGGCGTCAGGGATACCCAGTCAAAGGCAAGGAGATGAAGTCATCGGCCGAGGCTTAGTGACCGTGATGGGGTCGAGCTCGGCTAATGTCGAGGCACCGCCAACGGTGCTGACCGGCGTATTCTTCCCACACCCAGGTGCATTAAGCTCCAACACCGGCACCAACGCCGGAGACACCAATGCCGGTGCGTTGTGCGAGTTGCTCCCCGTGAAGCTGGGAATCGGGGGCGGCCCTTATTGGCCTCCCGCAATCCACCCCCGCAGCACCTCAACCAAGGAAGGCATAATGGCGGTGATCGTCGCTCCCAGTTGGTCCCGCACTTGCTCTTGGACTATCTCCGGATTCCGTGCCAGTTGTGCCTTGAGTTCTTTAACCTCACGCTCCTGGCTTTCCGAGCTGGTCTTTCTCTCCTTTAACCCAGCCTTATAGTATTCCGACCATTTTGTGGACAAGCCTTCGCCGGCACACGACCAGCTGACGACGGCTTACTGAACTTAGACTTGTGTTTCATTATGTTCAATGCCCTATTTAAAGTGCTATCCCAAGGGGTAGACGGGGAGCTCTGAGACCCCGCGCTACTGCTTTTAGTTTCCTACGGAAGGAACGTGAACCATTTAGAAATTTGGCTTCATTAATTAGAATGCAACCATATGGAGCTAATTACGCGGGGGTGTATTCCTTACCAGAACACGCTCAAGCTCCTTCACCTTCGGATCCGTGGTAAGCTCCCCTGTTACGGGGTCCACCTTGTACCGGGCCCTGACGTAGTTCCTGGTCTGCTTTTCATGGTATTTATCGAAGAGGGGCGGTAGGCCTTGCTCGGCATGCTCCGCGTCCTTCTTGTCCCATTTAGATTCCGCCACTCCGTAACCACCGAGACCGAGTTTGTGGACCCCTAAGTTCAAGTCCTGCATATCTTTCGCCCACTGACTTGATTCCGCGGATGCGTTGCTCTCACACTTCATCTTGAACTCCAAGAGGTCAGCTTCGCTGATCGAAGGATTTGTCTCCTTGATCTTCTCATAACTATCACCACTTAGAATCCTTCTCTTCACCGCGGCTCTCCAACTAGCTAGGGCCGTGATCATCTTCGTGAGGGCGGCACTGTTCACTTTATTCCCTGAGAGGCATGTGTTTGCGAAGTCACCGGGGAACTTGTATTGTTCGTGCAGCTTCGTGAAGAGGAGGTTGCACAAATTCCCTCGGTCATGATGCCTTAGGTACTCGGTGTTGATCGAGACGGTGCTCCGGAGAATGCACCCGAGACGTCCCGCGTACCCACAGACTAATTATTTGGGCGCCGTTGGATGTCCACTGGAGGACACTTTAGTAAATTCCTCCTTGACGGTGCCGACCACGTTCGGGCGCCGGTCCTTCCGTTGCCTCTTCGGTTGGCTACCATCTGTGCGTTCGCTGCCATCATCAGTGGTGGCATCCCCGGCGGCACCATCAGTGGTGTCTTCCCCGATGCCACTAGGGGTTGTGTAGTCGGGATCGGTGTCTTCCGCGGCGTCCTCATAGCGGTGAGGTTCTTTCTCCATCTCCTGGGACAGCTCCCAAAATGGCTTGTCTGAACCGCCGGCCTCATCATTGTCATCCATGTTCACTCTAAATAGGAAAAAAGGCTACTAGAGTTATTGGATGAGATGGGTAGAGTGCTTCCATGATCCCTCGTGGCTAAGATGGAGCAAAAAAATACAAGCAAAATAAGAACAGATGACAGATCAGAGGAAACAAGGCAACATAATAGATTTTTTGGAGTGTGCATTCAAGATTTAGCACTAGTTGCGCCTGCTATGGCGGTTTTCATTTTATTGCATTTGAATGAAATGCACAAGAAGAAACAGAGTTACTTTTGAATGACAGGAAAAAAGAGCAGTAGCATTTTCTTCACGCTGCTATTTGTATATCAATTAGCTGTGCTGACTTAAACCAATTAGTCACACAAATTTAGGTTTCCTTACCAGAGTAGCACCTTTGCGCCATCATCATTTTTTAGGGATTCAACTGTGTAGGTACTGCTGCAGTTGTTCAGTTGTTGACCCATAACAGAGTGATCTGGTTGAAAGATAGAATGAAGTAGGCAAGATATCTATCCGAGCTACCCTGTTTGATGGGCAGTCAGACTGAAGATGCAAATGCTAAGACATTTGCTCTTGAAGTGCCATGCCATTCAGAGTTTGGTCAAGTATCCCTAGCTTCTTACCACAACAAGTTGCCTTCTTCCATCATAACAGCAATGACCACTGAATCAATCGAGAATCCAACGACCAATTACAACAACAACATAGCGGCACAAACCGAGAAGAAAGAATGCGGTAACTCGAAGAGTCTCACAAGCTTAGGTTCTCTTACAAACCTTCTAAGGGGGGCCTACATAGCCTTTGACATGGATTTCAAGTGGATGGTTTCAGAGTTTTTCAGACACAAGCACAGGATTTACCAATCGGCAGGGGTACATGGCGAGCAGGAGTGGACTAATATCATCCGAGCATGAACGGGAAAGAATCAACTGAACAGCCAATCCAGCCAGGTAACAACAAGAACAATAAATGGAAAAGGAATCAAGAAGGGAGAAAAGTTGTCTGCACCTGGAGGAGAAGAAGCCCCGGGGAGAAGACGAACCGGACCGGCGACTCAGGCTCCGGGAACCACCCACGAACTGGCCGGCGCTGGCCGGGAAGAGAAACCGTTGGGAGTTGGACTGTGCCTGCATTCCTCCGCCTCCTTCCATCCCCGGTCGCAAGAATAAACAACACGAGAGGGACAGAGTGAGGGAGTGGGGGAGTCAATACCGCACCAACGCCGTGGAATGGAAGTTGCGCGGAATCAGTCATGCGCTTGCGATGAGCGGGGGTTCGGGGGAAGGGGCGGCGGCGATGGGAGGAAAGGGGAGAAGGAAGGGGGTCGGGCTCGCGGCGGGCGGGCGGGCTCAGATAATGCCATAGTGGGGGAGGGTTAGCAATGGCGCACCTCGGAGGGGTGCGCCATAAACAAGGATAGCAATGGTGCACCTTTTAGGGGTGCACCATAAACAAGGATAGCAATGGCGCACCTTTTAGGGGTGCGCCATAAACACCGTGATAGCAATGGCGCACCTTCTCCTGGTGCGCCATTACTAACTTTTTTTTATTTTTTTGGATTTTTAGTTGCATGTAATAATTTAGGATTTGAGATAAAAGAAAAGGAGAATGCAAATGGAGTGATAAAACCTTTGTGCAAAGATTTAGAATTAGATGACATGGTTGAAATCAAGTGACATGAAATAACAATCATCAAAGATTGAGCTTGCCACTGACACACACACGCGGCTGACATGTCGTGATTCGATCTTAGCTATCTTTTCACAATCTTCTTGCCCTTCTTTCTTGCGGTTGAATAATTTAGCCCCGGAACCCCTTGAATTCTTCTCTTGAACGGACGTCCTTTAGGTAGGGTGGTCTTGCTTCTTCTTGTGGTGTATGGTACTTCATCGTCGTCGTCATCTTCCATCTTCGGGTCGCCGTACTTGTCGAAGTCTTGCTCATTGGCGACTCCATCCATTCCGATGATGTTCCTTTTGCCTCTCCTCACGACAACACGACTAGGCTTTGATGGGTCGGTAATGAAGAAGCATTGGTCCACTTGGCAAGCCAGTACCCATGGCCCATTTTTCGCGGTGATGTTTGCGCCCGCGGTCTTGGATTTGGCTTCGGGTATAACCATGGTGGTGAAATACCGGTCTTATTTTAGGAGGCTCTTGTCCCATCTGACACGGAACCTCGGGACCTTCTCTCCAGCGTAGGTCAGCTCCTAGATCTCCTCGATCCTTCCGTAGTATGTGTCCTTGTCGTTATCGGTTTAGGATTCCATCATTACCCCGAAGTTCTGATAATCGCTCTTCATGTCCTTTTCCTCGGTGTAGAATGTGTAGCCATTGATATCGTATGCCTCATAGGTCATCAGGTTGTGCTCGGCGCCCTGTGACAAGGCGAATACGAGTTTTTCTTCCACGGAAGAATCCTCATGTAAAGGGTACAATAGAAGCTTGTCCTTGAACCAACGCGTGAAACATGAGTTGTGCTCTTTCATTATATCTTCGTCCGTCCTCTGTTCGCTCGATCATTGTACGTCTTCTCAATAAAGGTTTTGTGATCTACCACCCAAGGATCGACCACGTCTATGTGTTGTAGCGCGACTAGGTTTGCTCTTTCAAAGTCGGCGAGTTGACCCTTGAATTTGACATGCATTTCGCGCGACCCTCGCGGTGACCCCATCCAGCGAGCCTGCCGAGGTGCCTGTTGACGGGCAGACCAATGGGGTTCTCGATGCCTAAATAATTCGTGTAGAAGGAGATGCACTCTTCAGTCAGAAAGCCCTTGGCTATGCTTCCATCTGGACGTGCCTTGTTGCGAACGTATCCTTGGATGACACCATTCATCCTTTGGAACGGCATCATGCTGTGCAGGATAGTCGGCCCGAGGTGGATGATCTCCTCCACAATATGGACCAGCAGATGCACCATAACGTCGAAGAATGTGGGCGGGAAGTACATCTCAAGCTCGCATAGTATCACCACGATCTCTTCCTGTAGCCTTCTGAGTTGCCTCACGCCAACCGACTTCCGAGAGATGACGTCAAAAATGTTGCATAGGCCAAATAGCGTTTCACAGACATGCACGTCCATGATCCCATGGATTGCAATTGGAAGTATCTGCGTCATCAGCACGTGACAGTCGTGAGACTTCATCCTGCTGAACTTCTGCTTCACTGAGTCTAGGTATCTGCTTATCTTCCCTGCATAACCATAAGGAAGTTTTACTCCTATGAGGCAGGTGAAAAACTGCTTGATCTCCTTCTGACTGAGAGTGAAGGACGCGGGAGGGCAGTCATATTCGATCTTCTTGGCCTTTTTGCCTTTGTGACGACTTTCCGTGTCCTTCGCCTCATCATCATCATCATCATCATCATCATTAGGGCATTTTGCATGAGGCTCCTCCTGATGCCCATTGATTGCAAGTCTGCCCTTGCTTTCGGCCCATCTTTGGTCCTCTCTGGCATGTTGAGTAGTGTACCAAGCAGACTCTTGCACACGTTCTTCATGATATGCATGACATCAAGGCTGTGAGGCACACGGAGGATCTTCCAGTACGACAAGTCCCAGAAAACAGACCTCGTTTTCCATACCTTCAGCAGCGGCTCTAGCGCCTTTCGCTTCTTTCCCGGCGATGGGCACTTTTTCCAATTTTTCAACAGCTCGTCTATTTCCTCGCCGTTCCTCATACGTGGGGGTCTTCGGGGTTCAGTTTCACCATCGAATAGATCCTTGCGTTTTCTCCATGCGTCATCCTCGTGAAGCCACCTTCGATGTCCCATGAACACGGTTTTCGAAGACCCGGGATCTCTATCTAGCTGGCGATATGTTGTGTCATCCATGCACCTGACGCATGCAAAAAATCCGTGGACCACCTGCCCCATGACATATCCGTAACCGAGATAGTCGTGCACCATCGTGAGCAGTGCGGCTCTCATAGGGAAATATTGTTTCGCTGCGGCGTCCCACATATTGGCTGGCGTTTTCCACAACATGTCTACTCCTCTTTCAGCAGCCCCAGATACAAATTGATGTCTTTCCCTGGTTGTTTCGGCCCTTCAATTAGCATTCTCATGTGAATGTACTTCCTCTTCATGCACATCCAGGGGGAAGGTTGTACATCCACACAAACACAGGCCAGGTGCTATGTGTGCTTCTCTGGCTGCCAAACGGATTGACTCCATCGGTGCTCCCGCCCAGCACGATGTTCCTTAGATCGTCCCAAATTCTGGGTGTTCGAAGTTCAACGCTTGCAACTGGCTCGCATCCTTAGGGTGACTCAGCATCTTGTCTTTTTTATTTATCTCCGCATCATTTCCGTCATCTTCTTGCTTCTTCTCCTCCCAGTCTGCGTGCCAATGCAGGAGCTTTGCTAGCTTAGGGTCCGCGAAATACCGCTGCAGGCGAGGAGTGACTGGAAAGTACCACACCACTTTTCGAGGAGCTTTCTTCCTCTTCTTGTATAGAGTGACGCCCACACCAGACATATGGTAGACTCCGCGTGCTCGTCCCGATAAATGATGCAATCGTTCATGCACACATGGTATTTCACGTGCGGTAAATCCAGAGGACACACGATTTTCTTCGCCTCCTCGAAACTGGTCAGGCACTTGTTCCCCTTGGGAAGATGTTCGTGCCAGAATGACATGTTCTTGTCGAAGCATCCTCGGTCATTTTGTGTTTTACCTTCATATCCAAAGCCATGAGCATTACTTTCAGGCAGGTATCCTCGGGCCTACATCCTTCATACAATGAGGTAACCACGTCTATCTCCAGTTGATCCATCTTCGCTTTCTCTCGGGCGACAGCTCTTGCGTTACCCGTCTTCTTGAGAAGCAGCTCTTGAATATGAGGGTCCTGCACCCAGCCCATCGATGGTCCATCATCGTCTGCTCCGGCATCTTCGTCTTCATGATCATGCCCTTCGTCTTGATCTTCCTCATCATCATGTCCGGCATCTTCTACATGATGACTGTGTCATGCATCTACTTCGTGATCATGTCCTAGAGATTCTTCGTCTTCTTGCCCGCCCTCGCCGCTATTGTCTTGCCCGGCCCCCATGGACGACTTAATAATCATCTTCATCACCTTGCCATCAATAGCCATCCATGAAACCATGCACGAGCAGGTGGTCCCGCACCTGTCTGGAATCTAGGTCCATAAGGCTCTTCAGCTTGCATCTTCGACATGGACATCTTATCTCCATCTCGTTCTTTTGAAGCATCTTGGCCTTCGCGGAGCTCAAAAACCTATTCACGATGCCTTCGGTCATCATGCGGACCATGGTCACCTGTGGGGTAGAGCAAAACGATATTTTAGAACCAATTTTTTCTTGGCATGACTTTGCCTAAAAATAGGACCAAAAAGAATGCATAGTGCCAAATTCTAGCCGATACAGAAATGAATCAACATTCCGGCAAAATATTGGCAACTATCGCATTTCAAATACCGGTACCTGCAAACACAAACATATGCAACACCACAAACATATGTAGATCTAGCTCAATGAGAAAAGTGTAGATCTAGGCCATAAAAAGTATGTACGTTGGAGGGAGAAAAAAAGTAGATCTCAAACATAAAGAAAGCTTTCCCCTTACTTACCTATAAAAAAGTAAATTTAACCACTTAATTTTGGTGAATCTATGGTGCAAATGAGGTGAAGAGGAGGAGGCAGTCGAGACCAAGCTTGGTAGAGGTGGAGAGAATGAAGTGGGGAAATTGAGTGTGGTCGGTGACTGTCAAAAATATCTAGCTGCTCTTAGGTTACCAATGGCGCACCTCCTAAGAATGCACCACTAGTAACCAGGCTTACTAATGGTGCACCTTGTGTGTGGTGCGCCATTACTAGTTTTGAAAAAAATTGAAAAAAAAATTGTTAGTAGTGGCGCACCATGGGTGAGGTGCGCCATTACTAGTTAAAACTAGTAATGGCGCACCAAACCCAGGTGCGCCACTGGTAAGTCTGGGGTGGGGGGTGTGCCTAGGAGAAACTTAGCAGTGGCGCACCCATGTGTGGTGCGCCACTGCTATTTAGCAGTGGCGCACCACATACATAGTGCGCCACTAATGTCTATATTAGCTATAGCCCTTTTTCTAGTAGTGTCGGCATCCAATGGTTCAGCAGTCTCGGTGAAGGTTGGGGGTGAATTCCTCATGAATTCAGACAGAGTGGAATGGCCATTGCCGTTCCTGCCTTGCTGCTGGTTGTTCATTAGGGCCTAAGCCATCTGCTAGATAGCAGCATTGTTGGCTTGGCACTCCTCCTAGAGAACTTGGAGGAACTCAACTATGGGCATGTTGTCCGGTGGAGGTGTTGGCGGGGGAATGTCACCTTGTGGCTGCTCCTAGTGTCCTCTAGTGTGAGCAACCCCACCAGCTCCCTATTGCTGGCTTGAGTTGCGGGCTTTAGGGTTGGTGAAGGAGTTGTTGTGGGTAGCAGTCACCATCCTGTTTGGAGCAGCCAAGTCAAACAACTGGGATAGACGTGAGGAAAAGCAATAATGGAAAGTGCACCTAAGGGGGTTGGTCGAGTGTAAGTGTGACAAAACAAAGGTCGAAAGACCAACATAGTTTAAGATAGACGATGGAGTCTCTTACATGTTGCCTAGGGCAAAAGCGCGACTTGCATTGGAACACAAACAATCAAGCACACATGGTTTCATATGAACCATTACATGGACTCGACTTCACATGAGGGGTACATGACTGATCCTACCCTAGGGGTTCTCGGACTCAGGTGGTGGAGTGCTCGGTCTTGTAGTCATGATCCTATGGGTCTTCCCCCTGTTCATCATCTAAACGGGCATCATTCCTGGTCGAATGGGTCGGGGAACAAGGAGGTCCATCCCGACGATGCTTTGCTAGTGGGTCGGTGAAGAGCTCATGGTACTCCTTCGCACTCATGCGATGATGACATGTGGGTGCATCTCTAGCTGAGGGTACTCCTCCTCGATAAGCGATAGCTGGTCGCCCATCAGGGCTCCATCCTTATTGATCCTGTATGGCTCCGTCTTGGCTTGCCAAAGTAGCTCTCGGGTGTGGTGAAATTCCTCGCGAAGCTTCACGGACTCCTTAATAAAGTGGTGAACCAAACTATCGGTGGAGAGGCTGAAGTAGGTTTGGACCTAAGTGGTGTGCCATGCTCCTAGGTCAGAACTAGTGTCCAACTCTCGCCAAGATCATCCTTTCTGAAAGTAAGGTAGCGAGTAGCCGGCTCATCAGCCATCTCTGGAATGATGTCTCGAAGGTGCAGGAGTGCCTTGCGTGCAGCTGTCTCGACTGCAAGTATCATGGTTTCCATTCGTGCTCCTTCAAAGAACCAACTAGTAGGGGAGTCGTTTGCCTTCATGACCACATCCACGTGGTACTCCTTCGTGACGGCATCGACCCAGTGCTCATGGTAGAGGAAAATGGGTGGTTGGTGAAACTGGCACTTCTCCAGACTATCCCCAAGGAGTAAGGTAAAGTCGGATGTCAGGAAGGCTTCGGGTACGACGACCATCTACAAAGGTTTGAAGGGATGAGAGTCAGCAAAGTGTTGTGTGAAGAATAGAAGAGGTAACTAGTACAAAATTCCTAAGTATAGATGCTAGGTGTAGTTTTGAAAACGGTTTTATCCTAACTAACGTCCATGCTAACTTAGGGCTTCCTACAGTCAGGATGGCTCTGATACCAGCTCTGTGGGGACCCCGACTCATAAGTCGTGATCACCGGATGTATGTGCACAGTGATCCTAGAGATCAATGCTCACTGACACACAGAAACTATATAACAAGAGTCTTACATCCACATTTAGTGTCTTACACAAATAAATATCATGAAGGTCTAGTCTTACATAGATAGGGCCACACGGGCCAAAGACTTAAATAGAACAAGCAGCGAAAATCTTGATCGAAAGCGTGAACCCATGCCATCTGCCTTAACCTAAAGGCATTCTGACTTGGAAGCGTCCTAGTTCGCATGTTTGTCACCAACGAACTCTTCAACATACTACTGTTCTTCCATGCCTGGCCAATTAAATAACCAGTGGCAACCAATGAGTACTTTGAATGTACTCGCAAGCAACCCAAGTTGTGGAACAAGGTAACAATGATGCATGATATAGCACTAAGTAGGTAATTTTGCGGAAAGCTAGTTTTGAATGCAAATGACATGATCAAGTAACTAGTAAGCATGCATAAAAAAATTAGCAGATATCCATATGAACAAGATACAGATATCATCATAAGTAGGGGTTTAACACCTCATGTTCATTCACCATGCTAAGTTATCGGACTTAGTTCAGTTCCCATGCTAGGTCATCGAACTTAGCTCATGTGACCTCTTTATCACCATCACACCCAAACTCACACCAAGTTTTACGAAAACATTCGGACGTGGCATAAGCAGCACCACCCAACTGTCCTTGACCGTGGACACGGCTATTCGAATAGTTTTACACTCTGCAAAGGTTGCACACCTTACCCACAAGACTCGGGGAACTTCCGTGTCATCCACGACTCCGGTATATAACATACCCGAGGTAAGCACCCGAACAATGCCTTTCCCATGGTGATACTAAACAAAGAGTCCACTCGTTGGTGCCATCCCTCATGATATACATCACTCGTATCATCCATGAGGGCACGCAACGGTGTGCCCGATGCCTGTAAAGACAGCGCATGACCTTCCACTCTGGGACGACCCCGTATCAAGAGTGACCACTTCACTGTTGCCACTAGTAATGCGGGCTCCTTGATAGCACCAACCATAGTAATCAACAAAACCCCATCCCATAAGGGGTATCGTGGTTGCATAGATAAGGTTGGGACGGTCGACAAATCTTAAACCCCCCGTTTTTGAAAACACACCCTCATCTTGTTCTGACACACCACTTCTTTCTCAAGTGGTCACCTAGCTCATCATCCTCTCCCTCGGGCATTAGTGGCACCCGACGGGGTTTTCGAAAAGGTCTTTGAAATCACTTCTTCCTTCTCATCAATATGCATAAGTCCCATCCCTCTTTTGTAGCATCTATTAGCATCCTATCTACACCCACCCGCACAACCCTCATAAGGTGGTAGGGTCATGCACGATGCAAGTGCCAACAGAAATGTACCGGAGGCATCCCACCGAAGGGGGATACCACATCATGATCAAATATCAAAACAACAAGTGCTATATGTCATGCATGCAAAAGTTTCTTAACATGGTCAAAGGGTTGCTTGCCTGGCTCAACAAAGTCTCCGGGGTCTTCGAAGTCAAGGTCCAACTTCTTCGTCAACCGCGCAATCTATCATTGCAAATAAAGCGATAAAAATAAGCAACACACAAAAACAAAGCACACAAACTACTATCAAATAGGCTAACCTATTTTGATAAATACTAAATGTCATACTAAAAATATTCTACTAGGTTTTGTTGTGAAAAATATTTTGGAATTTAATTAACAGAGGCGAAAAGATGCCTAAATATAGGATTTAAAATAAAATAGCATATAAAATATTTTCAAACATTTTTACAAATGGCATTAATAAATTCTACGAATTACATCAAGATTTTTGGTGGAAGAAATATTGTCATTGGAATTATTTTGGGTGTTGTGGGATTTTTGGAAGTTGCAGAAAAAGAAAAAGGAAAAGAGCTACTATGCCCCATGGGCCAAAACACTGCAACCGAGCCGGCCCGTAGGGGGGAACCAGTCCAGGCAAGACACCGCGCGTGGCAGGTTTATTTTCAAACCTACCCGCGGGCCCTGCTTGCCAGCGAGAGAGGAGGGGTGAGGGGATGACAGGTGGGCCCCACCTGTCATCCCTCTCCTCACGACAGGAGCGGAGGGGGCTCACCAACGGCGTTTCCGGCCACGACGGTCCAAACGGAAGGCGGCGGTGTGCTCAGGGGGATCTCGTGCATCGGTGGGTGGCCGAGGGGGTCACGGGGGTGAAGGGAATCGCCAAAGAGGGGGGTGCCCGACGGCGGCGAGGGTTTGGTTCGGGAGGGGGCTTCCGACCACGGGGCGAGCGGGGTGAGCACGGGGGAGTTGCGGAGGGGAGCAGAGAGTGAGGAGAGAGGGGCAGGGGCTCGGGGAGGCCCTCTTTATAGGCGGGCACCGGCTCACCGTGGACGCGGTGCGCCGGTGAGCATAGGTTGCTCGCTACAAGCCGTGGGGGAGGAAATGGGCATGTCCAGGGTGGTTGTGGGTGTGGTCTAGGCCAGAGGGAGAGAAGAGAGAGATGGGGGCGCGCGCGTGTGAGGCCTCTGGTTGGCCGAGCTGTGCGGCGCCAGGCACGCGCTCATGGGTCGCCGGAGAGAGAGGGAGGAGAGGGCTGACCGCGTGGAGCGTTGTGGACGCCTAGGGGGGTAGGGGGAACAAGATGGGGAGGCCCGAGGCTGTCGGGAGCGCTCATTGGGCAGCGGTTACAGTGCGGGTGCACACTGTAGCGTGCTCCAGAGTGTGAGCTCTGCATGCCAGGGCATCCCCTTGGCATATTGGGCGCGTCCACTTGTGTCCTGGGCATCTAGGGGGGTTTAACAATGGTTGACAGGGCATTGGATGCTCTGGTTCCTCAGGAGAGAAGGAAAGTTGAGAGAGAGAGAGTAAAAACTCCTGTCTAGGGGGTAAAATGAGGATTTTACCCCACTTACCTAAGGAATCTTGACCAGGGAGAGTTCCTCGAGGTGCAGGGTACTTACTAGAGGCTGTGCTAAAAATTTGGGGGCAAGGGTAAAATAGGAAGGGGTGAAACGAGAGACTTTACCAATTCACCAGAAGGTGTTTGATAGTGATTTGGGCAAGATAAGTTTACCAACTTACTGAGATATACAACAGGCTCAAGGGCTAGGTAAAAATGAGATGATTCACCAAGTTTGAGCTCAAGTGAGCAAAGTTGATAATGGAAACTTTGTGAACCCTAGAAATTAACGGAATCTTGTTTCTGTAGATCTAGATGTGCTAAACTTTTACCCTACATGCACCACTTAGTGTAGCATCATCATTTGGTAATTAGAGAATGACCACAAAGTTTGAGGTCAAGGAGAGAAACTTGACAATGTAAAGTTGCTCAAATTTGAATCTGGACAGGGAGGGTTTTTGGATGGTTTTATGAATCAAATCAATTTGGATTGAGGTGAAACTTTGCATGATTATCACCTACGATAGGGTTGACTTGCTGGAATTTTCCGGGAATTTATTGAGAATATTTCTTATAGAAATATTTCAAAAGCTTGATTTGAACAGAAGGGGTTTTGAGGGGTTTTGCCCATGATTTGAACATGCCCTGGTGTTGAAACTCATATATATAGAAAATATGTGTCTAGTGAGTTTCCCTAAATTTTCTCAAATATTTTGAAAGCTTTTAAATATTTTTTCCTTTGAAAAACCATTTCCGGCCTTAAGAAAATGCGTTTAAATAAAATATAAGAATAATCTTTAAAATTCATATTTTGTGATTTGGGGAAGGCTTATATATAGTAGGTTTGAAGTAAAACTTTTGATGAAGAAGAATTCACACAATTTGAGGACTTGCAGTGCAAACCTCATTCCAAGGGGTTTTGAAAACCTAATTTGAATAAATCATTTTTGGTTAAAACAAATTTTGATAAAAATAGTTTTTGGCACTATTCACATGACATGATCATTGGGAAAGAGGTTTGGGTCAAGGAAGATGAATATGAAGTGGAATAGAATCTAGGAGTGCCACAACCACAATCATCAAGCAAGCAAACATCATTGCAAACAAGCACAAGCACTTTGAAAAAGTTTTAGTTGGCTCCAATTTTTTATAAATCCAAACATCGCAAGGTGATACA
Organism: Hordeum marinum; assembly: GCA_022496015.1. Lineage (NCBI taxonomy): Eukaryota > Viridiplantae > Streptophyta > Magnoliopsida > Poales > Poaceae > Hordeum > Hordeum marinum. The sequence goes on from CM039673.1 coordinate 254,130,409, forward strand.
AACACAGGGTGTGACATTTTTGGGACTAACCTATTAATCTAGAGCCTAGTGCCACTTTCTGTTTTTTCCTTGTTTTCGAGAATTGCAGATAAGGAATATTAAATGGAGTCCAAACGGAATAAAACCTGCGGAATGATTTTTTATGGACCGGAAGTAAACCACCAAGCTTGGAGACCAAGGCAGGAGAGCCATCGTGGGGCCATAAGCCCTAGGGGCGCGCCTAGGGGGATAGGGCGCACCCTGCAGGCTTGTGGGCCGACGGCAGCTCTCCCAACCCTAATCTTCGGCCTATAAATTCCCAAATATTCCATTATTATCATAACAATCCATGAAAACACTTTTCTGCCGCCAGAAGCCTTCGTTCCCGAGATATCCAATCTTGGAGCCTTTTCCGGTAATCTGCCGGAGGGGAATTAGATCACGAAGGGCATCTACATTAACTGCATTGCCCCTCCGATGATGCGTGAGTAGTTCACCATAGACCTTCGGGTCCATAGCTAGTAGCTAGATGGCTTCTTCTCTCTCATTTCTCTTCAATACCATGTTCTTAATGATCTTCATGGAGATCTATCCGATGTAATAATCTTTTGCGGTTTGTTTGTCGAGATCCGATGAATTGTGGGTTTATGTTCAGATTATCCATGAATATTATTTGAGTCTTTCCTGAATTATTATATGCATGATTTCATATCTTTGCAAGTCTCTTCGCATTATTGGTTAGGTTTGGCCAACTAGATTGGTAATTCTTGCAATGGGAGAAGTGCTTAGTTTTGGGTTCAATCTTGCGATGTCCTCACCTAGTGACAAAGTAGGGGTAGAGAGGCACGTATTGTATTGTTGCCATCAAGGATAACAAGATGGGGTTTTCATCGTATTGCTTGAGTTTATCCCTCTACATCATGTCATCTTACCTAATGCGTTACTCTGTTCTTCATGAACTTAATACTCTAGATGCAGGAAGGAGTCGGTGGATGTGTGGAGTTATAGTAGTAGATGTAGAATCGTTTCGGTCTACTTGACACAGACGTGATGCCTATATGCATAATCATTGCCTTGGATATCTTCATAATTATTCGCTTTTCTATCAATTGCTCGACAGTAATTTGTTGACCCACCGTAATACTTGCTATCATGAGAGAAGCCTCTAGTGAAACCTATGGCCCGCGGGTCTATTTCCATCTTCTACTTGCAGATCTAAAACCAAAAATACCAAAATAATTTTCTGCATTATTTTTACCTTTTGTTTTACTTTCCGTTCAAGCAATCTATCTCTATCAGATCTCATCCTTGCAAGTAACCTTAAAGGGATTGACAACACCTTTATAGCGTTGTGTGCAAGAGTTTGATTCTTTTTGTAGGTACACCTATTGGGGACTTGCTTGTATCTCCTACTAGATTGATACCTTGGTTCTCAACAACTGAGGGAAATACTTATCTACTTTGCTGCATTACCCGTTCCTCTTCATGGAAACCAACGCATGCTTGAGAAGTAGCAAGAAGGATTTCTGGCACAGTTGCCGGGGAGATCTACGTCAAGCCTACCAAGTACCTATCACAAACTCATCTCTTGCATTTACATTATTTGCCATTTGCCTCTCGTTTTCCCCTCCCCCACTTCTAAAACGATTTTAAGAAAATACCAAAAAGATTTGCCTTTTCATTTGCCCTTTTTTGTTTTGTCTTTTCATTTGCTTTTTGCTTGCTTGTGTGCTTGATTGCTTGCTTTGTCACGATGACTCAAGAGAATACCAAGTTGTGTGATTTTATTAGTACTCCGATTGCTCCTGCCACTAGTGCGGAATCTTATGAAATTAATGTTGTGTTGCTCAATATTGTTATTTTATTAGAAAAGGAGGATGTACCCTCGGCCTCTGCATGTGGGCGATGCATGCAGCCATTTTATTAATTATTCCCAAAGACCTTACAAAGTAATACATCAGTAGGCCTGAAGCCACCATCTTGGCAACACCTGTCGCTACTCCTAGACCCTTGATGAAGGGGTGCCGAATGTCCGAGGCGAATACCAAACAGACATCGCACGAAAGCCTAACATCTAAAGCCGGATGCCCCAGCCCGCTCTCAAAAGCCGCCCCCGCCGTCGTCCACTGATCCATCTCCAGAGCAGGTACTGATGCACTGACCTTGCTAGGCCTTCCGTCGACACCACCACGGTGCCAGATAGCACCACCATCCTACCCATATCCATCCACACGTGCCTATCACCAAATCACCGCAGCGCCATGCCACCGGGGTCCGCCGTCGGCCTTGTGGTAGATGTAATACCGCTCCTCCTCTAGTCCCCTCCAGCTAGCACTTGCTCTAAAATGGTGCCCCCAAGAGGGACAACAACACCAAAGGCACCGTCATCGTTCGATCCGGGAGACCCAGATCTAGGGTTTCCCTCGGAGCATCCCAAGCATGATGACACAAACTGCAACGACGATGCCTTAACAAGGAAATGACATCGGAGGCGCCGCCATCGTATGTCGTGACCGAAGTCGGCGCAATTTTCATCGGCAGTTTCACCACCAGGCCATGCACCACCGGCATCGCTGGTCCCTTCAACCTGAGCAAACTCCAAAAATGATGTCCTCAAGAGGGACTACGACGCAAAAGCACCGCCATCGCTCCATCCCAATGAGATCTAGGGTTTCCCCTAGAGTTGCCTACGGTGTCAAGGACCCAGACCAGGGTTGAATCCTGACGTGATCAAAAGAACCCGTCAAGATCCGCCCAGTTGCCTATGTGCCACACCCGCCACCACGCCGTCCGCCACCCGCTGATCATGGCCGGTAGCTAGTCACCGGACATCACAAACGCATCCAGCCACCAGCCATGGCTATATCTGGCCGAGGCCAGCGACCCCATCCTGCGATCCCGCACCACCGCAGCCTGATCTGAAACCCCGACCACTGCTGGCACGCCCCACCAAGGAACACGCAGCCGCCATGAAGCCGTCCTGCCACCGAGCCCCATGCCCAGCCCGGCTCCCCTGCTGGCCAGTAGCAACCCGTGCCGCCGCCACGTGGGGGCGACGCGGACGAGCAGGAGCATCTTTCTAACTAATGAAACCCGGCTCAATCTTGTTATGAAAGAACAATTTTCCGGCCTTGCTAATGAAGATGCTGCATCCCATCTAAATAGTTTCGTTGAGTTGTGTGATATGCAAAAGAAGAAAGATGTGGATAATGATATTGTCAAATTGAAGCTATTCCCGTTCTCACTACGAGATCGTGCTAAAACTTGGTTTTCATCTTTGCCTAAAAATAGTATTGATTCATGGAATAAGTATAAAGATGCTTTTATTTCCATGTACTTTCCGCCAGCTAAAATCATCTCCCTTAGGAACGACATAATGAATTTGAAGCAACTTGATCAGGAGCATGTTGCACAATCTTGGGAAAGGATGAAACTTATGAGTAGGAACTGTCCCGCGCATGGTTTGAGTTTATGGATGATTATACAAATTTTCTATGCTGGATTGAATTTTGCTTCTAGGAATCTCTTAGATTCCTCCGTGGGTGGTACTTTTATGGAAATCACATTAGGAGAAGCTACTAAACTCTTAGATAATATTATGGCAAATTACTCTTAATGGCACACCGAAAGATCTCCTACCAGTAAAAAGGTGCACACTATTAAAGAGATTAATACTTTGAGTGAAAAGATGGATGAATTGATGAAAATGTTTGATAGTAAAAGTGCTCCTATTGATCCTAATGATATTCCTTTGTCTTCTTTGACTACACATAATAATGAACCTATGGATATGAATTTTGTTGGTAGGGGCAATTTTGGTAATAACGCTTATAGAGGTAATTTCAATGCTAGGCCGTTTCCTAGTAATTCCTCTAATAATTATGGTAATTACTACAACAATTATTATGGAAATTATAATAAAATGCCCTCCGATCTTGAGAATAATATTAAAGAAGTCATTAGTATGCAAAAAGGTTTCAGTGCCATGATTGAAGAAAAATTGCTCAAGATTGATGATTTGGCTAGGAATGTTGATAGAATTTCTCTTGAGATTGATTTCTTTAAAAAATTGATATATTCCAGCCAAGCATGATATTAATGAGTCTTTAAAAGCTATGAGAATTTCTATTGATGAGTGTAAGGAAAGAACCGCTAGAATACGTGCTAAGCGTGAATGGCTTGAAAAAGTGTGTTTTTCGTGATAATATTGATCAAGATCTTAAAGTGATTGATGTGACTCGTATTGAATCTTTGTTTTCCAATGTTAATCTTGATAAGTATGGGACTACAGATGAGTCAACTTTAGTTAAAAGGCGTCCCAGTGATTTGGAGTTTATAGATCTTGATGCTAAGATTGATAAAAGTGGGATTGAAGAGGTCAAAACTTTAAATAGCAATGAACCCACTCTTTTCGATTTGAAGGACTTTCATCATGATAGCTTCTCTTTAATTTATTGTATTTCCTTATTTCAATCCATGTTGAATTCTCCTCGTGCTTATAATCAAAACAAAGCTTTTACTAAACATATTGTTGATGCTATGATGAAAGCTTTTGAAGAAAAACTTGAGTTGGAAGTTTCTATACCAAGAAATCTATATGATAAGTGGGAACCTACTATTAAGATTAAGATTGAAGATTATGGGTGCCATGCTTTGTGTGATTTGGGTGCTAGCATTTCCACGATTCCAAAAACTTTATGTGATGTTTTAGGTTTCCGTGAATTTGACGATTGTTCCTTAAATTTGTATCTTGCGGATTCTACTATAAAGAAAACTATGGGAAGGATTAATGATGTTCTTATTGTTGCAAATAGGAATTATGTGCCTGTAGATTTCATTGTTCTTGATATAGATTTCAACCCTACATGTCCTATTATTCTTGCTAGACCATTCCTTAGAACGATTGGTGCAATTATTGATATGAAGGAAGGGAATATTAGATTCCAATTTCCATTAAGGAAAGGCAACACTTTTCTAGAGAGAAAATAAAATTAACTGATGAATCTATCATTAGATCTACTTATGGATTGCATGCCAAAGATGACAATACCTAGATCTATTGTGTTTTGCCTAGCTAGGGGCGTTAAACAATAGCGCTTGTGGGGAGGCAAACCAATTTTATTTTGCTTTATGCTTTTTGCTTCTGTTTTGGTGTGTTTTGCACATTATTACTTCTGTAGTAATTATGTTTTTGTGTTTCAATTATTGTTTGAGCCAAGTAAAACCTTTGGGGTGATCTATGGTAGTTGTTGATTTGATCTTGCTGAAAAACAAAAAGTTTTGCGCTCAGTCTAGGGATTTTGTAATTTTTTCATAGCTTCGAATTGTTCTGAAATTGTTACACAAGATTTATATACAAATTTACCTGATTGTAATAATTTTTCAGAATTTTTAGAGTTCCATAAGTATTCGAAGTTTACAGATTGCTTCAGATTGTTCTGTTTTTGACAGATTCTGTTTTTTCTGTCTTGTTTGCTTATTTTGGTGTATCTATGGGTCGTATCGGGGGGGGGGGGGGTATGTGTAATGTCCGGGACATACCCGCCGGTATTCGTAACTCCTGGCGGGATCTAGACTAATCTATCGGATCAATACTAGTCTTTTCTGTGCACTTTGTCCTCACTCATGTGCACCTCGTCCAAGCCAAGCACGCTTAACCTGGGAGTTCTGTACGAATGGGCTCCCAGAAAAGAAGGAATTCCTTATTGATATGAGTAATCTATCTTCCCAAATATGCCAGGCTATCACAATATGATCCATGGAGAAGTTATAATACACTAGGTATTACACAAATACAACTAAAGAAGGAGTTCACAACAGTACCTAAAGTGGTGTTTTTTTATACTAACAGATCTCATGAGTTTTCTGCTGAGTTTTGTTTTGTGAAGTTTTCAAGTTTTGGGTGAATATTTGATGGACTATGGAATAAAGAGTGGCACGAGACTAAGCTTGGGGATGCCTAAGGCACCCCAAGTCATATTCAAGGATACCAAAAAGCCTAAGCTTGGGGATGCCCCAGAAGGCATCCCCTCTTTCGTCTTCAATCCATTGGTAAATTCACTTGAGGCTATATTTTTATTAACCACATGATATGTGCTTTTATCTGAGCGTCTTGTATGATATGAGTCTTTGATTTTTAGTTTACAACAATCATCCTTGCTGCACACATCTTTTGAGGGAGAGACGATGAATCGTGAATTTATTAGAATACTCTATGTGCTTCACTTATATCTTTTTGAGCTAGGCAATGTTGCTCTAGTGTGTCACTTATATCTTTATAGAGCATGGTGGTGTTATATTTTATAGAAATTATTGAACTCTCGTTCCTCACTTATATTATTTTGAGAGTTTCTTAAAACAGCATGGTAATTTGTATAGGTTATGAATTTAGTCCTAATATAATGGGCATCCAAGAGGGATATAATAAAAACTTTCATATTAAATGCATTGAATACTATGAGAAGTTCAATTCCTTGCATGTAGTTTTGAGATAATAGAGATGGTAATATGAGAGTCATGCTAGTGAGTAGTTGTGAATTGGAAGAGGTACTTGTGTTAAAGTTTCTGATTCCCGTAGCATGCACGTATGGTGAACCGTTATGTAACGAAGTCGGAGCATGATTTGTTTAATGATTGTCAACCTTTGTGTGAGGGTCGGGAGAGTGCGATGGTTAACTCGTACCAATCTCTCCCCTAGGAGCATGCGTCTAATGCTTTGTTTGATAACTAATAGACTTTTGCAATAACTATGTGAGTTCTTTATGAGTAATGTTGAGTCCATGGATTATACGCACTCTCACCCTTCCATCTTTGCTAGCCTCTCTAGTACCACGCAACTTTCGCCGGTACATCAAACCCTCCTTCCTCAAAACAGCCACCATATATTCCTCAAAACAGCCACCATACCTACCTATTATGGAATTTCCATAGTCATTCCGAGATATATTGCCATGCAACTTCCACCATGTAGTTTTTCATGACTTGCGCCATCACTTCATATTGCATATAGAGTCATACTTTGTCATAGGTATCGAGTTGTAATTTCTTTTTTTTTTGAGTTATAAATAAATAAAAGTATAATGATTTTTCATTAATAGAGCCTTGTCCCGTGAGAGAAAAGGATGATGGAAGATATGACTCCCTCACAAGTTGGGATGAGTATCCGAACTTTACAAAAAATAAAAGAGGCCAGCGAAGCCCAAACAAAAAAAAAATAAAAGAGGCCAAAGAAGCCCACCAAAAAATATATAAAAAATGAGAGAAAGAGAGAAGGGACAATTGCTACTACCTTTTCCCACACTTGTGCTTCAAAGTAGCACCAAGATCTTCATGATAGAGAGTCTCCTATTTTGTCACTTTCATATAATTAGTGGATATTTTTGCACGACCACTTAGTTTTTTTGAGCTTTCATACACTTATAGCTCTAAGTGCATTTGTTGCATGGAAATCCCTACTCACTCACATTGATATATATTGATGGCCATCTCCATAGCCCGTTGATACGCCTAGTTGATGTGAGACTATCTCCTCCTTTTTCTCCTTGCACCTTCTTCATATTCTATTCCACCTATAATGCAATATCCATGGCTCACGGTCATGTATTGCATGAGAGGTCAAAAGGTTTGAGAACACCAAAAGTGTGAAACAATTGCTTGACTTGTTCATCGGGGTTGTGCATGATTTAGATACTTTGTGTGGGGATGATGGAGAATAGCCAGACCATATGATTTTGTTGGGATAACTTTCTAAGGCCATGTTATTTCGAAAGGACATGACTGCCTTGTTGGTGTGCTTGAAGTATTACTGTTTTTATGTCAATATTAGACTATTTTTTTGAATCTTACGGATCTGAATATTCATGCCACAATAAAGAATATTACATGGATAAATATGTTAGGTAGCATTCAACATCAAAAATTCTCTTTTTATCATTTACCTACTCGAGGACGAGCAAGAATTAAGCTTGGGGATGCTAATACGTCTCCAACGTATCTATAATTTTTGATTGTTCCATGATATTATATTATCTATTTTGGATGTTTTATATCCATTAGTATGCTATTTTATATTATTTTTGGGACTAACCTATTAATCTAGAGCCTAGTGTCAGTTTTTGTTTTTCCTTGTTTTTGAGAATTGCAGATAAGGAATATTAAACGGAGTCCAAACAGAATAAAACCTTTGGAATGATTTTTTCTGGACCAAAAGGAAACCACCAAGCTTGGAGACCAAGGCACGAGAGACACCATGGGGCCACAAGCTCTAGGTGCGCGCCCAGGGGGGTATGGCGCACCCTGTAGGGTTGTGGGCCCACGACAGCTCTCCCAACCCTAATATTTGGCCTATAAATTCCCAAATATTCCATTATTATCAGAACATGCTACGAAAACACTTTTCCCCCGCTAGAAGCCTCTGTTCCCGAGAGATCCAATCTTGGAGCCTTTTCTGGTAATCTGCCGGAGGGGGATTCGATCACAGAGGGCATCTACATCAACTCCGTTGCCCCTCCGATGATGCGTGAGTAGTTCACCACAGACCTTTGGGTCCATATCTAGTACCTAGATGGCTTATTCGCTCTCTTTCGTCTTCAATACGATGTTCTTCATGATCTTCATGGAGATCTATCTGATGTAATACTCTTTTGCGATGTGTTTGTCGAGATCCGATCTATTGTGGGTTTATGTTCATATTATCCATGAATATTATTTGAGTCTTTCCTGAATTCTTATATGAATGATTCATATCTCTGCAAGTCTCTTCGATTTATTGGTTTGGTTTGCCCAACTAGATTGGCAATTCTTGCAATGGGAGAACTGCTTAGTTTTGGGTTCAATCATGCGGTGTCCTCACCTAGTGACAAACTAGGGGTAGCGAGGCACATATTGTAATATTGCCATCAAGGATAATAAGATGGGGTTTTCATCATATTGCTTGAGTTTATCCCACTACATCATGTCATCTTACCTAATGCATTACTCTGTTCTTCATGGACTTAATACTCTAGATGCAGGCAGGAGTCAGCCGATGTGTGGAGTAATAATAGTAGATGTAGAATCGTTTCGGTCTACTTGACACAAACGTGATGCGTACATGCATAATCATTGCCTTGGATATCTTCATAATTATTCGCTTTTCTATCTATTGCTCGACAGTAATTTGTTCATCCACTGTAATACTTGCTATCGTGAGAAGCCTCTAGTCAATCCTATGCCCCCCGAGTCTATTTTCCATCTTCTACTTTCAGATCTAAAACCAAAAATACCAAAAATACTTTGCTGCATTATTTTTACCTTTATTTTTACTTTCCGTTCAAGCAATCTATCTCTATCAGATCTCATCCTTGCAAGTAAACTTAAAGGCATTGACAACCCCTTTATAGCGTTGGGTGCAAGAGTTTGATTCTTTGTGTACGTACACCTATTGGGGACTTGCTTGTATCTCCTACTGGATTGATACCTTGGTTCTCAACAACTGAGGGAAATACTTATCTACTTTGCTGCATCACACGTTCCCCTTCACGGAAACCAACGCATGCTCGAGAAATAGCATTCCGCAGTAGGACTGGGTTGGCCAACCAGTCCGGGTGGAAAACTCCATGATGAATACGACTGTGAGCAGCTAGGCTGTCTTCTCTCCTATGGTATGCCACTTCTCCTCGGAGAAACGATGCAGGGTTGCTTGACCGGCTTCACATCCGGCCGCACATGAAGTTTGTGCTCGGCGTACTTCCTCGGAACACCCGACATGTCTTTGAGAGACCATGTAAGGGTGTCCCGATTCCGACGGAGGAAGTCAATGAGATCGCCTTCCTATTTGCTGCTGAGGTTGGCACCGATGGTGACACACTTCTTGGGGTTAGCCGGATCGAGCGCACTTGCTTCGTGTCCTTCGACGGCTGGAAAGCCGCTTCGCTGGCTGACTAGGAGGGTGGAGACGGCACGACCGACTTCTCAGTGGCCTAGGCCATGAGCCTGTCGAGCTGATGCCTCTTCTTTGTGATAACCAGAGCCTCGGCCAGCCGGCTGCTGTCGCGCACACACTCGGTCGACTTCTTGTAGTCGCCATCGATGGTGATGATGTGTCGGGACCCCGACTCATAAGTCGTGATCATCAAATGTATGTGCACAGCGATCCCGGACATCAATGCTCGCTGAACACATAGAAACTTAATAACAAGAGTCTTAAATCTGTTACTTACCGTTCTTACTCAAATATGGTATTTATGGCCAAGTCTTCATAATCTTGTAGTGAAAATCTTCAACAATAGCGTAAACCCATGCGATCGGCCTTAACCCTACAAGTATTCTAACTGGCAACCGTCCTAGGTCGCACGTACGTCACCATGGTAATTGTCGGGGGGATAACCCCCGGTATCCCAAAGATGGCGAGTCAGACGAGGGTGCCCGCCCGCCCAGGCCGACTGCTCCACTCGGCCAGCTGCCTGGCCGGCTGCCCGCTACGCCAGCCAGCTGGCAGCCGGTTGCACCTACTAGCCGGCTGGCCCAAAGTCAACCACGACGTCACATCTGACGCGACACCGACAAGACGGTCGTACCATGGGCACTATTGCTGATAAAGCAAACACTATAGCGTGACACCTCCAATAGTGTAGTTGGTGGGTGGGCCACCACCCATCATGCCCACTCACCTAGATTTGGGTGTAAGCTACCCTCACCTATATATACTATCACACATCCATCCATCCATGGGGGTCACCTCCACACACTCAGGAGAGAAGGCCACTCACGAGATGGAGCATTCTCATGCCCACTTGCTAGCTAGCTCTCACACACATGCTAGCTCTCTCACACACGAGGTATGTAGGAGACGGTGAGCACTCGGACATGGCTCTCAGTTCAATACAGCTCCAGGAGCAACTCTGTACCAGATGTACCACATATCTACAGACATGCAGGAGTAAGGGCATTATCTCTCCGGAGAGCCCCGAACCCGAGTAAACCACCGCGTGCTATCCACATACCCATCCCGAACCATCCACGGCAGCCTTGCCCTCACCTTGATAAGCCACCCCATGGCATCTGTCGTCTCGCGTGACCCCTCGTGACAAAACCACAACAGTTGGCGCCCATCGTGGGGCAAGCTGGTGTTGGTTCCGCGGTCTGGGCGGGACCATCTTCGCCAACTCCGCCGTGGCGTCGCCGTCGCCTCTCCGGCCGTGCTCGAGGGCTCGACATCAACTCGCCCCCGGGGCGGCCGCACAAGGCGGCGCGCCTTCCTCGTTGGCCTCGCCATCTTTGCCAACACCGTCGTGGCGTCGCCTTCGCCTCTCCGGCCGTGCTCGAGGCCTCGACATCAACTCGCCCCCGGGGCGGCCGCACGAGGCGGCGCGCCTTCGTCGTCGGCCTCGCCATATTCGCCAACTCCACTGTGGCGTCGCCGTCGCCTCTCCGGTCGCGCTCGAGGGCTCGACATCAACTCGCCCCCGGGGCGGCTGCACGAGACGGTGCGCCTTCGTCGTCGGCCTCGCCATCTTCGCCAACTCCACCGTGGCGTCGCTGTCGCCTCTCCGGGCATGCTCGAGGGCTCGACATCAACTCGCCCCCGAGGCGGCGCGCCTTCGCCGTCGGCCTCGCCATCTTTGGCAACTCCGTTGTGGCATCACCGTGGCCTCTCCGGCCGCGCTCGAGAGCTCGACATCAACTCGCCCCCGGGGCGGCCGCACGAGACGGTGTACCTTCGTCGCCGGCCTCGCCATCTTCGCCAACTCCGCCATGGCATCGCCGTCGCCTCTCAGGCAACGCTCGAGGGCTCGACATCAACTCGCCCCCGGGGCGGCCGCACGAGGTGGCACGCCTTCGTCGTCGGCCTCGCCATCTTCGCCAACTCCGCCGTGGCGTCGCCGTCGCCTCTCCGGCCGAGCTAGAGGGCTCGACATCAACTCCCCCCCCGGGGCGGCCGCGCGAGACGGCGCGCCTTTGTCATCGGCCTCACCATCTTCGCCAGCTTCGCTGTGGCGTCGCCGTCGCCTCTCCGGTCACGCTCGAGGGCTTGACATCAACTCGCCCCCGGCCATCGGCCTCGACACCATCGCGATGTCGCCATCGTCCCTCCGTCCGCGTTCACCGCCAAGGCCGGGCGCCGCCCCGCGCTGCGTCTTGCTCTAGCGCGGTCGTCAACGCATCACCTCGGTTGCCCTGGCCGTGCACTCTCGGTGCCCGTTGCTCCTCCATGCCGGAGGCCTCGACGTCGCCCCTCCATGGCCACTCCGGCTGCGCACCCATGGCGCCGTGTCGCTCGTCCACTCGCTGCTCTTCTGTTTGTGTTCGCATAGTGCATCTCAACCACCACCGGCCACGGCTGCTGCCGTGCGGCTGGCCGCGCCAGCGTGCTACTCCTCGGCCCCTGTATGTGCACGCGCTTGCACCTAGCTAGCTAGCTAGATAACATAGCCAATGGATTTGGCTGCGTAGGCTCGCTTGTCTGGTTGGCATGGCTCGTGTGCATGCAGTGCGCCTTCGCGCTTCGGGCCGTCTCCATGCATGGTCGTCTCCACCACCGTCTCCAGCGAACGCGCGCTCCCGGCTTCGCCTCGCTCTGGCCCTGCTCCGTCCATGTCGGGCTGTGGCCGGCCTTCTCGAGCTCGCCCCGGCCTCTCTCCGCTCCAGCCCGCGGTCGGCTCCGCCCGTCCCCGACCGACTTGCGCCCTCGTCGCCGCCCGGTCAGCCAGCGTCTCCGCGCCGCCCCTGCCGGCTCGGGCGACTGCGTCCCCCGCACCCTGGCATCTCCACGCCGGCCCGGCGACCGTGCCCGGCTACCTCCATCCGCCCCCGCCGGATTCTCCAAGCCCGGTCGACTCGTGCGACCACCGGCTCGCTGCCCCGCCTCCAGGGCCGGCTCCCCCTCTGCGCCGGCCGGCCCACCATGTCCCGTCGCCTGCTGGGAGCGTCGGCCGGTCCTCTGCGTCCCATCGCTCCGCTTCCCGTTGCCGGCAGGGCGCGCCGGCCGGCCTTCCGCGTCCCGTCGCCGGCTAGGCGTGCCAGCCGGCCCTTCACGTCCCCTCGCCCGGCCGGCCTCGCCTCCCGCGGCCCTCGGCGCTGCTGACAGCCCCTCGCCCGGCCAGCCACAGCCCCAGCCGGCTCCTCCTCCCGTGGCCGGCTCCTGCCGCGGCCCCTGCCGACCTCGCCTCCCTGCCCTCGGCGCTTCTGGCCGCCCCTCGCCCGGCCGGCTCCTCCTCCCGAGGCCGGTGCCGGCTACGGTGCCGCCGCGGCCCCTGGCACTGCGGGCTCCGCCTCGCCTGGCCGGCCCCCGACCACTGGCTCCGCCTCCTCTGGCCGACCACGGTCGCGCGCACACCTCGCCCCACCGGCCTCGGCTCCACCCCCAGCAGCGCCGACTCCCGCCCCCTGGCCGGCAGCCACCCTGTCGCTTAACTGTTGCGCCGATTGCCCACGTGGAGGCGAGGTGGTGGCCGGCTGGTGAAAAGAAAAGAGAAAAATGAAAAAAAACCTTTTGCATGACCGTCCGCCTGCGTCGCCACTCGGGTGGCCTGTCGTGGCCCTCCCGGTCTGTCTGCCACCTCCATCGCCTGGCCGGCTGAGGACCCGTCCCGACCACTCATCCGCCTTGATGTCCGCTCGGTCGGACCTGACCTGCCAGGAGCCCCTTCGAGCACCCGGGGACTTGAAGGCTACACCCAGCGGGTGTGCAGGTGCGTTCCGCAAGCACCAAACCACGCCGGCTGTCTTCACCAACAACCATCTCAGCGACGTCAAAAAAAGCAATGCACCTCCTTGCTCGGAGGCTACCCTCCGGCATCGCCCTCGCGCTCACTAGCCAGCGGACCCCGCATTCGCCCTTCGGTAGCGCCCTCGCGCTCACTCGCCGGTGGACCCCGCGTCCACCCGCGGTAGCGCCTCACGCACACTAGCTGGTGGACCCTGCGTCCGCCCTTGGCAGCGCCTCGCGCACACCGGCCGGCGGACCCAGTGTCCGCCCTCCGCAGCACCCTGCGCTCACCAGCCGGTGGACCCCGCGTACGTGCCCGGTAGCGCTTCGTGCGCGGCAGTAGGACCATGACATCAACAAAACCACCTCCCCGGCACAAAAGCAATGTGAGATCTCCACGCACATACCCTTGCACCGTACACACAAAACAAATAACCCCCAGCGACCCTCGGGGGCCATCTCAGAATTTATTCTGCTTCCTTACTATTCACCCCGGCGCCAGCTAGCCTTGGCCCTAGGCTGGCCGCTTGGCCCAATACGTTAGTTCCCACGAGGTGCCTTAGTAGCATATACGGTATCGAAGGCCAACTCTTTGTCTCAGCTACAGATTGCACCGTGACTGTCCTGCTAGTGAGAGCACAAGCTAGAGGTCACCACATGCGAAAAGTGTCCAGGGAGAAAACGGCTTGGGCGACCCGGTCATTTCATTTATGAGTATCTACTCGGTCAAGTCTGCTCCCAGAGTCCGAGTATTGTATGCTCCATTCTGTGGCCCACTCTTCGTCTCAGCTATAGACCGGCTCCCGGCTGTCTGGCTAGCAACAGCAAAAGCCAAAGAGCGGAGAGAACATGAAAAAGACTTAAGGGGGCTCGGGCATTACCAAGATCAAATATTTGATATATCTGCGACAACCTAACCTTATCTTTCGCACGATCATTCCATGAGGAACCTCCTTGCTTGGAGGCTCGAAGGCTACTCCTGGCAGGGCACTGCGCTCGACAGCCGGCAGACCCCGCGTATACACCCAACATCCTCAACACCACCGTCAACTTCAGCAACGACAAAGACCCTCCACCCGACTCTTCGAGTCGCCCGGAGGATCGAAGGCTACACCCCGCGGGTGCACTGGCATGCCCCCGCCGAAAGCAAGCCGCACCGGCTGCACGCACGCAGTCGGTCCTCATGGACAACTTCTGCAACGACAAAACCTCCGCTCGACTCTTTGAGTCGCTCGGAGGCTTGGAGGCTACTGTCGGGGGGATGACCCCCGGTACCCCAAACACGGCGAGTCGGACGGGGGTGCCCGCCCGCCCAGGCTGGTTGCTCCGCTCGGCCAGCTACCTGGCCGGCTGCCGGCTGCGCCAGCCAGCTGGCTGCCGGTTGCGCCTGCCAGCCGGATGGCCCGAAGTCAACCATGACGTCGCATCCGACGCGACACCGACAAGACGGCCATACCATGGGCACTATTTCTTATAAAGCAAACACTATAGCGTGACAGCTCCAATAGTGTAGTTGGTGGGTGGTCCACCACCTATCATGCCCACTCCCCTAGCTTTGGGTGTAAGCTACCCTCACCTATATATACTAGCACACATCCATCCATCCATGGGGGTCACCTCCACACACTCAGGAGAGAAGGCCACTCACGAGATGGAGCACTCTCATGCCCACTTGTTAGCTAGCTCTCACACACACGCTAGCTCTCACATACACAAGGTATGTAGGAGACGGTGAGCACTCAGCCATGGCTCTCAGTTCAATACAGCTCCAGGAGCAACTCTGTACCAGATGTACCACATATATGCAGACATGCAGGAGTAAGAGCATTATCTCTCTGGAGAGACCCGGACCTAGGTAAACCACTGCGTGCTATCCGCATACCCGTCCTGGACCATCCACGGCAGCCTTGCCCTCACCTCGATAAGCCACCCCATGGCATCTGTCGTCTCGTGTGACCCCCTGTGACAAAACCACGACAGTAATCTTTAGCGCAACCTGGTCTTTTTCATGCCTGGCCAATAAAATAAATAGAGGAAAGCCAATGTGTACTTTGAATGTACTCGCAAGAAACCCATGTTTGGAACAAGGTAAAATAGAGCATGATATAGCACTAAGTAGGTAATTTTGTAGAAAGCTAATTTTGAGTGTAGTGACATGATCAAATAACTTATGTAAGCATGCATCAAAAGTTAGCATATATCCATATGAACTAGTTATAGATATCATCATAAGAAGGGGTTTAACATATCATGTTCAGGCATCATGTCAAGTCATCCGACTTAACTCAAGTATCATCTTTTACTCCACTCACACACACACCAATTTTGTAAATAATGGACGTAGCACAAGAGCGGTCATCCAAGTGTCCTTGATCGTGGACACGACTATTCGAATAGTTTTACACTCGCCAGAGGTTGCACACTTTACCCACAAGACTCGGGGAACTTCCGTGTCATCCATGACATGCGGTATATTACATACCCGAGGTACGCACCCGAACAATGCCTTCCCCTGTTGATACCAACAAAGAGTCCACTCGTTGGTTCATGTCTTCATTATGTACAAAACAGGAGCATCGCTCCACATAGTACCATCCATGAAGGAACACAATGGTGTGCCCGATGCCTGTAAAGACAACACATGGTCACCCTACCAGTCACAACCTCATATCGAGAGAGTAACTCATACTCTCCCACCACTAGTAATGTGGCTCCCTGCTAGTACCCATCAAAGTAATCAACAAAGCCTCTTCCCATGTAGGGGTAGAGCGATTGTACATGTAAGGTTGGAACAATGGTCATAACTTACACCAATCCATTTTGGAAAAACACACACTCACTTGCTCCGGTACACCACTTCTTTATCAAGTGGTTACCTAGCTCATCTTCATCTCCCTCGGGCATTAGTGGCACCCGACTGGTTTTTCGAAAAGTTTTTGAAAACACTTTTGTTTCCATCACCATGCATATCCCCATCCCACTTGCGTAGCAACTACTTAGCACCATAACTACTCCCACATGCATAACCCTCATAAAGAGGTAGGGTCATGCACAATGCAAGTATCAATGGTAAGAGTATCGGAGGCATCCCACCGAAGTGGTAACCACCTCAACAGGATCAACATCACGAAATAAAGTGCTATATGCCATGCAATAAAAGGGTTTCAAAGTCATCGTCAAAGGGCTGCTTTCCTGGCTCAGCAAAGTCCTTGAGGTATCCACACGCTTCTTGTCCAACTCCTAGCACTTCATCTATTTCGTCAATTATCGCTAGAAACATCCGCAATAAGCAACATAACAAGCATAGAAATAAAACTTCTCTATAAATAGGATTTTTGTTTTTCTTGGACACCTCTGGTCACAAGAAAAATAACCAAGGAGGTGTCATTGGATGTGGATCAAGGGGGATTTTTGAACAGTGGAAATGAAGGAAATGATGATCCTGTAAGAAGTCTACATAAAATATTTTTATAAAAATGGGTGAATGCACCTATTAAATAGGTCATGATCTTAGAACCATGTAGGAAGTGGTTTCGCTGGATTTAGAGTCGAAATGATTTTCCTATGAATTTACTAAGAGGAAATAAATGGGGAAAGGGAGTATTTATTAGGTCAAGTAGAATAGGGGCATGGGAAAAATGTTAACCATGCCTAGATAAATACTGTATGATTTTATAGACACCTTGGAACTTGAACAACTCCATTTGGAGTAGATATGAATACTCTAGGGATTTGTAGTAGGATTCTACATATTTGGTTATCCCATGATTTTAGAGACATCTAGGATTTTGAATCATCAAATTTGGCCTTTACAAGTTCCTGAAAAATAAAAAATAATTGAAAAGAGTTTACCTAGTGGGCTAAAACCCGCTCACGGTGCAACATAGCAAATGGGCTGGCCCGATGGCTTGGCCGGACGGCTCAGAGATGATGTCAAAGACGCACACGGGGGAATACGCCTTCCCCCAGCGAAGGCGTACCGGCACTATCCTTGCCTCCAGTTAATTGGGTGAGGCCCACCCATCGGCCTCGCTGACTACCAACAGGCGGCGCCCGGTGGCTGACGGGGCCTTCTTCTTCCTTTGGCCTGCGCCTGACAAAGGGGGAGGAGCAGCTCCCGAAGGCGATTGCTGGAGCCATGGGCCATGTTCGACAACGCTCCGGTGACAGGCAAGAACAGGAGGGTGATGCTCTCCCGCCGGGCTAGCTCATGCCCACCGAGGGGAGCCGGAGGAGGCAAGTCTTGGCAGATGCGGAGACCGGCGATGGGTGACCGTGACAGCGGTGCTTCGGCCAATGAGGAAGAAAAGGGAGTACAGTGGGAGTAGTGTGGCGGTGTTGGGGGGATTTGGTGTGGTTCAAACGGAAAGGAGGAGGCCGACACACCATCAATTCATCGATGCTCGAATGGTGACATGGCGGCCATGGACGAGCAGGTGGAGCTCGGGAGATCCAACGACTTGACAAGGGTGCCTGTTGGGGGCGAGGAGGGCAACATAATGCGCGAGAAAGAACCTCGGGGGAGCTTAAAGCATGAAGGTGATAGAGGGGGGCTCAGGCGCACCTCGGATGCCCTTGGGCGCAGCCAGCACGCGTTCTAGAGCCTCCTTGGAGCTTTTTTGCCGTCCGGGAGGGGTGTGGGATGTTGAGGGTAGGTTCTTGGCATGCTGGGGAGCTTAACCGGAGATGGATGTGAGCTACATGACAACTCTTGTTGGGAGAGCACCATTTCTACATGTCTGTTGCATGGTCACCATGCTAAGGCGTGTCCAGGGCAACATTTTGGTCGGTCAAACATGTATAGCATGTGAGGCATGCATGCAAGAAAGCATTGGTGAACTCCCAGGGGAAATGGAGCTGGGTAGATGGGTGTTCACATAGGGGTAAGTTTTCAGCAGAAAACCTGGGCTTGATCTAGTGTGAGGTTACTCTAGGGCACTATGGGTAAAACCTTGTCTAGTAGCCCTAGCTATGGAAGGACTATGTGTCCACCAAGTTTCAGATCAGGGAGATAAGGGGGCAAGGTACTTGTAGTACAAAGCTACATTTGTTTCCATAATGTAGGTTTAGATGAACTGCTCATATTTTCCACATGAGCCTGCCATATTTGGGTTTGGTTTGATGCATAGGTATGCAAGTGAGGTTGTAGAAAATTTTGGGGTCATTAACATGATCAGAATAGTGGGCGAGAGGAAGAATAGGCCTTGCCATGGTAAATAGAGAGGGGAAATGAGGGAGTTACCCCCCCCCCAAATAATTGATCAGAGGCCATGGAAAAGTTACTAGAGGTAATTTGGGGTTAGAATATACTGGTAAAAAGTTGTAGGCAAGGGGAATCTTTCTGGGTCAACTATGCTTGTCCACTAGTTTATGACACAAGGTGTTTGTGCTTTGGTTGTGCTAGGTAGAGGAATCCTATTGCCTCGATATTCACCAGGGGTAAATGGTAAGTCCATTTTGTCCTGATCACAAGTTTTCAGCTCCATTGAAGAAAGTTGATAATGCAAACTTTGTAAACCCTAGAAATGGACAGAAATGGGTTTCATTAGATCTAGCTATGTAAATCTATTCTCCTTGATGCACACTTGGCGTGGTAGAAATATATTGGGATTAGAACATGCCCAATAAGTTTGGGACCAAATAGGGAAACATTATAATGTAAGAATTTCCAATTCTTGAAATCAGCAGAAAGGGATTTGAGGGGATTTGGACAAGTGAATTTGTTCTCCTTGGTGTGGATGCATTATTGGAGGATTAAATCATGTCCACAAAGTTTGATCTTAAGGGGAGATATTTGGCAATGTAGAGTTTCTCAAATTTTGATCTGTACAAGGAGGGTTTTGGGATATTTTTGTGAACCAAAACAATTGGGTTTGAGATGAAACTTGGCAAGATGATCACATATGTCATATTTGACATGCTAGAATTTTCCTGGATTTATTTTAGAATTTCTTATAGAAATGTTTCAAATGTTCAAAATAGGCAGAAATGGCTTTGAAGAGTTTTGTCCAATATTTTGAACATCACCATGTGTTTAAACCCTAATATATGGACAATATATGTCCACTAAGTTTTCCAAAATTTTCTAAAATACTATGACAGCATAAAAAAATTGTCCTCTATAGAAGACCATTTCTGGCCTTAAGAAAATGCCTTTCAATAAAATAGGAAAATAATCTTTAAAATTAATATTTGGTGGTCTTGGGAAGTCTTATATATAGTAGGTTCCAAATATGGTTTTTGAGAACATATGGTTTTTGAAAAAAATTAAATACCCTAATTTGAATACTTGTAATTCAAGCCTCAACTCACGGGGGGGGGGGGGGTCAAACCTAAATTAAATAAATGCTTTTAGGTCAAAGTAATATTTTATAAAAATAGTTTTAGGTCCTATACACATGGCTTGATCATTGGGCAAAGATTTGGATCAAGGAAAATAGTTCTTGAGGGTAGGAGGGGTTCCATGAATATAGAGCACAAGCAAACAATCAAGCAAGTAGCAATTAAGTCAAGAATCACAAGCACACAAAAAAATTTAATTGGCCCTAATTTTTGAGTCATGCTAACCTATTCATGAGGCAAAATACAGGGTGTGACATGATGCCGTTGGGACCCAACAACTTCAGCTTGAGGTAAGCATAGTGGGGGACCGCCATGAACTTGATCAGCGCCGACCTGCCTAGCAACGTGTGGTAGGGGTTGTTGAGGTCCACCACCTCAAACCACACCGGCTTGCAGCATCAATGGCTCTTATTGTTGAAGAGAAGGTCAAGCCGGATCTTGCTGACGGGGGAGGAGGATTGCCCCGACACGATGCCATAGAAAATTTTCTGGGTTGGCTGCAGGTATTTCTCCTTGAGCCCGAGTTTGAGTAGCGTGTCGGGGTAGGGGATGTTGATGCTGCTGCCTCGATGTTGATGCTGCTGCCTCGATGTTGATGCTGCTGCCTCCGTTGATCAGCACCCATGAGAACCGGCAGGTGAGCCTCTCAGAGGCGATGGTGGGATCAAGGACGAGGGCGTAGCTTCCCGGTTTGGCATCATGGCTGGGTGGTCCACCCGGCTCCAGGTGACTGGCTTCTCGGACCAGTGCATGTACTCTGGGACCGAGGGCATTGTGGCGTTCACCCCGTGCCGACGCTGACGCAAGTCATGCTTGTCGGTTCCCTCGCTAGTGAAGACGACGTAGGCCCCGTCCTAGTCGGGGAACTGGTCGCGGAGACGGCTGTCTTTGGGGCCGGTGTCGGCGGTGGAGCCAGAGCCGATGCAGGAGCCAGAGCACGAGGAGTCGAAGGCGGAGGAGCCATAAGGCCCTCGCCCCAGGCCAGCCGCTGGGAGAAACTGCACTACCGAAGTGTGTGCGTGGCCGGCTTGACCCTGCAATGCATCTTGCGGGGCGCATCGAGCATCTACTCCAAGGTAAGCTTGGGCTAGGAGGCGACCTTGCCGTCCCGCTGGTACTGGCTAGCGGCCTGGCAACCGGCTGCTCTTCCTTAACGATAGTGACCCGCTTGCTCCCATATCAGGGATCCAGTCAGCCGGCCTTCCGCTTGTTGCTTTGTTGCGCCCAGTTGTCCCCAACCGGCCACGGAGCAGTAGGAGGCGGGACAGCCTTGACGGACGCACTGACCTTGATCCGCCACGTGGAGTCGGTCGTGGCGTACTTGTCCACCTTGGCCATGAGTTCCGCCAAGGTTGCTTGCTCCGAGCACATGAGCTTTGCTTGAGGAGGGTGCCGTCCCGGCAGCCCTCGGAGAAGTACTAAATGGCCTACACCTTGTGCACCCCTTCACAGGAGTTGCGCAACTCGGTCCAACGCGTAAAGTAGTTGTGGAGGGATTCATCCGCCCCCTAGACGTACATGGCCAGGTCGCGAGGGTGCCCGTGCCGCTTGTAGGTGCCGGTGAAGTTGCGGCCGAATGCTTCTTCGAAGTTCATCCAGGCGTTGATGCTGCCAGCCGGCAGGCTATTAAGCCATGTCCGGGTCGAGCCGATCAGCATGAGGGGGACGTAGCGCACCGCGACACGCTTGTTTCCTCTAGCGATGCTGATTGTAGTGGTGTAGTTGATTGGCCAGTCTTCCAGCTTGGCAGTGCCGTTGTATTTCGGAGTGTCATGGGGGAGCGTGAAGCCGGTGGGAAACTGCTCGTCATGCATCCGGGGGCCAAAGCATGTTGGCCCGATCGGGCCCTCCTCCTCCAGGAGGGCGAACTACGCTAACCGATCGATGCTAGTATGAGCATCGCTCTCACTCTGAGGGACGCATGGCCCGAGCCGGGCCGCAAGCTCGACGCGAACAACGGTGCGGGTGAGTGTGTATTCTCCCGCCGCGGGGGCGGGGTGTGAGCACGAGCCCGCCGGCCGCCTCCCTATGAGGCGTCGTTGCGCTAGCTGGTGACTGTCGGCTGCTCATTCCTGTGCTCAGAGCGCCCGCTGCAGGTCCTTCTGACCCGCTAGCCGGAGCCGTGGGGAGAGGAAGAGTGCTAGGCCGGATGGCGCGCGCCGGTATCCGGCAGATCATCTCCCTCGGGGAGAGGAGATTCGGAGCCGGCGTTGGCCCGATAGAGTCGGGCCTACTGTGCATTGGCAGTGGCGATGAGGTCCTGGAAGTGCTACTCGTGCTGCGCGCGTTCCTCGCCCTCCATGGTGGCCATTTTGGCGTAGGCCACCTAGGCAGGCCTCATGTTTCCATAGGAGTGTCGTAGGTGGGCAGCCTACCCCAGAGGATTTCCACGACCACGCGACCGTGCTTCGGACGTACCCACACCGGCTGGGCTCGTTGCCAGCCGGGGTTTGGCCGTAGGCGGAGTTATACTCACGCTATGGGGAGTCCATCCGGCATCGCACAGTCGCGAGGGTGGTGGCTTCCGCGAATACCTGCTTGTGAGCTGCCTCCAGCTCGGCCGTAACGGTGGTTGGATCGGTCATTGGGGCTATGGGGGTGCTGAGGCTCCATAGAGTGGAGCAGAGGGGGTCGGAGGTGCCAAGACAGGCTGCAGTGGCAGCCGCCTCTGCCATGGCACGAGCTGTCAGGGCGTTCACTCTTGGCTCCGCCCTGGCGCGATCGGAGCTCATGGAGGATCCGGTGTCCATCACCTCCACAAGGACGCGGAGACCGCTAGCGCCGCTCGAGGCGGTCACGCACGTGAATGACGGCAGGTCGGAACAGTCAAGCACTTTGCTGGGGTACTCGTCAAAGGTCGGCGCGTCGGTGAAGCGCAGCTCCGGGAAGAGGTTGCACAGGTCAATGACGTCGGACGAGGCTTCGTCACGGCACAGCTCATCTGAGGGGACGGCGGTGATGCGTGCGGAGCAGGCAGAACCGAGGATATATGTCACGAGAGCATCCGCAAAGGTGGGCTCCACGGGTAGGCTAAGCAGTCCGAACGCGAAGCACCCGACGCAGTTGGTGAACAGTCCTGGTTGGAGCGTGACTCCGGCCGATGCCGCGGATAGCCCCATGGTGGGTGCCAACTGTCATCGTTTTCTCACGAAAAATGCCAAGGCGTTGCTTATGGATTGTGTTTGGAGCCGAAAGGACACCGGTGGGCTCCAAAAAAGGGATTGGGGATAGGCGGTCAGAGACACACAATGTACCCAAGTTCCGGGCCCTCCTTAGGAGGTAACACCCCTACTCCTGCTAGTTTGGTTGATGATCCAAGCCGGCTACAAGGTTGCTCCTTGAGCTGTTCGACCGAGGAGGAAGAAGAAGCTTGCTTTCTCTCCTTTCCTCTCCTATTTGTGTGTGTGTGTTTGTATGTGTCTGTGTGTGTGCATGTGTGAGTGACCTAAAAGGATTGACCGACCCTTTGCATGGGGTGACTTCAGGGTTTTTTATATGCCAACCCCCTAGCTTTCAATATACATATATGGTGCTAGGGGCAACCCGACTGGCAGCCTTTCTTGCCGGCTTGGGGACCCACTAGCCGAGCCATCTTGTCGTTTGTAGGGCCCGCCGGCTGCAGGGTCCCGTTGTCTGTAGGGCCTGCCTACTAGGCGTTGCTATTGGTGCGTGCCTTTGATGTCGTGGCATGGGCCGCACTATGCATCGTCGTCTTGAAGTAGCAGCCCACGGTATCCGGTAAGGCCGGCCACACTTTAGCCATGCGGAGGCAGGTAATGGATTGGACGGGGGCATGCCACCACTGTGCTGCTTTGCCTGGTCGCAGTCGACTATGGTCAGCGTTACGACTGCCTCCACTGTAGCCATGCGTGTGCTAATCAGCTGCACAGCTAGTGCCACTATAGCCATGTGCTCCCTGGTCAGTGGTACCAGAGTCACTGTAGTCACGTCGCGCCGATGTGTTCCGCTCTTGTTGAGCGTGGTGATGTGAAAGTCACTGACTCGCCGACTGGCGGGTCGCCTTTGAGCCGGATGGATGGCGTCGCCGCCTCCAGCCCACCCGAGTTGCGCAGTCGGCGAAAAGGAGCCAACCTATGCGGGGGGGGGGGGGGCTTATAATCATTTTTAAAAGGGGCACAAGCCATCTTGAGCCTACCCTGGGGTTGTCCCCTCGACGGCGATGTCCTTGGTTCAGATAGGGTAGTGGTGACCATTGAGGGGAATGCCTCAAATCGATAGCCATGTGTTACCTCTATGGGCTTGATGTTGTAATGAATAGCAAAATCAATGGATATTTCGAGTAGTTTTCTTGAAACCATTAGTGTGAAACTTAAAATGCTAAGTATAAAACCTCGAAGATAATCTCGAAAATGGAGTAGATCTCGCAAGACTGGGAAGTATAATCTGATGAAATCAGTAGATACTCACTCATATTGCCTTATGTCATGACTTAGTAGAATGTGTGGGAGAGCACTTTGTAAAAGCAATAACAATGTCAAAATGAGAAAATGTAGGATTTAGCAGTAATGGTGATAATCTGCATAGCAGTAGATCTACACACTACCGTGTGATACCAATACATCAATTTGAAGAAATCACTAAGAATTTTGAATATCAATTCTTGCTCGTATAAAGAAAATAGGACCAATTAATATGAACTGATTTTTGTTTGCAAGCAATTATAATCTCAATTGCAAATAGATGTATCAATCTCGATATAAGTTTAACATGGAAATAGATACATCATAGAAATATTTCGAAATACCTCGTACTCAATGGAGAATTGACTACATCGTAATCATATAGAAGGAGTCGAGACATAATCAATCAGAAGCGGTCTTTACTGATGGAAATCCCCCATCTGCGCAATATGAATCAAATAGTTTGGTCGAGCACTAGGATCCTTTCCCTTAATGCTTACACTTATGCTGGGGCCCACAATGAATGACATGTCAAGGAGACCTTGTTCTTTTTTACTCCGTTTTTTAGGAAGATGCAAGGACAAGAAACGCTAGTTTTCAATCAGTCTGAACTGTTTGCTTCTTCTTAACTAAGAAGAAAGATGTCATTCGTTTGATGAGAAATAAAAAGGAATATCGAGAATTCTCGTGGCTGAAGCTGAAGCAGCTACTTTCAAAGTAACAGAAAGAAAAGCAATGACTAGAGTAGGGGAGTCAAAGTCGAAAAGATGATTCATCGCTTCTTTATCTCATGGCGGAAATCGTATAAAGGAAACTACTTGCTAACTCGCTAACAAGACAAACTCCTCCCTAGGGCTTGTCTATGCTATGCTGCTCGCCAAAATCGGTATCGATAACTTCTATCATACCTCAACCTCTCATTGGAGTGATAAGTTGGCTATGACGAACTAATACATTTCTCTTCTTGCCAACTTCTATAAACTCTTCCTTCCGCTCCCATCGATCAATATATATATATATATAAGCATGGTGAAGAAATTAAGGTGTTTACACTCTAAGGTTTTTCAATATGCGAGGACTGATTAACCTACTTAGCTTTCCAAAATCCTAAGGTTTGGGGAAACGATTTCTTTAGGGAAGATAGTTACTGCAATTATGATGTTAATCGAATGTCTTTAGAAGCCTATGTACAAGCTCGTAACAAGGGGCATGATCTTGCTCGTGAAGGTAATGAAATTATCCGAGCAACTTACAAATGGAGTTCTAAACTAGCCGCGACTTGTGAAGTATGGAAGGCGATCAAATTCAAGTTCGAGCTGGTAGATACTATCGATTAACTAGATAAAGCTAAAGATACAGAAGGTATAAAAATAAACAAAATAAAAAGAGAAAAAAGAGACTTTTTTATGAAATGGAGCAATTTTTATTTATTCTTCTAATTGATTGCAATTAAAATCGTCTTGATCTTTCTTTAGTTCTTCCACCCATGTAATAGAGAGGGAATGGGGAAAAGGGATACTTTTATTTTCATTTCCCCCTTAAAAGATAGACTTTGAAATAGGAGTCTTGGAATAATGTTGAAATCAAAGGTTTATTTTTATAGCATAAGATAAGAAAAACAAATCGAATCAAATTCATGGATTTACCACGACCTCGATTGTGACTCCATAGATAAAAATGGAAAAATTCTCTCTTCGAGACCATTGGAAAATGGCTTTGAACGAGAAAGAAATCGTCCATAGATATAAAACAACCACATGCCTTGGTAAGTGTTATGAGGTGCTCGGAAATGGTTGAAGTAATTGAATAGGAGGATCACTATGACTATAGCCCTTGGTAGAGTTCCTAAACAACAAAATGATCCCGGGCATACTAAAAAAGGTTATTATACACCCCAACCCCATCCCTTGGAAAAAGAAGGTAGCCCCGAAGAAAGGAAAGAGTGAGATGGTGGTTTTGTTGTTCCCACCAAGGGAAGATCATTCGCTTGGCGAATGAAGTGGAACGACCTCTTTTTGTCCCGGGCCAAACAATTTTTCTCGCAGGTAGAGATTTCTAAAAAAAAGTGATGCGAGAGCATATTCTCTTATCTAAGCCGGTTTTATTTCTTAACCTAAAGTTCCCTTTTCCTTAAAAGCCAAGAATTCCCAGACCAGAAATCCTATTTCCAGCTCACTCTCGCTTTTGTAGGAATTTCTTGGTAAAATCGCTTTAAAAACTATCAATCAATAGTATGAAATATTCCATGAACTTACTAAAACGAAAAGATTTAGGAAGGAAAAAGGTATTATGCTATTTATGAATTTTTACATGATGAAATCAAGCTAAAGTTTCTTACGCCGTATGAGGTTGTTATACCACCAAGAGACAATCTGTTGCCAGAATAATGTGACCAAAGAAACCTTTATCCCGAGCAAGGGCCATTACCTGGTGCACTGCCAAGGCTTTAGCTTGTTGTGGTGCCGTGATCTCACTGACTAAGATGCTTGCTGCATGTAGCCAAGCGGTTTCCTCTGTTGTCCCTGATCACGACATCGATTCCCATGCGTCGAGTAGAAATAAACAGCATTGCATCAACATTGATGTAGATCGTACCTTCTGGCGATGGAACCCAACGAGAAGCTAAGTGCAAGGATTGACACCTATGAGAAGGATTCATATTAGAAAGTCGAGGTAGGTGCGATGTGAGCAACTAAATTTATCAAATCTCAATAGGGTAAAGGAGAACAAAGCCATTAGAATTCCAATCCTGAAGATTGGACCTTCGATAAAAGCCAACGAGTAGTTGGATCTTATCTTGTTGATGGGATCCAAATAAACGAGTTTTATGTGGGAGTAGGTAGATGGTATGACACCAAAGACCAATAAGGATACGCCCTGCAGGTTATCATTTCCATAAGAAATGCTCTATTTAACACGGATCGGGGCTATAACCACCTTCCATATGTTTTGGCTAGGTCAATTTATCAAGTCAATAGGCAAGCCCCAAATGGACTATGTTTCAACATGTCCGTATGATGTTCGCATGCGAGACTCCATCCAACTGTTCTGCATCCATCTAGCAAAGCAGCATGTATCCACCTGAGCTTTTATCTTTGAGGCTAAGGTTGTTAACATCATAATACAAGAATACTCTTCAGGTTCATCAAATGTCATGTTGACTTTATTATTCAATAAAAAATGTTGATCCCTTATTAAACTCGGATATAAATATTTCCAAGATATGCTTTGTTTAAAGCCAATTATAGGAAACAAAACTACATGCCTCATGTATATTGGAGACATTATGATGAAGGAATGAAAGAAAAATACCAAGAATTGAGCTATAAAGTAACCCATTGTTTAGTCAATAATATGACTATAATATCACATGATGGAATCTCACCCACAACAAAGCTGAGATGATGTGACTTCTCCACCCTGTAGGCAATTCAAAACTAGCCCCATTAGCTCAAATGTACTAATGTTAGAAAGAAAGACGAAGGTGCCAAAACGAAGCATTTGTTTCAAGCGCTGTCATGTCCTTGAGCTTCAAAGTATCCAAAAGAGCCCTCTTGATCGAGAAGAGTAAGCATTGACTGTTGAGGAAGAGCGGAAGCATAGGTTTTTGGATCCTAACGAAGGTGTTTCAAGCATGGATTATGCTTCTAAAGAGCACTATTTGGCTTGGCCTCTTCCTTCGAAAGATTTGAGATAACAAAAGTGACTCACAGTCAAACCTAGTGGAGCCAACACCTAAGAGGAAATGTGTAGATAGTAGGTGAGCGCCTAGGCCCTTAGTCTCTCGGATCGGAAGATTCATTGGTTTCATCCAAAGGCTTCTGTCCTGTCTTCCTAAAATTGTTGATCGAGGATTGGAAATCAAAGACATTGCTAAAGCAGATGCCTACCGAACGGGAGCTCTTGTACCTACTAGAACGATATCTGCTCGAACTATTGTTTCTTAGAAAAGAAAATATGAACTCACAATGTGCACCTCTCTTCCTGCATCACAAAAACAATCCTCCCGCTCTCTTTTTATCCTACTTCTATTACACATTGTAGAGAAAACCCATCACATTCATTGCGTAGTAGCCACAAGCATACAAGGCAGTTCGAAGGGAAAAATCTGATAGACGGGGATATGAAGAGGATGAGTTATGGATTTGAATCCCCAACTAATTGGAATAAGAATCTCTCTGTTGGCAACAAGCAATAATCAACTTTTTCTCATTTATCGACGCCCGAAGATGTTTTATATTTGGGCAGGGGTCACTAACTCACGTAATCCTTGGGACTGACTAGTTTGAATGTGTTTCCTTACGACAAATGCATGATACTTAAGAGTGGATACTTAAATAGGTTGGTCGGAGTGATCAATAAGAACATTGATTGTGTCTAATTTTTGCTCATACAAACGTGTATCAATATCTCCTCCGTAGGGGACCACTCTTTTTTTAGATTTCTCTAGGGAATTTTATGAAAGTTAAGTTCTAATCTATAGTACCGAGGTTGGAAATTTAGTTTGATTGATCTTTTGGTAGCTAAGCCTTTAACAATGTTCTATTCTATTCTATTCTATGACGTCGACACTTAGGGATGAGAAGAAGCCTCCAGCTGAGATGACGGGACGATGAAAATTGTGATCTAGATCATTATTGGTATTGGTATCCAAAAATGCATTAGCATCGAGAAGAAAACCGGAACATCTACGAATTGGTCGTTGGAAAAAAGACCCTATTTCTATCTTTCATATCCATAGAAATTAATCTCATCTCCATGTACCTCCATCTTTTTCCGCTCTACTCACTCACTTTTGAAAGGAAAGGAGACTAATCTTGACGTCGGCGTTGTTTTTTCCACTAGAAGATTTCACAAAACCATTATCGCTTAGCTTTCGACTTTTCAGGAATATATTGGCGGATGAATTAGGCACATGATCCTTTAATCCAAATACATATTGAACATGCGATTTTGGATCCTCATTTTGGTCAACCCGCTATGGAAACCTTTACTCGAGGTGGTGCTGCTGGTCGGGTATTATCGCCACTATCCCATTCTCTGGAAGGGGGGAAACTAGCACTTTCACACTAGATTGATAACTCTAAGTTTTTTTCTGAAGTAGGTTGTTCAATGCTAGTTCAATTATTGAGCCATCTTCCTATCAGCAATAACAAATGGATAACATGCGTTGTGCAATCAATCCTACCCTCAGTTGTAGTAAGCTGACTGTGATCCACAGAGAGCAAAGTGTGTATCACATGAATTTGATAGCTCATGCCTTGGAATGACCTTTTTGGCACTAGACAGACTCTTTAATATGGATGGCAACAACTATCCATTTTCTCAATCAGATTACTGCGTGTGCGCTTGTGTATTCCAATCTTTAGTAAATGAAGCAAATATTTCTGAGCTAGGAATCAAAGGAAATTCTCTGACTCAAATCCATATAAAAATTGATATGTCGTGTATGAGCGTTGGTTTTCATAACAGTGAAGAAAACTCGCCCAAAATACGTATGTGGAACCAATGATACCAAAAAAAGAATCAAATACGAGGGCCGGGTAGAACAGAAGAAAAGATATTTCCTTATCTACATACGAGCTTAACCAAGTCACTGCCTATGAGTCACCGGCTCATTCTTCGACAGACACACGGTGAGAGGTCACTATCCCCTCCCACCGCCTCGGAGCTCAGCACGGTTTCATGAACTAAAGATAAAGAAGGAATAAAAAAATAAACGAAATAAAAAGAGAAAAATATTAAGTTATAAAATGCAGTAATTCTTCTTTATTCTTCTAATTGATTGCAGGGGCATTGCGATTTCCCTAGTATCGCCATTATTTGCCACGCGAATCCACATTGAGATTGAGGCAATTAAGTTAATTAAATTTTTGTCTGTCCTATGCCGGTTACTTTTATTTCAAACGTTGCATCCTTGCATGTCCTTGCCCTTATGGTTGAAGGAGATTTGTACTCAACCTTGACCAAGATTGTTTCTAATTTTTTTTTTGAGATAAGAGCTCTTTTTTGATAACAAATCGAGCATATAACTGACTTTCCACACCTTTCGGGTAATCGCCCACGAGCCCTTCAAATGCATGCTCTACAATAGATATTAAGAAATGACATATGGTCCTACATGCCCCACTGGGTCATTGCATGCAGCCATAGCCATTACCTCGACTCTGCTTCTTTATTGAACGCAACTCGTAGTCACAAAATCCTCTATGTTATATGCTATTTGTTTGTATAAGGCATGGAATCTATATACTTTTTTCTCAACACGCAAGAGCTCTAGCTATAGTTTCAGATACTCCCCCCATTTTATAAAGTATATGACCTGGTTTAACAATGGTTACCCAATATTCGGGGGACCCCTTTCCCGAGCCCATACGTGTTTCCGTGGGTCTTAGTGTAATCGGTTTGTCGGGAAATATACGTACCCATATTTTTCCACCACGACGTGCATATCGTGTTATTGCTCTTCGTCCTGCTTCTACCTGTCTGAGGGAAACAAGGCCTAATAGGACCCTAATGCACCAATACTTTAGACATTCCAACTTCCAATACATACTTATCATGGAATGAAATCCAAGAGGTGCAAGCATATCACCGAGAATAGGTAGCTGAAATGAAGGATGCTATCACAATATTCAATGGAAACATTACATCGGAATAAGATAGACCCGCTTCGGCGTTGTATTCAGTATGCCAGCTAGGAGCCAAAACTTACTATGCCAACCTTCTCTTCTCAATTTCTCCTCAACGAAAGCAAGAAAAAGGGAAGGTTGATTGGAGTGATTGAACAAACAGTAGGGGTGAGGTATTGCAAAGGTATTGAATTTATCTTTGCAAGAGATTAAAAATATCTATTGCAAATGGACGTAATTAATCTCACACGTGATAAAAGTGGAAATGCATTACATCAATTAAGAACTGGAATACCTCTAGGTACTCAACAGAACAATAGTGATATGTTGAATTTAATATGTCTAAGACAGGAATGAAACTACTACGAGAAGTGCTAATATGCTGAAATTTTCTAGCAATTAAGCACATAAGTAAGGGTTGCTAGTGGCTCGGTACGCATGCAAATGGGTCAGATTGGCAGCCATCGCAAGGTCAAAACCACTATTGTGACCTTGATATTAAACTTCGTATGAACCCGAATTAGAAGTATTTCACGATCTGACCCTTTTGAAAATGTCAAATCCTACGGTGTTGCTCCTACACATCGAAATGCCGAGGTGTCCTGCGTGGCTGATCCACATGGATATGCCGAGCTACCTCGTGTTGCTGCTCGACATGAAAACGCCATTGGCGATGGCGTTTCTTCCCCCGTATGGAAACCGTATGGAAACGCCATTGGCTTTCGCGTTTCATATGTGGCCTATTCACTCCTTGGCTTATATAAATAAAATATTCCGGCCACGTCGCAATCACACTAGATACTAGAGTAGACCAAGTTATAAACATACGTACAAATATCCTTGAGCCTACAAAGAAAATAATAAAATATTCTGACAACGTCGCAAATCAAACTGGACAATGCCATCACGTACTAAGCATACTTCTTCACTTATCGTAGACCCATGCATACACCACGCCCATATTTCATCTTAGCGTCTGATTTTTCTTAGGACTTGTCCTAGTTAGCAGTGTTGTCGCTCGAAATATCTTGAGTCTAGTTAGGACATGTCCTAAGTGTCCTACTCATGTTGTTTGCATGATGTAGTCCTGTTTTGCTCATATGGGGTGCAATAATCCTATGGTTCAGTGGTTATACCAAACCGTTAGCTAGAATTTACGTCTTACCATGTCTTGGTTAGGTGCGAACCGTCGTCCTAGTTTTTCTGAAGAATCTTTGATAACTGAAGAAACTTTGGGGCCTTCCATATTTGATAGTTACATGAACCGAATGAGATCTATGAAAGGAGTTGTCATTCATACAAAAAAAAATCATACTAAAAAATACAGAGGGACGATTGACTTAATTTCATGGCTGTCATGAAATGATCTCTGATATGTACCTGCTTTATACACATGAAATGATCTCTGATAATATTTAGAGTTAGATGTAAATGACGTGCAAAACACGCGGACTATTATAAACAAGCCATCACATTCATTCACACAGGCTATATAATCTGCTACGTTTATTTTTTTGAAAAATAATCTGCTACATTGATTATACGTGGGTCCTAGAGTAACTAGGCAAATTATATATCTGCTCTAACCATCAAATATATGGTGATAAATGTAGTAATTTTGTATTTAGTAGATAAAAGGCATGAATCAATTTTTGAAAACAAAATATAACAACTGATTTTCATACATACACGTATAAAGTTCACAAAGAGTCAAATTTATGTACAAATTATTGACTTTCGGCATTATGTAGTATATAGTGATGGAAGTCCAACATTCACATAGCCTAGATGTACCAACATGCATGTATTAGTTACATGTATCAACATGCAAGGATTCAGTTATATAGCAAAGTCGTCAACATGAGTAGAAAATAGTTGACAACTCTCACACCCTATGATTTGCCTCATGACTAAGTTATCATGACTCAAAAATTAGGCCAACTAAACTTTTTTTTTCTGTGCTTGTGATGCTTGACTTGATTGTTGATTTCTTGTTTGCTTTCATGTGCTCTATATTCATAAAACTCTCTCCTACTTTCAAAACTCTTTTTCTTGACCTTGAACTCTTGTCCAATGATCATGCCATGTGTATAGGACTAAAAACTATTTTTATCAAAATTTATTTTTACCAAAAATATTTTATTCAAATTAGGTTTTCAAAACCCCCTCAGTTGAGGTTTGTACTACAAGTTCTCAAATTGGGTGGATACTTTTCCCCAAATGCTTTATTTGAAACCTACTGTATATATAACTTCCCGAAACCACAAAATATTATTTCAAAAGATTATTTTCATATTTTATTTAAAGGCTTTTTCGTAAGACCAGAAATGGTCTTCTATAGGGAAAAGTTATTTAAATTCTTTAAAAATATTTGAGAAAATTTATGAACACTTAGTGGACTTGTATTGTCCATATATAAGAGTTTCAACACATGGTCATGTTCAAGATATTGTACAAATCCCTTCAAAACCCTATCTGCCTATTTCAAGGATTTGAAATATTTCTATAAGAAATATTTTGTCAAAAATTCAGGAAAATTCTAGTACGTCACATATGATATATGTGTTCATCTTGCCAAGTTTCATCTCAATACCACTTGTTTTGATTCACCAAAATATCCTAAAACCATTCCTGCCCAGAGCCAATTTTGATCAACTTTACATTGTGGAGTTTCTCCCCTTGACCCCAAACTTTGTGGACATGCTCTAATCGCCAAATAATGATGCTACACTAAGTGGTGCATCAAGGATAAAAGCTTAGAAAAACTAGATCTACAGAAACCTGATTCAGTTAGTTTCTAGGGTTCACAAAGTTTCCATTATCAACTTCCTTCATTTGAGCTGAAAACTTGTGATCAGGACCAAACGGACTTACCATTTAACCCTGATAAATATCAAGGTCATAGGATTCCCCTGCCTAGCCCAATCACAGCACAAACACCTTCTTCCATAAACTAGTGGACAAGCAAAGTTGACCCAAAAAGATTCCCCTTGCCCCCAACTTTTTACCATAGCATATTATAACCCTCTTCTACCTCCAGTAACTTTGCCATGGCCTCTGGTCAATTATTTGTGGGGTAGCTCCCTCATTCTCCCTCTCTTTTGCCATGGCAAGACCTCTTATTTCCCCTTTCCCATTATTCTGTTCCTGATAATGCCCACAAACCTTTCCAAAGGATCCTATGCATCAAACCAAACCCATATATGGCATGCTCATATGGAAAATATGAGCAAACCATCTGAATCTAGTTTATGGCAGTAAGTGTAGCTTTGTACTATAAGTACCTTGCCCTCTCATCTCCAGGATCTGAAAATTGGTGTGCATGTACTCCCTCTATAGCTAGGGCTACTAGATAACTATAGCTAGGATCTGAAAATTGGTGTGCATGTACAAGGTGTTATCCATAGTTCCCTACAATAACTCCCATTAGATCAGCCCCAAGTTTGCTGCTTCAAACTTACTCTCTGTGGAAAACCCCTCTAACCAGCTCCATTTACCCTGAGAATCTACCACTAATCTTCTGCATGTGTGCCTCACTCACTAGACAAGGCTGGCCGACCAAAAAGTCAACCCTGGACAGTCCATGGTGTGGTGACCACGCTACTAGCATGCAGCAACGGCGCTTTGTCGACAAAAATTGTCTTGTAGCTCGCAACAATCTTCGGCAGGGCATCCCCGCGCGCCAATAGCCTCCCCACAACAATGCTGGTAACTAGGACATGTCCTAAGAAAAATCAGATGCTAAGCTGAAATATGGGCGTGGTGTGTGCATGGGTCTACTTAAGTGAAGAAGTATGCTTAGTATGTGATGGCATTATCCAGTTTGATTTGCGACGTTGTCGGAATATTTTATTTTTTTCTTTGTAGGCTCAAGGGTATTTGTATGTATGTTTATAACTTGGTCTACTATATTATCTAGTGTGATTGCGACGCGGCCAAAATATTTTATTCATATAAGCCAAGGAGTGCTAGGCCACATATGAAACGCCAAAGCCAATGGTGTTTCCATATGGGGATGAAACGCCAATGCCCATGGAGTTTCCATGTGGAGCAGCAACACGAGGTAGCTCGGCATTTCCATGTGGAGCAACAACGCATCATACCTCGACGCTTCTATGTGTAGAACCAATGCCGCGGGATCTGACGTTTCTAAAAGGGTCAAATCGTGAAATACTTTCAAGCCGAGTTCATTTTGTGACGGAGATTACTGCTAAGGTTAGAACAGTGATTTTTGCCCCATCGCAAGGACTGGCATGGTCAACTATCGGATAAGGGAGAGAGAGGCCAGGCGCAAACCCAACCACGTCTCGATCCCCAATCCCATGACAGACATAGGCGGAGACACCCACGGCCGATCGCTGCTTCACCACAGCAAGATGAGATCCTACCATGATCATCCTCGGTGGAAGAGCCTCCAGGAAGGAGGGTGCTAGGTGAGACACTGTTCGAGGCACCATTTGCGAGATCGAGGCCCGTTGGGCTCCATGTGCCAGCACGGCCGGAGCGTCTACTCGACGGTGGACTCGTCGGTGGGACGACAAGGTCCAAGAGGCAGTGCTGAACCCCCTACACGTAGAAAGGGCAGAGGGGTGGCCGGCATGGCATGACGACATTGTCAACCATGTGGTTGGAGGAGCCACCCGCGCCCTAACCAAATATGAAGGAGGACATGTTGGTCGGCGCTAGTGCGAAGGCTATTGCATGGCTGGCGGTGACCTCGACGACCGTGGAGGTCGAATATGGCATGTGCAGCAGCGTGGTGCCGTGGTGCCGTCGCTCAGGACGCGCTAGGGGTTGCTATGCCACCGCATCGCGAGGATGCCTGTCATGGTTGCCCCGAGGGCGCGGACACTGCTGTCAAAGAGCATGCGTCTATTTCCACAAGAGCCATGCGTGGGAGGCCATAGAAGCCTTCTCATACACTGCCTGGAGCCGTGCTGCGGGTCAAGCAACCCGCATGCTGTGGGTGGGCATGCTTGTTGGCCACCGTCAGCCAATGAGCACGGGCACGAGCGCCATGCAGGGGAGGGGCCTCGCTAGGCGCTGCTTCCGTGGGGACTCGCTAGTTTGAGATGTGACCGGGAGTGCCAGGCTAGGAGGTCATGTCTTTTGCCCAGGCTTGCGTGTGGATCGGGCCGCGCACTAGTCACAAGACCTCGGTCGTGCGCCAATCGCCTTCACCGACGCGACATAGTCGTTGTCGCCACACTCCAGGGCCGACCATGCTGCCATGCTGCATTGTTGTCGCGTGTAAGGGTGCACCCTTGCGTTCAGCGAGGCGATAGCTTGGAGCTACTTCCCTGAGAAGTCGCCATTGATGATGCCGAAGACGACCATAGAATTGTTCCTGAAGGTAACCATCGGGCGCACACTTCACTTCTTTGTTCTTTCTCGGAGAAATTTCTTCCAATTCATCCTTGGATTAGCAATCTTGATCATTGTGAGTGCATTGACATACTGGGAAGAAAACTGTTAGATCATCAGTTGATCACAAGAAGACAAGATCAAATTGGGCAGTTTCCTGATTAATGTCCCTTCTGCACATCGTTTTTCATGAACGGAGTGGTGGCTGATTGCAATCAGCCTCACTACCATGTGCGGACTGCAGTTGCACTATGCACAATGTCCAATCATCTCCACTGACATTATGCGGAGAGGCCTACCCTGGTGCCGTGGTGGTGGCTGTTGTTTCGCCTCTTGTGGAGGTGCTCGTCCCCATCCTTGTTGCTTGAGGACCGGAATTCTGCGTAACCGCCGTTAGGATGGCAATTTTTCTCTCTCAGTGGAGAGTCATGTGCTGATTATGTGTTTGAGTGGAACCCTCATCCTCTTTAATTGGATGATTGTGAATATATATATACAAGGAGAAGACATGCAATGAAGAGACACCTGTTCGGGAGAGATGATGGTTACAAGGGGAGATTACCCCATAATTAACACATGTTAATTAAACTCTAACAATAGCAACAAGTTTGACAAGCTAGCACACGTACTTGCATACTAACATAGTACATATCAAGCATACTACCAATCCATCATCACTAGTTATAAATCCTTTTCGATGTGGAAACAACTCCCAACATGCTTCAAATACATCATCGTTATCTACCAAAACATCACATTCACACAGATGGATGGTGTACAATGTTGTCCAGATCTAATCTGATGTGAAGCATCCTACATAACTTACCACAATCCCTTTGTCAAGAGACACACACAACACATACTTCATACATAAGGCGAATCATCTCCTTTACACGTGTATTCTTATCCCATTCGAGGATGGTATACTACTTGACCCTTCCCTCTGTTGAAGATATGCCATAGAGGCAATCATGTATGATGATATTTCCTATGTGTTTACGAATAAAGATAGTCCTGGGAGATTATCATTTATGTGTATTAACAAGTACGTGACATGTTTGTGAGACTATGAATTGTATGATGACTGTCCTAAATGGTCCCTAGTCAAAAGGGTTGTGTGGACGCAGAGCCAATCAGACTAGCATATGACTAGGTGGATGGTTTGGTCTCACTGACTTTGTAGCATTGGATGCTAGCCAGATAATATGGACTCAGAAAGATGTGGTCAAATTCGACCTAGTCGGATCTGAGTCAAGATAAGGTCTATGTTGGACAAACCCAACTATGAGACATAGTGATAGGTCATTAATGAGTCTCTAGAATGACATACATTCTATGTCCTAATACCTAAGCTTGCACACGTACTTGGGATGGTGAAAGACTTGCTTTGGGCTGACCAAACACCACTCCGTGACTGGGTAGTCACAAAGGTAGTATTCGGGCTTTTCCAAACCCATGCTGCCAGACATTTTCGAGAAATATGACACTTTCCTCTCCGATCAGGAGAGATATACTCTGGGCTCGTCAGGTGATCTGACCTAGATAAGCACACTACTACAGAATGATCCAAAGGCGACGCATCAATCAGAGATTCTTCGACAAAACTGTGTGCAATGACCAAATCGCAAATGGTATAGTTATAGCTCTATCGCTAATGACGTTAACTTTGTGTGATGGCATATCCATCAAATATGATCTAAAAAATAGTTGCATGTGCGATGTTTGGAAAACAGTTGGCCTAGATAAACTGTTTGCGATTACATAATATAAAGCAAACGGTTATAAAAAATACAAGTGTATGCGATGTATGACATACAGTTCACCCCGATAAATTGTTTGCGTTGATCAAGCAGAACACAAATGATTGTCCAGATGATCATGTGTGCGACAGACAGCATACAAGTCACTTAGATGAACTGTTTGTGATGAGATAAAATAACATAAGCACTTACATATATCAAGATGTGTGTGATAGACAACATACAAGCCACTAGGATGAATTGTGTGCGATAAGCAAAAATAACACAAACGGGTTCTCAGATCAAGATGTGTGTGATGTACACAGGCCACTCGGATGTGTTGTGGGCAAACGGTTCCGGATAAAGAACTGTCAAGGACTGATGAAATCATCACCGACGGATTTGGTTGTTTATTCCATATGCGATGTGAGTTGCTCAATCTATCCACAAACATCTATGCTCTATTTAAAAGAACATGATTGCATAACAAAACTAAGCATCCAAATACAGACATAACATTGACCCTCACCTTAATAAACTATTACATGCATAATAAACTTATCCCTTTAAAACTACAAATATTTTCGCATAGAGGGAGTATGAGAATTGAGAAACGATCGTCAAATCATCTACTTCTTGTGACGCTTGCCGTCAGCGCTCTTCATGTGGCTCGATCCCTCGTTGTCTTCAGGTAGGAGGCTCTTCCTCATGTCAACAATCTGCCTAAACATATCATAGCATGTGTATGCTTACTTGGTTGCGGTATGGAGGTGATATTAATCAAGTTTCTTTACCCAAGATCGTTGGTGGTGTCCACCATAGAGAACCTGTAGTCGGGGCTATTGATAAAGCTGGTGAAACACCCGCAAGTCATTGTGGCCAGGCAGTTGTGCTAGAGGAGGACTTGATGGCCCACGCACAACTGGGCAACAACAACCTTCTGATCATGCCCGACACGACCGCATGTGTAAGTGAGGTCAAAGCCGACCACTTTTTACTTGTCATGCGCATTAAGAGACCACTCCATGGTGTCGATGGAGTCCTCCACCATGCCCGGGTCATTGGTTTACACCACCGTGATGTCCGTTTTCCTCATGTGGGTCTCCACATCATGCACGCTGAACTCCACTAGAGTGCCGCTAGACATCCTCTCTATATGCTTCGTCCAGGGTCTGCTTATATTGTTGTGGGGTGCGATCGAAAGCGTGACGATACTATGGTTGATGGCTGTGGGTGTAAATGGGGGCCGGACGTCCTGGAAAACCGGAACATCCGAATAGTAGTTTTTGCAGCGTGTGATTCAGTCGTGGAGCACGTAACTACATGGGGTGACACTTGTGGCACAACCGCATGCATATGGATCCCTTAACGTGATCGTGGGCCGGCCCCAACTGCTGGCAAAGCGCACACGAAGGGGCCCGAGAGCAGAGCATGCATAGAGACGCGAGAGCAGATCATGCGGTGGGACGCAAGGTCGAAGCAGACCACTCTATACTTGTCCTCATCAAGTAACAGGTTCATGAAGTTGGAGTTCTCCACCCAGATCGTATGTTTGGTGTACACCACTGAGAGCCCCGCAAACCGAGAGGGCATGTCCACTATGGCATTCATGGTGAACTGGCGCTCGTCGTCGGCAGCCACTTGGAACGCCATTGGAGCCATGCAGGATACCCTCGGTCATGGTTGTGCTTCTTAAGGTCCCGATATTAATCGTAAATTACATATTAATGTCCAAATATTAATCATCCATTGCATACTAAGGAAAAGATAGTACTACCAAAATAAGTGCCTCCCTCATAAGATGCCATTTGCATGGTTGTATCACAAATGACAGAAATAATACAAAGGTTCAAATTCCAGCATTACAAGGCTCAATTCAAAGATTACAAGGTTCAAACCTATAATAGAAATGAAATTCAGCTTATGCAGAAACTTTGTCATGCAGCTCTAGACACCTGCGCTGATCAGCTGAACTTGAACATATATGATAGGTTCATACTAATATACTACTAGTTTGGCAACTTCAATATTTTTGCAAAGGGATTTGCCACTAACATGTCGTTTGTGGGCTTGTCATTAGGACTTCCGAATAGTCCGTCAACTAAATGTACAAAACAAAAGTGAGCTTCTATAGAGAGTTTTCCATTCTGTTCTAGTCACCAGAGCTGATCATCAAACCATTCTTTTTTGCACAATAAATGTAGGAAAAATCTCATTATCTTTAGCAAACTTGCTCTTACAAGAAAGAACCTAGCGAATATAATCTCCCGTAAGGTCTCTCGATAGGAGTTCAAAGTAATTTCTGAGAGATGGAGATCAACGCATTTGATGGGATTGTTATATTGTATCATATTATCCACAACCGGGCCTAACCATATCTGCAAAATAAGATAATGCATTAGTGCTTGGACACACAACGGACCTCTTACGATTAAAGTGTTTCAAAAATTTAACTCCCCTGTGGTTAAAATTTAACATGAAAGAGCATGACCTCGATATGCAGATTCTCCAGACACGAAAAGCATCTCAGCAATCTGAAAACTTGGTCCAGGTCAGGGCTGATAGATTCTACTATAAAGACCTTCACTATGGGTAGATACGAGGTCAAGCTTGTCGGTATAATTTTTTGGATGACAGACAAACATACATATTGAATAGAGAAATAAATGTTAATTCAATAATGAGAAGAGGGAGAGTGTTGTATCTGGACGATTATGGATCCAAAACAAGTT
Organism: Hordeum marinum; assembly: GCA_022496015.1. Taxonomy (NCBI): domain Eukaryota; kingdom Viridiplantae; phylum Streptophyta; class Magnoliopsida; order Poales; family Poaceae; genus Hordeum; species Hordeum marinum. The sequence continues at coordinate 254,171,305 of CM039673.1, forward strand.
CAGATAATTTCACGGGGGAGTAGCCAAACACTGTCAATTTTGGCGAATGAATGACCCTGATTCTTGTTGGACCTTGTTGATAAAAAACAAGTAATCTCTCAAGTAAAGGCACATCCACAATGACCATTTGGTGATTCACCTTGTGTGATCTCCTGTTGTAGCACCAACAATACACAAAAATTGCCCGAAGACTCATGGAGGTGATGTGGAGGCTAATGAACCCATTGATCGCCTGAATATGAAGGTACTCGAGCGCAGTATCCCGTGGAGCAGGTGATGGTGTCCTGGACTAGGGGGTACTCACCACATCATCTCCCGACCAGTGGGTCGGGCCGAGGACCCCCAGGGTGATTCACTAATGGGCCAGTTCGGAGAGCCCATGATGCATACAAGGGAGATTCCACAAGACTAGGCGCACAAGACAAGGACTTCTCTAAACCCTAGACCTACGATGCATTATGTAAACCGAGGCCAAGCTAGTCAATAGATGATCTCAATCTCATATTCATTACTACAATGTCATAGTAGATACATGTACTATGTACTATCCCCCATATCAATACAATGAAAAGCAGGACGCAGGGTATTATCTCCTTGAGAGAGCCCGAACCGGGGTAAAATCCTATGTCCATGTTACCTTCGCTCCAAGACGCCTAGCTTAGGACCCCTACTACGAGATATGCCGGATTTGAGACCGACATTTTTGATTTCTTTGAGAGCATATTGGGTAGTCGCTATGGTGCGATGGGAATTCGAATCGGCTTCATCGCGATCTACGTGTCGGAACAGAGCTACATCGTCAATGTCGACATCTTCGTCGCCGGCTTGACTGGTCACCTTGGCTATACCGAGTGCTTCTCTCCACTTCGGATCATATAGATCGGACGAGTGTCTTCATGAACATCAACTCCAATCTCAACCAAGATCATGGAATAATCCTCCATGGTGCTCGGGGGCTCAACGTCAACATTGCCCTCGCGCGATCATGCAGTTTTGGTGGACAGCGGATTCGCATTTGTTGTCCCCACCTCCTCGAGTGTGGTTTGAACGATTGCTTCTGTGGAATTGAGTCTAGAACAACCTTGCAAAATTTTGTTGCGTTCCGATGGAGGAATCTCCCGCGATGTAGAATCTACCAAAGCCGTGTCAAATATGGACGAGAATTAGGACGAGTTTAGGGCGAGGAGTCCAACATCTAGCTCGGATGTCTGTTGGAAAATACCACCGTTCATCGGCTGTGGAATTCATATACCGATGACCCCTCAAAATTTTATCTCGATCTGACCGTCCAAACTCCAGGAAACATACAATTAGTACAACGAATTTTGGATCTATTTTCTGCATGAAAACGAATTCGACCCGAGTTCATCTTTTTCATGAACGGGAGCATCTCATTCATTCATCTCAGAAAGTTATGCACAGTTGCATAACATGTGTTTTTGTGATATGCCAACTCCTTTAGTAGTTCAGACTCCTGGTTCAAAATGGCAAACTTCTAGAGTGAGCCATGACAATGAGATTCTTGTGGATAGGTTAGTCTTCGTAGCATCCTTGATAGCTCTCAAGTCTTCGGACATCAATATCATCTTAGGCATGGAATGGATGAAAGCCCATTATTCTAAGATTGATACTCATACTAGGAATGTTCATCTTGAACATCCATCGGGTGAGATAGTCAATGTCTCAACTCGACCTGTCAAGCGCCAACTCTATTCCCTTAATGCTAGCCCTCTTCGAGAACTAGAAGATATTCCGGTAGTCCATGACTTTCCGGATGTCTTTCCAGAAGAACTGCCAAGAATCCCACTTGTCAAAGATGTAGAGTTTGTGATAGAACTCATTCCAGGGACTATCCCAATAGCCAGAAGACTTGATGAGGCTTTGAAGAAAGGTTTCATCCATCCTAGTTCTTGTCCTTGGGGTTGCCATTTTCTCTTCGTCAAGAAGAAGGATGGATCGGATCGGATGGTTGTAGATTATTGGTCAGTGAACCTGGTCACCATAAAGAACAAGTATCCCCTCCCCAGGATCAACGACTTGTATGATCAACTTGCTAGATCCTCAATCTTTTCCAAAATGGATTTGAGGTTGGGATATCATCATATGAGAATTAGAAACGGGGCCATTTCTTAAACGGCATTGGTTACTCGTTATGGACAATACGAGTACACTATCGTGTCCTTTGGTTTAACCAATGCCGTAGCCACTTTCTCTCGCTTGATGAATTCGATCATCCCGAAGTACGTGGACAAATTCATCGTGGTTTACCTCGACGATATACTCATCTACTCAAAGAATGAACAGGAACATGCCGAGCATTTAAGGCTGGTACTGATGAAACTTCGAGAGCATCGCCTGTATGCCAAATTCTCCAAGTGTGAATTTTTGTTACCTGGAGTGACCTATCTAGGACACGCGATCTCCGATAAAGGTATTGCTATAAATACCGAGAGAGTTCAGGCCGTCCTTGATTGGACTCAACCTGAATCGATTAAGCAAGTTTGGAGTTTCCTTGGCTTAGCAAGCTATTGTCGCTGTTTTGTTGAGAACTTCTCCAAGGTTGCGAAGCCTCTGACTGAACTCCTCAAGAAAGATAAAAACTTCGAGTGGACCCCACAATGCGAGCACAACTTTCAGGAACTGAAAAGGCGCCTAACCTCTGCTCCCGTTCTGGTGACACCAGACTTCTCAAAGGACTTAGTTACCTATTGCAACGCCTCGCGACTAGGATTAGGTTGCATTCTCATGCAAGATCGTCATGTGATTGCATACGCATCTCGACAGCTGCATCCACATGAGGATAATTATCCAACACATGATCTTGAGATTGCAGCAGTAGTCCATGCACTGAAAACCTCGCGACATTACCTTATGGGTAATCGTTGCGAAATTCATACTGATCACCAAAGTCTAAAATATATATTCACCCAGCCGGATTTGAATCTCAGGCAAAGAAGGTGGGTTGAGTTTATTACATATTACGACTTAGGGATAACTTACACCCTAGGGAAAGCCACTGTCATGGCTGATGCACTAAGTTGTATGTCTTATTGTAACAATCTGATGTTACAACAAAGTCAACCACTTCTCTATGAGGAATTTCGGAAGTTGAACCTTCACATAATTCCTCAAGGATTCCTTTCCAACTTGGTGGCGAAACCTACCCTTAAGGATCAAATCATAGCTGGCCAAAAGCATGATAAGGGTATATCCTGGATCAAAGAGAACCTTGTTAGTCGTAACGCTAAGGATTTCTCTATTGATGATCAACGTGTAGTGTTCTTTCAGAACCGTTTGGTGGTTTCCAAGAACCAACATCTTCGGCAGCTGATCCTTAAGGAGGCTCATGATTCTCCTCTCACGATTCATCCTGGTAGTACCAAGATGTATCATGACCTATGCTAGAGGTTCTAGTGGACTTGGATGAAGAGAGAAATTGCGCAGTTCGTTGCTAACTGCGACGTCTGTCGTCGCGTTAAGGCAGAACATCAAAGTCCTGCTGGCACCCATCAACCCATAGCTATTCCTGAATGGAAATGGGATAAGGTCGGCATGGATTTCATCACCGAATTTCCCATGACAAAGAGAGGGAATAATGCTATCTTTGTGGTCGTTGACCGTCTTTCCAAAATTGCTCAATTTCTTCCTGTTCGGGAGAGAATAACTGCTAGCCAGCTAGCAGAGTTATATGTTTCTCGAATAGTTTCTCTTCATGTTGTCCCTTTGGAGATTAACTCAGACTATGGAAGTATCTTTACTTCCCGATTCTGGGAAAGCTTCCAAAACTCTATGGGGACACATCTATCCTTTAACACTTCTTTCCATCCGTAGTCAAGTGGTCAAGTTGACCGACTCAATCAAATTCTCGAAGACAAGCTTAGAGCTTGTGTTATATCCTTCAATATGAATTGGGAGAAATGTCTTCCATTAGCCGAATTTGCATATAACAATAGTTATCAGTCAAGCTTGGGCAAAGCCCCTTTTGAAGTTCTCTATGGACGAAGGTGTCGAACACCTCTTAACTGGTCAAAAACCGGAGAGAGGAAACTCTTTGGTCCAGATATGATCCAGGATGCAGAGGAGCAAGTTCACATCATTCGTGAAAAGTTGAAAACAGTCCAATCTTGTCAAAAGAGACAATATGATCGCCATCATAAGGCTGTGACCTATGAAGTTGACGAGAAGGCTTATCTTCGGGTTATACCTCTCAAGGGTACCCAACGATTCGGTATCAAGGGCAAGTTGGCTCCTCGTTACATTGGTCCTTTTCGCATTCTTGCTAAACGAGGAGAAGTTGCCTACCAATTGGAACTTCCGCCGCATCTTTCCAAGGTTCATGATGTCTTCCACGTCTCGCAACTCAGGCGTTGCTTCTCGGACCATATCTACGAAGTGGACCACGAAACGCTTGATCTCCAAGATAACCTTAGAAATCGAGAATACCCTATTCATATTCTTGATCAAGCTGAGCGTACCACTTGATGTCAAAACATCAAGTTTCTCAAGGTTCAGTGGTCACACCATTCCGAGAGGGAAGCCACATGGGAAAGAGAGGATCGTCTTCGACTAGAGTACCCCGCGCTCTTTCCGATGTCTTCCAAATCTCGGGAAGAGATTCTTTTGAGTGGGGGTGAGTTGTCACATCCCTAGTTAACATTGCTCTGGTTAGCATGTAGTGTGCATCATGTTTTGATTTTTGCATCAATATGAAATGGGGATCAACAGAAACCCTAGCACCTCACTTGAATCAACTAATTCAAAAACTGTGAAAAATCAACAAATCCAAAATGCCCATCAAAAATGCCCCCCCATGTTTGATAAATATTGACATCAATATATGAGGGGACATTTTAATTTTGAGAACATATATGTCATTTTAAAATAAATAGTAAAGCTCCTGAAAATGCCAAATAAATAGTAAAGCTCCTGAAAATGCCAAATGCCAAATATTTTCGTCATTCAAAATTATTGAAACTTTTTTTGTGGGTTTGGAATATTCAAACTATCCCAGCAAAATATTTTAATACATTTTGAATTAGGTGTGGAGGCCCTGAAAAAAATAAACAAAGGTTAGAAACAGAAAATAGGAAAAAAAAGGGAAATGGCTTACTAGTTCCTGGCCACAGAGAAAAGCCAGCCCAGCCTACCAGGGGCAAGGGGGTCTTCTTCCTCCTCTGCCAGGAGGATAGGCAAGTGCGTGGCCAGCGTGCCGATGCCGCTCTTGGCCACCTCCTGCCAGGCTAGCTGCCGTGGAGGCCTCGTCAAGCTCCTCGCGGCTGCCCCCGACCACTCTCTCTCTCTCTCAATATCTTTCCCCTCTCTCCATCGTGCTTCCTTCTCCTCTGTCGCCATGGCCACTACTCCCTCACTGCAGCAGCCACCGTTCCAGACGCTCCCCCTTGCTCCCGAGCCCCCCCAATCGCTCCGCCTCGATGCCCTCTTCCTCCTCGCCAAGCCACGCGTCGCTGAGAGCCCTCCATCGCCGCATCACCATCGTCTTCAACCTCCGTCCGCTGGCAAAGGATCAAAGCTCGCCACCGCTTCAGGCCTTCACCGATGCCGCTTCCGACGCCTTTGCAACCGCCGTGAGCCCGTGGTCCATTTCCCCCTCTCCTCCCCGTCGCTAGCGTGCTCTAGCACCGTTTTGCCTCGGGCCCGAGAGCTTATCGCCCCCGGTGAGGGCATTGCCGTTGCCGCGGTGGCCCAAGCTTGCACCTAAGCATGTAGGCATGATCAGGAGGGCCCCAGGGAGCCTTAGGAGCCAATAGCTGGCCCGCTCGAGCTCCGGCTCAACGAGCCCGTGCTCGCCCGAGCTCCGTCAGTAGCCGTGCTCAACGCCGGCGTCGACTCCGGCCATCCCAGCCCTTGGGGTGTGTCGGGTTCGACGCGACGAGCACACAAGACCGATCGGTGCCCTCCTATGTCCATTTGCTCGCCGGAGGAGGGTTTCCGACCCCCTCCGCCGTCCCTGATGTCGCCGGCGGCTCAACACCGGCGAGTCAATATATTTGACCCGGGGTTGACCCCCCTAGGTCAACTGACAAGTGGGCCCAGCCCTGTTAGTTTAAAATTAGTTTTGGAAAATAATTAATTAATTTAATTAACTTAAACACCCACTAACAGGTGGGCCCATCCTAACTAATTAGTAATTAGCAATTTAATTAATCCTAATTAGGGTCTGGGTCACTTACCAGTGGATCCCACTGGTAAGGTTTGACCTGTCAAGGGGCTATTGACCTGCTGATGTCATGCTGATGCATTAAAGGAATTTCTAAATTAATTTAATTCCAGGAAATACTTAAAACTTAGAAAAATCATAGAAATTAATTTGTAGCTCAGATTGAAATAAATTATATATGAAAATTTATCAGAAAAATCCAATGAATCCAATGGTGCTGTTGTCATGCATGCTAGAGCAACCAATGTAGCTTAACATTGACATTTAGCATTAGGTCAATATATAGAATATAAAATGGAGAACGATTTTGAACCTATATTCAAATCCACTCCATCTAACCTTAATAATAGTTGCATTAGCTCATTCATTCATGTTTACATGTCATGATCATGCATCATATTGCTGCACTTGCCGTGTATTGATTGTTACCTATCTACATTGCGGTAGGCCATGCTTGCGAGGATACCTCTGAGTATCCCAATGAAGGAGAGTACCTTCCCACTTCCCAGCAAGGCAAGAAAACCCATTGATCATTTTGATAACATCCCATTCTCTCGCTCCCGCTCTTGTTTATTGCATTAGGACAACCATTCATTTATTTGTTATATGTGGTAGTTGAACCCATTCCTCTGCATGACCTGTCATTGTCACAATAAATAGCTAAACCCTGCAACTTAGCATATCTGGTAGATGCTTGAGCCATGATGTGCTTACCTTCTATGCTTGCTATGTTTAGAGTTGTGTCCGGTCTGATTCATCTAGGTGATGAACTAGAGTGAAACAGTATTGTTATGATGTGATGAGTTAAATGATGAACCCGAATTGGTGAAGGTAGCGATCAGAGGCTATGTACGAGTACATAGCGGGTTGTCTCATTGGGACCGTTCTTAGGAACTGATTCTGTGTTTGTGATCCAAGTCTAGTTACTACCATATGCTGGGCCCTAAAATATGACCCCGCTCGACTTATCAACCGCCTAGTCCTTGGTCCAGGAGTTGCAAGTAGTTTCTGGTGTTTATAGCTATGCTGGAGGCCGTGCGTAGCGCTAACCCTAGGGGTGGGCTACGACACAGTAGGCAGTGGCACGGTGTACCAAGGGTCACCCGAATGGTGGGCTTGGGAACCCTGCGCACATCATTTGGGGCCGTAGCGGACACTTCGGCCGGACTTCCATGCGGGTTCAGTCTCAAATAGGCGATAGCCTGGACTAGAGGTCTTGTGTGTTTGATGGTCGTGGCCGACTCCCTCACTGGGCTTCCGCTTGAAGGTTGCCAAGGTGTCTGGTTTTATGAGAACACAGCGATAAGTGGCGAGAGCGTGTGTGAAGGTGTACACCCCTGCAGGGTATGAATCTGTTCAAATAGCCGAGTCCTCGAATATGGACTACTTGGAGAACTTATGTTGTTCATAGATGACTTGATGGATACTCATAAAAATATCAAGACAAGTGTGAGTACCGTGGATGGCTCTCTCATAGGTGACAGAAGTGAATCCATGGTGGTGTATTGATGTGGTGTTAGTGGACTCGTGTGCGATATCTAAACTTTGAACAAAGAACTAATATGTGTAGTATAGGTTAGCCAAGAGTCAAAGCTGGCATTGCTACATAAACTCCACCCCCCCCTTGTTGATACATGAGCATCAATAGACTAGTTTTATTTTAAAGACATGCGGAGTACATTTGTACTCACGTTTGCTTAATAAATGTTGCAGATGAGACCCAGGACCCATCAGGTGGGTTCTACCTAGATGTCGTCGCCGCCAAATAACTGGTGTCCTAGCTACGACCTTACACCCTATGGCAGGCTGTAGATAGTCAGACCATGTGCCTTTTTACCCTTTCAACTATCTGTACTCAGACAGCTTTATGATTTTGCTTGGTTTGTATGAACTTTCTTGTATGACTTGAGTGTCGGGTCATGTGACCCCTATCTGTAAGAACATATTATGCGAGGCTCCTCTGAGCCTCTTAAATAAAAGTTGTGTTGTTGTATGGTTATGTTGTGATGCCATAGTTGTATCTATGCATACCGGGCATGTCGTACGTACGTGTGACATGCAACGGTATGTATGGGATCTGACACCTAGCCATGTGCCTTTAGTAGTACTCTTTACGGGGAACTGCCCCTTTGTCCTTCCATCGAGCCTTGGTATCTTGCTACTGCTCCAAACCTATTGATTGACTGGCATGTATCCTTCTTTGCTATTGTGTCTGTCCCTTCGAGGAAATATCTCGCAGTGTAATGGAGTCCTTGTAGCCTGCTACGACTCGTCTACATGAAGTGATGACATTTATGTCCCATGACATAATGGAGTCCTTGTAGCTTTCTATGACTCGTCTACACATGCTTGAGGCCGACACCTACATTGTTGGGTTATGTATGTCTGTTCCCGTACGGATGTGCCACTTGGGTTCTATGACTAATCATGTCGGCCCGGGTTCTTTGTCGTTTGAATGCTAGCCACATATTGACACACGTGAGCCAAAAGACGCAAACGGTCCCGGATAACGTAAGGCTGCAGCTGTGGAGTTTACCGTGTGTGAGGCCACAAAATGATGTGATGTGTTACAGGATGGATTCCTATGACTTAGGATCGAGGTCCCAACAGCGTTGGTATCAGAGCCTGACTGACTGTAGGACAACCAAGGCAAACCGGTTGAAGTTGAGTCTAGAAACACTATAGAAATGTAAGGGAATTGATTGTAGAAGGAAACATAAGGCTCTTTTTACACCTCTTCCCAAGTACTTGTGTACTGTCAGGATATATCCATCATATCCTGGAGCTACAGAGCCACTCCATTGGACATATGGGTTAGGTGTCACCATAGACATGGTAGTTCAAGAGGCCGCCTATACCATGTTGACTATTATGAGATCTCACCATGGACTGCTTCAAAACACTGAGTTCTGCTATGTTCCGGCTACTCTAGGAGGAGAGGATGGTTATCTTAGTGCAGCCTATTATGATCCTTCTCATGAGGACACTAGGCTTCAGGTGACCGCTCGGATGTTGGAGAACAGGGATCGTGATGCACGTGCCCTTTGCATGGAGATCTATGCTACCCGTGCACGTCTTTGAACAGCCCTGATGTAGCTATCACCTATCATGTAGACAGGCTATGGAGATTTGGAGATGCTAAACCCATTGCGAACTCATCTGCCAGCTCATGTAGACTGGACTGATGTTGGAGGCATCACCGCTCTTCGAGGACCGTTGTTGCCACCAACTAAGGGACCGAGGCCACATCCGTGTCCTTATGGTTTCCAAGGATCGCAGGCCAGGGTGCTCCCAGATCCTCAAGTTCAGCTCCCGGGCCATGGGGGTAACCTATATGTGGTGTTCTACGGCGATGCTTGAGCGTGTATGTTAGTTCTAGTATTGTAGTAGTTGTATTGTCATAGTCCAGCGTGTCTTGTGGGATATGACTAAGGTGTGAGTTAAGTTCCGTAGGTGTAGATAGATAATGTATAGGAAGCTTGCAGTGCCTCCGATGAGTTGTATCATCTTTCGGTAGTTTGTACTTCAGCTTGGGCTTGTACTGAACTATGTCATGGTGTGTATGAATCATGGTGTTCATATGGCAGTTTGTTTATTACCATGTTGATCGCGTGTTTACCCATGTATAGCATGTTGTCCAGTACATTCCTCATCTCATGTCTTAGAGTTGATGTCTTCCTTGTCTAAGTTGTGGGTTTGTTTTCCTAGGATGGTGTCAACTAGGAATAACCTGGTGCCTACCTTCGAGCAGGGAGAGGGAAGCCAGCCAAGGCAAGAGAACCTGCCGCAGCCGCCCTCTCTAGCGGAGGTGATGCTTGAAGCTGAGCGGAATAAAAGGGAGACCAACAGGCTGTTGGAACGTATTGAGCAGAATACAACACGTCCTCCCTGCAATGAGCGCAATGATGGTGTGTCCCTCAATGACTTCGTCAAGTTGTGCCCACCTATGTTTTGTCACTCGGTCGACCCGTTCGACGCTGATGACTGGCTGACCAACATGTCTCGCAAAATCCGAGCTGCTAATGTATCTGAGGCCAACAAGGTGACTTTTGCTGCATACTTTCTGGAAGGACCCGCCAACCTATGGTGGGAAAATTATGAAGCCATGCGTCCCGCAGGCCCCACATCAACCTGGGCAGATTTCAGTGAGGCATTCCGTACCTATCACATCTCGGAAGGGTTGGCGGATTGCAGGAGAGAGGAATTCTATGCCTTTACTCAGTGCAGGCAGACAGTGGATGCCTATAGCCATGAGTTCGACAACCTTTCTTGTTATGCACCAGAGGAAGTGTCGACCGACGCCAACAAACAGGCTAGGTTCCGCAAGGGACTTAATCCTGAGCTCCGTCCAGACCTGTGTCTGCATGAGTGCACTACCTTCCAGGCCCTCGTCAACAAGGCTATCAACGCCGAGATTGGACACATCGACTACGAGGCAACTAAGAAGCACAACCGTGACTTCAGCCCTGCATCTGTCTCAGGCTCCAACATACGCCGAGTGTGGGTGTCCAACACAGCTCTGCCACCAAGGTATATCACGAGGCCATCCTTCCAGGCGCCTCGCCCAGCTCAGCCCAATCATCCAGCCAGGACATTTGGAGGTCCCGCTACCAATATTGCTCCCCGTGCCACTGTTTTCTGCTACAAACATGGAGAACCAGGACATTATTCCTGTGAGTGTCCCCAGAACAATGCCAAGCCGGCTGGACGTGGGAAGCCAGGAAAGGCCTTCTATGTGAAGCCAACTCCTGCTCGTGGACGAGTGAACTATGTCTCTGCTAAAGAAGCCCTTGAGGATCCCTATGTTATCCTAGGTATGCTCCTTGTCAATAGTCATCCAGCATATGTTCTGTTTGGTACTGGAGCATCTCATTCATTCATCTCAGAAAGTTATGCATAGTTGCATAACATGTATTTTTGTGATATGCCAACTCCTTTAGTAGTTTAGACTCCTGGTTATGGCAAACTTCTTGAGTGAGCCAGGACAATGAGATTCTTGTGGATAGGTTAGTCTTCCTAGCATGCTTGATAACTCTCAAGTCTTCAGAAATCAATATCATCTTAGGCATGGACTGGATGAAAGCCCATTATGCAAAGATTGATACTCATACTAGGAATGTTCGCATACACATCCATTGGGTGAGATAGTCAATGTCTCAACTCGAGCTGTCAAGCGCCAACTCTATTCCCTAAATGCTAGCCCTCTTCCAGAACTAGAAGATATTCTGGTAGTCCATGACTTTCCGGATGTCTTTCTAGAAGAACTGCCAGGAATCCCACTTGTCAGAGATGTAGAGTTTGTGATAGAACTCATTCCAGGGACTGTCCCAATAGCCAGAAGACCCTATAAGATGGCACCCTTGGAACAAGCCGAACTTAAGAAACAATTAGATGAGGCTTTGAAGAAAGGTTTCATCTTTCCTAGTTCTTCTCCTTGGGCTTGCCCTGTCCTCTTCGTCAAGAAGAAGGATGGATCAGATTGGATGGTTGTAAATTATTGGCCAGTGAACCTGGTCACCATAAAGAACAAGTATCCGCTCCCCAGGATCAACGACTTGTATGATCAACTCGGTGGATGCTCAGTCTTTTCCAAAATGGATTTGAGGTTGGGATATCATCAAATCAGAATTAGAAACGGGGACATTTCAAAAACAGCTTTTGTTACTTGTTATGGCCAATACGAGTACACCGTCATGTCCTTCGGTTTAACCAATGATCCAGCCACTTTCTCTCGCTTGATGAATTCGATCTTCATGGAGTACCTGGACAAATTTGTCGTGGTTTACCTTGACGATATACTCATCTACTCGAAGAACGAACAGGAACATGCCAAGCATTTAAGGTTGGTATTGATGAAACTTCGAGAGTATCGCTTGTATGCCAAATTCTCCAAGTGTGAATTTTGGTTACCAGAAGTGACCTATCTAGGTCATGTGATCTCTGGTAAAGGTATTGCTGTCAGTTCCGAGAGAGTTCAGCCGTCCTTGATTGGACTCAACCTGAATTGGTTAAGCAAGTTTGGAATTTCCTTGGCTTAGTGAGCTATTGTCGCCCGCTTTGTCGAGAAATTCTCCAAGGTTGCGAAGCCTCTGACTGAATTCCTCAAGAAAGATAAAAAGTTCGAGTGGACCCCACAATGTGAGCACAACTTTCAGGAACTGAAAAGACGTTTGACCTCTGCTCCCGTTTTGGTGCCACGAGACTTCTCAAAGGACTTTGTTATCTATTGCGACGCCTCGCGACAAGGATTAGGTTGCATTCTCATGCAAGATCATCATGTCATTGCATAGCATCTCGACAGTTGCATCCACATGAGGATAATTATCCAACACATGATCTTGAGCTTGCATCTATAGTCCATGCACTGAAAACCTGGCGACATTACCTTCTTGGTAATCATTGCGAAATTTACACTGATCACCAACGTCTAAAATATATTTTCACCCAGCCGGATTTGAATCTTAGGCAATGACGGCGGGCTGAGTTGATTACATATTACGACTTAGGGATAACTTACACCCCGGGGAAAGCCAGTGTCATGGCTGATGCACTAAGTCATAAGTCTTATTGTAACAATCTGACGTTACAACAAAGTCAACCACTTCTCTATGAGGAATTTTGGAAGTTGAACCTACACATTGTTCCTCAAGGATTCCATTCCAACTTGGTGGCAAATCCTACCCTTAAGGATCAAATCATAGCTGGCCAAAATCATGATAAGTGTATATCCCGGATCAAAGAGTACCTCGTTAGCGGTAATGCTAAGAATTTCTCTATAGATGATCAAGGTGTAGTGTTCTTTCAAAACCGTTTGGTGGTTTCCAAGAACCAACGTCTTTGGTAGCTGATCCTTAAGGAGGCTCATGATTCTCCTCTCATGATTCATCCTAGTAGTACCAAGATGTATCAGGACCTACGCCAGAGGTTCTGGTGGACTAGGATGAAGAGAGAAATTGCTTAGTTCGTTCCTAACTGCGACGTCTATCATCGCGTTAAGGTAGAACATCAAAGGCCTACTGGCACCCTTCAACCCTTAGCTATTCCTGAATGGAAATGGGATAAGGTCGGCATGGATTTCATCACCGGATTTCCCAGGACTAAGAGAGGGAATAATTCTATCTTTGTGGCCGTTGACTCTCTTTCCAAAATGGCTCATTTCCTTCCTGTTCGGGAGAGTATAACTGCTAGCCAGCTATCAGAGTTATATGTTTCTTGAATAGTTTCCCTTCATGGTGTCCCTTTGGAGATTAACTCTGACCATGGTAGTATCTTTACTTCCCGATTCTGGGAAAGCTTCAAAAAAACTCCATGGGGACTCATCTATCCTTCAGCGCTGCTTTCCATCCGAATTCAAGTGGTCAAGTTGAGCGAGTCAATCAAATTCTCTAAGACATGCTCAGAGCTTGCATTATATCCTTTGGTATGAATTGGGAGAAATGTCTTCCATGCGCCGAAATTTGCATATAACAATAGTTATTAGTCAAGCTTGGACAAAGCCCCTTTCGAAGTTCTCTATGGATGAAGGTGTCGAACACCTCTTAACTGGTCAGAAACCAGAGAGAGGGAACTCTTTGGTCCGGATATGATCCAGGATGGAGAGGAGCAAGTTCACATCATTCGTGAAAAGTTGAAAACAACCCAATCTCGTCAAAAGAGCCAATATGATCGCCATCATAGGGCTGTGACCTATGAAGTTGACGAGTGGGCTTATCTTCGGGTTACCCTTCTGAAGGGTACCCAAGGATTCAGTATCAAGGGAAAGTTGGCTCCTCGTTACATTGGTCCTTTTTGCATTCTTGCTAAACAAGGAGAAGTTGCCTACCAATTGGAACTTCCGCCGCATGTTTCCAAATTAATGATGTCTTCCACGTCTCGCAACTCAGGCATTGCTTCTTGGACCCTGTCCGCGAAGTGGACCATGAAACGCTTGATCTCCGAGATAACCTTACATATCGAGAATACCCTGTTCGTACTCTTGATCAAGTTAAGCATACCACTCGACGCTAAAACATCAAGTTTCTCAAGGTTCAGTGGTCACACCATTCGGAGAAGGAAGCCACATGGGAAAGAGAGGATCGTCTTCGACTAGAGTACCCCGCGCTCTTTCCGACGTCTTCCAAATCTCGGGACGAGATTCTTTTGACTGGGGGTGAGTTGTCGCATCCCTAGTTAGCATTGCTCTGGTTAGCATGTGGTGTGCATCATGTTTTGATTTTTCGCATCAATATGAAATGGGGATCAACAGAAACCCTAGCACCTCACCTGAATCAACTAATCAAAAACTGTGAAAAATCAACAAATCCAAAATGCCCATAAAAAATGCCACCCATATTTGATAAATATTGACATCAATATACCAGGGGACATTTTAATTTCAGAACATATATGTCATTTTAAAGTAAATAGTAAAGCTTGTGAAAATGCCAAATAAAGCAATATAAATAGTTTAGTCATTCAAAATTATTGAAACTTTTTATGTGGGTTTTGAATATTCAAACTATCCCACTGAAATATTTTAGTACATTTTGAATTAGGTGTGAAGGCCCTCAAAAAAATAATTAAAATTCATAAACACAAAATAGGAAACAAAAAATAATAATAAAAGGGAAACGACTTACCAGTGTGTGGCCCAGGAGAGTAGCCAGCCCAACCCACCGGGGGTAGGGGGTCTTCTTCCTCCTCTGCTAGGAGGACATGTAGTTGCGTGGCCAGCGTGTCGACGTTGCTCCTGGCCACCTCCGGCCTGCCTGGCTGCCGTGGAGGCCTCCTGAAACTCCCCGCGGCCTCCCCCGACAGCTCTCTATCTTTCAGTCTCTTTCCCCTCTCTCCCTCGCGCTTCCCTCTCCTTTGTCGCCATGGCTACCACTCCCTCCCTGCTGTAGCCACCGTTCCAGCTGCTCCCCCTTGCTCCTGATGCCCTCTTCCTCCCCGCCAAGCCAAACGTCGCCAGGAGCCCTCCATCGTTGCATTGCCGTCATCTTCAACCTCTGGCCGCCGGCAAAGATTCGAAGCTCGCCGCTGCTCCAGGCCTTCCCCGAGCTTGCTTCCGACACCTCTACAACCACCGTGAGCCCTTGGTCCATTTCCCCTATCATCCTCGTCGCTAGCGCACTCTAGCACTATTTTTTCTCGGGCCTGAGAGCTTCTCGCCACCGACGAGGGCGTTGCCGTCGCTGCGGTAGCCCAAGCTCGCACCTGAGCATGTAGGCATGCTTAGGAGGGCCCTAGGGAGCCTTAGGAGCCAATAGATGGCCCGCTCGATCTCCGACTCGATGAGCCCGTGCTCGGCCGAGCTCTGGCATCCGCCGCGCTCAACGCCGGTGTCGACTCCGACCATCCCAGCCCTTGGGGTGTGTCGGTTTCGACGTGTCCGAGCACGCAGGGCCGATCAGCGCCCTCCGCCGTCCATTTGCTTGCCGGAGGAGGGTTTTCGACCCCCTCCAATGTCCATGACGTTGCCGACGGCGCAATGTTGGTGAGTCAACCTATTTGTCCATGGGGGTTGAACCCCCTGGGTCAACTGACAAGTGGGCCTGGCCCTATTAGTTTAAAATTAGTTTAGGAATTTAATTAACTTAAATACCCACTAACAGGTGGGCCCATCCTAACTAATTAGTAATTAGGAATTTAATTAATCCTAATTAGGGTCTGGGTCACTGACCAGTGGACCCCACTGTTCAGTTTAACCTGTCAACGGGCTGTTGACCTACTGACATCATGATGATGTCATGCCGATGCATTAAAGGAATTTCTAAATTATTTAATTCCAGAAAATACTTGAAACTTAGAAAAATCATAAACATTAATCTGTGGCTCAGATTGAAATAAATTATATATGAAAATTTATCAGAAAAATCCAATGAATCCAATGGTGTTGTTATCATGCATGTTAGAGCAACCAATGTAGCTGAACATTGACATTTAGCATTAGGTCAATATATAGAATATTAAATGGAGAACGATTTTGAACCTATATTCAAATCGACTCCATCTAACCTTGATAGTAGTTGCATTAGCTCATCCATTCATCTTGACATGTCATGATCATGCATCATATTGCTGCACTTGCCATGTATTGATCGTTACCTATCTGCATTGCGGTAGGCCCTGCTTCCGAGGATACCTCCGAGTATCCTAACGAAGGAGAGTACCTTCCCGCTTCCCAACAAGGCAAGCAACCCAATTGATCATTCTGATATCATCCCATTCTCACGCTCCTGCTCTTGTTTATTGCATTAGGACAAACGTTCATTTATCTGTCATATGAGGTAGTTGAACCCATTCCTCTGCATAACCTGTCATTGTCAAAGTAAATAGCTAAATCCTGCAACCTAGCATACCTCATAGATGCTTGATCCATGATGTTCTTACCTGCTATGCCTGCTATGCTTGCGATGCTTAGAGTTGTGTCAGTTCTGATTCATCTGGGTGATGAATTGGAGTGAAACAATATTGTTCTGATGTGATGAGTTAAATGATGAACCCGATTTGGTAAAGCTAACGATGAGAGGCTATGTAGGAGTACATACTGGGTTGTCTCATTGGGACCGTTCTTAGGAACTGAGTCCGTGTTTGTGTTCCAAGTCTACTTGCTACCACATGCTGGGCCCTGAAATATGACCCCGCTCGACTTATCAACCGCCTAGTCCTTGGTCCAGGAGTTGCAAGTAGTTTCTGGTGTTTATAGCTATGCTGGAGGCGGTGTGTAGTGCTAACCCTAGGGGTGGGCTACAACATGGTAGGCAGTGGCACAGTGTACCAAGGGTCACCCGAATGGTGGACTTGGGAACCCTGCGTATGGATAACTTGATGGATACACATAAAAATATCAAGACAAGTGTGAGTATCGTGGATGGCACTCTCGTAGGTGATGGAAGTGAATCCATGGTGGTGTATTGATGTGATATTAGTGGACTCGTGTGCGATATCTAAAATTTGAACAAAGAAATAATATCTGTAGTATAAGCTGGCATTGCTACATAAACTCCACCACTTCCCCTTGTTGATACATGAGCATGAATAGACTAGGTCTGTTTTAAAAACTTGCTGAGTATGTTTGTACTCATATTTGCTTAATAAATGTTGCAGATGAGACCCAAGATCCATCAGGTGCGTTCTACCTAGATGTCGATGACATCGAATAACTGTTGTCCCAGCTACGACCTTACGCCCTGTGGCGGGCTGTAGATAGTCAGGCCATGTGCCTTTTTACCCTTTCAACTATATGTACTTAGACAGGTTTATGCTTCCACTTGGTTTGTATGAACTTGCTTGGATGACTTGAGTATCGGGTCATGTGACCCCTATATGTAAGAACATAGTATGCGAGGCTCCTCTGAGCCTCTTAAATAAAAGATGTGTTGTTGTATGGTTATGTTATGATGCCATAGTTGTATCTATGAATACCGGGCATGTCGTGCGTACGCGTGACGAGCAACGGTATGTATGGGATCCGACACCTAGCCATGTGCCTTTAGCAGTACTCTTTACGGGGAACTGCCTCTTCGTGCTTCCACCAAGCCTTGGTAGCTTGCTACTGCTCCGGACACATTGATTGACTGGCATGTATCCTTCTTCGCTGCTGTGTCTGTCCCTTCAGGGAAATGTCTCGCAGTGTAATGGAGTCCCTATAGCCTACTACGACTCGTCTACGTGCAGTGATGACATTTATATCCCATGACGTAATGGAGTCCTTGTAGCTTGCTATGACTCGTCTACACATGCTTGAGGCCAACACCTGCATTGTTGGGTTATGTATGCCTGTTCCCGTACGGATGTGCCACTTGGGTTCTATGACTAATCATGTTGACCTGGGTTCTCTGTCATTTGAATGCTAGCCACATATTCACATACGTGAGCCAAAAGACGAAAACGGTCCCGGCTAAGGTAAGGCTACAGCCATGGAGTTTACCGTGCGTGAAGCCACAAGTGATGTGATGTGTTACAGGTTGGATTCCTATGACTTAGGATCGGGGTCCCCACATCGAGCGGTCCGTTGCTTCATCAAGCCAGTATCGACATCGTCACAAATTCCGACCTGTGTCGGCATCGCCGCGCCATTACTTTTTCAAGCTGACGTCCACTACGCGGACCTGCTTTGACACGTCGGCTGGCACGGGGATCTAGCGTCACCTTACCGACCTGCTCCATCACCTCGGCTAGACTGGGGGCTTCGTCATCTCCTCATCAACCCGCTACGGAGACTTTGGCGTCACCAGCCGACCAGCTTCGACACCTCGCCTGGCATGAGACATCGGCGTCACCAACCGACCTGCTTCAACACCTCGGCTGACATGAGAAGGCATGAGACTTCGACGTCACCAGCCGACCTACATGAGACTTCCGCGTCCGCCGATCATAGCTTCGCCATGTTAACTTGACTGAGGACTTCATCTCACCACCTCGACCGTGCAAGGTCACCATTTCGTCAAGCCGAACTCTTCGTTCAGGCTCCTCGGCACCCAGGGCATCTTCCTTTACTTATTTGCTTCACTTAAATTAACTAAGTACACGAATTTTTGTAAATATATTATTATCTTTCTTTGTAATTATTTTTGGCTTGCACTATTTTATGAGTGTAGGAAATCGACTTCGACTACCATCACGCGGTCATCCCTGTGTCACCTTGCCGACCTACTCCACCACCTTGGCTGGACCAAGGGCTTCGCCTCGCCACATCGGCCGAGCCGTGACACTACTTCGGAGTGCCTAACTCCTTGTTCGGTCACCTCGGGACGGTCTTGGGGGATTGGACCTCGGTCATGTTGAAGACTACACACCAGATCTGTCAAAGTTCGATGGGCATCCTCATCCCGTGACAAGCCTGGATCGCATCATAGACACCGAGCACATTAACGAGCTAAGTCGCTTTCATGCTCACTTTTTTCAGTTTTTAAATTTTGTTCGGTTCGACCAAGCATTATACTTTTTTCACAAAAAGTTGTTTGGGCAAAACTTTCCTTGTCAAAACTTTGTTTTTACAAACAAATTCAAATACCCCCTTTACTTGTGGGCATCCTTTATGAAGCCATTCTTCTTGCATATGATTATTAATGTAGCGCACCCTTCATGTTTACGCCAATATATGCATCATGTTGACTTAAGTGTTCCACAAAGATGGGTTGCCTTGCTCCTGTGCTTACCCCTACATTCCCAATTGTTCGGCTAGGGAGTAAAGGGAGCACCTCTGCGATTGTTACGATCGGGTCATCCGAACTCGTACCTCAGACGGGTGAACCCGGAAGCTAGCGCTCTTACTGTTTTCAACTATGGTAGGCCAAAACGGAAGACAAGTATACATAAATCTATTGCCCACCCCTCATGGTAATCATGAGAACCCAAGGAAAGGAATCGTTGGCAGAACTATTTTCTTTGAAGATGCTTCTTACGTTAAATAGTAATATAGCATAAATTCCGTGGGCGCACTTTGTCTATTATAGCCTAATGGCTTGATTGCCTAGTTATTCGAAACACCTTTGATATCCTCGGATGGCATAGTAGATAACACTTTTTGTCCCTTGGACGAAGAGGGAGAAGCTGATGGTCGGTTAAGACGATTTTAAAGTTCGGGCGAACACATATATGATATAAGTACTTCGCTACATACAATCATTATACATAAAATTCTTTTACCCAAGTCACTTGGGGGCTCTTAAATTTATATGAGCCATTTTATAGTAAACGTTGTTTTCTTCTTGGTCGTTGCAAAGTCTTTTTATACTAATCCTTTTTTCTACACGAGTGTTTGGTCAATAGCCGAGTAGCCTAGTTTCTCTCTAAAGCCGCTTGAGTTTAGTTCGCCAAACAGGCCTCGGAATAACACTCCGCTCTTGGGATATGGAGACTGAAGCCAAAGGCTGAACCACTTGAAGTCTGTGAGATCAAATGTATCATGTTAAAGCATGATCGAATCACATGTTAATTTTAAGACAAATTTTCTGATTGGCACCAAAACACTAGATTTAGTTCGAACGTCAAAGTTTTTACATAAGTTTTTTTGCTTTTCGAGCTTATGGCGCTTTTAAGCTATTTGTATGTTTTTAGGAGGATGGACATTATCTTGACTGAGGTGCCCTATCTAATAATTCAGCTCGGAAAATCCTTTTTGACCCACTGTTTGGCATCTTCCCTGCCGACCTCCACCTCGGGGTCTCAGATATTGCTCTATATGCATCGGTTTTGAATTGTGTCTTCAGTCAATAGTTGGGTTCCCTTGCTCCCGTGATTGCCCCTTACGTTCCACATTGTTTCGCCAAGGTTTGCAAAGGAAGAATCATTGTGATTGTACTTCTATTTTAATTGGTTAAGTACCTCATTGGAGGAAGCCGAAAACTAACTGTCACAATGAGTGCAAACTGGTCAGCGATCTGATGACTCTGTCAGACTATAGACCGATAGAGGTTACCCCATGGGCCTTTCATAAATTTGGCCGAAGTGTTAACAGCTTGACCTTGACTGATGTCGACCTCTAACCGGGGGCTAGTAACTGGCCTCCCAAACTTTAAGATCCTATGAGTAAGTGAAAGTTATAAAGCATAGATATCTTATTGCCTCGTTTCCGCTAACACAACGGCCTTCGGGCACCGAGACATCGGCTAAGGGTCGTCTTGTTACTGCGGAAACACCCTACGTAGCATTAACAAATGGGTAGAAGCCGATGATGGGCCACTCTCAAATGATAAATAGTCACAAAGGAGTCAAAATATCATATAGCATTGAAGAATTTATATTCAATATGCGAGTGTTGCCTTCCGTAATCATCATTACAAAGCCATAAATATGCATCAATTTGACTTAAGATTTTAGCCATGCTGGGTTTCCTGGCTCGTGTGCTTACCCCGTATTGTTCGGTTAGGAGGTAAAGGGAGCACCTCTATGCTTGTTACTTCCGAGTCATCCGGGTTAGTATTTCAGACTGGGTGAAGCGGAAAGCTAGCCATCTTAAGAATATAACTGATCGGCAATGACGGAAGTGAAAATTTAGGTTCATTGAAGACCATAGAGTTCGGGAACATTCCCCGAAAAATCCTCAATATTTTCCTCCCACATTGATCGCAGTTGAGGTTTCACGATCATGGTCAAAATGACATCCTAGGAAAAGAAACTTGTAGAGGAACTATTTTCCCCAGAAGATGTTTCTTACTTTAATAGTAATATAACATATCTCTCTGCATACCTTTGTTTATAAAACCGTATGACCGGATTGGCTTGTTTGTTGCAAATCTTTGCCGTTCTAAAGGCTTTATAAAGTATGACAAACACTCCTCGGCTACTGGCTGAGGAGGTTGAAGCCGATGGTCTGTCAACAAAGTCTTGTACAATGCGGATTCGAGCATTAATGATGTAAAGTACTTTGATGCATAGAATCATTACACATAAATCATGTCAAACGTAATTTTTTTTGTGTCAAACACATACCGATCCTTAATTCGACCACCGGTGCCCAAATTCAGGCTCGGGGGTCACTGCATCGCCTATTCACTGCAGCAAAGTCAAAGCGCAATGCGGTTTGTGAGGAGAATTCATCCTCAGGTTGGTCGGCCACATCGAACCCGAGTCTCGGAAACTATTGCGTACCATGTTTCCATCCCTAACATATGTGGCCGAGCAAGAACTTGATCCTCGCGCTGATTTTCCAAATTGACCTAAGTCTTAGGGGCTATTGGGATTAGTGGTTTTATTTTCTTTATTATTATTATTATTATTATTATTTCCTTTAGGTGCATCTCGGGTTATAGACCGACACACACCTTGAGGGCTACTAGCTATAATTATCAGTAGAGAATAAATTATAGCGATCGGAAATGATTTCCACAAAAAGTCACCCCGCTATTGAGGTGGTGCACTATTTTTGAAGCAGTCCGGTGTAATGCTCGGATGCATGTGGTTGGCTTAATAGAAGGTATTGCCGGCATTAAGGTCAGCTGAACTTGTTCAACCATTTCAAAGACCAAATCAATATATGACACCTTGGATGCCGACCAGTGTTGGAGCTCGGCTACGCAAAACACCTCGGAAGCAGTCCAGCATAAAGCTCGGATGCGAATGGCTGGCTCCATAAAAGACTATTCCGATAGTTAAGCTTAGATAAGGTCCTTCCAATTTTCAGAGACCAAGGTAATCTATGACACCTCGGATGCAGACCGACGTTGGAGCTCGGCTGCAAAAAGAAACCTCGGACACAATCCGGCACTGGAGCTCGGACGCAGCCCGTCATTGGCGCTCAGATGCCGATCGGCGTCAGAGCTCGCCTGCAAAAGACACCTCGGATGCAGTCCGGCGTTGGAGCTCGGTCGCAAGAGGATACCTTGAATGCCATATAGTGTTGGAGCTCGGCTCTGAAAAGACGCCTTAGATGTAGTTTGGCATTGGAGCTCGGACACAAGAGGACGCGGCACCATGGGAAACACTTCAAACCCCAGGTGTGGTGTAAAAAATTACGAGGCATTAACAAAGGCACATAACTTAAAGGGGCTCCTCGGATGCCTGACGTGTGAACTCTTTAGATACACCTCAGCGATCCTTAAGATTGGAGATGTGAAGATTTGTTGAACCAGTTTTCAAGACTGACAACTGAAGATGAAGAACAGTTTGGAAGAACCGAGGAGCATCCCCAACTTCAAGACTGGTTCATTGTCCTACTGATGGTGTCCTGGACTAGGGGGTACTCACCACGTCGTCTCCCAACCAGTGGGACGGGCCGAGGACCCCCAGGGCGATTCACTAATGGGCCAGTTCGAAGAGCCCATGATGCATACAAGGGAGAATCCATAAGACTTGGCACACAAGACAAGGACTTCTCTAAACCCTAGGCCTATGGTGCATTATACAAACCGAGGCCAGGCTAGTCAGTAGACTATCTCAATCTCATATTCATTACTACAATCTCATAGTAGATACATGTACTATGTACTACCCCCATATCACTACGATGAAAAGGAGGACATAGGGTATTATCTCCTTAAGAGAGCCTGAACTTAGGTAAAATCCCGTGTCCATGTTATCATCGCTCCAATACGCCTAGCTTAGGATCCCTACTACAAGATATGTCGAATTTGACACCGACAGCAGGTGCTCCATGTCATCGTTGGGGATGCAAATGATGCGTCTCCATCGTATCTATAATTTATGAAGTATTCATGCCATGTTTACAATAATTCTATATGATTTTGGTAGGATTTTATTAGAACTAACCCGGACTGACGTTGTTTTCAGCAGAACTACCGTGGTGTTTTTTTGTGCATAAATAGAAGTTCTCGGAATGGGCTGAAAATTTACGACGAATTTTTTGGAAAATATAACAAATACCAGAGCGAAGAGGTAGGCCAGGAAGTGGACGAGGAGGCCACAAGCCTGCTAGGCGTGGCCACCCCCTGTCTGCGCCTAGCAAGCTTGTGGGCCCCTCGAGCACGTCCTTGACATGATTCCAACGCCAAAATGTCCTATAAATACAGAAACCTCCGAAAAGACACCTAGATTGGGGGTTTCGCCGCTTCAAGCCTCCAGAGCCATGAAAAACCAATCGGGAGCCTATTCCGGCACCCTACTGGAGGGGGGAATCATCACCGGAGGCCATCTTCATCATCCCGATGCTCTCCATGACGAGGAGGGAGTATTTCACCCTTGGGGTTGAGGGTATGTACCCGTAGCTATGTGTTTGATCTCTCTCTCTCTCTCGTGTTCTTGAGATCGCACGATCTTGATGTACCACGAGCTTTATTGATATAGATGAATCATATGGAGTTTTCCCCTCTCTATCTTCTTGTGATGAATTGAGTTTTCCTTTTGAAGTTTTTCTGATTGGATTGAGTCTTTAAGTATTTGAGAACACTTGATATATGTCTTGCGACAGGATATTCGCAGTGATAATGGGATATTCTATTGATCCACTTGATGTATGTTTTGGTGATCAACTTGCGGGTTCCATGACCTTGGGAATCTATGCATAGGGGTTGGCACATGTTTTTTTCTTGACTTTCCGGTAGAAACTTTGGGGCACTCTTTGAAGTTCTTTGTGTTGGATTGAACATGATGAATCTGAAATTATGTGATGCCTATCGTATAATCAAGCCCATAGGCACTTTTGGTGACATTGGAGTATCTAGGTGACATTAGGGTTTTGGTTGATGTGTATCTTAAGGTGTTATTTTAGTACGAACTCTAGGGATGTCCATGACACTTATAGGGATAGCTCATAAGATTGATTAGAAAAGATAACTTTGAGTTGGTTTCGTACCCTACAATAATTTCTTCGTTAATTCTCACTATTTGTGACTTTGGAGTGAACTCTTTGTCGCACAAGAGGTATTCACATATTATTCAACTATGCCAATATTGTTGAGAGAAATTGCACTAGTGAAAGTACGGACGCTAGGCCTTGTTTCCAAGCATTTATACAACGTTTTGCTCACTGTTTACTATTTCTTACCTTGCTGTTTTTATATTTTTATATTACAAAAACCTATATCTACCATCCATATTGCAGTTGCATCACCATCTCTTCGCCGAACTAGTGCACCTATATAATTTACCATTGTCTTTGGTGTGTTGGCGACACAATAGACTCTTTGTTATTTGGTTGCAGGGTTGTTTAAGAGAGACCATATTCATCCTACACCTCCCACGGATTGATAAACCTTAGTTCATCCACTTGAGGGGAAACTGCCACTGTCCTACAAAACTCGGCGCTTTGAGGTCCAACACGAGTCTACAAGAAGAAGGTTCTGTAGTAGACATGAAGCTCTTTTCTAGCGCCGTTGTTGAGGAGGTGAGTGCTTGAAGGTATATATTTAGATCTTGCAATAAAATCTTTTTGTTTCTTGTCTTTCACTAGTTTAGTTTTATAAAATAAAACTACAAAAAAATGGAATTGAGGTTGCCTCAAATGCTTCATCTTTTTATTGTCTTTCGTCAAAATGATGGAAAGGAAAATTGCGCTCAAATGCTAGAAGAAGTTATTAAATTTTTTGGCACTAAATCTTTGAGTGATGAGCATGATTGCAATGTTGTTAGTATGAATTCTTTGAATATCCATAGTACTAATGATGATTGCACTAGTCATGAAAAAATATTTCTTATAAGCATGTCATTTTTTGTGGAGTGCATATTGTTTGTCAAGACATTCCTAAAAGGGAAGATAGATTTTGTAAGAGGCATAAGTATTTAGAAACTATATGGTTGCAAGAGAGGCTATATGTTTGTGCTGAAAGAATTAATATTTCTCGACGTCCTTGTGAACTTTGCAATGAAAGTGGTCATTTTAATTTCCAATGTGAATTATTTCATGATCGAATTTGTGTCCAAAAATTGTGATAACCTCATTACCCTTGAGCATCATAATGAACTTAGTCTATTCTTGGGGTATGAAAAAATGAAACATGAAACTAAGGATGTTCCAGCTTGGGTTCTCATGAAAATGATTGAGTTTGATCTAAATGAAATCTATATGTATTGCATGGTAAATTGCATTTAGAATCCTTATATTGCCAATTAATTAAAGACAAGAAAACAAATATAAGACGAAGAGAATACTAATGAAGGAGAAGAGATTTCCCAATATCCTCCTATTTTTTCTCATGATGAATAAGGTAACGAGGAGGTGCTTTTTATTCAACAAACCTCTTCAAAAAGAAGCTTGGAGGAATTAAATAAACACACAAATAATGTGGTGAAGAAGAAGAAAAGAAGGAAAAGTAAATACAAAGAGGTATCTCTCCCAAATAATGTTGCTCCCACTATTGATAGGTCTCATGAGAATGAATGAAAAATCGTTGTGGAAGATGATGCACTTGAGAATGATTTTGTTGTGCCTATTGCTTGTTGCGATACTTATGATTGGGAAGATAATGATACTTCTTATAATATTGAAAATATTTATGGCACCAACTTGGAGGATGATGATAATAATTGATATACTATTGGTGATATTCATACTATTAATGATGAGAGTGATTATGTTTATGATAGACAAAGACACAAGCTTGGGGATGCTATGTTTGATGAAAATGACATGTTTGAGAATTTATTTGCTGATATTAATGTTTGTCCCAAGCTTGGGGATGTTATGCTTAATAAATATGATCTTTTTATTCTCCCTACTTTGAATGATCAAATTTGTTATAACAATTGCATGGCTCCTACTTATGATGATTATGGTGATGATACTTATGCGATAAAAAATATTGATGCTTACTATTATGATACTTGTCATAATTATGAATATCCTTTTACTCAATATTACTCTTTTAGTGTGGAACCAATTTGTAGTATTCAACTCTTTTATGATACTCCCACTATTCGCCATGAGAAGAAAATTGCTTATGTGGAGAGTGACAAAATTTATGTGCTTGTCGATCATGAAGATAATGCTTTATGTGCTGGATATATTGTGGAATTCCTTCATGATGCTACTGAAAATTATTCTAAGGGAGGAACATATGCTTGTAGGAATTGCAATAATATCAAGTTTCCTCTTTATGTGTTGAAAGTTTTGAAGTTATGCTTGTTTTGCCCTCCTATGCTAGATGATTCTTGTTCCCATAAATTTTTTGATCAAAAAATTGTTGGGAGACGTAGTAGTAAATCAAAATTTTCCTACGTTCAACAAGATCTATCTATGGAGAAACCAGCAACGAGACGGGAGAGATTGCATCTTCATACCTTTGAAGATCGCTAAGCGGAAGCGTTACAAGAACGCGGTTGATGGAGTCGTACTCGCAGCGATTCAGATCGCGGTAGATCCGATCAAGTGCCGAACGGACGGCACCTCCGCGTTCAACACACGTGCAGCCCGGTGACGTCTCCAACACCTTGATCCAGCAAGGAGGAAGGAGAGGTTGGGGAAGGGCTCCAACAGCAGCACGACGGCGTGGTGGTGGTGGAGTAGCAAGGTATTCCGACAGGGCTTCGCCTAAGCGCTACGGAGGAGGAAGAAGAGAGGTAGGGCTTCGCCGTGAGAGAGAGAGATCAAATCCTGTCTCAAAACATCCAAAACCTCAAGTATATATAGGAGGAGGGACGTGGAGGGCTGGCTTGGCCTCTACTCCAAAGAGGAGATGGCCGGCTGAATTAAAGGAAGAGTCCACCTCCCACAAGGGAGGTGGATCTCCTCCTTTTAAATCCTTTTTGCCTTATCTCCTTATCTCCAGCCGCATGGGCCTTTAGCAAAAGTCTTGCCCAGCCCAATAAGGGCTGGCACACTTTATCTAACAGCCCATGTGGTCCTTTGGTCGTCACACCCCTCCCGGGGGTCCTCCGGCACCCTCCCGGCACTCCCGGTACACTACCGATGAGCCCGAAAACTTTCCGGTGACCAAAACTGGACTTCCTATATATCAATCTTTACCTCCGGACCATTCCGGAGCTCCTCGTGACGTCCGGGATCTCATCCGGGACTCCGAACAACCTTCGGTAATCACGTATACCTTTTCCCTATAACCCTAGCGTCATCGAACCTTAAGTGTGTAGACCCTACGGGTTCGGGAGACACGTAGACATGACCGAGACACCTCTCCGGCCAATAACCAACAGCGGGATCTGGATACCCATGTTGGCTCCCACGTACTCCACGATGATCTCATCGGATGAACCACGATGTCAGGGATTCAATCAATCCCGTATACAATTCCCTTTGTCTATCGGTATGATACTTGCCCGAGATTCGATCGTCGGTATCGCCATACCTTGTTCAATCTCGTTACCGGCAAGTCTCTTTACTCGTTCCGTAACACATCATCACGTGGCTAACTCCTTAGTCACATTGAGCTCATTATGATGATGTCTTACCGAGTGGGCCCAGAGATACCTCTCCGTCACACGGAGTGACAAATCCCAGTCTTGATTCGTGTCAACCCAACAGACACTTTCGGAGATACCCGTAGCGTACCTTTATAGCCACCCAGTTACGTTGTGACGTTTGGCACACCCAAAGCATTCCTACGGTATCCGGGAGTTACACAATCTCATGGTCTAAGGAAATGATACTTGACATTGAAAAGCTTTAGCAAACGAACTACACGATCTTGTGCTATGCTTAGGATTGGGTCTTGTCCATCACATCATTCTCCTAATGATGTGATCCCGTTATCAACGACATCCAATGTCCATGGTCATGAAACCGTGACCATCTATTGATCAACGAGCTAGCCAACTAGAGGCTCACTAGGGACATGTGATGGTCTATGTATTCACACATGTATTACGGTTTCTGGTTAACACAATTGTAGCATGAATAATAGACAATTATCATGAACTAGGAAATACAATAATAACCATTTTATTATTGCCTCTAGGGCATATTTCCAACAGTCTCCCACTTGCACTAGAGTCAATAATCTAGTTACATTGTGATGAATCGAACACCCATAGCGTTCTGGTGTTGATCATGTTTTGCTCGTGAGAGAGGTTTAGTCAACGGATCTGCGACATTCAGATCCGTATGCACTTTACAAATATCTATGTCTCCCTCCTGAATGTAATCACGGATGGAGTTGAAGCGGCGCTTGATGTGTCTTGTCTTCTTGTGAAACCTGGGCTCCTTCGCAAGGGCAATAGCTCCAGTGTTGTCACAGAGTAGAGTCATCGGGCCCGACGCATTTGGAATCACTCCTAGGTCGGTGATGAACTCCTTCATCCAGACTCCCTCCTTTGCTGCTTCCGAAGCAGCTATGTACTCCGCTTCACATGTAGATGCCGCCACGACGCTTTGCTTGCTGCTACTCCAGCTGACTGCCCCTCCATTCAAAATATACACGTATCCGGTTTGCGACTTAGAGTCGTCCGGATCTGTGTCGAAGCTAGCGTCGACGTAACCCTTTACGACGAGCTCTTCGGCACCTCCATATATGAGAAACATGTCCTTTGTCCTTTTCAGGTACTTCAGGATATTCTTGACCGCTGTCCAGTGTTCCGCTCCGGGATCACTTTGGTACCTCCCTACCAAACTTATGGCAAGGTTCACATCAGGTCTGGTACACAGCATGGCATACATGATAGAGCCTATGGCTGAAGCATAGGGGATGACACTCATCTCTTCTCTATCCTTTGCCGTGGTCGGGCATTGAGTCGTACTCAATCTCACACCTTGCAACACAGGCAAGAACCCCTTCTTGGACTGATGCATATTGAACTTCTTCAATATCTTTTCAAGGTATGTGCTTTGTGAAAGACCAATGAGGCGTTTCGATCTATCTCTATAGATCTTAATACCTAATATGTAAGCAGCTTCTCCAAGGTCCTTCATTGAAAAACACTTATTCAAGTAGGCCTTGATACTTTCCAAGAGTTCTATATTATTTCCCATTATCAGCATGTCATCCACATACAGTATAAGAAATGCTATAGAGCTCCCACTCACTTTCTTGTAAATACAAGGTTCTCCATAAACCTGTACAAACCCAAACGCTTTAATCACCTCATTAAAGCGAATGTTCCAACTCCGAGATGCTTGCACCAGCCCATAGATGGAGCGCTGGAGCTTGCATACCTTGTTAGCATCTTTAGGATCGACAAAACCTTCCGGCTGCATCATATACAGTTCTTCCTTGAGGAAGCCATTAAGGAATGCCGTTTTGACGTCCATTTGCCAGATCTCATAATCATAAAATGCGGCAACTGCTAACATGATTCGGACTGACTTTAGCATCGCTACGGGTGAGAAAGTCTCATCGTAGTCAACTCCTTGAACTTGTCGATAACCCTTAGCGACAAGCCGAGCTTTATAGGCGGTGACATTACCGTCCGCGTCAGTCTTCTTCTTAAAGATCCATTTGTTTTCAATGGCTCGCTTATCATTAGGCAAGTCCACCAAAGTCCATACTTTGTTCTCATACATGGATCCTATCTCGGATTTCATGGCCTCAAGCCATTTGTTGGAATCCGGGCCCGCCATCGCTTCTTCATAGTTCGAAGGTTCACCGTTGTCCAACAACATGATCTCTAGGACAGGATTGCCGTACCACTCTGGTGCGGAACGTGTCCTGGTGGACCTTCGAATAGCAACTTGATCTGAAGTTTCATGATCATCATCATTAACTTCCTCTCTAGCCGGTGTAGGCTCCACAGAAACAACTTCCTGTGCTGCGCTACTCTCCGGTTCGAGTGGAGGTACAATTTCCTCATCAAGTTCTATTTTCCTCCCACTTACTTCTTTCGAGAGAAACTCTTTCTCGAGAAAGGATCCATTCTTGGAAACAAAGACTTTGCCTTCGGATCGTAGGTAGAAGGTATACCCAATAGTCTCCTTGGGATATCCTATGAAGACGCACTTTTCCGCTTTGGGTTCGAGCTTCTCAGGTTGAAGTTTCTTCACATAAGCATCGCATCCCCAAACTTTTAGAAACGACAGCTTAGGTTTCTTTCCAAACCACAATTCATACGGTGTCGTCTCAACGGATTTAGACGGTGCCCTATTTAAAGTGAATGCGGCAGTCTCCAATGCATATCCCCAAAATGATAGCGGTAAGTCGGTAAGAGACATCATAGATCGCACCATATCCAATAGAGTGCGATTACGACGTTCAGACACACCATTTCGCTGGGGTGTGCCGGGCGGCGTGAGTTGTGAAACAATTCCACATTTCCTAAGGTGCGTGCCAAACTCGTGACTTAAATATTCTCCGCCACGATCAGATCGTAGGCATTTTATTTTCCTGTCACGTTGATTCTCGACCTCACTCTGAAATTCCTTGAACCTTTCAAAAGTTTCAGACTTGTGTTTCATTAAGTAGACATAACCATATCTACTCAAGTCATCAGTGAGGGTGAGAACATAACGGTAGCCACCGCGAGCCTCGACGCTCATTGGACCGCATACATCGGTATGTATTATTTCCAACAAGTCAGTTGCTCGCTCCATTGTTCCGGAGAACGGAGTCTTGGTCATCTTGCCCATGAGGCATGGTTCGCATGTGCCAAATGATTCGAAATCAAGTGACTCCAAAATTCCATCAGCATGGAGCTTCTTCATGCGTTTGACACCAATATGGCCAAGACGGCAGTGCCACATGTAAGTGGGACTATCGTTATCAACTTTACACTTTTTGGTACTCACACTATGGACATGTGTAACATCACGTTCGAGATTCATCAAAAATAAACCATTGACCAGCGGGGCCTGAGCATAAAACATTTCTCTCATATAAATAGAACAACCATTATTCTCGGATTTAAATGAGTAGCCATCTCGCATCAAGCGAGATCCAGATACAATGTTCATGCTCAAAGCTGGTACTAAATAACAATTATTAAGGTTTAAAACTAATCCCGAAGGTAGATGTAGAGGTAACGTGCCGACGGCGATCACATCGACCTTGGAACCATTCCCGACACGCATCGTCACCTCATCCTTGGCCAGCCTCCGCTTATTCCGCAGCTCCTGCTTGGAGTTACAAATGTGAGCAACTGCACCGGTATCAAATACCCAGGAGCTACTACGAGCGCTGGTCAAGTACACATCAATAACAAGTATATCACATATACCTTTAATGTTGCCGTCCTTCTTATCCGCTAAATACTTGGGGCAGTTCCGCTTCCAGTGACCGGTACCCTTGCAATAAAAGCACTCAGTCTCAGGCTTGGGTCCATCTTTCTTCTTCTTCCCGGCAACTTGCTTACCGGGCGCGGCAACAGCTTTGCCGTCCTTCTTGAAGTTCTTCTTACCCTTGCCTTTCTTGAAACTAGTGGTCTTATTCACCATCAACACTTGATGCTCCTTTTTGATCTCGACCT
Organism: Hordeum marinum; assembly: GCA_022496015.1. Classification (NCBI taxonomy): domain Eukaryota; kingdom Viridiplantae; phylum Streptophyta; class Magnoliopsida; order Poales; family Poaceae; genus Hordeum; species Hordeum marinum. The sequence continues at coordinate 254,203,208 of CM039673.1, forward strand.
CCGCTGATTTCAGCATCGAGTACAACTCAGGAATGGACTTCTCCATACCTTGCATGTTGTAGTTCATCACAAAGCTCTTGAAGCTAGGTGGAAGCGACTGGAGGATTCTGTCAATGACCGAGTCATCCGGGATATTAACCCCCAGCTGAGTCAAGCGGCTGTGTAGCCCAGACATCTTGAGGATGTGCTCACTGACAGAACTATGCTCCTCCATCTTACAGCTGAAGAACTTGTCGGAGACATCATATCTCTCGACCCGGGCATGAGCTTGAAAAACCAGTTTCAGCTCCTGGAACATCTCATATGCTCCGTGTTGCTCAAAATGCTTTTGGAGCCCCGGTTCTAGACTGTAAAGCATGCCGCATTGAACAAGGGAGTAATCATCGCAGCGTGATTGCCAAGTGTTCATAACATCTTGTTCCGCTGGGAGAACGGGTGCGTCACCTAGCGGTGCATCTAGGACATACAATCTCTTGGAAGCTATGAGGATGATCCTCAAGCTACGGACCCAGTCCGCATAGTTGCTTCCATCATCTTTCAGCTTGGTTTTCTCTAGGAACGCGTTGAAATTGAGGGTGACATTCGCGTTGGCCATTGGATCTACATCATAGATTGTAAAGACAATTTTAGACTAAGTTCATGATAATTAAGTTCACTTAATCAAATTAATGAACTCCCACTTAGACAGACATCTCTCTAGTCTTCCAAGTGATACATGATCCATGTCAACTAGCCCGTGTCCGATCATCACGTGAGACGGACTAGTCATCCATGGTGAACATCTTCATGTTGATCGTATCTTCTATACGACTCATGTTCGACCTTTCGGTCTTCCGTGTTCCGAGGCCATGTCTGTACATGCTAGGCTCGTCAAGTCAACCTAAGTGTTTCGCGTGTGTAAATCTGGCTTACACCCGTTGTATGCGAACGTTAGAACCTATCACACCCGATCATCACGTGGTGCTTCGGAACAACGATCCTTAGCAACGGTGCACAGTTAGGGTGAACACTTCTCTTGAAATTTTATTGAGAGATCATCTTATTTACTACCGTCGTTCTAAGCAAATAAGATGTAAACATGATAAACATCACATGCAATCAATATAGTGACATGATATGGCCAATATCATTTTGCTCCTATGATCTCCATCTTCGGGGCACCATGATCATCACTGTCACCGGCACGACACCATGATCTCCATCATCATGATCTCCATCATTGTGTCTTCATGAAGTTGTCTCGCCAACTATTACTTCTACTACTATGGCTAACGCTTAGCAATAAAGTAAAGTAATTACATGGCGTTTATGATTGACACGCAGGTCATACAATAAATAAGACAACTCCTATGGCTCCTGCCGGTTGTCATAATCATCGACATGCAAGTCGTGAATCCTATTACAAGAACATGATCAATTCATACATCACAATGCATCACATCACATCCTTTGGCCATATCACATCACAAGGCACATGCTGCAAAAACAAGTTAGACGTCCTCTAATTTGTAGTTGCAAGTTTTTACGTGGCTGCTATAGGTTACTAGCAAGAACGTTTCTTACCTACGTCAACACCACAAAGTGATTTGCCAATTGCTATTTACCCTTCATAAGGACCCTTTTCATCGAATCCGATCCGACTAAGGTAGGAGAGACAGACACCCGCTAGCCACCTTATGCATCTAGTGCATGTCAGGCGGTGGAACCGGTCTCACGTAAGCGTACGTGTAAAGTTGGTCCGGGCCGCTTCATCCCACAATACCGCCGAATCAAGATAAGACTAGTAGCGGCAAGCAAATTAACAAACTCGACGCCCACAACTGCTTTGTGTTCTACTCGTGCATAGATTCTACGCATAGACCTAGCTCATGATGCCACTGTTGGGAGACGTAGTAGTAAATCAAAATTTTCCTACGTTCACCAAGATCTATCTATGGAGAAACCAGCAACGAGACGGGAGAGATTGCATCTTCATACCTTTGAAGATCGCTAAGCGGAAGCATTACAAGAACGCGGTTGATGGAGTCGTACTCGCAGCGATTCAGATCGCGGTAGATCCGATCAAGTGCCGAACGGACGGCACCTCCGCGTTCAACACACGTGCAGCCCGGTGACGTCTCCAACACCTTGATCCAGCAAGGAGGAAGGAGAGGTTGGGGAAGGGCTCCAACAGCAGCACGACGGCGTGGTGGTGGTGGAGTAGCAAGGTATTCCGACAGGGCTTCGCCTAAGCGCTGCGGAGGAGGAAGAAGAGAGGTAGGGCTTCGCCGTGAGAGAGAGAGATCAAATCCTGTCTCAAAACATCCAAAACCTCAAGTATATATAGGAGGAGGGACGTGGAGGGCTGGCTTGGCCTCTACTCCAAAGAGGAGATGGCCGGCTGAATTAAAGGAAGAGTCCACCTCCCACAAGGGAGGTGGATCTCCTCCTTTTAAATCCTTTTTGCCTTATCTCCTTATCTCCAGCCGCATGGGCCTTTAGCAAAAGTCTTGCCCAGCCCAATAAGGGCTGGCACACTTTATCTAACAGCCCATGTGGTCCTTTGGTCGTCACACCCCTCCCGGGGGTCCTCCGGCACCCTCCCGGCACTCCCGGTACACTACCGATGAGCCCGAAAACTTTCCGGTGACCAAAACTGGACTTCCTATATATCAATCTTTACCTCCGGACCATTCCGGAGCTCCTCGTGACGTCCGGGATCTCATCCGGGACTCCGAACAACCTTCGGTAATCACGTATACCTTTTCCCTATAACCCTAGCGTCATCGAACCTTAAGTGTGTAGACCCTACGGGTTCGGGAGACACGTAGACATGACCGAGACACCTCTCCGGCCAATAACCAACAGCGGGATCTGGATACCCATGTTGGCTCCCACGTACTCCACGATGATCTCATCGGATGAACCACGATGTTAGGGATTCAATCAATCCCGTATACAATTCCCTTTGTCTATCGGTATGATACTTGCCCGAGATTCGATCGTCGGTATCGCCATACCTTGTTCAATCTCGTTACCGGCAAGTCTCTTTACTCGTTCCGTAACACATCATCCCGTGGCTAACTCCTTAGTCACATTGAGCTCATTATGATGATGTCTTACCGAGTGGGCCCAGAGATACCTCTCCGTCACACGGAGTGACAAATCCCAGTCTTGATTCGTGTCAACCCAACAGACACTTTCGGAGATACCCGTAGCGTACCTTTATAGCCACCCAGTTACGTTGTGACGTTTGGCACACCCAAAGCATTCCTACGGTATCCGGGAGTTACACAATCTCATGGTCTAAGGAAATGATACTTGACATTGAAAAGCTTTAGCAAACGAACTACACGATCTTGTGCTATGCTTAGGATTGGGTCTTGTCCATCACATCATTCTCCTAATGATGTGATCCCGTTATCAACGACATCCAATGTCCATGGTCATGAAACCGTGACCATCTATTGATCAACGAGCTAGCCAACTAGAGGCTCACTAGGGACATGTGATGGTCTATGTATTCACACATGTATTACGGTTTCTGGTTAACACAATTGTAGCATGAATAATAGACAATTATCATGAACTAGGAAATACAATAATAACCATTTTATTATTGCCTCTAGGGCATATTTCCAACAAAAATCACTATGCATAGGAAGTGGGTTAGACTTAAATGTGCTTTTCATGATATTCATGAAGCTCTTTTACATGTTTCAATTATTATTCCTATCCGAGCATCATTGAAATCATCATGCCTAGCTTTTATTAAAGAAAAGCGCTTGTTGGGAGACAACCCAACACTTTTACCTTCTGTTTTTATGTGTTTACATGATTAATCTACTGTATTAATAATTTTTTGTGTCTTTTATTTCAATAAAGTGCCAAGTAAAGCCTTTGGGATAGTGTGGATACTTGCTTGTTTGATTCTGTGCAAAAACCGAAAGTTTTGCGTCGAGTATATGAATTATCTGATTTTACAGGAGCATCAAAAAATTCTGAATTTTTTAAAAAACATTTATCTGCAAATTACTTTAGTTTACTAATTTAAAAAAATTAGAGTCAGGGAAGCATGGTTATCATTCATATTTTTACAGACTTTTCTGTTTTTGATAGATTGTGTTTTGCATGCATTGTTTGCTTGTTTCAAGTGTTCCTATAGCTTATATTGAGTAATATAAATTGTGGGAATGACGTAATACTGTAGTTATCATGTGGTAATAATTATTAATCTTTTCTTGATAGTACCTAAGTGAATGATTTATCTTTACTACACTAACCCTTCTCACGAAGTTCAGTTTTGTGTGATTGAAGTTTTCAAGTTTTGGGTGAGATACCGATATGAGGAGAATAAGGAGTGACAAGAACCTAAGATTGGGTATTCGCAAGTCACCCCCAAGGTAATATTCAAGGAATACTCAAGCATCTAAGCTCGTGGGTGCTCCGGAAGGCATCCCCTCTTTCGTCTTCAACACTATCGGTATATCTTACTTGGAGCTATATTTTCATTCGTCACATAATATGAGTTTTTCTTGGAGCATAATTTCTTTTTATTTGTTATGTGTTATTTATAATCTTGTTTTTCAATAAAAAATTCCAAGAATCGCCTTAGGTTGCTTGCATTGCATGTTTTCATATGTGCTGGGCAAAAACAAAAACTTTTGCTGTAGTGTTTGAATTTTCATATTTTACTGGTACATGTAAACTTTATGAAATTTTTACACAATATTTTTAAGTAAATTCCTTAGAATTTCCTAAATTTTTAGAATTGTTTGAGTTACGTAAGTACACTGTTTTCATAAATGTCTAAAGACTATTCTGTTTAGACAGATTGCTGTCATAGTTTTGTTATCTACTTGTCCTATAGTTTCCATAGCCTATATTGGTAGATATAAATTGTGGAAATGATAGTATACAGTACATAATATTTGAAAATTATTGTGCAACTTTTCTTGGCAGTACATGAAGTGTTGATTTGTTCTCATGTGTACTAACCTATCTCATGAGTTCTTTTTGAGTTTTGTGTGGATGAAGTTTTTGAGAATAGGTGAAACCATGATATGAGAGGATTGAACGAGATACAAAAGCTAAAGCTTGTGGATGCCCAAGGCACCCCAAGTAAATATTTCAAGAAGTCTCAAGCATCTAAGCTTGGGGATTCTATGCATCCCACCTCTCTTCTTCAAAAGTTATCGGTTAGCCTATGTTGAGCCTAAATTTTAATTCATTCAGATGATGCATGCTATTCTTGGAGTACTATTTTTGTTTTGCTTGATGTTTAAATAAAATAATCAGATCTAAAAATCTTTATTGAGATAGAGAGAGAAAGTCCTCACATAGCTACTTAATTGTTTGACTACTCATCGATCTTCACTTATATGTTTTGGAGTAGTTTTGTCATTTACTCTCGTGCTTCACTTATATCCTATGAGTAAATGGTTGAATGAATTGAATATATGAAATTATATATGTTTTATATTCTTATCCCATGAGGAGTAATTACTTCACATATAAGAAGTATATGTGGTAAAATTTATTGAAAATTAGCAAACACCGCATTGGTCACTTCAACCATTCATGAAAGAACATTGAGGGAAGAGATATTTCACATATAAATATACTATATTGGAAATATTCTATGATTGTGATTAGCCATTAATTATTTTCAAACTTGAGAAAAATAGTTGAAGTTGGACAAGGAAGACAACGTAATGAGTTATGGTTGTGTATATTCACATAGAAGTTATATTGTTATGGATCCTCCAACATGTGGTGCTTGCTTCCGCCTCATACTAGCCAAAACTTCCGCACCAAGTAGAAATACTACTTGTGCATCCAAACACACTTAAACCCAAAGTTGTTCCATATGAGTCCACCATACCTACCTATATGTGGTATTTACCTGTCGTTCCAAGTAAATTTGCACGTGCCAAACTCTAAACCTTCAAATAATATTTTGTTTTGTATGCTCGAATTGCTCATATAATGACTAGGGGTTGTCGGATCTTCCATGCTAGGTGGGTTATTCTCACGATATGTGTTGTTTCACTATCATTCACGAGAAAGTGGCTGGTAATAGGGATTCCCGGTCCCTAAATCAAAGAAAGAATTGCAAATAATTAAACAAAACTCCCCCAGGAATGTTGTTGGTGTGGACGGTAACCGTGGATTCGGCTCGCCGTCGAGTGTGATTGATTGGTGGAGGGGGAGTAAAAACTTTACCATTCTATTTTGGAACCGCATATAATGTATCTAGCATGGAAGATACCGATATCTCTCGGTTGTTATGGTGACAATGAAAGCATACCGCCCAAAATTATTATTCATATCTATTTTAAAACTCGTGCTGTGGCACCTCTACGAATCAATGCTTCCCTCTGTGAAGGGCCTATCTTTTACTTTCATGTACTTACCTTTACGAAAGAATCATGGTGATCTTCACCACTTCCTATATTTTGCATTTTTCTCTTGGCAAGCGTCATGTGTTGGGGAAAGATCCAAGCATATATGGCCATTCAAATATATTTGATCATGAATTATTATTTTTGACAATTATCTATATGACAAATAAGTTGGGAGGCGAAACATTAAACCCCTATCTTTCTTTTTGTTCGACGGATGCCATTTGCTCTAAAAATATGCTTTGAGTGTTAGAAATCATGGAAGACTATATGATAGTTGAGTATGTGGAATTTGCTAAATCGAAGATCTTACATAGACCCTTCCTGAAAACAAGATGAATTGCAATTGTTTGGTGATTGAAAGCTTAGTTTGTTAGTCTACACTTTAACATCTGGATAGCTTGTTATTTCATAATGAAAAGGCTTATGAGATGAACTACTGTTTATGATATATAATGATGGTATAAAAAGTGTTTGGAACTATCATTGGTCAAATTTATGCACTAGGCTAGCATTCACACTTCATAAATTATTTCTTTTATCATTTACCTACTCAAGGATGCGCAGGAATTAAGCTTGGGGATGCTGACTGAAGTATTCATGCTGACATTGCTGATACGTCTCTATCATATATAAAATTTATGAAGTATTCATGCCATGTTTACAATAATTCCATATGATTTTCGTATGATTTTATTAGAACTAACCCGGACTGACATTGTTTTCAGCACAACTACCGTGGTGTTGTTTTTGTGTAGAAATAAAAGTTCTCGGAACGGGCTGAAAATTTACGGAGAATATTTTTGGAAAATATAAAAAATACTGGAGCAAAGAGCTGGGCCAGGAAGTGGATGAGGAGGCCACAAGCCTGCAAGGCACGACCACCCCCTGGCCGCACCTATTAAGCTTGTGAGCCCCTCGAGCACCTCCTTGACGTGATTCCAACGCCAAAAAGTCCAATAAACCAGAAACCTCCAAATAGAAACCTAGATCAGGAGTTCCACCGCTGCAAGCCTCCAAAGCCACGACAACCAATTGGGAGTCCGTTCTGGCACCCTACCGGAGGGGGAAGTCATCACCGGAGGCCATCTTCATCATCCCGACGCTCTCCATGATGAGGAGGGAGTAGTTCAACCTCGGGGATGAGGGTATGTACTAGTAGCTATGTGTTTGATCTCTCTCTCGCTCTCTCTCTCTCTCCTGTTCTTGAGATGGCTCGATCTTGATGTACCGCGAGCTTTATTGATATAGATGAACCATATGGAGTTTTCCCCTCTCTATCTTCTTGTGATGAATTGTGTTTTCCTTTTGAAGTTTTCTTATCGGATTGAGTCTTTAAGGATTTGAGAAGACTTGATGTATGTCTTGCGATGGGATATCCATGGTGACAATGGGATGTTCTATTGATCCATTTGATGTTTGTTTTGGTGATAAACTAGCGGGTTCCGTGACCTTGGGAATCTATGCATAGGGGTTGGCACACGTTTTTGTCTTGACTTTCCGGTAGAAACTTTGGGGCACTCTTTGAAGTTCTTTTTGTTTTATTTAACATGATGAATCAGAAATTGTGTGATGCATATCGTATAATCAAGCTCATCGGTACTTGTGGTGACATTGGAGTATCTAGGTGACACTAGGGTTTTGGTTGATGTGTATCTTAAGGTGTTATTTTAGTACGAACTCTAGGGATGTTCGTGACACTTATAGGGATAGCTCATAGGATTGATCTAAAAAGATAACTTTGAGGTGGTTTCGTATCCTACAATAATTTCTTTGTTAGTTCTCCGCTATTTGTGACTTTGGAGTGAACTCTTTGTCGCATGAGAGGTATTTACGTACGATTCAACTATGCCAATATTGTTGAGAGAAATTGCACTAGTGAAAGTATGGACCCTAGGCCTTGTTTCAAAAAATTTATACAATGTTTTGCTTACTGTTTACTATTTGTTACCTTGCTGTTTTTATATTTTCGGATTACAAAAACCTATATCTACCATCCATATTGCACTTGTATCACCATCTCTTTGCTGAACTAGTGCACCTATACAATTTACCATTGTACTGGGTGTGTTGGGGACACAAGAGAATCTTTTTTATTTGGTTGAAGGTTTTTTGAGAGAGACCATCTTCATCCTACACCTTCCATGGATTGATAAACCTTAGGTCATCCACTTGAGGGAAAATGTCCGCTGTCCTACAAAACTCTGCGCTTGGAGGCCCAACATGAGTATACAGGAAGAAGGTTGTGTAGTAGACATCAGAAGACGGCGATGACATCAAGGTGCTTCAGTCGAGGTAGCATCTTTGTGGGATTGGCGTTAATCTAGGGGAAATGGCAATTCAAGAACCTTGCAAAGTGCAGCTTTGGTGCAAGGCATAGCACAGAGGGTGGCAGCAGGCGCATATGTCCATCATTAAGAGTGAGCTCCTCGAGATGATCTAGCGCTGGCCATAAGAACCACTCGTCAAGCTTGGCTCGGTCCTTTCCATTGGAAGGAAACTTGCACATGGTAAGACCTTCGATTGGGCCATAGTGTGTGTCGAGTATCTGGGATAATGCATCCAAGCGTTTGCGATAGCTAGTGGAAAGCATGTGCTCATTGATGAGGCTGATAGGGGCACAATGCCATAAGGGGGGCACTGCCAGGAGAGGACGGTTGTGCACACGCCATCTCCGATAAGGGGGAGGAAGATGATGACTCTAAACATATCGTCGAGGAGGATGCTGAAGAATTCTAGGCCTATAGGAGGCGCTTGTGTTTCTGCCTGAGCCCGCCTCCGCTTGTTGGCAACCTCGACCTCCACCTTCGGAGAATGGCCGCCGCCGACTCTTTCTGTCAAGAGTAGTGCGGTGAGAGGATAGTGATTATGTAGCTAGATCAGGGTATAATAAGAGTGCATTGGTAATTACAAGTTACTAGGTAGGAACAATTTTAACAAGTTAAGAAAATTAAATCCCAATTGGTTGTTGAAATACTACACAGTTACTTTGATATTGCTACGCAAGTCAACATGCAGATACTAGAAACAACACTTACTTCCAACAAAATTTGGAGGCAGGATGTCATCGGGGAAGTTAGTATTTATCGTATGGTTGGTCTGTTTTAGGTGCAACGTAATTTTAGTGCCATCTTTCAGTACATAAAACTTAGAAATTTCTGCCCAAAGGCCTTCTACAAAATAGGAGTGACAATCTTCATCAAGTTTTTATAGAAACAACTATTTTATATCCATGGTTTGTTCTCAATATTACATCCTTGGAGTCTTCAGTTATGTCAAGGCCAAGATTTAGCACTACAGTTTTCGTTGCAACGCAAGGGATGTACTGCAGGAATTTATCAGATTGTTAAACAAGAGGGTAGCATGATAGTATGGGAGTAGTAGTTAAAATAACAACATGCACATCAGTTGATATGAAAGGACAAAAAATTACAAGGAACATATAATGTAACCATGATGTCATGCAAATATATATGAGAGTAAACGAAAGAACAATACAACATTAATTTGCCTAATATAGAAGGAGAAGAATAAGAAGAAGAAGAAATCACATTTGATGTAAATGCTGCAAGTGGCACCTTTTATCAAAATGTAGCACTCTATAGTATAGGTTCAGAAAAAGAATAGGCCATGCATGTCAACCCAATTAGTGTGATATTGAACATACCGTGCGCTCCGTGAAGTCGCGTGGTACGGTGAGATGTAAGTCCTTGTTTTTTTTGGCCGAGTTCGCATAGCCCTCATGTGTCCTTGTACTGTACACTCTACGAATGAAAACCCTCAAATCAGCTAGAAGAAACATGAAGGGGCCAACAGACTAGGATCAGAGATGAGAAGAAATATTTTAGTAGATTAGTTACTTGGTTCTTCATGGGGAGAAAACCTAGTACCGAAGGTTCCCCAATCGAGCGAGCTGGGTCGACAGCGAGCAACACCGAGAAAGTCAATGCTGATGGGCCACGGCAATCGGCAGTGGAGATATGTGGTGGCGTTTTGCGGTAGCCGACAACGATGATCGGTGTCGAGCTAAGTGGTTGCTGCCGGGATAGGCGGTGACATGCATGGAGAGTCTCGGAGTACTAGTGCTAGTGTAGGTGCTACCGGGGTGGGGAGGGGGAGGGGAGGTGAGCAGGCGAGGGTTTTGTGACGTGTGGGTGCTGAGTTTTTTTTGAAGTGGTGCCGAGGGTTTCTGTCCTAGAATAATGCGCTTAGGAGGAAATGGTTTATTAGATCCAACCGTATGTGATAAATCCTATATAAATATCACTCTCAAGTAAACTAGCACTCCCATGTGATGGAGATACCGCACAATCATATTCGTCCCAAGTTTCAATCTCGGGAATAATATAATACACAAGCATAGATATAGTGCACACAAATTAGATAGATTCAATCCAACATTTTTTTTGAAACTGTCAAGCCAACATCTCATCTTCATGCTTGATCATTAAGATTCTCCAGGAACTGGGCTTACGCGGCGTGCGCTATCCTGCGAGAATACTTCTTCTTGAAGGAGCCAACATGCCGTCCTCTTGCATGCGCCCGAACACTAGAGTATGTGTTGTCAATCTTATTGTCGTAGAATGGGCATCCATAGCCCCATTCTTCTTGAGACGCCTATTATGCTTTGCAGCCATAAGCTCTTTGAGCATTTGCCTCTTGAACCTCTCTTGGACGTCTTGAACCTCGCTGTCCACATCGTTAGATAACAACTATACATAGGAAAAAATGTGACGCCCATATATTTTATAATGCAAATTCACAAGGCAAAGTTTATGAAACATACTATATCATGTGACAATGTGAACCCTAAATCGAAGGTAATTGGTTTGATGCCAAACGTTGGCATGCCATATTTTAGCAACTACCAGATGTTGGCTAGAGATTGGTTGAATTGGACACCAATTCTCCTTATCAATCTCACAAAAGGATGCAAAATGTTGACAACTTCTGATTTGCCAAATATTGGCAGCAATGCTACATGTTGGTAGCAAACCAATCACCCTATCATATGTATTTACCAAAAATGGGTATACATGACCAACCGGTTCTCTGTGTGAGTCATTTTCGTTACTGGAGTGTTCATCGGAGTCGTTGTGGACCACCGGCTCCTGTTGGGGAAGCATGGCGGCGACAACAATGTCAAGGTCGCGCTGTTATCCATGCGATACGTCATCTCTGACGTCGGCAATCTCTGTGCCCCCTTCATGCTGTGCTTGGGTGCTTTGCCGGCATCAATGTGGTTACTCCCTCTCATGGTGCAGGGAGGCCACTAATGACGATTGAGAATGACTGGGTGAGAGACGATTGTGTGACGCGAGAATGTTAAAACTAGTGGCTCAGGAACGGTTAATAAATGGGAGTTGAGACTTGAGAGGGAGGTGGATGGACGTTTAAAGGGATGGTTCGCCTCCCTGTGGGGCACCTGCATGCCGGACTGCTCGCATGCGCACCATCAATTCACATGCCTAACGGCACGTCTCCTTGTGAAATTGCACAGCGAACACGCCTCCCATCAATTCACACACCTTCTTGCACGCATCCTGGGTAGCCCGCGAGGCGACCTGCTAGCATGCGTCCGGTCAAATCATATCTACGTGCGAGGATCACGAGGCGTGTATTGTTTTTTTGCGAAGCTACGACAATTACTCCCTCCGTTTTTATTTAGTCTGCATATTAGAGTTGACTGAAGTCAAACTTGATACAGTTTAACCAACTTTAAAGAAAGAAATAGAAATAATTACCATGACAAATATATATGATGTGAAAGTACATTCAATAAAAATCTAATGGTAATAATTTTTAATTGTAAATGTTAACGTTTTTGTCTAAATTTGGTCAAAGTTTACAAAGCTTCACTTTAATCAACACTAATACACGGACTAAATAAAAACAATTTGGATTAATAAACCGTTTGCAATGTCAATGTGATGGTTTTGTGTTGCATATATTAATAAGCCCCCCTTTATAAAAAGCTTAGATGAAAACTTCTCTCAACTTGGACAATTTATTTACCACGATATATAAGTCCCTATCATGAAATCATGTTAATGTTTCATGAATTCTAGCTTAGCTGGGCGTTTGTGAAAGCACATTTGCTCCCTTGGTGGTTTTGGTAATTGATAACAACATATATCTCATTAAATTAATATTTCCACTAAGCATATTTCTGGAAAAGTTCAATGATTGGTTGGCAAAATGATTGTGGAGAAACCCCTAGATGCAAGGAATTGGATTGGTGAAGCTTCAAGCAACAGGACTCTACATTTTACATTGTGAGAAATCACTTTGAGTCCATAGGAAAGCTAATACTATTAAAAGGGGGTAAGGTAATGTTGGTGAACAAAGATGCCCCACGTGCACAAGTGTTAGTCACCAAAAACACCAATAAACTCTTCCACAAAAAGTTTGTCCAAGCCTATCATGTAAATCGATGCAACCAACAATGCCCACTTGGTCCCACTGATTCCCCACTCAGACAGAACCCTTCCAAACCCTATAACATCAGCGAAACCGATTATGCTTTGATGCCACCGAGTTTGGCTTGTCAACATTCTGTTACCTCGATTCACAAAATCAGAAATTCTGAGAGTTTGGATCGGCATCACCGAGTTGTGGTTTCTGAACCTTGGTCACCTTATCGATACTGCCGAGATCTTTATATTGGTCTCACCAAGATTCATCAGTTGCTACCTTTGGAGCAACTCGGTACCACCGAGATTTACCTTTCGCTATCACCGAGTTGGTCACATTAGGTGTAACGGTTTAATTTTTGGAGATGCCTATATATACCCCTCCACCACCACTCACTCACAAGAGAAGCACTCAGAACAAGTCCCCACTTGTACCATCATATTTTCTGAGAGAGAGCCACCTACTCATGTGTTGAGATCAAGCCATTCCACTCCAACCATATGAACACTTGATCTCTAGCCTCCCCAAGTTGCTTTCCACCCAATCAATCTCTTCCACCAAAGCCAAATCTGTTAGAGAGTGACTAAGTGTTGAGGAGTCTATCATCTTGAAGCACAAGAGCAAGGAGTTCATCAATATTATCAAGCCTATTACCTTTTGGAGGGTGGTTTCTCCTAGATTGGTTAGGTGTCGCTTGGGAGCCTGCGACTTCATGAAGATCTACCCCGAGTTAGGATAGTCCTCCATGGACGTAGGCCATCATGGTATAGACAAGGTTGCTTCATCATGGAGCCCTCCATGTACTCTCATGACCGTTACCCTCTGTGGGTTGAAGTATCCATAAATGTGGACATATGATAGCACCACTTATCGGAACCATGGGAAAAATCTTTGCATCTCCAAATTGCGTTTGATCTTCCTACCCTTCCTCTACTATATTTGGTTGTGTTTAGTTTCCACTACTATACTCTTAGACATGCATGTGTCGGGTGTACTTGACTTCCTATCATTGCTAAAATCTACCAACACTTAAAATTGGGAAAAGATAGAAATTTTATTTGGTCAAGTAGTCTAATCAGCCCCCTCTAGACATACTTTCGATCCTACAAGTGGTATCAGATCTTTGATCTCCATTGCATTGGTTTCACAACCTAGGAGAGTATGGCATTTAGCGAGGGAAATTATCATCATAGATGTCCGTACTTTGATGGCACCAATTTTTCTAGTTGGAAGCACAGAATAAAAATGTGTATTCTTGGTCAAAATCCCGCTGTTTGGGCTGTTATTCGTGTTGGATTGCAAGGTGAATTCTTGGTCAAAGGAAGGGAACCGGATCATGAAGCGACCCCAGATGAATTGAAGATGTTGCAATACAATGCTCAAGCATGTGACATTCTCTTCAATTGCCTATGCCCCAAAGAATTCAACAAAACCAGCCGTCTAGACAATGCAAAAGAGATTTGGGATACTTTTGTTGATATGCACGAAGGCAATGAATCCGTGAGAGAATCCAAGTTGGATGTTCTTAATAGTCACCTTGACAAGTTCAAGATGAAGGATGGTGAAGGAGTCGCAAAGATGTACTCTAGGCTAGCTCTCATCAGTAATGAGATTGTCTACTTAGCAAGCGAAGAAATGACCGGCAAATTCATCATCAAGAAGATAATTAGAGCTTTGGATGAAAGATATGACACCATGTGCACATTGATGCAAATGATGCCCAACTACAAAGATCTCAAGCCTACAGATGTGATTGGAAGGATTGTTTCTCATGAGATGATACTCAAGGACAAGGAAGAGCTTCACAACTAGTCTAGCCGTGCTTACAAAGACACAAGTGATGCTCCCACAACTTCATGCGACAACCTTATTAAAATGAAGAGATAAGCCTCACGGTCAAGAAATTCAAAAAGTTCTATAAGAATAGAGGCAAAGATCAAAGTTGCAATTCAAGATATGAAGATAAGCGTTCGTCAAGTTGTGACCGAAACTGTTACATATGTGGGAAGCCTGGAAACTACTCAAATGAGTGCACGGCTCCCTACAAAAGAAAAGAAGAGTCACCAAGAAGGCGAAGCTCAAGACATGAGTCACCTCAAAGAGAGAGAAGGAGTAGATATGATCTTTATGAACGAAGACCCTTAAGGAGAAGTAGGGACTTGGAGAAGAAGGACAAGTACACCAAGAGATACTCAATAAGAAGATATCAAGCTCATGTTGGTGAATGGGTTTCCAGCTCCAAATCTGACAACCACTCCGAGAGAAGCTACCACTCCAACTCCGACAATAGTTAAGATTAAGGTGTTGCCGGACTTGCACTAGTGACGACCAACTCCTTCGACATATTTGATTCACCAAAGGAATGGAGTGGAAGTTTCTTCATGGATAAAGTCCCAAAGGTATCACACCCCGAGTAACCTGATTTCAATAGTGATGAGGATGACTTGCTAGGAGATGATGACTTGCTATTTGTAAAATATAGTAATGTTTGTCAAGATGAACTTGTTAGTAATCACTCTAGTCAAGATAAGTTGGAAATAGAATGACTAACTCAAGAACTAAACACTCTTAAGTTAGCTCAAGAATCTACTCTGCGAGATCATAGAGAGCTTGAAAGGACACATGGGAAGCTCCGCTTCGAGAAGCTCAATTTGGAGCAAGAGCATTAATTCCTTAAAGGTGTCAATAACGATCTTCGAAAGAAAACTTCCTATTATCTAGCGAAACAACTTTTGTTTTCTACATTCATTCCACAAGTTAAGGCTAAGCAAACTAGTAACAAAGGCAAGAAAGTTTCTTCAACTAGTAGAAATAAGAATGATAAATCCAATGATATTGCTTCTAGTAGTTCTATTGATCCCACTAACACTTCCATTATCCAACTTACACTTGAGCAAGAAAATGGAATTTTGAAAAGGATTATAGAGAAAGGTATCTACAAGAGTCTTGTCGGGTGTAAGAAATTTGAGGAAATTGTACACAAGGACGGAGGATACCGGAAGAACCATGGTATTATCTACTTCAATGCTAATGGAGTTGAATGGGAAGAATGTCAATACCCCAAGCCCAAGTTTTTTCCTCAAAGGGAGAAGTATGAACATACTCTTCCCAAGGTAACAAAAGCTCAAGATGACCTTCCACCACAAGACCACAACCACAAGGGCAAGGATAAGCTTCAAGAGGACATTGAATCATATGGACATGAATCCGATATTGGGGAATGTTGCATGGGAAAAAATCCTCGCACATGCAAGATCTATCCATGGTGATGAGCATCTATGAGAGGGAGAGTGGATCTACATACCCTTGTAGATCGCTAAGCGGCAAGTGTTAAGAAACGCGGTTGGTGTAATCAAACATCTTCGCGATCCTATCATGAGCCATCTCGCGATCTCATCATGAGCCATCCTGCGATCCCATCATGTTCCTTCCGATCTAGCGCTGAATAGACGTTACCTCCGCGTTCAGCACACATACAGCTCAATGACGATCTCTGCCTCCTTGATCCAGCAAGCGAGGGTGGAGAGGTAGATGGGTTCTCTAGCAGCACGATAGCGTGGCGGCAGTTGTGGTGGAACTGATCCGGCAGGGCTTCGCTAAGCGACGCCGAAACAATCTAGAGGAAAAGCAATCTGGGAGGGAGGAAGGGCTGCGCCGTGGCTTGTGGTGCGGCTGCCCTGCTCCCTATCTCATATATATAGGGGGAGGGGTGGGCTCCCAACCCTTAGGGTTTCCCCCTTGGGGCGGCGGCCAAGGGTGGAGGCGCTCTAGGGTGGCTTGCCACCCAAGGAAGGGTGGTGCCACCCCTAGGGTTGACCCTCCCACCAGCCCTAGCCGAATGGGCCTAGGTTGGGAGGTGCACCCAGCCCACCAGAGGCTGGTGCACACCCCTCGCAGCCCGTGTGGCCCCTCCAGGGCTAGTTGTAATAGCCCAAGTGAATTCCTTGCCATAGTTGTAATCATTTCCATGTGTGAACCTTCTCTGAATGATATCATGAGTTTGAATATCAATTTTGCCTCTTGTAATTTCATGCATCATGGCATCATGTTCATAACATCAAGTGCATCATATTATTTTTCATGATTGTGGTGTGGTGTTGTTGATGTGAGTGTGTGTGTTACTTTGATGTGCAAAACTTTGGGGTGAAGCCTATCCTCAATTTCTATAAAATCTATGCCTAACTCTTCCTTTTCAATATATGCAACATGTGGGATCTTTACTTGCTTATTAATTTCTTTTAAAATGTTGATCTTCTCCAAAATATTCTATTTGGTATTTTAGTAAACCCTCAATATGGTGGTAGGGTGTTTGCCTTTTGTAGCTTTGCAAGAAGATTATTATAGTATTAGTAAGTAAATTATTTTATTTGCTTATATTTTCCCAAAACGAATTTTGTTAAATAGGAAAAAAGTATGTGAGTCCAAAACATATTTTACATCTCTTATTTTATTAAAAGAAAAGTGTTTGTATTTCGGGAGAGAGAGAAGATCCAGTACCTGGGCCTCCATGCCCCTCGTGGCCCGAGTTGCCTCCCGTAGCCCAGCCAGACTACAGAGCATTCACTTCTTTCACCTCCCATACGGCTCCCATCCAGGGTGTCCACGTTATCGTCCTCCATGATTTGATGGCCGAAGCTCGTCCAAGCATGCTATAAAAGGCATCCCGGACCTAGGCCTAGCATCCCTCACCCCGTTTCCTTCCTCTCCCCCTCGCGCTGCCGCTCATGTAGGACTCGTCATGCCCTGCCAACGCCTTGACCCCGGAGAGCACCCGAGCTCGGACTCGGGCTGAGATTCGACGCCTTCCTCCCTCATCTTCGGCCACTAGGAGCCCCAGATTGGCATCCTCGACCTCCCTCGACCTGCGTGCTTTGCCATGGCAACGGGAACGACCGTCCTCTCCTCTTCTTCTTCCTGTGATGTCACCGACAACAGTTCGCCAGGATTTTGAGCTCCCTCCCATCACTAACGGCTGGTCCCTAGCCTCCTGATCTTGTCCAACGGTAGCTCGGTGAGCAGTCACTCCTCCCTAATCGTTCTCTTCCTATGTTGTTTGTCTTAGGCACTGCAAAGTTCATGCCGACTATGTGCCCTCCATGCTCTGGTCGTAATAGTAGTGTATGCGTACTTTTTTTCTTGCGCTTAGTTCTTGCACATGCGCTGCTGCACACTTGTTGTATCGCTGCCCCAGCCAGTTAGGGGAACCCTTGTGCATCCCACGCGCTCGCCACTGCACGCTCCGCAAGCATAGCCGCACCCTTGCGTTCTCTTATCCCCGTTGATGGTTTACGAGTGTGGCCATGATTTCAAGTTTGAGCCTTTCAGGGGCTATTCTAGTAACGTTGGTTTTAGCTTTAATCCACATGTGTAGCATCACCCACTAGTTAGCACCTCTAGCTTCCACCCGTGAGATCCTGAGTTCGATCCCAGCCTTTTCCTTTGCCTGGGTCTCTGAATTTTTATTCAGTTTCGTCAGAATTTAGACCCATCTCTGTGTATTGTTCAATAGGTGTAGAGCCCTCCTTGAGCACTAGCGCGCCCTAGTCCAGTTGGTCTGACCGAACCCAATTGATCAAGAGGTTGCGGGTTCGAATCCCCACCCGGGCACCCTTTTTCCAATTAATTTCCCGGGCCACTAACAGTGGGTCCAGGGCCCACATGTCACCCTCCTAGGGGCCCTGGTGTGTATGCCAACTGCCCCCCTTTTTATTTTTTCTTGCATTGTTATTCTCTGTTTTGTGTTATTTCCATTTTAGGAAAATGTCCAGATCTATACATAGCTATTTTTGGTAGTGGCTGAAATAGGAAGGGTTTGACTTATAAGTCATATAGGATTCTTGTGTATTTTTTCCTCTAGGTTTGTGTGAGTTTTTCTTATGCAAGCATATAAGTATGATATATGATTTTGGGGTCCCAAGCAATGCAATGGTGTAGCTTGTTTTCGCTTTTGAGAAAGTTTGCAGAAGTGCTATTTTGTGATGAGGTGGGCTTTTCTCATTTTTGTTTGAATTATTCCATGCATGCTATGATGATCTTGTCAACATGATGTGGTACAGTTTTGTGGGCACTAGGCCCTGGTATATTCCTTTGCCATCATGATCTTGCATGTTAGTGGGTATCTTGCTAGAAAGTAGTTAAGAAAAGTTGCTAGTGTCACATGCTAAATATTTCTAAGTGTTGAGAATCTGTAATTTTTCTTCCCATGTTGGGTGGATGATTCGCATGGATATAGTGCTCCTTTGAAGTTGGTCCAATGCCATGAAATGTTGTGCTTGTCACCCTCTGTCATTTGGTGCCTTTACCTTTCCAAATGGTTAATTCATCCTATAGTTATATCCTGTCAAAGATGCTATGTTGAAATAAACTGGTGCTATTCCTTTGGTGAAATTTGTCCAAGTCTGAGAATTTGTAATTATTTTCATGCCATGTTTAGGGGATGCTACCAAGTGATCTGTGATGTTTTAGCTCAAGATCAGTGCTAGTCTTTTGTAGCAGATGTTGTCCTCTTTCAACCTGTTAAATTTCATGCCATGAAATGATCTCTATTATAATTGTTTGCTGCTGTCAATTTGCTATCAGGTTAACTCAGATTCCACAAAACTGGAATTTCCTCTAAGTCCCTTAATTTTTTTCAATATGCCATCTTGTGAGCTTCATTGATATTTGTCCATGCTACCTTTTAAGTTTCTGTAGATAGATGATTTGTCAAGCTTGTTGTATACTTCCTGTACAAACTTTGCTTCTAGTTTAAAGCTTGATGTAACTCTTGGTACATGTGTTACAAGATGACATGTTGCTGTTTGTGGACAGATTGTGTGTAGAATTGTTTTGTGATATGTGGGAGCTGCACTCCATTGTTTTGTGTGATTTTTGGGTCTATTATCGTTGGCTTTTCATTCTCTATCCAGTGGCTTCCTTGGAATACCAAGGAATAGCCCAGGTCCTTCTCCATCTTTGCATTTGTCCCCGTTAACGTTCGTAACTTGCCATGAGAGTACCATGAGCTACATTACTCCATTTGCAACATTCTACATATGCATTTGCATCGATTTTTCATGAAGCATCCATATTTGCTATTTTCATGCATGTTCATACAACTAAACATGTGGATCTGTCCAGAATACTAAACAACTTAATAGTTGCATGTGGAACATGACTAGCTTAGGTTGCCATGTTAAATGCTTCAAATGGGTCATGCATCATGTTGTTTGTGCATTGCACCTTGGTTGTATGTTTATTTGGTGTTGTTTCTATTTGGGTAGACGCGAGTGTTGAGCCTGAGTAAGAGGACCCAGTAGAGTACAACTACGAGGACCCAGCCCTTTGTCCCTCTAAAGAACCAACAGGCAAGATGAGCGTACCCGGATCCTGACACTATTTTTGCCTTGCTAGATGTCTCGCTCTTATCGCTATGCTTTCATTACATACCATTTACTTGTCAAGCCTCCTACATTTCCATGAAAGCCTCTAACCCCTCCACTACCTAGCAACCTTGTTTGGCGAAGATAGCGCTGCTCAGCCCCTCTTATAGCGTTTGTAGTTACACGTGCAGGTTGTTTTCCATGTGATAACATGGATATATTGATATATCACAATATTACTTCTATTTAATTTAACGTACCTATATATCTTGGTAAGGTGGAAGACTTGGCCTTTTGCTCAGTGTTTTGTTCCAGTTTTGCCACCTTAGCTACTTGTTACCGGTGTTATGTTCCATATTTTGCGCTCCTAACATGCTCGGGGTTGTTATGGGGACCCCTTGACTATTCATTTTAGATTAAAGCTTGTCTGGCAAGACCCAACATTGTTACTATTTGCTTAACAACCTAATAAAAATGTATAGGGCTTAGCTACCCCGGGGATAATTAATCAACAACCCGGGCCAGTGCTCCTCATGAGTGTTGGTCCAACCCAGAGTAGCTTATTAACACCGCCCGGGGCAACTAGGTGATTAGCATGGTAACCATCACTCATCCATCGTGTCCTGAGAACGAGATATGCGGCTCTTATCATGTTTGTCGACACATGGAGCGGTCTTGCTAGACTTGTTTTACCTTTCTTGAATGTCTTGTGCAAGGAATTCCAGTTTTTCTTCAAGCTATCTCAAGGTGGCGGTTTTCAAGTGGAATTGCCTAGGAAGATCACGAGAGTCATGGTCGAGGTCATTCCCGTGGCATGTGGTTAGTTTGTGATGGATGAGTTGGAGCACCCCTACAGGGTTTAATCTTTTCAGAAAGTCGTGCCCGCGGTTATGTGGCAACTTGGAGATTTTTTCAACACCCGGTTATAATTAACTTGAAGTAAACTCAAATAAAATACACCAACTGTGTGCGTAACTGTGTCTGTCTCTGATCCTGTACATGAACCGAGAGGGAACACAATGGGGTTATGATTGATGTAAGTAGGTGTTCTGGATCACTTAGTGATCATGCTAGATCACGAAAGTCTTACGTAGGCCACCATATTTACATTCATGTTCCCGTAAGTTAGCTACCAAATACATGCTTAATGCTTGCGGCAACCTCACCACTTAACCATTTCCCCACCTATTGGCTTACATAGTTTTGGTACCCGGGTTATGAGATTATTGAGTCCCTGTGGCTCACAGATTACAACAATACATGTGCAGGTGTTGATGAGAATGTGCCAGAAGATGTGACCCAGCTCCAGTGGGAGTACGATGAAGAAAGTATGCGTATGTATGTTACCTATCCCAACGAGTAGGGAGCTTCTTGGTGGTGATCCTAGGATAGCAAGGCAGTTTTGCATTGCTCTTTTTCTTCGTTTGATTCCGTCCGTAGTCGGACCCTGTCTTTTGGATGATGTATGGATAATTTTTGTGAACTTGTACAATAGCTTGTGGCGAGTGTAAGCCAACTCATATAATCATCTATTCCTACATGTATGCAATGTTTAATATGTTGGGAAACGTTGCATGGGAAACAAAAAATTTCCTACGCACACGCAGATCTATCCATGGTGATGAGAATCTACGAGAGGGAGAGTGGATCTACATACCCTTGTAGATCGCTAAGCGGGAAGCGTTAAGAAATGCGGTTGGTGTAGTCGAACGTCTTCATGATTGAAATCACCGTGCGTCCCACGATCCAATAAAGATCCGTCCCGCGATCTAATCATGATCCGCCCCACGAACTTGATCACGATCCGTCCCACGAACTTGATCACGATCCTTCCGATCTAGCGCCAAACGAACGACACCTCCGTGTTCAGCACACGTACAGCTTGATGACGATCTCCACCGTATTGATCCAGCAAGAAGGAGTGGAGTGGAAGAAGAGTTCTCCAGCAGCGTGACGGTGCTCCAGCGATGGTGGTGGAGCAATTCTGGCAGGGCTTCGCCTAAGCACTGCAGAAATCCGATCTAGAGGAGAAACTATGCACTGGAGGAACGGGTAGGATGTGGCTGAAAATCTAGTGCAAAAACCCTAAAACCTCCAGTATATATAAGAGGAGAGGAGGAGAGGCCTTGGCACAAGGGCCAAGGCCTCCTTGCGTTGGCCGAAGGAGAGAGGGAGAAGTGGATTCCACCTCCAATCCTAGTAGGACTAGGATTCACCCTATTTTGCCTTTTTTCCACTTTTCCTCTTAGGCCTTTTTCCTCCAGCCGCATGGGCCTCTTGTGGATATTCCACCAGCCCACTAAGGGCTGGTTTACATCCTCCTACATCCCATGTAGCCTCTTGGGTCGAAATACCCCTCCCGGTGGCCTCCCGGTACACTACCCGCACTCCCAGTACACTACCGATGAGCCCAAAACTTTTCCAGCGACCAAAACAGGACTTCCTATATATGAATCTTTACCTCTGGACCGTTCTGGAGCTCCTCGTGACGTCCGGGATCTCATTCGGGACTCCAAACAACCTTCGGTCACCACCATGCATAACTATATACTACCAAAACGTCACCGAACCTTAAGTGTGCAGACCCTGCGGGTTCGAGAACTATGTAGACATGATCGAGACACCTCTACGGTCAATAACCAATGGCGGGACCTAGATGTCCACATTGGTCCCTACATATTCTACAAATATCTTTATCGGTTGAACCTCTATGTCAAGGATTCAATTAATCTTGTATGATGTTCCTTTCATTCTTCGGTATGTTACTTGCCCGAGATTCGATCGTCAATATCTCCATACCTAGTTCAACCTCGTTACCGGCAAGTCTCTTTAATCGTTCTGTAATACAAGATCCCGCAACTAACAATTAGTCACATTGCTTGCAAGGCGTATTGTGATGTTGCATTACCGAGTGGGCCCCGAGATACCTCTCCGTCACACGGAGTAACAGATCCCAGTCTCGATCCATGCCAACTCAACAGACACCATCGGAGATACCTGTAGAGCACCTTTATAGTCACCCAGTTATGTTGCGACATTTTATACACACAAGGCACTCCTCCGATATCTATGAGTTGCATGATCTCATGGTCATAGGAACACATACTTGACATGCGGAAAACAGTAGCAATAAACTGACACGATCATATGCTATGTTTGTAGTTTGGGTCTTATCCATCACATCATTCTCCTAATGATGTGATCCCGTTATCAAAGGACATCTCATGTCCATGGCTAGGAGACCTGAACCATCCTTTGATCAACGAGCTAGTCCATTAGAGGCATACTAGGGACATGGTTTTGTCTATGTATCCACACATGCATTTAAGTCTCCGATCAATACAATTATAGCATGGATAATAAACGATTATCATGAACAAGGAAATATGATAATAACTAATTTATTATTGCCTCTAGGGCATATTTCCAATAGTCTCCCACTTGCACTAGAGTCAATAATCTAGTTCACATCACCATGTGATTCGCATTGTTATGAATCTAACACCCAATGAGTTCTGGGGCTCGATCATGCTTTGCATGTGAGAAAGGTCTTATAGTCAACGGGTCTGCGATATTCAGATCCGTGTGTACTTTGCAAATCTCTGTGTCAAACCGTAGACACTGCTACCACACTCCACTTGGTACTATTTCCAAATGGCTGCTCCACTATATGTATCTAGATTGCTACTACGAGTCATCCGGATTAGTGTTAAAGCTTGTATCGATGTAACTCCTTACGACGAACTCTTCATCACCTCCATAATCGAGAAACATCTCCTCAGTCTCTTAGTTACTGAGGATAATCTTGACCGCTGTCCAGTGATCCACTCCTGGTTCACTCTTGTACCCCCTGACGGACTCATGGCAAGGCACACACAGGTGCGGTACACAACATGGCATAATATAGAGCCTATGGCTAAGGCATAGGGGACGACGTTCGTCCTTTCTCTTTCTTCTGCCGTTGTCGAGCTTTGAGTCTCACTCAACTTTCACACCTTACAAATCAGGCGAGAACTCTTTCTCTAACTGATGCATATTAAACTCTTTCAAAATCTTGTCAAGGTATGCACTCATTGAAAGTCTCATCGAGCATCTTGATCTATCTCCATAGATTTTGATGCTCAACAATTAGGTAGCTTCATCCAGGTCTTCCTTTGAAAATCACTTTCCAAATGACCATTTTATGCTTTCCAGAAACTCTACATTATTTCTGATCAACAATATGTCATCCACATATACTTATCAGAAATTCTATAGTGCTCCCACTCACTTTATTGCAAATACAAGTTTCTCGTAAACTTTGGATAAACATCAAAACTTTGATCACCTCATCAAAGCGTATATTCCAACTCCGAGATGCTTGCTTCAGTCCATGGAAGGATCACCGAAGCTTGCACACCTTTTAGCATCCTTAGGCCTGACAAAACCTTCTGGTTGTATCACATACAACCTTTCCTCAAGTAAACCGTTAAGGAAACGATGTTTTGACATCCATCTGCCAGATTTCATAATTGAAAACACAGCAACTGCTAACATAATTCCAACAGACTTTAGCACCACTACGAGTGAGAAAGTCTCATCGTAGTCAACTCCTTGAACTTGTCACAAACATCTTTGCAACAAGTCGAGCTTTACAAATAGTGACATTCACCATCAGTGTCTGTCTTCATTTTAAAGATCCATTTGTACTCAACGACCTGCCGTCCAACGAGCAAGTCTACCAAAGTCTACACTTGGTTTTCATACATGGATTCTATCTCGGATTTCATGGCCTCTAACCATTTGTCGAAATCCGGGCCCATCATCGCTTCTCCATAGCTCGTAGGTTCATCGTTGTCCAACAACATGATCTCCAAGACAGAGTTGTCATACCACTTAGGAGTAGTACACATCCTTGTCGACCTACGAAGTTCGATAGTAACTTGATCCTGAAGCTTCATGATCATCATCATTAACTTCCTCTTCAACTAATGTAGGCTTCACAGAAACATCTTTCTGCGCTGTGCTACTCTCTGGTTGAACAAAGGTTTAACAACCTCATCAAGTTCTATCTTCCTCCCACTCAATTCTTTCGAGAGAAACATTTCCTCGAGAAAGGATCCGTTTAAGCAACAAACACTTTGCACTAGGATTTGAGATTGAAGGTTCACCCAACTGATCTTAGGGTATTCTATGAAGATGCAATTTGTCCGCCTTGGGTTCGACCTCATTAGGTGAAAACATTTTCCACACAAGTGTCACATCCCCAAATATTAACAAATGACAGCTTAGGTTTCTATCAAACCATAATTCACATGGTGTCATCTCAACGGATTTAGATGGTGCCCTATTTAAAGTGAATGTAGTTGTCTCTAATGCATAACCCCAAAATTATAGTAGTAAAACGACAAGAGACATCATAGCACGCACCATGTCCAATAGAGCATAACTATGATGTTCGGACACACCATCACACTATGGTGTTCCAGGTGGCGTTTAGTTGTGAAACAACTTTCACATTGTCTTAAGTTGTATGCCAAACTCGTGACTCAGATATTCACCTCCACGATCATATCGCAGTCATTTTTATCTTCTTGTCACGATGATCTTTAAACTTCACTCTGAATTTGCTTGAACCTTTCAAATGATTCAGACTTGTGTTTCATTAAGTAAATATACACTATATCTACTCAAATCATCAGTGAAGGTAAGAAAATAACGATATCCACTACACGCTACAAGACTCACTAGATTGCATACATCAACATGTATCATTTCCAATGAATCACTTGCCCGCTCCATCCAACGGGGTCCTTTAGTCATCTTGCCCAAGAGGCATGGTTCGCATGTCTCAACCGATTCGAAATCGAATGAGTCCAAATATCCATCAGCATGGAATTTCTACATGCGCTTTATACCAATATGACATTTAGCGGCAGTGCCACAAGTATGTGGTACTATCATTATTAACTTTGTATCTTTTGACATCAATGTTATGAACATGTGTAATACTACGATCAAGATTTCAACAAACCATTCTCACTGGGTGCATGACCATTGAAGGTATTATTCATGTAAATAGAATAACCATTATTCTCTAACTTAAATGAATAACCGTATTGCAATAAACATGATCTAATCATGTTCATGCTCAACGCAAAACACCAAATAACATTTATTTAGGTTCGTCACTAATCCTGAAGGTAGAGAGAGCGTGCGATGTTGATCACATCAACCTTGGAAACACTTCCAACACATATCGTCACCTCACCCTTAGCTAGTTCTCCGTTTATTCCGTAGCTTTTATTTCGAGTTACTAACATTTAGCAACCGAACCGGTATCCAATACCCAGGTGCTACTAAGAGTACTAGCAAGGTACACATTAGTAACTCGTATATCAAATATACTTCTATCAATGTTGCGAGCCTTCTTATCTACCAAGTATCTAGGGTTGTTCCGCTTCAGCGACCGCTCACCTCATAACAGAAGAACTTAGTCTCGGGTTTGAGTTCAACTTTGGGTTGCTTCACTAGAGCAGCAACTGACTTGCTATCCATGAAGTTTCCCTCCTTGCTCTTGCCCTCCTCGAAACTAGTGGTTTGATTAACCATCAACACTTGACGCTCCTTCTTGATTTCTACCTTCGCGGTGTCAAACATCGCGAACAACTCAGGGATCAACATTTCTTTCCCTGGCATTTTATAGTTCATCACCAAGTTCTAGTAGCTCAGTGACAGTGACTTGGAGAACTACATCAATCACTATCTTATCTGGAAGATCAACTCCCACTCGATTCAAGCGATTGTAGTACCCAGACAGTCTGAGCACATGCTCAACGATTGAGCTATTCTCTTTCATCTTGAAGGCAAAGAATCTCGTTGGAGATCCTATATCTCGCAACTCGAGCACGAGCCTGAGATCACAATCTCAGCTCTTAGAACATCTCATATGTTCCGTGACGTTCAAAACGTTTCGGAGCCTCAATTCTAAGACGTAATGCATGACGCACTAAACTATCAAGTAGTCATCGAAACGTGCCTGTCAGATGTTCACAACATCTACAGACGACGCTAGATGGGTGGCGCACCGAGCGGTGCATTAAGGACATAAGCCTTCTGTGCAGCAATGAGGACAATCCTCAGATCACGGACCCAGTCCGCAATTTTGCTACCAACATCTTTCAATTCTATTTCTCTAGGAACATATAAAAATACAAGGGAGCTACAGCGCGAGCTAGTAATCTACAACATAATTTGCAAAGACACTTTGACTATGTTCATGATAATGAGTTCAATTAATCATATTACTTAAGAAATCCCACTCAAATTGACATCCCTCGGGTCATTCGAGTGATACATGATCCAAATTCACCTACTCAAGTCCGATCATCACGTGAGTTAAGGTGGCTTCAATGGTGAACATCATTATGTTGATCATATCCACTATATGACTCATGCTCGACCTTTCGGTCTCTTGTGTTCCGAGGCCATGTCTGTACATGCTAGGCTCGTCAAGTTTAACCCGAGTGTTCTGCGCGTGCAAATCTGGCTTGCACCCGTTGTATGTGAACGTAGAGTCTATCACACCCGATCATCACGTGGTGTCTCAACACGATGAACTTTCGCAACGGTGCACACTCAGGGAGAACACAGTTCATCTTGAAATTCAAGTGAGGGATCACCTTATAATGCTACCGCCGTACTAAGCAAAACAAGGTGCATAAAAGGAATAACATCTCATGCAATTCATAAGTGACATGATATGGCCATGAACTTGTGTTTAAGATGTCCATCTTCGAAACACCGGCATGATCTCCATCATCTTGATCTCCATCAGTGTGTTGCCATTGGGGTTGTGGCGCCAGCCTTGCTTCTACTTCTATTGCTACCGCTTAGCGATAAAGTAAAGCATTACATAGCGCTTAATGATTGACACGCAGGTCATACAATAATTAAAGACAACCCTATGGCTCCTGCCGGTTGCCGTACTCAACGACATGCAAGTCGTGAAATTCTATACATCACATGATCATCTCATACATCACATATATCTCATCATGTAATTGGCCATATCACATCACAACATACCCTGCAAAAACAAGTTAGACGTCCTCTAATTGTTGTTGCATGTTTTACGTGGCTGCTACGGGTATCTATCACGAACGATTCTCACCTACGCATAAACCACAACGGTGATACATAGATTGCTTTTCAACCTTCTCAAGGACCGCCTTTGGCGGATCCGATCCAACTAAAGTGAGAGAAACTGCCACTCGCAAGCCATCTAAGCAACAAGTTGCATCGAGGGAACCGGTCTCTCGTAAGCGTACGAGTAATGTTGGTCCGGGCCGCTTCATCTCACAACCCCGCTGAACCAAAATCCGACCAAGGGAGGAAGCAATCTAAGCATCAACGTCCACAAACCTTTTGTGTTCTACTCGAGATCTCATCGAACCATCAACCTAGCTCTGATACCACTGTTGGGGAACGTCGCGTGGGAAACAAAAAATTTCCTACGCACACGCAAACCTATCCATGGTGATGAGCATCTACGAGAGGGAGAGTGGAACTACGTATCCTTGTAGATCGCTAAGCGGGAAGCGTTAAGAAACGCGGTTGGTGTAGTCGAACTTCTTCGCGATCCAAATCGCCGAGCGTCCCGCGATCCAATCACGAACCGTCCCGCGAACACATCATGATCCGTCCCGCGAACTCATCACGATCCGTCTCACGATCTTGATCACGATCTGTCTCGCGAACTCATCACGATCCGTTTCGTGATCACATCACGAACCGTCTCGCGATCTCGATCACGGTCCATCCGATCTAGCGCCGAACGGACGGCACCTCCGCGTTCAGCACACGTGCAGCTTGATGACGATCTCCACCATATTGATCCATCAAGAGGAGGTGGAGAGGAGAGAGAGTTCACCGGCAGCGTGACGGTGCTCCAGTGGTGGTGGTGGAGCAATTCCGGCAGGGCTTCGCCTAAGCGCTGCAGAAAACCGATCTAGAGGAGAAACTATGCACCGGTGGAACGGGTAGCACGTGGCCGGAAATTCTGTCCAAAAACCACCCAATACACTAGTATATATAGGAGGGGAGGATAGGAGAGGCAGCCAAGGCCTTTGGGTCGGCCGAAATAGGAGGTGGGAAGCAATTCTACTTCACCTCCAATCCTAGTTGGAGTAGGATTGCCTCCTATTGGCTGATTCTCCACTTTTTGCTTTAGGACTTTCTCTCCTGTGCCATGGGCCTTTGTGGCTGTTTTCCCAGCCCACAAAGGGATGGCTATTATACTCCCACAGCCCATGGACCTCTTGCGGTCGAAATACCCCTCCCGGAGGCCTCCCGGTACACTACCAGCACTCCCGGTACACTACCGATGAGCCCGAAACTTTTCCAGAAACCAAACAGGGACTTCCTATATATGAATCTTTACCTCCGGACCATTCCGGAGCTCCTCGTGACGTCCGGGATCTCATCCGGGACTCCGAACAAACTTCGGTCACCACCATACATAACTCTACACTACCAAAATGTCACCGAACCTTAAGTGTGCAGACCCTGCGGGTTCGAGAACTATGTAGACATGACCGAGACACCTCTACGGTCAATAACCAATGGCGGGACCTAGACGTCCACATTGGTTCCTACATATTCGATGAATATCTTTATCGGTCAAACCTCTATGTCAAGGATTTAGTTAATCCCGTATAACGTTCCCTTTGTTCTTCGGTATGTTACTTGCCCGAGATTTGATCGTCAGTATCTCCATACCTAGTTCAACCTCGTTACCGGCAAGTCTCTTTACTCGTTCCGTAATACAAGATCCCGCAACTAACAATTAGTCACATTGATTGCAAGGCTTATTGTGATGTTGCATTACCGAGTGGGCCCCGAGATACCTCTCCGTCACATGGAGCAACAAATCCCAGTGTCGATCCATGCCAACTCAACAGACACCATCGGAGATACCTGTAGAGCACCTTTATAGTCACCCAGTTACGTTGCGACGTTTGATACACACAAGGCACTCCTTCGATATCTGTGAGTTGCATGATCTCATGGTCATAGGAACACATACTTGACATGCGGAAAACAGTAGCAATAAACTGACACGATCATATGCTATGTTTGTAGTTTGGGTCTTATCCATCACATCATTCTCCTAATGATGTGATCCCGTTATCGAATGACATCTCATGTCCATGGCTAGGAGACCTTAACCATCCTTTGATCAACGAGCTAGTCCATTAGAGGTATACTAGGGGCATGGTTTTGTCTATGTATCCACACATGCATTTAAGTCTCCGATCAATACAATTATAGCATGGATAATAAACGATTATCATGAACAAGGAAATATGATAATAACTAATTTATGATTGCCTCTAGGGCATATTTCCAACAATATCATCATGTGATTAAGACCCAATAAGTTCTGGGGTTTGATCATGTTTTGCTTGTGAGAGATGTGTTAGTCAATGGGTTTGTAACGTTCAAATCCGTGTGCACTTTGCGACTCTCTATACTGTAGATGTTGCTACCACGCTTCACTTGGAGCTATTCCAAATGGCTACCCTATCATACGTATTCAGATTTCTTCTCTGAGTTGTCCGAATTAGTTTTAAAGCTTGCATTAATGTAACTCTTTACGGCGAACTCTTTATCACCTCCATAATCAAGAAATGTCTCCTTAGTCCTCGAGTTACTAAGGATAATTTTGACCGTTGTCCAGTGATCCACTCCTGGATCACTCTTGTACCCCCTTGTCAGACAAGGGGCAAGGCACACATTAAAAACTTACACAACATGGCATACTGTAAAGAGCCTATGGCTAATGTCATAGGGGACGACCTTCCTCCTTTCTCTTTCTTCTGCCGTGGTCGAGGTTTTGAGTCTTACTAAACTTCACACCTCACAAATCAGGCAAGAAATCCATTTTGACTGATCCATATTGAACTCTTTCAAAAACTTGTCAAGGTATGTTCTCATTGAAAGTTTTATAAAGCGTCTTGATCTATCTCTATAGATCTTGATGCCCAATATACTAGTAGCTTTATCCGTGTTTTCCTTTGAAAAACTTCTTTTAAACAACCCTTTATGCTTTCTAGAAATTGTACATTATTTCTGATAAACAATATGTCAACCACATATACATATCAGAAATTCTATAGTGCTCCCACTCACTTTCTTGTAAATACAAGTTTCTCATAAACTTTGTATAAACTCAAAAACTTTTATCACCTCATCAAAGCGTATATTCCAACTCCAAAATGCTTGCTCCAGTCCATTGAAGGATCGCTGGAGCTTGCATACCTTTTAGAATCCTTAGGATTGACAAAACCTTTCTGGCTGTATCACATACAACCTTTCCTCTCAGAAATCGTTAAACAAACTTCGTTTTGACATCCATCTGCCAGATTTCATAATCAAAAAATGCAGCAATTGCTAACATAATTCCAATAGACTTTAGCATCACTATGGGTGAGAGAGTCTCATCATAGTAAACTCCTTGAACTTGTCGAAAAACAAGTTTTCACGACAAGTCGAGCTTTATAAATGGTGACATTTACCATCAGCGTCTATCTTCCTCTGAAAGATCCATCTGTTCTGAATGGACTTTCGCCCTTCAAGTAATGCTTCCAAAGTCCATCCTCTATTTTCATACATGGATCCCATCTCGGATTTCATGGCCACTAACCATTTTTTGGAATCCAGGCATATCGGATTTCAGGCTCCACAAAACCACAAGAAGTTCAAACATAGGGGGTTGTGCGAAGTTCCCTGTAGCCTCGCCCAACCTAACTCGCTACTCGATGATTTCTACGACGAACCCGCACGATGACGAGTAAGCAGATGGGCACGTTGATTTACCCCGGCTTGGGACG
The DNA here is from genome assembly GCA_022496015.1 of Hordeum marinum. Classification (NCBI taxonomy): domain Eukaryota; kingdom Viridiplantae; phylum Streptophyta; class Magnoliopsida; order Poales; family Poaceae; genus Hordeum; species Hordeum marinum. Next base: position 254,235,239 of record CM039673.1, read on the forward strand.
CTGCAAAGCGTAATACCCTATTCCTGCTTTGGTGTATTGCCTCACGAGGAGGTTGGCGGATGAACTAGTACAGTGGTTCTTTGCCTTGCAAGAGGGCTCTGTTGTTGTTGCCTCTCTTTGGTTCCTTCTCTGTTTCGTCCTCCCTCTCTACGGTGCAGCCTATCCTCTATTTATAGGGCCCCGTGTCCTCCTCCGTTATTGCTTTGGTGGGAAGGGATCCCACAGCAGCCAAATTCGGAGGGGGCAGGAGTACATCTTTATCCTTACGAAAGGTGGTCTTCGCCTGCAAAGTAGTTGTCGATGACGCAAAGGTGGGCTTGGTGATGACATTCTTCCTGTTGGCCTCATGGTCGTGGTCTCATTGTGCCGCAATGGAAACCTTTGGGGGACGCTTTGGCAACTCGCGTCTATCCTTGTCTCCTTTGCACCAAAAGGGAAACTATCCGTCTGGCATGCTGGCACTCGCTTCTCCTTCCTTGCGTCATCCCTAGCCTCCCTAGGCCAGGCGCTGCATTAAGATCTCCGCCTCTCCGAAGGGGGCCTGAGGAGGCCCATCCTTCTCTAGTCTCTATGATGTCTTCCTCAGGAGCCTAGAGCCCTCGCGAGGGCCTCGTTTTGGGCACGGTCTCGCCAGGCCATGCCTGGCTGACAAACTGAGCCATGCCCTGGTCCGCAAGCAGGCAGGTCTGGGTAAACCTGTCATGGTTTTATCATGGCAGATGTCCTAGGACTTAGGTTCGAGGCCATCACTAAGGCAGTGGACTCAAAGGTTTTGATCGGGATGAGAGACACGGGTTTACCCAGGTTCGGCCCCTTGGGAATAGGTAAAAGCCTACGCCCTGCTTTGTGTTGTATTGATTGGGTATCGACTACAAGGGAGCGGATTCGCTTGTCCTAGCTATTGATCAATTGTTTTCTGTCCTAAGCTGCCCTAGGGACTCGCCATTATATAGGTAGGTCGAGGCCTCGGGGTTACAAGAGTCCGGATTGTCTTACACAAGGTGTACGATATTGTCTTTAAGCCGTCTTGCCTTCTTGAGCAAGCCGTCCCCCGCGCGGCTTACACGCCCGGGTCTCGCGACATCTTCAGACTCTAGGCCTCCATCTTGGCCCGTCTAGTAAGTCGCCTTGTAGTCTTGTCTACAATCCTCAGGCCCACTCTAAGGTCTTGATTATGAGCCGCTAGGCATGACTAGGCCCCTCCTGGGAGGGTCTCACCACGGGGTTATATCCCCAACATTAGGCCCCAGATTGATTTGAACCTTTTCATGTCAACCTTCGAATTCATTTGGCGGTGAGTCTCACGTATTCACTACCTGAAAGAGAAAATTTCATAACCCTCCATAACCATGGATGACGTCATCTTGGACACGTCAAAAAGATTCTGTGACTTTGCAACGGATCGTCTCATTAAACAGTCGGCATAAAAATCGAGGCGTCTCCTCTGGTCAATCATCATTGTGACTCCTCGATTATCGCATGGACTGTTGCTGTCCCATCTCATAAATAGGCGAGTGAGGGGTCTCATTTATTTTCTCCTCTCCATCGCCACCATCTCTCTTCTTCTTCTTCTTCTTCTAGCGCTCTTGCATCTGAAGCTCTGTTGTCGTCGCCACACGTTCCTCCTTCACACCAACAACGGCCACTGCATCACCCTAATTGGACCAGAACTTTGCCTGCATTGAGACGCTTCTTCGGATCCCTTTAGGTTTGTCCTTTTTTATTTTATCGGTCTACATTACCCCATCAGAACTTTTCCTATTCCTCCGCTGTTTGCCAGAAATCTTGCCGTAAATTGAGAACAAGAACACCCTAGGCTCTGAAACCCTAGTCAATTTATGCGATGCTTCGTTTAATAGGCCTAAAATACTCAATGCAGATCCCTTCTGGAATAGTCTTCATGGATGAACTGTCTGCACTTTTGCCATCTTTTTGTTCATAATATATTGCCCTTTTTCTTCATCCCTAGATCTTGTAGCTGTCACACCTTGTGATTGTAGCACATTGTTATGATTGGGTTTATATAATTTGGAGTCAACTAAAACATTTTCTATGTGCTTATGCTTGCTTGTTGTGTTGCTAGCTTGCTTGTTACTTGAGTTTTATGGCACTACTAGGTTCTACTCCACTTCATAATCATCTTCCTTGATCCAACCCCCCCCCCTTGCCCAATGATCATGCCATGGGAATAGTGCCTAAAACTATTTTTATCAAAGTTTCCAAAAACCCCTGAAATGAGGTTTGCATTGCAAGTCCTCAAATCAGGTGGAACTTTCTTTCCCAAAGGCTTTATTTCAAACCTACTATATATATGAATTCTCAAAACCACCAAATATTAATTTTTAAAGATTATTTTAATATTTTATTTAAAGGCTTTTTCTTCAGGCCAAAAATGTTTTTTCCTAAAGAAAAATTATTTAAATCCTTTAAAATTATTTGGGAAAATTTAGAGAAACTCAATGGGCATATATTTTCCATATATATGAGTTTCAACACAAGGGCATGATCAGATCATAGGCAAAACCCCTCAAAACCCTTTCTGTTCAGATCAACCTTTTGGAATGTTTCTATAAGAAACATTCTCAATAAATTCTAGGAAAATTCTAGCAAGTCAACACTATCATGGGTGATGATCTTGCAAAGTTTCATCCCAGTCCAAGTTTGTTTGGTTCATCAAACCATCCCAAAATTATTCCTGTCTAGAATCAAATTTGAGCAACTTTGCATTGTGAAGTGTCTCACCTTGGCCTCAAACTTGTGGGCATGCTCTAATGGCCAAATAGTGATGATACACTAAGTGGTGCATCAAGGGTTAAAGCCTAGCATCATTGCATCTACAAAAATCAGTTTCTGCCAATTTCTAGGATTCACCAAATTTCCATTGGCAACTTTTTCCCTTGAGCTCAAGTTTGGTGAAGCATCTCATTTTTTACCTAGCCTTTGACCCTGGTAAGAATCTCAGTAAGATGGTAATTCCTTCTTGGCCAAAACCTCATCAAACATCTTCTGGTAATTTTGTAAAACCAGCCATTTCACCTCTTATCCTTTTACCCTTGCGCCCAACTTTCTACCACAGTCTCTTATGGGTGTATTTTACCTCCAGTAAGAACCCCAAGACCCCAGGTCACCAAGAGGTGGGGTGAAACCCCTGTTTCTACCCATGGCAGCACCATTTCTATCCCCTCTCCCCATTTCCTTCTTCCCTAAGACTCGTCTAGAGCTTACCCCTAGCCTACCCTATCATTTGGGCATCTCCAATACCCCAAGGCACAAGAGGACACATAGGGGGGCTAAACTATTACCCTGGCATGAAAAGCTCACGCTCTGGAGTGCGCTACAGTGCGCACCCGCACTATAGCCGCCAGCCAACGGGCAGCCCCAACCACCTCGGGCCGCCTCAGCATGTCCCCTCTGCCCCCTCGGCGTCCGCAGCATGCTGCCCGTTCGCCCCTCTCTTTCCCCTCTCTCTCGCGCGGGCGCACAGTGCCGTCCGAACCGGCCAGTGGCCGCGCTCGCACGCGCGCACCCTCAGGCCCCTCCTCCTGGCTTCTTTGCCTCCTCCCGCGTGCGGACCGCATCCAGGTAGCCCCTAGACATATCCTCGCCCGCCCTCGTGGCCTGAGGTGACCACCCCATGCTCACCGGCGCACCGAGTCCACGGTGAGTCGGTGGCCCGCCTATTTAAGGCCTCCCCGCGCCTCCTGCTCCCTCCTCCTCGTTTCCCCTCTTCCTTCGCTGCTCTCCCATGCCCATAACTCTCTTCCCCGTAGTCAGGAGCCCTCTCCTAATCCAAACCCTTGCCGCCACCGTCGGTCTTCCCCCTCGCTGGCGTTCCTCTCTCTCCCCGGCGACCTCGCGACCCCGCTCTAACGCACGACGCCCCCAGGAGGACGCCAGTGCCCTCAGCACCCTCTACCGTGACCCGAACCCCCCGGTGAGCCCCTCCTCCACTGTTGTCATGAGGAGAGGGATGACAGGTGGGGCCCACCTATCATCCCCTCACCCCCACCTCTCTCGCTGACTGGCTGGGCCCGCGGGCAGGCTTAAAAGCAAAACTTTCGCGCGTGGCTCCTTGCCTAGGGCGACTTCTCTTTGGGGCCGGCACAGTAGCTTTCTCCTTTTTCTTTTTTTTAGAATTCCAAAAATCCCTCACGCTAATATATTTATCCAATGACAATATTTGTTCGACCTAAATTCATAAATTAATCCCGAGAATTTAATAGTGCCATTTGTAAAAATGTTTGAAAATGTTTTTAGTACTGATTTATTTTAAAATATATGTTTAGTCACCTTTTTGCCTCTGTTATATTATTTCCAAAATCTTTTTCACAACAAAACCCTAACAGGATATTTTTAGTATGACTTTTAGTATTTATCAGAGTAGGTGGACATTTTTGGTAGTAGTTTGAATGATCTGTTTTGGGTGATTACTTATTTTTATCGTTATATTTCGCAATGATAGATTGCGCTGTTGACGAAGTAGGACCCGAAGACTTTCAAAGACCCCAGAGACTTTGTTGAGCCAGGCAAGCAGCCCTTTGACGATGACTAGAAACCATTTTTATTGCATGTCATATAGCACTTTACTTTCATAGTATTTGATCATGTGTTGTGGTGTTCCCCTTTCGGTGGGATGCCTCCGGTACTTCTTCGTTTACACTTGCATCGTGCATGACCCTACCACCTTATGAGGGTTGTGCAGGTGGGAGTAGTTAGGTTGCTAATAGATGCTACGCGAAATGGGATGGGACTTATGCATAGTGATGAGAAGAGAAAGGTGATTTCAAAGACTTTTCGAAAACCCCATAAGGTGCCACTAATGCCCGAGGGAGATGATGAGATGATGGGTGACCACTTGAGAAAGAAGTGGTGTGCCAGAGCAAGTTGAGATTGGGCTTTCAAAAAGGGATTAGATTTAAGATTTGTCGACCATCCCAACCTTACATGCACGACCACGATACCCCTTACGGGATGGGGCTTTGTTGATTACTATGGTTGGTACTAGCAAGGAGCCCGCATTACTAGTGGCATGAGTGAAATGGTCACTCTTGAGATGGGGTCATCCCAGAGAGGAAGGTCATGCGGTGTATTTACAAGCAACAGACACACCATTGCGTGCGCTCATACATGATATGAGTGATGTATATCATGAGGGATGGCACCAATGAGTTGACTCTTTGTATAGTATCACCATGGGAAAGGCATTGTTCAGGTGCTTACCTCGGGTATGTTATATACCGTGAATCGTGGATGACACGGAAGTTCCCCGAGTCTTGTGGGTAAAGTGTGCAACCTCTGCAGAGTGTAAAACTATTCGAATAGCTGTGTCCACGGTCAAGGACAGTTGGGTGGTGCTGCTTAAACTACGTCCGGATGTTTTCGTGAAACTTGGCGTGAGTATGGACGTGATGGTGACAAGAGGTCACATGAGATAAGTCCGATGACTTAGTGTGAGGATTGAACTAAGTTCGATGACTTAGCATCAACATGAGTTGATCAACCAATACTTATGATGGTATCTGGTTCACATGGATACCTACTAGTTGTTGATGCATGCTCACTAGTTACTTGATCATGTCATTTGCATACAAAATTAGCTTTCCGCAAATTTACCTACTTAGTGCTATATCATGCATCATTGTTACCTCGTTCCCTACTTGGGTTGCTTGCGAGTACATTCAAAGTACTCATTGGCTTGGCACTGGTTATTTAATTCGCTAGGCATGGAAGAACATGAGTATGTTGAAGAGTTCGTTGGAGACGAACATGCGAACTGGGATGCTTCCTAGTCAGAATGCCTGTAGGTTAAGGCAGATGGCATGGGTTCACGCTTTCGACCAAGATTTCTGCTGCTTGTTCTATTTTAAGTGTGTGGCCCGTGTGGCCCTATATATGTAAGACTAAGACCTTCGTGGCCATTATTTCTGTAAGACGTTAAGTATGGATGTAAGACTCTTGTTATTCAGCTTCTGTGAGTTCAGTGAGCATTGATCTCTGGGATCACTGTACACGTGCATTCGGTGATCTTGACTTATGAGTCGGGGTCCCCACAGTAGCGGTCACCATAATTTGTGGAATATGTTTGTGCATACTTAGTAGAATTTCCACTAGATGTTGTCTGTTAACCCGCCATTGTACTGTCGGCTCTCCTTGCAGTAAATTTGACTCACCAAATATCATTAGCGCTAGCTATAGCTGTTCTACTGCGAGGTTTCTTAACCTGCCGAATTTATTTCCCTTGATAGATCTTAACCCGCCGTCATGTAGAGATGGGTGTCTTGCCGGCTCTGAACGTCCTTCACTAGCAGGTTCCTGGGCAAGAGTTGAAAGCCACTCCTCAAGATGGGGAAGTGGTCATTTTTGCTGATCATCCTCTTCGAGGTTTTAGACCACCTAGGTCAAAGTTTTTCTGGGATGTCCTTCATTTTTTACAAACTCCATCCTTAGGACATAGGTCCCAATTCTGTCACCAATATGTGGCAATTCCAAGTCTTGTGCGAGGTATATCTACAAGAAGAGTCATTTGTTGACCTCTTCCGCGGCTATTTTTACATCAACGGCCAGACTAAAGTGGCAACTAGGCCGAGTTTGGAACTTGGAGGCATCTCTATCCAGAGGCGGAGACATATGATCTTTCATGTGGCCACCTAGCCAAGTCACCCAAAGAACTAAAACAAGACCTGGTTCTACTTCAAAGACACTACTCCAGAAGGGGAGAAGCCGCTGCCAGTTTACCACCGCACCCGACTTTTCACCTCCACCGAGGTCCCAGATCGGATGTCTGCCGCAGAGCGAGCAAAAATATGCTCCGGCTTTCACAAAAATCAGGTCCTTAATGGCCAACATCTTGACTGGCATTGATCTAACTCGTTGCTGGGTCACCTAAAGGATCTTGCCGTTGAGCTGGCGGGATAAACTTATGTCTCAATATACGGGTGTAGTGGATGACCCTCGTTGTTTCAACACCATACCTTTGACAGACCAAGATCTCAATACAATTGTCAAGTCACTTCTAAGTGAGCCTCAAGATGTTTGCAATAAGACCGGGTTGAGCCCTTTCTATGTGAAGAACCGGCTCCGGCTATAAGAATCCTTTCTAGCAAGTTACTTGTTTTGTCTTGACCTTCTATGTTACTCCTTTTAACCTTTCGACGACTTATATACATGCCAACTCCCCTTTCTGGAAAAAGAGATATACTGCCCCCTCGAAGAAGAAATCTAATGCTGGTAAAACCCGTGCTCCGAGTCGTAAGAAGAAAAACTCTGTCCACGAACTGCTCGAACTTGACGACTCAAAGGTAGAACTTCAATCTCTTGGCCTTCTCTTTATGCAAGTCATTGATAATTATTGTTCACAGGAAGAAGCAGAGACAAGCCATGTTGATGGTCTAGAAGTAATTACCGTCTCCTCTGACTTAGAACCTTTCCTAGTAAAGAGAATACAGAGGGTTGTTCATAAGATAAAACGTTCACGTCATTCAGCTCACTTGGATTCGAACTTTCTTTTCAAGAAACAACAAGACAATACCAGACGTCAAACTCGGAGCACCGGCTCTGATGATCTTTTGGCCGGCCTGCCAAACTCTCTGGCTCCTCAGAAATGGCGCACTAACGTATTCCTTCGATTTAATCCATTGTGTGTATACTGTTTTTCCATTGTAACTTACTTTTGTTTTCACAATCTTAACTTTTCGGGAATCGCCCCCTTCTTCTAGCGAATCAACCGCCTCTAAGCTGCCTCCTCTTAAAATCAACCCAGAGTATGTACTCCGATACTTCGTAGCATATATCAATACTCTTTATCCTTACCTTTGTTTGTAAAATAACATCTTTTCCTATAGGGCTCAAGCCAAACGAAGGAAAGTGAGCAGGTCATCCATCCCTCCTGTCACCCAAGAGCCGGATAACCCCAAGGCGGATTCCCCTGAAGCTCACGTTGAGCCTTCTGAGGCGGACAAAGGCGCCTCTCAGGACGTTGCTCCACATATTGAGCCGACGGACTTTGATATGTCGGCTCCAGAGGCTCCTCCAGAAGTTAATCCTAAGCCTCCTAGTCCTTTACCAACAACTGAAGACATAACTCCTCAAGAAGAAGTTACCGTCAGTAGGACGAGTTACACTTCCCCAGCTCCTTCTCATGTGCTAGCAAAACATGTTAATAAGGACGAGGCTCCCTCAACACAGAGGGAGAAGATTGATTTTGAGTTACCTAGTTTGGGGAAGCTGACTCCTGATGAGTTACATGCTGGTTAACTGCACCTCCTCTCCGCGAGACGCAACATGGAGACAAAACTTATTGGGCTGATGAAGAAAAAATATGAGGTACTTCTCCCATCTTGCCTTTCCCTATATCCTTATGTAGCCCCCAAGATTTGGTTTAGTGTTGAAAATAGTAGACCGGATCTTCAATTTTTCTTACATTGCAAGTAGCTCGGCATGTAGCCCCCAAGTGATGGGTTATTAGAAATAATGAGCCGGTACTTCATTTATAATAAGATCCAACTATAGCCCCCAAGTCCGGGTCATTATGCAAATGATGAGCCGGAAATTTACCGTTTTCGAAACGCCAAGTGTAGCCTCCGAGTCTGGGTCATTAAGAAATGATGAGCCGGAATTTATTATTGAAAAGCACTGATTGTAGCCCCCAAGTTCCAGTTTATCTTCTTGAAGATGACCTGGGGCTTTCCAATGTTGTAATCATTGAGAAAAACGATAGCCATTAGCCCCCAAGTACCAAGTATATTGCTTGTAATCTTATTGAGACTTGTAATATTGTTGCTTCATCACCTATGTATACCAATGTGTCACCTTAATAGCTTGGAAAGGAACTTATGAAGCTTGTTTGTGCTATGCAGGAAGCTTTAAACACGGTCAAGTCTGACCTGACTAGACTTAGAGAAAATCTGGCTTCTCAACAGACTGCCCTATCTAAGGCGGAAGAGAAATGGTGGCTCTCCATCATAGAACTTGAAAAGGTTAACACGGAGGTTCAAGCTTTCAAAAAAATACATTGAAACTGAACAAGCCACCCTGATTAAGCGTGCAAAAGACGCTAAAGAAAAATTAAAGCCTGTGACAAAAGAGTTAGCCACTCTCAAGCATCATATATCTCAGATGACTACTACCATCTTTGGTAAGTATTTTGTTAAATAAGAAAAAATCTCCTTACCTTGCTAAAATATCTCCAGACGGCTTACAACATTTGATATTCTTTGCAGGCCAGAGAAGCCGCCATCTTTCTTCCAACAGCTTGCTTAAGCTAAAAGCAGTATATACTCTGACAGAACAGCTCTACTGCAGGGCCCTTTGCACTATCAAGTCAGTGTTGACAAAAAAAGGTGTCCCCAAGTTAATGAAGGGGGTGACAGAAGTCTGGTCCACCATCCCAAAAGAAATTGAAGAGCTAAACCGACCAGCTGCTCGTAAGGGTGCAATGGCCACGTTAAGCCGGTCGTTGGCTTTTGCTCCCGAGCTTAGCACTGAAGAGATGATGGATGGCTTCCCATCATGGAAAGATGACGGCTCAGAGTTTACGCAAGAAGACTATGCCAAGTGTATGAAGGCCTCCTGAGTGCTTGCGTCTACACTCGTCACCGAGATCGACTTGACCTTATATTAGACGGCTTATGGCGAGGATAGCAAATGAGTGCGGGGCCGACTTTTGAAGCCAGAGACTTGATTCCCACACCGTAAGCACCTCTTTGCTTCTGACATTGACCCGTCTCCCATATTTGATGATGAATCTAAGTATGAAGCCGTAATAAACTGCAACTGGGATGTGGACAACCTTCAGATCGAAGAATCGAAGACCCGACACAAGATGACCTGACGACGAGTTAAACCAGTTGCCCATGTATGAAGGTAACCCCGCTTGGCTGATCCGTCGGGTTCTAAGTGACAAAAAACTTTAAGTTCTTAGATTTTGGGATCTTCAACAACTTTGTAATAGCCATAGCTAAAACTTGATTGCCTTTGTCGTGCCATCATGCACGTTTGGAGTTTGAACATCTTGATATGCTTTATCCGTCTTTCCTTCTAGCCATAATCATCTTTCTTCGCACTTGACCGTGGCTTATCATAAAAGACAAGGCCTACAAAGACAAACAAAATAGAGAATATATTCTCCATCATTTTAAGGCGTCTTTAATGGCACAACCCAAAGATGTAAAATCTCTTTCTTTATGATCTTGCTTTTCTTTTTTTTTAAACTTAGGCATGTTTGCCCAAACCTCATATGCCGGCTCTCCCATGGCACAGATTCGTCATCTTGTCCTTAACAGTGCAGGGTCTTTAAAAAGTTTAACTTCTAAAGTACAACGAGCCATATAATGGAGAGGCTACAGCAGGGCATGAGTACCACCAGACCCATAAGCCGGTTCTCATGTGACATAAATGCGTCGTTTTAACCTTAAACAACTCAAGTTCTTGAAAAAGATTGACTGAATAAGAGTACGAACAGGCCACAAGGCAGAGAGACTATAGCAGATAGGTGTGTTTATCCTTGCTTTTCGTAAGCCGGCCCTCACATGACATAAGCTGCCGTTTTAACCTTAACCAGTATAGGGTCTCATGTGAAGATTGACTGTCAAGTATTTTGATCAGATTAGGGTCTTTAAGCTGAGATTAACTGGTAAGAGTTCGGTGGTTCACCTGACGGAGAGGCATCATGCATACATGCAGGTTTAACCTGGTCAGGTGGTGGCTGAAGAGCTGGTCAAGAGGGTGTGAAAGCTAACCCGTTGGGCTGGAAGCCCCCAAATGACCTTGTTGAAGTATCAACTTTTATGTACAATCTTTTTGCACGAAACACGATAGAGGCCCCGGATTGTGGGGATGCCAACTTTATTATATTGAAAAGGGTAGATACAATGATGGATGTATGTACATTGATGAGAGTCAATGACTCATGTGTAGTAAGGTCGGAGATGAGCAATATTTCATGGCATGTTGGTATCCTGCCTAGAGGTACGTGACTTGTCTCGTACATCCATGAGGTAATTTGACTCGTTATTGAGATTTCTGCTGACCACAAAAGGTCATTCCCTAGGGGGAGATAACTTATGCATATCTGTCTGATCTTGAATCAAACGTAACACCAAGTTGCCTTCTTGAAATGTCCGGGTCTTGACCCTGCGACTATGAGAATGACATAGGTCTTGCTGGTAAATCGCAGATCGTGCTGCTGCAAGATCCCTCTCTTCATCCAAATCATCTAACACATTATGACACACCGTCTCATTGTCATTTTCAACATAAGCCGCCACCCTAGGAGAGTTATGACGAATATCACTTGGTAGAACGACTTATGCGCATAAACCATGAAGGAAGGCGTATAGCCTGTTCACCTGTTGGGGGTGGTTCAGATACTCCAAAGGACCGATGGTAACTCCTCAACCCAACAACCCGATATTCTCTCCAGAGGAACCATAAGCCGGGGTTTTATTCGTCTCAAGATCTCTTGATTAGCACGTTCCGCCTGACCACTGGACCGCGGATGAGCGACAACAGAAACATCAAGCGGGATGTGTTCACTTTAAGAAAATGCTTTCACAGCCCCCTTGGATAAATTAGTTCCGTTGTCCGTGATGATACTGTGAGGGTAACCAAAACAATAGATCAACTTCTTGACAAATTGAACCGTCGTGGCTGCATCACACTTACTAACCGGCTCTGCTTTGACCCACTTAGTAAACTTATCAACCACCACTAGAAGGTGGGTCTTCTTATCCTTAGTTCTCTTGAAAGGTCGAACCATATCAAGCCCCTAGACTACAAACGTCCAGGTCACTGGAATCATCCGCAATTCTTGAGCTGGCACATGAGCATGTCGTCCAAATTTCTGACATCCATCACACTTGGTTAACAAGTCCTCTACATCCTTGTGAGCCGTCAACTAGAAGAAACTGTGTGGGAAAGCTTTTGCCACCAAAGACTTTGAGCCGGCGTGATGACCACAGTCACTGGCATGTATTTCACTTAGAATCTCCTTACCCTCTTCGAGGGAAACACAACGCTAAAAAACACCGGTTACGCTGAATTTATGTAACTCGCCATTGACGATAGTCATAGACTTAGACCGCCTCACGATCTGCCTTGCCAAGGTCTCTTCCTCGGGTAACTCACCGCGAGTTACATGTGCCAGACAAGGAAACGTCCAGTTAGGAGTAGAATGTAGAGCCGCCACCAGCTGCCCCTCCGGGTCAGGTATAGATAGATCCTCTTCAGAAGGCAATTTAATAGAGTGGTGTTGTAACATGTCCAAAAAGACGTTAGGCGGCACCGGCTTACGCTGAGAGCCTAGCCTTGATAATGCATCAGTCGCCTCATTCTTACGATGGTCAATACGATCCACCTGATAACCTTTGATGTGGTCAGCGATGATATCCACTGCCTAACAATAAGCCGTGATCCGTGGGTCTTTGGAATCCCACGTGCCTGAGACTTGCTGAGCCACGAGGTTTGAGTCACCCAGGCATCTAACCTGGCTTAGATTCATCTCCTTAGCCACACGGAGCCCGTGAAGCAAAGCTTCATAATCAGCTACATTGTTAGTACAAGGAAACATTAACCTTAGCTCATAATAAAACTTGTCACCTTTAGGCGAAGTAAAGACAACCCCAGCCCCCGATCCTTCCAATTGCCTGGATCAGTCGAAGTGATTTGTTCAATATGTGTTGTCCGGCTTCTCCTCAGGCGATTGACTCTCTGCCCAATCGTTTATAAAATCCACCAAGGCCTGAGACTTGACAGCCGTTCGAGGCACATACTTCAAATTAAGGGGCCCAAGCTCCAATGCACACTTAGCAATCCTGCTGGTAACCTCTCTATTCTGAATGATATCTCCCAAAGGAGAAGAGCTAACCACTGTGATCTGATGTCCAAGGAAATAATGTTTTAACTTGCGATTTTCCATGAACACCCCATAGATAAATTTCTGCCAATGCTGGTATCTTTGCTTGGTCTCCATTAAGACCTCGCTAACATAGTAAACCGGCCTCTGGACTGGATACTCTTTCCCAGTCTCCTTACGCTCCATAAGAATCGTGGCGCTGATTGCCCTATTATTAGCCGCCACATATAAGACTAAAGATTCCTTCTCAGCTTGAGCAGCCGAGACCAGCGTCTTAGCTAACCATCTCTCGAGCGGCTCAAGTGCCTTGTCAGCAGCCTTACTCCAGACAAAGTCATCCATCTTTTTCATCATCTGATACAGAGGAATAGCCTTCTCACCGAGGTGGCTGATGATGTTGGAGATATGACTTAGAGGCAATCATGTATGATGATATTTCCGATGTGTTTATGAATAAATATAGTCCTTGGACATTATCATTGATGTGCATTAACAAGTATGTGACTTGTTTGTGAGACTATGCATTGTATAATGATTGTCCTAAATGGTCCCTAGTCAAAAGGGCTATGTGGACACGTAGACAGTTAGACTAGCATATGACACGATGGATGGTCCGGTCTCACTGACCATGTAGCATTGGATGCTATCCAGGTAATATGGACTCAGAAAGGTCTGGTCGAATTCGACGTAGTCGGATCCAAGTCGAGATAAGGTCTGAGTTGGACAGGCCCAACTATGAGACGCATCGATAGGTCATCTGTGAGTCTCTAGTACAACATACGGTCTATGTCCTAAGACCTTAGCTGGAGCATGTACTCGCGATGGTGACAAATTTGATTAGGGCTAAACAAACGCTACTCCATGACTGGGTAGTTACAAAGGTAGGTTTCGGGCTTGTCCAGAATCATGTTGTGAGACATGGTCGAGCAGGATGGGATTTGCCCCTCTAATCAGGAGAGATATACTCTGGCCCCTCGGGTGATCCGACCTGGATAAGCATGGCCATGCGATGATGATTATGAGATAATCCGAAGTGTTGGTCGGATTCACCGGAACGAGAAAGAGGTCATGTTGCAACAACGATGACCATGTCGCCTTGTGCACGACAACATATATCGTGTGGCAAAGGGAACATAAGTGTGAAGTACATATTCGCCTAACCAGCTTCATCGGACACTTGGAGTCGGCATGCTTTGCTAGAGGCCGCTACCGACTTGTCAAGTAGGATGTGATCTGACTCATGACCAAGTGGACGAGAACCTAAAGGGTCGAGCGGTTAAGGGAAGGAACACGTGGGCTTTGGGATCCGTGCAAGGACCAAGAGTTAAGCCCGCGCCGGATACCTATGCATAGTGGAGGTGCGGTACACCCATCTGGTTGATCGCTTTGCCGCCGTCATTAGGGCTTTGCATGAGTTGCAACTAGCCACCTCCACACGCCACCGACTGTGCGATCGGACCTAGCAGTCCGCCGCACGGTGTTCCTCCTGCATGCGCGGATACTGGTAGAGGCGGTGCACTTGCGCCACTCCGGGGAACCTCCACGTGGGATCCGGCGATCGGCTGTTTGTGGGAGATCAGATGAGGAGGAGACGGACCACACGAACACACTGCCCATACTCTACTTCCGCTGCATGGCACCGCGCATCTAGTGGTAACGAACTGTGATCCATCTCCGTAGCATGTTCTTGGTTGTTCTGCGCCCAACAATGGTATCAGAGCCTCTGTTATAGGATTTTTATTCAGATCAGATGCATATTTGATATGTGGAGGCGGCAGATGAGATCTGTCATCGTTCATGAGATCAGCTATGTGCACGGTTGATGAGATCAACTGCACATCGGGATCGGTGAGGCTATGTTTTTTGTCAATCGGAATTGAAGCGCCTTGTATTTTGTACACGATCACACAAACCGGTTGAATATGATTCTATGCATAAGTTTGTTTTGCAGGTTTGATGTGAATAGTATGGCTCATATGTATGTGATGCCTGTGTGTAATTTAACATGACCTGCATGTCATGATTGTCAGTCGGCAGGAGCCAAAGTGCTGTTATTATATTGTATAACGACCTGCGTGTTGACTTGTGATTCTCTGTAAATTCATTACTAGTTGTAGTAGTTGGAGGACACAGATCAAGTTTGCCGCTTTGGCGTCTTGGCATGACAGACAAGATGGAGATCCGCCCTGGTCATCGGAGTTGGAGCTAGCCTGGAAGGACGTCCATGAAGGATCCATACTATTTCACATATTTATGTTTATATGTGATGGATATTGCTTCGTGCTTCTATGCATGTTATAATGGTAGAAAGATCCCTCGTTTAATATCAAGCACATTGCCATTCCGGATGTTGCACCTTCGCATGTCAAGTATGTCTAGTGGTGGGCTCATAAAATTGAGGTGCTACTAGGTGTCCTTGAATTGGAGGGTTCGTGTCGGACACGGACATGCACTACGTCTGGTTAACTTGACATGGCTATCAAAACGGTTTTAGGCCTTGTGGCAGAGAAGGTTGGGAGCCGGGGTATGAGATACCTACCCAACCGATATGAGTCGTATAGAGACACAATTAGCAAGGAGTTGCTTAGCGAATAGGCAAGTTGGCTAGAAGTGATGCTAAATTTCACTAGTTGCTCATGCTAAACGGGTCTTGAATCACTAAGAGTTTGCGGGAGGGATGCGGACTTTAGTGGGAGTAGTTATGTTTAAGGCTTGAATTACTCTACATAAACACATTGCTTGGTCATTGCATATTTTATGTTGTAGATAAATGGCACCACCTGCTCAACCCAACTTTGCATTGAAATAAATTCTAGAAAAGGATAAACTGAATGGAACAAGTTTTACCACCTGCTATAGAAATATGAGAATTGTTCTCAAGCATGATAAGAAGGAACCTACCGAGAATGTTGTCGGCGTTCTAGGAACGGGGGTACCCAGACCTGCCTGCCTACGGCCCAGGGCATGGCCCAATTCATCGACCAAGCACGGCCAGGCATGTCCACACTCAAGACAAGGCCCTCGCGAGGACCCTTTCCTCACAAGGAAGGACGGTGTCAGGACCGGCAAGGGGTGGGCCTCCTGAGGCCCCCTCCAGAGTGGTGGAGATCTCTATGCAAGGCCCGGCATCGATAGTCAAGGGTGACACAAGGAAGGATAGGTGGGCGCCAGCACGCCAGGTGGCACAGTTTCCCCTTTGGTGCAAAGGGAGCAAGGATGCACGCTCGTTCCCAAAGCACCCCCAAAGGCTTCCATTTTGGTGCTATAAGACCACAACCACCCGCCCCGTAGGGCGTATGTCATCGCTGATCCCATCCGTTCGCCAAACACAGCTACTTTGTAGGCAAAGACCGCCTTTGGGCAGGACAAGCACGTACTCCTGTCCCCCTTCAAAATTGGCCATTGTGGTATCCCTTCCTGCCATTGTGATAGGGGAAGAGGACCCGAGCCTCCACTATCTATAGAGGATAGGTTGCTCCGTAGAGGGGGATCCGATCCATTCGACCATCCATCCTCCACCGGGCCATAGAGAGCCCCTAAAACCTCAAAGGGAGCCCTCATGAGGCCCTAGAACACTGTAGAAGTTCATCCACATCACCTCCTCGAGAGGTAATCCACCAAAGCAAGAGTAGGGTATTACGCTTCTAAGCGGCCCAAACCTAGGTAAACTGTGTGTTCATCTTCTTCCTCGTCATCGTGCGAGTTTGTTGTTGCATTCATCGAGTAGCGAGCTAGGTTGGGCGAGGATGGAGGGGATCTTCACACATGTCCCTGTGTTCGAATCTTTAGGGGTTTGCGGAGCCCGAAATCCAGCATTTGGTGCGCTAGGTAGGGGGCATCTTGGAGTCTCCCTCGAGCCAAGATCTTCTCCCACCTTGCTGCTCTGATGTCTGATGCTCGCTGAGCCCGCGCTGAGTACCAAGCCACCCGTGTCACCCAGACAGGGCCGGTGGGCCACACTGGTGAGCGAAGGTCGCCCTCGCTTAAGGTGAATGACGCAGAGGGCCCCGATGCCCACGAGCAGCAAGACTCCTCCCAGTCGGTCACTGCGTAGTGCGATGGCCACACCGCCACTCCGTCGATTGTCCCAGCTTCCGGGTCATCCTCGCATGTTCGGCCTAGGCCGGTGCATGGCGAGGGCGCGCTTGCCATGGCTAACGAACTGCTTCAGTACCATCCCGCCCCCGACCACTTCGACGACTGGCTTTAGTGCATCGTGAAGCTCATCAGTGCCACTGGCGATGCTTCGATGCTCTCCAACTCACTTCGGCCACAACCGCCCACGGCAGACGATGTGTCGCACGACGCGTGGCCTCCACCACCGCGACGTGAAGCTGCCCCCGAGCCAAGGCGGGAAGCGCACCCCAATGAGCAGCCACGCGAACCATGGGAAAGTCTGGGAGACGAGGTGAGCTGCTAGGTGGTTCCCCGGCCGCGCATCGCCGTGCGCGCGTTCCTCTTGCTGCCGACCCAACGGTGCAACTGGATACCGCTCTAGGAGGCCTCACAGGAGCGTCGAGGCCAGGACCCTACAGCACACGCAGCACCCGTCGAGCCGGTGGGGTGCCTCGCTATCGCCCAGGAGCTCTACCCAACTGCGTGGCCTTGCATGTTCAAGACCGACCTGCCCCCGTGCTACGATGGTACCCTAGATCTAGCATAGTTCCTGCAGCTCTACTCCCTGAGCATCCGGGTGGCTGGGGGAGACGACAAGATCATGGCGTGCTGGTTCCCCATGGCACTCAAGGGCGGCACACTCTCCTGGCTCTTCAATCTCCCGGAGGCATGCATCACCTCCGGGGAAAGCCTACGCAAACTCTTCATCACCAACATCCAAGGCACCCGCGACCGCACGCCCACCGTCAACAACCTGCGGAGAATCAAGGAGTAGAAGGGAGTGACCTTGCACAAGTTTATACAATGCTTCACGACCACGTGCCTCAAGATCCCAAGGGATACATACAAAGCCATCATCTCAGCATTTGCTGACGGAGTCACCGACCTCAAGATGAAGGTGGAGCTCGCCATGAATAATGAACTGTCCTCTGTGTTGGAGATGTTCAGTTTGGTGAACAAGTGCGCCAAGGCAGAGGAGGGCCGCCTATCGCTCCGCGGGCCTCCAGCGGCGCAGCTAGAAGAAAAGAGGACAAAGGCTAAGGAGGCGAAGCGCAAGGCCCCAACCATACTTGCGGCCGAACCCGAGGTGAAGTGCAGCCGGGGCGAGGCGCACCCCACACGAGGAAGGCCCACCTGCATCTTCCATGGCACCAAAAACCATGACATTGCTGATTGCCAGGAACTCAGGATGATCCACACCGAGCACTTCCGCAGGTGCCCGAGAGGAGCTGACCGAGACTTTGGATGCGGCGGTGGCTGCAGAGGAGGCCGTTGGGACAACCGGGAACCTCTCCAAGGGTGGCGCAATCAGCCTCAAGAGGACCGCTGGCGTGATCAGGCTTGGGACGACCGCTGGCATGACCAACCTCGTGAGCACCGCTGGCACGACGACCCTCCGGAGGGGTCGCGACGCGGCCAAGCTCGCGAGGTTTGCCATCATGAGGTCGGTCTGCCACCACTACCACGTCCACCCAGAAGGAAGGAAGAGGACAGGCGGGACGACGAGGCTGGGGGCTTCTAGGAGATCAGGGCCGTGGCCTGTATCCTGGGTGGCGTCCAGACCCCTGCATCAAACCGAGCCTTCAAGCAATTCGCACGAAAGGTGAATGCGGCTCTCTCGAAGCTCGAAGCCATTCATCCCCTCAATTGGTCCTAGACCGCCATCACCTTCGACGCGAGGGACCAGCTCAGGTGCTCGGCCATGGCCGGCAAGCTCCCAATGCTATGCACTCCAACCATCAGCAACGTCCTCGTCACCAAAACCCTCATCGACAGCGGGCCGGGGCTCAACGTCCTCTCCATTGAGACCTTCGAGCTGCTCCAGGTAACGTATGAGCAGCTCATGCCTACCAAGCCTTTCTCAGGGGTCACAGACGGGTCCGCCATGCCCATCAGGCAGGTGTGTCTGCATGTCACCTATGGAGGGCGCTACAACTACCACACAGAGGTCATCGTCTTTGACGTTGCACACATCCACCTTCCGTACAATGCAATCCTCGGGTACCCAGCCCTTGCCAAGTTCATGGCGGTGACCCACCACGGCTACAATGTCCTCAAGATGCCAGGGATTGGCGGAGTTATCACTGTCGCTTGTGATGAGAAGGATGTTGTCTGCACCCTCGAGTGTGCTCACCGTGCCGCGGCCACCGAACGCTCGGATGACGAGGAGGACGCCCGGCCCATGAAGATCCGCACAAGAAGAAGAAGCAGCTCACTTACACGGGGCGCCCGGGGGCCTCGAGCTCTATGTCCAGGGATGGGGCCCCACCCCCCATCGCATAGGAAGACGCGCTCAGCGCCGCTCTTGGGTCGAACCGGGGGACTCCCACCCAGGGAACTTTGGGCCCGGTCGATGAGGCAAGAGTGGCACACGAGCACAACCCGAAGGCGTGGCATGGGGCGCCGAGCTTGCGGGAGTCCGTCATCAGGGCGGCCGAGGAGCTTAGAGAAGCACAGGCCGTCATTGGCACGGTCGACCGGCCACGCGTCTACGTCAACGCGCTGGCAATTAGCAGCGCCAGAGCCCATTGCCCCTTCTGGCCAGCGCATGCTGATCATGGATGAGTCAACCCGAACGTCTACGTCTACATGCCCTTCGGATTGGCGAACGCAGGCATCACATTCCAGTGCCTCCATCGAGCCATGCTCGTGCCTTGCCTCGTGAGGCGCTCTCGGACCTGGCGAAGGTTCCGACCCTCGGGAGACAATGAACCCATGAAGGTCACGCTCGTGAAGGCGAAAGATCAGGCCAAGACGACAACTTCAGCTCTTCTGCGGCATGGCCGCCAAGTGACCTTTTTGTTGGTTGTTGCATGGGTATTTTTTGGTTTACTCTCTTTGAGGGCGCCCACTGGCCGCATTATCCTCAGCTGATCAGGGCGCACCCCTGCAGTCATTTCTTTTATGCGTATTCCTATAGTCTCTCATGAATTTGGTCTGCTTTCTAACATTCTGCCTTGCTTGCATGGCTCCTCGCCGGCGTGATTGCGTTGTACCACCCCCTCTGGGTTGGAGACTTGCGAGGGGTTGTGCATTATGTCCCTTCCTGGGGCAACCCGGAGCTGGGATGCAAGGCACTGTCACCTCAGGGGATTGAATCTTGGGGTGGTCAACCCTAGCTTGGGGCACCGGCAGCCATGCGGTGCCCTGCCACGGAGTCTCAGGAGGCCCCATGGCCTCCTGAGGCAGCAGCTAACATGGCGGACTGGGGGTCGCTCGGGTGACAAAGGGGGCTCCTGAGCACCGCACCTCAGGAGCCTTACTGGTCACATAACCACCGCCCCCTCAGTGCCGTCCTTGGTTTCCGGTCGGCATCAGGGTTGTCGAGGCCTTGCCCCATAGTTGCGTCCTTGGTTTCCGGTCGTATACTGCTATGGTAGAGAAATGTGCGAGATTGGGACCTGCCAACGTAGAGCCACGTGAGCGTCGAAGGGGCTCCTCAAGAGCCTTAGTGGTCATAATGCCACCCGACCCCCTGATGTCGTCCTTGCTTTCTAGTCGGCCTCAGGAGTGTTGGGGCCTCGCCCCGTGAAGTGCGTCCTTGGTTTCGGGTCGTACCTAATGGTGGTGGGGAAATGTGTGGGTCCGGGACTTGATAACGTAGAGTGCCAAAAGGACTCCCAACCTGCCTCACTAGAGAAGAAGCCAGCAGGGCCTCTGTCACATCCCTATCTAGGAGTCATAGGAACAACATGTGTTTGCATCATGTTTCAATTTGGCATCAACTTGAAAGGGGGAGCTAAAGAAACCCCAAGCTCACTTTGAATCAAAACAATTCAAATTTGGTGAAAATTTAACAAATCCAAAATGCCCACTAAAAATGTTCCCTATGTCTGGTAAATTTGGACATGATTATAACAGGGATCATTTCAATTAGTTGAACAATCAAAGCAATTCAAAAATAAATGATAAAGCCTCTGAAAATACCAACTAAATCATTTATCATTATTTTAGTTTTCAAATATCCTGAAACTTTTTGGATAAGTTTGAAATATTCAAACTTGATTATATAAAATGTTCGGATAATTTCGAGATAACATTTGTACCTGGATATAAAATAATACAAATAATAGAAAGTAGAAAATAGAGAATAAAAAGAAATAGAAAGAGGAAAGCCTAACTGGCCGTAGCGCTCTAGCACGCTGATCCGAGTGCTCTCTGCACGCTGATCCGAGCCCCTAGCGGCTTCCGGCGAGCCTTCGCCATGTTGGATGCTCGCCGGTGACCACCCTCCGACCGGTGTCGACGTGGCCGTCCGGTTAGCCTCTAATACCCCCTGTTTATTTAGCCAGTGACGCTGACAGTGGGCCCCAGGGTGGGTCAAACCCCCTGGTCAGCGCGGAGGTTAAGCCTGAGACACTGATGTGCGGGCCTTGCACGTCAGGTTTGACTCTGGCCCAGTCAGCTGACCAGCTGGCGTCAAGGTGACGTTAGGCTGATGTCATTTTCCCCTTTCCTAGTTGAAAAATAATTCCAGAAATTATTCAAAACTTCAAAACTTCATATAAATTAATCTGTAAATCAGATGAAAATATTTTATATATGAAAATTTATCAGAAAAATCCAATGAATCCAATGGTGCTATTGTTATGCATGTTAGAGAAATATAAATAGGTGAACATTGACATTTACTAGTAGGTTAGTATATGGAATTGAAATAAAGAACGATTTTGAATCTATATTCAACTTCATTTCAAATCAACATGAACACCAGTTGCATTAGCTCATCCATACATGCTATCATGCCATGATCATGCATAATATTGTTGCACTTGCATGTGTTGATTGTTTCTTATCTCCATTGCGGTAGGCCCTGCTTCTGAGGATATCCCCGAGTATCCCGACGAAGGAGAGAACCTTTCCGCTACCCAGCAAGGCAAGCACCCCATTTAATCATCCCGATAACATCCTACTCTCTTGCTCATGCTCTTGTTTATTGCATTAGGACAGTCCATCACATGTCAGTCATACACGGTAGATGATCCTGTTCTGCTGCATAACCTGACATTGTCGCAGTAAATAGCTAAATCGTGCAACCTAGCATAGCTGGTAGATGCTTGTGGCATGATGTGCTTAGCTTGCTTTGCCTGCTATGCTTGCTATGCTTAGAGTTGTGTCAGGTCTGATTCATCTGGGTGATGAACTGAGTGAAACGATGTTGTTCTGATGTGGTGATATAATGATGAACTCGATTTGGTAAAGGTAGCGATGAGAGGCTATGTAGGAGTACATAGCGGGTTGTCTCATTGGGACCGTTCTTAGGAACTGAGTTTCGTGTTTGTGATCCAAGACTAGTTACTACCACATGCTGGGCCTGGAAATATGACCCCACTCGACTTATCATTCGCTTAGTCCTTGGTCCAGGAGTTGCAAGTCGTTTCTGGTGTTT
Source organism: Hordeum marinum (assembly GCA_022496015.1). Lineage (NCBI taxonomy): Eukaryota > Viridiplantae > Streptophyta > Magnoliopsida > Poales > Poaceae > Hordeum > Hordeum marinum. The sequence goes on from CM039673.1 coordinate 254,257,594, forward strand.
ATAGCATGCTGGAGGTCATGCGTAGCGCTGACCCTAGGGGTGGGTTATGACACGGTAGGCAGTGGCATGGTGTACCAAGGGTCACCTAAATGGTGTGCTTGGGAACCCTGCACACATCGTTTGGGGCCGTAGCGGAAACTTTGGCCGGACTTCCGTGCGGGTTCAGTCTCAAATAGGTGATAGCCTGGACTAGAGGTCTTATGTGATTGACGGTCATGGCCGACTCCCTCACTGGGCATCCGCTTGAAGGTTGCGGAGGTGGATGGTTTTATGAGCACACAACGATAGGTGGCGAGAGCGTGTGTGAAGAAGTACACCCCTGCAGGGTATGAAACTATTCGAATAGCCGCGTCCTCGGATATGGACTACTTGGAGAACTTATGCTGTTCATAGAGAACCAAATGGATACTCATAAAAATATCAAGTCAAGTGTGAGTACCATGGATGGCACTCTCCCAGGAGAGGGAAGTGAATCCATGGTGATGTATTGTCGTGGAGTTAGTGGACTCGTGTGCGATATCTAAAATTGTAACAAAGAGTTAAAATTTGAGTAGTGTAGATTAGCCATGAGTCAAAGCTGGCATTGCTTCATAAACTCCACCACCTCCTTGATGATACATGAGCATGATTAGACTAAGCTTATTCTAAAGACTTGCTGAGTACGTGTGTACTCACGTTTGCTCAATAAATGTTGCAGATGAGACCCAGGACCCATCAGGTGGGTTCTATCTGGATGTCGACGATGCCGAATAGCTCGTGTCCCAGCTATGACCTTTGCCCTGTGGCGGGCTGTAGATAGTTAGGCCATGTGTCTTTTTACCCCTTTCATCCGTCTGTACTCAGACAGCTTATGCTTTCACTTGGTTTGTATGAACATGTTTGTATGATTTGAGTGTTGGGTTGTGTGACCCCTATCTGTAAGAACATATTATGCAAGGCTCATCTGAGCCTCTTAAATAAAAGTCGTGTTGTTGTATGGTTATGTTGTGATGCCATGGTTGTATCTATGCATATCGGGCATGTCGTGCGTACGTGTGACGTACAACGGTATGTATGGGATCCGACACCTAGTCGTGTGCCTTTAGTAGTACTCTTTACGGGAAACTGCCTCTTTGTGCTTCCACCGAGCCATGGTAGCTTGCTACTGCTCCGGACACATTGATTGACTAGCATGTATCCTTCTTTGCTGATGTGTCTGTCCCTTCGGGGAAATGTCTCGCAGTGTAATGGAGTCCCTGTAGCTTGCTACCACTCGTGTACACACGCTTGAGGCCGACACCTGCATTGTTGGGTTACGTATGTCTGTTTCCGTACAGATGTGTCGCTTGGGTTCTATGACTAGAAATGTCGGCCCGGGTTCTCTGTCGTTTGATTGCCAGCAACATGTACACATATGTGAGCCAAAGGGCGCAAACGGTCCCGGCTAAGGTAAGGCTGCAGCCGTGGAACTTACCGTGCATGAGGCCGCAAAGTGATGTGATATGTTATAGTCTGGATTCGTATGACTTAGGATCGGGGTCCTGACAGCATTGGTATCAGAGCCTGACTGACTGTAGGACTACCAAGCCAAACCGGTCGAAGTTGAGTCTAGAAACACTATAGAAAAGTAGGGGAATTGATTGTGGAAGGGAACATAAGGCTCTTTTTACTCCTCTTCCCAAGTTATTCTATTCTGAGTCATTCTCATCTTTTCTACGGGGATAAGAACTAGGCTGCTCATCCATTGCTTAGGATGTCGAGTTACTAACCATGGACCACTAGCTAGCTTGTTTGCAAGTGAATGTAGGCACTTAAGTATTGTTGGTGTGACAAACAGATGGAGAAGAGATTTGATTCTAGAAAGTCGAGTGGTTATGCTTTTCCAATCTTTTATAGTTGTCTCAAAATCCTTTTTGAGCAATTACAGCCGTTATGCTGTCCAATTTCTGCTAGAGTCTCTAATGTCTTTGCATCATTGTCTGTTTTAGATGCCCCCTCATCCTTCCCGTCAGGTGGTCCGTCTGACCAGGTGCATCGATGTATCGGGTCACACGGCCATGTTGGTTAGAGTTATGATGGAGGCTGGATACCATTGGTACCCGGAGTACACAGTGAAGGAACAGTATCGAGATTTCAACCAGAGTCAGTATCTGTGTACCATCAAGATTTATCCTTCATACCCTGGAGCTAAAGAGCCGCTTCACTAGACTTATGGTTTAGGTGTCACCATAGATATGGCAGTTCAGGAGGCCGCTTACACCATGCTGACTATCATAAGGTTTCACCATGGTCTGCTCCAGAACACAGAGTATTGTTATGTTCCTGCTTCTATGGGAGGAGAGGATGGTTATCTTAGTGCGGCCTACTATGATCATTCCCATGAGGACCCTAGGCTGCAAGTGACCGATCAGATGTTGGAGAACAGGGATCATGATGCACGCGCCCTTCGCATGGAGCTTTATGCTACGAATGCACGTCTTTGGACAGCCCTGACGCAGTTGGCACCTGTCATGCAGACAGGCTATGGAGATTTGGAGATGCAGACCCCATCACGGACTCATCTGCCAGCACACGTAGACTCGCCCAATGTTGGAGGCATCACCCCTCCTCGAGGACCGCTGTTGCCACCGACAAGGGTACCAAGGCCACATCCGTGTCCCTATGGCTCCTTGGATCATAGGCTAGAGTGTTTCTAGATCCTCAGGTCAGCTCCCGGGTCATGGGGGTAACCTGTATGAGGCATTCTACAGCGATGCTTGAGTAAGAGGATGTTAGTTCTAGTATGGTAGTAATCGTATCGCCACAGTCCTGCGTGTCTTGTGGATATGATGAGGTTGAGAGTTGAGTTCCAAAGGTGTAGATAGATAATGTATAGGAAGCTTGTAATGCCTGCGATGAGTTGTGTCATCTCTCCGTAGTTGTATTTTAGCTTGGCTTGTACTGAACTATGTCATGGTGTGTATGAATCATGGTGTTCATATGGCAGTTGTTCTACCATGTTGATTGGTGTTTACCCTGCATGCCATGTTGTCCAGTACATTCCTTATCTTATGTCTTAGAGTTGTTCCCTATGATTAAGCTGTGGGTTTGTTTTCCCAGTATGGTGGCAACTAGGAATAACCCCGTGCTTGCCCTGAGCAGGGCGAGGGAAGCTAGCCAAGGCAAGAGGATTTGCCACATGCGCCTTCCTTGGCGGAAGTAATCCTAGAAGCTGAATGGAACAAGAGGGAGACCAACAGGCTATTGGAAACAATCGAGCAGAACACAACACGTGCTCCCTGCAATGATCTCAATGATGGCGTATCACTTGGTGATTTCATAGGACTGTGCCCACCCAAGTATCATCATTTGGTCGACCCACTCGACGCGGATGACTGGCTGACTAGCATGTATCGCAAGATCCAGGATGCCAATGTGACCGAGGTCAACAAGGTGACCTATGCAACTTACTTTCTAGAAGGACCCGCAAATCTGTGGTGGGAAAATTTTGAAGCCATGCGTCCTGCAGGCCCCGCACCAACTTGGACGGAATTCAGTGCAACCTTTCGTACCCATCACATCCCGGAAGGGCTGATGGATCGTAAGAGAGAGGAATTATGTGCCTTCACCCAGGGCAGACTGTTAGTGGATGCTTATAGTCGTGAGTTTGGAAGCCTTGCTCGCTATGCTCCTGAGGATGTTTCTACTAATGCCAAGAAGCAGGCTAGGTTCCGCAAGGGACTTAATCCTGAGCTCCGTCGAGATCTGCGCCTGCATGAGTGCACCACTTTCCAGTCTCTCGTCAACAAGGCAATCAATGCCGAGACTGGACAGACTAATTATGAGGCCACGAGAAAGCACAACCGTGAATTCAACCCCGCATCTGGCTCGGTCCCCAATAAACGCCAGGTCTGGGTGCCCAACGCAGCTCTGTCGCCAAGATACATTGCGAGGTCATCCTTCCAGGCGCCTCGCCCAACTCAGCCCAACCCTCCAGTCAGGCCATTTGGAGGACCGCCTAAAAATGTTGCACCATGTGCCACCGTGGTCTGCTATAAGTGTGGAGAACCGGGACACTACTCCCGTGAGCGTCCCAGAATAATGCTAAGCCTGCTGAACGTGGAAAGCCAGGAAAAGCCTTCTTTGTGAAGCCAGCTCCTGCTCGTGGACGAGTGAACTATGTGTCTGCTGAGGAAGCCCTTGAGGATCATGATTTTATCCTAGGTATGCTCCTTCTCAATAGTCATCCAGCATCTGTTCTATTTGATACTGGGGCATCTCATTCCTTCATCTCAAAAAGTTATGCACAGTTGCATAACATGTCTATTTGTGATATGCCTACTCCTTTAGTAGTTTAGACTCCTGGTTCAAAATGGCAAACTTCTAGAGTGAGCCATGATATTGAGATTTTGGTGGATAGATTAGTCTTCCTAGCATCTTTGATAGCCCTCAAGTCTTCGGACATCAATATCATTCTAGGTATGGATTGGATGAAATCCCACTATGCCAAGATTGATACTTATTCTAGGAATGTTCAACTTACACATCCATCAGGTGAGATAGTTAATGTCTCCACTCGAACAACCAAGCGCCAACTCTATTCCCTCAATACTAGCCCCCTTCTACAGTTAGAAGTTATTCCGGTAGTCCGTGAGTTTCCAGATGTCTTTCCAGAAGAACTGCCAGGAATTCCTCCTCTCAGAGATGTTGAGTTTGTGATAGAGCTCATCCGAGGGACTGTCCCAATAGCTAGAAGACCCTATAAGATGGCACCCTTAGAACTAGCCGAACTTAAGATCCAACTCGATGAGGCTTTGAAGAAAGGTTTCATATGTCCCGGTTCTTCTCCTTGGGATTTTCCTGTCCTCTTTGTTAAGAAGAAGGATGGTTCGGATCGGATGGTTGTGGATTATCGGCCAATGAATCTGGTCACCATTAAGAACAAGTATCCTCTCCCTAGGATCAACGACTTGTACGATCAACTCGCTGGATCCTTTGTCTTCTCCAAAATGGATTTGAGGTTGGGATACCATCAAATCAGAATTAGGAACGGGGACATTCCAAAAACGGGTTTTGTTACTCGTTATGGCCAATACGAGTACACCGTCATGTCCTTCCGTTTAACCAATGCTCCAGCCACCTTCTCTCGCTTGATGAATTCGATCTTCATGGAGTATTTAGATAAATTTGTCATGGTTTACCTCGACGATATACTTATCTACTCGAAGAACGAACAATAACATGCCGAGCATCTAAGGCTGGTATTGATGAACTTCGAGAGCACCGTCTATACGCCAAATTCTCCAAGTGTGAATATTGGTTGCCAGAAGTGACCTATCTAGGCCACGTGATTTCTGGTAAAGGTATTGCTGTCAATCCCAAGAGAGTTCAGGTCGTCTTTGATTGGACTCAACTTGAATCGGTTAAGTAAGTTCGGAGTTTCCTTTGCTTAGCGAGCTATTGTCGCCGCTTTGTCGAGAATTTCTCCAAGGTTGCAAAACCTCTGACTGAACTCCTCAAGAAAGATAAAAAGTTTGAGTGGACTCCACAATGCGGGAACAGTTTTCAGGAGTTGAAAAGACGACTGACGCCTGCTCCCGTTCTGGTGCCACCAGATTTCTCTAAGGACTTTGTTATCTATTGCGACGCCTTGCGACAAGGATTAGGTTGCATTCTCAAGTGATTGCATACGCATCTCGACAGTTGCGTCCACATGAGGATAATTATCCAACACATGATCTTGAGCTTGCAGTGGTAGACCATGCACTGAAAACCTGGCGACATTACCTTCTGGGTAATCGTTGCCAAATTTTCACCGATCACCAAAGTCTAAAATATATCTTGACCCAGCCGGATTTGAATCTCAGGCAAAGACGGTGGGTTGAGTTGATCACAGATTACCACTGAGGGATAACTTACACCCCGGGGAAAGCCAATGTCATGGATGATGCACTAAGTCGTAAGTCTTATTGTAACAATTTGATGTTACAACAAGGTCAACCATTTCTCCATGAGGAATTTCGGAAGTTAAACCTCCATGTTGTTCCTCAAGGATTCCTATCCAATTTGGTGGCAAAACCTACTCTTAAGGATCAAATTATAGCTGGCCAGAAGCGTGATAATGGTATTTCCCGGATCAAAGAGAACCTTGTTATAGGTATCGCTAAGGATTTCTCTATTGATGATCAAGGTGTGGTGCTCTTCCAGAACCGTTTGGTGGTTCCCAGGAGCCAACATCTTCGGCAGCCGATTCTTAAGGAGGCTCATGATTCTCCTCTCTCAATTCATCCGGGTAGTACCAAGATGTATCAAGACCTATGCCAGAGGTTCTGGTGGACTAGGATGAAGAGAGAAATTGCTCAGTTCGTTGCTAACTGCAATGATTTTCGTCGTGTGAAAGCAGAACATCAATGGCCTGTTGGCACCCTTCAACCTTTAGCTATTCCCGAATGGAAATGGGATAAGGTCGGTATGGATTTCATTACCAGATTTCCCAGGACCAAGAGAAGGAATAATGCTATCTTTGTGGTCATCGACCGTCTTTCCAAAGTGGCTCATTTTCTTCCTGTTTGGGAGAGCATAACTACTAGCCAGCTAGCAGAGTTATAAGTTTCTCGAATAGTTTCTCTTCATGGTGTTCCTTTGGAGATTAACTCAGACCGTGGAAGTATCTTTACTTCCCGATTTTGGGAAAGTTTTCACACGCTATGGGGACTCATCTATCCTTTAGCACTGCTTTCCACCCGCAATCAAGTGTTCAAGTCGAGCGAGTCAATCAAATCCTTGAAGACATGCTCCGAGCTTGTGTTATATCTTTCGGTATGAACTGGGAGAAATGTCTTCCATTTGGTGAGTTCGCATATAACAATAGTTATCAATCAAGCTTGGGCAAAGCCCCTTTTGAAGTTCTATAAGCATGAAGGTGTCGTACACCTCTTAACTGGTCGAAAACCGGAGAGAGGCAACTCTTTGGCCCGGATATGGTCCAGGATGCAGAGGAGCAAGTTCGCATTATTCGCGAAAAGTTGAAAATAGCCCAATCTCGTCAAAAGAGCCAATATGATCGCTGTCATAAGGTTGTGACCTATGAAGTTGACGAGAAGGCTTACCTTCGGGTTACACCTCTGAAGGGTACCCATCGATTCGGTATCAATGGCAAGTTAGCTCCTTGTTACATTGGACCTTTTTGCATTCTTGCCAAACGAGGAGAGGTTGCCTACCAATTGGAACTTCCGCCGCATCTTTCCAAGGTTCATGATGTCTTCCACGTCTCGCAACTCACGCGTTGCTTCTCGGACCCTGTCCGTGAGGTAGACCACGTAGCGCTTGATCTCCAAGATAACCTTACACATCGATAATACCCTGTTCGTATTATTGATCAAGCTGAGCGTACCACTTGGCATCGGAACATCAAGTTTCTCAAGGTTTAGTGGTCACACCATTCTGAAAAGGAGGCCACGTGGTAAAGAGAAGATCGTCTTCGACTAGAGTACCCCGCGCTCTTCCCGACGACTTCAAAATCTCGGGACGAGATTCTTTTGAGTGGGGGTGAGTTGTCACATCCCTATCTAGGAGTCATAGGAACAAGATGTGTTTGCATCATGTTTCAATTTGGCATCAACTTGAAATGGGGAGCTAAAGAAACCCCAAGCTCACTTTGAATCAAAAGAATTCAAATTTGGTGAAAATTCAACAAATCCAAAATGCCCACTAAAAATGTTCCCTATGTCTGGTAAATTTGGACATGATTATAACAGGGATCATTTAAATTATTTGAACGATCAAAGTAATTTAAAAATAAATGATAAAGCCTATGAAAATACCAAATAAAGCATTTATCATTATTTTAGTTTTCAAATATCCTGAATTTTTTTGGATAAGTTTGAAATATTCACACTTGATTATATAAAATGTTGGGATAATTTCGAGATAACATTTATACCTGAAAATAAAATAATACAAATAAGAGAAAGTAGAAACAGAGAATAAAAAGAAATAGAAAGAGGAAAGGCCTACCTGGCCGCAGCCCACCAGGAGGCCCAGCCCAGCAGGGGCAGCCCCGTCTTCTACCTCTTGCCACAAGGCAGAGGAGAAGCAGGGGATGGTGCCCGCGGCGGTGGCGCCACGCCACCTGCCTGCCTGGCCGCCCCCTTGTCGTGCTAGCGAGCTAGAAGACCTCGCCAGGGACGTGCTGGCCCCCTCTCCTCTCCATTTTCCCCTAGTTCCCCCTTTCCCCTCCTCTGTCGAGCGTTGCCGTAGCCGCCGCTCGCCGCTGCCGCAGCCTCCGGCCTCCCCTCGCCCCTTTGGCGTGCCCCTGAGCGTCGCCGCGACCCCTTGGTCCTCCCTGTGGCGCCAGAAGATCCCGGAAGCCCCTCGAAGTTGCCGTCGTGGTCATCTTCAACCTCGGGACCCGTCGAAGCTCCGTCGTCTATTTCGCAGCAGCCGGATCGTCCCCGAGCCTGCTAAGCCCCCTGCAGCTCTCCTAGTGAGCACCCCGTCCTCCTCCCTCTCTCCCCTGGTCTCTCTGTGCTCCCTGGCATCCTCCCCGTCATGGCCGTATGGGCGCTGCCGTGGAATGTGCTTTCCGGCGAGCCTCCGGCGACCCCAAGTCCCCCCTGGCCAGCCCGCTCGATGCGGTCGAGCACGGGCTTTCTTCCAGTGCTCTCTGCGTGCTGATCCGAGCCCCTAGCGGCTTCCAGCGAGCCTCCGCCGTGTCGGACGGTCGCTGATGACCACCCTCCGGCCGGTGTCGACGTGGCCGGCCGGTTAGCCTCTAATTCCCCCTATTTATTTAGCCAGTGACACTGACAGTGGGCCCCAGGGCGGGTCAAACCCCCTGGTCAGCGCAGAGGTTAAGCCTAAGACACTGACGTGCGGGCCCTGCACGTCAGGTTTGACTCTGGCCCGGTTAGCTGACCAGCTGACGTCACACTGACGTCAGGCTGATATCATTTTTCCCCTTTTCTAGTTTAAAAATAATTCCAGAAATTATTTAAAACTTCAAAAATTCATATAAATTAATCTGTAAATCAGATGAAAATAATTTATATATGAAAATTTATCAGAAAAATCCAATGAATCCAATGGTGCTCTTGTCATGCATGTTAGAGCAATCGAAATAGGTGAACATTGACATTTACTAATAGGTTAGTATATGGAATTGAAATAAAGAACGATTTTGAATCTATATTCAACTTCATTTCAAATCAACATGAACACTAGTTGCATTAGCTCATCCATACATGCTATCATGCCATGATCATGCATCATATTGTTGCACTTGCGTGTGTTGATTGTTTCTTATCTTCATTGCGGTAGGCCCTGCTTCTAAGGATACCCCTAACTATACCCAGCAAGGCAAGCACACCCTTTGATCATCCTGATAGCATCCTACTCTCTCGCTCCTACTCTTGTTTATTGCATTAGGACTGTCGGTCATATGTTAGTCATACATGGTAGATGATCCTATTCTGCTACATAACCTGACATTGTCACAGTAAATAGCTAAACCTTGCAACCTAGCATACTTGGTACATGCTTGTGCCATGATGTGCTTAGCTTGCTTTGCCTGCTATGCTTGCTATGCTTAGAGTTGTGTCAGGTCTGATTCATCTGGGTGATGAACTGAGTGAAACGATGTTGTTCTGATGTGGTGATATAATGATGAACTCGATTTGGTAAAGGTAGCGATGAGAGGCTATGTAGGAGTACATAGCGGGTTGTCTCATTGGGACCGTTCTTAGGAACTGAGTTTCGTGTTTGTGATCCAAGACTAGTTACTACCACATGCTGGGCCTGGAAATATGACCCCGCTCGACTTATCATTCGCTTAGTCCTTGGTCCTAGAGTTGCAAGTAGTTTCTGGTGTTTATAGCATGCTGGAGGCTGTGCGCAGCGCTGACCCTAGGGGTGAGTTACGACGCGGTAGGAAGTGGAACGGTGTACCAAGGGTCACCTGAATGGTGGGCTTGGGAACCCTGCGCACATCGTTTGGGGCCGTAGCGGAAACTTTGGCCGGACTTCCGTGCGGGTTCAGTCTCAAATAGGTGATTGACGTTCGTGGGCGACTCCCTCACTGGGCATCCTCTTGAAGGTTACCGAGGTGCATGGTTTTATGAGCACACAATGATAAGTGGCGAGAGCGTGTGTGAAGAAGTACACCCCTGCAGGGTATGAAACTATTCGAATAACCGCGTCCTCAGATATGGACTACTTGGAGAACTTATGCTATTCATGGATAATCAAATGGATACTCATAAAAATATCAAGTCAAGTGTGAGTACCGTGGATGGAACTCTCCCAGGAGAGGGAAGTGAATCCATGGTGATGTATTGTCGTGGAGTTAGTGGACTCGTGTGCGATATCTAAAATTGTAACAAAGAGTTAAAATTTGAATAGTGTAGGTTAGCCATGAGTCAAAGCTGGCATTGCTGCATAAACTCCACCACCTCCTTGATGATGCATGCGCATGATTAGACTAGGTATGTTCTAAAGACTTGTTGAGTATGTTTGTACTCACGTTTGCTTAATAAATGTTGCAGATGAGACCCAGGACCCATCAGGTGGGTTCTATCTAGATGTCGATGATGCCGAATAGCTGGTGTCCTAGCTACGTGTTGGGGAACGTTGCATGGGAAACAAAAAAATTCCTACGCGCACGCAAATCTATCCATGGTGATGAGCATCTACGAGAGGGTGAGTGGATCTACATACCCTTGTAGATCGCTAAGAGGGAAGCGTTAAGAAACGCGGTTGGTGTAGTCGAACGTCTTCGCGATCCAAATCGCCGTGCGTCCGGCGATCCAATCACGATCCATCCTGTGATCCAATCACGATCCGTCCCGCGATCCGATCACGATCTGTATCACAAACTTCATCATGATCCGTCCCATGAACTTGATCGCGGTCCTTCCGATCTAGCACCGAACGGACGACACCTCCGCGTTCAGCACACGTACAGCTTGATGATGATCTCCACCGTCTTGATCTAGCAAGAGTAAGTGGAGAGGAAGAAGAGTTCTCCGGCAGCCTTACGGCACTCTGGCGATGGTGGTGGAGCAATTCCGGCAGGGTTTTACCTAAGCACTGCAGAAAACCAATCTAGAGGAGAAACTATGCACTGGAGGAACGGGTAGCACGTGGCTGAAAAACCTAGTGCAAAAACACAAAACCCTCTAGTATATATAGGAGAGAGGAGGAGAGGAGGCAGCCTTGGCCTCCAAGGCTAGCTGGTTTGGCCAAACCTACTAGGAGAGGAGGATTCCTCCTCCCATCCTAGTACGACTAGGATAGCTCCTTTTTGCCTTTTTTTCCAACTTTTCCTATTGGGTTTTTTCCTCCAGCCACATGGGCCTTGTGTGGGAGTTTCCACCAGCCCAATAAGGGCTGATATTCACTCTCCCACAGCCCATGAAGCCTCTTGGGTCGAAATACCCCTCCCGGAGGCCTCCCTATACACTACCGGCACTCCCGGTACACTACCGATGAGCCCAAAACTTTTCCGGCGACCAAAACAAGACTTCCTATATATGAATCTTTACCTCCGGACCATACCGGAGCTCCTCGTGACGTCCGGGATCTCATCTGGGACTCCGAACAAACTTCGGTCACCACCATACATAACTCTATACTACCGAAATGTCACCTAACCTTAAGTGTGTAGACCCTGCGGGTTCGAGAACTATGTAGACATGACCGTGACACCTCTATGGTCAATAACCAATGACGGGACCTGGATGTCCACATTAGTTCCTACATGTTCTACGAAGATCTTTATCGGTCGAACCTCTATGTCAAGGATTCAGTTAATCCCGTATGATGTTCCCTTTGTTCTTCGGTATGTTACTTGCCCGAGACTCGATCGTCGATATCTCCATACCTAGTTCAACCTTGTTACTGGCAAGTCTCTTTACTTGTTCCATAATACAAGATGTCGCAACTAACACTTAGTCACATTACTTGCAAGGCATATTGTGATGTTGTATTACCGAGTGGGCACTAAGATACCTCTCCGTCACACGGAGTATCAAATCCCAGTCTCGATCCATGCCTACTCAACAGACACATTCGGAGACACCTGTAGAGCAACTTTATAGTCACGCAGTTACATTGCGATGTTTGATACACACAAGGTACTCCTCCGATATCTATGATTTGCATGACCTTATGGTCATAGGAACATATACTTGACATGAAGAAAACAGTAGCACTAAACTGACACGATCATAAGCTACGTTTGTTGTTTGGGTCTTGTCCATCACATCATTCTCCTAATGATGTGATCCCGTTATCAAATGACATCTCATGTCCATGGCTAGGAAACCTTAACCATCTTTCGACCAACGAGCTAGTTCACTAGAGGCACACTAGGGACATTGTGTTTGTCTATGTATCCACACATGTATCCATGTTTCCAATTAATACAATTATAGCATGGATAATAAACGATTATCATGAACAAGGAAATACAATAATAAACACTTTATTTATTGCCTCTAGGGCATATTTCCAACAGTCTCCCACTTGCACTAGAGTCAATAATCTAGTTTCACATCACTATGTGATTTACATTGTAATGAATCGAACACCCATGCAGTTCTAGTGTTGATCATGTTTAGCCCTTGGAAGAGGTTTACTCAACAGGTCTACAACATTCAGATCCGTGTGCACTTTGCAAATATTTATGTCTTTCTCCACGATGTAATCGCGGATGGAGTTGAAGCGTCGCTTTATGTGTCTAGTCCTCTTGTGAAACCTTGGTTCCTTGGCCAGAGCATTGGCACCAGTGTTATCACAGAACAGGTTCATTGGATTCAATGCAATGGGCACTACTCCAAGATCTGTAATGAATTGCTTCATCCAGACACCTTCCTTCGTCACCTCCAAGGCTGCGATGTATTCCGCTTCGCACGTACAATCAGCTACCACACTTTGCTTGGAACTGCACCAGCTTACCGCTCCCCCGTTAAGAATAAATACGTATCCGGTTTGCGACTTAGAGTCGTCCGGATCAGTGTCAAATCTTGCATCGACGTAACCCTTTACGACGAGCTCTTCATCACCTCCATAAACAAGAAACAATTACTTAGTCCTTTTCAGGTACTTAAGGATATTCTTGACCGCTTGCCAGTGCTCGCTTCCAGGATCACTTTGAAACCTTCCGGCCATACTTATGGCAAGGCTGACATCGGGTCTTGTGCACAGCATTGCATACATGATAGAGCCTATGGCTGAAGCATAGGGGGTGACACTCATCTTTTCTCTATCTTCTGTAGTTACTGGGCATTGAGTCTTACTCAACTTCACACCTTGTAACACAGGCAAGAACCCCTTCTTGGATTGTTCCATTTTGAACTTCTTCAAAACTTTATCAAGGTATGTGCTCTGTGAAAGTGCTATTAAGTGTCTCGATCTATCTCTATAGATCTTAATGCCTAATATGAAAGCAGCTTCTCCTAGGTCCTTCATTGAAAAACTCTTGTTCAAATATTCCTTCACGCTTCCCAGCATTTCTATATTGTTTCCAATCAGTAATATGTCATCCACATATAATACTAGAAACGCTGTAGAGCTCCCACTCACTTTCTTGTAAATATAAGCTTCTCCGTAAACTTGTATAAACTCAAACTCTTTGATCACCTCATCAAAGCGCTTATTCCAACTCCGAGATGCTTGCACCAGTCCATAAATGGATCGCTGGAGTTTGCAAACTTTGTCAGCATTCTCTGGATCGACAAAACCTTCGGGTTGCATCATATACAACTCTTCCTCAAGGAAACCGTTGAGGAACGCTGTTTTGACATCCATCTGCCAAATTTCATAGTCGAAATAAGCAGCTATTGCTAACATGATTCTGACAGACTTAAGCATTGCTACGGGTGAGAAAGTCTCATCGTAGTCAACTCCTTGAACTTGTGAAAAACCCTTTGCCACAAGTCGAGCTTTATAGACGGTGACTTTATCGTCCGCGCCTGTCTTCTTCTCAAAGATCCATTTGTTCTGAATGGACTTTCGCCCTTCAGGTAATACTTCCAAAGTCCATACTCTGTTGTCATACATGGATCCCATCTCGGATTTCATGACCTCTAACCATTTCTCGGAATCCAGGCCCATCACTGGTCCTCCATAGCTCGTAGGTTCATTGTTGTCCAACAACATAACCTCCAAGACAGGGTTGTCGTACCACTCAGGGGTAGTACGCGGCCTTGTCGACCTACGAGGTTCAATAGCAGCTTGATCCGAAGCTTCATGATCATCATCATTAACTTCCTCTTCTACCGTCATAGGTTCCACAGAAACATCTTTCTATGCTGCGCTACTTTCTGGTTGAAGTAAAGGTTCAATAACCTCATCAAGCTCTATTTTCCTCCCACTCAATTCTTTCGAGAGAAATTCTTTCTCAAGAAGTGTTCCGTTCTTAGCGACAAACACTTTGCCTTCGGATCTCAAATAGAAGGTGTACCCGACTGTCTCTTTCGGGTATCCTATGAAGACGCATTTCTCTGCTTTGGGTTCCAGCTTTTCAGGCTAAAGCTTTTTGACATAAGCATCACATCCCCAAACTTTAAGAAACGACTATTTTGGCTTCTTGCCAAACCATAGTTCATATGGCATCATCTCAACGGATTTTGATGGTGCCCTATTTAAAGTGAATGCAACTGTCTCTAATGCATAACCCCAAAACGATAGTGGCAAATTAGCAAGAGACATCATAGAACGCACCATATCTAATAAGGTTTGATTACGACATTCGGACACACCATTACACTATGGTGTTCTGGGCGGTGTCAACTGTGAAACAATTCCACACTGTCTTAAGTGACTGCCAAACTCATAACTTAGATATTCACCTCCTCGATCAGATCGCAGGAACTTAATCTTCTTGTTACGATGATTCTCAACTTCACTCTCAAATTGCTTGAACTTTTCAAACGTTTCAGACTTGTGTTTCATCAAGTAAATATACCCATATCTACTTAAGTCATCAGTGAAGGTGAGAAAATAACGATATCCACCACGCGTTGTAACATTCATTGGACCGCACACATCAGTATGTATTATTTCCAATAAGTCACTTGCCCATTCCATTGTTCCAGAGAACGGTGTTTTAGTCATCTTGCCCATGAGGCCTGGTTCACATGTGTCAAGTGATTGAAAATCTAGTGACTCCAAAAGTCCATCAGCATGGAGCTTCCTCATGCATTTTACACCAATATGACCTAAACGGCAGTGCCACAAGAAAGTGGTACTATCATTATCAACTCTACATCTTTTTGCATCAATGTTATGAACATGTGTATCATCACTATCAAGATTCAATATGAATAAACCCCTCACATTGGGTGCATGACCGTAAAAGATATTAGTCATATAAATAGAACAATCTTTATTCTTTGATTTAAATGAGTAACCGTTTCGCAATAAACAAGATCGAGATACAATGTTCATGCTTAATGCAGGCACTAAATAACAATTATTCAGGTTCATCACTAATCCCGATGGTAATCGAAGAGAGAGCGTGCCGACAGCGATCACATCAACCTTGGAACCATTTCCCACGCGCATTGTCACTTCGTCCTTTGCCAACCTTCGTTTATTCCATAGTTTCTGCTTTGAGTTGCAAATGTGAGCAACCGAACCGGTATCAAATACCTAGGCACTACTACGATACCTAGTAAGGTACACATCAATAACATGTATATCATATATACCTTGTTTGTCGTTGGCCACCTTCTTGTCAGCCAGGTACTTGGGGCAGTTCCGCTTCCAGTGACCAGTTCAATTGCAATGAAAGCACTCATTTTCTAGCTTGGGTCCATGCTTGGGCTTCTTTACAGGAGTAGCAACTGCTTTGCGATCCTTCTTGGTTTTACCCTTATTGCCCTTGCCCTTGACTTTGCCATTATTCTTGAAACTAGTGGCTTTATTGACCATCAACACTTGATGTTCTTTCTGGATTTCAGACTCAGCGACTTTTAGCATCGCAAACAGCTCGACGACTGACTTGTTCATCCCGTTCATGTTATAGTTCATCACAAAGCTCTTGTAACTAGGTGGCAGTGATTGAAGAACTCTATCAGTGATCGCCTCTGGCGGAAGGGCAATTCCCAACTCCGCTAGACGAGTCGAATACCCAGCCATTCTGAGTATATGTTCACTGATAGACCTGTTCTCCTCCATCTTGCAAGCATAGAACTTATCGGAGGTTTCATACCTCTCGATCCGGGCATTCTTCTGAAAGATAAACATCAACTCCTGGAACATCTCATATGCTCCATGACATTCAAAATGTGTGTAAAGTCCTGGTTCTAAGCCATACAATATTGCACACTGAACTATTGTGTAATCTCTAGTACGTGCCTCCCAAGCGTTCTTAACGTCTTGGGAGGTCATGTCTTCTGGTTGGTCACCAAGCGGTGCATCAAGGACATATGATTTCTGGAAGCTGTGAGGATAATCCTCAGATTACGGGCCCAGTCAACAAAGTTACTTCCATCATCTTTCAACTTAGCTTTCTCTAGGAACGCATTAAAATTCAGGGGTGCTACTGCGCGAGCCTTTGATCTACAACATGAATATGCAAAGTTTACTTAGTCTATTGTTCAAGATAATGAGTTTAGTTAATCAAATTACTAAAGCTCCCACTCAAATTGACATCCCTCGGGTCATCTGAGTGTCACATGATCCAAATCCACCAACTCAAGTCCGATCATCTAGTGAGTTGAGGTAGCTTCAATGGTGAACATCATTATGTTGATCATATCTACTATATGACTCATGTTCGACCTTTCGGTCTCTTGTGTTCCGAGGCCATGTATGTACATGATAGGCTCGTCAAATTTAACCTGAGTGTTCTGCACGGGCAACACTAGCTTGCACCCGTTGTATGTGAACATATAGTCTATCACACCCGATCATCACGTGGTGTCTCAACACGACGAACTTTCGCAACGGTGCACACTCGGGGAGAACACAATTTATCTTGAAATTTAAGTGAGGGATCACCTTATAATGCTACCGTCATACTAAGCAAAACAAGGTGCATAAAAGGATTAACATCACATGCAATTCATAAGTGACATGATATGGCCATCAACTTGTGCTTTAGATCTCCATCTTGAAAGCACCGGCATGATCTCCATCGTCACCGGCAAGACACCATGATCTCCATCATCTTGATCTCCATCAACGTGTCACCATCGGGGTTGTCGCGCCCAACATGCTTCTACTACTAATGCTATAGTTTAGCGATAAAGTAAAGCATTACATAGCGCTTAATGATTGACACGCAGGTCATACTATAATTAAAGACAACCCTATGGCTCCTGCCGGTTGCCGTACTCATCGACATGCAAGTCTTGAAATTCTATACATCACATGATCATCTCATACATCACATATATAACATCATGTAATTGGCCATATCACATCACAACATACCCTGCAAAAACAAGTTAGATGTCCTCAAATTTTTGTCGCATGTTTTACGTGGCTGCTACGGGTTTCTAGCAAGAACGATTCTCACCTACGCATAAACCACAACGGTGATACATAATTTGCTTTTCAACCTTCTCAAGGACCGCCTTTGTCGAATGCGATCCAACTAAAGTGAGAGAAACTGCCACCCGCAAGCCATCTAGGCAACAAGTTGCATCGAGGGAACCGTTCTCTCGTAAGCGTATGAGTAATGTTGGTCCGGGCTGCTTCATCTCACAATACCGCTGAACCAAAATCCGACCAAGGGAGGAAGCAATCTAAGCATCAACGCCCACAAACCTTGTATGTTCTACTCGAGATCTCATCTACACATAGACCAAGCTCATGATGCAGCTGTTGGGGAATGTTGCATGGGAAACAAAAAATTTCCTATGCACACACAGATCTATCCATGGTGATGAGCATCTACGAGAGGGAGAGTGGATCTACATGCCCTTGTAGATCGCTAAGCAGGAAACGTTAAGAAACGCGGTTGGTGTAGTCGAACGTCTTCGCGATCCAAATCACCGTGTGTCCCGCGATCCAATCATGATCCATCCCGCGATCCAATCACGATCCGTCCCGCAATCCGATCACGATACGTCTCACGAACTTGATCACGATCCATCCCAAGAACTTGCTCACGGTTCTTCCGATCTAGCACCGAACGGACGCCACCTCCGCGTTCAGCACACGTACAGCTTGATGACGATCTCCACCTTCTTGATCCAGCAAGAGGGAGTGGAGAGGAAGAAGAGCTATCCGGCAGCCTAACAGCGCTCCAGCGATGGTGGTGGAGCAATTCCGGTAGGGCTTCGCCTAAGCACTGCAGAAAACCGATCTACAGGAGAAACTATGCACTGGAGGAACGGGTAGCACGTGGCTGAAAAACCTAGTGCAAAAACTGAAAACCTTCTAGTATATATTGGAGGAGAGGAGGAGAGGAGACAGACTTGGCCTCCAAGGCTAGCTGGTTTGGCCGAACCTACTAGGAGAGGAGGATTCCTCCTCCAATCCTAGTAGGACTAGGATTGCTCCTTTTTGCCTTCTTTTTCCCACCTTTTCCTATTGGGTTTTTTTCTCCAGCCACATGGGCCTTGTGTGGGAGTTTACACCAGCCCACGAAGGACTGATATTCACTCTCCCACAGCCCATGAAGCCTCTTGGGTCGAAATACCCCTCCCGGAGTCCTCCCGGTACACTACCGGCACTCCCGGTACACTACCGATGAGCCCAAAACTTTTTCGGCGACCAATACAGGACTTCCTATATATGAATCTTTACCTTCGGACCATTCCGGAGCTCGTCGTGACGTCCGGGATCTCATCCGGGACTCCGAACAAACTTTGGTCACCACCATACATAACTCTATACTACCGAAACGTCACCAAACCTTAAGTGTGCAGACCCTGCGGGTTCGAGAACTATGTAGACATGACCGAGACACCTCTACGGTCAATAACTAATGGCGGGACCTGCATGTCCACATTGGTTCATACATATTCTATGAAGATCTTTATCGATCGAGCCTCTGTGTCAAGGATTCAGTTAATCCCGTATGATGTTCCCTTTGTTCTTTGGTATGTTACTTGCTCGAGATTCGATCGTTGGTATATCCATACCTACTTCAACCTCCTTACTGGCAGGCCTCTTTACTCGTTCCGTAATACAAGATCTCGCAACTAACACTTAGTCACATTGCTTGCAAGGCTTATTGTGATGTTGTATTACCGAGTGGGCCCTGAGATACCTCTCCGTCACACGAAGTAACAAATCCCAGTCTTTATCCATGCCAACTCAACAGACACCCTCAGAGACACCTGTAGAGCACCTTTATAATCACCCAGTTACGTTGCGACGTTTGATACACACAAGGTACTCCTCCGATATCTGTGAGTTGCATGATCTCATGGTCATAGGAATATATACTTGACATGCAGAAAAAGTAGCAATAAACTGACACGATCATAAGCTACGTTTGTTGTTTGGGTCTTGTCCATCACATCATTCTCCTAATGATGTGATCCCATTATCAAATGACATCTCATGTCCATGGCTAGGAAACCTTAACCATCTTTCGACCAACGAGCTAGTTCACGAGAGGCACACTAGGGACATTGTGTTTGTCTGTGTATCGACACATGTATCCATGTTTCTAATTAATACAATTATAGAATGGATAATAAACGATTATCATGAACAAGGAAATAAAATAATAAACACTTTATTTATTGCCTCTAGGGCATTTTTCCAACACTACGACCTTTGCCTGGTGGCAGGCTGTAGATAGTCAGGCCATGTGTCTTTTTACACCTTTCATCTGTCTGTACTCAGACAGCTTATGCTTCCACTTGGTTTGTATGAACATGTTTGTATGACTTGAGTGTCGGGTTGTGTGACCCCTTATCTGTAAAAACATATTATCCAAGGATCATCTGAGCCTCTTAAATAAAAGTCGTGTTGTTGTATGGTTATGTTGTGATGCCATGGTTGTATCTATGCATATCGGGCATGTCGTGCGTACGTGTGACGTGCAACAGTATGTATGGGATCCGACACCTAGTCGTGTGCGTTTAGTAGTACTCTTTACGGGAAGCTGCCTCTTTGTGCTTCCACCGAGCCATGGTAGCTTGCTACTGCTCCGGACACATTGATTGACCGGTATGTATCCTTCTTTGCTGCTGTGTCTGTCCCTTCGGGGAATGTCTCGCAGTGTAATGGAGTCCCTATAGCTTGCTATGACTCGTGTACACACGCTTGAGGCCAACACCTGCATTGCTGGGTTACGTATGCCCGTTTCTGTACAGATGTGTCGCTTGGGTTCTATGACTAGAAATGTCGGCCCGGGTTCTCTGTCGTTTGTTTGCCAGCGACATGTTCATAGTCGTGAGCCAAAAGGCGCAAACGGTGCCGGCTAAGGTATGGCTGCAGTCGTGGAACTTACCGTGCGTGAGGCAGCAAACTGATGTGATATGTTACAGTGTGGATTCATATGACTTAGGATCGGGGTCCCGACAGCCTCGGATGGCCCCATCTATGAGAAGACTCAGGTGCGAACCGCCTCTGAGGTAAGGACCTCTTGAGGCAAAAGCGCCCTCGCGAGCTCCTAGATACACCTCCGAGTTCTAATGTGCCAGCCATGCGTATGAACTTTATGGGTTGTACACGCTTGAGGCCCCCCTATGATGCGGAGGGGTCCCTTCCCACGCAATGTGGCAGCCATAGCCCAGCGCTGGTGGAGAAGTCAACACGGTCCACCAATGACTATGCCCAGGCAATGTGGAAGCCATAGTCTCGTGCTGGCGGTCGACACGGTCGACCAATGACTATGCCCATGCAATGTGGAAGCCACAGCCCAGCGTTGGAGGAGAAGTCAACATGGCCCACCAATGGCTATGCTCACGCAATGTGGAAGCCACAACTCTATGCTGGCAGACGACACGGCCCCCAATGGCTATGCCCACGCAATGTGGAAGCCCCATGCCCGATGCGGGGGAATAAACAGCTGAGGGTGCCCCCAATGGCTGCATCCAACCTCAGGAGGGCCCCTACCGCCCCCCTTCTCATTGCATTCCCCGGGGATGCACACGGCAAGGGTCTGCACCGGGAATTCTACCAGGTCAAGCGTGGCACACGTGGCCTTCCCAGGTCTGCCGAACCTGGCTTTCACATGCCCATCTCTAAAAAAACTGGCGAGGAATGGTATGGGAGCCGCTCGTACATCAAGGGGGGATCCTGAGCACCGCGACTCAGGAGCCTAACTGGACCCATAGCCCCTCACCCCTTGGGCCGTCCTTGGTGATCCGGTCGGTCCAACGGTGGCTGAGGTATGCACGGGCCGGGCCCTACCAATGCAGAGCTAAAAGATCTCAAAAACCACTCAAAACCATTAAGGAGGACGCTGGGGCTCGTAGGTCAACATGGACTCCTAAGGATCGCGACTCAAGAGCCTAACTAGACCCATAGCCCCTCCCCCATTGGACCATCCTTGGTGATCCGGTAGGCCCAACATCGGTTGAGGTATGCGTCGGCCGGGCCCTGTCGACGCCGAGCGCTAAAGGTGTTCGAAAGTTTAAGTTAACCCGATCTCCGCCGTGTCCCCTTCACAAGGGATGCTCACACGTCAAGGGGGACTCCTGAGCATCGCGACTCAGGAGCCTAACTAGACCCGTAGCCCCTCACCTCTTGGGCCATCCTTGGTGATCTAGTTGGTCCAACGGCGGCTGAGGTATGCGTATACCGGGCCCTGCCGATGCAGAGCATCACAGCAAACAAGAAAGAAACAAGGCAAAGAGAGCAACCACACAGTCAAATAATTATTGAAAGCATTAAAGGCCTTCGCGAATACAAACATATTAAATGCCTCTACGAGGCACGATGTGAATTGCAGGAAAGAAGCAGGGGAGAGGTATTAGGAGGGACCGCTGCCACCACTTGTCCCGTCCTCGCGCGGCTCGTTGTCGACGTCATTGGCGTCGTCGACCTCGCTGCCAGCCCCAGGAGCATCCGGAGGAAGAAAAACCGTGACGGGAGCAAACCTCTTCACCATCGCCTCCACGACACCCTTCACCACCGATGCGGCGCTAACACTGACTTCAGGAGCGACCAGGCGGATCAAGGAGTCGAAGTCAAACCCCGGCTCACGAAGATGAAGATGGTTGAAGAGACATGTCGCGGCCTTGGAGTAGAGGTCGCGACACTCACTCTCCAGGTTCCTCTCTACCTGGACGACGACGCTCTCTAGTGCCTCGACGAGCTTCGAGGCGAGCACAGGGAAGCCTCTCTCCGGAGCCGCCAGGGGCTCCGCGGACCTGTCCTGGGAAAGGGCATGAAGCACTTGGCGAAGCTTGAGCTCGATGGTAGGGAAGGCGCAGAGCTCCATGGCCTTTTCCTCCCCGTCCACGGCAAGGATTCCCTCCCTAGATCCAAGAAGGGCCTTCTTCGAAGCGATTTCCTTCCTCTCTGCGTCTAGGCGCACCCGCTCCAAGTCCTGGCGGGTCACCACCTGGGACAACTCAGAGTCCCGAGCAGCTAGCTCGGCCTCACGGGTCTTGAGGTCCTCCTCCAACGAATGAAGCTGCCCCGCAAGCTTGGCCTACTCCTCATGGGAAGCCTTCAGACAAGATTCCGCCTCTTCATAGTGCTTGGCAGCGGATGTCGCCTCAATCAGTGCCTCTGCACGTGCTACCGGGCGGTTACGGCTTCCTCCTCACTCTTTGCTATCGCAACCTCCGATTGGTCCCAAGACGCCTCGACAGAGGCCACGACCTAGAGCCACCTCGAGACGATCTCTATGCGCCCACTCGCGGGGCGATCGCCGACATTCCTGACGGTATCACGGACCTGATCCAGAGCAGCGAAGGTCCCGTCCAGGATGTCAAGGCCACGCGCCGGAGGCATCAAGGGTCCCTCTGAAGGAGTCCTCTGTGAGATCGTAGGAGGCGACCTTGGCAGGGCAACGACGCGAGAAGCAGGCGGCCCTAGAGGCCGCTCGGTGACCACGGACATGGACAAATCAGCATGCGAACGGCCCTCAGGGGCTGGCCCCCCAAATATCGGTGCCACTGTGCTCTCAAGGGCAGGAGCGACCACGCCGGCGAGCACTAGGGGCTCAGGGGCCTCCGTGACGACGACTAGGGAGGCAACCTCGCGAGCCTCCTCGCATTCAGCAGCAGGCGACGGCATGTTGGCAGGGGAAGGCGGCGCGTCAGAAGTCCCCTTCGGCTTAATGCATGCCTTCTTCCTCCTCATCTTCAGCGCAGCGGTGTCCCTAGTGACAAAGCAAAAGGAAGGGCATCAACGCACAAGCCACAAGAATGCGATCCAAGCCAAGCCGGACCACTTACTCCTCGACTTCGACCCACTTCCTCTTCTTCTCCGCTCTAGCACCGACGGAGGCATCCAAGCCCACCTCAGCGAGGGCGCCATCATGCGGGGGAGCTGGGGCACCGCCCGCGAGGGCGAACGTCGGAGGGACCATAGTCTCGGCAGCCGCTCTCGCATCGCCCATGGGTTGCGGTCCGAGCAAAGGCGAGGCCGGCACTTCGGTCGCCGTGCCCGCAGAGGTAGGGCGCACCGAAGAAGCCTTTGCCCCACACTTCTAGGGAGTCGTCACGCAGGCAGACCGCGTGGCATGAGGGGTCGGCCCGAGCCCTGTTGGGCCTTGGCGACACGGGAGGAGCGCGCACCAGAAACTTCACTAGCATCGTCGTCATCCTCAACCTCGCGTAGAAGGGTGCCCTGCGACGGGGGAGACGCCCCATCCAAGCCGTCGGCGCTGGTCTTCTCTGAGTCCTTCCTACACGAGGTGTCACCGGAGGACACCATCACTAGGGAACCAAGGCCCTCCACAGGAAGAAGCCCAGTTCATTGAAGGCAGGCATCTCGGCAACCAGCTCGGCCCCGTTGTCAC
The DNA here is from genome assembly GCA_022496015.1 of Hordeum marinum. Lineage (NCBI taxonomy): Eukaryota > Viridiplantae > Streptophyta > Magnoliopsida > Poales > Poaceae > Hordeum > Hordeum marinum. The sequence goes on from CM039673.1 coordinate 254,281,439, forward strand.
GGCAGTACAGCGGGGCATAGGCCTCAGGTAGGCCGCCCGAGTCGCCATTGAGTAGGGTCGCCACAACCCTGCTCAGTTCCTTGGGGGTTATGCACACTGAGCGACGCCCGAGGTTGTCGCCGTGGCCCTAATAGTCCCACAAGGTCCTAGAATGGGTCTGGAGGGGTGCGAGGCGCTGTGCCAGGAACTCCTTCACTATCATCCCCTCGGTCAGCTTCCTAGCACTGATGTCATGGGAGAACTACTCTAGGACGGGCCTGGCCCGGGGATCAGAAAGCTTCGTGAAGCTCCACGCGGGGGATTTCCCCGGCAACCTTTCGGCAGATCCAACTGAGGGTTGGTGCTCTTGAGATCCGTGAGGACCCAACGGTGCCTGAACTTCTCCACCTTCTTCCCAACTGTCAAGAGCATGTTGGTTCTTTGGACTGCGACATAGGAGACACACGCCGACTGCTTGGCGCCGTCTACAGACGCAAGCTGAAGAAATGACGGAAAAGGGCCACCAAAAGCCGCACGCCCACGAAGGCCTCGTAGTAGAAAGAAAAGACAGACATGAGCAAGATGGAGTTGGGTTGAAGATGAAGGGACTGGATAGTGGTGAAGAATGCGGAGAACGGCGGGACGATCCCGGTGAAGACGCTGTGGAGGAAGAAGGGGTAGACCGTTTCAGATGAGGGCCGCTTCATCGAGGAGCCACCCCAAATCAAGGTCTGCCCCAGCTCGTTGGACCCATCCGCTGTCCATAGGAACACTCGGAGGAGGTCCTCGTCCTTGCCAAGGGTAGACCCCGAGAGCACCGGCGAGATGGGGGCAGGGGCGGAGCCCTTCGCCTCTGGCTTCTGCTTACGGGCGGGCGCCATCAAGAAAGCGCGCGGGGCGGAGGTAGCAAGGAGAAGGATGGAGTGGCGCTGGATCCGGGGATATGCCTGCTAGAGCTGGAGACCTAGAAAGCAAGAGCAGGTGCGCAAGAAAGGGAAGCACTAATGGCCCAACGCTGGAAGTCGGGCTCTTGTGGATTCGAGTAGAGGCCAAAGGGGCGAAGGACACCAGACACCAACCGCGTGATGCGCGGAGCCTGGCCCGCAGGCGTTCGGGGCCTGTGACGCTCCAAGCCAAACCTGAGGCTTCACCCTGAGGATAGATCACGCACACCTTGGGCCCGAGGGCTGCTGTCGGCGCTCTGGGAACAGGGGTACCCAGACCTGCCTACCTGCGGCCCAGGGCATGGCCCACTTCAGCGACCAAGTGCGGCCAGGCATGGCCACACTCAAGAAAAGGACATCGCGAGGGCTCTTGCCTTGCGAGGAAGAATGGTGTTAGGACCGGCAAGGGGTGGGCCTCCTTAGGACCCCTCCGGAGTGGTGGAGATCTCTATGCAAGGCCCAGCCTCGGGAGTCAAGGGTGGCGCAAGGAAGGACACGCGGGCGCCAGTGCGCCAGGTGGTGCAGTTTCCCCTTTGGTGCAAAGGTGGCAAGGACGTACGCGGGTTCCCAAATCACCCCCAAAGGTTTCCATTCCGGTGCTACCAGACCACAACCACTCGCCCTGCAGGGCAGATGTCATTGCTGAGCCCATTCGTGCGGCAAAAACAGCTACTTTGGAGGTGAAGACCGCCTTTGGGCAGGACGAGCACGTACTCCTGTCCCCCTTCAAAATTGGCAGTTGTGGGATCCCTTCCTACCATTATGATAGGGGAAGAGGATCCGAGCCTCCACTATATATAGAGGATAGGTTGCTCCGTAGAGGGGGATCCGATCCACTCCACCATCCATCCACCACCGGGCCACAGAGAGCCCCTAACACCTCAAAGGTTGCCCTCATTAGGACCTAGAACACTGTACAAGTTCATCCACACCACCTCCTCGAGAGGCAATCCACCAAAGCATGAGTTGCGTATTACGCTTCACGACGGCCCGAACCTCGGTAAACTGTGTGTTCATCTTCTTTCTCACCATCGTGCGAGTTTGCTGTTGCGTTCATCGAGTAGCGAGCTAGGTTGGGCGAGGCTGCAGGGGATCGTCGCGCATGCACCTATGTTTGAATCTTAAGGGGTTTGCGGAGCCCAAAATCCAAGAAATGCAAATGCCACAATGAAGAATGCCCGCCAAAAACTCGTTGATGAATCAAACGGGATCAATGGCCTCATGCTGGCTTGTATGGAGCCCGGTTTGCAACAACATTTTGAAAATATTCTCGCTTTCGATATGATTGAGAGTTTGAAGAGCTTGTTTCAGGTGCAGGCTAGGACCGACAGGTTCAACGTGTGGCAATCCTTGAGGGATTGTAAGTTGAAAGAGGGTGATCTACTGAGCCCGCATGTGATCAAGATGATCGGGTACGTGCAAAAGCTTAGGATCGGTTAGGCTTCCCACTTGGGTACGAGTTGTCCATGAATACAATTTTGGGTTCTCTTCCACCTAGCTATGGGACGTTCGTCTCGAAATATCATATGCACAACATAGGTAAGAAGCTCACTGAATTGCATGGGATGCTCAAGGTGGTAGAGCAAGATATTAAGAAAGGCACGCATCAAGTGTTGAAGGTGCAGAACTCGACTAAGTTCAAGAAGAGTTGGTCCAAGAAAAATGGTAAGGCAAAGGGCACGGAGAAGGTTGTCTCCACCGCGGAGCCGAAGTCCAGACCAAACTCAAAGACCATTTGCTTTCATTGCAAGGAAGCTGCTCACTAGAAGAGGAACTGTAGCAAGTGGCTTGCTGAGCATGGCAAGAAGGCCGGAGATGCTTCTTCAGGCAAAGGTACACTTTTTATATATGTTATAGACATTTACCTTGCTGACATACCGAGTAGCTCTTGGGTATTTGACGCTGGATCGGTTGTTCATATTTGCAACTCGATGAAGGGGCTGCCAAGAACTAGGCGTGTGGCACAGGGGGAGATTGGCATCAGGGTCGGCAACAAAGCAAGGGTTGCTTCGTTGGAGGTCGGCACGATGCAGCTCAAGCTTCCTTCTGGATTTATTTTGGAATTGAATAATTGTTATTACATTCCCGCACTTAGTCAGAACATTGTTTCTTCCTCCTACTTGATGAGTCAAGGTTATGAATACAATATAAAGGACGATGGTTGTTCATTTTATTTGAATGGAATGTTCCATGGCTTTGCACCCATAGTAGATGGGATATTTATATTAAATCTAGAAACGGAACCATTCTATGACGTGAATGTCAAGAGGCATAAGCCTAATGAGATAAATCCGACATACTTCTTGCATTGTCAGCTTGGGCACATTAGTCTGAAACGCATGAAAAAGCTCCATGATGATGGACTCCTAACTTTGTCCAACGTCGGGTCATTCGAGACATGTGAATCATGCTTGCTAGGCAAGATTACTAAGTCTCCTCTTTCAAAGAGTTGCGAGAGGGCGTCTGAGGTATTGGAGCTTATACAGAGTGATGTGTGTGGTCCAATGAGGACAACGGCCAGAGGTGGCTATGAGTACTTTGTGACTTTTATGGACGACTTGAGTATATATGGATATATCTATTTGATGAGGCACAAGATGGAAAATTTTGAAAAGTTCAAATATTTTTAGAATGAGGTTGAAAATCAGCTCGGCAAGACGATAAAACTTCCATGATCAGATCATGGAGGTGAGTACATGAGCTAGGAGTTTGATAATCATCTGAAAAGCTGTGGTATAGTACCTCAGCCCACTCCTCCGAGTACGCCGCAGAGAAACGGTGTGTTAGAACGGAGAAATTCAACCTTGTTAGACATGGTCTGGTCGATGATGAGCAAATCAGATTTACCCTTGTCATTCTCGGGTTACGCTCTAGAAACTGAAGCTTTCACACTTAATAGGGTACCATCAAAATCCATAGACAAGACACCACATGAGATGTGGACTGGGAAGAGTCCTAGTTTGTCTTTTCTAAAGTTTTGGGGTTGTGAAGCATTTCTCAAGCGAGTCATGTCGGACAAGCTTACACCCAAGTCAGATAAATGCATATTCATGGGATATTCGAGGGAAATCTTGGTATATAACTTCTACAACCGAGAAGAGAAAAGTGTTTGTTGCTCAGAACCTGGTTTTCCTAGAGAAAGAGTTTCTCAGCCGGGAGGCCAGTGGGAGAACGGTGCGACTTGAAGAAACTCAAGATCCACTCAGGGACAACTCGGTTGGTGATGAGATCACATCAGAGTTGTTCAGAGAACCCGTAGTGGAGTCAGCACCGGTGCCACGGAGGTCGGAAAGATTGCAGAGTGCACGACGTTTTGTTGCTAGAAAGCAATGACCCAGCCACGTATGCAGAAGCGATGGTGAGCCCAGATTCCGAGGCATGGCCAGAGGCCATGAGATCCGAGTGAAAGTCCATGTATGACAATCAAGTCTGGAACTTGGTTGATTCGCAACCTGGCGTAGTTGCAATTAGATGGAAATGGGTCTTTGACAAGAAAACCGATGTGGATGGAAATGTTCAGATCCACAAATCTCGGCTTGTCGCTAAAGGTTATGGACAAGTTCATGGAATTGACTATGATGAGACCTACTCGCCGATAGTGATGCTAAAGTCAGTGAGGATCATACAAGCTATAGCTGCATATTTCGAATATGAGATATGGCAGATGGATGTCAAAACGGCTTTCCTTCATGGAAATTTAAAAGAGGATGTATACATGACACATCCCCAAGGTTTTTCGATCCAACTAATGCTGGTAAAATATGCAAGCTCAAGAGATCCATTTATGGATTGAAGCAAGTAGCTCGGAGTTGGAACATTCGTTTTGATGAAGTCATCATTGACCTTGGTTTCATCAAGAACGAAGAGGACTATTGTTGATACAAGAAGTCTAGTGGGAGCTTAGTAGTATTCTTGATCTTATATGTGGATGACATACTGCTAATCGAAAATGATGTTTTAATGCTGAACTCAGTCAAGGAATCATTGAATGGCAAGTTTTCAATGAAAGACCTTGGAGAGGTAGTGTACATTTTAGGCATTAAGATTTATAGAGATAGATCTAGGAGGTTGCTCGGCTTAAGACATATCGCGTACATAGACAAAGTGTTGAAGAGGTTCAACATGAGTGAGGTCAAGAAAGGGTTCTTGCCTGACTCACATGGTATAAGGCCAAGCAAGACTCAGAGTCCTATGACTTCTGATGGGAGAAACCGGATGAGTAGGATTCTAGATGCCTCGGCAATTGGATCCATCATGTATGTCATGCTATGTACATTGCCTGATGTTGCCTATGCAATAAGCTTAAGAAGCAGATACCAGGCCGACCTAGGTGAGAGTCAGTGGGCAGCAGTAAAAACTATCTTGAAGTACCTAAAAAGGACTAAAGAGATGTTCCTAGTTTATGGAGGTGAGTAGGAGCTCTGTGTAAAGGGTTACGCTGATGCTAGTTTCGAAACCGACAGGGATGATTGTCGATCGCAAACTGGATTCGTATATGTCATTAATGGATGAGCAATGAGATGGATGAGTTGCAAGCAAGATACGGTGGATGACTCCACAACAGAGGCCGAATACATTGCGGCTTGTGAAGCAGCAACAGAAGGTGTTTTGATTCGGAAGTTCCTGGAAGATGTTGTTGTGTTCCCGGGCTGGTCAAAACTGTTGGACCTTTTATTGCCATAACTTAGGTGCCATCGCACATGCCAAGTAGCCGAGACAACACCACAAGACCATGAACATAGACCGAAAATATCACATAATACGAAAGCTCATAGAGAAAGGTGATACCAATTTATGCAAGATTCATATGGATTTGCAGGTCCGTTGACTAAACCGTTTCCACAACCCAAGCATGAGGGGCACGTTAGAGCTATGGGCATTAGATGTCTATTTGGTTGACTCTAGTGCAAGTGGGAGACTGTTTGAGATATGCCCTAGAGGCAATCATGTATGATGATATTTCCTATGTGTTTGTGAATAAAGATAGTCCTTAGACATTATCATTGATGTGTATTAAACAAGTATGTGACTTGTTTGTGAGACTATGCATTGGATGGTCCAGTCTCACCGACCATGTAGCATTGGATGCTAGCTGGATAATATGGCCTCAGAATGGTCTTGTCGGATTCTACGTAGTCGGATTCGAGTCGAGATAAGGTCTAAGTTGGACAGACCAACTATGAGATGCATCGATAGGTCATCTGTGAGTCTCTAGTACAACATACATTCTATGCCCTAAGACCTAAGTTGTCGCATGTACTCGGGATGGTGACGGACTTGCTTTGGGCCGACCAAACGCTACTTCATAACTAAGTAGTTAGAAAGGTAGGTTTCGGGCTTGTCCAAACCCATGCTATGAGACATGGTCGAGCAAGATGCGATTTGGCCCTCCGATCAGGAGAGATATACTCATGGCCCCTCTCGTGATTCGTACTGGATAAGAATGGCCATGCGATGAGTATTATGAGATAATCCGAAGTGTTGGTCGGATTCACAAGAATGAGAAACAGGTCGTGTTGCAACAAGTATGACCATGTCGCCTTGTGCATGACAACATATATCGTGTGGCAAAGGGAACATAAGTGTGAAGTCCAGGTTCGCCTAACCAGCTTTATCGGACACTTGGAGTCAGCAAGTTTTGCTAGAGGCCCCTACCGACTGGTCGAGTCGGATGTGATCTGACTCGCGACCAAGTGGATGAGAACCTAAAGGGTCGCTCGCTTAAGGGGAGGAACACATGGGCTTAGGATCCCTATGAGTCCCAAGAGTTGAGCCAGCATTGGATGCCTAAATATAGTGGAGGTGCGGCACACCCATCCGGTTTATCGCGTCGGCGCCATCATTAGGGCTTTGCATGAGTTGCAACTAGCCACCTCCACACACCGCCATCGGCAGTGCGATCGGACCTAGCAGTCCGCCGCACGGTGTTCCTCCTGCATGCGCGGATACCGTTAGAGGCGGTGCACTTGTGCCGCTATGGCGAACCTGTACATGGATCCGGCGACTGACTGTTCTAGGGAGATCGGTTGAGGAGGAGATAGACCACACGAACACGCTGCCCCACTCTACTTCCACGGCACGGCACTGCGTGTCTAGTGGTAACGAACTATGCTCCATCTTTGTAGCATGTTCTTGGTTGTTCTGTGCATAGGCAATTTTTGATTTGCATGCGATGCACCTATGGTAGAACCCAACAGATGAAGCGGCTTAAAGCGGTAATGCGACCCGGAAAGCGCTGCACATCGTTAATGCTCGTTGGCTTAGGCAAAGAAGTGATGGCCTTTATCTTCTCCAGGTGAGCTTCAATACCTCGCTCTGAGACTATGAAAGCCAAAAGCTTTCCTGTGGGAACACCAAAGACATAGTTGGTCGGGTTAAGCATCATTTTTTGTATACCCATAAGTTGTCAAACATCTCCTTCAGGTCGTCAAGCAGAGTCTCATTCAGGTCCCAGAACACCAAAAGTAGCCCCCGGGCCCAAGGCATGCTCGTGCCGGCCTCCGGGTGAATCCCCTGAGGGCATCACTAAGTGTCGCGGGCCCCAAACACCTGTAGTCCAGGACTGGAGCGCGTCATGTGGTCGGTGTTGGGTGTCAAACTCCTCCTCGGCCACCACTCGAATCAACAAAAGCCTGACTTCCAGAGCCAAGCCTTTATTGCTTTCCTCTTTTGTGCACTTGCTCCTCCTTCTAGATCCCCGTCTTAGCAGAAACATCTCCAGATCACGGCATCGCTCCGTGCTCCTCCCTACTGCATCGGCCGCGTGTACTTCCTGATGGCTCTCGTCGGCAAGTCGAGGCTAGAAGCCCAGAGGTTAGCCTCCACTCCCATCTCACCGGCGCTATCGGAGTCCACCTTTGCTAAGGGCGGAGACCTCGCCCCCATGCTTCCATTGACGGTGTACAAGACCAACGAGTCGGGGCGGACCTTGATATGTGGTGGCTCCTCAGAGAAGCGGCCCTCGATTAGGTCATCATATCCTTTCTTTCTCAGTAGCGTCTTCGTCGGGCTCGTCCCGCCCTTCTCCAAGTTCTTACCCGCCGTCCTCGACCACTATGGGATCCAAGACCTTCATCTCCAACCCAACTCCATCCTGCTCTTGTCCGTATTCGCCTTCTATTGCGAGGCCTTCATTGGCGTGAAGCACTTAGTGGCCATCTTCTGCCATTTCTTCAGCTTGCATGTGCATGACGGCACTCAACGTTCGGCGTGCGTCTCCTTCACCGTGGTCCAGAGCGGTAACTTGCTCTTAAAGGCCGAGAAGAAGGTGGAGAACTTCCGGCACCACTGGGCCTAATGGATCTCAAGGGCACCAACACCCACTTGGATCTGCCGAAGGGGATGCTAGAGAAGATCCCCGCATGGAGCTCTATGAAGCTTTCCGACCACCAGGACAGGAACGTCTTGGAGCGGATTACTCGCGACATCAACGGCAAGAAACTGTCTGGGGGATGATAGTGAAGGAGTTCTTGAAGCAGCGCCTAGCACCCGTCCAGGCGCATTCGAGGCCCTTGTGGGAGTACCGGGGCAGTGGTGACGACCTCAGGCTTCGGTCTGCTCCCATGTCCTTCGAGGAGCTAAGCAGATTTGTTAACATCCCACTCAACGACGACCCTGGAGATTTTCCCGAAGACTGCATCCCATTGTACCGCCACGATGATGGTGCCGATCTAGTCGCGGCGATGCATGTCTTCAACGAACTGGGACTCTCCCTAGCTAAGGGTCTCGGATCCTCGATGATGGTGTCCTCCGGCGACAACACGGGCGGGGAGTATTCAACGAAGACGGTGGACAACGACATGATGGAGGCGTCTCCTCTGTCTCAGAGCATGCGGTTGCGTGACCTTGAGGATGACGACGACGCTGGTGAAGCTTCTGCCGCAGGTTCTCCGCGTTCCTCCAGGGTCCTCAAGGGCCCGGGACCGACCCCTCGTGCCACACGGTCTGCATTCTTGGGGGGCCCCAGGAACCACGGGGCGGAGTCTCCTCTACTGGATCCTCCTTCCGCCAGCAAGGCATTCGAAGCGCCTGTTCTGCCCTGCTCAAATCGTAGCTTGCGGGCATGGTGGACTGGTCCGGGGCCGGAGGGGCTCCTCCGGCCGCTGTCCTTGTGGATAGTGCCCTTGCCTCCCCACGCGGCAACGCCATCATGGATAAAGGTGTGGACGCACCTGCCATTGCCAAGGTGGAGAGGAAGAGGAAGTTGGTCGGCGTCGAAGAGTAAGTGGCCCCTCCTGCCGGTAGCTCGCACGTTGATGATTCCTCCTTTGCTTGGTACCCAGGAATTCCGCCATGCCGAAGATGAGGAAGAAGAAAGCAAGCGTCAAGCCGAGGGTCCTTTCCGACGCACCACCTGCTCCCCTCGCCTTGTCGTCACCTGCCAAGGCGCCTGACGCTGCGGGTGCAGGCGCGCACGAGGTGACCCTCCTGGCCGCTTCCACGGAGCCCCGTGATCCCTCGATGCTCGTTGCCGCGAGCACTCCTGCCTTCGGAGCCACGTCGGCGCCGCTGTTAGGGGAGCCAGCCCCCAAGGGCCAGCAGCTAGGTTATCCGTCTGTATCCACCTTGCCCATGGTCGTGGAGCAGCCTCCGGAGCCTCCTCCTCCTCGTGCTTCAGCCTCCCCGGGGGCGTCTCCTCTGATCCCCAGGCGACTCCTTCGGAGGAGGCCATGACGCCCGCTCCACGGGCCCCTGGTGCTCTGGGCGATGCCTACTCCGTTCTGGGTCATGTCTAGTGCGCCCTTGAGGGCGCTAACGACCACCTCCGGAAGGGACTTTGGGGGCTCCTCTCCGGATGCCTCTGCCCCGGAGGTTTGGGGCCAACCCAAGGCCACCGTGGCGAAGAGCGTGAAGGAGGCTGCGTCAGCCAGGGCAGCCCATGAGGTAGCACTAGGCGTCACGGAGGCCGCTGCTAGTTGTTGCAAAGAGGCGGATGCCTACCTGAAGGTTCTTCAGGAGGAGAAGTCTGCGCTTCCGAAATAGCTGCATCAGCGAGAAGAGGCCCTAGAGACCTGCAAGGCCGAGCTTGCCAAGGTGACGAACACCCAAGACGCGAAGCGCAAGAGTCTGGACACTCAGGTGGAGGAAGTTGCTGCAGAGAAGGTTTGGCTCGGCACTAGGGAGAAGGCCCTTGTCGAGGCTGAGCAGCAAAGGGCTGCGGAGCTTAGTGCTTTCCCCTCCGTCGAGCTCCTGCTCCGCCAGGCGCTCCATTCCATCTATGGGGATGGGTTCACAGAGCCCCGACGACTCCAGAGAGCAGCTTCGCGTGGCTCTCTTCAATGCTTTCCGAGGCACTAGAGGGTGTCGTTGTCAAGGTGGAGGTAGTCTTGGAAAGTGATTGTCGCGACCTCTTCTCTGAGGCCGCGACGCGCATTTTCAGCCACCTCCATCTTCGCGAGCTAGGGTTTGACTTCAGCTCTGTGATCCGCCCGGTCGATCCCTGGGTTCGCATCGCCGAGGCAGCGGTTGTGAAGGGCGTGGTGGAGGCACTGATGAAGAAGTTTACCTGCATCATTGTTTCTCCGCCTCCTGAAGCTGCAAGGGTTAGCGCACGAACAAGACGACGTCAGTGACATCGACGACGAGTCCCCAGTGGCTGAGACGAGTGGCGGTGGCGGTTCGTCCTAATTCCTCCTCCTGGTTTCCTTCCTGCAACGTTGATCATGCCTCGCAGAGGCGTTATACTAGTTTGTACTCAGAAACATTTAAGGCTTGTAATAATTGTTGAATTGTGTGGTCGCTTTCTTTGCCTTGTTTCCTTCTTGCTTGTTGTGATGCTCTGCATCGGCAGGGCCCATTCTCACACATACCTCAACCGTTGTTGGGCCTTCCGGATTGCCAGGACAGATCCAAGGGGTGAGCGCTATAGGGCCAGTGAGGCTCCTAAGTCGCGATGCTCAGGAGACCCCCTTGACGTATGAGCATCACTCATGTAGGGAACATGGTGAATATGGGATTTATTTGAAGGTTTTGAACACGTTGAGTTCTACATCGATAGGGCCCGACCCCACGCATACTCAGCCGCCGTTGGGCCGTCCGGATCACCAGGACGGTTCCAAGGGGTGACGAGCTACAAGTCTAGTGAGGCTGCTGAGCCGCGATGCTCAGGAGTCCCGCTTGACGTACGTGGTCTAGCATTCTCCTTAGGGATTTTGATCGCTTTTGAGCTCTGCTTCGGCAGGGACCGGCCCCACGCATACCTCAGCCACCGTTGGGCCGTTCGGACCACCATGAAGGTTACAAGGGGTGAGGGGCTACAGGGCCAGTGATGCTCCTGAGTCGCGATGCTCAGGAGTCCCCCTTGATGTACGAGCGTCTCCCATACCTTTCCTCGCCGGCTTTTCATGAGAGGGGCACGTGAAGACCAGGATTTGTGGACATGGGAAGGTGGGTGTGTCGGTGACAAAACCGGTGGATCTCGGGTAGTGGGTTCCAAACTTTGAGACTAGGATCGATGGTAACAGGAGATGAGGCGGACATAGATTTACCCAGGTTCGGGCCCTCCTATAGAGGTAATACCCTACATTCTGCTTGGATGTATTGATGATGCGGGTTACAGAGTCGATCTACCTCGAGATCGGATAGGTAACCATAGATGAGTTGTTCTATCCCTATAGTCCTAAACCCTCTGGCTCTTATAGACGCGAAGGATGCCTAGGGTTTCCACATGGTCAGTTACATGGCGAGGAGATAAAAATTCCAATTCTCTACATCAAACATGGAGTACAAGCAATGCTTCCTGAATCTTCCATCTTGGAGATTGCACCTTCAAATAATCTGATGTTTGGTAAGTGGCCAATATAATCCAGCCCACAGAGATAGGCGGACACCCGAGAACCCCTTAATCCAAGACTCCCTCAATAGCCCCCAAAGTTGCTTCCAATGCCAAGGGTCCCATCTTCTATTGCTTTACATGATCGGAGTCCTTGGCTTGCGAGGTGAGTTCTTCCCGCCGAACACAGTTCGACCTCTGATGATAAGTAGTTTTTCGCATAGTGGTGTTGGAAATATGCCCTAGAGGCAATAATATATTAGTTATTATCATATTTCCTTGTTCATTATAATCGTTTATTATCCATGCTATAATTGTATTGATCGGAGACTTACATGCATGTGTGGATACATAGACAAAACCATGTCCCTAGTATGCCTCTAATAGACTAGCTCGTTGATCAAAAGATGGTTAAGGTTTCCTAGCCATGGACATGAGATGTCATTTGATAATGGGGTCACATCATTAGGAGAATGATGTGATGGACAAGACCCAAACTGCAAACGTAGCATATGATCGTGTCAGTTTATTGCTACTGTTTTCCGCATGTGAAGTATGTGTTCCTATGACCATGTCATCATGCAACTCACAGATATCGGAGGAGTGCCTTGTGTGTATCAAACGTCACAACGTAACTGGGTGACTATAAAGGTGCTCTGCAGGTATCTCCGATGGTGTCTGTTGAGTTGGCATGGATCGAGACTGGGATTTGTTACTCCGTGTGACGGAGAGGTATCTCGGGGCCCACTCGGTAATGAAACATCACAATAAGCCTTGCAAGCAATGTTACTAATTGTTAGTTGCGGGATCTTGTATTACGGAACGAGTAAATAGACTTGCCAGTAACAAGGTTGAACTAGGTATGGAGATACCGACGATCGAATCTCGGGCAAGTAACATACCGAAGAACAAAGGGAACGTTATACGGGATTGACTGAATCCTTGACACAGAGGTTCGACCGATAAAGATCTTCGTAGAATATGTAGGAACCAATGTGGATGTCCAGGTCCCGCCATTGGTTATTAACCGTAGAGGTGTCTCGGTCATGTCTACATAGTTCTCGAACCCGCAGGGTCTGCACACTTAAGGTTCAGTGACGTTTCGGTAGTGTAGAGTTATGTATGGTGGTGACCGAAGTTTGTTCAGAGTCCCGGATGAGATCCCGGACGTCACGAGGAGCTCCGGAATGGTCCGGAGGTAAAGATTCATATATAGGAAGTCCCAGTTTGGTTTCCGGAAAAGTTTCGGGCTCATCGGTAGTGTACCGGGAGTGCCGGTAGTGTACCGGGAGTGCCGGTAGTGTACCGGGAGGCCTCCGGGAGGGGTATTTCGACCCCAAGATGTCCATGGGATGTGGGAGTATAATAGCCAGCCCTTTTTGGGCTGGGAAAACAGCCACAAAGTCCCATGGCGCAGGAGAGAAAGTCCTAAAGCAAAAAGTGGAAAATCAGCCAATAGGAGGCAATCCTACTCCAACTAGGATTGGAGGTGAAGTAGGATTGCTTCCCACCTCCTATTTCGGCCGACCCAAAGGCCTTGGCTGCCTCTCCTCTCCTCTCCTCCTATATATACTAGTGTATTGGGTGTTTTTTGGACAGAATTTCTGGCCACGTGCTACCCGTTCCACCGGTGCATAGTTTCTCCTCTAGATCGGTTTTCTGCAGCGCTTAGGCGAAGCCCTGCCGGAATTGCTCCACCACCATCACCGGAGCGCCGTCACGCTGCCGGTGAACTCTCTCTCCTCTCCACCTCCTCTTGCTGGATCAAGATGGTGGAGATCGTCATCAAGCTGCATGTGTGCTGAACGCGGAGGTGCCGTCCGTTCGGCGCTAGATCGGAAGGACCGTGATCGAGATCGCAAGACGGTTCGTGATGTGATCACGGAACGGATCGTGATGAGTTCGCGGGACAGATCGTGATCAAGATCGTGAGACGGATCGTGATGAGTTCGCGGGACGGATCATGATGTGTTCACGGGACAGTTCGTGATTGGATCGCGGGACGCTCGGCGATTTGGATCGCGAAGAAGTTCGACTACACCAACCGCGTTTCTTAACGCTTCCCGTTTAGCGATCTACAAGGGTACGTAGATCCACTCTCCCTCTCGTAGATGCTCATCACCATGGATAGGTTTGCGTGTGCGTAGGAAAGTTTTTGTTTCCCATGCGACGTTCCCCAATAGTGGCATCATGAGCTAGGTTGATGGTTCGATGAGATCTCGAGTAGAACACAAAAGGTTTGTGGGCGTTGATGCTTAGATTGCTTCCTCCCTTGGTCGGATTTTGGTTCAGTGGGATTGTGAGATGAAGCGGCCCGGACCAACATTACTCGTACGCTTACGAGAGACCGGTTCCCTCGACGCAACTTGTTGCTTAGATGGCTTGCGGGTGACAGTTTCTCTCACTTTAGTTGGATCGGATCCGACTAAGGCGGTCCTTGAGAAGGTTGAAAAGAAATCTATGTATCACCGTTGTGGTTTATGGGTACGTGAGAATCGTTCTTGCTGGATACCCGTAGCAGCCACGTAAAACATGCAACAACAATTAGAGGACGTCTAACTTATTTTTGCAGGGTATGTTGTGATGTGATATGGCCAGTTACATGATGAGATATATGTGATGTATGAGATGATCATGTGATGTATAGAATTTCACGACTTGCATGTCGTTGAGTACGGCAACCGGCAGGAGCCATAGGGTTGTCTTTAATTATTGTATGACCTGCGTGTCAATCATTAAGCGCTATGTAATGCTTTACTTTATCGCTAAGTGGTAGCAATAGAAGTAGAAGCAGGGCTGGCGCCACAACCCCAATGGCACCACGTTGATGGAGATCATGGTGTTGTGCCGGTGACGATGGAGATCATGCCGATGTTTCGAAGATGGAGATCTTAAACACAAGTTCATGGCCATATCATGTCACTTATGAATTGCATGAGATGTTAATCCTTTTATGCACCTTGTTTTGCTTAGTACGGCGGTAGCATTATAAGGTGATCCCTCACTTGAATTTCAAGATGAACTGTGTTCTCCTCGAGTGTGCACCATTGCGAAAGTTCGTCGTGTTGAGACACCACGTGATGATCGGGTGTGATAGACTCTACGTTCACATACAACGGGTGCAAGCCGGATTTGCACGCACAGAACACTCGGGTTAGACTTGACGAGCCTAGCATGTACAAACATGGCCTCGGAACACGAGAGATCGAAAGGTCGAACATGAGTCATATAGTAGATATGATCAACATAATGATGTTCACCATTGCAGCCGCCTCAACTCACGTGATAATAGGACTTGATTTGGTGAATTTGGATCATGTATCACTCGAATGATTGGAGGGATGTTAATTTGAGTGGGAGTTCTTAAGTAATATGATTAATTGAACTCATTATCATGAACATAGTCAAATTGTCTTTGCAAATTATGTTGTAGATTACTATCTCGCGCTGTAGCTCCCTTAATTTTTTATATGTTCCTAGAGAAATAGAGTTGAAACATGTTTGTAGCAATATTGCGGACTGGGTCCGTGATCTGTGGATTGTCCTCATTGCTACACAGAAGGCTTATGTCCTTAATGCACCGCTCGGTGCGCCACCCCCTCTAGCGTCGTCTATAGATGTTGTGAACATCTGACAGGCACGTTTCGATGACTACTTGATAGTTTAGTGCGTCATGCATTACGGCTTAGAATTGAGGCTCTGAAATGTTTTGAACATCACGAAACATATGAGATGTTCTAGGAGCAGAGATTGTGATCTCAGGCTCGTGCCTGTGTTGCGAGATATGAGATCTCCAACAAGATTATTTGCCTGTAAGATGAAGGAGAATAGCTCAATCGTTGAGCATGTACTCAGATTGTCTGGGTACTACAATCGCTTGAATCAAGTGGGAGTTGATCTTCCAGATAAGATAGTGATTGATATAGTTCTCCAAGTCACTGTCAGTAAAGCTACTAGAACTTAGTGATGAACTATAATACACCAGGGATAGAAGTATTGATCCCTGAGCTGTTCGCGATGTTTGACACCGCGAAGGTAGAAATCAAGAAGGAGCGTCAAGTGTTGATGGTTAATCAAACCACTAGTTTCAAAAAGGGCAAGAGCAAGGAGGGAAACTTCATGGATAGAAAGTCAGTTGCTGCTCTAGTGAAGCAACCCAAAGCTGAACTCAAACCCGAGACTAAGTGCTTCTATTATGAGGTGAGAGGTTGCTGAAGCGGAACAACCCTAGATACTTGGTAGATAAGAAGGCTGGCAACATCGACAGAAGTATATTTGATATACGAGTTATTGATGTGTACCTTGCTAGTACTCCTAGTAGCACCTGGGTATTGGATACCGGTTCGGTTGCTAAATGTTAGTAACTCGAAATAAAAGCTACGGAATAAACGGAGAACTAGCTAAGGGTGAGGTGACGATGTGTGTTGGAAATGTTTCCAAGGTTGATGTGATCAACATCGCACGCTCTCTCTACCTTCAGGATTAGTGACGAACCTAAATAAATGTTATTTGGTGTTTTGCGTTGAGCATGAACATGATTAGATCATGTTTGTTGCAATACGGTTATTCATTTAAGTCAGAGAATAATAGTTATTCTGTTTACATGAATAATACCTTCAATGGTCATGCACCCAGTGAGAATGGTTTGTTGAAATCTTGATCGTAGTAATACACATGTTCATAACATTGATGTCAAAAGATACAAAGTTAAATAATGATAGTACCACATACTTGTGGCACTACCGCAAAATGTCATATTGGTATAAAGCGCATGAAGAAACTCCATGGTGATGGATATTTGGACTCATTCGATTTCGAATCGGTTGAGACATGCGAACCATGCCTCTTGGGCAAGATGACTAAATGACCCCGTTGGATGAAGCAGGCAAGTGATTCATTGGAAATGATACATGTTGATGGATGCAATCTAGTGAGTCTTGTAGCGTGCAGTGGATATCGTTATTTTCTTACCTTCACAGATGATTTGAGTAGATATAGTGTATATTTACTTAATGAAACACAAGTCTGAATCATTTGAAAGGTTCAAGCAAATTCAGAGTGAAATTTAAAGATCATCATGACAAGAAGATAAAAATGACTGCGATATGATCGTGGAGGTGAATATCTGAGTCACGAGTTTGGCATACAACTTAAGACAATGTGAAAGTTGTTTCACAACTAAACGCCACCTGGAACACCATAGTGTGATGGTGTGTCCGAACATCATAGTTATGCTCTATTGGACATGGTGCGTGCTATGATGTCTCTTGTCATTTTACTACTATAATTTTGGGGTTATGCATTAGAGACAACTACATTCACTTTAAATAGGGCACCATCTAAATCTGTTGAGATGACACCATGTGAATTATGGTTTGATAGAAACCTAAGTTGTCATTTCTTAATACTTGGGGCTGCGACACTTGTGTGGAAAATGTTTTCACCTAATGAGGTCGAACCCAAGGCGGACAAATGCATCTTCATAGAATACCCTAAGATCAGTTGGGTGAACCTTCTATCTCAGATCCAAGTGCAAAGTGTTTGTTACTAAAACGGATCCTTTCTCGAGGAAAGTTTCTCTCGAAAGAATTAAGAGGGAGGAAGATAGAACTTGATGAGGTTGTTTAAACTTTGTTCAACCAGAGAGTAGCGCAGCGCAGGATGTTGTTTCTGTGAAGCCTACGTTAGTTGAAGAGGAAGTTAATGATGATGATCATGAAGCTTCAGGATCAAGTTACTATCGAACTTCGTAGGTCGGCAAGGATGTGTACTGCTCCTAAGCGGTACGACAACCCTGTCTTGGAGGTCATGTTGTAGGACAAACGATGAACCTACGAGCTATGGAGAAGTGATGATGGGCCCGGATTCCGACAAATGGTTGGAGGCCATGAAATCCGAGTTAGGATCCATGTATGAAAACCAAGTGTAGACTTTGGTAGACTTGCTCGTTGGATGGTAGGTCATTAAGTACAAATGAATCTTTAAAATGAAGACAGACACTGATGGTGAATGTCACTATTTGTAAAGCTCGACTTGTTGCAAAGATGTTTGTGACAAGTTCAAGGAGTTGACTATGATGAGACTTTCTCACTCGTAGTGGTGCTAAAGTCTGTTGGAATTATGTTAGCAGTTGCTGTGTTTTCAATTATGAAATCTGGCAGATGGATGTCAAAGCATCGTTTCCTTAACGATTTACTTGAGGAAAGGTTGTATGTGATACAACCAGAAGGTTTTGTCAGGCCTAAGGATGCTAAAAGGTGTGCAAGCTTCGGTGATCCTTCCATGGACTGAAGCAAGCATCTCGGAGTTGGAATATACGCTTTGATGAGGTGATCAAAGTTTTGATGTTTATACAAAGTTTACGAGAAACTTGTATTTGCAATAAAGTGAGTGGGAGCACTATAGAATTTGTGATAAGTATATGTGGATGACATATTGTTGATCAGAAATAATGTAGAGTTTCTGGAAAGCATAAAACGGTCATTTGGAAAGTGATTTTCAAAGGAAGACCTGGATGAAGCTACCTAATTGTTGAGCATCAAAATCTATGGAGATAGATCAAGATGCTCGATGAGACTTTCAATGAGTGCATACCTTGACAAGATTTTGAAAGAGTTCAAAATGGATCAGTCAGAGAAAGAGTTCTCGCCTGATTTGTAAGGTGTGAAAGTTGAATGAGACTCAAAGCTCGACAACGGCAGAAGAAAGAGAAAGGACGAACGTCGTCCCCTATGCCTTAGCCATAGGCTCTATATTATGCCATGCTGTGTACCGCACCTGTGTGTGCCTTGCCATGAGTCCGTCAGGGGGTACAAGAGTGAACCAGGAGTGGATCACTGGACAGTGGTCAAGATTATCCTCAGTAACTAAGAGACTGAGGAGATGTTTCTCGATTATGGAGGTGATAAAGAGTTCGTCGTAAGGAGTTACGTCGATACAAGCTTTAACACTAATCCGGATGACTCGTAGTAGCAATCTGGATACGTATAGTGGAGCAGCCATTTGGAATGGTACCAAGCAGAGTGTGGTAGCAGTGTTTACAGTTTGACATAGATATTTGCAAAGTGCACACAGATCTGAATGTTACAGACCCGTTGACTATAAGACCTCTCTCACATGCAAAGCATGATCGAGCCCCAGAACTCGTTGGGTGTTAGATTCATAACAATGCGAATCACATGGTGATGTGAACTAGATTATTGACTCTAGTGCAAGTGGGAGACTGTTGGAAATATGCCCTAGAGGCAATAATAAATTAGATATTATCATATTGCCTTGTTCATGATAATCGTTTATTATCCATGCTATAATTGTATTGATCGGAGACTTGGATGCATGTGTGGATACATAGACAAAACCATGTCCCTAGTATGCCTCTAATAGACTAGCTCGTTGATCAAAAGATGGTTAAGGTTTCCTAGCCATGGACATGAGATGTCATTTGATAACGGGGTCACATCATTAGGGGAATGATGTGATGGACAAGACCCAAACTGCAAACGTAGCATATGATCGTGTCAATTTATTGCTACTGTTTTCCGCATGTCAAGTATGTGTTCCTATGACCATGAGATCATGCAACTCACAGATATCGGAGGAGTGCCTTGTGTGTATCAAACGTCGCAACGTAACTGGGTGACTATAAAGGTGCTCTACAGGTATCTCCGATGGCGTCTGTTGAGTTGGCATGGATCGAGACTGGGATTTGTTACTCCGTGTGACGGAGAGGTATCTCGGGGCCCACTCGGTAATGCAACATCACAATAAGCCTTGCAAGCAATGTGACTAATTGTTAGTTGCGGGATCTTGTATTACGGAACGAGTAAAGAGACTTGCCGATAACGAGGTTGAACTAGGTATGGAGTCCCGGATGAGATCCCGGATGTGACGAGGAGCTCCAGAATGGTTTGGAGGTAAAGATTCATATATAGGAAGTCCCAGTTTGGTTTCCGGAAAAGTTTCGGGCTCATCGGTAGTGTATCGGGAGTGCTGGTAGTGTACCGGGAGTGCCGGTAGTGTACCGGGAGGCCTCCGGGAGGGGTATTTCGACCCCAAGAGGTCCATGGGCTGTGGGAGTATAATAACCAGCCCTTTGTGGGCCGGGAAAACAGCCACAAAGGCCCATGGCGCAGGAGAGAAAGTTCTAAAGGAAAAAGTGGAAAATCAGCCAATAGGAGGCAATCCTACTCCAACTAGGATTGGAGGTGAAGTATGATCGCTTCCCACCTCCTATTTCGGCCGACCCAAAGGCCTTGGCTGCCTCTCCTCTCCTCTCCTCCTATATATACTAGTGGATTGGGTGGTTTTTGGACAGAATTTCCGGCCACGTGCTACCCGTTCCACCGGTGCATAGTTTCTCCTCTAGATCGGTTTTCTGCAGCGCTTAGGCGAAGCCCTGCCGGAATTGCTCCACCACCATCACCGGAGTGCCGTCACGCTGCCGGTGAACTCTCTCCCCTCTCCACCTCCTCTTGCTAGATCAAGATGGTGGAGATCGTCATCAAGCTACACGTGTGCTGAACGTGGAGGTGCCGTCCGTTCGGCGCTAGATCGGAAGGACCGTGATCGAGATCGCGAGACGGTTCGTGATGTGATCACGGAACGGATCGTGATGAGTTCGCGGGACAGATCGTGATCAAGATCGTGAGACGGATCGTGATGAGTTCGCAGGACGGATCATGATGTGTTCGCGGGACGGTTCGTGATTGGATCGCGGGACGCTCGGCAATTTGGATCGCGAAGAAGTTTGACTACACCAACCGCCTTTCTTAACGCTTCCCGCTTAGCGATCTACAAGGGTACGTAGATCCACTCTCCCTCTCGTAGATGCTCATCACCATGGATAGGTTTGCGTGTGCGTAGTAAATTTTTTGTTTCCCATGCGACGTTCCCCAACAAGTGGCACGTCCAAACACTACAAATTGCCTAGCCTTGAAGGCCAGACATCAAGGGGTGAATAATATTCTTCTGACGACCTCTCTGAGGAAAGGTCATGACCCACCACAACAGGTAGGCAGTTACACAAGCTCGATTTTTGGTACGAGGCCATTTTAATCATCATGCTTTATCAACATACTGATTGTGTCCCGTTTTATACGGGATATGTTTAATCATGCGCACGCAATGGTCCACACATCTCGGGAAGCGGAGGGATTCGTGACGCAGCAAGGGGAGACCAAATCGATAAGGCTCATAAAAGGAGAAGAAAACCCCAAAGCCTATTCACGTTTCCCATTCACTTTTTTCCGTCCCCCATTCCTCTACGCCTCCAAAGCACAGATGTAGGTCTTCCACCCCCACCTCCGAGATCATCAATGGCGGGCTCCAACGACCAGTGGGAGGTCTCCACGGTCACCGATCGGAACATTCTCGACCTCAAGAAGGCCGGCTACCTCTATGCTGACATTCCACAACACGCACCGGAGGAGGGCCAAGTGATCCCCACTCCCGGCTAGGCGAAAGGGTGGTCTTCCTCCCCCACTTCACCAGGGGGTTGAGCTTCCCGCTTCACCCCTTCGTCAGGGGGTTGATGTTCTTCTATGGTCTTGACTTCCACGACCTCCCGCCAAATTTCTTTATGCATATGTCGGCTTTCATCCTCATCTGCGAGGCATTTCTTTGAGTCAAGCCACACTTCGGGATCTGGCTCAAGATAAAGTGCGCCAGCGTAAAGCACATAGACTATGGCGGGGCTGTCATCAGCAAGCTTACCCACGTCGTGTGGCCATCATGCACCTTCATTGACACCATCAAGGCGTGGGAAAAGGAGTGGTTCTATATCACAGAACCACAAGAAGAAGGTCAGATCCCTCCTGCCGAATTCAGATCCAGTCCCCCCACCAGACTAGCTTCATGGATCAAAAGGGCCTTAACTTGGGGCCGACCAAGGAGGTGAACGACTTGTAGAAGTGCATCGGCGTCCTGGTTGTGGAGGACATCAAGCTGACCAACATGGTCTGGGTGATGCTCCGGAGGCGCATCCTCCTCTACCAGCAGCGGACACTCTCTTATGGGCTCGGCAACTTGACAATGCGCCCATAACCTGGCACCTCTTCCGCACTATGCGGGAGAAGCTATGGAAGGCGCTCTTCAAGTCACAGGAGAGCTGGCCATCCAAGGAGGTATAGAGAGGTCTGGAAGCCTCCAAACCCACCACCGAGGTATGGGTCACTTCTGCTTGATCTGCTTTTTCATTTCCCAAGGAGGATTCATAATGTTTTCTGTCGGTGTTCTGGGAACGGGGGTACCGAGACCTGCCTGCCAGCGGACCATGACATGGCCCACCTCAACGACCAAACGCGGCAAGGTGTGGCCCCATTCAGGACAAGGCCCTCGCAAGGGCCCTAGCCTCGCGAGGAAGAACAGCCAGAAGACCTGTGAAGGATGGGCCTCCACAGGACTCCTCCGGAGCGGCGGAGTTTCCTATGCAATGTTGGAAATATGCCCTAGAGGCAATAAGTAAAGTGTTTATTACTGTATTTCCTTTTTCATGATAATCGTTTATTATCCATGCTATAATTGTATTAATTCGAAACACATTACATGTGTGGGTAAATAAACAACACTCTGTCCCGAAAATGCCTCTAGTGAACTAGCTCGTTGATCAAAGATGGTCAAGGTTTCCTAGCCATTGTCATGTGATGTCATTTGATAACGAGATCACATCATTAGGAGAATTATGTGATGGAGAAGACCCAAACTACAAACATAGCATATGATCATGTCAGTTTATTGCTACTGTTTTCTGCTTGTCAAGTATATGTTCCTCTGACCATGAGATCACGCAACTCACGAACATCGGAGGAGTGCCTTGTGTGTATCAAACGTCGCAACGTAACGGGATGACTATAAAGGTGCTCTATAGGTATCTCTGAAGGTGTATGTTGAGTTGCCATGGATCAAGACTGGGATTGGTTACTCCGTGTGACGAAGAGGTATCTGAGGGCCCACTCGGTAATACAACATCACAATAAGCCTTGCAAGCAATGTAACTAAGTTTTAGTTGTGGGATCTTGTATTACGGAATGAGTAAAGAGACTTGCCGGTAACGATATTGAACTAGGTATGGTGATACTGATGATCGAATCTCGGGCAAGTAACATACCAAAGAACGAAAGGAACATCATACGGGATTAATTGAATCCTTGACATAGAGGTTCAACCGATAAAGATCTTTGTAGAATATGTAGGAACAATGTGTACATCCAGGTCCCGCCATTGGCTATTGACCGTAGAGGTGTCTCGGTGATGTCTACGTAGTTCTTGAACCCGCAGGGTCTGCATAGTTAAGGTTCGGTGACGTTTCGGTACTATAGAGTTATGCATGGTGGTGACTGAAGGTTGTTCGGAGTCCTGGATGAGATCCCGAACGTCACGAGGAGCTTCGGAATTGTCCGGAGGTAAAAATTCATATATAGGAAGTCCTGTTTTGGTTGCCAGAAAAGTTTTGGGCTCATCTGTAGTGTACGGGCAGTGCCGGTAGTGTACCGGGAGGCCACCGGGAGGGGTATTTCGACCCAAGAGGCTATATGGGCTGTAGGAGGGTGTAAACCAGCCCTTATTGGTCTGTTGGAACATCCACAAGAGGCCCATGCGGCTGGAGGAAAAAGGCCTAAGAGGAAAACTGGAAAAAAGGCAAAATAGGGTGAATCCTAGTCCTACTAGGATTGGAGGTGGACTCCACCTCTTCCTCTCTCCTTCGGCCGAAGCAAGGGGGCATTGGCCCTTGTGCCAAGGACTCTCCTCTTCTCCTCTTATATATACTGCAGGTTTTAGGGTTTATGCACTAGATTTTCAGCCACGTGCTACCCGTTCCTCTAGTGCATAGTTTCTCCTCTAGATCGGATTTCTGCAGTGCTTAGGCGAAGCCCTGCCGGAATTGCTCCACCACCATTGCTGGAGCGCCATCACGCTGCCGGAGAACTCTTCTTCCTCTCCACTCCTTCTTGCTAGATCAAGATGGTGGAGATCGTCATCAAGCTGTACGTGTGCTGAACACGAAGGTGCCGTCTGTTCGGCGCTAGATGGGAAGGATCGTGATCAAGTTCATGGGACGGATCATGATCAAGTTCGTGGGATGGATCGTGATTATATCGCGGGACGGATAATGATTGGATCACGGGATGCACTGCGATTTGGATCGCGAAGATGTTCGACTGCACCAACCGCGTTCTTTAACGCTTCCCACTTAGCGATCTACAAGGGTATGTAGATCCACTCTCCCTCTCGTAGATGCTCATCACCATGGATAGATCTACGTGTGCGTAGGAAAAAAATTTATTTCCCATGCAACGTTCCCCAACATGCAAGTCCCAGCCTCAAGAGTCAAAGATGACGCAAGTAAGGACAGGTGAGCACCGGTGTGCCAGGCGGCACAGTTTCCCCTTTGGTGCAAAGGGAGCAAGGATGTATGCGGGTTCCCAAAGCACCCCCAAAGGTTTCCATTCTGGTGCACGAAGACCACAACTACCCGCCATGCAGGGCGGATGTCATCGCTGAGCCCGTCTCTGCACTGTCGACAGCCACTTTGCAGACGAAGGCCGCCTTTGGGTAGGGCGAGTACGAACCCCTGTCCCCCTTCAAAATTAGCCGTTGTGGGATCCCTTCCCGCCATTGTGATAAGGGAAGAGGACCCGGGCCACCGCTATATATAGAGGGTAGGCTGCTTCATAGAGGTGATCCCCCGATGGATTCGATCCAATACTTAGTCACCCCACGCACTACCACGAGAGAGCCAGCGAAGAACATGCCTTGAGCGCCCTCACGAGGCTCAAGCACATTGTACTAGTTCATCCACCCAAACCTCCACGAGAGGCAATCCACCAAAGCAGGAGTAGGGCATTATGATTCGCAACGACCCGAACCTGGGTAAACTGTCGTGTTCATCTTCTTCCTCATCATGGTGCGAGTTCGTCGTTGCGTCCATCGAGTAGAGAGCTGGGGTGGATGAGGCCGCGGGAGATCATTGCACACGCCCCTGTGTTCGAATCTTAATGCTTTTGCGGAGCCCGAAATCCAAAATTTTCCTCCGATCATTATCTTGTAGAGATGGCTAAAGAAAGTTGTTAACATTTGCAGTTGGGCACCTCATCCAGAGGATGCTAGGTCCGGGATGTTGGTGTAAATGCTCCTGGAGAAGCCTTATGAGGCCCCCACAAAGAAGGAGAAGAAGAACAAACCAGGCCAAAGCAGCCTTCGTATCCGAGACTAGTCAGAGACTATGTCTGGGGAAACTCATGCCACCTTGAACTAAGAGGAGCATGAGGAGGAAGAGGAGGAGGAGGAGCAGGAGGAATAGGAGGAGGACAAAGCCGGGGGAAGGCAATTCCCCCTCTCAAGAAAGAGGGCGGTGTCATCGGACGCCCTAGAGGAGGTTTCCCCTCCTGCCTCAAAGAGGATGCATCAGGCACATGTGATCATGTTCGACGACAATTCAGACTCATACACTGAGTCCGATAAACTCGAGGTGGTTCAACGAAGGAACCTTAGGGCCAAGCCCCTGGCTCGAAGGTCAGGATCCGAATGCCCCTTGTTTGTTCTTTTATCAAGTTTGGAGTTTACTAACATGCAGGTACTTATGGATTTTGTAGCCCCCCACACTGTCACACCCTGTGTTTTGCCTCTCATGACTAAATTATCATGACTCAAAAAAATTAGGGCCAATTAAAACTTTTTTTGTGATTGTGATGCTTGACTTGATTGATGATTGCTTGATTGCTTGTTGGTGCTCTATACTCATAAAACTCCCTCCTACCCTCAAGAACTCTTTTACTTGATCCAAACTTCTTGCCCAATGTTCAGGCCATGTGAATAGTACCAAAAACTATTTTTATCAAAATTTATTTTGACCAAAAAGAATTTATTCAAATTAGGTTTTCAAAAACCCCTGAGTTGAGGTTTCTACTACAAGTCCTCAAATGGGGGGATACTTTTTCCCCAAAGACTTTATTTGGAACCTACTATATATATGACTTCCCAAAACCATCAAATATTAAATTTAAAGATTATTTTACTATTTTGTTTAAAGGCTTTTTCTTGGGGCCAGAAATGGTCTTTTATAGGGAAAAATTATTTAAACGATTTAAAAATATTTGAGAAATTTTAGGAAAACTCATTGGACATATATTATCCATATGTAAGAGTTTAAACGCATGGTCATGTTCAAAATCATGGACAAAAACCTTCAAAACTATTTCTTCCTATTCGAAGAATTTGAAATATTTCAATAATAAATATTCTCGAATAAATCAAAGAAAATTCTAGCATGTCACATATGGTATATGTGGTCATGTTGCCAAGTCTCAACTCAATACCAATTGTATTTATTCACAAAAATATCCCAAAACCCTCTTTCTCCAGGTTCAAATTTGAATAACTCTACATTGCCAACTTCCTCCTACTGAGCTCAAACTTTGTTGACATGATACAATACTCCAATAATGCATCCAAACCAAGTGGTGCATCAAGGAGAACAAGTTCACTTGTCCAAATCACCCCAAACGCCTCTCTGTTGATTTCAATAATTTGGTAATATTACATTGCCAAGTTTCCCCATTGGGCCCCAAACTTTTTGTGCATGCTATAATCCCTAAAATATGTCACCACACCAAGTGGTGCAACAAGGGGAGTAGAATTGCATGAGTATATCTGTAGAAACCCATTTCTGCCCGTTTCTAGGGTTTACAACATTTGTATTGCCAACTTTCTCAAATGAGCTCAAAACTTGTGATCACTCCTATTTTTACCAATAATTTTATCCGGCCAAAACCCACAGCAAGTGGTGGCCTTTTGCTTGCCCAAAACTCCATCAAACACCTTCTGGTGTATTCTAGGATTCACTATTTTAACCACTTTTACTCTTCCCCTCGAGCTCAAAATTTTACCAGAGCCCTTAGTAGTTCTCCTTCACCTCCAGCAACTTGGCATGGCTATAGCTCAATGATTGGCCTGGTAAAACTCTCCTTTTACCCCTCTAGACAGCAATTTCTCCTCTCTTTCTTAGCTTCTCTTCACAACCAAGGAACCCAGGCAGCATGCAATGCATTTTACACTTTGTTTTACCCTCCTACATTCCCCTAGAGACTAGTGGACATGCTAGGGCACGCCTTGGAGGCAAATGGCAAGCACAGGCATGCCAAAGGGGTGATCCAGAGTGCGCTACAGTGCGCACCCACACTGTAGCTGCCGCCCAATGGATACCCCCAACAGCCTTAGGCACCATGGTAGTGTCCCTCGAGGTCGCCTCGATGTCCTTGTCACGATAGCTGGTCGCCCCCCTCCCCTCTCTACTCCTCCCGCGAGTGCCGAAGCCGGCCAGCTTGGCCAATGGTCGGCCCCGCATGCACGAGGCATCTGCGCTTCCCCGCTCCCCCTCTTTCCTTCCCTAAACCAAGACCATGCCCCCGAGATCCTTTGACACGGGACAAAGACCCCCGGAGCATGCTATGGACGGTCATGCCCCGCCGGACCTTGGTCCGTGGTGAGCTCGCCCCCGGGCTATTTGAAGCCACCCCGAGCTCCTCTCAGATATTCTCTTGCTTCCTATCTCTCCCAATTGAACCCCTAGTCACCCCCTCTCCATTCCCCCGCTCTTTGTGCTCGACCCGAGCTGGAGCACCTCCACCATGGGTCGCTGCCATCCGGATGGCACTAAGCACCACGACATCCTTTCCTCCTCCCTTAGCCCCCAAGACCTCAGGGGCCATGACATCCATCATGGCCATCGCCTGTCTCCGTCATGGCCGATGCCCTGCTCAGCTCAGAGCCCCTCGGTGACCATGACCAGCATGAGGAGGACCGCATCGGCCCCTTGAGCACGCCGGTAGGCCGGGCGACTCGATTAGTAGACGGAGTCGCCGGCAATCACCATCGTGGTTCGCCCCTCTCCGTGACCGTGCGCGACGGCGCGGGAGGAGAACGACAAACCTAAAAGCGGGCCTGTCCTCCCCTGGACCCACCCGTCAACTGGTGTTGCAACTAGGCGGCCCCGCCGTGAGTGTAAGTGGAGGCGGCACCCACCTTCTATGCCTCTCCACATCGGGGGCGAATTCCTAGGAATGCGCCTCCGACGTAGCCCTTCACGCTCGAGGCCGAACAGTTGGGCCAGCACAGTTCTAGTCGCTGCTATTCTGCGCTCGGTGCGTGGTTGTCCCATTTGATAGGACCCTTTCCCATTTTTGATTTTTAGAAGCTTCTAAAATCCATCGAAAATTCATCTGAACTCCAAATTGGATGATTCAAATTCCCGGATGTCCCTAAAATCAAGATTTATCCAAATATGTGCATTTCACATTTTTCCTGCAACCTTTTCTATAGAGTTCAAATTCAAATTTGAAGTTCAACTATGGAATGCCCCACTTTAAAAATTCCTAGAGCACTCATATCAACTCCAACTGGAGTGATTCAAATTCCTAGAGGCTCTAAAAGTCATGCCCTATTTGTCTGGCCAAGTTTAACATTTTATTATGCATCTATTATGCTTGACCAAATAAACAGCTCCCTTTTTCCATTATTCCATCTTAGGAAAATCATAGGTAAATCCTCACAACTCCAAATCCAGTGAAATCACTTCCCTCATGTTTCTAAAATCATGCCTTATTTGGTGAGTGCCTCCCTTCATTTTTATAAAAATATTTTCTGTAGACTTCTTATAGGATCATCATTTAGTTCATTTCCACCATTCAAAAATCCCCCTTGATCCACATCCAATGAAACCTTCCTAATTATTTTTCTTGTGACCCAAGGTGTCCAAGAAAAAAAAATCCTAAGTATAGAGCACTTTTATTTCTCTACTAGTTGTATTGCTTATTGCGGTTGTTTCCGGCGATAGTTGACGAAGTAGATGAAATGCTCGGAGTGGACAAGAAGCGGGTGAAGACCTCGAAGACATTGCTAAGCCAGGCAAGCAGCCCTTTGACCATGTTAAGAAACTTTCCATGCATGACATATATCACTTGTTGTTTCGATGATTGATCATGAAGTGGTGTTCCCCCCTTCGGTGGGATACCTCTGAAACTTTTACCATTGACACTTGCATTGTGCATGACCCTACCACCTTACGAGGGTTATGCGGGTGGGAGTAGAAAGGATGCTAATAGATGGTACACAAGTGGGATGGGATTTATGCATAGTGATGGGAAGGAAGAAATGATTTCAAAGACTTTTTGAAAACCACTTTGGGTGCCACTAATGCCCGAGGGAGATGATGATAAGTTGGGTGACCACTTGAGAGACAAGTGGTGTGCCGGAGCAAGTGAGTGTGTGTTTTCAAAAATGGAGAGTTTTAAGGTCTGGTGACCGTCCCAACCTTACATGCGCAACCACGATACCCCTTATGGGACGGTGCCTTGTTGATTACTATGGTATTTGCTTGTCGGGAGCTCGCATTACTAGTGGAAAGAGTGAAGTGGTCACTCTTGAGACAGGGTCGTCCCAGAAGTGGAAGGCCATGCGCTGTCTTTACAGGCACCGGGCACACTGTTGCGTGCCCTCGTGGATGTTACGAGTGATGTACATCATGAGGGATGGCACCAACGAGTGGACTCCTTGTTTAGTATCACCATGGGAAAGGCATTGTTCGGGTGCTTACCTCGGGTATGTCATATACCACGAGTCGTGGATAACATGGAAGTTCCCCGAGTCTTGTGGGTAAAGTGTGCAACCTCTTCAGAGTGCAAAACTATTCGAATAGCCGCTTCCATGATCATGGACAGTAGAAGTTCCTTCTTAAACTACGTCCAGATGTTTTCGCAAACATGGTGTGTGTATGTGTGGTGACAAGGATGATATTTGAGTCAAGTCGGATGACTTGGCATGATGACTAAACATGAGATGTTTAGACGGTACATGAGACAAGTCTAAGGACTTGGTGTGATGGTTGAACATGAGACGTCCAACCCCCTGCTTTTGATGATGATTGTGACGTGTTCATATGAACACCTGTTCCTGGTTGATGCATGCTTACTTAAGATACTTGATCATGTCACTGCACTCAAAACTAGCTTTCTACAAAACTTACATATTAGTGCTATATCATGCATTGTTATTGCCTTGTTCCAAACATGGGTTGCTTGAGAGTACATTCAAAGTACTCATTGGCTTTCCACTGGTTCTTTTATTGGCCAGACATGAAAGATCAGGTTATCATGAAGATTACCTTGGTGACGGACATGCGAGCTCGGACGCTTCCTAGTCAGTATGCCTGTAGGGTTAAGGCAGATGGCATGGGGTCATGCTATCGTTGAAGATTTGTGTTGCAATCATGTGAAGACTAGGCCTTAAGGGCCATATTCGAGTCAAACGGTATGTAATGGATGTAAGACTGTTGTTATTAAGTTTCTACATGTTTAGTGAGCATTGATCTATGGGATGACTCTCCACGTACATTTGGTGATCACGACCTATGAGTCGGGTTCCCCACAGAGCTGGTATCAGAGCCATCCTGACTATAGGAAGCCCTTAGTTAGCATGGACGTTAGTTAGTACAAACTATTTTTCCAGACCCTTCAAAATCACCTACAAAGCCTCTATATCTCTCGCCTCTCCTAAAATTCCAAGGGAAGCATAGGTTTTTGCCTTAGCACTTCCACCACTTTTCTCTTAGCTCTCCTCGTCTGCTTCTCAAAAACTTTGCAAATGGTCGCTACTACACTTGTGCCCCTGACCACGAGATTCCTTGTAATCCTCATGGGTATCCTTGAAGGAAGCCACCTTGCCAGACGATTGCCGACATGTCTTGGACCTAAGCTGGTGACACTAGACAAGGAGCTACCAATGGAAGATACCTTCTCTAAGGATGAGGATGTCAAGACTTAGATGATGGTGACACCCTTGACACTGTCCTAGGATGGTGCCACACTAGCCTTCGAAGACCAGGGCACAAGGCATGCAATGCCATGATAATGCATCGCTAATAGAGCAACCCTGTCCTTTTCACTGTTATATTGGCAACCACCGGTGGATGAGAACCTTGCCATTTGGTCCGCCTCACTATAGTGAGCAGGAAAACGATTCTCATCATCCCCCGCTCTTGGTACCGATGATATCGTCAACGTGATCGGCAGGATACAACTCTACCATGGCTTGTTAATGACATTGCATAAAAGGTTGCCTACCTGGAATGATCGATGTCTCAATAGACAAGAAGGCATTGTGACGATCACAAGAACACTAGAAGACCTTGTCAACAACAGCCGTGAAGAACCACCTTCATCGTCAACTCAATAGACCTGAAGTCGTCAAGGACTCTTCGTGCGCAACAAGGATCGTTTCGATGACAAACAACCAAAGACATAGCGACACCTGAAGAAGACCCAAAAAACTAAGCGGACTCCTCTCCAAGATGCGAAGCAGCATGACTAATGATTCCGAGAACCCCTAGGGTAGGATAGGTCGTGTGTCCCCCATGCGAAGTCGAGTCCGTATGATGGTTCATATGGAACCATTATGTGTGTTACTTGTTTTTCCTATTTCTGCTTTGGTTTAAGTCACACTTTTGCCGTAGGCAACAAGTACGCGACTATATCACCTACCTTACCATGATGTTTGTGTTTGGCCTTTTCGGCACTTGCTTGATTACACTTGCACTATACCACCCCCATAGGCACTCTCCTCTATGCTACTTTCCCTCTTCCCCCACTCGTCAACTGAAGACCTGCAAAACAAGTTGTGCCAAGGATCCACCTCCATGGACAGCTAGTGTTGAAGACTATGAATATAACGTACTCAACCAAACACAACCTCGAAGGGTTAGGCTCATCCATCGAGATTGAAAACCCCCTCCCCAGACCAACCTAGACATCACAATCTTCCCCAGCACAAGCCTCCGAGCACGTTTTTAATACACGGATTTTCCTTAGCAGTTATTGAGCTTCGATAACCCCTGCCTTGCAATGGGTTCATTATGGAGCTAGTGATCAGAGTGAACAAACATCCTTTATTCCTATGCTAGCACTAGAACCTTGATGCCATAGAAAGGATCATTTTGAGGATATACTATGTGCTGACAGCGATTTGATTTAGCCATAATAGATGTCTTGAGGAGACAGTTGAGACCCTTGGGTGGATTACGAGGCTTAATGTTGGTAGATGAGCTTGGTGGATCAAGATTGATAGATTAGCATAACTTACTTGTCCCTTGAGCAAATTGGATTAGTAGGAGAAATATGGTCACAAGCTGGAATTCTTGGTGGATACATGACTTGACTTTGGCAAGTGACGCTTGATGGTGGATTAATGGTGATATGATAGTAACTGGAGTAACTAGTAGGGAATTCTTACTAGATGTAAACCTTGGATTTAAATGGGTGATTATAGTAGGTGCTCGAGATTAACTAAACCTCATGGTTCTGAGTAAATTAGATTTAATCCAATGATGTTGATCACGATACCATGTCTCTCGGTGGATGATAAGTAGAAGGAATCGGATGATGATAGCGATAATTTAAGGATCCATATAATCTCGACCTTGGAGTGTAGTGGGCCATGAGATTGGAAGTTCATGACAATAGTCCTTGGAATGATATGTGGATTATATGAACTCGAGGAGATTATGTTGGGCGCCATCGATGTTGTATTTGTAACAATAATGGGTCATGTAATAGAGGATGATGTTCGTGGATTGATTAAATTGGATTCGTAGGAAGGAATCAAGATCTTGGAATGGTTTATTACGTGCTTCCTTAGCATAGTAATGCAATACCTTAGACCTTGGATAGGTTAGAAGGACACTTGGATTGGTAGTGTCGTGATCAAGCTTAGCGGCTTGTAAATTATCCCGAGGATTTTTATATAGGGATATATCTGAGTTAGCTATACTATACATATGAGATTTTGGTTTAGTCCTTCCCTCAAACTTTGGAGTTGAATAGCATGAGTAATATTGGAGTTGACCTATATGAGATGATACCTTCGAGGATATAGGGCGATTTTGTTTGGAGAAATAGGTTGTACTATTGGCATCTAAGAACTGTGCTCGAGGATACGACGATAGACATTCATTCACATCCTAAGCTTATTGAAACCTCTAAGTTGTATCGACACATAATATGGTCAAATTATGACCATTGGCCTTGGCTCTAAGTCACTAGACTCTGGTCGATACTCCACCTCAACCACCGCCCATCCTGTTCAAAAGGAAGGTGGCCACAAAGACCTCTATTAGGTTGGACCGCAAACCCCTGATACTAGTGACCATCCGGGACGAATGTCCGCTCCTTCACATGTCCCATGAGCAATGTGTTTATGTGATACTTTGGGGAATAGGTTGTTGTCCTCCGAGATGACATACTTATTTACCCAATGAGAGGAGGAACACCTCAGTTCTGTTTGGACCAGCCCCAGGAACACTAACTACCATGCCTCTCAAGTATAAGGTCTCGCATTGACGGAGTTGGACTCCGCGAAGCACCCTCCCTACAGAAGAAGACTTTCTTGCCCAAGCAAGATAAAGGACCACTGCAATTGCGGAGCCACGAAAAAGATGGAGGAGAAGCAAAAGAAGTCAACAACCACTCCTCCGCCAGATACATCAACTAGAGTATATCAAGAAGCACCAGCATCCAAGCATGATGAAGCCCTTGCACATCAAGAGGATTATAGAGACCCTTGTCTTATCAACGACCTATTAGTTCCTGACTAGGAAGGGACCAGGGAGCTGATAACACTGCTGACTCCACCACTTTGATGGTGTACGATGAGCATGACATCCCTACTCCCTTCAGATGCCTGGAACGGAGCGGAACGACTATCATGACCTCATTGCTAGTTCTTTTTGGTTCAATCAAGGATGTGAACCTGACTTGATCGTGGTAAACCACCTGTCAAAGGTAAGTTCACACTGCTTGCCAAGCGTCTGACCTCGGGGGTTAGATGGCTGATCTATACTCTGAATAGCCAGCGTATCTAGAACCCCACTAAAGACTTCCCAGTTGGTAGGACCCGTTTTGACATCAAGCCTCTAAGCTCAGTCTTAGGGGCGAGACCCAGCACAGAACTTGCCATAGAGTGATGAATAGACCAAACACTTGAAGACCCTCTAAAAACATGCGTCCATGACGATGAAGACAAACGACCAAGAAGAATAAAGAATCTGCATGGGAAACTTAATCAAGGAGAAGAATTCGACGAGAAGCCCACGATGACGCACCTCAGCACTCTCAAGGATGGAGACCACCTATGACTGAAGACCTCCTGCTTTAAGGAAGATAAGGACTTCCCCATCAATGAGAAGCTACGCCGAAACTCAACCCTTCTATTCTAACGCGAGACATCTAGATGTCACTAACCAACATGACCAATCCTACGACCAGCACATAGACACACCACTTGGCCAGGTATTCCGACTTTGGGATACACACGCAAGCCAGGCACTGCGAGAACCTCGTCCACCAAACCATTTACCATTAGGCAAGCCTAGCATTCTATGAGAATATTGTTCATCGTTAGACTGAGTCAACGGTGCACTCGAGGACATACCATCAGGCACTTCAAGATCCAGAAGGTCAAGCACGCTGGAGTGGAAACACCATGGAACATGAAGACTACCTCACCTCTGAATTTCCGCATCCTTCCCACGCCTAGCCTAGGAATCTCGGAGACAAGATTCTTGTAAGGGGGATAGGTCTGTCACTCCCTATGTTTTGCCTCTCATGACTAAGTTGTCATGACTCAAAAAAATTAGGGCCAAATAAAACTTTTTCTGTGATTGTGATGCTTGACTTGATTGATGATTGCTTGTTTGCTTGTTTGTCCTCTATACTCATAAAACACCCTCCTACCCTCAAGAACTCTTTTCCATGATCCAAACATCATGCCCAGTGTTCATTCCATGTGAATAGTACCAAAAACTATTTTTATCAAAAATCATTTTGACCAAAAAGAATTTATTCAAATTAGGTTTTCAAAAACCCCCAAGTTGAGGTTTGTACTACAAGTCCTCAAATTGGGTGGATACTTTTTCCCCAAAGACTTTATTTGGAACCTACTATATATATGACTTCCCAAAACCATCAAATATTAATTTTAAAGATTATTTTACTATTTTGTTTAAAGGCTTTTTCTTAGGGATAGAAATGGTCTTTTATAGGGAAAATTATTTAAATGATTTAAAAATATTTGAGAAAATTTAGGAAAACTCAGTGGACATGTATTATCCATATATAAGAGTTCAAACACATGGTCATGTTCAAAATCATGGACAAAAACCTTCAAAATCATTTCTACCTATTCCAAGAATTTGAAATATTTCTATAAGAAATATTCTGAAATAAATCCAAGAAAATTCTAGCATGTCACATATGGTATATGTGGTCATCTTGTCAAGTTTTAACTCAATACAAATTGTCTTTATTCACAAAAATATCCCAAAACCCTCTCTATCCAGGTTCAAATTTGAGCAACTCTACATTGCCAACTTCCTCCTATTGAGCTCAAACTTTGTGGACATGATATAATACTCCAATAATGCATCCACACCCAGTGGTGCATCAAGGAGAATAGGTTCACTTGTCCAAATCACTCCAAACCCCTTTCTGTTGATTTCAAGAATTTGGTAATATTACATTGCCAAGTTTCCCCATTGGGCCCCAAACTTTTTGTGCATGTTATAGTCCCTAGAATATGTCACCACATCAAGTGGAGGAACAAGGGGAATAGAATTGCATGAGTAGATGTATAGAATTCCATTTCGGCCTATTTCAAGGGTTTACAACATTTGTATGGCCAAATTTTGTCAAATGAGCTCAAAACTTGTGATCACTCCTATTTTTACCCATAATTTTATCCTGTCAAAACCCACAGCAAGTGGAGGCCTTTTGCTTGCCCAAAACTCCATCAAACACCTTCTAGTGTATTCTAGGATTCACTATTTTGACCACTTTTACTCTTCCCCTTGAGATCAAAATTTTACCAGGGCCCTTAGTAGTTCTCCTTAACCTCTAGTAACTTGGCATGGCCATAGCTCAATGATTGGCCTAGTAAAACTTTCCTTTTACCCCTTCGGACAACAATTTCTCCTCTCTTTCTCAGCTTCTCTTCTCAACCAAGGAATCCAGGCAGCATCCAATGCATTTTACACTTTATTTGACCCTCCTAGATTCCCCTAGACACTAGTCGACACTCTAGGGCACATCCTGGAGGCAAATGGCATGCACTGCATGCCAAAGGGGTGCTTAGAGTGCGCTACAGTGCGCACCCTCACTATAGATGCCGCCCAATGGATGCCCCCGACAGCCTTGGGTGCCATGGTCATGTCCCTCGAGGTCGCCTCGACGTCCTCGTCATGAAAGCTGGTCGGCCTCCTCTCCTCTCTCCTCCTCCCGCGCGTGCCGAAGCCGGCCAGCTCGGCCTATGGTCGGCCTCGCATGCACGAGGCATCCCGCTTCCCCGCGCCCCCTCTTTCCTTTCCTGGACCAAGAACAAGCCCCCAAGAGCCGTTGACACAGGTAAAGACCCCCGGAGCATGTTATGGAAGGCCACGAACCGTCGGACCATGGTCCGCGGTGAGGTCGCCCCCGGGCTATTTAAAGCCACCTGAGCTCCTCTCGGCTCTTATCTAGCTTCCTCTCTCTCCCAGTTGAACCCCTAGTCACCCCCTCTCAATTCCCCCGCTTTGCGTGCTCGACCCGAGCCGGAGCACCGCCGCCACGGGCCGCTGCCATCCGGACAGCACAGAGCACCCCCACCTCCTTTTCTCCTCCCTTAGCTCCCCCAAGACCTCAGGGGCCTGCCCCCCACTTCAAATCCTTTCCCCCGTACCGGAATCATTGGATCCACCACGGCCGCTACCGGTCTTCACCGCGGCCGATGCCCTCTCAGCTCAGAGCCCCTCGGCGACCACGACGGGCATGAGGAGGACCGCCTCGGCCCCCTGAGCACACCGGTAGGCCGGGCGACTCCATCAGTGGATGGAGTCGCCAGGAATGCCGTTGGGGTTCACCCATCTTTGCGGCCATGCGCGAGGGTGCGGGAGGAGAACAACGAACCTGCTAGCGGGCCCGTCCTCCCCTGGACCCACCTGTCAGCTGGTGCGGTAACAAGGCGGCCCCGACGTTAGTGTAAGTGGAGGCAGCACCTGCCTTCTACACCTCTCCGCGCCGGAGGCGAATTCCTTGGAATGTGCCTCCGATGTAGCCCTTCACGCTCGACGCCAAACAGTTGGGCCGGCCCAGTTCTGATCGCTGCTATTCGGCGCTCGGTGCGCGGTTGGCCCATTTGGTAAGACCCTTTCCCATTTTCGTTTTTTAGAAGCTTGTAAAATCCATTGAAAATTCATTTGAACTCCAAATTGGATGATTCAAATTCCTGGATGTCCCTAAAATCAAGATATATCCAAATATGTGCATTTCACATTTTTCTTGCAACCTTTTCTATAGAGTTCAAAATCAAATTTGAATTTGAACTATGGAATGCCCCAATTTAAAAATTCCTAGAGCACTCATATCAACTCAAAATGGAGTGATTCAAATTCCCAGAGGGTCTAAATGTCATGCCCTATTTGTCTGCACAAATTTAGCATTTTATCATGCATCTATCATGCTTGACCAAATAAATAGCTCCCTTTTCCCTTTATTCCATCTTAGGAAAATCATAGGTAAATCCTCACAACTCCAAATCCAGTGAGATCACTTCCGTCATGTTTCTAAAATCATGCCTTATTTCGTGAGTGCCTCCCCTCATTTTTATAAGAAAATTTTCTGTAGACTTCTTATAGGATCACCATTTCTGTCATTTCCACCATTAAAAAATCCCCCTTGATCCACATCCAATGAAACCTGCCTGATTATTTTTCTTGTGACCCAAGGTGTCCAAGAAAAATAAAACTCCTAATTATAGA
Organism: Hordeum marinum; assembly: GCA_022496015.1. Classification (NCBI taxonomy): domain Eukaryota; kingdom Viridiplantae; phylum Streptophyta; class Magnoliopsida; order Poales; family Poaceae; genus Hordeum; species Hordeum marinum. The sequence goes on from CM039673.1 coordinate 254,318,964, forward strand.
TCACTTTTATTTCTCTGTTTGTTGTATTGTTGATTGCGGTTGTTTCCTGTGATAGTTGACGACGTAGATGAAATGCTCGGAGTGGACAAGAAGTGACTGAAGACCTAGAAGACATTGCTAAGCCAGGCAAGCAACCCTTTGACCATGTTAAGAAACTTTCCATGCATGACATATAGCACTTGTTGTTTTGATGATTGATCACGAAGTGGTGTTCCCCCCTTCAGTGGGATACCTCTGATAGTTTTACGATTGACACTTGCATCCTGCATGACCCTACCACCTTCTGAGGGTTATGCGGGTGGGAGTAGATAGGATGCTAATAGATGCTACACAAGTGGGATGGGATATATGCATGGTGATGGGAAGGAAGAAATGGTTTCAAAGACTTTTAAAAAATCCCGTTGGGTACCACTAATGCCCGAGGGAGATGATTATAAGTTGGGTGACCACTTGAGAAAGAAGTGGTGTTCTAGAGCAAGTGAATGTGTGTTTTCGAAAGCGGAGAGTTTTAAGGTCTGTTGACCGTCCTAACCTTACATGTGCAACCATCATACCCCTTATGGGATGGGGCCTTCTAGATAACTATGGTTTGTGCTAGCAAGGAGCTCGCATTACTAGTGGCAAGAGTGAAGTGGTCACTCTTGAGACGGGGTCGTCCCGGAATTGGAAGGCCATGCGCTTTCTTTACAGGTACCGGGCACACCATTGCGTGCCCTCGTGGATGTTACGAGTAATGTACATCATGAGGGATGGCACCAACGAGTGGACTCCTTGTTTAGTATCACCATGGGAAAGCCATTGTTCAGGTGCTTACCTCGGGTATGTCATATACCGCGAGTTTTTGGTGACACGGAAGTTCCCCGAGTCTTGTGGGTAAAGTGTGCAACCTCTGCAGAGTGTAAAACTATTCGAATAGCCGCGTTCGCGGTCATGGATAGTTGGAGGTCCTTCTTAAACTACGTCCAGATGTTTTTGCAAACTTGGTGTGTGTGTGTGGTGACAAGGATGATATTTGAGTCATGTCGGATGACTTGGCATGATGACTGGACATGAGATGTTTAGACGGTACATGAGACAAGTCTGAGGACTTGGTGTGATGCTTGAATGTGAGACGTCCACCCCCCTGCTTATGATGATAACTATGATGTGTTCTTATGAACACCTGTTCCTGGTTGATGCATGCTTACTTAAGATACTTGATCATGTCACTACACTCAAAACTTGCTTTCTGCAAAACTTACCTATTAGTGCTATATCATGCATTGTTGTTGCCTTGTTCCAAACATGGGTTGCTTGTGAGTACATTCAAAGTACTCATTGGCTTTCCACTGGTTATTTTATTGTCCAGGCATGAAATATCAGGTTATGATGAAGATTACCTTGGTGACAGACATGCGAGCTAGGACGCTTCCCAATCAGAATGCCTGTAGGGTTAAGGTAGATGGCATGGGGTCACGCTATCATTGAAGATTTCCGCTGCAATCATGTGAAGACTAGGCCTTAAGGGCCATATTCGAGTAAAACAGTATGTAACGGATGTAAGACTCTTGTTATTCAGTTTATGTGTGTTCAGTGAGCATTGATCTCCGGGATCACTGTGCACGTACATTCAGTGATCACGACCTATGAGTAGGGGTCCCCACACGCGCCTCCTCCCCACCGATCAAATATCGTACGGTGAGACCCCGCCAGCTAAACTCGTGGAGAGAGGGAATGCCTTGCATCCTGCCAGTCCGGGCACCACGAAGCACACCACGGAGGTGTCATCGCAGCATGCTCCTATGGAGTCGGGCACCGGTGGCGGGGGAGACGTCTTAATGGCTGAGGCCAACACCTCGGTTACCGAAGACCGAGAGGAAGCACCCCGTCGGACACTAAGGAGGCCGTCTGAGCGGCTGCTAAGTCCCCTCCAAGGGCATCTTCAGAGCATACCATGCCTCCGGAGGTTCTTTCTCCATGTAGTGGCTCCTTTCCCCATCTTCGCTGTATTGCCAGTCTATAAATGGCATCATCATTCGTCCGGTCACGCTCACGAGGAGGGCAGTCTGGCCTGTCGTATGGAGTATGCTTTAGCGACATAGTATCAATGAGCTCGTCATTGAATTGTGGCAGCATCCTTCTTCGCGGATAGCTCTTGGTCTGGTCCGACAGAACGACAACATGTCCTTCCTCAGCCGAGAGGACTTTTGTCCATCGATCGTTGAGGTCATCATGTTCGGCTTTAAGATGCCATTCTTTGGCTCTCAGACTGCGAGTCATCGCTATGAGTTGTTGTCTGAACTGTTCCTGATCTTCATGGTTATCAAGGATGTCCATGTCGTCGGCTTCCGGGATATCCAACCCCTCGACACGGGGTGGTAATTGTCGTCCTTGGAACCGTTGAAGTCGTCCGGGTTGCTTTGGTCCGCAGGCCTTTCCTGACCCTCTAATGGGTGTTCGGGACTATCAAGGTCGCCACGGTCTTCGGGGGTAACTCTTTCCTGGTGCCGATAATAGCTTTCCTTCCCTTTTTGGATTTGGACCGCTTATGCATCTTTCGGAACCTTGAAGCTGCGTCACCCGACTCATCGCTATCATTATTAGGCGTTTGATCGCCGTTGGGAGTGTCCACCATGTAAACATCATATGTTGAAGTGGCGGCCCATCTTCCGGTATTAATAGCAGTGGGGGCGCAATCCTCTTCATCCATGTATTCTGCCTCCTCAGAGGCATAGTCCAGCATGTCAGTCAAATCATCAAAAGTGGCTATCAAGTGGGTGGTGGGTGGGTCATAAAATTTGTCCCGACCCGCACCATAACAGATCCGAGCATTGATTAGGGTTGGGTTGTCGCTGATCTTCATCAACGAGATCCGATCTAGGGCCTCATGAACCTCCGAGAACCCAATCGGCTCAGACTGTTTGGAACATACAGAGTTTATCTCCGAAGTACCCGGACATGGGAAGTGTTCATCAAGAACAGATGTTCGGTCTTCTGGCTCAATGGCCGGTCCAAGACAGGGGATCAGTCCATCGTCGTGAATAACCCTATCGGCGTGTCCGAAGAAAGAGCTCGAGGTTGAAGCCTCAGGGTCTCTGGGTGCTATAGATGAAGCTACAAGCCCGATTAGTGACAAGTCACCCTGAGAATCAACGAAGAACTCTAGGTTCCCAAATCTGACCTCTTGATCAGGGGCAAAACTGTCAACACGGCCTAGATGGCCGGTGGGATCTGCGTGTAGCACAACGCTGCCGAAGGCGAAGATCTCTCCAGGGACGAAAGTGTCCATGTTGCGGACCTCTTTGTTGATGACAAGGCGAGACATCGATTCTTTCATGCTCAAAGAGGAACTCGTAATGAAAGAACCAATGTCGGTGTCAAAACTAGCGGATCTTGGGCAGGGGGTCCCGAACTGTGAGAATAGGATCGATGGTAACAGGATACGAAGGGGACACATATTTACCCAGGTTCGGGCCCTCCTATGGAGGTAATACCCTCGTGAGGGCCCTACCTTAAAGACGGGTTGCCCCTGAATCTTCTTATCGAGAGCGCTGTCAAGGGTCCTGTAAATTTTGAGAATCATGCGCCAAATGTGTTCTCGAGGGTCATCGAATGAGAAGGCCAAGCACCAGTGACCCTAGGAGGTGACATTAACGGGGACGGCCCGCTAGACGGAGCTCAACCATTGGATTTATCGATGCCTCAGGGATGGACCCGAGCACATGCATCGTGCCCAGTTTTCTCATGAGACGATCGAAGGCAGGATCATTCAGGCGCGGCGACATTCATGTCGGCAAAGAGTCGTGCAGGCAAGGTGATACGTTAGGAAATAGATCACATGCATGAAAAGTTACTGACAGAAGCGTAAATGGGGAGAGTGCAGGGGTGTGCCCTGGTCGCCTGAGGATAATGCGGCCCGGTGGGCACCCTCATATGGAGCAAACCAAAAAGTTATCTGGCACAAACCAAAAAATCACTTGGTGGCCATGCCGCTGAAGAACTGAATCGGTCGACGTAGCCTAGCCTTGTGCCTCCATGGCATGATCCTCACGACCCTGTCGCATCCCGGGGCCTGGGACTTGCGCTTGGTCCGAGTGCATCCTCCAACTACTCGCTACGCCTCGCCCGATATGGCATGAGCATGGCCCAAGCAAGGCGTTGGAACATGGCGCCCAAGTTTGCCAGGCCAAAGGGCATGCGGACGTAGTTGCATGGCTAGAACCCACCACGGCTGGCATGCGTTGGTGGAAGAGGCCCTGGGACGCGTCCCTGGTGACTGCGAGTGCACTAACATAGACGTGTGGCTTGTCGGCAGGACCGATGATTGCGCTCGCTCTTGGTAGCACAGGGCAGCTCGCGCCCCGCATGGCCAGTGCCTCCTGCAGCTCCACGATCGCTCTGGTGACGAATTCTCGCAAGGCAGGTGCCTCACGCCATGCTCCTAGCTTGTTCAGACGTGTGCCAGAATGCACCTTCACATTGTTCCTGGACGCCTCCCTTGTCTCACCGGTTAGGCCGGTAGCTTCCCGAACGGTAGCCCCCGAGGACTCTAAGGCTTTAACCTCGAGCCCCTTCTTCGGACATACCAATGGGGTCACCCATCGCGGCAGTCCAATCTCTCATCCTGGTCTAGCAATCAAGCCATATGACTGGACATGTGTTCCTTCCGAACACTGCCCATGGGTGGGCTTCATGGGGGTTAACTTCACGAGTTCCGAACAGCTGGATCCGATTGGGCCCTCAGCGGTCGATGAGGCCTTGAAGCAATTCTCGTCGATGAGGATCACTGACGATACAGCCCCGATCTACGTAAGGTCCGGTTGTAGTTTGGGCAGGGACGGATTTTTTGACCCACCCACCACCCACTTGATAGCCACCATCGAAGACTTAACCGATGTGCTAGACTACGCCTCTGAGGAGGCAGAATACATGGATGAAGATGACCATTCTCCCACTACTGTTAACACCGGGAATTGGACCGGCACTTCCACATATGATGTCTACATGGTATATACTCCCACCACTAATAGCGACAATACACCTCACAACGACGACAACAAATCGGGCGACGCGCCATCAAGGTGCCGAAAATCGCATAATAGGTCCAAAAGCAAAAAGAGAAGATGAGCTATTATCAGCAGCGGGGACGGTAACGCCCCTGCGGATCATGACCATCCCGATGTTCCTGAGCACTTGGTCGAGGGTCCATACAAATCTACGGACCAAAACGACCCCGATACCGTCAATGACCCCGAAGGCGATGATTACCTTCCCTCCGTCGAGGAGGAAAACATACAACAAGCCGATGACTTGTAAATCCCTGATAACCTCGAGGATCAGGAAGAAATCAGGCAGTGGCTCATAGCAACGGCTCGCAGCCCGAAGGCCAAAGAGTGGCGACTCAAAGCCGAACAGGCCGACCTCACTGATTGATGGACGAAAGTCCTCTTAGCCGAAGAAGTATATGGCACTAGTCTATCAAGCCAGCCCAAAAGCCACCCTCGGAGAAGGCTGCTGCCACAATTCGATGATGAGCTCACTGACACTCTGTCTCCGTATCATACACCGTATGAAAAGATGGACCGCCCTCCTTGGGGTCGTGACACAGCGGCCAAAGACATCGGTTATGTACCGGTGATGCCCCGAAGACAGGGTAAGGAGCCTTTCAAGCCCAATGACCGGTTCGACATGCGCGATGACTTAAATCACAAAGGAGGACATACAAGATACATCTACAAATCCTGAGATTACTCACCAGATAGACGGGGAGAATAGAGACCATGGTTTGACCAAAACCATAGAGGCTGGTGACGCAACCAGCCCCATACAGACGCCGAGTACAGGCGGCACATAGCTCGGGTCAGAGGCTCTGCTCACCCACTTTGCTTCACAGATGAAGTAATGTGGCATCATTTCACCAAAGGGTTTAGACCCGTAAAAATATAACAGTATGACGAGACCACTGACCCAACTGTATGGATCGAGGACTTCCTCCTCCATCCATATGGCTCGAGGAGATGATCTCCATGCCATCAAATACTTACCTCTTAAGCTTAAGGGGCCATCTCGGCACTGGTTAAACAGCCTCCCCGAAAACTCCATAGGATGTTGGGAAGACTTGGAAGATGCATTTCGCTCTAACTTCCATGGGACCTATGTCCGCTCGCCGGACTCTTCCGACCTTAGTAACGTCGTCCAGAAGCCCGACGAGTCTGGCCGACAGTTCTAGAATCGGTTCTTGACTAAGAAGAACCAAATTGTGGATTGTTTGGATGATGAGGCCATAGCCACCTTCCAGCACAAGATAATTGGCTGGCAAGACGCAGCCACAACTTTGAAGATCTAGTGGCACCTGAAGCCAAGTATGGCAATTCAAAGCCGAAACACAATAAGAACAAATGCCGACACAATAGCAACGACGCCGATGACACGGCGGTTAACGTCGGATTCCACAACTCCTGACCTAGGCAACGGAAGAAGCCCTGTAAAGGAAATCATGACGGACCCACTCAGCTCGATAAGATCATGGAAAACACTTGCCAAATCCATGGAACTTCGGAAAAGCCAGCTAATCACACACACCGCAACTTTTGGGTGTTTAAGAAGGCCGGCAAGATACAACCCGAAGACCAGGGCAAGAGCTCGAGCAAGGAGGACGAAGAAGAGCCTCGGGGTCCAATAGGCGGCGGTCAGCAGAAATTCCCTCTAGAATTCAAAATGGTGAATATGATATACGCCACCCACATACCTAAGAAAGAGAGGAAGTGGGCCCTTCGGGAGGTCTATGTTGTGGAGCCCATAGATCCGAAGTATAACCCATGGTTAGCATACCAGATCACCTTTGACCGGTGCGACCATCCGACTAGTATCCGTCATGGGGGCTCGGCTGCCCTCGTCCTAGATCCCATTATAGATGGGTATCACCTCACTTAAGTCCTAATGGACGAAGGAAGTAGCCTCAATCTGATTTACTCAGACATGGTGAAAAAATGGGTATAGACCTGTCAAGGATCAAGCCCAGCAACACTACCTTCAAGGGAGTGATGCCAGGTGTTGAGGCCCGATGTACAGGATCTATAACCCTAGAGGTTGTGATCGGCTCGCCCGATAACTTCCCAAGTGAGGACTTCATCTTCGACATTGTGCCCTTCTGCAGCGGCTATCACGTGCTCCTCGGCCGGACGACGTTTGCTCAGTTCAACACAGTCCCGCATTATGCATACCTCAAGCTCAAGATGCCGGGCCCCAATGGGGTCATTACTATCAATAGCAATACAAAGCGATCCCTTCGAACGGAGGAACATGCACTGGCAGTGGCGACCGAATTCAGCTACAAAGGCGACCGACAAGCTTCGACATTCGCCATAAAGGCACAAAAGGCTAGGAAGCGAGTTCAGATTCATATCGAACACTCCAACCCTCCTTCTCCCCTCAATAGGGACTTGCCCCCCACCGCACAACCTCAGGACTAGCGAAGTACGGGCCAAGGTGGCACAACTTCGCACTTAAGATTCCATGGGTAGCGGTGGGGAACTTATGATGGGTGTTCGATTGTTCCGAACTGTTACCATCAACACGTCTTTGGACAAGATGCAGGCACTCCTAAAAGAGCATGCCCACGGTATAAAGCTCACCTTTAATACTGTGGCCTCTCAAGATTTTGTTCACAAGATCCGCCCGGACTAACACCCATCAAGGTGCATCCAAAAGCAGGAGTCAACTAGCAACAGGGCGCATCAAAGAAGTTTGATCACCAATTGAAGACCCCTAGTACAATAGCTCCTATGGTACTTTATTTGTTTCACATACCTATAAACAGTTGCTTCGGCAATCCGAGTTAAAAGAGTTGTTGAGGGAATGCGAAATTGCATGGCACACGTACGCCTCATTTGTCTTGTTTTTTGGCACATACTTTTTTCCTTCCCTCCCTCTTCTCGTGAACCTGTTCGGTATGACCCAAGGTCACTGGCTGATAGACCGGGGCTCGATTTCAAACACAAATCACCTTAACCGTTGTGTGTTCGGCGTCTTGGCATTCGCTTTATATGCACCGGTTCCGAACTATGTCTTTGGTCATTAAGTTGGGTTGCCCGGCTCCCGTGCTTGCCCCTTTATGTTACACTCATTTGGCTAAACGGGCAAAGGAAGCACCCCTGTGATTGTGCTTCCGGATAGTCCGGTCATGCACCTCAGGGGAGAAAGCCGAAAACGGACTGTCATAGTATGTGCAATTGGATCTGTGAACCCCAAGTTAGAAGTATTATACTTCAACCTTCGTAAGTGATTATTCCATGTTATACAAGGAATTCCCCCTTTGTGCAAAAACTACAATGTCGTCTTCGACCTCGGCTCATCTGAACATCACAAGAACTCCGACGGCTAATCGTACGCTTCCCGCAGTCCTTTTTGCGCCCCTTCGGTTAAGTGAAAGAAATAAAGCATAATAGTTTGATTGCCTAGTTTGCCGCACTAAACCGTCTTCGGGTTCCTATAATTGGCATAGACACCCCATGTAGTATCTACGTGGGGGTTGAAGCCAATGACTTGAATCTTTCAGTATTAAACAACCATACATGAGTTATAAAGGAATGCAAAACCATACAAAGAGCGGATACTAATATCATTGAAAGTTATAACAAGTCTTCAGACATATTACAACCTCATTCAAATATATTTTTCGCCCGAACACTGCCACGCTATCACCTGCACACTCTCCATCACTCCATAGAAGTAAAGCTTGAGCCATTAGTGCCCCTTCCCGGGCGGCGGTGGGTCGGTGGCGACCTTCATCGGACTGAGCCCCGACCAGTGCACTTTGGCCATGGCAAGGGCCATCCGGACTCCTTCAATGCAGGAGGAGCGCTTGACGGCGTCAAGGCGGGGCGTGGCATCAATCAGTCGTTGCACCAGGCCAAAGTACCTGGCGGGGAGTGGCTCGCCGGGCCATAAGCGGACGCAGAGGTCCATGATGGCCGGCTCCGCCATCTGGTGCATCTCCATTAGTTGTTTCAGGTGCTCCACCACAAGAGGAGGACGCTCGGGGGCTCCGAACTATGCCTAGAACGTCCGAGCTTCGTCTTCCTCTCCCCGCGAGGCAAGCAGTTGATTGGCGTCCGACATGCTCTTTTGGAGATCGGTGCCTGCACCTGAAAATTGCCACACCCGGGTCAGCAATTCGAATTTGCTATCCCCGAATATGCACTTTAGGGAGTACGGCTTCCCATTGGCTATCTCCTTGTCTTGACGAACTTGTTCCTCTAAGAACCGTCTGTCCACCCACTCCTTCTGGAGATCGACCTTTATGGTGGACAGTTCGGCCAAGGTCGCCTTGTTGTTTTGCTCCAAGGACTCACACTTATTGCTAGCGTCCTTGAGCTCATCCTGTATCTCCGCCACACGATCCTGGTGTTGGAGATATGCCCTAGAGGCAATCATGTATAATGATATTTCCTATGTGTTTATGAATAAAGATAGTCCTTGGACATTATCATTGATGTGTACTAACAAGTATGTGACTTGTTTGTGAGACTATGCATTGTATGATGACTATCCTAAATGGTCCCTAGTTGAAAGGGTTGTGTGGACGCGTAGCCAGTTAGACTAGCATATGACACGGTGGATGGTCCGGACTCACCGATCTTGTAGCATTGGATGCTAGCCAGATAATATGGACCCAGAAAGGTCTGGTCAGATTTGACATAGTCAGATCCTAGTCGAGATAAGGTCTAAGTTGGATAGACCCAACTATGAGACGCTGCGATAGGTCATCTGTGAGTCTCTAGTACAACATACGTTCTATGTCCTAAGACCTGAGCTGGCGCATGTAGTTGGGATGGTGACAGACTTGCTTTGGGCTGACCAAACGCTACTCCATGACTGGGTAGTTACAAAGGTAGGTTTCGGGCTTGTCTAGACCCATGTCGCGAGACATGGTCGAGCAAGATGGGATTTTCCCCTCCTACCAGGAGAGAAATACTCTGGGCCCCTCGGGTGATCCGACCTGGATAAGCATGGCCATGCGATGAGGATTATGAGATAATCCGAATGTTGGTTGGATTCACCGGAACAAGAAAGAGGTCGTGCTGCAACAAGGATGACCATGTCGCCTTGTGCACGACAACATATATCGTGTGGCAAAGGGAACAGAAGTGTGAAGTACAGGTTTGCCTAACCAGCTTCATCGAACACTTGGAGTCGACACGTCTTGCTAGAAGCCACTACCGAGCGGTCGAGCCAGATGTTATCTGACTCGCGACCAAGTGGATGAGAACCTAAAGGGTCGCGCGCTTAAGGGAAGGAACACATGGGATTTAGGATCCATGTGAGGCCCAAGAGTTGAGCCCGCGCCGGATGCCTATATATAGTGGAGGTGCGACACACCCATCCGGTTGATCGCTTCGGCGCCGTCATTAGGGCTTTGCATGAGTTGCAACTGGCCACCTCGACTCGCCGCCACTGATCGTGTGATCGGACCTAGCAGTCTGTCGCACAGGTGTTCCTCCTGCATGCGTGGATACCGTTAGAGGCAGTGCACTTGCACCGCTCCAGTGAACCTGTACATGGGCTCCAGTGACCGGCTATTAGAGGGATCAGAACGGCTATTCAAGGGAGGTCGTACGAGGAGGAGATGGACCACATGAACGCGCTGCCCCAACTCTACTTCCACTAGATGGCACTGCGCGTCTAGTGGTAACAATCTGTGATCCATCTCTATAGCACGTTCTTGGATGTTCTGCCCGTAGGAAAATTATAATTTGCATGTGATGCACCTTATGTAGAACCCAACAGTGGTATCAGAGCCTTTGTTATAGGATTTGGATTCGGATCAGATGCATATTTGATATGCGGAGGCGGCGGATGAGATCCGTCGTCGTACATAAGATCGGCTATGTGCACGGTTGATGAGATCAACTACACATCGAGATCGTTGAGGCTATGTTTTCTGTCAATCGCAATTGACGAGGTCGTGACACAACCTACCCCTATCGGCCGGTATCCACCATCGGGGTTAACCGTGAAGCGTAAATCCAAATTGGGTTCGTGATGATCAATGACATCGGTCAGATTAGAAAATTTGGCATGATTGGAGTGCAGGTGTGATCTGTGATTTCTGAAAATGTTCGTAGCGCCTTGTATTTCGTACATGATCACACAAACTGGTAGAATGCAATTCTATGCATAAGTTTGTTTTGCAGGTTTGATGTGAATAGTATGGCTCATATGTATGTGATGCATGTGTGTAATTTAACATTACCTGCATGTCATGATTGTCAGCCGACAGGAGCGAAAGTGCTGTCATTATATTTTATAACGACATGCATGTCGACTTGTGATTCTCTGTAAATTCATTACTAGTTGTAGTAGTTGGAGGACAGAGATCAAGTTCGAGGCTTTGGCGTCGTGGCGAGATGGACAAGATGGAGTTATGCCGTGGTCATCGGACTTGGAGCCAACCTGGAGGGATGTCCATGAAGGAGCCATACTATTTCACATATTTATGTTTATATGTGATTGATATTGCTTCTTGTTTCTATGCATGTTAGTATGGTAGAAATATACTTCTTTAATATCAAGCACATTGCCATTCCGGATGTTGCACCTTCGCACGTCAAGTACGTCTAGTGGTGGGCTCATAAAATTGAGGTGGTACTAGGTGTCCTTGAACTGGAGGGTTCATGTCGGACACGGACATGCACTACATCGGGTTAACTTGACAAGGCTATCAAAACGGTTTTGGGCCTTGTGGCAGAGAAGGTTGAGAGCCGTGGTATTAGATACCTACCCAACCGACAGCAGTCGTATAAAGATATGATTAGCAACGAGTTGCTTACCAAATAGGCAAGTTTGCTAGCAGTGATGCTAAATCTCACTAGTCGCTTGCGCTAGACGCATCCTGAATCATTGAGAGTTTGCGGAGGGATGCTGAATTCAGTGGGAGTAGTTCTGTTTAAGGCTTGAATTACTCTACATAAACACATTGCTTAGTGATTGCATATTTTCTGTTGTAGATCAATGGCACCACATGCTCAACCCAACTTTGCATTGAAATCAATTCTAGAAAAGGATAAACTCAATGGTACAAACTTTACCACCTGCTAGAGAAATCTGAGAATTGTTCTCAAGCACGATAAAAAGGAACATGTTCTAGAGGATCCACTTCCAAACGAACCTGTCGAGAATGCTAATGCCACAACCAAGAATGCCCACTAGAAACTCATTGATGAATCAAACGAGATCAGCTGCCTCATGCTGGCTTGTATGGAGGACGATTTGCAACAACATTTCGAAAACATTCAGGCTTTCAATATGATCGGGAGTTTGAACAACATGTTTCAGGTGCAGGCTAGGACCGAAAGGTTCGATGTCTGGTAGTCCTTGATGGATTGTAAGTTGAAGGGGGGTGATCCACTGAGCCCGCATATGATCAAGATGATCGAGTACATGCAAGCTTTGGATTGGTTAGGCCTCCCACTTGGGGACGAGCTATCCACGGATGCAATTTTGGATTCTCTTCCACCTAGCTAAGGGACGTTCGTCTCGAACTATCATATGCACGACATGGATATGAAGCTCACTAAATTGCATGGGATGCTCAAGGTGGCAGAGCAGGATATTATGAAAGGCACGCATCAAGTGTTGATGGTGCAGAACTCGGCAAAGTTCAAGAAGAGTTGGTCGAAGAAAAAGGGTAAGGCAAATGGCACGGAGAAGGTTGTCTCTACCACTAAGCCAAAGTTTGGACCGAACTCAAAGACTATTTGGTTTCACTGCAAGGAAGCTGGTCACTAGAAGAGGAGCTGTAGCAAGTGGCTTGCTGAGCATGGCAAGAAGGCTGGAGATGCTTCTTCAGGCAAAGGTACACTTGTTACATATGTTATAGACATTTACCTTGCTGACTTACCTAGTAGCTCTTGGGTATTTGATACCGGATCGGTTGTTCATATTTGCAACTCGATGCAGGGACTGGTAAGAACTAGGCGTGTGTCACAAGGGGAGATTGACATCAGGGTCGACAACAAAGCAAGAGTTGCTGCGTTGGAGGTCGGCACGATGCAACTCAAGCTTCCTTCTAGATTTATTTTGGAATTGAATAATTGTTATTACATTCCCGCACTTAGTCGGAACATTATTTCTACCTCATGTTTGATGAGTCAAGGTTATGAATTCAATATAAAGGACAATGGTTGTTCATTTTATTTGAATGGAATGTTCCATGGCTATGCACCCATAGTAGATGGGCTATTTATTTTAAATCTAGAAATGGAACTGGTCTATAACGTGAATGTCAAGAGGCATAAGCCTAATGAGATAAATCCGACATACTTGTGCCATTGTCGGCTTGGACACATTAGTCTAAAATGCATGAAGAAGCTCCATGATGATGGACTCCTAACTTCGTCCGACTTTGGGTTGTTCGAGAGATGCGAATCATGCTTGCTAGGTAAGATGACTAAGTCACCTTTTGCAAAGAGTAGCGAGAGGGCGTCCGAGCTGTTGGAGCTTATACACAGTGATGTGTGTGGTCCAATGAGCACAACGGCTAGAGGTGTCTATCCGTACTTTGTGACTTTTACCGACGACTTGAGTAGATATGGATATATCTATTTGATGAGGCACAAGTCGGAAACTTTTGAAAAGTTCAAAGAGTTTCAGAATGAGGATGAAAATCAGCTCGGCAAGACGATTAAACTTCTACGATCAGATCGTGGAGGTGAGTAAATGAGCCAGGAGTCTGATAACCATCTGAAAAGCCGAGGTATAGTACCTCAGCTCACACCTCCGGGTACGCCGCAGAGAAACAATTTGTCAGAACGAAGAAATCGAACCTTGTTGGACATGGTCCGGTCGATGATGAGCAAATTGGATTTACCATTGTCATTCTAGGGATACGCTCTAGAAATTGCATCTTTCACACTTAATAGGGTACCACCAAAATCCGTAGACAAGACACCACATGAGATGAGACACCACAAGATACCACACTCGGAAGAGGAGGAGACGGACCACACAAACATGCTGCCCCAACTCTACTTCCGCTGCATGACACTGCGCGTCTAGTGGTAACAATTGTGATCCATCTCTGTAGCATGTTCTTGGATGTTCTGCGCATAGGAAAATTTTAATTTGCATGTGATGCACCTACGGTAGAACCCAACACCTAGTGTTTATCACTTGTGGCTCGTAGGGCGGATAGATCGGTGGTTGCTTCTTTGGCCGCCGCCATCTTCATGGCTGCTTCATCTTTGGCACGCTGAAGCTCGGCCTTGAGCTTTTAGATCTCTTTCGACGAAGCTGCAACATGATGCAACTGTATTTAAAAAGGAATCTGCATTGACAGTATTCGGGGGGAAAGCATCCAGATTTAGTTCGGACATACCTTGCGCTTCATTGAACCACTTGTTGAGGGCTTCCACCTCATCCTCGGAATGCCTGAGCTTCCGATGCAGCTCGTCCAACTTGGCACCGTTTTTGGCCGCCGCTGATGACGAAGCCTACATCACACAATGCATATATTACATCAGCACTCACTTCGCAAAATTATAGACATGACCCCTAGATGAGCTTGTTCATCTCACCTAGGTCTCGGGGGCTGCCATGTATATAATACGAATAAATCAAAATCTTAGCGAAAACATCGGGTGACTTACTTGAAATCCTGCAAGGATACCTTTGAAGGCCTCCTTCGGTTCATTGTAAACAGACTGTATGCTTTGTAGTACCGCACCCATAAGGATGCGGTGATCCTCGGGGATGAAGGTGCTCGATAGATCCTCCTCCCTAGTTGACCACCTATTGGTCGGCGGTGCCAGGGATGATCGGATCTCCCGATCACCCATAGTGGATTGGACTAGTGCCTCCGGAGGCACAGTGCACTCCGGAGATGTCCTCAGAGGGGATTGGTCTCCCATCCGTTCGGCCTCCTCGGTGTCCGGGCGGGGCATTGTCCCCTGGTCTTCGGTGGCCGAGGCATTAGCCTCGACCATGGCGCTTTCTTCCTCACCCTGTGCGTCCGCCTCCATTAGAGTGGGCTGGGACAACACCTCCACGATGTCCTTCGCAACGCCTGGAGTGGTGGGGTGTGATGTGTCCCCGCTCTCCGCTAGTTCGGTGGGCGGGGTCTCCCCATCCGATATTACATTGATAGGGATAACGCATGGGGGGCAGTTGGACCAATAACCTACATGTTAGCAATCTCTGAATCTTCTAGATATAGGGAGAAGAGTCTTCAGATCCTAACCTAGATGAAGGGGGCTTGACCCTTAGACACGTTCGTGGAACCTCCTCGGGGTCTTCGGACGTGGAGCTCGAGTCCGAGCTATCGTCGGAAAAGATCATCCGCACTTGCCGCGCTCTCTTCGGGGCAGGAGAGGCTGCCTGCCCCGGGGCATCCAAAGACGTCGCTCTCTTCTTGGTGTAGGGGAAGTTTCCTCCCCCTCGCTCTTGACCTCCTCCTCCTCCTCTTCCTCCTCTTCTGCCTCCTCCTGATTCGAGGAGGCAAGGGGTGTCTTCGGATGTAGCATCAAGCTAGTCCTTGATGTGAAGGCCAGACTGACCTGGTTTGTTCTTCTTCTCCTTCTTCGTGGGACCCTCGTACAGCTTCTCCACGATCATCCTATCTAACAGCCTGGTCCTCTCGTCTTTGGGCTGAGGAGCCCGACTGTTGATGTTGACGGCCTTCTTCTGCCATCTCTGCCATAATAGATCGGATAAGAGGAGGAAGGGATTCTATGTGCAATAGAGCCAGCCAAGTGAGGGAAAATCTTACCTCGGAGTCCGGCTTGGCGGCGTGCAGGCCCTTGTCCTCCTCCTCGGATGGCCAGCTCTTCATCGACTTGAAGAGCGCCTTCCATAGTTTCTCCCGCATAGTTGGAAGAGATTTTGGACTGTGGTCTTAGCTTCGAGTTCTCGAGTCCAAAAAGGAGTGTTCCGATGCTGACAGGGCAGGATGCGTCTTTGGAGCATCACTTGGACTACATCGAACAACTTGATGGCCTCCTCGACCAGGGGGCGGAGGCGCTTCTATAGATCGGCCACCTCTTTGGCTGAACCCCAGGCTAGGCCCTCTCGGGCCATGAAGCCAGTCTGGTGGGGGGGCCAGATCTGAATGCGGTGGTGGGGAGTTGGCCCTCCTCTCGTGGTTCGGTGATGTAGAACCACAACTTCTGCCACCCTTTGATGGTGACGATGAAGGTGCCCGACAGCGACTCGACGCGGGTGAGCTTGCTGATGACTGCCCGCTGCACTCCATGTGCTTGCCTCCGATGCACTTGGGCTTGATATTGTAGAACTGGAACCATAGCCCGAAGTGCAGCTCGACGTGCAAGAAGGCCTCGCAAACGAGGATGAACATCGAGATATGCATGATGGAGTTTGGCGAGTGGTCGTCGAAGTCAAGGCCGTAGAAGAACATTAATCCCGTGACCTAGGGGTGGAATGTAAGCTCAATTCCTTCATGAAGTGGGGAATGGACACCACCCTCTCTCCTGGCCTTGGTGTGGGAATCACTTGGCCCTCCCTAGCCGTGTTGTGAGGAATGCCGGCGGGGAGGTATCCGGCCTTCTTGAGGTTGATCATGTCTTTGTTGGAGATCGTGGAAGCTTCCCACTGGCTATTGGAGCCTGCCATTGTGGAGATCGGGAGTGGGGGTGGAGAAACCAAGATCTGTGCTCTGGAGGCACATGGAAGAGGAGGCGTAGAAGTCGAATGGAGAGCGTGAAAGGCCTTTGGGGTTTTCTTTATCCTTTTATGAGGTCTGCCGATTTAGGCTCCCCTTATTGCGCCGTAAATCCCTCCACTTCACGTGCGAGCCGTTGCGCACGTGTGATTAAGTATGTGCCATTAAAACGGGACCCGATCGACATATTCATAGATCGTGTGGATGGAACGGCCTCGAACCGTGCATCGAGTGCCTGTAACTGGCCTATTGGACGTGGTGGGCTGTGACCTTTCATCAGAAAGGTCTTCAGGAAACATTACCATTTTCCCCTGATGTTTGGCCTTCAATGCCAACTTATCTCACATGATTTGGACGTGCCACTATGCGGAAAACTACTTATCATCGAAGGCGGAACTATGGTTTGGCAGAAAGGAACTCACCTCACAAGTCGAAGACTCTGTTCGTGAGGCAATTGGAGCTGAAGACCCATGGTGTTGGAGGCAAGTTCAGGGGCTACCGAGGGAGTCCTGGATTAGGGGGTCCTTGGAAAGCTGACCTGTTGTTTATGGGCCAGGCTATATGGGCTACTTGCCAAACACTGGATGATTTGAATGCCCAGTTTCCAGGATGGAAGCTTCGAGGAGCACGGCTTGCGCTCCATGTTTGATGTAGTAAATAGGCATGTTTATCTATTCGCCATGTAAATGACCATGTGTAAACCCTCGGCCTCCTTGGCATCTATATAAGCTGGTGGGTTTGGGGGTATAGATATAGAACAACTCATCTAGGGTTAGACATACGATCTCGAGGTCGATCAACTCTATAACCCCTTACACCATCAATACAATCAAGAAGGACATCAGGTATTACCTCCATTGGAGGGCCCGAAGCTGGGTAAACTCATGTCCCCTTCGTCTCCTGTTATCGTCGATCCTAGCCACACAGTTCTGGACCCCCTACCGAAGATCCGCCTATTTTGACACCATCTTTAGAGGTTCTAGTCCCCTTGTGCCATGTTTGGAGGTTCCAGCCCCCTGGTGCCCTGCGGGGAGAAGCTGTTTCTTCTTCCTGGGGCTCCCTCGCGAGGAAGGGCGTCTCCTTCATCGTCCGAGTGCTTGGCCGCTGTTTCTCGGTAGGCACACTCGAGGGAGCATACAACGTCCTTCTCTTCATAGGTGACAGTGATGACACCAAGGCTCCCCGGCATCTTGAGCATGTTTTAGTTATGGTGAGTCACCGCTATAAACTTAGTGAGGGTTGGGTACCCAAGTATGGTGTTGTATGGGAGGTGGATGTGGGCGACGTCAAAGACGATGATCTCAATGTGATAGTTCTTGCGCCCGTCGAAGGTGACGGGTAGGCGCACTTGCCCAAAGGGGATGGTGGAGCCGTCAGTGACCCCTAGGAATGGCTTTTACGGCATAAGCTAGTCATACAACACTTGGAGCGTCTCGAAGGTCTCGATGGAGAGGATGTTGAGTCCTGCTCCGCTATCGATGAGGGTCCTGGTGACAAGGACATTCCTAATGGTTGGCGTGAACATCATGGGGAGCGTGCCCGCCATGGATGAACACGGGAGCTGATCCTTCGCATCGAATGTGATTGTAGTGTGCGACCACTGGAGAGGGCGCATGGCTTTGGGCTTCGGGAGGACCGTGTTAACCTCTCGAGTGAACTGCTTGAAGATGCGGTCTTATGATGGGGCTTGGGCGCCACACAGGATACAAGCTATCGCCCTGACCTCCTGGAAGCCCCCAGCCCCGTCATCCCGCCTTTCCTCTTCCTTCCTTCTGGGTGGTGGCCGTAGCGGGGGTAGGCCAGCCTCCCAAGGGCGGACCTCATGAGGCAGGCCGTGGCATGACCCCTCCGGAGGGTTGTTGCGCCAGCGGTCCTCCCGAGGACGGTCTTGCCACTCCTGGCGCGGCCCCCAACTGTCCCAGCGGTCTCTGTTGCGGCCTTCGTCTTGTCCAAAGCCACGGTCATTGCGTCCTGGGTGCTGGACGAAGTGCTCATTGTCGACCAGCCTGAGCTCCTGGCAGTCGATGGTGTAGTGGCTGTTGGTGCCATGGAAGATGTAGGATGGTCATCCTCCTGAAGGTGGTTCCTCCCCTCGCCTGCACTTTACCTCAGGCTCGGCTTCAAACACCGCGGAGGCCTTGCACTTTGCCTCCTTGGCCTTGGCATTCTTGTCCTCGGCCTCTACCGTCAAAAGCTCGTGGAGCAAGAGGCGGACCTCCTCGGCGTTGGCACATTTGTTTGCCAGGTTGAACATCTCTAGGGCTACGCACAGTTCGTCGTGAATGGCGAGCTCTTCCTTCATCTTAAGGAACCAGGAGAGCGCACCGCCCTTGAGCACCATGGCTAACCAGCTCGCCATGACCCTGCCGTCGCCACCTGCGGCCTGCATGCTCAGCAAATAGAGCTGTAGGAACTCTGCAGGGTCTGGGGGACCACACAGTTGGAAGAAGCTCCGGGGCGATGGCACGACACCCCATCGGCCCAGTGAGCATCGCACGCTTGGTGTGGGCCTAGTTTTGATGCTCCTAGGCAGGGCACTTTGAGGGGTGCCCGGTCCGGTGCTCATGGGGA
Organism: Hordeum marinum; assembly: GCA_022496015.1. NCBI lineage: Eukaryota > Viridiplantae > Streptophyta > Magnoliopsida > Poales > Poaceae > Hordeum > Hordeum marinum. The sequence goes on from CM039673.1 coordinate 254,338,189, forward strand.
GCGCACATGCGATGATGCGCAGCCACGGCACCACCTGACAACTTACTTCATCTCTTGCTCTTGCCCATGACTCACAGGGCTACTTGCGCAGGCATGCTTCATGCCTTGGCTAAAAAGCTACGAAGGAAGGGGTTGTGTATCATGGGCCCCATCGTTCGCCAGAGAGGGCTGGGGCCGGAACGAGTAGGAGAGCACCGAGGCATCGCCGGCAACACTGACGAGCTGCATGATGCAACTAAGTCAGTCGTCATGGCGGTCAGGAATAGGGCGGTAGCGCAATAGCTCGCACACCATGGCGAGCACGCCTGACCCATGCACCGGTCTGGGACGAGCATGGGACGACGACCCGATAGCTGGAATGATTGACGAAGTGGCGGTGCGGCCGTTGCGCTGCGGGGTGACCGGCTGGGAGAAGTCCTATTGCTCGTGGTCTCGCCAGGCCGTGCCTGGCTGAGAAAGTGGGCCATGCGCTAGTCCACAAGCAGGCAGATCTGGGTACTCCCGATCCCAGAATGATGACATGGCCCATCATCGTTTCTTCATATCTCGTAGGTTCACCATTGTCCAACAACATGACCTCTAAGACAGGGTTACTGTACCACATAGGGCAGTACATATCCTTGTCAACCTATGAGGTTTGGTAGTAACTTGATCTGAAGTTTCATGATCATCATCATTAGCTTCCTCTTCAATTGGTTTAGCTACTACAGAAACATCTTTCTGCGTTGTGCTACCATCCAACTAAAGTTACGGTTAAACAACCTCATAAAGTTCTACTTTCCTCCCACGCAATTCTTTCGAAATAAACCTTTTCTCGAGAAAGGACCCGTTCTTAGCAGCAAACACTTTTTGCTTGGATCTGAGATAGAAGGTATACCCAATATTTCCTTAGGGTATTCTATGAAGATGCATTTATCTGCTTTGGATTTGAGCTCATTAGGTGAAAACTCTTCTCACATAAGCGTCGCAGCCCTAAACATTAAGAAATAACAGCTTAGGCTTTTGCCAAACCATAGTTCATACGGTGTCATCTCAACATACTTAGATGGTGCACTATTAAAGTGAATCTAGTTATCTCTAATGCATAACCCCATAATGATAGTGGCAAAACGATAAGAGACATCATAGTATGCACCATATTCAATAAAGCACGAGTACGAGGTTCGGACACACCATCACACTATGGTGTTCCAGGTAGCGTGAGTTGTGAAACAATTTCCACATTATCTTAAGTTGCATACCAAACTCGTAACTCAGATATTCACCTCCACAATCATATCGTAGACATTTTATCTTCTTTTCATGATGATATTCAACTTCACTCTGGAACTGCTTGAACCTTTCAAACGTTTCAGACTTGTGTTTCATTAAGTAAATATCCCCATATCTACTCAAATAATCTGTGAAGCTAAGAAAGTAACGATATCCACTGCGTGTTTCAACACTCATTGGACCACATACATAAACATGTATCAATTCCAATGATTCATTAGCCCTCTCCATCATACCGGAAAACAGTGTTTTAGTCATCTTGCCCAAGAGGCATGGTTCGCATGTCTCAACCGATTCAAAATCAAGTGAGTCAAAAGATCCATCAGCATGGAGTTTCTTCATGCTCTTTACACCAATATGACCTTTGCGGCAGTGCCACAAGCATGTGGTACTTATCATTACTAACTTTGCATCTTTTGGCATCAATATTGTAAATACGTGTATTACTACGATCGGGATTCAATAAACCATTCCCATTGGGTTCATGATCATTGAAGGTATTATTCATGTAAACAGAATAACCATTATTCTCTAACTTAAATGACTAACGGTATTGCAATAAACACGATCTAATCATGTTCATGCTCAACTCAAACACCAAATAACATTTATGTAGGTTCAACACTAGTCCAGAAGGTAGAGTGAGCGTGCGATGGTGATCATATCAACCTTGGAAACACTTCCAACAGACATCGTCACCTCGCCGTTAGTTAGTCTCCATTTATTCCGTAGCTTTTTATTTCGAGTTACTAAGATTTAGCAACTGAATTGGCATCTAGTACCCAAGTGTGACTTGGAGTACTTAGGTACACTTTTGTCGATGTATATCAAATATACTTTTGTCGATGTTGCCAGCCTTTTATCTACCAAGTTTCTAGGGTAGTTCCGCTCCAATGACCGTTCCCCTCAGAGTAGAAGTACTTAGTCTCAGGTTTGGGTTTAACCTTGGGTTTCTTCACTCGAGCAACAACTGGCTTGCCAATCATGAAGTTTCCCTTCTTACCCTTGCTCTTACTGAAACTAGTGGTTTTACCAACCATCAACACTTGATGCTCCTTCTTGATTTCTACCTTCGAGATGCCAAACATCACGAATAGCTCATGGGATCATCCATCCATGGCATGTTTATAGTTCATCACGAACCTCTAGTAGCTTGGCGGCGGTGACTTGGAGAACTATATCAATCACTATCTTATCTAGAAGATCAACTCCCACTTGATTCAAGTGATTGTAGTACTCAGACAATCTGAGCACGTGCTCACTAATTGACTTATTCTCCTTCATCTTGCAGGCAAAGAATCTTTGTTGGAGGTCTCATAATTCTCAACACGGACATGAGCCTGAAATCCAATTTCAGCTCTTGGAACATCACATATGCTTCGTCACGTTCAAAACTGTTGGGAGACGTAGTAGTAAATCAAAATTTTCCTACGTTCACCAAGATCTATCTATGGAGAAACCAGCAACGAGAGGGGAGAGATTGCATCTTCATACCTTTGAAGATCGCTAAGCGGAAGCGTTACAAGAACGCGGTTGATGGAGTCGTACTCGCAGCGATTCAGATCGCGGTAGATCCGATCAAGTGCCGAACGGACGGCACCTCCGCGTTCAACACACGTGCAGCCCGGTGACGTCTCCAACACCTTGATCCAGCAAGGAGGAAGGAGAGGTTGGGGAAGGGCTCCAACAGCAGCACGACGGCGTGGTGGTGGTGGAGTAGCAAGGTATTCCGACAGGGCTTCGCCTAAGCGCTGCGGAGGAGGAAGAAGAGAGGTAGGGCTTCGCCGTGAGAGAGAGAGATCAAATCTTGTCTCAAAACATCCAAAACCTCAAGTATATATAGGAGGAGGGACGTGGAGGGCTGGCTTGGCCTCTACTCCAAAGAGGAGATGGCCGGCCGAATTAAAGGGAGAGTCCACCTCCCACAAGGGAGGTGGATCTCCTCCTTTTAAATCCTTTTTGCCTTATCTCCTTATCTCCAGCCGCATGGGCCTTTAGCAAAAGTCTTGCCCAGCCCAATAAGGGCTGGCACACTTTATCTAACAGCCCATGTGGTCCTTTGGTCGTCACACCCCTCCCGGGGGTTATCCGGCACCCTCCCGGCACTCCCGGTACACTACCGATGAGCCCGAAAACTTTCCGGTGACCAAAACTGGACTTCCTATATATCAATCTTTACCTCCGGACCATTCCGGAGCTCCTCGTGACGTCCGGGATCTCATCCGGGACTCCGAACAACCTTCGGTAATCACGTATACCTTTTCCCTATAACCCTAGCGTCATCGAACCTTAAGTGTGTAGACCCTACGGGTTCGGGAGACACGTAGACATGACCGAGACACCTCTCCGGTCAATAACCAACAGCGGGATCTGGATACCCATGTTGGCTCCCACGTACTCCACGATGATCTCATCGGATGAACCACGATGTCAAGGATTCAATCAATCCCGTATACAATTCCCTTTGTCTATCGGTATGATACTTGCCCGAGATTCGATCGTCGGTATCCCCATACCTTGTTCAATCTCGTTACCGGCAAGTCTCTTTACTCGTTCCGTAATACATCATCCCGTGACTAACTCCTTAGTCACATTGAGCTCATAATGATGATGTCTTACCGAGTGGGCCCAGAGATACCTCTCCGTCACACGGAGTGACAAATCCCAGTCTCGATTCATGCCAACCCAACAGATACTTTCGGAGATACCCGTAGTGCACCTTTATAGCCACCCAGTTACGTTGTGACGTTTGGCACACCCAAAGCATTCCTACGGTATCCGGGAGTTGCACAATCTCATGTTCTAAGGAAACGATACTTGACATTGAAAAGCTTTAGCAAACGAACTACACGATCTTGTGCTATGCTTAGAATTGGGTCTTGTCCATCACATCATTCTCCTAATGATGTGATCCCGTTATCAATGACATCCAATGTCCATGGCCATGAAACCGTGACCATCTATTGATCAACGAGCTAGTCAACTAGAGGCTCACTAGGGACATGTTGTGGTCTATGTATTCACACATGTATTATGGTTTCCGGTTAACACAATTATAGCATGAACAATAGACAATTATCATGAACAAGGAAATACAATAATAACCATTTTATTATTGCCTCTAGGGCATATTTCCAACAGTCTCCCACTTGCACTAGAGTCAATAATCTAGTTCACATCACCATGTGATTAACACTTACATCACCATGTGATCATATCATCATGTGATTAACACCCAATAAGTTCTGGGGTTTGTTCATGTCCTGCTCGTGAAAGAGGTTTTAGTCAACGGGTCTGCGACATTCAGATCCGTGTGTACCTTACAAACTTTCCATGTCATATTTGTAGATACTACTCCCATGCTCCACTTGGAGCTATTCCAAATGGCTGCTCCACTATACGTAGCTGGATTTCTACTAAGAGTCATCCGGGTTGGTTTTAAAGCTTGCATCATCGTAACACTTTACGATGAACTCTTTATCACCTCCATAATCGAGAAATATTTCCTTAGTTCTCAAGTTACTAAGGCTAACTTTGACCGCTGTCCAGTGATCCACTCTTGGATTACTCTTGTACCCCTTGACAGACTCATGGCAAGGCACACACAGGTGCGGTACACAGCATGGCATACTATATAGAGCCTATGGCTAAAGCATAGGAGATGACACTCATCTCTTCTTTATCTTCTGCCGTGGTCGGGTATTGAGTCTTACTCAATTTCACACCTTACAATACAGTCAAGAACTCCTTCTTTGACCCATCTATTTTGAACTCCTTCAAAAACTTGTCAAGGTATGTCTTCGTCGAAAAAACTTATCAAGCGAATAGATCTATCCCTATAGATCTTGATGCTCAATAAAATAGTAGCTTTATCTGGGTCTTACTTTGAAAAAAAACTTTTCAAACAACCCTTCATGCTCTTCCAGAAATTCTACATCATTTCCGATCAATAATATGTCAACTACATATTCTTATAAGAAATTCTATAGTGCTCCCACTCACTTTCTTGCAAATACAAGTTTCTCATAAACTTTGTATAAACTTAAACACTTTGATCACCTCATCAAAGCATATATTCCAACTCCGAGATTCTTGCTCCAGTCCATAGAAAGATCGCTGGAGTTTGCATATTATTAGCATCCTTTGGATTGACAAAACCTTCTGGTTGTATCACATACAACTCTTCCTCATAGAAACCATTACGGAAACCTTGTTTTGTCATCCATCTGCCAGATTTCATAATCGAAAAATGCAGCAACTGCTAACAAAATTTTAATAGACTTTTAGCATCGCTACAGATGAGACAATCTCATCGCAGTCAACTCCTTGAACTTGGCGGAAACTTCTTTGCGACAAATCGAGCTTTATAAACGGTGACATTTCACCATTAGCGTCTATGTTTATTTCAAAGGTCCATTTGTACTCAATGACCCGCCATTCAACAGGCAAGTCTACCAAAGTCCATACTTGGTTTTCATACATGGATCCTTTCTCGGATTTCAAGGCTCCTAGCCATTTGTTGGAATCCGGGCCCACCATCGCTTCTCCATAGTTCGTAGGTTCATCGTTGTCCAACAACATGATTTCCAAGACAGGGTTGTCGTACCACTCAGGAGCAGTACGCGTCCTTGTCGACCTACGAGGTTCGATAGTGACTTGATCCGAAGCTTCATGATCATCATCATTAACTTTCTTTTCAACTGAGTAGGCTCTACAGAAACATCTTTCTATGTTGCGCTATTCTCTGGTTGAAACAAAGGTTCAACAACCTTATCAAGTTCTATCTTCCTCCCACTCAATTCTTTCGAGAGAAACTCTTTCTCAAAAAAGGACCCGTTCTTAGAAACAAACACCTTTTGCGCTTGGATCTGAGATAGAAGGTATACCCAATGTCTCATTAGGGTATTCTATGAAGATGCATTTGTCTGCTTTGAGTTCGAGCTCGCTAGGTGAAAAACCCATTTTCACATAAGCGTCGCAGCCCCAAACATTAAGAAATGATAGCTTAGGCTTCTGTCAAACCATAATTCTCACGGTGTCATCTCAACAGACTTAGATGGTGCCCTGTTAAAGTGAATGGATTTGTCTTTAATGCATAACCCCATAACGATAGTGGTAAAACGATAAGAGACATCATAGTACTCACTATATCCAATAGAGCACGACTACGACGTTCGAACACACCATCACACTATGGTGTTCCAGGAGGCGTGAGCTGTGAAACAATTTCCACATTGTCTAAAATTGCATACCAAACTCGTAACTTAGATATTCACCTCCATGATCATATCATAGACATTTATCTTCTTGTCACGATGATCTTTAACTTCACTCTGAAACTCCTTGAACCTTTCAAACATTTCAGATTCGTGTTTCATTAAGTAAATATCCCCATATTTACTCAAATCATCAGTGAAGGTAAAGAAAAACAACGATATCCACTGTGTGTTTCAACACTCATTGGACCACATACATCAACATGTATTAATTCCAATAAGCCACTTGCCCGCTCCATCATATTGGATGACGGGGTCTCAGTCATCTTGCCCAAGAGGCATGGCTCGCATGTCTCAACCGATTCGAAATCGAGTGAGTCAAAAAACATCCATCATCATGGAGTTTCTTCATGCGATTTATACCAATATGACATTACGTGGCAGTGCCACAAGCATGTGGTACTATCATTATTAACTTTGTATCTTTTGGTACCAATGTTATGAATATGTGTACTACTACGATCATGATTCGATAAACCATTTCGAGTGGGTGCATGACCATTGAAGGCATTATCCATGTAAACAGAATAACCATTATTCTCTAACTTATATGAATAACCGTATCGCACTAATCATGATCTAATCACGTTTATGCTCAACGCAAACACCAAATAACATTTATTTAGGTTTATCACAAATCCTGAAGGTAGAGAGAGCGTGCGATGGTGATCACATCAATCTTGGAAATACTTCCAACACACATCGTCACCTTTCACCTAGCTAGTCTCCATTTACTCCGTAGCTTTTATTTCGAGTTGCTAACACTTAGCAACCGAACCGGTATCTAATACCCAGGTGCTACTAGGAGTACCAGCAAGGTACACATCACTAACACGTATATCAAATATACTTCCATTGACATTACCAGCCTTCTTATCTACCAATCATCTAGGGTTTTTCCGCTTCAGCGAACATTCTCCTCATAACAGAAGCACTTAGTCTCGGGTTCGGGCTCAACCTTGGGTTTCTTCACTAGAGCAACAACTGGCTTGCCATTCCTGAAGTTTTTCCCTTCTTGCCCTTGCCCCTTTTGAAACTAGTGGTTTTCACTTAACCATCAACACTTGATGCTCCTTATTGATTTCTACCTTCGTGGTGTCAAACATCACGAACAACTCAGGGATCATCTTATCCATCCCTGGCATGTTATAGTTCATCACGAAGCTCTAGTAGCTTGGTGGCAGTGACTTGGAGAACTGCATTAATCACTATCTCATCTGGAAGATTAACTCCCACTTGATTCAAGTGATTGTAGCACCCAGACAATCTGAGAACACGCTCACCGATTAAGCTATTCTCCTTTATCTTGCAGGCAAAGAATCTTGTTGGAGGTCTCATACCTCTCAACATAGGCACGAGCTTGAGATCACAATCTCAGCTCCTAGAACATCTCATATGTTCTGTGACGTTCAAAACATTTTGAAGCCTCAATTCTAAGCCGTAATGCATGACGCACTGAACTATCACGTAGTCATCAAAAAGTGCCTGTCATATGTTCACAACATCTACAGACAACGCTTGAGGGAGTGATGCAGTTAGCGGTACATCAAAAACATAAGCTTTCTGTGCAGCAATGAGGACAATCCTCAGATCACGGACCCAGTCCGCATTATTGCTACCATCAACTTTTAACTTACTTTTCTCTAGGATTGTATCAATAAAACTGGGGAGCTACAGCGCGAGCTATCTACGACATAATTTGCAAGGACATTTTTAGACTAGGTTCATGATAATTAAGTTCATTTAATCAAATTATTAATGAACTCCCACTTAGATAGACATCTCTCTAGTCTTCCAAGTGATACATGATCCATGTCAACTAGCCCGTGTCCGATCATCACGTGAGACGGACTAGTCATCCATGGTGAACATCTCTATGTTGATCGTATCTTCTATACGACTCATGTTCGACCTTTCGGTCTTCCGTGTTCCGAGGCCATGTCTGTACATGCTAGGCTCGTCAAGTCAACCTAAGTGTTTTGCATGTGTAAATCTGGCTTACACCCGTTGTATGCGAACGTTAGAACCTATCACACCCGATCATCACGTGGTGCTTCGGAACGACGATCCTTAGCAACGGTGCACAGTTAGGGTGAACACCTTTCTTGAAATTTTATTGAGAGATCATCTTATTTACTACCGTCGTTCTATGCAAATAAGATGTAAACATGATAAACATCACATGCAATCAATATAGTGACATGATATGGCCAATATCATCTTGCTCCTTTGATCTCCATCTTCGGGGCACCATGATCATCACTGTCACCGGCACGACACCATGATCTCCATCATCATGATCTCCATCATTGTGTCTTCATGAAGTTGTCTCGCCAAATATTACTTCTACTACTACAGCTAACGTTTAGCAATAAAGTAAAGTAATTACATGGCGTTTATGATTGACACGCAGGTCATACAATGATATAAGACAACTCCTATGGCTCCTGCCGGTTGTCATAGTCATCGACATGCAAGTCGTGAACCCTATTACAAGAACATGATCAATCTCATACATCACAATGCATCACATCACATCCTTTTGGCCATATCACATCACACGGCATATGCTGCAAAAACAAGTTAGACGTCCTCTAATTTGTAGTTGCAAGTTTTTACGTGGTTGCTATAGGTTTCTAGCAAGAACGTTTCTTACCTACGTCAAAACCACAACGTGATATGCCAATTGCTATTTACCCTTCATAAGGACCCTTTTCATCGAATCCAATCCGACTAAGGTGGGAGAGACAGACACCCGCTAGCCACCTTATGCAACCAGTGCATGTCAGGCGGTGGAACCGGTCTCACGTAAGCGTACGTGTAAGGTTGGTCCGGGCCGCTTCATCCCACAATACCGTCGAATCAAGATAAGACTAGTAACGGCAAGCATATTAACAAAATCGACGCCCACAACTGCTTTGTGTTCTACTCGTGCATAGATTCTACGCATAGACCTAGCTCATGATGCCACTGTTGGGAGACGTAGTAGTAAATCAAAATTTTCCTACGTTCACCAAGATCTATCTATGGAGAAACCAGCAACGAGAGGGGAGAGATTGCATCTTCATACCTTTGAAGATCGCTAAGCGGAAGCGTTACAAGAACGCGGTTGATGGAGTCGTACTCGCAGCGATTCAGATCGCGGTAGATCCGATCAAGTGCCGAACGGACGGCACCTCCGCGTTCAACACACGTGCAGCCCGGTGACGTCTCCAACACCTTGATCCAGCAAGGAGGAAGGAGAGGTTGGGGAAGGGCTCCAACAGCAGCACGACGGCGTGGTGGTGGTGGAGTAGCAAGGTATTCCGACAGGGCTTCGCCTAAGCGCTGCGGAGGAGGAAGAAGAGAGGTAGGGCTTCGCCGTGAGAGAGAGAGATCAAATCTTGTCTCAAAACATCCAAAACCTCAAGTATATATAGGAGGAGGGACGTGGAGGGCTGGCTTGGCCTCTACTCCAAAGAGGAGATGGCCGGCCGAATTAAAGGGAGAGTCCACCTCCCACAAGGGAGGTGGATCTCCTCCTTTTAAATCCTTTTTGCCTTATCTCCTTATCTCCAGCCGCATGGGCCTTTAGCAAAAGTCTTGCCCAGCCCAATAAGGGCTGGCACACTTTATCTAACAGCCCATGTGGTCCTTTGGTCGTCACACCCCTCCCGGGGGTTATCCGGCACCCTCCCGGCACTCCCGGTACACTACCGATGAGCCCGAAAACTTTCCGGTGACCAAAACTGGACTTCCTATATATCAATCTTTACCTCCGGACCATTCCGGAGCTCCTCGTGACGTCCGGGATCTCATCCGGGACTCCGAACAACCTTCGGTAATCACGTATACCTTTTCCCTATAACCCTAGCGTCATCGAACCTTAAGTGTGTAGACCCTACGGGTTCGGGAGACACGTAGACATGACCGAGACACCTCTCCGGTCAATAACCAACAGCGGGATCTGGATACCCATGTTGGCTCCCACGTACTCCACGATGATCTCATCGGATGAACCACGATGTCAAGGATTCAATCAATCCCGTATACAATTCCCTTTGTCTATCGGTATGATACTTGCCCGAGATTCGATCGTCGGTATCCCCATACCTTGTTCAATCTCGTTACCGGCAAGTCTCTTTACTCGTTCCGTAATACATCATCCCGTGACTAACTCCTTAGTCACATTGATCTCATAATGATGATGTCTTACCGAGTGGGCCCAGAGATACCTCTCCGTCACACGGAGTGACAAATCCCAGTCTCGATTCATGCCAACCCAACAGATACTTTCGGAGATACCCGTAGTGCACCTTTATAGCCACCCAGTTACGTTGTGACGTTTGGCACACCCAAAGCATTCCTACGGTATCCGGGAGTTGCACAATCTCATGGTCTAAGGAAACGATACTTGACATTGAAAAGCTTTAGCAAACGAACTACACGATCTTGTGCTATGCTTAGAATTGGGTCTTGTCCATCACATCATTCTCCTAATGATGTGATCCCGTTATCAATGACATCCAATGTCCATGGCCATGAAACCGTGACCATCTATTGATCAACGAGCTAGTCAACTAGAGGCTCACTAGGGACATGTTGTGGTCTATGTATTCACACATGTATTATGGTTTCCGGTTAACACAATTATAGCATGAACAATAGACAATTATCATGAACAAGGAAATACAATAATAACCATTTTATTATTGCCTCTAGGGCATATTTCCAACGAGTGTTTGGAGCCTTAATTCTAAGTCGTAATGCATGACACACTAAACTATCAAGTAGTCATTGGAGCGTGCTTGTCAGATGTTCAGAACATCCACAAACGCCACTTCAGGGGGTTTGGCGTGCTGACGGGTGCATTAAGGACATAAGCCTTCTATGCAGCAATTGAGGACAATCCTTAGATCACGGACAAAAGTCCGCATAATTGCTACTACTATCCTTCAACTTACTTTTCTCTAGGAACGTCTCAATAAAATAGGGGAGCTACAAACCGAGCTATCTACAACATAATTTGCAAAGACACTTTTGACTATGTTCATGATAATGTGTTCAAATAATCATATTACCTTAGAACTCCCACTCAAATTGACATCCCTTTGGTCAGTCAAGTGACACATGATCCAAATTCACCAACCCATGTCTGATCATCACGTGAGATGAGGTGGTTTCAATGGTGAACATCTCTACGTTATCAACTATATGATTCATGTTCGACCTTTCAGTCTCTTGTGTTCTCAGGCCATGTATATACATGCTAGGCTCGTGAAGTTTAACCTGAGTGTTCTGCACGTGGAACACTGGATGGCACCAGTTTTACGTGAAGATAGAATCTATCACACCCGATCATCACATGGTGCTTCGAAACGATAAACTTCTGCAATGGTGCACACTCGGCGAGAACACAATTTTATCTTGAAATTTTTAGCGAGGGATCACCTTATAATGCTACCGTCGTCCTAACAAAAAAAAGTTGCATAAAAGGTTTAACATCACATGCAATTCATAAGTGCAATGATATGGCCATGAACTTGTGCTTTTTGATCTCCATCTTCAAAGCATCGGCATGATCTCCATCGTCACCGACATGACACCATGATCTTCATCAATGTGTCTCCATCAGGTTGTCGCGCAACTGTTGCTTCCACGACTATTGCTAACTCATAGCGATGAAGTAAAGCAAAAAATGGTGAAAATAAATTAAAGACAACCCTATGGCTCGTGCCGGTTGCCATACTCATCGACATGCAAGTCGTGATATTCTATACAAAACATGATCATCTCATACATCACATATATCTCATCATGTAATTGGCCATATCACATCACAACATACCCTGCACTACATAGGAACATTTTCTTATCTAAAGACCTCGCGACTCCATCATCCCTCCCAACCCTCTGGCGACTCCATGGCGATCTAGATTTCTAACCAATCTTTCCTCCTTCCCTTTCGGCCCTCAACTCAGGTGATCTCTCCTAACTCTGGTGATATCCCTATCAATGGATTCTCGTTCTGGTTCCACCTTGGATCTGGATTGTTCTCATGGTGTGGCTTTTGCGGATGATTTATTTTGCCACTCTGGTCTCTCTATGCATCATGTGGGTCATCAACAGCCTTTAATCTTGGTTGTATCATTTAGCAGACATGCTTTTTGGTTGACCGAGGTGTCATGGGGAACCAACACCTATGGGATCAGAGGGACCACTTTAGGTTCGGCGGGGGAGAGGGCTCGTGCAAAGAGTAGGTCTGACGAACAGCATGTAGGGATTTTACCCAGGTTTAGGCTGCAAGGATGCGTAAAACCCTATTCCTGCTTGGTTGTATTGTGGATGTTATTAGGGTTCTAGCTATAGGAGCGCTATGAGCAGTTGACACGTGTGTGATCTAGAAGGTCCAAAGTCGAAAAGCTAAAATACTAAAAGTCCAAAAGTCCTCCACCGTATCGCCCTGGGCCTCCTTTTACATTCTGAAGGGGATCCCAATAGTGGCTTATAGTGCGTACACGGGGTGTACAGAGCTACAGTGCTATCATACCTAACACTAATGGGATAGCGTAGGCGCATTTAATGCACTGTCAGGCATCTCTGTCCGTCTACGGGACGAGACAGGAGCCCGTCCCATCGGCACCACTTAGACTTCTCCAGCGGCGATACCGCGACACATGTCCAGGCAGAACGACACCTGGCCTATGCGCTGGCGGGGCTTGTCGGGGCTTCTCCTTGCCAGGTATTGCCAGGGCCTTGTCTTTGCGTGTGGGTTTGATGGCCATCCCGGCAAGGTCTTGCTAGGGGTCTCGATTCTTCTGTGCTTGTACCTGGCAGCTTCCTGTTGGGCCTTGTCACCAGGGTGGCTACTACTACCCGTGTACGAGTAAGGGGCACTAGAGAGCCCAAAACTCTAGTGCACTGATAGGAGCCCCTAGGCCTGGGCCACACACAACGCGAGGCGTTGTTGGGCTAGGCCTAAATAGTGCACAGGCACGCATAGCAGGGCCTTGTGGTCGTGATCATTGCACTTACTGAGCCTCTCCACGACGCCCATTAAATGTGGGACGTGGGATATGTGTGTGGCGTGGCCGTTGCACAAGTACGCCCGTGAAGTGTCCTCATATTAATTTAGTAAAGGAGCTGCCCCGCGCCTTCCCCATAAAAAAGGAAAATGCAGAGGCGCTACCCATTTACCACTTGTCTTTCCCAATCTGAGAACCACCGCCATCTTCCTCCTCGAGCCCAAAATAGAGCTCCTTCCATTCATCCGTGCCTCCATGCTTCCCAACCCTCATCCTCCGCCTCCATAGCCGCCATGCCGCCTAAGGCTAGCAAGGGCAAGGATGCGTGGACCATCTTTGAGAACAAAGCGGCAAAGACGCGGAAGAAGCACGTCATCTTTCCGCCGGGGCCTGACGTGGACGTTCTGAAGAAGTGGTACCGAAGTATGTGTGTGACGGCGACGGCGGCGCATCCCGCCAGCTGCGTGAGTCCTGGTCCTTCCGAGGGAGGCCCAGATAAATATCCCTTCTTCGCCGATTATTTTTACTTCGGGATCTGCCCCCCTTTCTCAGATTTCATCAATGTATCATGTTCACTTACGACTTCCAACTCTTGGATTTTACGCTGAATGATGTGACATGTATGTCAGTTTTAGCTCACCTTTGCGAAAACTTTGCCGGAGTACTTCCTAGCACCGCTCTTTTTCACCATTACTTTACTCCTCGCATCAACCTAGGCGAAGCCCTTTCTGGTGTCGTCACTTGGATCCCACAGCTAGGAACCAAGGAGGTCTACCCAAACGGGGCCTACATCGATAGGTGGGATGACTGGCATGGAAAATGGTGCTAGATTCGGGAGGAGAAATTCCAGCCCTTCTGCTTGCCGTGGCAAACCAAGATGGTGTGCGGCGAGGACTAGAGTGCCTTCGAACCTGGGGATGGGAAGCTTACAGTCACGACCACCAAGATTCACCGCCTCAAGAACGTCGGCCTCACCGTAGAGATGATAGGTGTCGGTTTCCTTTGCCGGTGCATGCTCCCCTGCAGAATAAGGGGAGGCCATCTTGGGAATTCTGGAACACGGCGGACATTATGAGGCTGCGCCCCGGGCTGAACCACAACCTGACCGTTATGCAGTATGGTGTTCTCTGCCAGAAGTTGTTCAGGAGTGTTGTGGTACATGAGCTGCCGGCAGACATAGTCCCTTTGTGCAACAACTCTGCCTTAGGTACAATCATCTCCATGATGCCGGTGTTCGATGCCCACAGCCTTGACGCGTCCTGGATTGAGCCTTCTATAGAGCGGGCGTAGGAATTCGTTGACAAGTTGGGGGAGATGGCCATCCGTAAGGAAGAGGGCCTTGTTCGCGACACCACTGAGAAAGGAATGGCATACGTCGCTTGCAGGGCGGAGGAAGCAGATCTTGTGGCAGAGGCTAGCAGCGTTGGCTTGTTGGAAGACTAAGCCAGTAGAGGGGAAACACTGCCGGACGAAGATCCTGCCGGGCAGGCGGGACCGTTCAGGCGCAAAACGACACATCTGCACGGGGCTGCCCTGTGGAAGACACATCTGAGGAGGAGCTCCTCAAGGGGGGCCCATCCCTTGTGCCAAGGAAGAGGCACGTCCTTCGGAGCGCCGCTTCTGGTCTTCCGGTCTGTCAAGCTCCTTCGAGAAGCGTGGTTCTCGGAAAGGGGGTGACCGGCAAGGCCGCGCGGTGGCAAGAAGCTCACCAGCAACTCGCGCCCATCGCGGACAAGCGATCTAGGAGCACCCCTCCATTTCCTCCCACGGGCACCATGGCAGAGGTCGCCATCGACCTCTCTGCCCTTAGCTACGGAGAAGAAGATGAGGAATGAGGAACTTGCTGTATCTTTTGCTTTTCGAATTTTGGGTTTTTCTTAACCCATTTGCTTTGCTTTGGCTTGTCTCCACAGGGATGCGGAAATGCTAGCGCAAAGGGTGGCGAAGAGGGCAAATACCTCGACGGTGGTGGAGCCGCCGGCAAGCACCTCAGGTGTGCCAAAGGTGACTTTTGTCAACCCGGAGGCTAGCCCGCAACGCAGCTCTCGACTCAGCCCCCGGCGGAGCTCCCAGCGTGAGCCCACTACTCACTTCCCGCTCGCTAGTGCTGGGGTGTGCATCTTTACTGCTAACATCACCGGACGTGCAGGAGGAGGGCGGCGAAAAGGAGAACCATGAGCGGCCGTCCCTGATATGCCGCCTCCATGATCTACACCACCCAAAGATGGATCCCTGGCGAGGACTTCCTCTAGCGTGCTTTATCGCGGCGAGGGAGAGCCAACATGCACGGGCACCGGTAGGTGGCAACCGTCGTTGGTGCAGGTTCGTCTTTCTTGACTTCTTGAACTTCCACTTCAGCTTCGCTTGTTTTTTTCCTGAGCCTTCAGACATTCCCTCGATGGAGGGCATGGATCTTGACATCGTCATCAAGGCGACTGGCAGGGATGCTGCCGCCGAGGGCGTCGTGATCGCTGTGAGGAGGCCTCTAGGAGCGCCGCCACTGAAGCTGCAAAGAACGCTGCCGCCAGTGCCAAGGCCGCCAAGGCTGCACAGGAGGAGGCCGCCAAGAAGTCTGCTGAGGGGGCCAGTGAGGAGGCCAGTGGTCGTACTGACAGAATTCCTACTACAGGAGCGCTAGGCGCTAAGCCGCCCACTCAGCCCCCAGTTGCTGGGGAGGCGGCCATTGAGGACCAGCCGCCTACGTTTGATTCCCCTTCATCGAGTAGGTACTTCAAGGTCGGCGACAACTTGTTCGTCAGTATCCCCGGCATGGCAAGCACTGGGGTGCTGCCTGAAGGGAAAGCTTTTGTTCAGGAGGCCATCAGTGCTGCCAGGCTTGATATCATCGAGGAACCAAGTGCCATCAGTAAATCCCAAGAAGAGCAACTCCTCCAGACCCTGGGCAAAAGCTTCCGAAAACTTCAAGTGCTTCACCGTGCCCGAAAGGAGAAACTGGACTCCAGGGCAGCAGTTATGGAAGCGGCTGAGGATAACTTTTAGGAGTGCGTCGAAGAAACTCAGGCCTGGTTTGCCCAAGCTTCCCAAGATATGAAGTCTGGTCAGAGGCAACTGAGCCAGGGTTGGAGCCAACTCTTCATGTAGCAGTCTAATGCTGAGCAAGTGCAGGAAGAGGCCAAACAACGGGCTGCTACACAGGATGCTCGCTTGATGGAGTGTCGCATCTTGCTTGATGCTTAAGAGGAAGACCTGGCCGCTCGCGAGAAGGTGCTTCCCTACAAGCTTCGCGACAAGGAAGTGGAGGTCGAGGATCTTGTCATGCGGCAGACCTAGGAGCTGGAGCAGAAACACAAGGAGACGCTCGAAGCTCTAACTCCAGACCATGCCGCCAAGCTGAAGGAGGCCGCTGATGCTGCCGAAGCTGTGGAGTTCACCGACGCTGCCGAAGCTACGGAGGCCGCCAAGAACTTGCTCGAGGAGAGGGTGAACAAGCTAGAGGACGACCTCGAAGTTATCGGCAAGGAGGTCTCGTCACTCAAGCCTGAAAGAGACAAAGCCCTCGATAGCCTAACAAAACAACTTTCTTCAGCCCGCGGATCCATTGATGATCTGAACACCAAGCTGGCTATGCTCACCGAGACTATTGAGACTGCCAAGACCCGCGAGAAGGCTTTGGCCAAGGATCTCCAAGATGAAAAAGAGCTGGTCGAGAGTGCTGCCACGGTCAACAACGACTACGTGCGTGGAGTAGAAGTTCAGACTAAGAAGCTCGTTGATGTCGCGGAGAAGCTTGCCACACAACTGTCCGCCATGGGCCTGGAAGGTTTCGAGTACTTTTTTGACGACAGATTATCCAAGGACGTCAAGGTGGCCATGTTCTTTGACGACATGCTTGGAGCCTTGGAGCAGCTTCACTCCGACCGAGCATCCATTCTGGCCAGGGAATCACGCAAACTCTGCCAGGCCATTCTCCGTAAGGTGCTCATCAAGGTGGCGCATAACCTCAACCTCACCAACGTCCTCGACCGCTTGCCAAAGGATGTAGATGTCAAGGCGCTTGAGGAACTTGTCGCTCCCATCATCGACAGGGTAAGCAAGGTCAAACGGGTTGAAGGCGATCGCCGGGATTAGCTGTCTCATTCCTTGCCGCCGCACATGCCAAGAACAATTTGTCTTATGTTAGAATTGCGGCAAGATTTATGTAATATAACCTGTTATGCTTTGAACAGATGTTATGCTATCCCCCTTGCTTAATTTCTTTCTTTATGTATTCACCCTACGCTTGATTGGGAACTTACCGGCGTGCACACCCTTGCCGCGAGCACTAGATGTGGGACTTTAGCGGCTTGCTGGCGGGGCCTCTACTGGCAAGAGTCCCTGGTGTTTTCAGTGCGGCCACCTAGACTGTTGAGTCGGCTCAAAACAAAATAAGGGCGCAAACAATCACAACAAGGTTCTAGCGTGCAGGTTTTCCATACAGGGGTCGAAATCATCAAGGAAAATAATTCTCCAGTAAGAATTCACTTGGGGTTTTCCAACTTATCTTTTCGTTGCCGTACTCCTTCCGGCAAGATTTTTTGAACATCGCCCATAGGTATCCATACCACCATCGCCCTTGGCAAAGCTACACGTGAGGTACCTTCTATCCTTTGAGAAAAAGAAAGAAGAGAAAATATGGGTGGGAACCTAGGCGGTCCGTTAGCTCTTGCCGGGAGGAAGTGTAACGCAATATCTCAGAAAAACATGCACATAAGTAAACATGAGAATCAATCAAGATTTGCGGAACACTTTTCTTTATTCAACTACGCACAGGGTGTGAGCTTGGCTTTGTACCAAGGATTACATGCTTCAGCGGCAAGACTTGTACAAAACGTGGTTGCCAGGAGGCCCGGCAACCGTGCCTCATGGGTAGAACTTGAGAAGTTGTTCGATATTCTAGGAGTTGCTCACTAGGATGCCATCCTAGGTCTCCAGGCGGACTGCGCCAGGCCTGGTGACTCGTACTACCCGATAAGGGCCTTCCCACTTCGGCGTCAACTTGTTGGAATTCTTGGTGGAATAAATTCGCCGAAGAAGAAGGTCCCCTTCCTAAAGACTTCTGGCATTAACCTTGTGGCTATGGTAGCAGCGCAAAGCTTGCTGGTAGCGTGTAGATCTCACAGCATCCTGGAGACGGTCTTCCTCAAGAAGCATCACGTCATCTTGCCGCAACTGCTCTTGCTCAACCTCATCATAAGCAAGCACTCTTGTAGATGAGTACCGTGGGGAGAACTATCTCCGCCCCATAGACGAGGGAGAAGGGTGTCTGGTCGGTAGCTCGATTTGGTATCGTCTTGATTGACCAAAGAACCACCGACAACTCATCAATCCAGTGCCTTCCGCATTTGTGCAGCTTGTCAAAAGTCCTTGTCTTGAGGCCTCGCAACCCTTCAACATTTGCTCTTTCCGCTTGGCTGTTGCTCCTTGGGTGGGCAATGGAAGAAAACAGATTCTGCCGCCAAGGTCTTGGACATACTGCATGAAGGTGCGGCTCGTGAACTGTGTGCCATTGTCAGTGATGATTCTGTTGGGATCACCAAAGCGGCAGAATAGTCCTTTGAAGAACTTGATGGATGATTGTGCCGTCACCTTTCTCACTGCTTCCACTTCCGGCCACTTTGTGAACTTTTCGATTGCAACGTATAGGTACTCAAAGCCCCCGGAAGCGCGGGGGAAGGGCCCGAGATGTCGAGCCCCAGACTGAAAATGGCCAGGAGAGAGGGATCGTTTGAAGGGCTTGAGCTGTTTGATGTTATTTCTTCGAATGAAACTGGCATGCTTCACACTTGGTTACTAATGCAGTTGCATTCCGAAGGGCAGTGGGCCAAAAGAATCCTTGCTAGAATGCATTTCCAGCAAGTGCTCTTGATCCTATGTGGGAGCCACATATGCCTCCATGTATCTTTGCCAACAGCTCCAGTCCATCCTCCCGACAAATGCACTTGAGTTTCATAATGTTCGTCCTCTTTCGATACAGGACGGTGTCCATGAATTGATACATACTAGACTGGTGGGCTACTTTCTCTACTTCTTCTTGTTCCTCGGGAAGCTCTCCTGTTTGAAGGAAACAGATGGTGTGTTGTGCCCATGCAGGAGCCTAGGGATCGACAACAAGGACTAAAGGCATATCCTATGACGGGGAAGCGTTTGTCTCAACGACAAGGGCATAAGGCCCCGCCGGAGTCTGCTGCTCCCCGGCAAGCCTAGAGGGAGCGTGTTGTGAGAGCCTAGCTTAATAGGAATGATAGACTACTCATATCATCAAGGAATTCCTTCTTTTCCGGAAGCCCACTCGAAAAGAACTCCAAAGTTAAGCGTGCTTGGCTTGGAGCGATTCTAGGATGGGTGACCGACCGGGAAGTTGGTCCCTGGTGCGCACGAGTGAGGACAGGATGTTACACGCGTGCTTCTACGGCAAGAGCCGAGGGCCCTGCCGGAGCATGGCGCTCCCTGGCAAGCCCGATGTTGTCCCCGGCAACCTCCTCGCCGACGACTTCTGGGAGCTTTGCCGGGAAAT
Organism: Hordeum marinum; assembly: GCA_022496015.1. Classification (NCBI taxonomy): domain Eukaryota; kingdom Viridiplantae; phylum Streptophyta; class Magnoliopsida; order Poales; family Poaceae; genus Hordeum; species Hordeum marinum. The sequence continues at coordinate 254,358,255 of CM039673.1, forward strand.
ACTTGCCGGAACTCAACTTTCTTCTCTTCTCTTGTACAGTTGACGGCAACATGGATGGTTGAGTTAGTCGGAGCAGGAAAGTTCCTGGTTCCACAGGAAACTTAAGGGCAGCCCATTTTGATGGGCCATCGGCAACAATGTTCTCTGCACGTGGAACATGCTCCGTTTGCAGGCCGTCAAAACGTTCCTTCAACTTCCTCACATCATCTACATAAGGTTCCATCAACGGACTCTGGTAATCTATGTTCACTTGCTTGACGACAAGGTGAGAATCACCTATCGGGACCCCGATCCTAAGCCATAAGAATCCATCCTGAAACACATCACATCACTTTGCAGTCTCACGCCCGGTTGTCTCCACGGCTGCCACCTTACCTGGGCCAGGACCGTTTGCGTCTTTTTGCTCACGTGTATGAATGTGTCGCTGGCATTCAAATGTCAAAGAACCCAGGCCGACATGACTAGTCATAGAACCCAAGTGGCACATCCATAAAGGAACAGGCATAAGTAACCCAGCAATGTAGGTGTCGATCTCTAGCATGTGTAGACGAGTCATAGCAAGCTACAAGGACTCCATTATGCCATGGGTCATAAATGCCATCACAACACATAGACGAGTCATAGCACGCTGCAGGGACTCCATTACACTGTGAGACATTTCCTCGAAGGGACAGACAAAGTAGTAAATAAGGATACATGTCGGTCAATCAATCTGTCTGGAGCAGTAGCAAGCTACCAAGGCTCGGTGGAAATGCAAAGAGGCATTACCACATAAAGAGTACTACTAAAGGCACACAACTAGGTGTCGAATCCCAAACATACCAATGCATTCCAAACATACACGTAACATGCACGATATGCGTAGATACAACATGGCATCACAACATAACTCTATGACTCAAGTATTCATTAATGACTCATAGGAGCCAACATAGTATGATATTACAAACAGGGGTCACATGACCCAACACTCAAGTCATACAAGCAACAAGCGGAAGCAACACATGTCTAGGTACAGACATCTACTAAAAGTAGCTGGAGGAGTCTGAAAAGCTACAATGACCCTACCAAAGGAACCAAACCTCTGTTTGGGATTCTCAAGCTAATCCAGTCAACATCGAACTTCACGTCATAAATACCACTAATGAGACTAACGTCTCCTCTGCAAAAGCATAAATTAAGCAAATGTGAGTACAAGGGAACTCAGCAACACTTACATCAGAACTAACTACATATGCATCAGTATCAATGAAGGGGGTTGTGGAGTTTATTGGATCAAGCCAGCTTTGACTCTTGGCTAACCTGTACTACGACTACAAGTGCTTTCTTTGAGGTGGGAAGCACACACGAGTCCACATATTCACCAAATCAATACACCACTATGGATCCACTTCCGTATCCCTACGAGATGGCCATCCATAGCACTCACGCTTATCTTGCATATTTTTAGAGTATCCACTTCAAGTTGTCTATGAACCACATAAGTTCTCCAAGTAGTCCATATCCGAGGACGCGGCTATTGAAGCATATTCATAACCCTGCAGGGGTGTACTTCTTCACACATGCTACCACCACTTATCTCCATGTGCACATAAAAGGCACCTCGACAACCTTCAAGCGGAAGCCCAGTGATGGAGTCGGCCATGCCCCTCAATCACACAAGACTCTAGTCTAGGTTTATCTCCTATTTGAGACTGAACCCGCACGGAAGTCCGGTCGAAGTTTCCACTACGGCCTCAAACGATGTGCGTAGGGTTCCCAAGCCCACCATTCGAGTGCCACTTGGTACACCGTGCTAATGTGCCTATACCGCATCATATTCCACCCCAGCGGGCAGTGCTATTCACAGCCGCCAACACTTTTCCTACAAACACCAGAAACTAGTTGGAACTCCTGGATAGAGTTCTAGGCGATTAATAAGTCGAGCGGGGTCATATTCCAGGGCCCAATGAGACAACCCACCATGTACTCCTATATGGCCTCTCATCGCTACCTTTATTAAATCGTGTTAACACACTTAGCTCTCACATAGTAGGACATGAACACTGCCATTCCGATTCATAGCCTAGATGGATCAAACCTGACACGACACGACTCTAAGCATAGCAGACCCAATAAGTAAGCAAGCATGGATGAGTAAGCACAACAAGGCTCAAGAAGTTGCTACTCATGCTAGGTGGTTTGAACTATTTATTGTGACAAAGATAGGTCATGCAAAGGAATGGGTTCAACTACCGAGAACATGTAACAGTTGAATCGTTATTGTCCTAATGCAGTAAAAGAGAACATGAGCGAGAGAGTGGGTTCACATCAGTGTGGTCAAGGGGGTTTGCTTGCCTTACAGTCCTGAAGATATTACTTCTCTTCATTAGTGTCAATGCTCACATCGTCAGAACCATCGTCTGCCGAGAAGGAATACCACCGGTAAAACAAGAAAGGAACACACTCAATGCACTTCAACAACCATGATGCATGATATGATATGTTAAGGTACTAAATTAACCTAGAGGAAAAATTATCCAAGTTGGTTGAAGTGGAATTCAAACAAGTTTGTATTCCAACTCCAATGATATTTCCTATATTGCCCTAATCATAAAATGTCCTACTTGGTGATGTTAACTTGTTCAAACATGCATGATCATGGCATAAACAGATTCATTGGATTTTTCTGATCATTTTTCACATATAAATTATTTTCATGTGAGTTACAAATTATTTTCTATGATTTTTATAAGTTTTAAACATTTTCTGGAATTTCCTGAATTATTTTATTAATAGAAAATCAATTAATGCGTCATCGTAATTTCAGCATTACGTCAATGGGTCATAGCCCCGAGTCCAGGTGAAAACTGACGACCGGGGCCCACACGTCAGTGTCATGAGGTTAATCCCCGCGCTAACTAGGGGCTTGACTAGGGCCGGGGCCCACTGTTAGTGGCTAGAGGGTTAGTTAGTCACTTAATTAGCCACTAATGGCCCTGCCACGTCACCACACCGGTGGTCAGCCGGTGGCGACCACAGAATGCGGTGGTGGCTTGCCGGACTTGCGCTTCCGGCGGCCATCTGGTGCGTTGAGGGCACCGAGAGGTAGCCCACACATGCGCGCATCCAGTGGGGGCAACAGGGGGCTCGGGGCCACCGGAGTTGAGGCCGGCGACGTGCTGAGTGGCGGCCGGAGCTCGGGCAACAAGGGTGTGACGACTACGGCGAGGGGCAGGCCATGGGGTTAGGGAAGGAGAAAGGGGAGCTCAAAGGGAGGCAGACGGAATGGTCAGCGGGCTTGGGCACGGGCGGAGCGCGGCGAATTGATGGTGGTTCTCCGGCGACCGAAGGTTGAACAAGGCTCGGGCGGCGACGCAGGGGTCCCGCGGCTACGTGCTCCGTCTTGGAGCTTTACTGTGGCGAGGCGGAGCTGCTTGGCTCACTAGAGGGGCTGGAAGAGGCCGATGGCCACGGTGGTTGCGAGCGGCGGCGACGGCTTTCAGCGGCGAGGGAGAGAGAGGAGATAGGAGAGGGATGGAGAGAATGAGCTCGGGGGGAGAGGGAGGTCAGCTCGATCTAAACGGCTCCCTGGAGTCTATCCCTCCACCAAGGCAGGCACATCAGCAGGAGGTGGCCGGCATGCGGTGACCATGCGCGTGGCGTCCTTCTGGCTGGAGGTGGAAGAAGACCGGTTCGCCCCTAGTTGGATGGTCCAGCTGCTTCCTTGGCCCAGGTAAAACAGGCAAGCTCCTCTTTTTTATTTCCATTTCGTATTTCTTTAAGTTTTTTTGATTTTGTTTTAGAACCAAATCATTTTTTAATCTTCAAACTTCTTCCTTTCATTGAGTAGAATATTCCACACATGGTGAACATTTTGTTTTCTATTTTATACAAATTTAATTACTTGTGAAAACCAAAGGTAGCTAAATAATTCCTACAATAATTTTAGTGGTTTCAAATACTTCTTTTGAAACCTAAAATTTGTTGGTTTGAACCAGTTATTTTATTTAAGATAAATCCCATTGGATAATATTTTATGAAGGACATTTTGGGTTCATTGAAAATTCACAAATATTAGAATTGTTTGGTTAGGTGAAGTGCTAGGGTTTCTGTTAATCCCCATTTCATATTGAGGAAAATTAAACATGATGCCATGATGCCAATGCACTATTTACAAGCATTAATCTTGGGTTGTGACAACTCGCCCCCACTAAACAAGAATCTCGTCCCGAGATTCAAGTGTAGGGTAAGAGAACAGAGGAAACACTAACTACCATAACCTTGTTGATCCACGTTCCATCCTCGGAGCTGTTGATTCATTGCATTAAGCTGATCTTGACATCTTTGCCTTCGCGATCCTCATCCATCAGAAAGACAACAGGGATAGAAGGCTCTACAAGAATCGATCTTTACGAAGATCGAGCGACTCATGAACAACTCATGGAATGAGATGTGATAACATTTCTCAAGCTTGGACACAAAACACATGTCGAGAATAATGAATGAGGCACATGACGGAGGTTCAATTGGTAGGCAACAATTCCACACTTAGAACAGATGGTGACGGGGTTTCAAGGTAGCGTGGAGTTAGTTGCCCTTCATACCATAACGGGCACCTTAAGGAAGGTGACTCTTAGGATTGTCCCTTAAGTGGCAAAAAGAATTATTTTTTATCCAAAGATTAGTGAAACTCTTCATAGCATTCTAAGGCAATTCACAACGATCGGTTGAAAGAGTTCAAATGAATGGCATACTCATTTGGAAAGGAAACTAGGGTTATAGGACAGCTCGGCAAACGGAAGGCACATTCGAGTTGATATCGAGGATATAACCCAGCGTTTGAGCGTGCTCTCAATAACTTGAGCATCTCCATATTCATCAGGTTTTTTACCAACATCCGTGCCAAGGATTCTGGCAACACATCATACTATAATGATGAATAACAATGGAGGATGCAGATGCAAAGGAAGACATCACTTTCTTAGATTTCACCTTAGCTATGCCAAGGGAGCAAATCTGGATGATCAACCGAGAGACATTTATCACTCCGCTTCTTATGTTCTCCTTGATGAAATAGCGTAACCCAATTATAGGTAATGTTTGGTATGTAGATCATTAAGTAAAAAAGGTCAGACTTCGGAATCTCAAAGGGTCCATAAGGATAGACTTCTGGGAAAGTCGAACAAAAACCTCATGGGGAAGTGGCTAAGTTGCTGATACAAGATATTATAACAATAGGTCTTTCGGCTAGGTGCGTTATCCACAACATCACTTTGCTGGTTACAGCGAGACCAATATTATAATTCTTGGGAAAAAATGCCAACCATCATATCTGCCCGAGATTCAGATATGGTTGGTGTTCAGATTTTCCAGACTCGGCACGATTGAAAGTTAAAGGTTGCAACACAAATCGAGGAGATGACGTTGCGAGATTCTCGGGAAATGAACTACAGAAGCCAACTCGAAAACATGAGCTGGATTGCAAGACCCACATGAACACGAAGTCCAGGACAAGCATGACTACATGGTCTTACGACCAAACACTACCGAGTTGGGGTTAGGAACCATCACTGGGGGTAATGAAGTCTTGTATACGCCCGTCTGAGCTCTTTAGGAATAACACTTAACTTCTTTTCCTTAACAAGACAATCAGTGCCTTGATGTGCTAGGAAATTCATACGGAATGGAGGTAGCGAGCCTATCACGCCATAGAATACTTGGCACATGCATGATTGACTTGGGATGATAACATAGGAGACAAAATAACTTTTCCCGAAGTCACGGCGGAAACTTGCACCAAATGATCGTGAACTTTGAATAAGTCACTTCTTACACCAAACATATACTTCATGTAAGGAACACGAAGATAGTGCCTACAAAAGTTTCGAACACTAGCTTCATGTTCATCATGAGTCATGGAACAGATGAAAATGTTGTCGATGGGCTTAATAACAATTCATCAGGATACCCAAATGGATGGAATTCCGCAACTATGAAGACAAGGTGATAGCATTGGTCAGTCCAAAAGATATAATGGTGTATGCTCGAGGATACCTCCATTAGTAAGACACCATTAGGAAGATCTTTGGTTCTCATTTTTATTTGAGAACAACCCATACTCAAATCAAAGATTGAACAAGACAAAATATGCAACAATTGATCACAAGGATTAATTGATGAAGATAACATCTTCATTCGACACCCACACAAGACATCCCTTTGAAAATAACTAAGTAAGGCAAAGCTTTTATCTTCCAACTCTCCAAGTTGTTGTTTAGCTTAACCAACTAGTTCAGGGGTATCCAACACAGAATCTTGGAGAAGGGATGGTTTATAGAAAAACCATCGTGATCACGAGCTCAACATAACAGTCAAGGAACGCCTTGGTAATACTTCTGAGAAGATATTCGGAAAATCAAGATCCCCCAATATGTTATCACGCTTGAAAACAATCTTGCTTTTCAAGGCAAGTCGATATGAACAATAGGGCGAAGGAATGACACAATCCTAACTCATTGATTGAAAAGTGCACCATGGAAAATGGGCTAGGTAGCACGATCACTCCTAGAGTGGTGATTCAATAACCAACACACTAAGGATGAAATTATTTTCCATTAACTACCAAGCAACAAATTTTCTAGGAGTATCGATTACGCACATCACGGTTCACTAGTGGGTGTTTTGGTTACAGATAATACAGAGATCGGGGAGTGAATGATGATGGCGAGAAGTATCACTACATCAAGATTTCATAAGAGGGAGTGCAGTTCTCATGATAATATTAACGTGAAGAGGATAACACCTCAAGGTAGAACAGAGCAATAGCTGCATTGGCATTTTGATTTGTAGAATACAACTGCTTTGACCCAATCCAAGAAATGGATAAGGTACGAGAGTTTGCTTCTCCTAGTCATTCTGTAATAGACATCGTTAAGACAATGCATGACATACCCATGACTATCCGTTGATAGATAAAGGTCAGAATACAATTGAAGAAGGACAACTCAAGAGCACCTAATTTTTCCTGAGTTGTAGATTCATGGATTGAATATGTCAAATAGAGTTCAACATTTTTCTTCCAGATAATCCTTGCAGAAATGTAGGATTTGTAGAGTCACAACTATGGGATGGAGAAATCACCAAGAGCACTCATGTTGTGATCTTTCATTCACAAAGAACTTCTACCATAACTGATTCATGGTATTGGAAGAATGATATACCACAAACCTTGAGGACTATAACAAGGTTACTAATATTCTAGAGGAACGCGCAAACACTATCAACGGGAGTGAGTAGAATGATTCTTGGGTTCAAGAACCCAGATACAGACTACCTATTGACTAAGTAGCATCACAACATGCTTGCGATAACGACGGCCAGAATTATCACACTAGGAACAGAAGACACAACTAAACTGTTGGGTAGTTCACTTGAGTAACATGGTTTCCTAAACACCTTCATCATACATGTCGACATAATATAGTACCTCCACTCAAAAATTAGTGCGCTTTGTCTGGCCTAAAAGACATTGACTAAAGATGAAAGAGTTTTGCAATTGCATCAGATAATTTAGAAACCTTGAATAACTCGGACATCATAACGGCTATACGGGCATGAAATATGAGGAACCTGCATAAGAAAACCGACAACATGACATTGACTTCTTATGGAGACATTGATCTAGGAAGACACCAACTTTCCTATAGGTCTCCAGCATAGTAACTCGTCATCTTGATAGATAGATGAGAAACCTAGTTGTTAAACCCCGTAGAAAAGAAGAGGGTGACTCGGAATTAGAATGACATGAGGAAAGGAGTAGAAAGAGCCTTAAGTTCCTTCCAAAATCAATTCCCTTATATAACTAAAGCAGTTCTAGACTCAACATCGACCAGTTTGGCTTGGTAATCCTACATGCAGTCAAGCTCTGATACCAAAGCTGTCGGGACCCCGATCCTAAGCCATAAGAATCCAGCTTGTAACACATCACATCACTTTGTGGTCTCACGCACAGTTATCTCCACAGCTGCCACATTACCTGGGCTGGGACCGTTTGCGTATTTTGACTTCCGTATGTGAAAGTGTCGCTAGCATTCAAATGTCAAAGAACCCCGACCGACATGACTAGTCATAGAACCCAAGTGGCACATCCGTATAGGGACATTCATACGTAACCTAGCAATGCAGGTGTCGATCTGTAGCGTGTGTAGACGAGTCATAGAAAGCTACAAGGACTCCATTACACCGTGGGACATAAATGTCATCACTACACGTCGATGAGTCATAGCAGGCTATAGGGACTCCATCACGCTACGAGACATTTCCCTGAAGGGACAGAAACATCACCAAAGAAGGATACATGCCGGTCAATCAATGTGTCCGGAGCAGTAGCAAGCTACCAAGGCTTGGTGGAAACACAAATAGGGGTCACATGACCCAACACTCAAGTCATACAAGCAACAAGAGGAAGCAACACATGTCTGGGTACAGACATCTACTAAAAGTGGCCGGAGGAGCCTAAAAAGCTACAATGACCTTACCAAAGGAATCAGACCTCTGTCTGGGATTCTCAAGCTAATCCGGTCAACATCAAACTTTACATCGTAAATACCACTAATGAGACTGATGTCTCCTCTGCAAAAACATAAATTAAGAAAACCTGAGTACAAGGGCACTCAGCAAGACTTACATCAGAACTAACTACATATGCATCAGTATCAATGAAGGGGGTTGTGGAGTTTATTGCAGCAAGCCGGCTTTGACTCTTGGCTAACCTGTACTATGACTACAAGTGCTTTCTTTGAGGTGGCATAGCGCACACGAGTCCACATATTCACCAAATGAATACACCACTATGGATCCACTTTCGTCTCCCTACGAGAAGGCCATCCATAGCACTCACACTTATCTTGCGTATTTTTAGAGTATCCACTTCAAGTTGTCTATGAACCACATAAGTTCTCCAAGTAGATCACATCCGAGGACGCGGCTATTCGAACATATTCATAACCCTTTAGGGGTGTACTTCTTCACACATGCTCCCGCCACTTATCGCCATGTGCACATAAAAGGCACCTCGGCAACCTTCAAGCGGAAGCCTAGCGAGAGAGTCGGCCACGATCGTCAATCACACAAGACCCTAGTCTAGCTTTATTGCCTATTTTAGACTGAACCTGCACTGAAGTCCAGATGAAGTTTCCGCTACGGCCTCAAACGATGCGTGCAGGGTTCCCAAGCCCACCGTTCGGGGCTACTTGGTACACCGTGCCACTACGCCTATACTGCATCGCAGTCCACCCCATCGGTCAGAGCTATGCACGGCCACCGACACTTTTCCTACGAACACTAGAAACTAGTTGCAACTCCTGGACAAAGATCTAGGTGATTAATAAGTCGAGCGGGGTCATATTTCAGGGCCCAACGTGTGGTAGTAACTGTATGGGATCACAAACACAAAACTCAATTCTTAAGGATGGTCCCAATGAGACAACCCACCATATACTCCTACATGGCCTCTCATCGCTACCTTTATCAAATCATGTTCACACACTTAGCTCTCACAAAGTAGGACATGAACACTGCCATTCCGATTCATCGCCCAGATGGATTAGACCCAACATGACATGACTCTAAGCATAGCAGGCACAGTAAGTAAGCAAGCATGGATGAGTAAGCACAACAAGGCCCAAGCAGTTGCTACTCATGCTAAGTGGTTTCAACTATTTATTGTGACAAAGACAGGTCATGCAAAGGAATGGGTTCCACTACCGAGAACATGTAATAGTTGAATCATTATTGTCCTAATGCAGTAAAAGAGAGCAGGAGCGAGAGAGTGGGTTCATATCAGTATGCTCTTGGGGGTTTGCTTGCCTTATAGTCCTTAACATATTACTTCTCTTCATTAGTGTCAACTTTCACATCGTTAGAACCATCATCTACTGAGAAGGAACACCACTGGTAAAACAAGAAAGGAACACATTCAATGCAATGCAACAACCATGATGCATGATATGATATGTTAAGGTACTGAATTAACCTAGAGGAATAATTAGCCAAGTTGGTTGAAGTGGAATTCAAACAAGTTTGTATTCTAACTCCAAATGATATTTCCTATATTTCCCTAATCATAAATTGTCCTACATGGTGATTTTAAATTGTCCAAACATGCATGATCATGGCATAAATAGATTCATATGATTTTTCCGATCATTTTATATATATATAAGTTATTACCATATGAGTTACAGATTATTTTCTATGAGTTTTAGAAGTTTTGAGCATTTTCTAGAATTTCCTGAATTAGTTTTTTACTAGAAAATCAATTAACATGTCATCGTAACGTTAGCATTACGTCAGCGGCTCAACAGCCCCGGGTCCACGTCAAACCCGACGACCGGGACCCACACGTTAGTGTTACGAGGTTAATCCCTGCGCTGACCAGGGGTTTGACTAGGGCCAGGGCCCACAGTCAGAGGCTGGAGGGTTAGTTAGTGGCTTAATTAGCCACAAATGGCCCTGCCACATCACTATAGCGTAGGTCAGCCGGCGGCGACTACAAAACGCGACGGTGGCTTGCCGGACTTGTGCTTCCGGCGGCCATCTAGTGCGTTCATGGCACAGGGAGGTAGCCTGCGCACGTGTGCATCCAGTCGGGGCAACGGGGGGGCTCGGGGCCATCGGAGCTCGGGCAGGAAGGAGGTGATGACTACAGCAAGGGGCAGGCCATGGGGTTCGGGGGAGGAGAAAGGGGAGCTCACAGGTAGGCGGAGGGAATGTACGGTGGGCTCGGGGACGGGCGGAGCGCAGCGAATCGACGGTGGCGCTCCGGCAACTGAAGGTTGAAGAAGTCTCGGGGTGGTGATGTAGGGCTCCCGCGGCTGCATGCTTCGTCTTGGACCTTCACGGCGGCGAGGCGGAGCTTCTTGGCTCGCTAGAGGGGCTAGAGGAGGTCGGTGGCCGCGGTGGTTGCGAGCGGCGGCGGCGGCTTTCGGCAGTGAGGGAGAGAGAGCAGAGAGGAGAGGGAGGGAGAGAATGAGCTTGGCGGGAGAGAGAGGGAGGTCGGCTCGATATAAACGGCTCCCTGGAGTCTATCCCTTCGCCCAGGCAGGCACACGAGCAGGAGGTGGCTGACGGGCGGCGACCATGCACCCAGCATCCTTTTGGCCGGAGGTGGAAGAAGACCGGTTCGCCCTGGTGGGCTGGGCCGGCTTCTTCCCTAGCCCAGGTAAAACAGGTAAGCTCCTCTTTTTTTCCATTTCCTATTTCTTTAAACTGTTTTGATTTTATTGCAGAACCAATTTTTTTTAATCTTCAAACTTGTTCCTGTCATTGAGTGGAATATTCCACACATGGTGAACATTTTATTTTCTATTTTATACAAATTTAATTATTTGTGAAAACCAAAGGTAGCTAAATAATTCCTACAATATTTTTTAGCGGTTTCAAATATTTATTTTGAAACCTAAAATTTGTTGGATTGAACCAGTTAATTTATTTAAGATAAATCCCATTGGATAGGATTTTATTGGGTTCGTTGAAAATTCACAAATATTAGAATTGTTTGGTTAGGTGAAGTGCTAGGTTTTCTGTTGATCCCCATTTCATGTTGAAGAAAATTAAACATGATGCCATGATGCTAATGCACTGTTTACAAGCATTAATCTAGGGCTATGACATCACTCCTGACAATAAGTTTCTTGATCCCCAGGTCTGCCGCGACCCTGAGACCGGCAAGCAGCCCTTCGTACTTAGCAGTATTGTTTGTTGATCTCTCATGGGGAAAGTGCATATGGATCGAATATTTGAGGTGCTCTCCGGTGGGTGCGACAGGCAACACTCCGGCACCAGCGCCTTGCAGCAAGAAAGCCCCATCAAAATACATGGTCCACTCTTGATCTTTTTCCTTGCTGGGGAGAGTTGACTCTAGAACATCCTCATCCGGCATTGGGGTCCATTCTACAATGAACTTTGCTAAGGCCCTACTCTAGATGGTTGAAGTGCTTTCAAACTTGAGACCAAAGCTTGACATTTCCAAAGCCCACTCCACAATCCTGCCGGTAGCTTCTGGGTTCCGCAAGATCCGTTGTAGTGGAAGCGAGTGACAACGGTGATCTGATGTGCTTGGAAGTAATGGCGCCGCTTCCTCAAGGCCATAAGAAGGCTGAAGAGCAAATTTTTCACGCTAGAATATCTTGACCTAGCCCCCTACAACATTGAGCTGACAAAATATATTGGGCGTTGCACCACCTTCTTCTTATGGATTGTCTCATTCAACTGCGTGGATCCTTCCTTGTCGGCACCAGACCCTACTGGGGAATGCCCTGGCTCGTCGCCTTGCTGTCCTGCCACTACCACTGTTTCATCATCAACTTCTCTTTCAGCCACTAGTGCAGCACTCACCACTTGATTTGTTGCCGCTAGATATAGCAGCAACGGCTCTTGTGGTTTTGGCGTGACTAGGACTGACGGAGAGGAGAGGTAATTCTTCAAATCCTGCAGCATTGCCTCCTTTTCAGGAGTTCATTTCATTGGACCTGCCTTCTTCAAGATTTTGAAGAAGGGCAGAGCACGCTCAGTAGATTTTGAGATGAACCTACTCGGAGCAGCAACACAGCCGGCAAGACGATGCACATCTTGGTGCTTCAATTTGCTCAATTGCTTTGATCTTGTCGGGATTTGCTTCAATTCCATGTTGAGATACAAAGAACCCGAGAAGCTTGTCGGATGGGACAGCGAACACACACTTCTCATGGTTGAGCTTCATGTTGAGCTTGCATAGATTTTCAAATGTTTCTTCGAGGTTGATATGAGCTTGGACTTGTCCTTGGTTTTGACCACTATGTCATCCATATAAGCATCCATATTTCTATGTAGCTAGTGCTCAAAACTAATCTGGACCGCTCTTCCAAATGTAGAAACAACACTTTTCAACCCAAAGGGCATACGCAAAAAGCAATACGTACCACATGGGGTAGCAAATGCGGTCTTCTCCTCATCTTCCTTGGCCATCAAAATCTGATGATAGCTGGAATAGGCGTCAAGGAAAGACAACCACTACGGCAATCATGTAATTTGTTGTCTGTGAAGACCTTTGCCATCAGCTTTTCTTCGTGAATGACGGCAAAGACCACTTTTGCTGTCAACTGCTCACGCAAAGAATGACTAACAGTGTAGATATATTTTGCCTTCTGTAATACAACTTGCTAACGGCAAACATATTTTGCCGTCCGCCACAAAAATTGATGACGCCAAAGACATATTTTGTCGTGTGTAAAGAAAACTGATGATGGCAAAGACATGTTTTGCCGCCTGTATTAAAATGATGAAGGCAAAGACATAGTTTGCCGTCTATAATAAAAACTGCTGACGGCAAAAAATCTTTGCCGTCTGCGGTTCATTTTACAAGACGACAAATAAGAAGCACATGAAGTGGATCGATCACGCAGATCGCTGACATGGCTAGATTTTGACTGCACATCGCAGATCACACGCGACCAACCTCACTGTTTGACCGCCCCACCCCCACACATTCTTTTACCAGCCCCCACTACTCTCTCTCCCTTATCCCTACCCCACGCTCCCATGTTCTCTCTCTCTTGTACTTTGCTCTCAATCTAAACATAGGTTGAGCCGCCTCGCTAGACACAACCTCTCCCGCCGGTCGAGCCGCCTCGCCAACCACCACCCCTCCCGCCGGCCCTGACCTTGCCCCACCACCTACCCCGCCAGCCTAGACCGCCCCTCCACCACCTCGCCTGGCGGCCATGACATCACCGGCCCCTCTCCTCTTGGCTTGTGATGCCACCTGCCCATCCCTCTTCGTTGCTAGTGTTACCAGCTCCGGCCCTTGTGCACTCTCCCTGCCGGCCCCGGACTCCTCCCCCATCACCCCCACAAGCCGCTAGCCTCCGACTGCACCCCCTTCACACCCACCATTAGCCAGCCCTGGCCTGGTCTCCTGGCGCAGCCCAGCGACCCCAGCCCAGCCCCGCAGGCGTCATCGCCCTGGTGCCGCCTGCATCCTAGTGTGTCGCCTTCAGCATTGCCGTCCTCCTCGCGCGTTGCCCCGACACCGTTGACCTTTGTGCCCTTATGCTCATGGTGCCAGTGGCCTCGTCACCTCGAGAAGTGTGCATTGTCCTGGCCTAGTCGTATTCACCCCGGTCAACCCTCGCCGTACCACCTCCCGCCCGGCGCCGTTGTGGCTGCACTACCTCTCGCCTGCCGATGGACTTCACCAGATAGATCCTGTCCCGCGATGGCCTAAATCAGATCGGGAAGGGGCGGCCTTCACTGGATCCAGAAGTAGATGTTCTTGTGTATTTTTTTTTGAAAATCGACAAGATTCTTGTGTATTGTGCCATATTATGTGTATTGTGTACAAACTAGTGTGTATAACTTTTGTGATAATTGAGGATTGATGCTTCAGGTTTTTAATAATCGAGGATTGTGTGTTATGCAATACGTTTTGTTATAATTCAGGAGTGTGTATGCATTCTGGGTTTGATTTTTTTAATGAAACATTTCTTTGCTGTCTATGATAATTGAGGATGACGACAATGATGGTAGTTTTTCCTTCTGGGACACCATGGGGTTGACGCCAAAAAGGACTAAGGCCGTCCATTATGCCGGATGTTCTGTCTGTTACTTTTTTTGACGTTTACCCATTCCTGTTGACGGCATAATAATTTCACTGACGGCAAAAAATTTGCCGTCTGCTCACCCATGGGGTGACGGCAAAACTACTCTTTGCCGACTTTGTCTATGCCATCATATATTGCCGTCATGGGCTGACGACAATATCTTTACTGTCTACAATTTGCTCTTTGCCGTCTGTAGCGCCCAGACGGCAAAATGCCTGATTCCTGTAGTGAACAAGTCGTAGCCAGCGGTGGAGTCCACCATCTGGTCAATGAGCGGCAAGGGAAAAGGATCTTTGGGGCAGGCTTTGTTGATGTTTGTGAAATCAATGCATAGCCTCCACTTTCCATTCGCCTTGCGCACTACAACTGGATTGGCCATCCATGTTGGATGGAGTACTCCTTTGATAAAGCCAACCGCTTCTAATTTCTTGATCTATTCAGCAATGAACTATTGCCGCTCCAAAGGTTGCTTCCGGATCTTTTGCTTGGAGAGGAATGTGACGAGGCACCTCCCTCGATGCACATCATCTCTGTATCCTTCTGGAACTCATGCTCGCTGGACTCCTTGCCGGACCCCTCAGCACCATCCTGTCCTTTCTCCTTGTCTCGCCTCTCGTACTCAGCTTTTTGCTTCTCGGCAAGCTGTTCAACTTGTTGTCACTTTTGGAGATCGTGGACTTTTGTGTGATGGATCTTGCAATACTGCTTGCCGGAGCTTTCTGGCTTATTGGCAGCCGCCATAGCATGGCAGGAGGTGCACCTGGCAGCATCGTTGTCGGGGTCACCAACCTTGCCCTTCTTGGTGATACAGGGGTTGCCGGTTCCCTCGACAGCAAGAACAACCTTGCCCTTGCGCTTCTTGTTCCGTCGCCGGCCCTTCTTCATCAGGGTGGCGGTGTCCTCATCTTCAGAGTGGACGCCTGCACCAGCGTATTTGCCGGGGAGTCTCCTCCCTTCTTCAGTCCGAGCACATTTGTCAACCAGAGCATAAAGCTCGGCAACATCCCTGACCTTGTTCATCGGTAGTTCTTCCTGCATTCTGCAGTTGGGCACGTTCTGATGGAGCGCGCGTATAATAGCGGCAGGATGAACGTTTGGTATGTTGTGGTGCACCTGGCTGAACCTTTGGATGCACTTGTGGAATGTTTCGCCCTCCTTCTTAGGGATGATGTGCAAATCGCTCTCTTGACTAGGAGCTTGGTGGCCTCCGGTACAGGCGCCAACAAACTCATAGCACAAGTGTGCCCAGGAGGCGATGGAATTCTCCTGCAGGTGCGTCAACCATGACCTGATGTTGGGCTTGAGGACCAACATGAAGTAGTTGACGAGTATCTTGTCGTCGAGACGCCCGGCAGCTTGCACTGCAATGGTGTAGATGCTCAGGAACTCTGACGGGTGAGTCTTACCATCATATTTCTTCGGGACCTCTATCTTGAACTTGCGGGAGTTGGGCCACTAGACTTGCCGCAGCTCACGGGTAAACACTGGACAACCCACCACGTAAGGTAGGCTGACAGGATACCGTGACGCAGCCTTGTCTACAGTGGGCCCCATGCGCCTATCAGATTGAAGGCGCGCTTCCCGCCGACGCTCGATTACAGTCCGAGCATCTTCCTTGCCCCGTTATCGAAGAACTTGACACTGGTCGCGGCGTGTCCGTGGGTCAGACGACGCCGTTGAGTAACCATCGTAAGCGTCAGTCTGCCGAGCCGGTGATCGGTGTGGTTGCTGTGGAGGAGAGTGCACCGTGGTCGCCCCGTCTTTGGCCTTCTCACCGCTCATGTGAGTCTGCTCGGTGGAACGAAACTTATTTGCGAGGCTGAGGAGGCTCTAAATGGTGGCTCTCCATTCGTCGAGCTTCTCCGCAGTAGGAGGGAAGTTTAGGATTAGTTGTGCTCGCGCCATTGCTTCTTCTGACGTGGTCGGGAGAGAACGGTGCAAGGAACGCGAGGTGCTCTGACTTCTAACGGCGTTAGAAGGAGCTCCGTCGCGGCAAGTATGCCGGTCCCGCACACCTTGGGAGTGATGCCCAGGAGCTTTTTCGGGGGACATTGAGAACCGTGGGTGCCATGGCGCGACTCCTCGTGCGCGTCCTGAGAGGGTCGCGGAGTAGGCACTGGCGCGGGCATCCTGGAAGATACCCTCCCCCCGGAGTTCACCATACCACCCGCAGGCGGTATAACTCCGTCCTGAGACCCAGTGGTGCCAGAGTTCCCACCACCGCCATGCACGTCTCTGCAGCGGGCTTCGCCGCTTTCTCGGCCTTGATCACCAGAGTGTCATGGAAGTTCTGAACCTCCGCCTCCTCCTCCACCCGTGTCCATGTTGTTGCCTGTCTGTGCAGATACAGGGACAGCGGACGCAGATAGGCCAACCGCCGTCAGGCACTTTTTCTTGGGGGGCATGGCGATGGTGAGTATGAAGGAACGGGCGCGCTGATCACCAGAACAGGTTCACGCGACCTTTATCGCCCCCTACCTGGTGCGCCAAAGATGTCATGGGGAACGAGCACCTATGGGATCAGAGGGACCGCTTTCGGTTTGGCGGGGGAGAGGGCTCGCACAAAGAGCAGGTCTGATGAACAACACGCGGGGATTTTACCTAAGTTCGGGCCGCAAGGATGCGTAAAACCCTGCTCCCGCTTGCTTGTATTGTGGATGCTCTTAGGGCTCTAGCTACAGGAGGGCTATGAGCAGCTGCCACGCATGTGAGCTAGAATGTCCAAAGTGGAAAAGCTAAAAGACTAAAAGTCCAAAAGTCCTCCATCGTATCGCCCTGGGCCTCCTTTTATACTCTGAAAGGGATTGCAACAGTGGCATACAGTGTGTACACGGGGTGTATAGAGCTATAGTGCTATCATACCTAACACTGACAGGGTAGGACACGCTTGTTTAATGCACCGTCAGGCATCTCTGTCCGTCTGCTTGACGGGACAGGAGCCCATCCCATCAGCACCACTTAGCCTTCTCTAGTGCCGACGCTGTGACACGTGTCTAGGCAGAACGACGCCTGGCCTATGAGCTGGCGGGGCCTTGCCGGGGCTTCACCTCGTCGGGTCTTGCCGAGGCCTTGTCTTTGCATGTGGGTTTGATGGTCATCCCGGCAAGGTCTTGCCAGGGGTCTTGATTCTTCTGTGCTTGTACCTGGTAGCTCCCTATCGGGCCTCATCGCCAGGGTTGCTACTACTACCCGTGTATGAGTAAGGAGCACTGGAGATCCCAAAACTCTAGTCCACCGACATGAGGATTCTATTGCTGCCGCCCTGGAATCAGCGATTGGTGGATTAGGAATTGATCTCGTGGTTGAATGTATTAAGGATAAGGTTTTTTCCTTTAAGGTTTCATGCAAGCAAGTTGGGTTTCATATTCTTGACCCGCGTTCTTATGCATGCCTTGGTTTTAAATGTTATTTTCATCTCTAGGGCAATGGTGGTCCAAATTGGTGGCGAGAGTTCAAGTTGTGGAAGAAGCAGTGTGATGCTGAATGGATTCTAGTTAGTCCATCAAAGAGACGTTCTGCTTTAGGTCTGATGGCTATACGTTCCAGACCTCTCAAATCTGACATTAAATCTGGTTCTTCAGTTCGTAAGAAACTCTCATTTGCAACCCTACAGCAGTATGATGTTTGCAAAGGGTATCGCCGCTCTTCAATTTACTGGGTATAATCTGCCACCACATGAGCGGGTTGTCATTCATCCTTCACCACCGGCAGAACTCCGGTGGACCGTCACCTCACCACACATCACTTTTGGGACAGTTCCTTGATCTTTGGCGGCAATGGTGATGGGTTCCGGATTGGAGGGCCAATCGAGCGGGAATCCAAGCTCTTAAAGTCTTCGAATTTTGGTTGACCCTCCAAATGCAGTGGCCAAGCTTCATGGGCCGGCCTCGGACTTTCCTCTCCCTAGGCTTGTAGAGCTCGGTGATGATCTTGGGCCTCTCGTTCCCTCATCCGAGGAAGCCTGGGATGATTTTGAGTGTATGGTCAATGATATGGTTACCAGGGTATTGAATTGTACCATTTGCAGCTGTCA
Source organism: Hordeum marinum (assembly GCA_022496015.1). Classification (NCBI taxonomy): domain Eukaryota; kingdom Viridiplantae; phylum Streptophyta; class Magnoliopsida; order Poales; family Poaceae; genus Hordeum; species Hordeum marinum. Next base: position 254,376,909 of record CM039673.1, read on the forward strand.
TGGTCTTTTATCTACTAATTGTCCTTCTTTAGAGACTTTCTCCTCGTGCTGCTGGGTGGGCCACACCAAATCTGGGTGTGCCTCTTTTGCCTTTGAAAATAACCTTGTTTGGAAACGGAAGAGTCCCACCTCTGTTTTAGTTTTTGCGGGAACTCCTTCTTGCCTCGACGAAATAGCGCAAGCTGCAGAGCCACCCTGTCCTGTCCCATCGCATTCAATCTCCCTAAGCCCTCCTCTGCCATTGGATCCACCTCCACGGATGCCACCCCTGCCGGCTTCTCCACCTCTGATGGCTAACTTCAAGCTTGAGGCGGAGCGCTACGTTCCCGCCGGCCACCAGATCGTCAATGGCGGCCCTCACCGTCTTCCTTGGACTTTTGTTACTCTGGTGATGCCCATTGCTCTTCACCATGAGCAATATCTTGTGGCGAAAGTCATGCTTGTGCTGCCGGTGAAGCAGATTGGATAGGTACAGCAGCAAGTGGTTGAGTTGCTTAACAATCTGGGTTTTTTTGTGCGCTCGGCGCAGCCATGGATTGCGGGAGTGGGATTGTTTGAGATGCGGGATTCTGGTGAGCGTTTTGCTGCGGTATAGATGGTTCCGCAGGACCTTGTGAATGATTCTTCTCTTCATTTTATGAAGCATAATGAGGGTGAGGGTTTTCGTGCTACTGTTGGGTTCCGTCAGGGATGCATCATGTTCCTGGGGGTTCCTCTTGATTTATGGAACACTAAAGATTTAAGGTCCGTGGTTAGCACCTTTGGCGAGTTCCGTCATTGGGTCAGTGCTGACCCTTATCTGGTGTGATTAGTGATTATTCTTCTTTTCCAGAAGATGCTCCTGTTCTGCGAAGTGTGGTTTTCTCTGAATATGCCACATGGGGTGGTGCGAGGGTCTCTTGGACAACACTGGTGTACATCATTGAAGCAATTTTCGCAGAACAGTTACCCCAAGATGAAGACCCCATGCCACTCAATGGTAACCCGCATACACTGCCGGGGCAATTGGTTCCTGACAACCTATTGTTTTCGCTTTGTCCATATCCGGCTTTGGGCTACAATGATGTACCGCTACCGCCGGTGCATGATTATAAGGAACCCTAGGATCAACAAGATGACAATGGTTGGGGTTGGAATGTTGAAGAGCCTGCTTTCCAACAGGAGGCACCTGTCCAGGATCAAGAATCAATGGTCATTGATTTTCCAAGCTCTTCTGGTATAGTTCAAATTCTAGGAGTTCAGAACTAACATGTGCATGATGATGCACAAGTAGAGTAGCAGCCTCTTCCTGAATAAAACCCACTGCGATTGTCCCATATCAGCAACCCATCGTTCAGTTCGTGAATCTGATGATTGGCATGGTCGGGGTTGTTTATGCACCTCGATTGCCTATTGTTATGGCTTGGAAACACACTTTTGAAACTCTCATGGATATCCTCTCCCCTCCAGTGATTCCTCGACCTATGCATATGGCCTGTGCTGAGAAACGAGTGCTCTCAAAGCGATAATGGTCTATTGCTTTTGATAATGTCAGCTGGATGTCCAAGATGGTTTTTCTATCTGATGGCAACTCTGTATCAACGCTGAAACATCGACCTGTTGCTCGTGTCCTTTTCTCTGATGCTAATGATTCTGATGCGAGGAGTGTAGCTCCTGAAGTGGCAACAGATGATCAGTTTTCTTTCTCCATGCAGTGCATGAGGAACAAAACCTTACGGAAGAAGGAGACCCTATTGTGGATACCTCTGTTCGTCGATGCACACGTAGCTCTGTCAAAAAAGATGGTTTTAAACCAATCTTACAGGATCTACCTCTCCGCATGCCCAAGAAGAGGAAGCCAAGAGCTAAGCCGATGGAGGATCCAGAGAAGCACTACAGTGAAAGTGAACCATCACAGGCGGACCTAGCTCTTGTGGACACCCCTCCTGCGACGCCCATTAGTCTAATCCAATCTATGGGCCAGAGTCTGGGCATTGCACCGAGAAAGCTGATTGTGGAGCTTCTTATGGAAGATCCATCTGCCTCATCCAAGAAGGACAATGATGATTAATATGAATGTGTTTATTTCATTTTGGGGGGATGCTATGTTGGGCCCTGTTACTGATCGTTTCAGTCCTATAACTTTTGGTGCTTACTGTTGCTTGGTGTTGAATGTACTCGAACTTGCTCTGTGCTAGTCACTGTGTAGCTGTGCTGATGCTTTTATTTTCTTAAGGTTTTATGGATTGTCGATCTACTAGAAGTTGGTGCGTTCTATGTCGGAATGTGCAGGGGCTTAATTCAGATGCACGTCAGAGAGCTGTACGCAACAAAATTGATGAATGCTCAGCCTCGGTTGTCCGCCTCTAGGAAACCAAAATGCAGACTATTGATCAAAGATGTATTCGAAATTGCTGCCCCAAACATTTTGATTGTTTTTCTTACTCCCATCGATAGGGGCCTTGGGTGGCCTAATTGTGATATGGAATTCTTCTTTTTTTGATGCGGTCTTGATGGAGTCATAGCGTTTTGTCTCATTATTTCCTTCACTTCCAAGCATAATTCAGAAAAGTGAACTTTGGTGAATGTGTATGGTCCCTGCCAAGGTGAAGCCCGAGACATTTTTGTTAGTTGGTTCTATAATCTGAACATTCTGGTTGATGAGAACTGGTTATTGCTTGGGGATTTTAATTTTATTCGGTCCGCTTCAAACAGGAACCTTCCTCGAGATGATGTTAATGACATATTCATTTCTAATGAGATAATTGGCCACCTGGTTCTCCTTGAGTTGCCTCTCAAAGGAAGATCTTTCACATGGTCAAACATGCAGGATTCTCCATTACTGGAGCAGTTAGACTCGTTCTTCACCTCTGCTAATGTCACATCCCTATCTTTAGCATGCATTAGGATCCATGTTGTGATTGCATCATGTTTAATTTCTTTTAAACCTGAAATGGGGATGTTCAAAACCCTAGCACCATTTGAATTCAATAGGCTCAAACAAAACAAAATTTTTCAATGATCCAAAGTGACCTTGGAAAATGTTCATCTTCTCTGGAATAATGTGGCAACATAAACCAGGGGTGGCGCCTATTTTAAAAATGTCATTTTTGGTATTGAATTAAAGCAATAACTATTCAGATTGGAGTTTTAAAATACTATAAATATTTTAAAAGCTCCAATAATTCTGGAAAATCCATGAGTGCCTTTGGTTATAATATCACAGGCAACATATTAATTTTCAGAATATTATAAAATGGTTTGGTTATGAAATCAAATCAAAACAAAACTGAAAAAAAACAGAAAACAGAAAGTAATAAAAAAGAAGGAGGCCCAAGAGGGGCTGGCCCAGCGGCCCGGCCGCCAGTCACCCCCAACCTCCCGCCAGGAGGATTGGGGCGTGTGGCAGGGGCGCGCCGGCACGCGCCATGGCCAGCTCCTGCCTAGCTGCCTGCTTGGAGGCCTTCGGGGCCGCTAGCGCCCCCCCATCACCGTGCCCTTCTTCCCCTCCCTCTCTTCCTGCCACTCTCGCTCTCGCTCTTTCCCTCTCTCCTCTGCTCTCCTCTGTCGCCGGATGAACCCGCTGTCGCTGTCGTCGATTCGCCGCCCCTCGTGCGCTCCCCGAGCCCGTCGAGCCATCATCCGAATGCGCCGTGAGCTCCCCGTCGATCCCCCTTCTTCTCCCTGCTGCTTAGCTACCGTAGCCGCCGCTTTCCCCATCGTGCCCGAGCTCCGGCCGCCGCCTCCGGCATCGCAACCGCGACCCTAGCTAGCTCCCCTAGGTGCGGGCGAGCGAGTGCTTAGCCCCAGTGCCCCTGGCCGCTGCTCCCGTGGCCGGTAGCGCGGACGCTGCCGCGACCAGAGATCGTCGGCGACGAGCCATCGCCTGAGCCACCTGTAGGTGGGACCCCCTCGTCAGGTGATTAGCTTAAGGCTAATCGTCGAGTTAATTAACCCCTGGGTAGCTGACGTGTGCGCCCAGCACTGTTAGTTTAATTAAAAAACAGGTTAGATGAATGAGTCAGTGACAGGTGGGGCCCAGCCGCCAGGTTTGACCTGGGCTGACGCTTTTGACATGCTGACGTCATCATGACGCCAGGCTGACATATTAAATAGAATTATGTATATTTAAATAAATTCCAGAAATTAATAAAAACTTCTAAAATTCATATAAATTAATCTGTCAGTCAGATGAAAATAATTTATATACGAAAATTGATCGAAAAAATCCAATGAATCCATTTGTACCATTTTAATACATGTTAGAGCAACCTAAATAGGTGAACTTGGACATTTTAGTTGAAATGCCTTATGGAATCCATATATGAAGTTGAATTTGAAGCTTGAGTTCAGACCTACTTCATTTAAACTTGTTGCTAGATGCATTAGCTCAAACACATCATATTGCCATGTCATATTCATGCATCATATTGTTGCATTTGATGTGTATTGATTTGTTCCCCTTCGATGGTTGTTCTTCGTGTTAGGCACTGTTCTAGAGGATACGGTCGGGTATCCATCCGAGGAGCAGTAACGTGTGATCGTCTTATCAAGCAAGCAACCCCCCTTGAACCTGTCCGATACAAACCCACTCTCTCGCTCTTGCTCTCACTTATTGCATTTGGGCAAAACGTTTCAACTTTGCATGTTCCGGTAGTTGAACCCATTCCTCTACATGACCTGTCATTGTCATAGTAAATAGCTGAACCATGCAACCTAGCATACCTGGTAGATGCTTGAGCTATGTTGAGCCCTTAACCTGCTATGGTTGCTATGCGTAGAGTTGTGTCAGGTCTGATTCATCTAGGTGATGAACCGGAGTGAACTGAACTTGTTCTGATGATGAGAGTTATGTTGTGAACACAATTTGGTTAAGGTAGTGATGAGAGGCCATGTAGGAGTACATGGTGGGTTGTCTCATTGGGACCGTCCTTAAGAACTGAGTCCTGTGTATGTTGTCCAAGACTAGCTACTACCGTACATTGGGATCCTTAATTGACTCTTTCGACTTATTAACTGACTTGTTCTCTGTCTAGGAGTTGCAACTAGTTTCTGGTGTTTGTAGGATATGCTAGTAGTCTACCGAGTGGCACCCCATATAGGTGGGCTTGGGACAGACTAGGCATTGTGGCCCGATGTACCAAGCGTAGTACCATCTGCCGAGGTGGGCTTGGGAACCCTGTACACATCGTTTGGGGCCATTAAGGAAACTTCGGCCGGACTTCCTTGCGGGTTCAGTCCCAAATAGGCGATAAACCTGGACTAGAGTTTTGTGTGGTTAGTCAGGTCATTGCCGACTCCCTCGCTGGGCTTCCGCTCGAAGGTTGCCGAGTTTCCTTTTTACGAGCACATGGCGGTAAGTGGCGAGAGCATGTGTGACGAAGTACACCCCTGTAGGGTAATCAATCTATTCGAATAGCCGCGTCTGCGGATATGGAATACTTGGATACTTATATGGTTCATAGACAATTTAAAAGGTTACTCATAAAAGCTTCAAGGCAAGTGTAAATACCGTGGATGGCACTCTCGTAGGAAGACGGGAGAGGATCCATGGTGTGGTCTATTGTTCTGGTGTTAGTGGACTCGTGTACGCTTCACAAAATGTTACAAAGTTATGAAAGTCGTAGTACAGGATAGCCACCGAGTCAAAGTTGGCTTGCTGCATTCAACCCCACAACCTCCTTGTTGATACCGATGCATATGTAGTTAGTTCTGATGTAAGTCTTGCTGAGTACACAATACTCACTTTTGCTTAATTATGTCTTTGCAGAGGAGGCTCTAGTCTCATTAGTGGTTTCTATGATAAGATCGATGTTGTCCAGTTAGCTTGGGAATCTCAGCCAGAGGTCTGGTTCTTGTGGAGGGCCTTGCAGATAGACAGGCTTCCTCAGCCTTCTTCTTTTCTAGATGTCTGTACCCAGACATGTTAAGCTTTCGTTTGTTGTTTGTATGATTTGTGTGTTGGGTTATGTGACCCCTGCTTGTAATATCACACTATGTTGGCTCTTATGAGCCTCCTAAATAAATGTTGTGTTGTTGTATGGTTATGTTGTGATGCCATAGATGTATCTATGCATATTGGGCATGTCGTGCGTATGTATGACGTGCAACGATATGTATGGGATTCAAAACCTAGTTGTGTGCCTTTAGTAGTACTCTTTACAGGGAATTGCCTATGTGTGCTTCCACCGAGCCTTGGTAGCTTGCTACTCCTCCAGACACATTGATTGACCGTCATGTATCCTTCCTTGTTGTTGTGTCTGTCCCTTCACGGAAGTGTCTTGCAGTGTAATGGAGTCCCTGTAGCCTGCTACGACTCGTCTACGCACAGTGATGACATTTATGTCCCATGGCGTAATTGAGTCCTTGTAGCTTGCTATGACTCGTCTACACACGCTAGAGGCCGACACCAGCATTGTTGGGTTACGTATGCATGTTCCTGTACAGATGTGACACTTGGGTTCTATGACTAGCCATGTCAGCCCGGTTTCTCTGTCGTTTGATTGATAGCGACATGTTCACATACATGAGCCAAAAGACGCAAACGGTCCCGGCTAAGGTAAGGCTGCAGCCATGGAGTTTACAGTGCGTGAGGCCACAAAGTGATGTGATATGTTACCGTCTGGATTCATATGACTTAGGATCAGGGTCCCGATAGCTAATTGGATTACCTGTTATCCTCTGTCTCAGGTCTTACCTTTGTCCAAAACTACATCAGATCATGTGCCATGTGTCGTTCCTACCAGCAACACCACCCCTAAGAGCAATCTCTTCTGCTTTGAAAACTATTGGGTTGAGCACCCTGGTTTTGTTCAATGTGTGGAGAATTCTTGGAAGGTTCCCTCCAGAAAAGGACATATCACTTCCGTCATTATGGATAAATTCAAGTTATTGAGGTAGGCACTCAAGAAATGGCAAACACGATTGTTAGCAATCAAGATACTCATAACTAAAGGCAATCAAGTGATTTTATTAATTGACAATCTTTAGGAGTTAAGACCTCTGTTTAGGCCTGCGGCTAATTTTAGGGTGATTGTCAAATTGCATTTGGAACAACAGCTTCATTTGCAGTATTTATACTGGAACAAACGGGAAAACATCAGGAAATTTAAGGTGGGAGAGGAGAACACTAAATTCTTCCATGCTATGGCCACGGAAAGGTACTCAAGGAATTCTATTTCCTATCTTGAGTTAGTGGATGGTACTGTTACTACTGTCCATGAGCAAATTGCTGGTATTTTTTGGTCAACTTTCAAAGGAAGGATGGGACTTTTATAGGGCATCAATCTTGTTTTTGACCTACCATCTTTACTGAATAAGGTTGAGGGTCTGGAAGACCTTACTGTCCCTTTCACAAAGGAAGAAATTGATAGGACTATGAAGGAAATGCCCATTGATAAGGCTCCAGGACCTGATAGTCTCAATGGTTTGTTCTTTAAAAAATATCGGCGTATCATCTGTGATAATTTCTATGCTCTTGCACATGCCTTTCATGATGGATCTGCCCTACTGGAAAGCATGAATTCCTCCTAGGATCACAATTGTTCCCAATAAGAGACCCCTGAGGAGGTTGGTGATTTCAAGCCCATCTCTTTGACTGGGATGGGTTTGAAATTCCTTTCCAACATGACTGCAAATAGGCTTCAGTTAGAAATCATGAGATGCATCCAAAAAAACCAGTATGGTTTCATTAAAACTAGGACAATTCAGGACTATGTGGGTTGGACTTTGGAGTACCTACACCAATGTCATCAATCCAAGAGGCCAATTGTTATTCTAAAGTTGGATTTTGAGAAAGCTTTTGATTCCCTTGAGCATGAATTTCTTTACCAAGTCTTAAGGCACAAGGGATTTAATGATAAATATATTCTTTTGGTCAAACAACTTCTTTGCACTGGCTTATCCTCTATTCTGCTCAATAGAGTTCCTGGCAAGAAATTCATGTGTAAGAATGGGGTTAGACACGATGATCCAATGTCTCCACTTCTCTTTGCCATTGCTGCAGATTTTCTGCACACTCTGGCCAATGATATCCTCTTGAAAGGAAAGATTGACCTCCCAATCCCCTGCCATGATCACGAATTCCCAATTGTGCAGTATGCAGATGACACTCTTATTATTTTGCCTGCCGTGGAGTCACAACTGCTGGAATTAAAGGCCATGCTCCTAATGTTCTCTCAATCAACTGGTCTTCACATTAATTACCATAAATCTCCTATGATCTCCATTAGTGTGAATCATGAGGAGTTGTGGAGGCTGGCTGCTTCTATTTGATGCAAAGTTTGTTCCTTACCATCTACTTACTTGGGATTGCCAGTTGGTACCACTAAGCCTAGGATTGTTGATTTAATGCCCGTGGTGGACAATATGGAAAGGAGACTTTAGTTCTGCCCTGTCCTCGGTCCCAATTTTCTTCCTCTGCAGTTTTGACATACCACCAGGAATTGTGAAGTAGCTAGAGAGAATCCAAAGGCAGTGTTTGTGGAGGAAAAATGGACAGGACCAAGCTCTTGCACTTGCTGCTTGGAATTTAGTTTGTAGGCCGAAGACAAAAGGGGGACTTGGAATCTTAAACTTGGATGTGCAAAATGATGCACTGTTGCTAAAGCATGCGGATAAATTTTTCAACACGGCTAATGTACCTTAGGTAAATATCATCTGGAACACATACTATCAAGACAAGGTGCCGCAAAGTACAGCCTTCTGTGGGTCTTCCTGGTGGAAAGATATTTGCAAGAAGTTGGACAACTTTAGAGCAGTCACATTCGTTCAGCCAAATAAAGGGGACACTTTCCTCTTTTGGTCTCATTCGTGGTTGTTAGGCAGTTCCATGAGTATCTTGGCAAACAGGTTTCAACGGTTGTTTCCCTTTGTAGTTGACCCTTTTACCACAACTCAGGAGGTTTTCAAGGCCTTTGACGACAATGATCTAACTAGGTTATTTCACCTGCCTTTGTCTAAGAGAGCTTTCACTAAGTTACAAATTGTTCAGACCCTACTCCAACATCTCCCCAGGGATCATTCTATCAATCATATTTGGTTATGGTAGGATGATGGCAAAGGGTATTCGGCAAAGAAGTTTTACTTGCATGTCCACAAACCAATCCCATGTAACCCTCTGCTCAACCGGGTCTGGAAGAGTTGCTACACCATGAAAATCAAAGTGTTTTCATGGATGTTAATCATGGATAGACTGAATACGCAAGATATGTTGGACCGCAGACATTGGAAGGTTTCTGAATCTAACCTGTGTGTCCTATGCCATGCAAGGTTCAAGGAGGATAGGGATCATCTATTCTTCACATACATGTTCAGCAATAGAGTTTGGAATTATCTACAAATTGAATGGTAGGGGGACTTCATGTGGGACATTTCTATAAGGGTCCGTCCAGGTTTTCATCAGCCCTTTTTTGATGAGGTGGTTTTCACTGCCTGTTGGTTAGTGCTTCATCTCCTCCACCCCCTCCCCTCCCTTATCCTAGATCATGTAAATTGTATGTCGTGTTCTGGAATAAAAGAAAAACTGTGGGGTGTTTTGCCCTACAGTAGCTGGTCAAAAAAACATACCCTGCAAAAACAAGTTTGATGTCCTCTAATTGTTGTTGCATATTTTACGTGGCTGCTAAGGGTATCTAGCAAGAACGATTCTTACCTACGCAAAAAACCACGACGGTGATACACAAATTGCTATTCAACCTTCTCAAGGACCGCCTCAATCAAATCCGATCCAACTAGAGTAGGAGAGACAGACACCCGCTAGCCATCTTTATGCAACAAAGTCACATGTCAGTCGATGGAACCGATCTCTCGTAAGAGCACGAGTAAGGTTGGTCCGAGCCGCTTCATCCCACAATACCGTTGAATCAAGAAAAGACTAAGGGAGGAAGCAATCTGAATATCAACGCCCACAAACTCTTTTCAGTTCTACTCATGATCTCATCTAATCATAGACCTAGCTCATGATGTCACTGTTGGGGAACGTTGCATGGGAAACAAAAAAATTCCTACACACACGCAAGATCTATCCATGGTGATGAGCATCTATGAGAGGGAGAGTGAATCTACATACCCTTATAGATCGCTAAGCGAGAAGCGATAAGAAATGCAGTTGGTGTACTAGAGCATCTTCGCAATCCGATCATCAGCCGTCCCGCGATCTCATCACGAGCCGTCCCGCAATCCCATCATGTTCCTTCCGATCTAGCGCCGAACGGATGGCACCTCCGGGTTTAGCACACGTACACCTCGATGACGATCTCCGCCTCTTTGATCTATCAAGAGAGGCTAGAGAGGTAGATGGGTTCTCCGGCAGCACGACGGCATGGCGGCAGTGGTGGTGGAGCTGATCCAACGGAGCTTTGCTAAGCGGCGGCAAAACAATCTAGAGGAGAAGCAGTCAGGGACGGAGGAACGGTTGCGTCGTCACTTGTGGTGTGTCTTCCCTCCTTCATCTCTCATATATATATGGGGGGTTGGGCGTCCAACACCTAGGTTACCCCCTTGGGGCGGCGGCCAAGGGTGGAGGCGCCCTAGGGTGGCTTGCCACCCAAGGAAGGGTGGCGCCACCCCTTGGGTTGGCCCTCCCACCAGCCCTATCCGCATGGGCATAGGTGGGGAGGTGCGCCCAGCCCACCAGGTGCTGGTGCACACACCTGGCAGCCCATGTGGCCCCTCCAGGGCTGGTGGCCCCTTCCGGTGGACCCCTAGAACCATTCCGGCACCCCTGGTACGCTATGTGTGACGCCCGAACTTTTCCTGGTGATCAACACAGAACTTCCTACATATGAATCTTTACCTTCAGACCATTTCAGAGCTCCTCGTCATGTCCATGATCTCATGTGGGAATCTAAACAACCTTCGGTCACCAACATACATAACTCATCTATACCAATTCATCACTGAACATTAAGTGTGCAGATCCTGCGAGTTTGAGAACTATGTAGACATGACCGAGACATCTCTACAGTCAATAACCAATAGCGGGACCTAGATGCCCATATTTGTTCCTACATATTATACAAAGATCCTTATCATATGAACCTCCATGTCAAGGATTCAGATAATCCCGTACGTTGTTCCCTTTGTCTATCTGTATGTTACTTGCCCGAGATTCGATCGTCGGTACCGCCATACCTAGTTCAATCTCGTTACCAGCAAGTCTCTTTCCTCATTCCGTGATACAAGATCCGGTGACTAACACTTTATTCACTTTGCTTGCAAGGCTTGTTGTGATGTTGTATTACCGAGTGGGCCCTGAGATACCTCTCCATCACACGGAGTAACAAATCCCAGTCTTGATCCATACCCACTTAACAAACACCATCGGAGATACCTGTAGAGCCTCTTAATTTATATTCCCCCAGTTATGTTGCGATGTTTGATACACACAAGGTATTCCTACAGTGTCAGTGAGTTGCATGATCTCATGGTCATAGGAACAGATACTTGACATGCAGAAAACTGTAGCAATAAACTGACACGATCATATGCTATGTTTATAGTTTGGGTCTTGTCCATCACATCATTCTCCTAATGATGTGATACCGTCATCAAATGACATCACATGTCCATGTCCAGGAAACCTTGACCATCTTTGATCAACGAGCTAGTCTACTAGAGGCATATAAGGGACACAGTGTTGTCTATATACCCACACATGTATTTGAGTTCCAAACAATATAATTATAGCATGGATAATAAACGAGTATCACGAACAAGGAAATATAATAATAACCAATTATTATTTCCCCTAGGGTATATTTCCAACATCCTAAGCTTTGGTGAAGTGGGTTCCCAAGGCTACTTTAGGCTCAACTTCTACAAGTGCCACTTCAACACCTAGGATCCCCATCAACTTGATGTTGGGCCCCAAGAAGAAGAACTAGAGAAGTTCTTGAGGGGTGACTTCGCCAATGAAATTCACTCACATTCATTATTGGCAAGAACTAGTTGCAATCAACATCAACATCGTGCAATAGTTCAAGGAGTCACACATTCCCTCAAAGGTAAGAATGGGACAAGGTAATCAACAAATCCATGGACATCATCATGTATCCTTTGCACTGCATGTACATAGATATCGTTGCGTTTGTCTCTTGTGTGTTGGGACTAACCCATGTTGGTAAGAAGAGTAGGAAACAACAAGGATGCTCCCAACTTTGAGCATCCTCGACTACTTCACCTACATGAAGTCGTCATCGACAAAACCCAAGGTTAGTTTATCCCTCTCAAGGGGGATGTCACATCAAGGGGGAGATTTACTCTAACACATGAGTCAAAGCATCTCGTAGTATGTGACAACATTAACAAACTATATGTAAAAGTGGTAACCCCACTCGTGCTTAAACAATGAGTATGACCTATGATTAAGTATTCTTATTTGACACCTAAGTCAATATACTCATATATAGATGACAATGTCATCGCCAAAATGCTTCATAGATGCTAGTATGTCTGTGCATGTTTGCCATGATTTCATTTGACATCTTATTGTGTCAACATGTTGGTCTGTATTTATTTATCCATTCGATAACATCCAGTTGTTGCTATTTGGACTTTGATTTTCTTTTTGCCAATTGGATGGACAAGAATGCCTAGGACCCGTCCATAGCTATCTACGCTTTCTCATCTCATATTCCATTCTTGCTGCATCACAAAATTTGAACAAGTACATTTTGATCTCTCTATGTGAGGAGCATTTGGCTTTCCGTATCAACAAGGACTGACCATTAAAACCACCCACGTGCATCTCGGTGGAAAAACCTCAAAATTCTCGCTCTCACCGACGCCTAGGGTTGATCTTGTTTTCAAACTCAGTAACACTAATTCCATCTTCTCGGTTTCATCGAGTTTGCTTGTTAGTTGATAGTTGAGGAACTCGGTGGCACTGATAAGTTAGAATCGGTGTCACCTACAGCGACGGGTACTTATAGAGGCAGACCCAAATTTTGAAATTACTTCTTCAAACATCTTCCCTTCCAAAACCCTAGCTACCGCCCGAGGACCCCTGGTGATCACCTTCATCTTCCTGAGCGCCTCCGCCGTTAGAAGTCCCCGCCGTTGATGATATCTTCACCACCATCGCGGCCATAGCGAAATCATCATCGAACTAGGGTACGATTTCGACCTCTCGTGCACTCCTCCCTCCAACTAATGCACATTAGGACTTTTCCATCGATAAGACACGTTTTGAGATTGATGTATCCACAAGAATCTCTTGTAGAATAGCGAACAAAAGATTTTTTAGGGTTTTGCCATCTGCTATATGAATCTCAGTGAAACCGAAGGAAAAGAATTGGCAGCAGCGACTCCATTTTTAGGTTAACTGAGAACAGCCTCGATAAAACTGAGTGCCCACATTGGTGTCACCGAGATGGGTGCCAAGTTTCTGTGACGAAGACTATGTGTCTCAGTGGGTCCAAAATGTTAGCCTCGGCTGTACCGATATTCGTTTTGCAAAATGCAAATCCTTAGAATTCTTATTCAATCGTTGCGAAAATTTCTAAATTTTGTGATAACTCAACCTATCTACTCTTCTATGTTCTACTCACAGGGTTAGAGATGTCACTGTCATGAGACAATCAGAATGACCTCAGAGATCTCAGAGTAGACACAGATCCGGGCACTAGTCTAGATAAGAGCTCATCTTCTTTTAATGATGTTCCCAGCTCTTTAGACCGGCCCAAAGCAGCAACCAGAACAAGGAGGAATCTCGACTCAGAGGAAGAAGACTCTGATTTTGTGCCTCATGAGATTCCTTCCAAGGCTAAGCAGGACAAGGCTGATAAGACTGCCAAGAGGCCTACATCCGAGGCTACCTCTTCGAGGAAGGTAGTCAGAAAGGAGTATGCCAACTCAGGATCTATGAGAGCTCCACAGAGTTCTTGGGGAATCATGAATATTGAGCCCCCAAATAAATACATGCCCAAGAAGGCTAGAGAGAAGAAGAACATGAAGAGGATCATACATGTTATAGGAAGACCTACCTCTATGTATGAGGACACAGCAGAAGATGTTGCCGAGGAGGAGGAGGAAGAGCCAGCTGCCAAGGCTCCTCCTCCTCCGAAGAACAAGCTGCTTTCAAATGCTATGCCAAGCCAAGATCACCCAAGAGCAAGCCATCTGCTCCCAAGAAGCCCTCTACTCCTAAACCCAAGAGGTTATCCAGCAAGATTCCAGCTTCTGAGAAGAACAAGGGATCTACCTCTAAAGATGCTAAGGAGGATGCTATGTCTGTTTTGATGAATCTGAGGCCACACCTTCCAAAGCATAATACCAGCCACTCGCTAGCCGAGGACACGAAGAAGAGGAAGGACCAAGGACTGAGATATTTGAGAGCCATTGATCCATATTCTAAGAGGAGGAAGATTGATGTGGACTACATGTTCTACACAAAGGAACAACAAGACTTCTATGAAACAATTCTACTTGAAAAACGCCCTGCTATGAGTGACATGAGCTATGTGGACTAGAAGTACATAAAGGAGAATGAAGACTACTTCCCAAGTGCGCAAGACAAATTTCATTGCATTAGTATTGATGAGTTTGTTGGCAAGGAGTTCACTGTTTGGAACAACAAAATGATCATGGTAGAATTGTGTGGATCACAGAAGGCACCATGTATGAATCCACAATTGATGAGTGGGCTGCCATCTTAGGAGTCCCAGAGGTGGAAGAAGGTGACGTTGAAGTGTACTCTGAGCCCAAGCCAAGCCAAAATGCCATGAAGAACATGTACAAGGAGATCCCTGCTGTAAATCTGAAATTTCACAAGCTAAGATCCATTTAGTTCCTCTAGGTTGGTTTATGCACCATCAACACCAGCTTGAGGCACACCTTGTCTCCTAAGTCTGGAGATGAGAAAATGGTCATAGGCTACTCTATCAATATGTTGCTCCATCTTGATCAACACACCAGCTTCAGAGTGCTGGACTTGATAGTTGAGATGGTGAAGAAGATTGCTGCAGATCAGAAGCGATCATGTGGTTATGCACCTTACATCCAGATGCTTATCAACTCTCAGTTGGAGAAGCACATCTTTGCACTTGATCGACCACATTTGCCACTCTTGCCAGAGCTAGAAGACAATGTTGTGGTGATGAACCCACATCATCCCACACTAGTTGTAACACAAGCAAAGGCAGAGGTAGCCAGCGATACTAGTGCTTAGGCGCCCAAGACTCGGAGTGAGCATATGGATCTCCTCCTTAGCTCAGTGACCAGTATGCAGAAGGACATTAGTAACATCTTGAAGAACCAAGATAGCCTCATGAGGATTGTTGACAACAAGTTTCATATTCTCAACAACAAGGTGGATGGGCTAACAGTGACAGTGAATGAGCTCTAGAAGGAAGTTGATGTCGTGCCCAACCCTCACACTACAGATGATGATGATGATAGTGCACCTCTCTGGACAGGCACTCAGTTCAGGACTCAGGCCAGGACTCCCAGAGTGACAGCTCCAGAGATGAGGCCTTCTCCATCAGCTCCACCAGTTCCTCCAATTACTACACCAACTCCGTCCATGACGTCTGCAGAAGTTTTCTCTGATGTCGTTCTCTCGACTCCTACTTCATCTACCGGAGGAGATCAGCTCCAGAAGAGCATTTAGCTCTATACCTTTTAACTTTTTGTTAACTTGTTGCCAAAGGGGGAGAAGTTGTATAGATCATTAGGGCTTCGAGAGAGAGCATTGTCTTCTATCACTTTTCCAAAACATTTGATATCTTTTAGTTTGGTTGTGTTAAACTTTGTTGGTGTTTGATCATAGACTTGATGTGTGTTGCTACTATTTCCTATCTTCATGATGCTTATGAGATGATCATTCACCTTGCTTGATTGTGTTGTGCTATGATATTCATTCTTATTATTCTCGCACACCACCAAGTTGTATGTGACATGGAAGAAGTGCCCCATGTACCTAATCTATTGTGCATTTACATTCAAACGCAAATTAAAAAATAATGCACAAATTTAGGGGGACCTCTTCCTTATCACATACTTCTCAAAGAGACGATTATATTCATTGATTATATTATATGTCGTAGCTTTGATCTATATGTTGTCATCAATTACCAAAAATGGGGAGATTGAAAGCACATTTCCTCCCTTGGTGGTTTTGGTAATCAATACCAAGATATATCTCATTGAACTAATATTTCCACTAAGCATATTCCAGGAATAGTTCAATGATGGGTTGGCAAAAGGATTGTGGAGAAACCCCTAGATGCGAGGAATTGGATTGGCAAAGCTTCAAGCAAGAGGACTCTACATTTTACTTTGTGAGAAATCACTTTGAGTCCATAGGAAAGAAAATACTATTAAAAGGGGGTAAGGTACTATTGGTGAACAAAGATGCTCCACGTGCGCAAGTGCTAGTCACCAAAAACACCCACAAACTCTTCCACAAAAAGTCTGTCCAAGCCTATCATGTAAATCAGTGCAACCAACAATTCCCACTCGGTACCACCGATTACCCACTCAGACAGAACACTGCCAAACCCTAGATCATCGGTGCAACCGATTCTGCTTCGGTGCCACCGAGTTCAGCTTGACAACATTCTGTTACCTCGATTAACAAAATCAGAAATACTAAGATTTTGGATCGATGCCATTGAGTTGTTGTTTCTTACAGTTGGTTACCTTATCGATACCATGGAGATCTTTGTATCAGTCTCGCTAAGATTCAAATGTTGCTACCGTTGGAGCAACTCGGTACCATCGAGATTTACCTTTCGGTGTCACCGAGTTGGTCACTTTAGGTGTAACAGTTGGATTTTTTGAGATGCGTACATATACCCCTACACTACCACTCACTCTCAAGATAAGCACTCAGAATAGATCTCCACTTATCCCATCATATTTTCTGAGAGAGAGCCACCTACTCATGTGTTGAGATCAAGCCATTCCACTCCAACCATATGAATCTTGATCTCTAGCCTCCCCAAGTTGCTTTCCACCCAATAAATCTCTTGCACCAAATCCAAATCTGTGAGTGAGTGATTGAGTGTTGAGGAGTCTATCATCTTGAAGCACAAGAGCAAGGAGTTCATCGACACTATCAAGCCTCCGTGGGACCCTCCGTGGACTAGGTTGCTTCTTCGTGGGACCCTCCGTGGGTAGAACCCTCCGTGGACTTTCGCGACCGTTTCCCTCCATGGGTTGAAGTCTCCATAAATGTGGACGTACGATAGCACCACCTATTGGAACCACAAGAAAAATCTTCGTGTCTCCAAATTGCGTTTGATCTTCCTATCCTTCCTCTACTACATTTGCTTGTCTTTACTCTCCGCTCCTATACTCTTAGACATGCATATGTAGGGTGTGCTTGACTTGCTATCATTGCTAAAATCTGCCAACACTTAAAATTGGGAAAAGGTAGAAATTTTATTTGGTCAAGTAGTCTAATCACCCCCGCTCTAGACATACTTTTGATCCTACAGTTTGCTGGAATTTGAAAGCCAAGAGTCAATGTTTCCTTCCATGGGGACTAAACATGCACACAGGACAAAAAATGACTTTCTAATTCATCTGGGCGCACAACCACGTGTGCATATAGTTCAAATTTGAAATTTAGAAATTAAATACCTAAGGAACCAATTTCATGTATAAAATTTCTTAATGTTCTTTAAAAATCAAATTTTAACACTGCACTCCTATTGTCACATGTGCACTACATAAAAAAGTTTGACATGCATGCCACGAAGTGACGGTGGTGTGGAGGGACGAGTGGGGGTGTGGGGTCCAGCACATAATATGTGTCGTATGTGCGCCACCACGTGGGGTTGTCCGGTTAATTAGGCATCAAGCTAACAACAGGGATTAATCAGGTGGGTATATTGGAGTCCCATACCCGTCCCCATCATCGCCCTCCCATTCCCGTCACCATCTCCGTACCTGTGCACAGGGATAAATAGTTTCCCGTCCCTATCCCCATCACCGCCCTCCCATTCCCGTCACTGTCTCCATACCTGTGCATGGGATAAAAAGCTTCCCATCCCCGTCACCACTTCTTTATCCCCGTGAGGAAACCCAACACGCATTTAAGAACAACATTCTATAGTATGTCAGTAAAAAAATAGTATTTCAACGCAATAAACAATATGTTGTGGCTAAGTTTGGGATTTCTTAGGGATATTTGGGCCAGATGGGTGGGATCTATGGAAATTTGGGTGACCGAGGGCGCAAATTACGTGGGGTCTACTAATTTCAAATCCCACATGTAAGTACTTCATGGTTAAGGCGGGTAATGCTATGTATGTCCCATCCCCATCCCCATCCTGTATGTTGGGTAAGGTATTTGACCCACCATCTTCCCCACGGGAATTTAAGCTGGCACTTCTATGTGCCCTAATAGAGTAAACAACCACGGGGATGCGGGTAACGGTTTTTGTCGGATTTTGGGATCCACAAAACCCACAAGGTTTGAACACTGGGGCATGTGTGAGGATCTAACCGGCTCAAAGTCTCAAGCTTGTCACCCTACGGCCTATCTACGATAAGCGATTGCAAGCGAGGGAGAAAGTGGACTCGGGGATTTACCCAGGTTCAGGCCACCTTGCGGTGTAAAACCCTACTCCAGCTTTGTGGTCGATTGGCCTCACGAGCAGGCTAAGGATGAACTAGTATAGTGTTTGTGTTATTAACTAGCCCTACTTAACTTGTCTTCTATGATGGGAGTGGGTGGCTTTTTATAGAGTACACAATCCCCTTCCCTCATTGCACAGGTAGGAAAGGATCCATCATTGCCAAACTTGAAAGGGGCATGAGGTACATCTTATCCTGACTAAAGGTGGTCTTCGCCTGCAAAGCTTCAGGGGTGAAGCAATGGAGGGCTCGACATTGACATTCGCCCTACCGAGCTCGTGGTTTTGGTCTCATTGCACCGGGAAGGAAACCTTTGGGGGATTCCATGGGGACCCACGTGTGTCCTTGTATCCTTAGCACGAAAGAGGAAAATGTCCTCCTACTGCGTCTGTTGGCGCCTGCCTAGCTTCATCGTCGGAGGCCACTTCATCCAATCCTCGGGAGGTTGGGCCCTTGAATAGGAATCTCCGCTCCTTGGGAGGCATCCTAGGGGGATGCTACTCTCCGGAGGTATTGACATCGTCCTCCTTACGAGGTGGGGGCCCTCGCGAGGGTCTTGGCTAGAGGAGCTCATTGCTGGGCCGTATCACGCCATTGTGGTGGGCCACGCGCTGGGCCACAGGCAGGCAAGGCTGGGTACCCCTGGTCCCAGAATGCCGACAATTTTAACCATTGACAGCTTTAGGTGAGGCACACGTCCTCATAAAAAGTCATGCATTGGGTATATACTTAAGGTATCTCGATCATGACCTTTTTCCATGCATATGTTTGTGTCTCATGCATGCGGTGATGGTCGTCGCACACTCACTCATGCGGTTACCACCGACACACCCATTCGTCGCCCCCGCGTGGTCTATCACCTTGAATGGTGTGTGCGAGAGGGGTTTGATCAAAGGTGGATTCATCTTAGTCCATATTTCGGCGAATATCATGGTTAGATCACAGATGAAAGTTTGGGCGCATGTATGCATTTGCATGCTCATTATACAAATTGTGAACCTCCATTTTTTTCGATTTGTGAAGGTGCCACATGAAAGGTGTGCACTGGGTATTCAAAACATCACAAAACACCTTCGTACATATGTTAGGCACTACATGAATCAGCTACTTTGCCATCCGCCATAGAGGACGGCAAAGGCATGCATGGCAGAAGGCAAAGGCTTTGCCGTCTCCCAGCGGACGGCCAACCGTCCGGCTGAGTAAGCTACGGTAAAGGGCACTTTGCCATCTGGCAGACGGCAAAGATGCTTAGGTCTTTGTCGTCTACCAGCGGACGACAAAGATCGTGGATGGCACACGTGGTAGCTTACGGCCGTTAAGGGGTTAACGGTGTGCTTTGGTGTCGGCTGGCAGACGACAAAGATGCAAAGTTCTTTGCCGTATGCCAGCAGATGGCAAAGCAACGGTTTCTTTGCCAGCCTATGTGGTTTGTTTGCCGTCTGGTGGTAGATGGCAAAGATGCAAAGTTCTTTGTTGTCTGCCAGAAAGGGCAAAGAAACCACATAGGCCAGCCTAGTGCCACCCCAGGTTGCATAGGTAGCTGCCACGTGGTAGCTTTGTCATCTGCTGGCTGACGGCAAAGCTCTTTGCCGTCCGCCAGCAGACGGCAAAGAGCCTGTACAGTCCTTGTTTTTTCTGTTTTTTCTTAAATTCATTCAATTTGACAGAATTTCACATATATACATATATACACATTTGAAAATACTTTCAACAAGCATAACAACACATATACATACCAAATCATATCCCTGCCATATGGATATGCTCATCCAACACATATATATATACATACAAAATGAAAAGTCCATATGCAACATATATAGCTAGCCAACATATCCCACAAGAAGCATACAATGGTTTCATCCGTACAACATATATAGGTAGCAAGTTTCACATTGTTCATCCTACAAAATCAAAACAAAATGGAAGCACAAGAAGAAGAGTAGACTCCATCAACGCAAGCTTCCTCAACGAAAGCAAATCTGCAAATTGGGAGAGAAGAAAGTTAGAAGAAGAATAAGAAGAAGAAGACTAGAAGAAGACTAGCTAGAAGAAGAAGAAGAAGTCTAGAAGAAGAAGACTAGCTAGAAGAAGAAGAATACTAGCTAGAAGAAGAAGAAGAATTTTTCTTCTCTTTCTTTTTCTCCTCTCCTCTTCTTTATCTTCTTCTTCTTCTAACTAAGGTAGGTAAAAATGCCATTTTTTAGCTAAGCTAGGTAAAAATGCTAAGTGTAGGTAATTTTAGAGCTAAGCTAGGTAAATAGGTCATTTTGGAGGTTAGTAAGGTTATTATGTCATTTTTACCTAATTAAGCTAATTATGTCATTTTTGAGCTATCCTAGTTAAAATCGATCGTTTTGGAGCTAGGTAAGGTTATTTTCTCAATTTGGAGGAAAATAAACTAATGATATGACAGTTTGGAGCTAAACCAAGGTTATTATGCCATTTTTTACCTAAGTAAGCTGATTATGTCATAAATGAACTAGCTAAGCTAAGTATAGATCATTATTAAGCTATCCTAGGTAGTTAGGCCATTTTTGAGCTAACTAAGCATATTTATTCATTTCGGAGGACAAAAAGGTAAGTGTAGGTCATTTTTGATCTATCCTAGTTAAAATCTGTCATTTTGGAGCTAGGTAAGGTTATTTTGTCATTTTGGAGGAAAACAAACTAATGATATGACAGTTTGGTGCTAAACCAAGGTTATCATGCCATTTTTACCTAAGTATGCTAAGTATGTCATAAATGAACTGAAGAAGCTAAGTATAGGTCATTTTTGAGCTAACCTAGGTAGTTATGCCATTTTTGAGCTAACTAATCATATTTACTCATTTTGGAGGACAAAATGGTAGGTGTAGGTCATTTTAGAGCTATCCTAGTTATAATCGGTCATTTTGGAGGTAGGTAAGGTTATTTTGTCATTTTTCAGGATAATAAGCTAAGTCTATGTCATTTTGGAGCTAAACCAAGGTTATCATGCCATTTTTTACCTAAGTATGCTTAGTAGGTCATAAATGAACTAAAGAAGCTAATTATAGGTCATTTTGGAGCTAAATTGGTCATTTGTTAAGCTAAGTATGCATTTTTAAGCAAAACACTTGAGAAAACTTACCATCATCACGGAGGTGAAGGACCGGTCGGGTTTGCACTAGGGTGAGACGGAGAAGGACCGGTCGGGGTTACGGAACACGCAGAAGGATCGGTCGATGCTTGTCGGGAGGCACGCTACACCAAAGATCATTTCCAATGTCTCCTTAGCATGATGCAACTCAAATGTGAATACTACTAACTAATGACCAGTCAAATGAAACTCACCGTGGGTGCTATAGCAATATGGGGCATCGACGGAGGGGTCTGACCATTGTTCTGGCACACGGTCTGCACATTTTGTTTTCACGAGTCAGTCATATTAGTTAGTGCTAAAACGAACATTACGTGCATGATTTGGCTAATATGCAGGAGAAACATACCACGAGGAGCTCGTATAGGGACCGGTGAGAAGCGTCGTTCCGGTTCCTCTCCTCCTCCAACAGCCTATCCATCCTCTCCTCCATGTCCCTCTCCCTCTGCGCCGCCTGCCTATTTGCCTCCGCCAGAAGCTCCTGGGCCCTAGCCTCGATGGCAAGCTCCATTGGCCATGGACGAGGCCTTATCTTAGGATCGTAACTAGTCTGGCGCTTCTTGATCTCTAGGAGAGTTCTAGGACAACATATCAGTCCATCCCCAATGGCTATCGAGCCATGGGGCCTCCCACCACCAGATATTATCGCGAGCTCTAGGTCAAAAGGACTCTGGCTCAGGTTGAAGTCCTGCCCTTTCCTCGCCTTCCCCTCATCTTTGTACCTCACGAGCTTGTTGTGGGAGGAGATGTTGCTAAAGCTCTCTGGATGATCGAGGTCATCCTCAGAGAATGCATTGGCCTTCTTATACGAGGCAACATGGGCCATGGAATAGAGGTCGAACAACGGTGGCACCTCCTTGTTTTCTCGCGCCTAAAAGAGAGGAACAAAATATTAGTTAAGGGCTCAAGCTAGCATGAAGAATGAAATTGCATGAATCATGAAGCCAACCACATACCCAGTGATCCCCGTACTCAAACAGGTTGGAGCTCCCTTGATGGTGTGGCACACCTTTCATTTGGGCACGCTTATCCTTGGCCTTGTTCTGGCCGGCTAGCCATTTCGGAGAGCACCACTCATCCACCAATGCCTCCCAATAGTACATCCTATCCACACACCATCTCGGGGGCACGTAATTTAGACAAGAGAAATTTCAGCTCTATGCCTACGAATCAAATCAAGGAAACTAAGTACAAGGCCTTAAGAATAGATAATTACCTTCATTAATGTCACATCCCTAGCTTTAGCATGCATTAGGATCCATGTTGTGATTGCATCATGTTTAATTTCTTTTAAACATGAAATGGGGATGTTCAAAACCCTAGCACCATTTGAATTCAATAGGCTCAACCAAAATATATTTTTCAATGATCCAAAGTGACCCTGGAAAAATGTTCATCTTCTCTGGAATAATGTGGCAACATAAACCAGGGGTGGTGCATATTTTACAAATGTCAATTTGGCTATTGAATTAAATCAATAAATATTCCGATTGGCGTTTTAAAATTCTATAAATATTTTTAAGCTCCAAAAAATTTGAAACTTGGCCGGGGCTTTTGGAATATTTCCTTTAGTGCCCAGAAAAAGTTTCAAAACTTGGCCGGAGCTCCCCGCCGCCGGCATCATGGCCACCGTGGCCATAGCACCCGTCGTGCTCAGTTGAGCGCTCCAGCGTGTTCGCGCAGACCAGTAGGTGCTGCCCCGACCTCCGACTTCTCCTCCCATAGCCCGTAGCACCGCGGCCATCCTCGGCCGAGCTCCGGCCGCCGCCTTCGGCGGCGCAGCCGCGAGCTCCGGTGTCCCCCGTAACCCTAGCTAGCTCCCCTGGGTGCGGGCGAGCGAGGGCTTCGCCCCAGTGCCCCCAGTCGCCGCTCTCGTGGCCGGTAGCACGGACGCCGTCGCGACCAGAGGTCGCCGACGACGAGCCGTCGCCTGAGCCACCTGTAGGTGGGACCCCCGCATCAGGGGTTAATTAACCCTTGGGTAGCTGACGTGTGGGCCCAGGCCTGTTAGTTTAATTAAAAAAATGGTTAGATGAATGAGTGAGTGATAGGTGGGGCCCATCCGCCAGGTTTGACCTGGGCTGGCGCTTTTGACCTGCTGACGTGATCATGAGATTAGGCTCACATAATAAACACAATTATGTATATTTAAATAAATTCCAGAAATGAATAAAACTTCTAAAATTCATAGAAAATAATCTGTAAATCAGATTAAAATAAATTATATATGAAAATTGATCAAAAAATCCGATGAATCCATCTGTACCATTTTCATACATGTTAGAGCAACCTAAATAGGTTAACCTGGACATGTTAGTTCAAATGCATTATGGAATCCTTATATGAAGTTGAATTTGAACCTTGAGTTCAAACCTACTTCATTTAAACTTGTTGCTAGATGCATTAGCCCAAACACATCATATTTCCATGTCATATTCATGCATCATATTGTTGCATTTGATGTGTATTGATTTGTTCCCCCTTCGATGGTTGTTCTTCGTGTTAGGCACTGTTTCGGAGGATACGGTCGAGTATCCATCTGAGGAGCAGTAATGTGTGATCGTCTTATCAGGCATGCAACCCCCCTTGAACATGTCCGATACAAACCCACTCTCTCGCTCTTGCTTTCACTTATTGCATTAAGACAAAACGTTTCAACTTCGCATGTTCCGATAGTTGAACACATTCCAATGCATGACCTGTCATTGTCATAGTAAATAGCTGAACCATGCAACCTAGCATACCTAGTAGATGCTTGAGCTATGTTGAGCCCTTAACCAGCTATGCTTGCTAAGCTTAGAGTTGTGTCAGGTCTGATTCATCTGGGTGATGAACCGAAGTGAACTAAACTTGTTCTGATGATGAGAGTTAAGTTGTCAATACGATTTGGTAAAGGTAGCGATGAGAGGCCGTGTAGGAGTACATGGCGGGTTGTCTCATTGGGACGGTCCTTAAGAACTGAGTCCTGTGTATGTTGTCCAAGACTAGCCACTACCGCACATTTGGATCTTTAATTGACTCTCTCGACTTATTAACTGACTTGATCTCTGTCCAGGAGTTGCAACTAGTTTCTGGTGTTTGTAGGATATGCTAGTAGTCTACCGAGTGGCACCCCGTACAGGTGGGCTTCGGACAGACTAGGCATTGTGGCCTGGTGTACCAAGCATAGTACCATCCGTCGAGGTGGGCTTGGGAACCCTGTACACATCGTTTGGGGCCGTTGAGGAAACTTCGGCCGGATTTCCTTGCGGGTTCAGTCCCGAATAGGTGATAAACCTGGACTAGAGTTTTGTGTGGTTAGTCAGGTCGTGGCCAACTCCCTCGCTGGGCTTCCGCTTGAAGGTTGCGAGCTATCTTTTTACGACCACATGGTGGTAAGTGGTGAGAGCATGTGTGATGAAGTACACCCCTGCAGGGTAATCAATCAATTCGAATAGCCGCGTCCGCGGATATGGACTAGCTGGATACTTATATGGTTCATAGACAATTTAAAAGGTTACTCATAAAAGCTTCAAGACAAGTGTGAGTACCGAGGATGGCACTCTAGTAGGAAGACGGGAGCGGATCCATGGTGTGGTGTATTGTTGTGGTGTTAGCGGACTCGTGTACGCTTCACAAAAATTTACAAAGTTATGGAAGTCATAGTACATGATAGCCATCGAGTCAAAGCTGGCTTGCAGCATTGAACCCCACAACCTCCTTGATGATACCGATGCATATGTAGTTTGTTCTGATGTAAGTCTTGCTGAGTTCTCAGTACTCATAGTTGCTTAATTATGTTTTTGCAGAGGAGACTCCAATCTCGCTAGTGTTTCTACGATAATATCGATATTGTCCTTTTAGCTTGAGAATCCCAGTTAGAGGTCTGGTTCCTCTAGAGGGCCTTGTACATATACAGGCTCCCTCAGCCTTCTTCTTTTCTAGATGTCTGTACCCAGACATGATAAGCTTCCGCTTGTTGTTTGTATGATTTTTGTGTTGGGTCAGGTGACCCCTGCTTGTAATATCACACTATGTTGGCTCTTATCAGCCTCGTAAATAAATGTTGTGTTGTTGTATGGTTATGTTGTGATGCCATAGTTGTATCTGTGCATATCGGGCATGTCATTCATACGTGTGACGTGCAACGATATGTATGGGATTTGACACCTAGTTGTGTGCCTTTAGTAGTACTCTTTATAGGGAACTACCTCTTTGAGCTTCCACCGAGCCTTGGTAGCTTGCTACTGCTCTGGACATATTGATTGACCGGCATGTATCCTTCTTTGCTGCGGTGTTTGTCCCTTTGGGGAGATATCTCGTAGTGTAATGGAGTCCCTGTAGCCTGCTACGACTCGTCTACGTGCAGTGATGACATTTATGTCCCACGGTGTAATGGAGTCCTTGTAGCTTGGTATGACTCATCTACATACGCTAGAGGACGACACCTGCATTGTTGGGTTACGTATGCCTATTCCTGTACAGATGTGCCACATGGGTTCTACGACTAGCCATGTTGACCCAGGTTCTCTACCGTTTGATTGCCAGCGACATGTTCACATACGTGACCCAAAAGACGCAAACTGTCCCAGCTAAGGTAAGGCTGCAGTCGTGGAGTTTACCTTGCGTGAGGCCACAACGTGATGTCATATGTCACAATCTGGATTCATATGACTTAGGATCAGGGTCCCGACAGCGTTGGTATCAGAGCTGACTGGCTGTAGGATTACCAAGCCAAACTGGTCGATGTTGAGTGTAGCAACTCTTTAGTTATATAAGGGAATTGATTGTGGTAGGGAACGTAAGGCTCTTTTTGCTCCTTTCCCATGTTATTTTGATTCTGAGTCACCCTCTCCTTTTCTATAGGGATTAAGAACTAGGCTTCTTATCTATCAATCAGGATCTCGTTACTATTCCGTAGACTTATAGGAGTGGTTGATATGAGTTGCAATCCAGTCCTCGAGTGTTATCTATGTAGCTTGTTAGCTCAAGCAGAATCTTGAGTTGGTCATGTTAAGGTGTCATGGCACCTAAATCTTTTGCAGGATGTCTCATTTCAGAGCATTCACAGCCGTTATGCTGCCCAATTTTCCCTAGGATTTCTTTGAAGATCAATGCTTCTGCTTTCCCTCCTATCTTTTGGTATGCTGCCATGTTTAATCCTAGTTTCTCATCATTAGGATGTCCCACAGTACCCAAGCTGCTATTGGTCGTGAGAAAGGTCAGAGATGTGGAACCAGAGATGCTGAAGTTCTGTCGGATTCACCTTCGTTGGCATAGTTCCTGCTAGACATTGAGAAAGACAAGCGTGAGTCAAATCGCTTGCTGGCACATATTCAGGAAAACACCGCCCATCAATGTGTTGGAACAGTGACCATCCATGATTTCATCAAGCTATACCTACCCACCTTCCATCACTCCATTGAGCCACTCGATGCAGATGACTGGCCCCGTAGCATCACAAACAAGCTGCGTTCCATGAACGTGGCCGAGGCTGACAAGGTCACCTATGCTACATACTTCCTGGAGGGTCCTGCTAGTATATGGTGGGAGAACTATGATACTATAATTCTAGCTGGCCAGGTTCCTACCTGGAAAGAATTCACATAGGTTTTCCATGAGCATCATATTCCTCAGGGTCTCGTGGACAGAAAGAGAGAAGTGTTTTGTAACCTTACTCAGGGTAAGATGGTTGTAGATGTTTACAATCAAGAGTTTGAGAACCTTGCATGATATGCAATAGAAGAAGTGTCCATGGATGCCAAGAAGCAAGCTAGATTCAGGAAGGGTCTCAACCCAAAGTTGTGTCGTGATCTTCACCTGCATCATTGTGACACCTTCCAAGCACTTGTGAACTAGGCCATTAATGCAGAGACAGCTCAATTCACCTATGAGGAATCTCGCAAGCACAACCGTGATTTGGTTTCTACCTATGGTTCTGGATCTAAGAAGCACCGGATTTGGGTTCCGAACTCATCGCTTCCTCCTCGATATGCATCGAGGCCATCCTGCATGGCGCCTCGTCCAACTCAACCAAATGCTCCACCCAGACCTGTTGGTGGACCGCCCGTCAATGCGGCTCCACGTCATACTTCTGTGATTTGCTACAAGTGCGAAGAACCAGGCAACATCGCTTGCAATTGCCCCCAATCCAATGGTGTATCACCTCAGTCTGGAAAGTCTGTTGACCGTAGTAAGTCACCAGTCAAGTTTATCCCTGCCAAGCCAACCATCATTGAACAGGGATGTGTGAATCACGTCTCAGCCAAAGAAGCTAATGATGATCTAGAGTTTTGTGTGGTTAGTCAGGTCATGGCCGACTCCCTTGCTGGGCTTCTGCTTGAAGGTTGCCTAGGTGCCTTTTTATGAGCACATGGCGGTAAGTGGCGAGAGCATGTGTGATGAAGTACACCCCTGTAGGGTAATCAATATATTCGAATAGCCACGTCCGCGGATACAGACTACTTGGATAATTATATGGTTCATAGACAGTTTAAAAGGTTACTCATAAAAGCTTCAAGACAAGTGTGAGTACCGTGGATCGCACTCTCGTAGGAAGACGGGAGCGGATCCATGGTGTGGTGTATTGTTGTGGTGTTAGTGGACTTGTGTATGCTTCACAAAACTTTACAAAATTATGGAAGTTGTAGTACAGGATAGCCACCGAGTCAAAGCTGGCTTGCTACATTGAACCCCACAACCTCCTTGATGATACCGATGCATATGTAGTTAGTTCTGATGTATGTCTTGATGAGTACTCAGTACTCACTATTGCTTAATTATGTTTTTCAGAGAAGACTCTAGTCTTGCTAGTGGTTTCTACGATAAGATCGATGTTGTCCTTTTAGCTTGAGAATCCTAGTCAGAGGTCTGGTTCCTGTGGATGGCCTTGTAGATAGACAGGCTCCCTCAGCCTTCTTCTATTCTAGTTGTCTATACCTAGACATGATAACCTTCCGCTTGTTGTTTGTATGATTTGTGTGTTGGGTCAGGTGACCCCTTCTTGTACTATCACACTATGTTGGCTCTTATGAGCCTCCTAAATAAATGTTGTGTTGTTGTATGGTTATGTTGTGATGCCATAGTTGTATCTATGCAGATCAGGCATGTTGTGCATATGTGTGATGTGCAATGATATGTATGGGATTCGACACCTAGTTGTGTGCCTTTAGTAGTACTCTTTATATGGAACTGCCTCTTTGTGCTTCCACCGAGCCTTGGTAGCTTGCTACTGCTCCGGACACATTGATTGACCGACATGTATCCTTGTTTGCTGTTGTGTCTGTCCCTTCGGAGAAATGTCTCGCGGTGTAATGGAGTCCCTGTAGCCTGCTACGACTCGTCTACGTGCAGTGATGACATTTATGTCCCATGGCTTGATGGAGTCCTTCTAGCTTGCTATGACTCGTCTACACACGCTAGAGGCCGACACCTGCATTATTGGGTTATGTATGCCTGTTCCTGTACGGATGTGCCACTTGGGTTCTATGACTAGCCATGTCGGCCCGGGTTCTCTGTCGTTTGATTGCCAGTGACATGTTCACATACGTGAGCCAAAAGATGTAAACGGTCCCGGCTAAGGTAAGGCTGCAGTCGTGGAGTTTACCGTGCTTGAGGTTGCAAAGTGATGTGATATGTTACAGTCTGGATTCATATGACTTAGGATCGGGGTCCCAACAATTAACTTCTCCTTACCTAGATATTTTTTGCGGAACTTCTTCTTGGCCCTCCTAATGTTAGTCGAGGCATAGTAGTCTCGAATAGCCTGCACCCGAGCCTCGTGTCTTAAGTACTAAAGTAGGTGCTTGCACTTGGCTACGAGAACAATAGCCGCGTTTGCCTCGTGTTCCTCAAGACACCTATAGAAGTTCTGCAATCAAACAATACAACATTGATTAGTACAATCACTAGGTGTTGTTGATTTTTAATTCTGTAAAGGAGAAATTACCCAAAACCAATGGATCACATAGTCGGCAACCGTCTCGCACAAGACACCGTCGACCATCTCCTCTGCCGGGGCCGAGGTAGCCACATATAGCTCCCAGGTCAGTGCTACCTGTGGAACCTCACCCTCCCTGGGCAACTGGACCTTCCCCGGGAAGTTGTGCTGGAGAATCACACCAAGGACCTGGTTGGGCGTGCGTACACCACACTCATGTTTCCAACCCCTACAGTATGACAAGGCCAACAGATTAGATATTAATTTGAAGAAACATGAAGGCAAAACGTTAAAAAGAGTAAATGCACTTACTTCTCCGCATTAGGCTCAATCAACCACCTCTGATCACTAGTCGTCGGCACGGGCGGGAGCTTTGTACAACCATGTTGGTAGACCTTCTTGCCCTCCTCAACTAGCTCACCCTCGCTATAGGTGTCCTCAAAAAAGTTTTCCTTGCCACCATCAGCATGGCCACTAGCCTCCGGAGTCACGTGGGACGAAGACTCTAGGACCGGAGTCTCCTGGGACGAAGACTCTGGGACCGGAGTCTCCTGGGACGAAGGCTCGGTGACACGAGGCTCGTCGGCCTGAGGCTCGACGACTGGAGTCCGAGACGGGTCCAAGTCAGACAGGTCCACGTGAGACGGAGCACTCCTGTGGTCGGGAGAATCAACTGGGGGTGGCGACGAGGAAGGCGCAGCAGCCTTCCTATGTCTAGCACGTCTCTTGGTATTCCCCCGACCTCTCCCGGTCGAAGAAGAAGCACCCGCCGGTGTCTTCATACTATTTACCAGCGCTCTCCGGAGTTGCTGGGGTGGAATAATAGCACCCCTCCTAGCACGCACCGAGGAAGGAGGCTCAAAGCGCTCTCGACCCGCGCCCACCATCTGTCAACACCTGCAATGACAAAGAGTGAACGAAATTAGTTCAACATAAAAAATGAAATACCTAATAACATAAACTAATTAATAATATATATGTACATAATAATAATTGAAGACCTTATATTACTAATATTAATCTTCATCGTCTATATATGCTCCGGGATCAATAAATGCATAATCTTCATCACTATCAGTAATGACGTGCTCATCAGCATCATCAATAAATGCATCAACATGTGGAAGACCTCCTTTACGTAATCGGTCAAGCATTGAAGGGTCATCCGCAGCAGTAACCTCTTCTTCTTTCGTCTCTTCTTGTTCCAGTTCAGGGGTGAAGTCGGATTCACTGTCGCTGTCTACCTCAATGTTCTGGGGTGAACTAGAGCGGTTCTTGAAACATTTTTTGGAAACACGTGTTTTTGGAAGAATTCTCCTTCATATGTGTCTGGTTAATGTGAGTTCATAATCATCTTCATTGAGGGGAGGTGGTCTAAAATGTGGCGGCACATCATAAACGACATCCCAACCATTCAGATTTGGTTCCGTTTGGCAGGCCCACGGTAGATAGAAAACTTGGGTCACCTGTTGAGCCATAATATAGACATCGGGAACATCTAAATGGGTTCTTTGTTTGATTTCGACCAGCCCTATATGTTCATGAGTCCTTCTAGTCTCCTTCGGCTGGAACCAATAACATTTGAAGACTATGACGTTTGGTGGGTTTTCACCAAAGAATGAAAGTTCATAAATTGCTTCAACTCTTCCATAATACTCGACCCCTCGTTCGCTGACAGTGGACACACAACAATTTGTAGACTTTCGGTCGGCCATAGATAGCTCTTTGCCAAAAGTACGAAAGCGATATCCGTTGATGTTGTATTTGTCAAATGAACGGACCTTATAGTCAAAACCATTAGCGACTTGTCTCAATTCGGAGTCCATAGGCTCTGCATTAGCCTACAAGTTTAATACGAAGGGATTGTTGCATTAGCCGCAAACTAGGCGAAGAAATGAAATCGTCTAATGGAAATTACCGTTTGCTTGAACCAAGAGATGAAACCGGGATAGCCGCCTCCATGCTTTGCCAAAAGCTCATACTCTTCGATGGAAACCTTTTGGATCACTGCTCCATCCGAGAATTTGGCGACGTATCGACTATATCACATATCTAGGAATAAGAGCATTTCAAAGGAATTAGAAGTTGCGAAACAATGTACTGAGAACTTACTCGATGTACGGTCACACTTCTGTTAGGTTGTTGAAGATATACAACGAAATGGTTCACCATTCTTGGACATCCAACGCTATTGCTTTAGGAGCACCGGCTGGTGCGAGCTTCCCTTTGAATAGGCTGAGGTTGGATCGACCTTTTTCATGGTCGCCATCATTGTACTGAGGCTTCAGATTATGCAAATGACGATTCTTGGCTTTGTAGTGTGTTGTCCCGAAGTTTGCCGCCTCCTCAGTAATGAATGCATCGGCCATCGATGCTTCAAGTCTATTTTTATTTTTACATTTTCCTCGAAGCGTCTTCTGCAACCTCTCAGTTGCGAAGCACCAACGATTTTGCACGCCCCCCCAATCTTGCCTCGGTCGGGAGATGCAAAATCAAATGCTGCATTGGATTAAAAAGCCCGATGGAAAGATCTTTTCTAACTTGCAGATCAACTCCGGCGCCAACTCTTCCAATTCGTCTAGCACGTCAGGTGATAGTTCTTTTGCACAAAGAGCACAGAAGAAATAGCTCAGCTTTGCCAGTACTAGCCATTCATCCTCAGGGATAAAGCCACGCAACATCACCGGCATTACCCGCTCAAGCCATATGTGCCAATCATGACTCTTGAGACCAAATATTTTCAGTTTGTCAAGACTCGCTCCCCTCTTTAGATTCGTTGCATACCCATCGGGGAACATCAACTGCATTTTCACCCACAAGATCATTTCCCTCATAGCTGGCCTCCCAAGATTGAACCATGCCTTTGGCTTCCTCCATCTCTTCTTTCCTTTCGGTTGTCGTATGTTTTTAACGGTCTATCACACAGAGCCTCCTGATCGACTCTAGCCTTAGGATTATCCTTCAACTTCCCCATGCCGAACAATGTTCCAAAAAGGGCCCCCGCGATATTCTTTTCAGTGTGCATCACATCGATGTTGTGTGGGCAAAGGAGGTCTTTAAAGTAAGGCAGATCCCACAAACATATCTTGTGAGTCCAGGCGTGTTCCGTTTTATACCCTTTGAAATACCCTGGACGATTTGGATCCGGCTCGAGAGCGTTTATCTAATCCAGGATCTGTTGGCCTGTCAGCGCAGGTGGTGCAATGTTTTTGACAAAACTCTACCTTTGATGAAATTCTTCTTGTCTTTTTTGAACTTATGGTCAGGATCCAGGAACTATCTATGCATGTCGAAACAAGAAAACTTGCAACCCGCCTACAACCAACAGAACTGAAGAGGTTCCTTGCATGTGGGGCATGGGAACCTTCCATGCACACACCAGCCAATGAATAGCGCATACACTGGCAAGTCATGCGATGAGTACATGTACCACACATGCATTTTGAAGTTCTTTTTGGTAGCAGCGTCATATGTCTTGATCCCATTATCCCAGGCTTCTTACAATTCATCCTTAAGCGTCTGCATGTACACATTCATATTCTTCCCTGAATAGTTGGGCCTTGGAATTATCAATGTCAGGAAAATCTTCTTTCTTTTCATAATCTATCTGGGGGGAGATTGAGTGGAATGACAAATACAGGCCAACAACGGTATTGTGCTGCCGTCATACCATACACATTGAACCCATCCGTGCTGATGGCAACTCGAGGATGCCTTGGATCTACCTCTTTATCCTTATGTAATGCATCGAAGTGCTTCAAGTGTGTCCAACATCAGATTCCCATCTGCATCTAGTTCTGTTTTTTTGCCCAATTTATGCCATGTCATCTGTCTGGCCGTCTCTTCGACCATGAAAAGATGTTGAAGTCTTGGTATGATTGGCAGATAGCTAAGAACCTTGACTGGGATTTTGGTCCGACTCTTCTCACCCATACTGTTGTCTGCCAGAACATACCAGGAAGCATTGCAAATGGGACAATAGTTGAAGCCCGCATACTCCAGCCTAAATAAGGCACATCCATGCTCACATGCATCTATCTTCTCATAGGGCATCTTAAGTGCACGTAGGATTTTGTCGGAGTGGTACAGGTTTGTTGGCAATACATGGCCTTTGGGTACAAAGTGTCAAAATATCGTCATCATACGTCGTAGCATTCTCTGCCCAGGTTGAACTGAGCCTTCAGAGCCATTACTTGCACGATGGCATCCAGCTGACAAAGCTCAGTGTGCCTATGGAGAGGACGTTTTGAAGACTCCAACATTTCATAGAAGGCCTTTGCAGATTCCTCCATCTCATCATCCGAATCCCGAGCATCATCAAAGTCTTGACCCATGTCTTTGATCCCGGTACCATGCTCGTCGGTGCGAAGACGAACAACCACAACTTTGGCACGTTGGGCAGACTCACCATGAAATGTCCATACCATATAATTAGGTGTAAAACCCCACTTCTGCAGGTGTTTGACCATTTCAAACTCTAACTTCTTCTTAAAGTTGTCGCCATCGACACAAGGGCACCAGGTTATTTTCTGTCCATTTGCAAATGCAACTCTCACGAACTCCTTGGTTTTTGTTATCCATTCACGGGTCATGTCTTTCTGACTAGTGTGACCGGTGTACATCCACCCACAATCACTCGTCTTGCCTAGCTACTAGACGCACAAAAAATATATACATAATTCAGCAAACCATATTCATCAGTTAATAGAGTTTGTTAGTTTTATTGCGTCGATGCAACCTAGACGCTAGTTTGTAAATATAGGTCCTAATCTCACCCCAGTATGTGTAGATTGGGTTCGTTTTCCCATGCTCTTCTCTGGATCCGACGCACAATTTTGGTAGAACCTCCCTGTTGTTCTCCTGATACACATCTCGACAATAAGCAGAGAGGATGTGTACCCGGAGAACAATTGGGAGACACTGATGAAATTCTGCATCGGATCCGGAGCAGAGCATATATGGGAAAACGAACCCAATCTACACATACTCGGGCTGTCCATGGATAACCTTGGACAATTCGAAAGAATCACGGTTATAAATATGCAAATGCATGCATATTTATAGATGTAACTCTTTCCGACGGGAGACGCATAGTGGTCATGCATACTGATGATTCAAGAAATCTATAGCTAGCAAGTTTCATCGGCGGGAAGATTGGAACAGAGCAAATTAAGGGGGGAGGAGATGACATTTGTGCTCACCCACGAATGCGGGGGCGGAGCTCGTCGAACGCACGGGGAGGTCGTCGAACACTAGACCCTCGGAGCGATGAAACAACTGCACATTTAAATCCACCCGATCAACACAAATATATATTATGTTTTGTATAACAAAATCGGAAAATATATGTGTCACATCCCTACCTAGATGTCATAGGATAGCATGTGTGTGCATCATATTTCATTTTTGCATCAACAAGAAGTGGGGACTAAAAGAAACCCCGAACCCTCATTTGAATCAAAGCAATTCAAAGCATGTGAAAAACCAACTAATTCAAAATGGTCATCCAAAATGTCCCCTATGTCTGATAAATATGGACATGAATATATCACGGGCCACCTTAAATATTTGAACATTTATAGAAATTTAAAATAAATAACAATGCTGCTGAAAATGCCAAATAAAGCATTATCATTATTTTAGATTTCAAAATATCCTGAAACTTTTTACAGAAATTTGAAATGTTCAAACTTAATTATATAAAATGTTTGGAATATTTTATAATAGCATTTGTACCTGAAAAATAAATAAAACAAATGTCAGAATTAGAAAATAGAGAGAAAAAGAAAAAAAGAGGAAGAAGCCTAGGGGGAGCCGGCCCAACTGGCCGTGCCAGTCATCCCTATCCTCTCGCGAGGAGGATAGGGGCACGCGCTCGCCGCGTGCGGGCATGCGCCTGGCCAGCTCCTTCCTGCCTGGCTGCTGCCTGGAGGGCTCCAAGAGCGCCAGCGTGAGACCTCTCGCCATCGCCCTCTTGTCCTCCCCTCTCTCCCCTGCGCGCTCTCTCTCGTGCGCTCTCTCTTCCCCCTGTGCTCGCCATGGCCGACGGTGCAGAAGCCTCGCCGCCGTAGTTCCAGCCACCCCCGTGCCCTCCCGAGACCGCTAAAAGCTCTGCCGTGATCCCCTCGTCCTCCCCGTGGACCTAGTAGCCGCCGGGAGCCCCTCTACGCCGAGGCTGCCGTCGTCTTCAAGCTCCGGCTCCGGCGCTCCTTTCCGGCGATTCGCGACTGTCTGCATGTCCCCGAGCTCGCCGTCTTCCTCAACCACCTCGCGGTGAGACCCTGCGTCGATCCCTGTATCCTTGCGGCATGCCCCTCACTGTAGACGCCGTCCCCTTGCTGCCCGAGACGCGCCGCCGCTTGGCTCGTCACCGGCCGTAGCTCCGGTGGCCCCCGAGCCCCCCTCTACTGCCCCTTTGGATGCGTGCGAGCGCGAGCTACCCTCCGGTGCCCTCCGCGCATTAAATGGCTGCAGGAAGAGGAAGTCCGGCGAGTCGCCGCCACGCCCTTTGGTTGCCGCCGGCTGGCCTCCGGCGGGGTGACGTGCCAGGGCCATCAGGGGCTAGTCACCCTGCTAACCAGCCCCCCAACTGCTGACACTAGGCCCCAACTGCGGGTCAAACCCCGGTCAACACGGGGATTAGCCCCGTGTCACTCACATGCGGGCCCTGCACGTGAGGTTTGACTTGGCCTGGTCAGCCGACCTGCTGACATCACAGTGACGTCAGGCTGACGCTCTAATTCAATTTCTAGTTTTAAAATAATTCCAGGAAATGTTTAAAACTTCAAAAAAATTCATATAAATTAATCTGTAAATCAGATGAAAATAATTTATATATGAAAATTTATCAAAAAAATCCAATGAATCTAATGGTGATATTATCATGCATGTTAGAGCAACCTATGTAGATGCACCTTGACATTTACTAATAGGTTAACTTATGAAATATGAAATGAAGAACGACTTTGAACCTATATTCAAACTCACTTCAAATTAACTTGGACAATAGTTGCATTAGCTCATCCATACATGCTGCCATGTCATGATCATGCATCATATTGTTGCACTTGCATGTATTGATTGCTATTTATCTGCATTGCGGTAGGCCCTGCTTCTGAGGATACCTCCAAGTATTCCAACGAAGGAGAAAACCTTCCTGCTACCCAGCAAGTCTAGCAACCCTTTTGATCATTCCGATAACATCCCACCCTCTCGCTCCTGCTCTTGTTTATTGCATTAGACAAACGTTCACTTGTTTGTCATACATAGTAGATGAACCTATTTTTTTGCATGACATGTCGTTGTCACAGTAAATAGCTAAACCTTGCAACCTAGCATACCTGGTAGATGCTTGTGCCATGATTTTCTTAGCTTACTTTGCCTGCTATGCTTGCCATGCTTAGAGTTGTGTCAGGTCTAATTCATCTGGGTGATGACCTGGAGTGAAATAATGATGTTCTAATGTGATAAGCTCATGATGAACCCGAGTTGGTAAAGGTAGCGATGAGAGGCTATGTAAGAGTACATAGCGGGTTGTCTCATTGGGACCGTTCTTAGGAACTGAGTTCCGTGTTTGTGACCAAGACTAGTTACTACCACACGTTGGGATACTTAATTGACCCTCTCGACTTATCGATCGCTTAGTCCTTTCCAGGAGTTGCAAGTATTTTCTGGTGTTTATAGCATGCTGGAGGCCATGCATAGCGCTGACCCTAGGGGTGGGTTACGATGCGGCAGTGGCACGGTATACCAAGGGTCACCCGGATGGTGGGCTTGGGAACCCTGCACACATCGTTTGGGGCCATAGCGGAAACTTTGGCCGGACTTTCATGCGGGTTTAGTCTCAAATAGGTGATAGCCTGGCTAGAGGTCTTATGTGATTGACGGTCGTGGCCGACTCCCTCGTTGGGCTTCCGCTTGAAGGTTGCCGAGGTGCATGGTTTTATGAGCACACATCGATAAGTGGCGAGATCATGTGTGAAGAAGTACACCCCTGCAGGTTATGAAACTATTCGAATAGCCGCGTCCTCGGATATGGACTACTTGGAAAGCTTATGTTGTTCATAGATAATCAAATGGATACTCATAAAAATAACAAGACAAGTGTGAGTATCGTGGATGGCACTCACTCGGGAGAGGGAAGTGAATCCATGGTGGTGTATTATTATGGAGTTAGTGGACTCGTGTGCGATATCTAAAATCTAAACAAAGAGTTAAAATTGTGTAGTGTAGGTTAGACATGAGTCAAAGCTGGCATTGCTACATAAACCCCGCCACTCCCCTTGTTGATATATGAGCATCAGTAGTCT
Organism: Hordeum marinum; assembly: GCA_022496015.1. Lineage (NCBI taxonomy): Eukaryota > Viridiplantae > Streptophyta > Magnoliopsida > Poales > Poaceae > Hordeum > Hordeum marinum. Next base: position 254,414,821 of record CM039673.1, read on the forward strand.
AGGTCTGCTTTAAAGACTTGCTGAGTATGTTTGTACTCACGTTTTCTTAATAAATGTTGTAGATGAGACTCAGGACCCATCAGGTGGGTTCTACCTAGATGTCGACGATGCCGAATAGCTGGTGTCCCAGCTACGACCTTATGCCTCGTGGCGGGCTGTAGATAGTCAGGACATGTGCCTTTTTACCCTTTCATCTGTCTGTACTCAAACAGCTTTATGCTTCCGCTTGGTTTGTATGAACTTCTGTGTATGACTTGAGTGTTGGGTCATGTGACCCCCATCTGTAAGAACATATTAGGCAAGGCTCTTCTGAGCCTCTTAAATAAAAGTTGTGTTGTTGTATGATTATGTTGTGATGCCATAGTTGTATCTATGCATATCGGGCATGTCATGCGTACGTGTGACGTGTAACGGTATGTATGGGATCGGACACCTAGTTGTGTGCCTTTAGTAGTACTCTATACGGGAAACTGCCTCTTTGTGCTTCGATCGAGCCCTGGTAGCTTGCTACTGCTCTCGACACATTGATTGACCGGCATGTATCCTTCTTTGTTGTTGTGTCTGTCCCTTCGTGGAAATGTCTCGCGGTGTAGTGGAGTCCCTATAGCGTGCTACGAATCGTCTACGTGTAGTGATGGCATTCATGTCTCACGGCGTAATGGAGTCCTTGTAGCTTGCTATGACTCGTCTACACACGCTTGAGGCCGACACCTACATTGTTGGGTTACGTATGCCTGTTTCCGTACGGATGTGCCACTAGGGTTCTATGACTAGTCATGTCGGCCCGGGTTCTCTGTCGTTTGATTGCCAGTGACATGTTCACATACGTGAGCCAAAAGACGCAACCGGTCCTGGCTAAGGTAAGGTTGCAGCCATGGAGCTTACCGTGTGTGAGGCTGCAAAGTGATGTGATGTGTTACAGTCTGGATTCAAATGACTTAGGATCGGGGTCTCGACAGCATTGGTATCAGAGCCTGACTTATGGATTACGTGTCACCATAGACATGGCAGTTCAGGAGGCTACCTACACCATGCTGACTATCATGAGGTTTCACCATGGTCTACTTCAGAACACAGAGTTTATTTATGTTCCTGCTTCTGTGGGAGGAGAGGATAGCTATCTTAGCGTAGCCTACTATGATCATTCTCATGAGGACCCTAGGTTGCAGGTGACCGCTCAGATGTTGGAGAAGAGGGATCGTGATGCACGTGCCCTTCACGTGGAGCTTTATGCTACCCGTGCACGTCTTTGGACAGCCCTGACGTAGTTGGCACCTGTCGTGTAGACAGGCTATGCAGATTTGGAGATGCTGACCCCATCGTGGACTCATCTGCCAGCACGCATAGACTAGGCTGATGTTGGAGGCATCACCCCTCTTCGAGGACCGATGTTGCCGCCAACAAGGTAACCAAGGCCACATCCATGTCCTTACAGTTTCCAAGGATCACAGGCTAGAGTGTTTCCAGATCCTCAGGTTCAGCTCTCGAGCCATGGGGGTAGCCTATGTGAGGCATTCTATGATGATGCTTGAGTACGTGGATGTTAGTACTAGTATGGTAGTAGTTGGATCACCACAGTCCTGCGTGTCTTGTGGGATATGACTGAGGTTGAGAGTTGAGTTCCGGAGGTGTAGATAGATAATGTATAGGAAGTTTGTAATGCCTCCGATGAGTTGTGTCATCTCTCTGTAGTTTGTATTTCAGCATGGGCTTGTACTGAACTATGTTATGGTGTGTATGAATCATGGTGTTTATAGGGAAGTTGTTATTACCATGTTGTTTGGGTGTTTACCCTGCATGCCATGTTGTCCAGTACATTCCTTATCTCATGTCCTAGAGTTGATGTCCTCTATGTCTAAGCTATGGGTTTGTTTTCCCAGGATGGTGGCAACTAGGAATAACCCTGTGCCTACCCCTGAGCAGGGCGAAGGTAGCCAGCCAAGGCAAGAGAACCTGCCGCACGCGCCCTGTTTCGCAAAAGTGATGCTTGAAGCTGAATGGAACAAAAGGGAGACCAACATGCTATTGGAACGAATTGAGCAGAACACAACACGTGCTCCCCACAGTGATCACAATGATGGCGTGTCTCTCGGTGATTTCATCAAGCTGTACCCACCTAAGTATCATCATTCGGTCGACCCACTCGACGCGGATGACTGGCTGACCAACATGTCTCACAAGATCCGAGCTGCCAATCTATCCGAGGCCAGTAAGGTGACCTTTGCTACTTACTTTCTAGAAGGACCCGCCAATCTGTGGTGGGAAAATTATGAAGCCATGCATCCCGCAGGCCCCGCACCAATTTGGGCGGAATTCAGCACGTCATTTCGTACCCATCACATCCCGGAAGGGCCGATGGATCGTAAGAGAGAGTTCTGTGCTTTCACCCAGGGCAGACTGTCAGTGGATGCCTATAGCCATGAGTTCGGCAATCTTGCTCGCTATGCTCCAGAGGAAGTTTCAACTAATGCCAAGAAATAGGCTAGGTTCCGCAAGGGACTTAGTCCTGAGCTCCATCGAGATCTGCGCCTACATGAGTGCACAACCTTCCAGGCTCTCATCAACAAGGCCATCAATGCCGAGACTGGACAGTCTGACTATGAGGCCACTAGGAAGCACAACCGTGACTTCAGCCCCGCATTTGGCTAGGGCTACAACAAACGCCGGGCGTGGGTGCCCAACGTAGCTCTACCACCAAGGTACACCACGAGGCCATCCTTCTAGGCGCCTCGCCCAACTCAGCCGAACCCTCTAGCCAGGCCATTTGGAGGTCCTCCTGCCAATGTTGCTCCCCGTGCCATCGTGGTCTGCTACAAATGTGGGGAACCAGGACACTACTCCTGTGAGTGTCCTCAGAACAATGCTAAGCTAGCTGGACATGGGAAGCCAGGAAAAGCCTTCTATGTGAAGCCAGCTCCCGCTCATGGACGTGTGAACTATGTTTCTGCTGAGGAAGCTCTTGAGGATCCTGATGTTATCCTAGGTATGCTCCTTGTCAATAGTCATCCAGCATCTGTTCTATTTGATACTGGGGCATCTCATTCTTTCATCTTAGAAAGTTGTGCACAGTTGCATAACATGTCTTTTTGTGATATGCCTACTCCTTTAATAGTTCAGACTCCTGGTTCAAAATGGCAAACTTCCAGGGTGATCCATGACAATGAGATTCTTGTGGATAGTCTAGTCTTCCTAGCATCTTTGATAGCCCTCAAGTCTTCGGACATCAATATCATCTTAGGCATGGACTGGATGTAAGCCCACTATGCTAAGATTGATACTCATACTAGGAATGTTCAACTTACACATCCATCGGGTGAGATAGTTAATGTCTCCACTCGAGCAGCCAAGCGCCAACTCTATTCCCTCAATGCTAGCCATCTTCCAGAATTAGAAGATATTCCGGTAGTCCGTGACTTTTCGGATGTCTTTCCAGAAGAACTGCCAGGAATTCCACCTATCAGAGATGTTGAGTTTGTGACAGAGCTCAACCTAGGGACTATCCCAATAGCCAGAAGACCCTATAAGATGGCACCCTTAGAGCTACACGAACTTAAAATTCAACTCGATGAGGCTTTGACGAAAGGTTTCATCAGTCCTAGTTCTTCTCCTTGGGCTTGTCCCATCCTCTTCGCCAAGAAGAAGGATGGATCGGACCGGATGGTGGTGGATTATCGGCCAGTGAATCTGGTCACCATAAAGAACAAGTATCTGCTCCCTAGGATCAACGATTTGTATGACCAACTTGCTGGATCCTCTGTCTTTTCCAAAATGGATTTGAGGTTGGGATACCATCAAATCAGAATTAGAAACGGGGACATTCCAAAAACGGCTTTTGTTACTCGTTATGGCCAATACGAGTACACCATCATGTCCTTTGGTTTAACCAATGCCCTGTTGGGGAACGTTGCATGGGAAACAAAAAAATTCCTATGCACACGTAGATCTATCCATGGTGATGAGCATCTACGAGAGGGGGAGTGGATCTACGTACCCTTGTAGATCGCTAAGCGGGAAGCGTTAAGAAACGCGGTTGGTGTAGTCGAACGTCTTCGCGAACCAAATCGCCGTGCATCCCGCGATCCAATCACGATCCGTCCCGCGATCTAATGACGATCCATCCCACGAACTTGATCACGATCCATCCCACGAACTTGATCATGATCCGTCCCACGAGCTTGATCACGATCCTTCCGATCTAGCGCCGAACGGACGGCACCTCCGTGTTCAACACATGTACAACTTGATGACGATCTCCGCCGTGTTGATCCAGCAAGAGAGAGCGGAGAGGCAGAAGAGTTCTCCGGCAGCGTGGTGGCACTCCGGCGATGGTGGTGGAGTAATTCCGTCAGGGCTTCGCCTAAGCACAAGGGCCAAGGCTCCTTGGATTCGGCCAAACCCACTAGGAGAGGAGGACTCCTCCACCAATCCTAGTAGGACCAGGATTGCTCCTTTTTTGCATTTTTTCCACCTTTTCCTATTGGCTTTTCTTCTCCAGCCGCATGGGCCTTGTGCAGGAATTTTAACTAGCACACTAAGGGCTGATATTCACTCTCCCACATCCCATGAAGCCTCTTGGGTCCAAATACCCCTCCCGTAGGCCTCCCGGTACACTACTAGCACTCCCGGTATACTATGAGCCCGAAACTTTTCCGGCGACCAAAACAGGACTTCCTATATATAAATCTTTACCTCCGGAGCTCCTCGTAACGTTCGGGATCTCATCCGGGGCGCCGAACAACCTTCGGTCACCACCATACATAACTCTATACTACCGAAACGTCACCAAACCTTAAGTGTGCAGACCCTGCGGGTTCGACAACTATGTAGACATGACCGAGACACCTCTACGGTCAATAACCAATAGCGGGACCTGGATGTCCATATTGGTTCCTACATATTCTACGAAGATCTTTATCGGTCGAACCTCTATGTCAAGGATTCAGTTAATCCCGTATGATGTTCCCTTTGTTCTTCGGTATGTTACTTGCCCGAGATTCGATCGTCGGTATCTCCATACCTAGTTCAACCTCGTTACTGGCAAGCCTCTTTACTCGTTCCGTAGTACAAGATCCCATGACTAACAGTTAGTCACATTGCTTGCAAGGATTATTGTGATGTTGTATTACCGAGTGGGCCCTGAGATACCTCTCCGTCACACGGAGTAACAAATCCCAGTCTTGATCTATGCCAACTCAACAGACACCCTCGGAGATACCTGTAGAGCACCTTTATAGTCACCCAGTTACGTTGTGACATTTGATACACACAAGGCACTGCTCCGATGTCCGTGAGTTGCATGATCTCATGGTCATAGAAACATATACTTGACATGCAGAAAACAGTAGCAATAAAGTGACACGATCATATGCTACGTTTGTAGTTTGGGTCTTGTCCATCACATCATTCTCCTAATGATGTGATACCGTTATCAAATGACATCACATGTAAATGGCTAGGAAATCTTGACCATCTTTGATCAACGAGCTAGTTCACTAGAGGCATACTAGGGACAGAGTGTTGTCTATTAACCCACACATGTGATGTGTTTCCAATCAATGCAATTATAGCATGGATAATAAACGATTATCATGAACAAGGAAATATAATAATAAAAACTTTATTTAATGCCTCTAGGGAATATTTCCAATAGTCTCCCACTTGCACTAGAGTCAATAATCTAGCTCACATCACTATGTGATGTACATTGTAATCAATCGAACACCCATGCAGTTCTAGTGTTGATCATGTTTAGCCCTTGGAAGAGGTTTAGTCAACGGGTCTGCAACATTCAGATCCGTGTGCACTTTGCAAATATTTATGTCCTTCTCCTCGATGTAATCGCGGATGGAGTTGAAGCGTCGCTTTATGTGTCTGGTCCTCTTGTGAAACCTTGGTTCCTTGGCTAGAGCAATGGCACCAGTGTTGTCACAGAATAGGTTCATTGGATTCAGTGCACTGGGCACTACTCCAAAATCTGTCATGAACTGCTTCATCCAGACACCTTCCTTTGCCGCCTCCGAGGCTGTGATGTACTCCGCTTCGCACATAGAATCGGCTACCCCTCTTTGCTTGGAACTGCACCAGCTTACCGCTCCCCCCTTGATAATAAATACGTATCCGGTTTGTGACTTAGAGTCATCCGGATCAGTGTCAAAGCTTGCATCGACGTAACCCCTTTCGACGAGCTCTTCATCACCTCCATAAACGAGAAACATTTCCTTAGTCCTTTTCAGGTACTTCAGGATATTCTTGACTGCTGCCCAGTGCTCCATTCCAGGATCACTTTGAAACCTTCCGGACATACTTATGGCAAGGCTGATATCGGGTCTTGTGCACAGCATTGCATACATGATAGAGCCTATGGCTGAAGCATAGGGGATGACACTCATCTTTTCTCTATCTTCTGCAGTCACTGGGCATTGAGTCTTACTCAACTTCACACCTTGTAACATAGGCAAGAACCCCTTCTTGGACTGATCCATTTTGAACTTCTTCAAAACTTTATCAAGGTATGTGCTCTGTGAAAGTGCTATTAAGCGTCTCGATCTATCTCTATAGATCTTAATGCCTAATATGACAACAGCTTCTCCTAGGTCCTTCATTGAAAAACTCTTGTTCAAATATTCCTTCACGCTTTCCAGCATTTCTATATTGCTTCCAATCAGCAATATGTCATCCACATATAATATTAGAAACGCTATAGAGGTCCCACTCACTTTTTTGTAAATACAAGCTTCTCCATAAACTTGTATAAACTCAAACGCTTTGATCACCTCATCAAAACGCTTATTCCAACTCCGAGATGCTTGCACCAGCCCATAAATGGATCGCTAGAGTTTGCAAACTTTGCCAGCATTCTCTGGATCGACAAAACCTTCTGGTTGCATCATATACAACTCTTCCTCAAGGAAACCGTTGAGGAACGCTGTTTTGACATCCATCTGCCAAATTTCATAGTCGAAATAAGCAGCTATTGCCAACATGATTCTAACAGACTTAAGCATCGCTACGGGTGAGAAGGTCTCATCAAAGTCAACTCCTTGAACTCGTGAAAAACCCTTTGCCACAAGTCGAGCTTTATAGACGGTGACATTACCGTCCGCGTCTGTCTTCTTCTTAAAGATCCATTTTTTCTGAATGGACTTTCGCCCTTCAGGAAATACTTCCGAAGTCCATACTTTGTTTTCATACATGGATCCCATCTCGGATTTCATGGCCTCTAAACATTTCTCGGAATCCGGGCCCAATACTGCTCCTCCATAGCTCGTAGGTTCATTGTTGTCCAACAACATGACCTCGAAGACAGGGTTGTCGTACCACTTAGGAGTAGTACGCGGCCTTGTCGACCTACGAGGTTCAATAGTAGCTTGATCTGAAGCTTCATGATCATCATCATTAACTTCCTCTTCTACTGTCGTAGGTTCTACAGAAACATCTTTCTATGTTGCGCTACTTTCTGGTTGAAGTAAAGGTTCAATAACCTCATCAAGCTCTATTTTCCTCCCACTCAATTCGTTTGAGAGAAACTCTTTCTCAAGAAATGTTCTGTTCTTAGCGACAAACACTTTGCCTTCGAATCTGAGATAGAAGGTATAGCCGACTGTCCCTTTTGGGTATCCTATGAAGACACATTTTTCTGCTCTGGGTTCCAGCTTTTCAGGCTGAAGCTTTTTGACATAAGCATCACATCCCCAAACTTTAAGAAACAACAACTTTGGCCTCTTGCCAAACCACAGTTCATATGGCGTTGTCTCAACGGATTTCGATGGTGCCCTATTTAAAGTGAATGCAACTGTCTCGAATGTATAACCCCAAAACGATAGTGGCAAATCAGCAAGAGACATCATAGAACGCACCATATCTAACAAGGTTCGATTACGACGTTCGGACACACCATTGCGCTGTGGTGTTCCGGGTGGTGTCAACTGTGAAACAATTCCACACTGTGTTAAGTGACTGCCAAACTCATAACTCAGATATTCACCTCCTCGATCAGATTGAAGGAATTTAATCTTCTTGTTATGATGATTCTCAACTTCACCCTAAAATTGTTTGAACTTTTCAAACGTTTCAGACTTGTGTTTCATCAAGTAAATACACCCATATCTACTTAAGTCATCAGTGAAGGTGAGAAAATAACGATATCCACCACGCGCTGTAACATTCATTGGACCGCACACATCAGTATGTATGATTTCCAATAAGTCACTCGCCCGTTCCATTGTTCCAGAGAACGGCGTTTTAGTCATCTTGCCCATGAGGCATGGTTCACATGTGTCAAGTGATTCAAAATCAAGTTACTCCAAAAGTCCATCAGCATGGAGCTTCCTCATGCGTTTCACACCAATATGACCTAAACGGCAGTGCCACAAGAAAGTGGTACTATCATTCTCAACTCTACATCTTTTGGCATCAATGTTATGAACATGTGTGTCACCACTATCAAGATTCAATATGAATAAAGCCCTAACATGGGGTGCATGACCATAAAAGATATTACTCATATAAATAGAATAACCTTTATTCTCTGATTTAAATGAGTAACCGTCTCGCAATAAACAAGATCCAGATATAATGTTCATGCCTAACGCAGACACTAAATAACAATTATTCAGGTTCATCACTAATCCCGATGGTAATCGAAGAGAGAGCGTGTCGGCGGCGATCACATCAACCTTGGAACCATTTCCCACGCGCATCGTCACTTCGTCCTTTGCCAGCCTTCGTTTATTCCATAGTTCCTGCTTTGAGTTGCAAATGTGAGCAACCGAACCGGTATCAAATACCCAGGCACTACTAGGAGAGCTAGTAAGGTACACATCAATAACATGTATATCATATATACCTTGTTTGTCATTGGCCGCCTTCTTGTCTGATAGGTACTTGTGGCAGTTCCGCTTCTAGTGACCAGTTCCCTTGCAATGAAAGCACTCAGTTTCTGGCTTGGGTCCATGCTTGGGCTTCTTTATAGGAGTATCAACTTCTTTGCCATCCTTCTTGGTTTTACCCTTCTTGCCCTTGCCCTTGACCTTGCCATTTTTCTTGAAACTAGTGGTTTTACTGAACATCAACACTTGATGTTCTTTCTGGATTTTAGACTCATCGACTTTTGGCATCTCAAACAGCTCAGCGACTGACTTGTTCATACCATGGATGTTATAGTTCAGCACAAAGCTCTTGTAACTAGGTGGAAGTGATTGAAGAACTCTGTCAGGGATCGCCTCTGGCGGAAGGGCAATTCCCAACTCCTCTAGACGAGTTGAATACCGAGACATTATGAGTATATGCTCACTGATAGACCCGTTTTCCTCCATCATGCAAGCATAGAACTTATCGGAGGTTTCATACCTATCGATCCGGGCATTCTTCTGAAAGATAAACTTCAACTCCTAGAACATCTCATATGCTCCATGACATTCAAAACATCTTTGAAGTCCCAGTTCTAAGCCATACAATATCGCACACTGAACTATTGAGTAATCTCCAGTACATGCCTCCCAAGCATTCTTAACGTCTTCGGAGGTCATGTCTTCTGGTTGGTCACCAAGCGGTGCATGAAGGACATATGATTTCTGGGAAGCCGTGAGGATAATTCTTAGATTACAGGCCCAATCAACAAAGTTACTTCCATCATCTTTCAACTTAGCTTTCTCTAGGAACGCATTAAAATTCAGGGGTGCTACTGCGCGAGCCATTGATCTACAACATAAATATGCAAAGTTTTACTTAGACTATTATTCAAGATAATGAGTTTAGTTAATCAAATTACTAAAGCTCGCACTCAAATCGACATCCCTCAGGTCATCTGAGTGTCACATGATCCAAATCCACCAACTCAAGTCCGATCATCACGTGAGTTGAGGTGGCTTTAATGGTGAACATCATTATGTTGATCATATCTACTATATGACTCATGTTCGACCTTTCGGTCTCTTGTGTTCCGAGGCCATGTCTGTACATGCTAGGCTTGTCAAGTTTAACCCGAGTGTTCTGCACGTGCAACACTAGCTTACATCTATTGTATGTGAACGTAGAGTCTATCACACCCGATCATCACGTGGTGTCTCAACACGACGAACTTTCGCAATGGTGCACACTCGGGGAGAACACAATTAATCTTGAAATTTAAGTGAGGGATCACCTTATAATGCTACTGTCGTCCTAAGAAAAACAAGGTGCATAAAAGGATTAACATCACATGCAATTCATAAGTGACATGATATGGCCATGAACTTGTGCTTTTGATCTCCATCTAGAAAGCACCGGCATGATCTCCATCGTCACCGGCATGACACCATGATCTTCATCATCTTGATCTCCATCAACGTGTCGCCATCGGGGTTGTTGCGCCCAACATGCTTCTACTACTATTGCTACTGTTTAGCGATAAAGTAAATCATTACATAGCGCTTAATGATTGACACGCAGGTCATACAATAATTAAAGACAACCCTATGGCTCCTTCCGGTTGCCGTACTCATCGACATGCAAGTCGTGATAATCTATACATCACATGATCATCTCATACATCACATATATCACATCATGTAATTGGCCATATCACATCACAACATACCCTACAAAAACAAGTTAGACATCCTCTAATTTTTGTTGCATGTTTTACGTGGCTTCTACGGGTATCTAGCAAGAACAATTCTCATCTACACAAAAACCACAATGGTGATACACTAGTTGCTTTTCAACCTTCTCAAGGACCGCCTTTGTCGAATCCAATCCAACTAAAATGAGAGAAACTGGCACCCGCAAGCCATCTATGTAACAAGTTGCAGTCGAGGGAGCCGGTCTCTCGTAAATGTACGAGTAATGTTGGTCTGGGCTGCTTCATCTCACAATACCGCTGAACCAAAATCCAACCAAGGGAGGAAGCAATCTAAGCATGAATGCCCACAAACCTTTTGTGTTATACTCGAGATCTCATCTACACATAGACCTAGCTCATGATGCCACTATTGGGGAAGGTTGCATGGGAAACAACAAATTCCTACGCACACGCAGATCTATCCATGGTGATGAGCATCTACGAGAGGGAGAGTGGCTCTACGTACCCTTGTAGATTGCTAAGTGGGAAGTGTTAAGAAACGCGGTTGGTGTAGTCGAACGTCTTCGCGATCCAAATCCCCGTGCGTCCCACGATCCAATCACGATCCGTCCCGCGATCTAATCACGATCCACCCCCACGAACTTGATCACGATCCGTCCCACGAACTTGATCACGATTTGTCCCACGAGCTTGATCACTATCCTTCCGATCTAGTGCCGAACGGACGGCACCTCCGCGTTCAGCACACGTACAACTTGATGACGATCTCCGCCATCTTGATCTAGCAAGTGAGAGCAGAGAGGTAGAAGAGTTCTCCGGCATCATGACGGCGCTCCGGCGATGGTGGTGGAGTAATTCCGGTAGGGCTTCCCCTAAGCACTGTAGAAATCCGATCTAGAGGAGTGACTATGCACTGGAGGAACGGGTAGCACCTGGCTGAAAATCTAGTGCAAAACCCTAAAACCCACAAATATATATAGGAGGATAGGAGGAGAGCCTTGGCACAAGGGCCAAGGCTCCTTGGATTCGGCTGAACCCACAAGGAGAGGAGGACTCCTCCTCCAATCCTAGTAGGACTAGGATTGCTCCTTTTTTTGCCTTTTTCCACCTTTTCCTGTTGGGTTTTCTTCTCCAACCATATCAATGAAGGGGGTTATGGATTTTGTTGCATCAAGCCAACTTTGTCTCTTGGCTAACCTGTACTATGATTACAAGTAGTATCTTTGAGGTGGGATAGCGCACACGAGTCGACATATTCACCAATCAATACACCAATATGGATCCACTCCTGTCTCCCTACGAGAAGGCCATCCATAGCACTCACACTTATCTTGCGTATTTTAGACTATCCACTTCAAGTTGTCTATGAACCACATAAGTTCTCCAAGTAGTCCATATCCAGGATGCATCTATTCGAACAGATTCAAAACCCTGCAGGGGTGTGCTTCTTCACACATGTTCCCGCCACTTATCGCCATGTGCACGTAAAAAGGCACCTCCGCAACCTTCAAGCGGAAGCCTAGCAAGGGAGTCGGCCAAAACCATCAATCACACAAGACCCTAATCTAGGTTTATTGCCTATTTGAGACTGAACCCGCACGGAAGTCCGGTCGAAGTTTCTGCTACGGCCTCAAACGTTGTGCACAGGGTTCCCAAGCCCACCGTTCTTGTGCCACTTGGTACACCATGCTACTATGCCTATACCGCATCACAGCCCACCCCATCGGGAAACGCAACAAACCCTTTTCCTACAAACACCAGAAACTAGTTGCAACTCCTGGAAAGAGGTCAAAGCAATTAATAGGCCGAGAGGGTCAATTAAGTATCCCAATGTGCAGTAGTATCTTCTCTTGGATAACATACACATAACTCAGTTCTGAAGGACGGTGCGAATGAGACAACCCGCCATGTACTCCTAAATGGCCTCTCATCACTACCTTTACCAAATCGTGTTCACACACTTAGCTCTCACACAGTGGAACATGAACACTGCCATTCGGATTCATCACAAAGATGGATCAGACCCGACCCGACATGACCCTAAGCATAGCAGGCACAGTAAATAAGCAAGCATGGATGAGTAAGCACAAGAAGGCTCAAGCAGTTTCTACTCATGCTAAGTGGTTTCAAATATTTACTGTGGCAATGACAGGTCATTCAAATGAATGGGTTTAGCAACCGATGGCATGTAACATTTGAATCGTTGTTGTCCTAATGCACTAAAAGTGAGCAAGAGCGAGAGAGTGGGTTCATATCAGTATGATCAAGGGGGTTTGCTTGCCTGACACTTCTGAAGATGGTATAGGTCTTCATCGGTGACATCGATTTTATCGTCGGAACAACGGCTACAGAGAGGGAACGACACCACAACAGAGAAATGAACACTTTCAACGTGATGCAACAAACATGATGCATGAAATGGCATGTTTGAGGTACTGAATTGACCTAGTGCTATAGGTAGTCATATTATGTGAAGTGGAATTCAAATATATACTAAATTCCAATTCCAACTCTATTTGTTAAATTGTCCTGATCACCATTTTTCCTAGTTGGTGATGTTAACTTGTTCAAACATGCATGATCATGGCATAAACAGATTCATTGGATTTTTTCTGGTCATTTTTCATATATAAATTATTTTCATCCGAGTTATATATTATTTTCTATGATTTTTAGAAGTTTATAGCATTTTCTGAAATTAAATAAATTCATAAATAAATTACTACATCATCAATGCATCAGTAGTCAACAGGGCCAGGGCCAGGTCAAACCTGACTAGCTAGACCCACATGTCAATGACACGGGGCCATCTCTAGAGGCTGACTGGTGGGACTAGGTCAACCCTGACATGGCTAGGTCAAAGCTAACCTGTGGGACCCGTCAGTCAGTGACACAAAGGGTTAATTAGGTTTAATTAAGTCCTAAATAAATTCATTAAAGGGATGGGCCCACTAGTTAGTAACCTACTTACTAACAGAAATTAATTAACTTAATTAATCGCTCCACCAGATTAAGCCAGGGGCTAGCCCACCTATAGGTCACCCAGGGGGGTCAAAACCAAGGTCAACCGGGTCTAACACGCCGGCGTTGAGCCGCCGACGTCATCAGGCGTGGTGGAGGGGATTAGGTTTCAACCCCAGAGCAACATTCGGAGCGGGTTTTGCTCCTAAGTGATCCTGGGAGGGAGCCGCGTCCATTGGAGGCCATGGGAGGTTGCGGGGTGGTCGGAGTCGAGCACAAGGTCGACTACGGTGGCGGCCGGAGCTCGGACAGGTGTGGCCACGACACTACAGAGGGGATGCAAGCGGGGTTGTGGTGGAGTTGGGCTCCTGGCGCCTCCAGGAGCTCGTCCAGATGCTCAGACGCGAGCTTGGAAGGCCATGGCCATGGAAGCGGCGAGCCACCACGGCGGGATGTTTCGGATCTGGCGGTTGCGCTAGCTAGAGGACGAACATGACGAGGGAAAAGAGGGGGAAAGAGTCAGTGGCTCACAGTGGACTTGAGGTGGTGGTCGATGAGCTTGGGGAGGTCCTGACCGCCATGAATCGGTCATCGTGTCTGACGACCGTGGAGGAGGAAGATGGTCACGGGCTTCGTCTTCTGGCCTTCATGGATTGGGTACGTGGGGGAGGGCATAGAGCGCGTCGGACTGATTTCTCTGGACACGGTAGCGAGGCATGCGAGGGGCGGTGGCTGTGGTTGCAACGCCAGCGCTCTCCGGCGGTCTCGGAACCGAGGAGGGGCGAGTGAGGGAGCAAGCCAAGGACGCGGAAAGAGAGAGGGGGCCCTCTGGGCATCTCTAGGCAAGGAGATAGGCTCGAGGGGAGGCCGGGAGGTGGCAAACAGGAGGTGGCCGTGCCTCATGCGCATGTGACACGCCATCGTCCTCCAGGCAAAGGAGGAAGATGACTGGCGCCTGGGCTCTGGTGGGCTGGGCCGGTCTGTTAGGCCAGGTAAGTCATCTCCCTCTTTCTCTTTCTCTCATTTTAGTTTCTGTTTTCTATTTCCTGCTTTCTATTTAATTTTGTTTGGGCAAAAACTATAAGGCCAAAATTCCTGAAATTATTTATGTGGTATATTTAGAATATTTCCAAGATCCACAAAAAGTTTAGAAGAATTGAAGCAACTAAAAAAATTACAGTGCTTTATTAGTGATTTTCAGAAACTTTCCTAATTCATTAAATTTGCCAAAATAGTTGTCAAATAGAACTCACCCCTGACATGTTATTGCTAACATTTATCAAAGAGGGGGAACATTTTTAAGAGCATTTTGTATTCATTAAAAATTCAATTGTTGGAGTTTTGTTTATTCAATGAGGTGCTAGGGTTTGACATCCCCATTTCCAAATTCAGTTGAATTTAAACATGATGCCATGATGGTTATGCAATGACAGACAATGCCTAAGCTAGGGTCATGCCAGATAGATATCAGGTTGCCAAAATGCAGGCCCAATCCACCCAGAGGTATATTGAGTCCTTCAAGTCTTGAAGTCTTGATAAATAATGTAGGTCTTGAAATAATTAACATCTAAACACTCAAGAATCCCACAACTAACCCCGTCTACTAAAGCGTAGCAATTTTGAAGTAACGTCCCTTCCCGGGTAATGGTAACTGGGTGTTGGGTTTCTCCTACCTCATGATACTACCACAAGTTCAAGCTCAATATCCTATTGGATGCATGGTGGAGACATTTTTTTCTAATGCAAATAAAACATAGGTTATGTAAGATGATCAAAGTGAACTTGCCTATACTATTGATGAAGATAAACATCGTCTCAAAAATAACTTGATAGAACTATTCGTCACTCTCCGATGAAAATCTATATAATCATACATTGCACTCATATAAGAAATGATACTAGCATTCAATACTAAAATTCAATAAGCCAAACCAACAAAAAGTATAACACACTTGTGTTACGATGAAGGAAATAGTTAACAAAACTTCATCAAAACCACCAAGGGTAGTTTTCCCTACAAATAATATATTTTCAATAGCAACAAAGTAAAAGATCTAACAAAAGTACTCTAGCAACTATGTTTCTATAAAAAGAATTACTTTTGAAGAACAACAAAGAACTACGAAACAACACTCGAAAGACCATAAGTTTTATGACTAATAAAACATAAAAACAAAGAAAAACACTAAATTAATAGAAAATATTTTCTCATAAAACATTATTACAATAAGGAACTAATAGAAAAGTTGTTACTAAACTCTTCCTATGACCTAAACGAGGTTAACCTTGAGTTAACCACAAACAATTTCAAATTTTATAGAAATTATTTGTGGTCTAAACTAAAGTTAATAGAAAATAAAATTATAAAACAAAATTATAGAAAATATTTTCAAATAGGAAATCAAACTAGCAATGAAATCAATTCGCATGTTATTATAGAACTAGAATTGATTTCATGCTATCAAATAACAATAAATAAGATAGAAATAATTTTTTGTTGAAATGCTACTGCTAACTACCCGAAACAAGGTAAAATTTGTCAACTAATACAAAAGAAAACAAATTAAAAACAATTAAAAGAAAACAAATAGAAATAAACCTAAAAAGAACTAAAAGATATTTTATTTTGTTTGAAACCCTAACTTAAAATATTCTAGAAATTCTCAAATTGAACAGGGTGATAAATATAACTAATAAAAACCAGTATAAAAAAGAATCACTCAAACATATGTTTTTAAGATCAAGTTATCCTTAACTCAAATCTGTTTGAATTGAAATTTCAATTTTCCAAACATGGTCAAACTTGATATCTGCGGAAACTAGAGTAAATTTATGACACAGTGCAAAAGGAATCACTTGAAAATATTAAAAATGTAAAAGATATAGCACTAAAAACAGAACTATTTCTAGAATTGAATTTAAAACAAGAAAACTGTACCTAACGGACAGGGGTACACATGGCTAAGCCCTATTGGCTCTAGGGTGTGCTCGTACTAAGGCTACGGATGGACGGCTGGTTTCTTGCACGTAAAGGTTCGTTTAATAAAACTAATCTAATGACATGCATTCAAACTAGATCGGACGGAAGGGACTTCTAGCGGCAGGAGGTCAACTTCAGTGAGATCTCTAGTGAAGTTGTCGGTGGCCGAGGCGGTAAGGTGATGGAGACGGCGTACCGGTGGTCCTTGGGCAATGGCGAAGTGCTCAAGCGGATAAGACGATGACGACGACGACGAGCACATTGGTGGCCTCAGGGATGGCTGGGGATGACGGGGATGATGACAACGAGCTCGGGCGCGATGAGGTCATACGGGTGGTTTTCGATGGAGGCTCTTTGGTGGCCCGAGAGCTCGGCAAATGTGCAGGGACGTGCGGGAGAGGGTCGTGAGTTTGTGGGTAGCCTCGGGCGCTGGCGAGGTGTTTGGGGTGGTGCTACAGGAAAGCAATGTTGCGGCGGTGACCATCGTGCCATGGCGAGCGATTCCTGTGGCAAGAGGGGGAAAGAGTTGGGGGTTTTGGCAAAAAATAGTTGTACGAGGGCTGGACTTTGTAGCCAGTGGGTCGGGGGGCTCTAAACAGAAGGGGAGCATGGCGGGATCTGATCAGGTCTGGTGAGATTCGCCAAAGAAGGAAGGAGGGGGGAGGAAGGAAGGAGGGGTCGTGATTCGATCGGGTGGTGGGGCCTGGTCTTCAGCGAGTGAGGGAGAGGGCCGAGGGGATTAGTGACCGATTCTAGAGGGATTCAGATCTGTTTAAAAATAGATTGGGCTAGATAGTCTTCTGAGTTTTATAAGTTTAAATATAATTCAAATGGCCCCTGGTTTGGAGTGTCATATTGCTCCTCTCAAGATTTTGAACTTGGGTAAGGGAATTTGCATTCATTCATACTTTGAAATAGAACTAAATCTGAAGTGTATTCCAATAGAATATTTCAAAAGTTTTCAAATCTACTTTTGAAATAATTTTATTTTAAGAATTCATGTCATCTTCTCTCATTGATTTGAATTGGTTGAAATTAAAATCAAACACAAAGGGGAAAGTCATTTTATTCGCTCTCATTCAAAAGTTTCAAAAGGTTTCAAATTTCAGTCAATTTTCAATCACTCAATCAAACAATCAATCATTATATTGACTAATAGTACATTCCAAATTTTGGGATGTTACAAACCTGCCACACTTAAAATGAATTTTGTCCTCGAGATTCCAAAGGTCTAGAAAGAAAAGGTTAGGGTTTGGGGGTCTTCTAACAAATCCATAGACCTAAAAGTGTGGGGGACACCACACTTAAAATGAGATTTACAGGTCGCTCAATATCATGACAATCTTCTTGGGTCCTTGGCAGTATGTGTCTCTTCACATTCTTCACAATAACTCCTTTGGTGTTGCTCTTCCGTTATTTTCATACAGTTTTGATAAAAATCCTATGTTTCCTTGGTCAATACAAAGTTCTTTCATTACTGGGTTTTCTTATATGACAAGTCTCGTGATCATTCTAATTAAATTATCGATGATCTCATGGTGGTCTATCATTTGTGGTTTTTCTAAAGTGAAGTGGGTTTTGGCATCATCCTAACCATAAAATTTCCTACGTGTGACAACAGCTGCCAAGTACAAGGGGCCTTCATCATACCATTCTAAGGCTTAAAACAAAAGCTTCAAAGAATGATGTCTCTTTACTATGCTTAAGTCACTCAGATTTACCATTGCAAACAACAAAAGCAAATGATAAAGGTAAGTCGTCATGGTGATCAATCCATTCCACACCCTAATCAATACTCTGTATAAGGTTTAGCGAATCTCGTAATCCGTAACTTGGGCTTCCTCACAAGCGTTACACAAATTTGTCTTGTCTGCGAACTAAGTTCATGTAAATCCATTAATTCTGCAAGCTAAACAAAATATCTATTGATCCTTCATAACTCTTAGGTTCTCATATACTCCTAAGAAACATTTGTTGATCAAATCGCAACCTCTTCCTTTATGATCTTGGGGTAACATTCAAAAATTCTGAGAGTTATTCTTGATACAAACTCCACTTGTGGAACTCATTTTCCTTACCATTGGCCTGCTTACCAATACAGGTGTTAGTTCATCAAAAATAATATTCTTCTCATATTCAATCCTTTATTACATCCTCAATCACTTCTCAAAACTCCAAATTTAGAAGTACCTTATTACAAATGCTGCCATCCACATAGTTTGGTATGGTCAAGAACCACTTCCAACTTTATTCATTTGCCCCCCTTGGACATATTTTAGTACCACTGGAACTTTGCGATGTGCTCCCTAAAATCATTCATCTTTTGCTTTATCAGGGTGTACATGAGCTTCATCTCCATCATGTGTGTATGCACTTCTCCCAGGTATTCCTGAGTATGATGGAGTCTCGCTTGAAGTATTTCTCCAATCTCATGTATGGCTTCCATGGCAGCTTCACAAACAGCATCGTAGAAAGTTTCTTGTGGTACACAAGGGATGAAAAAGTAATTCCCCATAGTCTTTGGGTAAACTCCTTTCACACGGTTAAGGTATACCTCCACATACCATAGTTCCACTCCATTTTCCATGAAGGGGTAGCCTTTGTAGACTTCATCTCCTTCAAGATGGATGTGCTTCATCATATCCTTCAGGGCCATGATCGTATCTGGGCCCTTGAGGAAAGACCCATAAAGGGTTGTCATCTGCCGAAGTCAGAAAAGGTTACTCAGAGTAATGTATGTATTGTTGGGGAATGTTGCATGGGAAACAAAACATTTCCTACGCACATGCAAGATATATTCGTGGTGATGAGCAGCTACGAGAGGGAGAGTGGATCTACATACCCTTGTAGATAGCTAAGAGGGAAGCGTTAAGAAACGCGATTGATGTAGTCGAATGTCTTTGCAATCCAAATCGCCGAGCATCCCGCGATCCAATCACGATCCGTCCCAATCTAGCGCCGAACGGACGGCACCTCCGCGTTCAGCACACGTACAACTCGATGAGGATCTCCGTCTTATTTATCCAGCAAGGAGGGGAGAGGTAAATGAGTTCTCTGCCAGTGTGCCGGCATGGCGGCGATGGTAGTGTCACTATTCCAGCAGGGCTTCGCCTAAGCACCGCTAAAACGATCTAGAGGAGAAACTACAATCTAGACGAGAGGGTAGCATGTGGCTCATTTCTGTCGTGAAAACCCCTCAATACCTCTAGTCTATATAGGAGGAGGGAGGGAGGAGACTTGGCCCCCAAGGGTCCAATACTTGGTTCGGCTGATGTGGGAGGAGGAGGAGTCCTCCTCCAATCCTAGTAGGATTAGGACTCCTTCTCTCCCACTTGGAAACCTTCTTTCCACCTTGGGTTTCTCCTCTCATACGCATGGGCCTCTTGTGGGACTTTGTCCAGCCCAATAAGAGATGGTATACCTCCTCCCACAGCCCATGTAGCCTCTTGGGTCGAAACACCCCTCTCGATGATTCCTCGGTACCCTCCAAGAACTCCCAGTAGACTATCGATGAGCCCGAAACTTTTTCGGTGACCAAAACAGGACATCCTATATATCAATCTTTACCTCCGGAGCTCCCCGTGATGTCCGGGATCTTATCTGGGACTCTGATACACCTTCAGTGACCACCATACATAACTATATAATATCAAAACGTCACTGAACCTTAAGTGTGCTGACCCAATGGGTTGAAGAACTATGTAGACATGACCGAGACACCTCTACAGTCAATAACCAATAGCGAGACCTAGATTCCCATATTGGTTCCTACATATTCTATGAAGATCATTATCAGTTGAACCTCTATGTCAAGGATTCTGTCAAACTCGTACGATGTTCCCTTTGTTCTTCAGTATGTTACTTGCCCAAGATTCGATCGTCAGTATCTCTATACCTAGTTCAATCTCGTTATCGGAAAGTCTCTTTACTCATTCCATAATACAAGATCCCATGGCTAACACTTTAGTCACATTGCTTGCAAGGCTTGTTGTGATGTTTATTACCGAGTGGGCCCTGAGATACCTCTCCGTCACACAGAGTAACAAATCCCACTCTTGATCCATACCCACTCAACAAACACTCGCGGAGATACCTGTAGATGACCTTTATAGTCACCCAGTTATGCTGCGACGTTTGATGCACACAAGGCACTCCTCTAGTGTCAGTAAGTTGCGTGATCTCATGGTCATAGGAACAGATGCTTGACATGCAGAAAAACTATAGCAATAAACAGGCATGATCATATGTTATGTTTATAGTTTGGGTCTTGTCCATCACATCATTCTCCTAATGATGTGATCCTGTTATAAAAATGACATCTCATGTCTATGGTTAGGAAACCTTGACCATCTTTGATCAACGAGCTAGTCTACTAGAGGCATACTAGGGACAAAGTGTTGTCTATGTATCCACACATGCAATGTGTTTCCAATCAATACAATTATAGCATGGACACTAAAAATTATCATGAACAAGGAAATATAATAATAACCATTTTATTATTGCCTCTAGGGAATATTTCTAACATGTATATCCTTTGATAAATATCCATATCATCCAAACCAAGCTTCAATTTCACTTTCCAACATCTTACCGGGTATTGTCATCCTTAAAGCAAAATGTAATGGGTTATCCATTGACAATATTCTCTTGTATCCTTGTACTTTAGCCGAATCCTAGTTTATGCATCAACAACTCATTTCATCCATGTTTACACACATATGTAGTTCAAAATAATTGTTAATAACATAAAATCTCATAGAGCCTTTTAGCATAGGATATATCAACTTTCATGAACTATTACAATCTCTGAGTCTTCCATTACATACTTCAAATCCATATGAAAAGAAACTGTGCTTCCCACTACACATATTACATTCTTTATTCCAATACCCAACATTTCAATTACTCTCCACAAGCTTTCTTCTCGTCTGAACTTTCCTTGGGAAAATGTCCTGCTTCCCTAAAGCGTAAACAAATGAATTCCAACATGTCATGGGGCTTCTTTGTTATTTCGTATTTTCGTTGTGTTCTTGGCTTCTTTTCTAGGCATTTACTGGCATAGTGACCTGTGTTCTTACACTCAAAACAGGTAATATGACTCTTATCTTTTGTTAGGTTTGGGTTGTTTTGGGAATGCATGCTCTTTCTCTTCCTGGTCTTCTTTATTCCATCAATTCTTCTATTTCATGTGGATCAATCTCCACTTTTTCTATCAGGAAGCCTCCCAGATTCTCTTGGCTTTCCTTCGTGCAATCTTGTGAAAAATGTCGTTATTCCCCACATGAGTAGCAGGCACTGGAGAAAAATCTGGTTAGGCATTGCCCATCAGGGTCTTCAACAGCTTCCTTCACTACAGGTTCTACAAAAATCTTCTTAAAGGTTTCCTTCGTTGCTTTTTCTGATTCTTGATAACTTATTGCACCTTCGGGTAATTGTGGCACTAAGCTAGGTAGTGGGTGGTTCCTTCACATAAGAAACAAATCACCTGACTAGTTGGGCGTTCCTCCTCCACCTCCAGGAGAGAACAATGAGGAGGATAGCTGCCTCCCACCTCCACCTCCCACCCTCCTCCCCCTCCATTGCCAACCACCCACTCTCCCCATGGAGATTGTTAGACCGCATAGGGATCCATGGCATGTATTCTTCATGTATCTATGCTCCACTTTGACCCATCTTCGAATCAGAAAGAGTTCTTCTTATTAGTCTCATTCTCTTCGGCCTCGTTTCGTCTTTTGGTCGAATCTGTGGGTATTGCTCTACAGTGTTGCATTGGTGGATTTGCATCTGGTTTTAATGTGCATCAATTGGCCAAACGATGTTTTCATTTTTCCGTGGCTTCTAATCATGTGGGTCACTTCATATATTCACTGCGTGATCGGGTTTGGCCAGATTTTCTATGCCATTTCAAGCTATTCAAGTTTAATCTTGATTATTCTGCCAAGGATAACAAATGGCATTTTGATGATGAGATCATGCAAGTTTTGGCCAGATCTCCCATTGCTATAAGATCATCTCTGAATTTTTTGAAGCTAGGGGCTCAACATGATTGTTCTAGTGCTAGCGAATTGTCAAAGTTTGTTTTTTGTTCTGTCAACAAGACTAGTAGTGTCAACAACATGCCCTATGTTCCTGGCCAATCACATGTGTCCAATGGCATTTCGGTTCAACCTTAGGCGGACCTTAAATTTTATCTTTCATCTCGTGATGATTCGTTGAGTATGTTCTTGCACACATTTCAATCTTCTCAGGTGATTCGTTATGGAAGCATGGATATTGTTCAAGATGTTGACTGTCTTGCTAATCACAAGGTGAGATTTTCTGGTTCAGTTTTCAAACATCAATTGCGGTTTAAAATCCCGAACGGCGTGCTATACCGTATTCTTGATCTATGGTAGGCTAGTTATTCTGATACATCGGTTCAACAAGCATTATCCTTGGATTCCATGCCCACATAAGATTTCATTTATGATAAATTGCAAAGATGTCCTATATGCTTGCAATTGGGACACTCTGTCTCTATCTCCCCGGGCCGCCCTTAGTCAATGATCAAGTTACAAGCTGGTGTTGTGCATTGTATCAAATGCTTCTGTACTCATCATTCTAGTGATCAATGTACCTTGGGGTAGCGATGCCATATATGTCAATACATTGGACACAAAAGGGACTCTTGACCGTCACTACACGTGCATGGCAAGTCAGGTTGGAAATGGAAAATTAAAACGATAAATGTTCTTGTGTTTTGGCCAAACAACTCCATGGCTGAGTTGCGGTATTCTGGGCGAAGTTTTTGGAAGGAAAATTATTTCGGTAAATGATAAGATTCTAACAGAAAAAGATCTTATCGAGGCACCTAGGAGAAAACAAACTTGGAAAATCAAGCATGATAACCGCCAGTAGGTCAACTGTGTTTCCCAAACTACCCCTATTGATACGCCTTCTTCTCGGGATAGTATCTCTGCTCCTCAAAAACTGTTTCAATCTCATCCTACCACCCATGAGCTCTCATCCAGCCTTTCCGCATCCACAATGGCGAATCTTCTTGTGCTTCCCTTCCCCTACCTCCTATGGGAGATGTACATCGACCAAGGACGTGACAACAGACTGCAGCGCAACATGATCGTATCGGTGACCCTCCACTCGACAACAATAGATATGCCGTGATATTGGTAAACCCTCCCCCTCTGGATCTGCATAGAGAGCAAGTTTTAGAGATGATCCTGGGGCAGAAACTTCTGAGGGAGAAATCTATTCATTCTGTGTTGGGATGATTCGCCTTTGTTGATCCAATTGTTTGTGATACTCTGATTTCTCACGCATTGCACGCTTTGGGTGATGACGCCAGTTTTACTATCATTAGACATGACGAGGGGTCAAATATGCGTAGGCCGATTGCGGAAAGGGAAGCTTAGGTCATGTTGTTGGGTTTTCCACCTGATTACCAAACAGACAACTATGTTTTACAGTCTGTTTCTTCCTTTGCAAGCTTGGTGCTATGGCATAGGCCCCGTGAGAGGAAGCCTAGGATCATTGTGCGTGTGTTGATCAATGAACTTGCATTAGTACCTTTCATATTAGTGGTAAAAAGATTTACTGAGATGAGTTGTTTGGGAATGTCCTGGTCTTTACCAGTTTACATCTTGAATGGCCGAAATCCTAGTCCAGGTTTATAGGGTAATGAAGATGAAGTACCACCACTTGGCGCATCACCTCATCCACACCATCTTCCCTTCCATAATGTTGCTCAGCAAGCTCAGCATAATGCCAATGTCTAGCATATGCAGAATGCAGCAAATGCCTGGGAGGCTGCAACACCCCCTCCTCCTCCATAATAGAGATGGGGGCTTGGTCGGTGTTACCTCTGGTGCCTGATCAGTATAATGGTTTAAATTATAGGGAGATGACAGGGTATGAAGGGCCTTCAATGATGGATGGAATTGAATCAAGTGATAACGAGCAAGATGATGGTATCAGACTTTGGAAAGAACATGTAGCTATGGTGGAGCAAGCTGTAGATGTTGTACTTATTGGAAGCAAACCTGGTGTTTTTGTTTTCAGTCAAGAAACAGGGACTATCACTGAATTGGAGTTTGCTAAGGAGTTTGCTTTACCTGGGAACGTGCTGGATTTTCTCTGGGAATTTGACACCAAAGTATGCACGTCTCGTATCTGTTATGAGGAAAACCAGGCCAATCGGGAATTTGTGCTTCAATGCCCAACTATCATGAAGGCATTATACACTAAATTAGTGGCCATCGTTTGCAGGAGAAGCTTCCCCTACTGCCCACTTGATTTAGGTACATCCATGATTTTCTTTGCAAATGAGGTATGGGAATTTTTTGTATTGCACTTAGTGAATCGGTAGAAGTAGAAGAGTCACCTGTGAGCACCTGCTTGGAATCTATAGAGGAATTCAACAGTTTGGCCACTGAACATAGCTCTCTCAATATGGAGATTGACTGCTTGGCCACTATCCCTCTACTACCACGAAAGTGATCCAAACATGACACTCCTGTGGTGGTTACTGAAGTTAGGAGAAGTGAGAGATCCACAAGATTCCAAGGTTTTAAACCAACATCAATAAATGAAAAAAGGTTGAAGAGATCATGTGTAAAACCGAGACAAACTCCAAGTGTGTTGGAACCTGCAAATATTCCACCACCACTCACTCCTATAGCCGCAATGCAATCTTGGGGTATCAATGATTTGGGGGTCCCTTGAGAGGAACTCAATGGTGACAAGCTGCTGTCTTCTTCTGATAGTAGTGAATCTAAAAACTAGAGGACTTCTCCAATTTCTTAGATCTTTTTTATTCCATGGGCCAGACTCTTTTTTAATCAGTTTTTGTGTTTGCAAGTGAATATTGTTATCTTCATCTCTTAAGGTTGTGTACCCTGTAATGTCCAATTTCAATTGGAATATCCTCTACTGGAATATAAGGGGCATGAATCATGATGATAAATGCTTACCTCAACACAACAAGATAAAAGAAACTGGTTGCCAAATTTTGTGCTTACAAGAAACTAAAAGAGCACACTTTGATTGAAACTTCATTAGAAAATGTTGTACAAAAAGGTTTGATAAATTTGAATACGTTCCATCTACTGGGGCATCTGGTTGTCTTATTGTTATCTCGCGTGGCAATCATTTTACTGGCATGGTGATACACAAGGAAAAATACGTTATCACAATGAAATTTATCACGGTATAATCCAATCAGACTTGGTTTCTTTCAAACATCTATGGGCCCTGTGATGGACGGGATCGTGCCACTTCTGTAAATTGGTTGCAGAATTTAGACATCAGCACTGAGGATCTCTTTATTAGCTCATTGGAAAATAGTAAATTACCAGGAGGAAATTTGGATGATATCTTGGCCTTCCATGAAATAATTAATGGATTGGCTCTTCTTGAAATCCCTATCAAGGTTCGGTAATTTACATGGAATAACGTGCAACAACAGCCCCTATTGGAACAACAAGACTGGTTCTTCTCCTCGGTGCAATGGATCTCTGAATTCCCCAACACCACTATAAAACCCTATCAAAGCTAGTATCTGACCATGTTCCATGCTTGATGTCTATACAAACCTCTATACCCAGAAGTAAATTATTTTGATTTGAATCTTTTTGGCCATCCCACCCATGACTCTTGGAAGTAGTTCAACAGTCTTGGACGGTACCCATTAGAGATTAAACATCTGCAACTCTGATTGCAGCAAAGTTAAAACGCCTCAGAGATGCTCTTAAGAAGTGGAGTACTAAACTATCAAGGTTGGGATTGCTCATTGAAAACAATAATAAATACATCTTGCTAATGGATTCTTTGGAATATAAAATGTTACTTACAGTACGTGAGATGAACTTCATAAGAATTCTTAAGAACCACCTGATCAGATTGCTTAGATACCAAAATGATTACTAGAAGAAAAGATATACTGTAAGAAATGCAATCCAAGGGAGGACAACACATTTTTTTTCATGCCAAGGAAACTGAGAGGCATCATAGAAACTTCATACCAATTCTCACTTTAACTGATGGCACGATGGTGAAAAACCATGTGGACAAGGCAGCAGCTTTCTTGGATTGTGTCAAGAATCGTATAGGGATCTCTTGTGAACCAATTTACGACTTTGACATGAATGATCTTATTCATCCGATTTCAGGTCTGGAAGAACTCTCCAAACCTCTTCCCAAGGAAGAATTTAATAGGGTTATAAAGATTATCATGGCAGACAGAGCACCCGGACCAGATGGATTCACTAGTTAATTCTTGGAATTCTGCTGGCACACTACAGCTCCAAACTTGTACAATCTATGCAATGATTTTTGTCATTGTAAAATTAATTTAAAATGCCGCAACAATTCTCTGATCACCTTGCTACTGAAGAAAATTACTCCTGAAACTGTCAATGACTTTTGACCCATATCCCTCTTGAACCGTGCTTTGAAGGTTCTCACAAAAAATTTGGCAGAAAGGCTTCAGATGTGGATTTTAAGACTAGTTCATCGTAACCAATATGGTTTTATCAAATCCATATCAACTCAAGATTTCTTTGGTTGGGCTTTCGGATATATTCACCAATTCAAGGCGCCTGGGAGATCAATTATTATTTTAAAACTAGACTTCAATAAAGCATTTGACACTATGGAGCATTCTTTTATCTTAAACATGCTGAAGCACAAAGGTTTTGATGACCGCTGGATAATGTGGATTTATAGCATCCTAAGTTCAGCTACGTCTTCCATACTGCTTAATGGCATTCTGGGCACAGAGTTTAGGTGCAAACTAGGAGTCAAGCAAGGAGATCCTACCTCCCCGTTCTTGTTTGTTTTGGCGGCAAACTTATTGCAATCTCTGATCAGCAAAGAATGGAGAGAGTGGAGCCTCACATTGCCCACTGAACAGTCACTGTTGAAAGATTACCCAGTAATACAATATGCAGACGGCACAATTCTATCCTTCCTGCGGAGCATGATCGGCTCTTAACTATCAAGGGCATATTGGACAGCTATGCGAGAGCAACTGGACTAAAGATCAACTATTCAAAATTCCAAGTTATGCCTATCAACAGAGAGCCGCAGCTTGAAAAGGAACTAGCAGACACAATGGGATGCCAGGTGCGGACGATGCCATTTACTTACCTTGGTCTTGACATGGGGACAAGAAAACCTACAGTTCGAGAACTAATGCCGCTGGTTAACATAGTCGAAAGAAGACTGACTGCAATGACTATCTGGATGATCTATGGGGGCAGAATTTAGTATGTCAATCCTACCCTCACCTCCATCTTGTCATTTGCAATGGGTGTGCTCAAGATACCGGACAAAATCTTGGAACTTTTTGATAAATCATGTCGGCATTGTGCTTGGCATAAAGTGGTAGATAGAGATGCCATGACTCACGCATTGGTTGCATGGTATCTAGTCTGCTGGCCAAAACAGAAGGGAGATCTGGGGGTGATTGACCTCAAGATTCATAATCAATCCTTGCTGCTCAAGTTTCTGCACAAATGTATGATAAAGGCGGATGTGCCCAGGGTGATTCTCATCTGGGACAAACACTACGATGAAACGCCACCACAGGCGATGCCAAAATGCGGGTCATTCTACTAGTGAGATGTTCTATCTCTTCTGGATATTTTTAGAGGTATTAGAGTTCCTATACCAAGAGCGGGAGATACCATTTTGCTATGGACGGACATATGGCTTGATGATCATGAATTGAAGAACACCCTACCACACTTGTTCTCATTTGTGAGAAATCAAGACATCCCATTAGCGCAGTTCATGGACAATCGTAGTCTTACTGAACAGTTTCACCTACCCCTTTCGGTGGAAGCAATGCATGAATTTTAGGCGCTTCACGAACATAGAGAAGCTATCTCACTAGAGTAGATGGTGGCAGATGAATGGATCACTTGCTAGGGAGATGTGAACTACAAGCCCAACAAGTTCTATAAATTCTATTTCAAAGAGCTTCACCCACCACAATATATTACGAATGTATCATGCAACACAAAGTTTTGCATGATTGATGCATGTGGACAGGCTGAACACAAGAGACATGCTATGCCAACGTCACTACAACATTGGGGAGGATCACTCATGCGTGATGCATACAAATGGCCCATTGGAAACCAACAAACACCTATTTTTTGAATGCCACTTCAATACCACCTGTTGGCATTCAATCAACATCTATTGGGACACAACGCTACCAATGCAAGATATGATCACATTGGTAACTAGCTCTGGGC
Source organism: Hordeum marinum (assembly GCA_022496015.1). Lineage (NCBI taxonomy): Eukaryota > Viridiplantae > Streptophyta > Magnoliopsida > Poales > Poaceae > Hordeum > Hordeum marinum. The sequence goes on from CM039673.1 coordinate 254,443,583, forward strand.
CAAGTGAAATATTCAAAGAGGTAATAATCCTGGACGCTTGGAACATCTCGAAACAAAGAAATAGATGTTGTTTTGATGGGATCAATAACTCACTGCAAGACTGGAAGAGGGCCCTCAAAGAAGACTTGATTATAGTCAAATAGAGGGTCTTGCCTGAGCTAGCTATATTACTAGATGCTTTTAATAATAATCTTGCCCTATAAACAAGTTTTAGATGCCTTTTACTCTTAGGGTCTCTTGCTTACCCTTCTTCCTCCTCTGGCCAAAGTCTATGCAGGAATTTTTTGTAACTTGTCTTGTATGTTTAATATATAATAGTAGGAGCCTCTCCTGTTGTTTTCATTGGTCAAAAAAATTGGGCATTCCTCGGCCGGATGATTTTATTCACAATGAGGGCATGCATCCCTGTGTACTTCCTGGATGTGTCCTATTTGTCCACAGATCTTGCATGCACAAAGCTTCTTTATAGGGCTATCACGGTGCTTCCGGATGAGACAGGATCTTAACAGACTCTTCTTGAATTCCTCCCAGGTTTTTGCTCCATTACATCCCTGTATGGCATGATGCATTTTCCACTAAGTTGCAGCACTTTGGGTAAAGTACTGAAGAGTGTATTGAACCTCATACTTCTTTGCAGTCCACTTGCTCCCAAAGCCATTCTCCATGTTTTGAATCCATACTTGTGCCTCCAGCTGGGTCATTGGTCCAGAGAATACAAGTCCAGCTTCATTCACCATATATTGGCTCCAAGGTTTTGGGGATGAGATACGAGAGAGAGAAAGGAGGGGATACACACAATACAAATAATAGTTTTGAGAATATGTTTTTATCTGTGGCTGTCAGAAAAATGCATGCAAGTGACACCTCACAAATCATCGTATCTAACGTGAGTATACAACGGGGGTTTGGGCTTCTAGGGGGCATAAAATCTTGGATTTCTTCAGGGTCTTCAATTTCTTCGGGTCTTATTGTATTCAATATTTTTTGTAGCTGTTTCATGGTGAAATCCATTTTGTCCGATTTGGTCATCAGTTGTCCGATATCTTGTCCTGGTTGAAGTGACTTTAGTTGATTCATCCGTGTGGTCAATGGGACAAGGGTATTGTCTTACTATTTACGATAAGAGTAATATTTGATGAAACTCAGAGGGATAATAAGTGAAAGATCTTTTTGAGAATAGAGTTTTGAGAGTTATCCTATCCTGTGGGCTTTCCAATTTCTAGGTTCACGTCCTACAGTCAACATGTGCTCTGATACCATTTATGTAGCGTATCGACTCAAAACGAGTCAATCCTCTGTGTGTTAGTGCTATCCCTGGATCAGTATGCTGGCTCACACAGTACATCAATGTATATATCAAAGTGAAATCACATGTACATAATGTAAAATGGATATATACCTCTTAAAATGTCAGCGGAAACAGTCAATGAGAGTGGAGTCCCAATAAACACCAACCATAGGTTGAGTGTAGACAATAACCCTAAATCACACACTTACTCGTCATAGAAAGATTCCTTCAACATGAGACGTTGTAGCCATGTAGGTCGGTATATTGAATGTACCGACAAGATCACCATAGAATAAAATGATAAAGACTATTCTATATGCAAAAGGCATTATGGCTCTGTGTCTGAGTTTTTGCACAAAAGCTGGTTTTATTTTCCCTACAACAAAGGAGTGAAAAGGAATATCACTACCAAAGTTGATTATTAATGAGATGGTTCCACCAACCAATTCTCATGTCCCAGAATAAATTAGTAGACCCACTCATAATAATTTATTAATTGTGTTGAGACTGGCTGATAGTATCATCTTCGGTGCTCATGTTATCCATAACCGGGGACACGACTAATTGATTAGTTTAACACTCTTTAGAGGTTTACCCGCAAGTTTTGATCCCTCTCGTTGTGTTCTCACACTACCTGGTGTTTGAGAATGAGACGATCGAAACATCATCTTCCAAAGCGATCCTCTGATAGAAATCCAGTGCCCATCCAATCCTACTGTTCTTCTACATCTCGTAGTAATGTGACCTATGAGAGTCACCACTAAGGTCAACCAAACCATAGTCCATATTGACTTGTGGTTGCACACGTAAGCTTTCTAGCCTTGAAGTATCCATCTATCTCTTTGAGCCTGGGTGGCATTCCGTTGGGATGATCACAGGTAGATACCAAGATTCCCAGCGTAACCATCATAGATATAAGGCTGCCAAAATGCATATCCAATCCACCCAGAGGTATATTGAGTCCTTGAAGTCTTGAATTCTTGACCAATCATGTAGGTCTTGAAATAATTAACCTCTCAACACTCCTGAATCCCACAACCAACCCCTCTACTAAAGCGTAGCAATTGTGAAGTAACATCCCTTCCCAGGCAATGGTAATAGGGTGTTGGATTTCTCCTACCTCATGATACTACCACAAGTTCAAGCTCAATATGCTACTCGATGTATGGTGGAGAGATTTGTTCTAACGCAAATAAAACATAGATAATGTAGGATGCTCAAAGTGAACTTGCCTGTACTGTTGATGAAGATAAATATCGCTCTCACAAATAACTTGATAGAACTATTTGTCACTCTCCGATGAAAATCTATACAATGAAACATTACACTCATATAAGCAATCATATTAGCAATCACTCTCCGATGAAAATCTATATAATCAAACATTACACGTGTGTTATGATGAAAGAAATAGTTAAGAAAAAAGTTAAAACAACAAAACTACATCAAAACCACCAAGGGTAGTTTTCCCTACAAATAATATATTTTCAAAAGCAACAAAAGTACTAAAATCTAACAAAAGTATTCTAGCAATTATTTTACTAGCGAAAAGAATTACTTTTGAAGAACAACTGAGAACTGTGAAACAACACTCTCAAGAACATAGGTTTTATAACTAATAAAACATAAAAACAAAGAAAAACACTAAATTAATATAAAATGTTTTCTCATAAAACTTTTTTACAAAAAGGAACTAATTGAAAAGGTTTTAGTAAACGCTTCCTATGACCTAAACAAGGCTAACCTTGAATTAACCACAAACAATTTCAACTTTTATACAAATTGTTTCTGGTCCAAGCTACACTTAATAGAAAATAAAATTATAAAACATAATTATAGAAAATATTTTCAAATAGGAAATCAAACTAGCAATGAAATCAATTCGCAAGTTATTGTAGAATTAGATTGTTTTCATGCTACAAAATAACAATAAATAAGATAGAATTTTTTTTTGTTGAAATGCGACTACTAACCAACAGAAACAAGGTAAAATTGGTCAAAAAATACAAAACAAAACAAATTAAAACAAAAGAAATAGAAATAAACCTAAAAAGAACTAAAACAGATTATGTTTTGTTTGAAACCCTAATTTAAACACTCGAAAAATTCTCAAATTTAATAGGGTGATAAATACAACTAATACAAAGCAGTAGCGGAAAGAATCACCCAAAACTATGTTTTTAAACTCAAGTTATCCACAAAACCAAATTTAAATCAAATTTGTTTGAATTTAAATTTCCAATTTGCATACATAGTCAAACTAGATATATACGAAAACTATAATAAAATTTGTGACACAATGCAAAAAGAATATAGCAAAACGAGAAACAGAACTATTTCTGGAATTGCATTTATAATATAAAAAATAAAAATTGTACCTAATGGACATGGGTACACGTGGCTAAGCCCTATTGTCTCTAGGGTGTGCACGAACTACGGCTACGGGCGGACGGGCAGTTTCTAGCGTGTACCGGTTCTTTTAATAAAATGAATCTAATCATATGTGTTCAAACTAGATCAGACGGTGGGTGGCGGGAGGTCAACTCCGGCGAGATCTCCAGCCAAGTTGTCGGCAGCCGAGGCGGTGAGGTGATGCGTGGCGGTGCTTCGGTGGTCCTCCAGCAACGGCGAAGTGCTCAGGCGAATAAGATGACGACGACGAGCACATTAATGGCCTCGGGGATGACTGGGGATGACAGAGACGACGATAGCAAGCTCGGGCACGGCAAGGTCGTGCAGGTGGTTGCCGACGGAGGCTCTTCGACGGCTTGGGAGCTCAGGCGAATGCATATGGAGGTGCGAGAGAGGGTGGTGAGTTTGTGGGCGGCCTCGGGCGGTGGCGAGGTGGTCGTTGTGGTGCAGAAGGACAGCAATGGCCCGACGGTGACCACGGGGCAATGACGAGCAATTCCTGCGGTGAGATGGGGAGAGAGTTGGGGGTTTTGAGAGTTGCGGGAGGGTTGGGCTTTATAGCCAGGGGGTCGGGGGGCTCTAAACGAAATGGGAGCACGGCAAAATTCGACCGGGTCCAGCGAAATTCGCCGGAGAAGGAAGGAGGGGGGAGGAAGGAAGGTGTCGACTGGGCCAAGATTCGGTCGGGTGGTGGGGCCAAGTTGTCAACAAGTGAGGGAGAGGGCCGAGGAGATCAGTGACCGATTCCAGCGGGAGACGACTCTGTTTAAAAACAGATTGGGCCAGATTCCCTTGTGGGTCGGAGGTTTCTTTCCTTTTTAAAATAAATTCATTTCCTTTTATAAATTAAAACAAAGAATAAACTAAATAAAAGAAAAACTATAATACTTTTATATAGACATATTATATATCAAAATGACCAAAAAATATATCCTATAGCATAAACATATTTTCAAGGTCAAACAAAATTCTCACAAATTCAAATAATTCAAACAATGCTACTCTTGAATTTTAAAATGCAATAAATATTTTCAAAAATATCAAAATATTTCAAATTCATTTCTCTCCATTTATATATTGAAGGGAATCATTTTACCCTATTTTCTATGTATTTTATATTAGGAGAAAAAGAAATTTTGAAAACCACTTCAAGAATTGCTTTTGAAACCTAATATGAAATATTTCAAAAATAATATTCTGAGTTTTGTAAGTTCAAATATAATTCAAATGACCCCTGGTTTGGAGTGTCATATTGCTCCTCTCAAGATTTTGAATTTGCATAAGGGAATTGGAATTAATTCAAACTTTGAAATATTTACCAAATATGAAATGGATTCCAATAGAATATTTCAAAAGTTTTCAAATCTACTTTTGAAATCCTTTTATTTCAAGAATTCATGTCTTCTTCTCTCATTGATTTGAATTGGATGAATTTGAAATCAAACACAAAGGGGAAAGTCATTTTATTCCCTCTCATTATAAAGTTTTAAAATGTTTCAAATTTCACTGAATTTTCAATCAATCAATCAAACAATAAATCATTCTATTGATTAATAATACATTCAAAATTTTGGGATGTTACATAGGGAGAAAATACCATCATTGCTAGTCTAGGTGGCATGCGGGGGTGCATCCCCTGCAAGCTTACACCACCGCTCTAGCTAACTATCGCACCTCAGCTTGACATGTCTATGGGCGGGTGTCAAGGAGGCATAGTTTATCTTGCAGCGTGTCACCATATTCTTAGTGAGAGCCACTTAGGTAGAGCGGTGCATGATCAGCTAGCGCCTGCCGAAGAATGGCTACCCCTGTCCTAGCGCACCGACACCCTCCACCCCATAACATAAGACACTAATACAGCCGATATGTTCGTGCATTGGATGTAATTAGATCTTATATAGTGAGACAAAGAGAGCATCATGTGAGGTAACTAATAAAGATTGCTAGTACAATGGGTCAAAATGTGGCAATTAAACTATTTATTTACAGTTTGTCCAAGACAACAGTGTAATGAGGTATATTAACTCAGAACTATGTACCCTTTTTACAGCACATAATAAGCTGTTAGATGACAATATTTGTATCTTTTTACTTTGTAGTGGTTCCCAACGCATTCTACCCAAGATCACCTCTCCAACTATATGTCGGTGCATGACACCTATGGGACCGCAAGGATCCCTTTGTGGTTTGGCGGGGAGAAGGTATGCGCAAAGAGCAGATCAAACGAACGGTGCGAGGGTAGAATTTACCCAGGTTAGGGCCACTGAGAAGCTTAAAACCCTACTCTCGCTTCGGTGTATTATGGGTGTTTTTAGGGTCCCAGCTACAGGAGCGCTATGAACTGCTGCTACGCATGTGAGCCAGAATGTGGAAGAAAAGTTCTCTCTCGTAATGCCTTGGGCCTCCTTTTATACGACAATGGGATCCCAATAGTGGCGCACAGTGCATGTACGAGGTGCACAGTGCTATAGTGCTATCATACCTAACACTGACGGTGTGGGACAAACGCATTTAATGCTACGTCAGGCATCCCAGACCTTCTACGGGACGGGACAGGAGCCCGTCCCATCTGCACCGCTTAGCCTCTACATCGCCAGCACCTCGACTCATATCTTGGGGCTTGACACCTGGCCTCTGCGCTGGTAGGGTGGCGAGGCAATGCCGGGTGTACTCCTTGCTGGGGCTCCGTAGGTTACCCCCGGCAAGATTTTGTCAGGGTTCTAGCCCTTGGCCTTCGGTCTTGTGCTTGCTAACTTGAATGTTCCTTGACATCTTTATATTTGCTTCTAGCAGTCCGTTGGTAGGCCTTGCCGCTGGTGTGGCTATAACTGCCCATGCACAAGTATGGGGTACTAAAAAGCCCAAACTTTAGTACACCGACAGGAGCCCCTGGCCTGGGTAACACACGGGTGCTAGGCGTTGTTGGGCTAGGCCCAGACAGTGCACGAGCATGCGTGGTAGGGGCCTACGGTTGCAATTATTCTGCTTACTATACCTCCCAACGATGCATGTTAAGTGCATGTCATCAGAGATGTGCACGGAGCGATCGTTTCCGCCACGTGTGCCGCATGCATAGCGGGGGGGGGGGGTCTGGCAATGGGCGTCCTTCACTTAAAGTCTTGATCGTGACAGAAACTGCAGTGCCATGGATTGGAGCAATGGGGCGGTTACCTGTTCGCCCCGTGATCGTGAGCGACAGGATTGGTGGAGATTGGCGGTGACTCTTGGGGCGGAGGAGAGCCAGCCCCCGTGCTCCCCCTATGAATTGGGGGGGGCGAGGGGTAATGCTCATCCATCCTTCTTCCCCCTTGAGTGCGAACCATCAAAGCCTGCCTTCTAAACCTTCCCGATCTTGGGTTGTCTTTGCCTTTAGGCATGGACGGGGGGGGGGGGGGGGGGGGGCGATGGTGGCCACCATCCTCCGCCCGACCGGCGAGGAATTCTGGTCGGGACCATGCCACCACTTCATCTACAGAAGTGGAGGATGGCCCAAGCGCGCGTGGTGGAAGAGCTATGAGGGACCGGGGCCGTTATCATGCCCAAGATGCGATCCTATCCTTATTTTGGCATGAGGGCCTCGACAGTATGGAAGCGCATCTCGTCGTGTTGCAAGAATGAATATCATTACCAATACATGTATAGAAGAGATGAGTATATGGAATTGGTTTACACTCGCCACAAGCTACATCAAGATCACATCAATACAACAACATACACAAACATCATATAGAAGAGCCGGGTCCGACTACAGACGAAATCAAACGATAAAATGACATCCAACCTCAGCAATCTCATTTCCAAGGGTATCAAGACTATTAAAGCTTAATGAGTGAGGTATGGTTAAGTGGTGAGGCTACAGCGAGCGACTAAGCATTTGTTTGAGTGGCTAACTTACGAATACATAAAGTAAAGTATGGTGGTCTATGCACAACGGACATGAACTAGTAATGATCATTAACTGATCCCGAACACCTACTTACGTCAAACATAACCCCACCGTGTTCTCTTCCGGATAAGAACTCACGAGAAGAGACTGTCACAGTTACGCACACAGTTGGTGTATTTTATTTGAGTTTACTTTCAAGTTTGCTATGACCGGGTGTTAAACAAAGTATCCATGTTTGCCACATAACCGCGGGCATGACTTTCCGAAAGATTTAACCCTACAGGGGTGCTCCAACTCATCCATCACAAATTAACCACACGCTGCAGGAATAACGTTGACCACGGATCTCGTGATCATCCTAGCCAATTCCAAAGGAAATCCGACACCTCGAGATAGCCCGAAGAAGATCAGAGTTCCTCACGCAAGACATTTGAAGAAGGTAAAACAAGTCCAGGAAGGCCGCCCGTCATGTCGACGAACCCGACAAGAGCCGCGTATCTTGCTCTCAGGACACGACCGGATCGGTTAAGTTTCCGGATGACACACCCGTTGGTGGCCCCGGCTACTGCCATTTTGGACCAACACTCATGAGGAGCACTGGCCCGGTTGTTGATTAATCCAAGGGGTGATCATGCCCTATGCAAATTTTAGTTGTTATTAAGCAAATCATACCGATGTTAGGCCTTGCCAGACAAGCTTTATCCTAAAACAAAAATCAAGGGGGTCCCCATAACAACCGCGAGCTTGTTAGGAGCGCTCAATTATGGAACATAACACCGGTTCACAAGTAACTAGGGGCGGCAAGAGTGGCACAAAACACCGAGCAAAATGCCAAGCCTTCCACCCTTTACCAAGTGTATAAGTGTATTAAATTAAATAGCAATAATATTGTGATAACAAAAGAATGTCCATGTTGTCACATGGAAGCAATTGCACCTGCAGCTAGAAACGCTATAAGAAGGGCTAAGTAAGCGGTAACATAGGCAAACAATGGTTTGCTGGGAAGTGGAGGGGTTAGAGGCTTTCATGATAATGTTGTGAGGCTTGACAAACAAGTGGTAGGTAGCGAGACATAACGATAAAATTGGGACAATTAGCATGGCAATGATAGTAGTGGTATCCAGGGAAATGTGCCATCTTGCCCGAGATCCCGCTAGGAAGAAGAACGAGTCCATGAAGAAGACGAGCCAACATAGTCGAACGAATCCTCAAACTACGAACGCTTTCGGAACTCTATCGAGAAGAAGCAATCTGAAACAAACAATCAGCACATGATACACCACAACATATGCATGGCATGATGCACAAACAAATATGATGCATGTCCAGTTTAATATGCAACGCAGGGCATGACATGGCATGCACAACAAACAACCACTACATATTAAGTGAAGTTCAATATGCAACGTGTTGCATATTGACGAAACTCCACGTTCGAATTATTTAGTTCACTCCTGTTTAGGTACTCATCAATGTTAAATGTTGTTAAAGATCGCAAGAGGTGAAGCACAAAGAACTACAACATCTAGGCATTTTAAATGAGGCCGGAAACAATATATGTCGTTTCCAAAACATCCCCATATGCATACTAGGATTTAGGTCCATATCTGTCCTAACACAATTTTAGAGTTGTTAACACCAAATAAATGTCACCATGATTTTCTAGTCAAGTTACATATATAAAACATTTTCAATGGAGCTACGATTAATTAGTTATGAAATAAATCATTTTAACATTGCATATGTGCAAATTAATGAAAACATCAAGTTTAAATATTTTTATCACATGTGAAAGTTGGATATTTTGAATCTACATGAAGTTCAAGTCACTTTTCATATATAAAGTTTTTTTAATTCGATGCACGGTTAAAATTTATTAACAATTTAAAAACATGGGTTTTTCTGTAATTCTGAAATTCACAGATTAATTAGAAAATGCGCATAACTAAGAAAACCGAAAGCGGGCCGAATTTGAGTAGGCCAACAGCTCATAGAGGGGGGTAATGCACTATCCAGCGCTCATAGGCGAGTGATAGGCGGGGCTGCTCACTTAGGGCCCGTGGGCCGTTCGTTGGGGCGATGCTGGGCCGGCTAGGGGCCCACCTACCTGGAGCGAGCGGGGGCTGGGTCGTCGTCCTCCCGATGAGACAAAGTGTAGGCGGCAGAAAGGGTCCACGGCGCCACGGCGGGCGCGTTCGGCGGGCGAGGGTTGCCGCCAACGGTCGGAAAGGCAGATCCGGCTAGCGGCGAGCGGCGGCAGGCGGCGGGCAGCGGCGGCCGGTGGAGCTATGGGGAGGGCATGCTCCGGCGGGGTCCAGTGAGGTCCGGTTGGCGGGGAGACTGGCGAGGGGGCTGCGGAGAGGCGGCGAGCTCGGCACGGCGGACAACATGCGGGAGGCTCAGGCTCTATGGTCGCCGGATATTGTCTGGGTTAGCCGCTGGACATGTCCGATAGGTGGGTTTTGGGGCGAATCTGAGCCCCAGATTTCAGATTTGAGGGCCAGATTTGGCTGGGGAGGTGGGATTTCAGGATCTTGGGCTACCAGGTGGGGTTTCCTAGGGGGTGGCTGCAATTTTACATGGGGGAAACCCTAGAGAGTGAGGGGGCTCTCCATGGGGTTTAAATAGGGAATGACACTAGGGGTTGGTTGAGTCTCGTCCGTTCGATCGTGATTCGATGACCACGAACGGAGAGAGGGGCTAGTTGGGCTAGAGGGCTGTGAAGTTGGGCAAGGAGGGGAAGAGAGAAAGAATTGTGGCCTGGCAAAGGAGTTTCGCAAAACCGAAAACGTCCGACGAATAACCTGATGACCACACTGCTACGGTTGACCGATGGGGTATCAAAATAACTCGGAATGCAACGAAATTTGGCAAGCGGTTTACCTACGCTATAATAAGACCGCACGCCAACTTTCGACCCAATTTGAGAATATTTTAAAGGCACTTTTAGAAACAATATTTTCCAATGCCACGGGCGCGTGCGTGTGTGGTTGGTCTTGAAACGGACAACGACAAGAACGGAGATAAGTGACGACTATGAACGGATGCAAGTTTTCGAAAACCAGTGATGATGCTATGCAGATGATGCGAATGATGCAATGATGAATGCAACAACCATACGAATCACACGATGACAATGGAAATAAAAGGGGAATCTTCTGGAGCGTTGGACCCAGGCTGTTGCAATTCTCCTCCACTACATGAGGATCTCGTCCCAAGATCTAGAATGAGAAGGGGAAGAGAAAGAGCAAGAGATAAACTTAGTTGCTTCTCTGACAAACGAGTGAAACCAATGATCATGGAAGGCTGGAAAGAGATGAAGAATTACATGAGGAACAAAGAAAAATTCACAATAAATTTCGGCAGCACTTCAGTAGGATAGAGGGGCAAAATTGATATGAAGGAAAGAAATTGAAAGAGAGGCACCAAATTTCGGTTGGATTAGAATCAAAACTTCATAATACAGAAGGATTATGAAAAGATTTCACAACACTCTGGTAAATGGACAACAAGGGAAGAACATGATCTAAAACAAACTAGATGATGGTTGAAAGAGAGCAACATGACAACGCCTCCGGAAGAAAAGAATATAAACTAGATAATTGGAAAGGAAGGAATAGAGAAGAACATGACAAATTCTACCACCATTGAATTGAAAAGATTGCCTGAACGGAGTTGATGGAGAATCAACAACGAAAATAATAGCTTGTTATGGGCTTATGAAAAACATCTCAAAATTATGAGGTGACAACCTACCACAACAGAAACAATTGATTGCTTGAGAGCCATAAGAGATGAAAAACTTCTTTCACCAAGAAGAGGAGGAGAAAACTTGGATCATTTAAGACACCTTGATAGCAAAAATCCTTAGGAAATTCTTTAGGTGCAATCCAACCCAAGATAACTCCGAGAAGACAAGATGGGTTTACTTATTATATTCTTGAAAATTTTCCTACGAGACTCCTTATAATCAAGAATTTAATAACACCATCTTAAAAGACAATGGAGAAGGAATTGAACTTACAAATCCAAGATAAGAACACATGAGCACCTCCAACAAGAATCTTGAAGAACAATTCGAGAAGAATTACATCTTTAACAGCCACCATAAAAAACCATCGGGATGAACTCCAAAATTAAAGGATGATAGAAAAGAACTGAAGGTTGCGAAAAGACAAGATTGCGGCCTTCCAATGATTTAGAAGATGCTTCGGGACAAGATACTTGAGCAAACTAGGAACTCCGGAAAAGAAAGATGACCACTTGACATAAGGAATTTGATATCATGAACAACTCGGGAAGAAGGATTGAAATCACTTGGATGAAACAAGAATAAAAATTATGATATGCTTATAATTGATCAAGTTAAATTGATGACAAGCAACGGATTTCGCACACCACTTATTCTTCTTGCAAAGAATTGAAGAGAAAGAGAGAGAGAGAGACCACAAACTTGAAGAAGTCTTGCACGAGAACACCGGAAAGAATTAGAAACTAAAGAGGACACATGAGAATTAAGAGATCAAGATTTTCCTAATAGAAAACTACACAAGGCACCAGAATAATTGAGATATGAACGAAGGAACAACAATTGAGAAGAATTTGAGAACGAAGGCTGAAAGCTGAGAATGAAGAAATCTTCTGGAACGATGGCCTTCGGAGGATCGAGAAATGAAAACAAATATGAAATGCACCGGATAGATATGAAAGGAATTACTCATGATCAAAACAATTTAAGAGGATAACACGAAGCTAAAACCATGAATCTCCAAGAATGGATCAAGATTTAGGAGAAACACTTCTTCGGTCTTCAATGTAGAGAATGATGACGAGAAACACCACCACGAATTACTGAGATACTTCAGAATAATGAATATGGAAAGGTTTAGCCAACAATGAAAATGGCTCGAAGCGATCTTGGAAGAGGGATATGACTGATGAAAATCATTCTTGCATCAGATTTGAAAAGAACTTGAGGACATCTCCGGAAAGATTAGAAGAGTCAGGTAGGATCCTAGGAAAAGAACTATGGGTTATGGGCCCACTCAAAAGAAACCACCATTGAAACAATTGATTAAAAGAGAGATTGCACCCGTACAAGATGAAACTTTATGGGGTGAGAACCTCAAAATAATTTGGAAGGAATGAAAGAAAACACGAATCTCTTAGATATCTTCAGCCTCCGAATAGAACAGAGAGAGACGAATAAACAAGGAGGCTTGGAAAAGAAATTCCAACATGGAAACCATTGAACAAAAGAGAAAGGATAAGATGAACACCGAAGCTTCAGTTGAATCCACCGGAGAAGAATAACAACAAGAACAAAGAATATGAGGATAGACCTTGAAACTGAAACTCTTGAGAATCTCCACAAGAAATCACCGGATACCATATGAAGAAATGATAGAGGAAGCATTGATGAAGAGAAAGGCACTTGGAAGAGAGTTTAATCATTGAAGAAAAAGGGCGGGAGGGTGGGAAAAACAAAGACAACATGGAACAGATGACACAACTCCAGAACAAAAGATGACACAGATGACACAACTCCAGAACATTGATCTTGCAAATATTGGAGATGATAGAATTATCTTTAAGAGAAGCACACCGGTAGGAAAAGAATTGATATGATAACTTGATTGGGCAAAAGAATTATCATTCCCACAGAAATATGAGAACACTTCATAGGAAAGATATAAGATCACCACTTGACATAGAAGCAACTCAAATTACCATATACAAAACAAAACAAAGGATGAGGCTCAAGAAACAAGCCAGAAGAAATACATGACAAAGATTCCGCTCGATATTTTCGTGGTAAGATTCGCACGGGCTCGATCGTACATTGGATTTTCATATTGAAATGACGCTCGAATATGCTCCCTAGGCGTAGCAAACTACAAGGCTTGACGAAGCATAAATTGAGACTGTCCTCTATAAGAAAGACCATGCACGAACGAGTCCACTAGATGTCGACCCCCAACCTCACATCATGATCTGTTCAAAGATAGCCTAGGTAACTACTTTAATTCCCACCTAAGAACTTCCGAAAACTTTCTTGGTTATGCAATATGGTGTTGGGGATATAAGGAGGAAATATCTCACACAACTAACAAACCTACACCCCAACTATATCCATCCTTCAACACATAACCAAAGGCTTGCGCAAGTCCATCTAACTCGGATCCTCAAAAGCACAATGATACTAACCATGGTGGAACCCCGGACGCATCCCCAGTACTGGGTGACTCCGACCTTATCTCACCATGACAAGTATTAAAGTAATTCTGAACACCCTCTGTCCTGAGATACTAAGGAAGCTGAATGATAACGATGTGCCAATAATTCCCTAAAGCTCAACTGCCTGGAAGAAATCAAGTCAGACAGGAGGCACCAAGACAGAACTCCGTCACACCGGCATCATATAGTTTCCAACATACTCGCGTGATCCTAAAAATAATTGAGCGACAAGAGGAGTAGAAACAAAATTCCTAAGTCGAATACCTCACCAGAGCGTAGAAGAGGAGTTAAAAGAATCCTACTCCCCGATATAACTAGACTCAAAATAGTTTTTCTCTAGACTCGACTTGGCCAAGTTCGGTTAATCAAGGGGGCTCCTAGGTCGTTACAGCCTCTGATACCAACTTGTCACGCCCAAGATGTGATCCTATCCTTATTTCGGGATGAGGGCCACGACAGGGATAGAAGCGCATCTCGTCGTGTTGCAAGAATGGATATCATTACAAGTACATGTACAGAACAGATGAGTATATGGAATTGGCTTACATTCTCCACAAGATACATCAAGATCACATCAATACAACAACATACTCAAACATCATACAGAAGAGCAGGGTCCGACTACGGACAAAATCAAACGATAAAATGACATCCACCCTTGCTATCCCGGGATGCCACCTCGAACTCGTCCTAGATTGATTAAGAATAAGAAGAACTCCAATTTAAAACAAGCATCGCTCTCATGGCAAATCATCGCATTACCGGTACCTACAACTGTTTTTGTAGTAATCTGTTAGCCAGGGGGACTCAGCAATCTCATTTCCAAGGGTATCAAGACTATTAAAGCTTAATGGGTGAGGTATGGTTAAGTGGTGAGGCCGCCGTAAGCGACTAAGCATTTGTTTGAGTGGCTAAGTTACGAATCAAAAAGTAAAGTATGGTGGTCTGCGCATAACAGACGTGAAATAGTAATGATCACTAACTGATCCTGGACACCTACTTACGTCAAACATAACCCCACCATGTTCTCTTCCAGATAAGAACTCACGAGTAGAGACAGTCACGGTTACGCACATAGTTAGTGTATTTTATTTGAGTTTACTTCAAGTTTGCTATGACCGGGTGTTAAACAAAGTATCCAAGTTTGCCACATAACCGCGGGCACGACTTTCCGAAATATTTAACCCTATAGGGGTGCTCCGACTCATCCATCACAAACTAACCACACGTCGTGGGAATAACCTCGACCACAGATCTCGTGATCATCCTAGGCAATTCCAACGGAAATCCGATGCCTCGAGATAGCCCGAAGAAGATCAGAGTTCCTCACGCAAGACATTCGAGAAAGGTAAAACAAGTCCAGCAAGGCCGCCCGGCGTGTCGACAAACCCGATAAGAGCCGCGTATCTCATTCTCAGGAAATGACCGAATAGGCTAAGTTTCCAGCTGAAACACCCGTTGGTGGCCCCGGCTACTGCCATTTTGGACCAACACTCATGAGGAGCACTGGCACGGGTTGTTGATTAATCCATGGGGTGATCATGCCCTATGCAAATTTTAGTTTTTATTAAGAAAATAGTACCAATGTTGGGCCTAGCCATATAAACTTTATCGTAAAACAAAAATCAATGGGGTCCCCATAACAACCCCGAGCATGTTAGGAGCGCTCAATTATGGAACATAACACTGGTTCACTAGTAACTAGGGGCTGCAAGAGTGGAACAAAACAGCGAGCAAAAGGCCAAGCCTTCCATCCTTTACCAAGTGTATAAGTACATTAAATTAAATAGCAATAATATTGTGATAACAAAAGAATGTCCATGTTGTCACATGGAAGCAATTGCACCTACAACTAGAAACACTATAAGAAGGGCTGAGCAAGCGGTAACCTAGGCAAACAATGGTTTGTTGGGAAGTGGAGGGGTTAGAGGCTTTCATGGCAATGTTGGGAGGCTTGACAAACAAGTGGTAGGTAGCAATACATAACGATAAAAGCAGGACAACTAGCATGGCAATGATAGTAGTGGTATCTAGGGAAATGTGTCATCTTGCCTGAGATCTCGCTTGGAAGAAGAACGAGAAGATGAAGAAGACGAGCCAATGTAGTCAAACGAATCCTCACACTCTGAATGCTTTCGGAACTCTGTCGAGAAGAAGCAATCCAAAACAAAAAATCAACACATGATACACCACAACATATGCATGGCATGATGCGCAAACAAATATGATGCATGTCAATTTTAATATGCAATGCAGGGCATGGCATGGCAAGCACAACAAACAACCACTACATATTAAGTGAAGTTCAATATGCAACATGTTGCATATTGACGAAACTCCATGTTCGAATTATTTAGTTCACTCCCGTTTAGGTACTCATCAATATTAAATGTTTTTAAACATGGCAAACGGTGAAGCACAAACAACTACAACATATAGGCATTTTAAATGAGGCCGGAAACAATATATGTCATTTCCGAAACATCCCCATATGCATATTATGATTTAGGTCCAGATCTATCCTAACACAATGAGTTTTTAACAGCAAAATAAGTGTCACCATGAGATTCTACACGATTTTCTAGTCAAGTTACATATATAAAACATTTTCAATGGAGATACGGTTAATTAGTTATGAAATAAATCCTTTTAACATGGCATATGCGCAAATTAATGTAAACAACAGGTTTAAATATTTTTTATCACATGTGAAATTTGGATATTGTGAATCTACAAGAAATTCTAGTCACTTTTCATATATAAAGTTTTTTTAATCCGATGCACGGTTAAAAAGTTATTAACAATTTAATAACATGGGTTTTTCTGTAATTCTGAAATTCACGGGTTAATTAGAATATTCGCACAACTAAAAAAACGAAAGCGGGCCGAATCTGAGTAGCCCAACATGGGTTTTTCTAGGACATGTCCGGTAGGTGGGGTTTTGGGCGAATCTGAGCCCCAGATTTCAGATCTAAGGGCCAGATTTCGCTGGGGAGGTGGGATTTCGGGATCTGGAGGGTTTGGGCTAGGAGGTGGGGCTTTCTAGGGGTTGTCTGCAATTTTACATGGGGGAAACCCGAGAGAGTGAGGGGGCTACCTCCATGGGGGTTTAAATAGGGAATGGCACTAGGGGTTGGTTGAGTCTCGTCCGTTCGATCGCGATCCGTTGACCACGAACGGAGAGAGGGGCTAGTTGGGCTAGCGGGCTGTGAAGTTGGGCAAGGAGGGGAAGAGAGAAAGAATTGTGGCCCGGCAATGGAGTTTTGCAAAACCGAAAACGTTCGAGGAATAACCAGATGACCGTACTGCTACGGTTGACGGATGGGGTATCAAACAAAACTCGGAATGCGATGAAATTTGGCAGGCGGTTTACCTACGCTATAGTAAGTCCGCATGGAAACTTTTGACACAATCTGAGAATATTTTACAGGCAGTTTTAAAAACAATATTTTTCCAATGCCGCGGGCGCGTGCGTGTGTGGTTGGTCTCCAAACGGGCAACGACAAGAACGGAGAGAACCGACGACTACGAACGGATGCAAGTTTTCGAAAACGAGTGACGATGCTATGTAGATGATGAAAATGATGCGATGATGAATACGACAACCAAATGAATCACACGATGACAATGGAAATAAAAGGGGAATCTTCTGGATCATCGTACCTGAGCTATTACAGCCGTCTTGGACGTTGTGGCCGAGGGAGGCGGGGCTCCGCTCTAGCCCTCGCTCCAACGCCGGACCCCCTCCTTGAAGAGACCATGCCGAGGGGACGGCGCTAGACTTCGTCATCAGGAAGCATGGTCCCCTCCGGAGCCATCTGTGCCTCCCTCACCATTTCGCCTTGGTGATGGAGGTCGACAAGCCACCCGCCTTGTGGCTGCGGGCGCATGGTTGCTGCAACGGCGTTGCACAGGTGGACGTCGAATACCCGAAGAGCCGCATCATGCTCTTCAGGCGTGGTTGGAAAACCTTTGCCCGCACCCACAACCTCTAGGATGGGCATGTCCTTCGCTTCAAGATGACAGAGGCTGACATGCTCTCTATCAAGATTTACGGGCATACAGGCGCCCGCCTTGGCTGTTGCGAGGAAAGCTCGAGCGGTGCCTATAGCTCCTCGTCGAGCGACAATGATGAGGAGGACGGTGTTAGTGAAGACGACGACTACGAGTCCGAGCTCCAGGTTGTCATGTCAGAATACGACGAACTGAGCTCCGACTAGTCGCCGGCCGCACCATCATTGTCAGCTCACGCCTCTCCACCTCCCGGTGGAGCGACCTTGCCAGGGGCACTTGTCTCACACGCTACCTCATCTTCCAGTTGGACCTCCTGGTAGCCTCATGGACTTCGGATTCGTCCTTCTTTCTAGGAGCCCTCCCTCCGCGCAGTGCTGGTCCAGGAGGGGTTAGGCTGGGCTTCTATCGGGGGCCTGTTCCTATCTTTTTCTTCTTGTAATCTTCCCCTAGGCGATAAAGTCAAATAAAGATGTACATAGGAAAAGACGCCATCCCGTGTAAATTTCATTCCTTCTAAATAAATGTGTGTTACTCCTCTGGTCTGATTTTCCTCTGTATAGAATATTCCCTACGTTTTATTGGAAACTTGCGGCATATGCAACACCGCCGCGAGCAGTTTGAGGATCGGATCCTTAGCAGCCTATAGGCGGTGCCGTTGTCGGCAAGATATCTTGACATTTTTAGTGCAACCACTTAAACTGTTGAGCATACTCGAAACGGAGTAAGGGTGCGACCAATCATGACAAGTTACCTTGACGTTTTTAGTGCAGCCACTTAAACTGTTGAGCGGACTCAAAACAGAGCAAGGGCGCAACCGATCACGGCTAGGTTCCCTCGCGTGCAGGTTTCCCATACAAAAGTTTAAATCGTCCAAGGACAAAAATAACCTCATAGTAAAATTTTACTTAGTGTTATGTAACTTAGCTTTTCGTTGTTGTACTCCTTTCCGCAAGGTGCCAACTTCGAACGTCGCCCGGAGGTGTCCATACCATATCATCCCCCCGGCAAACTTGCACGCGAAGGAACCTTCTATCCATTAAAGAAAAAGAAAGAAGGGAAAATAGATGTATGGAACATTGGCGGTTCATTAGCCCTTGATGGGAATAAGCGTAATGCAACATCTCAGATAAACATGCATGTAAAGAAACATGGGAATCGACAAGAGTTGCAAGACGCCTGATCCTAATCAACTATGCACAGGGTCTACATCTGGCTTTGTACAAAGGATGACAGGCCCTGCCGGCAAGCCTTGTACAACAGGTGGTTGTCGGGGTGTCCGACAACCGCACCTTATGGATAGAACTTACGAAGATGTTTGATGTTCCACGAGTTGCTCACTGGGACGCTATATTCAGTATCCAGGCGGACTGCGCCAGGCCTGGTGACTCGTATTGCCCGATAAGGGCCTTCCCACTTTGGCATCAACTTGTTTGAATTCTTGGTCGACCAAATGTGACAAAGAACAAAGTCGCCTTCCTCAAGACTTCTGGCATGAACCTTGCGGCTATGGTAGCGGCGCAAAGCTTGTTGGTAGCATGCATCTCGCACAGCAGCCCGAAGACGATCTTCCTCAAGGAGCTTCACGTCATCTTGGCGCAACTGCTCTTGCTCAAGCTCATCATAAGCGAGCACTCAAGGCGACTCGTATATGAGTTTTATGGGGAGAACTGCCTCTGCCCCGTATACTAGGGAGAAAGGTGTCTGGCCGGTGGCTCGATTCGGCGTCGTTCTGATCGACCGAAGAACTGCCAGCAGCTCATCAATCCAGCGTCTTTCGCACTTGCGCAGCCTACCGAATGTTCTTGTCCTAAGCCCTTCCAGCAATTTAGCATTTGCCCTTTCCACTTGGCCGTTGCTCCTTGGATAAGCAATGGAAGCAAAGCAGATCTTGCCGCCATGGTCTTGGGTATATTGCATGAAGGTGCGGCTTGTGAACTGCGTGCCGTTGTCGGTTATGACCTTGTTTGGTCCACCAAAGCGTCAAACTAATCCTTTGAAGAACTTGATGGCTGATTGCAATGTCACCTTTCTCATTGCTTCCACTTCCAGCCACTTTTTGAACTTGTCGATTGCAACATAAAAGTACTCAAAGCCCCCCGTAGCACGGGGGAAGGGGCCCAAGATGTCGAGTCCCCAGACCAAAAATGGGCAGGAAAGAGGGATTGTCTGAAGAGCTTGAGTTGGTTGATGTAGCTTCTTCGAATGGAACTGGCACGCTTCACACTTGGTTACTAGTGCAGTTGCATCCTGGAGAGCAGTGGGACAAAAGAAACCTTGCCAGAAGTCCTTGCCGGTAAGAGCTCTTGATCCTATGTGGGAGCCACATATGCCTTCGTGTATCTCTGCCAACAGCTCCAGTCCATCCTCACGAGGAATGCACTTTAAGTTCACACCGTTCGATCTCTTTGTGTATAGGACGTCCTCCACAAACTGGTACATACTAGAGTGATGGGCTACTTTCTCTACTTCTTCCTGTTCCTTCGGGAGTTCTCCTGTTTGAAGGAACTGAACTATGTGTTGTGCCCATGCTGGAGCCTGACGCTTGATGACCCACAAGTATAGGGGATCTATCGTATTCCTTTCGATAAGTTAGAGTGTCATACCCAACAAGGAGCAGAAGGAAATAACAAGCGGTTCTCAGACAGGTATTCTCTACAAGCACTGAAATTATCAGTAACAGATAGTTTTGTGATAAGATAATTCATAATGGTAGCAAGTAACAATTGTAACAAAGGTGCAGCAAGGTGTCCCAAACCTTTTTATAGCAAAGGACAAGCCTGGCCAAACTCTTATATAAATCAAAGCACTCCCGAGAACACATGGGAATTTATGTCAAGCTAGTTTTCATCATGCTCATTTGATTCGTGTTTGCTACTTTGATAATTTAAGATGTGGGTGGACGGGTGCTTGGGCGCTGTCCTTACGTGGACAAGCCTCCCACCTATGATTAACCCCTCCTTCAAGCATCTGCCACTATGAAAGAAGAATTAAGATAAATCTAACCATATCATGAAATGTGTGGATCCAAATCAGCCCCTTACGAAGCAACACATAAACTAGGGTTTAAGCTTCTGTCACTCTAGCAACCCATCATCTACTTATTACTTCCCAATGCCTTCCTCTAGGCCTAAACAATGACGAAGTGTTATGTAGTCGATGTTCACATAACACCACTAGAGGAGAGACAACATACATCTCATCAAATTATCGAATGAATACCAAATTCACATGATTACTTATAGCAAGACTTATCCCATGTCCTTAGGAACGAACGTAACAACTCACAAAACATATTCATGTTCATAATCCGAGGAGTATAAGTGATGATCAAGGATCTGAACATATAATGTTCCACCAAGTAAACCAACTAGCATCAACTACAAGGAGTAATCGACACTACTAGCAACCCACAGGTAGCAATCTGAGGTTTTGAGACAAAGATCAGATACAAGAGATGAACTAGGATTTGGAGAGGAGATGGTGTTGGTGAAGATGTTCATGGAGATTCACCCCCTCTTAATGAGAGGGTCGTTGGTGATGATGATGGCTTCAATTTCCCCCTCTAGGAGGGAAGTTTCACCGACAGGATTGCCCTGCTGGAGCTCTAGATTGGTTCTGCCCAAGTTCCACCTCGAGACGGCGGCGCTTTGTCCTGAAAGGTCTCTTCTGATTTTTTCCTCGATGAAACCCTCCATATAGCAGAAGATGGGCACCGGAGAGCTGCCAGGTGGGCCACAAGCTCGCTAGCCGTGGCAAGGGGGGTGGCCGTGGCCAGCAGGCTTGTGGCTCCCTGGTGGGCCTCCTGATGTATTTCTTTTGCCCAGTATTTTTTATATATCTCAAAATAATTCTCCGTAGATTTTCAGGACTTTTGGAGTTGCGCAGAATAGGTATCTGAAATTTGCTCCTTTTTCCAGTCTAGAACTCCAGCTGCCAGCATTCTCCCTCTTCATGTAGACCTTGTAAAATAAGAGAGAAAAGGCATGAGTATTGGACCAAAATGTTTAATAACAGCCCATAATGCAATAAATATCAATATAAAATCATGATGCAAAATGGACGTATCAAGGCTCGATGACAAGGACTAAAGGCATGTCTTCTGCCACGCGGGCACATGTCTCTACGGCAAGGGCTTGAGGCCCTGCCGGAGCCTGTTTCCCCCCGGAAAGATTGCTGTCGATCCCGACAACTTCCTTGCCAGTAGCTTCTGTGAGCTTTGCTGCGAAGTACTGGGAAGAAATCAACTTCTTTCACTTGTTCTGCTTTGCCAACGACGATACGGATGGCTGAGTCAGTTGGAGCACAAAATTCCCTTGTTCCACAGGTAACATGAGTGCAACACGCTTTGACAATTCGTTAGCAACACTATTCTATGCATGAGGAACATGCTCTATTTGCAAACCGTCAAAGCGCTCTTCCAACTTCCTCATTTCATCTACGTAATCTTCCGTCAACGGGCTTTGATAATCCTTGTTGAATTGCTTGACGACAAACTATGAATCTCCTCTGACAATAAGCTTCTTGATACCAAGGTCTCCTACAATCCTGAGACCGGCAAGCAGCTCCTCATATAGCAGAATATGGGCACCGGAGGGCTACCAGGTGAGCCACAAGCTCGCTAGCCGCGGCCAGGGGGGTGGAAGTCTTGGCCTTATGCTAGGTGTTTTGTTCCGCTGTTACCGCCATAGTTCTTGTTACCGGTGTTATGTTTTCCATATTTTGCGCTCCTAACACGCTCGGGGTTGTTATGGGGACCCCCTTGTTTATTCGGTTGAGATTAAAACTTGTCTGGCAAGACCCAACATTGGTACTATATTTGCTTAACAACTTAATAAAATTTGCATAGGGCCTTGCAAACCCGTGGATAATTAATCAACCCCCGGGCCAGTGCTCCTCATGAGTGTTGGTCCAAACTAGAGCACTGTGAGGGGCCAACCCAGGGCAACTGGGGAGATTTCTATCAGGCCACCGTACACTAGCTTATCTGTCGTGTCCTGAGAATGAGATACGCGGCTCTTATCTGGTTCGTCGACACGTCGGGCGGTCTTGCTGGATTTGTTTTACCTTTATCAAGTGTCTTGCATGTGGAGTCTGACATTCTTCGGGTTTTCTCGAGATGTTGGAATTCCTTTGGAATTATCTATGATGACCACGAGGTCCGTGGTCGAGGCTATTCCCGCGGAGTGTGGTTATTTGTGATGGACTAGTTGGAGCACCCCTGCAAGGTTAAATCTTTTCGAGAAGCCGTACCCGCGGTTATGTGGCAAATTGGATATTTGTTTAACACCTGGTTTTAGTAAACTTGAAGTAAACTCTAATTAAAATACACCAACTGTGTGAGTAACCGTGATCATCTCTGCTTGTGAACATGAACCGAGAGAGAACACGGTGGGGTTATGATTGACGTAAGTATGTGTTCAGGATCTCATAGAGATCATACTAGATTCGATCGTTCATCGTAGGCCACTCATATTTATTTTCATGTTGCATAAGTTAAATGCTTAGTGCTGCTGCAAACTAAACACACACCCCATCCCAACCATTAAGCTTGAATAGTCTTGGTACAGGTAGGGCACTTGATTGCTGAGTCCTTGTGGCTCATAGATTACTACAACCCTCCAGGTACAGGTACATATGAGTACGTGCAGGATGATCTTACCCAGCTCCAATGGGAATATGACGAGGAAAGAGGCAGGATGTACGTGACTTACCCGGATGAGTAGAGGACCATGGTCGTGATCTTTGGGATAGCGAGATAGTATCATTTGCATCTATTTTTATCGTTTGATTTCGTCCGTAGTCGGACCCTGTCTTCATCTTGATGATTTGAACTCTGTGTGGAATCGTAATTTAGCATGTGGCGAGTGTAAGCCAACTTGTATACTCATCCCTTCTATAACGTATGATGCAATGATTCTATACTTGCGAACGACAAGCTGCGCCTCTATCCCCTGCGAGGCCCTTGTGTCTTAAAATGGATAGGCACGCATCTTGGGCGTGGCAATTTACCTCAAGAGTAACGTGAACAGTAATAACTCATGGTCATCCACTTCCGAGTGGATATATGTGCCTAGATCATTCCCCAACACGCGACACTTGCCAGAAGATAAAGGCGAAAATAGCAAAGATGATGGAGATCACCACGACTTTTGTAGAAAGGTAAGTACTAGAAAATAAAAGTAATAGATCGGCCCTTTGCAGAGGAAAGCAGAGGTTGTCATGCACTTTTATAATTGCATGCACAATCTCTTAGTGCAAAAGAATGTCACTTTATATTGCCCCTTGTGATAGAGAACTTTATTATGCAGTCCGTCACTTTTATTTCTTCCCTATCACAAGTTCGTATAAAGTTCATTTTCCTCACACTAATAGATCACACATATTTAGAGAGAAATTTTTATTGCTTGCACCGATGACAACTTACTTGAAGGATCTTACTCTATCCTTAGGTAGGTATGGTGGAATCTCATGGCAAAACTGGGTTAAGGGTGTTTGGATGCACAACTAGTATGTCTACTTGGCGCGGAAGTTTTGGCTGATATGAGGTGGAAGCAAGCGACACATGTTGAGGGATCTATAACAATATAACTTCTATTCGGAAATAAGCAAACATAACCCGTTATGTTGTCTTCCTTGTCCAACATCAACTTATTAACATAATATTTTAATGAGTTCTCACAATCATAAAATATGTCCAAGATAATATATTTATATGTGAACCTCTCTTTCTTTATTACCTCCTTTTAATTTCCCTAATGACCAACATCTATTTTGGTCAAACCACAACAGGTTTCAGTCGACACACTTTTAATATGTGAAGTCATCACTCCCCATATGATTTTCATATGTATCCTTTGCTTTTATTCCACACTACTTTCTACTATATATTTCTCAAGATTAAGACCAAAACAAACAAGCAAGGCCCTCAACTGAAGAGCACTTTTTATTATATAACTCACGGACTTGCTTCCATAGGAGGAATCATAAAGCAAAGAATCAAAGCTAGATCACACGAAAACTTTATTCTACTAGATCAAGATATAACCAAAAGGATTGAACTAAGAAAGGATGATGAAAAAAAAGAAGTGATGGTGATACGATACCGGGGCAGCTCCCCCATGCCTGGCACAAGCCAATGGGAGTGCCCATACCCATGTGTTTAGTTGTCCTTCTTCGGAGGTGATGATGTGGGAGTTGTTGATGGGGTTGGAAGCCTTTCTAGTTTCCTCCTAAGCATAAAATTTTGTTCCCTCAAATCGTCCACTTCCTGGTCGAGCTTCAATATCCTTTGGCATAATTCTTCCTTGCTCTCCTGCAGGAAACGAGAAGGGATAAATAGAACCTTGGGTTTTCGCCTTGTGTTTGGGAGGCTTGATTTCTTGAACTCCACGCGCATATCTCCTGGCTCAAGTAGGGAGGCCTCTTCTTCATACGAGCTTTCTTCCTCATACTTGCCTTATTGTTCCTCCTCTGAGCACAATCCATAAGGGTCCAAGTCTCTATAGAGCTTGGGATTGGCAAGATAATGCGATATGAAGCTCCCCCGATCAGAATCTTGGGACGACATATTGCTCTAAATCTGCTGCAGAAACAACTCAAAAGGAAAATGGGATGTATTGTCGTGATGTGAGAGTCAAAACCTTTGGGAGATTATATAATGATTTTTATTGACCCGAAGGAGTATGCCACAAGAAAACGGAGTCTAGGTGGTGCATGAGGTGGCCACAAGCCCCAGGGCCGCGGCCAGGGTGGTGGCCGCATAGAGCAGGCTTGTCGCCTCCTCGTGCACTGCTCGGACTACTTTAAATTTTCCTAATTTTTTAAATATTCCAAAACAAATGAAAATTGCCATAGAAAAAGTTTTGGAGTCTTTTTACATACCGTACCATGTACCTATTCCTTTGGGGAGTCTGAAACATTCTGGTAAGTCTCCCTAATGTACTCCTCCAGAGTTATGGTATTGATGATATTGGTTTCAACATTTATGGGAGTACCTGAGATATAATGTTTGGTTCTTTGACCGTTCACCACCTTCGGGTTTGTGCGTTCGGCGTTGTTAATCTTGATGGCACCGGAACGGTATACCTCTTCGATGACGTAAGGACCTTCGCATTTAGGGAGAAATTTTCCTGCAAAAAATCTTAAACAAGAATGTATAGCAAGACATGATCACCTACATTAAATTCATGCTTTTGTATCATTCTATCATGCCATCTCTTAATCTTTTCTTGAAACAACTTAGCATTCTCATAGGCTTGGGTTCTCCATTCACCAAGTGAGCTAATGTCAAATAACCTCTTCTCACCAGCAAGTTTGAAATCATAATCGAGCTCTTTGACTGCCCAATAAGCCTTATGTTCTAGCCCTAGAGGTAAGTGACATGCTTTACAATAAACCATCTTATACAAAGACATACCCATAGGATTTTTGTAAGCAGTTCTATAAGGCCACAATGCATCATCGAGTTTCTTAGACCAATTCTTCCTAGATCTATTAACAGTCTTTTGCAAAATCAATTTAATCTCTCTATTTCTCAATTCTACTTGACCACTAGACTGAGGATGATAAGGATATGCAACTCTATGATTAACATCATATTTAGCGAGCAATTTATGGAAAGCACCATGAATAAAATGTGAACCAACATCAGTCATCAAATATCTAGGGACTCCAAATCTAGGGAAAATAACTTCTTTAAGAATTTTAATAGAAGTGTTATGATCACTGCTACTAGTGGGAATAGCTTCTACCCACTTAGTGACATAATCAATAGCAACTAGAATATGAGTATACCCGTTAGATTGTGGAAAAGGCCCCATATAATCAAAGCCCCAAACATCAAATGGTTCGATTACAAGAGAGTAATTCATAGGCATTTCCCTACATCTACTAATATTACCAATTCTTTGACATTCATCACAGGATAAGACAAACTTACGAGCATCCTTGAAGAGAGTAGGCCAATAAAACCCAGATTGTAGTACCTTGTGTGCGGTTCTATCTCTAGCGTGATGTCCTCCATAGGCTTAGGGGTGACACTTGTGTAAGATCTGTTCTTGTTCATGCTCATGGACACAATGTCTAATAATACCATCTACTCCTTCTTTATAAAGATGCGGGTCATCCCAAAAGTAATGACTTAAATCATAGAATAGCCTTTTGTTTTGTTGGTATGTGAAACTACAAGGTATAAATTTAGCAACAAGGTAATTGGCGTAATTAGCATACCAAGGAGCATTATGTGAAGTATTCACAACAGCTAATTGTTCATCAGGAAAGCTATCATCAATAGGTAGTGGGTGATCAAGAACATTTTCTAACCTAGACAAGTTATCTGCCACAGGGTTATGAGCACCCTTTCTATCAATCATATGCAAATCAAATTCTTGTAGCAGAAGGACCCACCTAATAATTCTAGGTTTAGCAGCTTTCTTCTCCATAATGTACTTAATAGCAGCATGATCGGTGTGAACAGTTACTTTGGAATCAACAATATAAGGTCTAAACTTATCACAAGCAAACACAACTGCTAGAAATTCCTTTTCAGTAGTAGCATAGTTTCTTGAGCACTATCTAGAGTTTTACTGGCATAATGGATACCATTTAATTTCTTATCGACTCTTTGTCCTAGAACAACACCAACAACATAATCACTGCCATCACACATAATTGCAAAAGGTAGGTTCCAGTTGGGTGGTTGAACAACAAGTGCGGTAATCAAGGCATTCTTAAGAATTTGAAATGCTTCTACACAATCATCATCAAAAACAAATGGAACATCTTTTTGCAAAAGGTTTGTGAGAGGCCTAGAAATCTTAGAGAAATCATTGATAAACCTCCTATAGAAACTAGCATGACCAAGGAAACTACTTACACCTTTGATATCCGTAGGGCACGACATTTTTTCAATAGCATCAACTTTAGCTTTATCAACTTCAATACCTCTTTCGGAGATCTTGTGCCCCAAGACAATACCTTCATTAACCATAAAGTAGCACTTTTCCCAACTCAAGACAAGATTAGTTTCTTCACATCTATGCAAAACTTGATCAAGGTTTCTCAAACAATCATCAAATGAAGTTCCGTAAATAGAAAAATCATCCATGAAAACCTCAAGAATCTTTTCACAAAAGTCAGAGAATATAGCCATCATACATCTTTGAAAGGTAGCAGGTCCATTGCATAAACCAAAAGGCATACGTCTATAAGCAAAGGTACGGAAAGGGCAAGTAAAAGTGGTTTTTCTTGATCTTGGCTTGATACAGGTATTTGAGAGAAACCAGAGTAACCATCTAGAAAGCAAAAATGAGTATCTTTGGATAATCTTTCTAGCATTTGATCAATACAAGGTAATAGGGAATCATCTTACTTACTACCTTTATATAATTTCCTAAAATAAGTTACCATTCTATAACCTATAACAATTATTTGCGGGATTAATTCATTATTATCATTAGGAACAATGGTAATACCTCCCTTCTTAGGGACACAATGGACGGGACTAACCCATCTACTATTAGCAACAGGATAAATTATACCTTCCTCCAGAAGCTTTAGTACTTCTTTTCTTACCACTTCTTTCATCTTAGGGTTCAATCGTCGTTGGTGATCAATAACTGGTTTGGCATCAGGCTCCATATTAATTTTATGCTGGCATAGAGTGGGGCTAATGCCCTTAAGATCATCAAGAGTATAACGAATAGCAGCACGGTGCTTCCTCAGATTTTTCAATAATCTCTTTTCTTCATGCTCTGAAAGCTTAGCACTAATAATAACAGGATATATCTCCTTTTCATCAAGATAAGAATATTTCAACGTATCGTGTAATTGCTTGAGCTCAAACATGGGATCACCCTTGGGTGGAGGAGGATCCCCAAGTATTTCAACAGGTAAGTTGTGTTTCAAAATAGGTTGTTGCTCAAAGAAAATTTCATCTATTTCATTCCTCTCATTCATATGCATATTATTTTCATGGTCTAGCAAATATTGTTCTAAGGGATTAGTAGGAGGCACAACAATAGAAGCGAGACCAATAATTTCATCTTTACTAGGAAATTCCTTTTCATGAGGTTGTCTATGAAATTTAGAGAAATTAAACTCATGAGACACATCCCCAAATCTCACAGTAACTAGTTCCTTCTCACAATCAATCTTAGCATTAATAGTATTCAAGAAGGGTCTGCCAAATATAATGGGACAAAAATTATCTTCTGGGGAACCAAGAACAAGAAAATCATTAGGATACTTTATTTTCCCACACAAGACTTCAACATCTGTAACAATCCGCATTGGTTCAATAGTGTCTCTATTAGCAAGCTTAATAGTAACATCAATATCCTCTACAACTAGTGCAATATCATGCATGATTTCTTTGTATAAGGAATAGGGAATTGCACTTACGCTAGCACCCATATCACATAAGCCATGATAAAAATGATCTCCCATTTTAACAGAAACAATAGGCATGCCAACAACTGGTCTATGTGTATGCTTAGTATGAGGTCTAGCGATTCTAGTAGCTTCATCACATAAATGAATAACATGCCCATCAATATTATCAACCAAGAGATCTTTAACCATAGCAATACTAGGTTCAACTTTAATTTGTTCAGTGGGTGTAGGTGTTCTAATACAACTCTTATGAACCACAGTTGAAGCTTTAGCATGTTCCTTTATCCTAACAGGAAAAGGTGGTTTCTCAAATGTAAGAAGTAGGGATAAAAGGATCAACATTGTAAGTAATAATTTTCTCTTCAACTTTAATAGGTTCCACTACTTTCACTTCAATAGGAGGATGATATTTAAACCAGTTCTCCTTAGGGAGATCAACATGAGTAGGAAAAGATTCACAAAAAGAAGCTACTATCTCAGAGTCAAGTCCATATTTAGTGCTAAATTCACGAAAAGCATCGTGTCCATGAAGGATTTAAGACAATCAAACTTAAGATTTATACCTGACTCCTTACCTTCATCGAGTTCCCAATCTTCAGAGTTTTGTTTAATTCTTTCCAATAAATTCCATTTGAATTCAATATCTTTCTTCATAAAAGAACCAGCACAAGAAGTATCGAGCATGGATTGATCATTACGTGAAAGCCGAGCATAAAAATTATGAATAATAATTTCTCTTGAGAGCTCATGATTAGGGCATGAACATAACATTGACTTAAGCCTCCCCCAAGATTGAGTGATTCTTTATCCTTCACGAGGCCAAAAATTATAATTATAATTCCGATCACGATGAACTAGATGCATAGGATAGAACTTCTGATGAAATTCCATTTTCAACCGATTGTAGCTCCATGATCCAATACCATCACATAGCCTGTACCATGTCAATGCCTTCTCCTTCAAAGATAGAGGAAAGACATTCTTCTTGACGTGATCCTCAGGCAGACCAATAAGCTTAAATAATCCACAAACTTCATCCACATAGATTAGATGCAAATCAGGATGTAGTGTTCCATCTTGTGCATAAGCATTAGCTAGCAGTTTCTCTATCATACCTGAAGTATTTCATAATAAATATTTTCAGTAGGTTCAGTAGGTTGAGGGACAACTCTTTGTGTTTCCGGTCGAGGTGAATATGCCCCAAACAAGCCCCTCAAAGTATTACTTTCCATCATAACAAGTGACAGTAAATTTCAGCATACTATATAAATTTTTTACTTACCAGGTTCGACTCACCAAAGGCGCTTCACTCCCCGACAATGGTGCCAGAAAAGAGTCTTGATGACCCACAAGTATAGGGGATCTATAATAGTCCTTTCGACGAGTAAGAGTGTCAAACCCAACGAGGAGCATAAGGAAATGACAAGCGGCTCTGAGTAAGGTATTCTCTACAAGCACTGAAATTATCAGTAACAGATAGTAGGTAACAATTGTAACAAAGGTGCAGCAAGGTGGACCAATCCTTTTTATAGCAAAGGACAAGCCTGGACAAACTCTTATAAAAGCAAAGTGCTCCCAAGGACACATGGGAATTTATGTCAAGCTAGTTTTCATCATGCTCATTCGATTCACGTTCGCTACTTTGATAATTTGATATGTGGGTGCTGGTGCTTGGGTGTTGTCCTTACCTGGACAAGCCTCCCACATATGATTAACCCCTCCCGCAAGCATCCGGAACTACAAAAGAAGAATTAAGATAAATCTAACCATAGCATGAAATGT
Source organism: Hordeum marinum (assembly GCA_022496015.1). Classification (NCBI taxonomy): domain Eukaryota; kingdom Viridiplantae; phylum Streptophyta; class Magnoliopsida; order Poales; family Poaceae; genus Hordeum; species Hordeum marinum. The sequence continues at coordinate 254,474,593 of CM039673.1, forward strand.
GTGGATCCAAATCAGCCCCTTACGAAGCAACACATAAACTAGGGTTTAAGCTTCTGTCACTCTAGCAACCCATCATCTACTTATTACTTCCCAACGCGTTCCTCTAGGCCCAAACAATGGTGAAGTGTTATGTAGTCGACTTTCACATAACACCACTAGAGGAGAGACAACATACATCTCATTAAAATATCGAACGAATACCAAATTCACATGATTACTTATAACAAGACTTATCCCATGTCCTTAGGAACAAACGTGACTACTCACAAAACATATTCATGTTCATAATCAAAGGAGTATAAGTGATGATCAGGGATATAAACATATAATCTTCCACCAAGTAAACCAACTAGCATCAACTACAAGGAGTAATCAACTCTACTAGCAACCAACAGGTACCAATCTAAGGTTTTGAGACAAAGATCGGATACAAGAGATGAACTCTGGTTTGGAGAGGAGATGGTGCTGGTGAAGATATTGATGGAGATTGACCCCCTCTCGATGAGAGGATTGTTGGTGATGACGATGGCTTTATTTCCCCCTCCCGGAGGGAAGTTTCACCGGGAGGATCACTCTGCCGGAGATCTAGCTTGGTTCTGCCCAAGTTCCGCCTCGAGACGGCGGCGCTTTGTCCCGAAAGGTCTCTTCTGATTTTTTCCTCGATGAAACCCTCCATATAGTAGAAGATGGGCACCGGAGAGCTGCCAGGTGGGCCACAAGCTCGCTAGCCGTGGCAAGGGGGCTGGCCGCGGCCAGCAGGCTTGTGGCTCCCTGGTGGGCCTCCTGATGTATTTCTTTTGCCCAGTATTTTTTATATATCTCAAAATAATTCTCCGTAGATTTTCAGGACTTTTGGAGTTGCGCAGAATAGGTATCTCAAATTTGCTCCTTTTCCAGTCCAGAATTCCAGCTGCCAACATTCTCCCTCTTCATGTAGACCTTGTAAAATAAGAGAGAAAAGGCATGAGTATTGGACCAAAATGTTTAATAACAGCCCATAATGCAATAAATATCAATATAAAATCATGATGCAAAATGGACGTATCAAGGCTCGATGACAAGGACTAAAGGCATGTCTTCTGCCATGCGGGCGCATGTCTCTACGGCAAGGGCTTGAGGCCCTGCCGGAGCCTGTTTCCCCTCGGAAAGATTGCCGTCGATCCCGACAACTTCCTTGCCGGTAGCTTCTGTGAGCTTTGCTGGGAAGTACTGGGAAGAAATCAATTTCTTTCACTTGTTCTACTTTGCCAACGATGATACGGATGGCTGAGTCAGTTGGAGCACAAAATTCCCTTGTTCCACAGGTAACATGAGTGCAACACGCTTCGACAGTTCGTTAGCAACACTATTCTATGCAAGAGGAACATGCTCTATTTGCAAACCGTCAAAGTGCTCTTCCAACTTCCTCATTTCATCTACGTAATCTTCCGTCAACGGGCTTTGATAATCCTTGTTGAATTGCTTGACGACAAGCTATGAATCTCCTCTGACAATAAGCTTCTTGATACCAAGGTCTGCTACAATCCTGAGACCGGCAAGCAGCTCCTCATATTCTGCGGTGTTGTTTGTCGACTTCTCCTGGGGAAAGTGCATCTGAATTACATACTTAAAGTGCTCTCCGGTGGGTGCAACAAGAAGCACGCCAGCATCGGCTCCCTGTAGGGAGAAAGCCCCATCAAAATACATAACCCATTTTTGGCTTGTTTCCTTGTCGGGGACGTTCGTTTCTTGGATCTCTTCATCTGACATTGGAGTCCATTCTGCAATGAATTCTGCCAAGGCTCTCCTCTGGATAGTTGAAGTGCTTTTAAACTTGACGCCAAAGCTTGACAACTCCAAAGCCCACTCCACAATCCTTCTGGTCGTGTTTGGGTTTCACAAAATCTGTTGAAGTGGAAAGTGAGTGATGACTGTAATTTCATGTGCTTGGAAATAATGGCGCAGTTTCCTTGAGGCCATAAGGAGGCCAAAATGTAACTTTTGCATGCCAGAGTACCTTGACCTGGCCCCTTGCAAAAGGGAGCTGACGAAGTACACTGGGTGCTGCACTATCTTCTTCTTCTGTGTCACTTCATTCATCTGCTCAGGTCCTGACTTGTCGGCACTAGACCTTGCCGGGGAGGCCCCCGATTCATCTCTTGGCAGTCCTGCTTCCCTAGCTGCTTCTTCATCGGCTTCTCTCTAAGCCACCAACGCAGCACTAGCCACTTGATTCGTTGCCGCCAAGTATAGCAACAACGACTCTTGTGGTCTAGGCACGACTAGTATTGGCAGAGAGGAGAGATATTTCTTCAAATCCTACAACGCTGCCTCCTCTTCTGGAGTCCATTTGATTGGACCCACCTGCTTCAAGATTTTGAAAAAGGATAGGGTACGCTCAACAGACTTTGAGATGAACCTACTCAGAGTTGCAACGCAGCCAGCAAGACGACAGACATCCTTGACATGTTTTGGTGCTTCAATCTGCTCAATTTCTTGGATCTTATCGGGGTTCTCCTCGATCCCGCGCTGAGACGCAAAGAACCCGAGAAGCTTGCCACACGGAACACCACACACACACTTCTCAGGGTTGAGCTTCAAGTTGATCTTGCGCAGATTTGCAAAGGTCTCTTCCATATCTTGTATGAGTGTTGCTTTGTCCTTGGTTTTAACCACTATGTCATTCATATAGGCTTCCATATTTCTATGTAGCTCGGGATCAAAACCAATCTGGACTACTCTTGCAAATGTCGAACCAGCACTTTTCAACCCGAAAGGCATACGTACAAAGCAATACGTACCATAAATGTGGTCTTCTCTTCGTCCTCCTTGGTCATGAAGATCTGGTGGTATCCTGAATAAGCATCGACGAATCACATCAAATCACAGCCTGTAGTAGAGTCCAGAATCTGGTCGATGCGCGACAAGGGTAAGGAATCTTTTGTACTGGCTTTGTTGAGATCTTTATAATCAATGCATAACATCCATTTTCCATTCACCTTGCGCACTAGAACTGGATTTGCCAACCATGTTTGATGTCCTCTGACCAAGCCTGCCGCTTTCAATTTCCTGATATCTTTGGCGTTAAATTCTTGCCGCTCCAAGGCTTGCTTCCTAACTTTCTGCTTGACGGGTTGCGCGTGGGGACAGATAACAAGGTGGTGCTCAATAACCTCCCTATGAGCATAGGGGACATCAGATGGTTGCCATGCAAACACATTGACGCTCGCCTGCAGGAAGGCAATGAGCGTGCCTTCCTATTTGTCATCGAGGGTGGAACTTATGGTGAAAGCTCCTCCCGTGCCATCCTCCTTGATGGGCACCTTCTTGGTTTCTGTTGGAGCTTCCTTGGATTTCTCGTTCTTGCCGGTGGATCTCTCTAGCACATCATCGACAGGTGGGCAGCTCTCCGAAGAGGCGCGCTTGCCACAGTGTGCACCAGAGGTTTTGCCAGTCTTCTTCCCCCTGGAGCTTCAACGGCAGTAGCAGGTGCCTTGGCTGTAGGTGCTGCAACTACCTCCCGGTAAAGTTGGTCGGCACAGATAAGTGTGTCCTTCTTGTTAGAGTTGTTCCCGATGATGTTGATCGGCCCGGGCATCTTCAACACATTGTAAGAATAATGTGATGCCGCCATGAACTTGGCCAGTGTCGGGCGTCCAAGGATCCCATTATACGACAAGGGTATCTTAGCGACATCAAAAACAATATTTTCTGTCCTAAAGTTCATGTCACTGCCAAATGTTATCGGCAATGTGATCTTACCCTTCGGCTGAGTCCTTCCTGGATTGATCCCCTGAAAAGTGCATGTCTCCTCAAGATCCCAGTCAGGAATTTGCAATCTCTTGATCACAATAGGCGAGATCAGATTCAGACTGGCCCCACTGCCAATGAACATTTTCATCACTTTGAGGCTGTGAATCATTGGTGAAACCAACAATGGTAGACACCTAACCGCTATTGTTCGGGTGATCCTCGGCATAAAAAATAATAGGCGCGTGGGACCATCTTAGAGATTTCTGGGCTTCAACAGATGGTTCTATCACATTAATCTCATGCGCCCACTGTTTGAGTTGGCGGCGGGAAGAATGCAACGAGGCGCCTCCGTCGATGCACGTGACATCTGTAGCTCTAAAACTCATGCTTGTTGTACTTATCGTCCTCTTCATTGCCATCCTCCTCCTCCTCTTCCTTGTCGCGGCCTGGAGCTTGCCTCTCCTGCTGCTTGATCTTTCCACGGCATCCTCCTCGGCCACCGCTTTTCTTGCCGGACCCCTCTACACCTTCTTGGGACTTCTCCTTGTCTCGCCTTACGTACTCAGCTTTCTGCCTCTCCGCAAGTTGCTTGACTTGTCGACAATTCTGGAGATCATGGCCCTTGGTGTGATTGATCTTGCAATACTGCTTGTCAGAGTGTCCCAACTTGTCAGTAGCCGCCAAGGCCTAACAAGAGGTGCACCCAGCAACCTCCTTGCCAGGGTTGTCAACCTTTGTCTTCTTGGTGGCGCTAAGGTTGTCGGATTCCTCGATGGCAAGCATGGCCTTGCCCTTGTGTTTCTTGTTCCGCCATCGGCCTTTCCTTGCCGGGGCGGTAGTGTCCTCGTTAGAGTCGAATCCAACACCGTCATCCTCGCCAGGGAGTCTCCTCCCTTCTTCAGCTCGAGTACACCTATCAGCCAGGGCATAGAGCTTGGCGACATCCTTGACTTTATTCATCGCCAGCTCTTCGCGCATCCTGTGGCTACGCACGTTCTGATGAAACGCGCTGATAACAGCGGCAGGATGAACGTCTGGGATGTTGTGATGTATAGAACTGAATCTCTGAATGTATTTGCATAGGGTTTCACCTTCCTTCTAGGGATGATATGCAAATCGCTTGATTGACCAGGATCTTGGTGGCCTCCGGTAAAGGTGCCAACAAACTCGTGGCGCAGGTTTGCCTAGAAAGAAATGGAATTCTCCGGAAGGTGCATCAACCACGACCTGACATTGGGCTTGAGCACCAACAGGAAGTAGTTGGCGAGTATCTTGTCATCGCGAGCCCCGGCAGCCTGCATCGCAGTGGTGTAGATGCTCAAGAACTTCGATGGGTGGGTCTTGCCATCGTATTTCTCCGGGACCTCTGGTTTGAATGTTTGGGAATTGGCCCACTAGACTTGCCACAACTCATGGGTAAAAGCTGGACAACCTACCTCATAAGGCACGTCGACAGGATACCCTCGCGCAGGCTTGTCTATAGTGGGCCCCGCGCACTTATTGGATTGATGGCTCGTTTCCCGCCACCGCTCGACGGTGGTCAGAGCGACCTCTTTGGTATGCTCCCGAAGAACTTGACGTTGATCGCAGCGAGTTCACAGATCAGACGATGTCGTGGAGCCGTCACCACCAGCCTACCAGCCGAGTCAGCGACCACCGTTGTCGCCACGGAGGAGAGTGCACCAGGGTTGTGCCACCTCCATCCTTGTCACCATTAGCACACACTGACTTGACGGACCGCTACTGCGAGTGCGCCGCCTGCTGCGGTCCACCCCTATCTGCGAAGCTGATGAGGCTCTGGATAGTAGCTCTCCACTCATCAAGCTTCTCTGCCGCAGGACAGAAATTCAGGAGCAGCTTCGCTCGTGCCAATGCTTCCACCAACGAGGTTGGCAGCAGAAGGTGCGATGAGTGCGAGGTGCTCTGACTCCTAGCTGTGTTAGAAGGAGCTCCATCATGGTCCTGCGACCGCGCGCCATCTCCATAAGCATTTTGGCACGCATGTTGGTCCCATGCATCTCGGGAGTGATGCGCAGCGGCCTTTCCATGGGAGCGCTTGCAACCACCGACATCGCAATGCTGCTCATCATGCGCGACCTGAGAAGGTCGCGGTGTATGCGCCGGCGTAGGTGTGTTGGAAGGCGCCCTAATGTCTCTGGAGTTCACCATGCCGCCCATAGGCCGCACATCTTTGTCTTGAGATCCAGCGGCGCGTGGATTGCCACCGTCGCTGCGAAGGGTGCCGCTGGCTTGGCCTTGATCACTAGAACATCGTGGAGGCTCGAGGCCTCTTCCTGCATCCACACTGCCGCCTGTATGAGTCGCTACGGGCGCACAGGACGTGGATGGGTCAAGCGCCGTGAAACCCTTCTTCTTGGGGGCCATGGCAATGAAGAAAATAAAGAAACTGGCGCACTGATCGTGTGACCAGGTTGACACAACCTCGCCCTCTAACCTGGCGCGCCAAAGATGTTGGTACACAACACCTATGGAACTGCGAGGATCCTGTTGTGGTTCGACGGGGAGAAGGTATGCGCAAAGAGCAGATCAAACAAACAGCGTGGGGGGCAGATCATTACCTAGGTTCGGGCCGCTGAGAAGCGTAAAACTCTACACATGCTTCGGTGTATTATGGGTGTTTTTACGGTCCTAGCTACAGGAGCGCTATAAACAGCTCCTATGCATGTGAGCCAGAAGGTGGAAGAAAAGTACCCTCTCGCAACACCTTGGGCCTCCTTTTATACGACTAAAGGGATCCCAACAGTGGCGTACAGTGCGTGCACGAGGTGCATAGTGCTACACTGCTATCATACCTGACACTAACGGTGTGGGACAAACGCATTTATTGCTCCGTCAGGTGTCCTTGACCTCCTATGGGACGGGACAGAGCCCGTCCCATCTGCACCGCTTAGCCTCTCCATCGCCAGCACCTCGACACGTATCTTCGGGGTCGACACCTGGCCTCTGTGCTGGCAGGGTGGCGAGGCCTTGCCCGGTGTACTCCTTGCCCGGGATCTACAGGTTACCCTCGGCAAGATCTTGCCGGGGTTCTAGCCCTTGTCCGTGGGTCTTGTGCTTGTTCACTTGAATGTTACTTGACGTCTTCATATTCGCTTCTAGCAGTCGCTTGGTAGGCCTTCCCACTGGTGTGGCTACAGCTGCCCGTGCACAAGTATGGGGTACTAAAAAGCCCAAACTTTAGTACACCGACACTACATGATTGTTGGACATGCAAATGTACATGTATTTCTACCAGACTAGAATGACTATCTAGAAGTCATGAAGGTATTGAAGGGTGGGTGGTTGTCCATTACAAGGGATTGGGGTAGAGTCGTGTGTGCATACGACATGGAGGAGGGAATACTACGGGAATTCCGCTTCAGCTTTGATAGCAATCAGAATATCTTTTGCATCTTTTTTTGTCATCTTAATACAAGTATTCAATCATCACTCATCATTATTTATTTGCTGCCTATGTAATTCTTGAGCGTATGTACCTGTGAATGGAATAATGCATTGGTTGATTAACCAACCTATGTATATGTAAAAAGCTATTCCCTACTTTCAAATTCAAATTATGTACAATTTTAAATTGTAGCAATGAAAATAATAAAAAAATATCTTCGGGTCATTATGCCCCCACACGGTTTGTAAGTCTCAACGTTCATGATATACCTCAAGATACGACATGTTTCATAGGTAGAAAACGTGTGCACCCATGCACACAGTTGCCATTTATAAACCGTGTGTGATTTCAGATAATATAACAAATGGTGCAACCGAATGCAACGTTGGTGATAGAATCTCTATCGCACACAATTTAAAATGATAAACTGTTTGTGATGTAGTATGCATTGCAAACGTTGTACCATAGAATAGCGCGTACGATACTTATCCTGCCGGACGCGAGTACGACATTCAAACATTTCTTAAACCTATCCTAACGTTTCTCAAACCGTGTGTGATAATCGTTATCGTACACGCTTCATAATCGTGAACTGTTTATGATTCGATGCACATCGTAAACGGTGAGCCATAGAATAACGCGTGCGATGGTAGTGTGATCTCACACGAGTTGCAAGGATGGGCAGTATGGCAAGTCCACCATACCTCAAACGGTTGACCGGTGACTCTCGTTTGTGATAGATGTAGACATCCCATAGGCTTCGTTTTGCCAAACGTTTGCTTTCGCTCGACACCATCCCCGATGATTATTTTGTGTCGTGTGGGATGGACACCCCCTATCGCCCATTGATGCAAGGCGACGTCTTCAAAGTACATCATGGAAAGTGGTTAAAAACTCTTTGTATAGCACGTCGCTGCATGAGTGGCATGGCCTTCGATGAGGATTATGATATAATCCAAATGTTGGTCGAATTCACTAGAACGAGAAAGAGGTCATGCCGCAACAAGGATGACCAAGTCGCCTTGTGCACGACAACATATATCGTGTGTCAAAGGGAACAAAACTGTGAAGTACACGTTCGCCTAACTAGCTTCATCGGACACTTGGAGTTGGCCTGCCTTGCTAGAGGCTGCTACCGACTAGTCGAGCCATATGTGATCTAACTTGCGACCAAGTGAATGAGAACCTAAGGGAAGGAACACGTGGGCTTTAGTATCCATGTGAGTCCCAAGAGTTGAGCCCGTGACAGATGCCTATATATAGTGGAGGTGCAGCACACCCATCTGGTTGATCGCTTTGGTGCCGTCAATGGGGCTTTGCATGTGTTGAAACTAGTGACCTCCACTCGCTGCCGACTGTGTGATCAGACCTAGCAGTCCACATGTGGATACCGAGAGAGGCTATGCAATTGCGCCGCTACGGCGAACCTGAACGTGGGATCCGACGACTGACAGTCGATGGAGATCAGACAAGGAGGAGACAGACCGCGCGGACACGCTGCCCCAACTCTACTTCCGCTGCATGACACTGTGAGTCTACTGGTAATGATCTATGATCCATCTCCGTAGCATGATCTTGGATGTTCTGTGCATAGGAAATATTTAATTTACATGCGATGCACCTACTGTAGAACCCAACAATGGTATCAGAGCCTCTGTTATAGGTCTTTGTTTCATTTCGAATGCATATTTGATATGTGGAGGTGGCGGATGAGATCTGTTGTCATTCATGAGATCGGCTATGTGCACGATTGATGTGATCAACTGCATATCGTGATTGTTGATGCTATGTTTTTTGTCGATTGGAACCGAAGAGGTCGTGACACAACCTACCCCTACCGGTCGGTTTCCGCCATCGGGGTTTAATTTTGAAACCTAGATCCAAATCGGGCTTGCAATGATCGATGAGATCGGTTAGATCAGAAAATTCGGCATGATCATAATACATATTCGATCCGTGATTTCCTAAAATATGTGCCTAGCGCCTTGTATTTCGTGCACAATCACACAAACTGGTAGAATGTGATTCTATGCATAAGTTTGTTTTGCAGGTTTGATGTGAATAATATGGTTCATATGTATGTGATGCATGTGTGTAATTTAACATGACCTGCATGTCATGATTGTCAGCCGGCACAAGCCAAATTGCTGTCATTATATTGTATAACGACATGCTTGTCGACTTGTGATTCTTTGTAAATTCATTACTAGTTGGAGGACAGAGATCAAGTTTGAGGAGCTAGTGTCCCAGCATGATGAACAAGATGGAGTTCCGCCCTAGTCATTGCAATTGGAGATGGCCATGGAAGGATGCCCATGAAAGAGCCATACTATTTCACATCTATATGTTTCTATGTGATGAATATTGCTTCTTGTTTCTATGCATGTCAGTATGGTAGAAAGATCCCTCATTAATATCAAGCATATTGCCATTCCGGATGTTGCACCTTCGCACGTCAAGTACGTTTGGTAGTGGGCTCATAAAATTGAGGTGCTACTTGGTGTCCTTGAATTGGAGGGTTCGTGTCGGACATGGACGTGCACTGCATTAGGTTAACTTGACAAGGCTATCAAAATGGTTTTGGGCCTTGTGGAAAAGAAGGTTGAGATCTGGGGTATAAGATACCTACCCAACCGACAAGAGTCATACAGAGATACGGTTAGCAAGGAGTTGCTTATCGGATAGGCAAGTTGGCTAGCAGTGATGCTAAAGCTCACTAGTCGCTTGCGCTAGTCGGATCCTGAATCACTGAGAGTTTCTGGAGGGATCCCGACTTCAATGGTAGTAGTTCTATTTAAGGATTGAATTACTCTACATAAACACATTCTTAGTGATTGCATATTTTTGTTGTAGGTCAATGGCACCACCCGCTCAAAACTTTGCATTGGAATCAATTCTAGAAAAGGATAAACTGAATGAAACAAACTTTACAATATAGAAATTAGAGAATTTTCTCAAGCATGATAAAAAGTAACATGTTCTAGAGGATCCACTTCCAGAGGTACCTACCGATAATGCTAATGCCACATCAAAGAATGCCTACCAGAAACTCGTTGATGAATCGAACGAGATCAGTTGCCTCATGCTGGCTTGTATGGAGCCTGATTTGCAACAACTTTTCAAATATATTGTGGCTTTCGATATGATCGAGAGTCTCAAGAGCATGTTTCAGGTGCAGGCTAGAACTGAAAGGTTAACGTCTGGTGATCCTTGATGGATTGTAAGTGGAAGGAAGGTAATCCACTGAGCCCGCATGTGATCAAGATGATCGGATACGTGCAAGCTTTCAATCGGTTGCGCTTCCCGCTCTTGGATGAGGTGGCTACAGATGCAATTCTGGGTCCTCTTGTAGCTAGCCATGGTACTTTCATCTAAAACTATCATATGCATGACATGGATAAGAATCTCACTGAATTGCATGGGATGCTCAAGGTGGCAGAGCAGGATATTAAGAAAGGCACTCATCAAGTGTTGATGGTGCATAACTCGACAAAGTTCAATAAGAGTTGGTCTAAGAAAAAAGGTAAGGGGAGGGGCATGAGGAATGTTGTCTTCGCTGCTGAGCCAAAGTCCAGACTGAACTCAAAGACTATTTGCTTTCATTGCAAGAAAGCTGGTGACTGGAAGAGGAACTGTAGCAAGTGGCTTGCTGAGCATGGCAACAAGGACGGAGATGCTTCTTAGGGCAAAGGTACACTTGTTAGATATGTTATAGAAATTTACCTTGCTGACATACCTAGTAGATCTTGGGTATTTGATATGAGATCGGTTGTTCAAATTTGCAACTTGATGAAGGGACTGGTAAGAACTACATGTGTGTCACAAGGGGAGATTGACATCAGGGTCGATAACAAAGCAAGAGTTGCTGCAATGGAGGTCGTAACAATGTAGGTCTAGATTCCTTCTGGATTTATTTTGGAACTCAATAATTGTTATTACATTCCCTCATTTAGTCGGAACATTATTTTTGCCTCATGCTTGATGAGTCAAGGTTATGAATTCAATTTAAAGGACAATGGTTGTTCATTTTATTTTAATGGAATGTTCCACAGCTATGCACCCATTGTAGATGCGCGATTTATTTTAAATATAGAAATGGAACCAGTCTATAACGTGAATGTCATTTCCATCTTGGACACATTAGTCTAAAATGCATGAAGAAGCTCCATGATGATGGACTCCTAACTTCTCCTGACTTTGGGTCATTTGATACATGTGAATCATGCTTGCTAAGCAAGATGACTAAGGCTCCTTTTGCAAATAGTTGTGAGAGGGCGTCTGAGCTATTGGAGCTTATACACAGTGATGTGTGTGGTCGAATGAGCACAACGGCCAGAGGTGGGTATTAGTACTACGTGACTTCCACCGACGACTTGAGTGGATATGGATATATCTATTTGATGAGGCACAAGTCAGAAACTTTTGAAAAGTTCAAAGAGTTTCTGAATGAGGTTGAAAATCAGCTCGGCAAGACGATAAAACTTCTACGATCAGATTGTGGAGGTGAGTACATGAGCCAATAGTTAGATAATCATCTGAAAACCGAGGTATAGTACCTCGGCTCACACCTCCGGGTACGCCGGAGATAAACGGTGTGTCAGAACGGAGAAATCAAACCTTATTGGACATGGTCCGATCAACGATGAGTAAATCGGGTTTACCCTTGTCTTTCTAGGTATACGCTATAGAAAGTGCAACTTTCACACTTAACAGGGTACCATCAAAATCCGTAGATAAGACACCACATGAGATGTGGACTGGGAAGAGTCCTAGTTTGTCTTTTCTAAAGATTTGGGGTTGTGAAGCATTTGTCAAGTGACTCAATTCGGACAAGCTTACACCCAATTCGTATAAATGCATATTCATGGGATATCTGAGGGAAACCTTGTGATACAACTTCTACAACCGAGAAGAGAAAAAAGTGTTTGTTGCTCGGAACGGGGTTTTCCTAGAGAAAACGTTTCTCAGTCGGGAGGCCAGTGGGAGAATGGTGCGACCCGAAGAAAATCAAGGGCCGCTCGGGGATGACTAGACTGGTGATCAGATCGTACCGGAGTCGGTCAGAGAATCCATAGTGGAGTCGGCACCGGAGCCATAGAGGTCAGAAAGATTGAGCAGAGTGCATGATGCGTTGTTGCTAGAAAGCGATGAGCCGTCCATGTATGCAGAAGAGATGGTCAGCCAAGATTCCGAGGCATGGCTGGAGGCCATGAGATCCGATTTAATGTCCATTGATGACAATCAAGTGTGGGACTTGGTTGATCCGCCGCCTGGCATAATAGCCATTGGATGCAAATGGGTCTTTAAGAAGAAAACCAATGTGGATGGAAATGTTCAGATCCACAAAGCTCGGCTTGTTGCTAAAGGTTATGGACAAGTTAAAGGAATTGACTATGACAAGACCTACGCGTGAGTAGCGATGCTAAAGTCGGTAAGGATCATAGTAGCTATAGCTGCATATTTCGATTATGAGATATGGCAGATGGATGTCAAAACGGCTTTCCTACATGGAAATTAAAAAGAGGATGTATACATGATACATCCCAAAGGTTTTGTTTATCCAACTAACGCTAGTAAAATATGCATGCTCAAGAGATCCATTTATGGAGGCAAGCAACTCGTAGTTGGAATATTCATTTTGATGAAGTCATTGTTGACCTTGATTTCATCAAGAACAAAGAGGGCTATTGTTTATACAAGAAGTGTAGAGGGAGCTCGGTAGTCTTTCTGATCTTGTATGTGGATAACATACTCCTTATCGAAAATGATGTTTCGATGATAAACTCAGTCAAGGAACCATTGAATGGCAAGTTTTCGATCAAATGTCTTGGAGAGGAAGTGTACATTTTAGGCATCAAGATCAATAGAGATAGATCTAGGAGGCTGCTCGGCTCGAGCCAGAGCATGTATATAGACAAAGTGTTGAAGAGGTTCAACTTGAGTGAGGCCAAGAAAGGGTTCTTACCCGTATCACATGGTATAAGGCTAAGCAAGACTTACAATCCTACAACTTTTGATGAGCGAAACCGAATGAGTAGGATTCCATATGCTTCGGCAATAGGATCCATCATGTATGCCAAGCTATGTACTAGAGCTGACGTTACCTATGCAATAAGCTTAACAAGCACATACTAGGATGACCCAGGTGAGAGTCACTAGGCAACGGTGAAAACTATCCTGGAGTACCTGAAAAGGACTAAAGAGATGTTCCTAGTTAATGAAGGTGAGGAGGATCTCTATGTAAAGGGTTACTCTAATGCTAGTTTCCAAACCAGTAGGAGTGATTGTCGATTTCAAATTGGATTCGTGTATGTCATGAATGGAGGAGTAGTGAGCTGGAAGAGTTTCAAGCAAGATACAGTGACTGACTCCACAACAGAGGTCAAATACATTGCGGCTTGTGAAGCCGCAAAGGAAGGTGTTTGGATTCGGAAGTTCCTAGAAGATGTTGGTATGTTCCCGGGCTGGTCAAAACAATTGGACCTTTATTCTGATAATTCAGTTGCCATCGTATATGACAAGGAGCATAGACATCTCCACAAGACCAGGCACATAGACCGAAAATATCACCTAATACAAAAGGTCATACAAAAAGATGATACTAATTTATAGAAGATTCATACGGATGCAAATATTGCAGATCCATTAACTAAGCCTCTTCCACAACCCAAGCATGAGGGCCACGTTAGAGGTATGGGCATTCAATGCCTATTTGATTGACTCTAGTGCAAGTGGGAGACTATTGGAGATATGTTCTAGAGGCAATCATGTATGATGATATTTCCTATGTTCTTATGAATAAATATATTTCTTGGACATTATCAGTGATGTGTATGAACAAGTACGTGACTTGTTTGTGAGACTATGCATTGTATGATGACTGTCGTAAATGGTCCCTAGTCAAAAGGGTTGTGTGGACGCGCATCCAATCAAACTAGCATATGACACGATGGATGGTTCGGTCTCACTGACCTTCTAGAATTGGATGCTAGCCAGATAAAATGGACTTAGCAAGATCTGGTCAGATTCGACGTAGTCGGATCCGAGTCGAGATAAGGTCTGAGATGGAGAGACCCAACTATGAGACGCAGCAACAGGTCATCTGTGAGTCTCTAGTACAACATACGTTCTATGTCCAATGACCTGAGCTAGCGCATGTACTCGGGATGGTTTAAGACTGGCTTTGATCCAATCAAACGCTACTCTATGTCACAGCCCTAGAATTTGTTGCAATTAATTTTATTAGGTGCATCAGTGAGATTCCATGCTTCATGTTAAATTCAAATGAATTTGAAATGAGGAATGAATCAAACCTCAGAGAGATTTTGTCAAAAGAGCGATATAAAAATTACCTCAAATAAGTCCAAGAAAATGTTCCTGGTATCCTACGAAAATATTGGGATGAGGTAAAAATCCAAACCAATATTTTAGGGATCATAGAAGTATTTATATTGGGAATTTTAGTCAAAGCACCAATTATTTGAATTGGATTTATATTATATTTATATTAAACATAAGTCCTATCATTGTGGAAATTCTTATGTGGCTCTGGATATTTCACTTCCACCCACATTGCTATTTCACAAGATTTTAAAATGATTTGGTTTTGGAATCAAGTAAAAAAATAGAAAGTAAAAGAGAAAAAAAAAGATCCTACCTAACCTATATCGCAGCCCACCAGAGCCAGCCTAGCCTAGCTCCTCCCCTGTCATCTTCCACCTCTTGCCAGTAGGCAGAGCGTGTGGACGCCGTGTGTGTGCACGTGCCATGGCCATCTCCTGCTTGCAGGTAGGCCCTCCGGGCGAGGGGATAAGCCCCGAGAGACGTCCAGATCGAGCCACCCTCCATTTCTCCTCCCTCCCACACCCTCTCGCTCGCCGTCGCCATGGCCGTCCGCCCTGCTGCTACCGTCGAATTCATCGCCTCCGACGCCTCCCCAACTTAGTTGAGCAGCGCATCGAGGTCTCCGTGAGCACCTAGTCCGTTGCCCCTCTTTCCACAATCGATTGCGTTCTCTAGGGCGTAGAACCGCTATGGCCGAAACCCATCGCCGCTCGAGCTCGCCACTGGCATAGCTCCGGTGACCATTTGGTCTCCCCGACGCCTCCAACAGCATCGCAGAGACACGTAGAGCGCCTCTAGACTCTCTATTTCTTTGTTTTCATGCTATGGCGGCCAACCGCAATGACCCGAACTCCGGCCATCGCAAAGGTCACCATGACCGTCGTTTTCGGCCACCCCGTAGCCTCCCGCGTGCTCCCCTGGATGTGCACGGGGATGGGCTCCCCTCTGGTGCCCTCAACGCCGCTAGCCGCCCCCTATAGCACCATTCTGGCCAACTCTGGCGAGCCCTGCCGTGGGTTTGGTCATCGCCGGCCCAGCTCCGGGTGCCGACGTGGCACGGCGATTAGTGCTAATCCCCTGCTAATCAGCCCCCCCAGTCGTTCACAGTGGGCCCCGGCCCGAGTCAAACCCCGGGTCAACTCGGGATTAATCCCTGAGTCACTAACCATAGGGTCCCACTGGTGAGGTTTGACTTTGACCAGGCCATTGACCTCTTGACGTCACTATGACACAATGCTGATGCATTAAAGCTTTTCTGGTATTCAAATTAATAAGGAAATTCCGGAAAATGTTTAAAACTTCTAAAAATCATAGAAAATAATTTGTAAGTCAGATGAAAATAATTTATATATGAAAAATGATCAGAAAAATCCAATGAATCTGTTTATGCCATGATGATGCAGGTTCGAGAAAGTTATAATCACCAAGTAGGACATTTCATGATTAGGATAATTTAATAAATAGTGTTGGAGTTGGAATTTAGTATATATTTGAATTCCACTTCACTTAATATGACTACCTATAGCACTAGGTCAATTCAGTACCTTAACATGCCATTTCATGCATCATGATTGTTGCATCACATTGAATGTGTTCCTTCTTCCTGTTTGTCGGTGTTATTCCCTCTCGGTAGACAATGGTTCCGACGATGTGATCGTTGACAATAATGAAGAGAAGTATTATCTTCAAGACTGTCAGGCAAGCAAACCCCCTTGAGCATACTGGTATGAACCCACTCTCTTGCTCCTGCTCTCTTTTACTGCATTAGGACAACAATGATTCAACAGTTACATGTCATCGGTAGTTGAACCCATTCCTTTGCATGACTTGTCTTTGCCACAGTAAATAGTTAAAACCACTTAGCATGAGTAGCAACTACTTGAGCCTTGTTGTACTTACTCATACATGTTTGCTTACTGTGCCTGATATGATTAGAGTCGTGTAGTGTTGGGTTGATCCATCAGAATGGCAATGTTCATGTCCTACTGTGTGGGAGCTAAGTGTGTGAACACGATTTGGTAAAGGTAGCGATGAGAGGTCATGTAGGAGTACATGGCGGGTTGTCTCATTGGGACCGTCCTTAAGAACTGAGTTCTATGTATGTTATCCAAGACAAGATACTACCGCACATTGGGATACTTAATTGACCCTCTAGGCCTATTAATCACCTAGACCTCTCTCCAGTAGTTGCAACTAGTTTCTGGTGTTTGTAGGAAAAGTGTTGGTGGCCGTGCATAGCACTGCCTGATGGGGTGGACTGTGATGTGGTATAGGCACAGTGGCATGGTGTACCAAGTGGCACCCGAACGGTGGGCTTGGGAACCCCGCGCACATCGTTTGAGGTCGTAACGGAAACTTCGGATGGACTTCCATGCGGGTTCAGTCTCAAATAGCCGATAAACCTAGACTAGGGTCTTGTGAGATTGACGGTCGTGGTCGACTCCCTCGTTGGGCTTCCGCTTGAAGGTTACCGAGGTGCCTTTTATGTGCATATAGCGATAAGTGGCGGGAGCATGTGTGAAGAAGTACACCCCTGTAGGGTTATGAATCTATTCGAGTAGCCGCGTCCTCGGATATGGAGTACTTGGAGAACTTATGTGGTTCATAGAAAACTTGAAGTGGATACTCTAAAATACGCAAGATAAGCATCAGTACTATGGATGGCCTTCTCTTAGGGAGACGGGAGTGAATCCATACTGGTGTATTGATTGGTGAATATGTGGACTCGGGTGCTCTATCCCACCTCAAAGATACTACTTGTAGTCATAGTATATGTTAGCCAAGAGTCAAAGCTAGCTTGCTGCAATAAACTCCACAACCCCCTTCATTCATATTGATGCATATGTAGTTAGTTCTGATGTAAGTCTTGTTGTGTACCCTTGTACACGTTTGCTTAATTTATGTTTTTGTAGAGGAGACGTCAGTCTCATTAGTAGTACTTATGACGCGAAGTGATGACATTTATGTTTTTGCAGAGGAGTCCCTGTAGCCTGCTACGACTCATCTACGTGCAGTGATGACATTTATGTCCCACGATATAATGGAGTCCTTGTAGCTTGCTTTGACTCATCTACACATGCTAGAGATCAATACCGGCATTGCTGGGTTACGTAGGCCTATCCCTGTACGGATGTGCCACTTTGGTTCTACGACTAGCCATGTAGGCCCGGTTTCTTTGACATTTCAATGCTAGCAACACATTCACATACGTGAGTCAAAAGACGCAAACGGTCCCGGTCTAGGTAAGGTGGCAGCCGTGGAGATAACCGTGCGTGAGACTGCAATGTGATGTGATGTGTTAGAGGCTGGATTGTTATGGCTTAGGATCGGGGTCCCGACACTCCGTGACTGGATAGTTACAAAGGTAGCTTTCGGGCTTGTCTAGAGCCATGCTGCTAGACATGGTCGAGCAAGATGGGATTTTCCCCTCCGATTAGGAGAGTTATACTCTGGGCCTCTCGGGTGATCCGACCTGGATAAGCATGGCCATGCGATGATTATTGTGAGATAATCCGAATGTTGGTCGGATTCACCAGAACGAGAAACAGGTCGTGCTACAACAAGGCTGGCCATGTCGCCTTGTGCACGACAACAGATATCGTGCGGCAAAGGGAACATAACTTTGAAATACATGTTCACCTAACTAGCTTCGTTAGACACTTGGAGTCGGCACGCCTTGCTAGAGGTCACTATCGACTAATCGAGCCGGATGTGATCTGACTAGCTACCAAGTGAACGAGAACCTAAGTGGTAGTTCACTTAAGGGATGGAACACATAGGCTTTAGGATCCGTGCGAGGCACGAGAGTTGAGCCTGCGATGGATGCCTATATATAGTGGAGGTGCAGCACACCCATCTAGTTTATTGGTTCGGCACTGTCATTAGGGCTTTGCATTTGTTGCAACTAGCCAACTCCACTCACCACCGACTGTGTGATCGGACGTAGCAGCCTGCCGCACGGTGTTCCTCCTGCATGCCTAGGTACCTCCTACGTGGACGCGCTACCCCAACTCTTCTTCCGCTGCATGGCACTGCATGTCTAGTGGAAATGATGTGTGATACACTTTGTACCATGATCTTGGATGTTCTGCGCGTAGGAAATTTTTAATTTGCATGAGATGCACCTATGGTAGAAGCCAACACCCTCGTTTGCATAGCGAGAAGGATTTGAAGTGCAAAAGAACATCTACACCACCCAAGAGTAAAGCATAGAAGCAGAGAAGAAACCAAGAAGACCTTCACAAGAAGCTTCGTGGACACCCCGGGTGCCTAGACCCATGGACCTGATGAGTGGATTTTATGCATACTTTTTAGAGTATATTCTAGTGCCAAAATCCCTCATATCATATCCATCTAGCATTTATTCATGTCTCCAATGCATAGTTTTTGGTATTTACTTGTTTTATTAAGTTTGGTGCACACCTTTTATTTCCATTTATTTTTTTATTAGTTTTCATTTTCTTTTATGGCCTTTTTAGGTGTATTGGCATATTCATGGACTTGGATATCAAAAGAATCAAGTTAGGGGTCAAACCGGAGAAGTTCTAGGCACTAGATCAAGGCCCTTTGGAGAGTTTGATGATTTGAGATCTATAAAAATGTCCAAAATTAATAACCAAGGCCATTGATGCATCGGAATTTGCCTTAGCAATCCAATGAGGCCAAGAATGTCAAAATCAGAGTTGGTATGAAAAAATGGCTACAAAAATATGAATACCTCCCAAACTCCACATTGAAGGACAACATTCCATATGAGCGGAGCTCCTCGTATGGACTGTCGTATGACCTCCTGACAACTATGAAAACCAGAATAACTACATCGATTGTGCTCCGGTTTCGTCCATGTTTTTTCTATGGGATCCTTGATGATCAAGATTTGTATTGGACTTGTATTTGGCTTCCCTAGAGCCCCAAAGGGTTGGATGAAGGAGAGAAGGCTAGATTAACAGAGGAGACCCAAGAAGGCCTCCTTTCAGAAGACCTCCAACCCTAGCCACCAGGGATCACCATCTTCATCCTCCACAAGTTCCATAAGCTCCCACCACACGTCTGTGGTAACAACTCCACCATAGAGAGATGGCGAAGACAAGAAGGACGAGAGGAGGCGCCCCCTTCATCCGGCGCCAAACGGAGGGTTGGTGCCTTCTCCATCACTGTCGCCACCATGCTCTCCTCCATCCAGAACATCATGTTGGCTTGTAAATTTCCTCTGTCCTCTATCTACTCCATCTACATGTTTGAGTGAATTACTAGTTCTTGGGAAATAGGATGAACTTTAGTTTGTACTAGCACCGAATAACCGTGGTATGAAATAACCTTTTAATGTATTGTTAATGTTCTTTTTGATGTTGGGTAAAGTGCACCATACAACATTTGCTAATTTTGGACACAAGTATATTACTATTGGATGAAGTATAGAGCGAAGAAAGCAAGCGACAATGCAATCTCTAGGGAAGTGGAGGATACACGTGACATAAAAAACGTCTACCTATCCCGACTCTACCAATCTAATAGGGGAATACCGGAGACTACCCATTGGCCACATCCATGGGGAAACCCTTAATCATTGTTGCCATAAGCCGCCCAGGGAGGAACTGTGGTGGCATGAGTGATATGGTTGACTACATGTAGAACTGTATACTATACCAGGCTCCGCCACAAATAACTTCATGAAAAATGTCTTAAGTATCTGTAGGACGCGCGGGTAGTAATGATTCCGAATGCCTCAAGAATGCCTATTACTCAAGCAGCACCCCCTTATTTAATTCATTGTTTTATTTTTGTTTCTACCTTTGCTTAGTTGTTTAAAAAAACATCGTTATTATCGTTCCATTAGCAACCAACGAATAGACTATTTCCACATAACATTTTGGCTCTGAACATAGATGCATGTGTGACAATGTAGCTGCAGTGTTGGTAGTTACCAGTGCAACACCTCTCCCTGTGGGTCCACATACCCTACTTACCGCGAATTGGAATTGCCATGTGCCCTTGTAGGTCATCAAGATTTTGCGGCGCCGTTGTCGGGGAGAAAAAAGCACTCAGTTATTACCTTCCCACTCACACTTAGTTCATTTTGTTGTTTATTATTTATCTTTAAGTATTTAGCTTAAATTAGAAAGGAAAAAACCTACTAATCATGTCTTCTGAGATGTCTATTGAAGATATTTTAAAGCAGTGGAATAGATTCTATGAAAATACAAAGCAATTTGCTATCATCAAAAAATAAGAAGAATAAGAAAAAGAAGCTAAGATAAAACAATGGTTGAAATTTGTGAATAACTATTCATCGATGATATTTGCCGCATACCTCTACCATGTGAAGAATGCCAATCAGAAGAGCACCTAAATTATCAATGTTAGTATAGTATCGATCCAATACTAGCAACTTATAATAGTAGTGATAAATGTCATGCTAGTATGGAAATCATACGACTAGTGCTTCTTGTTGGTGTTGGTGAAATTCTTCATAGAATAATAAATACAAGGGTAAAATGCATTTTGCTAGAAACCATTTATGAGAAGGTGCATCCTATTCATTGCTTTTTCCTTGATAATTTTTGTGATAATGTTTTAGTGAAGAATGGGCCAGAGCGACTCGTTACCACCTTGGAAGGTACTAACCTTTTGTAGGACTCATGAAATGATAAAGAAAAGGATATACTTAATGATGATGAAACAACCCCCCTATGTTGATGAAAATTTGCACGAATGGGTAAGGGGACATGAGTTAAGTATTTTACAAACTAACTTGCAACAAATAAATGGGGATGACAAAGAACCATCTATCTTGTATGAAGTGTAGAGGAAGGGAACACCGATGAAAATGAAGAGGAGGAACGGATTGGTCACCTACCCACATCTTCTACCCACGAGAGTAACCTTTCACACACTCTTTATATGTTCTTTGATGAAGCAACTCTTGGACAATATATAACTTCCACGAATAAAAAGAATTACTACACATAGTAAACACATGTGCATCCATGATTTGATCTTTGCATCAAAATCGTTGCTTATGTTGCGGTTCTCACAAGCACATTCGCTTGCAATGCATGAACGCTGATGATCAAGTGGTAGCATATTATAACAATAATATGACAAATGTGACCGAGGAATTCCTACGATATATAGTAAGCAAAAGTATAGGTATATTACTTGCTGAGATCCAAGACGTTGCTCGAGGCCACAAAAATGATGCCATAATTAACTGGATGTACGATAAAATGTACTCCATATACGAGTTTTTTCACGAGCATCATTTATAAGAAGAACCAAAGCACAAGGAAGAGGAGTTCATGATAAAATAACCCTCTATTATGCAAAGAACAAGAGTATAGTAATAACTCTACTTTGAAAGTATTAGATGCTAACAAACTTCAGTTGCAGGACTGCCACTCTCAGGTTGAGGTTGTTAATTATCATGTTAGAGATAATAACAACCTAGAGGAAGAAAATACTCTAGATTTACCGATGCTAATGTATAACTATGCTTCTTTGGACAATTTCTTATGCACTGGAAACCTATAGGGAGTTTTGAACTATTTGCTCGATAAGAAGAATTTTCTGAAGTGATCCCTTGCAACGATATACAAGGTAATACATTTAAATTTAATCATAAGTCTCTAACCATGACCTTGAAGAAGAACATGGACACATGTATACCTAGCATGGTGCATCAGTTCCCACTTGAGGGTGAGGAACTCTTCACATATATGATGTTGATGCACTACAAGAGTGTATGACTTCGACCACACTTTTCTATGAGGTGCTCCAAAAATTGGTCGGGGCAAATCCGTCTACACACCGAGTTGATATCCTTTGGGATCCAGGTGTATTTATGGAACATCTATGCCTAGATATATGGCTCTAAAGAAAGCACTATCGGGAGTCATCCTAGAAGTAAGTAGTTGTCTTTTTTAGTTTCCAGTCTTTATAGTTTAGTTTGCATTCATATGTTTGTATTTGGACTTTTCATGAATTGGGATTCAAGGTGGTTTGGTTAAGTCTTCAGTAGGTGAAATATTTTCCACTGCTCTAAATTTTATACGTGGTGCAATTACACTATTGGATCTCCTTAATTTTTGTCTAGTACAAGTGTTGGAACTAACCTCGCAGGAATTTTTGGAGAACACGAGGTTCCAGATGAAGCAGAGAAAAATACAACGTTTATATGTATTATACAACCGCACACAGCCGTATGCATGGTCATATCGAGCGAGGGAGGCGCCAATGAAAACATCCAGGGATAACAGATCCAACAATGACATGTCGTATGAGCGATCGTATGGCTCCTCGACAAAGACAAGTAGAATGCTAGAGCCAAAGACGACGTCCCATATGATCACATGCACTGGTACGATGGTCAGGAAGAATTAACTAAAGATCTAGAGTGCAAGATGGTGTTTTGTGCGAGCGCGTGTCCTGTACGCGTGCTCGTATGGTTGGGTGCCAACATTATTTACCACGACAGAGCAAAAGACGGTGGACCGTACAACCTCAAGAAGTCGTACATGTGCTTGTATGAAGGTCATAAAATCCGATTTTGTTTATTTCTTCTAACCAATACTAGTGGGTTATATTTCAACTGTCCATTTGCACTTTATTGTTGGTTAATTACCTTTGAAGCCTCTGAACCAATAAACTTTGTAGTTCTTCATGTTCTCTTTTATTACTTTTGCCTAGTTAGTACGTTTGTATACCAAACAGTGTTCTTTTTTATCTTGTGTCTTATTTTCGTAGAGATTTGGACCTATTGTGGTGATACGCACGCTATGGGGCCAACAATATGCAAACCCACAAAATCCACTTGGTCACTTCAATTCAATGAAGTCTCCAACTTCAAGTGTTCGATTCTACCAGACCATACCAAAAACATTTGATGAAGTGTAGGTAAATGTCTATTTTAAAGGAGAGGTTATTTTCACCTCAATGGTAAAAGTTTTATTACCCTTGGTTACAATTAATCTTGGGGTAACTAGTTTCCATACTCTCCTTCAATATCATGCACTTTCTCTTTTAATTTAATGATTTATTGAGATTAGTTTTCCAAGGTTCTAAGTTGGGGAAGTTATTTTGCATGTGTAGAGTCTTGTGCACTGATCATCATATTATAAATACTATGCAATCGTGTGTCCCACTATTTGACATGCTTTCTTAAGTATGGTTGCTTGATATTGATATGAGGGAATCACATTCTCAAGTTAGTCCCCATATTGCCAGATTAATGTTCTTATCCACTTTGTTCAAGTTTTTGCTTAGCTTGGAAATAATCTTGCGATCCTCTAAAAAAAATCCACTTTATCTACATTTAAGAAAAAGAAAATGAATGAAGATTGAATAAAAGGTTTGACACATGTTATAATTTTTCTAAAAGAAGGAGTTATGGTGTAGCTCGACCCCATGGTGTTTGATATAATAGACTCAATGACACCTGTTGATAAAGTTGTCTAGAGGAATTTAGTTGAAAGGTTAATGATATTATGCCAAAATATGTGTCAGTTTTTTACATGGTGCTTTAGCTTCTCTATGGTGCTTTGGCCTTGCTACTATATGCTCGTTTATGTGTGTAAATGTGTCTTCATCACCATTCTTGCTGTTATGCTAACAACTCCACTGGCCAATGAATCATCCACCAGAGTTTTGCCTTAGATTTCAGCTATGAGTTTGTTACCGTACGTAGTGGCAACACTACATCAAATATTATTCAGCTTTCTCTTGAAAGTGTGTGTATGTGGAAATAACTAAGTACTTATTGTAAGAGATCAAAATATACAACATATTGGTCCACAATACTCAAGATTAAGCTGCTGCAAAAGCCATGCATGATAATTTCATCGGCATGATCCCGTCACCTGACAACAAAAGTTTCAATAAACAATGATTGAAGTTAGTGCTTCAGAGACTTGACTTGAGATTGTTAATGGGTAGTGATGAAAAATTACATATCTTTAATTTTTGACAACTCTTTGTGTTCAAGTTTATTTAAAAAGAAAAATAACAAATAGAATGAATAAGCTATTAAGTAAGAGGATCGAAGTATTTGTTTCCTGCTAGATTAAACTTTGACAAGAGCATAGAAATTCTTACTAAAGTTCTACCGGTTTGGTTATCAAACATGTATATACATTGCTTAGCTGAGCATGTGCACACAGAGGGTACGGCGCTGTAGTTCCTCTCATGGAGGGGCACACCTAGGGTATGACACTGGAGTTCGTCGTCAAGCTGTGCGGCCCTCCCCACAGTCCCTTGCGTCTCCCTCGCCCTTTCGCCAGGGTGATGGAGGTCGACAAGCCGCATGCGATGTGGTTGCAAGTGTGTGGTTGCTTTAATGGCGCCATGCAAGCGAACATTGAGTTCCTAGAGCGTCGCGTCATGTTTCTTAGGCGCGTGTGCAAAACCTTCGCACGTGCCCACAACTTCATGAGTGGGCACATCCTCTTCTTCAAGCTGGTGGAGGCCGACCTGCTCTCCGTCAAGATTTACGGGCATTCGGGCACTCGTCTTGGCTGTTGAGAGGAGAGATCGAGTGATGCCGAAAGCTCCTCCTCGAGCGATAGCGACAAGAAGGACAATGTTGGTGAATACGATGACGGCAAGCCCCTAGTCGTCAAGTTGGAGTACGCCGATTCCAACTCAAGCTCAGCGCCAGTCGCACCACCACCGTCAGCTAAACTCCCCCGGTAGAGTAATTTGCCAGGGGTTCTGACTTTGGCATCGCGTTCTCCCACGGATGGATCCCGGTAGGCTCGTGGACTTTGTCTTCGTTTTCCCTCCTGGTGGGCCTACCATCTGTGCAATGCTGGTGCTTATGGGGTCAGGCTGGGCTTATATTGGGGTCCTCCTTTTGTCCCCTTTCCCTTTGGAGGGGAGAAAGTCAAATAAAGATCAATTAAAAAGTCACCTTATAATGTAACCTTTATCCATTTGTCCTGGAAACGAATGAAAGAATGTTATGTTTACTATGCGTGATTCCTCCTCTCATTTCTATTGTGTTTGTATGTATGTCCTAGTCGCACGAGGCTGCTTGTCGGATCGCTGACAACCACAAGCCCCAAAGGGAGATTCTGCCCCTGGCAACAGGATGGTATCGTTTCCCGACAGGGCTCCTTGCCGGTATCGGTGTGGTCCCCTGGAACTGATGACTATCAAGAGTTGGGGAACAGCTCATCCGGGCAAGGGTTTTCACATGGAGGACTCCGTCTCTCACATCTAGAAGGAGGTTAAGGATTTCCTCTAAGGGAGAAAATCAATATGGAGCCTGAGATATGAGATTAAACTTATCTTTTCCAGACGATATCTTTGCCTTCCTCCTATCTTTTTCCTGATGGACAAACACGTAGGGCGAGCAGCTTCAATCTATGAAGAGAGAATACGACAACAAGGATTATGAGCTCAAGATGTACTATGTCCGATATCTATAGTGAAAAAGCATTAACATTGCGATCATAAAAAAGATGGGATAATTGTATTTGAGCCCTTAGTTGTTCCACCATTGACAGGAATACCCCTAATTTTGGAAAACACGCGTTCATGCCCACATCACTTTGCTCATCTTGTGCTTTTGCCCTTTGACGGTTTGACTGTCATTTTGAAAACTTCATAACTATTTCATACTAACTCGAAAAGATGCAAATAAGATATCAAAATGTTTGGAAAGACATCACCTATATGTGTATGGCATTTGTATTCAAGAGAAAATTGTTGGGAAGTCTCATATCAGTTTTAGCTCATATAGGTGATGGGGACTTTCCAACACTTTTGTCATGAATTCAAATGACATGCACCTATAGGTGATGTGTTTCCGAACATTTTGATATCTTATTTTCATTTTTCTGAGTTAGTATGAAATAGTTATGAAGTTTTCAAAATGGCAGTCAAACGGTCAAAGGGCAAAAGCACAAGACGAGCAAAGTGATGTGGGCATGACCGCGTATTTTCGGAAACTAGGGGTATTCCTGTCGACGGTGACACAACTAAAGGCACAAATACAATTATTCCTAAAAATATACATAGTAAGCATGCAATGCAATGATATGATGCAATGCCTAGCTTTATTATTGTTGCTCAGGGTCTGCACCTGGCTTTGTACAAAGGGTTACATGCAACTTCGGCAACGCTTGTACAAAAGGTGGCTGCCGGGGACTGAGCCCGACAGACGCGCCTCATGGGTAGAACTTACGAAGATGCTCAATATTACATGAGTTAAGTACATTGGTGCCATCTTCGGTCTCCAGACGGACAGCGCCAGGTCTGGTGACTCGTCCTACCCGATAAGATCCTTCCCACTTTGGCATCAACTTGTTGGTACCCTTGGTCGACTGGATGCGCCTAAGGACATGGTCGCTTTCCTCAAGACTCCGGGCGTGGACCCTACGAGTATGGTAGCAACGCAAGGCTTGCTGGTAGCATGCAACACGCACAACGACCCAGAGAGGATCTTCCTCAAGGAGCATATCATCGTCATGCCGTAGCTTCTCTTGTTGTACTTCCTCATTGGCAAGTACCCGAGGTGACCCATATATGAGTTCCGTGAGGAGTACTGCTTTCGCCCCATATACCAGGGAGAAGGGCGTCTGGCGAGTGGCTCGATTCGGTGTCATTTTGAGGGACCAAAGAACCACCGGCAGCTCATCTATCTAGCGCTTGCCGCTCCTCCGCAGACTATCGAAAGTTCTTGTGTTGATCCCTCGCAGCACTTCATCATTCATCCTCTCGACTTGCCCGTTGCTTCATGGATGGGCAATGGAGGTGAAGGAGAACTTGCATCCAAGCTTTTGGATGTATTGCGTGAAGGTGCGACTCGTGAACTAGGTGTCATTGTTAGTGATCACTCTGTTGGGCACTCCAAAACGGCACACCAATCCTTTCATGAACTTGATAGCTGACTGTGCGGTCACCTTCCTCATTGGCTCCACCTTAGGCCACTCTCTGAACTTGTCAATTGCTACGAAAAAGATCTCAAAGCCCCCGATAGCATCGGGAAATGGACCCAATATATCGAACCCCCAGACTGAGAATGGCTAGGACAAAGGGATCGTTTGAAGAGCTTGTGCCAGTTGATGGATATTCTTGGAATGGAACTGGCAGGCTTCACACTTGGTGACTAATTCAGTTGCACCTTGGAGTGTAGTGGGCCAATAGAAACCCTGCAGGAAGGCTTTCCTGGCAAGAGCCCTTGATCCAATGTGATAGCCACATATGTCTCCACCAATCTTTGCCAAGAGCTTTAGTCCATCCTCCCGGCATATGCACCTCAATTTCACACCAATTGGTCGTCTTCCGTACAAGGCGTCACCGACAAACAAGTACATACTTGACTGAAGGGCTATTTTTTTGGTCTCTTCTTGTTCTTCGGTGAGTTATCCTGTTTGAAGGAAATGGAATATCTGTTGTGCCCGGGTTGGAGCCTATGGATCGACAACAAGGACTAAAGGTGTCTCCTCGCTTGTGGGAGCGCATACCTCGACAATATGAACCCGGGGCTCTGCAAGAGGGAGCTGTTCACCAACCGAAGTGGGATTTCCCCCGACAACTTCCCTACCAGCGGCTTTGGGAAGCTCTGTCAGGAAATCCTTGTCGGAGTTCAGCTTTCTTCTCTTCTTGGCCATTGCTGATAGGGACATTGATGGTTGAGGCAGAGGACAAAAGTCCCTAGTTCCACAGGAAGCTTCCGTGGAGCACACTTCAATAGATGATCAGCAATAAAGTTTTCCGCCGGTGGCACATGTTCTGCCTACAATTCATCAAAGTGTTCCTCTAGTTTCCTCACTTCCTCAACATATTCTTCCATCAACAGGCTCTGATAATCTTTGTTGATTTCTTCAGCACGAGCTGAGAATCTCCCCTGATGATCAGTTTCATGATTCCCAACTCCATCGCGATTCTGACTCTGCCAAGGAGCCCCTCGTACTCTGTGGTGTTATTGGTAGACTCCTCCCGGGGAAAGTGCATTTGAATCACATACTTGAGGCTCTCTCCAAAGGGGCAATGATGAGCAAGCCTCCTCCAATGCCCTAGAGTGACAAAGCACCATCAAAGTACATGATCCAATCATTGGGTGCCTCCTTGCCAGGGAGAGTTGTCTCTGGAATCTCTTTGTCTGGTGTGGGCGTCCATTATGCAATGAATTCTACCAACGCCCGGCTCTGTATCATGGAATTGCTCTCATACTTCAATCCAAAGCTTGAAAGCTCTAGTACCCACTCAACTATCCTGCCAGTGGCTTCGGGGTTCCTCAATATACGTTGTAGTGGAAAGCGGGTGAAAACTGGGATTTCGTGGGCTTGGAAGTAGTGGCGCAGCTTCCTCGAGGCCATGATGAGGCCAAAGATTAGCTTTTGCACTCTAGAGTACCTCGACATAGCCCCTGCAATATGTATCTAACAAAGTGCACCAGTCGCTGAACCACTTTATTCTTTGCCATTTCCTTGGAACTGCCTCCGCTTGCTTGCTGAGGTCCCCCTTGCTCCGTGTTGGCCCCTGTCGCGTATGCTTCAGTATCGTCCCCGGCTGCAACAGTCACAGCGGCTGCATCTTCATCCACATCTTGCTATGCCACCAACACTGCACTAACCAATTGATTTGTTGCTGCCAAGTATAGCAACAACGGTTCTTGCGGTTTAGGAGCGACTAAGGTGGGAGCAGAGGAAAGGTAAGCCTTCAGATCCTGCAGTGCTGCCTCTGCTTCTGGGTTCCACTTCATTGGCCCAGCCTTCTTCAGTATCTTAAAGAACAGCAGGGCATGCTCAGTGGATTTGGAGATGAATCTGCTCAACACGGCAACACATCCAGTCAAACGTCTAATGACCTTGATGGTCTTGGGTTCTTATACCTACTCGATTGCCTTGATCTTTTTGGGATTGGATTATATTCCTTGTTGAGACACAAAGAACCCAAGTAGCTTGCTGAAGGTGTTGCCGAACACACACTTCTTAGGGTTCAGCTTCAAGTTGATCTTGCGCAGGTTTGCAAAAGGTTTCTTCTAAGTCTTCTATGAGAATTGCTTCATCCTTGGTCTTGACTACTATGTCATCCATGTAGGCTTCCACATTTCTATGTAACTGAGGTCCAAATCGAATCTGAACGACTCTGGCAAAGGTAGACCCAGCGCTATTTAACCCGAAGGGCATTCGTACAAAGTAGTACGTGCGACACGGCGTTATGAATGCGGTCTTTTCTTTGTCTTCCTTAGCCATGAATATCTGGTGGTATTGGGAGTAGGCATCTAAGAAGGAGAGAAAATCACACCCGGAAGAGGAATAAATGATCTGATTGAGGCGCGGCAAGGGAAAAGGGTCTTTCGGGCATGCCTTGTTCAAGTTAGAGAAGTCTATGCAAAGCATCCATTTACCATTCGCCTTGCGCACCACTACCGGATTGGCTGACCAAGTTGGATGTAGAACTCCTCTAACCAAATTAGCTGCTTCAAGTTTCTTAATTTCTTCGGCAATGAACTATTGCCGTTCCAATGCTTCCGTGCTAACCTTTTGCTTGACGAGTCTGGCATGAGGGCAGACAGTAAGGTGGTGCTCCATTACCTCCCTGGGAACACCGGGGATGTCAGCTTGTTGCCTAGCAAACACATCAACATTCTCCTGCAGGAAGATAATAAGCGTGCTTTCCTATTTCCCTGTAAGGGTGGTGATGGTGGTGAATGTACCACCAGTGCCATCCAACCTCACTGGGACCTTCTTCATCTCAGGATAGGTGATCTTGGTCTTCTTGCTGGTGGAATTCTTTGGCAGGTCATCGTTAGGTGCAAAGCACTCCGAAGTGGTGCGCTTCCCGGAGTCCTTGCCGGTGTTTGCACTAGATTTCCTTGCTTTCTTCGAACTCTTGGTAGGACTCGGGATTTCCACTACTTCAACTGCTACCGCATCTCGATACATCTTGTCAACTCATATGAGTGCATCCTTTTTTCAGATGGAATATAGATGATTCCAGTGGGTCCTGGCATCTTCAAGGCGTTGCAAGCATAGTGCGACGCTGCCATGAATTTTGCTAGAGCTGGGCGACCGATCATTCCATTGAAGGGAAGGGGAAAATCAACCACATCGTATACCACCTTCTCGGTGTAGTAGTTCAAATCAACGACAAACATCACAGGAAAGTGATCTTTCCCTTGGGTCGGCTCCTGTCGGGATTGGCACCTTGGAATCTACCCGTTGCCATGAGCTCTTCGTCAAGGATCTGTAGCGTGTTAGCTACCTTAGGGGAAATCAAGTTGAATCTTGCCCCGCCATCAACTAACATCTTGGTGACCTTGAGGTTGCGGCTTGTCGGGAAAAACAACAACGACAAACATCCGACCAGTGGTGCAGTCAGGATGATCCTCCTCATAAAAGATGATAGGCATGCAGGACCACCTAATTGGTTTCATGGATCCTGTAGCAGGTTCCATGGCGTTGACTTCACGCGCCCACTGTTTGAGTTGACGGTGAGAGGAATACAATGACGCACCCCTGTCAACACATATGGCTTCAGTTGCCTCCTAAAATTCTGGATCACTGGAATCCTCCTCTTCATCGTTGTACTCACTCATGTCATCTATCTCTTTCTTCTTGTGGCGTCAGGCTGGCTTTTCCTTTTGTTGCGAGGTCTTGCCGCGGCGGCCTCCTTTGCCACCACGACCCTTCCCGGCAACACTGTCTTGGCATTTCTCCTTTTTGCGTTTCTCAAACTCAGCCCTTTGTTTCTTAGCTAACTATTCAACTTGGTGGTATTCTTGGAGATCGTGGCCCTTGGTGCGGTGGATCTTGCAGTATGGCCCGTCGGATTTCCTGGTTTTCTCTGTGGTAGCATCCTCTCGGCAATCAGCACATGTGGCAGCTCCTTGGTGGGGGCCTCATCCTTGGCTGTCCTGCCGGCGCTAAGATCACTAGATCTCTCAGCGTTCAACACCGCTTTTCCATTGCCCTTCTTATTGCACTTTCGGTTCTTCCACTTTGAGCCAGGGGCATCGTTGTCGCCATCTGAGTCGACTTTGATGCCAACCTCCTCTCCGGGCAATCAACTTCCCTCTTAAGCACAAGCAAACTTGTCTGCCAATGTGTACAACTCATTGACAGTCTTGGGGAGTTTGACATTCATCTTAGCCCGCATCGTTCTGTTGTGGACGTTCGAGTAGAATGCGGCAATCACAGCTGCGGGGTGTATCTCTGGAATGTTGCGGTGCACCCGACTAAATCTCTGGATATACTTCTGTAGAGTCTCACCCTCTTTCTATGGAAGGACTTGCAGGTCGCTGGGCTGTCTAGGATCTTGGTGGTGCTGGTGATGGTGCCGACAAACTCGTTGCATAGGTCAGCCCATGATGAAATGGAGTTTTCCAGCAGGTGCATCAACCACGACCTCACATTGGTCTTGAGTGCTAAAGGGAAATAGTTGGCGAGCACCTTCTCATCCCTTCGTCCGTAGCTTGGACGGCTATCGTGCAGATGCCCAGGAACTCTGTTGGGTTCAATTTTCCATCGTACTTCTCTGTTAGCTCTTGCTTAAAGGCTCGGGTCGATGGACGGCGGACCTGCCACAGCTCTCGAGTGAAGGCAGGTCACCCAACCTCGTAAGCCAGGTACCCTTTAACACTAGGCATGTGATTTCCAACAGCTGAACCGTTGCACTTGTCATACTAACGGTGTGCTTCTCGACATCGCTTGATGGTGATGCACGCGTCTTCCTTCCGTCGATCCTTTAGGATGCATCTCTGGTCCTGGCAATCGTGTCTGCCGGATGAAGCCATAGATGGTTCATCTTGCTCATCGGCATGTGAAGCTTGCGGTGGTTGTCTTTGGGTCTGTTGTCGTGGAGGGGACTACACCATGGGTGTGGCCCCTCGACGCGATCGCCAGCCCGAGCCGCCGTTGCCGTTCGCGTACGTCGCAACGACTCTGCATGTGGGGACTTGTCAGCTTCGACGAAGGAGATCAAACTCTGGATCGTAGCACTCCACTCGTCCATCTTTTCAGCCGTCGGCAGGAAGTTTAGCAGCATATGGACTCGCGCCATTGCTTTGGATGTCGTATGTAGCATGGCGAAGGAGGCAGACCGCGACGTTGCCCGGCTCCTGGTGGAACTAGGATTGCCTTCGCCGCGTTCCTGATGTCATGCGCCACTTGCTAGGGCGGTGTGACGTGAAGGAGGCCGAGCCTGTGGGTTTGCGGCCCCGCTTGGCGCTCCGTCTTGTTCTCGACATGGCGTGCACTCAGTGGCCGCACCGATGGACCTGTGTAGCCAAGGGGGTCACGGCTTGCTCCAGGTTGTGCGCCGCTATGATGGCGACAACCATCAGCATGACAAATAGGTGGAGACTTGTTGTTTCCTCTGCCTGCAGCACCAAGACTGTGCTCACCGAGGTGTTGCTATTGTTGCTCCTCTACGGCTTTCCCTGTCCCAACTTCGGCCATGGGGGACATGTCGGTGGCGCCGCATGTGCCGATCGCATTGCCCAGGATTCCTGCATCTCTCGTAGCCGTTGTAGCGCCAAATGCATCCACAACTGCATGCGAGGGAGACTTCATAGTGGAAAGATGAGTGGTCGCACGGGACTTCTTATTGGGAGCCATGGATGGAGAAGACGATGATGAAGATTGATTCGCCACTAACGAACTCGGGTTTGCACAAATGATGCACCCCTACCTGGCATGCGAAAGATGTGGGGGCAGATGCACTCGATCACCTATGGGGCCACAACCCCCTTGTGATTTGGCATTAGCGAGATCACTTGCACAAAGAGCGCAGATGGCGAAATGGTGTGGCGATCAGGATGCGGGTCTTTTACCCAGGTTCGGGCTGTCATGAATCATAAAACCCTACTCTTGCTTTTGGTGGATTGATCAAAGGAACACGAAAGGCACGTCCGGTTCAACCTGCGCTAGGGTTTCCTTCGGGAGAAGAGCTTCTATGAGTGTACAAGTGTCCAAAAGTCTGAATATTTAGCTAGGCCGACTTGGGCATCCTTCTATAGTCCAAGGGGCAACCATAATGGAAAAAAAAGACATTTTCTGATGATTAGATAGCTAAAAGTGCTATCATACCTAACTATGGCACTTAAGGACAAAATGCCATAAATGCAGTCTAGGTGGCGTGCGGGGGTGCATCCCCGGCAAGCTCGTACCACCGCTCTAGCTAATTACTGCACCACAGCTTGACACGCCTACGGATAGGTGTCAAGAGGGCATAAGCCGTTTTCCAGCATGTCGCCACTTGCTTAGCGAGATCCACATATCCACTTGGGGGCTCGACACTTCATCGGTAAGTGACTAGAGTAGCGATGCGATGGAGCGGTGTCCGATTGGCTCACGCCTGTCGGGGGACTAGCTTGCCGGGTCATCTAGAGGGTTTGAGCAGCGGGGGCGTGCTTGGTGCACTCCGAGCTTGTCTTGGGTTGTAGCACCAATCTTGGCAGCAGTGCTTGTCCTTCGTTTGTGCCTGTGTAGATGGATTCGGCTACCACTGCCTGTGCATAAGTCAGGGGCATTGCGTACCCATGCCATAGTGCACCGACTAAATATGAACAAAGATAAAGTTAGTACATTGTCTTCCTTGTCCAACATCAACAATTTTGGCATATAATATTTAATGGGGTCTCATAATCATAAAATATGTCCATGATAGTATATTTTCATGTAATCTTCTCTTCCCTAATTAATTCTTTCATGAATTGCATCATTAACTAATGCTATGTTTGCCAATCTCCAATAAATTTTACCACTTATACTCTCTTTATTGTGATGTCATTACTCATCATAATATTATCATATGATCTTTTTCATTTATTTTATCTTAATATGATTGCAATTAGAAAGTAAAGGGGCAAAAGCTCAAACTAAACTTTATTATAGAACTCTCACTCGATTACATAGATAGATCGACCACAAAACTAGGACTCAATAATAGATCATATTAAACTTTTATTCAACTAAATAACAAAAAATCTAAGGATCAAAATAAAAAACAAAGGTAAAAAGTGATGGTGATATGATACCGGGGCACCTCCCCGAAGCTTGGCTCAAGCTAAGGGGAGTGCCCATACCCGTGTACTCAAGTCTCCTTTGGCGGTGAAGATGATGAGGCGTCACACTTCAGCTCCATTAAATATTCCAATTTGCATATGACATGCTTGAGGGTGGTGATATTCTTCTCTAGCAAAATATTTTCACGAGTAAGGAATTTATTCTAAACATGAACCGCTTTGAAATCCTTAAAAGCTTCAATTTCAATAGGGGTGAGATGATGGTAGTTAGGCCGAAGGATATCTTCTTCTTCCTCTTCCGCTCTGTCCATAGGTTGCCCTACTTCTAGAGCTTGGTTATTCATAGCTTCCTTGCCCTTGTCCTAATTATTGGCTTCTTTTGGCTCTTCTCTCTTCAGCTCCATCTTCATCAACCAAGCATCCTCTTCTACGTTATTGGGAGAGGAAGAAGACATGATGCCTGGCTTGACAGATCTGCTAGGAAAACAACACAAAACAGGAACAGAGGAAAATCTCACGATGTCGTGGTCAAAACATTTGGGGGTTATATATGGAGAATTTTCATTCTTGGAAATCAAACAAACGAACGGAAAACGGAGTCAGGAAGGTTCTGGAGGTGGGCACCACCCACCAGGGCGTGCCAGGGATGGCAACTGCGCCCTGGTGTATCGTGCTCACCTTGGCCGCCATCTACTTTATTTCTTATTTCCTAAATTCTTAAATATTTGAAAACTGATAAAAAATATGTTTGCGGATTTTTTGGACTTCGTTTACTTACCGTATCACGCACCTCTTATTTTTCACGATTCTAGAGCATTCCGAAAAGTTTCTCTTATGTCTTGCTCCATGTCATGGTTTGGATAACATTGCTTTCAACATTAATAGGCATTCCTGAGATATAGTGCTTAATTCTTTGTCCATTGACCACCTTCGGGTTAGTACCTTCAGCGTTATTAATCTTGATAGCACCAGAGCGATAAACTTCTTCGATAACATATGCCCATTTGGAGAGAAGTTTCCTGCAAAAAAATATGAAACGAGAATTGTACAAAAGAACATATTCTCCAACTTTGACTTC
Organism: Hordeum marinum; assembly: GCA_022496015.1. Classification (NCBI taxonomy): domain Eukaryota; kingdom Viridiplantae; phylum Streptophyta; class Magnoliopsida; order Poales; family Poaceae; genus Hordeum; species Hordeum marinum. Next base: position 254,510,125 of record CM039673.1, read on the forward strand.
TTGCTTTTGGATCCTTTTGTCATGCCATCTTTTAACTTTTTCTTCAAAAAAATTGGCATTTTCATAAGCCTGGGTTCTCCATTCATCTAATGAGCTAATATCAAAGAACCTCTTTTCACCGGCAAGTTTGAAATCATAATTGAGTTCTTCAATTGCCCAAAATGCTTTATGTTCTAACTCTAGAGGCAAATGACAAGCTTTCGCATATAACATCTTGTATGGAGACAGACCCATAAGATTTTTATATGATGTTCTATAGGACTAAAGTGCATCATCTAATTTCTTATACCAGTTCTTTGAAGACCTATTAACAGTTTTTGTAATATCATTTTTATTTCTGTATTGCTAAGTTCAACTTGACCACTAGATTGTGGATGGTAGGGTGATTCAATTCTATTATTAACATCATATTTAGCAAGCATTTTATGGAAAGCACCATGGATAAAATGTGAACCACCATTAGTCATTAGATATCTAGGTACTCCAAACCTCTGGAAAATAACTTCTTTAAGCATTTTAATAGAAGTGTTATGATTAGCATGACTAGTTGGAATAGCTTTTACCCAATTAGTGGCATAATCAACAACAACTAAAATATGAGTATACCCATTAGAGGAAGAAAAAGCTCCCATATAATCAAAACCCCAAAACATCAAATGGTTCAACAACAAGCAAATAATTCATAGGTATTTCCTGACGCTTACCTGTATTACCAATTCTCTGACATTCATCACAAGACAAGACAAAATTATGGGCATCCTTGAAGAGAGTAGGCCAGTAAACACCAGAGTGTAATACCTTCTAAGCGGTTGTATCTCCACCATGATGTCCTCCATAAGCTTAGAACTGACATTTCCGTAAGATATTTTTCATGTCCATGCTCAGGTACACAAAGTCTAATAATACCATCTACTACTTCTTTGTAAAGATGTGGGTCATCCCAAAAGTAGTGTCTTAAATGATAGAAGAATTTTTTCTTTTGTTGGTATGTGAAACTAGGTGGAATATATTTAGCAACTATGTAATTAGCATAATCAGCATACCATGGAGTGCTTTGAGAAACATTTATTGCAGCTAATTGTTCATTAGGAAAACTATCATCAATAGGTAGTGGGTCATCAATAATATTTTCAAACCTAGACAAGTTATCAGCTACGGGGTTCTCATTTCCTTTCCTCTCAGTAATATGCAAATCAAATTCTTGAAGTAAGAGAACCCACGTAATGAGTATAGGTTTAACGTATTTCTTTTCCATCAGATATTTTATTGAAGCATGATCAGTGTGACCAATAACTTTGGAATCAACAATGTAAGATCAAAATTTATTACAAGCAAACACAACTGACAAAAATTATTTTCAGTAGTGACATAATTTCTTTGGGCATAGTCTAGAGTTTTTCTAGAATAATGGATAACATTTAATTTCATATCAACTCTTTGTCCTAGAACAACACCAGCAACATAATCACTAGCATCACACATAATTTCAAAAGGCAAGTTCCAATCAGGTGGTTGAACAATAAGTGAAGTGTTTAAGGCTTTCTTACGTGTCTCAAAGGCTTCCACACAATCATCATAAAAAACAAAGGGAATATCCTTCTGTAAAATATTAGTAAGAGGATTAGAAATTTCTGAGAAGTCTTTAATAAACCTCCTATAGAAACCAGCATGATCAAGGAAACTTCGAATACCTTTGATATCCTTAGGACGTGTCATTTTCTCAATTGCATCAACTTTAGCTTGATCTACCTCAATACCTCATTTGGAAATTTTATTCCCAAGACAATACCTTCATTAACCATAAAGTGTCACTTTTCCCTATTCCGGAGGAGATTAGTTTGTTCTCATCTCTGGAAAAATCGATAAAGGTTTCTTAAGCAATCATCAAAAGAAGTTTTGTAAAAAGAGAAATCATACATGAAAACCTCCACAATCTTGTCACAAAAATCAGACAATATTGCAGTCATACATCTTTGAAAGGTGGCAGGTGCATTGCATAAACGAAATGCCATACGTCTATAAGCATGGGTTCCAAAAAAATTAAAGGTGGTTTTCTCTTGATCAGATTGTGACACAGGTATTTTATAGACACCAGAATATCCATCCAAGAAACAAAAGTGTGCGTGATTAGATAATCTTTCAAGCATTTGATCAATGAAATGCAGAAGGTAATGATCTTTTCTAGTAGCTTTGTTTAGTTTCCTAAAATCAATTACCATTCTATAGCCAGTAACAATTCTTTGTGGGATAAGTTTATTTTTATCATTAGGAACAACAGTAATACCTCCTTTCTTCGAGACACGCTGAACGAGACTCACCCATCTAATATCTACTATCCGCTATTTTAGTTCTTACCACACCTTTCACTTCGGGATTCAATCGTCGTTGGTGATCAACAATAGGTTTAGCACCAGGTTCCATATTGATCTTGTGCTGACAAAGAGCGGGACTAATGCCCTTAAGTTCATCAAGAGTATATCCAATAGCAGCCCGGTGTTTCCTCAGAATTTTCAATAATCTTTCTTCTTCATGTTCTGAAAGGTTCGCACTAATAATAACATGATATATCTTTTTCTCCTCAAGATAAGCATACTTCAGAGTGTTTGGTATCTTTTTTAATTCAAACATAGAATCACCTTTAGCTGGAGGAGGACCTTCCAGAGTTTCCACAGGCAAATTGTTCTTTAGTAGAGGTTGTTGTCCAGAGATTTTTTTTATCTATTTGATTTCTTTCACGCAAGTGCATATCATTTTCATGGTCTAGCAAATATTGTTCTAGTGGATCGGTAGGAGGAACAACAATAGAAGCAAGACCAATTGTTTCATCCTTACTAGGTAATTCTTTATCACGCAGTTGTCTACTAAACTTGTAAAATTAAAATCATGAGACACATCACCAAACTTAACACTGACGGTTTCTTTTTGACAATCTATCTTAGCATTAACAATGTTCAACAAAGGTCTACCAAAGATAATGGGACAAAAGTCATCTTGTCGGGAACCAAGAACTAGAAAATGAGGAGGATATTTTATTTTCCCACACAAGAATTCAACATCTCTAACTATTCCAAGTGGTTTGATGGTGTCTCTATTAGTAAGTTTAATAGTAACATCAATATCTTTGATTTTAGGAGGTGTTATGTGATTTGTAATTTCTTGATATAAAGTAAAAAGAATAGCACTCACACTAGCACCTAAATCACATAAGCGATGATAACAATGATCTCCTATTTCAACTGACACAACAAGCAAGGAAACTATGGGTCTAGATTTATCTTTTTCACCGGGTTTAGCAATTCTATCAGCTTCGTCACAGAAGTAAATGACATGCCCATCAATATTTTCTACCAAGAGATCTTTAACCATAGCAACACCAGGTTCTACTTTATTTTTTTCAGAGGGCTTAGGTGCTCTAATGTTACTCTTGGGAACCATAGTTGATACCTTGGCATGTTCCTTTATCCTGGGAGGGAAAGGTGGTTTTTCAATATAAGCAGTAGGCAGAACTGGATCAACATTGTAGATGATAGTTTCTTCTTTAGCTATGACCGTTTCTTTAATTTACATTTTTATAGGGGGGTGATATTTAAACCACTTCTCTTTAGGGAAATCAACATGAGCAGAAAATGAATCACAAAAAGATGCTACTATCTCAGAGTCAAGTCCATATTTAGTGCTAAATTTCTGAAAAGCATCGATATTCATAAAATATTTAACACAATCAAATTCAAGCTTCGTACCTGACTCATTACCTTCATTGAGTTCCCGATCTTCAGAGTTGCGTTTAATTTTTTCCAAGAGATCCCACTTGAATTCAATACTCTTCTTCATAAAAGAACCAGTACAAGAAGTATCGAGCATGGTTTGATCATTATGAGAAAGCCGAGCATAATTTTTTTTAATAATAACTTCTCTTGGGATATCATGATTTGGGCATGAATATAAAATTGACTTAAGCCTCCACCAAGCTAGAGCATTAGTTTCTCCTTTACAAGGCCAAAAATGATATATATAATTCCGATCACGATGAACTAGATGCATACGATAAAACTTCTGGTGGAATTCCAATTTCAATCGATTCCAATTCCATGATCCAATATCATCACATAGCCTATATCATGTCAATGCTTTTCCCTTCAATGATAAAGGGAAAACCTTCTTATTAACTTCATCTCCGGATAAACCCGCAAGCTTAAATAATCCACAAATTTCATCCACATGTATCATGTGCATATTAGGACGTTTAGTTCCATCTCCTGCATAAGGATTAGCTACCAGTTGTTCTAATATTGAAAGCACATTTTCTCCCTTGGTGGTTTTGGTAATTAATAACAACATATAAGTCATTGAACTTATTTTTCCACCAAGTATATTTCAGGACAAGTTCAATGATAGGGATGGCCAAAGGATTGTGGAATTACCCCAAGATGCAAGGAAATAGGTTGGCCATAGGAAATCACTTACAAGTTCAAGCAAAAGGACTCTACATTTTATATTTGTGAGAAATAACTTTAAGTCCATAGGAAATCCAATACTATCAAAAGGGGGTAAAGTTTAGTTGGGGAACAATATGCTCAAACGTGCACAAGTGACAGTCACCAAAACATGGACAAACTCTCCCACCAAAGTCCATCCTAAGCCAAATATGCAAAATTGGTGCAACCAACATTCCTATCCCGGTGCCACCGATTCTAAACCCTAGACAGACTCAGCCAAACCCTAACACTTTGGTGTAGTTGACACAGCACTCGGTGCCACCGAGTTGGGTTACCAAGATTCTGTTACCAAAAATGGTGAATCAGCATCACCAAGATTGGTAAATATGACTGTTGGTCACCTTCTCGGTGCAACCGATAATTGTATATCTGTCCCTCTAAGATTCAAAAGTTGCCACTTTTGGTCACTTCGGTACCACCAACATTTACACATCGGTGTCACCCAGTCTGACTTATTGTGTGTAATGATTGGATTTTTGGGGATGCCTATATATACCCCTTCACCACCACCCACTCGAAAGAGAAGCACTCATAACTATTCCATACCTATCCTACTCAGTTTTCTGAGAGAGAACCACCTACCCTTGTGTTGAGGTCAAGATCTTCCACTCCAACCATATAGATCTTGATTTCTAGCCTCCCCAAGTTGCTTTCCACCAATCCCATCTCTTCTACCAAGCCAAATCTGTGAGAGAGTGATTGTGTGTTGATGAGTCTATCATCTTGAAGCACAAGAGCAAGGAGTTCATCGTCATTACCGAGACTATTACCTTTTGGAGGGCGATGCCTCCGAGATTGGTTAGGTGTCGCTTCGGAGCCTTCTACTTGGTGTTGTGGAGTGAACCAAGAAGTTTGTAAGGGCAAGGAGATTGCCTACTTCGTGAAGATCTACCCATAGTGAGGCTAGTTCTTCATGGACGGAAGCCGCATGGAATAGTCAAGGTTGCTTCTTTGTGGAACCCAACATGGGTAGAGCCCTCCATGGACTCTCGTGACTGTTACACTCTGTGGGTTGAAGACTCCATGAACGTGGACGTACGATAGCACCACCTACCGGAACCACACGAAAATCATCGTGTCATCACTTATGTTTGCTTTCCTAACCCTCTCTTTACTTACATGTGCAATGTCTTTATTTTCCTGTGCTACACTCTTAGACATGCATGTGTAGGGTGTTACTTGATATGCTATGAATGCTACAACTTGCCAAGAATTAAAATTGGGAAAAAGGAAAAACTTTTATTTGGTCAAGTAGTCTAATCACCCCCTCTAGACCTACTTTCGATCCTACAAATATACCCGAAGGAATTTGATAACCAGTATTTTCGATAGGTATTGTAGGTTGAGGGGCAACTAATTGTGGTTCTGGTCAAGGTGAAGATACCCCAAACAAACCCCTCAAAGGATTGCTTTCCATAATAACAACTGACAGTAAATTTCAGCACGTAGTATATCTTTTTCCTTACCGATTTCCACTTACCAAGAGCACGTCACTCCCCGGCAATGTGCCAGAAAAGAATCTTGATTACCCACAAGTATAGGTGATCAATCTTAGTCCTTTCGATAAGTCAGAGTGCCGAACCCAATGAGGAGCAGAAGGAAATGATAAGCGGTTTTCATCAAGGTAATTTCTCCAGGCGCTGAAATTATAAGTAGCAAGTAGTTTGATAGCAAAGTAATTTGTAACGAGCAAGTAACTGTAACAATAGGTAAGGTGCAGAAAGGTATCCCAGTACTTTTTTTGCAAAGGACATGCCAAAACTATCTCTTATGATAAGAAAATTGTTCTTGAGGGTACATGTGAATTTCATCTAGTCACTTTCATCATGTTGGTTTGATTCGTGTTTGCTACACTGATAATTTGATATGTGGGTGGGTCGGTGCTAAGTTGTTGTTCATACTTGAACTAACAACCTACTTATGATTAACCCCCTCATAAGCATCCGCAACTCTGAGAAAAGTTTTAAGACAAAGTATAACCATAGTATTAACCATGTGGCCCAAATCAGCCTCTTACGAAGTAGCGCATAAACTAGGGTTTAAGATTTTATCACTCTATCAACACATCATCTAAAACAACTCCACAGTTCATTCCCTTATTCCCAAGGATGGTAAAGTGTCATCTAGTCGATGTTCACATGAGACCACTAAGGGAATCATAACATACATATCATGAAAATATCAAACACATATCAAATTCACATGATTACTTGCAACATGAATTCTCCCGTGTCCTCAAGAACAAAGGTAACTACTCACAAATAATATGCATGCTCACGATCGGAGGTGTACTGAATAGCATAATAGATATGAACATATAATCTTCCACCAAATAAACCATATAGCTATGAACTACACAAGGTATTCAACACTACTAGTCACCCACAGGTACAAATCTGAGGTTCCGGTACAAAGATTGAACATAAGAGAAGATGAACTATGCTTTGAGAGGAGATGGTGATGTTGAAGATGTTGACGGAGAATGGCTTCCCCAAGATGGGAGGGTTATTGGTGATGATGATGGATTTGATTTCCCCCTTCGGGGGGGGGGAGTTCCCCTGGAGGAATCGCCCCACTAGAGGGCAAAAGTGCTCCTGCCCAAGTTCCACCTCAAGACCGAGGCGCCTCATCCCAAGAGACATCTTCCTATTTTTTTAGGTTTTTTGGTAATTTATACCAAAAGATGGGATCCGGAGGTGGGCCAGGGTGACCACCACCCACCAGGCCGTGCCTGGGGGGCCTGGCGCACCCTGGTGGGTGTTCCTCACCTATTGGTCCAATATTCCTCATTTATTCCACAAAAATTCTCCGTAAAATTTCTGCTTCATTGGGGATGTGCATAATAGGTATCTTTGACATGCTTTTTCAGGTCCCGAATTCCGGCTGCAAGTACTCTCTCTCTTTGTGTACACCTTCCAAATTAAGAGAGAAAAGGCATTAGAATTACTCTCCAAAGCATTATGACACATAAAATATTATAAATAATAGTAGGAAAGCATGATGCAAAATGGACGTATCTGGATTGCAGGGTGGTGACTAGATTGTATTAGTGATCATATAATCTAGTTATTTTAATAGGTCTTGATCCTTAGTATCCACTATGTTCTGGGATTGATGTTGTTACGACTTTGCTATGCTTAATGCCTATCACTAGGGCCCGAGTGCCATGATTTCAGATCTAAACCTATTATGTTTTCATGAGTATGAGAGTGTTTTATATCATATCTTGCAATTTGTATACACCTCTTATCTGTCATGATGCGCATACGCGAAGGTGACAATAATTGGTATTCTTGTCGATGATAAACATAGTTTGAGGAGTTCATGTATTTATCATGTGTTAATGCTTTGTTCTGGTTCTCTATTAGAAGGAGGCCTCAATATCCCTTAGATATACTTATGGGCCCTGCTGCCACGAGAGAGTGGGACAAAAGATGTCATGGTTGTTCTTATTACAAGCACGTATGATTACGTATTGAATACATGCCTACATTACATTGATGAATTGGAGCTAGTTTCGTGTCACTCTAGTATGTGACTATTCATGATTGATGTCATATAAATCATTATCCATCACAAATCGATAGCCTACATTTATCCTATACTCAATCTTGCTATGTTACTATTGCTGCTATTACTGTTATAGTCACTACAAAACTGCTACCGTTACTGTTAATACTACTATCTTGTTGTGCTAGTAAAACTTCTTCTATAGAGCAATAACCAAGGTGTAGTTGAATTGACAACTCAACTACAAATACAAATAAATATTGTTTGGTTCCCCTTATGTCGAATCAACAAATTCGGGTAAATACTTCCCTTGAAGACTGTTACGATCCCCTACACTTGTGGGTTATCATGTACCATATCCTTTTCCTGGATGCCACTGGTACTCATGTGGTCCTCCATCTTCTGGATCCATTGTTATGATTCCGTTTAGGTGCTGTTTCCAACAAATGTAAGGCTCTCAAAATCTCGTTTGTAGCCCTTAAGGTCTATGTTCATGGATTCTTCTTCTTCGACCTTGGGCATCTCTTCCGATTTAACAAGTACAATGGCTATCTTGATTTCCTTCTTCAGCTTTCAACTCTTGTACTGATTGTTCCTTCACGCTCTCTGTACCAATTGAGTGTGTTTCCTGCTAGGTACGATTGGGCATAAAGAATATTGCTTCAGTTAGCAACTCTGTCCTTCCTCATTTCCTTCTCAACGGTTGTAATCCAGTTGCCGATTTGTGCTCTAGTCGGTGGTCTTGGCAAATCAGTCGCTAAGGATCAATGGTTCTGGGGTTTGTGTGCTCTTGGGTAGGGTTGAGAGAGTAGACGAGAAAGGTAGATACCCTTGTGCTGATCCCAATAGCATTATATATAGGTTCATACCCTCATAGGGTTATTAGTATAACACACAATTAACGTTCACACCTAGGGTTTGTTCGTATGGTCTAGACCTATGTTCTCACTTCTTCTGAAGTTTCCTATGTTTCCACTTTTCTCATCTTAACTCCTTGTGTGGCATTCTTTTGACCTCCATCATAATTGGGTGGGTCTTCTATTTACTTGCCATTGATTCACACTTCACACAATTCCAAACAAAATAATTTCCATTCATCAAACATGATAATAATTTCACACAATCAAGCCTAACTAAGGTTACTGCATCCTGTACGATCTTCCACTATGGTACATCACCACATTAGATTGACATAATAGTGTTGAAAATGAAACATTCTACTTTAGATTGACATACTAATGGTGGTCAAGTCTAAGCTTCAAAACAGGTGCCGCCATCTAGTTCCTTGATCCATGCGGTCGATCCTTCTCCTTCAACTTACTTTCTTCTAGGGTTACTCTTGTTCTTATCCCTAGCTAGTTCTCTCCCGACTGCATTTAGCTCATCTTCCAGCTTGTGGACATGCTCTAGAGTGGAGTACAGTCTGACATAGATTCTCACCCCTAACTTCTTGATTGCTTCCCATGCAGCATCTCTTGTAGCATCGAAGAACGTAGCTTGGAGTGTTGGGTTGGTGATTATATGATGTCCTCTAGCCTCATGACTATCCTTGGGGTGGGCCTACATGTGTGGTTGTACTAGCTAACAGTTCCTTCCTGCCTGCCAAACCGGGAATCCCTTGTACAAAGCTTCTCGGTACATTCCCATGTTATTCCCATGCTTAGAATGATTTCTTTCAATGCTCTGAAAAATTCCACATCTCCTTTCATGGTGATACTCATTATTGGCTTATGCTCTTCTAGCTACATGAAGGTGGTCACCTAAGTTTTAGAAAAGACGAGGATTAGAAAAGAATAAGAAGAGAATATATAAGGATTTTTGAAAATAGGGTTTGACTTATGGTTTTCCATTTCATTAAGGTCACGTCCTATACACAACATGTGCATTGATACCATCTATCATGACCGGTCCCGTCATAGGAGCACGAATCTCTAGGCTTACCGTGTCAATCCCCGGATCAATAGCTGACAAACACAGTCGATGATGAAATACTAAGAATACATCACATGTCATTGTATTTACATCGACGATCTTGTTTAATATAATACACACCTTCTTAGCTCAAGACTACCTTATAGTACATTCATGTAGTGGAGTAATATTCTAGTCTTGTGGTGTCCATCCACTAATAGGCAAGAGTTGAGTATAGTGTCGTAACCCTACTTCATAACCTTATGTTCATTAAGTAACTTGCAACATGATACGTTGCCATAACAAGGGTCAATATATTGGATATATTGGCAACCTTCACCATGACTGGCTTGTCGAACAAAAATATGCGATTTGGTGTGGCTGGTTTTCCTTTGCATGAGAAAAGTTTTCCCCTACTTTTAGAATGACACTTCTAGTACACCCGGTAGCATCTAGAGTTGATCCGGTAACCCCGGTCGTAACCCAAAGCAGTTTGAGTATGTGGACTCCCCGAACCTTGGTCATCCCAAGCTTCCCTCTAGAGATCCTGGTACCCCCAGTTCTATGAGATCCGTGCTATAACTCCCCATTGGTTCAACCCATGAATTTTAAAGTACGAGGTGAGTGAGACCAGTTTGACAATTCTCAGATGAGTTTATCAAAGTTGTCCGTAATCGGGGACACAACTAATCATGACATTTATAAACTCTACAGTGGTTCGTGTACTTAACACGTGGATCCCGATCATACGATTCTTCTACTAAACTTCACTTGTGTAGTAGCTAGATAGATGAATACAAGACTTTTGGGAAGTAGTCACCGACTGAAAAATGACAGACCCAGCCCGAACTACATGCAAGACTACGGGTCAGTTTGGATCGTGTCCATAGTGTATCACACCTCACCTGGAAGTTGCCTGAAGTGTGTCTGGGTGATGTTTGGTTGCTATCCTGGAGAAATGAGTGCTATCCCGGCCCATCGATGTGACAACTTACTTAGACCAAGGTATGCTACTTAGCCTGGACCAGGCGCTCAAAAAAGTTAGCATGGCTGGTTGCCTGGTACTAATAAACCGCGTTTCTATGAGACTTGTTATCCTTTCAATCATATTATAATGCTACTAATTGTATAAAACATCACCAGGCCAAGCCAAAAACAAAACAACCCTAGTCCAGGCTCGCCTGACTAGGCAGGAAACACCGAACATACTAGGCACAAACTAGGAAGCTTATTTTTCCAGGCAGGTACCCCAGGCCATTAACCGAGCACACCCTACATCTGTTGGTATTCCACAAGAGGGTTCCCACAACTTACTCGATCCTAATAGAGCCCATATTGTCTCACAGTCACACATGGAAGCTTCTCAACTTTTGAACTCGTACAATCCGCGATGCCTGAGTGGCACTCCAAACTAAAGACTACACTCTAATGACCGAATCAAAGCCAGCCCACCCAGACCAATTCATTAATTAAGTATTAATAGTTATGTATTCAACCATGCGGTTGTTTGGTGGAATAATAATTGGTGTTTCCCAATTCACGTCATAGAAGCTAAGCAACTGCTCATCGGTCATAAGGTCAGGGTATACTAGACATATTCACTCTATTGGGCTTTATCAAGCATAAACTAAAAACCTACAGGTAATTCCTAGTAAGAAATCAATTACAATGCATGAAAACATAGGTTATGATCAAAGGTTGGACTTGCCTGTGTTGACGATCATTTTGTCTCACAATGATTGATTAACACACTTTGCTCTTCGTAACAATCTGTCGTAAGTAAAGAGCATTAATGAACAACCATACTATACAATCAAACAAATAGTAAGTGTTGTGTATGGTGTTAGTGCAATTGTGTTATCATATCATGTCTAAGGGCTTAACTCATAAGAGTTGGATAACAACATAGTAGTTGTCTTTTGGAATACATGTGACACAAGGATCCACATGCAAGTTTCAATAAAGGTTCATCACATGAGGTGTATGTAATATCAAATGATGGTTGAAGGATCTAGTGAAATGATCATAACAACAGACTCATGGTCTATGAATCTTGGATAGCCAAGTTCATGTCCAAGTTTCAATGAAAATCCAAACTTGCTGACCCTTCAATAGCTTTAATACACTAAGGTCTGACAATGATAACCTGCTCTGGCTTCCAATTCAATTCGGAGTTCAACTAGGGTTCAATCTATTTGAGTTCAAATTCTAATGAGTTTATAATTTCATTTAGTTTCACTAAATGCAATTAGAATTATGAAAACATTTCATAATTTATTTAAGTTGGTTCAACTTAATACAAATGCTATCTTATTAATCCTAAAGTCATGCACAAATCCAATACAATACTAAGCATTATTAATTTTAAAAAATTCAAACTGATGTCAAATATATGTCCAAAACAATTATTAAAGTTTTTCGGGCCTCTCGGACAGGGGATACCTAGGCCAGTCTGCGTGCATCCCAAGATGGAAGAGCTGCCCCAAGCACTGGGTGGCCCACCTAAAAGCTTCAAGGAGAAGGCCCTCGCGAGGGCCACGCCTCGCAAGGGGTGCGGCGGCATCGTCGAAAGTCCTCACAAGGATGCTTTGCAGGGCAAAACTCGATACCCTTAGGAGGCCTGCCCGACTGGGGTATACCTGACGGGGCCTTGCGCCCCTGTAACCGCACATGGGTGATACGCAATGCGCCAAACGGTGCGAGGAGGTGTTCCAGCGGGCGCAAATAGAGAGGCTTTCTTATTTCGTGATGGAGTAGCAGCGCCAGCTTGTGGGTTCCCAAAGCGTCCCAACAAGGTGCCCTTCCAATGAAAGTAGACCAGGACCAAGGGCTCGGTAGGAGGGAGGTCATCCCTGAGCCCACATGCAGGGGAAGACCACCTTTAATCATCATAGGCTCCAACCTTGTCCCCCTTCAAATTCGCAGTTCTGGGAACACCGCCCCCTGATATTTTTTGGGCGATGAGGACCCGGGCCGATATAAGGAGCGATCCGGCCATCATAGAAGGACACATACTCTTGGTATAGAAAGAACATGCATTGTACTCATCTTCTCCCTTAAGCAATCCACCAAGCAAGAGTAGGGTCTTACACCACGAGGTGGCCCGAACCTGGGAAACTGCGTATGTCCTTGTTCACTTCCTTAGCGTAGGCCACCATTTGATCATCGTGAGGCTACGAAGTAGAGTAAGGCAGGAAAGTGAGCGCACCCAGAGTTAGAACCTTCTTGGGTCTGCGCAGCCCGAATTCCGACATTTGGCGCAATATGTCATGGTGTGATGCCGCTATCTAGCTCTGTTTGGAAACCAGATTCACCAACCCCATGGCCAAAGTTCACGGCACGCACGCAGAGCAAAGAGCGGCCCAGGTTGTCCAGGCCGCTCCCGATGCACAAAGTGGTCGCCGCCACTCTGTCGGTGCCATGGCTACCACGGTCACCCACCTCGCCGCCCGCGTGCCATAGGACCCCTCTCAAACCCTTTTGAGTGGCAGGGCAGCCAGGCCGCTCCAGCCATCCATCATCACGCCGGTCCTGGACCGGCCAACACGCAGTCCACGCAAGGCAAGGTGCACGGGACGCTTCATCGCACACCAGCCGGTACCATCCATGGCACCAGGACGTCTCTACATGCAGGATCGACTAGACCTGGGTCCGGCCTGTATTCATCCATTAGGGTCACTGGGATGCGCCGGGGGCAACGTGTGGTGGTGTGCATCCTCCGCCGGGCCCAAGCCCCGGTCACCGGTCATCACTTCAAACCGTCTTTCCGCAGGGCGAACATTGCCCTTAGGGAACGAGGGTCCACGTCTCCACCAGATTAGGCGTAGTGCGGAATCACCTTTGATGCGGGGGACCGCCAGGGGTTCGCGGCCGCCTCGGGGGCTCTACCCATGGTGTGCATGCCCACCATCAGCAACGTAGCAGCCACCAAGACCCTCGTCAACGGAGGTGTAGGGCTCAAAATCATCTCCATCGCGACCTTCGAGGCGCTTTAGGTGCCCTACGATGAGCTGAGGCCCACCGCTCCCTTCCCTGGGGTAGCCGACGGGACCAGGGCCACTCTCGGGCAGATCCGCCTCCCCGTCACCTTCGACACGCGCGATAATTACCGCACCGAGCTCATTGACTTCGACGTGGTGCATGTAGGCCTCCCGTACAACGCTATGTTGGGATACCCCACGCTTGCCAAGTTCCTGGGTGTAACACACCCGAGTTTCAACGTCCTCCAGATGCCCGACCGCCACAACATCGTGACTGTCAAATGCGACGACAAAGACATGGTCGTCTGCCTCAAGTGCACGTACAGAGCCGCCGCGGCCGCACGCCCCAACTGATGAAGGTGAGGTGACACCCCCAAGGTAGCGCCAACAAGGAAGAAGCAGCTATTTTGTAAGAGTCGGCCCAAAACAAAGAAGGTACCCTTTGGCCATGGTGACCCATGCCATACCTTCACCATTGGCGTCGATGTCCACCTCCCCGCCACCCCCGAGCAAGAAGAAGTGCTCGTCACCTTCCTTTGAGCAAACACGGATGTGTTTGCATGGAAGCTTTTCACCCCATAGGCGTGTGCGAGGATCTTAACCGACTCAGAGTCTCAAGCTTGTCACCCTACGGCCTAACTACGTCGAGTAAGTGCAAGCGGGGAAGAAGGTGGACTCAAAGATTTACCTAGGTTTGGGCCACCTTGCAGTGTAAAACCCTACTCCTGCTTTGTGGAGTTTTGGCCCCACGAGGAGTCTAAGGAAGAACTAGTACAATGGAGGGGTGGCCTCATCAGGGCTTTTTGTAGCGATGAACTATCTCTACTCAACCTGCCTTCTACGATGGGAGCTGGTGGCTATTAATAGGGGCCACAGTCCTCATCCCTTATTGCATAGGCGGGAAGGGATCCACAACGGCAAAATTTGAAAGGGGACAGGAGGTACATCTTGTCTTGACTAAAGGTGGTCTACGCCTGCAAAGCTTCGGGGTGTGACGCGGTAGTTATCTCGGTGATGACATCCGTCCTGTTGAGCTCGAGGTCTCAACCCCGTTGCACCGGGATGGGAACCTTTTGGGGGATTCCTTGGGAACCCCTGTATATCCTTGTCTCCTTAGCACAAAAGAGAAAATTGTCCTCCCTCTGCGCCTGCTGGCACCCGCTTCGCTTTGTTGTCAGAACCCACATCACCCCGGCCTTGGGTGGCGGGGCACTTGCATTGGAATCTCTGCTCCTCGGGAGGCAGCCTGGGGGGACACCACTCTCTGGAGGTCTTGACATTGTCTACCTCGTGAGGAAGGACGGGCTCTCACAAGGGACTTTGTCAGCGTTCTAGGAATGGGAGTGCCTAGACCTGCCTGCCTACGGCCCAGGGCGTGCCCCCCCACGTCAGCCAATCACGGCCCAGCGCGGCCCCGCTCAAGACAAGGCCCTCGCAAGAGCCGTGAGCTCATGGGGGGAGCGGCACCCAGACCTGTGAGGAATAGGCCTCCTCAGGACCCCTCCAAAGCGGCAGAGATCTCTATGCAGTGCTTGGCCTTGGGAGCCAATAAGTCTGGGTGAATGCTTATAATACAAAAGTGTTGGCTTCAAAAAGAAGCCCCTAGGTATAGTGCTCCGACTCGACATTTAAGGCTATAAGCCGTTAATTTTAGTACAAGATCGGTTGAACTGAGCATGGGGAGAAAAGGAAACAAAATCAATCCTACAAAACAACAAAGTGGGAGGGGAATGAAAATAGACGAAGAAAAAGAAAAAGAGCTAGAGAATGTGACGACACCGATTTATCCATAGAAGCGCCGAAGACGAGATGCGTTCCATGGGTTTTGTTCAAGGCGGTTGTTCGACGGGCTCCGAAGATGGTAAGCTCCTCCCGCGAGTACTTCGTCGATTATGAAGGGCCTTCCCATTTGGGGTTGAGTTTATGCTTCTGCTTCTCGAGAAGCCGTAGGACGAGTCCGCCTACGTTATACGCCTTCACCCTGACCTCCCTACTCTAGTAATGTCGGGCCTGCTGTTGGTAAAAAGGAGAGTGAACCCGAGCTATGTCGCGTTCTCCTTCTAAGGCGTCAAGGTCATCCTGCCGATCTAACTCAGCCTTCTTTTCCTCATACATGCGTACCCTTGGTGTGTCGTGAATAATGTCATAGGGGAGGACTGCTTCTGCCCCATAGACCATGAAGAACGATGTGTATCTCGTTGATCAGTTTGGGGTGGTGCGCAGGCCCCATAAAACGGAGTCGAGCTCCTCCACCCAATGACATTCGGACTCACGAAGAGATCGGACCAAACGTGGCTTAATGCCGCTCATAATGAGGTCGTTAGCTCGTTCGACTTGTCCATTGGTCTGGGGATGATATACTAATGCGTAATTGAGCTTTATGCCCATGTTTGCGCACCAGTATTTGACCTCTTGGGCCGTGAAGTTGGATCCATTGTCCATTATTATACTATGTGGGACACCATAGCGGTGTACCAAGTCGAAGATAAAGTCGATCACTGGTCTGGACTTGGCCGATTTGATAGGTTTTGCCTCCATCCATTTGGTGAACTTGTCAACCTTGACCAATAGGTATTTATTCTTCTTGGTCCCCCTTTAAGGGGTCCGACCATGTCTAGCCCCCAGACCACAAAAGGACAGGTGATCGGAATAGTGCGGATAGCTGTTGGGGGCATCTGGAGTTGGTTTGAAGAAAGTTAACAACCCACACAGTGTTTAACAAGTGACTGGGCGTCCGCCTAGGCTGTGGGCCAAAAGAAACCAGATCGGAAGGCTTTGCTGACTAAGGCTCTTGTCGCGGCGTGGTGGCCTCCCATGCCTTGCTGGACTTCGGCAAGGAGCTCCCGTCCTTCTTCCTCGGATATGCACCACTGTAATATTCTCATGGTGATTTTATTGTATAACTCACCCTCATGTACTTTGTAGGCCTTTGATTGCCGAACTATGCGTCGCGCCTCCGTTTGGTCGTCGAGTAGTGTTGGAGATATGCCCTACAAGAAATCATGTATGATGATATTTCCTATGCGTTTATGAATAAAGATAGTCCTTGGACATTATCATTGATCTGTATTAACAAGTACGTGACTTGTTTGTCAGACTATGCATTGTATGATAATGGTCCTAAATGGTCCCTAGTCCAAAGGGTTATGTGGACGCACAACTAATCAAACTAGCATATGACACGGTCGATGGTTCGGTCTCACTGACCATGTAGCATTGGACTCTAGCCGAATAATATGGACTTGGAAAGGTCTGGTCGAATTCAACATAGTCAGATCCGAGTCGAGATAAGGTCTGAGTTGGACAGACCCCACTATGAGACGCGGCGATAGGTCATTTGTGAGTCTCTAGCGCAACATACGTGCTATGTCCTAAGACCTGAGCTGGCGCAAGTAATCAGGATGGTGACAGACTTGCTTTGAGCTAACCAAACGCTACTCCATGACTCGGTAGTTACAAAGGTAGGTTTCGGGCTTGTCCAGACCCATGCTGCGAGACATGGTCGAGCATGATGGGATTCGCCCGTCCTACCAGGAGAGATATACTCCGGGCTACCTCAGGTAATCCGACCTGGATAAGCGTGTCCATGTGATGAGGATTATGAGATAATCCGAAGTGTTGGTCGGATCCACCGAAACGGGAAATAGGTCGTGCTGCAATGAGGACGACCATGTCGCCTTGTGCACAACAACATATATTGTGTGGCAAAGGGAACAAAAGTGTGAAGTATAGGTTCGCCTAACCATCTTCATCGGACACTTGGAGTTGGAACATCTTGCTAGAGGCCACTACCGACCAGTCGATTTGGATGTCATCTGACTCACGAGCAAGTGGACGAGAACCTAAAGGGTCACGCGCTTAAGGGGAGGAACATGTGGGCTTTAGGATCCGTACAAGTCCCAAGAGTTGAGCCCGCACCGGATGCCTATATAGAGTGGAGGTGCGGCACACCCATCCGGTTGATCGCTTTGGCACCGTCATTAGGGTTTGCATGTATTGCGAATAGCCACCTCCACTCGTCGCCGCCGACCGTGTAATCAGACCTAGCAGTCCACCGCACGGGTGTTCCTCTTGCACGCGTGGATACCTTTAGAGGCGGTCCACTTGCGCCGCTCCGGCGAACCTATATGTGGGATCCGACGATCGGTTGTTCGAGGGAGATTGGAACGGCTGTTCGAGAGAGATCGGACGATGAGGAGATGGACCACACGAATGCGCTGCCCCAACTCAACTTCCGCTACACCGCGCTGCGTGTCTAGTGGTAACAATCTGTGATCCATCTCCGTAGCATGTTCTTGGATGTTCTACGCGTAGGAAAATTTTAATTTGCATGCGATGCACCTACGGTAGAACCCAACAGAGGTATCAGAGCCACTGTTATAGGATTTGGATTCAGATCGGATGCATATTTGATATGCGGAGGCGGCGGATGAGATCTGTTGTCACTCATGAGATCGGCTATGTGCACGGTTGATGCAATCAACTGCATATCGAGATCATTGAGGCTATGTTTTCTATCAATCGGAATTAATGAGGTCGTGACACAACCTACCCCTACCGGTCGGTATCCGCCATCGGGGTTAACCGTGAAACGTAAATCCAAATTGGGACCACCGTTTGCATAGCGCCTAGTATTTTGTACACGATCACACACACCGGTAGAATGCAATTCTATGCATAAGTTTGTTTTGTAGGTTTGATAAGAATAGTATGGCTCATATGTATGTGATGCATGTGTGTACTTAAACATGACCTGTGTGTCATGATTGTCAGCCGGCAGGAGCCAAAGTGCTGTCATTATATTGTATAACGACCTGCGTGTTGACTTGTGATTCTCTGTAAATTCATTACCAGTTATAGTAGTTGGAGGACAGATATCAAGTTCGAGGTTTTGGCGTCCTGGCGTGACGGACAAGATGGAGTTCCACATTGGTCATCGGAGTAGGAGCGGGCCATGGCAGGACACCCATGAAGGAGCCATACTATTTCACATATTTATGTTTATATCTGAATTATATTGCTTCTTGTTTCTATGCATGTTATAATGGTAGAAAGATCCCTCATTAATATCAAGTATATTGCCATTCCGGATGTTGCACCTTCGCACGTCAAGTACGTCTAGTAGTGGGCTCATAAAATTCAGGTGCTACTAGGTGTCCTTGAGCTGGAGGGTTCATGTCGGACACGGACATGCACTGCATCGGGTTAACTTGACGAGGCTATCAAACCGGTTTTGGGCCTTGTGGCAGAGAAGGTTGGGAGCCAGGGTATGAGATACCTACCCAACCGACAGGAGTCATATAGAGATACAATTAGCAAGGAGTTGCTTACCGATTAGGCAAGTTGGCTAGCAATGATGCTAAAGCTCACTAGTCGCTCGCGCTAGATGGGTCCTGAATCGCAGAGAATTTGCGGAAGGATCCTGACTTTAGTGGAAGTAGTTTTTCTTAAGGCTTGAATTACTCTACATAAACACATTGCTTAGTGGTTGCATATTTTCTGTTGTAGATCAATGGCACCACCTGCTCAACAAAACTTTGCATTGAAGCCAATTCTGGAAAAGGATAAACTAAATGGAACAAACTTTACCATCTGGTATAGAAATTTGAGAATTGTTCTCAAGAGCGATAAAAAGGAACATGTTCTAGAGGTTCCACTTCCAGAGGAACCAGCCGAGAATTCTAACGCCACAACCAAGAATGCCCACTAGAAACTCGTTGAGGAATCAAACGAGATCAGCTGCCTCATGCTGGCTTGTATGGAGCCCAATTTGCAACAACATTTCGAAAACATTTAGGCTTTCCATATGGTTGAGAGTTTGAAGAGCATGTTTCAGGTGCAGGCTAGGACCGAAAGGTTCAACGTCTGGTAGTCCTTAACGGATTGTAAGCTGAAGGAGGGTACTGGCTTCCGACTTGGGGACGAGCTGTCCACGAATGCAATTTTGGGTTCTCTTCCACCTAGCTATGGGACGTTTGTCTCGAACTATCATATGCATGGCATGGATAAGAAGCTCACTGAATTGCATGGGATGCTCAAGGTGGCAGAGCAAGATATTAAGAAAGGCACGCATCAAATGTTGATGGTTCTCGGCTAAGTTCAAGAAGAGTTGGTCCAAGAAAAAGGGTAAGGCAAAGGGCACGGAGAAGGCTGTCTTCGACGCTGAGGCAAATTCCGGACCAAACTCAAAGACCATTTGCTTTCACTGAAAGGAAGCTGGTCACTCATAGAGGAACTGTAGCAAGTGGCTTTCTGAGCATGGCAAGAAGGCCGGAGATGCTTCTTCAGGCCAAGGTACACTTGTTACATATGTTATAGACATTTACCTTGCTGACATACCTAGTAGCTCTTGGGTATTTGATACCGGATCGGTTTTTCATATTTGCAACTCGATGCAGGGGCTGGTAAGAACTAGGCGTGTGACACAAGGGGAGATTGACATCAGGGTCGGCAACAAAGCAAGAGTTGCTGCATTGGGGGTCGGCACGATGCTGCTCAAGATTCCTTCTAGATTTATTTTGGAATTGAATAACTGTTATTACATTCCCGCACTTAGTCGGAACATTATTTCTTCCTCATGTTTGATGAGTCAAGATTCCGAATTCAATATAAAGGACAATAGTTGTTCATTTTATTTGAAGGGAATGTTCCATGGATATGCACCCATAGTAGATGGGTTATTTATTTTAAATCTAGAAATGGAACCGGTCTATAACATGAATGTCAAGAGGCATAAGCCTAATGAGATAAATCCGACATACTTCTGGCATTGCCGGCTTGGACACATTAGTCAAAAACGCATGAAGAAGCTCCATGATGATGGACTCCTAACCTCATCCGACTTCGGGTCGTTCGAGACATGCGAATCATGCTTCCTAGGCAAGATGACTAAGTCTCCTTTTGTAAAGAGTTGTGAGAGGGCGTCCGAGCTATTGGAGCTTATACACAGTGATGTGTGTGGTCCAATGAGCACAACGTCCAGAAGTGGCTATCAGTACTTCGTGACTTTGACTGACGACTTGAGTAGATATGGATATATCTATTTGATGATGCACAAGTCGGAAACTTTTGAAAAGTTCAAAGAGTTTCAGAACGAGGTTGAAAATCAGCTCGGCAAGACGATAAAATTTCAACGATCCAATCATGGAGGTGAGTACATGAGCCAGGAGTTTGATAATCATCCGAAAGGTCGAGGTATAGTACCTCATCTCACACCTCCGGGTATGCCGCAGAGAAACGGTGTCTCAGAATAGAGAATTTGAACCTTGTTGGACATGGTTCTTTCGATGATGAGCAAATCGGATTTACCCTTGTCATTCTAGGGATACCCTCTAGAAACTACAGTTTTCACACTTAATAGGGTACCATCAAAATCCGTTGACTAGAGACCACATGAGATGTGGACTGGGAAGAATCCTAGTTTGTCTTTTCTAAAGATTTGGGGTTGTGAAGCATTTGTCAAGTGACTCATGTCGGACAAGCTTACACCCAAGTCCGATAAATGCATATTCGTGGGATATCCTAGAGAAACCTTGGGATATAACTTCTACAACCGAGAAGAGAACAAAGTGTTTGTTCCTCGGAACAGGGTTTTTCTAGAGAAAGAGTTTCTCAGTCGGGAGGCCAGTGGGAGAATGGTGCGACTCGAAGAAATTCAAGAGCCACACGGGGACAACTCGGTAGGTGATGAGATCACATCGGAGTCGGTCAGAGAACCTGTAGTGGAATCGGCACCGGGGCCGCTGAGATCGGAAGGATTGTGGAGAATGCGCGATGTATTGTTGCCGGAAAGCGATGAGCCAACCACGTATGAGGAAGCAATGGTGAGCCCAGATTACGAGGCATGGCTAGAGGCCATGAGATCTGAGTTAAAGTCCATGGATGAGAATCAAGTCTGGGACTTGGTTGATCCGCCACATGGCGTAGTTGCCATTGGTTGCAAATAGGTCTTTAAGAAGAAAACTGATGTGGATGGAAATATTCAGATCCACAGAGCTCGGCTTATCGCTAAAGGTTATGGACAAGTTCAAGGAATTGACTACGACGAGACCTACTCGCCGGCAGCGATGCTAAAGTCGGTGAGGTTCATACTAGCTATAGCTCCATATTTTGATTATGAGATATGGCAGACAGATTTCAAAATGGCTTTCCTTCATGTAAATTTAAAAGAGGATGTATACATGATACAACCCGAAGGTTTTGTCAATCCAACGAACGCTGGTAAAATATGCAACCTCAAGAGATCCATTTATGGATTGAGGCAATCAGCTTGGAGTTGGAACATTCGTTTTGATTCAGTCATCGTTGACCTTGGTTTCATCAAGAACTAAGAGGACTATTGTTTATACAAGAAGTCTAGTGGGAGCTCGGTAGTATTTTCGATCTTGTATGTGGATGACATAATGCTGATCGGAAATGATGTTTTGATGTTGGACTCAGTGAAGGGAATATTGAATGGCAAGTTTTTGATGAAAGACCTTGGAGATCTACATTTTAGGCATCAAGATTTATGGAGATAGATTGAGGATACTGCTCGACTTAAGCCAGAGCACGTACATAGAAAAACTATTGAAGAGGTTGAACATGAGTGAGGCCAAGAAAGGGTTCTTGCCAGTCTCACATGGTATAAGGCTAAGCAAGACTCAGAGTCCTACAACTTATGATGAGCGAAACCGGATGAGTAGGATTCCATACGCCTCGGCAGTTGGATCCATCATGTATGCCATGCTATGTACACGGCCTGATGTTGGATATGCAATAAGCTTAACAAGCAGATTCTAGGATGACCCAGGTGAGAGTCACTAGGCAGCGGTGAAAACTATATTGAAGTACCTGAAAAGGACTAAAGAGTTGTTCCTAGTTTATGGAGGTGAGGAGGAGCTCTGCGTAAAGGGTTACGCTGATGCTAGTTTCCAAACCGATAGGGATGATTGTCGATCGCAAACTGGCTTCGTGTATGTTATGAATGGAGGAGCAGTGAGCTACACAAGTTCCAAGCAAGATACGATGGCCGACTCCACAATAGAGGCCGAATACATTGCGGCTTGTGAAGATGTTTGGATTCGGAAGTTCCTGGAAGAGGTTGGTGTGTTCCCAGGCTGGTCAAAACCGTTGGACCTTTATTGTGAAAATTCAGGTGCCATCACACAGGCCAAGGAGCCGAGACAACACCACAAGACCATGCAGATAGACTGATAATATCACTTGATACGAAAGCTTGCTGAGAAAGGTGATACCAATTGATGCAATATTCATACGGATGCAAATGTTGCAGATCCGTTGACTAAGCCACTTCCACAACCCAAGCATGAGGGGCATGTTAGAGCTATGGGCATTCGATGTCTACTTGATTGACTCTAGTGCAAGTGGGAGACTATTGGAGATATGACCTAGAGGCAATCATGTATGATAATAGTTCCCATGTGTTTATGAATAAAGATAGTCCTTGGACATTATCATTGATGTGTATTAACAAGTACATGACTTGTTTGTGAGACTATGCATTGTATGATAACGGTCCTAAATGGTCCCTAGTCCAAAGGGTTATGTGGACGCAAACTAATCAAACTAGCATAATATGGTTCGGTCTCACTGACCATGTAGCCTTGGAACCTAGCCGAATAATATGGACTCGGAAAGGTCTGGTCGGATTCAACATAGTCGGCTCCGAGTCGAGATAAGGTCTGAGTTGGACAGACCCAACTATGAGACGCGGCGATAGATCATTTGTGAGTCTCTAGTGCAACATACGTTCTATGTCCTAAGACCTAAGCTGGCCCATGTACTCAGGATGGCGACAGACTTGCTTTGAGCCAACCAAACGCTACTCCGTGACTAGGTAGTTACAAAGGTAGGTTTCGGGCTTGTCCAGACCCATGCTGCGAGACATGGTCGAGCAAGATGGGATTTGCCCCTCCTACCAGGAGAGATATACTCTGGCCCCCCTCAGGTAATCCGACCTGGATAAGCATGGCCATGCGATGAGGATTATGGGATAATCCGAAGTGTTGGTCGGATTCACCGGAACGAGAAAGAGGTCGTGCTGCAATGAGGATGACCATGTTGCCTTGTAGACGGGAACATATATCGTGTGGCAAAGGGAACAGAAGTGTGAAGTACAGGTTCGCCTAACCAGCTTCATCAGACACATGGAGTCGAAACGTCTTGCTAGAGGCCGCTACCGACCGGTCGAGTTAGATGTCATCTGACTCACGAGCAAGTGGACGAGAACCTAAAGAGTCGCGCGCTTCAGGGGAGGAACATGTGGGCTTTAGGATCCGTGCAAGGCCCAAGGGTTGAGCCCGCACCGGATGCCTATATATAGTGGAGGTGCGGCACACCCATCCAGTTGATCGCTTCGGCGCTGTCATTAGGGTTTGCATGTGTTGTGAATCGCCACCTCCACACGCCGCCGCCGACTGTGTAATCGGACATAGCAGTCCGCCGCACGGGTGTTCCTCCTGCACACGCGGATACTATTAGAGGCGGTGCACTTGCGCCGCTCCGGCGAACTTGTACGTGGGATCCAGCGATCGGCTATTCGAGCGAGATCAGAATGGCTGTTAGAGGGAGATCGGATGAGGAGGAGACGGAACACACGAACGCGCTGCCCCAAATGTATTTCCGTTGCACGACACTGCGCGTCTAGTGGTAACAATCTGTGATCCATCTCCATAGCATGTTCTTGGATGTTCTGTGCCTAGGGAAATTTTAATTTGCATGCGGTGCACCTACGCTAGAAGCCAGCAAGGAGTTCCTGGCAAAGAAGGTAGGCGAGGAATGGCTCTGTCCATGGCGCGATTACCGCCATGACTTCATGGGCCGAATGTGTTTCATCTGTTGGGTAGCCGTTGATGATTTGATCGTCTGGTTCATTTATAGGGGGAACAACCTCTTCCACCGTATCTAGACCGGATCCCTTGTGATCTTCTTGGTAAACCACGAATGGCTTAAAGAGCCACTCCAGGAAGGTGTTTCTTCGGACAAGGTCACTCTTAGCACCCATGCGGGCCAGTAGATCGGCGGTTTGTTTGTTGTCACGAGCGACGTGGTGAAATTCCAACCCCTCAAACCGTGCAGATATTTTTAAGACAGTGTTTCTGTACACCGCCATCTTCCGGTTTTTGGTGTCGGAATCTCCATTGGTTTGGGATATGGCCAAGTTGGAGTCTCCCCATACCTCCACCCGCCGTATGCCCATTGATACTGCCATCCGAAGACCATGTAAAAGAGCTTCGTATTCGGCTACATTGTTGGTGTCAGCATACATAATCTGCAACATGTATCGCACATTGTCGCCTATGGGGGATGTGAGGACAACTCCATCCCCTAGTCCAACCAAGGTTTTGGATCCATCAAAGTACATTGTCCAATGGGATTGTGCACTATATTCCTTGGGAAGCTCGACCTCTGTCCATTCAGCCAAGAACTCTCCCAATACCTGAGATTTTATGGCATGGCGTGGCTTGTACATTATTTCAATGGGCATGAGCTCGATGGCCCACTTGGCTATGCGGCTGGTGGCGTCCTTGTTGGTGATTATATCATTCAGGGGTACTTCGGGATCTACTGTTACCGCACACTCTTGGAAGTAGTGTCTGAGTTTCCGTAATGCCATAAATACTATGTAGGCTATATTCTGGTAATGCGAGTATGTGGACTTGGACCGTGTTAGTACTTTTGACATGTAATAGACCGGCTTCTGTGTCTAGAATTTGTGTCCCACCTCATCTCGTTCAATGATGAGCACTGCGCTAACAACTTGGTTTGTAGCCGATATGTATAATAACATGGGCTCACCGACGCCTGGTGCTGTGAGTATGGGGTTGGTTGCCAGTAGTGTTTTAATTTCCTCTAACACAGCCGCTGCTTCGTTGGTACATTCGAAATTGTTGGTCCATTTAAGCAGCTTATAGAGCGGTAAAGCTTTCTCTCCGAGGCGGGATATAAAGCGGCTTAACGCTGCGACGCAACCAGCCAGCCTCTGGACATGCTTTAGCTCTTTAGGAATTGTGAGTTCCGATAGAGCGCGGATCTTAGCCGGATTCACTTGTATTGGGAGAGATGAATCCGAGCAGTTTACCAGAAGGAACTCCTAATACACATTTTCCGGATTGAGTCATATGTCGTACCCGCATAGGCTGGCAAAAGTTTGCCGTAGGTCATCGATCAACTGGCTGACGTGTTTGGTTTTGATTACCAAGTCGTCCATGTAAGCCTCGACCGTCTTATTAACCTATGTCGCGAGACAAGTCTGGATCATGAGCTAGTATGTGGCCCTAGTGTTTTTTTAGCCCGAAGGGCATCATGTTAAAGTAGAATGGCCCATAGGGGGTGATGAATGCGGTTACCGCTTGGTCGGATTCCTTCATGTTGATTTGATGGTATCCGGAATAAGCGTCGAGGAAACACAATGAATCATGTCTGGCTATGGCATCAATGATCTGATCTATGCATAGTAAGGTGAAAGGATCCTTAGGGCAGGCTTTATTTAGGTCTTTAAAATGGACGCACGGCCGCCAGGACTTATCTTTATTTGGCACCATCACCAGATTTGCCAACCATTTGGGAGGTTTAATCACCCGAATGTAATCTGACCTCTAGTACTTTAGCTAATTCTTCACCCATAGCTTGTCGTTTGGGTTCGGAGAAGCGGCGCAGAGTCTGCTTAATGGGCTTGAAGCCTCCAATGATGTTCAGATTATGTTCTGCAAGCCGCCGTGGGATTCCGGGCATACCGGAAGGATGCCAAGCGTAGATAACCCTATTTTACCGTAGAAAGGTTCGTAGTGCGTATTCCACTATGGGATCAAGCTGAGCTCTCATGGACGTTGTCTTATTGGGGTCTGTCGGATGCACTTGAAACTTAACGATTTTCTATGTGGGTTTGAAGAGCATTTTCCCGAGGATCACGTCAACCTTGTCAACCGTTGACCACAGTGCGGTTAGTTCTTCTGCAGTGAAGGTCTCCGCTAGTGCCTCGAGGGCGAGCGCTGCCATTTTGTTTTTGGTCCGAAGGGCTATATTCGGATCACTGGTGATTGTGATCACTCTGTTTGCTCCTGGCATTTTAACTTTCATGTACCCATAATGGTGTATAGCCTGGAATTTTGTGAAGGCGTCACGTCCAAATAGGGTGTGGTAGCCGCATGGGAAAGGCACGATGTGGAAGAGAAGTTCTTCGGATCAGTAGTTTTCGGGTGTGCCAAACACTACGTCCAGGAAGATACGTCCTGAACAAGGCGCCACCTTCCTTGGAATGATTAGCTAGAAAGTCCTGTTGCTATGCTCGATGCGAGATCGGTCAAACTGCATGTTTTCCAGGGTGCCTTCATAGATTACGTTTAAACCACTGTCGCTGTCAATTAGCACCTGATGTAACCTGTAGCCATCGACGATGGGGTTTAGGACTAGTGCTGCTGGTGAATGACCGGAAAGAGTGGCTGGTCAGTTATTATATTCGAAGGTGATGGGTATGCCTACCCATGCACTTCTTGCTGCCACATGGTAGACCTGTTCGAGTTCTCTAAGAGCTCTTTTCCTCCTGTTCCTCGAGGGGAACATTTCGTAGACCGTCAGGACTTCGCCATTGTATTCGGGCGGCGATGGGGTGTGCCTATTCGGCGGAAGCATCTAAAGGATGGCCTCACCACTTTTTGCGATCCGCCTGCCGACCCAACAATCTCAGAGACATTATTTACCCCTGTAATGGGCCTGTTTCTTTTTTTGGCGAGTTTGAATCTGCCTTGCCGCTTTGGAGGTATCCTCATTTTCCGATCTCCACTAGGGTGTTTGGGGAAAGTTGGTTCCAAAAATAACCATTCAGATTGCCAAGCGCTTTCCATGGCACAATATTTTTGTACCAAATCGGATAACTTCGAAAAGTCACGAATGCGCCGGCGAGCCAAGGCGTTAAGAATCCCTTCATCATGGCAATTGGGACTGAAGGTTTCCATTATATCTTGGTCACTGAGACCTCTTTCTCTGCTTCTAGCGAGTAGGAGTCTGGCCCAAAAGTGATGAAACGACTCTCCTAGTAATTGTTTAATACCCCGTAAGTCCGAGGACGCGGGCTTTGGTACGATACTGGGATGATCGTCTTGGGTGGTGAGTGGGAAAAATTTGAGTCCACGCCACATTGTGTGTCCAAAAACACAGACTCCAAATTATGTGATAGATCTCAGACCGATAACGGCCCGGCTCCGGGAGAGATTCCGGTATCTGGTTCGTCGATGAAATTTCGGCGATTAGAGATCGGGGTGTAGACTATTTTTAATTCCGGTTATTGGGAAGAGTCTTCAACCGGACACTCAATGGTAGCGATGAGGTGGGTGACCGTGGGGACATGAAGGGCCCTATCATCGGGATTGATCCCGAGCCATCCATACACCGAACCCTGGTCATCTGACATACGCATGATCTCAATCCGATCGAACAGCTCATTTAAAAATGAGGCGATGGTAGGATGTGTGTCGCTGAAGCGAGTGGGGTTGATATGCGACGTGATGGTCACGGAGCTACACGAATGCCGATCCGGGTTCTATCTAGCCATGGTGAATCCGGTCGCATCGGCCGGATTGGGTGTTCTAGACCTCTCGGAGGTGAAGACTCCATAGGAGGCAGGTCCCAATGTCTTCGGCATCGAGGCATCGAGAGTTACAGGCTCCTCCTCACGGGTTGAGGGTTCCATTTATACAAGCTCTCCCCGAGAATCAACGACAAACTCTAAGGTTCTAAACTTGATCCTCTGATTGGGGGAAAAGTTTCCGATCTGGCCAAGGCGGCCGATCGGGTCGGCATGTGACAAGATGTCGTAGCCTACAAGAGTCTGATCGGATGCGAGAATCCTTGGGATGCTGATCTCGCCATGCGTGATGAAGTGAGCCATCGATTCCTTTGGTGATCACATCGAAACTCTCAATGAAAGCACCAATGTCGTTGTCAAAACCGGCGGATCTCGAGGAGGGGTTCCCGAACTGCGAGACTAGAATCGATAGTAATAGGAGACGAAGGGAACAAGGTTTTACCCAGGTTTGGGCCATCCTATGTATGTAATACCCTACGTCCTGCTTGATTGTATTGATGATATGGTGGTCATAGAGTTGGTCTACCTCGAGATCACATAAATAAATCCTAGATGAGTTGTTCCGTCCCTACAACCTAAAACCCTTCGGCTTATATAGAAACCGAGGGTACCTAGGGTTTAGACATGGTCAGTTACATGCCAAAGAGAATATAACGGCTAACTACGGTCGTCAACTTGGAGGACAGCCACGATTCTCAAAACTTCCATCCTAGCAACAGGGCCCTTGCTCTACCAATGATCACTTTGTGGCCCATATAGTCCAACCCATGAGAAACAAGTCGACCATCTGAGGACCCATTAATCCAGGACTCCCTCAGCTGTGTTCGAACTTCTTTGGGTTTTTGGAGACCAAGATCTGGCATTTGGCACGCCTTGTAGGGGGCATGTCAAAGTCTTCGTCAAGCCATGCTCTTTCTATGCCTCGCTGCTCCGTTGGCACACACTCATCGGGCCCGTGTTGAGCGCTAGGCCGCTCGCGTCGCCCATACGGTGCCCGTGGGCCGCGCCGCCACGCACCGGTCCACCTCCCATGTGGCCAACGTCGCCATGGGGCCGGAGGCTCACAAACAACAGGACACCTCATATCCGGTCACCGCACGGCATGACGGCCGCGCTTCCACTCCGTCGATCATTCCGGCTACTGGGTCGTCCTCCCACGCTCGCCTCAGGCCAGCGCATGGGACGGGTGCACTCGCCATGGCGCGCGAGCTAATATGTTAGTGGCCTGCCCCTGACCACCGTGACGACTAGCTCGGGCGCTTCACAAAGCTCGTCAATGAAGCCGGCGACGATTCGACGCTTTCCTACTCGCACCGACCACTTCAAGGGGCGCTTTAGCAGATGACGTGGCCCATGATGCACCGCCCCCTCCTCGACAGCGCGACGTCGACCCGAGCCCAGGCATGAAGCACGACCGTGCAATCAGCCGCATGGGATGCAGGTGAGGGCAAGGGATAAAGTAAGCTGCCAGGTGGTGCCGTGGCCGCGCGCCAACACACGTGCACTCCCCGCGCGCACTAATCAGTGTCGTGACCAAGCGCCCCTTGAAGTGGCCGTGCAGGATCGTCAAGACTAGTTCACTCCTGTGCATGTGGCACTTGCTGGTCTAGTGGGTTGCCGCAGCATCACCCCGGAGCTCCATTTAGTCGTATGGCCCTACAAGTTAAAGCCTGACTTACCCCCTCGCTATGACATCACCCTAGATCTACGCGGCTTGTGGAGACGACAAGGTCATGGCAAGCTGGTTCCCCATGGCACTAAAGGGTGACGCGCTCTCCTGGCTCCTCAACCTCCCAGAGTAGTTGATCACCTCTTGGGAGAACCTGCGCAAGCATTTCGCCACCAACTTCCAAGGTACCCGCGACTACGCGCTCACCGTGAGCGACCAGCAACGTGTGAAGCAGCAACAGGGAGAGACCCTTCACATGTTCATATAGTGTTTCATGACTGTCTGCCTCAAGATCCCGAGGGCGTTTGATGAGGCCATCATCTCCATGTTCATCGATAGCACCAGGGACCTCAGGATAAGGGAGGAGCTCGCAATCAACGATGAACTATGCTCAACCCTGGAGATGTTCAACCTGGCGAACAAGTGCGCCAAGCACGAAGAGGGTCGCCTCTCACTCCGCTAGTTCCCGGAGACAGAGCCAGAAGACAAGAAGACCAAGACCAAGGAGGTGAAGCATAACGCCCCCATGGTGCTTGCGGCTGAGCCTAAGGTGAAATGCAACCGAGATGAGGAACTCCCCTCAGCAGGGCTACCATTGTGCATCTTCCATGCCACCAACAACCACAACACCATCGACTACCAGGAGGTCAGGGTGGTCTGCAACGAGCACTTCGGTCGGCGCCCTGGACGTAGCGACCATGGCTTCAGACAGGGCGGAGGCTGCGGTGGAGGCTGTTCGGACAATCGGGATCCGTGCCAGGAGTGGCAAGACCGGCCTCAGGAGGACCACTGGATCAATCAAGCTCGGGAGGACCGTTGGCGCAACGACCCTCTAGACGGGTCACATCATGGCCAGCCTCGTGAGGCCCGCCCTCATGTGGTTGGCCTACCCCCACTGCTGCCACCACCTAGGAGGAAGGAAGAGGACATGCAGGACGATGAGGCTGGGGGTTTCTAGGAGGTCAGGACGATAGCTTGCATCCTGGGCGGCGCCCAAGCCCCAGCATTTAACCGCATCTTCAAGCAATTCTCACGGGTGGTGAACGCGGCTCTCTCGAAGCCCAAAGCCATGCCCCCCTCAAGTGGTCTGAGACTGCAATCACCTTTGACTCGAGGGATCATCTCAAGAATTTAGCCATGGCAGGCACGCTCCCCATGTTGTGCACACCAACCATAAGCAATGTCTTCGGCACCAAGACCCTCATCGACGGCGGTGTGGGGCTCAATTTCCTCTTCATTGAGACGTTCGGGACGCTCCAAGTGCCATACGACCAGCTCATGCCAACCAAACCCTTCTTAGGAGTCACTGATGGGTCCACGGTCCCCATCAAGCAAGTGCACCTGCCCGTCACCTTCGGCGGACGCAAGAACAACCACACCGAGCTCATCTTCTTCGACATCGACAACATCCACCTCCTGTACGACGCGATCCTTGGGTACCCAGCCCTCGCCAAGTTCATGGCGGTGCCTCATCATGGCTACAATGTCCTCAAGATGTCGTAGAGTGGCATCGTCATCACCATCGCCTGCGATGAGCAGGATGCCATTTGCTCCCTCGAGTGCGCCTACCGTGCTGCATCAGCTTAGCACTTAGATGACGAAGGAGATGTCCCGCCTCGCGAGGATGTCCCCAGGAAGAAGAAGCAACTACACTCCACAGGGTGCCAGTGTCACACCCTATGATTTGCCTCATGACCAAGTTAACATGACTAAAAAATTAGGGCCAATTAAAACTTTTTCTGTGATTGTGATGCTTGACTTGATTGATGATTGCTTGCTTGTTGGTGCTCTATACTCATGAAGCTTCCTCCTACTCTCAAAACTCTATTACTTGCTCCCAACTCTTGTCCAATGATCATGCCATGTGAATATTACCCAAAACCATTTTTATCAAATATTATTTTGGCCAAAAAGGTTTTATTCAAATTAGGTTTGCAAAACCCCTGGTTTGAGATTTGCACTACAAGTACCCAAATTCGGTGGATTCTTTTTCTCCAAAAACTTTATTTGGAACCTACTATGTATATGACTTCCCAAAACCATCAAATATTAATTTTAAAGATTAATTTACTATTTTATTTAAAGGCTTTTTCTTAAGGCCAGAAATGGTCTTTTATAGTGAAAAATTATTTAAATTATTTAGAAATAATTTAGAAAATTGAGTAAAACTCAATGGACATATATTTTCCATATATGACAGTTTAAACACATGGTCATGTTTAAAATATTGGAAAAAACCCTTCAAAACTATTTCTGCCTATTTCAAGGATTTGAAATATTTCTATAAGAAATATCCTCAAATAAATCTAGGAAAATTCTAGCATGTCACATATGATATATATGGTCATCTTGGCAAGTTTCATCTCAATACCAATTGTTTTGGCTCACCAAAATATCCTAAAACCATTCCCGTCCAAAGCCAAAATTGATCGACTTTACATTGTGAAGTATCTCCTATTGATCCCAAATTTGTGGGCATGCTCTACTACCAAAATGATGATGCTACACTAAGTAGTGCATCAAGGAGAATAGATTTGCAGACCTAGATCTACAGAAACCCTACAGAAACCTGATTCTGTTGATTTCTAGGGATTACAAAGTTTACATTATTAACTTTCTTCATTAGAGATGAAAACTTGTGATCAGGACCAAATGGACTTACCATTTACCCCTGGTAAATCTCAAGGTCATAGGATTCCCCTGCCTAGCCCAATCCAAGCACAAACACCTTCAGCCATAAACTCGTGGACAAGCAAAGTGGACCCAAAAAGATTCCCCTTGCCCCCAACTTTTTACCACACCATATTATAACCCTCTTCTACCTCCAATAACTTTGCCATGGCCTCTGGTTAATTATTTGTGAGATAACTCCCTCATTCTCCCTCTCTTTTACCATGGCAAGACATCTTCTTTCCCCTCTCCCATTATTCTGTTCCTAAACATGCCCCCAAAACTTTCGAAAGCATCATTTGCATCTATCCAAGCCCAAAGATAGCATGCTCACATGGAAAATGTGACCAATCCATCTAAACCTACATTATGGTAGTAAGTGTAGCTCTGTACTACAAGTACCTTGCCCTCTCATCTCCATGATCTAAAAATTGGTGGGTGTATAGTCCTTCCATGGCCAGGTACACTAGACAATGTTTTACCCAGAATGACTTATAGGAAAATCTCATTAGATAAGCTCCAAGTTTGCTGCTGCAAACTTCCCAGCAGTAAAATCCCATTGCAACCAGCTCCATTCCCCTTGAAAATTAACCAGTGACCTATGTCATGCATGCCTTGCATGCCAGACATGTTTGGCTGACCAAAAGGTCTCCCTGGACATGCATTGACCTATTGGGATTCTTGTCGGTGATTGACATAGTTTGAGGAGTTCATGTATTTACCATGTGTTAATGCTTTGTTCTGGTTCTCAATTAGAAGGACCCTTAATATCCCTTAGATATACTTATGGGCCCCGCTGCCACAGGAGAGTGGGACAAAAGATGTCATGGTAGTTCTTATTACAAGCATGTATGACTACATACTGAATACATGCCTACATTACATTGATGAATTGGAGCTAGTTCCGTGTCACTCTAGTATGTGACTGTTTCATGATTGATGTCATATAAATCATTATCCATCATAGATTGATAGCCTACACTTCTCCTATACTGAATCTTGCTATGTTACTATTGCTACTATTACTGTTACAATCACTACAAAACTGCTACCGTTACCGTTAGTACTACTATCTTGCTGTGCTAGTAAAACTTCTTCTATAGAGCGATAACCTAGGTGTGGTTGAATTGACAACTCAACTACAAACACCAATAAATATTTTTTGGATCCCTTGTGTTGAATCAACAAATTCGGGTAAAATACTTCCCTTGAAGACTGTTACGATCCCCTATACTTGTGGGTTATCACGTACCATATCCTTTTCCTAGATGCCACTAGTACTCATGTGGTCCTACATCTTCTGGATCCATTGTTATGACACTGTTTGGGTGATGTTTCCAACAAATGTAAGGCTCTCAAAATCTTGTTTGTACCCTTAAAGTCTGTCTTCATGGATTCTTCTTATTCGACCTTGGGCATCTCTTCCGATTTAATAAGTCCAATGGCTATCCTGATTTCCTTCTTCAGCTTTCCCCACGTGATCGATACTCTTGTATTGATTGTTTCTTCATGCTCTCTCCACCAATTGAGTGTGTTTCCTACGAGGACGATTGGGCATAAAGAATCTTTCTTCGGTTAGCAACTCTGTCTTTCCTCATTTCCTTCTCAACGGTTGTAATCCAGTTGCTGATTTGTGTTCTAGTCAGTGGTCTGGGCAAATCAGTCGCTAAGGATCAATGGTTCTGGGGTTTGTGTGCGCTTGGGTAGGGTTGAAAGAGTAGACGAGAAAGGTAGATACCCTTATGCTGATCCCAATAGTATAATATATAGGTTTGTAGCCTCGTAGGGTTATTAGTATAACATACAATTAACGTTCACATGTAGGGTTTGTTCGTATGGTCTAGTCCTATGTTCTTAGTTCTTCCGAAGTTTTTGATGTTTCCACTTTTCTCGTCTTAACTCCTAGTGCGGCGTTCTTTTGACCTCCATCATAATTGGGTGGGTCTTCTATTTACGTGCCATTAGTTCAAACTTTACACAATTCCAAACAAAATAAATTCGATTCATCAAACATGACAATAATTTCACACAATCAAGCCTAACTAAGGTTACTGCATCCTGTACGATCTTCCACTATGGTACATGACCACATCAGATTGACATAATAGTGTTGAACATGAAGCATTATACTAATGGTACATGACCACATCATATTGACATACTAATGGTGGTCAAGTCTAAGCTTCAAAACAGGTCCCGCCACTAGTTCCTTGATCCATGCGGTCGATCCTTCTCCTTCAAATTACTTTCTTCTAGGGTTACTATCGTTCTTATCCATAGCTCGTTCTCTCCTGACAGCCTTTAGCTCATCTTCCAGCTTGTGAACATGCTGTAGAGTGGAGTACAGTCGGACATAGAGTCTCACCCCTAACTTCTTGATCGCTTCCCATGTCCTCTTGCCTCGTGACTATCCTTGGGGTGGTCCTACATGTGCAGTTGTACTAGCTAACAGTTCCTTCCTACCTGTCAAACCAGGAATCCCTTGTACAAAGCTTCTCGGTACTTTCCCACGCTATTCCCATGCTTAGAATGATTTCTTTCAATGCTCTAAAAATTCCACATCTCCTTTCATGGTCATACTCATTATTGGCTTATGCTCTTCTTGCTACATGAAGGTGGTCACATAAGTTTTAGAAAAGACGAGGATTAGAAAATAATAAGAAGAGAATATATAAGGATTTTTGAAAATAGGTTTTGTCTTATGGGTTTTCCATTTCCTTAAGGTCATGTCCTATACAGAACATGTGCATTGATACCATCTACCGTGACCCGGTCCCGTCATAGGAGCATGAATCTTAGGCTTACCGTGTTAATCCCTGGATCAATAGCTGACACGCAAAGTCGATGATGAAATACTAAGAATACATCACATGTCATAGTATTTACATCGAAGATCTAGATTAATATGATACACACCTGCTTAGCTCAAGGCTATCTTACAGTACATTCATGCAGTGGAGTAATATTCTAGTCTTGTGGTGTCCATCCACTAATAGGCAAGAGTTGAGTATAGCGTTGTAACCTGACTTCATAACCTTATGTTCATTATGTAACTTGCAACATGATACGTTGCAGTAACAAGGGTCAATATATTGGATATATTGGCAACCTTCACCAGGACTGGCCTGTGGAACAAAAATATGCGATTTGGTGTGGCTGATTTTCCTTTCCATGAAAAAAGTTTTCCCCTACTTTTATAATGACACTTCTGGTACACCCGGTAGCATGTAGAGTTGTTCCGGTAATCCTGGTCGTAACCCAAAGCAGTTTGAGTATGTACACTCACCGAACCCTGGTCATCCCAAGCTTCCCTGTAGAGACCTTGGTACCCCTAGTTCTATGAGATCAGTGCTATAACTCCCCATTGGTTCAACCCATGAATTTTAAAGGACGAGGTGAGTGAGACCAGTCTGACAATTCTTGGATGAGTTTATCAAAGTTGTCCGTAATTGGGGACACAACTAATCATGACTTTTATACACTCTATAGAGGTTTGTGTACTTAACCTATGGATCCTGGTTATACGATTCTTCTACTAAACTTCACTTGTGTAGTAGCTAGGTAGATGAATACAAGACTTTTGGGAAGTAGTCGCCCACTTAAAAATGACAGACCCAGTCCAACCTACATGCAAGACTACGAGCCAGTTTGGATCGTGTCCATAGTGTATCACACCTTACCTAGAGGTTGCCTGAAGTGTGTTTGGGTGATGTTTGGTTGCTATCCTAGATAATGAGTGCTATCCTGGCCCATCGATGTGACAACTTACTTAGCCTTGTAAATAACCCAGGCATGCTACTTAGCCTGGACCAGGCGCTCAAAAAAGGTTGGCTGGCTGGCTGGCTGGTACTAATAAACCGTGTTTCCGTGAGACTTGTTGTCCTTTCAATCATATTATAGTGCTACTAATTGTATAACACATCACCAGGCCAAGCCAAAAACAAAACATCCCTAGTCCAGGCTCGCCTGACCAGGCAGGAAACACCAAACATACCAGGCACAAACTAGGCAGCTTATTTTTCCAGGTAGGTACCCCAGGCCATTAACCAAGCACACCCTACATCTGTTGGTATTCCACAAGAGGTTTCCCACAACTTACTCGATCCTAATAGAGCCCATATTGTCTCACAGTTACACATGGAAGCTTCTCAACTTTTGAACTCGTACAATCTGCGACGCCTGGGTGGCACTCCACACTAAAGACTATTATCTAATGACCGAATCAAAGCCAGCCAACCCAGACCAATTCATTAATTAGGTATTAATAGCTACGTAGTCAACAATGCGGTTGTTTGGTCGAATAATAGTCGGTGTTCACCAATTCACGTCATAGAAGCTAAGGAACTGCTCCTGGGTCATAAGGTCAGGGTATACTGGACATATTCACTCTATTGGGCTTTGTCAAGCATAAACTAAAAACCTGTAGGTAATTCCTAGTTGGAAATCAACTACAATGCATGTAAACATAGGTTGTGATCAAAGGTTTGACATGTCTGTACTGACGATCATTTTGTCTCACAATGCTTGATTAACACACTTCGCTCTTCGTAACAATCTGTCGTAAGTAAAGAGCATTAGTGAACAACTATACAATACAATCAAACAAACAGTAAGTGTTGTGTATGGTGTCAGTGCAATTGTGTTATCATATCATGTCTGAAGGCTTAACTCATAAGAGTTGGATAACAACATAGGGATTGTCTTTTGAATACATGTAACACAAGGGTCCACATGCAAGTTTCAATAAAGGTTCATCAAATGAGGTGTATGTGATGTCAAATGATGGTTGACGAATCCATTCAAATGATTATAACAACAGACTCATGGTCTATGAATCTTGGATAGCCAAGTTCATGTCCAAGTTTCAATGAAAATCAAAACTTGCTGACCCTTCAATAGCTTCAATACACTAAGGTCTGACAATGATAACCTGGTCTGGCTTCCAATTCAATTCGGAGTTGAACTAGGGTTCAATCTTTTTGAGTTCAAATTCTAATGAGTTTATAATTTCATTTAGTTTCACTAAATGCAATTAGAATTATTAAAACATTTCACAATTTATTTAAGTTGGTTAAACTTAATACACATTCTATCTTATTAATCCTAAAGTCATGCACAAATCCAATACAATACTAAGCATTATTAATTTACAAATTGTCAAACTGATGTCAAATATATGTCCAAAACAATTACTAAAGTTTTTTGGGCCTCTAGGACAGGGGGTACCTAGGCCAGTCTGCCTGCAGCCCAAGACAGAAGAGCTGCCCCATGCACCGGATGGACCACCTAAAAGCTTCAAGGAGAAGGACCTCGTGAGGGGCCACGCCTTGCGAGGGGTGCGATGGCATCATCGAAAGTCCTCACGAGGCCCCTTTGCAAGGCTAACCTCGATACCCTTAGGAGGCCTGCCCACTGGGGTAGACCTGACGGGGCCTTGCGCCCTTGTAACCGCACATGGGTGATGCGCAATGCGTGAAACGGTGCGAGGAGGCGTTCCAGCGGGCGCAGATAAAGAGGCTTTCCTATTTCGTGATGGATGAGCAGCGCCAGCTTGCTAGTTCCCAAAGAGACCCTAAAGGGTTCCCTTCCAATGAAAGAAAACTATCACCAAGGGCTAGGCAGGAGGGAGGTCATCCCCGAGCCCACATGGGCGTCATGGTGAGGAGCTTTAGCAGGGGATGACCACCTTTAATCATCATAGTCTCAAACCCTTCCCCCGTTCAAACTGGCAGTTCTGGCAACCCTACCCCCTGATATTTTTTGGGGGATGTGGACCTAGGCTAATATAAGGAGCGATCCGACCATCATAGAAGGACGCATACTCTTGGGCTAGCAAGAACATGCCTTGTACTCATCTTCTCCCTTAAGCAATCCACCAAGCAAGAGTAGAGTCTTACACCGCGAGGTGGCCCGAACCTGGGAAACTACATATGTCCTTGTTCACTTGCTTAGCACAGGACACCGTTTGATCAACGTGAGGCTGCAAAGTAGAGTAGGGCAGGAAAGTGAGCGCACCCCAATGTTAGAACCTTCTTGGGTCTATGCAGCCCTAATTTCGACATTTGACGCGCCAGGTAGTGGTGTGATGCCGCTATCCGGCTCTATTTGGAAACCAGATTCACCGACCCCATGGCCAACGTTCACGGCATGCACGCTAAGCGAAGAGCAGCCCAGGTTGTCTAGGCCACTCCCGATGCCCGAAGTGGTCGCCACATCTTTGTTAGTGCCATGGCGTCCTCGGTTATCCACCTCGCCGCCCGCGTGCCACAGGACCCCTCTCAAACCCTTTCGAGCGGCAGGGCAGCCAGGCCGCCCCGGCCATCCATCGTCACGCCGGTCCCGGACTTGCCAACACGCAGTCCACGCAAGTCAAGGTGCACGGGCCGCTTCGTCGCACACGGAATGGTACCATCCATGGTACGAGGACCTCCCTACACGCGTGGTTAACTAGACCTGGTTGTGGCCCGCATTCACCCATCAGGGACGCTGTGATGCACAGGGGGCAGCGCGTTGTGGTGTGCATCCTCCGCCGGGCCTAGGCCCCGGTCACCGGTCGTCACTGCAAGCCGTCTTTCCGTAGGGCGAACGTTGCCCTCAGGGAACGAGGGTTCACGTCTCCAAAATATTGGGCATAGTGCGGCATCACCTTCGATGCGGGGGACCGCCAGGGGTTCGCGGCCGCCTCGGGTGCTCTACCCATGGTGTGCACGCCCACCATCAGTAATGTAGCGGCCACGAAGACCCTCATCGACGGAGGTGTCGGGCTCAACATCAGCTCCATCGCGACCTTCAAGGTGCTTCAGGTGCCCTACGCCAAGCTGAGGCCCACCGCTCCCTTCTCTGGGGTAGCCGACGGGACCACAGCCACTCTCGGGTAGATCCGCCTCCCCGTCACCTTCGGCGCACGTGGTAATTACCGCACCGAGCTCATTGACTTTGACGTGGTGCATGTCGGTCTCCCGTAAAATGCTATGTTGTGCTACCTGCGCTTGCCAAGTTCCTGGGTGTAACCCACTCGAGTTTCAACGTCCTCAAGATGCCCTACTACCACGGCATCGTGATCGTCAAATGCAATGACAAAGACACAGTCGTCTGCCTCAAGCGCATGTACAAAGTCGCTGCGGCCACACGCCCGACTGATGATGGTGAGGTGACACCCCCCAAGGTGGCGCCAAGAAGGAAGAAGCAACTATTTTTTCAAAGCCGGGCCGAAACAAAGAAGGTACTCTTTGTCCATGGTGACCCGTGCCATACCTTCACCATTGGTGCCAATGTCTACCTCCCCGCCACCCCCGAGCAAGAAGAAGCGCTCGTCACCTTCCTTTGAGCAAACACGGATGTGTTTGCATGGAAGCATGTCACCCCACAGACATGTGCGAGGATCTTAACCGGCTCGGAGTCTCAAGCTCGTCACCCTATGGCCTAACTGCGTCGAGTAAGTGCAAGTGGGGAACAAGGTGGACTCAAAGATTTACCCAGGTTTGGGCCACCTTGCAATGTAAAACCATACTCCTGCTTTTTGATGGATTGGCCCTACGAGGAGGCTAAGGAAGAACTAGTACAATGGCGGGGTGGCCTTTGGTAGGGATGAGTTATCTCTACTCAACCTGCCTTCTATGATGGGAGCTGGTGGCTATTTATAGGGGCCACGGTCCTCATACCTTATTGCATAGACGGGAAGGGATCCACAATGGAAAATTTTGAAAGGGGACAGGAGGTACATCTTATCCTGAGTAAAGGTGGTCTACGCCTACAAAGCTTCGGGGTGTGACACGGTAGTGGGCTCGGTGATGACATCCGACCTGCCGAGCTCGTGGTCTCGACCCCGTTACACCGGGATGGAAACCTTTTTGGGATTCCTTGGGAACCCGTGTATATCCTTGTATCCTGAGCACAAAAGAGAAAATTCTCCTCCCTCTGCACCTGTTGGCGCCCGCCTAGCTTTGCTGTCAGAACCCACGTCACCCTGGCCTCGAGTGGCAGGGCACTTGCATAGGAATCTCCGCTCTTCGGGAGGCAGCCTGGGGGGACGCCACTCTCTAGAGGTCTTGACATTGTCTTCCTCGCGAGGGAGGAGGGGCTCTCGCGAGAGCATTTGTCAGCGTTTTGGGAATGGGGTGCCAAGACCTGCTTTCCTGCGGCCCAAGGCATGGCCCCCCACATCAGCAATTCACGGCCCAGCACGACCCCGCTCAAGACAAGGCCCTCGCGAGAGCCCTGAGCTCACGAGGGGAGCGACACCAAGACCTCCGAGGAATAGGGCTCCTCATGCCCCCTCGAGAGCGGCGGATATCTCTATGTAGAGATTGGCCTTGGGAGCCAATAAGTGTGGGTGAATGCATATAATACAAAAGCGTTGTCTTGGAAAAGAAGCCCCTAGGTACTATGCTCAGACTCAACACTTAAGGGTGTAAGCCGATAATATTAGTACAAAATCGGTTGAACCGAACATGGGGAGAAAAGGAAAAAATTCGATCCTACCAAACAACAAAGTGGGAGGGGAAGGAAAAGAGACGAAGAAAAAGAAAAATAGCTAGAGAATGTGACGACACCGATTTATCCATAGAAGCGCCGAAGATGAGATGCGTTCCATGGGTTTGGTTCAAGGCGGTTGTTCGACTGGCTCCAAAGACGGTAAGCTCCTCCCGCGAGTACTTCATAGATTATGAAGGGGCCTTACCATTTGGGGTTGAGTTTATGCTTCTGCTTGTCTAGAAGCCGTAGGACGAGTCCGCCTACGTTATATGCCTTCACCCTAACCTCCCTACTCTGGTAACGTCGGACCTGTTGTTGGTAAAAAGGAGAGTGAGCCCGAGCTATGTCGCATTCTCCTTCTAAGGCATCAAGGTTCTCCTGCCGATCTAACTTGGCCTTCTTATCCTCGTACATGCACACCCTTGGTGCGTCGTGAATAATGTCACATGGGAGGACTGCTTCTGCCCCATAGACCATGAAGAACGGTGTGTATCTCGTTGTTCAGTTCGAGGTGGTGCGCAGGCCCCATAAAACAGAGTCGAGCTCCTCCGCCCAATGACAGTCGGACTCATGAATAGATCAGACCAAACGTGGCTTAATGCATGAGGTTCTTTGCTCATTCGACTTGTCCATTGGTCTGCGGATGATATACATATGCATAATAGAGCTTTATGCCCATCTTTTGCGCACTAGTCTTTGACCTCTTGGGCCGTGAAGTTGGATCCATTTTCCGTTATTATACTACGTGGGACACCGTAACGGTGTACCACGTCAGAGATAAAGTTGATAACTGGTCCGGACTTGGCCGATATGACAGGTTTTGCCTCTATCCGTTTGGTGAACTTGTCAACCATGACCAATAGGTATTTATTCATATTGGTCCCCCCTTTAAGGGGTCTGACCATGTCTAGCGCCTAGACCGCAAAAGTCCAGGTGATTGGAATAGTCCGGATAGCTGTTGGGGGCATGTGACGTTGGTTTGCAGAAAGTTAAAAAACCACGCAGTGTTTAACAAGCGACTGGGTGTTCACTCGGGCTATGGGCCAAAAGAAACCAGATCGGAAGACTTTGCTGACTAAGGCTCTTGCCGCAGCGTGGTGGCCGCCCATGCCTATGTGGACTTCGGCAAGGACCTCTCGTCCTTCTTCCTCGGATATGCACCACTGTAATATTCTGGTGGTGATTTTCTTGTAATACTCTCGGCCCCCTCAGCTGATCCGACCTGGATAAACATGGCCATGCGATGAGGACTATGAGATAATTCCAATTGTTGGTCGGATTCACCGGAATGAGGAAGAGGCCGTGCTGCAACAAGGATGACCATGTTGCCTTGTGCACGACAACATATATCATGTGGCAAAGGGAACATAAGTGTGAAGTTCAGGTTCGCCTAACCAGCTTCATCAGAAACTTGGAGTCAACATGTCTTCCTAGAGGCCGCTACCGACCGGTTGAGTCGGATGTCATCTGACTCGCAACCAAGTGGACGAGAACCTAAAGGGTCATGCGCTTGAGGGAAGGAACACGTGGGCTTTAGGATTCATGCGAGGCCCAAGAGTTGAGCCCGAGCCGGACGCCTATATATAGTGGAGGTGCGGCACACCCATCCAGTTGATTGCTTCGGCGCCATCATTAGGGTTTGCATGTGTTGCGAATAACCACCTCCACTCGTTGTCGTCGACCGAGTAATCGGACCTAGCAGTCCGCCGCACGGGTGTTCCTCCTACACACGCGGATACCGTTAGAGGCGGTGCACTTGCGCCGCTCCGGCGAACCTATACATGGGATCCCGTGAACGACTGTTTGAGGGAGATCGAAAAGGCTGTTCAAGGGAGATCGGACGAGGAGGATACGGACCACACAAACGCGTTGTTCCAACTTTACTTCCACTGCATGGCACTGCGAGTCTAGTAGTAACAATATGTGATCCATCTCCATAGCATGTTCTTGGATGTTCTGCGCATAGGAAAATTTTAATTTGCATGCGATGCACCTACGGTAGAACCCAACAGTGGTATCAGAGCCACTGTTATAGGATTTGGATTTAGATCGGATGCATATTTGATATGCGCAGGCGGCGGATGAGATCTGTCGTCATTCATGAGATCGGCTATGTGCACAGTTGATGAGATCAACTACATATCGGAATCGTTGAGGCTATGGTTTCTATCAATCAGAACCGATGAGGTCGTGACACAACCTACCCCTACCAGTCAGTATACGCCATTAGGGTTAACTGTGAAACATAAATCCGAATCAGGACCACCATGTGCGTACCGCCTTGTATTTCCTACACGATCACACAAACTGGTAGAATGCGATTCTATGGATAAGTTTGTTTTGTAGGTTTGATGTGAATAGTATGGCTCATATGTATGTGATGCATGTGTGTAATTTAACATGACCTACGTGTCATGGTTTTCAGCCGGTAGGAGCCAAAGTGCTGCCATTATATTTTATAACGACCCGCGTGTCGACTTGTGATTCTCTATAAATTCATTACTAGTTGTATTAGTTGGAGGACAGAGATCAAGTTTGAGGTTTTGGCATCCTGGCGTGACGGACAAGATGGAGTTCCACCTTGGTCATCAGAGTAGGATCCGGCCATGGCAGGACACCCATGAAGGAGCCATACTATTTCACATATTTATGTTGATATGTGATTGATATTGCTTCTTGTTTCTATGCATGTTCTAATGGTAGAAAGATCCCTCATTAATATCAAGTATATTGCCATTCCGGATGTCGCACCTTCGCACGTCAAGTACGTCTAGTAGTGGGCTCATAAAATTCAAGTGCTACTAGGTGTCCTTGAACTAGAGGGTTCGTGTCGGACACGGACATGCACTGCATCGGGTTAACTTGATGAGGCTATCAAACCGGTTTTGGGCCTTGTGGCAAAGAAGGTTGGGAGCCGGGGTATGAGATACCTACCCAACCGACATGAGTCATATAGAGATACAATTAGCAAGGAGTTGCTTACCGAATAGGCAAGTTGGCTAGAAGTGATGCTAAAGCTCACTAGTCAATCGCGCTAGATGGGTCCTGAATCACTGAGAGTTTGCGGAGGGATGTTGACTTCAGTGGGAGTAGTTCTGCTTAAGGCTTGAATTAATCTACATAAACACATTGCTTAGTGATTGCATATTTTCTGTTGTAGATCAATGGCACCACCTGCTCAAACCAACTTTGCATTGAAATCAATTCTCAAAAAGGATAAACTGAATGGAACAAACTTTACCACCTGGTATAGAAATCTGAGAATTGTTCTCAAGCATGATAAAAAGGAACGTGTCCTAGAGGATCCA
Organism: Hordeum marinum; assembly: GCA_022496015.1. Lineage (NCBI taxonomy): Eukaryota > Viridiplantae > Streptophyta > Magnoliopsida > Poales > Poaceae > Hordeum > Hordeum marinum. Next base: position 254,554,728 of record CM039673.1, read on the forward strand.
CTTCGAGAGGAATCTGCCGAGAATGCTAACCCCACAACCAAGAATGCCCACCAGAAACTCGTTGATGAATCAAACGAGATTAGCTGCCTCATGCTGGCTTGTATGGAGCCCGATTTGCAACAACATTTCGAAAACATTCAAGCTTTCCATATGATCGAGAGTTTGAAGAGCATGTTTCAGGTGCGGGCTAGGACCGAAAGGTTCAACGTCTGGCAGTCCTTGACGGATTGTAAGCTAAAGGAGGGTGATCCACTGAGTCCACATGTGATCAAGGTGATCAGGTATGTGCAAGCTTTGGATCGGTTAGGCTTCCCACTTGGGGACGAGCTGTCCACGGATGCAATTTTAGGTTCTCTTCCACCTAGCTATGGGACGTTCGTCTCGAACTATCATATGCATGGCATGGATAAGAAGCTCACTGAATTGCATGGGATGCTCAAGGTGGCAGAGCAAGATATTAAGAAAGGCACGCATCAAGTGTTGATGGTGCAGAACTCGGCTAAGTTCAAGAAGAGTTGGTCCAAGAAAAAGTGTAAGGCAAAGGGCACGGAGAAGCCTGTCTCCGCCGCTGAGCCAAATTCCGGACCGAACTCAAAGACCATTTGCTTTCACTACAAGGAAGCTGGTCACTTGAAGAGGAACTGTACCAAGTGGCTTGCTGAGCACGATAAGAAGGCCAGAGATGCTTCTTCAGGCAAAGGTACACTTGTTACATATGTTATAGACATTTACCTTGCTGACATACCTAGTAGCTCTTGGATATTTGATACCGGATCGGTTGTTCATATTTGCAACTCGATGTAGGGGCTGGTAAGAACTAGGCGTGTGACACAAGGGGAGATTGACATCAGGGTCGGCAACAAAGCAAGAGTTGCTGCATTGGAGGTCGGCACGATGCAGCTCAAGCTTCCTTCTGGATTTATTTTGGAATTGAATAATTGTTATTACATTCCCGCACTTATTCGGAACATTATTTCTTCCTCATTTTTGATGAGTCAAGGTTATGAATTCGATATAAAGGACAATGGTTGTTCATTTTATTTGAAGGGAATGTTCCATGGCTATGCACCCATAGTAGATGGGTTATTTATTTTAAATCTAGAAATGGAACCGATCTATAACGTGAATGTCCAGAGGCATAAGACTAATGAGATAAATCTGACGTACGTCTAGCATTGCCAGCTTGGACACATTAGTCTAAAATGCATGACGAAGCTCCATGATGATGGACTCCTAACCTCATCCGACTTCGAGTCGTTCAAGACATGCGAATCATGCTTACTAGGCAAGATGACTAAGTCTCCTTTTGCAAAGAGTTGCGAGAGGGCGTCCGAGCTATTGGAGCTTATACATAGTGATGCGTGTGGTCCAGTAAGCACAACGACTAGAAGTGGCTATCAGTACTTCGTGACTTTCACTAACGACTTGAGTAGATATGGATATATCTATTTGATGAGGCACAAGTTAGAAACTTTTGAAAAGTTCAAAGAGTTTCAGAACGAGGTTGAAAATCAGCTCGGCAAGACGATAAAATATCTATGATCAGATCATGGAGGTGAGTACATGAGCTGGGAGTTTGATAATCATCTGAAAGGCCCAGGTATAGTACCTAATCTCACACCTCGAGGTACGTCGAAAAGAAATGGTGTGTCAGAACGGAGAAATCGAACCTTGTTGGACATGGTTCAGTCGATGATGAGAAAATCGGATTTACCCTTGTCATTCTAGGGATACGCTCTAGAAACTACAGATTTCACACTTAATAGGGTACCATCAAAATCCGTTGACAAGACACCACATGAGATGTGGACTGGGAAGAATCCTAGTTTGTCTTTTCTAAAGATTTGGGGTTGTGAAGCTATTGTCAAGCGACTCATGTCGGACAAGCTTACACCCAAGTCGGATAAATGCATATTCGTGGGATATCCGAGGGAAACCTTGGGATATAACTTCTACAACCGAGAAGAGAACAAAGTGTTTGTTGCTCAGAACGGGGTTTTCCTAGAGAAAAAGTTTCTCAGTCGGGAGGCCAGTGGGAGAACGGTGCGACTCGAAGAAATTCAAGAGCCACTCGGGGACAACTCGGTTAGTGATGAGATCACATCGGAGTCGGTCAAAGAACCTGTAGTGGAATCGGCACCGGAGCCACGGAAGTTAGATAGATTGCGCATAATGCACGATGTATTGTTGCTATAAAGCGACGAGTCGGCCACGTATGCGGAAGCGATGGTGAGCCCATATTCCGAGGCATGGCTAGAGGCCATGAGATCTTAGTTAAAGTCCATGGATGAGAATCAAGTCTGGGACTTGGTTGATCCGCCACCTGGCGTAGTTACCATTGGTTGCAAATGGGTCTTTAAGAAGAAAACCGATGTGGATGTAAATGTTCAGATCCACAAAGGTCGGCTTGTCGCTAAAGGTTATAAACAAGTTCAAGGAATTGACTACGACGAGACCTACTCGCCGGTAGCGATGCTAAAGTCGGTGAGGATCATACTAGCTATAGCTACATATTTCGATTATGAGATATGGTAGATGGATGTCATAATAGCTTTCCTTCATAGAAATAAAGAGGATGTATACATGATACAGCCGGAAGGTTTTGTCGATCCAACTAACATTGGTAAAATATGCAAGCTCAAGAGATCTATTTATGGATTGAGGCAAGCAGCTCGGAGTTGGAAAATACGTTTTGATGAAGTCATCGTTGACCTTGGTTTCATCAAGAATGAAGAGGACTATTGTTTATAGAAGAAGTCTATTGGCAGCTCGGTAGTATTTTTGATCTTGTTTGTGGATGACATACTGCTAATCACAAATGATGTTTCGATGCTGAACTCAGTCAAGGAATCATTGAATGGCATGTTTTTGATGAATGGAGGAGCAGTGAGCTGCACAAGTTCTATAGAGATAGATTGAGGAGGCTGCTTGGCTTAAGCCAGAAAATGTACATAGACAAAGTGTCGAAGAGGTTCAACATGAGTGAGGCCAAGAAAGGGTTCTTGCCCGCCTCACATGGTATAAAGCTAAACAAGACTCAGAGTCCTACAACTTCTGATGTGCGAAACCGTATGAGTAGGATTCCATATGCCTCGGCAATTGGATCCATCATGTATGCCATGCTATGTACACGGCCTGATGTTGCCTATGCAATAAGCTTAACAAGAAGATACCAGGCCGACCCAGGTGAGAGTCACTGGGCAGCGATGAAAACTATCTTGAAGTACCTGAAAAGGACTAAAGAGATGTTCCTAGTTTATGGAGGTGAGGAGGAGCTCTGCGTAAAGGGTTGCGCCGATGCTAGTTTCCGAACCGATAGGCATGATTGTCGATCGCAAGCTAGATTCGTGTGTGTCATGAATGGAGGAGTAGTGAGTTGGACGAGTTCCAAGCAAGATACGGTGGTCGACTCCACAACAGAGGCCGAATACATTGCGACTTATGAAGATGTTTGGATTTTGAAGTTCTTGGAAGATGTTGGTGTGTTCCCGGGCTGGTCAAAACTGTTGGACCTTTATTGTGATAATTCAGGTGCCATCGCATAGGCCAAGGAGCCGAGACAACACCACAAGACCAGGCACATAGACCAAAAATATCACTTGATACGAAAGCTCGTAGAGAAAGGTGATACCAATTTATGCAAGATTCATACGGATGCAAATGTTGCAGATCTGTTGACTAAGCCACTTCCACAACCCAAGCATGAGGGGCACATTAGAGCTATGGGCATTTGATGTCTACTTGATTGACTCTAGTGCAAGTGGGAGACTATTGGAGATACGCCCTAGAGGCAATCATGTATGATGTTATTTCCTATGTGTTTATGAATAAAGATAGTCCTTGGACATTATCATTGATGTGTATTAACAAGTACGTGACTTGTTTGTGAGACTATGCATTGTATGATAACGATCCTAAATGGTCCCTAGTCCAAAGGGTTGTGTAGACGCACAACTAATTAGACTAGCATATGACATGGTGGATGGTTCGGTCTCATTGACCATGTAGCATTGGATGCTAGCCGAATAATATGGACTTAGAACGGTCTGGTCGGATTCGACATAGTCGGATCCGAGTCGAGATAAGGTCTGAGTTGGACAGACCCAACTATGAGACGTAGTGATACGTCATCTATGAGTCTCTAGTACAACATACGTTCTATGTCCTAAGACCTGAGCTGGCGCATGTACTCGGGATGGTGACAGACTTGCTTTGGGCCGACCAAACGCTACTCCATGACTAGGTAGTTACAATGGTAGGTTTCGGGCTTGTCCAGACCCATGCTGCGAGACATGGTCGACCAAGATGGGATTTGCCCCTCCTACCACGAGAGATATACTCTGGGCCCCCCTTAGGTGATCTGACCTGGATAAGCATGGCCATGCGATGAGGATTATGAGATAATCCGACGTGTTGTCCGGATTCATCAGAACGAGAAAGAGGTGGTCTTGCAAGAAGGAAGACCATGTCGCCTTGTGCACGACAACATATATCGTGTGGCAAAGGTAACAAAAGTGTGAAGTACAGGTTCGCCTAACCGGCTTCATCGGACACTTGGAGTCGACACGTCTTGCTAGAGGCCACTACCGACTGGTCGAGTCGGATCTCATATGACTCGCGACCAAGTGGACGATAACCTAAAGGGCCGTGCGCTTCAGGGAAGGAACATGTGGGCTTTAGGATCCGTGCGAGGCCCAATAGTTGAGTCCGCGTTGGATGCCAATATATTGTGGAGGTGCGGCACGCGCATCCGGTTGATTGCTTCGGCGCCGTCATTAGGGTTTGCATTTGTTGCAAATAGCCACCTCCACGCGCCGCCGCCGACCGTGTAATTGGACCTAGCAGTCCGCCGCACGGGTGTTCCTTCTGCACGCCCAGATACCATTAGAGGCGGTGCACTTGCGCCACTCACGCGAACCTATATGTGGGATCGGGCGACCGGTTGTTCGAGGGAGATTGGAACGGCTATTCGAGGGAGATCGGACGAGGAGGAGATGGACCACATGAACGCGCTGCCCCAACTCTACTTTTGCTGCACGACACTGTGCGTCTAGTGGTAACAATCTGTGATCCATCTCCGTAGCATGTTATTGGATGTTCTACGTGTAGGAAAATTGTAATTACCTACAGTAGAACCCAACAAGGAGTTCCTTGCAAACAAGGTAGGTGAGGAAGGCCCTGTCCATGGCGTGATTACCGACATGACTTCATGGGCCGGATATGTTTCATCCGTTATGGAGCCGCCGATGATTTGATCGTCTGGTTCATTTATAGCGGGAACAACCTCTTCCGTCGAATCTAGACAGACTCCCTTGCGATCTTCCTGCCAAACCACGGATAGCTTAAAGAGCCACTCCAGGAAGGTGTTTCTTGGGATAGGGTCGCTGTTAGCCCCCATGCGGGCCAGTACGTCAGCGGCTTGGTTGTTGTCGCGAGAGACATGATGAAATTCCAACCCCTTGAACCGTGCGGATATTTTTAAGACATCGTTTCTATATGCCGCCATCTTCGGGTTTTTGGCGTCGAATTTACCATTGATTTGGGAGATGGCCAAGTTGTAGTCTCCCGGTACCTCCAGTCGTCGTATGCCCATTGATACTGCCATCCGAAGACCATGTAAAAGAGCTTCATATCCGGCTGCATTGTTCGTGTCGGCATACATAATCTATAACATGTATCACACATTATCGCTTGTGAGGGATGTGAGGACAACTCCAGCCCCTAGTCCGGTCAAGGTTTTGGATCCGTCAAAGTACATTCTCCAATGGGAGTGTGCACTATATTCCTTGGGGAGCTCGGCCTCTGTCCATTCAGCCAGGAAGTCTGCCAATACCTGAGATTTTATGGCACGGTGTGGCTTGTAGGTTATTTCAAAGGGAAGGAGCTCGATGGCCCACTTGGCTATGCGGCCGGTGGCATCCGTGTTGTTGATTATATCATTCAGGGGTACTTTGCAATCTTCTGTTACCGCACACTCTTGGAAGTAGTGTCTAAGTTTCTGTCATACCATAAATAATGTGTAGGCTACCTTCTGGTAATGCGAGTATCTGGACATGGACTATGTTAGTACTTTTGACACGTAATAGACTGGCTTCTAAGTCTGGAATTGGTGTCCCCCCTCATCTCGTTCAACGATGAGCACTAAACTAACAACTTGGTTGTTAGCCGATATGTATAATAACATGGGATCACCGATGCCTGGTGTTGTGAGTATGGGGTTGGTTGCCAGTAGTGTTTTAATTTCCTCTAACGTAGCTGCTGTTTCGTTGGTCCATTCGAAATTGTTGGTCCATTTCAGCAGCTTATAGAGCGGTAAAGCTTTCTCTTCGAGGCGGGATATAAAGTGGCTTAACGTTGCGACACAACTAGCCAGCCTCTGGACATGCATTAGATCTTTAGGAATTGCGAGTTCCGATAGATCACGGATCTTAGCCAGATTCGCTTCTATTCCTCTATGGTAGACGATGAATCCGAGCAGTTTACCAGAAGGAACTCCGAATACACATTTTTCCGGATTGAGTCGTATGTCGTACTCGCGTAGGCTGGCAAAGGTTTGCCGTAGGTCGTCGATCAACTGGCTGATGCGTTTGGTTTTGATTACCACATCGTCCATGTATGTCTCGACCGTCTTATCGACCTGTGTCGCGAGACAAGTCTGGATCAAAAGATGGTATGTGGCCCCAATGTTTTTTAGCCCAAAGGGCATCGTGTTAAAGCAGAATGGCCGTAGGGGGTGATGAATGCGGTTGCCGCTTGGTCGGATTCCTTCATCTTTAATTGATGGTATATGGAATAAGCATCGAGGAAACACATCGAATCGTGTCTGGCTGTGGCATCAATGATCTGGTCTATCGGCGGTAAGGTGAAAGGGTCCTTACGGCAGGCTTTATTGAGGTCTTCAAAATCAACGCACGGCCGCCAGGACTTATCTTTATTTGGCACCATCACCAGATTTGCCAACCATTCGGGATGTTTAATCGCCCGAATGTAATCCGTCCTCTAGCAGTTTAGCTAATTCTTCACCCATGGCTTGCCGTTTGGGTTCGGAGAAGCGGCGCAGAGTCTGCTTAACGGGCTTGAAGCCTCCAATGATGTTCAGACTATGTTCTTCAAACCGCCATGGGATTCCGGGCATACCAGAAGGATGCCAGGCGTAGATATCCCTATTTTCCCGTAGAAAGGTTCATAGTGCATCATCCACTATGGGATCAAGCAGAGCTTCGATGGACGTTGTCTTATTGGGGTCCGTCAGATGAACCCGAAACTTAACGATTTCCTTTGCGGGTTTGAAGGGCATTTTCCTGAGGATCACGTCATCATTGTCAGCCGTTGACCATAGTGCGGTTAGTTCTTGTACAGTGAAGGTCTCGGCTAGTGCCTCGAGGGCGAGCACTGCCATTTTGTTTTCGGCCCGAAGGGATATATTCGGATCACTGGCGATTGTGATCACTCCGTTTGCTCCTGGCATTTTAAGATTCATGTACCCATAATGGGGTATAGCCTGGAATTTTGTGAAGGCGTCACATCCCAATAGGGCGGGGTAGCCGCATGGGAAAGGCATGATGTGGAAGAGAAGTTCTTCGTATCGGTAGTTTTCGGGTGTGCCGAACACTACGTCCTGGACGATACGTCCTGAACAGCGCGCCTCTTTCCCTGGAATGAGTACCCAGAAAGTTGTGTTGCTATGCTTGATGCGAGAATGGTCAAACGGTGCCTTCGTAGATTATGTTTAAACCACTACCGCTATCCATTAGCACCTTATGTAACCTGTAGCCATCGATGATGGGGTTTAGGACTAGTGTTGCTGGTGAATGACCAGAAAGAATGGCTGGTCAGTTATTATCTCCAAAGGTGATGGGTATGTCTGCCCATGCACTTGTTGCTGCCACTTGGTAGGCTTGTTCGAGTTCTCTAAGAGCTCTTTTCCTCCTGTTCCTCCAGGGGAACATTTCGTAGACCGTCAGGACTTCGGCATTGTATTCGGGCAACGATGGGGAGCGCCTATTCGGCGGAAGCGCCTCAAGGATGGCCTCACTACTTTTTGTGACCTGCCTGACAACCTAGCAAGCTCAAAGATAGTACTTACCCCTGCAATGGGCCTGTTCTTTTTTCGGCGGGTTCGAATTTGGCTCCCGCTTTGGAGGTATTCTCATTTTCTGATCTCCACTAGGGTGTTTGGGGGAAAGTTGGTTCCGAAAATAACCGTTCAAATAGCCAAGCACTTTCCATGGCAGAATATTTTTGTACAAAATTAGATAGCTTCGAAAAGTCATGAATGCCTCGGCGAGACGAGGTGTTAAGAATCCCTTCATCGTGGCAATTGGTACTTAAGGTTGCCATTATATCTTGGTCACTGAGAACGTTTTCTCTACTTCTAGCGAGTAGGAGTCTGGGCCAAAAATGATGAACCAACTCTCCTGGTAATTGTTTAATATCTCGTAAGTCCGAGGACGCGGGCTTTGGTATGATATTGGGATGATCGTCTTGGGTGGTGAGTGGGAAAAATTCGAGTCCATGCCACATTGTGTGTTCAGAAACACAGACTCCAAATTATGTGATAGATCTCGGACGATAATGGTCCGGCTCCAAGACAGATTCCGGTATCTGGTTCGCCGATGAAATTTTGGCGATCAGAGATTGGGGTGTAGACTATTTTAAATTCCGGTTGTTGAGAAGAGTCTTTATCCAGACACTCAACGGTAGTGACGAGGTGGGTTTGATATCGAGTCGTTCATACACCGAACCCTGGTCATCCGACATACGGATGATCTCAATCCGATAGAACAGCTCGTTCAAAAATGAGGCGAAGGTAGGATGCGTGTCTCTGAAGCGAGTGGGGTTGATATGCGACATGATGGTCACGGAGCCGCACGAATGCGGATCCGGGATCCGTCTAGCCATGGTGAATTCGGTCGCATCGGTCGGATTGGGCGTTCTAGACCGCCCGGGGGTGACGACCCTGTTGGAGGCGAGACCCAATGTCTTCGGCGTCGAGGTGTCAACACTTATAGGCTCCTCCTCACGGGTCGAGGGTTCCATTAAGACAAGCTCTCCCCAAGAATCAGCGATGAACTCTAAGGTTCTAAAGTTGATCCTCTGATCGGCGGGAAAGTTTCCGATCTGGCCAAGGCGGCCGATCGGGTCGGCATGTGACAAGATGTCGCAGCCTGCGAGAGTCTGATGGGATGCGAGAATCCTTGGGATGCTGATCTCGCAGTGCGTGACGAAGTGACCATCGATTCCTTTGGTGATCACAGTGAAACTCTCAATGAAAGCACCAATGTTGGTGTCAAAACCAGCGGATCTCAGGTAGGGGGTCCCGAACTGTGAGACTAGAATCGATGGTAACAGGAGACGAAGGGGACAAGGTTTTCCCCAGGTTGGGGCCCTCTTATGGAGATAATACCCTACATCATGCTTGATTGTATTGATGATATGGGGGTCACAGAGTTGGTCTACCTCGAGATCGAATAGCTAAACCCTAGATGAGTTGTTCTGTCCCTACAACCTAAAACCCTCCGGCTTATATAGACGCCGAGGGTACCTAGGGTTTAGACATGGTTAGTTACATGCCGAAGAAAATAACACGCCTAACTATGGTTATCAACTTCGAGGACACGCCACGGTTCTCAAAACTTCCATCCTAGTGATGGGGCCCTTGCTCTCCCAGTGATCACTTTGTGGCCCATATAGTCCGACCCATGAGAAACAGGTCGACCATCCGAGGACCCATTAATCCAGGAGTCCCTCACCTATGTTCGAACTTCTTTGGGTTTTTCGGAGACTGAGATCTGACATTTGGCATGCCAGGTAGGGGGAATGACGAAGTCTTCCTAAAGCCACACTCTTTCTCTTCCTCACTCCTCTGATGGCTCACGCTTGTCGGGCCCGTGCCGAGCGTTGGGCCGCTCGCGTCGCCCATATGGTGCCTGTGGGCCGTGCCGCCACGCGCCGGTCCACCTCCCATGTGTCCAACGTCTCCACGGGGCCAGAGGCTCACAAACAACAAGACTCCTCATAGACGGTCACCGCACGGCGCGACATCCACGCCGCCACTCCATCGATCGTTCCGGCTACCGGGTCGTCCTCCCACGCTCGCCCCAGGCCGGTGCGTGGGACGGGCGCACTCGCCATGGCGCCCGAGATGATACGTTAGCGGCCTACCCCTTACCGCCATGACGACTAGCTCAGGCACATCACAAAGCTCGTCAGTGCATCCGGCAACGATTCGGCGATCTCCTACTCGCTCTGGCCCCAGCCTTCTCTGGCGGACGACGGGGCCCATGATGCACCGCCCCCTCCTCGACAGCGCAACGTCGACCCTGAGACCAAGCATGAAGCGCGCCCGCACAATCAGCTGCGTGGGATGCAGGCGAGGGCAAGGATAAAGTAAGCTGCCAGGTGGTGTCGCGGCCGCGCGCCAACGCACGTGCAGTCCCCGCGCCACTGAATCAGCGTCGTGACCGAGCGCCCCTTGAAGCGGCCGCGCAGGATCGTCAAGACCAGGTCACTCCTGTGCATGCGGCACACGTTGGTCTAGTGGGTTGCAGCACCATCGCCCCGGAGCTCCATCCAGCTGTATGGCTCTACAAGTTAAAGCCTGACTTACCCCCTCGCTGTGACGTCACCCCAGATCTAAGCGGCTTGTGGAGACGACCAGGTCATGGCAAGCTGGTTCCCCATGGCACTAAAGGGCGGCATGCTCTCCTGGCTCCTCAACTTCCTAGAGGAGTCGATCACCTCTTGGGAGAACCCGTGCAAGCATTTCGTTGCCAACTTCCACGGTACCCGCGACCACACGCTCACCAGAGGGAGCGACCTGTGACGTGTGAAGCAGCAGAGGGAGAGACCCTTCAAATGTTCATATAGTGTTTCATGACCGTTCACCTCAAGATCCCGAGGGCGTTAGATGAGGCCATCATCTCCATGTTCACCGATAGCGTCAGGGACCTCAGGATGAGGGAGGAGCTCGCAATCAATGATGAACTATGCCCAACCCTAGAGATGTTCAAGCTGGCGAACAAGTGCGTCAAGGACGAAGAGGGTCACCTCTCACTCCGCTAGTTCCCGGAGGCGGAGCCAGAAGACAAGAAGACCAAGACCAAGGAGGTGAAGCATAACACCCCCATGGTGCTTGCGGTTGAGCCTGAGGTGAAGTGCAACCGAGACGAGGAACTCCCCTCAGCAGGGCTACCATTGTGCTTCTTCCATGGCACCAACAACCACAACACCATCGACTACCGGGAGGTCAGGGTGGTCTGCAACGAGCACTTCGGTCGGTGCCCTAGACGCAGCGACCATGGCTTCAAACATGGAGGAGGCCGCGGTGAAGGCCGTTCGGACAATAGGGAGACGTGCCAGGAGTGGCGAGACCGGCCTCGGGAGGACCGCTAGACCAATCAAGCTCGAGAGGACTGCTGGCGCAATGACCCTCCGGAAGGATCATGTCATGGCCAGCCTCATGAGGCCCGCCCTCATGAGGTTGGCCTACCCCCACTACCGCCACCACCCAGGAGGAAGGAAGAGGACATGCAGGACGACGGGGCTGGGGGCTTCGAGGAGGTGAGGGCGATAGCTTGCATCCTAGGCGGCGCCCAAGCCCCAGCATCTAACCGCATCTTCAAACAATTCTCACGGGTGGTGAATGCAGATCTCCCGACGACCGAGGCCATGCGCCCCCTCAAGTGGACCCGGACCGCAATCACCTTTGACTCGAGGGATCAACTCAGGTGTTCAGCCATGGTAGGCATGCTCCCCATGCTGTGCACGCCAAACATCAGCAATGTCCTCGTCACCAAGACCCTCATCGATGGTGGCGCGGGGCTCAATTTCCTCTCCATTGAGACGTTCAAGATGCTCCAATTGCCATATGACCAGCTCATGCCAGCCAAACCCTTCTAAGGAGTCACTGACGGGTCCACGGTCCAGATCGAGCAAGTGCACCTGCCCCTCACCTTTGGTGGATGCAAGAACAACCACACCAAGCTCATCTTCTTCGACGTCGCCCACATCCACCCCCCGTACAACGCGATCCTTGGGTACCCAGCCCTCGCCAAGTTCATGGAAGTGACTCATCATGGCTACAACGTCCTCAAGATGTCGTGGAGTGGCGGTGTCATCACCATCGCCTATGATGAGAAGGACACCATTTGCACCCTCGAGTGCACCTACCGTGCCGTAGCAGCCGAGCACTCAGATGACGACGGAGATGTCCTGCCTCATGAGGGTGTCCCTGGGAAGAGGAAGCAGCTCCTCTCCACGTGGTGCCAGGGGGCCAACACCTCTAAGGATGGTGCCTCAGGCTCAATGTCGAGGGCCGAGGCCACTCCCTCCACTCGCATAGGAAGGCATGCTCGACGCCTTCCTTGGGTGGGCCCGAGGGCTTCCATTCGGAAGGCTACCAAACTGACTGGCGAGACGAGAGAGGCATTCGGGCACAACTTGGAGGCATATTCTGACGAGCATCTACCCATGTCAGAGCACGACGCGAGGTGTCAAGTTCGTGAGAGTTCGTCACCAGAGCGATTGACGAGCTTTGGGAAGCACAGGACACACAAAGCGAGAGCTTCCTGGCATCACTAAGTGTAGCCACCATCGTCGGCCTGGGCGAGAAGCCGCACATCTGCGTCAACGCCCTTGCGATCAATAGGGCCGCATCCCAGGACATCTTTTGGCCGACGCATGCCGACCACGACGGGTTCTACCCATGCAACTATGTCTACATGCCCTTCGGCCTAGCGAACGAGGGCGCCACGTTCCAACGCCTTGCTCGGGCGATGCTCATGCCTTACCGAGCTAGGCACAACAAGGAGTTGGAGGAGGTGCCCGGAATGAGCTAGGGTCCCAAGCCCCGGGAGGCGACATTTTTTATGAAGGCCACATTCATGGAGACACAAGGTCTGGCTACGATGACTACTTCGACTCTTCAGCGGCTTGGCCGCCAAGTGACTTTTTGGTCCGTGTGAGGTAACTTTTTGGTTTACTCAATTTAAGGGCGCCCACCGGGCTGCATTATCCTCTGGCGGCCAGGGCTCGCCCTGCAGTCGCTTCATTTATGCATATGTCAGAACCTTTCATGCATATGATCTATTTCCCAACGCTCCATCCTGCCTACATGGTACTTTCCCACCATGAATGTCGCCGCGCCCTAATGATCCTGCCTTCGACTGTCTCATGATTAAGTGCCGGAACAACGTCTGTGCTCGGGTCCGTCCATGCAGCGTTGTTAAATCCAAGTGCTTGAGCTCTGTATCACGGGCCAACCCCATGCACATCACCTCCCGAGGCCCTTGGTGTCATGTCCTCGCGTGAGCTAATCAAGAGTGGGCGAGTCAGGGCTTGCAGCAAGGTTCCCGCAACCACAACTGGCTTTTCGCCATCGACGGAGCCGCCCACTAGGTGTTTTTCTCCTTGGAGTTGTCGCATGGGAATACTAGGCATGGCGTCTATGCTCGAGTCTGCCCCTGCAGCATTGATAAATCCATTGGCTGAGCTCTATCTAGCGGGCCGCCCCCGTCCACGTCACCTCCTGGGGTCACTAGTGTTTGGCCTCCTCATGCAATGGCCCTTGGAAATTCATTCGGCATAGGTTTCTCAAAATCTACAGGACCTCGTACGTCGCCTTATACAAGAAGACTTAGGCGCAAACCACCTTTGAGGTAGGGCCTCGTGAGGCCAAAGTTGCCTCGCGAGTGCCCCGATACACGTTCTACCGTGTAGGCCACGTGTACGAACTTGATGGGCTGTACACGCCCGGGGAGCTCAGGATCCGGGGCCCCCCATTCCCATGCCAAGTGGAAGCCCCATGAACTGCGCTGGCGGACGACACGACCCCCCAATGACTATGCCCACACAACGTGGAAGTCCTATGCTCCGTGTTGCGGATAAACAATTGAGGGCGCCCCTGCGGCTACAACCAGCCTCAGGAAGGCCCCACGCGGCCCTGTCTCATTGCATTCCCCTAGGATGTTCGCGTGAGGGGCCTCCATGGGGGCTACGAACATGCCAAGCCTGGTACACGCCACCTCCCCAGGTCTATAAAACCTAGTCTTCACGTGCCCCTCTCAGGAAGATATGGCGAGGAAAGGTATGGGAGCCGCTCGTACGTCAAGGGGGACTCCCAAGCATCACGAATCAGGAGCCTCACGTGCCCCTCTCGCCCCTTGGCACCGTCCTGGTGATCCGGACGCCCCAACGGCAGCTGAGGTATGCCCGGGACCGGGCCCTGCCGACGTAGAGCTCCAGGTGCTCAAAATCTCCAAGTTAACGCTGTCTTCACCATGTTCCCTTCAAGAGGATTGCTCGTACGTCAAGGGGGACTCCTGAGCATCGTGACTCAGGAGCCTCACTAGTCACGTAGCCCCTCACCCCTTGGCACCGTCCTGGTGATCCGGACACCTGAACGGCGGCTGAGGTATCCGCGGCACCAGGCCCTACCGATGTAGAGCATCACAGCAAGCAGGGAAACAAGGCGAACAAAGCAACCACATAATTCAACAGTTTTTACAAGAATTAAATGTCTCCAGAAATGCAAACATGTGTAACACCTCCACGAGGCTTAATGAACGTTACATGAAGGGAACCAGGAAGAGGAGCTAGGAGGAGCTGTCGCCACCACTCATCGTAGCCGCGGGGAACTCGTCGTTGACGTTGCTGCCATAGTCTTCATCGCCGCTAACCCTCGCAGTTGTAGGAGGTGGGGGAACGGTGACGCACGTGAACTTCTTCATGTGCGCCCACAAGGGGCCCTCCACGGCCGCCGCAGTGATGACGCGAACCTCGGGTCAACTGGGCGGATCTCGGAGCTGAAGTCAAACCCCAGCTCGTGAAGGTGGACATGGCTAAGGACGTGCTCGCGGCCTCGAAAAAGAGGTAGCGGCACTCACTCTGCAAGACTTCCTCCACCTTGGCAATGATACCCTCCAGCGCCTCGACGAACTTTGAAGAGAGCCCGTGAAGCAGCTCTCCGGAGCCACCAGGGGCTCCATAAATCCTTCCCGACAGAGGGAGTGAATCGCTCAGCGAAGCTGGAGCTCGACGGAGGGAGGAGCGTCGAGCTCCGCAGCCTTTCTCTCATCAGCCAGGGCAAGGGCCTTTTCCTTGATGTCGAGCCGTCCCTTCTCCACAACTACTTCCTTCTCCCGCGTGTCTAGGTGCTCGCGCTCTGCGGCTTGGTTGGCCGCCTCCTTGGATAGCGCGGAGTCTTAATCCACAAGCTTGGCCTTGCAGGTCTTTAGGTCTTACTCTCATTAATGAAGCTGCTCCGCGAGCGCGGCCTTCTCCTTCTAAAGAGCGTTCAGGCGGGCCTCCGGCACATCGCAATGCCTCATAGCAGACACCGCGTCGGTCAGTGCCGCCTCGTGGGCTGCTCTAGCTGACATAGCCTCCTTCTCGTTTTTGTTTGAGAGGCCTTGGCTTGGCCCCAAACTGCCACGGCAGAGGCGTTTTCCTCGAGTCACCTGGAGAGGAGCCCCACACGCCCCTTTGCGAGACGATCGTCAGCGCCTGCGAGGGCATCCCCAGCCTGAACTAGAGTGGTGTAGGCCCCATCCCGGACGTCAAGGATGCACGACGGAAGCATCAGGGCCTTGTCCGGAGGTGCCACCTATGAGATCACAGGAGATGCCCCTAGGGCAGCAGAAGCACGAGGAGGAGAATACACTGGGGCTGCGCTACAACCACAAGCAAGGTGGATACAGACGAGTATGCGGCTAGCTGGCCCTCGGGGGCTGGCTCTTCACACAGCGGTGCCAACGTACCCCCAAGGGCAGGAACGGACGCACTAGAGGGCATGGGGGACCAGGGGGCTCCGCAGCCGTTACAGGGAGAGTCGCCCCGCGAGCACCCACACCCGCGACGTCTGGCGCTTCGTCAGGCAACGACGAGGCGCCAGGAGCGGGCGGCGCATCGAAAAGCACCTTTGGCTTGACACCCGCTTTCTTCTTCCTCATCTTCAGCACAACAGAACTTCTGGTCACCAAGCAAAGGAGGGATCATCAGCACGCGAGCTCCTGACAGGCGGCCAAGGCTAAACAAGATTAGTCACTCTTCGATGTCAACCCACTTCCTCTTCTTCTCCATCTCAACGATGGCGGGAGTGCCCTCTCCCTTCTCTAGGAGGGTGCCACCGAATGGGGGAGCAGGAGCACTATCCACAAGGGCAGCAGCTGGAGAAGCCACTCCGGACCCAGACCCATCCACCTCGCCTACAGGATGCGGTTCCGACAAAGGCGAGGTGGTGCTTCAGCCGCCTTGCGAGTATAGGAAGGGTACAATGGAGGGGGCCCAGCCCTGCGCTTCCTTGGGGTCGCCAGGCCGGCAGACCGACCGGGACGAGGAGTGGGTCTCGGCACCCTAAGGATCCTAGAGAAATGCGGAGAACCTACAGTAGAGGCTTCGTCGGCATCGTCCCCGTCTTCAAGACCATGCAGGAGTGTGCTCTGTGATGGAGGGGACGCTACCTCCATACCGTCGTTCATTGTCTCCTCCAAATCCTCCCACCCGCTGTGTCGCCGGAGGACACCGCCAGCAGCGAACTAGGGCCCTCAGCTAGGGAGAGCCTGAGTTCGTGAAAGGTGGGCATCACGACGACCAGATCGGCTTTGTCATCGTGGCAATACAACGAGGTGTAGGTGTCGAGAAGGTCTCTAGGGTCGCCGTTGAGTAGGGTCATCACAGCCCTGTTCAGCTCCCCACGGGTCATGCATGCGGATCGAAGCCAAATGTCGTCGCCACTACCCTAATAGTCCCACAAGGGCCTCGAGTGCGACTGGAGGGGCGCTAGACATTGCGTCAAGAACTCCTTCACTATCATCCCACCGGTCAGCTTCATGGCGCTAATATCGTGAGAGATCCACTCCAGGACAGGCCTGCCCCGGGGGTCAGAAAGCTTCACAGAGATTCACGCGGGGGTATTCTTCGGCAGCCCCTTCGGAAGATCCATGCGGGAATTGACGCTCTTGATATCTAGGAAGACGGTGTGGTGCCAAGATCTGGAGAAGTTTCTGCTAAGGTTGGGGATCTGGAGGTAAGAGCAGGAGCGCAGGAGAGGAAAGCAATAATGCCTCAACGCTGGAAGTCACGCTTTTGTCGATTCAGGCAGTTGCCGAAGAGGCATTGGAGCGGGGACGCCCGACACCAACCGCGCAATGCGTGCCAAACCTCGACCGCAGGCGTTTGGGGCCGGCGGCGCTTCGGCCCGTCCTCAACGGTTTGCCCGGAAGCCAGATCGAGTGTGCCTTGGGCCCGGGGGCTACTGTCGTCATTCTAGGAACCAAGGTGCCCAAACCTGCCTGCCTGCATCCCAGGGCGTGGCCCACCTCGTTAGCCAAGCATGACCTAGTGTGACCTCGATCAAGACAAGGCCTTTGCGAGAGCCCTGGGCACACGAGGGGAGTGACACCAAGACCTGCGAGGAATAGGGCTCCTCGGGCCCCTTGCGGAGCGGTGGAGATCTCTATGCAGCAGTTGTCCTCAGGAGCCAAGGATGACACAGGGCAGGCCAGGCAAGCACCAACTATCAGTGTTCTAGGATCGGGGGTACCCAGACCTGCCTACCTGCGGACCATGGAATGCCCACTTTGTCAGCCAGTCACGGCCTCGCGAGACCGCACCCAAAACGAGGCCCTCATGAGGGCCCTAGGCTCGCAAGGAAGAACAGCATCAAGACCAGCAAAGGATAGGCCTCCTTAGGCCCCCTACAGAGCGGCGGTGATCTCTATAGAGCGCCTAGCCTCGGGAGGCCAGGGATGACGCAAGGAAGGACAGGCGGGCACCAGCGCGCTAGACAGATAGGTTCCACTTTGGTGCAAACGATGCAAGGACAGACGCGGGTTGCTAAAGCATCCTCGCAAAGTTTCCATTTCGGCACAACGAGACCACGACCACGATGCCAGCAGGAAGGATGTCATCGCCGATCCCACCTCTACGTCATCGACAACTACTTTGCAGGCGAAGAACACCTTTCGTCAGGATAAAGATGTACTCCTGTCCCCCTTTGAATTTGTCCACTGTGGGATCCCTTCCCAGCAAAGCGATAAGGGAAGAGGACCCAGGGCCCAATAAACAGAGGATAGGCTGCATTGTAGAGAGGGAGGACGAGACAAAGAAGGAACCGAAGTTAAGCAACAACCCCATAGCCCTCTCGCGAGGCAAAGCACCATTGTACTAGTTCATCCACCAACCTCCTCGTGAGGCAATCCACCAAAGTAGGAGTAGGGTATTACGCTTCATAGAGGCCCGAGCTTGGGTAAATCATTGTGTCCATCTGCTACTTCGTCATCGTGCGGGTTCATCGTAGAAATCATCGAGGCTACAGGGGATCTTCGCACACTCCCCTGTGTTCGAACTTCTTGTGGTTTTGTGGAGCCCGAAATCCAACATTTGGCATGCTAGGTAGGGTGCGTGTAGAAGTCTTCCTCAATCCGCGCTCTTCTTCCGCTTCGCCACTCCGATGTCTGACGCTCGCCGGGCAGGCTGCTTGCGTCGCTCAGACGGCGCCCGTGGGTCGCGCCTCCGCGTGCCAGTCCCCCACTCATGTGGCCAACGCCATCTTGGGCCCAGATGCCCGCAAGCAATAAGACTCCTCCTAGCCAGTCCACCGGTAGCACGACGACTGCACCGCCACTCCGTCGATCGTTCCAGCTACTGGGTCGTCATCCCATGCTCGTCCCGGACCGGTGCATGGGTCAGGAGCGCTCGCCATGGCGCACGAGCTGCTGTGCTACCGCCCTGCTCCTGACCGCCATGACGACTGGCTCGGGCGCATTGCATAGCTTGTCAGTGCCGCTTGTGATGCCTCAGCGCTCGCCTACTCGTTCTGGCCCCAGCCCTCTCTAGCGGACGGTGGGGCCCATGATGCACCATCCCCTCTTCCGCAACGCGACGTTAACCCTGTGCCAAGCCATGAAGCACGGTCGCACGAGCCGCCCCATGAACCGTGGGTGAGAGCGAGAGATGAAGTAAGATACCACGTGGTGCTGAGGCCGCGCGTCAACGCACGTGCGCTCCCCGCACCGCCGAACCAATGCCGTGACCGGACACCCCTCGAAGCGCCCCCCAGGAGCATCAAGACCAGGCCCCCGCCGATAGCGCGGGGCTCACTGGGCCGATGGGGTGTTGTGCCATCGATCCAGAGCTTCTTCCAACCGTGTGGCCCCCAAAGTTCAAGCCTGACTTACCCCCATGCTACGACGGCACCCCAGACCCAGCAGAGTTCCTACAACTCTATTTGTTGAGCGTCCAGGAGGTAGGTGGCGACTAAAGGGTCATGGAGAGCTGGTTCTCCACGGCGCTCAAGGGCATCGCGCTCTCCTAATTCCTCAACCTCCCCGAGGGCTCCATCAATTCCTGTGACGACCTGCGCAAGCGCTTCGTTGCCAACTTTCAAGGTACCCGAGGCCGTGCGCTCACCGTGAACGACCCTACACAAATTCATACAACGCTTCACAATCACCCGCTTCAAGATCCCGAGGGCGTCGGATGAGGCCGTCATCTCCGCATTCTCTGACGGAGTGAGGGACCTCAAGATGAAGGAAGAGGTCGCCATCCACGACGAACTGTACTCATCCATGGAGATGTTCAACCTAGCGAACAAATGTGGGCCGAGGAGGACCGCCTCTTGCTCCGCAAGCTTCCGACGGTAGAGGCAGAGGACAAGAAGGCCAAGGACAAGGAGGCAAAGCACAAGGCCCCCGCGGTGCTTGCGGCCGAGCCTGAGGGGAAGTGCAGCGGAGGCGAGGAACCACCCGCAGGAGGACGACCGTACTGCATCTTCCACGACACCAATAGCCACGGCACCAATAGCCACGACACCATCGACTGCCTGGACCTCAGCATGGTCCGTGACGAGGACTTCGTCCGGATCCCAGGACGCAGTGACCGCGGCTTCGAACATAGCGGAGGCCATTGCAGAGGCCGCTTAGACAGTCAGGAGCCACGCTAGGAGTGGCGAGACCGGCCTCGGGAGGACCACTGGAGCGATCAGCCTTAGAAGGACCGCTGGCGCGACAACCTCCGGAGGGGTCACGCCGTGGCCAACCTCATGAGGTCCGCCCTTGTGAGGCCGGCCTACCCCCGCTACCGCCACGACCTAGAAGGAAGGAAGAGGTCAAGGTGATAGCATGTATCCTGGTCGGCGCCCAATCGCCAACATCAAATCGCATCTTCAAGCAATTCACTCGAGGGGTTAACACGGCCCTCCCAAAGGCCAAAGACATGCGCCCTCTCAAGTGGTCCCAGACTACAATCACATTCGACGTGAAGCATCAGCTCCGGTGTTCAGCCATGGTGGGCACGATCCCCATGTTGTGCACGCCAACCATTAGTAATGTCCTTGTCACCAAGACCCTCATCGACAGGGGAACAGGACTCAACGTCCTCTACATCGAGGCCTTCGAGGTGCTCCAAGTGCTGTAGGACCAGCTTATGACGACCAAGCTATTCTCAGGGGTCACTGACGGGTCCACCGTCCCCATTGGGAAAGTGTGCCTACCCGTCACCTTTGGCGGGCGCAAGAACTATCACACCGAGATCATCGTCTTCGACGTCGCCCACATCCACCTGCCGTACAACGCCAAACTTGGGTACCAAGCTCTCGCTAAGTTTATGGAGGTGACTCACCATATCTATAACGTCCTCAAGATGCCGGGGAGCATTGGCGTCATCACCATCACCTGCGAAGAGAAGGATGATGTCTGCTCCCTCGAGTGTGCCTACCAAGCAGCAGCGGCTGAGCACTCGGACGATGAAGGAGACGCCCTTCCTCGCGAGGTAGCCCCTAGGAAGAAGAAGCAGCTTCTCCTGATAGTGTAGCAGGGGTCTAGAACCTCCAAAAATGGCGCCTCGGGCTCGGCGCCCAGGACCGGAGCCCCCTCTACCATCGCATAGGAAGGCACGCTCGACGCCCCCCTCGAGTCGGGTTCAGGGTCTTCCGTCCGGGAAGCTACCGGCTTGACCGATGAGACGAGGGAGGCATCCGAGCACAACCTGGAGTTGTGTTCTAGCGCGCGTCTGCCCAAGTCACGAGTATGGTCCGAGGAGCTGGGATCGAGAGAATTCGTCACCAGAGCGATCATGGAGCTTAAGGAGGCACATGCCAAGCGGGGAGGGAACTGCCCTACGCCACCAAGTGTGACCGCCATCCTCGGTTCGACCGACAAGCCACGCGTCTACATCAGCACGCTGACGATCAACTATGCCGCATCCCAGGGTGTCTTCTGGCCAACGCGTGCCGACCGCGGTGGGGTCTATCCGTGCAACTACGTCCTCATGCCCTTCGACTAGGCAAACTCGGGCGCCACATTCCAATGCCTTGCCCAGGCCATTCTCATGCCATATCGGGCAAGGCGCGACGAGGAGTTGGCGGATGCGCCCAGACCAAGCGGAAGTCCCGAGCCCAGGGAGGCGACGGGCTCGTCAGTATCATGCGACGGAGGCACAAGGCCAGGCTATGTCGACCGCTTAAGTTCTTCAGCGACACGGGCGCCAAGTGATTTTTTTGGTTTGTTCCAGTTAACTTATTGGGTTTCTCCGTTTGAGGGCGCCCATCGGGCCGCATTATCCTCAGGCGACTAAGGCACACCCCTGCAGTAGCCCCATTTACGCATATTTCAGTAAATTTTTGTGCATGTGGTCCATTTTCTAAAGTTTCACCTTGCCTACATGAATGTCACCACGCCCGAATGATCGTGCCTTCGATCGTCTCGTGAGAAAACTAGGCACGGCGCCTGTGCTCGGGTGCATCCCTGCAGCGTCAACAAATCCAGTTGCTGAGCTCTGTCTGGCGGGCCAGCCCCGTTCATGTCACCTCCTGGGGTCACTGGTTCTTGGCCTTCTCATGCGATGACCCTTGGGAACACAATCGCGCAGGCTTCCCAAAATTTACAGTACCCCGTACGGCGCTCTCCACAAGAAGATTCAGGCGCAACCCGCCTTTGAGGTAAGGCCCACGCGAGGCCAAAGCGCCCTCGCGAGTGCCCAGATACACCTCCCAGTTCTACCGTGCAAGCCACACGTACGAACTTAATGGGTTGTACACGCCCGGAGCCCTCGAGGACATGAAGGGGTTCCTTCCCACGACCAAGTGGAGGCCCCATGCTCCGCGCTGGAGGACGACACGGTCCACCAATGACTATGCCCACGCAACATGGAAGCCCTTATCCTCCGTGTTGGGGATAAACAACTAATGGCGCCCCCACGGTTGCAACCAACCTCAGGAAGGCTCCTTGCGGCCCGTCTCCCTGCATTCCCCTGGGATGTGGGCATGAGGGGGTTGCATGAGGGCTGCTACTGGGCTAAGCCTAGTACACACCATCTTTCTAGGTCCACAAAACCTGGTCTTCACGCGCCCCTCTGAGGAAAATCCGGAAAGGAAAGGTGTAGAAGCCGCACGTACGTGAAGGGGGACTCCTGAGCATCGCGACTCAGGAGACTCACTGGCCCTGTAGCCCCTCACCCCTTGGAACAGTCCTGGTGATCCGGATGGCCCAACGGCGGCTGAGGTATGCGCGGCGCCAGGCCCTGCCGACGTAGAGGTCAAAAGTGCTCAAAATTCCTAAGGAGGACGCCATCACTTGTACGTCAAGGTGAAAGCACATTTGCTCCCTTGGTAGTTTTGGTAATTAATAACAACATATAAGTCATTGAACTAATATCTTCACCAAGTATATTTCAGGAAAAGTTCAATGATGGGAATGGCTAAAGGATTGTGGAATTACCCCAAGATTCAAGGAAATAGGTTGGCCAAGCTTCAAGCAAGAGGACTCTAAATTTTACATTTGTGAGAAATCACTTTGAGTCTATAGGAAAGCCAATACTATTAAAAGGGGGTAAAGTTTCGATGGTGAACAATATGCTCAAACGTGCACAAGTGACCATTACCAAAACATCCACATACTCTCCCACCAGAGTCTACCCCTAAGCCAAACATGACAAATCGGTGCAACCAACTTTCCTATCCCTGTGCCACTGAGTTCCAAACCGTAGACAGACTCGGCCAAACCCTAACACTTCGGTGGAGACGACACTTCACTCGGTGCCACCGAGTTGGGTTGCCAACTTCCTATTACGCAAATTCTCATTTTCGGTCAAACCGAGAATGGTGAATCAGTGTCACCGAGTTTGGTAATTCTGACCATCGGTCACCTTGTCGATGCAGCCGAGAGTTATATATATGTCCATCCGAGATTCAGAAGTTGCCACTTTTTTCACTTTGGTACCACCGAGTTTTACACTTTGGTGTCACGGAGTTTTACTTATTGTGTGTAAACGTTGGATTTTTGGGGATGCCTATATATACCCCTTCACCACCACCCACTCGAAAGATAAGCACTCAGAACTATTCCATACCTATCCTACTCAGTTTTTTGAGAGAGAACCACCTACCCTTGTGTTGAGGTCCAGATCTTCCACTCCAACCATATGGATCTTGATTTCTAGCCTCCTCAAGTTGCTTTCCACCAGTCGCATCTATTATACCAAGCCAAATCTATGAGAGAGAGATTGTGTGTTGAGGAGTCTATCATCTTGAAGCACAAGAGCAAGGAGTTCATCGTCATTACTGAGCCTATTACCTTTTCGAGGGTGGTGCCTCCTAGATTGGTTAGGTGTCGCTTGGGAGCCTCCTAATTCGTGTTGTGGAGTGAACCAAGAAGTTTGTAAGTGCAAGGAGATCGCCCACTTCATGAAGATCTACCCATAGTGAGGCTAGTGCTTCGTGGGCGTAAGCTGCATGGAAGAGTCAAGGTTGCTTCTTCATGGAACCCTCCGTGGGTAGAGCCCTTCGTGGATTCTCGCGACCGTTACCCCTTGTTGGTTGAAGACTCCATGAATATGGACGTACGATAGCAGCACCTATCGAAACCACGGGAAAAATCATCGTGTCATCACTTGTGTTTGCATTCCTAACCCTCTCTTTACTTACATGTGAAATGTCTTTATTTTCCGCTGCTACACTCTTAGTCATGCATGTGTAGGGTGTTACTTGATATGCTATGAATGATAAAACTTGCCAAGAACTAAAATTGGGAAAACGGAAAAACTTTTATTTGGTCAAGTTGTCTAATCACCCCCCTCTAGACCTACTTTCGATCCTACAAGTGGTATCAGAGCTTTGGTCTCCATTGCATTGGTTTCACAACCTAGGAGAAGTATGGCACCTTGTGAAGGAAATTATCACCGTAGAGGTCCGTACTTTGATGACACTAATTTTATTAGTTGGAAGCATAAGATCAAATTGCATTTGCTTGGTCATAATCCTGTCGTTTGGGCTATTGTTCGTGTTGGCTTACAAGGTGAATTCTTTGCGGATGGAAACGAACCGGATCATGAAGCGTCTATGGATGAATTGCAGATGTTGCAACTCAATGCTCAAGAATGTGACATTATCTTCAACTGCCTATGTCCTCAAGAATTCAAAAAAATCAGCCGTCTTAAACATGCAAACGAGATTTGGGATACTTTGGTTGATATGCACGAAGGAACTGAGTCCGTGAGAGAATCCAGGTTAGATGTTCTTCAAGGTCAACTTGACAAGTTCAAGATGAAGGATGGTGAAGGAGTCGCTAAAATGTACTCTAGGCTAGCTCTCATCACAAATGAGATTGCTGGCTTAGGAAGCGAAGAAATGACTAACAAGTTCATCATCAAGAAGATACTTCGAGCATTGGATGAGAGATATGACACCGTGTGCACATTGATCCAAATGATTCCCAACTACAAAGATCTCAAACCAACGGAAGTGATTGGTAGAATTGTTGCTCATGAGATGACACTCAAAGACAACGAAGACCTTCATCACAAGTCTAGCGGTGCTTACAAAGCCAAAAGTGATGCTCCCGCTACGTCAAGTGATAACCTTGTCACAGATGAAGAGATAAACCTCATGGTCAATAAATTCAATAAGTTCTACAAGATAGAAGCAAAGATCACAGCTCCAACCCCCTATATGAAGATAAGCGTTCGTCAAGTCGTGATCGAAATTGCTACAATTGTGGGAAGCCTGGACACTACTCAAATGAGTGCTCGGCTCCCTACAAACAAAGAGAAGAGTCATCAAGAAGATGAAGCTCAAGAGATGAATCACCTCGAAGAGAGAGAAGTAGTAGAGATGATCATTATGAACAGAGACCCTCAAGGAGAAGTAGGGACTCGGAGAAGAAGGACAAGCACACCAAGAGCTACTCAAGAAAGAAGCATCAAGCTCATGTTGGTGAATGGGTTTCTGGCTCCCGCTCCGACAACCACTCCGAGAGAAGCTATCACTCCAACTCCAACTTTAGTCAAGATGATGGTGTTGCCGGAATTGCACTAGGTACAACCAACTCCTATGATATATTTGACTCACCAAATGAAGGAGGTGGAAGTTTCTTCATGGCTAAAGGCCCCAAGGTGTCACATCCCGAATAACTCAATTTTGATAGTGATGAAGATGATTTGCTTTACGATGATGACTTGCTATGTGATAAAACTAGTGATGTTAATCATAATGAACTTGATATTTCTCATGCTAGTCAAGATAAGTCAACTGATGATGATAAGATGAAAATAGAAGAACTAACTAAAGAACTCAACACTCTTAAGTTAGGTCATGAATCTACTCTTGAAGATCATAGAGAGCTTGTAAGAACACATGACAAGCTACGCTTCGAGAAGCTCAATTTAGAGCAAGAACATGAATTTCTTAAAGCTATCAATGCGATATCTGAAAGAAGACTTCATCGTATATTGCCAAACGACTACTCTTGTCTACATTCATGCCACAAGTCAAATCTAAGCAAACTAGTAACAAAGGAAACAAAGGTTCGTCATCTAGTAGCAACAATAAAAATGCCAAACCCAATGATGTTGCTCCTAGTAGTTCTATTGATTCCACTAATGATGATTCTCTTAGACAAGTTACACTTGAGCAAGAAAAATCTTTATTGAAAGGAATTATAGAGAAAGGTATCTACAAGAGTCTTAAAGGGTACACACAATTTGATGAGATTGTACGCAATCACGGAGGATACTGGAAGAATCGCGGTGTTGGCTACTTCAATGCTAATGGAGTTGAATGGGAAGAAGGTCAATATCCCAATCCCATGTTTGTTCCTCAAAAGGAGAAGTATGAAAATACTCTTCCCAAGGAGGCAAATACTCAAGATGACCTTCCACCACAAGACACCAAGCTCAAGGGAAAGAACAAGCTTCAAGAGGACTTTGACTCTTATGAAGATCAATCCGAAGCTTTGGTGAAGTGGGTTCCCAAGGGTACTACAAGTTCAACTTCTACAAGTGCTACTTCAACACCAAGGATCCCCA
Source organism: Hordeum marinum (assembly GCA_022496015.1). Taxonomy (NCBI): domain Eukaryota; kingdom Viridiplantae; phylum Streptophyta; class Magnoliopsida; order Poales; family Poaceae; genus Hordeum; species Hordeum marinum. Next base: position 254,581,026 of record CM039673.1, read on the forward strand.
TCAACTTGATGTGGATTACCAAGAAGAAGAACTAGACAACTCATGATGGGTGACTCCGCCAATGAAATTCACTTACATTCATTATTTGCAAGATCTATTTTCAATCAACATCATACTTATGCAATAGATCAAGGAGTCACACATTCCCTCAAAGGTAAGCAAGGGACAAGGTATTCAACAAATCAATGGACATCGTTACACATGCTTTGCACTCCATGTCCATAGATATCCTTGTATTTGTCTCTTGTGTGTTGGAACTAACCGATGTAGGTGAGAAGAGTAAGGAAACAACAAGGATGCTCCCAACTCTTGGTGATCTTCATCAACCTTGAGCATCGATCACTACCTCACCAACATGAAGTCTTCATCGACAAAACCCAAGGTTAGTTTAGCCCTCTTATGAGGGGATGTCACATCAAGGGGAAGCTTTACTCTAATACTTGAGTCAAAGCATCTCATAGAATGTGACAAACATTAAATGCTTTATGTAAGAGTGGTAACCCCACTTGTGCTTAAATGATGAGTATGACCTATGATCAAGTATTCTTACTTGGCTCCTATGTCGAATACTCATATATAGATGACTTCGTCATCGCCCAACTGCTTGTTAGATGCTAGAGTATATGTGCATGTTTTCCATGTTTTCATTTGACATCTTATTGTGTGAGCATGTTGGTCTGCATTTATTTTCTTACTCGAGGATATCCAATTGTTGCTATTTGGCTTTTAATTTATATTTTGCCAATTGGATATACAAGAATGCCTAGGACCACTTCTTTAGCTATCTATGATTTCTCACCCCACACTCTATTCATGCTGCATCACAAAATTTGAACAAGTGCTTTTTGATCCCTGTTTGTTTGGAGCACTTGGAGTTCTGTATCGACAAGGACTGACCATTAAACCTCCCAAGTGCATCTCGGTGGAACCAACACCAAAATATTGGTCTCACTGAATGCCTAGGGTTGATCTGGTTTTTCAATCTCGGTACCACCGATTCCATTTTCTCGGTTACACAGAGTGTCCCTATCAGCTGACAATTGAGCCACTCGGTGACACCGAAAACTTAGAATCGGTGTCACCGACAGTGGTGGGTATATAAAGTTGGACCCCGACGCTTTGAAATTTCTATCTCCTACGTCGCGCTCCAAAATCCTAAGCTGCCTCTCCAAGGACACCTGGTCGTCTCCTTTGTCTCCCCGCGTTCCTCCGCCGTTGGGAATCGCCGTCGCCGACGAAATCCACTCCCTCATCACTACCGTAGAGGATCCGTGCCAAGCTAGGGTACAGATTCGATCTCTAGTGCGCTCCCCATCTAACTGCGCATTAGATTCTTGATTATCATCATTGCACCCCTTGCACATGTTTCCATCCACTTCAAACTCCAAAATCTCGTGTTAGATGGATTTTCTAGGGTTCTACTGTCCACCCGATACATCTTGGTGGAACCAAAACGAAAATATCGGTCTAACCGATATTCTTTTTTGTGAGGTTGAGAACTGACTCGGTGGAACCGAGTTGCACTTTTTGGTCCGACCGAAAAGGCTGCCAAGTTCCTGTTAAAGAGTTAGTCTATGTCGGCCCCACCAAAAATTTCTTTTCGGTTGCACCGATATATATTTGACAGATTGCAAAACTTTTGAAAATTCATTGCTCAAATTTCAAAAACCAGCCTCATTTTGTGATGACTCATCTTCTTCTGCTCTCCTATAATCTATTCATAGGGTCAGCATGTCAGGCTCAGAAGACAGTCAGAATTTGCCAGAGCAGGGAGTTGATATGAGTTCTGGAACAAGCCCAGAAGCCAATTCTTTCTTAGATCCAGGCACCCCCAGCTCTCATGGGTTGACCAAGGCTGCCACCAGAACTAGGAAGAAGCTTAACTCTAATGAAGAAGATTTAGATTTTATTCCAGACGAGATACTTTCTAAGAAGCAAGAAAAGGCTGCCAAGAAGCCAGCAACTGAAGCTACTTCTTCTTGAAGAGTTGTCGGCAAAGTCTATGCACCTGCTTCAACTATCAAGTTACATGAGAGTGCAAGAGCCACTGTGTCAGTTGAGGTCCCCAAGAAAGCTATGCCTAAGAAGGCAGGGGAGAAAAGTCCAGGAAGAGGATTGGCCATGTTATGGGCAAGCCTACCTCTATGTTTGAGGATCTGGAGGAGGCTGTCGGTGCTGCTATGGAGGAGGAGGAGCAAGAGCATGCTGAGATAGTATCTCCCAAGAAGAAATCCAAGAATCTCATGGCTGATGCTATGCCAAAGACTGGCACCTCCAAGAGCACCAAGCCTACATCTAAGAAGGCTGCTGCACAGAAGTCCAAAAGGACCACCAGAGACTTTCCTGCTTCAGAGAAGAACAAAGGGACCGCCTCTAGAGTGGAAGACGATGATGCCCTAACCACTTTGATGAAGCTCAAACCACATCTTCCAGTGCACGATGCCAGCCACTTGGTTGCTGAGGACATGAAGAGAACGAAAGACTTAGGCTTGAGAGCTTGGAGAGCCATAGATCCTTATGCTCAGAGGAGGAAGACCACTGTTGACTACAGACTCTATACCTAAGAGCAATAGGATTTCTATGAGACCGTACTGCTTGACAAGAGGCCAACTATTAGCGACCTGAGGTATGTCAATTGGAAGTTCATCAAATACAATGTGGACTACTTCCCAAGTGTCAAAGACAACTTCCATTGTATTGGTCTGGATAAGTTCATTGGCAGAGAACTTACAGCATGGAACGATGAGATGATCATGCAATTCTACTCCACTGCTCACTTCTATGGAGATGGTAGAATTGTATGGATGAGTGAAGGTGCACGATACGAATCCATAGTTGAGGAATGCGCTGCTCTACTGGAAGTTCCTGAAGCTCAAGAAGGAGATTTGGATGTATACTCTGAACCCAAGGCTAGTCACAATGCCATGAAAGGCATGTATACTCCTATCCCCGCAAACAAGGTGCAATCACACAAGCTTGGATCAATCTATTATCTGCAAGTAGGCCTCCGGACTATCAACACTATTCTCAAGCATACCTTGATGCCCAAGTCTGGAGATGACAAGATGATCCGAGGCTATTCCATTAATATTTTGATCCACCTTGATAGGAACGCTAGGATTAGAGTCATGGATCTGATTGTTGAGACAAACAAGAGGGTTGTCGCTGACCAAAAGCGCTCATGTTGCTATGCACCCTACATCCTGTTGCTTATCAACTCAAAGTTGGAGAAGCACATTTTTGCTCTTGATCACCCACACCTGCCCTTACAGCCGGAGTTCGAGGATAACGTTGTGGTGATGAACCCAGATCATCCCACATCTTCTACAGCACAAGGAGAGGTAGAAGTTGTTCGAGCTGCTAGTGCTCAAGCACCCAGATCCAGGAACGAGCAAATGGATCTTATGATCACAGCCGTCCAAGGCATGCAGAAGGATATAAAAGGGATTCTAGAGAACCAGAACAACCTTGTGAGGATCTTCGAGACGAGGATCAAGGTGCTTGGTGACAAGGTGGACAAGTTGTCCAAGACAGTGATAGAGCTCCAGAAGGAAGTTGACTCTACCTCTTCCCCAGGTCTCTTCTACCTCTTCGGATGATGATGATGATGATGATGTTGATGAGGGAAGATCACCTCTCAGGCCGGGCACCAAGTTCTATACTCAGGCTAGATCAACTACAGTGCCTGCTCTAGAGTCAAGGCCCTCTTCATCAGCTCCTGCTACTGTTAGCACTGCTCCTGCTCCATCAGCTCTTGTTCCACCAGTGTCTACTCCAGCTCCTTCGACGACATCAATAGAGATCTTTGCTGACGCCTTGCTCTCGACTGCTTCATCAACAACCGGAGGAGATCAGCCCAAGAAAGCTTAGATAGATACCTTTGAACTTTTTGGTAACTTGTTGCCAAATGGGGAGAAGTGTATATAGATCATTAGGCTTCGAGAGAGAGAGCATTTGGTGTTTGCTACTTTTTCAAAACAATTGCTTTTGGTTGCCGTGATACTCTTTTGTCTTGCTTATGATACACGTTCGATGATGTTTGATCATACCCTTTAATGTGTGAAGCTACTATTTCATATCATCTTAAATGCTTATGTGATGATCATTCATCTTTTTTTGATTGTGTTGTGCTATGATATTCATTCCAATTACTCTCGCACACAACCAAGTGGTATGTGACATGTGAGAAGTGACCCATGTACCTAATCGACTGTGTATTTGCGTTCAAACGCAAATTTAAAACAATGCACAAATTTAGGGGGAGCTCTTGTTTATCACATACTTCTCAAAGCGACGATTATATTCCATGATTATATCTTTGTCAAAGCTTTGATCTATATGTTGTCATCAATTACTAAAAAGGGGGAGATTGAAAGCATGTTTGCTCCCTTGGTGGTTTTGGTAATCAAAAACAACATATAAGTCATTGAACTAATATCTTCACCAAGTATATTTCCGGAAAAGTTCAATGATGGGAATGGCTAAAGGATTGTGGAATTACCCCCAAGATTCAAGGAAATAGGCTGGCCAAGCTTCAAGCAAGAGGACTCTACATTTTACATTTGTGAGAAATCACTTTGAGTCTATAGGAAAGCCAATACTATTAAAAGGGGGTAAAGTTTTGATGGTGAACAATATGCTCAAATGTGCACAAGTGACAGTCACCAAAACATCCACATACTCTCCCACCAAAGTCTGCCCTAAGACAAACATGACAAATCGGTGCAACCAACTTTCCTATCCCGCTGCCACCAAGTTCCAAAGCCTAGTCAGACTCAGCCAAACCCTAACACTTCGGTGTAGCCGACACTGCACTCGGTGCCACCGAGTTGGGTTGCCAACTTCCTGTTACCCAAATGCTCATATTCGGTCCGATCGAGAATGGTGATTTGGCACCACCGAGTTTGGTAATTCTAACCGTTGGTCACCTTGTCGGTGCAACTGAGAGTTATATATCGGTCCATCCGAGATTCAAAAGTTGCCACTTTTTGTCACCTTGTTACCACCGAGTTTTACACTTTGGTGTCACCGAGTCTGACTTATTGTGTGTAACAGTTGGATTTTTGGGGATGCCTATATATACCCCTTCACCACCACCCACTCGAAAGAGAAGCACTCAGAACTATTCCATACCTATCCTACTCAGTTTTCTGAGAGAGAACCACCTACCCTTGTGTTGAGGTCAAGATCTTCCACTCCAACCATGTGGATCCTGATTTCTAGCCTCCCCAAGTTGCTTTCCACCAGTCCCATCTCTTCTACCAAGCCAGATCTATGAGAGAGAGATTGTGTGTTGAGGAGTTTATCATCTTGAAACACAAGAGAAAGGAGTTCATCGTCATTACTGAGCCTATTACCTTTTGGAGGGTGGTGCCTCCTAGATTGTTTAGGTGTCGCTTGGGAGCCTCCTACTTCGTGTTGTGGAGTGAACCAAGAAGTTTGTAAGGGCAAGGAGATCGCCCACTTCGTGAAGATATACCCATAGTGAGGCTAGTCCTTCATGGACGTAAGCCGCATGGAATAGTCAAGGTTGCTTCGTCATGGAACCCTCTGTGGACTCTCGCGACCATTACGTTTTGTGGGTTGAAGACTCCATGAACATGGACGTACGATAGCACCACCTATCAGAACCACAGGAAAATCATTGTGTCATCACTTGTGTTTGCATTCCTAACCGTCTCTTTATTTACATGTGCAATGTATTTATTTTCCGCTGCTCCACTCTTAGTCATGCCTGTGGCGGGTGTTACTTGATATGCTATGAATGCTAAAACTTGCGAAGAAATAAAATTGGGAAAAAGGCAAAACTTTTATTTGGCCAAGTAGTCTAATCACCCCCCTCTAGACCCACTTTTCACCCTACACAATGGGGACTCCTGAGCATCGCGAATCAGGAGCCTCGCTAGCCCTGTAGCCCCTCACCAATTTGAGTCGTCCTGGTGATCTGGATGTCCTAACGGCGGCTGAGGTATGTGTGGGGTCCGGCCCTGCCAATGCAGAGCCCAAAGGCACTCAAAATCCCTAAGGAGGATGCTAGAGCTCGTACGTCAAGGGGACTCCTGAGCATCGCGACTCAGGAGCCTCACTGGCCCTGTAGCCCCTCACCCCTTGGAACCGTCCTAGTTATTCGGACGGCCCAACGGTGACTGGGGTATGCGTGGGACCGAGCCCTGCCGATGCAGAACTCAAGGTGTTCAAAACCTTCAAGCCAATCCCATCTTCACCATTTTCCCTTCATGAGGGCTGCTCATACGTCAAGGGGGATTCCTGAGCATCACGACTCAGGAGCCTCACTGGCCCTGTACCCCTCACCCCTTGGAACTGTCCTAGTTATTCGGACGGCCCAACGGCGACTGAGGTATGCGTAGGGCCAAGCCCTGCCGACGCAGAACTCCAGGTGTTCAAAACCTTCAAACCAATCCCATATTCACCATTTTCCCTTCATGAGGGCTGCTCGTACGTCAAGGGGGACTCCTGAGCATCGCAACTCAGGAGCCTCACTACCCCTGTAGCCCCTCACCGCTTGGAACCGTCCTGGCGATCCGAACGGCCCAACAGCGGCTGAGCTATGTGCGTGATTGGGCCTTGCCGATGCAGAGCATCACAACGAGCAAGAAGGAAACAAGGCGAAGAAAGAGACCACACAATTCAATAGTTATTACAAACCTTAAATGTTTTTGAAGTACAAACAAGTCTAACTCCTCTACAAGGCATGATGAACATTGCAGGAAGGAAACTAGGAGGAGGAATTAGGTGGAACCGCCACAGCCACTCATCTTAGCCACTGGGAAGTCATCATCGATGTCATTGACGTCGTCTTCTTCGCTGCTAACCCTTGCAGCTTCAGGAGGCGGAGAACGATGACACAGGTGAACTTCTTCATCGACACTTCAACAACGCCCTTCACGGCCACTGGCTCGGCGATGCAAACCCTAGGATCGACCGGGCGGATCACGGAGCTAAAGTCAAATCGTGACTCGTAAAGATGGAGGTGCCTGAAGACGCGCGTCATAGCCTCAGAGAAGAGGTCACGACACTCACTTTCCAAGACTACCTCCACCTTGACAGTGGCATCCTCCAGTGCCTCGACAAGCCTTGAGGAGAGCCCCACAAATCCACTCTCCGGAGCTGCCAGGGGCTCCGTGAACCCATCCCGGCAGAGGGAATGGAGCGCCTGGCGGAGTCAGAGCTCGACTTAGGGGAAAGCGTTGAGCTCCGCAGCCCCTTCCTCCCCAGGATTGACAAGGGCCTTCTCCCTGGTGTCGAGTCGAACATTCTCCCCTACAACTTCCTCCACTTGTGTGTCGAGATGGTTGTGTTCCGCATCTTGGGTGGTTGTCGCCTTGGCGAGCTCGGCCTTGCAGGTCTCTAGGGCCTCTTCTCGCTAACGCAGCTGCTCTACAAGCGCGGACTTCTCCTGCTAAAGAACCTTCACGCAGGACTTCGCCTATTTGCAATGCCTAGTAGTGGACTCCGCCGCGGCTAGTGCTACCTCGCGGGCCGCGTCAAGACCACGGGCAAGGTGGATATAGACGCATCAGCAGGTGTCTGGCCCTTGGGGGCTAGCTCCCCTAATAGTGGCACCGACGCGTCTCCGAAGGCAGGAGCGGCCACGCCAACGGGCATCAAGGGCTCAAGGGGCTCCACGGAAGCGGCCAGGAGGGTCGCCTCGTGAGCACCCGCACCCGCAGCATTAGGCACCTCGGCAAGCAACGACAAGGTGTAGGATCGAAAGTAGGTCTAGAGGGGTGTGATTAGACTACTTGACAAAATTAAAATCTATTTTTCCCACTTTTAAGTGTTGGGGGATTTTACCATTCATAGCATGTCAAGCAAACCCTACATCTGCATGTCTACGAGTTTAGCTGCGGAAAGTAAAGACAAGCATGAGTAGTAAAGGAAGGGTAGGAAGATCAAATGCAATTTGGAGACACGATGATTTTACATGTAGTTCCGATAGGTGGTGCTATCATATGTCCACGTTTATGGTTTCTTCACCCCACGGAGGGTAACAGTCGAGAGAGTCCATGGAGGGCTCTACCCAGGAGGGTTCCACGACGAAGCAACCTCGACTATACCATGATGTCTTATGTCCAAGGAGGACTAGCCTAACTCGGGGTAGATCTTCATGAAGTAGGCGATCTCCTTGCCCTTACAAACTTCTTAGTTCACTCCACAACACGAAGTAGGAGGCTCTCAAGCGACACCTAACCAATCTAGGAGGAACCACCCTCCAAAAGGTAATAGGCTCGATAATGTCGATGAACTCGTTGCTCTTGTCCTTCAAGATGATAGAGTCGTCAACATACAATCACTCTCTCATAGATTTGGCTTGGTGGAAGAGATTGACTGGGTGGAAAGCAACTTGGGGGGGGGCTAGAGATCAAGATTCATAGGGTTGTAATGGAATGGCATGATCTCAACACATGAGTAGGTGGCTCTCTCTCAAAAAATAAGTTGGTATGAGTGGGGATCTGTTCTGAGTGCTTATCTTTCGAGGAAGTTGTTGCGAAGAAGGTGGCACCAAATGGGAAGTGTTGGTTGCACCGATTTTGGAAGAGCTTGTGAGTGTATGTGGTGACTATCACTTGTGCACGTATGAGCATTTTGTTCACCAATAGTACCTTACCCCCTTTTGATAGTATTGGCTTTCCTATGGACTCTAAGTGATTTCTCACAAAGTAAAATGTAGATTCCTCTTTCTTGAAGCTTTGCCAATCTATTTCCTTGCATCTTGTGGTATTTCAAAATTCTTCTCCCAACCCATCACTGAACTTTTCCTGAAATATGCTTAGTGGAAACATTAGCTCAATGACATATATGTTGTTATTAGTTACCAAAACCACCAATGGAGCAAATGTGCTTTCAATCTCCCCCTTTTTGGTAACTGGTGACAACATATAGATCAAAGCTTCGACATATGATATAATCAATGAATATAATCATTGCTTTGAGAATTATGTGATAAGCAAGAGCTCCCCCTAAATTTGTGCATTATTTTTTGAATTTGTGTTTGATTGCAAATGCACAATCGATTAGGTACATGGGGCACTTCTTCTATTTCACATACAACTTGGTGGTGTGGAAGAGTAATAAGAGTTAATATCATAACACAATAAATTAATCAAAGTGAATGATCATCTTATAACCATCAAAATTATAGGAAACAGTAGCAACACACATTAAAGCGTATGATCAAAGACGAACAAAAGTATAACACAAGCAACCCAAAGACCAATTTTTTACAACAACAATAAAACCAAACGCTCTCTCACTCGAAGCCTAAAGATCTATATACAACTTCTCCCCCTTTGGCAACAAGCTACCAAAAAGTTCAAAGAGATATAGGTATTTGTCCTTCTAGGGATGATCTCCTCTGGTGTTCGATGTTGGAGTCGAGAGAAGTGCGTCGGCGAAGACCTTTGCAGATGTCCTGGACAGAGTTGGAGTAGAAACTAGTGGCACTAGAGGAACTAATGGAGCTGAGGTGATAGTAGCAGGTGATGATGAACAAGGCCTCGACTCAGGAGCTGTCACTGTAGCTGATTTGACCTGGGTAGTGAAGCAAGCAGCTGGCCTGAGAGGAGAGACATCATCATCATCATCATTTGTGGCATGAGGAAGAGGCACATAGTCAACTTCCACCTTGAGCTCAGTAGAGGTCTTGTTCAGCCCATCGACCTTGTTATTGAGGGTCTTCACTCTATCCTCAAAGATCCTCACGAGACTGTTCTGGTTCTCCAGTGTGTCATTGATGTCCTTCTGCATGACTTGAACTGTTGAGATCAAGAGATCCATTTGTTGGTTCCTAGACCTAAGGAAGGGAGCACTAGTGGCTCTAGTTGCATCTGCCTCTACCTCAACCTGTCCCTTGGCTGCAGCTGATGTGGGATGGTGTGGGTCCATCACCACAACATTGTCCTCGAAGTCTGGCTGTAGGGGCAAGTGGGGTTTGTCTAGAGCAAAGATCTACTTCTCTAGCTTGGAGTTAATGATCATCTGAATGTAGGGTGCATATCAGCATGAGCGCTTCTGATCAGCAGCAACCCTCTTCACAGTCTCCACTATGAGATCCACCACACTGAATATCTGGTGCTGGTCAATATGAATCAGCAGGTTGATGGATTAGCCTCGGATCATCTTCTCGTCACCTAACTTGGGCATTGAATTATGCCCCAAAATAGTGTTCATGGTGCGGAAACCTGCCTGGAGGTGATATATAGATCCTAGCTTGTGGGACTGAAGTTGTGCAACAAGAATGGCATTGTACATGTCCTTCATGGCATTGTGGTTGGCCTTGGACTCTGAGAACACACTGATGTCTCCATCGTGTGCCTCTGGGACTCCTAAGATGGCGGCCCATTCATCAACAATTGAATCATATCTTGCTCCTTCTGTCATCAAAACAATCCTACCATCTCCATAGAAGTGAGCAGTGGAGTAGAATTGCATGATCATCTCATCATTCCATGTAGTGAAATCTCTGCCAACAAACTGATCTATGCCAACGCAGTGGAAGTTATCTTGAACATTGTGTAAATAGTCTTCATTCGCCTTGATGTACTTCAAGTCGACATATCTCATGTCACTCAGAGCTGAACTCTTGTCAAGCAGCACGGTCTCATAAAAATCATGTTGCTCCTTGGTGTAGAACCTATAGTCCACAGCTGGCTTCTTCCTCTGAGAGTAAGGATCAATGGCTCTCCACTCTCTCAAATGTGCATCCTTCTTATTCTTCATATCTGAAGCTAAAGGATGGCTAGCATTGTGCACTGGAAGATGAGGTCAGAGCTTCATGAAAGAAGACATGTCATCCTCATCATATTCTCCGAAGGTAGATTCCTTGTTCTTCTCAGAAGCTGTAATCTGCATGGATGTCCTCTTGGACTTTTCAAGAGCAGTCTTCTTGGGGGCATACTTGTTGCTCTTGGAGGGACCTTTCTTTGGCAGAGCATCTGCAAAAGCTTCTTCTGCTTCTTCTTGGAAGGGGCCTTGACAACTTGCTCTTCCTCCTCCTCCTCCTCAGCATCAGCCTCCTCAGGGTCATCATCCATTCAGGTAGGCCTGCCAACAACACGGATAATCATGTTCCTGGCTTTCTTAGGCAATGACCTCCTTGGGGGCTCAATGGTCATGGTATCCCTAGCACTCTTAGGTGCTCTAATAGACTCTGGAGGGGCATATGTCTTGCTGACCACCCTCCTGGAAAAGGAGGCTTCATTTGCTGACTTCCTGGCAGCCTTGTCTTGCTTCTTAGCAAGAACCTCCTCCGGCCTAAAATCGGAATCCTCCTAATTTGAATTCAGCTTCCTCCTGGTCCTAGTAGCAGCCATGGGCAACCCATGAGAACTAGGGGTGCCTGGATTTGAGAAGGAACTGGACCCAGGGCTAGTGCCTGAACTCGTGCCAATGTTCTGCACCTACAAATTCTGGCTGTCCTGTGAACCTGACATAGCTAACCTTATGAATAGAGTGTAGAGGAGTAGAATAGGATAAGTCATCACAAAATGCAGCGGTTTTTGAAAGTTTGAACTAAGATTTCTCAAATTTGGCATTCTGCCAAATGTATACTGGTACAACGGAAACCAATTTTTCGGACCTACCGAGATAGACGGTCTCCTTAACAGAAACTTGGCACCCCTTTAGGTGAGACCTAAGATGGGCACTCGGTTTCATCGAGACTGTTACCAGTCGGCTAGAAAAGCAAATCATTGCTCCCGAGTATTTTGCGTTGGTTCTATCGAGATTCATGTGGCGGACGGCATGTGACAGCCCAAGTGTTATCCCTACCTTCATTGGCATGTACTCTCTTGTATGAACCTTGTGTCATGAGCTTTATGAATAATTTGCACCTTGTCATGCCATGCTTTGTTTTGAATTCATGCATCATGCATCATGCATTCATCATGCTATGCCTAGTTGTGAAGTGACCTTGTATGGTGTGGTTGGTTGTGATCTTATCTTGTGTGTGTGATGTGGTGTGGTGTTTGTGTGCACTCTCATCTTCTTCCCCCTCTTATTCCTTTCATACAAACCCCACAAAAATCCTTTCCTCCTATGTTATTTTAGCAACAGATTTAACTTGCAAATTAAATTGCTTAAAAATGTTCAAGAGGTAGCCCTATATGTATTATTAATTTTGAGAATGGTTCTTTTGATGTTTGGAGTTAGTATGCTTGTGTGATTTAAATAAAAATGGGATGTTATTTTAAGAAGTATTTAAATTAATTGTCCTAAAATCATTTTGATATTTTTAGTTATTAGTGCATATTATTTTATTTGCAAAAGTATTTTTGTTCTGCCCAAAAATCCTTTTTATTTTCCTCTCGGGTTTTCTTTTCTTGCTGTTTTGTTTAAAAGGAAAAACTTGTGGTTTTTCTTTTCTAGAGAGAGAGAGCCATGCTGGGCTTGCCTTCCCCGCGTCCCAGCCCGCTCGGGGAACGGCCACCTGTCCTCTCCATTGTCTCTGTCGGTGAGAGCAGAGAAAGAGCGCCTCCGCCATCTGCTTTTGCGCCGTCCGTCGCCGTCAGACCGTGGGTATTTAGTTCCCCCTCGGCATGAGTGCCCCCTTCGCTAGTGTACCTCTCTTCCCTCGCGCCGCCGAAGCTCCCATCCCCCTCTCAATTCCTCTCCCTCCTCTCTTCTTCCCCCTGTCAGGTAAGGAATTCAGAGCACAGTGAGGTTCAGAGAGAAGCAGAGTACCCGCCGGTCGTCTTCGCCGCCGTCGCCGCGTCTCCGGTGGGTCTCGTCCCGGTGGTGATAGCGTGAAGCTTGGGGATCCTCCCTGCGTTCCATTCCCTCTGCTAGGAGGTGAGGAGCACCTCCCCATGGTGCCAATTGGCATCACCGCCGTCCGCAAGGAGCAGGTCGTCGCCGGCTCCTTCCTCTTCGTCATCGCCACGTCCCTGACCCCTTCGTCGTCTCCTTCTTGTCCGGCTCGTCATCGCCTTCCCCTCGGTGAGAAGCCGGTCCCCGTAGCTCCCTTCTTCCCTGCGTAGGATGTCGGGTAGTTGCCGCTGTGTTAGTCGCCGCCGGTCACAAGGTGAGCGCTTGCCGCTTGCCTCCTTCCTCCTCATCGCAAGGTGAGTAGGGGAATGGGACCCCGGTTGTTCCCTCTTGCGTGAGAGCCGTTTGCAATCCGGATCCGCCGTGTGCTTGCTGGAATTGCTGCCGCCGTTACTCTGTCGCCGTGGTGTTCCGCGGTTCAGTTTCGTCAGTATAGCGTGAGTGTGCGTGTATTAGAGGGCCCGAGCCCCTCCTCTGTTATGTGTCAAGCATGTAGCGCAGTGGTGGGTGCTAGGAGAGATGACCAGGTGGTCATGGGTTCGATCCCGAAGCCTCCCCCATTTTTGGTTGTTTTTCTTTTTCTTTGTTTTATTTTTGTTTTTCTCTTTTGTAGTGTGTATGTGTGTGGAAGCAAGTATGGGTGGCTGTTTTCCTTTTCTGTTTATTTTAGTGAGTGTGTGTATGTATGTGTAGGGTGTATGTGCTTCATGCATACACACTTATGTGTAGTGTGTGTGGTGGTTCTCATGTGCATGTGTATGTGAGTTTGCAAGTACAAGTATGGATGAGAGGTGTGTAGTGCATGTGTGTATACATATATGTTGTTTATATGTATATGTTCTTGTGAGAGTGTGCGTGTGTGTGTGTGTGTTGCCATATACATATGCATATGCCTATATGCATTGTGCATATATGTGAGCATATGTGTGTGGATGACCACCCACACCCATGAGCATGCATGTGAGTATGTGTGTGGATGAACACCCCCTCTTGGGTGGTATGCTCATGGTTGTATTGTGCTCATATGTCCTTGGGCATATATAGAGCATGTGTGTGTATGCTTTTGTAGTGTGTGTGTAGAGTGTGTGTGTGTGGGAACTAGTGGGTTTCCCCCACTAGACTTACCCCTTTGTGGTAGATCTGCATGTTTTGTGAATTGTTAGAGCATTTCCATTTCTATCTAAGTTTCTAAAACTGTTTATGTCTATATTTGCTCATGTGCCTTTTAGAGTAATATATCACTTATAAGAGTAGATGCTATTTTACTAGTATAGTTTGTGCCTTGATGCTTCACATGAACATATGAGTATGACACATGTTTTTGGGGTAACAAGAGCCAATGAATCCATTGGTGCTTTCATATTTCACTTTTGAGCAAGTTTATAAAACTGTCATTTTTAGCTGTGATGCTGCTTTGTCATTTTTGCATGATTTAATCCCTGCTTGCTTTGGGGCATGTGCCCACTAGGAAGAGCTAGTGTTTTATATCTATTATGCCATGGTATTTTTTTTAACATGAGAATCACCCATATAAGTGGGAAACATGCTGCAAATAGCTAACATGATGTTTCTATTTTCAACATGCTAAATATTTCCAAGTCTGAGAATCTGCTGTTATTTTTATGCCATGTAGAGTGGTTGACAACTTGTAATCTGTTGAGCATTTGCTCATGCTCAGTGCTAGCATTTTGGAGTAGATGTTGTCTACTACCATCCTGTTAATTTTCATGACAATAGGTGCTACATAACATACTTAACTTCTGTTGTCAACTTGCTACTTTATTAACTTAGATTCCAGAAAACTGTTATTTTCACTACGTCCCAGAAAACTGTTTCATCATGTCAACTTGATAGCTTCATGCAAATTGATGTGTGCCTCCTTTGCAGATTGGTGTAGTTGGATAAGTTGATGTATATATTATGTAGTTTCTGTCAATATCTTGTTTGTGGCTGTAGGATTCCTGTACCTCAAGTTGTGGGCTGTGTAAGTTGCTATGTTGTTGTTTTGTGGCAGATTGCTTGTCGTAGTGTTTTGTGCCTTGTGGGAGCTATACTCCATGGAATTGATTGATCTTTGAGTCTATTGCGGTTGGTTTTTCATTGCCTAACCAGTGGATACCTTGGAATGCCCAGAATTAGCCCATGGTATTGGTTGTCTTGTGGTTTGCCTTCGTACCTTGTCGTGAGCGTATCGTGAGAACCGTAACTCTGTTTCTTGCGTTCTTTATATGCATTTCTATCGATTTCGCATGATGCATCCATATTTTCCATGTCCATGCATGTTAAGACAACTTAACATGAGGTTCTGTCCATATTCATCAATAAACAAACTCTGCATGTGAAACATGACTAGTTTTGGATTGCCATGTTAAATTCTTCATAATTGAATCATGCATCATCTTGTTTGTGCATTGCCCCTTGGTTGGATGTTTATTGTGGCTGTTTCTCTTTGGTAGACACGAGTGTTGATACTGAGTACGATGACCCAGGAGAGTACCACTATGAGGATCCCGCTACTTGTTCCGCTGAAGAACCAATAGGCAAGATGATCGTACCCGGATCCCGATACTATTTTTTCTTGCTAGTATCTCGCTCTTATCGTTACAATTGCTCTACCTACCACTTGATATCAGCCTGCTGATTGCCAAGCCTCTAACCCTCCACATCCTAGCAACCTTTGATTGGCTAAGTTACCGCTGCTCAGCCCCTCTTATAGCGTTCTTACTTGCAGGTGCAGGTTGTTCCATGTGATAACATGGATTTGGATATCACAATATTTTATCTGTTATTTAATTTAATGCACTTATATATCTTGGTATTGATGGAAGGCTTGGCCTTTTGCTAGAAAATCAGTTGGTATGAGTGGGGATCTTTTCTGAGTGCTTCTATTTCGAGTGAGTGGTGGTGGAGGGGTATATATAGGCATCTCCAAAAATCCAACCATTACACCTAATAAGTCCAAGTTGGTGACATCAATGTGTTAATCTCGGTGGTAGAAAGTTGCCTAAAAGGTAGCAACTTTTGAATCTCGGTGATACTGATACATATATCTCGGTTACACCGATAAGGTGACCAACAGTCAGATTGCTAGAGTCGGTGATGCCGACTCAACAAACTCAAACTCGTACCGATTTTATGAATTTGTGTAAAAAAATGTTGGCAACCCAAACTCGGTGGCATTGAATCAGAATTGGTTGCACCAAAGGGCTAGGGTTTGGCTGAGTCTGTCTGAGGCTGAGAATCGGTGGCACCAAGTGGGGAGTGTTGGTTGCACTGATTTTGGATATTTGGCTTTGGACAGACTTCTGTGGAAGAGCTTGTGGGTGTATGTGGTGACTATCACTTGTGCATCTATGAGCATTTTGTTCACCAACAGTACCTTACCCCTTTTTGATAGTATTGGCTTTCCTATTGACTCAAAGTGATTTCTCACAAAGTAAAATGTAGAGTCCTCTTGCTTGAAACTTTGCCAATCTATATCCTTGCATATTTGGGGCACAATTCTTGTGCCAACCCATCATTGAACTTTTCCTGAAATATGCTTAGTGGAAACATTAGTTCAATGACATATATGTTGTTATTAATTACCAAAACCACCAAGGGAGCAAATGTGCTTTCACAAGGCGTGTCGGAAAGCACCCTTAGCTTGACGCCCGCTTTCTTCTTCCTCATCTTCAGCATGGCAGCATTCCGGGGTACCAAGAAAAGGAGGAATCATCAACGCGTGAGCTATCGGCAGGCGGCCAAGGTTAGGCGGGGCCAGTTACTCTTCGATGCCGACCCACTTCCTCTTCCTCTCCACCTCAGCGACGATGGGTGCGTCCACACCATTCTCCGAGGGCGCCACCATGTGGGGAGGCAGGGGCACTATCCGCAAGGACATTAGCCGGAGGAGCCGCTCCAGCCCCGGACCCGTCCACCTCACCCGCGAGCTGCGATTTGGGTGGGGGTGGGATGGGCGCTTCGACTGCCTTGCCAGCTGAAGCAGGATCCACCCGAGGAGACTCCACCCCACTCTTGGGAGTCCCCAAGCAGGCAGACCGTGTGGTGCAAGGGGTTGGTCCGGCCCCGTGAGGACCTTGGCGGGACACGGAGAACATGTGAAAGAAGCTTCACTAGTGTCGTCGTCATCCTCAAGGTCACATAAGGGCATTCTCTGAGATGGAGGAGAAGCCTCCACCATGTCAAAGTCCGTAGTCTTCTCTAAATCCTGCCCACCCATGGTGTCGCCAGAGGACACCATCACCAGGGAGCCGAGAGCCTCAGCTGGGGAGATTCCTAGTTCGTTGAATAGAGGCATCGTGATGACCAGATCGGCTCCATCATCACGGTGGTACAACAGGGCGTAGACTTCGAGAAAATCTCCGGGGTCACTAGTGAGTAGTATGTTCACAACTCTGCTTAGCTCCATGAAGGACATGGGAGCAGACTGAAGCCTGAGGTCGTCGTCGCTGTCCTAATACTCCCACAAGGCCTCGAATGCACCTAGAGGGGTGCCAAGCGCTGCTTCAAGAACTCCTTCACTATCATCCCCCTAGTCAGCTTCTTAGCATTGATGTCACGAGTAATCCGCTACAACACGGGCCTGCCCCGGGGGGTCGGAAAGCTTCACGGAGTTCCACGCGGGGATCTTCTCATGCAGCCCCTACGGTAGATCAAAGTAGGGGTTGGCGCCCATGAGATCCATGTAGACCCAACGGTGTCGGAAGTTCTCCACCTTCTTCTAGACCTTTATGAGCATGTTACCGCTGTAGACCATGACGAAGGAGACACATGCCGATCGCTGAGCACCGTCGTGCACATGCAAGCTAAAGAAATGGTGGAAGAGGGCCACCGAAGGCTTCACGCCAACAAAGGCCTCATAGTAGAAGGCGAAGATGGACAAGAGCAGGATGGAGTTGGGTTGGCGATGAAGGGCTTGGATCCCATGGTGGTCGAGGGCGGCAGTAAAGAACTTGTGCAGGGCGGAACGAGCCTGACAAAGACGCTATGGAGAAACAAAGTATAGGCCGACCTGATCAAGGGCCACTTCTTTGAGGAGCCGCCCCATATCAAGGTCCGCCCCAACTCATTTGTCTCGTCCGCCGTAAACGGAAGCATCAGGGCGAGGGATCCTCCCTTGGCCAAGGTGGACACCGATAGCGCCAGTGAGATGGGAGCGGAGGCTGACGCCTGGGCTTCTGACCTCAACTTACCGGCGGGAGCCATCAGGAAGTTTGCGGGGTTGACGCGGTAGGAAGGAGCACAGAGCGGTGCCGGGATCCAAAGAGGTTTCTGCTAAGGTCGGGGATCGGGAAGGAGGAGCAAGTGCAGAAAAGAGGAAAGCAATAAAGGCTCGGCACTAGAATTAAGGCTTTTGTCAATTCGAGCGGTGGCCAAGGAGGAGTTTGACGCCCGGCACCGATTGCATGACGCGCGTTAGTTCTGGCCCGTAGGCATTTGGGGCCTACGGCGCTTCGTGATGCTCTCAATGGCTTGGCGGGGAAGTGTAGGACCGAAAGTATGTCTAGAGGGGGGTGATTACACTACTTGACCAAATAAAAGTTTTTCCTATACCAATTTTTAGGGTTGACAGTTTTTAGCATTTCATGGCAAGTCAAGTACACCCTACACATGCAAGTCTAAGAGTATATAGCAGCGGAAAGTAGCAACAAGCATGTATAGAAGTGATAGGGTAGGAAGATCAAATGCAGTTGTAGACACGATGATTTTTCCCGTGGATCCGATAGGTGGCGTTATCGTACATCCACGTTTATGGAGTCTTCAACCCATAGAGGGTAATGGTCGTGAGAGTCCATCGAGGGCTCCACCCAAAAGGGTCCATGAAGTAGAAACCTTGACTATTACATAACGGCTTCCGTCCACGAAGGACTAGCCTCACTATGGGTGAATCTTCACGAAGTAGGCGATCTCCTTGCCCTTACAAACTTCTTGGTTCACTCCACAACACGAAGTAGGAGGCTCCCAAGCGACACCTAACCAATCTAGGAGGCACCACCCTCCAAAAGGTAATAGGCTCGGTAATGACGATGAACTCCTTGCTCTTGTGCTTCAAGATCATAGACTCCTCAGCACCCAATCACTCTCTCACAGATTTGGCATGGTGGAAGAGATGGGATTGGTGGAAAGCTACATGAGGAGGCTAGAGAGCAAGATCCATATGATTGGAGTGGAATATCTTGACATCAACACAAGGGTAGGTGGTTCTCTCTCACAAAACTAGATGGGGCAAGTGTGGAATAGTTCTAAGTGCTTCACTTTCGAGTAGGTGGTGGTGAAGGGGTATATATAGGCATCCCCAAAAAATCCAACCGTTACACACAAAATGACCAACTCGGTGACACCGATGTGTTAATATCGGTGAGGCCGATATAGGAAACTCGGTTGCACTGATAAGGTGACCAACGGTCAGATTTTCAATCTCGGTGATGTTGATCCAACATTCTCGGTGGTACTGATAATGTGAATTTGCGTAACGGAAAGTTGGCACCTAAACTCGGTGGCACCGGTATGGAATCGGTTGCACCGAAGTGGCTAGGGTTTGGCTGAGTCTGTCTAGGTTCTGGAATCAGTGGCACCGGTATGGTAAAGTTGGTTGCACCAATTTTGAGTGTTAGGTATAGAATAGACTTTGGTCCGAGAGTTTGTGGATGTTTTTGGCGACGATCACTTGTGCACGTTTGAGCATATTGTTCACCAACAAAACCTTACCCCCTTTCAATAGTATTGGCTTTCCAATGGACTCAACTGATTTCTCACAAATATAAAATGTAGAGTCCTTTTACTTGAAGCTTGGCCAACCTATTTCCTTGCATCTTGGGGTATGTCCACAGTCTCCTTTTGCCAATCCTATCATTGAGCATTTCCTGAAATATACTTGGTGGAAACATTAGTTCAAGGACTTATATGTTGTTATTAATTACCAAAACCACCAAGGGGGCAAATGTGCTTTCAATCTCCCCCTTTTTGGTAATTGATGACAACATATAGATCAAAGCTTTGACATATGATAAAATCAATGAATATAATCGTCGCTTTGAGAGGTATGTGATAAGCAAGAGCTCCCCCTAAATTTGTGTATTATTTTGAATTTGCATTTGAATGCAAATGCACAATCGATTAGGTATATGGGGTACTTCTTCCATGTCACATACAACTTGGTGGTGTGCGAGAATATTTAGAATGAATAACAAAGCACAACACAATCAAGCAAAGGTGAATGCTCATCCCATAAGCATTAAGACGATAGGAAATAGTAGCATCACACATAAAGCGTAAAATAGTAGCATAACACACATGATCATATGCTCAACACAAGCAACCAAAATACCAAATGTTTTGAAAAGCAAAAACACCAAAACGCTCTCTTGCTCGAAGCCTAAAGATCCATATACAGTTCTCCCCCTTACAAGTTACCAAAAATTTCAAAGGCATACATCTAATCGTTCTTGGGCTGATCTCCTCCGGTTGTTGATGAAGGAGTCGAGAGAACAGCGTCGGTGAAGATCTCTGCAGATGTCATGGATGGAGTTGGAGTGGCAGCTGGAGGAACTGGAACAGATGGACCAGGAGATGAGGTGACAGCAGCAGGAGCTGATGAAGAGGGCCTCAAGCCTAGAGCTGGCACAGTGGCTGATCTGGCCTGGGTATGAAACTGTGTGGCTGTACTAAGAGGTGATCCATCCTCATCATCATCTGAAGAAGTAGTCTGAGGAAGAGGCACTGAGTCAACTTCCTTCTTGAGCTCATTGATTGTCTTATTCAGCCCATCCACATTATCAGTAAGGGTCTTGATCTTGTTTTCGAAGATCCTCACAAGACTATTTTGGTTGTCTAGAATCCCCTTAATGTCCTTCTGCATACCCTCAACTAATGATATCAACAGATCCATTTGCTCATTTCTGGATCTAGGGACTTGAGCACTAGTGGCTCTAACTGCCTCTGCCTCTGCCTGAGCTGTAGCAGATGTGGGATGTTCAGCATCCATCAGCACAACATTGTCCGTGAGATCTGGCTGCAGGGGTAAGTGTGGACGATCTAGAGCAAAAATGCTCTTCTCCAACTTTGAATTGCCAAGCATCTGGATGTAGGGTGCATAACAGCAAGAGCGCTTCTGGTCAGCAACAACCCTCTTGATTGTCTCAACAATCAAATCCATGACTCTGATTCTGGTGTGTCTATCAAGGTGGATCAACATATTGATGGAGTGGCCTCGGATCATCTTGTCATCTCCTGACTTGGGCATCAAAGTATGCCTCAGAATGGTGTTCATTGTGCGGAGGCCAGCTTGAAGAAAGTAGATAGATCCTAGCCTGTGAGACTTCACATTGGCAGCATGGATCTCCTTGTACATATTTGCCATAGCATTGTGGCTCTCCTTGGATTCTAAGTATACATCCAAGTCACCATCCTGTGGTTCAGGAACTCCTAAGATAGCAACCCATTCGTCAACAGTAAATTCATACCTTGCACCTTCAGTAATCCATAGAATTCTACCATCTCCATAGAAATGTGCAGTGGAGTAGAATTGCATGATCATCTCATCATTCCAATAGTGAATTCTCTGCCAACAAACTCATCCAAACCTATGAAGTGGAAATTGTCTTGGACACTTGGAAAGTAGTCCTCATTCTCCTTAATGAATTTTCAATCAACATATCGCATATCACTAACAGCTGGGCTCTTGTCAAAAGCACAGTCTCATACAAATCATGTTGCTCTTTGGTATAAAATCTGTAGTCCATAGCTATCTTCTTCCTGTGGGCATATGGATCTATAGATCTCCAAGCTCTCAATCATCAATCCTTCCTCTTCTTCATATCTTCAGCTAGTGGATAGGTGCCATTGTGTACTGGAAGATGTGTTCTGAGCTTCATCAAAGTTGTGAAATCATCATCATCTTCAACTCTGGAAGCAGTCCCTTTGTTTTTCTCAGAAGCTGGAATCTGCCTGGATGTCCTCTTAGGCTTCTCAGCAGCAGCCTTCTTGGATGTGCTAGTCTTTGGCATAGCATCAGCCATCAACTTCTTTTGCTTTTTCTTCGGAGGAGCCTTCTCAACATGCTCTTCCTCCTCTTCAGCATCAGCACCAGCAGCTTCTTCTGGATCCTCATCCATGAAGGTTCTTCTGCCAATAACATGAATAACCCTCTTTCTTGCTTTCTTCTCTCCTACATTCTTAGGCATAGCTTTCTTGGTGACCTCAACTGAAATAGTTGCTCTGGCAGTCTCATGAGCCTTGAAGGTTGAAGCAGGTGCATAGATCTTGCTAACAACT
Organism: Hordeum marinum; assembly: GCA_022496015.1. Lineage (NCBI taxonomy): Eukaryota > Viridiplantae > Streptophyta > Magnoliopsida > Poales > Poaceae > Hordeum > Hordeum marinum. The sequence goes on from CM039673.1 coordinate 254,603,088, forward strand.
CTCTTGGAAGAAGTGGCTTTAGTAGCAGACTTCTTAGCAGCTTTCTCTTGCTTCTTAGCAAGAATCTCTTCTGGAATGAAGTCTGAATCTTCTTCATCAGAATTCAGCTTCTTTCTGGTCCTTGTAGCAGCTTTGGGCAACCCATGGGAGCTGGGGTGCCTAGATCTGAAAATGAAATGGGCTATGGGCTTGTGCCTGAACTCATGTCAGCACCCTGCTCTGGAAAGTTCTGACTGTCCTGAGCATCTGACCTACTGACCCTGTGAATGGAATATAGATGAGCCGAAGTAGATGAGTCATCACAAAATTATCAGCTGTTTTTTTGAAATTTTGAACAAAAGATTTTCAAAGTTTTGCATTCTGTCAGAGACAAATCTGTATGGCTGAAGCAAAATTTTCGGTGACACCGAGACTAACTGTCCCTTATAACAGAAACTTGGCACCCTTTTCGGTGGGACCAAAAAGGAATTCTCGGTTTCACCGAGACAGTTCTCAGCAACACAGAAACGAAACTCGGTGGTACCCATTTTCTTGATTTGGTTCTACCGAGATGCGTCTGGCGGAAGGCAGAACCCTAGAAAATCAATGGTTCGCTAGCCTATGGGATTTTGTGTGGATAGGAATACGTGCAATGAGTGGCTTATAGATAAAATCAAATCCAATGTGCAAGAATCATAAGGGAGCGCACAGTAGGTCGAATCCGTACCCTAACTTGGTGCGGATCCGCTACGGCGGCGACGATGGAGCAGATTTTGTCGACGACGGCGATTCCCAAGGGCGGGGGAGCGTAGGAAGACAAGGGCGACGACCAGGGGTCTCGAAGCGGCAGCATAGGGTTCTGAGGCGCGACAGTTCTGAGGATGAATTTCAAAACATCGGGGACCATACTATATATACCCTCCACTGTCGGTGATACCGATTTTATGTTTTTGGTGTCACCGAGTTCCACAACTGATAGCTGACAGGGAAACTCGATGTAACCGAGAATATGAAATCGGCAGTACCAAGATTGAAAAATAGATCAACCCTAGGCATTCGGTGAGACCGATATTGTGGGGTTGGTTCCACTGAGATGCACTTGGGAGGTTTTAATGGTCAGTCCTTGTCGATACGGAACTCCGAGTGCTCCACACACAGAGGGATCGAAAAGCACTTGTTCAAATTCTGTGATGCAGCATGAATGGAATATGAGGTGAGAAAGCATAGATAGCTAAAGAGTGGTCCTAGGCATTCTTGTCCATCCAATTGGCAAAACAAAAAATCAATAACCAAATAGCAACAATTGGATGTCCTCGAATGAGAAAATAAATGCAGACCAACATGCTCACACAATAAGATGTCAAAAGAAATCATGACAAACATGCACAAACACACTTGCATTTAAAAAGCACTTGGGCGATGACAAAGTCATCTATATATGAGTATTTGACTTAGGAGCCAAGTAAGAGTACTTGATCATAGGTCATACTCATCGTTTCAGCACAAGTGGGGTTACCAATTTTACATAAAGCATTTAATGTTGTCACATACTAAGAGATGCTTTGACTCAAGTCTTAGAGTAAAGCTCCCCCTTAATGTGACATCCCCCATAAGAGGGATAAACTAACCTTGGGTTTTGTCGATGAAGACTTCATGTTGGTGAGGTAGTTGTGGATGCTCAATGTTGATGAAGATCACCAATAGTTGGGAGCATCCTTGTTGTTTCCTTACTCCTCTCACCTACATGGGTTCATCCCAACACACAAGAGACAAATACAAGGATATCTATGGACATGGAGTGCAAAGCATATGTTATGATGTCCATTGATTAGTTGGTTACCTTGTCCCTTGCTTACCTTTGAGGGAATGTGTGACTCCTTGAACTATTGCATTGAGTTGATGTTGGGTGCAAAAAGTCCTTGCCAATAATGAATGTGAGTGAATTTCATTGGTGGAGTCACCCCTCAAGAACTTACTAGTTCTTCTTCTTGGGGACCCACATCAAGTTGATTGGGATCCTTGGTGTTGAAGTAGCCTTTGTAGTAGTTGAGCTTGAAGTAGCCTTGGGAACCCACTCCACCAAAGCTAGGGGTTTATCTTCATATGAGTCAATGTCCTCTTGAAGCTTGTTCCTGCCCTTGAGCTTGTGGTCTTGTGGTGGAAGATCATCTTGAGTGTTTGTCCCCTTGGGAAGAGTATTTTCATACTTCTCCTTTTGAGGAACAAACTTGGGCTTCGGATATTGACCTTCTTCCCACTCAACTCCATTAGCGTTGAAGTAGCCAACACCACGATTCTTCCCGTATTCTGCGTGCTTGCGTAAAATTTTCCTCAAATTGCTTACATACGGCAAGACTCTTGTAGATACCTTTTTCCATAATTCTTTTCAATAAAGTATTTTCTTGCTCAAGTGTAACTTGGCTAAGAGAATCATCATTAGTGGAATCAATAGAACTACTAGAAGCAACATCATTGGGTTTAGCATTTTTATTGTTGCTACTAGATGAAGAACCTTTCTTGCCTTTGTTACTAGATTGCTTAGTTTAACTTGAGGCATGAAAGTAGAAAAGAATAGTCGTTTGGCTAGATAAGATGAATTCTTCTTTCGGAGATCGTCATTGATAGCTTTGAGAAAGTCATGCTCTTGCTCCAAGTTGAGCTTCTCGAAGCGTAGCTTCTCATAGGTTCTCACAAGCTCTCTATGATCTTCGAGAGTAGATTCATGAGATAACTTAAGAGTGTTTAGTTTTTTAGTTAGTTGTTTTATTTTCATCTTATCATCATCAAATGACTCATCTTGACTAGCATGAGAATTATCAAGTTCATTTTGATCAACATCACTAGTTTTATCACAAAGCAAGTCATCATCACAAAGCAAATCATCTTCATCACTATCAAAATCAAGACACTCGGGGTGTGATACCTTGGGGCCTTTAGCTGTGAAGCAACTTCCACTCCCTTCGTTTGGTGAATCAAATAGATTGTAGGAGTTGGTAGTCACTAGAGCAATTCCGGCAACACCATCATCTTGACTATAGTCGGAGTCGGAGTGATAGCTTCTCTGAGAGTTGTTGTCGGAGTCGAAGCCGGAAACGCATTCACTAACATGACCTTGATGTTTTCTTCTTGTGTAGCTCTTGGTGTACTTGTACTTCTTCTCTGAATCTCTACTTCTCCTTGAGTGTCTTCGTTCATAACAATCATCTCTACTCCTTCTCTCTCTTTGTTGTGATTCATTTCTTGAGCTTCGTCTTCGAGGTGACTCTTCTCTTCTTTTGTAGGGAGTCGTGCACTCATTTGAGTAGTGTCCGGGCTTCCCACAATTGTAGCAATTGCGGTCACGACTTGACGAATGCTTCTCATCATATCTTGAGTTGGAGTTTCTTTCTTTGAATTTATTCTTGTAGAACTTGTTGAATTTCTTGACCATGAGGCTTATCTATTCATTGGTGACAAGGTCGTTGCTTGAAGTTGAGGGAGCATCACTTGTGGCTTTGTAAGCACCGCTAGACTTGTGATGAAGTTCTTCCTTATCTTTGAGTGTCATCTCATGAGCAACAATCCTTCCAATGACATCCGTAGGCTTGAGATCTTTGTAGTTTGGCATCATTTCGATCAATGTGCACACGATATCGTATTTCTCATCCAAAGCTCTAAGTATCTTCTTGATGATGAATTTGTTGGTCATTTCTTCGCTTCCTAAGCCGGCAATCTCATTTGTGATGAGAGCTAGCCTAGAGTAAATCTCTGCGACTCCTTCACCATCCTTCATCTTGAACTTGTCAAGCTGACCTTGAAGAACATATAACTTGGATTCTCTCACGGACTCGGTTCCTTCGTGCATATCAACCAAAGTATCCCAAATCTCTTTTGTATTCTCAAGACGGCAGATTTTGCTGAATTCTTCAGGGCATAAGCAGTTGAAGACAATATCGCATGCTTGAGCATTGAGTTGCAACATCTTCAACTCATCCACGGTCACTTCACGATCCGGTTCCCGTCCATCCGCAAAGAACTCACCTTGCAAGCCAACACGAACAACAGCCCAAATGGCAGGGTTATGACCAAAAACATGCATTTTCATTTTGTGCTTCCACCTAGCAAAATTAGTGCCATCAAAGTACGGACCTCTACGGTGATAACTTCCCTCACTAGACACCGTACTCTCCTAGGTTGTGAGACCTAAGCAATGGAGACCAAAGCTCTGATACCACTTGTACGACTGAAAGTAGGTCTAGAGGGGGGTGATTAGACTACTTGACCAAATAAAAGGTCTGCCTATACCAATTTTTAGGGTTGACAATTTTTAGCATTTCATGGCAAGTCAAGTACACCCTACACATGAAAGTCTAAGAGTATATAGCAGCGGAAAGTAACAACAAGCATGTATAGAAGGGATAGGGTAGGACGATCAAACGCAGTTGTAGACACGATGATTTTTCCCGTGGTTCCAATAGGTGGCGCTATCGTACATCCACGTTTATGGAGTCCTCAACCCACGGAGGGTAAAGGTCGAGAGAGTCCATGGAGGGCTCCACCCAAAAGGGTCCACGAAGTAGCAACCTTGACTATTCCATAACGGCTTCTGTCCATGAAGGACTAGCCTCACTATGAGTAGATCTTCACGAAGTAGGCGATCTCCTTGCCCTTACAAACTTCTTGGTTCACTCCACAACACGAAGTAGTAGGCTCCCAAGCGACACCTAACCAATCTAGGAGGCACCACCCTCCAAAAGGTAATAGGCTCGGTAATGAAGATGAACTCCTTGCTCTTGTGCTTCAAGATGATAGACTCCTCAGCACCCAATCACTCTCTCACAGATTTGGCATGGTGGAAGAGATGGGATTGGTGGAAATCTACTTGGGGAGGCTAGAGATCAAGATCCATATGATTGGAGTGGAATATCTTGACCTCAACACAAGGGTAGGTGGTTCTCTCTCAGAATCGTCTACAGGTCAGACTCGACGCATGCGCATGACATGGAACGGACGGCTCCGCCCACAATCGCCTTGGCAACTGTCTAGGCTGACAAAAGCCAGGCACCCTCTACTGATCCATCATTGCTCTTCTTCTCCGCGCCTTGCTCTTTTGTTTAGATCCCCTTTCCGCCATGAGAAACTCCTCCTGTCTTGGCACCGCGTCATCCTTCCTCCTGCTCTTTTGCTTCTAGGATCCTTCGGATGGCGCCCGCCGGGAAGACGAAGCCCGAGGTTCAAGCCTCGGCCCCCTCTTCTCCTTCTTCGACACTCATGACATCCACCATCGCCAAGGAGGGGGACCTCTCCTCAGTGCTCCCGCAGACGATGGGAGACACGAATGAATGAGGGAGACTTTGATCTGGTGCGGCTCCGCGGAGTGTGACGTGGCTTGAGACTATGTCAGCATTTCCCCAAAAAGGAAAGAATGATGGAGCACATTGACGGTAAGTATTTCCCTCATTTTATGAAACCAAGGTATTAATCCGTAGAGGAAGATCACGCACCCACGTAAGCAACACCTCCACACAAAAACGAAATACTTGCAACCCGACGTGAAAGAGGTTGTTATGCTCTCTATGGTAATAAAATAGATTAGTGTCGGGACCCCAATCCTAAGTCATAGGAATCCAGCCTGTAACACATCACATCACTTTGCGTACTCACGCACGGTAACTCCATGGCTGCATCCTTACCTTAGCCAGGACCGTTTGCGTCTTTTGGCTCACGTATGTGAATATGTCGCTAGCATTCACACGACAGAGAACCCGGTCCGACATGACTAGTCATAGAACCCAAGTGGCACATCCGTACGGAAATAGGCATACGTAACCCAGGAATGCAGGTGTCGGCCTCAAGCGTGTGTAGACGAGTCATAGCCAGCTACAAGGACTCCATTATGCCGTGGGACATAAATGTCATCACTGCAGATAGACGAGTCGTAGCAGGCTACAGGAACTCCATTACACTGCGAGACATTTCCCCGAAGGGACAGACACAACAGCAAAGAAGGATACATGCGGGTCAATCAATGTGTCCGGAGCAGTAGCAAGCTACCAAGGCTTGGTGGAAGCACCAAGAGGCAGTTTCCCATAAAGAGTACTACTAAAGGATGACTAGGTGTCGGATTCCATACACACCGTTGCACGTCACACGTACGCACGACATGCATAGATACAACTACGGCATCACAATATAACCATACAACAACACAAATTTTATTTAAGAGGCTCAGAGGATCCTTGCATAATATGTTCTTACAGGTAGAGTCACATGACCCGACACTTAAGTCAAACAAGCAAGTTCATACAAACCAAGCGGAAGCATAAAGCTGCCTGGGTACAGACAGTTGAAAGGGATAAAAAGGCACATGTCCTGACTATCTACAGGCCGCCACAAGGCGTAAGGTCATAGCTGGGACACCAGCTATTCGGCATCATTGACATCTAGATAGAACGCACCTGATGGGTCTTAAGTTTCCTCTACAACATTTATTAAACAAACATGACTACTAATGTACTCAGCAAGTCTTTAAAGCAGACCTAGTCTATTCATGTATCAACAAGGGGGAGTGGTGGAGCTTATGCAGCAATGCCAGCTTTGACTCTTGGCTAACCTATACTACACATATTAATTCTTTGTTCAAATTTTAAATATTGCACACGAGTCCACTAACTCCACATCAATACACCACCATGGATTCACTTCCATCATCTACGAGAGTGCCATCCATGGTACTCACACTTGTCTTGAGATTTTTATGAGTATCCATTAAATTATCTATGAACAACATAAGTTCTCCAAGTAGTCCATATCCGAGGACGTGGCTATTCGAACAGATTCATACCCTGCAGGGGTGTACTCCTTCACACACGCTCTCGCCACTTATCGCTTTGTGCTCATAAACCATGCACCTCGGCAACCTTCAAGCGGAAGCCCAGCAAGGGAGTCGGCCACGACCGTCAATCACACAAGACCTCTAGTCCAGGCTATCGCCTATTTGAGACTGAACCCGCATGGAAGTCTGGCCGAAGTTTCCGCTACGGTCCCAAACGATGTGCGTAGGGTTCCCAAGCCCACCATTCAGGTGACACTTGGTACACCGTGCAACTACCTACCACGTCGTAAGCCACCCCTAGGGTCAGTAGTACGCACGGCCTCCGGCATACTATAAACATCAGAAACTACTTGCAACTCCTAGACCAAGGACTAAGCGATTTATAAGTCGAGAGGGTCAATTAAGTATCCCAACGTGTGGTAGTAACTAGCCTTGGATCACAAACACGGAACTCAGTTCCTAAGAACGGTCCCAATGAGACAACCCGCTATGTAGTCCTACCTAGCCTCTCATCGCTACCTTTACCAAATTAGGTTCATCATTAAGCTTATCACATCAGAACAATACCGTTTCACTCTATTTCATCACCTAGATGAATCAGACCTGACACAACTCTAAGCATAGAAAACATAGCAGGAAAAGTAGGTAAAGCACATCATGGCTCAAGCATCTACCAGGTATGCTAGGTTGCAAGGTTTAGCTATTTACTGTGACAATGACAAGTCATGCAAAGGAAAGGGTTCAGTTAATGCATATGACAGGTAATTGAACGTTTGTCCTAATGCAATAAACAAGAGTGGGAGCGAGAGAATGGGATGTTATCGGAATTATCAATGGGGTTGCTCGCCTTGCTGGGAAGCGGGAAGGTATTCTACTTTGTTGGAATACTTGGGGGTATCCTCAGAAGCAGGGCCTACCGCAATGTAGATAAGTAACAATTAATACACGGCAAGTGCAGCAATATGATGCATGATCATGACATGGCAACATGGATAGATGAGCTAATGCAACTATTAACCAAGTTAAATGAAGTAGTTTCGAATATAGGTTGAAAATCGTTCTCCATTTCATATTCCATATATTGACCTATTACTAAATGTCAATGTTCATCTACATAGGTTGCTCTAACATGTATGATAACAGCACCATTGGATTCATTGGATTTTTCTGATAAATTTTCAGATGTAAATTATTTCAATCTGAGTTATAGATTAATTTCTATGAATTTTCTAAGTTTTAACTATTTTCTGTAATTAATTTAAATCAGAAATTCCTTTACTGCATCAGCATGACATCAGCATGATGTCGGCTGGTCAACAGCCCGTTGACAGGTCAAACCTGACCAGTGGGGTCCACTGGTCAGTGACCTAGCCACTAACAGAAGTTAATTAATCACTAACCACTAATTAATTAGAAAGGGGCCCATTGTCTGTGGGTCATTAGCTTAATTAACTTAAGTTAATTAATTAATTTTAATCTAATCCTAATTAACAGGTTGGGCCCACTTGCTAGTTGACCCTACGGTCAAACCCCCATGGTTAAACCGGTTGACTCGCTGGCGTTGAGCCCCCGGTGACGTCAGGGACGGTGAAGGCGGTCGGAAAACCTCCTCTGGCGACCATTATAATGGTGGATGGTTCCTGTCAAACCAGCACGCACACGCGCTTCGATTTGCACACACCCCAGCGGGTGACATGGCCCGGAGCATCACCGATGTTGAGCTTGGCGGTCGCCGGAGTTCGGGCGAGCACCAGCTCATTGTGCTGGCATGCTAAACGACCGGGGCTGGGCACCTACGGCCTCTACGTAGCCCCACGAGCTCGGTGGTGGCCTCAGAAGGACCAGCTGACCACTGGAGCGACGCCGGCGGCGAGCTCGTGCGGCGGAGCACCTTGGGTGCCGACGGGATCGAAGGCTATATAGGGGGAATCGGCCGGGGAAGAGGGGGAAATGGTTCGGGGGCTCACTACGGGTGCAGAGCCGTCGATAGCATGCTCGAAGAAGCTCGGAGGCGGCGAATCGTCGGCGGCGGTGCTCGGGTCAGAGGAGGAAGAAGAGGACGGGGTCGTCGCTCCAGGGCCTTCCACGGCGCGTGGCTCGGTGTAGAGGTCGAGGACGATGAGGCGCAGCATCTGGTAGGCTTAGGGGGGTGTGGGAGCGGCTGTGGTTATGGCAGCGAGCGAGCAGAGGCGACGGCCATAGCGGAGCAGAGGGAAGGGGAAAGGCAGAGGGGCAAATGCGAGAGGGAGAGAGCGATGGGGACGGCAGCGCCGTCCTCATCCATTCGCCAGCACGACGGGGAGGCAGGCGCGCAGGGAGCTGCGTGGCAGCTCCCGCGCGAACGCACGGCGACCACGCGCTCGTCCTTCTGGATGCCAGGAGGACGAAGGCGGTGCTGAGCCAGATGGGCCGGCCTGGCATGTCCTAAGGTAATTTCCTTTTTTCTTTTTTTTCTTATTCTTTCAGTTTTGCATTTTTTTGACATTTGTTTTAATTTTTTAGGCACAAAATACTCAAATATTTTATAGAGTTTAGTTTGAATATTTCAAACCTCTAAAAAAAGTTTCAGAATATTTTGAATGCTAAAATAATTATAATGCTTTATTTGGTATTTTCAGTAGCTTTAATATTTATTTTTGAAATTCTATAAAGATTCAAATATTTATAATGACCCTTGATATATTGATGTCAACATTTATCACACATAGGGAACATTTTTTATGGGCATTTTGGATTTGTTGATATTTCACATCTTTTGAATTGGTTTGATTCAGGTGACGTGGCAGGGTTTCACTTAATCCCCATTTCAAGTTGATGCTCAAAGTGAAAACATGATGCACACACATGCTGACCTAAGTAAGCTAGCTAGGGATGTGACAACTAGGTAGTAATAGTTTGGCAAATAGATCTCACAAGAACACCAAGTAAAATCAATAAACAAAAAGTGCAGCAAGGTAATTTTAGGTTTTTTGGAATAATAGATATGAAAACAAAAGTTGTAAATAGTAGATCGGAAAGCAATATGTTGAAAAAGTAGACTTGGGGGCCATAGGATTCACTTGTGGCTTCTCTCACACGGTGGGTAAACAAATTATTGTTGGGTAGTTGATAGAGGATCAAATAATCAAGACGATATCCAACGCTATGATCATTATATAGGCATCATGTCCAAGATAAGTAGACCGAAACGATTCTACATCTACTTCTATTACTCCACACATTGACCTCTATCCAACATGCAAATAGTGTATTAAGTTAATGGGAAAATGGAGTAACGCAATAAGAACGGTGACATGATGGAGACAAGATCTATTCATGTAGGAATAGACCCCATATTTTTATACTTAATGTCAATGATACATGCGTGTCTTTCTGCCCTTTTTGTCACTGGGAAAGAACACCGCAAGATCGAACCCATCACAAAGCACCTCTTCTCATGGTAAGAAAAATTGATCTATTTGCCTAACTAAACCAAAGATTCGAAGTAGAAAATACGAGGCTATAAGTAATAATGCAAATCAGAGATCAAAGATGACCCAAATCATATACATGGATAGAAACTAATCATGAACTCAAAATTCATTGGATCCCAACAAACACACCGCAAAAGTGATTACATCAAATAGATATCCAATAGACCATTTTATTGAGAAACTTAGACAAAGGAATCGATCTAGCTACTGCATACGGACCCATAGGTCTATGGTGGACTACTCATGCATCATCAGAGACACACCTATGAAGAATATGAACACCTCCGTGATGGTGTTAGATTGGACCTCGAGGTTCTGGAACTAGCGGCGACTGGAATTGTGTTTCGTCGACTCCCTGAGGGTTTTTGGATTTTCAAGGAATTTATAGGCTCGATAGTCTATTGAGGGGGCGCCCAAGGTGCCAAACCCCTACCAGGCTGCGCCAAGGGCCTTTGGCATGCCCTGGTGGAGGGTGGCCACCCTGGGCCCCCTCTCCTAGTGTTGTTTGGCCCACCTACTTTCATCTGGTCTAGAAAAAATCGACAAAAATCCCTGTAGCGTTTGGGCTCCGTTTGGTACTGATTTTTTGCGAAGTAAAAAACAAGCAAAAACATCAACTAACACACACTATGTCAATAGGTTAGTCCCAAAAAATGATATAAAGTTGCTATAAAGTGATTGTAAAACATCCAAGATTTATAATATAACAACATGTAACAAGCAAAAATTATAGATACGTTGGAGACGTATCAGCATCCCGAAGCTTAATTCCTACTCGTCCTCGAGTAAGTAAATGATAAAAACAGAAATTTTGGTGTGGAATGCTGCCTATGATGTTCATCTCATATTATTTTCTTTATAGCGTGGACATTTGGACTTTTAATATGGTTCAAGGCAATAGTATTGTATTGACATGAAAACTTTAATTCTCAAGCATATCAACAAGCAACCATGTCTTTCAAAATATAAATGCTAAAGCAAGTTATCCCTAGCCCATCATGCTCAATCATTGATCCATTCACAATACACACTCAAATATTAGCTACACCTAATGCTCAAGTACGATCATAGTGCCCCCTAGTGGGTGCTTTATAAGAGAAGATGGAGACTCAAATTGAAAAATAAAAATTGCATAAAGTAAATAGACAGACCCTTTGTAGAGGGAGGTAGGGATTTGTAGAGGTGCTAGAGCTCAAGTGTTTAAATTGATAGAGAAAAATATTTTTAGTGGCATGGCTTTCCTGTCAAAGAAAACGACTCAGAGATTTCAATATCTTTCCACACTAGATGCATCACAGGCATTTCCCAAATAGAAAATAAATTGTATTCCTTTTCCCACCATAATATCACTTTCCAAAGCTAGCTGAATCCATGGTTGCCTTCCATAACAACACTTTCCAATGAATTTATTATTTTACAACATAAAGTAATTTTTTATTTTGGTACTAGGCATCCCTATTACCGCCATACTCTCGTGCAATGACAAGTGAATAAACACTCATCTTGAGAATAACACATGTAGCATGAAAAAATATCGGTCACCCCCTACCGTTTCATGAGCGGTACAAGCACACAAAAAGGAAAATTTATTTTGAAAGTTTAGATATGGCACATACAAATTTGCTTGGAATGACATGGAAATACCGTATATAGGTAGGTATAGTGGACTCATATGGCAAAACTTGGTTTAAGGTTTTGGATGTGCAAGTAGTATTTGTACTTACTACAAATGAAGGCGAGCAAGAGATTGAGAAGCATCCAACTAAGAAACGAAAAATCACATAAGCAAACATTAAGCATAACTAACACTGAATAATGCACCATATGTAGGATGTAATTTCATAGCACAACTATTGACTTTCGTGCTTGCATATGGAATCACAAACCTAAACACCAGTATTCTTACTAAGCACAATTACTCACTAACATAACCTACATATCACTATTGTCATGTCTCAAAAAATTTACAAGGAATAAATTTTAATTTGTCCAATGACCTTCTTGAAAGTTTTTATTATATCCCTCTTGAATATCTATCAGTTTGGGACTAGTCTAATATGTTGCAATTGCTTTGGACAAGCTCACATGGATATAAGTGAAGAACATGAGCATACAAGTTTCATATCTCTAAATAATATAAGTGAAGCATGAGAATATTTCTTAAAAATTACTAACTCTCAAATTAATATAAGTGAAGCATGAGAGCATTTCTTCAAACATGTAAAAGCATGTCATGCTCAAAAAGATATAAGCGAAGCACTAGAGAAATTCCTTTGCTCAAAAGTTTTAAGTGAATCTAAAGAGCAATTCTAGCAAATAATAGCATAATTTTCGCTCTCTCAAATTGGTGTGTGGAGCAAGGATAAAAGCAAACAAAGCAAAGACACAAGACGCTCCAAGCAAACTCATGATATGTGAAGAATAAAAATATAGTTCCAAGTTGTATATCGATGGTTGTCGGAAGAAGAGGGCATGCCACTCGGGGACATCCCCAATCTTAGTTGCTTGTTACTCTTTGGATATCACCTTGTGGTGCTGTAGCATCCCCAAGATTTGACTCTTATAACTCCTTATTCCTGCCACCATCGTGATTTCAACCAAAACTTGAAAACTTCAATCACACAAAACTTGACAAAATTCTCGGGAGATCCGTTAGTATAATAAAGCAAATTATCACTTTAGGTATTATTGTAAACCTATTCATATTTTTTATTGCCTTATAACTACAGTATTCTAACTTTACTATGACTTATACCCCCCCAATACAAGGCATTGATTCATCAAAACAGGCACACAATGCAACGAAAACAGAATTTGTTTCAGATAGGACAGTCTCTAGTAATCTATACTCTACCCATACTTCTGGAACTCTAACAATTCTGAATAATTATGAAAAACCAAAGGATTTGTATATAAATGTTGTGTTAAAATTAAACCTCAATATCACATTCCACTAAAAAAGAAAATTCTTGCACTCGGAACAAAGTTTCTATTTTAGATTCAGCATTGTTTCTACTCATCTTATTGATCATCCTAAAGGCATTACTTGGCACAAACACTAAATAAAGCATAAAAATACAATCATAACAGAATCATAGTTGTGAAAAACACTCAAAAACATAAAGCAAAGGATAAAAATAATTTATTGATTGGGTTGCCTCCCAACAAGCGCTATTATTTTACGTCCTAGGTGGGCATAATGCATAGATTCAAGTATTTACATCCTTAGTTTGCACTCCATAGAAGGCCCTCATGATTGATTCATATGGTGGCTTAATTATTCTTCTAGGGTAGTGTTCCATGCCCTTTCTAAGGGGAAACTGAAACTTAATATTGCCTTCTTTCATATCAATCACGACACCTAAGTGCTATATGGCATGCATGAAAATGTTTCTTAACATGGTCAAAGGGTTGCTCTCCTGGCTCAACAAGTCTTTGGGGTCGTCAAATTCTTCGGGTCCAACTCCCTCGTCCAAAGAGCAATCTATCGTCGCGAATAAAAGCGATAAACCTAAGCATCACACAAAAATAGAGCACACAAGCTAATATTAAAAATGCAACCCTATTCTGATAAATACTAGATAACATACTAAAAATATTTGTTTAAGATTTTGTTATGAAAAACATTTTTGAAACTATTTTAACAAAGGAAAAAGGATGGCTAAATTGGGTTTTTAAAATAAAACAGGATATAAAAGATTTTCAAAAAATTATACAAAAGGCACTATTAAATTCTAGGGTATATTCTAAGATTTTAGGTGGAAAGATTATTGGATTTGGAATTATTTTCTTATCTGTGGGATTTTTAGAAAAATCCTCACAAAAGAAAAAGGAAAAGGGGGGAGAAAGCCCATGTGCCTGGTCCAGAGGCGGCCAGCAAGCCAGCCTCGCGCGTGGCTAGGTTCAAACCTGACGCGCGGGGCCCGGCTGTCGGCAACTGCGAGGGGAAGAGAGAGCGTGGGGCAGTGGGAGAGAGAGGCCAACAGGTGGGACCCCCTATCGGAGCCTTCTCCCACCTCGGGGTAGAGAGGGGAGAGGCTCACCAGCGGCGGTGGAGGGCACGGCGGTGGTAGGAGAGAGCGGGGATGGACTCGGGGTCGAGTCGCTAGTCTCCTGGAGGGCCGGAGGTGGTCAGTACTAGGAGATTGACGATGAGGTGGCCCCGGCGGTCCTCGACTCGATCCCGAGCACAGAGGTGTCAGGAGCTCTCCGAGCACATAGGAGGTCTGCTGGGTAGTGGAGAGAGAGGCCAGAGGGGAGAGGAAGCTCGGGGAGGGCCATAAGTAGGTGGCCCTCGGTCCACCGAGCTCGGGTGCGCCCGCGAGCTCGTGGCCGAGGTCAGAGGCCAATGAAGAGGGAGGGAGCATGTCTGGGGCGCATGTGGAGTTGCTCTAGGCCAGGGGGAGAGAGGAAAGAGGCATGAGAGCGCGTGCGTGTGAGCCCTGCGGTTGGCCGAGCTGGGCGGCGCTAGCATGCGCATGTGAGGTCACCGGAGAGAGAAGGAGGAGGGGCCGACAGGGTGGAGTCTTGCAGACATCGAGGGCATCTCAGGGGACAGCTCCTCGTGTCCCAAGGCTGTCAGGTGGCTCGGGATGGGTGCAACTACAGTGCGGGCATGCACTGTAGCGTGCTCTAGAGCATGCCTTTGGCATGCCATGGCATGCCTGCATGCTCTGGACTTGCTCCTGCATGTCCATTAGCCTTAGGATGTACTGGAGATGCTCTAGGATCTAGGGGACGCTAGGAGAAAAAGAAATGGGGTGGGGAGAGGGTGGAAATGATGCCGCCATGGTGAAACAGGCGGGGTAAATGTAGGTTTTACCCCACTTACCCAATGGGCCTTGGCCAGAGAAACTTACTGGGGGTGAAAGGCAATACCAGATAGCAGTGGTAAAATTTTGGAGGCAAGGGAAATAGTAGAGTTGGTGAAAATAATGTTTTATAGAATTTACCAAAATGTGTTTGATGGAGATTAGGGCAAGCAATTGGACTTTTCTTGCAATGATATTTGATAGGATCAAATGGTGGTTGAAAATTGGCCTGACCACCAAGTTTGAGATGGTTTGATGAAAGTTCATAATGTGACTTTGTGGTAACCTGGAAATCAAGAGATTCTGGTTCTTGTAGATCTAGTCATGCTAAGCTATTACCCTTGATGCACCACTTAGTGTAGCATCATTATTTGGTGATTAGAGCATGTACACAAAGTTTAGGGTCAAGGGGGTAACTTCATAATGTAAAGTTGTTCAAATTTGAATCTGGATAGGAAGGGGTTTGGAATAGTTTGATGAACCAAATCAACTTGGATTGAGATGAAACTTTGCAATATCATTACCTATGATAGTGTTGACTGGCTGGAATTTTCCTGGAATTTATTGAGAATATTTCTTATAGAAATATTCCAAAAGCTTGATTTGGACAAAAATGGTTTTCAAGGGTTTTGCCCATGATTTGTACATCACCATGTGTTGAAACTCATATATATGGGAACTATATGTCCACTGAGTCTCCCTAAATTTTCTCAAATATTTTGAAAGCATTTAAATAATTTTTCCATATGAAAAACCACTTCTGGTCTTAAGAAAAGCCTTTAAATAAAATGATAAAATAATATTTAATATTAATATATGGTGGTTTTGGGAAGTCATAATTATAGTAGGTTTGAAATAAGGCCTTTGGGGAAGAAGGATCCACCCAATTTGAGGACTTGCAGTGCAAACCTCAAATCAAGGGTTTCTAAAAACCTAATTTGAATAAATCATTTTTGGTCAAAACAAAATTTGAGAAAAATAGGTTTGCGCACTATTCACATGGCATGATCATTGGGCAAGAAGTTTGGGTCAAGGAAGATGAGTGTGAAGATGGATAGAATCCAAGAGTGCCATACACAACAATCAACAAGCAAGCAAGCAACAATACAAACAAGCAAAAGCACTGAAAAAGTTTTAATTGGCTCCAAATTTTTATAAATCCAAACATAACAAGGTGATACAAACACAGGGTGTGACAGACCTAACCCCCTTACAAGAATCTCGTCCTCGAAATTCCTAGGATAAGCGCTAAAAGATAAGGGAACTCAAATCTAAGATAGTCTTCACGCTCCCATGTTGCTTCAGCTTCAGTGTGGTTACTCCATTGGACCTTGAAGTAGTTGATAGTGCGGCTTCGGGTGCAACATTCCGCTGCATCCGGAATGGGAACTGGCCTCTCACGATAAGTGAGTTCTAGCTGAAGATCATTGGCTTGATGGTTGATGTCCCTATAGAGGTCGGGCGGTTGAGAACTTGGAGACACTTCCGGAGTTGTGACACATGAAAGACGTTGTGCACATCTGATAGCTCGGGAGGTAGCTCTAGATGATAGGCAACTTCTCCTCGTCTTGTTGACTTTGAAGGGGCCGATGTATCTCGGTGCAAGCTTTCCTTTGATGTGGAAACGTTTGGTTCCTTTAAGAGGTGTGACTCGAAGGTAAACATGATCTCCGATGTTGAGGTCTAGTTCCCGGCGGTGAGAGTCGGTGCAGCTCTTCTATCTTGACTTGGCGGCCTCATGGCGCTCTCGGACGAGTCGGGCTTGTTCTTCTGCTTTGCGGAGGATGTCTGGTCCAAAGACTAGCCCTTCTCTGTTCTCTGACCAGTTGAGGGGAGTACATCACTTGCGTACATACAACACCTCAAATGGTGCCATCTGAAGACTTGACTGATAGCTATTGTTGTAGGAGAACTTGGCAAACGGTAGGCAATCTTCGCACTTGGATCCATACGCCAAAACATAAGCGTGGAGCATATCCTTGAGTATCTGATTTACTCGTTCTGTTTGCCCACCTGTCTGAGGGTGAAAAGCAGTGCTGAAGGAGAGCTTAGTTCCCATAGGTTCTTGGAACTTCTTCCATAATCTTGAGGTGAACTGGGTTCCTTGGTCCGACACAATTTCCTTTGGAACTCCGTGAAGACTTACGATGCAGTTGATGTAGTGTTCGCGAGCTGGCTTCCATCATAGGTGGGCTGACAAGAATGAAGTGGGCTACCTTGGTCAGGTGGTCGACAATGACCCAAATTGAATCATGTCCTTTGCTTGACCTTGGTAATCCGGTGATGAAATCCATCCTGACTTTGTCCCACTCCATTCAGGCACTTTGATAGGCTGCAATAGCCCAGTGGGTTGCTGGTGCTCACCCTTCACTCGTTGGCATATGTCACATTTAGCGACAAATGTGCCTATTTCCCCTCTCATGCCATGCCACCAAAATCTTGCCTTGAGGTCTTGATACATCTTGGTTCTTCCGGGATGGATGGAGTATGGAGTGTCATGAGCTTCTTGCAAAATCAAGTGCTTGAGATCCTCTTTGTTGGGTACGCAGATGCGATTCTCGAACCATACAACTCCGTGTTCATCCACTGAGAATCCCAGGGACTTACTTGAATTGACCTTCCTCTTGATGCCTTCAATGCTCTCATGTCAAGCTTCTTTGATATCATCCATCAAGGTAGGCTTTATTTCGAGGTTGGTGAGGAACCCGGGTGCAGCCAGTTCCAAGCCAAAGCTTTCAAGCTCTTCACATAGGGCAGGTTGCCTTTCCTTTGATCATAGCATTCAAGGAACAAGCCTTTCTTATTAAGGCGTCTTCTACCATGTTGGACTTTCCGGGGTGGTATTGAACAGTGAGGTCATAATTCTTGATCAACTCCAACCATCTTCGCTGCCTCATGTTCAATTCCCTCTGAGTGAAAATATACTTGAAACTCTTGTGGTCTGTGTATATATCACATCGCTTCCCGAGAAGGTAATGTCGCCACATCTTCAAGGCATGAACCACGGCTGCCAACTCGAGATCATGAGTTGCGTAGTTTTCTTCATGAGGTCGTAGCTGTCTAGGTAGATATGCTACAACTCTTCCTTCTTCCATCAGAACACCTCCAAGCCCGGTTTTCGATGCATCACAATATATCACAAACTCCTTGTGAATATCGGGGGTGGCCAAAATAGGGGATGTGGTCAATCTCTTCTTGAGATCCTGGAAGCTCTCCTCGCACTTAGTGGTCCATTCGAACTTCTTGTCCTTCTTCAAAAGCCAGGTCATGGGTCAGGAAATGCTTGATAACCCTTCCATGAACTTGCGGTAATATCCCGCGAGTCCGAGGAAGCTCCGGACTTCCTTCACGGCGGTAGGAGTTTTCCATTCGGACACGGCTTCAATCTTGGCAGGATCCATTGATAATCCTTCTACAGTCAACACATGACACAAGAATCCAACTTCATGCAGCCAGAATTCACACTTGCTGAATTTGGCGTAAAGTTGTAGCTCTCGAAGCTTGTCTAGGAAAAATCTCAAGTGTTGCTCATGCTCCTCTTCAGACTTGGAGAAGACAAGTATGTCATCAATGAAGACGACAACGAACTTGTCCAAGTACTCCATGAAGACTTTATTCATGAGGTACATGAAGTAGGCACGGGAATTGGTTAGCCCAAATGAGATGACCGTGTACTCATACATGCCATACTGGGTTACAAATGTCATCTTCGGAATGTCTTGGGGTCTGATCTTCAACTGATAGTACCCAGACCTGAGGTCGATCTTGGAGAACACCTTGGCTCCATTCAACTGATCAAAGAGGTCTTCAATCCTGGGGAGTGGGTACTTGTTCTTTATTGTGACTTCATTGAGAGAACGGTAATCGACACAGAGTCTAATAGTTCCGTCCCTATTTGACACAAATAGAACAGGTGATCCCCAAGGAGAGGCACTTGGGCGAATGAATCCTTTTCTGAGCTGCTCTGCCAGTTGCTTCTTCAATTCAGCCAACTCTTCGGATCCCATCATGTAGTCCTTCTTATAGATGGGCCTTGATCTGGGCATAAGCTCAATGATGAACTCAATGTCGCAATCAGGAGGCATTCCGGGCAGCTCATCAGGAAACACATCCGGGTATTCACATACCACTGGCACTTGATCCAACTCAATTCCTCATAGACAGTTAGCCTAAAGTGCTTGAGCGGAGGTAGGGTTGGGAACATACTTGACTTCCACTCCTTGGCTATTGGTCATGGTGACAATCCTCTTGGCATAGTCTAACAAGACTTGGTGCTTGGTTAACCAGTCCATGCCTAGGATCACATCCAAGCCTTCTCACTTCAGGATGATAAGGTCTGCTAGGGAATCTACCCCATTGATGTTAATGTCAACTCCCTTACAACCTATCCCAGACTTCATAACTGATCCCGGGGTTTGTGTCAACATATGGCTACCCAGGGGTGTAGGCTTCATGCCACTCTTTAGTGCAAACTTTTGGGTGACAAAAGAATGTGAAGCTCCACAATCAAACAATATTGTTGCTGGGGTTGAGTTGACGAGGAATGTACCTAGTATGACGTCCGGGTCTTCTTGGGCTTCCTCTATGGTGACGTGATTCACGCGAGCCTTTCCATTGTTGGGCTGGTTGCGGGTAGCGGGGTTCCTTGGGGTGCTCCATGGCCTTTACCTTGGTTTGGCGCATTGGGGCACGGTGCATCTGGCTTCTTGTTGGGACACAAACTAGAGATGTGGCCTGGTTGACCACATCCAAAGCAAGCGACTTGTCTTGGGTTGTTGTTGTTGTAGTTCCTGCCTCCATTGGTTTTATTGGGGTTGTTGTAAGATGGCCTAGGATTGGCATACTGCTGAGGCTGGTAGCTCGGATGAGGCGCAGGAGGTCTAGCCTGCTGTGGCTGATAGGTTTGCTTGGCTTGGGCTGGCTGCCAGGGATGAGGCTTCTGGTTGCTAGAGCTACCCTTGCTGATCATCTTGTGCTTGCGAGTGTCGTCTATGGCACGACGCTTGTCTTCCATCATGAGGGCCTTGTTCACCAGGTCGAAGAAGGTACGACAGTCACAGACGATGAGCTGATACTACAGGGTCTGTTGAAGTCATTCCATGAAGCGTTCCTTCTTGGCAGCCTCCGTGCTGACATCTTCAGGTGCATACCTTGACAGCAAGTTGAACTTCTGCAGGTACTCCTTGACAGCGCTTGGAATTCTCTCTTCTTGATAGCCATGATCCCAGAAGGAATGTGGGCGGTGCGGAATCCTTCCTTTAAGTCATTCCAGGTGCTCACACGCTCACCTTGCATGACCTTGAATCCATCCCACCAAGCTCGGGCGGTACCTCCGAGGTAGTGAGAGGCATAAAGCACATTCTCACGGTCCTCATTGCAATTCACCAGTGCAAGGAGGTCCTTGCCGGTGCGGATCAAGTCGTCGGCATCCAAAGGTTTAGCAGTATCGGTGAAGGATGGGGGCGAATTCCTCATGAACTTAGACAGTGTGGAGCGGCCATTGTTGAATGGCAGCATTGTTGGCTTGGCGTTCCTCCTGGAGAACTTGGAGAAACTAAGCTATGGTCATGTTTTCTGGTGGAGGTGGTGGCAGGGGAATGTCGCCTTGTGGCTGCTCCTAGTGTCCTCCGGCGTGAGCAGCCCCACCAGCCCCCTGCTGCTAGCTTGAGTTGTCGGCTTCAGGGTTGGCGAAGGAGCTGTTGCGGGTAGCGGTCACCATCCTGTTTGGAGCAGCCAAGTCAAACAACTGGGATGGACGATAGGAGAGGCAACAATGGAAGAGCGCGCCTAAGGGGGTCGGTCGAGTGCAATTGTGGTAAAACAAAGGTCGAAAGACCAACATATGTTAAGATAGATGATGGAGTCGCTTACATGTTGCCTAAGGCAAAAGTGCGACTTGCATCGGAACACAAACAATAAAACAATCAACAAGCACACATGGTTTCATATGAACCATTACACGGACTCGACTTTGCATGAGGGGTACATGACTGATCCTACGCTAGGGGTTCTCAGACTGAGGTGGTGGAGTGCTCGGTCCTGTAGTCACGCTCCTCTGGGTCTTCCTCCTATTCATCATCCGAACGGGCATCATTGCTGGTCGAAGGGGTCGGGGAATGAGGAGGCCCATCCCGACGATGCTTTGCTGGCGGGTCGGTGAAGAGCTCACGGTACTCCTTCACACTCATGCGATGACGACGCGTGGGTGCATCTCTAGTTGGGGATACTCCTCCTTTGTTAGCGACAGCTGGTCGTCCCTCGGGGGCTCCATCCTTCTTGATCTTGTCTGGCTTCGTCTTGGCTTGCCGAAGTATCTCTCGGGTGTGGTGAAGTTCCTCGCGGAGCTTCACGGATTCCTTAATCAGGTTGTGAACCAGACTATTGGCTGAGAGGCTAAAGTAGGTCTGGAACCTAAGTTGTGTGCCATCCTCCTTGGACGGAATCAGCGTCCAACTCTCGCCGAGATCATCCTTTCTAAAGGGAAGGTAGCGACTAGCCGGCTCATCAACCATCTCTCGAATGATGTCTAGAAGGTGCAGAAGTGTCAGGACCCCGATCCTAATCCATAACAATCCAGCCTGTAACACATCACATCACTTTGCGGTCTCACGCACGCTTATCTCCACGGCTGCCACCTTACCTGAGCCGGGACCGTTTGCCTCTTTTGACTCATGTATGTGAAAATGTCGCTAGCATTCAAATGTCAAAGAACCCAGGCCGACATGACTAGTCGTAGAACCCAAGTGGCACATACATACAGGGACAGGCATACGTAACCCAGCAATGCAGGTGTCGATCTCTAGCGTGTGTAGACGAGTCATGGCAAGCTACAAGGACTCCATTACGCCGTGGGGCATAAATGCCACCAATGCACATAGACGAGTCATAGCAGGCTACAGGGACTCCATTACACTGCGAGACATTTCCCCGAAGGGACAGACACGGCAGCAAAGAAGGATACATGTCGGTCAATCAATGTGTCCGGAGCAGTAGCAAGCTACCAAGGGTCGGTGGATGCACAAAGAGGCAGTTCCCCGTAAAGAGTACTACTAAAGGCACACAACTAAGGGTCACAAGACCCAACATTCAGAGCATTCAAACAAGCAAGCGGAAGTTAAACATGTCTGGGTACAGACATCTACAAAAGTGGCTAGAGGAGCCTAAAAGGCTACAACGACCCTACCAAAAGAACCAGATCTCTGTCTGGGATTTCCAAGCTAACCCGGTCAACATCGAACTTCACGTTGAAACGATCACTAATGAGACTGACGTCTCCTCTTCAAAAACATAAATTAAGGAAACATGAGTACAAGAGTACTCAGCAAGACTTACATCAGAACTAGCTACATGTGCATCAATATCAATAAAGGGGGTTGTGGAGTTTATTGCAACAAGCCAGCTTTGACTCTTGGCTAACCTATACTACGACTACAAGTCCTTTCTTTGAGGTGGGATAGCGCACACGAGTCCACATATTCACCAATCAATACACCACCATGGATCCACTTCCATCTCCCTACGAGAAGGCCATCCATAGCACTCACGCTTATCTTGCGTATTTTAGAGTATCCAGTTTCAGTTGTCTATGAACCACATAAGTTCTCCAAGTAGTCCATATCCGAGGACGCAGCTATTCGAATAGATTAATTCACCCTCCAGGGGTATACTTCTTCACACATGCTCTCGCCACTTAGCACCATATGCACATCATGCATCTCGGCAACCTTCAAGCGGAAGCACTGGCGTGGACGTCGGCCACGACCGTCAATCACACAAGACCCTAGTCCATGTTTATCGCCTATCCGAGGTTGAACCCGCACGGAAGTCCGGCCGAAGTTTCCGCTACGGCCTCAAACGATGTGCGCAGGGTTCCCAAGCCCACCGTTCGGGTGCCACTTGGTACACCGTGCCATTGTGCCTGTACCGCATCATAGTCCACCCCGTCGGGCAGCACTATACATGGCCGCCAACACTTTTCCAACAAACATCAGATACTAGTTGCAACTCCTGGTCATAGATTTAGGCGATTAATAAGTCGAGAGGGTCAATTAAGTATGCCAATGTGCGGTAGTATCTTGTCTTGGATAACATACACAGAACTCAGTTCTTAAGGTCGGTCCCAATGAGACAATCCGCCATGTACTCCTACATGACCTCTCATCGCTACCTTTACCAAATCGTGTTCACACACTTAGCTCTCACACCGTAGAATATGAACATTGCCATTCCGATTCATCGCCCAGATGGATCAGACCCAACACGACACGACTCTAAGCATAGCAGGCATAGTAAGTAAGCATGCATGTATGAGTAAGCACAACAAGGCTCAAACAGTTGCTACTCATGCTAAGTGGTTTCAACTATTTACTGTGGCAAGGACAGGTCATGCAAAGGAATGGGTTCAACTACCGATGACATGTAACAATTGCATCGTTGTTGTCCTAATGCAGTATAGAGAGCAGGAGAGAGAGAGTGGGTTGATATCAGCATGCTCAAGGGTTTTTTTGCTTGCCTGACAGTCCTGAAGAAATACTTCTCTTCATTAGTGTCAACGTTCACATCGTCAGAACCATCGTCTACCGAGAGGGAACAACCACCGGCAAACACAAAGGAACAACATTCAATTATGCAATGCTCAATCATGATGCATGATATGACAAAGGAAGGTACTGAGTTAACCTAGAGGGGTGGTTAGCTAAATTGGTTCAAGTGGAATTCAAACAAGTTTGAATTTCCAACTCCAAATGATATTTCATATATTGACCTAATCATAAAATTTCCTACTTGTTGATGTTAGCTTGTTCAAACAGGCATGATCACGGCATAAACAGATTCGTTGGATTTTTCTGATCATTTTTCATATATAAATTATTTTCATCTGAGTTATAGATTATTTTCTATGATTTTTAAAAGTTTTAAATATTTCTGAAAATATTAAATCATTTACTGACTTTTTAATCCAGAAATAGATACTGCGTCACCATGATGTCAGCATTACGTCAGTAGTCAACAGAGCCTTCCGGTGTCAAATCTGACCAGGGGCCCCCCTGGTCAGTGACCCATTAGGAAAAACAGGGGTTATTATTTTTCTAACTAAATCATTCTATCTAATTAAACTTGTGGGACCCTCTGTCAGTGTCTTAGATTAAGCTAACAGGTTAATTTAGCATTTGTTTAACACTAACTAATTTTGTTAGTTGCGGGCCCACATGTCAGTGATACATTAAGCTAACAGTATTATCAATACTAATTCTCTGATTAACCTGAAACTAAAACAGGGCCGGGGCCCACCTGTCATTGACCCATATGGGTCAAACCACGGGCAACCGGGGTCAACTTCGCCGGAGTTGACCCGCGGCTCGTCGGCGGCGACCAACAAGGACGGCAGCGTCCGTCGGGTTTTGCCCACACGCTCCCATTCGACGAGCTGAGGCCACCGGCGAGCAGCTCGTACCCACCTGCATCCAACGGAGCTAACGGCTGGGTGTGAGGAGACCTACATCGACGGCGGCGACGACATCTGCGGCGGCCCGAGCTCGGACTTGATCGGGTGTGGGGTTGTCACACTCTAGCAGGCTGGGAAAACGGCTGGGCGAGCTCTAAGGACCAGGGGGAACACGCATGGGGTAGCAGTTGCTCCACAGGGGCATGGAATCTTCATCCCATCAATCATGGTGGCCGGCGGCTCCGGTTGCTCGGGCATCGACTACAGCACGGAAACGGAGGGGGGGAGAAGCATAGGGGAGGAGCGGAAGCTCACTGGGTTTCCGGTGGTCTCGGTGGCCTCTGGGACGACCGACAGGCGATGAATCGAGCGCTGGCGACCATCGGATCCGAAGAAGAGAGCGAGGGGGAAAGAGAAATGGGGAAGGAAGGAGAAATGAAGGGGAGGAAGGCGAGAGGGGCTTCGGGGCATCTCCAGGCGAGGAGATAGACTCGGGGATCACCTCGTCCGTGGAACCAGGAGGTGGCCGCACCTCTTGAGCGAGCGCCACACCTCCGTCCTCCTAGCAGAGGAGGAAGACAACAGGCAGAGGGTGCTGGGCTGGGCTGGCTCTGGGCCAGGTAAGCACCAGGTAGCCCCCTTCCTTCTCTATTTTTATTAAATCCTGTTTTCTTTATTCTGACAATCTTCTTTTAATTTTTGTGATGCCAAAATACCTAGGACAAAAATGCCCAATCTTTTATGAAATATAGTCTGATTATTTCAAATTTCCACAAAAAGATTTGGGCATTTTTAGACAGCTATCATATTTATATGCTTTATTTATTGATTTCAGTAGCATTAATGAGTATTTTAAAATGCTATATTTGTTTGAAAATTAAGATGTCCCCTAATATGTTGTTGCCAACATTTATCAGAAACAGTGAACATTTTTGAAAAGCATTTTCGAATCATTGAAAATTCAATTGTTGCAATTTTGTTATTTGAGGAGGTGCTAGGGTTTTGTCATCCCCATTTGAAATTTCATTTGAATTCTAGCATGATGACATGATGCACATGCTGATTTTGATGCAAACAAATACCACACAATTCTAGGGCTGTGACAACTCACCCCCACTAAACAAGAATCTCGCCCCGAGATTCAAGCGAAGGGTAAGAGGAAAAAGGGGGCACTAACTACTACAATCTTCACGATCCAGTTGCTCTTCTCGAAGATGTTGATTCATTGCATCTTGCTGATCTTGACATCTTTGTCTTCAGGATCTTCATCCAGTAGAAAGACAACAGGAATAGAGAGCTCTACAAGATTGGATCTTCCCGAAGATCGAGCACTCATGATCAACTCGTAGAATGAGAAGTGATAACATCTCTCGAGCTGAGGCACAAAACACACATCAAGAACAATGAATGAAGCAGATGACAGAGGTTCAATTGGTAGGCAAAAATTCCACTCTAAGACAGATGGTGAAGAGGTTTGAAAGTAGCGACGAGTTAATTGCCATAATACCATAACGGGCACCTGGGGGAAGGTGACTCGTAGGATTATCCCTTAAGTGGCAAAAAGAATTAGTTTTGATACAAAGATCATTGAAACTCTTCATTCTAGTCTAAAGCGATTCACAACGATCATTTGAAGGAATCCGAAGGAATGGCATACTCAGATCGGAATGGAAACTAGAGCTATAAGGCAACTCGGCGATGGAAGGCACATTCCAATTAATACCGAGAGTATAACCCAGTTTCTGAGCATGCTCTCAAGAACTTGAGCATCTCCATATTCATCAAAGTTTTACCAACATCCGTGCCAAGGATCCTGGCAACACTCCATACTACCACGATGAATAATGATGGAGGATGCAGATGCAAAGGAAGACAACACTTTCTCAGATTTCACCTTACTATGCCAAAGGAGCGAAATCTGGATGATCGACCGGGAGACATTTAGCACTCCGCTTCTAATGTTCTCCTTGATGTACTAGCATAATGCCAATTGTAGGTCAGGTTTACCATCTAGGACATCAAGTAAAGGTCAGACTTCGGGATCTCAAAGGGTCCATGAGAAACAACTTTTGAAAAGTCATATGAGAACCTCATGGGGAGGTGGCTATGGTTGCTGATACAAGATATCATAATAGTAGGTCTTCCGGGTAGGTATGTTAGCCACAACATTCCTTTGTCGGGTTACAGAGAGACCATTATTATAATTCTTGAGAAATGTTCCAACCATCAAACCTGCCTGAGATTCAGATATGGTTGGTGTCACGATATTCCAGACTCAGCATGTCTGAAAGTGAAAGGTTGCAACACAAATCGAAGAGATGACGTTGCGAGATTCTCGGGAAATGAACTACGAAAGCCAACTCCAAAACTTGAGCTGGATTGCAAGATACATAACCTTACAACAAAACACTTCCGAGTTCTGTTTAGGAACCATCTTTAGGAATTAGCGAAGTATGGTGCACGTCCGTCAGGGCCCTTCAGGAGTAACACTTAACTTCTTTTCATTAACAAATCAATCAATGGCTTGGTGTGCTAGGGATTGCATGTGGAATGGAGATGATCAGTCTACCAAACCATAGAATACTTCACACGTGCATGACTGACTTGAGATGACTCCAATGAAAACAAAATGACCTTTCTCAAGTTCATGGCGGCAACTTGCACCATATGCACATGAATCAAGAGTAAGTCACTTCTTACACCACACATATACTTCATGTACGGGACACGAAGATATGCCTACAAAGTTTCCAACAGTAGCCTCATGTTCTTCATGAGTCATGGAAGAGATGAAAATGTTGTCAATGGGCTTAACAACAATTCATCGGGATATCCATATGGATGGAATTCCACAACTATGAGAGCAAGTTGATAGCATTGGTCAGACCAAAAGATATAACGGTGTATGCTCGAGGATACATCCACGAGTAAAACAACATTAGAGAAATCTTTGGTTCTAATTTTGATCTGATGATAGCCCACACTCAAATCAATGGCTGAACAGGATGATAGGTGCATTAATTGGTCACAAGGATCAATCGATGAAGATATCACCTTTCTCCTACACATGCGAGCACAGACACAAGATATCCCTTTATCATGAGCTAAGTTAGATCAAGCTTCTATCTTCCAACTCTCGAAGTTGTTGTTTAGCTTAACCAACTAGTTCTGGGATATCCAACACGAATTCTTGGAGACGGGATGGTTTATAGGAAAAACCATCTTCATCACGAACTCAGCATAACAGTGAAGGAACACCTTGGTGATACTTTCGAGAAGATAATAGGAAAATCACGATCCACCGATATGTTAACAAGCTCGAGAACAATCTTGCTTTTCATGACAAGACGATATGATCAACAGAGCGAAAGATTAAAACAATCCTAACTCGTTGATCGAAAAGTGCACCATGGAAAATGGACTAGGTGGCACGATCATTCTTAGTATGACAATTCAATGATCATCACACGAAGAGTGAGATTATTGTCCATTAACTACCAACCAACATCATTGCTAGGAGTATTGACTACACACATCACGATTCACTTGTCGGTATTCTGGTTTCTACAACACAGAGATCGAGAGATGAATGATGACGGCGAGAAGTATTACTACATCAAGATTTCGTAAGACGGAGTACAATCCTCGTGACAATCTTGACATGAAGAGGGTAATACCTCAAGGTAGAACAGAGCAAAAGCTGAATTAGCATTTTGATCTGCGTAATACAACTGCTTTGACCAAATCCGGGAAATGGATGAGGTGTGGGAGTTTTCTTCTCCTAGTCATTCTAGAATAGAATGGCTTGATAGACCACAAGAATAGATGACATTGATAACTCAATGTATAACATACTCCTGACTATCCACTGATAGCTAAAGGTCGGAATATAGTTGAAGAAGGGCAACTCAAGAGCACCTGATTTTTCCTGAGTTGTAGATGCATAGATTGAATATGTCGAACATAGTTCAACATGTTTCTTCCAGATAATCCATGCAGAAATGAAGGATTGGCAGAATCTCAACTATGGAATGGAGAACTCATCAAGAGCACTCATGTCGTGATCTTTCATTCACAACTAACTTCTGCCATAACTGATTCATGGTAGAGGAAGAATGATATACCACAATTCTTGAGGACTATAGCAAGGTTACTAATGTCCTAAGGGAACGAGCAAATACTATCTACGAAAATAAGCAGAATGATCCTTGGGTTCAAGAACCCGGATACAAAATACCTATTGACTAAGTAGCATCACAGCATGCCTTTGATAATGATGGCCAGAATTATCACACTGGAAACATAAGACACCACTAGACTATTGGGTGGTTCACTGAAACAACATGGTTTCCTAAACACCTTCATCAAACATATCGAGGTAATATAGTACCTCAACTCAAAATTTAGTGTGCTTTGTCTGGCCTGAAAGACATTGACTCAAGATGAAAGAGTTTTTGCAATTGCATCCGATAATTTAGAAACCTTGGATAACTCGGACAGCATAACGGCTATACGGGCATGAAATATGAGGCAACCTGCAGGACAACTGACAACAAGACAATGAATTCATATGGAGACATTGATCCAGGAAGACAACAACTTTCCCCATAGGTCTCCAGCATAGTAACTCGTCCTCCTAATAGATACATGAGAAGGCCTTGTTCTTAATCCCCGTATATTAAAGAAGAGGGTGACTCAGAATTAGAATGACATAAGGAAAGGAGTAAAAAGAGCCTTACGTTCCCTCCCACAATCAATTCCCTTATATAACTAAAGCAGTTCTAGACTCAACATCAACCAGTTTGGCTTGGTAATACTATAGGCAGTCAAGCTCTGATACCAAAGCTATGAGGACCCCGATCCTAAGCCATAAGAATCCAGCCTGTAACACATCACATCACTTTGTGGTCTCACGCACGGTTATCTCCACGGTTGCCACCTTACCTGAGCCGGGACCGTTTGCGTCTTTTGACTCACGTATGTGAAAATGTCGCTAGCATTCAAATGTCAAAGAACCCGGGCCGACATGACTAGTCATAGAACCCAAGTGGCACATCCATACAGGGACAGGCATACGTAACCCAGCAATGCAGGTGTCGATCTCTAGCGTGTGTAGACGAGTCATAGCAAGCTACAAGGACTCCATTACGCCGTGGGGCATAAATGCCACCACTGCACGTAGACGAGTCGTAGCAGGCTACAGGGACTCCATTACACTACGAGACATTTCCCCGAAGGGACAGACACAACAGCAAAGAAGGATACGTGCCGGTCAATCAATGTGTCCGGAGCAGTAGCAAGCTACCAAGGCTCGGTGGAAGCACAAAGAGGCAGTTCCCCGTAAAGAGTACTACTAAAGGCACACAACTAGGTGTCGGATCCCATACATACCGTGGCACGTCACACGTACGCACGACATGCCCGATATGCATAGATACAACTATGGCATCACAACATAACCATACAACATTACAACATTTATTTAAAAGCTCGGAAGAGCCAATACAATAGATGTTACAAACAGGGGTCACAAGACCCAACATTAAGAGCATTCAAACAAGCAAGCGGAAGTTAAACATGTTTGGGTATAGACATCTACAAAAGTGGCTAGAGGAGCCTAAAAGGCTACAACGACCCTACCAAAAGAACCAGATCTTTGTCTGGGATTTCCAAGCTAACCCGGTCAACATCGAACTTCACGTTGAAACGATCACTAATGAGACTGACGTCTCCTCTTCAAAAACATAAATTAAGCAAACGTGAGTACAAGAGTACTCAGCACGACTTACATCATAACTAGCTACATGTGCATCAATATCAATAAAGGGGGTTGTGGAGTTTATTGCAGCAAGCCAGCTTTGACTCTTGGCTAACCTATACCACGACTACAAGTCCTTTCTTTGGGGTGGGATAGCGCACACGAGTCCACATATTCACCAATCAATACACCACCATGGATCCACTTTCGTCTCCCTAAGAGAAGGCGATCCATAGCACTCACGCTTATCTTGCGTATTTTAGAGTATCCACTTTCAGTTGTCTATGAACCACATAAGTTCTCCAAGTAGTCCATATCCGAGGACGCGGATATTCAAACAGATTATTTCACCCTGCAAGGGTATACTTATTCACACAAGCTCTCGCCACTTAGCACCATATGCACGTCATGCATCTCGGCAACCTTCAAGCGGAAGCACTAGCGTGGACGTCGGCCACGACCGTCAATCACACAAGACCCTAGTCCATGTTTATCGCCTATCCGAGGTTGAACCCGCACGGAAGTCCGGCCGAAGTTTCCGCTACGGCCTCAAACGATGTGCGCAGGGTTCCCAAGCCCACCGTTCGGGTGCCACTTGGTACACCGTGCCATTGTGCCTGTACCGCATCATAGTCCACCCCGTCGGGCAGCACTATACACGGCCGCCAACACTTTTCCTAGAAACACCAGATACTATTTGCAACTCCTCGACAGAGATCTAGGCGACTAATAAGTCGAGAGGGTCAATTAAGTATCCCAATGTGCGGTAGTATCTTGTCTTGGATAACATACACAAAACTCAGTTCTTAAGGTCGGTCCCAATGAGACAATCCTACATGTACTCCTACATGACCTCTCATCGCTACCTTTACCAAATCGTGTTCACACACTTAGCTCTCACACCGTAGAATATGAACATTGCCATTCCGATTCATCGCCTAGATGGATCAGACCCAACACGACACGACTCTAAGCATAGCAGGCATAGTAAGTAAGCATGCATGTATGAGTAAGCACAACATGGCTCAAATAGTTGTTACTCATGCTAAGTGGTTTCAACTATTTACTATGGCAAGGACAGGTCATGCAAAGGAATGGGTTCAACTACCGATGACATGTAACAATTGCATCGTTGTTGTCCTAATGCAGTATAGAGAGTAGGAGCGAGAGAGTGTGTTGATATCAGCATGCTCAAGGGGGTTTTGCTTGCCTGACAGTCCTGAAGAAATACTTCTCTTCATTAGTGTCAATTTTCACATCGTCAGAACCATCGTCTACCGAGAGGGAACAACCACCGGCAAACACAAAGGAACAACATTCAATTATGCAATGCTCAATCGTGATGCATGATATGACAAAGGAAGGTACTGAGTTAACCCAGAGGGGTGGTTAGCCAAATTGGTTGAAGTGGAATTCAAACAAGTTTGAATTTCCAACTCCAAATGATATTTCATATATTGACCTAATCATAAAATGTCCTACTTCTTGATGTTTGCATGATGATGGCATAAACAGATTCATTGGATTTTTCTGATCATTTTTCATATATAAATTATTTTCATCCGAGTTATAGATTATTTTCTATGATTTTTAAAAGTTTTAAATATTTCTGAAAATATCAAATCTTTTACTGATTTTTTTAATCCAGAAATAGATACTGCGTCACCATGAAATTAGCATTATGTCAGCAGTCAACAGAGCCTTCCGGGGTCAAATCTGACCAGGGGGGCCCATTGGTCCCCATAGGTCTCTAGCATAGTAACTCGTCCTCCTAATAGATAGATGAGAAGGCCTAGTTCTTAATCCCCGTAGATTAAAGAAGAGGGTGACTTAGAATTAGAATGCCATAAGGAAAGGAGTAAAAAGAGCCTTACGTTCCTTCCCACAATCAATTCCCTTATATAACTAAAGCAGTTCTAGACTCAACATCGACTAGTTTGGCTTGGTAATCCTACAGGCAGTCAACCTGGCTCTGATACCAAAGCTGTCAGGACCCTGATCCTAAGCCATAAGAATCTAGCGTGTAACACATCACATCACTTTGCGGTTTCATGCACGGTTATCTCCACGGCTGCCACCTTACCTGAGCCGGGACCGTTTGCGTCTTTTGACTCACGTATGTGAAAATGTCGCTAGCATTCAAATGTCAAAGAACTCGGGCCGACATGACTAGTCATAGAACCCAAGTGGCACATCCGTATAGGGACACGCATACGTTACCCAGCAATGTAGGTGTTGATCTCTAGCGTGTGTAGACGAGTCATAGCAAGCTACAAGGACTCCATTACGCCGTGGGGCATAAATGCCATCACTACACGTAGACGAGTCATAGCAGGCTACAGGGACTCCATTACACTGCGAGACATTTCCCCGAAGGGACAGACACAACAGCAAAGAAGGATACATGTCGGTCAATCAATGTGTCCGGAGCAGTAGCAAGCTACCAAGGCTCGGTGGAAGCACAAAGAGGCAGTTCCCCGTAAAGAGTAGTACTAAAGGCACACAACTAGGTGTCGGATCCCATACATACCATTGCACGTCACATGTACGCACGACATGCCCAGTATGCATAGATACAACTATGGCATCACAACATAACCATACAACATTACAACATTTATTTAAAAGCTCGGAAGAGCCAATACAATAGATGTTACAAACAGGGGTCACAAGACCCAACATTCAGAGCATTCAAACAAGCAAGCGGATGTTAAACATGTCTGGGTACAGACATCTACAAAAGTGGCTAGAGGAGCCTAAAAGGCTACAACGACCCTACCAAAAGAACCAGATCTCTCTTTGGGATTTCCAAGCTAACCCGGTCAACGTCGACCTTCATGTTGAAACAATCACTAATGAGACTGACGTCTCCTCTGCAAAAACATAAATTAAGAAAACGTGAGTACAAGAGTACTCGGCAAGACTTACATCAGTACTAGCTACATGTGCATCAATATCAATAAAGGGGGTTGTGGAGTTTATTGCAGCAAGGCAGCTTTGACTCTTGGCTAACCTATACTACGACTACAAGTACTTTCTTTGAGGTGGGATAGCGCACACGAGTCCACATATTCACCAATCAATACACCACCATGGATCCACTTCCATCTCCCTACGAGAAGGCCATCCATAGCACTCACGCTTATCTTGCGTCTTTTAGAGTATCCACTTTCAGTTTTCTATGAACCACATAAGTTCTCAAAGTAGTCCATATCCAAGGACGTGGCTATTCGAAAGGATTATTTCACCCTGCAGGGGTATACTTCTTCACACATGCTCTCGCCACTTAGCACCATATGCACGTCATGCATCTCGGCAACCTTCAAGCGGAAGCACTGGCGTGGACGTCGGCCACGACCGTCAATCACACAAGACCATAGTCCAGGTTTATCGCCTATCCGAGGTTGAACCCGCAAGGAAGTCCAGCCAAATTTTCCGCTACGGCCTCAAACGATGTGCGCAGGGTTCCCAAGCCCACCGTTCAGGTGCCACTTGGTACACCGTGCCATTGTGCCTGTACCGCATCATAGTCCACCCCGTCGGGCAGCACTATACACGGCCGCCAACACTTTTCCTAGAAACACCAGATACTATTTGCAACTCCTCGACAGAGATCTAGGCGACTAATAAGTCGAGAGGGTCAATTAAGTATCCCAATGTGCGGTAGTATCTTGTCTTGGATAACATACACAAAACTCAGTTCTTAAGGTCGGTCCCAATGAGACAATCCTACATGTACTCCTACATGACCTCTCATCGCTACCTTTACCAAATCGTGTTCACACACTTAGCTCTCACACCGTAGAATATGAACATTGCCATTCCGATTCATCGCCTAGATGGATCAGACCCAACACGACACGACTCTAAGCATAGCAGGCATAGTAAGTAAGCATGCATGTATGAGTAAGCACAACATGGCTCAAATAGTTGTTACTCATGCTAAGTGGTTTCAACTATTTACTATGGCAAGGACAGGTCATGCAAAGGAATGGGTTCAACTACCGATGACATGTAACAATTGCATCGTTGTTGTCCTAATGCAGTATAGAGAGCAGGAGCGAGAGAGTGGGTTGATATCAGCATGCTCAAGGGTTTTTTGCTTGCCTGACAGTCCTGAAGAAATACTTCTCTTCATTAGTGTCAACGTTCACATCGTGAGAACCATCGTCTACCGAGAGGGAACAACCACCGGCAAACACAAAGGAACAACATTCAATCATGATGCATGATATGACAAAGGAAGGTACTGAGTTAACCCAGAGGGGTGGTTAGCCAAATTGGTTGAAGTGGAATTCAAACAAGTTTGAATTTCCAACTCCAAATGATATTTCATATATTGACCTAATCATAAAATGTCCTACTTCTTGATGTTAGCTTGTTCAAACATGCATTATCATGGCATAAACAGATTCATTGGATTTTTCGGATCATTTTTCATATATAAATTATTTTCATCTGAGTTATAGATTATTTTCTATGATTTTTAAAAGTTTTAAATATTTCTGAAATATTAAATCATTTACTGATTTTTTTAATCCAGAAATAGATACTGCGTCACCATGACGTCAGCATTACGTCAGCAGTCAACAGAGCCTTCCGGGGTCAAATCTGACCAGGGGGCCCACTGGTCAGTGACCCATTAGGAAAAACAGGGGTTATTATTTTTCTAACTAAATCATTCTATCTAATTAAACTTGTGGGACCCTCTGTCAGTGTCTTAGATTAAGCTAACAGGTTAATTTAGCATTTGTTTAACACTAACTAATTTTGTTAGTTGTCAGGCCCACATGTCAGTGATACATTAAGCTAATAGTATTATCAATACTAATTCTCTGATTAACCTAAAACTAAAACAGGGCCGGGGCCCGCCTGTCATTGACCCATATGGGTCAAACCACGGGCAACCGGGGTCAACTTCGCCGGAGTTGACCCGCGGCTCGTCGCCAGCGACCAACAGGGATGGCGGCGTCCGTCGGGTTTTGCCCACACGCTCCCATTTGATGAGCTGAAGCCACCGGCGAGCAGCTCGTACCCACCCGCATCCAACGGAGCTAACGGCTGGGCGTGGGGAGACCTACATCGACGGCGGCGATGACATCCGCGGCGGCCGGAGCTCAGACTTGATCAGGCGTGGGGTTGTCACACTCTAGCAGGCTGGGAAAACGGCTGGGCAAGCTCTATGGACCAGGGGGAACACGCATGGTGTAGCAGTTGCTCCACAGGGGCATGGAATCCTTCGTCCCATCAATCATGGTGGCCGGCGGCTCCGGTTGCTCGGGCATCGACTACAGCACGGAAACGGAGGGGGGGAGAAGCATAGGGGAGGAGCGGAAGCTCACTGGGTTTTCGGTGGTCTCGGTGGCCTCTGGGACAACCGGCAGGCGATGGATCGAGCGCTGTCGACCATCGGATCCGAAGAAGAGAGCGAGGGGGAAAGAGACATGGGGAAGGAAGGAGAAATGGAGGGGAGGAAGGCGAGAGGGGCTTCGGGGCATCTCCAGGCGAGGAGATAGACTCGGGGATCACCTCGTCCGCCGAAGCAGGAGGTGGCCGCGCCTCTTGAGCGAGCGCCACACCTCCGTCCTCCTGGCAGAGGAGGAAGACAACATGTAGAGGGTGCTGGGCTGGGCCGGCTTTGGGCCAGGTAAGCGCCAGGTAGCCCCCTTCCTTCTCTATTTTTATTAATTCCTGTTTTCTTTATTCTGACAATCTTCTTTTAATTTTTGTGATGCCAAAATACCTAGCACAAAAATGCCCAATATTTTATGAAATATAGTCTGATTATTTCAAAGTTCCACAAAAAGATTTGGGCATTTTTAGAAAACTATCATATTTATAATGCTTTATTTATTGATTTCAGTAGCATTAATGAGTATTTTAAAATGCTATATTTGTTTGAAAATTAATATGTCCCCTAATATGTTGTTGCCAACATTTATCAGAAACAGTGAACATTTTTGAAAAGAATTTTGGAATCATTGAAAATTCAATTGTTGAAGTTTTGTTATTTGAGGAGGTGCTAGGGTTTTGTCATCCCCATTTCAAATCCACTGAATTCTAGCATGATGACATGATGCACATGCTGATGTTGATGCAAACAAATACCACACAATTCTAGGGCTGTGATAAGAAGTGCCTTGTGTGCAGCTGACTCGATTGCAAGTATCATAGTCTCCATCCGTGGTCCTTCGAAGAACCAACTGGTCGAGGAGTCGTTTGCCTTCACGACCACATCCACGTGGTACTCCGTCCTGACGGCATAGAACCAGTGCTCGTGGTAGAGGAAAACGGGTGGTTGGCGAAACTGGCACTTCTCTAGGCTATCCCCAAAGAGTAAGGGAAAGCCAGATGTCAGGAAGGCTTCGGGTACAATGGATATCTACAAAGGTTTGAAGGGAGGAGAGTCAGCAAAGTGTTGTGTGAAGAATAGAAGAGGTAAATAGTACAGAATTCCTAAGATAGGTGCTAGGTGTTGTTTTGAGAAACGGTTTTATCCTAACTAACATCCATGCTAACTAAGGGCTTCCTACAGTTAGGATGGCTCTGATACCAACTCTGTGGGGACCCCGACTCATAAGTCGTGATCACTGAATGTATGTGTATAGCGATCCCAGAAATCAATGCTCACTGAACACACATAAGCTGAATAACAAGAATCTTACATCCACATTTAGCGTCTTAGACAAGTAAAGACCATGAAGGTCTAGTCTTAAATAGATAGGGCCACAAGGGCCAAAGACTTAAACAGAATAATAGTGGAAATCTTGATCGAAAGCATGACTCATTTGCCATCTGCGTTAACCTACAGTCATTCTGACTGGGAAGCGTCCTAGTTCGCATGTTCATCACTAACGAACTCTTTAACGTACTCCTATTCTTCCATGCCTGGCCAATTAAATAACCAGTGGCAAGAAATGAGTACTTTGAATGTACTCGCAAGCAACCCAAGTTGTGGAACAAGGTAATAATGATGCATGATATAGCACTAAGTAGGTAGTTTGTGGAAAGCTAATTTTGAATGCAATGACATGATGAAGTATCTAGGTAAGTATGTAGCAACAATGGGCAGATATCCATATGAACAAGTTATAGATATCATCATAAGCAGGGGTTGAACATCTCATGTTCATTCATCACATCAAGTCTTCAAACTTGTCACAAGTATCATACTCCTATCATCCACACATACTCACACCAAGTTTTGCGAAAACATCTAGAAGTAGTTTAAGCAGCACCACCCAACCATCCTTGACCGTGGACCCGGCTATTCAAAAAGTTTTACACTCTGCAGAGGTTGCACACTTTACCCACAAGACTCGAGGAACTTCCGTGTCATCCACCACTCGCGGTATATAACATACCCAAGGTAAGCACCCGAACAATGCCTTTCCCTTGACGATACTAAACAAAGAGTCCGCTCAGTTAGCACCCAGCCCACATGATGTAAATCACTCGTAGCATCCATGTGGGGACCAATAGTGCGCCCGGTGCCTGTGAAGACAACGCATGATCGTCCATACCGGCACGACCCCATATCGAGACTGACCTCACCACTCCCACCACTAGTAATGCGGGCTCCTCGCCAGTACCCACCAAAGTAATCAACAGAGCCCCATCCCATAAGGGGTATCGTGGTTTCGCATGTAAGGTTGGGACGATTGACAAATCTTAAATCTAATCCTTTTTTGAAAACACACCCTCAACTCGTTCCGGCACACCACTTCTTTCTCAAGTGGTCAGCCATCTCATCGTCATCTCCCTCGGGCATTAGTGGCACCCGACGGGGTTTTCAAAAAGTCTTTGAAATCATTCGTCGATTACAAAGTCTTCGGGTCCAACTCCCTCGTCCAAAGCACAATCTATCGTAGCGAATAAAAGCGATAAAAATAAGCATCACACAAAAACATAGCACACAAGCTAATATTAAAAATGCTACCCTATTATGATAAATACTAAATATCATACTAAAAAATTTTGTTTAAGATTTTGTTATGAATTTTTTTTTGAAACTATTTTAACACAGGTAAAAAGATGCCTAAATTGGGTTTTTAAAATAAAACAGTATATAAAAGATTGATGAAATTTCATAATGTGACTTTGTGGAAACCTAGAAGTTAACAGATTCTAGTTCTTGTAGATCTAGTCATGCTAAGCTATTACCCTTAATGCACCACTTAGTGTAGGATCATTATTTGGTTATTAGATCATGTCCACAAAGTTTAGGGTCAAGGGGGGAAACTACATAATGTAAAGTTGTTCAAATTTGAATCTAGACAGGAAGGGGTTTGGAATAGTCAGATGAACCAAATAAACTTGGATTGAGATGAAACTTTGCAAGATCATTACCTATGATAGTGTTGACTTGATGGAATTTTCCTAGAATTTATTGAGAATATTTCTTATAGAAATATTCCAAAAGATTGATTTGGACAGAAAGGGTTTTGAGGGGTTTTTCCCATGAGTTGAACATGACCATGTGTTGAAACTCCTATATATGGAAAATATATGTCCACTGAGTCTCCCTAAATTATTTGAAATATTTTGAAAGCATTTAAATAATTTTTCCCTATGAAAAACCACTTCTGGTCTTAAGAAAAGGCCTTTAAATAAAATATTAATATAATATTTAAAATTAATATTTGGTGGTTTTGGGAAGTTATAATTATAGTAGGTTTGACATAAGGCCTTTGGGTAGGAAGCATCCACCCAATTTGAGGACTTGCAGCGCAAACCTCAACTCAAGGGTTTCTGAATACCTAATTTGTATAAATCATTTTTGGTCAAAACAAAATTTGATAAAAATAGTTTTGGGCACTATTCACATGGCATGATCATTGGGAAAGAAGTTTGGGTCAAGGAAGATGAGTATGAAGAGGGATAGAATCCAAGAGTGCCATACACAACAATCAACAAGCAAGAAAGCAACAATTCAAAGAGGCACAAGCACTGAAAAAGTTTTAATTGGCTCCAATTTTTTATAAATCCAAACTTAACAAGGTGATACAAACACAGGGTGTGACATGGATGTTGCAGCAGTGGTAGCGTCACAACGCTCGTAGCGAGGCTTGGCGATGAGATTCCTCCCCCATTAAGAGGTCCATCTCCCGCGCGGCATCCTGACACTCCTAGTCTGATGCCATTACACTAGGAGAGTGTTGCTTGACCTCGTGAGGGAGGATGGCTTTGGTTCCATAGTTGAGGAACAATGGGGTCCCTCTAGTGGGCTTGGTCACGGTGGTGCGGATGGAGCACAATAGGGATTGGAGCTCATCGACCCAGCCCCTGTCGCAGGCCTCCAATTTCTTCTTGAAGCTCATGGTCTTGAGGCTGGCAGAACCTCCGCGTTGGCGCGCTCTGCTTGGCCGTCGCTCCTGGGGTGGGCTAGTGAGGCGTAGAAAATATGTGTTCCAAGGTTAGCTCAATAAGACTTTAAGAGGCTGCTTGTAAACTGCGAACCGTTGTCGGTGATGATGCGGTTGGGGACACCGAAGCGGCTCACGGTGCCCTTCATGAACTTGAAGGCTGGCCTAGATGGGATGGTGCACCGGCTCCACCTTGGCCCACTTGGTGAACTTGTCGATGGCGACGTAGAGATAGTTGTACCCGCTCATTGACTGCGGGAAGGGCCCCAGTATGTCAAGCCCCCAGACCGCAAAAGGCCAGGAGGGCGGGATGGTCTGGAGGCCTTGGGCGGGCTGGTGAATTTGCATGGCATGGAATTGGTAGGCCTCACAAGACTGGACCAGATCGATGGCGTCGTTAAGTGCAGAGGACCAATAGAAGCCCGATCAGAACACCTTCCCTGCAAGGGTGCGCAACGAGGAGTGGTGCCCGCAGTCCCCTCTGTGGATGTCTGCCAGCAGCTCGCACCCATTCTCCTAGGAGATGCACTGTAGTGAGACATTGTTTGGGCGTCTGCGGTACAACTCACCATGTCGTAGGCAGTAGGCTGTGGCCTAACGTGTTACGCGCTCCGCGTCTTCCTCCTTTTTTGGCAACATGTCGTGAAGCATGTACACCTTGAGGTCCTGCATCTAGTCGTCGGCCTGCGGCTCTAGTGCTAGGACCAGTCGGGCTCCTAAGGTTGGGCC
The DNA here is from genome assembly GCA_022496015.1 of Hordeum marinum. NCBI lineage: Eukaryota > Viridiplantae > Streptophyta > Magnoliopsida > Poales > Poaceae > Hordeum > Hordeum marinum. The sequence continues at coordinate 254,643,462 of CM039673.1, forward strand.
ACAACTCAGAGCCCCCAGGAGCGGCGCCAGGGGGAGATCCCCACTTTGCGGTGCCGGGCCCTCAGAGGGCAGCACCGCGGAGGGCTTGAAGAACCGTTCCTCGAAGACGCCAGGCTCCTGTGGCTCTCGTCACGATGCCCTGTTGGCAATGTCGTCGACTCCCTTATTTGTGTTGCGCGGGACGTGCTGCAATTCCTAGCCGTGAAAACATTTTTCTAGCTTACGTGCCTCTTCAAGTAGGTAGATACATGTACTCTATACTATTCCCATATCAATACAATGAAAAGCAGGACATAGGGTATTACCTCGTCGAGAGAGCCCGAACCTGGGTAAAATCATGTGTCCATGTTACCATCGCTCCAAGACGCCTAGCTTAGGACCCGTACTACGAGATACGCCAGTTTTGACACCGACATTGGTGCTTTCATAGAGAGGCTATTGCGTAGTCGCCACGGTGCGATGGGAATTCAGATCGGCTCCATCGTGATCTACGCGTCGGAACCTAGCCACATCATCAACATCGGCATCTTCGTCGCCGGCTTGACTGGTCACCTCGGCTAGGCCAAGGACTGCGCGTCCCGTAGGATCATCCAGATCGGACGAGTGTCTTCATCAACATCAACTCCAATCTCAACCAAGATCAAGGAAGAATCCCCCATGGTGCTCGGGGGCTAAACGTAACCATTGCGCTCGCGCGAGCATGCAGTTTTTCTGGACAGCGAATTCGTGTTAGTCATTCCCGCCTCCTTGAGTGTCGCTTTGACGATTGCTTTTGTGTAATTGTGCAGAACTGAGTCTAGAACAACCCTGCAAAATTTCGTCGCATTCCGGTGGAGGAATCTCTAGCGATCTACAATATACCGGAGCTCTATCGAATCTGGACGGGAATGTGGATGAGCTTAGGACGAGGAGTCCAACATCTAGCTTGGATATCCATTGGAAACTCCCACCATTCATCGGCTGCGTAATTCCTATACCGATCACCCCTCAAAATTTCAACTCGATCCGACTGTCCAAACTCCGGGAAACGTCCGATGAGTACAACAAATTTTGGATCTATTTTTTGTGCGAAAACTAATCCTACACGAGTTCATCTTTTTCATGAACGGGTTGTGAGGCGTCCTTTTTGAAGGAAATTTTCTCACCACCTCAGTCAACCAACCAAGAGTTCCGCATCACGAGGGCCGAATAATTGTAAAGCGAACTTTGTCATACGCAAGTTGTACGGGTCGAGCGCTCCGTTACTTCATCAAACCAGCATTGACCTCGTCACAAATTCTGACCTGCGTCGGCATCGCCACACAATTACTTTTTCAAGCTGACGACCACCACACCAGCCTGCTTTTACACATCGGCTGGCATGGGCCTCTAGCTTCACCTTACCGATCTGCTCCGTCACCTCGGCTAGACAGGGGGCTTCGTCATCTTCTCATCAACCCGCTCTGGAGACTTCGGTCACCAGCCGACCAGCTTTGACACCTCGGCTGGCATGAGACTTCGGCATTACCAGCCGACCAGCTTCGACACCTCAGCTGGCATGAGAATTCCGCGTCACCAGCCGACCAACTTCGACAGCTCGGCTAGCCTGAGACTTCGGTGTCACGAGCCAACCTGCTCCGTCACCTCGGCTAGACCGGCGCTTCGGCATCCCTTCATCAACCTGCTCCGAGGGCTTCGCCTTCACCAGCAGACCTCCTTCAACACCTCGGCTGGCATGATACTTTGGCGTCACTAGCCAACCTGCCTAAGACTTCGGCGTCCACTGACCACAGCTTCGCCATGTTAACTGGACCGAGGACTTCATCTCGCCACATCGACCTTACTGCGTCGCCACTTCGTCAATCCAAACTCTTCGTTCAGGCACCTCGGAGCCCAGGGCATATTCCTTTACTTATTTTCTTCACTTAAATTAACTAAGTAGAATAATTTTTTAAAATATACTGTTACCTTTATTTGTTATTACTCTTGGCTTGCACTATTTGATGTGTGTAGGTAATCGGCTTCGGTTGCGTCGCGCGGTCAGTTCAATGTCACCTTGCCGACCTACTCCTCCATCTCGGCTAGATCGGAGGCTTCGCCTCACCACATAGGTTGATCCGTGTCACTACTTCGGATTGTCGAGCTCCTCGCTCGGTCATCTCGGGCTTGGGTGCTAGAACCTCATTCATGCCAAAGACTATGCACCATATCGGATCTGTCAAATGTTCGATGGACGTCCTTGTCCCGCCACAAGCCGAATCACGGCATCGACACCGAGCACATTAACCAGCTAAGTCGCTTTCATGCTAAAATATTTTCAGCTTTCTCATTTTGTTCGGTTCAACCAAGCGCTATACTTCTTTGAAAAGAAGTTGTTTGTGAAAAACTTTGTCAAAACTCTGTTTGTTACAAACAAATTCAAATACCCCATTTACTTGGGGTCTTCCTATATGAAACCTTTTCTCGTTGCATGTGATTATTATTGTGCAGCTTCTTTCCTTGCTCATGTATTATGCTAAAATATGTATCATGTTGACTTAAGTGTTCCGCAAAGCTGGGTTGCCTGACTCCTGTGCTTACCCCTACGTTCCAGTTTGTTCGGCTAGGGGGTAAAGGGAGCACCTCTATGATTGTTACGATCTGGTCATCCGAACTCGTACCTCAGATGGGTGAAGCCGAAAGCTAGCGCTCTTATTTTTTTCAACTATGGTTGGCACACGACAGAACTCACGCGCACACAAATCTATTGCACAAGTCGCATAGTAATCATGAGCGACCAAAGTAAGGTACCGTTGGGGCACTATTTTCTTTGAAGATGCTTCTTACGTTACATAAGTAATATAGCATAAGTTCCCTGGGCGCGCTTTGTCTATTACAGCCTAATGGCCTGAATGCCTGGTTATCCGAAACACCATCAGTATTCTCGATAGGCGGAGTAGATAACACTTTTCGGCCCTTGGCCGAAGAGGGAGAAGCCGACGGTCAGTTAAGACGCGTTCAAAGTTCAGGCGAACATAGATATTATATAAGTACTTCGGTACATACAATCATTATACATAAAATTCTTTTACCAAAGTCACTTGGGGGCTCTTAAAATAATATGAGACGTTTTATAATAGATGTTTTCTTCTTAGTCGTTGCAAAGTCTTTTTCTACCACTCCTTTCTTGACAAAGTGTATGATCAATAGACGGGTGGCCTGGTTTCTCTCAAAAGCCACTCGCATTTAGTTCGCTAAACTATCCTGAGACACACTCCACCTTCGGTTTAGGGAGGTTGAAGCCGAAGGCTGAGCCACTTGAAGTCTAGAGATCGGATGTGTCATGTCAAAGCACGACGGAAGCACAATTTTAAGATCAATTTTGTATTGGCACCAAAAAACTTGATTCAATCTAGACGTAATGTTTTTTACGCAAGTTTTTTGGTCTTTTTAGCTTACAACATCTTTCACCTATTTTATGTTTTCCTTTCAGGAAGCAGGAAATTCTCTTAGTTGCGGTGTTCGGCGTGATGGTCTTGCTGGGAAACTCTTTTCTAAACTGTTCGGCAACTTTCCTGCTGAACTCCACCTCGGTGTTGTAAAAACATACATGATAGTTGAGCTAGTTCCCGAGGAGGTAAGATCCTAGGGTCGGCCATGTTGCCCAAACCAAGTCTCGGGGGCTACTGCATTGACAATTCAATGCAGAAAATTTAAGTGCAATACAGTTTCCTAGGAGATTATGATCCTCGGGTTGGTCAGCCACACCCAACCTGAGTCTCGAGGTCACTGCGCACCACTTTTGTGTTCCTAAGTATGCTACCGAGCTAGAAGTTGATCCTTAGGCTGATTTCACGAATCGACCTGAGTTTTAGGGGCTACTGGGACCAACGGTCTTATGTCATCCTTCAGGTTCGTCACGGGTTTTAAAACAACACGCACCTTGAGGGATACTGGCTATATGTCTCGATAGAGAATAAATTGCACCAATCAAAAATATAAATAAAATATCAGCCCATGGTCGGGGTGGTGCACCACCTCGAAAGCAGTCCGACATAAAGCTCGGGCACAAGTGGCTGGCTCCATAAAGAGCGTTTCCGGCATTAAGCTCGAACAAATTCCTTTAATTTTCTAAGGTCCAAGGTAGTTTATGATACCTCGTACTTGGATCATCATTGGAGGTCGGATGAAGTCCGGCATTGGAGCTCCGAAGCAGTCTGGCATAAAGCTCATGATCCGAGACGCCTCAAAAGTAGTCCTACATAAAGCTCGGATGTGAATGGCTCGCTCCGTAAAAGACTATTCCGGCATTTAAGCTCGGATGAAGTCCTCCAAAATTTCCAAAACCGAGGTAATCTATGACACTTTGGATGCTGAACAGCATTAGACTTCGGCTACAAAAACACACCTCGGACGCAGTCCAACATCAAGCTCGGACGCGAGTGGTTGTATCCCTAGAGGGCTTTTCCGACATTATGTTTGGTTGAACTCCTCCAAAGTTTTCATTACTGAGGTAGTCTATGACACCTTGGATGCCGACCAGTGTTGGAGCTTAGCTAAAAATACACCTCGAACACAGTCTGGCGTTAGAGCTCGGACACAGTCTGGTGTTGGGGCTCGGCTGCAAAAAGATACCTCGGATAGAGTCCAGCATTGGAGATCAGACATAGTCCACCATTGCAACTCAATTGTAAAAAGACACCTCGGATGTAGTTCGACATTGGAGCTCGGACGCAAGAGGACACCGCCGCACGGGAAACACTTCAAACCCGAGGTGTGGCGTAAAAAATAATTAGGAATTGATAAAGGTTGATAACTTAAAGGGGCTCCTCAGATGCCCGACGTGTGAACTCTTTGGATTCAGCTCGGCGATCCTCAAGATCGAAGATGGGAAGGTTTGTTGAACCAGTTTCCAAGGCCGACGAGCGAAGACAAAGAACTATTCGGAAGAACCAAGGAGCATCCCCAACTTGAAGACTGATTCAGGGGGCTATTGAAGGTGTCCTGGACTAGGGGTACTGACCACGCCGTCTCCCGACCAGTGGATCGGGCCGAGGACCCCCATGATGATTCACTAATGGGCCACTTTGGGCAGCCCATACCGAATACAAGGAGGATTCCACAAGACATGGTGCACAAGACAAGGACTCCTCGAAACCCTAGGCCTATGATACATGTACTCTATACTATCCTCATATCAAAACAATCAAAAGCAGGACGTAGGGTATTATCTCCTCGAGAGAGCCCGAACCTGGGTAAAATCATGTGTCCATGTTACCATCGCTCCAATACGCCTAGCTTAGGACCCCTACTACGAGATACGCCGGTTTTGACAGCAACATTGGTGCTTTCATTGAGAGCCTATTGGGTAGTCGCCACGGTGCGATGGGAATTCAGATCGGCTCCATAGAAATCGACGCATTGGAACCGAGCTACGTCGTCAACATCGACATCTTCGTTGCCGGCTTGACTGCTCAACTCGACTAGGCCGAGGACTACGCGCCACATCGGATCGTCTAGATTGGGCGGGTGTCTTCGTCAACATCAACTCCAATCTCATACAAGATCTTGTGTCCATGTTACCATCTCTCCAAGACACCTAGCTTAGGACCCCTACTACGACATACGTCGGTTTTGACACCAACACCCACGCTGGAAACATTGTTGTATGGCATATCGGAGCTTGTCTCCTTCCGGGGAGGTGAGAACAACTCCTCCACCATCCCCCATGCGCGTGAAGGCCCCGTCAAAATGAATGGTCCACCCCTCTGGCGTCTCATCGCCTGGGGTGAGGGATTGACTCCCGTCCAGGCCCCGGTCAGGGGCGTCTGCCCACTCCGCCACGAAGTCTGTCAGGACCGCCCCTTTGATGACCCTGGTCATGCTGAATTTTATGTTGAAGGCATGTAGCTTGATGTTCCACTCGGCGACCCTTCCCGCCGCGTTGGGGTTGCATATGACCTTCTCTAGGGGGTATACGGACACGACCTTGATTGGGTGCCCCTAGAAGTAGTGGCGCAACTTTCTTGAAGTGACGAGGAGTGCTAGTAGGAGTTTCTATTGCATGGGGTAGTGTGAGCGTGTGCCCCACAACATCATGCTGATGTAGTAGACCGGGTGTTCGACGAGTGTGAGGTCTTGTGCGACGTCTTGTCCCACGGCGGTCTCATGAAGCTTGGGCGCCCCGAGGGCTATTGGAGTGGTCGGGACCTCATCAGGACGAGGTGCCTCAAGGGCCGTTGTAGCAGGTGAGGCCTCATGAGAATCGTGCGATTCAGGGGCCTCCAGAGCGGCGATGGCTTTAGGAGTTTTGGCGTGGGGAGAAGCGGGCTTCACAGGATCTTGTGAGCCCCCTTGCCCCTTGCCTGGGGGCCTCCTAGGCTTAGTGATGCCACGCGCGTGCCTTCCCGCTCTTCCCTGACCGCCACTGATGCAGCGCTGGCAGAGTGGGGGTGGTAGCCAAGTATAGCAGCAGCGGCTCATGAGGGTGGGGTGCTACAACCACCGATGGGCTCCTAAGGTATTTCTTGAGCTCCTCGAAGGCAGCGTCTGCCTCTAGGGTCCATTCCAAGGCCCCTTTCTCTTCATGATCTTGAAGAATGGCAGGGCCCGCTCACCCAACTTGGAGATGAAACGCCCTAGGGAGGTCACACATCCGGCCAACTTTTGCATTTCCTTGAGGGTCCGGGGCACACTCATCTTGCTTATGCCTTTGATATTCTCGGGATTCGCCTCGATTCCAAAATGCGACACCAGGAATCCAAACAGCTTGCTCGAGGGGACTTCGAAGACATACTTTTTAGGGTTGAGCTTTAGGTTTACCTCCCTCAGGCTAGTGAACGTCCCCTCCAAATCCTTGATCAGGGTCTTGGCTTCCTTGGACTTGACCACGATGTCGTCGACGTAAGCTTCTATGTTTCTCCCGAGGTGCAGCCCCAGGGTGATGTGCATCAGTCTCTGGAAGGTTGCCCTGGCGTTCCGCAGCCCGAAGGGCATGCATGTGTAACAAAATACCCCAGACGAGGTGAATAAGGCGGTCTTCTCGACATCCTATACTTCCATTTTTATCTGGTGGTAGCCCGAGAAGGCCTCTAGGAAGCAGAGGAGGTCGCACTCTGCAGTGGAGTCCACGATCTGGTCTATGTGTGGCGGAGGGAATGGGTCCTAGGGGCAAGCTTAATTGAGTCTCATAAAGTCGACGCACATACGCTCCTTCTCACAGTTCTTTGGGACAACCATTGGGTTGGCAAGCCACTCCGTGTAGTGCGCCTCCCAAATGACCCTAGACTCCTTTAGCTTGCCGACCTCCTGGGCAATGAACGCCTGCTTCTCCGGCGCTTATCTTCTTGCCTTTTGGTTAACCAGGCGGGCGTCCGGGCACACCATGAGGTGGTTCTCTATCACGTTCCTCAGGACACCCACCAGATCGGAGGTGCTCCATGTGAACACGTCCTTGTTTGCGCGAAGGACCACCAGCACCTCCTCTTATCCCCGAGGCAGGTTGGCGCCAATGGTGAAGGGAGGACCAGGGTTTTCTTCATCCACCGGTACCCGCTTTGTCTCCGCCCGGCTCCGGGAGAACAAATGCTTCTTGTTTACTAGCACGACACCGATGATGCCTCCAGAGTCCTTGGCAGCTGGTGCGACGCCCCCGGCACTGGGGCGCGCCATGGTCGCCGCCTTGTAGGCGAGCCTGAACACATGCGACGCGTACTTGACGCTCCCCCCAATGGTGAGGATGCCTATGCTCCCGGGCATCTTGACGACGTTGTAGCCCGGGTCTGTCGCCGCCATGAACTGGGCGAGCGCGGGGTAGCCGAGGATGGCATTGTATAGGAGGTGGATGTGGGCGACGTCGAAGTCGACCTCCTCGGTGTGGAAGTTGGAGCGAGTGCCGAAAGAGACGGTGTCAGTGTCAAAACCGGAGATGAGTTGATCTACCTCGAGCTCGAGTAGCTAACCGTAGATGAGTTGTTCTCTATCTACAACCTAAAACCCTCCGCCTTATATAGGCGCCGAGAGTACCTGGGGTTTACACATGGTCTGTTAAACACCGAAGAGATAAACATACCTATTTTCTACATCAAACGTGGAGTGCAAGCCGTACTACCCAAAGCTTCCATCTTAGAGATAAGGTCTTCAATGAACCCTGTGTTTGGTAAGCATCCCATAAAGTCTGACCCATAGAGATAGGTCGGCCTCCTGAGGACCCCTTAATCCAAGACTCCCTTATAATGGGAGATGCACACGCCCCAAGGGGACGACGGATCCCCCGACCACCCTGGAAAAGGGTCCCGAACACGTGAGCTGGCTATAGGGCAGCTGCAGCACGTGGAAGGCCTCCACAGAGATGACGTTGAGGCTAGTTCCGCCATCGATGAGGGTCCTCGAGATGGTCATGCCGCTTATGGTGGGCGTGCACAGCATGGGGAGTGCCCCGGCGGCCGTTGTCGCCTTGGGGTGATCGTCGGGGCCGAAGGTGATGTCGATCTCCGGCCACACCCGGGGTGGCGTGACCTCGGGCTATGGCCAGACCACCCCCACATGACGGAGGAACTGCCTGACTTGACGGTTCAAGGAAGGCGTCTGCAAGTGACTGCGTGGCCGGCCCCATGCGCCCTGGTGACACTATGCGTGACAGGACGGCTGGTGCCAAAGATCTTGCCCGCCATGGAGTTTCCGAATCAGGGGTTTGAGGGCCGGTCAAAGAGGGTGCTCCGACATGCCCCCTACCTGGCGCGCCAAATGTCGGATTTCAGGCTCCGCAAAACCATTATGGTTCTAGCATAGGGGCATGTGCGAAGGTTTCCCCGTGGCCTCACCCAACCTAGCTCTCTACTCGCTGGACACAACGGCGAACTCGTTCGATGACGAGGAAGAAGATGAACACTGTAGTTTACCCAGGTTCGGGCCGCTATGAAGCGTAATACCCTACTCCTGCTTTGGTGGATTACCTCTCGTGGAGGTTTTGGTGGATGAACTAGTACAATGAGCTTGAGCCTCCCGAGGGAGCTCAAGGTGTGTTCTTGGCTCTCTGCCTTGCGGTGGTGAGTGGAGCGGCTAAGTGTTCGATCGGATCCGGTATCCCCTCTATGGTGTGACCTAGCTTCTATATATAGCGGTGGCCCGGGTCCTCTTCCCTTATCTCAATGGCGGGAAGGAATCCCACAACAACCAAGTTTGAAGGGGGACGGGAATACATTCGCGCCCTATCCAAAGGTGGTCTTTGCCTGCAAAAGCGGCTGATGGTGATGCAGTGCTGGGCTCGGTGATAACATACGCCCTGCGGGGCTGGTGGTTGTGGTCTTGTTGCACTAGAAGGGAAACCTTTGGGCAGCGCTTTGGGAACCTGCGCACGTCCTTGCTCCCTTTGCACCAAAGAGGAAACTATGCCGCCTGACGCGTTGGTGCCCGCCTGTCCTTCCTTGCATCACCCTTGACTCCTGAGGCAGGTCCTTGCATAGAGATCTCCGCCCCTCGGGAGGGGGCCTAAGGCGGCTCATCCTTGCGGGTCTTGATGTTGTTCTTCCTCGCGAGCCCAGGATCCTCGTGAGGGCCTCGTCTTGAGTAATGACACGCTGGGCCTCGCCTCACTAGCGAAGTGGGCCATGCCCTAGGCTGCAGGCAGGCAGGACTGGGTACCCCCGTTCCTAGAATGCCGATAGGATGACCAATGAAGATGCCACATGGGCCATACTAACGAAGGTTGATCCATGTAGGAAATGGAAGGTGCCCCTCTTTTTGTCTTATAAGCAAGGCTGACCCGTGCAGGACATGACAGTCGCTTCACTTTTTTGGGCTTGTAAACAAGTTGCCCCCCGTTTTAATAAAGATTTGGATTTCTGAGGTTTTGCAAAGTTTCATCGGTTTTCTACTTTCTTTCAAGCAGCACACGCCCAGCATTTCCCTCTTGCACGTTGCGTGAGTGGGGGCAAAAGTATAGTGACTAGCCCTGCGCCCGTGGCGCCAGAAACCTAAGATGCGGCCTCAGGGCCACGTGATTGCCCCTATGTACATCACCTTGCCAAGGCCCTTGGCGCCTAATCTCCTCGCGTGGCACACATAAGCAAACTAATAAGCATGCATCGCGTCTCTAGGATGAAACACCCTGTGCAGAGCTGGTCCTACCCAGACGGTACGGCCTGGATTACTAATGACAACAGAGCCTCGCGCAAAGGCGACGTCCGAGGAAGTCATACAAAAGCATAAGTACCCTTTGCAGGAGCATAGAGTTTTGAACAAAATGATGGCTTTATGTCTCAGCAGGATCACAAGCTGGTACCAACTGGAGAACTGAGAGGCGGCCTAGGGAGACACACCGCTTTCACCGTAATCGTCACCTTTGCGCCCCTTAGACCCTTCACCATCGTCGGCTGCTTAGCACCCCTTGGGCCCCTCTCGGTCTTGACGAATGTCAAGGGTGAACTGCGGGCTCAATGTGATCATGTGATCTACAACTGCTTCCCCAAGGGCGTCACGGAATAGGTGGCATAATGTCCTCAAAGTCGAAGCCGGGCTCAACACAAAGTAGATGTTTGAAGATGTGCGTCAGTGCCTGCGACATGAGGTCGAGGCCTTCCTTTCGATCAATGCCTCCACTGTCCCAATGCCTGCCCCAAGTCGCTCTACAACCTTGGTGAAGAAATCAAGTGTAACAGCCCAAGTGCATCCCCTTGCCATATTTGTAATGGGTCATGTGTGTACCTTCTTATTACCCTTATGTGGCTTGTATTAGAATCATTTGCCTCATGACATTTTTTTGCCTCATGGCATCATAATAATCATATAAGCATTCATGTTTTGCCTCATACTTGTTTTTTATGTGGTTATGTTGTTTGAGTGTGGTGTCATATGAGTGCTTGCAACCTAGTGTTACTTCATTGTTTCCCTCTCCTCAATTTCTCAACAACTTTGCTCACTTATTTTCTTTTCAATATTACAAATGGGGAGATTTCACTTGCTTAGTCACCTGTATGAAAATCTTGTGCTTATTCTATAAAATATGATATGAATTGTTGTTTAGTTATCAAACATGTTCTACCAGATCTGCATATTTAAAACTTTGCAAACGGAATGATATTCTTATACATGTGGTCTGATTTGTTGCTCAAAAAAATACCAAGGCCATTTTTATAAAGCAGGACATTATTTTGTGAGTACCAATATATTTTTAGTTTTCTCAAAAACCTACCCATCTTCCCTCGCTTTTATTTTGATTTTATGTTTTAAAAATAGAAGAAAACCCTTTCCTAGGGAGAGAAAGAGAGAGCTCTCAGCCCACCTGGGTCGTTGTTCCTCCTCGAAGCCAGCCTAGCAAGTCAACGAGCCCACCAAGCCCTCCAGCACGTTCACGTCTTCCACCTCCTGTACGACAGCGAATTTAGAGACCCACATCGCCAAGTCTGCTGATTCGATGGCCGGAGACGGCCCTAGATTCCTATTTAACATGTCCCCCGTAGAGCCTAGCCTTAGCCGTCCCATCCCTCCTTTCCCTTGCCTTGCCACTGCCAGGTAAGCATCTCCAAGCTCCCGCCATCACCGCGCCCACGATGCTCCGACCGAGCTTCTACTCCTGCACGGGGTGACCTCCCCGGCCGTTTTATGGCGTGCTAGTGAAGAGGGAAGGACTCCCTTCTTCGTCCTTTTCTTCCTCATCGACCAACGGAGTGCCAGGACCTCGAGATCGGAGCTAACCCAAGCCTCTTCTTCCTCTTGTTCTCGGACCCACAAGCTCGTCGTGCTTAATCATCATCCGCGTCGTCTTCGTCCAGTTCTGGTCTTCCTCTTCATGTCCAGTGGACGCTAGGTGAGCAGCCCCTCCGCCCTGGTCCTCCTTCATCCTCGTTTGCGTCCCTAGCAGCTCTTAGCATTCGTGCCATCCTCGCGCTCCCCATGCTCCGGCAAGTTGCATTTTTTCCTTCCTACATGTCATGTCAGTGAGAGCTCGAGCACCTGCCCGGATCCCTACGTGCATTTCCGCATGCTCGGAGCACCTCATAGTGTTGGGTGACACACAACTCGCCTTGTCGTGCCTCGCCTAGCCTCACAGCAGTCCCCACCTTTCTCTGTCGCCATGGCCGAGCCAAGAAGCGTCCCGAGCTTGAGCACCTGTTGCCGTGCGCGCATAGCCGTTCATAGCCTCAAGATTGGACCCCCACGGCATCCGTAGATCCCGCTGGTGGTCGTCCTCGCAGGAGACCGTCGCTAGTGACATAGCAATGTCTGGTGGCGCAATGGTAGCGCGCTAGGGGGGAACGACGAAGAGGTCACGGGTCTGAACCCCGGCTCCCCCTTTTTTCCAATTATATCGCTTGACCTTGATAATGGGCCATGGGGCTCACATGTCATCCTTGGAGGGCCCTGATGTCACTGCCAAGTGACCCCTATTTTTATATATTTTTCCTTGTTTTCTCTCTCTTTAAGTTATTTCCATTTAGGATAATATTCCAGTTTTGTCTATATCCTAATCTTTCTATAATTCTACTACATGCCATTTTTGGCATATAAGTTGATATAAGTGGCATTGTCAATTTTATGTCTGCAATTGTGGGAGTTTTATCAATAGTACTATATGCTTGTGATATATGATTTTGGGGTAGCAAAAACCAGTGAATCCAATGGTGGTGTTGGTTTTATCATTTGAGAAAGTTTGTGAAAATGTTGTTTTATGTTAATATGTCATTTTGTCATTTTCACATGAATTAATTCTTGCATTTATGACGAACTTGTCAATATGAAATATGCTCATTTGTGTATGTGCTAGCCCCTGGTATTTTGCATGACATGTTAGATCATATATGGGTGGCATTCTATCAACATGCCACCAAAAATATTATGTTTGTAGAACATGTTACCCTCTGTCATCTTGTGCATTTAGTTTGTAAGCAATAGCTATGTGTCCTATTTAGTTTTGATGTCCAATATGCCATTATGTTAAATCGCCATGTTGGTCACTTGTTGAATTTCACAATGTCTGGAATACTGCCATGTTCAATATTCCATGTTGTGAGGATGAAAGCTTTTGATATATGCATATTCTGATGTTGGCATAATGTAATTAGTTCTAGTACATGTTTTCATGCCATGTTACCCTCTATCATCCTGTTAATTTTCATGCCATGAAATTCCCTCTAGCATATATAATTGTTGCTATCAAGATGCTATCATGTTAACTCAGAATCTGTAAAACTGGGATTTCCACCAAGTTCCTAAAAAACTGTTTTAACATGCCATCTTGTGAGATCCATTGCCATTGATCCATGATTCTTGTAACATCCCAATTTTATTAGATTAGGATATTAATAGGATCATCATATTGCATATCATATCTTTATTACATTTGGAGTTTATGATGTTCAAGTTTTTCCACTCACATAAAATAATAGAGAGGGGATAATATGACTTCCTCAAAATATAAATGAGTGCGAAAGTATTTAAAGTATATTTGGTGTTTTCAGGGTTGCATCAAAAATTATTTTGTTAGCCAGAGTTAAATTTATTGCATTAGAAAAAAAATATTTTCTAAATTATATGAGCAGGAATTAATGTTACTTGTGCTCTATTTTACCAAGAAGGATTTTAGGAATTTTATGATATATATATTTATTTTTGTGATTCTGATTTGGAAAAAAAGAGGTTTTCAAAAAAAAATACACAACACTCTCATGCACACTGGCCAGGCCAGCCCATCCCAAGCCAGCGGCTAGCTAGCGCACTAGCAAGGAGGGAGCGTCCGTCCCTCGCTCGCTCGCAAGGCCGCACCAGGCCGAGCCGCCTCTCGCTCGCCAGCCCCTCCCCACGATCTCTCCCTCTCTCATATGCGTGTCAGGTGGGGTCCAACCCCATCGTCTTCAACCTCCCGCGCAGCACCCCCTGGAAAACCCAGCGCTCGCAGCTCCGGCACCGACCACGCGAGGCTCTCAGGATAGAGCCTATCTGCAGCTCCGCAACACCTCTAGCCGCGCCTATAAAAGGCACTCGATCCCCTCGTTCCATTCAGCAACCCCACTCCACCTCTCGCCACTTGTAGGCGTTGCAGTTCCACTTGGATCTCGCTAGCCAGAGCTAGTTCGTCGGAGTACCATGCCACCGGTGAGCTTCCTTGGCCCTGTTTCTTTGTGGGAATCGGACCCCCTTGTCCTTGTGCACCTTCTTGACATCTTCATTTTCCCCTAGGTTCGTCGGAGCCACCACCGCGACGACCTACGTCGCCGGAGTTCGCCGAGTACAGGAGCTTGCCCCATTCCATTCGGTCGTCCCCGCCGACTGCCGTCACCATCGTTCGTCTGCCCCCGTCACGCCTCACCCTCCCGACCACCTTGCCTGCGCCGGAGACCGCTGGAGCCGCCGCCACGTCCTCGCCCAATTCCTGCCCGACCCTGTGCTCCTATCTATAAGCCTCGCCTGCTCCTCTGTTCGTACGTAGCATAGATTAGGGTAGTTTTTTTAGATCGAACCGGTAGGTTTAGATATAGATTGTTTTTTTACGCGGTTAACCGCGGTCTGTTTCAAAATAACCTTTCAGTTTTCTTTAGTTTGGTAGTTTGCGAACGTTCATCGCATAGCTATGGCAAAGAACGTAGTCAACCAACCAGGGCTGGCCGCATCGCGCTCTAGCCGCGAATGTTCATACTTTAATGTTTTCATAACTGGTCCTGTAGCAGTTTTTTTCCAGATTTAATTCAAAATTTCAAACAACCTTTGATTTTTAACCGTAGATCGAAACTAGATGAAACCAGCGACTAAATTTTTGTCTCGAATATCCCTAACCAGAGAAATCATTGTTGCAAATTTTTGCAAGTTCAAATTTGAAATTATTTCAGATTTGAATTTAAATTTCATTAGGCCATATCTTCCAACGGTATGCCCGTTCGAAGTGATTCTTTTTGCACCACGTCACATGAACTAAATCCTTTGCCACGAACTTTTGCCACAATATATTCTACACAATTATTTTCTGTTCATCATAATTTTACTAGGATGCCTTGTAGGGACACTAATGCACGTCATGAATTTTGAAAAGTATTTATACTTTGAAAATTTTCATGCTAATGACTTGTGTTGGATTTTATTTGGCTTTTGCAAATATTTTGTTGCATGTTTTCTTTGAATTGTATGAATGCTTATTTATGTGTGTTTATTTACTTTGTGATAGATTGTCCGGAGTGTGAAGCAGAGTACTACCATTCTCTATAACTTCACTCCCAGCACGAAGGCAAGTTGTATTTTGATCATATCAATTTTTACCTATGTTTTATATATGCACGTAGTCCTTCGTTGTAGGATTGCATGGTAGAATTTTATGCCCGAGGGCTATGCTTGCACCCAGTAGTTCATTTGAGGTAGGTCTGAACCGTATCAACTTTGTCGCCACCGTGTTATGTTACAATGCCTCACCAAAGTAGACATGGATTGGGGAGTGTTATCACCTTGAGATGTGAGTGACAAAGTAGTAATTAGGACCAACTCTAATGAACTACCTGGGTAGAAATTGGTTTGTATGGTGGAGAAGTAAAGTGGGAGCATTCATGGGAATCCATGGGAGTGCACACTAGTGGTCCGTCCACCCAGGCTCAAAGGGATCAACCTTATTTTCATGTCTAGAAGCTTCCGTGTGCATCCGCAAGCCAATATGGGCTCTGGCTTAGTTGAGTAGATGGTGTGACCTCTTCCGGGATAGGCTACAAGATGTAGATGATGTAGGTGTATCGGCCTATCCGTGGGTTAGGGGAAATGCTTTCGAAAGACTATGTCTCGTTCTTCCGATCAAGGATGTGGTCGAGTCTTGTGGGGAAAAGTGCACAACCTCTGCAGAGTTAAAATCTAATCGATTAGCCGTGTCCCCGGTCATGGACAACTTGAGCTTTTAGTAGTCGAAATGTAGGGAGATCTCATCACTCTTAACTAATCAATTGGGTACAAAATTTCGGAATGACTAAGATGGGCATCATCTCAGACTTATGATATTTGTAGAAGTAGAACAATTATTTTTGATAGGGAAAAACTAGCTTTATGCAAAACTAAACTTAGAGCTTTCCACCAGCCAAATTGCATATACTATGTAGGCTCATTACACTTTATGATGTGACTTGCCAGTACATTCCATGTACTGACCTTCACGGCTGCAACTTATCATGTTGCAGATTTATTCGATGACGAATAAGGTGCGATAGGTTGTTGTTCTGCACTCAGGTTGCTCGTGGAGTTGATGGACCCGTTACACTTATTGCTTCCGCATGATTTTGTTTTACTTGGCCTTAGGCGACATTAATGTAATAAATACTCTTTGAGGATTCTCGATGTAATAAATGTGTGACTGAACTCTGTTGTAAATCCTCAAGTAATGTGTGTGTCAGCATACCGATCCAGGTATGACACGTAAGCAGAGAGACTCTGATCCCTTGAGTTCGGGTCGCTACAAGATGGTATCAAAGCACACGTTGACTGTAGGACGTGACCCTAGAAAATGGAAAGCCATAGGATAAAAACCATATTTTGCAACACTTTATACCCCTGTTTTGGTCTCATACTTTTCCCTGCTTCACTACAAATTTCTCCTGGTTTTCAAACTTTAGATGTCGACCCCCATCGTTGAGTTTGCTCAGCCCAACGCAACCATGCACTTTGGAAGACAGCTTGTGGATATCACCGGACATCTGCGCATTGCCCTGCCCAGCTTCACCGGTACCTTCACGGCCACTCTACCTGAGGAGATGCGCAGGAGGATTGATGTCCACATTCTAGGGCGAACTTTTGGAAATACCATCGAGCCGATCGACTTCTACATAGAAGTAAGATCATGGGGCATTGGCAAAGGGATCACTGCGCTCTTTGCACTTCGGCGCATCTGCTAGGACTACCGCGAGGATCTCAGGAAGACTAACTACGTCATGTACGCGTGCCGCGACTCGGATGGAGATGTGGTGCGCACCAAGGAGGACAACAGCATCACCTCACACATTGAGGACCTGCAGGAGATCATCACCAGGATGAAGGAAGAGATGGACAACAGCCTCGTCACCACCCACAACCTGACTACCCACAAGGTCGAGCTAGAAGAAGAGCTTTAGAACACTCGCGCAGAGCATGAGGAGGAGCTCGATGCGCTACAGGATAAGTTCGACCACTTGAAGCTTCAGCTAGAGGAAGCTGAAGAAAAGCTTGATAACGGGGAGAATCTCTAAGAGGATCACTCTTATGGGGACTACGTCAGTCAGGACAAAGACTATGAGGACGACGATGAGGAGATACAGAGTGATGCCGCTAGAGCCGACATCAACATGATAGATCTCTCTTCTGATGAGGAGTAGATTTGGACCACCATGAGAGATTAGGATTCGATATTTGATTAGTATTTGATTTATTTATTTGTGTGTCACCTTAGATTTGTTTCATGTGAACTCTTTGATTGAATTGAGTTGGAGTGATTTGGATTTTTATTGACATCATTTGCATATGGGTAGTGTTTCTCCCTTAGGCCTAATTCTATCTATACCTCATATATGCTGACCCAACAGATGCCACCAATGCGCGACCCTTCAGGGAGTGGCTCAGTGAATGATATCCCACCCGCCTTGGAGCAATTGCTTCAGACCCAGAATCAGATGATACAGTTGATGATGCGGAATATGGCCTAGAACAACAACAACCCGCCTCCACCTCCACCTCCACCACAAATTGACAGCCTCACCCATTTTCTGAGGCTGAATCCTCCAATCTTGATGAGCAGCCCGGAGCCGATTGTCGCAGATGAATGGCTTCGCAACATGGGTAGGAAGCTAGCCACAGCAGGATGCACCGATCAGGAGAAGGTGAGGTTTGCCTCTCACCAACTGGATGGACCAGTAGCTTCGTGGTGGGAGAAATACACCGCCATGTAGCCCATGGAGAATGTGACTTGGGCTCTATTCCAGCAGGCATTCCGCACTGCTCATGTTTCAGCGGGAGCTATGGCTCTCAAGAAGAGGGAGTTCCGCAACTTGCGCCAAGGAGGTCACTCAGTGTCTGAGTATGTTGATGACTTCAGTAGGTTGTCCCGTTATGCCCCAGGTGACGTGGCAACCGATGCGGCCAAGCAAGAGAAGTTTCTGGAGGGACTGAACGATGAGCTGGGAATTCAGTTGATGGTAGCGACTTTTGAGAACTATCAAGAGTTGGTGGACAAGGCGATCACTCTAGAGGGCAAGCATCAGCAGATGGAAAATCGCAAGAGGAAATATGGTCAAGGCAAGTTTTAGTCTGGAGCTCAGCAGAAGCCTCGCTCCGCCCCTTTCTCAGGATATTCTGGTATAGGACACGGTAAGTTTGGTGGGCACAACCATCATAACCATGGTGTCCATTCTCAGCATGGAGGCAATGGACACAACCATAATGGCCATAAGAATGGAAATGGGAATGGAGGAAATGGCAATCACCATCACCCTACCCCTACGACACCAGTGAGGAAGGATCTGAGTCACATCACCTGCTTCAAGTGCAAGAAGACAAGGCACTACTCCAATGAGTGTCCCGAGCTACACAATGGGAATGGCAATGGATGTTCTAGAGGCAAGAAGCCCAATCCTTTCACTAAGGGGCATGTGAATCATGTCAATGTGGAAGAAGTCTATGAACAACCGGATGCGGTGATTGGTAAGTTCTTGGTTAATTCTTTTCCAGCACTCATTCTATTTGACACTGGTGCATCACATTCATTCATATCGAGGGGATTTGTGGATAAACATAAGATGCCTACCATAGCTCTTAAGTCACCTATTTTAGTGAGTTCCCCAGGAGCAGAGTCTATGACTAGTCAGACATGTTTTCAGTTGCCTTTGAACATAGGGGGACATGTTTTTCCCACAGATATGATCGTACTTGAGTCACAAGGGTTGGATGTAATCCTAGGTATGGATTGGATGTCCAAGTATCAGGGAAGCATTGATTGTGCCAGTAGGTCAATTCTTCTCACCACTCTAGAGAAGAAGAGTATCAAGTATGTATCCAGTCTTAAGCCTAAGAGGACTCAAGTGAACTCTCTTACGGGAGTTGTCCAAGAAGAAGTACGAGTGGTGAAGCATTATCCCGATGTATTTCCAGAGGAGTTACCCGGTATGCCACTGGATCGGGAGATTGAGTTTCTCATTGAGTTACTGCCAGGCACCGGACCTATCTCCAAGAGGCCATACCGGATGCCCGCTAATGATCTAGCAGAAGTCAAGAAGCAGATTAAGGAGTTGCTGGAGTAGGGGTATATTTGCCCGAGTTCATCACCTTGGGGAGCCCAGTAATCTTAGTGGAGAAGAAGGATGGAACCTTGAGGATGTGTGTGGATTATCACTCTTTGAATGAGGTGACCATCAAGAACAAGTATCCGCTGCCGATGATCAATGACTTGTTCGACAAGCTAGAAGGAGCTAGTGTTTTCTCCAAGATTGACCTTCGATCAGGTTATCATTAGTTGAAGATCCGTGAGAAGGATATACCTAAGACAACTTTTACCACGAGGTATGGGCTTTATGAGTATACAATCATGTCTTTTGGTTTGACTAATGCCCCTGCCTATTTTATGAACATGATGAACAAGGTATTCATGGAGTAGTTGGATAAGTTTGTCATGGTATTCATTGATGATATATTGGTTTTCTCCAAGAATGAGGAGGAGCACGCAGAACATCTGCGCTTAGTTCTGGAGAAGCTCAGAGAACACCAACTTTATGCCAAGTTCAGCAAGTGTGAGTTCTGGTTGAAGGAAGTCGGATTTCTCGGACATGTTGTGTTAGGGGAAGGAATTGCCGTGGACCCTTCCAAGGAAGATGCCGTCACAGAATGGAAGGCACCGACCTCAGTTAGCGAGATCCGCAGTTTCCTTGGACTTGCAGGATATTATCAGAGGTTCATTGAGAATTTCTCCAAGATTGCAAAGCCCATGACGGAGTTGTTAAAGAAGGACACCAAGTATATTTGGACTGAGGAATGTGAAGCTAGTTTCCAAGAGTTGAAGAAACGTTTGGTTACATCTCCAGTGCTAATTCTGCCGAACATACACAAGGATTTTCAGGTGTATTCCGCCGCTTCACGCCAAGGACTTGGAGGCATGCTTATGCAAGAAGGAAAGGTTGTAGCTTATGCTTCATGTCAGCTTCGACCTCGTGAGTTGAACTATGCCACGCATGATCTGGAGTTAGCAGTAGTGGTGCATGCACTCAAGACCTGGAGACATTTCCTTATTGGGAACCAATGTGATGTTTACACCTATCACAAGAGTTTGAAGTACATCTTCACGCAAAAAGAGTTGAAACTTAGGCAAAGGAGATGGTTGGAGCTCATCAAGGACTATGACATGAGTTTGCATTATCATCCCGGAAAGACAACATCGTGGCAGATGCGTTGAGCCGTAAAAGCTATGTCAACACTCTTGTCGCGGGAGGATTACCTCAGGAGTTATGTGATGAACTTAGAGATCACGAGTTGGAAATAGTTCCAAGAGGCTATGTTGCCGCACTCAAAGTTCAGTCCACCTTGTTGGGAAAGATCAGAGAAGCTCAGAAGTTGGATCAAGGTATTGCTGAGATAAAGGAGAGGATCAAGAAAGGAAAGGCAGAAGGATTTCGTGAGGATGAGCATGGAACCATATGGTTTGAGCAACTTATTTTTGTGCCCAATGATCCAGAGATCAGGAAGTTGATTCTTCAAGAGGCTCATGATTCGCCTTATCGATACACCCGGGAAACACCAAGATGTATTTGGACTTGAAGGAAAGTTTTTGGTGGACCGGTATGAAGAGGGAAATTGCTGAGTATGTAGCAGTATGTGATGTATGTCAGAGGGTAAAGGCAGAGCATCAGAAACCAGCAGGTTTACTTTAGCCATTGTCGATACTTGATTGGAAATGGGATAAACTTGGCATGGACTTCATCACGGGATTACCCAAGACCCGTTCAGGTTATGATTCCATTTGGGTAATAGTTGATCACTTGACCAAGGTTGCTCACTTCATCCCCGTGAAGACTACCTATAAAAGTGCTAAGCTGGCGAAGATATATATGACCAGGATTGTATGTCTGCATGGAGTTCCGAGAACCATTGTATCAGATAAAGGAACATAGTTTACTTCAAAGTTTTGGCATCAGCTACACAAAACTTTGGGTATGAGGCTAGAGTTCAGTACATCCTTCCATCCACAGAAAGATGGGCAGACAGAGGGGGTGAATCAGATTCTAGAGGACATGTTGAGAGCTTGTGTGCTAGACTACGGGTCTAGTTGGGATGATAACTTACCTTATGCAGAGTTCTCATACAACAACAGCTATCAAGCTAGTTTGTAGATGGCCCCTTTTGAGGCATTATATGGGAGGAAGTGCAGAACACCATTGATGTGGGATGGAGTTGGTAATCGCAAATTGTTTGGATCGGACTTGATTCGAGATTCTCAGGAGAAGGTCAAGTTGATCCATGATAGACTCAAGATAGCTTAGTCTAGACAGAAGAGTTATGCCGATGCTAAACACAAGGAAGTGATGTACGAAGTGGGAGATAGAGCATATCTGCGAGTGTCTCCACTTCGAGGTATTAAGAGGTTTGGAGTCAAAGGAAATTTAGCACCACGATTCATGGGGCCATACAGAGTTCTGGAACGCAGAGGAGAAGTTGCATATAAGTTGGAACTACCAGAGGGTTTGTCAGGAGTTCATGATGTGTTTCATGTTTCCCAACTGAAGAAGTGTCATGCAGAGATGGCAGATATTCCTTTGAGAGATACAGTGCCTCTAGAAGCAATTCAGTTGGATAACGATCTAACTTATGAGGAGAAGCCTGTTAAGATTCTTGAGACTGCCGAGAGGATCACTCGTACTAAGGTCATCAAGTTCTGCAAGGTTTAGTGGAGTCACCACACCGAGGAGGAAGCTACTTGGGAACGAGAGGAAGATCTCAAGCATGACCATCCTCACCTTTTTGTTGGCCAACCCGAATCTCGAGGACAAGATTCATATTAAGGGGGGTAGGTTTGTAACATACCAATTTTATTAAATTAGGGTGTTAATAGGATCATCATATTGCATATCATATCTTTATTGCATTTGGAGTTTATGATGTTCAAGTTTTTCCACTCACATAAAATAATAGAGAGGGGATAATATGACTTCCTCAAAATATAAATGAGTGCGAAAGTATTTAAAGTATATTTGGTGTTTTCAGGATTGCATGGAAAATTATTTTGTTAGCCAGAGTTAAATTTATTGCATTAGAAAAAAATATTTTCTAAATTATATGAGCAGGAATTAATGTTACTTGTGCTCTATTTTACCGATAAGGATTTTAGGAATTTTCTGATATATATATATTTATTTTTGTGATTCTCATTTGGAAAAAAAGAGATTTTCAAAAAAATACACAACACACTCACGCACACTGGCCAGGCCGGCCCAGCCCAAGCCAGCGGCTGACTAGCGCACTAGCCACGAGGGAGCGTCCCTCGCTCGCTTGCGAGGCCGCACCAGGCCGAGCCGCCTCTCGCTCGCCAGCCCCTCCCCACGATCTCTCCCTCTCTCACACGCCTGTCAGGTGGGGTCCGACCCCATCGTCTTCAACCTCCCGCGCAACACCCGCTAGATAACCCAGTGCTCGCAGCTCCCGCACCGGCCGCACAAGGCTCTTGGGATAGAGCCTATCCGCAGCTCCGTAGCACCTCTAGTCGCGCCTATAAAAGGCCCTCGATCCCCTCGTTCCACTCAGCAACCCCTCTCCACCACTCGCCGCTCGTGGCTGCCGCAGTTGCCCACTTGGATCTTGCCAGCCAGAGCTAGTTCGTTGGAGTACCACGCCGCCGGTGAGCTACCTTGGCCCTGTTTTTTGTGGGAATCGGACCCCCTCGTCCTTATGCACCTCCCTGACATCTTCATTTTCCCCTAGGTTTGCCGGAGCCGCCACCCCGACAACCTATGTCGCCGGAGTTCACTGGAGTACACGAGCATGCCCCATTCCATTCGATCGTCCCCGCCGACCGCCGTCACCACCGTTCGTTTGCCCTCGTTGCGCCTCACCCTCTCGACCACCTCGCCTGCGCCGGAGACCGCCGGAGCCGCCGCCACGTCCTCGTCCAGTTCCTACCTGACCACGTCCTCCTCTCTGTAAGCCTCGCCCGCTCCTCCGTTCGTACGTAGCGTAGATTAGGATAGTTTTTTTAGATCAAACCGATAGGTTTAGATGTAGATTGGTTTTTTTTACGTGGTTAACCGCGGTCTGTTTTAAAATAACCTTTCGGTTTTCTTTAGCTTGGTAGTTTGCGAACGTTCGTCGCATAGCTTTGGCAACGAACGTAGCCGACCAACCAAGGCTGGCCGCATCGCGCTCTAGCCACGAACGCTCATACTTTAATGTTTTCAGAAACGTTCATGTAGCAGTTTTTTTCAGATTTAATTCAAAATTTCAAACGACCTTAACTTTTTAACCGTAGATCGAAACGAGATGAAACCAGCGGCTAAATTTTCGTCTTGAATAGCCCTAACCAGAGAAATCATTGTTGCAAATTTTTTCAAGTTCAAATTTGAAATTATTTCAGATTTGAATTTAAATTTCATTAGGCCATATCTTCCAAACGGTATACCCGTTCGAAGTGATTCTTTTTGCACCACGTCACACGAACTAAATCTTTTGCCATGAGCTTTTGCCACAATATATTGTACACAATTATTTTCTATTCACCATAATTTTACTAGGATGCCTTGTAGGGACACTAGTGCACGTCATGAATTTTGAACAGTATTTATACTTTGAAAATTTTCATGCTAATGACTTGTGTTGGATTTTATTTGGCTTTTGCAAATATTTTGTTGCATGTTTTATTTGAATTGTATGAATGCTTGTTTATGTGTGTTTATTTACTTTGTGATAGATTGTCTGGAGTGCGAAGCAGAGTACTACCATTCCCTAGAACTTCACTCCCAGCACGAAGGCAAGTTACATTTTGATCATATCAGATTTTACCTATGTTTTATATATGCATGTAGTCCTTCGTTGTAGGATTGCATGGTAGATTTTATGCCCGAGGGCTATGCTTGCACCCAGTAGTTCATTTGAGGTAGGTCTGAACCGTATCAACTTTGTCGCCACCGTGTTATGTTACAATACCTCGCCAAAGTAGACGTGGATTGGGGAGTGTTATCACCTTGAGATGTGAGTGACAAAGTAGTAATTAGGACCAACTCTAATGAACTACTTGGGTCGAAATTGGTTTGTACGGTGGCGAAGTACAGTGGGAGCATTCATGGGAATCCATGGGAGTGCACACTAGTGGTCCGTCCACCCAGGCTCAAAGGGATCAACCTTATTTTCATGTCTAGAAGCTTCCGTGTGCAGCCGCAAGCCAATATGGGCTCTGGCTCAGTTGAGTAGATGGTGTGACCTCTTCCGAGATAGGCTAGAATATGTAGATGAACTAGTTCTACCGTCCTATCCGTGGGTTAGGGGAAATACTTTCCAAAGACTATGTCTCGATCTTCCGATCAAGGATGTGGTCGAGTCTTGTGGGGAAAAGTGCACAACCTCTGCAGAGTTAAAATCTAATCGATTAGCCATGCCCCCGGTCACTCTTTACTAATCAATTGGGTACAAAATTTTGGAATGACTGAGATGGGCATCATCTCAGACTTATGATATTTGTAGAAGTAGAACAATTATTTTTGATAGGGAAAAACTAGCTTTATGCAAAACTAAACTTAGAGCTTTCGACCAGCCAAATTGCATGTACTATGTAGGCTCATTACACTTTATGATGTGACTTCCCAGTACATTCCTTGTACTGACCTACACGGCTGCAACTTATCATGTTGCAGATTTATCCAACGACGAATAAGGTGTGATAGGTCGTTGTTCTGCACTCAGCTTGCTCGTGGAGTTGATGGACCCGTTACACTTATTGCTTCCGTATGATTTTGTTTGACTTGGCCTTAGGCCATAGTAATGTAATAAATACTCTTTGAGGATTCTCGATGTAATAAATGTGTGATTGAACTCTGTTGTAAATCCTCAAGTAGTGTGTGTGTCAGCATACCAATCCAGGGATGATACTTACTATACATGCCTTGGTTATGATTTGAAACTTGTTGTAGCTCTGGTTATATGTGTTACAAGATGACATGTTGTTATTTGTGGAAGGATTTTGTGTTGGATTGTTGTGTGACTTGTGGGAGCTATACTCCACTATTTTCCATGATCTTTTGGTTTATTCTTGATGGATTTTCATTTCATAACTAGTGGCATCCTTGGAATACAAAGTAATAGCCCACGGCCTTCTTCATCTGTTCTTTTGTCTCCATTATGCTAAGCAAGATGTTCCTGATGACAAGTGCAAGATTTATCAGTTCAGAGGTGGTCTCAAGGATGAACTTCAGTCGAGTCTAGTCCTGCACGAGGCTCTTGACTTTGATCAGTTCTACAACATGGCTCTAAAGTTTGAGGCAGCTCAGCTCAGGTTTGAGAACTCAAGGAAGCGATTCAGGGACTCCAACTCTTCTTCTTCTAGCTCTCAGATTGTTCCCAAGCATCAAAAGTATTTGGTTCCTCTTGCACCTCAGTTTCATCCTCCTCAGCAGCAGAACCAGCATGGCTGTCGTGGTCCTTCCCACCCACCCAACCCAGGATTTTAGCAGAGGCCTCAGGCGCCCAAGTCCGCAAATGCTCCTCCTCTAGGCAACTCGTGTCCGCTCTCAGAGGTTACTTGTCACAAGTGTGGTCAGAAGGGTCACTACTCAAACATGTGCACTAACCAGCAGCATCTTCCGCATCCTCCTCCAGTTATACCTCCAAGAAATGCTATGGTGAGGCACAACCCCAAGTCAGCAAGAGTGAACATGGTCAATGCAGCTGAAGCAGAGGATTCTTGTCAAGTGATAATGGGTAATCTCTTGGTTAATTCAATTCCTGCAAAAGTGTTGTTTGATTCAGGTGCATCACATTGCTTCATGTCAATGCCATTTTTCTTCAAGCATAGTTTTCCTTCGGCATCATTTAATAGACCATTGGGTCAGTTGGTCCGTCTGACCAGGTGCATCGATGTGCCAGGTCACACGGCCATGTTGGTTAGAGTGATGATGGAGGCTGGATATCGCTGGTACCCAGAGTACGCAGTGGAGGAGCAGTATCGAGATTTCAACCAGAGTCAGTATTTGTGTACCGTTAGGATATACCCTTCATATCCTGGAGCTGGAGAGCCGCTTCACTGGACTCATGGATTGGGAGTTACCATAGATATGGCAGTTCAGGAAGCCGCTTACACTATGCTGACTATTGTGAGGTTTCACTATGGTCTGCTTCAGAACACGGAGTTCTGCTATGTTCCTGCTTCCATGGGAGGAGAGGATGGATATCTCAGTGCAGCCTACTCTGATAATTCTCATGAAGACCCTAGACTGCAGGTGACCGCTCAGATGTTGGAGAAAAAGGATCGTGATGCATGTGCCCTTCGCATGGAGCTCTATGCTACCCGTGCCCGTCTTTGTACAGCTTTGACGCAGTTGGCACCTATCGTGCAGACAGGTTATGGAGATATGGAGATGCTGACTCCATCACGGACTCATTTGCCAGCACACGTGACTGGCCTGATGTTGGAGGCATCACCCCTCTTCAAGGACCGCTGTTGCCGCCGACAAGGGGACCAAGGCCACACCCGTGTCCTTATGGTTTCCAGAGATCCCAGGCTAGAGTGTTTCCAGATCCGCAGGTTCAGCTCCCAGGTCATAGGGGTAACCTGTACGAGGCATTCTACGGTGACGTTTGAGTGCGTGGATGCTAGACCTAGTAAGCTAGTAGATGTATCTCCACAGTCATGTGTGTCTTGTGGGTTATGATCAAGGTCGAGAGTTGAGTTCCGGAGGTGTAGATAGATAATGTATAGGATGCTTGTAATGCCTCCGATGAGTTGTGTCATCTCTCCGTAGTTGTTTTCAGCTTGGGTTTGTACTGAACTAAGTCATGGTGTGTATGAAACCTAATGTTCATATGGTAGTTGTTATACCATGTTGATTGGTGTTTATCCGACATGCCATGTTGATCAGTGCATTTCCTAATTCATGTCCTAGAGTTGTTGTTCTCTATGTCTAAGCTGTGGATTGTTTTCCTCAGGATGGTGTCAACCAGGAACAACCCCGTGCATGCTCATGAGCAAGGCGAGAGTAGCCAGCCGAGGCAAGAAGAGCTGCCACGAGCACCATCCCTGGCGGAGGTGATGGTAGAAGCTGAAAGGAATAAGAGGGAGACCAACAGGCTATTGGAGAGGATTGAACAGAACACCGCCCGTGCTCCCGGCAATGATCACCATGATGGAGTGTCACTTGGTGACTTCATTAAACTGTGTCCGCCTAAGTACCATCACTCGATCGATCCCCTCGATGCGGATGATTGGCTGACCAGTATGTCACGCAAGATTCGAGCTGCAAATGTTTCAGAGGCCAACAAGGTGACCTTTGCGACATACTTTCTGGAGGGAGCTGCCAACATGTGGTGGGAAAGCTATGAGGCTATGCGTCCCCAGGGACCTGCACCAACATGGGCAGAGTTTAGCGCCGCATTTCGTCTCCATCACATCCCGGAAGGGCTGATGGACTGCAAGAGAGAGGAATTATGTGCGTTCACCCAGGGCAGATTGGCAGTGGATGCATACAGTCACAAGTTTGGTAATCTTGCTCGCTATGCCCCAAAGGAAGTCTCAACTGATGCCAAGAAGCAGGCTAGGTTCCGCAAGGGACTTAATGCTGAGCTTCGCCGAGATCTTCGCTTGCATGAGTGCACGACTTTCCAGGATCTCGTCAATAAGGCCATCAATGCTGAGTCCGGACAAACTGACTACGAGGCCTCGAGGAAGCATAACCGTGACTTCAACCCCGCATCGGGTTCAGGACCCAACAAGCGCCGAATATGGGTACCCAATGCAGCTATGCCAGCAAGGTACACTATGAGGCCATCCTTCCAGGCACCTCGTCCAGTTCAGTCCAACCCTCCACCCAGACCATTTGGAGGACCACAAGTAAACGTTACCCCTCGTGCTACAGTGGTATGCTACAAGTGTGGAGAACCGGGACATTATTCTCGTGAATGTCCCCAGATCAATGCCAAGCCCGCTGGACACGGAAAACCAGGGAAAGCCTTCTATGTGAAGCCAACTCCTGCCCGTGGGCGAGTTAATTATGTGTCTGCTGAAGAAGCTCTTGAAGACCCTGATGTCATTCTAGGTATGCTTCTTGTTAATAGCCATTCAGCATCTGTTCTATTTGATACTGGGGCATCTCATTCATTCATCTCAGAAAGTTATGCACAGTTGCATAACATGTCTTTCTGTGACATGCCCACTCCTTTAGTAGTTCAGACTCCTGGATCAAAATGGCAAACTTCTAGAGTGAGCCATGATAATGAAATTCTGGTGGATAGACTAGTATTCCTAGCATCCTTGATAGCTCTTAAGTCTTCGGACGTCAATATCATTCTAGGTATGGATTGGATGAAAGCCCACTATCCCAAGATTGATACTCATTCTAGGAATGTTCAACTTACACATTCCTCGGGAGAGATAGTCAATGTCTCTACTCGAACAACCAAGCGCCAACTCTATTCCTTAAATGCTAGCCCTCTCCCTGAGCTAGAAGATATTCCGGTAGTCCGTGATTTTCCGGATGTCTTTCCAGAAGAACTGCCAGGTATTCCACCTGTCAGAGATGTTGAGTTCGTGATAGAACTTATTCCAGGGACAGTTCCAATAGCCAGAAGACCCTATAAGATGGCACCCTTAGAACTAGCCGAGCTAAAAACCCAACTCGATGAAGCTTTGAAGAAAGGTTTCATTCGTCCTAGTTCTTCTCCTTGGGCCTGCCCCGTCCTTTTTGTTAAGAAGAAGGATGGATCGGATCGGATGGTTGTGGATTATCGACCAGTGAATTTGGTCACTATCAAGAACAAGTATCCGCTCCCCAGGATCAACGATTTGTATGATCAACTCGCTGGATCCTCAGTCTTTTCCAAAATGTATTTGAGGTTGGGATACCATCAAATCAGAATTAGAAACGGGGACATTCCAAAAACGGCTTTTGTCACTCGTTATGGCCAATACGAGTACACCTTCATGTCCTTCGGTTTAACCAATGCTCCAGCCACTTTCTCTCGTCTGATGAATTTGATCTTAATGGAGTATTTGGATAAATTCGTCATGGTTTACCTCGATGATATACTCATCTACTCGAAGAACGAACAAGAACATGCCGAGCATCTAAGGCTGGTACTGATGAAACTTCGAGAGCATCGCCTATATGCCAAATTCTCCAAGTGTGAATTCTGGTTGACGGAAGTGACCTATCTAGGCCACGTGATCTCTGGCAAAGGTACTGCTGTCAATCCCGAGAGAGTTCAGGCCGTCCTTGATTGGACTCAACCTGAATCGGTTAAGCAAATTCAGAGTTTCCTTGGCTTAGCGAGCTATGGTCGCCGCTTTGTTGAGAACTTCTCCAAGGTTGCGAAACCTCTGACTAAACTCCTCAAGAAAGATAAGAAGTTCGAGTGGACACCACAATGTGAGCATAGTTTCTAGGAGATGAAAAGACGACTGACCTCTGCTCCCGTTCTGGTGCCACCAGATTTTTCTAAGGACTTTATTATCTACTGCGACGCCTCGCGACAAGGATTAGGTTGCATTCTCATGCAAGATCGTCATGTGATTGCATACGCATCTCGACAGTTGGGTCCACATGAGGATAATTATCCAACACATGATCTTGAGCTTGCAGCTGTAGTCCATGCACTAAAGACATGGCGACATTACCGTCTGGGTAATCGTTGCGAGATATACACTGATCACCAAAGTCTAAAATATATCTTCACCCAGCCGGATTTGAATCTTAGGCAAAGACGGTGGGTAAGTTGATTACAGACTACGACTTAGGGATAACTTACACCCCGGGGAAAGCCAATGTCATGGCTGATGCACTAAGTCGTAAGTCTTATTGTAACAATCTGATGTTACAACAAGGTCAACCGCTTCTCCATGAGGAATTCAGGAAGTTAAATCTTCACATTGTTCCTCAAGGATTCCTATCCAACTTGGTGGCGAAACCTACTCTTAAGAATCAAATCATAGTTGGCCAAAGGCGTGATAAGGTAATTTCCCGGATCAAAGAGAATCTCGTTAGCGGTGGCGCTAAGGACTTCTCTATAGATGATCAAGGTGTAGTGCTTTTTCAGGGCCGTTTAGTGGTTCCTAAAAGCCAACATCTTAGGCAGCTGATTCTTAAGGAGGCTCATGACTCTCCTCTCACAATTCATCCGGGTAGTACCAAGATGTATCAGGACCTACGCCAGAGGTTCTGGTGGACTAGGATGAAGAGGGAAATTGCTCAGTATGTTGCTAACTACGACGTTTGTCGTCGTGTGAAAGCAGAACATCAAAGGCCTGCTGGCACTCTTCAACCCTTAGCCATTCCTGAATGGAAATGGGATAAGGTCGGCATGGATTTCATCACCGGTTTTCCTAGGACCAAGAGAGGGAACAATGCTATATTCGTAGTCATTGATCGCCTCTCCAAAGTGGTTCATTTTCTTCCTGTTCGGGAAAGCATTACTACTAGTCAGCTAGCGGAGTTATATGTTTCTCGAATAGTTTCTCTTCATGGTGTTCCTTTGGAGATTAACTCAGACCGCGGAAGTATCTTTACTTCTCGTTTTTGGGAAAGTTTTCAAACCGCTATGGGGACTCATCTATCCTTTAGCACTACTTTCCATCCTCAATCAAGTGGTCAAGTTGAGCGAGTCAATCAAATTCTTGAAGACATGCACCGAGCTTGTGTTATATCTTTCAGTATGAACTGGGAGAAATGTCTTCCATTTGCCGAATTTGCTTATAACAATAGTTATCAATCAAGCTTGGGCAAAGCCCCTTTTGAAGTTCTCTATGGACGAAGGTGTCGAACACCTCTTAACTGGTCAGAAACCGGCGAGAGGCAACTCTTTGGTCCGGATATGATCCAGGATGCAGAGGAGCAAGTTCGCATTATTCGTGAAAAGTTGAAAACAGCCCAATCCCGTCAAAAGAGTCATTATGACCGTCATCATAAGTCGGTGACTTATGAAGTCGACGAGAAGGCTTACCTTCGGGTTACACCTCTGAAGGGTACCCATCGCTTCGGTATCAAAGGCAAGTTGGCTCCTCGTTACATTGGACCTTTTCGCATTCTTGCTAAACGAGGAGAGGTTGCCTACCAATTGGAACTTCCTTCACATCTTTCCAAAGTTCATGATGTCTTCCACGTCTCTCAACTCAGGCGTTGCTTTTCGGACCCTGTCCGAGAAGTGGACCACGAAGCGCTTGATCTCCAAGATAACCTTACATATCGGGAATACCCTGTTCGTATTCTTGATCAAGCTGAGCGTACCACTCGGCGTCAGAACATCAAGTTTCTCAAGGTTCAGTGGTCGCATCATTCTGAAAAGGAGGCGACATGGGAAAGAGAAGATCGTCTTCGACTAGAGTACCCCGCGCTCTTCCCGACGACTTCAAAATCTCGGGACGAGATTCTTTTGAGTGGGGGTGAGTTGTCACAACCCTAGCAAGTGTCTAGGCTAGCATTGTGTTTGCATCATCATCATCATCATCATTGCATCAATATGAAATGGGGAGAAAGAAAGAAACCCTAAGCATTTTATGAATTAAAGGAATTCCAGATAAATGAAATTTCAACAAATCCAAAATGCCCATCAAAAATGTCCCCTATGTCTGATAATTAGGGACATGGATATACCAGGGGCCATTTGAATTATTTGAACATTTAAAATAATTTGAACTAATGGTCTAAGTCCCTGGAAAATGATAAATAAAGCAAATATCATTATCACTGTTTTCAAAATAATCTGAAACTGTTATTACAAGTTTGGAATATTCAAACTTCAATTTAGAAAATATGTGGGTCATTTTGAAAAGTTATTTGGATCTGCAAAGAAATAAAACAAATGTTAGAAAACAGAAAACAGAAAATAAAAAAAAAAGAGAAAGAGGCTTACCTGGCCCAGAGAAGCAGATGGCCCAGCCCACCAGGGCCAAGCGGTCATCTTCAACCTCTGCCAGTAGGCAGAGGCGAAGTGCCGCGCGGCGCCGGCGGGGCCTCCACCTCCTCCCTGCTCGCCCGGCCGCCGTGGCGTCCACCCGAGCACGTCGTGTGGCCGCCCCGAATCTTCTCCCTCTCTCCCGTGGTCGCTCTCTCCCTCACTTCTCTTTTCCCCTTTCTTTGCCGAGCTTCGCCGTCGACGCCGCTCGCCGTAGCCGTCGTTCTGGCCACCCCCTCTCCCCTCCGAGCCCACCAATATACTCGCCGTGACGCCCTCGTCCTCTCCGTGGCGTCAGAAGGACTCGAGAGCCCTCGAGGCCGCCGCCACATCCGTCTTGAACCTCGGGACCCGCCGGAGCTCGTCGTCATTCCTGCCGTCCCCGGTCGTCCCCGAGCCCGCTGACCAACCAGATCGACTCGCTGTGAGCTCCCCGTGCTTTCCCCTCTCTATCCGTGGCCCTCTTCGCCCTTAGCTGCCATCCCCGAGCTCGCCCGAGCTCTGGCCGCCGCCAAAATGGACGTGGCCGTCAACTCCGGCCACCCCAGCCCCTCCCGACCCCCTAGATGGATGCAGACCCAGCAAGGCAACCAACCCGACGAAGGAGAGAACTCTTCCGCAACCCAGCAAGGCAAGCAACCCCATTGATCATTTCGATAACATCCCCTTCTCTCGCTCCTGCTCTCCTTCATTGCATTAGGACAAACGATCACATGTGAGTTATACACGGTAGATGATCCTATTCTTATGCATGACCTGATCTTGTCACAGTAAATAGCTAAAC
This sequence comes from Hordeum marinum, assembly GCA_022496015.1. NCBI lineage: Eukaryota > Viridiplantae > Streptophyta > Magnoliopsida > Poales > Poaceae > Hordeum > Hordeum marinum. The sequence continues at coordinate 254,676,259 of CM039673.1, forward strand.
CTTGCAACCTAGCTTACCTGGTAGATGCTTGTGCCATGATGTGCTTAGCTTACTTGCCTGCTATGCTTGCTATGCTTAGAGTTGTGTCAGGTCTGTTTCATCTAGGTGATGAACTGAGTGAAACAGTGTCGTCCAATGTGATGAGCTCATAATGAATTCGAATTGGTAAAGGTAGCGATGAGAGGCTATGTAGGAGTACATAGTGGGTTGTCTCATTGGGACCGTTCTTAGGAATTGGGTTCCGTGTTTGTGATCCAAGACGAGATACTACCACATGGTGGGCCCTGAAATATGACCCCGCTCGACTTATCAGTCGCTTAGTCTTTAGTCCAGGTATTGCAAGTAGTTTCTGGTGTTTATAGCATGGTGGAGGCCGTGCGTAGCGCTGACCCTCGGGGTAGGTTACGACATGGTAGGCAGTGGCACGGTGTACCAAGGGTCACCCGAATGGTGGGCTTGGGAACCCTGCGCACATCGTTTGGGACCGTAGTGGAAACTTCGGCCGGACTTCCATGCGGGTCAGTCTCAAATAGGCGGTAGCCTGGACTAGAGGTCTTATGTGATTGACGGTCGTGGTCGACTCCCTCGCTGGGCATCTGCTTGAAGGTTGCCAAGGTGCATGGTTTATGGCACACATCGATAAGTGGCGAGAGCATGTGTGAAGAAGTACACCCCTGCAGGGTTATGAAACTATTCGAATAGCCGCGTCCTCGGATATGGACTACTTGGAGAACTTATGTTGTTCATAGATAATCAAATGGATACTGCTAAAAATCTCAAGACAAGTGTGAGTACCGTGGATGGCACTCTTCGAGAAGGGGAAGGTGAGTCCATGGTGGTGTATTGAGATGGAGTTAGTGGACTCATGTGCGATAATTGAAATCGTAACAAAGAATTTAAAACTGAGTAGTGTAGGTTAGCCATGAGTCAAAGCTGGCATTCTGCATAAATTCCACCACCCCCTTGTTGATACATGAGCATAGATAGACTAGGTCTGTTTTAAAGACTTGCTGAGTACGATTGTACTCATCCTTGCTTAATTAATGTTGCAGAGGAAAACCAGGACCCATCAGGTGGGTTCTATCTAGACGTTGACGATGCCGAATAGTTGGTGTCCTAGCTACGATCTTGCCCGTGCGGTGGGCTGTAGATAGTCAGGCCTTGTGCCTCTTTTAAATTTTGCCGTCTGTACTCAGACAACTTAAGTTTCCGCTGGCTTGTATGACTATGTTTGTATGACTTGAGTGTCGGGTCATGTGACCCCAGTCTGTATGAACATATTATGCAAGGCTCGTTTGAGCCTCTTAAATAAAAGTCATGTTATTGTATGGTTATGTTGTGATGCCATGGTTGTATCTATGCATAACGGGCATGTCGTGCGTACGTGTGACGTGCAACGGTATGTATGGGATCCGACACCTAGTCGTGTGCCTTTAGTAGTACTCTTTACGGGAAACTGCCTCTTTGTGCTTCCACCGAGCCATGGTAGCTTGCTACTGCTCCGGACACATTGATTGACCGGCATGTATCCTTCTTTGCTGCTGTGTCTGTTCCTTCGGGGAAATGTCTCGCAGTGTAATGGAGTCCCTGTAGCCTGTTACGACTCGTCTACGTGCAGTGATGACATTCATGTCTCGCGACGTAATGGAGTCCTTGTAACTCGCTACGACTCGTCTACACACGCTTGAGGCCGACACCTGCATTGCTGGGTTATGTATGCCTGTTTCCGTACGGATGTGCTACTTGGGTTCTATGACTAGTCATGTCGGCCCGGGTTCTTGTTGTGTGATTGCCAGCGACATGTTCACATACGTGAGCCAAAAGACGCAAACGGTCCCGGTCAAGGTAAGGTGGCAGCCATGGAGTACCGTGCGTGAGGCCACAAGGTGATGTGGCTTGTTACAGTATGGAATCATATGACTTAGGATCGGGGTCCCGACAGCGACGAAATTTGACGGGCGGTCTACCTAAAATATGTTAAGACTTCACACTAACTTTCAACCCAATCCAAGAAAGTTTTATACAAGCTTTTGAAAACAATATTTTGCAATGTCGTAGGCGCATGCATGTGTGGTTGGTCTCAAAACGGCCGATGACACAAACGGAGAGAACCGGCAACTACGAACGGATGGAAGTTTTTGAAAATGATGTCGACAAAGTGTCGATGCTATGTAGATGATGTGAATGATGCGATGATGAATGCGACAACCAAACAAATCACACGACGAGAATGGAAATAAAAGTGGAATCTTCTGGAGCGTCGATCTCGATCTGTTACAACTCTCCCACACTACACGGGGATCTTGTCCCGAGATCTAGAATGAGAAGGGGAAGAGAAAGAGCAAGAGGTAAACCTTCGTTGCTTCTTTGAGAAACGGGTGAACCCACATGAAGTTGATGGATTGGAAGATGAAGAATGATATGAGAAACAAGCAAGAATTCACAAGAATTTTCGGCAACACTTCAGTAGGAAAGAGAGGTAAAACTTGATAAGAAGGAAAAGAACGTGAACATAGAACACATCACTCCGGTAAAATGAATTAGCAAAGAAAGAACATGATCTTAATCAAACTAGGTGTGAGTTGAACAGAGAAACACCACAATGCCTCCGGAACAAAAGAATAGAAGCTAGATCTTTGAGGAGAAGAGAACGGAGAAGAAAATGACAATTCTACCACAATCGAATTTGGAAATCATCCACATAACGAAAGGATTTAACGAGCTTGTTGGAAAACCAACAACAAAAAGAAAGCTTGTTGTGGGCTTATGGAAAACATCTCAAAATGATGAGGTGAAAACCGGCCACTAACGGAAAGAAAGATTACTTGGGAGCAACAAGATATGCAAAACTTCTTTGACGAGGAGGATATATTGAGAACTTGGAACTTGATATGCACCATGATAGAAACAATCAATAAGAAACACTATAGGTGAAACCCGATCCAAGATAACTCCGAGAAACAAATGATGGGTTTACTTATCTCATTCTTGACAAATTTCCTTCGAGACTCCTCATAATAAAGAATTTAATAACACCGTCTCAAAAGATAATGGAGAAGGAATTGAACTTAGAATGCAAGATAAGGAATATTTGAGATTTACCAACAAGAATCTTGAACAACACTCAGAGAATGAACAAAATCCTTGACTTTCACCATGAAGAGCCTCCGTACACAAAAGAATGATCAAAAGAATGAAGTTTGAAAAGAATAAGATTGTGAACTAGCAAAGATTTAGATAAAGCTCCGCTATAAGATACTTGAGAAGACTTGGAACTCCTGAAAAGAAAAGATGAAGAACTTAGAACCAAGAATTTGATGCCATGAACACTCCGAAAGAAGGATTGAAATCACATTGATGAAACTATAATAAGAATTATATTATGCTTAACCTTCATCCAGTTAAATTGATGACAAGCAACGGATTTTGCACACCACATATTCTTCTTGAAAAAGATTGAAGAGAGATGACATAAACTTGAAGAACTCTTGACCGAGACACCGGTAAGAATTTTAAATGAATGAATATAGTACAAATGAATGAAAATACATGAGAACAAAGAGATCCTGATCCTCCTAATAGAAAACTTGAACGAAGCACCAGAATAATTGAGATACGAACGAAGGGACAACAATTGAGAAGGATTTGAGAACGAAAGCTAAAAGCTGAGAACGAAGAAATCTTCTGAAATGATGCCCTTTGGAGGATCGAGAAATGAATACAACTCTGAAATGCTCCGGATAGATATGGAAAGGGTTACTCATGATTGGAAAGAATTTCAAAAGATAGCAACAAGCTGAATCATGAACCTCTAGGAGAATCGAATAAGATTTAAGAGGAACACTTCTTCGGACTTCAATGATGAGAATGAAGACGAGAACACCACCAAGAATTACTGAGACACTCCGGAAGAATGAATAAGGAAAGGTTAAGCGAACGATCAAATATATTTAGAAGCGATCTTCGAGAAGGAATATGATTTATGAAATCATTCTTACATCATATTTGAAAAGAACTTGAGAACATCTCCGTAAAGATTAGAAGAGTCAGGTAAGATCTTGGGAAAAAATCTATGGGTTATGAGACCATTAAAAAGAAAACACCGTTGAAACAATTGCTTAGAAAGAAATGTTGCACCAAAACAAAAATTAAGAACTTGATGAGGTGAGAACCTTGAAATAATTTAAGAGGATATGAATGGAAATTAAAGTCTTCTGAGATATCTTCAGCACTCCGTATAGAATAGAGAGAGACGAAAAACAAGAGATACTTGGACAGAGTTCCAACATGGGGAAGCATTTAGCGACTGAAAATGATATGAAGAACACCGAGATCTTAAATTGAATGCACCGGGAAGGAAAACAAGAATAAGGAAATGATGAATTCGATTCACTTGAGGATCTTCACAAGGAATCACCGGATACGATGCAAAAGAAAACATAACGAAAGCATCAATGAAGAGAAAGGCACTTGGATGAGATTTAATCATTGAAGAAAAAGGGTGGGAGGGTTTGGAAAAACAAATACAAGTTAGGACGGAAGAAAAGAACTCCAGAAAGAAACATGAGGACTCACCTTGCAAATATTGGAGATGATTGAATATCTTAAAGAGGAGCGCACCGGTTGAAAAGAATTTTATGACAACTCCAGTTGAACAAAAGGATTAGTATTCTCATAAAATATGAGAACACTACTTAGAAAAGATATGAAATCACCACTTGACATCGAAGCAACTCGAATTACCATGTTCAAAAACAAATAAAGGATGAGGGTTACAAAACAAGCCAGAACAAATACATACCCACTATGCACTTGTTGGAAAGATAATCCCAGGTACCTACTTGAATTCCCACCTAAGAACTTCCGAAATCTTTGGTTATGCAATCGGGTGTTGGGGATACAGGGAGGCAAAATATCTCACACAACTAACAACCAGAGGCTTCGAAACTCCATCTATCTCGGACCCTCGAAAACAGAACGATACCAAACATGGCAGTACCCCGGACGCCTCCCCAGTACTGGGTGACAACAGGCTTATCTCGCCATGAATAGTATTAAAGTAATTTCGAACATCCTCCGTCCTGAGATACTAAGGAAACTGAATGATAACGATGTGCAAAAAATCCCTCGGAGCTCTACTCCTCGATAACAAGAAGCACGAAGTACAGAACTCCATCACATCGGCATCATATAGATTCCAAAATATCCGCGTGATACTAAAAATATTTTTGAGCGAGAAGAGAAATAGAATAAAATTCTTAAGTCGAATACCTCACCAGAGTATAGAAGAGGAGAAAAACAAATCTTCTCTTCGATATATAACTAGACTCAAAATAGTTTTCCACTAGACTTGACTCGGCCAAGTTCGATCAATCAAGCGGGCTCCTAGGTCAATACAAGCTCTGATACCAACTTGTAACTCCCAAGATGCGATCTATCCTTATTTTGGCTTGAGGGCCTCGACAGGGATAGAAGCGCATCTCGTGGTTTTGCAAGAATGGATATCATTACAAGTACATGTATAGAAAAGATGAGTATACAGAATTGGCTTACACTCGACACAAGCTACATCAAGATCACCTCAATACAACAACATATTCAAACTCATGCATAAGAGTAGGGTCCAACTATGGACGAAATCAAACGATAAAATGACATCCATCATTGATATCCCAGGTTGCCGCCTGGAACCCATCCTAGATTGGTGAAGGAGAAGAACTCCAAATCAAAACAAGCATCGCCCTCACGCCAAATCATTGTATTACCTGTAACTGTATTTGTTGTCGTAGTAATCTGTGAGCCATGGGGACTCAGCAGTCTCATTTCTCAAGACTAGCAAAGCTTAATGGGTGAGGTATGGTTAAGTGGTGAGGCTGCAGCAAGCAACTAAGCATTTATTTGAGTGGCTAACTTACGAATACAGAAAGTAAAGTATGGTTGTCTATGAATAACGAACGTGAACTAGCAATGATCATTAAATGATCTTGAACACCTGCTTACGTCAAAGATAACCCCACCGTGTTCTTTCTCAGATAAGGACTCATGAGAAGAGACAGTCACGGTTATGCACACGTTTACTTCAAATATGCTATGACCGGATGTTAAACAATGTTTCTAAGTTGCCACATAACCGTTAGCATGGCTTTCCAAAAATTAACCCTGCAAGGGTGCTCCAACTAGTCCATCACAAATTAACCACACGCCGCATTGGAATTCCTCAATCGCGGAATCACCCGTAGTATTTCGAGAAGCCTGATGGAAAATCTCAAGTTCGAGATAGCCCGAAGTGTTGTCAAAATCCCACACGCAAGACATTCGAGAAAGGTAAAACAAGTCAAGCAAGACCGCCCGACGTGCCGACAATCCCGATAGGAGCCACGTATCTCGTTCTCAGGGCACAACCGGATGAATACTACGTACGGCGACCTGATAGAATCCCTCGAGTTGCCCTGAGGTGGCCCCGCAAGTGGCTCTGTTTCGGACCAGCACCAGCAGCACTGGCCCCCATCTATTATGTTAAATTACTCCTCGGGTTCATGACACCCTATGCTTTCAGAAACAATGTTTAGTATTATTATGTTTGGCAAATGTAGTACCGAAGTTGGGCATTGCCAGACAAGATTTATCCTAAAACGAAAATCCAGGGGGTTCCCAAAACAACCACGTGCATGTTAGGAACGCTCAATTATGGAATATAATACTGGTTCACAAGTAACTAGGGCGGCATGAGTGGAACAAAACACCGAGTAAAAGGCCAAGCCTTCCATCCTTTACCAAGTATATATGTGCATTAAATTAAATAGCAATGTTATTGCGATAATAGAAGAATGTCCATGTTGACACATGAAAGCAATTGCACCTACAGCTAGAAACGCTATAAGAAGGCTGAGCAAGCAGTAACATAGCCAAACAAAGGTTTGTTAGGGTGTGGAGAGGTTAAAAGATTATCATGGCAATGTTGGGAGGATTGACAAACAAATGGTAGGTAACGAGACATAACAATGGAAGCGAGACAACTACCATGGCAATGATAGTAGTGGTATTCAGGGAAATGTTGTCATCTTGCGTGAGATCCCGCTTGGAAGAAAAACAAATCCATGAAGAAGACGATCCATGAAGTAGACGAACAAATCCTCACAATCCGAATGCTTTCAGAACTCTATCGAGAAGGAACAATCCAGAAACAACAATCAACGCATGGTACACCACAACATATGCATGACATGATGCGCAAACAACTATGATGCATGCCCGACTTAATATGCAAGGCATGGCATGCCAAGAACAACAAACACTGCTACATGTTAAGTGAAGGTTAATATACAATGAGTTGCATATTGAAGAAACTCCACATTCGAATTATTTAGTTCACTCTCGTTTAGATACCCATCAATATTTAATGTTGTTTAATATGGCAAACCGAGAAGCATACACAACGGCATAATCTAGTCATTTTAAATGAGATCGGAAGCAATATATAACATTTTCGAAACGATCCCATATGCATATTTTAAGTTTGGTACATATCTGAAATACACATGTTTTATATTTATTAAACTGAAAAAAAAGTCCACCATGTTATTCTACACATTTTTCTAGTCAAGTTACATATATAGAACTTTTTAAACGGAGTTACGGTTGATTAGTTATGAAATAAGCCATTTTAACATGACAATTACGCAAATTAATGTAAACAGCAAAGTTCAACATGCGAAACATACATGAAAATTTGTTATTTTAAATCTATACAAAATTGTAGTTATTTTACATATATAAAGTTTTTCAATCCAACATACGGTTAAAGAGTTATTATATGTATGATCAATATGGTTTTTTTTTGTAAAACTGTAATTGTCATGATAATTTGTAAATTCGCGGAACTGAAAAAAAACACTAACAGGACGAAACTACATTAAGCCGGAAACATAGTGAGCACAACATATAACATATAATGCATAGAGCGACATATAGGGAAACAATGCTTACGGGCCAAGCCCAATAAAGAATAGAGGCAGGTTGGGTAACTGCTCACCTTGCCGGGCTGGCCCAGGTCGGTGGAGGGGTTGAGGACGTGGCGCGCCTACTGGGCCTTGTGAGATCAAAGTCGGCCCAGGCGCGGGGCGACACAGGCGGCCCAGGCGCACGGCATGGCATCGGTCCACTTGGTGATCTATCGGGTCAACGCAGGGGCGCTCGTCTCCCTAGTCATGTTCGGAGGCCATGGCACCAAAGCGGAGGCAGCAGGGGCTGCAGCTCACGAGGACGGGCGCCGGTGTTGAGGTGGCCGGATTCGGTTGTGGGAGGTCGCCATGGTCTTATTCCCTGCAAGATCAGAGCAAAGGTGGGTCGGCGAACATGGCGATGCAAAGGAGCGGCTGGGTCAAACGACAAAGGGGCGGCGCTAGCGTCCATGGCAATGAGGCGACGGGGTGAGGGAGCCGGTGGCGAGGCACCGAGATCCAAGGGTGGCGACTGAAGTTGGGCGATCTCCCAGGCAACGCGGAGCTTGGACGTTCCGCAACCAGCCAACGCGAGATCGGGCACCGGGTGCCATGGCGATGTTTCCCCTGAAGAAGAGAACAGGGAAGGGGATGAGCAGGGAGGGGAGCTCCACGGGGAGGATGGAACGAGAAGGGGCACGGGCGCCATGGTGCCGAACGTGGTCTTCGGCAAGGCAACTAACCGACGGTGGCACAGGATCATGGGCATCGGACTGGAACGAGGGGAGGAGGAGCAATCGATGTAGCTCTCCTCGGGGCTTCGGTCGCTGGACAAGGACGCCTCCAGTGTCGCCCGATCTGACCATGGACGACCAGGATGGACCGGTGGGGAATAGATCGAGAGGAGGGATTTTTGGATCTGGAAGGATCCCGATGGAGGAGGATTGTTGGCTGCACACGGAAAGTGAGGAGTGGCAGCAGCTGGAGGGTTAGGGTAGACTAGGGGCTAGGGTTTGCACTGATTAAATAAGTAGTGGGAAATTTTTAGGATGATCTAAACCCTCGATTCGATTGGATGGTCGAGAATAAATAGGCTAGGGTATTCAATTGGAAAAACGATGATGGTTTGCGGTATTATGGGGTTGATCCGGACCCAACGGTAAAGACCGCACATTTCGGGTTCGAAAAGCTATCAGACGCGCGCGAGGGGTTTGTGCATTGTGCAGAGTGGCTAGGCATAGACAAGAGGGAAAACAGGCAGCCCAACGACAAATTTAAAACACCGAAAAATGTCCCACATTTATCCGGCTATAGTGCCGCTATATATATAACGATTATGGTATCAAACGACCTCTGAATGCGACGAAATTTGGCAGGCGGTCTACCTACATATATTAAGACCGCATGCCAACTTTTGATCCAATCCGAGAAAGTTTTATACACGCTTTTGAAAACAATATTCTGCAATGCCGCGGGCGTGTGCATGTGTGGTTGGTCTCAAAACGGTTGACGACACGAATGGAAAGAACCGGCAACTACGAACGGATGCAAATTATTGAAAATGATGTCGACAAAGTGTCGATGCTATGCAGATGATGTGCATGATGCGATGATGAATGCGACAACCAAACGAATCACACGATGAGAATGGAAATAAAAGGGGAATCTTCTGGAGCGTCGGTCTCAGGCTGTTACAGAAGAAGAGCATGCAGAGCATCTCTGACTTTTTCTTGGGAAGTTAAGAGAGCATCGACTCTATGCTAAATTCTCAGAGTGTGAGTTTGGCTCAATGAAGTGGTTTACCTTGGGCACATCATCTCCGCCGAAGGCATCAAGATGCACCATGAGAAAGTTGAGACAATCTTGAAGTGGGAGCCTCCTCAGAATGTGAAGCAACTTCATAGCTTCCTCGAGCTTGCAAGTTACTGCAGAAGATTCGTGGAGAACTTCTCTAAAATTGCTAAGCCTCTTTGTAACCTCGTTCAGAAGAGTGTCAAGTATGTGTGGTCTGTTGAGTGTGATGTGGTGTTCAATACGTTCAAGGAGAAGCTTACTTCGGCTCCGGTTCTTTTTCCTATGGAGCAATCAAAGCCTTTCCAAGTGTTCTACGATGCTTCCCTCCAAGCTTGTTGCTTATACCTCGCGTCAGCTGAAGCCTATTCAGAGGAACTACCCCACTCAAGATCTTGAGTTGGCGACAGTTGTTCATGCTCTTATGACATGTAGACATCTATTGTTGGGAAGACCAGTTGAGGTGTTCACCAACCAAAAGAGCTTGAAGTACATTTTCACTCAATCGAATCTCAATGTTCGGCAAACTCGCTGGGTGGAAATGATAGAGGAGTACAATCTGAGCATTGAATATACTCCTGGAAAAGCAAATGCCATTGCAGACGCGCTCGTTCGAAAGGCATACTGCAACAGTCTTATCCTCAAGCCTCTTCAATCCGATCTTTGTGAAGCTTTCCGCAAGCTCAATCTTCAAATTGTTCCTCAAGGGTTTCATGCCAATCTTGAAGTCTCTCCAACTTTGGAAGATCAGATTCATCAAGCTCAGCTACTTGAGGTTATGGTGAAGAAAGTGAAGAAAAGGTGTGACCAAGAGCATTCGAAAGTATAAGTGCTTCCGTGATGACAAGGACACCTTATTTTTGAGGATCGTCTAGTGGTTCCCAAGGGAGAACTCAGGAAAGTTATCATGGATGAAGCGCATAATTATCTCCTCTCCATTCATCCAGGCAATTCCAAAATGTATCAAGATCTCAAACAAACCTTCTGGTGGACTCGCATGAAGCGCGAGAGTGCTCAGTTTGTGAACGAGTGTGATTTTTCTCGCAGAGTGAAGGCAAAACATCAACGTCCAGTAGGTCTCCTTCATCCATTGCCTATTCTAGAGTGAAAATTCGATAATGTTGAGATGGATTTCGTCACTGGGTTTCCTACATCCAAGAGAGGGAACGATGCCATCTTCGTGGTTATCGACAAGATCACCAAGCTTGCCCATTTCCTTCCAGTCAAAGAATCTATCTCGGCAGCTCAGCTGGCACAGCTGTACACTTCAAGGATAGTCTGTTTGCATGGTATTTCTCAGCACATTTCCGTAGATCGTCGAAGCATCTTTACTTCGAAGTTCTAGGATTCCTACCATATTACAACAGGTACCAAGATCCGTTTCAGTACAGCTTTCCATCCTGAGACTAGTGGTCAAGTTGAGAGAGTCAATAAAATCCTCAAAGATATGCTCGGAACTTGTGTTATTTCTTTCATCATGAATTGGGAAGACTGCCTCCCATTTGCCGAGTTTTCATACAACAACAGTTTTCAAGCTAGTTTGGCCAAGGCCCCATTTGAGATTCTCTACGACGAGAAGTGTCGTACCCCGCTCAATTGGTCTAAAACCGATGAGCGTCCAATCCTTGGGAATGACGTGATCACTGAAGCAGAAGAAATGTGTTGTGTCATTTGTGAGAATCACAAAGCAGGTCAATCCCGTCAGAAGAGCTATTCTGATAACAAACATCTTGACGTGACCTTTCAGATCGATGATTTTGTCTATCTTAGAGTGTATCCTATGAAGGCCACTCAGTGCGTTGGCATCAAAGGAAATCTTGCTCCTCTCTTTTTGGGCCCTTTCAAGATTGTGGGAAAGAGGGGAGACCTTGCCTACCAACTCGATCTTCCTCCCAATTTCTCAAATGTGCATGATGTGTTTCACGTCTCTCAGCTCGGAAGTGCTTCAGGACTCTCGAGCGTACCGTTGACCTTCAAGACATTGATCTCCAAGAAGATCTATCCTATCATGAGCATCTAGTTACTATTGCTGAAGAAACTGAGCTTAAGACTTGCCACAAATCAATCAAGTTTCTCAAGGTCAAGTGGTCTCATCACTCCGACAAAGAATCCACTTGGGAACATGAGCACCTTCTCCATTCCAAATTTCCCGAATTCTTTCGTTCTTAGATCTCGGGACGAGATCCTCGTGTAGTGAAGGACAGTTGTAACAGCCAACGTGCATCCCCTTGCCATATTTGTAATGGGTAATGTGTGTACCTTCTTATTGCCATTATGTGGCTTCTATTACAATCATTTTGCCTGATGACATTTTTTGCATCATGGCATCATAATCATCATATCATCATTCATGTTTTGCCTCATGCTTGTTTTTATGTGGTGAAGTTGTGTGACTGTGGTGTGGTATGAGTGCTTGCAACCTAGTGTTACTTTGTTGTTTATCTCTCCTCAATTTCTCAACAACTTTGCCCACTTCCTTTATTTTCAATATTAAAAATGGGGCGATTTCACTTGCTTAGTCACCTATATAAGAATGTTGTGCTCCTTCTATAAAATCTGATATGAATTGTTGTTTAGTTCTCAAATATATTCTACCAGGTCTGCCTATTTCAAACTTTGGAAACAGATTGATATGTTTATGTATGTGGTTTATTTTGTTGCTCAAAAAAACGCCAAGGCTATTTTTATAAAGTAGGACATTATTTTGGGAGTACCAACATGTTTTCAATTTTTTCAAAAACCCTACCCATCTTCCCTGGCTTTCATTTTGTTTTTCCGTTTTAAAATAAAAGAAAACCCTTTCCCAGGGAGAGAGAGAGAGAGAGATAGAGATCTCAGCCCACCTGGGCCTCTGTTCCTCCCTGAAGCCATCCTAGCTAGCCACCGAGCACACCAAGCCCTCTAGCGCGTTCGCGTCTTCAACCTCCTATACAGCAGCAAATCCAGAGAGCCACGTCACAAAGTCATGTGATTTGACGGCTGGAGACCACCCTAGACTACTATTTAACATGTCCCCCGTGGAGCCCTAGCCCTAGCCATGCCATTGCCTCCTTTCCTTCACCTCGCCGCCACTAGGTATGCGTCTCCAAGCTCCCGTCATCGTTGTGCCCGCGATGCTATGGCCGAGCTTCTACTCGTGCATGAGGAGACCTCCTCGGCCATTCTACGGCGTGCTAGTGAAGCGGGAAGGACCTCCTCCTTTGTCCTCTTCTTCCTCGTCGACCAAGGGAGCACTGGGACCTCCGGATTGGAGCTTCCCCAAGCCTCTTCTTCCTCTGCTTATCGGACCCGCAAGCTTGCCATGCTTCATCAGCATCCACTCGTCTCTGTCCCGTTCTTGGCTTCCTCTTCATGTCAAGTGGCCGCTAGGTGAGAAGCGCCTCTGCCCTGGTCCTCCTTCATCCTCGGTTGCGTCCCGAGCAACTCTTAGCGTTCGTGCCATCCTCGTGCTCCCCATGCTCCGGCAAGTTGAAGTTTTTCCTTTGCAGATGTTATGTAAGTCAGAGCTCGAGCCCCTGCCCTGATCCTTTCGCACATTCCCACACACTCGCGCCGCCTCGCATAGTTTGGTGACCCGCATATCACCCTGCTGTGCCTTGCCTAGCCTCGCTGCAGCCCCCGCCTTCCTCTGTTCCCATGGCCAAGCCGAGAGGCATCTCGAGCTTGAGTCCCTGTTACCGTGCACACGTAGCCATTTGTAGCCTCGGGATTGGACCCCCGCAGTATCCGCAGCTCCCATTGGTAGTCGTCCTCGCCAGAGACTGCCGTTGTTGCCGCCGGCAACATAGCAACGACCAGTGGTGCAGTGGTAGTGCCCCAGGGGGAATGACCAAGAGGTCGCGGGTTCGAACCCCGGCTCCTCCCTTTTTCCAATTATATCGCTAGGCCCTGAAAATGGGCCATAGGGCCCACCCCTCATGCTTGGAGGGCCCTGGTGTCACTGCCAAGTGGCCCCTCTTTTTAATATATTTTTCCTTGTTTTTTTCCATTTGAGTTATTTAAATTTAGGGAAATATTCCAGTTTATTCTTTTTCCTAATCTGTATATAATTCTAGTACATGCCATTTTTGGCGTATAAGTTGATATATATGGCATTGTCAATTTTGTGTGTGCAATTGTGGGAGTTTTATCAATAGTACTATATGCTTGTGATATATGATTTAAGGGTAGAATAATTCAGTGAATCCAATGGTGGTTTTCGTTTTGTCATTTGAGCAAGTTTGTGAAAATGTTGTTTTGTGTTAATATGTCATTTTGTATTTTTCACATGAATTAATTCTTGCATTGTATGATGGACTTGTCAATATGAAATATTCTAATTTGTGTATGTGCTAGCCCATGATATTTTTGCATGACATGTTAGATCATTATATTGGTGGCATTCTTGTTTTCAACATGGCACCAAAAATGTTGTTTTCAACTGCTCAAAAGTCTCAGTGTTAGAATCTGTTATTTTCTTGCCATGTTCTCATCATGATTCCCATGAATCTATTGCTACATTAAGGTTGGCACAATGTTATGTTTTGTAGAGCATCTTAACCTCTGTCATCTTGAGCATTTTGTTTGCAAGCAAGAGCTATGCATCATAGTTAGTTTTGATGTCCAATATATCATTATGTTAAATTGACCTATTGGTCACATGTGGAATTTCACAAAGTCTGGAATACTGTCATGTTCAATATCCCATGTTGTGAGGATGAAATCCATTGATATATGCATATTCTGATGTTGCCATAATGTAATAAGTTGCAGTACATGTTGTCCTATATCACCCTGTTGATTTTCATGCCATGAAATTCCCTCTAGCATATATAACTGTTGCTGTCAAGATGCTATCATGTTAACTCACAATCTGTAAAACTGGAATTTCCACCAAGTCCCTAAAAAATTGTTTCAACATGCCATCTTGTGAGCTCCATTGCCATTGATCCATGCTTCCTATCATGTTTCTTTAGATATATGATTTGTTATGCTTGATGTCTACTTACTGTACATACCTTGGTTGTGATTTGAAACTAGTTGTAGCTCTGGTTATATGTGTTACAAGATGACATGTTGTTGTTTGTGGATAGATTGTGTGTTGGATTGTTTTGTGACTTGTGGCAGCTATAATCCTTTGTTTTGCATGACCTTTGGGTATATTCTTGATACAATTTCATTTCCTATCCAGTGGCATCCTTGAATACCAAGGAATAGACCACAACCTTCTTCATCTTTGCTTTTGTGATACGGGGCAAGCCCATGTGTGTCGATTTTTCATGAATTGGAGGGGGATCCCATGAAGAACACGAAGAACATGGGGAAGAAAGAGGATAAATCACAAGAAAAACACTCAAGAATAAGTCCAGTCACACATCCACTAGACTCACATACACATAAGATCCACAAAGTTACAAGAACAACAAAGGTAGAGTTCATCCCAAATCCCATGGGGAGATGGGTCCTTGATATACCTAAGGATCTTCTGTCATGAGGGGCCTTGACATCCACTAAGGGATCTTCTCTCATAGAGGCATCTACTCCATCGGAGAGGTAGTGGAAAGAGCTAGGCTCAATGAACTAAGAGATAAACCATTGCTAACCCTAGAATGGAGGTGGGAGAATAGTATATATAGTCATAGGCATGAAGGGGTGAGTGAGAGGGGGATAAATGGGACAAAGCCCATCATTGCATAGGCAGTCGACTGGTTGTATAGCTCAGGTGACCGGTTGTACCGGTCATTAGGGAATAATCGGAAAAACCGGTCTAGTACCGGCCTTGCATCGCCACATAACAGAAGCTCGACCAGAGGTGGTCCGGTGGTGGGTCAGTTGTACCGCCCACCGGTTGTTGGCTAGTTGCTGGCCGGTTGTACCGACAGCTCCTGGACTTCCTACAGCTCCTCTTCTTCCTTGTTCTCTTCCAAGCTTCCCTCGCAGATGGTGTACTTGTACGCAGGTGCTAGCACTCCTCCTCATCATCCGTGAAGCTCCAACAATACCTATGCATGCACATGGGAGGAGTCTTAAGTAGTATACCATCCTCGAAGGTGTCAAGTGAACATGTGTAAAGGAGATGATTCACCTTTATGTATGTGACGTAGTCTTGGCACGTGTCACTTGCCAAACAGACTCTTGTCATGGTGATGTCTGTAGGATGCTCCACATCATCCCTTCCCCCTTGGGAAAGATCCGTCCTCGGATCTAGATTCAAATCACCATGGGAAGGAGATGGCGACGCCATGTAGAGGTGGAAAAGCATCGAATGTTCATCATCATTAAGATCGCAATGGGCACTCTCCAATGTCGCACCAACTAGCAATTCCTTCAAATGGAGAAAATATGACAAACACTTGGAAAAACAAATTTGTTTAGCATTAGTGCAAAACAAAGCATTCAAGTGGTGAATCACCGCACAAGTGTCGTCATCATTCTTAACATATGGTGTGACAAGGGATTGTGTCATGGCATGTAAGCATATAAATTGAGCACACACAATGCTATCATGGAAACAAGGATGCCTAGGGGAGGTAGGGATGCCAATATGTGTGTCAATAGAACCAGCATCTACCTCAAGGTCATAGCACTCATGCACATAGCAATCAACAAAAGGTCTATGGTAGGCAAAGGAATCATTCACAACACCGAAGAAAATGACATGTCTAGACACATGGGGCAAGTGCAAGACAATCCAAGCATAATGTGCACATTGTGTAGTGAAGATAGGGAGACACTCAACACAATAGAAATAGCAAGTGTTCAACATGTGTGAGGCAATCAACTCAAGCATGTAGCAAGCAATGTGGCATGGCCAATGTTAAGAATGTACATTGTTGCAAACAAGCATATGATAAGAGCAAACAATCCACAAGTTGGATGCAACACACAAGGCATTTAAGTCATGAGGCATGGAATGCTGGAAATCACGAGTGAAAGCTATATATCTAACATGTGTGCAAGTAAGGGGTCCAAGATGACCAACATATGTCATGGTACAAGCAACACAAGTAGGATGGGCCAAAATATCCATGCACAAGAAGGATGTCACCTCAAAAGTGTGACCTTGTGCATCTGTAACAATACCGATGCGCAAGCAAGTGTGATGTAGAAACGCGTCGGGGTAGCATGGCTCGCTCGCAAGATCTCGAATCGTCAACTCACGTGAAGTGAAAGTTGACATGTAGTCAAAGTATCCCACACATACACACAACAAAGCAAACAATGTATGTGCATGGTAGACAAACACATCATCCATCATGATGGTTCTCTTCTGATGCACATAACCATTAGTATCACAAGTGCATGAATAATATGATGCAACAATGGCAGTATTCATGGCACTAGGCATATGGTGCAAAGAAGGAATACAATCATGCTTCACATGAAAGATGTCAAAAGCTCCAAGAATATGTGAGAGCTATGGGGCCAATCTCATTGGCAATATCAAAGGCATTGTTGTACTCAATACATGGAAAATCTATCATGAGAAAGGCAACACATGGAGACATATGACAACATTCAATAGGAAGCATGTGCAAAGCATGGCAATGGTTGTCATCAACCGCATAAAAGGAGCACATCGATGATGCAACATAAGCAAGCATAGTGATCATGGCGTGCAAACTAGTAGTGCGAAGATGCAACATACTAGAGGAAATCATGGTGGTCATGTCATTTGAGCAAATAATAGGAGTAGACAATGCACATGACATAATGCAAGCACATGAACAAAACATGATCAATATATCATCATAGGCATGGGGAACAAAGCAAACATGGAAATAACAAGTAGTATCTCCACCAAGCTCGCAAATACACATACAAATAGGAGAATCAAGTGACATGTGAGATGCAAGGCATGTGTCACAAATGCATGGTAAAGACATAGAAATGAGCATATCATGGAAAGTGAACACATCAATATGGGCATAATAAGTGTAATGAGCAATAACCCATAGCCATGTGAGAGCCATGTAGATGAGGTGCGTGTAGTCCTTGCGCGAGTGGAATGGTTGGAGACACATTCCGGTGAATCCCAAAGCATCGGTGCTCTCAAGAGATCTTTTCGTCAACTCATGGGATTGTGAGGTTGCCGAGTAATCATGAGTACCTACACACAACAAAGGCAAAGGGAAAATTGTGTGCCATTGGTATCTGTGCACATCATTCGTTAGGATCTGCATGTGCTTGTGTTCGTTAGCACAAAATGTCCAATGCTCGAAAAAATGAGATGCATGATATTGGAACATGTCATCCATCATGAAAGGTTTATTATTATGTATAGTATTATGGAGACTAGAAATATGTAGTGCATCACTTGAAATATCGAGAGCATTGTTATTCGTGATATGCGGATGGTGTACACATGTAGTGGGATCATGCAGTGTATGGGATGGTACAAAATCTCCTATAATGTATGAGAAAACTAAGGAGGTCTCCTCATGTGCAATAGCGAAAACATAATATGGAGAATATGGACAACATCCAAAACAATGCATATTCGAAGCTAGGTGGTCATGGCATGTCATATGAGAATTATTGCACAAGTGATGCAAAGGGAGCATGGCAATGTCATCACGAGAAAAGCAAATGCCAATAACCATGGGCTTGTCATCATGCCATATGAGCAAATTCCATTAATCTTTATGGCATATGCATTTTTACTATGGTAAGATTGCAAAGATGCAATATGGGCAATTTCACGCATAGCATATGACAAGTCAAGCGGATTGTCAAACATGATGTGAGCAATAGAGTTTTCACATGATATCCTATGATGTATAGCATCACAACTAGGCAATTAGACATGCTCATCATCATATTCATAATAAGTAGGAGGTGTATCAAAGCATGAAGAAGACATAGCATGTGAAGTATCCATAAGGTGATCAATATCATGCAAGCAATCAATGTCAATACAGTCCACTAGTGGGACAAGAGCATCACTTTCACCTATGTTAATTTTTTCATTCCACTAATGTGGTGTAGGTGAGGTGGGAGAAACCAACTCGTGGTCGTCTTTATCGTGATGGAACCATGTGGGGGTGCATCATCATCCACCATTGCCATCATCATTCCCATTGGGGGGATGTACTCGTCGAGGGTAGGTGTGTCGTCGTGTAGGAGACCTTGCACCCAAGAAGAAGACACGATAGGAGTAGAGGTTAAGTTGTTAGAAATCATAGTGGCCTCACGTGCCCTCTCAACTACCTCACTCACTAAATATTGTGGCTCACTCATACTCACAAATGGTGGAGTCACTCATCTCACTCAAGTGGTGGGGGTTGTTGCTCTCCTCACATGGAAAGTGTGGCAACTCATCATATATGGGGCTAGTGGTGGTCACACTCATCCTCTCATAGGAAGTTCACTCAATGTCACATATGGTAGAGTCACTCATCTCACTCATGCGGTGGTGGCTCTCCTCACATGGAAACTGGGGGATCTCGTCATATGTGGGTGTCGGAGCGATGTAGGTGCAAACGTCTCCATGCTTAACTCCTTTCGCTGCCATGGTTGAAGGGATGGTCCCATGCTCATCTGTCTTGTCGTTGTCGTCATGGATGAAGGCCGAAGATGGCACATCATCACTCGTTTTCATGGCCAAAGGGAAATTCCCATGCTCATCCATCTTCCTTGCGATGCTTCCAAATATGGAAGGGTCATCCATGTTTAGTCGACCGCCTTGATCTTGGCGTCGAAGCTTGTCCTTGGTGGTGATCTTGGTCTCCGCGCAATTGTTTCTTCGAAGATGTGCGACTTGAGCGTCTATGCCTTTACGATGACGAAGGGGAACAAGACTTGTAGTTGTCCACCATGTGTCAAAGTTGCTCCATGTGTGCGGCCACCATGTCTATTTTCCGAGCTTCGGAGTGTCGTATGTCGATGGCGAGTCGCTCGAGTTGTTGGTTGATGTGGTTGCTCATGTCGATGTATTCATCGAAGACCAAACATGGTGTGCTTTTCCTAGGCATCACAAGACTCGAGGAAAGGTGAGTGGGAAATGAGATAAACAATACCAAGATACCGTTCCCAAAGTTGAGGATGTATCCCGTTTCATTCAATGTGAATTGAGAGTATAGTGGAATTGGTACCGTGCTTGTTCACTCACACCTACAACATAAATCTTATCAAGTGGCTTGTTAGGACAAGTGGCACAAAATTCAAGCAAAATGTGAGTCAAGATATTGAAAATGTTGACGAAGATTCACAAAATTGCAATGCAAAACAAATAGATCAATAGCTATGGTGGCACTAGGAACACACACACATAGATAAATGGGATCCGCGCAACCAAGGAATGAGCACCAAAATATGATAGACCCGGGAAAAGCTCCTGTTGCACGGATACTAGAAGAGACAATAGCTCGATATCTCAAATGGTCTAGATACACGCTTGTGCACCAACCTAAAAGAGTAAACATGCCGTCTTCAATCCCAATTACAATATGTATGTATGATCCAACTTGTATGTACTACACAAAATGGCTCAATGTTATGTATATTGCTTACAAGCTCTTTTGTACCTCCTCTTTTTCTTAAATTGTATTCTTTTTTTCTATGCTTGATGCTCGAACCAAGATATGAGACAAATATGATGGATATGCACGGGAGAGACTTATTGCACAAGATGCTTACAAGCTAAATGTAGCTATGCGACACAAGAGTAACACTATGGTGCACAAGTAACATGGCCCAACAATTCTCAACTTGCTAGTCTCAATGGGTAAGGTATGCAATAGGCCCGAAGTGATCAAAGCAATGTCAAGGAAATACACAACGATGACGTCGAGGTTACCATCCTTGCTTACGGTTGAGGTGCCAAAAGGCGAAGTGGCCCTTGTCGATGTAGAGGCCGAGGCGATGATGTGACAGCATGAGACTGACATTCTAGAAGATTCCAGAAGATTCCCCTTTCTTTCCGTTCTCGTCATGTGTGTCGTTGTCTGTCGCATTCATCATCGCATCATTCGCATCATCGGCATAGCATCATCATCCGTTTTTGAAAGCTCGCATCCGTTCGTAGTCGCCGGTTCTCTCCATTCTTGCGGTTGCCCGTCTCGAGACCAGCCACACACGCACGCGCCCATAGCACCTTTAAATAAAACCGTTTTTAAGCGCGCGCAAAATATTCTCGGATCGAGTTGAAACTTGTCGTGCGGTCTTGTTATATTGTAGGTAGACCGCCCGTCGATTTTCGTCGCGTTCTGAGTTCGTTTGATGCCCCGTCGGTCAGTCGTAGCAGTACGGTTATCGGTAATCGTCGGACGTTATCGGCATTTTAAAACCCTGTGTCATGGGTCGCCATTCTCTCTCTCTTCCCCACTTTGCCCCTCTGCACAGCCACCGTAGCCCGACCCTCGACTTCCGGTCCATCGATCCGACACTCGATAGTCCGGAAACGGACAGAGCCATAGACCCTAGCCCGAAACCCTATATATAGCCCCTAGCTCCACCTCGTTCCGCGTGTCAAACCAACCCTAACCAGCCCCCACCTTCTCCCTCCTCCATCCTCCAAGCCCGCTCGAGCCCATCTGGGCCCGTTTGAGCCCATCCGGTCCCGAATCACCCAACCGGAGCTCTCCTCGAGCTTTCCCGTGCTCTCCCATGGCTGCTGTAGCCCGCAGCTCGCCGGAGTTTCCCCACGCCAGCCGGCCCCTCGCCGGAGCAGCTCGTCGGCGGGCCCCTCTCCCTCGTCTTCCTCCCCTTCCCTTCCCATCTCTCCTCCTCACCCCGATGGCCTTCCCTTCTCCTACAGGTTCGCACCATGGATGGCCAGCTCGCAGCCGCCGAGCTCCCGTCGCCGCCGGGCCCTGCCACCGCCGGGAACCACCCCCGCCGGCCGTGCTGCCGCCGCCCCGCCGCCGGTGTGCGCCGCCCTGCCGCGCTGAGCGTCGCCACGCTGCCTGCCTCGTGCGGGATCGGGAGGAGCTCGATCCTTCCGCCCCGTTGACCTCCAGCTGGGCCGGCCCAGCTCCCCCAGCCACCTCCTTCCCCGAGCCGATGGGCCAGATCGGGCCCAAGTGAGCTCCCCCGCCCCTGCTGGTTTTTTCTTTTGTTTTATTTATTATTTTATTTGCAATTTATTAATTGCATTATATAATTAACCGAGCACCGTATAAAAATGTTTTGAACATGTAAATTGCTTAGAATATTATGTAGATTAACAAAATGCCATTTTTACCCATGCCTAAAATTGTTTAACATGTCATTTTGCATATTCGCATTTAATAGCATTTCCATAATTATTAACCATGCATCAAAATTAATAGAAAATCCCACATAAAAATGTCCATCTCGTTTGCACCGCATTTTCATGCATGATAAAATTATTGGCATGATGATTGCATATAATTTGCATTGATGGATTGCTTTACCGTGAATGGGCCTAATCCCCATATTTAATTGTGACTAATTTTCCACATTAACCTAAGCTTGTTATATATGTTTTCGGGGTAGAAAAATCCATGTGATTCATCGGTGCATTTAGTTTTTTCATTTGAGCATGTTTGTGTGAATGTCATTATGCGTGATGCCCTTTTGTCTTTTTCGTAGGATTTAATCCGGGCATGATATGAATTAATTTTCAACACAAAAGTAGCTCTTTGATATGTGTCCTAGCCCATGGTCATTTTGCTTGTCATAGAAATGCATGTTAGTTGTTGATTTGCTGTTGTCAACTTGCTATAAAAATCTGCCATTTTGAGGGTCCTAAATATTTCTAAGTCTAGAATCTGTTATATTTTGTTGCTGTCTTGCCATGTGTTTTGCTAGTGATCTAGAACTCTTTAGTGGTAGGTGTAATAGATTTATTTGTTGTTGATAATGTCCTTTAGTATGCTGTTAAGTTTCATGCCATAATATGATTTGTAGCATATAGTTTCACTGCTGTCAATATGCCTTCGTGATAAAAACTGCACTGTCTAAAACTGCTATTTTCACCAAGTCTGAAACTGTTTTCATGTAGCCTTCTTGTGAGCTTCCTACCATGTGATCCATGCTTGTTTTGCTGATGATATGTGAATATCAAATGAAGTGGATGTTGTTTGCTATTGCCCCATGCTTAGTTTGTGCATTTTAGATTATTGCAACTTGTTGTTTTCATATGCTCAAAATGCTATCTTGCTGTTTTTGGCAGATTTCAACTAAAACTTGTTTTGTTGATTGTGGTTGAACCGTAGCTCCGTTTTGGTCATTCCATATATGAAACTTGCTTAGGATCTCATGTAGTTTCATAATAACTTGCTGCATTCATGATTTGAAATGTTTGTGGTTGTTTTTCCCATGCATTTGCATTCATGGCATGTGCATCTTGTGTTGCTCATATCTTTTGAACCGTAGCTCCGTTTGAGATGTTCTATATATGTAAATCGACTATAATGATGTGTAGAATAACATGGTATGCTTTATTTTGCTGTTTAACAAACGTAAAACATGTTTAGTTCAGATCTGGACCAAATTCATAATATACATATGGGGTCATATCGGAAATGCTATAAGTTGTTTCCGGCCTCATTTAAGATGCTAGATAGTTAGTTTACTTATGCTTCACCTCTTGCCATGTTTAGCAACATTTAATATTGATGGGTACCTAACGGGAGTGAACTAAATAATTCGAATGTGGAGTATCGTCAATTGGCAACTCGTTGCATATTGAGCTTCATTTATTGTGTAGTATTTGATTGTTGTGAATTGTCTTGCATTGCATATTTAACCGGACATGCATCATATCAATTGTGCATCGTGTTTTTCATATGTTGTGGTGTATCTTATGTTGATTGTTTGTTTCGGATTGCTTCTTCTCGATAGAGTTCCGAAAGCGTTCGGAGTGTGAGGATTCGTTCGCCTACGTTGGTTCTTCTTCTTCATGGATGCGTTCTTCTTCCGAGCGGGATCTCTGGCAAGATGACACATTTCCCTGGATACCATTACTATCATTGCCATGCTATTTCTCGTCTTTTATCGTTATGTCTCGCTACCTACCACTGGTTTGATAAGGCTCCCAAAATTGCATGAAAAGCCTCTAACCCCTCTACATCCCAGCAAACCATTGTTTGGCTATGTTACCGCTTGCTCAGCCCTTCTTATAGCATTTCTAGCTGCAGGTGCAATTGCTTCCATGTGTCAACATGGACGTTCTTTTGTCATATCACAATATTGCTGCTATTTAATTTAATGCACATGTATACTTGGTAAAGGTGGAAGGCTTGGCCTTTTGCTTGGCGTTTTGTTCCACTCTTGCCGCCCTAGTTACTTGTGAACCGGTGTTATGTTCCAGAAATGAGCGCTCCTAACATGCTCAGGGTTGTTATGGGGACCCCCTTGATTTTAGGGTTAGAATAAAACTTGTCTGGCAAGGCCCAACATTGATACTACATTTGCCTAAAACTAATGAACTTGCATAGGGCATGATCACCCCATGGATAATTTAATCAACCCCCGGGCCAATGCTCCGCATGAGTGTTGGTCCAAACCAGAGCAGCTTATTAATGCCACCCGGGGCAACTCGGTGTTTGGCGTGGTAACGAACGCTCATCCGGTTATGCCCTGAGAACGAGATACGCGGCTCCTATCGGGATTGTCGGCACGTCGGGCGGCCTTGCTGGATTTGTTTTACCTTTCTTGAACGTCTTGAGTGCGGAACTCTGATTATTCTTCGGGGTATCTCGAGGTGTCGAATTTCCTTTGGAATTGCCTAGGAAGATCATGAGTTCCGTGGCTGAGGTTATTCCCACTGAGTGTGGTTAATTTGTGATGGATGAGTTGGAGCACCCCTGCAGGGTTAAATCTTTTCGAGAAGCCGTACCCGCGGTTATGTGGCAAACTTGGATACTTTATTTAACACCCGGTCATAGCAAACTTGAAGTGAACTCAAATAAAATACACCAACTGTGTGCGTAACTATGACTGTCTCTTCTCGTGAGTCTTTATCCGGAAGAGAACACGGTGGGGTTATGTTTGGCGTAAGTAGGTGTTCATGATTAGTTAGTGATCATTACTAGTTCACGTTCGATATGCGTAGACCACCATACTTTACTTTCTGTGCTCATAAGTTAGCCACTCAAACAAATGCTTAGTCGCTTGCTGCAGCCTCACCACTTAACCATACCTTACCTATTAAGCTTTAATAGTCTTGATACCCTTGGAAATGAGATTGCTGAGTCCCTGTGGCTCACAGATTACTACAACAACAGTTGCAGGTACAGGTAATGTGATGATTTGACGTGAGCGCGTTGCATGATTTTATTTGGAGTTCTTCTTCTTCTTCATCATCAATCTTGGATGGGTTCCAGGCGGCAACCTGGGATAGCAAGGGTGGATGTCATTTTATCATTTCATTTCGTCCGTAGCCGGACCCTGCTCTTTTGTATGAAGTTTGAGATGTTAATGTATTGATGTGACTCTGATGTAGCTTGTGGCGAGTGTAAGCCAATTCCATATACTCATCTCTTCTGTACATGTACTTGTAATGATATCCATTCTTGCGAACACATCGAGATGCGCTTCTATCCCTATTGAGGCCTCATGCCAAATAAGGATAGGACCGCATCTTGGGCTTGACAGATGATGAACAACGGCATTGTCGA
The DNA here is from genome assembly GCA_022496015.1 of Hordeum marinum. Classification (NCBI taxonomy): domain Eukaryota; kingdom Viridiplantae; phylum Streptophyta; class Magnoliopsida; order Poales; family Poaceae; genus Hordeum; species Hordeum marinum. The sequence goes on from CM039673.1 coordinate 254,701,556, forward strand.
TGTAGAACCGTCCCTAATTATCTGAAACACCTTGGTAAATGGAAACCGCAACTCAAAATCTCAAACCAAATTGGGTCAATGTGGCGAAAGAATATGGTGGGCGAACTATGTGGAGGTTATGGTGGAGGCCTAGGCAAAGATGCCAAAATGCAAAAAAATGGATGGAGTTAAATGGTGGTAAAACCAAGATGAGATCTGCGAGCACGTCAAGAGCTTCAAAACAAGCCAAAGAAACTCAAATCGGAGTTCGGGGGTAGAAGTTATGATCAAAACGGTGAATCCGACGAGGCTGAAACTGGGATGGGCGGTTGTACCGCTTGTAAGAGCGGTTGTACCACTCCTGGAGCGTCCTGGAGGTGTCAACCTGGGAATTAGTGGTTGTACCGCTTTGGTGGGCGGTTGTACCATCCCCAGGGCGAAATTGGGGTTCCATATTTGTGCTGGGGAAGGGGGGGAGTGGTTGTACCGCTTTGGGGGGCAGTTGTACCGCTAATATCAGGAAAATTTCCCAGATCTGAGCACGGGTTGAACTTGGGGCGGACCAAATCGAAATTTTGGGAACAAATTGATGGGAAAATAAATTTTTGGGGATGGGTTTCATGGTGGGGAGGTGGGGGATGCCAAGATTCACTTGCCAAACAACAAAATCGTGAATCAAACACAAAAAAACTCACAAGAACCACAAATCACAAAAAAATTGGTGAGGCTATTTTTTGTGGGGATTTGTAAATTGGGATGAAAACACATAAAATTAGGCTAGAAAACAAACGGGAGGACTCCTAATTCGTCAGAAATGTGGCTCTTGATACCAACATGATACGGGGCAAGCTCGTGTGTGTCGATCTTTCACGAATTGGAGGGGGATCCCACGAAAAACATGAAGAACACGGGGAAGAACAAGGAGAAACCACAAGAGAAACACTCAAGAACAAGTCCAATCACACATACACTAGACTCACATACGCATAAGATCCACAAAGGTACAAGAACAACAAAGATAAAGAGGATACATGGTAGAGTTCATCCCAAATCCCATGGGGAGATGCGGCCTTGATATCCTGGAGGATCTTCCCTCGTGAGGGGCCTTGACATCTACTAGGGGATCTTCTCTCATAGAGGCATCTACTCCATGGGAGAAGTAGTGAAAGGAGCTAGGATCAACTAACTAATTGCTACACAATTGCTAACCCTAGAATGGAGGTGGGAGAAAAGTATTTATAGTCATAGGCACGAAGGGGTAAGTGAGAGGGGGATACATGGGCCATAGCCCGTCCTGCGCACACGCAGTCGAGCGGTTGTATCTCTTATGTGGATGGTTGTACCAATCATTAGCGAATAATCAGAACAACCAGTCTAGTACCGGCCTTGCACCGCCTCATAACAGAAGCTAGGCCAGAGGTGGTCCGGTGGTGGGCCGGTTAAACTGCCCTCTGCTTGTTGTCTGGTTGCTGGCCGGTTCTATCGGCAGCTCCTCTTCTTCCTTCTTCTCTTCCAAGCTTCCATCATGGATGGTGTAGTCGTACGTAGGTGTTGGCACTCCTCCTCATCATCCGTGAGGCTCCAGCAATACCTATGCATGCACACGGGAGGAGTGTCAAGTAGTATACCATCCTCGAAGGGGTCAAGTGAACACGTGTAAAGGAGATGATTCACCTTTCTGTATGTGACATACTCGTGGCATGTGGCACTTGCCGAACGGACTCTTGTCATGGTGATGTCTGTAGGATGCTCCGCATCATTTTGTCTCTGTTAACATTCGTACCTTGCCGTGAGCATACCATGAGCTTCATTACTCCGTTTGCAAAGTTCTACACATGCATTTGCATCGATTTTACATGATGCATCCAAATTTTCCATGTTCGTGCATGTTCAAACAAATAAACATGAGGTTCTGTCCAGAATACTAAACAACTTAATATTTGCATGTGAAACATGACTAGCATAGGTTTGCCATGTTATTTGCATAAATATGATCATGCATCATTTTGGTTGCGCATTGACCCGAGTGATGAGCCTGAGTACAAGGATCCCGGAGAGAACCTCTACAAGGACCTAGCTCTGTATCCCCCTGAAGAACCAATAGGCAAGATGATCATACCCAGATCCCGACACTATTTTTGCCATGGTCGATATCATGCTCTTATCGTTATGTTTCTGTACCTACCACTTACATGCCAATCCTCCTAAATTTCCATGAAAGCCTCTAACCCCTTCACTACCTAGCAAACCTTGTTTCGCTAAGTTACCGCTGCTCAGCCCCTCTTATAGCGTTCTTAGATGTAAGTGTAGGTTGTTTCCAGGTGATAACATGGATATATGGAGATATCAAAATATTATTTCTACTTAATTTAATGCACCCATATATCTTGGTAAATATGGAAGGCTTGGGCTTTTGCTCGGTGTTTTGTTCCACTTTTGCCACCATAGTTACTTGTTACCGGTGTCATGTTCCATATTTTGTGCTCCTAACGTGCTCAGGGTTGTTATGGGGTCCCCTTAACTATTCATTTTAGATTAGAGCTTGTCTGGCAAGACGCAATGTTGGTACTACATTTGCTTAATAACCTAATAAAATGCATAGGGCTTTGCAACCTCGTGGATAATTAATCAATAACCCGGGACAGTGCTCCTCATAAATGTTGGTGCAAACTGGAGCACCGTGTGAGGCCAACCCGGGGCAACTCAGGAGATCTCTATTAGGCCATCGTAAGCTTTGCTTATCCGTCGTGTCCTGAGAACAAGATACGCTCCTCCTATCGGGTTCGTCGACACATTCGGTGGTCTTGCTGGACTTGTTTTACCTTTCTCGACTGTCTTCTGCGAGGGATTCTGAGGATACTTTGGGCTATCCCGAGGTTGAGGTTTTCCTACGGAATCTCCGAGGAGATCACGGGTTATCAGTGGTCGTGGTTATTCCACGTGTCATGTGGTTAGTTTTTAATGGATGAGTTGGAGCACCCTGGAGGGTTATATCTTTTCAATAAGCCGTGCCCGTGGTTACATGGAAATTTGTTTAACACCTGGTTAGAGCAAACTTGAAATAAACTCTAGTAAAATACACAAACTGTGTGTGTAGCCGTGATTGTCTTTGCTCGTGAACAGGAACCGGGAGAGAACATGGTGGGGTTATGATTGACGTAAGTAGGTGTTCAGGATCACTTAGTGATCATGATAGTTCAGGTCCGTTATGCATAGGATGCCACATTTACTTCTTGTTCTTGTAAGTTATTGACTCAAACATATGCTTAGATGCTTGCTGCAACCTCACCACTTAACCTTCCTCACCAAAAAGGCTTACATAGTTTCGGTACCCGGGTTACATGATTGGTGAGTCCATGTGGCTAACAGATTACAACACTACATGTACATGTTCTGATGATGATTATCCAGTTGAGCTGTACCAGCTCCAGTGGAAGTTTGATGAACAACATGGATGGATGTATGTTACATGTCCACATGAGTAGAGAGGCAACGTGGTCGTGTTCCTGGGCTAGCAAGGTAGTATCATTGCGACTTTTCTTGTTTGTTTTTCCCCGTAGTGACATTGTAATTTAGCATGTGGCGAGTGTAAGCCAACTCTTATACTCTTCTTCTCAATAAATGTATGCAATGATTCTGTACTTGAGAAATGCCTAGATGCGCTTCTATCCCCATCGAGGTCCTCGTGCCTTAACTGGGATAGTACTGCATGTTGGTCGTTACATCAAGGTGGACGACGTTGTTAGGCACGGGCATGTTGGGGATGCCCTCCCTGTAGATCAGGCTCAGGGCATGGCGATCCCGCCACTCAAGGTCTTGGAATATCTTCGAGTGGTGATGCTGCACCCTTGAGCCTGGGCCGCTTCGGCCGTCAGCCACGCCTCTAGGGACACATCACCGTCCACCTGCCCCTCGAGTGATTCCAGCTCGGTCGTGGTGGTGTCCTGAGCCTCAAGCACGGCCTTCCGCTCCGCATCCTTCCGGGTAAGCGCCTCCTTAAGGTCGTTGATCTCGTGTCGTAGCTCCACGTGCCGAACCTTGAAGCGGTCCTCCTATAGCCTCAGTCTATTGTTGTAATACTCATGGGCTCACTCGACCTTTACATTAGCCTCCCCCTTGATCTCTTCCACTCATTTGCTTGTAGGTGGCCATGGCAACTGTGACGTCGCGATCCAACGTTGCTAACAGATCGCGCTCCAAGCCTTGCTCTGACGCCCTCAGGGTGAGTTGTTTCTCAAGGGCCTGGAGGTTTATCTCATGAAGAGTGACCACACGCGCCCCCTTGGCCTCAACCGTCTGCCACACGCCGCGAGAGAGAAGCGCACCTACCTACTCCCGGGGTTGCTACTCCAGGAGAGCGTTCGAGACTTGAAGCTCTTGCTCGCGGGCCTCGACGGCCTCGCGGCGTGTGTCCGCTTCCTAGGCATACCGAATGGAGTGGTCGAGCGCTTCCTTCGCCCTAGCAGCGGATCGTTCGGTGTTCAAGCGCGTCGCTTCATGTTGACAGTGGCCCAACATGACGGCAACGTCAGGTTCGTTCCACCCGTGAGCCAAGCGCAACTCTTTCTCGGTGAAGCATGCCTCGATGCTCTGGAGTTTTGCCCCGAACTCATCCAACATGCCCGCCACATCCCACAGGAGGTCATGGCAGAACATTGTTCGAGAACCCACGAGCGCCAAGGCCCAGTGCTGGTCGAGCCTCATGCACCCACCTTACCCCAAGGCCTCGGTGGCTCCGGCATTAGCTATCGGCAGTTGAGGGCTAGTTGGTGCCCACCACACCCCGCCAGGTCAGGGCACCATGCAGGGCGGGCTCGAGGGCTCCTTTGAGGCGGCCGACCCCTTGAGGCCGCCCCTGATGCTAGCTTGGGAGGTGGTGGTGAACAACGGTCTTGCTCCCACGGGTTTAATACTCGCCTCCGGGAGGCCGGTAGGGCTTGCCTCGAAGGTAGCGGCGCAAGCCGGAACCCTTTGCCTCGTGCTCCCGGCAAGCAAGAACGAGGCTGCTCCATGCTCACGCACTTCGCGTATTGTCGGAAGCCGTGTTTCACCCGGATCTTGCGGCTCTGACAGACGGTGGGACGGTGCGAGCAAGGCCCAAGGGTTCACTGGCCCCGCTGCTTGCCAGGAGCCTACAGGCAAGAAAGACTCAGCTACACCTAATGCGCAAGAGCAAACAAGGCAAGAGTGAAGTACTTACTCATCTCTGACGGCCCACCTCCTTTTCCTCAGTACCTTCGGTCGCACGGCGGCGCTACCCTCAGGCCATGCCAGCCCATCGCGACTGGACCCGGGGGGTTGGAGCATGGCCTCGACGCTACCCCCGTCGCCCTCAAGCAGGGCGCGAGAGGCACGCCATCTTCAACGGAGTGCGATCCGGAGGCTGTTGGCACGGGGTGACCAACGTCGCTGGTCGCATCGAGGGAGGCAGACGTGCCTCCATCTTGGGCCATGGCGTTGACATACAGCGGAGGGTACCTGTCGCCTCCCACCGCCTTGGCAGAGGGGACAGGGCCCACTGATGCTCCAGGGTCCCAAGCCACCAGAACGGGATGATCACGCGACCTCTCATGGCCCCCCGGAAGAAGCCCCCATTGAGTGAAGCGAGGCATCGCCCAGACGAAGTCCTCCTTGTTCTTGTACTTGAACAGGGGGCGCCCGACCCGAGGGAGGCCGTCAACCACCTCTCCAATCAAGACCTGAAGCGCCCCGTTTAGCACTGTGGGAATCATGCGGTCCCATTGCAGCCGCATGGGGTCTAACGGCCCAAAGAAGGCCCACATTGGGCAAGAGCGGCGTTAAAGGGGGGTGATCCACCTCCTAAGGAATTCCCTCACAACCGGCTTCACCGTCACCCCCGTTGCCCTCAGGGAGGCCATCCTCCTCATCACCGACGATAGCCTCAGATCATCAAGCCTCTTGTGCCCCCATCCGGGGCCCGACACCGTGAGGAAGGATGGGGCCTGTAACAGCGGGCTGTACTAGCCCGCATCCACATATACCCATTGCCGCTTGAAGCCTTCTTCATTGTGGGAGATATGCATATCAATGCATTGGCCTGCTATCACATCGACAACCTGGAGTGATATGCACATGAAGCAATGGTCGAGAGCGGTCAGCTAGAGGAGGAAGAAGTGCCGGAGCAGTGCCACCAAGGGAGGAACGCCTAGGAAGGCTTTGCATAAAAAGTCGAATGACAAGAGGAGGAGGACATACTTCGGCTCAAGATGCGGCGCATGAACCTCATCATCTGATAGCACGACATTGAAGAAATCTGAGTATGGGGAAGCACGCCGGAGAGGTGCGCGGGAAGATGGAGGATGAGAGAGGTGGCGGACAGCTCGAAGGGGGGCAGCGAGGCCGTCAAGATCTTTGTCACCCCCCACTAGTTGGTGTCGGTCGCGACAAACGGGAAGACCTTTTGGAGCCCTTTGCGGTTGATCACTCCATACCTGCACAGCATGGGCTACAGAGCCAGGAGCTCTTCCATCGCCACTTACATCCTGCCTCTTTTCCAGGGAGATGCCATGATGGCGCAGTTGGCTTGGGTGCAGTGGTTGACTAAGGCGAGGGCAATCTTCCGTGAGAAGGAAGGCGCAGGAAGGTGTCACAAGTCAAGTAACGGTAATGATGGAAAGGCGCCATGCGCAGGCTTTATCTTAGTTCAGGTCAGTGGCCGAAGCAGCTTTGGGAGAGGAGGCACCCCACGATCTCCCGAGTACCACGTGCCCAGCTTGGCCCACGGTCTGCTGGGGGCCATGTCAGTTCACTCCCTGTGTGACAGAATCGCATGCAACGCAGGCTCGGGGGCTACTGTCGGGTGTCTGGGACTGGGGTACCCAGGCCTGTCTGCTTGCGGCCGAAGAGAGAAGAGCTACACCAAGCACCGATTGACCCACCTAAAATCTTCAAGGATAAGGCCCTCACAAAGATCCACGACTCGCGAGGGGCGTGACAGCATCACCGACGGGGTCTCACGAGGCCCCTTGGCATGGTTGACCTCGATACCCTCAGGAAGCCGACCCGTCTGGGGTTGGCCTGATGGGGCCTTGCGCCCCTGCATCGGCACATGGTGGAAGCACACTATGCCAAATGGTGCGAGGAGGCATGCCAGCGGTCACAGACATAGAGGCTTTGCTCTTTGGTGATGGAGGAGCAGCGCTAGCTTGTGGGTTCCCAAAGCGACCCCCAAAGGTTGCCCTTCCAAAGCAAGAAGACCAGGACCAAGGGCTCGGCAGGATGGAGGTCATCCCCGATCCCACAGGCGCGTCATGGCTAGGAGCTTTAGTAGGTGAAGACCACATTTTGTCAGGATAGGCTGCAACCCTATCCCCCTTCAAATTGGCTATTGTGGCAACCCTTCCCACCTCATATTTTTCGGGGGATGAGGACCAAGGCCGATATAAGGAGGGAGCCGACTACCATAGAAGGACACAAAGTCTTGGGCTAGCAAGAACACGCTTTGTACTCATCTTCTCCCTCAAGTGATCCACCAAGCAGGAGTAGAGTCTTACACCGCGAGGTGGCCCGAACCTGGGTAAACTGTGTGTGTCCTTGTTCATCTTCCTTAGCGCGGGCTAGCATTTGATCATCATGAGGCTGCAAAGTAGAGTAGGGCAAGAAAGCATGCACCCCAGAGTTCGAACCTTCTTGGGTCTGCAGAGCCCCAGTTCCGACAAAGTTTCTTTATTTAGCTTTAGCTAAAAAAATTCAAATATGAATCATAATATAACTATTGGGGTTCAAGTAGTTTTAGTTTGACTTGGGTTTGAACAAAATTAATTTGATTTCATCTTTCTCCAATCATCAAATATTAATGTCAATCATATGCTACTAAGTTTAATTCGATCCGACATTTGAACTAGTTTCATTTCAATTTAAACTTAGGTTTCAATTTAAACTCAAACTAGTTTGAATTAATTCCAAATATTATTTGGATTACCTAAAGTTGAATAATACCCCAAAATAATATTTGCTAAAGATTTATTTAAGTTTATGATTCCATTTGTTTAATAATGTTTTATTAAAAAATTATTTAATACAAATTAAACCTAATTAGGTTTAATTTATATTGGAATTCTAACCTATTATGTATTTTGTTTAAAATATATTTTAAATTATTTAAAATTGAACCAAAGTGTTTTGAAATGAAGTATATTTATTTAGATTCAATTTGCAAAAGGAATCAATTAATATGGAATTATATAATGCAACAAATTAAAATTAAATATGTTTACATTTGAATTTAAAAATATTCAAACATGAAAAATTTATGGACAGGGTGAAACTAGATTTCCTGGATCATTTTGCAAAAAGTTCACCTAATTTGGAATTGTAGAGAATTATTTTTGACTGTTTTCAATCCAAGTTTTTTGTGAAATATCATTTCAATTCAATTAAGAGAAATATTACTGAACGGTGAGGGGACAACGTGGCAAGTTGTGATTGGCTTAGGGGGTGTTCAATGAGGCGGACGTCCGATGCTTAAGGGATACCGGTTCAATCACTTATGTGATGGAGCATGTGATCGTGATCCTACGACCAAGATTACATTTGAGGCTTGAGTTTTAGTCCTCACCGGAGTTTCCCTGGACATTTGCCAGAAAAAGTCGGGGACGGTGGCACTGCGGCTCGGGGTTGACGGATATGCCATTCTGGTAGTCGCTGTAGGTGATGGAGGCCTCGCTTGGATGCGATAGACGACGGGGAGGTCGACCGTGCCCTTGGCGATGGCTGGAGATGATGAGGACAACATCGAGGACTCGCCGGAGCCGCACGAGCGGTGCTCAGCTTCTTGTGAAGAACTGCTACTCGCAATCTGGCTCCCCTGGGGTGACCAAATGGTCAAGGCGATGCGCAAATGCGAGGGAATATGATGGACGAGGTCAAGAGATTGGGCGTGGGCTCACCTCGTGGAAGACATTGTCGGGGCGATTGTGAGGTTTGTTCTTCAGTGGTTGTGAGCCTTTTGGGGGTCTTGGGCTCGACGAGAATGTCCACGGGTGTGCCGTGGGAGTGACTTGTCAGGTGGTGGCGATGCTTTCTCGAGTGGGGTTTGGAGCTGACCGAAATTTGGCTGACAAAATCTAGGTAAGCAGCGGCCGAGGAGGGGTCGCGAGCAAGCATCCTGACGATGATATGCGGCAGAGGGAGAGGGGTTTAAGAGAGGGGGTCTAGCCCTATCTAAAGACGTGGCCGGAGGGTGTGCAGTCGTGTGGCTGTGGGCGCAAGCGTTCTTGGGATCATGGGCGGCGCGGTTGCGATATGTGGGGGGGAGCTTACAGTCAGGGCCCGCTAGTTAGTGGGAGAGAGAGAGAGAGGGGAGTGGGGCACGTGGAACCGGTCGGTTGGGTTGGCTAGCTTGGGTTTGGCCTGGTTGGCCGGTCTAGGCGGGCCTTTTCTTTTTATTTCATTTTATATTTTTTGTTTTCTTCCTTTTCTTTCATTTATTTAGAAATTCAGATAGGATTTGAAATTAAATTTTGTTTCACAAATAAGGTTGGCCTAAGTTCCAATATGAATATTTGTGAATGTGTAGACATTTTGTTTGGATAATTTGGGCATATATTTTCTGCGCCATATATTTTATATACCTATTTTTCCCATTTGAATCTGAATTTGGTTTCAAAATCAAATTTATTTCAGATTCATTTTAGAAAATGGCAGGGGTCTATATCACTATTTTTACTTTTGGAATTCTAATCCCTGTCAAAGTCACCACAAGTCACATTTAATATAATTCCCCATTGCTTTGAACTGATTTTCAGAAATGATTTCCAATTCAAAATCAAACCATTTCATATAGGAAAATAACTTACCTTGGAAAAATTACGGCATCGATTTGTAAGGCTTGCCGAGTAATATTTCAAATGGCTTGAATTCCACGTATTGGCGAGCTAGGTTTCCACTTGTTGAATTGGGATTTCAACCTAATGATCAATCAGTCAAGCAAATTCAACTAGAAAGCAATCAAATAAGGGTATTTTGTTTGAAAAAATATTTCCCAATGCAAATTGTAACATACCAGATATGGGGAAAATCCAGGATATGAAAATTATTTATAATCCATTTGGTAATCAAATTGACATTTCATGTCAAAGACACAATATATTTCATATTCATATTAAGCTAAACAAGATTTCATAATTGAAATCACATCAGAGTACAACATCACATAGCTTCAACAGTTAGTCACACCATATAGGCATATACCTAGCTATCCAACAAGAGAACTAAGTTTCAGATGCAACATTAAAACCTTTGGAAAGTAGCATCATAGACGGTTAATAGATAAATGAATCTCGACAAGAAAACTATTAAAGCAGAAGGTGGGTATTGAGCCAACAATGATTTTCAAAGTCCTTACAACTTCAGGCCAGTGCAGGTGGATGATTTCTTGGACACCCTTCATCCTGTTGTGGAAGAGATCAAGATTATACCATGGGTGTTGTATGAATACCATCCTATCCTGTTGACCATATAGGTGATTTGAGAGGTAATCATTAGTGAACTACTTTTGAAAGGACTAGAAACAAACATATGCATAAATATCTTTTCTAACATTTGAAATGGCAGAAAGGAAAAAATACAAGGTAAAAGAGATAGTGCCATCCTATAGTTGACAGATGTCTTCTTGATTGTGCAGACAAATATCTTATTGTTTCTTGTCGCTGGTTTTCTTGATTCGACTGATATTCATGAACACCTTATTCCCCTACATGCAAAATGGGCATAATGGTGGGTCTAAACCGCTTACAGTAGAAGATAAATGTGCAAGACCATAATTTTTAGAAACCTAAATATCAGAATGGTTCCTACAATTGCACAATAATGTGCTATTAGCCAAAGGACCATGTATGTGCAAACCTCGATGGTAAACTTAAGTGTCTCCCATTGTTTCCCCCTGCAACATATATAAGATAGGTATCGATCAGGTTATAAGTGACATTTGGCATACTATCACTCAAATATGTTAACGAAAAATAAATACATTGCGGATCCAACAGATTAATAGGAGCCACATGGAAAAGCCAGTTATCTAAACCAAGTGTGCTAAGAACTAGGAAATATAACAAGTGTATATGTTTCACTTGTATTTGGTACATCCACATTCGATTTATATCTCACATACATAACAATACAAAATTGCACCAACAACAATCGAACATCACATTGTAGAATTGAGCCAAACAGTTAAATGATCATCACAATAAATGAATGAAACAGTTAAACTGAGCACCACATTGCCTAAAAGAACACAGTAGAAGATCAGATTGCATAGTAGCATTACATTGTATAAATCACTAGAATTTCTAAAGGAAAGGCAGGAGCAACACATGCAACGGGTAAACCAAACATGCTTAACCGGCGTAGCTAGCTGAACATAGGTCCTTAGTAAGCTAAAAAATGATATTCCTCATCGTCAGACATATCGATGATGATGTGCTCCGTAAACATGGAAGAGGGCAAGTACTCTGCATCATAGTTGCCCTCTCATAGTGGTGAGTCACCTAAGCCTATCTGGGCAGCAACCTATCGGCTCTAGTGCTCAAGTAAGCACGGGCATGCTGAGAAAACACATCGTAGCCTTTTTCGAAGGCACCGGCGAATTCCTCGAGAAAACACCACGATTTGTCAGTCAAATAAGCCAACTGTGTGCCGGCGGCAATGTGTGAGGTATCCTGGTGGCCTCAACGATGAGGTATTGCTCCAAGATCTGGGGTTCAGCACACATGGCAGCCGTCGCAGCCTCATCATCACGTGCACCCGTGATTTGCCTCTTCGCTTACAAATGCTCCTTGAGACTGTGGCTATACTGCATGCACCATGGCTTTGAGCGGCGATTATATGGAGGATTTGGCAGTGATTTGGGTGGAAGGTGTCATACCAGTGGTCATGACGTGTGGGTGGAGGAGAAGGGGTGAGGGCGAGGTGCGTTTGTTGGGATCCATTGAATTGTGGGTTTATGTTTTCATTATTCATGAAAAGTATTTGCCTCTTCTCTAAAATTAATATGATTCTTATTTGCATGATCATTATAGCTTTGTAATTCTCTCCCATCTATTGATTGTCTTTGGCCAAGTAGCTTGATCTTTCTTCAGTGAGAGGGGTGCGTTGTAGTGGGTTCAACCATTGTTGAGGAAATCATTAATTGGTAGCTACTCTGTTGGTTGGCGAGTAGAGGATTAATAAGCTAATCAACAAGTTAATCGGAAATTTAATCAATTAATCGGGCGATTTATCAGTTAATCGTCTACTCAGTGACCCTATGAGTAGGGATTAATCAGCAAATTAACTGGTTAATCAGATGAATTCTTGAATAGGGGGATAAACCTGACGTGTTTCTATATCCCAATGACAGAAGGGGACAAGATACGTCTTTTTGTTGTTTCCACTAAGGATGAAATGGTGGGGTTTATTCATATAGATTGATTTTAATTTGTCTACATCATGTCATCATTCTCCATGCATTACTCTTATTGTCATGTACTTAATACGTAGGGAGGCAAGCATAGAAGCGCTCTTGAAGTGGAGTAATAGTAATAGGTGTAGAAACGAGTCGAATTATTTGTTTTGGACGTGATGCCTATATACACATCATCATTTCCGTGAATATAACATAACTATGCTCTTTTGTATCAACTGCCCAATAGTAATTTGTTTACCCACTGTTTACCTACTTTCATGAAAGATGCCACTAGGGAAAACTATGGCCCCTGGGTCTATTCACTTATATATATTTTAAAATGGTACAATACCTTGCTGTTCTTATTACCTTTTATTTTCTTCTGCAATTATCTACTATTATCTACACACTTAACTTGCTTGGAAATAATGAGATCAAGGGGATTAGCAACCCTCTTGCCCATGTTGGGTGCAAGTTGTTTGCTCTTTTGTGTGTAGCCGTTGAAGACTGTTGTGGATTGATATTCCTATCGGTTGGGTAAACCTTGGTTTCATAACTGAGGGAAATACTTAACTGTATTGTTTTACAGGACATTCCAAAGTTGGTCAGGACATTCTAAAGTTGGTCGGAGCTTCTCCATGGCCTCCCCAAAGTTGGTCACGAAGTCTGGTACCTGGTCAGCCATCATTTGCTGAAATTTATCATAGAGCACTTTGTTGGTCATGCTCTCCCAGTCGCTCCTGTCGTCATGTGATCCTGACATGGTTAGCATAAATAGGAAACCCACAAGAATATGAAACCTACAGACTACTAGGACATGGTGGTGGTGGTGGTGTGTCACAAATCCTTTCAGCGAATCTCAAATTCTTAGCAGTTCTTACCTAGCAGCAGGCGGTGATCGGCAACCGTTGTAGTCAAACTCTCAAAGCTTGGATAGAGTGATTGCCAGGTAGTATCAAACACACGACGTAGATGTATGTGCAGCTGGGATGACTTATAGTATGGTAGCAAAAAGGGTTAGCAATAATCAATTCAGAGATGCAAGGTTGAATAAACGCTCAACGACGGTACTGTGCTGGTCCTAGGCTAGACCATACTAGAGACGCAAGCCTAAAACACCAAAAAAAACACGATGCTACACGTAATCAAGGGAAAAGCACACTCTGAATTTTTTTTTCGTTTTTTTGGCGCCTCTTTTTTTTGCGCTCTTTTTTGCTCAAAAAATCACTACAATGGCGAGTGTCTCAAAACTCTTCCCACATCGTATAAGCAAGATGGGCACGAAATTTGTTGGACTAATTTTTTTTCTTTTTCTGGAGCAATTCGGGGGCTGCGACGACCAAAAATTTCGACAAAAACCTCTATGATGGCAAGTGTCTCAAAACGCTCCGAAGAACCTAAAACCAAGATAGGGAAAAATATTTCCAGCCGAATTTTTATTGGGCCAAAACGTGCTCTGCAAAGCATGCCAGACTTTTTTTTCGACACCTACGTAGGTAGCAAAACACGAATCCGAAATCAAAAGGATCTCGAAACTAAACCTAATACGAGCTGGACTCGGATTGGTGGAGGATTTGTGGTGGTATATATGGACACCAATGGATAGTGATGATGGATGGTGATATATGGCAGTGGTGATGATGGTGGTGGTATATGGTAACTATGAAGATGATGTGGCGGTGGCATGAAAACCTGTGAAAAGAACTCAAAACTCTAAAGGACTAGACACTAAGACCATCAACTCGACACGACAATGTAACCACAAATTCAACAAAGCAATATACTGAAAAGACTATGCAAAGGCTCAGATTGGTTTGGATATGATGATCTAACCCTAATTTTTTTGTGGCTTTTTCGTGGACTAAAGGTATGAAGAACAGATGCGATCTAAACTATGAAAACTGGTAAAATCTCACCGAGCAACTGGAAATCTGATACCACTTGATAGAGGTGAAGTTGTCCCTGTCTTTCGATGAGATGGTGGCTATCGCTTTTGGTGGAGTAGACTTTGATGATCCGACTACGAACGTGTGATGACGCCGCGCCTTAGCAATCGCTAAACCAACTCCGAGAGGTTGTTGACCATGCCGGAGCACGATCAACCTGACCACGAGGGTCTGTTTCCTGCATGCAAATGAAGAACAAGCAAGAAACTAAGATTGCAATCTAGATATTGCGAATATAAATGGAAAGCTTTATTGATGAAGTGGGGTTCTGTGACGCCTTTGTTTGGTCATGGAACACAAACGAAGAACGCGAAGTTGCAGCTATGGCGAACTTGTAATCTAAACAAAACCCAACTCTAAAACGATGCCCTAAGGGCTATATATATGGGGGAATAGAGGGGAATTTCGTGGCCCCTTGGAGGAGGGGTCCTAAACCGACCTTAACTCAGTTTCCCCATACATATGGACTCTCAAAACAGCCTATAATATGGTCTTTCAAAATGACATGGGCCTGGCCCAACAATAAGGTGGCGCAACACCTATATTAGCCTAGGGACGAATTTCATAAAGTAGCATCATGCATATTTCGTCCAAGGCTTCTTCCTCCCATTATGGTGGGTTCAAACTGCAAAAATCATCACTGGAAGCTCCATTGTTCTTTCCCGCGCGTGCACCTTCTTCTCCATGCTTGATCCCGCTACCATGGTCATCCTTCTTGTCCATGCCAGGTCCTTCATTCATAAGTAAAACAAAAGTATCTAATATATGGAGCATCATATGTTCATGAACATTAGAAGGATTTGCAAGAAACGAAAGTACCTGGTAATTCAATTGACGTGCGCGAGCTCTAGTAATTGGTCATGTATGTATAGCAGTCGGAGTTGTGGGTGTAGCATTAGCAGGGATGTCTTCATCATCTGCAATTGCCCATTCCTCCTCATGGAAAACCCAACGCAGATCACAAGTATCCGGAAGGATTTCTGGCGCCGTTGCCGGGGAACTATCAAGTAACTTCACACAAATTATCATTCAGTTTTTCTTCTTTTTTATTTTCTGTTATATTTAGTTTTTGTCATAAAAATCAGAAATACAAAAATATTTACTTGTGCTTGTTAGTACTTTACTCTTTTACATGCTAGTTTACTTGTTGTCGATGTCGAAACCAGCGGATGTCGTGTAGGGGGTCCCAAACTATGAGACTAGAACCGACGATAACAAGAGACGAAGGGGACACGAGTTTACCCAAGTTTGAGCCCTTCTATGGAGATAATACCCTATGTCCTGCTTGGTTGTATTGATGATGTAAGGGGTTACAGAGTTGATCTACCTCGAGATCATATAGCTAACCCTAGATGAGTTGTTCTGCCTCTATAACCTAAAACCCTCCGGCTTATATAGATGCCGAGGATGTCTAGGGTTTACACATGGTCAATTACATGCCAAAGAGATAAACATGCCTAATTACTACATCAGACATGGAGCACAAGCCGTGCTTCCCAAAGCTTCCATCTTGGAGACTGGGCCTTCAAATCTTTCGGTGTTCGGTAAGTAGCCTTCATAGTCCGGCCCATAACAATAGGTCAGCTATCCGAGGACCCCCTAATCCAGGACACCCTCAGTAGCCCCTGAACATGCCTCCAATTCCAAGGGTCTTCAGCTCCGACTGCTTCGCAAACAGAGGCTTCGGCTTGCAATGTGAGTTCCTTCCTGCCAAACCATAGTTCAGCCTTCGATGACAAGTAGTCTCCCGCATAGTGGCACGTATGAATACTATAAATTGATTGGCATTTAAGGCCAAATGTCAGGGGGTAAACAATGCCCCTATGGCGACCTTTCTAACAAAAGGCCATGGCCCAATATGATCACTAGGCCAGTTGCATAGACTCGATTTGCGGTTCGATGCATTTTTAATCATCATGATCTATCAATATATCGGTCGTGTCTTGTTTTACACGGGATATACTTAATCACGCGCACGTAACGGTTTGCGCGTCTCGGGAAGTGGAGGTATTAATGGCGCAACAAGGGGAGTCCAAATCGATAGGCCTCATAAAAAGAGAAGGAAAACCCCAAAGGCTTTTTTACGCTCTCCATTCGACTTCTCCGCCTCCCATTCCCTTGCACCTTCGGAGCACAGATCTAAGTCTCCCCATCCCCACCTTCGAGCTCAGCAATGGCGGGCTCCAACAGCGACTGGGAAGCTTCCACGATCACCGACCAAGACTTACTCGACCTCAAGAAGGACGGCTACCTCTCTGACAACATTCCTCATCGCGCGGCGGAGGAGCGCCAAGTGACCCCACCCCCAAGCCACGCGAGAGGGTGGTGTTCATCCCCCTTCATCAGGGGGTTGAGCTTCCCACTCCACCCTTTCGTTAGGGGGCTGATGTTCTTCTACGGCCTCGACTTCCATGACCTCCCGCCGAACTCCAGCATGCACATCTCGACGTTCATCCTCGTCTGCGAGGCCTTCCTGCGCATCGACCCACACTTCGGGCTCTGGTTGCAGGTCTTCAACATCAAGCCCAAGTGTGTCGGTGGCAAGCACACAGATTGCAGCGCGGCTGTCATCGGCAAGCTCACCCGCATCGGGTGGCCGTCGGGCACCCTCATCAACACCATCAAGGGGTGGAAAAGGGAGTGGTTCTACGTCACCGAACCACAAGAAGAGGGTCAGCTCCCCGCCACCGCATTCAAATCCTTCCCCCACCGGACTGGCTTCATGGCTCGGAAAGGGCCTCGTTTGGGGACTGGGCAAGGAGGTGACCGATCTGCAGAAGCACATCTGCTCCCTGGTCGAGGAGGGCACCAAGTTGACTGATGTGGTACAAGTGATGCTCCAAAGACGCATCCTCCCCTGCCAGCGCCGGGACACACTCCTGTGGGCTCGATAACTCGAAGCCGAGCTCACAGTCCAGAATCTCTTCCGCACTACACGGGAGAAGCTGTGGAAGGCGCTCTTCAAATCAATCAAGAGCTGGCCATCCGAGGAGGAGGACAAGGGTCTGCACGCTGCCAAGCCCGGTTCCGAGGTACGATACACCCCAACTTGGTCGGCTTCATTACACAGAAAAATTCTATAACCTCTTGTCCAATTTATCTGGGCAGAGATGGCTGAAGAAAGCTATCAACATCAACAGTCTGACGCCTCGGCCCAAAGACGAGAGGACCAGGCTGTTGGCCAAGATGCTCGTGGTGAAGCCTTACGAGGCTCCCGTGAAGAAAGAGAAGAATAAGAAACCAGGCTAGGCTGGCCTTCGCATCAAGGACCAGCCTGATGGCACATTCGAAGATAGCCTCGCCTCCTAAAATTAGGAGAAGGCTGAGGAGGAGGAGGAAGAAGAGGAGGAGGCCGAGGACGAGGGCGCGGGGAGGCAATTCCCCCCGTGCCAAGAAGAGTGTGGTGTCTTCAGACATCCCAAAAAAGGTCACTTCTCCTTCCCCAAAGAGGGCGCGACAGACACGGCTGGTTCTGTCTGACAATAGATCAGGCTCGAGCTCCGCGTTCAAAGACCCCGAGGAGGTTTCACGAAGGAGCCTAAGGGTCAAGCCCCCTTGAGAAAGGTTAGGATCCGAAGACCTTCCTGTTCATTATCAGTAGATTTATAGTTTGCTAACATGCAGGGTATTGGCCTTGCAGCCCCCCACACGTTATCCCCATTGAGGTGATATTAGAAGGGAGACCCCGCCCATCGACCTACCAGATAGCAGGGATGCCTCGCATCTCACCACTCCAGGCGCCATGAAGGACGTTGTGGAGGTGTCATCCCAGCCCACTCCTATGGAGGCGGACACCAGTGGCGAGGGAGATGGCACCATGGCCCAGGCTAACGCCTCGGCCACTGAAGACCGAGGGGCAGCTCCCCACCCGGATACCATGGAGTCCAGACGAGCGGATGCTCAGTCCCCTCCGAGAACGTCTCAGGAGCGCACTATGCCTCTGGAGGCACCGGTCCAATCCTTGGTGGGTGATCGGGGAATCCGATCATCACCGACAACATCGTCCAATAGGTGGTCGGCCATGGAGGAGACTCTATCGAGCGCCTTCCCTAAGGATCATCGCACTGTTATGGGTGTGATACTACAAATCGTCCAGTCTCTTGAAAATGGACTAAAGGAGGCCTGTAAAGGTCTCCTTGCAGGCTTTCAAGTAAGTCACCTGATGTTTATTCTGCAAAGATTTTTATTTATACGCATTGTATAAATGGCATCCCTCGAGCCCTAGGTGTGGTGAAAAAGCTCAGCTAGGGGTCACATCTGAATCCGATACCACCCTAGAAGCATTTTAAGTGTCCATCATGTTAGAATAACCTAATATATGATTGGACTGTCTAAAATTCGGGAATTAAGAGCCCATGTGATGTATTAATTGTGTGTGTAATTTAGGCTTTGTCATCGGTGACAGCCATAAATGCCGCCGAGCTAGAGGAGCTAAATCGGAAGCTAAAGTGCTCCGAAGACGAAGCTGAGGCCCTTAACCGAAGGATCGACGAGGCTCAAGGTATGTCGAAGCAGAATCCAAATGCCTTCGTTTTAGTTTTACAGTCCAAATATTGTCAATGCAACTTCTTTATCTTTGTGTACTGCACACACAGCCTCAGCAAGGAGGTGGAGAGGCGCAAGGCTGAGCTCCAACGCGCGAAGGACAAGACGGCCGCCGAGAGGGCGGTTGCGAAAGAAACAGCTATAACCCTTTCCGCCATGCGAGACACTAGTGGCAAGCATGAAGCTCGCGTGGCAGAGGTCCAGTAGGAGCTCAAGGATGCTAGCCAGAGATGCGAGGCCTTGGAGCAGAAGAATAAGGCGAGCTCGGTCGAACTGTCTACCATGAAAACCGACCTCTAGAAGGAGCGGATGGACAGACGGTTCTACGAGGAGCAAGTGCGCCAAGCCAAGGAAATAGTAGATGGTAAGCCATACTCACTAAAGTGCGTATTCGAGGATAGCACATTCCAATTGCTTACCCGGGTGTGGTGATCCTCAGGCGCATCCGCCAATCTCCAGAAGAGTGTGGCGGACGCCAATCAGCTATTCACCTCGTGGGGAGAGGAAGATGAAGCTCGGCTATTCTAGGCACAGTTCGGAGCCCCCAAGCGTCCTCCTCTTTTGGTGGAGCAGCTTAAAGAGATGATGGAGCTATACCAAATGGCGAAGCCAGCCATGAAGGACCTCTACATCCATTTATGGCCCGGCGAGGCGCTACAAGGTAGCTAGTTCCGCCTGGTGTAGAGACTGATCGCTGCTATGCCCGGCCCCGACACCATCAAGCACTCCTCCTTAATCGAAGGAGCTCGGATGGCCCTTGCCAAGGCTAAAGTGCACTGGCTAGGGCTAAATCCGATGAAGTTCACCACCGACCCGCCGCCATCCGGGAAGGAGCATCAACGCCCCAAACTATACTTCGATGGAGTGATGGAGAGTGCTCGGGTGATAGCGTCGCAGTGTTCGAGTGAAAAATTATTTGAATGATCCTGTAACGTGTCCGAAGACTTGTGTTAATTTTTGATAATATTAATATTTGCTCTTGTATGATTTTGCATTCCTTTATAACTCCTATGTGGTTGTTTAATACTAAAAGATGCGATTCGTCGGCTTCAGCCCCCACGTAGATACTACATGGGATGTCTATGCCAATGTATCATGTACCTTAGCCATATTATCAGAACCTGAAGGCGATACAGTGTGGCAGACTAGGCAATCAGACTATAGTGCTTTATTTCTTTCACTTAGCCGTAGGGGCGCAAAAAGGACTACGGGAAGCATAAGATTAGCCACCCAGGTGTTGTGATGTTCGGACGAACCGTGGCCGAAGCTGGTATCACAATGTCTGCACAAAGGGCAAGTTCCTCGTATAACATGGAATAACCACGTACGAGGATTGAAGTATAACACTTCCACCTCAGGGTTCATAGATCGGATCACACATACTATGATAGTCCATTTTCGCTTTCTCCCCTAAGGTGCTTGAGTAGACTATCCGGAAGCACAATCGCAGGGGTGCTCCCTTGGCCCTTTTAGCCGAACGAGCAGAATGTAAAGGGGCAAGCATAGGAGCCGGGCAACACAACTTATTGACCAAAGACGTAGATCAGAACCGATGCCTATAAAGCGAACACCAAGACGCCGAACACATGAAAGATAAGGCGATTTGTGTTCGAACTCAAGCCCCCGGTCTGTTAGCCGGTTACCTCGTGTCATACCGAATAGCTTCACGAGAAGAGAGATAAAGGAGAAAAATATGCGCCGAAAATAGGAAAAATGAGGCGAACTTGCGCCATGCAATTTTGCATTTTCTCAACAACTCCTATAACTCGGATTGCTGAAGCAACTGTTTACAGGTATGCAAAAGAAAATAAGAAACAAAGTCATACAGGAGTTGTTGTACCATGGGTCTTCAATTGGTAACCTGACGTCCTCGATATGCCCCCGTGCTAGTTAACTCCTGCTCTTAGATGCACCTTGATGGACGTTAGTGTTCGGCGGGCGGATTTTGATAACAAAATCTTGAGAGGCCGTCGCATTGTAGGTGAGCTTTACGCTGTAGGCAGGCTCTTTTAGGAGCTCCTGCATTTTGTTCGAATACGTATTGATGGTAGTTGGTCGGGCCAGCCGAACACCCAACTTTAGTTCCTCACCACTTCCCATGGAATCGTAAGTGTGAAGTTGTGCCTCCTCGACACGTACTTTGTTGGTCCTGAAGTTGTGCGGTGGGGGGCGAGTCCCTATAGATGGGAAGAGGAAGGATCTGAGTTTTAAGTCCGAAGTCTAACTCGCTTCCCAGCCTTATGTGCCTTTATGGCGGATGTTAGAACTTGTCGATCTTCTTTGTAGCTGAATTCGGACGCTAGGGCCAGTGCATGTTCCTCACTTCTAAGGGAGCGCCCGGTGTTGCCGTTGGTAGTAATGACCCCCTTGGGGCCCGACATCTTGATCTTGAGGAATGCGTAGTGTGGGGCTACATTGAAACGAGCGAACGCTGTCCGACCAAGCAGCGCATGATAGCCGTTGCGGAAGGGCATGATGTCGAAGATCAAATCCTCGCTGCAAAAGTTATTAGGCGAGTCGAACACGACTTCCAGAGTTACCGAGCCCATGCATCGGGCCTCAATGCCCGGGATCACTGCTTTGTAGGTAGTGCTGCTAGGTTTGATCCTTGACAGATCGATGCCCATATTTTTCACCGTATCTGAGTAAATCAGGTTAAGGCAACTTCCTCCATCCATTAGGACCTTTGTGAGGTCATACCCATCTATAATGGGGTCTAGGACGAGGGCCGCCGAACCCCCATGGCGGATACTAGTCGGATGATCACGCCGATCAAAGGTGATCGGGTATTCCGACCATGGGTTGTGCTTCCAGGACTCTGTTGTTTTGGTCGAACCATGGTCTGTATCCGCCACGTCCATCGGGAGAGTACTCCTTGGATCCATAGATGGATCTAGTGCGGCCTGCTCAATGATCCAGGTGATCTCACAGGTCGAACCTGTCAATGGGCTCTAATGGCTCCTTACCCTGTCTTCGGGGCACTGCCAGTATATAACTGAGATCGTCAGTCGTCCTGTCCTGACCACGAGGGGACTAGTCTGGCTTGTTGTACGGAGTACGATCTAGAAATGGGGTATCAGTAAGTTCATCATCGAATTGCGGAAGCAACCTTCTCTAAGGGTAGATTTTGAGCTGGTTTGACAAACCAGTGCCGTATACTTCCTCGGCTGAGAGGACTTTGACCATCAATCATTGAGGTCGGCCTGTTCAGTTTTGAGTTGTCATTCCTTAGCCTTTAGGCTGCAAGCCGTTGCTACGGGATGCTGCCTGATTTCTTCCTGACCTTCGAGGTTATCAGGGATGTACAAGTCATCGGCTTACGATATACCTTCCTCCTCGACAGGGGGAAGGTACTCATCGCCTTCAGGGTCGTTGACGTTATCGGGGTTGTTTTGGTCCTCAGGCCCCTCTGGACCCTCAAACGGGTGCTCGGGGGTATCGGGATTGTCATGATCAGCGGGGGCATTACCGTCCTAGTTGCTCATAATAGCTCTTCTTCCCTTTTTGCTTTTGGACCGCTTATGCGATTTCCGGCGCCTTGATGGCGCATCGCCCAATTTGTCGCCATCATTGTGAGGCGTGTTGTTGCCGTTGGTGGCAGGTGTATCCACCATGTAGACATCAAATGCAGAAGTGGTGGTCCAACTCCCGGTGTTAACGGGGGTGGGAGCACGGTCCTATTCATCCATGTATTCGGCCTCCTCGGAGGCGCAGTGCAGCACGTCGGTTAAATCTTCGACGGTGGCTATAGAGTGGGTGGTGGGTGGGTTGAAAAATTCGTCCCCGCCCGCACCATAACCGAACCAAGCATAGATCAGGGCTGGATCGTCAGCAATCTTCATCGACGAGAATCGCTCCAGGGCCTCGCCGAGCGTCGAGGACCTGATCGGATTCAGCTCTTCGGAATTCGTGGAGTTAACCACCATGACATCCAGACATGGGGAGTGTTCGGAAAGAACATGTGTCCGGTCATTTGGCTTAACGGACGGACTGGGATAAGAGATTGGTTCGTCGCCATGGGTGAGCCCATCGACATGTCCAAAGAAGGAGCTCGAGGTTAAGGCCTCAGAATCCTCGGAGGCTATAGGCGAAGCCGCGGGCCCGATTAGTGACAAGTCACCCCGAGAATCGATGGAGAACTCTAAGTTTCTGAATCTAACCTCTCGATCGGGGCAAAGTTCTCAACATGGCCTAGATGGCCAGTGGAATCAGCGTGCAACACAACGCTACCGAAGGCAAAGATCTGTCCAGGTACGAAAACGTCCATGTTGCAGACCTCTTTGTTGATAACAAGACGAGGCATCGATTCCATCTCACTCACAAAGGAACTCTCAATGAAAGCACCAATGTCGGTGTCGAAAACGGCGGATCTCGAGTAGGGGGTCCCGAACTGTGAGACTACAAACGATAACAAGAGACGAAGGGGACACGAGTTTACCCAGGTTCGGGCCCTCCTATGGAGGTAATGCCCTATGTCCTGCTTGGTTGTATTGATGATGTAAGGGGTTATAGAGGTGATCTACCTCGATATCGTATAGCTAACCCTAGATGAGTTGTTCTGCCTCTATACCCTAAAACCCTCCGGCTTATATAGATGTCGAGGATGCCTAGGGTTTACACATGGTCGGTTAGATGCCGAAGAGATAAACATGCCTAATTACTACATCAGACGTGGAGCACAAGCCGTGCTTCCCGAATCTTCCATCTTGGAGACTGGGCCTTCAAATCTTCCGGTGTTCGGTAAGTAGCCTTCATAGTCCGGCCCATAACTATAGGTCGGCTATCCGAGGACCCCCTAATCCAGGACTCCCTCACTTGTCCTGCTTATTACTTTGTTTTCTCGGTCACCATGTCTGAAGATACTACTAAGTTGTGTGACTTATCAAATACTAATAACAATGATTTTATTAGTACTCCTACACCACCCGCCACTAGTGCGGTTGCCTTTGATATTAATGCCGCATTGCTAAATCTTGTCATGAAAAATCTTGTCATGAGAATCCCGCTTCTCATTTTAATACTTTTGTTGAAATTTGTGATATGAAAAAGAAAAAGGACATGGATAATGATGTTGTGAAATGAAAATATTTTCTTTTTCATTAAGAGGTAAAGCTAAGGGTTGGTTTTCATCATTACCACATAATAGTATTGGAATATGGGATAAGTGTAAAGATGCTTTTATTGCCAAGTAGTTTTCTCCTACTAAGTTAATCTCCCTTAGAAACAAAATAATGAATTTTTAAAAAATGATCAAGAAAACCGTGTAATAGTTAGTATAATGTATTTCCTTGTTGCAACCCATTATTATCTCACCCAATGCTTATGAACAAAACAAGGCGTTCACTAACCATATAGTGGAAGTGATGATAAAATCTTATGATGAGAAACTTGACCTCAAAGTTTCTATTCCCAGAAAATTGCAAGATGAGTGGTAACTTACTATAAAAATAAATATGAATATAATGCTTTTTGTGACAATGGTGCTAGTGTTTCAACTATACCTAAATCTCTTTTTGATGTGCTTGGTCTCACTAGTATTAAAGAGTGCTCCCTAAACATGCATCTTGTGGATTCTACCATTATGAAACTTTTAGGTAGAATAAACGATGTTCTAATTATTGCAAAAAATAATTATGTGGTTGTATATCTTATTCTACTTGATATTGATTGCAATACTACTTGTCCAATAATACTTGGAAGACCTTTCTTACGAACTATAGGTGCAATTATTGATGTGAAAGAGGGAAACATAAGGTCCATCTCCCGTCAAAGAAAGGGATGGAACACTTCCCTAGATATAGAATTAGTCCACCTAATGAATGCATCATGAGAGATACTTATGGGTGGAGTGTCAAAGATGACAATACTTGAAACCATGCATTATGCCTAGCTAGGGCCATAAAACAATAGCTCTTGTTGGGAGGCAACCCAATAGTCATCTTTATTTTCATTTTCACTTTCTCTTTTGGTGTTATAAAAGGTTTATTTACTCTGTAATAATTGTGTTTTTATGTTTTATTTATTGTTTTTACCAAGTAAAGTGATATGTCTCCCATGTATCTAATTTTTTTGATAATGTCATGCTATTATATTGTCTGTTGTGGATGTTTTATATGCATTAATATGCTATTTTATATTATTTTTGGGACTAACCTATTAATCTAGAGCCTAGTGTCAGTTTTTCTTTTTCCTTGTTTTTGAGTTTTGCAGATATGGAATATTAAACGGAGTCCAAATGGAATAAAATCTCCGGAATGATTTTTTCTAGAAGGAAAGAGATCCAAGAGACATGGAGTGCATGCCAGGGGATCTACAAGGAGATCACATGCCTGGTAGGCACGGCCACCCCCTGGCCGCGCCTGGCAGGTTTTTCGTCTCCAAGAAGGTCTCCTAACCCTATTCTTAGTCCTATAAATACCCAAATATTCGACCAACACCAGAGGGAGTCACGCAAATACTTTTCCGCCACCAAAAGCCTCCGTTCTCGAGAGATGCAATCTTGGAGCCTTTTCCGGTAATCTGTCGGAGGGGGTTTTGATCACGGAGGGCATCTACATCAACTCCATTACCCCTCCGATGATGCGTGAGTAGTCCACCACAGACCTACGGGTCCATAGCTAGTAGCTAGATGGCTTCTTCTCTCTCTTTGATCTTCAACACCATGTTCTTCACGATCTTCATGGTGATCTATCCGATGTAATGCTCTTTTGTGGTGTGTTTGTCAAGATCTGATGAATTGTGGGTTTTTGTTCAGATTATCCATGGATCTTATTTTGAATCTTCTCTGAATGCTTATATGCATTATTTCATATCCTTGTAAGTATCTTTGAGTTATTGGTTTGGTTTGGCCAACTAGATTGGTAATTCTTGCAATGGGAGAAGTGCTTGGTTTTGGGTTCAATCTTGAAGTATCCTCACCCAGTGACATAGTAGGGCTAGCAAGGCACGTATTGTATTGTTGCCATCAAGGGTAACAAGATGGGGTTCTCATCATATTTCTTGAGTTTATCCCTCTACATCCTGTCATCTTACTTAATGGATTATTCTCTTCTTCATGAACTTAATACTCTAGATGCAGGCAGGAGTCAGTCGATGTGAGGAGTAATATTAGTACATGCAGAATCGTTTTGTTCTACTTGACACGGACGTGATGCATATCTGCATGATCATTTCCTTGGATATCTGTATGAGTATTCGCTTTTCTATCAATTGCTTGACAATAATTTGTTTACCCACCATGATATTTTCCTTCAAGAGAGAAGCCTCTAGTGAAATCTATGGCCCCCGGGTCTACTTTCCACAATATATTTTTAGATCCATAAACTAAAAATACCAAAAAAATAGTTTGCCGCAATTTAGTTATCTTTTACGTTCCATTTTCATTTATATCTATCTCTATCGGATCTAATCCTGCCAAATAACCATGAAGTTATTGACAACCCCTTTATAGCGTTGGGTGCAAGAGTTTGATTGTTTGTGTAGGTGCATCCATGGGTGACTTGCTTGTTCCTCCTACTGGATTGATACCTTGGTTCTCATCAACTGAGGGAAATACTTATCTACTTCGCTGCATCTCCCTTTCCTCTTCAAGGGAAAACCAACGCAAGCTCAAGAGGTAGCAAGAAGGATTTCTGGTGCTGTTGCCGGAGAGGATACATAGCAAGTCAAGCCAACAACTTTCCCGTCAACTTGCCAATTCTGGCACCGTTGCCGGGGAGGACAAACATCGAGCCTACCAAGTACCCATCACAAACTCATATCTTGCATTTACATTATTTTCCATTTGCCCCTCATTTTCCTTTCCCTTACTTCCAAAACGATTTTCAGAAAATACCAAAAAGACTTGCCTTTTTATTCACCCTCTTTCTCGCCTTTTTCTCGTCAGATTTCTTTTTGTTTGCTTGTGTTGCCATGTGCCTTCTATTTGCTTGCATCTTTGCTTGCTAAAAATCTATTGATATGGATCCTCATGTACTTGCTAATCTTTTCAAAATACCAAATTATTATGAACCAATTGCTAGTGAGTTGAGTGCACTTGATTATCTCTATGAAGTTTTGCTTGAAAATCATGAAAATTTTATGTTGAAAGCAGAAAATTATAAGGTGATTCATGACATCTCCTTGAATGAAAAGCATGATTTCCATATAGTTAGTATGAATTCTCTGAATATCCATGTTGCTAATTATATGCAAAACCACAAGCTTGGGGATGCTATGCTTGATGAAGATGATATTTTTTGTTCCCCAAGTTTACATGATGACACGTATGCTATAATTGATCATGAAAAGAATGCTTTGTATGATAGTTTTATTGTGAGATTCCTTCATGATGCTACTGAAATTTATTATGAGGGAGGAACATATGCTTGTAGGAATTGCAATAGTATCGAGTTTCCTCTCTATGTGTTAAAAGTTTTGAAGTTATGGTTGTCTTTCCTTCCTATGCTAGTTGATTTTTGATCTCATAATTTGTTAGTTCACAAAATCCCCATGCATGGGAAGTGGTTTAGACTTAAATATAATTTCCATGAACTAGATGGTTGCTCTTTTAATTTGCATCTTGAGGATTCCACTATTAAGAAACCTATGGGAAGTGTCGTGGATTTATCACTGCAGATGTCCGGGTTAACGGACTTGGATTCGAGGCCATCGCTAACGTGATGGACTCAAAGGGGTTAACAGGGACGAAGGACACGAGTTTACCCAGGTTTGGCCCCTCAAGGTGAGGTAATAGCCTACGTCCTGCTTGTGTTTGTATTGCTTGTTGTATCGATTACAAGGGAGCTAAAGCTTGACCTAGCTCTCGATAACCTGACCTCTAAGTCGCCCCGGGTCTTGCCTTTATATACTGAGCTCAAGACCACGGGTCATACAAGTTGTGGCCGACTCTCATTACACATCCGAGTCTGCCTCTATCTTCTCTTGCCTATCCTGACCAAGTTGTCCCCAGGAGGCTTACACGCCTCGGTCTTCTCATCCGGGCCACCCTGCCGGCCCATCTTGTGAGCCGCTATGCATGTTGGGCCCTCCGGTCCTCACGACTCATCCTTGGGCTGGCTACGAGCCGTCCGGTTTAACCCGGAGCCCTCCAGGGCGGGTCTCACCATAGGGTTATATCCCCAACATTAGGCCCCAGGTTGATTTGAGCTTGCTCATTTCATCCTTCTCTTCTGTTCCTCGGCGAGTCGCCCGGTACTGACCCACTTTGACATCATGTGGACTCTGCAAAAAAGATTCGCTAACGCACCGCCAAATCCTTCCATTAAATGGTTAGCCCGAAAATCGAGGCGTCCACCTCGGTCGGACGATTTGTGTCGCCTGGATTTTCGCGTCTGCCTCATTTTCCTTTTAAATAGGACTATTGTGGGCGGCATTTCCTTTCTCCCGCTCGCGTTGTCATCTCCTTCTTCTTCGATACCTCCGCGCCTGCTCTGGAGCCGTCTCCGTCTGGCCGTCGACTGGCCGCTGCATCAACCTGTTGCGAACCAGAGCCCATCTCGTGCTCCTATCACTAGTAAGTCTTCTTCCCTTAGACCCATAACTGTCTCCGATAGGGTTTCTATAAGCTCCGCCGCCATTGTCTCTTAGAACTCGATTTCCATTGCCGCCGGCAACGCTCAGCGTATGAACTCCGGCCCGTCGCCCGACCTCGCGGCGCCGCTGTATAATAGGTAGTGAGTAATAACACATAGATCGGTCCCTACTCAACCTGCCATTTTAGGTTTTCGTCCGCCTCGCCCGTTTGTCCTTACGTCTAAAAATAGAGGCATTTTTCCTGCTTTTGTAGATCTGTTATTTTATCTAAATTTCACGAAATTTGTTTCCTGGGACTTAGCCGTTTTTTGCTCCTCCTCTTTTCTTTGTTGACTCACCCCCTCCGGCTCTCATCAGTTGGCATATTATTTTTAGAACCCTTAAATTGTAAGTCATCGTAGATATTTCTTTTGCTCTTGAATCGCCATACTTTTGAATTTGCATAGTCCTTAAGCCGCTAGCATGTCTCGCGCTTCCAACTCATGCAACTGGGTCGGGTCTTGCATCACGGAGGAATACTTATTGGATTTTGTTCACGCGGGTACTCTTCCTTCCAAGGAGAACCTTAATTGGTGGGCCCCGGGTGATGAAATGTGACCCACTCCTCAAGAAGGCAACATAGTGGTCTTCTCCGATCATATCGAGCGAGGATTCGTACCCCTCGCCTCAAAGTTTTTTCGTGACGTCCTTCACTTTTACAAGCTTCACCCCCAAGACTTGGCCCCCAACTCCGTCTCCAATATATGCAATTTTCAAGTGCTCTGTGAAGTGTATCTGCAAGCCAAGCCATCTGTGGGGTTATTTCGAGAGTTTTTCTATGCCAATCAGCAAACTGAGGTGAAAGCCGGTCCGAGTCTAGAGCTTGGCGGGATCTCCATTCAACGGCGTAGGGATATTACTTTTCCAGCCATGCAGATGCTGAGTCATCCAAAGGACGGGAACAAGACTTGGTTCTACTGCAAGGATACCTCTCCTGAGAATGAGCGTCCACTGTCGGGTTATCGTCCCTCCCGGCTCAAGAAAACTTTAGAGCTTCCGGGCCGGCTGTCAGCTTCGGAGCGTGCAAGGTACGAACCGGCTCATGCCAAGATCAAGGCCCTCATGGCCAATGGTTTAACCGGGATAGATCTGATCCGCTGCTGGATTTTTTGGCGGATTATGCCCTTTAGTCATAGAAGCCAGCTCATGTGTGAATACAAAGGCAAGTATGATAGTTCACTATGCTTTAGCCAATCAACCCTGACGGAGGATGACATCACCACCGTCATCCAGAGCCTTGTCCATGAAGCATCTGGATCATGCAACGCCATTGGCCTGGCACCTTTTAAAGCCAAAAATCCGGCTCCAGATGTAAGGCGACTCTTCACCACTTTTCTCCTTGTCACTTATACATTTCTAACACATTACTGTTTAACCGGTTTAACCTTTCTAGGCCAGCTCTGATTTCTGGAAAAGGAGTATGTTCCTCCTTTGAAGAAGCCCAACAAGAAAGTTCTACCTAAGAAGCTCAAGCAGACTGCCCAACAAGAAGGATGGTTTGACCCACCGCAATCGTCCAGCTTAGAGGTAAACCTTGGCTGCTTTCTACCATTTTATTACCTTATTTTACTTACACTTGTTTTACTCACAGGATGATGTTGAAACAAGTCGCGCCAACGCCCCTGAGGTAATCTATATTTCTTCCGGCTAAGAATATTTTATCCCCCAGAGGCCGCGGCGGGTAATCGGAAAACTTCCTCTTTCTCATCCTCTTGCTTATCTGGCTCCCAATTTTCTTTTGAAAAAGCAACAACAGGTTGAGCGTCGCCAAACCCGGAGCGCTGGTTCTACTGAACTTATGTCCGGCTTACCAAACTCGCCAGCTCCGAAGAAACGCCCCGCAGAGGTATGTATCTTTGTTTTAATTAATTTCACTTTGCGACCTCGACACTGTCTCACCTTTCTTAAATTGTCTCTCAGAAATCACCCTCTTCTGGTGACTCTTCGGCGACCGCTCTGCCGCCTCCCAAGATCAACCCGCTGTAAGTATTTCCCATTATGACATCCGGCTCTCTATGAGGCAGTAGTATCCTTTGGATTCTGATCCTCACATTTACAGTGCTCAAGCGAAGCGTCGCAAGACGAACAAGTCTTCCCCTAGCCCTGCAGCCCAAGAGCCAGAGCGTGAACAACCGGAAGAGTCACGACCGGATGTAGATCCGCCAGCCGCATCCACTGGGCCGGCTGTTGAAGATAACATCCCGGAGAGCCCTCCAAGGGGTCCTTCGAAACCACCGAGTCCTGCTCAGATGACTAAGACCACTGCAACTCTGGACATCGTGATCACCGGGTCTGCCTTTCAGTCTCCTCCGGCTCACGTGCTGACCCGGCATAAAGAGCCGGCCGAGGCTTCAAAGAAACTGGATTTTGACTCTTCTTCCTTTGAGAAGATGATGGCCGAAGAACTTCACGCCGGTTATTTGAACCGGCTTTCCACCAGCTGAGATCTGGAGCTTCGGCTAGTCAGCTTGATGAAGAAAAAATATGAGGTACTCCGCTTCTTGCTATAACCTTACTTAGCCCCCAAGGGTCGGCTCAATCTAGTAAATAGTTGAACCGGGTCTTTCCTGATCCTCTGTAGAAAATCTAAATCCATAGTCCCCAAGGGCCGGCTCAGCTTTGATAAAGTTGAGTCGGAGCTTCATTGTAGATAGTTTGAACAGCCAATTGTAGCCCCCAAGGGCCAACTCAATTTTGATAAAGTTGAGTCGGAGCTTCAATATGGATACTTTTTAAGAGCCAATATGGATACTGTAACCTTGGAGATCAAATATACATTAGCCCCCAAGTGTCAAACATATTGCTTGCAATCTTCTTGAAACTTGCATAATTTTGTCTTAATCTTCATCATCTGAAAAAATTCCATCCTGGCGAGTTATTTTGCATTTTGATATGCCATAGGAAGCTTTAAATGAGTCTAGGTCACAGTTGACGGATCTAAAGACTAACCTGGTGGCTCAACAAATGGCTCGAAGTGCCACCGATGAAAGGTGCCAGCTCCTTTCTGAGGAGTTGGCCACAATCAAGGCCGACTTTGCTAGTTTTAAAGAGTCAGCTGAGTCTAAGAAGATCCCTTTGACCAAATGGGCGGATGACGCTGATCAACGAATGATAGCTGTATCCAATGAACTCCAAACTCTGAAGCACCACATTACCAAGATGATAGCCGCCCTCTTTGGTAAGCTTCTGACAACTTTGTGCTTCAATGGCTATATAACACTTGTACTGGCGACTCATCCGGAAATATCCGTCTTATGCAGGCCCTAGGAGCCGGCAACTGGCTTCTGATAGTCTGCTGCCGTTGAAGGCCATCTACACTTTGACTGAGCAATTGTACTGCGGCGCGGTGTGTACTATCAAAACCGTGCAATACAAAGACAAGATTCCGGCGACTCTCAAGGGCGTCTTGGAGCTCTTTTCCACCATGCCTAAGCAGATTGCCGAACTCAAGAAGTCAGCCGCCCGCCAAGGGTCCATTGCGGGCATCAGCCGGGCTTTGGCCTCTTCTCCGGGTCTAACATCAGCCGAGATGATGGATGGCTTCCCTTCAAACAAAGACGACGGCTCAGAGTTCACTGATGCTGACTACAGCCGGTGCGTGAAGGAATCCCGAGTTCTAGCTTCCGTCTTAGCAGAAGAAGCTGATCTGATGACCTGCCAGGCGGCTTATGGCCTAGATCAAAAAAGAATCTGTGGCCCACTTTACGAGTGCAAAGACTTGATGCCTGCCCACAGTAAGGACTTCTTCGCTCCTGACCTTGACCCGTCTCCTTATTTTGACGAAGGCTCTTTTGTGACTCTAACGAACTGCAACTGGGATTTGGACAACCTCCAGATTGGGGCCATCGAAGAGCCAGAGCAGGATGACCCGGCAGCTAGTTAGTCCCTTCTTGAAAAAACTTGTAACAACTGACTCTCCTTAACCCGCCGTGTGGCGTTTGAAAAGACTTGTCTGAAATTCTGAGCTCCTCTGGGAGTGTATGTAATAGACTAGATGTTTACTTTTGCTTCTCCTGAACCTTGTGTCATTATCCGTGATAAGATGATACGGCTTTTTAGCTTCCATTGTCTTTGTATGCTCTTGAACCTTTTATACTGCTTTGTCATCATAGAAGACACCTGCGGCCAAGATTAGGTAAACTATACCCGGAGGTGGTAATTGCCTTTTGGTGATTACGGCTAATCTGGTTAGCCAGAGATGGCATAAAGCCTGGCCGATAAGGCATTTAAAAGATACACCCATAGGTAATAATACGGCGTAAACGCCGACGGATAAGTGTTAGAAGCTGTACCCGAAGGTAAGAAGCCGCTCTCGCTGCGACTCATTTTCCTGAGCCAGATTTTGGTGCCAAAAGGCCGGCTAATAGGCGTTATAAGCTATACCCGAAGGTAAGAAGCCGCCGTTCACCGCGGCTAATTTACCTTAGCCGTTTTACGTCACCTAAAGCCGGCTAATAGGCATTATAAGCTATACCTGAAGGTAAGAAGCCACCGTTCATGGGTCATGAGACGTTAGCTACCTGTCGGTAAGAAACCTCTCATAACCGCGGCTAAACGTGTTAGCCGGAAATTTGGCATAAAGCCGGCCGATAGGGTGTTAGAAGCGATACCTGTCGGTAAGAAGTCCCACCTCAGCAGTACGACATAACCCGCCGGCAGATAGGCATTTAGAAGCTATACCCAAAGGTAAGAAGCCTCCCTCGCCATGACTCATTTTCCTGAGTCAGTTTTTTTGTTTTGTGGCATAAAGCTTGGTGTCGTGGCTCATTTCCCGAGCCGGGATTTTGTGGCATAACGCCTCGTGCCGCAGCTCATTTTCCTAAGCCGGGATTTTGTGGCATAATGCCTGGTGCCGCGGCTCATTTTCCTGAGCCGGGATTTTACTTTGGTAGTGACACTATTTGATATAATTGTGACATGTACAATGATAGTGTTCGATGAGGGGTCTCTACACCCTTAAGTGAAATAAGGCCGGAGATGCGCGATGTTCCACAGCCGGCGGGTCTCCTGACCCGCCGTATCTGAGTCATCTCGGATATCGATGAGGTAATATGACCCATTGTTGAGATTTCTGCTGACTACAAAAGGTCCTTCCCATGGAGGAGAGAGCTTATGCATATTTGTCTGGTCCTGAATCAGCCGGAGCACTAAGTCATCCTCCTGGAACGTCCGGGTCTTGACCCTGCGGCTGTGATAGCGACTCAAGTCTTGTTGATAAATTGCCGACCGGGCCGCTGCTAACTCTCGCGCCTCTTCCAGAGAATCCAATGCGTCTTGACGTGTCATCTCATTGTTCGCCTCAACTTAAGCTGCCACCCTTGGCGAGTCATGCCGGATGTCACTGGGCAAAACTGCCTCGGCTCCGTACACCATAAAGAAAGGCGTGAAACCCGTAGATCTGTTAGGGGTGGTCCTGATGCTCTATAAGACGGAGGGTAATTCTTCTACCCAACACCCGGGTGTTCACTGCAAAGGAACCATAAGCCGCGGTTTAATCCCTCTTAAAATTTCCTAATTGGCACGCTCCGCCTGACCGTTGGATTGTGGATGCGCCACTGCTGAAACAACAAGCCGGATATCCTCTTCGTTGCAGAATTTTTTCATAGCCCCCTTGGACAGATTTGTACCATTATCAGTGATGATGCTGTGTGGGTAACCAAAATGGTAGATCAACTTTTTGATAAATAAAACCTTCATAGCCGCGTCACATTTGCTGACCGGCTCTGCCTCTACCCACTTGGTAAACTTGTCCACCGCCACCAGGAGGTGTGTTTTCTTATCCTTGGATCTCTTGAAAGGTCCCACCATGTCAAGCACCCAGACCACAAACGACCAAGTAATTGGTATCATCCTTAACTCTTGAGCCGGGATATGAGCACGCCAGCCAAACTTCTGACAGCCGTCGCACTTACGGACTAGGTCCTCCGCATCTTTATGAGCCGTCAACCAGAAAAACCCGTGACGGAAAGCCTTGGCCACCAAAGATTTCGAGCTGGCGTGGTGTCCACAATCACCAGTATGGGTTTCATTCAAGATCTACCGGCCCTCCTCTGGTGAAACACAACGTTGAAAGACTCCCGTCACACTGCATTTATGCAACTCACCATTGACTATTGTCATGGACTTAGAACTCCGGGTGATCTTTCTGGCTAGGTCTTCATCCTCAGGTAACTCGCCCCGGGTCAAATAGGCCAAATAGGGAATAGTCCAATCTGGGATAGCATGCAGAGCCGCCACTAATTCTGCCTCCGGGTCAGGAACAACCAAATCTTCTTCTAAAGGTATCTTGACAGTCGGATGGTGTAAGACGTGTAGAAAGACATTGGGTGGCACCGGCTTTCATTGAGAGCCTAATCGTGATAAGGCATCAGCCGCCTCATTTCTATGACGATCAATGTGATCTACCTAATATCCTTTGAAGTGCTCTGCAATAACATCAACCGCCTGACGGTAAGCCACCATATGCGGGTCTTTGGAATCCCAAGTGCCAGAAACTTGCTGAGCCACCAGATCTGAGTTGCCCAAACACCTGACTCGACTCAAATTCATCTCCTTGGCTAACCGAAGACCATGAAGCAAGGCTTCATATTTAGCCACATTGCTAGTGAAGGGGAACATCAGCCGGAGCACATAACAAAATTTATCACCCTTGGGGGATGTCAGAACAACTCCTACGTCTGACCCCTCTAATTGCTTGGATCCATCGAAGTGTATAGTCCAGTATGTGTTATCCGGTTTTTCCTCAGGAGCTTGACACTCCGTCAAATCATTTATGAAATCCACAAGGGCTTGGGACCTGATAGCTGTGCGAGGCACATATTTTACATCGAGAGGTTCCAGCTCCAATGCTCACTTAGCAATCCTTCCTGTGGCTTCTCTGTTCTGGATAATATCCCCCAGCAAAGCAGAACTGACCACAGTTATCTGGTGCCCTAAGAAATAGTGTTTTAACTTGCGGTTAACCATGAAGACCCCATATACTAGCTTCTGCCAATGTGGATACCTTTGCTTAGACTCTGTCAGGACCTCATTGATATAATAAACCGGCCTTTGCACTGGATACTCCTGTCCAGCCTCCTTGCGCTCGACCATGATTGCAGCACTCACTGCCTGGTTATTAGCCGCCACATAAAGGAGTAACGATTCTTTTTCAGCCAGAGCAGCCATCACTGGCGGCTCAGTGAGCTGTTTTTAAGTGCCTCAAGTGCTTCACCCGCCGCTTTACTCTAGACAAATTTGTTTGTCTTCTTCATCTTCTGATATAAAGGAATAGCCTTCTCTCCAAGACGGCTTATGAATTGGCTTAACGCAGCAATCTGCCCTGCCAAGCGCTGAACATCATTAATTCAGGACGGCTCTACCATAGAGGTAATAGCCTTGATTTTGTCCAGGTTAGCCTCGATACCACGCTCGGAGACTAGGAAACCCAAAAGCTTGCCCACCGGAACACCAAAGACACACTTGGTCGGGTTAAGCATCATCTTGTAGATCCGGAGATTATCAAAAGTTTCTTTTAAATCCTCCAAGAGAGTCTCCTTCTTTCTAGATTTGATCATGATGTCAT
This sequence comes from Hordeum marinum, assembly GCA_022496015.1. Lineage (NCBI taxonomy): Eukaryota > Viridiplantae > Streptophyta > Magnoliopsida > Poales > Poaceae > Hordeum > Hordeum marinum. The sequence continues at coordinate 254,737,569 of CM039673.1, forward strand.
CTACATAAGCATGAACATTACGGCCAATCTGACTGTGAAGGCAGTTCTGCACGCATCGCTGGTAAGTCGCCTGGGCACTTTTGAGCTCGAAAGAGATAGAGACATAGCAGAACGCCCCAAAGGGTGTAATAAAAACCATTTTCTACTGGTCTTTAACTGCCATCTTGATTTGATGATAACCTGAGTATGCATCCAGGAAGCACAAACTTTCACACCCCGCCGTAGCATCAATGATCTGATCAATACGCGGGAGAGCAAATGGATCAGCCGGACAAGCCTTGTTCAGGTCCGTGTAGTCCACACACATACGCCATGTGCCATTCTTTTTTAGCACGAGCACCGGGTTAGCCAACCATTCTGGATGAAAAACTTCAATGATAAAACCTGCTGCGAAGAGCCGGGCAACTTCTTTCCCAATAGCCTTGTGCCTCTCCTCATTGAACCGCCGCAAAAACTCTTTGATCGGCTTAAACTTTGGATCCACATTAAGGTTGTGCTCAGCGAACTCTCTCGATACACCCGGCATTTCAGAAGGTTTCCATGTGAAGATGTCCCGATTCTCATGGATGAATTCGATGAGCATGCTTTCCTATTTGGGATCCATGTGAGATCCAATGACGAACTGTTTAGATGAGTCGCCCGGGATGAAATCTACTGTCTTGGTATCATCCGCCGAAAACTTGAGGGGCGGCTCAACCTCCGTGGTGGGCTTTTTCAGCGGGGTCATATCCTCCAGATCAACATTCTCCTTATAGAACTTAAGTTCCTCCTGGGCGCAACTGGACTCCGTGTAAGCCGCGTCTCCTTCTTCACACTCAATAGCCATATTTCGATTACCATGAACGGTAATGGTAATGTTTAAGCCGGGCATCTTGAGCTACAAGTAAACATAGCAGGGCCTAGCCATGAACTTAGCATAAGTCGTCCGTCCAAATATCGCATGATAAGGACTCTTGATCTTGACCACTTCGAACCACAAGGATTCCACCCTGTAATTTTACTGATTGCCAAAAGCCACTTCCAATGAAATCCTGCCCATCAGACGCGCCGACTTACCAGGAACCACACCATGAAAGACGGTGGATGAAGGTTTTAAATCCTTGTCAAGCAACTTCATCCGCCGGAAAGTGTCATAGTAAAGGATGTTTATGCTGCTGCCACCGTCCATAAGCACCTTGTTCACCATATATCCGTCCACCTAGGGGGCTACAACCAAAGCCAGCCGCCCCGGGTCATCCAGACGCGGCGGGTGATCTTCTCGGCTCCACATTATGTCATATTCAGACCACTTTAAGTACTACGGAAGATCCGGTATAATCGCATTAACTGCCTGCTTTCGCAACTTCTGGTCCCGTTTGTTGAGACCGGTTGTGAAAATGTGGTACTGCCCAGAGCTGAGCTGCTTCAGATTACTTTGAAAACCAGACTGATTACGCTGTTGTTGCTGATTATTGTTACCGGAATGCGGCGGGTGTCCCCCTTGACTATCCTGACCTGGATGACGGTGGACCGGATGACCAGATCCTGAGCTGCCAGAACCAAAACCAGCTCCTGACCCATCATGTCCTGAGCCGCCTGGCGGACCACCATCTCGATTGTTAGGTTTCGTGAAATACCGCTTGTACTTCTGCATGAAATTGCAATTCCCCAATGTGTGGTTTGCCAGCTTATCAGGCAGACTGTGATTTGGACAAGGTCGCTTAAGTAACTCCTCCATGTTCGGGGAAGAGCTATCCCTGCCAAAGGGCGGTCTAAACCTCCTATTGCCTTTGGGGTAATTCTGCTAGGTGTTTGTACTATCCACCAGCTCTGACCCAGCCTCTGGATTCTTACGTTTGCTCTCGCTACCATTGTTTGCCGCACCCTTGCCTTGATTGCCTTTCTTACCTTGGCCAGCTTTCTCATCATCAGAACCCGGATCTTTCGTACTGTCAGAGTCGGCATATTTCGTGAGAGCCGTCATGAGCTCTCCCATGTCCTGGCACGTACGTTTGAGTCGGCCGAGTTTTTGCTTCAGAGGAACAAGATGGCAGTTCTTCTCCAAGATCAGTACCGCCTGGGCCGCCGTGATCTGCTCCGAGGAGTGGATGGTTGTCGAGACCTTCCGTACCCAATGATGGGCCGACTCATTCTCCTGTTCGACACAGTGATCAAGATCCACAATGGTCATCGTTTGCTTGCACGTCCCTTGAAAGTTTTTAATGAACCGGGCCCGGAGCTCCGCCCATGAATTGATGGTATTAGGCGGTAACCCCTTTAGCCACGTGCGAGTCGGGCCCTTCAAGCATCATGATGAAATACTTGGCATAAACCGCCTCACTGACCTCCAGCATCTCCATGGCCAGTTCATAACTCTCCACCCAGGCCTCCGGGGGTAGATCAGCAGTATAATTTGGGACCTTGCGAGGCCCTTTGAAGTCTCTTGGCAGTCGTTTGCTCTGTAGAGGCGGCGACAAACACGACAGCCCTCCCGTCCTGGAGTTTACTCCTACCCTACCGAAATGGAAGGTACAGGCTCCTGGTGAGCAGGCCTAGCTAGCGCCTCTTGCGGGCTTCCCGCATGGTTTACAAATGCTGATGTGTCTCTACTCGGCCGGTGACCCGTCGGAATCTCTTTGCACCGGTTGCTGTTGGAACCTACTGGTGACTCATCGCGCCGGCTAAAGTTGCGGCTAGGAAGAGGGGTTGAATGAACACGGGTCCGGCTGTGAGTATATTTCTCCTGCTAGGCCACGGCCGTCTATAGGTACCCGATGGCGTTCCGCACATCCTCTAAAAAGGGTGCTTCATCTGGGATAGGAATTGTCTCAAGCCGGGTGGCCGCTGCCACCATATTCTTGGCCGGGTTAGAATAATGACCCACTGGCATCGGAAAGCCACCGGGTGAAGCTTGGTTACGCTGGGCCGGATGAGTCGTTGGTCGCCCCGTCGGGAGGCTTTCGGGCGTGACCGTTACTCGCCTCGCGCCAGGAGTACTGAAGAGGTTCCTTGCTTCATAGCGCTCTGGTAGACGGGACTGATGCCTCCTTCGATGTACCGCTACTGCTGATATCTGCTGCAGCCCTAGACGGAAAGCATCTGCTTTGATACGTTCTGCCTCTTCCTCCATCTAGATCTTTAGCTCATCCATCCTTTGCCGTTCCTCTGTCATCCCGCCCTTAATCCTTCCGATCTCTAAATTCCGAGATGCTTGATTATCTGGTGTGACCTCAGTGGCCATTAAATCCGCGAGCTCGTCCATCAGCTCCACAAGAACTTGAGCCGGCGGCGGTGGCTTATCACCTGAGGTGGCCGCTCCTGCGGCTGTACTACTCATGCGTGGGGCTGACCTCGCCATGAACACGTCAGCGTGAACTAGAAACTCAAGATTATCCGACTCTGAGCAATCAGACTCAAGGCAGACGTCGCCGTAGCCCCCAGGCCGCCGTTGCGGAGTTGGTACACCGACTCCGTTTCTCCACTTGAAGATTCGTCCTCCGAATAGACGAGAGTTTCCTGTGATCCGGAAGCTTCCAGATGCGTTACTTGAGTGAAGCCTATGAAGACATGCTTCTGACCTGGATTAGCACGGGTAGGATGCATGTTACACACAGGTCGCAGACGCCGAGCCAGCTCGATGATGTCGGTGTAGACGTCCGGCCTTGGTGTAGATCCATCAACCCTTCCGATGAAGACGTGGATCCCGCCGAATGGAACCCGGAATCCATACTCCATGGACTCAGCATCAAGCCCCCACCCGGCATCGTCGATGTAGAACCGGCCACGATGACTCTTGCTGATCCTTCTGACAATGTATCCTTCGAGCCCCGGGAGAGAGCCCTTCGAGAACTCAACATCACCAAGTGTCAGCCCCATGGTGGGCGCCAACTGTTGTGGATTTATCACAGCAGATGTCCGGGTTAATGGACTTGGATTCGAGGACATCGCTAACGTGATGGATTCAAAGGGGTTAACAGGGACACGAGTTTACCCAAGTTCGGCCCCTCAAGGTGAGGTAATAGCCTATGTCCTGCTTGTGTTTGTATTGCTTGTTGTATAAATTACAAGGGAGCTAAAGCTTGACCTAGCTCTCGATAACCTAACCTCTAAGTTGCCCCGGGTCTTGCCTTTATATACTGAGGTCAAGACCACGGGTCATACAAGTTATGGCCGACTCTCATTACACGTCCGAGTCTGCCTCTATCTTCTCTTGCCTATCCTGACCAAGTTGTCCCCAGGTGGCTTACACACCCGGGTCTTCTCATCCAGGCCGCCCTACCAGCCCATCCTGTGAGCCACTACGCTTGTTAGGCCCTCCGGTCCTCACGGCTCATCCTTGGGCTAGCTACGAGCCGTCCAGTTTAACCCGGAGCCCTCGAGGGCGGGTCTCACCATGGGGTTATATCCCCAACAGGAGGGATTGATGATGTTCTTATTGATGCAAATAGGAATTATATGCCCATATATTTCATTGTTCTGGATATATATCGCAATCCTACATGTCATATTATTCTTGGTAGACCATTCCTTAGAACGATTGGTACAATTATTGATATGAAGGAAGGAAACATTAGATTCCAATTTCCATTAAGGAAAAGTATGAAACACTTTCCTAGAAAGAAAATAAGATTGCCTTATGAATATATTATGAGAGCTACTTTTGGATTGCATACCAAAGATGACAATACCTAGATCTATTGTGTTTTGCCTAGCTAGGGGCGTGAAACAATAGCGCTTGTTGGGAGGCAACCCAATTTTATTTTTGTGTTCTGTTTTTATTTATGTTTTTGTGTGTTTTACCACATTATTACTTATGTTGTAATTGTGTTTTGGTGTTTTAATTAGTTTTTGAGCCAAGTAAAACCTTTGGGGTGATCTATGGTAGTTGTTGATTTGATCTTACTGAAAAACAGAAACTTTTGCAATCAGTCCAGAAATTTTCTAAATTTTTTAGAGAGTCTAATGAGTCCAAATTTCTACACAAGATTTATATATAAATTTTACAGGTTTTCCTAATATTTAATAATATGTTTAATTACATAAGTATACAAATTTTTTAGATTACTACAAATTGTTCTGTTTTTGACAGATTCTGTTTTCTTTGAGTTATTTGCATATTTTGAGGAATCTATGGGTTGTATCATGGGGTATGAACCATGGATAAGTTAGAATACAGTAGGTATAGCACCAATATAAATAAATAATGAGTTCACAACAGTACCCAAAGTGGTGATTTATTTTCTTATACTAACGGATCTCACGAGTTTCCTGTTAAGTTTTGTGTTGTGAAGTTTTCAAGTTTTTGGTAAAGATTTTATGGACTATGGAATAAGGAGTGGAAAGTGCCTAATATTTGGGATTCACAAGGCACCCCAAGTCATAGTCAAGGATGCAAAAAGTCTGAGCTTGCGGATGCCCCAGAAGGCATACCCTCTTTCATCTTCCATCCATCGGTAAATTTACTTGAGGCTATATTTTTATTCACCACATGATATGTGTTTTGCTTGGAGCATCTTGTATGATATGAGTATTTTCTACTTAGTTTGCCAAAATCATCCTTGCTGCACACATCTTTTGAGACACACACGCTGAATCGTGAATTTATTAGAATACTCTATGTGCTTCACTTATATCTTTTGAGATAGGAAATTTTGCTCTATGTGCTTCACTTATATTTTTAGAGCATGATGGTGTTTGCATTTTATAGAAATAATTGAACTCTCTTACCTCACTTTATTATTTTGAGAGTCTCTAAAAAGCATGGTAATTGGTCTAGGTTATGAATTTAGTCCTAATATGATAGGCATCCAAGAGGGATATAATAAAAACTTTGATATTAAGTGCATTGAATATTATGAGAAGTTCGATTCCTTGCATAAGATTTTGAGATATAAAGATGGTAATTTTAAGAGTCATGTTAGGTAGTAACTGTGATTTGGTAAAAATACTTGTGTAAAGGTTTGTGATTCCCGTAGCATGCACATATGGTGAACCGTTATGTAAGGAAGTCAGAGCATGATTTGTTTGTAGATTGTCGACCTTTGTGTGAGGGTCGGGAGGGCGCGATGTTAACTCCTACCAACCTCTCCCCTAGGAGCATGCGTTTAATACTTTGCTTCAATGACTAATAGACTTTTGCAATAAGTATGCGAGTTCTTTATGACTAATGTTGAGTCCATGGATTATACGCACTCTCACCCGTCCACCTCTGCTAGCCTCTCTAGTACTGTGCAACTCTTGTTGGTACAACAAATCTACCTTCCTCAAAACATCCACCATATACCTTCCTCAAAAGAGCTACCATATACCTTCCTCAGAACAGCCACCATACCTACCTATTATGGCATTTCCAAAGCCATTCCAAGATATATTGCCATGCAACTTCCATCGTTTCCCTTTATAACATGCATTATCACTTCCGTATTATATATAGAGTCATATTTTGTCATAGGTATCAAGTTGTAACTTTCTGTTGAGTTGTAAGTAAATAAAAGTGTGATGATTATCATTATTAGAGCATGTCCCATGTGAGGAAAGGATGATGGAATCTATGATTCCCTCACAAGTGGGGATGAGATTCCGGACGTTATGAAAAATAAAAGAGGCCAGCGAAGCCCAAACAAAAAAAATAAAAGAGGCCTTAGATGCCCATATCAAAAAAAGAGAAAAAAATAAAAAAAGAGAGAAAAGAGAGAAGGGACATTGCTACTATCTTTTTCTACACTTGTGCTTCAAAGTAGGACCATGATCTTCATGATAGAGAGTCTCCTATTTTGTCACTTTCAGATACTAGTGGGAATTTTTCTTTATATAGCTTGGATTGTATATTCCTATGATGGGCTTCCTCCAATTTCCCTAGGTCTTCGTGAGCAAGCAAGTTGTATGCACACCCACTTAGTTTCCTCTTGAGATTTCATACACTTATAGCTCTAGTGTATCCGGTGCATGGCAATCCCTACTCACTCATGTTGATATCTATTGATGGGCATCTCCATAGCCCGTTCATACGCCTAGTTGATGTGATACTATCTTCTCCCTTTCCTTGGCAACCTGCACCATATTCTATTCCACCTATAGTGCGATATCCATGGCTCACGCTCATGTATTGCGTGAGAGTTGAATTTTTTTGGGAAAATAAAAGTGTGAAAACAATTGCTTGACTTGTCATCAGGGTTGTGCATGATATAAATACTTTGTGTGGGGAAGATGATGCATAGCTAGACCATATGATATTGTTGGGATAACTTTCTTTTGCCATTATATTTTTAAGAGGTATAATTGCTTTGCTAGTATGCTTGAAACATTATTGTTTTTATATCAATATTAAGCTTTTGTTGTGAGTCTTATGGATCTAAATATTCATGCCACACAGTGAATATTACATGGATAAATATGTTAGGTAACACTCCACATCAAAAATTTCGTTCTTATCATTTACCTACTCGAGGACGAGTAGGAATTAAGCTTGGGAATGCTGATACGTCTCCAATGTATCTATAATTTATGATGATGTCATGCTACTATATTATCTATTTTGGATGTTTTATATGCATTATTATGCTATTTTATATTATTTTTGGGACTAACGCATTAATATAGAGCCTAGTGCCAGTTTCTGCTATTTTCCTTGTTTTTGAGTTTTGCAGATATGGAATATTAAACAGATTCCAAACGGAATAAAATATTCGAAATTATTTGTTATGGAAGGAAAGAGATCCACGAGACTTGGAATGCATGCCAGGGGATCTACCAGGAGATCACAAGCTGGTAAGCGCGGCCACCCCCCTGGTCGCGCCTGGAAGGCTTGTCGTATCCTGGAAGGTCTCCTAACCCTATTCTTCGTCCTATAAATACCCAAATATCCCCTAACACCAGAGGGAGCCACGCAAATACGTTTCCACCTCCAGAAGCCTCGGTTCCCGAGAGATCAAATCTTGGAGCCATTTCCGGTAATCTTCCACAGGGGATTTCAATCATTGAGGGCATCTACATCAACTCCATTGCCCCTCCGATGATGTGTGAGTAGTCCACCACAGACCTACGGGTCCATAGTATCTAGATGGATTATTCTCTCTCTTTGATCTTCAATACCATGTTCTTCATGATCTTCGTGGAGATCTATCTAATGTAATACTCTTTTGTGGTGTGTTTGTCAAGATCCAATGAATTGTGGGTTTATGTTCAGATTATCCATGACTCTTATTTCAATCTTCTCTGAATTCTTATATGCATGATTCAATATCCTTGTAAGTCCCTTTGAGTTATTGGTTTAGTTTGGCCAACTAGATTGGTAATTCTTGCAATGGGAGAAGTGCTTGGTTTTGGGTTCAATCTTGCGGTGTCCTCACCCAGTGACATAGTAGGGGTAGTGAGGCATGTATTGTATTGTTGCCATCAAGGGTAATAGGATGGGTTTTTCATCATATTGATTGAGTTTATCCCTCTACATCATGTCAACTTACTTTATGTGTTACTCTGTTGTTCATGAACTTAATACTCTAGATGCAGACATGAGTCGGTCGATGTGTGGAGTAATAGTAGTAGATGCAAAATAGTTCTGGTCTACTTGACACGGACGTGATGCCTATATGCATGATCATTGCTTTGGATATCTACATGATTATTAGCTTTTCTATCAATTGCTTGATAGTATTTTGTTTACCCACCATGATATTTTCCTTCAAGAGAGAAGCCTCTAGTGAAATCTATGGCCCCGGGGTCTACTTTCCATAATATTATTTCAGATCTATAAACCAAAAATACTTTGCTACAATTTACTTATCTTTTACTTTCCGTTTTTGTTTACATCTAACTCCATTGGATCTAACCCTTGCAAATAACCGTGAAGTGATTGACAACCCCTTTATAGCGTCGGGTGCAAGAGTTTGATTGTTTGTGTATGTGCATCCATTGGTGACTTGCTTGTTCCTCCTACTAGATTGATACTTTGGTTCTCATCAACTGAGGGAAATACTTATCTACTTCGCTGAATCACCCTTTCCTCTTCAAGGAAAAAACCAACGCAAGCTCAAGAGGTAGCATAAAGCATTTGGGATGATTCACAAGATGAGTAGAATTGATACGGTGTAAAAACAGAAAATTTAGCCTTCAGTGCAGAATTTCCCTGGTTTTACTCGAACGACTTTTTGATATGAATTTTGTGCATAGTATTTCTATACAAATTTTTTCGTTATAGTCATGTTTCCGAATTTTTACAATTACATAAGTATAGGTTGATGATAATTCTTTACAGACTATTCTGTTATCGATAGATTCTGTTTTTGCTTGCATAGTTTACTTGTTTTGATGATGCTATGGATTGTATCGGGGGGTATAAGCCATGGAGAAGTTAGAATATAGTACCTGTTACGCAATAATGAAATATGAATTAATTTATAATAGTACCTAAATTATTTGATATGTTGCATATACTAACGGATCTCACAATGTTTTGTTGTGTTTTGTGTGATTGAAGTTTGCATGTTTTGGGTGTTATCACGACGGACGAAGGAATAAGAAGCGAGAAGAGCCTATGATTAGGGATTCCCAAGGCACTTCAAGGTAATATACTAGGAAGCCTCTAGCATCTAAGCTTGGGGATGCCCCGGAAGGCATCCCTTATTTCGTCTTAGCCCATCAGTATGTCACTTGGAGCTACAATTGTATTCGTCACATGATATGAGTTTTGCTTGGAGCGTCATTTGCTTCTGTTTTCTTTTATTTCTAGGTTTCGACAATCATTTTTTGGACACACCTATTTGAGATAGACACACGTTCTTCACAATTTGTTAGAATAATCTATGTGCTTCACTTATATCTTTTTAGCTTAGCAGTTGCTCTAGTACTTCACTTATATCTTTTTGAGCACGATGACGTATAGATAATATAAAAATAATTGCACTCCTGTTCTTCACTTATATTTTTTTGAGAGTTAATAAATAGTGATGGAAATTTGAATGGGTCATAAGACTAGTCAAAAAATAATAGGTATTCCATGAGTGATAATCAACACCATCATGTAGCATATAAAAGAGAAATTCTTGGTTAATGATATTGATGTGGTAATATGAAAAAGGTGTGAGTGCGTCATTGATGATTCGTAGAAATATCGGTATTAAGAGGTGTTAATTTATTGTTTGTCTAAATATTAAAAAGTCATGTTGGGGATGTGCGAACATTTATATTCCTCATTAAAATCCTAGTGTTGTTCCGGGTCGGAGGCACGCGATGGTTAGCTCCTCCCAACCTCCTCCCTCAGGGATTGTGAGGAGTGCTTTGATTTGTGATAAAACTAATTAAAATTTGCAATAAGTATATGAGTTCTTCATGACTAATGTGAAACCATGGACATACGCAATCTCACCTCCTCATATTTTGCTAGCCTCTTCGGTACTGTGCCTTGCCCCTTCTCATCTCGAGTATCGGTGCAAACTTTGCCGGTGCATCCAAATTTTGTGACATGATATGCACTATCACATTTAAGCCACCATACCTACCTATTATGGCATTTCCACATCCATTCCGAGATATATTGCCATGCAAATTTCGCCTTCACATCATATGACTAGTTCGTTCACTATCATAGTGCTTTGCATATCCATATAGAGCTGACAAAGTATTTCTGGCAAACCCACCATTCATCATATTTTTACACGTAATGCTAGATCCTTGTGCATCCTGGTACACTGCCATAGGCATTCATATTGAGTGATATTTCTTCATAGTTCTTCATATCGAGTTTTCATATTGAGTTGTAAGTAAATAAAAGTGTGATGATCATCATTATTAGAGCATTGTACCAGTGAGGAAATAAATATGGGGGAGGCCAAATGATTCCACCATAATAATAAAAGTTATGCAAAAAGAGAGAAGGGACTTTGCTACTATCCTTTGCCACACTTGTACCTCAAAGTGTCACAATTTTCTTCATATAGAGAGTCTCCTGTTATGTCATTTTCATATGCTAGTGGGAATCACTTTTTCATTATTATAACTTGGCATGTATATTCCAATGATGGGCTTCCTCAAATGCCCGAGGTCTTATTGAGCAAGCAAGTTGGATGCACACCCCACTTAGCTTCAGTTGAGCTTTGATACACTTATAGCTCTACTACACCATTTGCATGGCAATCCCTGCTACTTGCACTGATATCTACTAATGGGCATCGTCGTAGCCCGTTGATACGCCTAGTTGATGTGAGATTTTCTTATACACTTTTACCCCTTTGATATCTACCACCATATTCTATTCCACCTTTATGCTATGTCCATGGTTCACACTCATGTATTGCATGACGAATAAAAGGTTGATCACTTTATAAAAGTACGATCCAATTGCCTGACTTGGACACCATAGTGCTCGAAATTTATATTAATGTGGTGAAGATGGAGCCATGCCTTGCTAATATTATAAGATGAATGGGGGTAAACATTCTTTTAGAATCTTATACTTTGAAAGATTGATGGTTTTGTTGCTTGTGCTTATAAGTATTACTGTGTTGATGTTTGTTAACTCGTCGTTTCTCAGTGAGCATACATGCAAAACATTACATATTGGGTAGCATGTCACATCAAAAAAATTGTTTTTATCATTTACCTACTCGAGGACGAGCATGAATTAAACTTGGGGATGGTTGATAAGTCTCTTGTGTATCTATAATTTTTTATTGTTCCATGCTATTATATTATCATTGTAGGATACCTTTTCAGTAATAGTTTATCAACAACAACAACAACAACAACAACAAATCCTTTAGTCCCAAACAAGTTGGGGTAGGCTAGAGGTGAAACCCATAAGATCTCGCGACCAACTCATGGTTCTGGCACATGGATAGCAAGCTTCCACGCACCCCTGTCCATGGCTAGTTCTTTGGTGATGCTCCAATCCTTCAGATCTCTCTTTATGGACTCTTCCCATGCCAAGTTCGGTCTACCCCGGCCTCTTTTGACATTATCAGCATGCTTAAGCCGCCCCCTGTGCACTGGGGCTTCTGGAGTCCTGCGCTGAATATGCCCAAACCATGTCAGACGATGTTGGACAAGCTTCTCTTCAATTGGCGCTACCCCAACTTTATCTCGTATATCATCATTCCGGATGCGGTCCTTCCTTGTGTGGCCACGTATCCATCTCAACATGCGCATCTCTGCCACACCTAACTGTTGCACATGTCGCCTTTTAGTCGGCCAACACTCAGCGCCATACAACATTGCGGGTCGAACTGCCGTCCTATAGAACTTGCCTTTTAGCTTTTGTGGCACCCTCTTGTCACAAAGAATGCCAGAAGCTTGGCGCCACTTCATCCATCCGGCTTTAATTCGATGGTTCACATCTTCATCGATATCCCCATCCTTCTGCAACATTGATCCCAAATATCGAAAGGTGTCCTTCTGAGGCACCACTTGCCCATCAAGGCTAACATCCTCCCCCTCCTCGTTCCTAGTAGTACTGAAAGCGCACCTCATGTACTCAGTTTTAGTCCTACTAAGTCTAAAACCTTTCGATTCCAAGGTTTGCCTCCATAACTCCAACTTCCTGTTGACCCCCGTCTGGCTCTCATCGACTAGCACCACATCGTCCGCAAAGAGCATACACCATGGGATATCTCCTTGTATATCCCTTGTGACCTCATCCATCGCCAAGGCAAAAAAGATAAGGGCTCAAAGTTGACCCTTGATGCAGTCCTAACTTAATGGGGAAGTCGTTAGTGTCGCCATCACTTGTTCGAACACTTGTCACAACATTATCATACATGTCCTTGATGAGGGTAATGTACTTTGTTGGGACTTTGTGTTTCTCCAAGGCCCACCACATAACATTCCGCGGAATCTTATCATAGGCCTTCTCCAAGTCAATGAACACCATATGCAGGTCCTTCTTTTGCTCCCTATATCTCTCCATAAGTTGTCGTACCAAGAAAATGGCTTCCATGGTCGATCTCCCAGGCATGAAACCAAACTGATTTTTGGTCACGCTTGTCATTCTTCTTACACGGTGCTCAATGACTCTCTCCCATAGCTTCATTGTATGGCTCATCAGCTTAATTCCACGGTAATTAGTACAACTCTGAACATTCCCTTGGTACTAATATACTCCGTCTCCATTCTTCTGGCATCTTGTTTGCCCGAAAAATGAGGTTGAAAAGTTTGGTTAGCCATACTATCGCTATGTCCCCGAGGCCTCTCCACACCTCAATGGGGATACAATCGGGGCCCATCGCCTTGCCTCCTTTCATCCTCTTTAAAGCCTCATTGACCTCCGACTCCTGGATTCGCCTCACAAAACGCCTGCTAGTATCATCAAAGGAGTCATCCAGGTCAATGGTAGAGCTCTCACTCTCCCCATTGAACAACTTGTCAAAGTACTCCCGCCATCTATGCTTAATCTCCTCGTTCTTCACCAGGAGTTGATCTGCTTCGTCCTTGATGCACTTGATTTGGTCAACATCCCTCGTCTTCCTCTCTCGGCTCTTGGCCATCTTATAGATGTCCATTTTGCCTTCCTTTGTGTCTAACCTTTGGTAGAGGTCCTCATACGCCCGACCCCTTGCTTCACTCACAGCTCGCTTTGCGGCCTTGTTTGCCATCTGGTACTTCTCTATGTTGTCTGCACTCCTATCCAGATATAGGCGTCTGAAACAATCTTTCTTCTCCTTGATTGCCTTCTGGACAACATCATTCCACCACCAGGTATCTTTAGCTTCTCTTCTACTTCCCCTGGACACTCCAAACTCCTCTGAGGCCACCTTACGAATGCAAGTCGCCATCTTCATCCACATGTTGTCTGCATCACCTCCTTCCTCCCAAGGGCCCTCCTTAATGACCCTCTCCTTGAACACCTGAGCTACCTCCCCCTTGAGCTTCCACCACTTCATTCTAGCAAGTTTGGCACGCTTGTCCCGCTGGACACGAATCCAAAAGCGGAGGTCAGCAACCACAAGCTTATGTTGGGGGACAACACTCTCTCCAGGTATCACCTTACAGTCTAGGCATGCATGCCTGTCTTCTCTTCTCAAGAGGATGAAATCAATCTGGCTAGAGTGCTGCCCACTACTGTAAGTCACTAGATGGGATTCTCTGTTCTTAAAGAAGGTGTTAGCTACGATCATGTTGTAGGCTAACGCAAAGCTTAAGACATCTTCTCCTTCTTGATTCCTGATGCCATAGCCAAAACCCCCATGCACCCCTTCAAAACATGTGTTAGATGTGCCCACGTGGCCATTGAGGTCTCCTCCTATGAAGAGCCTCTCGCCGATCGGTACACTCCTAACCAAGTCCTCCAGGCCTTCCCAGAACTCCCTCTTGGTGTTCTCATTGTGGCCTACTTGTGGGGCATATGCGCTGATAACGTTGAGGACTAAGTCCCCAACTACCAGCTTGACCAGGATAATCCGGTCCCACGTCTCTTGACGTCTACCACTCCATCCTTGAGGCTCTTGCTGATCAAGATGCCTACTCCATTTCTGTTTGCAACTGTCCCCGTGTACCACAGCTTGAAGCCGATACCCTCCACCTCCTTCGCCTTCTGTCCCCTCCATTCAGTAATAGTTTATCAATTTATATTATTTTTGAGCACTAACCTATTGTCATGGTGCCGAGTGCCAGTTCCTGTTTTCTTCGTGTTTTTTACTTTTCAGGTTTACGGTACCAAACGAAGTCCAATTGCCCCGAAACTTTTTTATGATTTTTTCTAGATGAAAAGAAGACATGGAAGCTTTGGGAGAAGACTAGAGGTCGCACGAGGCACACACAAGCTAACAGGGCGAGCCCAGGGGGTATTCATGCCATGATGGCTTGTCCCTCCCTGGTGGACCTACTGACCATGTTCTCTGGTATATATATTCACATATATTCCAAAAACGTAAGGGGGCATCCCGAAACATATTTTTCATCGACACAAGTCTCTGTTTCACCGCGATATAATCTGGAGCTCTGTTTCGGCACCCAGACAGAGGGGGATCGATCATGGAGGTGCCCATCATCAACCTTGCTACCATCATGATGATGTGTGAGTAGTTCGACCTACGAGTCCGTAGTTAGTAGCTAGATGGATATCTCTCTCTCTTTTGAACTTCAATACAATGATCATCGCATCTTTGCTTTGATCTATCCGATGTAACCCTTTTGTGTGGTGCATTTTTTGGGATTCGATGAATTTTGGTTTTATGTTTAGATTATTCGTGAAATGTATCTGAGTCTTCTCTCAAAATATTATGATTATTATTTGCATGATAATTCTAGCTTCGCAATTCTCTCTAATCTATTGATTTACTTTGGCCAAATAGATTGATCTTTCTTCAGTTAGAGGGGTGCGTTGTAGTGGGTTCAACCTAACGGATTTCTATATCCCAGTGACAGAAGGGGCCAAGATACGTCTTTTTGTTGTTTACACTAAGGATAAAACAATCGGGTTTATTCATATTGATTGAGTGTACTTTGTCTACATCCTGTCATTGTTCTCCACGCATTACTATGTTTGTCCTGAATTTAATACGTAGAGAGGCAATTATAGACGCGATCTTGAAGTGGAGCAATCGTAATAGGTGCTGGCAGGATTCAGCCTATTTGTTTTGGACGTGATTCCTATATAAACATGATCATTTCCATGAATATCACAGAACTATGTGCTTTTTATCAATTGCCAAACAGTAATTTGTTTACCCACCATATGCCTACTTTCATGAGAGATGCCGCTAGGGAAAACTATGGCCCCCGGGTCTGTTCACTTATATATTTACAAATCCTACAATACTTTGATGTTCTTATTTACATTTTATTCTATTTTGCAATTTGCAATTATCTACCATTATCTACACAATTCACTTGCTTGAAAATAACGAGATCAAGGGGATTGAAAACCCTATTGCCCGTGTTGTGTGCAAGTTGTTTGCTCTTTTGTGTGCAACCGCTGAAGACGGTTGTGGATTGATATTCCTATTGGTTCGAGAAACCTTGGTTTCATTACTGAGGGAAATACTTACCCGTATTGTGCTGCAACCCATTCCTCGTCACAGAAAACCCAACACAGATCACAAGTATCAACGAACTTGGCCATGAATGAGATGTAGGCCGCAGCATATGCTACCCCCACGCACTTGCTAGCAACCATCCCTACGCCCACACTAGCAACCATCCCCATTGCATTAATGGGCTGATCGCCGAGCACCATCGCAGCGCTAGAAACCAATGGCTTCACCGAGGTCCTCGCAGACCCGTAGTAGCTGATGTACGAGCAAGCGCCAGCGCATACGGCCATGCTCGTGCATGCTCCTGCACCCACCATGACCGTCCCCATGCACATGTCCGCACCTATGCCCGTATGTGCACTTGCACCCACCATACACATGCTCGTGTGCGCGTCTGCACCCACCGCGCACATGCCCGTGCGCGCTGCTGCACCCATCGTGCCCCCCTAAGTGGCATGTAATGATGTTATCAACCACTTCCTCACAATGTCGCTACTCACCACCCCCCTGGCCCCCACCCATAGATCACGAGATGACCACCTCTTTGATTGGGAAGGCCGGAACATTCAGGGCTAGTTTGAAGATTGGAACAATGGCGTCCTAGAGGACGACAATGCTAGCATAGGACGCTGGCGTCGTGGCCGCCGTGTTTTATTTATATTGTATCTTGATCATATGAATGTAAGTTTTACTGGATGAAATATATTTTTTGATCAACTCAATATCTATCTCTGAATGAACATAGTAATCAATGTAAATCAAAAAACATCAATGTATTTTCTCTAAAGAAAAAACTCATCGCAAACATTTCAGATTGAATACTAGTATGCATATCGAGAGTTATACTCTCTTTGCCAGTAAGCCAAGTGAAAATTTGGTGCGAAGGATTGGTGCATCGCATCATCGCAAACAATTATGTATAGTGACCCCTTTGCTTACTATAGAAATTTTGGTAAGATTTGCATCTGTCATATTGGGTACATTACCATTTGTCAAATTGGAAACATTGGAGTTTGTCAGTATAGTAACATTGTGTCAACATTGTAACACTAACATTTGTGAAATTTTGGAGCTAAAAATCACTAGTGCTATCTAATTTTGCAACGGAAATTCACTTAACATAGATTGCATTCATACACAAAGTTGTCGTTCTTTATACGAAACTATTCAACTCGTTAGCTGAACCGAACAAACTTTTCCCCAATTGTTGCCAACGAGGTACTAACATAGCTAGTTCAAATATATATACTAGCTAATTGAAAGTATAGGCACAATTCAACCATATCTATAGTTAGATGACCTGAACAAAATAGCCCCTAAATACTACAACAGAGGGCTTTGTACTACTTCTAACAGGGTCTCCTCTGCCGAGAGCGCTTAGTAAGAGGCAGAGGAGGAGCAGCTTATCGACGATATGGAGGAGTCGATTTTGTTGCATGCTGGTACTACCCTCCACCGCTCCATACACACCTCCTCAAAGCGGTAGGACTCGGTGTAGATCTTCGCATTCCATTTTTGCGGCCATGAAGTCGGTGAGCTTATTAGCGTGTGTGACCTGGCGCTCCACCTCCTTCTCTAGGAACTTGATGTAGTGCACCAGGTCTCTGATGCAAACTCTGAACAACGGTCTATGGTGGCCTCCAACCCCCCACCTTTGGGCCGTGGTAGCGGAGCGGGTGATGGCCCCGACGCTTGACGGTGGGATTGCGACCAAGGAGGACGGGGTGTGGTGGCAGCCATGGCGGGCACCAGTAGGGTGGTGGCCACGACAAGCATCGAGTAGGTGCCGTCCAAGGCAACTGCTCGCAGCAGCTGATTTAGAGCAGCATGGCAAAGCATATGGTCAATGACGTGCACACACCCGCCAGGGAGGCCACGCGCACTACACATGTTAGAGGATTACTGTGCTGACGTTGTGAAGCCTCCTAGCTGGAGTTGTCCTCTGGCGGAGTGGATGAGTGATGACAAAGGACCAGTGTCATTGTTGATTGGGGGAGAAACAAACTGGATAAGCTACTTGTAGGGAGGGGATGAAAGTGATGTGGAGTCGCTGGCCGTGAGGGTTTTATGGTGGACCAAAAAGCATTAGGATTTTGGGGATTCCTTCGATCTGGGCGGGAATCTTACGTGGTTTCATGCGGGAATGGTCTCACCGACACCTCATCAAGACAAAGCATGGCAAAACTAAATGCCTATGTGGTGCTGAAGCATGCATTGGAATCCTCTGGCGGCATCATGGTGACAAGACGTGACAGAAGAGGAAGAACTGATAAATACACAAATGATTAATAACAATATAAACACTTGCATTTTTTACGACATCGGTGTTTTCCTAGGACACGGGTGGCTACCAGTGACTGGCTGGCTTGTATATGGTTATTCCCTATGTGTTCAACTGCTATATGCATGTGGTTGCTCGCGGTTGAGGCGGTCGAGTCACAGTTTGTCGGCGTGCCTCTACGTGTACTGTCGGCGTCCTTTCCCGCAGAGCCACCATGCGGTTATGTGTCCCACGATATAGTGATGCGCTGCAAAAACAGCCACGAAAACTAGCCGAAATTATAGGTCATGTGACGCCAAAACATATAGATAGAGCTTACATGTTGTGCAAATAGAGAAAATTAGATATCATACAATTAAACGAAGGAAAGTGTCAGTGATGCTTCCATCAAACCAATAGAAACCGTTTGCCCACACCACACACAACTTATTAGGAGGAATCATCTATGTTATTATCGGTCCTCTCACACAATTCTGATTACTGGTATATTTTCCGGGTATCACACATAGCTTGTTAAGCCCAATCATTTCTCTTGTGTTGATCATCACAAATAGTTTATCCGAGTGAACTGTATGCCGTCTATCACACACATCTAGACCTGTATAGGAGTTTGTGCTATTTTGGCTAATCGCAAACAGTTCATGAGGACTAATTGTATGCCACAAATCACACATGTGAGTCTTATATTAATTGTGTTTCATAGATCATCCTTCTGACATGGTTCATTTTATTGGCGATAGATCTAGAACTATACCATTTGTGATTCATTCATCGCACAAAGTTTGGTCGAACCTTCTCTGATACATGTGTCGTCTTAGGACCTTCCTACATTAGTGCTTGTCTCTTTTGGGAGTTAAAATCTCTTTGTTTGAAATCTTTCAATTGGTGTGTTTCAATTGGTATCTCATTTCTTGATGTATCTTTTAATTGGTACCCTTCTAGTGATAATTTCTTCCTTGTATATTTCATTTTCACTTGGTATGTTATCAACCATGTGTTGAGTTAGTTATTTGATATATTTGGACAACCTTATATCATGTCAACCTTTCGGTCGCCTTCTTACTTTACTTGGTTTTATGTCCAAATTGTATCTCCTTTTGGTTCTTCAAAGTCTTGTGCATGCATATTTACTTTATGTATATTCTGTAGCATACTTTCTTTTTTTGATCCTATATATAGGGGAAACTCCACCATTCCACATTGTCGTTGCGCATGTGTAAAACAAACGCGGAACACAAGGACTGGAAATGTCCCTTGTTGATACATAGACGACATGCAAAGATCAAGAGTTATGCTAAATTCAAGTGACAATCTGAATTGGTTACAATATCTATGCCAACATTTTTATGCAAGATGTGACTCCAGAAGGGGAAGACCCGCTCCCTCCGAATGGTGATGCGCATCCTCTGTTTGGGCCTCACACTACGTCCGAACAAGCTTTCCAACTTAGGCTACAAGCGTGGCTGACCCACAACGCTGTGCTCCCTCAAGGTATGGGTGCCAATGGAGGTAACAATGTTCAACACCATCTGCTTCAAGCTCCTCCTTCTCCATTGTTTATCCCGTCCAGTGGATAGATCAACTTCTAGTGGATGTTGAGGGAGCAGGGTGCTAGCTTCACTGGCGGACTGGTTCCTGATGAGAACAGTGTGGATAGTCCACTTACTGCCTACCATGACTCAGTTATAACTTCTGCCTCGAGAGAGAATTCACCTATGGAGGAAGATCTTGTTGTTCAAGTCAATTTTTGCACTTTCACAGAGAAGGTGTGCACTCTTCCTACTTCTTTGGATGTGATCATGTCTGTGCTTAAAGCAGCTTCTAGGTCAGCTCTGTTTAAGAATCCAATCTGTCTGCAACTCCCTCCTCTGCCATTCAGTTTGATCAGATTTCTGAATGTGCAATCTATGCTTGATCAGTACTCTCTCCCTGGGGGAAATGTTAGGAAGGTAGCACGAAAACTTTGCTCGAAGGATATTCTAGGTCTTTGCTTCTTCCGACCTGTTGCAATTTGTGATGGTTTGGGTATCAGCTCTTGGGCTGTTTCTGCGGAGGTGGATGATTCAAGCATTGTGCATGCTCTCTCTGTTGTTGGCTCTCCGGTCACTGGAGCTGTCAGTGTTCCTAAAAAGAAGCTTAAGAGGGCCTCCACTCCGATTAGCACCTCTGAGGTCCGTAGGAGTTGCTGTTCCAACATGTATCGTGGGTTCAGGGTGCCCCAGCCCATTGATACTCGCAAGCGAAATTCTGCAATTCTTTTGTCAGTGTACTAAGAGTCGGGTCTATTAGTACCCCTTACTTGTGCACGGGCAGTTTTAGCCGTGCCCGCGGCAAGGCCCGCCGGAGGACTACTAGGAGCAAGCAAGAAGACGTCCAAGGAACACTCAAGACAACGAACACGAGACCAAAGTCCAAGGGCTGGAACCCCGGCAAGATCTTGTCGGGGGTGTCCTGTGGTGCCCCGGCAAGGAGGGCACTTGGCAAGGCCTCGCTACCTTGCCAGCGCGCAGGCCAGGTGTCGACCCCCAGGATACATGTCAAGGCGCTGGCGATGGAGAGGCTAAGCGGTGCAGATGGGACAGACTCCTGTCCCGTCCCGTAGAAGGTCAGGGATGCCTGACAGAGCCTTAATTGCATCTGTCCTACTCCATCAGTGTTAGATATGACAACACTATAGCACTGTGCACCCCGTGCGCGAACTGTACGCCACTGTTGGGATCCCCTTGGTCATATAAAAGGAGGCCCAAGGCATTATGAGAAAGGACTTCTGCCTACCACCTTCTAGCTCACGCGTGTAGCAGCTGTAGTCCACGCTCCTGTAGCTGGAACCCTAAAAACACCCATAATACATTAAAGAAGGAGTAGGGTTTTACGCCCCTTAGCGGCCCGAACCTGGGTAAAAACCTCGCCTCGCGCCGTTCGTTTGATCTTCTCTTTGCGCATACCCTCTCCCCGCCAAACCACGAAGGGACCCTTGCGGTCCCATAGGTGTCACTGCACCGACATCATTGACGCACCAGTTAGGGGGAAGGTTGTGTGAATCTGATCACATGGTCTATGCGCCATTTCCTCCATCGGCATGGGCCCCAAGAAGGGTTTCACGACGGTTGACCCGTACACGTCCTTCGTGCCCGTAGCCAGTCATACAGGTGGCGGTGTGGATGCGGGTGGAGGACTTGAGCCTCCACGGCGTTCTAGAGATCAAGGCCAAGCCGGTGGCGCCGTCCATAGTGAAAGTGGCCATCCACGTGCCACTAGATCTCAAGACAAAGCCGTGCGGCCTGCGGGCGGCGCGACGAACACCAGGGTTGGTGGGGCGCCTTCCAAGACACCTATGCCAGTGCGTGCGCCATGGCCTTATTAGGTCGTGTGCGACGAGCAACGTCATGACGTCAGTGGTTCCAAGCGCCCCCATGGAAAGGCCCCTACGCATCACCCCCAAGATGCGCGTGAGAAACATGTGCCCCAAAATGTTGACAGAGGTGGCGCGCGGTTGCGGGACCGTGATGAAGCTAATTCTAGCACAATTAGGAGTCAGAGTACCTCACGTTCATCGCACCTTCCGCTGCCAACCTTGTCAGCAGAAGCATTGGCGCGAGCGAAACTTCTCCTAAACTTCCCTCCCACAGCGGAGAAGCTTGATGAGTGGAGGGATACTACCTGCATTAGCGCGAGCGAAACTGCTTCAGAACTTCCCTCCTGCCGATAGGGGTTGACCGCAGTGGGCGGAGCCCTACAGCAACTGTCCGTCGATTCAGCGCGTGCTAATGGCGATGGGTCCAGTGGTGGCACGACCATGCTGCACTCTCCCTCGCGGCGACAGCGGCGGTGGCCGACTCGACCGGTAGGCGCCGGTGGTGATGACTCCATGACGTCGTCTGATCCGCGAACCCGTTGCGATCGACGTCAAGTTCTCTAGGAGCGTACGAAGGAGGATGCCCAGACCACCATCGAGCGGTGGCGGGAAACATGCCATCAATCCAATAAGCACGTGGGGCCCACTTTAGACAAGTTTGCGGTAGGGTATCCTGTCGACCATCCTTGTGAAGTAGGTTGTCTAGCGTTTTCCCATGAGCTGCGGCGAGTCCAGTGGCCCAATTCCCAAACGTTCAAACCTGAGGCCTCGGAGCAATACGACGGCAAGATCCACCCATCGGAGTTCTTGAGCATCTACACCATTGCGGGGCAGGCTGCCGAGGCTTGCGATGACAAGATACTCGCCAACTACTTCCCGTTGGTGCTCAAGCCCAACGTCAGGTTGTGGTTGATGCATCTGCTGGAGAATTCCATTTCATCCTGGGCAGACGTGTGCCACGAGTTTGTTTGCGCCTTTACCAGAGGCCACCAAGCTCCTGGTCAACCAAGTGATTTGCATCTCATCCCCAGAAGGAAGGCGAAACCTTGCCCAAGTACATTCATAGATTCACTCGCATACCACACAACATCTCGGACGTTCATCCTACCGCTGTTATTAGTGCATTTCATTAGAACATGCATAACCGCAGGATGTGCAAAGATCTGGCAATGAATAAGGTCAAGGATGTCACCGAGCTCCATGCCTTGGCTGATAGGTGTGCTCGAGCTTGTCACAACCCTAGCAAGTGTCTAGGCTAGCATTGTGTTTGCATCATCATCATCATCATTGCATCAATATGAAATGGGGAGAAAGAAAGAAACCCTAAGCATTTTATGAATTAAAGGAATTCCAAACAAATGAAATTTCAACAAATCCAAAATGCCCATAAAAAATGTTCCCTATGTATGATAATTAAGGGCATGGATATACCAGGGACCATTTCAATTATTTGAACATTTGAAATATTTTAAATTATTGAATTAAGTCTCTAAAAATGACAAATAAAAATATTATCATTATCACTGCTTTCAAAATAATCTGAAACTTTTGATACAAGTTAGAAATATTCAAACTTGAATTATAAAAGTTTCTAGAATTATTTGAAGGGGTATTTTGGACCTTTAAGAAATAAACAAATGTCAAAGGAAATCAGAAAACAGAAATAAAGGAAAAAGAAAAGAGAGAGAGAGGGAGTTACCTGGTGGCCCATCTGGCCCAGGAGGGTCTTCGTCCTCCTGGCGTCCAGTCGGCATGGCGCGTGGTCGCCGCGCGCTCACGCCGGTGGCGCCACGCCACCTGCCTGCCTGGCCCCTCCCTCGCCAACGCGACGCCGGGGATAAGCATCGACGTGCCTCCCCGCCGCTCTCTCCCTCCGTTACCCTGCTCTCTCCTCTTCTCCTCTCTGCTTCGCCATGGCCGCCCCATAGTTCGCCGCCGTTTGCTCACCTCCGTCCATCCCCCGTGCTGTAGAGGAGGCAGCAGCTCCGCCTCGACCCCCTGGTCCTCCTCACCGAAGGAATCGCCGCCCGGAGCTCCATCGAGGGAACCCTGACCTCTTCTTCCTCCTCGGGTCATAAGGTCGCCGTCATCGATTCCTCGCCATCAAGCCGTCCCCGAGCTCCAGTTCGTCGCCTTAGCACCCGCAGTGAGCCCCCGAGCATTTCCCCTCTCTTTCTGTTCGATTTCGAGGCCCGTAGCTAAGCTCTGGCTCGAGCCCGAGCTCCGGTTGCCGCCGTTCTCGTCGCCGAGACAACTCCGGTGACCAGTAGGTCATTCTGAGGATGTCATCGAGTTCGTAGAGTCCTGTAGGAGCCGTAGGTGCTTAGAGCGTGTGCTGTTGTGGTCTGTAGCCGTGGTTCCGTCGGAGCCCGAGCGCTGCCGTCCGCCAAGGTCGTCGCCGCCGATGTTCCAGGCCTCCCCAGCCTCGGGGCCGTGCCCAGATGGACGTGCGCGTGCATGGGCAGCAGTTTGAGCCCATCCGCCGTGGTTTTGGTTGCTGGAGGAGGATTTCCGAGCCCCTCCGCCGTTCCTGGAGTCACCGGCGGCTCAACGCCGGTGACCCTTGTCGGTTGACCATGGGGGTTGACCCCTAGCAGGTGGGGCCATCCTCTGGTTAACCTCTGATTAGTAAAAAGTTAATTATTTTAATTAATTAAGTTAATTAGACAATGACATGTGGGCCCAGGCCTGATAATTAGTTAGGATTAGTGTTAATTTTAATAGTTAAGTAAATGAGTCAATGACATGTGGATCCCACATGTCAGGTTTGACTCTGGGCCGGGTCAGCTGACCAGCTGATGTCATCATGACATCATGCTGATGCAATAAGTCAATTTCCTATTCAAAAATAATTCCAGAAATTATTTAAAACTTTGAAAAATCATATAAATTAATCTGTAACTCACATGAAAATAATTTATATATGAAAATTTATCAGAAAAATCCAATGAATCCAATGGTGCTATTCTCATGCATGTTAGAGAAACCTAAATAGGTGAACATGGACATTTTAGCATTAGGTCAGTATATAGAATTTGAAATGAGAACAACTTTGAACCTATATTCAAATGCATTTCAAATTGACATGATGACTAGTTACATTAGCTCATCCATGCATACCATTATGCCATGATCATGCATCATATTGTTGCATCTGCTTGTATTGAATGTTTTTATCTGCGTTGCGGTAGGCCCTAATCCGAAGGATACTACCCTGTACCCCGACGAAGGAGAGAACTCTTCCGCAACCTAGCAAGGCAAGCAACCCCATTGATCATTCCGATAACATCCCATTCCCTAGCTCCTGCTCTCATTTATGCATGACCTGATCTTGTCACAGTAAATAGCTAAACCTTGCAACCTAACATACCTGGTAGATGCTTGTGCCATGATGTGCTTAGCTTACCTTGCCTGCTATGTTTGCTATGCTTAGAGTATGCCCGGTCTGTTTCATCTGGGTGATGAACTGAGTGAAACGGTGTTGTCCGATGTGATGAGCATATAATGAATACGATTTGGTAAAGGTAGCGATGAGAGGCTATGTAGGAGTACATAGTGGGTTGTCTCATTGGGACCGTTCTTAGGAACTGGGTTCCGTGTTTGTGATCCAAGAGTAGTTACTACCACGCATTGGGTTCCGGTAACTCGACCCCTCTCGACTTATCAGTCGCTTAGTCTTTGGTCCAGGTATTGCAAGTAGTTTCTGGTGTTTATAGCATGCTGGAGGCCGTGCGTAGCGCTGACCCTGTGGGTGGGTTACGACGCGGTAGGCAGTGGCACGGTGTACCAAGGGTCACCCGAATGGTGGGCTTGGGAACCCTGCGCACATCGTTTGGGACCGTAGCGGAAACTTCGGCCGGACTTCCGTGCGGGTCAGTCTAAATAGGTGGTAGCCTGGACAAGAGGTCTTATGTGATTGACGGTCGTGTCCGACTCCCTCGCTGGGCATCCGCTTGAAGGTTGCCGAGGTGCATGGTTTTATAAGCACACAGCGATAAGTGGCGAGAGCGTGTGTGAAGAAGTACACCCCTGCAGGGTTATGAAACTATTCGAATAGATGCGTCCTCGGATATGGACTACTTGGAGAACTTATGTTGTTCATAGATAATCAAATGGAGACTTCTAAAAATCTCAAGACAAGTGTGAGTACCGTGGATGGCACTCTTCCGGAAGGGGAAGGTGAGTCCATGGTGGTGTATTGAGATGGAGTTAGTGGACTCGTGTGCGATAGTTGATATTGTAACAAAGAATTTAAAACTGAGTAGTGTAGGTTAGCCATGAGACAAAGCTGGCTTTCTGCATAAACTCCACCACCCCCTTGTTGATACATGAGCATAAATAGACTAGGTCTGTTTTAAAGACTTGCTGAGTACGATTATACTCATCCTTGCTTAATTAATGTTGCAGAGGAGAACCAGGACCCATCAAGTGGGTTCTATCTAGACGTTGACGATGCCGAATAGTTGGTGTCCCAGCTACGATCTTGCCCGTGTGGTGGGCTGTAGATAGTCAGGCCGTGTGCCTCTTTTTTATATTTTGCCGTATGTACTCAGACAGCTTAAGTTTCCGCTGGTTTGTATGACTATGTTTGTATGACTTGAGTGCCGGGTCATGTGACCCCTATCTGTATGAACATATTGCAAGGCTCGTCTGAGCCTCTTAAATAAAAGTCATGTTATTGTATGGTTATGTTGTGATGCCATGGTTGTATCTATGCATATCGGGCATGTCGTGCGTACGTGTGGCGTGCAACGGTATGTATGGGATCCGACACCTAGTCGTGTGCCTTTAGCAGTACTCTTTACAGGAAACTGCCTCTTTGTGCTTCCACCGAGCCATGGTAGCTTGCTACTGCTCCGGACACATTGATTGACCGCCATGTATCCTTCTTTGCTGCTGTGTCTGTCCCTTCGGGGAATTGTCTCGCAGTGTAATGGAGTCCCTGTAGCCTGTTACAACTCGTCTACGTGCAGTGATGACATTCGTGTCTCGCGACGTAATTGAGTCCTTGTAACTTGCTACGACTCGTCTACACACGCTTGAGGCCGACACCTGCATTGTTGGGTTATGTATGCATGTTTCCGTACGGATGTGCCACTTGGGTTCTATGACTAGTTATGTCGGCCCGGGTTCTTTGTTGTGTGATTGCCAGCGACATGTTCACATACGTGAGCCAAAAGACGCAAACGGTCCCAGCCAAGGTAAGGTGGCAGCCGTGGAGTACTGTGCGTGAGGCCGCAAGGTGATGTGGCTTGTTACAGTATGGAATCATATGACTTAGGATCGGGGTCCCGATAGAGCTGAAGAAGGGAGGAGGCTCCCCGGTGAAGATGTCGGTCTTGGGGTTGACTCTGAAGAAGACACTATCGCCCCGGCAAGGAAAGGCCGACGACGGAACAAGAAACGCAAGGACAAGGCCGTGCTTGCCATCGAGGAGTCCGGCAACCTTGGCGCCGCCAAGAAGACAAAGGTTGACAACCCCAGCAAGGAGGTTGTTGGGTGCGCCTCTTGTTAGCCTTGGCGGCTGCCGTAAAGGTGGAGGGCTCCGAGAAGCAGTATTACAAGATCCATCGCACTAAGGGCCAAGACCCCCAGAACTGCCGACAAGTCGAGAAGCTTGCCGAGAGGCAGAAAGCTGAGTACATAAGGCGAGACAAGGAGAAGGCCTAGGAAGGTGCAAAGGGATATAGCAAGAAATGCGGTGGCCGAGGAGGTCGCCACGGCAAGACCAAGCAGCAGGAGAGGCCTGCTTGAGGCCGTGACAAGGAAGAGGAGGAGGAGGAGGATGGCAACGAAGAAGACAATGAGTCCAGTGAGCATGAGTTTCAGAGATCTACAGATGTCATGTGCGTTGACGAAGGATCCTCATTGCATTCTGCCGCTGCCAACTCAAATAGTGGGCGCGCGAGATTAATGCAATGGAACCATCTGCTGAAGCCCAGAAACCTTTGAGATGGTCCCACATGCCTATCATTTTGATGTTGAGGATCACCCTGATCGAACAACAGTGGTCGGGTGCTTGCCATTGTTGGTTTTGTGACCGATTCACAACCTCAAGGTCACGAAAATGTTAGTTGACGGTGGGGCCGGTCTGAATCCAATCTCGACTGATGTGATCAAGAGATTGCAAATTCCTGACGGGGCTCTTGAGGAGACATGCACTTTTCAGGGGATCAATCAGGGAAGGACTCATCCGAAAGGCAAGATAACATTGTCGGTAACATTTGCGGTAAGTGTTGGGGAACGTTGCATGGGAAACAAAAAAATTCCCATGCACACGCAAGATCTATCAATGGTGATGAGCATCTATGGGAGGGAGAGTGGATCTATATACCCTTGTAGATTGCTAAGCGGAAGTGTTAAGAAACGCGGTTGATGTAGTCGAACATCTCCGCGATCCAAATCGCCGAGCGTCCCGCGATCCAATAATGATCC
This sequence comes from Hordeum marinum, assembly GCA_022496015.1. Lineage (NCBI taxonomy): Eukaryota > Viridiplantae > Streptophyta > Magnoliopsida > Poales > Poaceae > Hordeum > Hordeum marinum. The sequence goes on from CM039673.1 coordinate 254,765,581, forward strand.
ATCTCGCAATCCAATCAATATCCTTCTCGCGATCCCATCATGATCCGTCTCGCGATCTTGATCATGGTCCTTCCAATCTAGTGCCGAACGGATGACACCTCCGCATTCAACACACGTACGGCTTGATGACGCCTTCACCTACTCGATCCAACGAGTGATGGTGAAGTAGTAGATGAGTTCCAGCAGCACGACGGCGCGGTGATGGTGTTGGTGAAGAACAATCTCCACAGGGCTTTGCCAAGCACAACGGAAACTATGACGGAGAATAAACTAGAGGGATGGGGTTGCCGGCACATGACTTTGGGAATCTTGATGTGTTCTAGGTGCTAGCCCCGCCCCTTTATTTATATGTTGAGCCCTAGGTGTCGAAACTTGGAGAAAAATCCTCCTCAAGGTCGGTTTGTCCTCAAGGCAAGAGTCCTTCTCGAACTCCAGGACCAGACACCAAGGTCCTCGGCGTCTGGCCCCAGATGCCAAGGTCCCTGGCGTCTGGCCCCCGGCCTCTGCAAAACACCTTTTGCACCTTCCAAAAGCCTCATGCGCTTTACCCCTTGCCCAAATAAAGTGTTCTTGTACCCCGAACATTTCGGGAAACATCCGAAACTATTCCGGTGAATTTCGGAACTCTTGTAGAGACAAAACACTATTATCCCATATATCAATCTTTACCTCCGGACTATTCCAGAGCTCCTCGTCATGTCAGGGATCTCATCCCGGTCTCCGATCAACTGTCAGTCACCAACATAATAACTCCACTATACTTACATCGTCATCAAACGTTAAGTGTGTAGACCCTGCGGGTTCGAGAACTATGCAGACATGACCGAGACACCTCTACGGTCAATAACCAATAGCGGGACGTGGATGCCCATATTGGTTCCTACATATTCAACGAAGATATTTATCGGCTGATCCTCTATGTCAAGGATTCAGCTAATCCTGTATGTTGTTCCCTTTGTCCTTCGGTATTTTACTTGCCCGAGATTCGATCGTCGGTATCCCTATACCTAGTTCAATCTCGTTACCATCAAGTCTCTTTACTCATTACGTAGTACAAGATCCCGCGGCTATCACTTAGTCACATTGCTGGCAAGGCTTTTTTGTGATGTTGTATTACCGAGTGGGCCCCGAGATACCTCTCCATCACACGGAGTAACAAATCCCAGTCTTGATCCATGACGACCCAACAAACACCCTCGGAGATACATGTAGAGCACCTTTATAGTCACCCCGTTACGTTGTGACGTTTGATACACACAAGGCACTCCTCTGGTGTAAGTGAGTTGCATGATCTCATGGTCATAGGAATAGATACTTGACATGCAGAAAACTGTAGCAATAAACTGACATAGTCATATGCTACGTTTATAGATTGGGTCTTGTCCATCACATCACTCTCCTAATGATGTGACCCCATTATCAAATGACATCTCATGTCCATGGCTAGGAAACCTTGACCATCTTTGATGAACGAGCTAGTCTACTAGAGGCATACTAGGGTCACAATGTTGTCTATATACCCACACATGTATTTAGTATCCAATCAATACAATTATAGCATGGATAATGAACGATTATCATGAACAAGGAAATATAATAATAACCAAATTATTATTGCCTCTAGGGCATATTTCCAACAGTCTCCCAATTGCACTAGAGTCAATAATCTAGTTCACATCACCATGTGATTTACATTGTTATGAATCCAACACCCAATTGCACTAAAGACCTCTCTCGCATATGCTTATCTGAAATTCTATAGTGCTCCCACTCACTTTATTGTAAATACAAGTTTCTCATAAACTTCGTATAGACTCAAAAACTTTGATCATCTCATAAAAGCATATATTCCAACTCCGAGATGCTCGCTCCAGCCCATAGAAGGATCACTGGAGCTTACACACCTTTTAGAATCCTTAGGACTGACAAAACCTTCTGGTTATATCTCAGACAACCTTTCCTCGAGTAAGGAAACGATGTTTTGACATCTATCTGCCAAATTTCATAATTGAAAAACCAAAGCAACTGCTAACATAATTCCAACAGACTTTACCATCGCTACGAGTGAGAAAGTCTAATCGCAGTCAACTCCTTGAACTTGTTGGAAATTTCTTTGCGACAAGTTGAGCTTTATAAATGGTGACATTTACCATCAGCGTCTGTCTTCATCTTAAAGGTCCATTGGTACTCAACGACCTGCCATCCAACGGGCAACTCTACCAAAGTCTATCCTTGGTTTTCATACATGGATCCTTTCTCGGATTTCATGGCCTCTAACCGTTTGTCGGAATCCGGGCCCATCATGGCTTCTCCATAGCTCATAGGTTCATCGTTCTCCAACAACATGACCTCTAAGATAGGGTTGTCGTACCACTCAGAAGCAGTACACATCCTTGCCGACTTACAAGGTTCGATAGTAACTTGATCCGAAGCTTCATGATCATCATCATTAACTTCCTCTTCAACTAATGTAGGCTCTACAGAAACAATTTTCTGTGCTGCGCTACTCTTTGGTTGAAACAAAGGTTCAACAACCTCATCAAGTTCTATCTTCCTCTGTCTCAATTCTTTCGAGGGAAACTCTTTCTCGAGAAAGGACCCATTTTTAGCAACTAACACTTTGCACTCGGATCTGAGATAGAAGGTATACCCAAATGTTCTTAGGGTATTCTATTAAGATGCATTTTTCCTCTTTGGGTTACTCATTAGGTGAAAACCTTTTTCACTTAAGCGTCGCAGCCCCAAACATTAAGAAATGACAGCTTAGGTTTCTATCAAACCATAATTCATACGGTGTCATCTCAATGGATTTAGATGGTGCCCTATTTAAAGTGAATGTAGTTGTCTCTAATGCATAACCCCAAAACAATAGTGGCAAAATGATAAGAGACAGCATAGTACGCACCATATCCAATAGAGCACGACTATGACGTTCGGACACACCATCACACTATGGTGTTCCAAGTGGCATGAGTTGTGAAACAACTTTTCACATTGTCTAAAGTTGTATGCCAAACTCGTAACTCAGATATTCACCTCCACGATAACATCGTAGACTCTTTATCTTCTTATCACGATGATCTCCAACTTCACTCTAAATTTGCTTGAACCTTTCAAACGTTTCAGACTTGTGTTTCACTAAGTAAATATACATATATCTACTAAAATCATCAGTGAAGCTAAGAAAATAACGATATCCACCGCAAGCTACAACACTCACTGGATCGCATACATCAACATGTATCATTTCCAACAAGTTACTTACCCGCTTCATCATATTCACCATGGGGTCTTAGTCATGTCGCCCAAGAGGCATAGTTCACATGTCTCAACCGATTCAAAATCGAATGAGTCCAAAGATCCGTCACCATGGAGTTTCTTCATGTGCTTTACACCAATATGACATTTAGCGGTAGTGCCACAAGTATGTGGTATTATCATTATTAACTTTGTATCGTTTGGCATCTATGTTATGAACATGTGTATTACTACGATCAAGATTTAGCAAACCATTATGATTGGGTGCATGACCATTGAAGGTATTATTCATGTAAATGGAATAACCATTGTTCTCTAACTTAAATGAATAACCGTATTGCAATAAACACGATCTAATAATGTTCAAGCTTAACGCAAACACCAAGTAACATTTTATTTAGGTTCATCACTAATCCCAAAGGTAGAGAGAGCATTCGATATTAAACCTTGGAAACATTTGCAACACACATCATCACCTCACCCTTAACTAGTCTCTATTTATTCCATAGCTTTTATTTCAAGTTACTAACATTTAGCAGCCGAACCGATATCCAATACCCAGGTGCTACTAGGAGTACTAGCAAGGTACACATCAATAACAACTATATCAAATATACTTCTATCGACGTTGCCAGCCTCCTTATCTACCAAGTATCTAGGGCCGTTCCGCTTCAGCGACCGCTCTCCTCATAATAGAAGCACTTTGTCTTGGGTTTGGGTTCAACCTTGGGTTGCTTCACTGGAGCAGCAACTGACTTGCGATCGATGAAGTTTCCCTCCTTACCCTTTCCCTTTTTGAAACTAGTGGTTTTACTAACCATCAACACTTGATGCTCCTTCTTGATATCTACCTTTGCGGTGTCAAATATAGAGAATAGCTTAGGGATCATCATTTCCATCCCTGGCATAATTATAGTTCATCACCAAGTTCTAGTAGCTTAGTGATAGTGACTTGGAGAACTATATCAATCACTATATTATCTGGAAGATCAACTCCCACTCGATTCAAGCGATTGTAGCACCTAGACAATCTAAGCACATGCTCAACGATGGAGCTATTCTCCTTCATCTTGCAGGCAAAGAATCTTGTTGGAGATCTCATATCTCACAACACGAGCACGAGCCTGAGATCCTAATTTCAGCTCTTAGAACATCTCACTTGTTCCATGACGTTCAAAACGTTTTGGAGCCTCAATTCTAAGCCGTAATGCATGATGCACTGAACTATCAAGCAGTCATCGGAAAGTGCCTGTTAGATGTTCACAACATTTATAAACGACGCTAGAGGGGGTGGCACACCGAGTGGTGCATTAAGGACAGAAGCCTTCTCTGTACCAATGAGGACAATCCTGAGATCTCGGACCCAGTCCGCAATATTGGTAAGATCATCTTTCAGCTCTATTTCTCTAGGAACATATAAAAATACAAGGGAGCTACAACGCGAGCTAGTAACCTACAACATAATTTGAAAAGACACTTTGACTATGTTCATGATAATGAGTTCAATTAATCATATTACCTAAGAACTCCCACTCAAATTGACATCCCTCCGGTCATTCGAGTGATACATGATCCAAGTTCACCAAATCAAGTCCGATCATCACGTGAGTTGAGGTGGTTTCAATGGTGAACATCATCATGTTGATCATATCTACTATATGACTCATGTTCGACCTTTTGGTATCTTGTGTTTCGAGGCCATGTCTGTACATGCTAGGCTCGTCAAGTTTAACCCGAGTGTTCCGCATGTGCAACACTGGCTTGCACCCATTGTATGTGAGCGTAGATTCTACCAGACTCGATCATCACGTGGTGTCTTGACATGACGAACTTTCGCAACGGTGCACACTCGGGGAGAGCACAATTTATCTTGAAATTTAAGTGAGGGATCACCTTATAATGCTACCGACGTCCTAAGCAAAAACGATGCATAAAAGGATTAACATCACATGCAAATCATAAGTGACATGATATGGCCATGAACTTGTGCTTTTGGTCTCCATCTTGAAAGAACCGGCATGATCTCCATATTCACTGGAATGACACCATATTTTCCATCATCTTGATCTCCATCAACGTGTTGCCATCAGGGTTGTCGTGCCCATCATGCTTCTACTATTATTGCTACCGCTTAGCGATAAAGTAAAGCATTACATAGCGCATAATGAGTGACACGCAGGTCATACAACAATTAAAGACAACCCTATAGCTCATGTCGGTTGTCGTACCCATCGACATGCAAATCGTGATATTCTATACAATACATGATCATCTCATACATCACCTATATCTCATAATGTAATTGGCCATATGTCACAACCCTAGAATTTTCCTGATATTGTTTGCATCAACATCAGCATGTGCATCATGTCATCATGTCTAAATTCAAATTAATTTGAAATGGTGATGATCAAACCCTAGCACAAATGAAATCCAAATAGGTTAAACTTAAAATAATTTCAATGAATCAGAAATGCCCTACAAAATGTTCATTTTCTCTGATAAATATTGGCAACTCTATATCAGAGAAAAATAGATTTTTCAAACAAAGAATATCACTTTAAAATGAGCATCTAGTGCTAATGAAATCGACTAATAAAGCATTGTAAATATGACAGATGTCCAAAAATGCCCAAACCTTTTTGTGGAAGTTTGAAATAGTCAAACTATATATCATAAAAATTGTGGGCATTATTGTGCTAGATATTTTGACCTCACAAAATAGAACAAATGTGAGCAGAAAAGAAAAAAATAAGGAAAAAAAAGGGCAAACCATACTGGCCCAAGTGGGAAGCCCATCCCAGCCCACCAGGGGTGGGGAGGTCATCTCCCACCTCTGGCCAGTTGGCAGCCGAGGTGTCGGCCGTGCGCGCGTCGGCCTCCACCTCCTGCTTGCCACGGAGCTGCTCCCCTCACCTTTTGTGCGCCACGGAGGCTCGTGGAGCTCCCTCTCCCCCCCGAGATCAGTCTCCCCTCCCCCTCTGCTTCCTCTCCGTTGAACCCGAGCGGATCTCGTCGCCGCCGTTGTTACCAATTTCGTTGCCGGCCATCGGAGCTCTCCACACTCGTTCTACCCCGTCCAGAGCTCCTCCGCCCCTGTCGTCGCCTCCGTTCGACCCCACGATGAGCCCCTGCTGTTTCCCCCTCGTGCCCCTGCTCCCCCGTGCCCTCTAGCCACCGTCCTTGCAAGCCAAGCTCCAGCCATCGCCACGGGCTCGCCCCCGACGAGCTCCGGCGACCAAAGGGCCTCCCATGCCCCCCTGGGATGCACACGGGCGAGGGCTACGCCCTAGTGCCCTCAGCGCTCTAGCCCGACACCACTAGCGCGTTTCCGGCGCGTCACTACCGCCCTGCATAGTTGCCGGCGACCTCACTCCGGTGTGCTGACGTGGCCGGTTTAATTAGCCGCTAACCAGCCCTCTTAGTCACTGACACTGGACCCCACCGCACTAATTAACCCCTCTGTTTTAATTAGTTTAACCGGGTTAGCCTCTGAGCCAATGATAGGCAGGTCCCACATGACAGGTTTGTCCTAGACCTGGCCCTGTTAACCTGCTGATGTCATGATGACGTCATGATGACGCGGTAATTAATTTTTTATAATAAAAAAATAAATTAGGAAATTTCAGAAAATGTTTAAAACTTCTAAAAATCATAGAAAATAATCTGTAAGTCAGATGAAAATAATTTATATATGAAAAATGACCAGAAAAATCCAATGAATCTGTTTGTGCCATGATCATGCATGTTTGATCAAGTTAACATCACCAAGTAGGACATTTCATGATTAGGATAATTTAATAAATAGTGTTGGAGTTGGAATTTAGTATAAGTTTTAATTCCACTTCATTTAATATGACGACCTATAGCACTAGGTCAATTCAGTAACTAAACATGCCATTAAATCCATCATGATTGTTGCATCGCATTGAATGTGTTCCTTTCTTGTTTGCCGGTGTCTGTTCCCTCTCGGTAGACGATGGTTCCGACGATGTGATCGTTGACACTAATGAAGAGAAATGATATCTTCAGGACTGTCAGGCAAGCAAACCCCCTTGAGCATACTGATATGAACCCACTCTCTCGCTCCTGCTCTCTTTTACTACATTAGGACAACAACAATTCAACTGTTACATGTCATCGGTAGTTGAACCCGTTCCTTTGCATGACCTGTCTTTGCCACAATAAATAGTTGAAACCACTTAGCATGAGTAGCAATAGCTTGAGCCTTGTTGTGCTTACTCATCCATGCTTACTTACTGTGCCCACTAAGCTTAGAGTCATGTCGTGTCGGATCTGGTCCATCCGGGCGATAAATTGGAATGGTGGTGAACATGTCCTCCTGTTTGAGAGCTAAGTGTGTGAACATGATTTGGTAAAGGTAGCAATGAGAGGACGTGTAGGAGTACATGGCGGGTTGTCTCATTGGGACCGTCCTTAAGAACTGAGTTATGTGTATGTTATCCAGACAAGATACTACCGCACATTGGGATATTTAATTGACCCCCTCGGCATATTAATTGCCTTGACCTCTATCTAGGAGTTGCAACTAGTTTCTGGTGTTTGTAGGAAAAGTGTTGGTGGCCGTGCATAGCGCTGCCCGACGGGGTGGACTGTGATGCGGTATAGACACAGTGGCACGATGTACCAAGTGGCACCCAAACGGTGGGCTTGGGAACCCTGCGCACATCGTTTGAGGCCGTAGCGGAAACTTCGGCCGGACTTATGTGCGGGTTCAGTCTCAAATAGGTGATAAACCTGGACTAGGGTCTTGTGTGATTGACGGTCGTGGCCGACTCCCTCGCTGGGCTTCCACTTTAAGGTTGCCGAGGTGCCTTTTATGTGCACATAGCAATAAGTGGGGGGAGCATGTGCGAAGAAGTACACCCCTGCAAGGTTATGAATCTATTCGAATAGCTGCGTCCTTGGATATGGACTACTTGGAGAACTTATGTGGTTCATAGATAAGTTGAAGTGGATACTCTAAAATACGCAAGATAAGCGTGAGTGCTATGGATGGCCTTCCCGTAGGGAGACGGAAGTGGATCCATGTGGTGTATTGATTGGAGAATATATGGACTCGTGTGCGCTATCCCACCTCAAAGATACTACTTGTAGTCGTAGTACAGGTTAGCCAAGAGTCAAAGATGGCTTGCAGCAACAAACTCCACAACCCCCTTCATTGATACTGATGCATGTGTGGTTAGTTCTGATGGAAGTCTTGCTGAGTACCCTTGTACTCACGTTTGCTTAATTTATGTTTTTGCAGAGGAGACATCAATCTCATTAGTGGTATTTACGACGTGAAGTTTGATGTTGACCGGATTAGCTTGGGAATCCCAGATAGAGGTCTGGTTCCTTTGGTAGGGTCGTTGTAGCTTTTCAGGCTCCTCCAGCCACTTTTGTAGATATGTGTACCCAGACATGTTTAACTTCCGCTTGTTTGATTGAATGCTCTGAGTGTTGGGTCTTGTGACCCGTGTTTGTAACATCTTATTGTATTGGCTCTTCCGAGCCTGCTAAATAAATATTGTAATGTTGTATGGTTATGTTGTGATGCCATAGTTGTATCTATGCATATCGGGTATGTCGTGCGTACGTGTGACGTGCAACGGTATTTATGGGATTCGACACGTAGTTGTGTGCCTTTAGTAGTACTCTTTACGGGGAACTGCCTCTTTGTGCTTCCACCGAGCCTTGGTAGCTTGCTACTGCTCCGAACACATTGATTAACCAGCATGTATCCTTCTTTGCTGTTGTGTCTGTCCCTTCGAGGAAATGTCTCATAGTGTACTGGAGTCCCTGTAGCCTGCTATGACTCGTCTACGTGCAGTGATGACATTTATGTCCCACGGCATAATGGAGTCCTTGTAGCTTGCTATGACTCGTCCACACATGCTAGAGATCGACACCTGCACTGTTGGGTTACGTATGTCTGTCCCTGTACAAATATGCCACTTGGGTTCTACGACATGTCATGTCGGCCCGGGTTCTTTGACATTTGAATGCTAGCGACACATTCACATACGTGAGTCAAAAGACGCAAACGGACCCGGCCCAGGTAAGGTGGCAGCCGTGGAGATAACCGTGCATGAGACTGGAAAGTGATGTGATGTGTTACAGGCTGGATTCCTATGGCTTAGGATCGGGGTCCCGACAGCTTCCTATCAGAGCTTGACTGCCTATAGGATTACCAAGCCAAACTGGTCGATGTCGAGTCTAGAACTGCTTTAGTTATATAAGAGAATTGATTGTGGAAGGGAACATAAGGCTCTTTTTACTCCTTTCTTCATGTCATTCTAATTCTGAGTCACCCTCTTCTTTTCTACGGGGATTAAGAACTAGGCCTTCTCATCTATCTATTAGGATGACGAGTTACTATGCTAGAGACCTATAAAAAGTTTTTGACTTCCTGGATCAGTGTCTCCATAAGAATTCAATGTCATGTTGTTGGTTTTCTCATAAAGGTTGCCTCATATTTCATGCCCGTACAGACGTTATGTTGTCCGAGCTATCCAAGGTTTCTAAATTATCTGATGCAATTGCAAAACTCTTTCATCTTGAATCCATGTCTTTCAGGCCAGAAAAAGCACACTAATTGTTGAGTTGAGGTACTCTATTACCTCGACGTGTATGTTGAAGTGTTAGGAAACCATGTTGTTTAGTGAACCACCCAATAGACTAGTTGTTTATTTTGTTTCCAGTGTGATAATTTTGGCCATCATTATCGAAAGCATGCTGTTATGCTACTTAGTCCATAGGTATTCTTATCTGGGTTCCTAAACCCAAGAATCATTCTGCTCACTTCTGTTGATAGTATTTGCTCGTTCCTTTAGGATGATTAGTAACCTTGTTATAGTCTTCAAGGTTTGTGGTATATCATTCTTCCAATACCATGAATCAGTTATGGCAGAAGTTCTTTGCGAACGAAAGATCAGAACATGAGTGCTCTTGATGAGTTCTCCATCCCATAGTTGTGACTCTGCCAATCCTTCATTTCTGCATGGATTATCTGGAAGAAACATGTTGATCTCCGTTTGATATATTCAATCCATGCATCTACAACTTAGGAAAAATCAGGTGCTCTTGAGTTGCCCTTCTTCAATTGTATTCTGACCTTCAGCAATCAGTGGATAGTCAAGGGTATGTCATGCATTGTCTTATCTACTTCTTGTGGTCTATCAAGCCATTCTATTTCAGAATGACTAGGAGAAGCAAACTCCCATACCTCGTCTATTCTAGGATTGGGTCAAAGCAGTTGTATTCGGCAGATCAAAATGCCAAGTCCTCTTTTGTTCTGTTCTACCTCAAAGTATTATTCTCTCCATGTCGGGATTGCCATGAGAATTGCACAACCTCTTATGACTCCTCGGTACAGTGATACTTCTTGCCGTCATCATTCATTGCTCAGTCTCTGTGTTGTTTGCAACCAGAATACCGACAAGTGAATCGTGATGTGTGAAATCGATACTCCTAGCAACTTTGTTTCTTAGTAGTTAATTGACAATAATCTCACTCTTGGTGTGATGGTCATTGAATTTTCACACTAAGAATGATCATGCTACCTAGTCCATTTTCCATGGTGCACTTTTCAGTCAATGAGTTAGGATTGTGTCAATCCTTCGCTCTGTTGATCATATTGTCTTGCCTTGAAAAGCAAGATTGCTCTTGAGCTTGATAACATACCGGTGGATCGTGACTTTGCGAATATATTCTCAGGAGTATTACCAAGGTGTTCCTTGACTGTTATGTTAAGCTTGTGATCAAGATGGTTTTTCTATAAACCATCCTTCTCCAAGAATCTGTGTTGGATATCCCTGAACTAGTTGGTTAAGCTAAACAATAACATGGAGAGTTGGAAGATAAAAGCTTTGCTTGACTTAGTTATCTTCACAGGGATATCTTGTGTGGGTGCCGAACAAAGATGATATCTTCATCAATTAATCCATGTGATAAATTGTTGCATCTATCGTCTTATCCAATCTTTGATTTGAGTATGGGCTATCGTCAAATCAAAATCAGAACCAAAGATCCTCCTAATGTTGTTTTCACTCGTGGATGTATCCTCGAGCATACACCATTATATCCTTTGGCCTGACCAATGCTATCACTTTGTTCTCATAATTGTGGAATTCCATCCATTTGGATACCTCAATGAATTGTTGTTGAGCCCATCGGCAACATTCTTGTATGTCCCATGACTCATGATGAACATGAAGCTAGTGTTGGAAACTTTTGTAGGCAATATCTTCGTGTCATGTGCATGAAGTATATGTTTGGTGTAAGAAGTGACTTACTCAAAGTTCACGTGCATATGGTGCAAGTTGTCATCGTGAACTCGAGAGAGTTTATTTTGTTTCTTTGGAATCATCCTAACTCATTCTTGCATGTGTGAAGGTATACTATGGTATGGCAGATTAATTACCTCCATTCCACATGTATTCCCTAGCACCTAAGCTACTGATTGAGTTGTCCAAGGAAAAGAAGTTCTTCTTAAGATCATGAATTATGCGTGGATTTCGCTACCTTTCAATGATGGTTCCCAACCCGAACTCGGTCGTGTTTTGTTGTAAGATCCCCATATGCTCACAATTGTCTTAGACACTATGTTCGTGTGGGCCTTGCAATCTAGCTCATGTTTTGGAGTTGGCTTCCGCAGTTCATCTCCTGAGAATTCCACAACGTCATCTCGTCGATTTTTGTTGCAAACCATCCACTTTAGACATGTTTAGTCTAGAATATCCCGGCACCAACCATATCTGAATCTCAGGTAGATATAATGGTTGGGACGTTATTCAAGAATTATAATATTGGTCTCTCTGTAACCCGGCAAGGGAATGTTGTGGCTAACATACCTATCCGGAAGACCTACTATTATAATATCTTGTATCAGTAACTTGGCCAGCTCCCCAAGAGGACCTTTTATGACTTGCGCTAGAAGTTATTTCCTCATGGACCCTTGGAGTCCCCGAAGTCTGGCCTTTACTTGATGTTCTAGTCATAGCACCTAAACTATACTTGGGGTTATGATAGTACATCAGGGAGAACATTAGAAGCGGAGTGCTACATGTCTCTCGATCGATCATCCAAATTTCGTTCCCTTGGCATAGCTAAGGTGAAATCTGAGAAAGTGTTGTCTCCCTTTGCATCTGCATCCTCCATCATTATTCATCATGGTAGTATGAGCTGTTGCCAGGATCCTTGGCACGTATGTTGGTAAAAACCCTAATGAATATGGAAATGCTCAAGTTCTTGAGAGCACCCTTAGACACTGGGTTATACTCTCGGTATTAATTGGAATGTGCTTTCTGTTACTGAGTTGTTCTATAACTCTAGTTTCCTTTCCGATCTGAGTATGCCATTCTTTCAAATCCTTCCAATGATCGTTTGCGAATTGCCTTAGGCTGGTGTGAAGAGTTTCTACGATCTTTGGATCAAAAGTAATTCTTTTTGCCACTTAAAGGATAATCCTACGAGTCACCTTCCCTAAGGTGCCCGTTATGGTATGAAGGGCAACTAACTCCTCGCTACTTCGAAACCTCGTCACCATCTGCTTAAGCATGGAATTGTTGCCTACCAAACTGATTCTTGTCATCTATCTCATTCCATCACTCATGAGATGTCTGGTGTCTCAGCTCAAGAGACATTCCTACGTCTCATTTCATGAGTTGTTCGTGAGTCGTTCGATCTACTTAAGGATCAATTCCTATAGAGCTTTTTATTCCTGTTGTCTTTCTGTTGGATGAAGGTCCCGAAGGCAAAGATGTCAAGATCAGCATGATGCAATGAATCAACATCTTCGAGAAGAGTAATTGGATAGTGAATATTGTCTTACCTGTGTCCCCTTTGCCTCTTACCCTACGCTTGAATCTCGGGGCGAGATTCTTGTTTAGTGGGGGTGAGTTGTCACAACCCTATAATTTGCCTGATATTGTTTGCATCAACATCACCATGTGCATCATGTCATCATGTCTAAATTAAAATTAATTTGAAATGGGGATGATCAAACCTTAGCACAAATAAAATTTAAATAGGTTAAACATAAAAATAATTTCAATGGACCAGAAATGCCCTCAAAAATGTTCATTTTCTCTGATAAATATTGGCAACTCCATATCAGAGAAAAATAGATTTTTCAAACCAAGAATATCATTTTAAAATGAGCATCTAGTGCTACTGAAATTGACTAATAAAGATAGATGTCCAAAAATGCCCAAACCTTTTTGTGGAAGTTTGCAATAATCAACCTATATATCATAAAAATTGTGGGCATTATTGTGCTAGATATTTTGACCTCACAAAATAAAACAAATGTCAGAAGAAAATAATAACAGAAAAAAAGGAAAAAAAGGGAAAACCTTACTGGCCCAAGTGGGAAGCCCATCCCAGCCCACCAAGTGTGTGAACACGATTTGGTAATGGTAGCGATGAGAGGCCATGTAGGAGTACATGCCGGGTTGTCTCATTGGGACCATCCTTAAGAATTGAGTTCTGTGTATGTTATCCAAGACAAGATACTACCGCGCATTGGGATACTTAATTGACCCTCTCGGCCTATTAATTGCCTTGACCTCTGTCCAGGAGTTGCAACTAGTTTCTGGTGTTTGTAGGAAAAGTGTTGGCGGCCGTGCATAGCGCTGGCCAACGGGGTGGACTATGATGCGGTATAGACACAATGGCACGGTGTACCAAGTGGCACCCGAACGGTGGGCTTGGGAACCCCGCGCACATCGTTTGAGGCCGTAGCGAAAACTTTGGCCGGCTTTCGTGCGGGTTCAGTCTCAAATAGGCGATAAATCTGGACTAGGGTCATGTGTGATTGACGGTCCTGGCCGACTCCCTCACTGGGCTTCCGCTTGAAGGTTGCCGAGGTGCACATAGCGATAAGTGGCGGGAGCATGTGTGAAGAAGTACACCCCTGCAGGGTTATGAATCTATTCGAATAGCCACGTCCTTAGATATGGACTACTTGGAGAACTTATGTGGTTCATAGATAACTTGAAGTGGATACTCTAAAATACGCAAGATAAGCGTGAGTGTTATGGATGGCCTTCTCATAGGGAGATGGAAGTGGATCCATAGTGGTGTATTGATTGGAGAATATGTGGACTCGTGTGCGCTACCCACCTCAAAGGTACTACTTGTAGTCGTAGTACACGTTAGCCAAGATTCAAAGCTAGCTTGCTGCAACAAACTCCACAACCCCCTTCATTGATACTGATGCATGTGTAGTTAGTTCTGATGTAAGTCTTGCTGAGTACCCTTGTACTCATGTTTGCTTAATTTATGTTTTGGCAGAGGAGATTAGCTTGGGAATCCCAGACAGAGGTCTCGTTCCTTTGGTACGGTCGACGTAGCTTTTGAGGCTCCTCCAGCCACTTTTGTAGATGTCTATACCCAGACATGTTTAACTTCCGCTTGTTTGATTGAATGCTCTGAATATTGGGTCTTGTGACCCCTTTTTGTAACATCTTATTGTATTGGCTCTTCCGAGCCTTCTAAATAAATGTTGTAATGTTGTATGGTTATGTTGTGATGCCATGGTTGTATCTATGCATATCGGGCATGTCGTGCATACGTGTGACGTGCAAGGGTATGTATGGGATTCGACACCTAGTTGTGTGCCTTTAGCAGTACTCTTTACGGGGAACTACCTCTTTGTGCTTCCACCGAGCCTTGGTAGCTTGCTAATGCTCCGGACACATTGATTGACCGACATGTATCCTTCTTTGCTGCTGTGTCTGTCCCTTCGGGGAACTGTCTCGCAGCGTAATGGAGTCCCTGTAGCCTGCTACGACTCGTCTATGTGCACTGATGACATTTATGTCCCACAGCGTAATGGAGTCCTTGTAGCTTGCTATGACTCATCTACACACGCTAGAGATCGACACCTGCACTGCTGGGTTACGTATGCCTGTCCCTATACGGATGTGCCACTTGGGTTCTACGACTAGTCATGTCGGCCCGAGTTCTTCGACATTTGAATGCTAGCGACACATTCACATACGTGAGTCAAAATACGCAAACGGACCCGGCCCAGGTAAGGTGGCAGCCATGGAGATAACCGTGCGTGAGACCGCAAAGTGATGTGCTGTGTTACAGGATGGATTCCTATGGCTTAGGATCAGGGTCCCGACACCATATCACATCACAACATACCCTGCAAAATTAAGTTAGGCGTCCTCTAATTGTTGTTGCAAATTTTACGTGGATGTTACGGGTATCTAGCAAGAACAATTCTCACCTACGCAAAAACCACAACGGTGATACATAAGTTGCTTTTCAACCTTCTCAAGGACCGCCTTTGTCAAATCCGATCCAACTAAAGTAGGAGAAACAGACACCCGCCAGCCATCTTTGTGCAACAAAGTTACATGTCAGTCGATGGAACCGGTATCTCGTAAGCATACGAGTAAGGTTGGTCTAGGCCGCTTCATCCAACAATACCGCGGAACCAAAACACGACCAAGGGAGGAAGCAATCTAAGCATCAATGCCCACAAACTCCTTTGTGTTCTACTCGAGATCTCATCTGTACATAGACCTAGCTCTGATACCACTGTTGGGGAACATCGCATGGGAAAAAAAATTCCTACGCACACGCAAGATCTATCCATGGTGATGAGCATCTATGAGAGGGAGAGTGGATCTATGTACCCTTGTAGATCGCTAAGTGGAACCGTTAAGAAACGCTGTTGATGTAGTCGAACGTCTTCACAATCCAAATCACCGAGCGTCCCGCGATCCCATCATGATCCATCTCGTGATCGAATCACGATCCGTCTCGCGATCCCATCACGATCCATCTCGCGGTCTTAATCACAGTCCTTCCAATCTAGTGCCAAACGGACGGCACCTCCATGTTCAACACACATACGGCTTGATGACGCCTTCAACTCCTCGATCCAGCGAGCGATGGTGAAGTAGTAGATGAGTTTCGGCAGCACGACGATGTGCTGACGGTGTTGGTGAAGAACAATCTACTCAGGGATTCGCCAAGCACAACGGAAACTATGACGGAGGATAAACTAGAGGGACGGGTTGCCGACACACGGCTTGGGGAATCTTGATGTGTTCCAGGTGCTAGCCCTACCGCTTTATTTATATGCTGAGCCCTAGGGTCGAAACTTGGAGAAAAATCCTCCTCAAGGTCCGTTTCCCCGCAAGGCAAGAGTCCTGATCGGACTCCATGACCAGACAGCAAGGTCCTTGGCGTGTAGCCCCGGACACCAGGGTCCCAAGCGTCTGGCCCCTGACCTCCTCAAAACACCTTTTGCACCTGCCTAAAGCCTCATGGGCTTTACCCTTGGACCAAATAAAGTGTTCTTGTACCCCGAACATTTCGGGAAGCATCCAAAACTATTCCGATGAATTTCGGAACTCTTCCGGAGACAAAACACTATAATCCCATATATCAATCTTTACCTCCGGACTATTTCGAAGCTCCTCGTCATGTCCGGGTTCTCATCCGGGACTTCGAACAACTTTCGGTCACCAACATAATAATTCAACTATACTTATATCATCACCAAACTCTAAGTGTGTAGACCCTGTGGGTTCGAGAACTATGCAGACATGCCCGAGACACCTCTACGGTCAATAAACAATAGCGGGACCTAGATGCCCATATTGGTTCCTACATATTATACGAAGATCTTTATCGGTTGATCCTCTATGTCAAGGATTTAGTTAATCCCGTATGTTGTTCCCTTTGTCCATCGGTATGCTACTTGCCCGAGATTCGATCGTTGGTATCTCTATACCTATTTCAATCTCATTACCGGCAAGTATATTTACTCGTTCCGTAATACAAGATCCCTTGGCTAACACTTAGTCACATTGCTTGCAAGGCTTTGTTGTGATGTTGTATTACCGAGTGGGCCCCGATATACCTCTCCGTCACCTGGAGTAACAAATCCCAGTCTTGATCCATGCAAACCCAAAAAACACCCGCGAAGATACCTGTAGAGCACCTTTATAGTCACCCAGTTACGTTGTAACCTTTGATACACACCAGACACTCCTCCGGTGTCAGTGAGTTGCATGATCTCATGGCCATAGGAATAGATACTTGACATGCAGAAAACTGTAGCAATAAACTAACACGATCATATGCTACGTTTATAGATTGGGTCTTGTCCATAACATCATTCTCCTAATGATGTGACCCCGTTATCAAATGACATCTCATGTCCATGGCTAGGAAACCTTGACCATCTTTGTTCAACAAGCTAGTCTATATACCCACACATGTATTTAGTTTCCAATCAACACAATTATAGCATGGATAATAAATGGTTATCACAAACAAGGAAATGTAGTAATAACCAAATTATTATTGCCTCTAGGGCATATATCCAACAGTAAGATGAATTTCAAAACAGAGAAGATTGTTTTTGACGTTGCCAAGATACCTTTGCCATATAATGGGATACTTCGGCACCCCGCGCTGGCCATGTTCATGGCCGCATCACATTGTGCTTACAATGTGTTGAAGATACCCGCACTGATCAGCGTCATCCTGATCAACTCCGACAAGAAGGACGCACCTATCTATGCTAACCAACTTTACCGGGAGGCAGTTGTAGCACATGCCGCCAAGGCACCTGCTCCTCCGTTGAAGCACCCGGGGGGGAGAAGACCGGAAAGGCCTATGGTGCATACTATGGCAAGCGTGCCTCTTCGGAGTGTTGTGCTCCCGTCGATGATGTGCCAGAGAGCTCCACCGACAAGAACAAGTAATCCAAGGCAGCTCCACCAAGAACCAAAAAGGTACCTTACAAGGAGGATTTCATGGGGGGAACTTTCACCATAAGTTCCTCCCTCGATGACAAATAGGAAAACGCCCTCATTGCCTTCCTACGGGCGAACGTCGATGTGTTTCCATGGCAGCCATCTGATGTCCCTGGTATTACCAGGCAGGTAATTGAGCACCACCTTGCCGTTTGTCCCCATGCGCAGACCGTCAAGAAGAAAGTCGGGAGCAAGCCTTGGAGCGGCAAGAAGTCATTGCCGAGGAAATCAAGAAATTGGAAACGACAAGCTTGGTCAGAAAAGTGCTTCACCCAACATGGTTGGCCAATCCAGTTGTAGTGCGCAAGGCGAATGGAAAATGTAGCTATGCATTGATTATACAAATCTTAACAAAGCCTGTCCAAAAGATCCTTTCCCCTTGCCGCACATCGACCAGATTGTGGACTCCACTGCACGCTGTGATTTGCTCTCATTTCTCGATGCTTATTCAGGATACCACCAGATCTTCATGTCCAAGGAAGACCAAGAGAAGACCGCATTTATCACCCCATGTGGTACATATTGCTTTGTGTGTATGCCTTTTGGGTTGAAAAGTGCTAGTTCGACATTTGCAAGAGTAGTCCAAATTAGTTTTGAGCCCCAGCTACATGGACATATATGGAAGCCTATAAGGATGACATAGTGGTTAACACCAAGGATAAAGCAACGCTCGTACAAGATCTGGAAGCGACGTTTGCGAATCTACGCAAGATCAACTTGAAGCTCAATCTTGAGAAATGTGTGTTCTGTGTTCCATCCGGCAAGCTTCTCCGGTTCTTTGTGTCTTAACGCGGGATTGAGGCGAACCCCGACAAGATCAAAGCAATTGAGCAGATTGAAGCACCAAAATGCATCAAGGATGTGCGTCGTCTTGTTGGCTGCATTGCGGCTCTAAGTAGGTTCATCTCAAAGTCTGCTGGCGTGCTCTACCCTTTTTCAAAATATTGAAGAAGGCGGGTCCAATGAAATGGACTCCGGAAGCGGAGGCAGTGCTGCAGTATTTGAAGAAATACCTCTCCTCTCCGCCAATACTAGTTGCGGCTAGGCCACAAGAGCTGTTGTTGCTATACCTGGCGGCAAACAATCAAGTGGCTCGTGTTGCGTTGGTGGCGCAGAGAGAACTCGACGAAGAAAGAGCTACAGAAGCAGGACCACCAAGCGATGAATTGGGGGCTTCCTCTGCAAGGTCTATCGCCAACAAGTTAGGACCTACGCAGATGAACGAAGCGGCACAGAAGAACAAGATGGTGCAGTGCCTAGTGTACTTTGTCAGCTCCCTATTGCAAGGGGCCAGGTCGAGGTATGATGGTGTGCAAAAATTACTTTTTGGCCTCCTCATGGCCTCAAGAAAAGTGTGCCATTATTTCGAAGCAGATGAAATTACCATGATCACTCATTTTCCGCTATAACAGATTTTGCAAAACCCAGACGCTACCGCCAGGATCGTGGAGTGGAACTTGGAGTTGTCAAGCTTTGGCCTCAAGTTTTAAAGCACTTCAACCATCCATAGCAGAGCTTTGGCAGAATTCTTCACAGAATGGACTCCAACGCCAGACAAAGAGATACAAGAAACGACCATCCTCGGTAAGGAAACAAGCCAAGAATGGGTTATATATTTTGATGGGGCTTTCTCCCTGCAGGGAGCCAGTGCTGGCGTGCTACTTGTCGCACCCACCGGGGAGCACCTCGAGTATGTAGTTCAAATGCACTTTCCCCGGGAGAAGTCAACAAACAACACCCAGAGTATGAGGGCCTTCTTGTCGGCCTCGGAATCGCAGCAGACCTTGGGATCAAGAAGCTTATTGTCAGAGGAGATTCACGACTTGTCGTCAAGCAAGTAAACAAGGATTATCAGAGCCCGTTGATGGAAGCTTACATAGATGAAGGGAGGAAGTTGGAGGAGCGTTTTGACGGTCTACAAACAGAGCATGTTCCTCGTGTAGAGAATAGTGTTGCTGATGAGCTGTCGAAGCGTGCTGCCCTCAAGTTACCTGTGGAACCGTATCGCTGCTTCAAACAAGAACAAGAGAAGGAAGTTGAATTATCTTTAGTACTTCCTGGCAGAGCTCACAGATGCTGTCGGCGAGGAAGTTTCCAGGATCGACGCCAATCTTGTTGTGGGGCAATAGGCTCTGGCAGGGTCTCAATCCCTTGCTGTAGACACAGGCGCCCCTGTTGCAGAAGACGTGCCCTTAGTCCTTGTCGTCGAGCCTCAGGCTCCAGTATGGGAACAACACATAGTTCAATTCCTTCAAACAGGACAACTCCCGGAGGAACAGGAAGAAGCGGAGAAAGTAGCCCGCCAGTATAGTATGTACTAGTTTGTGGACAACGTCCTATACAGAAAGAGAACGAACGGTGTGAAATTTAAGTGCATTCCTTGAGAAGATGGGCTGGGGCTGTTGGTAGAGATACATGGAGGCATATGTGGCTCCCACATAGGATTAAGAGCCCTTCCCGGGAAGGCTTTCCGACATGGTTTATTTTGGTCCACTACTCTCAAGGATGCAACTGCACTAGTAACAAAGTGTGAAGCGTGCCAGTTCCACTCGAAGAAGCTACATCAACCAGCTCAAGCTCTTCAAACGATCCCTCTTCCCTGGCCATTTTGGTCTGGGGCCTCGACATCTTGGGACCTTTTCCCCGTGCCACCAGGGGCTTTGAGTACTTGTACATCACAATCGACAAGTTCACAAAGTGGCCAGAAGTGGAAGCAATGAGAAAGGTGACAGCACAATCAGTCGTCAAGTTCTTCAGAGGACTAGTCTACCATTTCGATGTACCAAGCAGGGTCATCACCGATAATGTCACACATTTCACAAGCCGCACCTTCATGCAGTATGTCCAAGACCTTGGCGGCAAGATCTTCCTTGCTTCTGTCGCTTATCCAAGGAGCAACAGCCAAGTGGAAATGGCAAATGTTGAAGTGCTATGAGGGCTTAAGAGGAGAACTTTCGACAAGCTGTGCAAGTGTCGAAGACGCTAGATTGATGAGTTGTCGGTGGTTCTTTGGTCGATCAGAACAACGCCAAATCGAGCTACCGGCCAGACACCCTTCTCCCTTGCATACGGGGCGGAGGTAGTTCTCCCCACAGAACTCATATACGGGTCACCTCGAGTTCTCGCTTAAGATGAGCTTGAGCAAGAGAAGTTGCGCCAAGACGACATCACGCTCCTTGAGGGAGATCGTCTTTGGGCTGCTGTGCGAGCTGCACGCTACCAGCAAGCTTTGTGTCGCTACCATAGCCGCAAAGTTCACGCTCGGAGCCTTGAGGAAGGCGACCTTGTTATTTAGCATGTTCAGTCAGCCAAGAATTCAAACAAGTTGACGCCAAAGTGGGAAGGCCCTTACCGGTTATTATGAGTCACCATGCCTGGCGCAGTCTGCTTGGAGACCAAAGATGGTGTTCGAGTGAGCAACTGCTGGAACATCGAACATCTTCGTAAGTTCTATCCATAAGGCGTGGTTGCTGGGCCCACTGGCAACCACCTTTTGTACAAGTCTTGCTGGTAGGGCATGTCATCCTTTGTACAAATCTAGGTGCACCCCCTGTGCATAGTTAAATAAGATCAAGAGTCTTGCAACACTTGTTGATTCCCATGTTTCTTTATGTGCGTGTTCATCTGAGATGTTGCATTACGCTTATTCCCGACAAGTGCTAATGAACCGCCAAGGTTCCATACCTCTATTTTCTCTTCTTTCTTTTTCTTAAAGGATAGAAGGTTCCCTCGTGCGCAAGTTTGCCGGGGAGGAAGAGGTGGTGTGGACACCTACGAGCGATGTTCGAAGTCAGCACCTTGCGGGAAGGAGTATGAGAATGAAAAGATATGTTGCCAAACTCGAAGTAAACTTTTTCTATGAGGTTATTTCTTTCCTTGGACGATTTTATCTTTTGTATGGAAAACCCACATGCGAGGGAACCTTGCCATGATCGGTTGCGCTCTTGTTCTATTTCAGGTCCGTTCAACAGTCTAAGAGGCTGCACTAAAAGTGTCAAGATATCTTGCCAGCAGTGGCATCGACAGCTTCCTGCTAAGGATCTACTCCTCAAAGTGCTCGCGGCGGAGTTGCGTACGCCGGCAAGTTTCTGATAAAGCTTAGGGAGTACACCATATAGAGGAAAATCAAACAAGAAGAATAACATGCATTCATTTAAAGGGAATAAAATTTACACAGGACAATGCCTTTTCCTAAATACATCTTTATTACTTTCTCCCCTAGCGGTAGATTACAAGAAGAAAAAGATAGGGAGAGGCCCCCGGCAGAAGCCTAGCCTGACCCCTTCTGGACTAGCACTGCGCGGAGGGCAGGGCATCCACAAGGGAGGACAAAGCCAAAGTCCACGTGGCTTCTAAGGGATCCAGCTAGAAGATGAGGGAGCGCCCGGGACAAGGACCCCCGACAAGGTCGCTCCGCCGGGAGGTGGAGAGGCGTGAGCTGGCGATGATGGTGTGGCCGGCGACTAGTCAAAGATCAGGTCATCATATTCTGACTTGATGGCTTGGAGCTCGGACTCGTCATCGTCGTCTTCACCACTGTCCTCCTCGTCGCTGTCGCTCAAGGAGGAACTTCCAACACCACTCGAGCTCTCTTGCAGCAGCTGAGATAGACGCCCGAGTGCCCATAAATAATGATGGAGAACAGATTGACCTGCATCATCTCTAAGCGGAGGACATGCCCATCCTATAGGTTGTGGGCGCGGGCGAATGTTTTCCAACCACGCCTGAGGAACATGACGCGATGCTCCGGGTACTCTACATCCACCCTCGTGGCGCCATTACAGAAACCATGTGCTTGCAACCACAGGGCAGGTGGCTTGTCAACTTCCATCACCCTGGCGAAAGGGTGAGGGAGGCGCATATGGCTTCGAAGGGGACCGCGCAGTTCGAGGACAAACTGTAGCGACATCCCCTCAGCGTTGGTCTCTTCAAGGAGGGAGTCTGGCGTCGAAGGAAGAGGTGGAACGGCGCTCCGCCTCCCCCGGCCTCTTCCTCCATGCCGTCCACTACCCCTCGCACCCCTTCCACCATGCACGCTCGAGCCACCCTCTACCTCCATGGCTGGAGCGACGGCATGATCCTAACGGGAACTCCTCGCCAAACGGGCAGAGGATGGAGGTCGCCCTCGCCGCCTAGCCATGGCCAAGGGAGGGTAATACTTGATATAGCGAAGGTGCAGAAGGGCAGGCTTTGGAGGTCTTCACTCAAGGAGGAAGAAAGATGAGCCTCGCCTTTGCTTCCCCCACCCCCAATTTATAGGGAGAAGCACGGGGGCTAGCCCCCCCTCACTCCAAGAGTCACCGCCCATCTCCACCAATAGCGCCACCCGCAATCACAGGGCGAACAAGCAGCCGCCCTGTTCCCCCAATCCATGACGCTGCGGTTTCTGCCACAGCTGGGACTTTACGTCATGGGCACCCGTCGCTGATTCCCCGCTATGCATGCGGCGTGCATGGTGGAAAGGTCCTGACGCGGTAATTGAAATAACCGCGACCGCTTCGTGCACGCCTCCCATGTCATGCACTTAACGCGCATCATGGAGAGGTGTAGTAAGTGGAATGATTGCAACTGCAGACCCCTGCCACGCATGCCCGTGCACTGTTTGGGCCTAGCCCAACAACGCCTCACACCGTGTGTGGCCCAGTCCTGGGGATCCTGTCGGTGTACTAAGAATCGGGTCTATTAGTACCCCTTACTTGTGCACGGGTAGTTGTAGCCATGCCCGCGGCAAGGCCCATCGGAGGACTACCGGGAGCAAGCACGAAGACGTCAAAGGAACACTCAAGACAACAAACATAAGACCAAAGGCCAAGGGCTGAAACCACTGCAAGATCTTGCCGGGGGTGGCCTGCGGAGCCCCGGCTAGGAGGGCACTTGGCAAGGCCTTCCCACCTTGCTAGCGCGGAGGCCAGGTGTCGACCCCCAGGATACATGTCAAGGCAGTGGTGATGGACAGGCTAAGCGGCACGGATGGGACGAGCTCCAATCCTGCCCCGTAGAAGGTTAGGGACGCCTAACAGAGCATTAATTGCATTTGTCCCACTCCATTATGTTAGGTATGACAACACTGTAGAATTGTGCACCTCGTGCGCCACAGTATGCCACTGTTGGGATCCCCTTCGTCGTATTAAAGGAGGCCCAAGGTGTTACGAGAAAGGACTTTTGGCTACCACCTTCTAGCTCACGCGCGTAGCAGCTATAGACAGAGCTCCTGTAGCTGGAACCCTAAAAAACCATAATGCATCGAAGCAGGAGTAGGGTTTTACGCTCCTCAGCGGCCCGAACCTGGGTAAAAACCTCGCCTCGTGCCGTTCGTTTGATCTGCTCATTGCGCATACCCTCTCCCCGCCGAACCATGAAGGGACCCTCGCGGTCCCATAGGTGTCGTTGCACCGACATATTCCTGCCATTGTGATGACTGTCCCAGATCCTGCACCGGTGAACTCTGCTCCTGGACCGCTCTCAATGGCATAGCTACAGCATATAGGGAGGATGGAGTATGGCATACCGGCCTATGAGCTGCAGGAAGTGAAGTTTTGGCTCCTAGGGCCTCGGATTAAGCACATGACTGATGATTTTAATCCTATTCCATTTGATCTTGTAGACTTTTCTTGTCGTGCTCTTTTGCCCTGCTACTTTGTGCTGCTTCTTTATTTGTGATCCTAGTTTAGTGAACTCTCAGGGTTTCTGTAGTTTACTCTGAGTATTTTGCTTAGTTGGTGTTCGGTTTGTTTGTCCCTTGGTAATGAATCAGGTTATTAGACCTTGGAATATAATGTGTTGGAATATTCGTGGTATTTCTATGGAGAAAAAGCACACATCGATTCGTTCACATATTGACAATTCTAGATATGCCATCATTTGTATATAGGAAACCAAATGCAAACACTTTGATCACTCTTATATCCGAAAGTTTTGTCCTAGGCGCTTTGATCAATTTGCATTTGTCCCCTCGATTGACAATTCAGGTGGGCTGCTTGTCGTTTGGACCAGCGCGGTTTTTGTAGGTACGATGATTCACTCCTTGCAATGTCCCCTGGTTATCTCTTTTAAATCCTCACAATCTTTGGCCTCTTGTACATTAGCTAACATTTATGGTCCTTGCATGGGAGAGGAAAGATCCCAATTTGTTTCCTGGTTATATGCTCTGAATATTGGTTCTAATGAGGATTAGGTTCTACTCGGCGATTTTAACTTTATGCGACATCCTATGAATAGAAATAAACTAGGCGCAGATGTCTCTGATATGATCATGTTCAATGATATTATCCGAGTACTCAACCTTGTGGAAATCCCTCTTCGTGGAGCTTCCTTTACCTGGAGTAATACGCAGAATGACCGAATCCTGGAACAGCTTGATTGGTTCCTCACTTAGAATCATTGGACGCCGTCTTACCTGAACACTTGTGTTAAGGCGCTAGCTAAACAAGTTTCTGATCATGTTCCCTGCCTTTTCTTCGTTTAGTCATCTATTGCACCCGCTAAACTGTCCAGATTCGAAAACTTTTGGGTGTGCCATCCAGGTTTTCACGAAGTGGTTCGTCAAACTTGGAGCAATCCAATACGAGTATCTGATCCGGCTAAGAGGCTTAGTATCAAGCTTAACCAACTTCGCGTTGCTTTGAAATAGTGGAGTAAGAATCTATCTAAATTTTTGGTAATGATTTCTAACTCTAAAAACACACTAAAGTTTATTGATAGCATTGAGGAACAAAGGCAAGTGCTCATTCAGGAATGGAATTTCCGAGTTATCCTCAAAAATCATATTGTTCGTTTACTCGCCTACAAACAACAATATTGGCACACTCGATGTATGATTCGGTATATCAAATTTGGCGATGAGCCTACTAAATTCTTCCATAGGATGGCCACACAGAGGCACATGACCAATTCCATTACCACATTGACATTACAGAACAGTGCTATTTTGGACGATCATGATAGCAAAGCGGCTGCTATCTTCACTACCTTTCATGAAAGGCTTGGAGCCTCCATCGCCATTGATATGAAATTCAATTTAGATACTCTTATTTCTGCTAATCTTTATTTGAGTGGTCTCTCCACTTCTTTTACCCGCAACGAAATAGATGAAGCTGTGAGTAAAATTCCAAGTGATAAATCGTCGGGTCCCGATGGGTTTAATGGATGTTTTCAAAAGGCTTGTTGGGACATCATTAAGGAAGATTTTTATGATCTTTGCTTACAGTTTTGGGAATGTACTCTCACCTTGAATTTTCTTTAGGCTTCTCTTATTACTTTGATTCCCAAAAAGCTAAACTAATCGACGGTTAATAACTATCGGACGATCTCTTTGCTCAGCTGTTGCCTCAAACTGTTGACCAAGCTATTGGCTGATCGACTTCAAAAAGTGATATTGTAACTTATTCATGACAACAAATATGGGTTTATCAAAGGCAGATCCATCCATGACTGTCTGGCTTGGACATTTGAATTCATTCATCAATCCCAAGAGTCACGAAATGAAATTGTTCTTCTAAAGTTGGATTTCCAAAAAGCCTTCAATCTGGTGGAGCATGAGATTATTTTCACAATGATGCAAAAACTGGGTTTCAATGAACACTAGATTAAGTGGATCAGGATTATCTTGGCCTTAGGTAACACCTCTGTTTTTCTTAATGGTGTTCCAGGAAAATCCTTTCACTGTAAACAAGGGGTGCACCAAGGGGATCCTGCGTCGCCGCTTCTTTTTGTGCTTGCAGATGAGCTATTGCAATATGTGATTAACCATGAGTTTGAGCTTGGCAATTTATCATTGCCTATCCCTAGTTAAGGCAAATTTCAATTATCCAGTATGTAGATGACATGATCATTGTCCTTCTAGCAAGTCATGCCCAACTATCTCATTTGAGAAAGGTTCTTCGGGATTTTGCCCTCTCCTAAGGTCTGAAAATTAATTTTCGCAAGTCCAAGATGGTCTCCATTAATTTTGATGACGCTTCCATGGATACCCTGTCTGCTAATTTTGGATGTGCTATGGGAAAAATGCCTTTCACCTACCTGGGCTTACCTATGTGAACTACCCAACCTTCAATGACTGCTTTGCTACCATTGGTGGATCGTGTGGAAGCAAAACTTTCTAGCACATGTTCCCTTCTTTGTCATGCTTCCAGGATCACCCTGATTAATTCTCTTGCCACATCCATGTTAAGTTATCCAATGTGCACTCTGCAGCTAAACCCCAAGTTCATTAAGTACTTTGATAAAGACAGGTGACACCTTATTTGGACAAAAAAAATCTGAGAAAGGTACTTCCTGCAACTCTATGGTTGCTTGGCAGAGGGTCTGTTGCCCAAAATCCTCGGGTGGTTTAGGAGTAATTAACATTACAGTTCAGAACAAAGCTCTACTGCTGAAGTTTCTAAACAAATTCTACAAAAGAATGAACCTCCCATGGGTCAACCTTATTTGGACACCTACTTCTCCAATTCCATCCCACATGCTACTGCAAGCTGTGGTTTCTTTTGGTGGAAACAAATATGCAAACTCATGCCCATGTTTAGAGGAGTTTCCAATGCTATAGTTAGGAATGGAAATGATATAGAAATGTGGCATGATAATTGGAAGACTACTCGCTTCCCCTGCCTATTCTCATATGTTAAATCAGAAGACTACTCAGTGGCATATTTATTTTCTACTACCAAATTGGCAGATATTTTCCACTTACCCATGTCTCCTAAAGCATTCTCTGAACTCTAAAAGGTGTAAGCTCTCAAACCCAATTCTTTGGATCGGCATGGGACCTTTAACACTTGGATTTTGCAATGGGGCACGGTTTATTCTGCCATGAAATTCTATATTAACCGTCATAAGAATATTATTGCTCCTGCACTAATTCTCTGGATTTGGAGTTGGAAGTTACAAATGAAACAGAAGGTTTTCTTATGGTTTGTCATGGTGGACAGGCTAAATACTAGGAATTTACTAAGGAGGAAACATTTTCAGATAGATGATGGTTTCAATTGTGTTTTGTGTGCATCTGATCTAGAGAAGATGATTGATCACTTGGTTTTCTTATGCCCAATCAGTGTCACATGTTGGGCGTGCATTGGGATGTCATGGGATCATTCTCAGTCCCGACTTTAGGCCATACAAGTTGCCAAGCAGAGTATCTCTGGGAATCCTTTTTTGGAGATTTTTGGTATTGTTGCCTGTAACATATGGAAGGAGCGTAATAACTTAATTTTTAGGAGCATTCAACCCACTTTGGAAGCTTGGAGGAAGAGGACAAAGGGTGATCTCTTGTGTCTAAAGTATAGAGTTTCCAAGGAGTACTGGGACCACATTACTCTACTTTCTCTCTCCTTGTAACCTATACTTAGATTTCTTATTCACCTCTCTTTTCTCGTAGTTTTCTGTTACACTTCTGACTACTTATAAGTCCCATTTTGTGGGCCTACCAGGCCCCACCATGGGCTATGTAACATTTGATGTAAACTTCATCTTTAATACAAACAGTAGGAGCCTCTCCTGCTGATTATACCCTCAAAAAATATCTATGCCATAACAACATTTCTGAAACCTCCGTCATGGCAGGAAAAAATGGTTGTCATGGCTAAAACTTATGCTATTTACTAAATTTTATTTTATTTCAATTTAATTTGAGAAAATTTGAATTTTAGTGGACCTAATTGAATATTGATGACATAAGGATCAGTCTACAAAAAGATCCACTCAAATTTGAATTTTGTTTGCATTTTAGCCCTAAAAGATTCCTATTCAAATTTGAATATTAATTGTTCAAAGTGCAAATTTATTTGCTTCTCATGAATGAAGAATTTCATGAGGTCAGTATACAAAAATAATCGCCTTATTTAGAGTTGTCTTCCAATAGTTATAAGAGTTTGAACTTGGAGGGGGCTCTCTGCAAAAGTTATAAAGATTAAATCAGAAGAAAAAAATTAATAGAAAATTTAGGGACACATGTCGTGACCTGATTGTTTATACTGTTTTATACTATGTTAGAACACAAACTTTGGATTGAAATGAATCTAGACAGTCCAAATAAGACGATACACCTTCGAGTAATAAATGACATGGTATCCTCCGATTGTTTTGTACCAATTATGAGAACTAATATTGTGCGTTCATGCATTATCAAATGGCCGAGAGATACAAACATTTTATCATGGTGCTAGGATGTTATAGATAGTTGTAACAATGGTGGTGGTCCCCTCAATCGAGAGTGGCGAGGCCTCCCATGGTCATCGGCATGAGGCGAGTGCATTAGCATTTTTGGGAAGCACAACTTTGTTGGGACACGACACCTATGGGATCATGTGGATCCCTTTACGGTCCGTCAGGGAGATGGTGTGCACAAAGAGCAGATCCAATGAGAAGGGTGGGTGATTTTTACCTAGGTTCGGGCCGCTGAGCAGCTTAAAACCCTACTCCTGCTTTAGTGTATTGTGGTGTTTGAGCTCTGGCTATAGGAGCACTGTGTGATGAACAGTGCACAACAGCTACGCATGCATCTGAGCTAGAGTGTCCTCTAAAAGTCCAAAAGTCTCGAAGTCCCCTCTTGTAACACCCTGGGCCTCCTTTTATATGACTAACGGCTTTCCAACAGTGGCGTACAATACATACACGGGGTGTACAGTGCTATAGTGCTATCATACCTAACACAGACGGCATAGGACAGACGCATTAAATGCTCCATCCAACAGTCCCTAATTTTCTTGGGGGCGGGAAAAGAGGTCGTCCCATCGGCGCCGCTTAACCCCTTCATCACCAGCGTCTTGACACGTAATCTGGATGATAAGACCCGTCTGATAAGTTGGTCGACGCGCTGGAGCGGTGACGGGTTGGTGAGGTCTTGTTGGGGCCTTGCAGGGGCTTTGCAAGTCATCCCAGCAAGATCTTGCTGGGGTCCCAGCTTCAGGTCTTCTTGCTTCTCTTTATTGACTTGAATGGCTTCTTGATATTGTTGTATTTGCATCCAGCAGTCCCCTGGCGGGCCTTGCCACTGATGAGGCTACAACCGTTCGTGCACAAGCATGGGGTACTAAAGACACAAACATTAGTACACTTACAGGACCCCCATGCCTAGGCCGCACACGGGTGCGAGGTGTTGTTGGGCTCGGCCCAAACAATGTAGGGGCACGCGTGGAAAGAGTCTGCGGTTGTAATCATTCCGCTTACTGCACTTCCCACGATGCACACTGAGTGTGCGACGCGGGATATGTGCACGGAGGGGCCGTAACCACAACGCGCTTGCAAAAGCATTTCAATCCGATTAGTAAAGAGGCAGCCTCACGTCTTCCCCATAATAAGGAATCCACAGAGGCAGTTTCCCATTTACTTCATGTCCTTTCCAATCCGGGAACCTCCATCGTCTCCTTCCTCGTGCCCGAAACAAAGTCTCTCCTGCTCATCCGCCGCCTCCACGCCCTCTTCGCTCTCAGCCTCCACTCCCATAGCCGCCATGCTGACCAAGACGAGAAAGGTCAAGGGAATGAAAGCCGTCGTCATGGAGAAAGATCTGGCAAAGATGTGGAAGGAGCGCGTCGTCTTCACTCTGGCGTTCGATGCGAGCGCCTTGAAGGAGCGCATATGGGTGAGGGAGACGAAAGCTCATCCTGCTACTCGCTTGAGTCTAGGTTTTTCCAAGGGTGGCCCAGACAAATTCTCCTTCTTTCTCGATTATTTTTACTACGGGCTCTATCCCCCATTTTCTGATTTCTTTAACGACATCATGTACACATACGGCTTCCATATCTTGGATTTCACACCGAATGATGTAACATGTATGTCAATCTTTGACCATCTCTGTGAGAACTTTGCAGGAGTAGTCCCCAACCCAGCCCTCTTCTGCCACTTCTTCATTCCACGTATTCAAGGGAGAGAAGCCCTTTCTGGTTCTATCGCCTGGATCCCATGGGCATGGAACAAGACAATATACCTAGCCAGGGCTTTCCACGATAAGTGGGATGAATGGCGGGCTAGGTGGTGCTGGATTTGAGAGGAAGATCCTCAAAACTTCTGTTTGCCCCGACAAACAAAGATGGCACACGGTCCTGGCTGGATCCACTTCGACCTTCACGACGAGAAGCTCACAATTGCAGTCACCAGGATTCATCGCCTCAAGGTTGTCGGGCTCACAATAGAGATGATTGGGGCTGACTTTCTTCGCTGATGCATCCCCCCTCTACAAAAGAAAGGGAGACTAGCCTAGGAATTTCGGAATGCGGTAGACATCATGAGGCTATGCCCTGGCCTGAACAATAACTTAACGGTCATGCAGCACACAGATCTCTATCAAATGCTGTTCAGGTCTAATGCAAAACACAAGTTGCCGGCTGGTGTAATCCCCCTGTGCAACAACTCCGCCCTAGCTTCAATCCTCGCCATGATGCTGCTGTGTAATGCTCACAGCCTTGATAGAACTCGGGAAGAGCCAACCACAGAACAGTCACAAGATTTCTTCGACAATTTGACGGAAAAGGCCGTCCGGGAAGAAACGCACCTCACCCGCCCCACCACTGAGGAAGAAACGGAGTACATCGCCAGTAGGATGAAAAAGGATAATCTTGTCATGGAGGACAATAGTGTTGGCTTCATAGAAGAGGAAGCCGGTGAAGGATAGGTGGTATCAGAGGGAGAACTTGTCGGGAAGGGCGAGGTTGCTCTAGAGCAAAGTGGCACCTCTGTTGGGGGTCCTTTTGCTGAGGATACAGCCGAAGGGAAGCTGCAGGAGGAGCCCCAAGCTCCTGAGAAGAGAAGGAAGCGTGTCCTTCGGAATACCTCCTCCGACGTGTCATCTCTCCAACCTTCCTCGAGTGGTGCAGCCCCGGCAAGATGGCGGCTGGCAAGGCTACGCAGCAGCAAGAAGCTCAACAACAACCATCGACTTCTATTGTAACCAAGCGACCTAGGACCATTCCTTCCCCTCCTCCAGACACCATGGTGGAGGTGGACTTCGACCTCTCTACCTTTAGCTCAGAAGAAGAAGAGTAAGGATCATGCCACATCTTTTATCCTCTGATTGTTTTCAGCTTCGGTTAAATTATTTGTCTCGCTTTGTCCTATCCCCGCAGATATACGGAAACGCGGGTGCAAAGGATGACGAAGAAGGCAAAGACTTCAATGGGCGATGCCCCACCAGCAAGCACCACAGGTGCGCCAGAGTTTATCGACATCAGCTCAGAGACCAGCCCACGACGCTGTCGTCAATACGGCCCCGAGCGTGAGTCTATTACTCATTTCCCACTAGCGAGCATTGGGACGTGTATCTTCACTATTGACATCACCGAGCTTGTAGAAGGAAGGTGATATTAGAGTCATGCTAGTGAATAATTGTGGATTGGTAGAAATACTTGTGTAAAGGTTTGTGATTCCCATAGCATGCACGTATGGTGAACCGCTATGTAAGGAAGTCAGAGCATGATTTGTTTATTGATTGTCAACCTTTGTGTGAGGGTAGGGAGCGCATGATGGTTAACTCCTACAAACCTCTCCCCTAGGAGGATGCATCTAATAGTTTGCTTTGATGACTAATAAACTTTTGCAATAAGTATGTGAGTTCTTTATGACTAATGTGAGTCCATGGATTATACGCACTCTCACCCTTCCACATTTGCTAGCCTTTCTAGTACCCGTGCAACTTTCGCCGGTGCATTAAACCCACCATATATCCTCCCTCAAAACAGCCACCATACCTACCTATTATGGCATTTCCATAGCCATTCCGAGATATATTTCCATGCAACTTCCACCATTCTGTTTATTATGACAAGCACCATAATATGTCATATTGCTTTGCATAATCATAAGATAGCTAGCGTGATGTTTTCATGGCTTGTCCGTTTTTGGATGTCATTTGCTATGCTAGATCATTGCATATTCTGGTACACCACCGGAGGCATTCATACAGAGTCATATTTTGTTCTAGTTATCGAGTTGTAATTCTTGAGTTGTAAGTAAATAAAAGTGTGATGACCATCCTTATTAGAGCATTGTCCCATGTGAGGAAAGGATGATGGAAGCTATAATTCCCTCACAAGATGGGATGAGACTCCGGACTTTATGAAAAATAAAATAGGCCAATCAATCCCAAATAAAAAAGGCCTTAGATGCCCACCAAAAACCAGAAAAGAGAGAAGGGACAATGCTACTATCCTTTTTCCCCACATGTGCTTCAAAGTAGCACCATGATCTTCGTGATAGAGAGTCTCCTATGTTGTCACTTTCATATACTAGTGGGAATTTTTCATTATATAACTTGGGTTATATATTCCAATGATGGGCTTCCTCAAATTGCCCTTGGTCTTCATGAGCAAGCAAGTTGAATGCGCAATCACTTAGTTTCTTTTTGAGCATTCATACACTTATAGCTCTAGTCCATCCATTGCATGGCAATCCCTACTCACTCACATTAATATCTATTAATGTGCATCTCCATAGCCCTTTAATACACCTATTTGATGTGAGACTACCTTCTCCTTTTTCTTCATAACCTCCACCATATTCTATTCCAGCTATAGTGCTATATCCATGGCTCACGCTCATGTATTGTGTGAGAGTTGAAAAGTTTGAGAACATAAAAGGTGTGAAAAAAATTTGAATTATCATCTGGGTTGTGCATGATATACATACTTTATGTGGGGAAGATGGAGCATAGCCAGACTATATGATATTGTAGGGATAACTTTCTTTTGCCATTATATTTTGAAGAGATACAATTGCGTTATTAGTATGCTCGAAGTATTATTGTCTTAATGTCGAATGATAGACTATTGGTTTGAATCACTCGTGTCTCACTATTCATGCCATGATTAGATTATATGAACAAGATTATGCTAGGTAGCATTCCACATCAAAAATTATCTTTTTTATCATTTACCTACTCGAGGACGAGCAGGAATTAAGCTTGGGGATGCGCATACTTCTCCGTCGTATCTATAATTTTTAATTGTTTCATGTCTATATTCTTCAACTTTCATATACTTTTGACAACTTTTTATACTATTTTTTGGGACTAACATATTGATCTAGTGCCCAATGCCAGTTCCTGTTTGTTGCATGTTTCTTGTTCATAGAATATCCATACCAAACAAAGTCCAAACGCGATAAAAACTTACGGAGAACTTTTTTGGAATATATGTGATTTTTGGGAAAAAGAATCAACGAGAGACGATGCCCAAGGAGGTGGCAAGCCTGCTAGGCGCGGCCGACCCCCTCATCATGCCTGGCAGGCTTGTGGCCACACCTTAGGTAGGTTGGAGTTGTCCTCTGGCCACAAGAAATCTGATTTTCGGATAAAAATCCCCTCAAAATTTAAGCCCTACCAGAGTTACGGATCTCTGGATATTTAATAAATAGTGAAAGGCCAAAATCTGGGAGCGAAGAAACAGAAGGAAACCAAGAGAGAGAGAGAGAGAGAGAGATCCAATCTCGCAGGGGCTCTCGCCCCTCCGCCTCCATGGAGTCCATGTACCCTAGGGGAAACCCTTCTCCCATCTAGGGGGGAGGTCAAGGAATAGGAAGAAGGAGGGGGCTCTCTCCCCCTCTCTCCTAGTAGCACCGGAACACCCTCGAGGCCATCATCATGATGACGATCTACACTAACAACTCTGTCATCTTCACCAACACCTCCATCACCTTCCCTCCATCTATCTACAAAGGTCCACTCTCCTGCAACCCTCTGTACGCTCTACTTGAACATGGCACTTTATGCTTCATATTATTATCCAATGGTTTGTTTCCATCCTATGATGTTTGAGTAGATTTTTGTTGTCCTATGGGTTGATTGATGATCATGATTGGTTTGAGTTTCAAGTTTTATTATTGGTGTTTTCCTATCGTGCTCTCCGTGTCGCACAAGCATGAGGGATCTTCACTGTAGGGTGTTGCAATGTGTTCATGATTTCCCTATGGTGGGTTGCTTGAGTGACAAAAGCATAAACCCGAGTACGTGGGTTGTTGCATATGGGTGTAAAGAGGACTTGATACCTTATAATGCTATGGTTGGGTTTTACCTTAATGATCTTTGGTAATTGCGGACGCTTGCTAGAGTTCCAATCATAAGTGCATATGATCCAAGTAGAGAAAGTATGTTAGCATATGCCTCTCCCTCATATAAAATTGCAATAATGATGACCGGTCTAGTTATCAATTGCCTAGGGACAATTTCGCAAGTCCTACCACTACTTTTGCACACTCGTTAAACTAACTTAATTGTTATTTTATCTTAGCAGACTCCAGTTTTTATTTGCGTGCTCTTCATTATCTTGCAAACATATCCTATCACACCTACAAAGTACTTCTAGTTTCATACTTGTTCTAGGTAAAGTGAACGTTAAGCGTGCGTAGAGTTGTATCGGTGGTAGGTAGAATTTGAGGGAATTTGTTCTACCTTTAGCTCCTCGTTGGGTTCGACACTCTTACTTATCAAAATAGCCTATAACTGATCCCCTATACTTGTTGGTTATCACTCAGCGACATCCCTAACTTTATTCATCGCCAGCTCTTCGCGCATCCTGCGGTTGCACATGTTCAGATGAAACGCCCTGATAACAGCAGCATGATGAACATCTGGAATGTTGTGATGCACATGGATGAATATCTGAATGTACTTGTGCAAGGTTTCGCCTTCTTACTGGGGGATGATATGCAAATTACTTTCCTGCCCAAGATCTTGGTGGCCTCCGATGAAGGTGCCAACAAACTCATGACATAGATCTACCAAGGAAGAAATGGAATTCCCCGGCAGATGCATCAACCACAACCTGACGTTGGGCTTGAGTACCAACGGGAAGTAGTTGAAGAGTATCTTGTCATCGAGAGCCCCGGCGGCCTGTACCGCAATGGTGTAGATGCTCAAGAACTCCGACGGATGAGTCTTGTCATCGTATTTCTCTGGGACCTCTGGTTTGAACATCCGGCAATTGGGCCACTGGACTCACCACGGCTCGCGAGTAAAAGCTGTACAACCCACCTCATAAGGTAGGTCGATAGGATACCTTGGCGCAGGCTTGTCTACAGTGGGTCACGCGTGCCTCTCAGATTGATAGCGTGCTTCTTGCCGTGTCTCGATGGTAGTCTGAGCGTCTTCTTTGCTTCGCTCCCGAAGAACTTGACGTTGATCACAGCGAGTTCGCGGATCGGACGACGCCATCGAATTGTCACCAAGGGCGTCGATCTGTTGAGTCAGCGACCGTTGTTGTCGCTGCAAAGGAGAGTGCACCATGGTCGCGCCACCTCTAGCCTTTTCGCCATTGGTGCGCGCCGACTCGAAGGACTGCCACCGTGGAGGTTCCACCCACTGTAGCCCATATCTATCAGCGAAGCTGACGAGGCTCTGAATAGTAGCTCTCCACTCATCAAGCTTCTCCGCATAAGGAGGAAAATTCAGGAGTAGTTTGGATCATGCCAACGCTTCTGCTAATGAAGTCAGCAGCGGAAGGTGAAAAGAACGTCAGGTGCTCTGACTCCTAACCGTGTTAGAAGGAGCTCCATCATGCTCTCGTGACCGCGCGCCACTTCCACCAGCATTCTGGCGTGCATGTTGATCCCGCGCATCTCTGGAATGATGCTTAGAAGTTTTTCCATGGGAACGCTTGGAACCACCAATGTCATGGCGTTGTCCCCTCGCGCGCCACCTGAGATGTCCATGGCGCATGCGCCGGTGTGGGTGTCTTGGAAGGCGCCCCTCCATCCCCGGAGTTTACTATGCCAACCGTAGGCGGCACAACTCCGTCCTGAGATCCAACGCGTCGTGGAAGCTCCAGATCTCTGCCTCCTCCGCCTGCGTCCAGACCACCATTCGTTCGAGTAGCTGCAGGCACACCAGACGCGGATGGACCAACCGCTGCAAAGCCCTTCTTCTTTGGGGCCATGGCGATGAAGATGATGAAGAAACTGGCGCACTGATCCATAGATATGGTTCATGCAACCAATCCCCCCTACCTGGCGCGCCAAAGATGTCAGGACACGACACGTATGGGATCATGTGGATCCCTTTATGGTTCCGTAGGGATACGGTGTCCACAAAGAGCAGATCCAACAAGCAGCACGAGGGATATTTACCCAGGTTCAGGCTGCTGAGAAGCATAAAACCCTACTCCTGTTTTAGTGTATTGTGGTGTTTGAGATCTGGCTATAGGAGGTTGTGTGATGAACAGTACACAGCTGCTATGCATGCATCTCAGCTAGAGTGTCATCTAAAAGTCCAAAGGTCTAAAAGTCCCCTCTCGTAACACCCTGGGACTCCTTTTATATGACTAAGGGGTCTCCAACAGTGGCATACAGTACATACACTGGGTGTACAGTGCTACACTGCTATCATACCTAACACTGACAGCATAGGGCAGACGGATTAAATGCTCCGTCCAGCAGTCACTAATCTTCTTGGGGCCGAGAAAAGAGGTCGTCCCATCGGCGCCGCCTAACCCCTTCATCGTCAGCGTCACGACACGTAATCTGGATGATAAGACCCGTCTGACAGGTTGGTCGTCGCGCTGGAGCGGTGACGGGTTGGTGAGGTCTTGTCGGGCGTGGGCCTTGTCGGGGACTTACGGGGGCTTCACAAGTCATCCTGGTAAGATCTTGTCGGGGTCACAGTTTCTGGTCTTGTTGTTTCTATTTATGGACTTGAATGCTTTCTTGATATTGTTGTATTTGCATCCAGCAATCCCCTGGTGGGCCTTGTCGCTCATGAGGCTACAACCATCCGTGCACAAGCATGGGGTACTAAAGACCCAAACTTTAGTACACTGACAAACTTCATGCGTCTCGCTGAAGTACAATTATGTTTCTTATGGAAGCACAAGCTATGTTTTCCCCTTCTATAGGAAGCACTATTGTCCTTCTCCTTCAAAATCACAGCTTCCAGAATTTTTTTCCTCTCAGACCTAGATAAAACCAGAGAAAAAAAAGCCATAAAAATGAAAAAACATCTCAAACCCGAAAAGTATACATAAAAATAAAAAACCGATATGCAGAAAAAAGCATCCAAAATCCGACACAGGGCGCTAGCTGGGCGCACCACTTAACGCGTTCCCATAACCAAAAAGTCACCCTTGTCGAATCCCGTCAAAGGGGAGCTGTTAGTTAGTTGCTCGACGATCGATCCTAAAAAAGTTGCATGTGTTTGCAGGACTACGATCGAAATCACCACAAGTCGTTCGATAGTTCCCCTAAGATCAGGACGTCCTCCAATTAAGTTTTGCATTTAATATATTATATCTACTTCTAAAGGGGGACTTGGTAGCTTCCTTTTCATGGGATTTTCATCTTCCTTCCCACCTTCGTCTGTTATTTTATCTCCCCACCCACCACCCCCTCCCACCTTGGTCCATCGGTTTATTTTCTCTCCACTATTTTTTTACAACCCCACACTTTCCTAACGTATAACAAATCACGGATCTAACTTTGCTAAGTTATCCAAATCACTTGATTCCTCTCATTATTGTCATTTGTTTTAAGAAACAAATAAAAGATTTTAATCTAACTTCCTTAACTTATCCAAATCAAACGATCCCTCTCATTAGTGCAATTTGTTTTAGGAAACAAACAACATATTTTAAACAAACAAATAATGGACTTTAAGTAAATGAACATCTAAATCATGACAAAAAATCGTTATCTCTACTCCTAATGGGGGTTCGTATGTCATTTCATTAGGACTCGCTATCGCCCACCTTCCCATCCATCGCCCCTCCCATCGATTTTTATCCCCGATGGTTTCCTCTAGCCTATGCACGCAACCAAAAGCTGGAAACGAAACCAATCCCGTTCCTCCCCTCTCGGCACTGAGATCCCACCCCACAATCTTTCCTATCTTCTGGGTCGATGATCCTAATTGCCGCAAGTTGCCTTCACTATTGTCATGCAAGATCCTCGCTTGCCTGCAGCCTTCACTTCACCACCGCCATTCCTAATCATCCGGCAAGCATCCTTCAGTGCCTCCCCTCAGCGTTGACTTGAAGGATCCTCCCGTGCTGTCTGGTCAGGTGAGGGACGATCGACGCACTCGGATGGCCAAACGGTGTTGCGCTTCCTCGAGGATGTCAGGAGCCTGAGCCAGGAGGGCTAGAAAGCCATCAAGAGTGGCTTTGATGAGATGACCATAGGAGAGGCTCACTGCATGCATGACATCTTGTACGACATAATTTTGCTCTGTCTTTTTTTTCGGGAAGTAATTATCTGCTATCTACATGAAGGTTGCAGGGACTTCTGATGCATTTTGTCGGATTTCGGGCTCTGCTAAACCCTTAAGATTCGAACATAGAGGCGTGTGTGGAGATCCCCTATAGCCTCGCCCGACCTAGCTCACTACTCGATGAACACATCAAAGAACTCACACGACGATGAGGAAGAAGATGCACACGACATTTTACCCAGGTTCGAGGCATTGCGAAGCGTAATATGCTACTCCTGCTTTGGTGGATTGCCTCTTGAGGAGGTGATATGGATGAACTGGTACAGTGTTTAGGTCCTCATGAGGGCTCCCTTCGATGAGTTCGCGACTCTCTGTGGCTTGGTGCTGGGTGGATGGTGGAATGGATTGGATCCCTCTCTATGGTGTCGCCTACCCTCTATATATAGCGGTGGCTCAGGTCCTCTTCCCCTATCACAATGGCGGGTAGGGATCCCACAACGGCCAATTTTGAAGGGGAATAGGAGTACGTGTTGGCCCTGCACAAAGGCGGTATTCACCTACAAAGTAGTTGTCGAAGGTGCAGGGGTGGGCTCAGTGATGACATTGTGGGGCGGGTTGGGTGGTTGCGGTCTTGTTACACCGGAATAGCAACCTTTGGGGGTGCTTCGGGAACCCACGTACGTCCTTGCTCCCTTTGCACCAAATGGTAAACTGCACCATCTGGCGCCCGCCTGTCCTTCATTGATTCACCCTTGACTCCCGAGGTCGGGCCTTGCATAGAGATCTCCGCCACTCCAGAGGGGGCCTGAGGAGGCCCGTCCCCTGCCAATATTGACGATGCTCCTCCTCGCGAGGCTAGGGCACTCACGAGGGCCTTGTCTTGAGCGGGGCCATGCCCGACCGTGTTTGGTTGACGAAGTGGGTCACGCCATGGGCCGTAGGCAGGCAGGTCTGGGTACCCCCGTTCCCAAAACATCGACAATATCCCCCAGCACCAAGACACGCTCGAGCCGGCTTGCCGGCGAAGCCTAGTGGTTGGCCCGAAGCACCACGGGCCCCAGACGCCTGTGCGCTAGGCTTCATACGCGATAGTCTGAGGAACTGTTGACCCTTTCTCCTCCGCACAGGACCTGCCACTGCCAGGTCTGCCGAGTCCTCCTACATGCGCCACCAAACCAGCTTCATCTCCCGCCGACTCCGCCATCTGTTCCTCTTCTTCGCGAGGCTCTCACCCCTTTCATCGAGTCCCTGTGCACATGCCGCATCGCCTCTGCCTCCCCCCTTTTCACCATATTTCCGAAGAAGGGGGAAGGCGAGGGCTTGAGGGGACCGACGACCACATCTGCGCTCAAGCCCGCACTGGATCGATCATTGGTGGTGAACCTGGAGGGGTTGGAGAAGGTTCAACTGGTGGTCACCGCCGACTCCAATGAGTGGGGGGCCACTAAGATCTG
Organism: Hordeum marinum; assembly: GCA_022496015.1. NCBI lineage: Eukaryota > Viridiplantae > Streptophyta > Magnoliopsida > Poales > Poaceae > Hordeum > Hordeum marinum. The sequence continues at coordinate 254,806,203 of CM039673.1, forward strand.
GCCAGGTTCGTAGCCTCGGGGCGGGTTGATGGCCACCGCCATCCCCCTTCATATCCCTGCCCTTCTGTCGGGCGTACTGCCACCATTCTCAAGCTTCCTTTCTGCTGTGCTCTCGCATTACAAAATCCACGTGCTTCATCTCGACCTTGGATACCTCGTCCTCCTTTCAGCCTTCGCGTTCTTGTGTGAGGGCTTTGTTGGTTTTTCCCCTCCATGGCCTTGCTGCACCACTTATTCTCCCTCGAGTTGTCTTTGGGGGTACGTGTTCCGGATGTGTTTCCTCGAGGTCAGCAGACGCATCAAGCCTAGGGGTCCTCGACGCCGGACTCTCCCCGGAAGCTGATGGGTTTCGGCGGCAATGGGTGTATGTCAATGCCGCCGGGGCCAAAACATGGTACCAACTCCCGCTGGCCCCCGCAGTACCGAATCACGGATGGAGACACGAGGAGCTCTCAAATCCAGGGCTCGCGTGGGTCCTAGCCAGGCTGGTGAGGTTGAAGCAGGCGGGCATGACTATGGCGATGGTGGTGGGGGAGTTTATACACCGAGGAATTGCTCCCCTTCAGCCCCACTTTCGTCTGATGTGGGCCTGCACGGGTACTCGTGACCCAATGAGGGTTCAGGTCCCATCTCTTTCCCTTGACGTCCTGCACTAGCTTCTCCACCGCCTGGCTAGTGATGAACCTAACGAGCTTGCCTGATACGGCCTCCCCTTGTACAACTACACGAACCGGGAAGCTCTCGCCGCGGAGATGACGCGCTTTGATAAGTGGGGATTGCTCCCTCGGGAGGAGGCGCGGCCTCAAGATACCTCTTTCCCTGGGGCCTCGACCTCCAAGAACTCGAGGGACGCCGCCCTCCCCGCGGTCGGGGAAGGGCGCCCTTTGCCGCAGTGGCCGAGGATGATGCTCAACCAATGGTGAAGGTTGTTGTCTCCGTTGCCAAGTATCTCTCTCCGGTCGTCGCTTCATCGTCCCTGGGCCCTCGCGCTGGCCGGAAGAGGACAGCACCCAAGGGCGACCGCTCCTTAGCGTCGTGGTGCCAATGAATAGGTAGTGGATCGCCATGGATGAGTATGTGCCTTCACCCTCTTCAACCTTCTTCTTCGACGCATTTCTCCTGAGCTTCCATTTCGCGGGGTCCCTACGGGCGACGGCTAAGACGGGTCAGTGCCGCCCGTGCCCACAACGGCCGAGCTCCTTGTGGCCTCCGCTTCCTCAGTCCGTAGGGCCCGGCCCGCCAAGGCGCTCCTCCTTGGGCCTGTTCGGCCGCCTGGTGGCCCCGTGCGCGAGCACCCTGCAGTCCTCCACGCCCATGGCCTCCAGCTCCCTAGATTGGTGCCGCTTTTTTTGCCAGTGGCCTTTCGTCGGGTCGTGCCACGTGGCGTCCCCAGGCCCCCTTTGCTCAGTGACGTGGGGCCCCAGGGAGTGTGTCCTTGCTCCGGAGTGCCTGTACAGGAAACCCTGGCCCCTGAGCATACGTTTGCATGGGGAGGCTCCTCACGCACCTCCCCCATTTTTCCTGGAGAAGGTGGGAGCTCTAGTTTGTCTCTTGAGCCCATCAACGACCGGGAACCGCGCCGTGGGGTCTGCTCCATACCACGGCAAACCGTTAAGGCACCTGGGGGTGGGGCTCGCAAACAATGATGCTTGATTGGAGGTAGAGCACCAGCGCGTAGAGCAAGGATGGCACCAGCTTGAGGTCTCCGTGAACTTTGGCCGCTGCAACGCGAACACGCCCGCTCAAAGGTCAAGGGGGCCCTTTCCGCGATTGTGGAGGTCCATGAACACGCCCTTTCTGAGGCTCGGGAAGCTGAATGTCGGCGCGAAGCTTCCGAGGAACGCCTCAGGGAGCTTTAGGCCTTAAACACCGACCTTGAAAAATAGATCCAGGTGTGGAGGGCCACACTTGAGGCCTCGTCATCCGAGTCCCTCTCCGCCAGCATGGGCCCTCGTGCGCCAGGCGTCGCTTGCCAGAGAGTCCCTTGCCTCACGCGAGGCGAGGCTCCAGGAGGAGGTTGACAACAGAGTGGCCGTGGCATGGCGCTCCCGCATCCGGGACTATCGTAGGAAGTTGCAGATCTAGGAGTCCCTGTTCAGTGAGAGGCGTGATTCCCTGAAAGGTGAGGTTAAGGACCTAAAGAAAAGTTTAGACCAAGAGGAAGGGCGCCGACACGCCCCCATGGATGCTCAAGTTGTCGCCGAAGCAGAGCTGGCTTTCCTTCATAAGCAAGTAAGTGGTGTGGCTTCCCTGGCAAAGAAGACTTCAGACTAGGTGGCTCGGGCTCATGGCCTCTAGCATATGCACTCCCAGATGTTCCAATCCCTCGAGACGAGGGCCAAGCGTGTCTTGGAAGACATCTATGACGCGAGCATCTCGAGCCCCTTGGTTTTGGATGACGCCGGGTATTTGGCCTTCTTTTCCAGGTCATGGAGTGCCTTGAGGGGGTGCGGAGAAGATCCATGCGCTCATGGAGGAGAAGCGTTGTGACCTCCTCGAGCAGGCGGTCACAAACATGTTCAGTCACCTCCTTCGTCTTGACTCGCGCTTCGATTTTAAAGCAGTGCTTGGTCCCGTGACTAAGGTGACTCGCGTTGCCCTCACTAATCGGGTCAAGGACCATGTGGATGACCTGGTGGAAAAGCTTTCTTCAAACGAAGTGGAGGGCCATGCTTGAGTAGGGACGTGCAAGGCCATCGCCGTGTGGCGGCGACGAGAGTTTTAGCAATGGTGTGCCCCTCTTGAGTAGCCTTCTTGTGTTCATGATAGGGTTACGCATGTGGCCTAGTGTCAACTTTGATGTATTTTGGAAATGCCCTTAAATGTATTCCTTGATGACGAGGTGGGTAGTGTCGCGCTCCCCTCGATCCGGGGTTGCTGCCGATCAGGTTGTCGTGCTTGCTGGGCGATGATGATCTTTTCCGTGCCACTCGGCGGAACCGGGCTGTCCAGATAGCCCATGGTTCCATATGGGATGCTTCCTCCTTGCTTGTAGGATGGTTTAGGGACCCTTTAGGCACTTTGCGTCTGCAGGTCCCAGTCCCACACATTTCCCCACCATAGTTAGGTACGACCGGAAACCGAGAACGCACTTCATAGGATGAGGCCCCAACATTCCTGATGCCGACCAGAAACCAAGGACGACATTAGGGGGTCGAGTGGCCTTATGACCGGTAAGGCTCCTGAGGCATACTGCTTAGGAGCCCCCTTTGATGGTCAAACCGCTCTACATCGGCAGGTACCAGTCCCGCACATTTCCCCACCACTGTTAGGTACGACCGGAAACCGAGGACGCACTTCACAGGGCGAGGCCGTGAAACTCTTGATGCCGACCGGAAACCAAGACCGACACCAGGGGGGTCGAGTGGCCTTATGACCGGTAAGGCTCCCGAGGCATGGTGCTCTGGAGCCCCCTTTGACGCTCTAGCGATCCCCCATTCAGTTCCTCTGGGTGCCGCCTCAGGAGGCCCAGGGGCCTCCCGAGGCTCCATGCTATGATGTCGTGCTGTGGTCGGAGCCCCCGACCGGGGGGTCACCAGCTAAAAATCGAGTGCCCTTGAGGTGGCATGTCCTTGCCATCCAGCTCCGAGGAGCCTTGGGGAGGGCTGGAGCGCTCGTCTCCATGCAAAACACCAATTCAGAAAGAAAGAACCCAAGATTAGTAAAGCAAAATAACAAAGAGGAAAAAGGCCCCGCCTTCTTTTCTTTTTAAAACATAGTCTCACAAAATCCTCGAACTTTTGATAGGTTCAAGCACAAAAACAACCATTGAAGGTTGCAACTTGGGATACAAAAAAGAGCGAGAAAATGGCTACATAAGGCTTTTTAGGGTAGTCTTCACCTTCGTCTTCCCGCAACACTGAGCATAGGGCATCCACGTTGCATGGGCGTAGCCATTGATGGGCAGTGTTGTCTTCTCCGCCAGCTTTGGGCCGTGGCCAACACATTGCGCAGGAGGAACCCCTTCGCAACCTTGGGGGGCTCCGGGCGTATACAGCCTTCTCCTTGTTACCTGAGAGTGTCACGTCTTGGTTTAGTAGGGCTGACCCAAGATGGGACCCTGGGTGCAGGGGTAGCCCTCACACCCCAGGGCTCGTACCCAGGTGCCGACGTTGTAATCGAGATATGCCCCAGCGCGCCTCGCTGGGGTGCCCCAGGTTCCCCTGCAGGTGCTCACGTCCCAGCCCCCAAGGTGGGTAAACCTGTCCTGGGGACATGGGTGAGCTCAGGACTGCCCGCTGATGATCGAGCGAGACCCGGCTCGAGGACATGGGCGCATGTTCCACCCTCCGTACCCAAACAGGTGCAACTCGCCCTGGGGATGGGGCAGCATGCGCTCCCCTGCGTCCCTAGGTTAGGATCGTCCGCGCTGGAGACATGGGCGTGTGCTCCACCCTCCGTCTCCAAGCTGGGGCCATTGGGCCTGGGAACGCTGGCGGGTGTGCCCCCTGCGTTCCCGGTTCAGTGACCCCTGGTCCCCAGACCCGGATGCCTTCTCAAAGCAGCTCCCACCAGCGGGCGTTTCCGGCGAGGGTGCTCGTGCCGGTAACCCTCACGGAACCAGTTGCTCGGGCCACCCTCGTTGGGTCGCGTGTGCCATCCCTCGTGAGGACAGCCCGCGAAACCGCGAAGGTACCTCACGTGGTCGCGATAGATGGTGTCTCCTCCCCTTATGCCTGGGCGCTCGTCAACACGGTCATTATAGAGTTGCCTGAGCCCTCAGGCGCCATCGTAGCCAAGCCTCCATTCTTCCTCCCTAGTTCCAGGGGGTGGTGATGAAGGATGCGGGGGAGGCGCTTCCCACGTGGACAACACCTCCCACAGATGTCCGAGAGTATCTTCGGTCAGCTCCCGTGCTCTGGGCGCCTTGGGCACAGCTCCTGGCGGATGCGAGCTGCTATGGATGCCCCACAGGTGTCCGAGTGGCCCGAGCGTTGGTCCCATCGTGCGAGCGAATTCCCAGGCTCGGGCCCTATCGAGGTACACCAGGGCTTCGCGGGCAATTGTGGAGTACTCGAAGGGGTACCTCGCTCACGCGTCATAGCGAACACGCGTCCCGTGATGGCGCCGCGGCTCATGCACCACGAGAAGTGTGACGTGCATGTGTGATGTGTCGTGGCAGGCCCGGAAGGGCTAAGGCGCGGCCCCCGGTGAGAGGGAGAGCCGAGGCGGCGGGGCCTTGTCGTGTAGCTGGTGAAGGCGGCAACCCCCGGCGTCCGTCAAGAGCCTGGCTGGTGACAGGTCTTGCCAACGAAGAGACGCTTCGGCGGATGCCCCAGTGCCTGCCGACACCACCCACGCCACACGGGCTGCCCGACACTCAGCCCGGGCCTAACGTCCTTTCGCCATCAACACGATGAGCAGAGGCAAGGCGAGATGCAAGGTAAGCTTTGACACGCCCCCTACCCGGTGCGCCAAATGTCGGATTTCAAGCTCCACAAAACCCTAAAGATTTAAACACAGGGGCATGTGCGGAGATCCCCTGAAGCCTCGCCCGACCTAGCTCGCTACTCGATGAACACACCAAAGAACTTGCAGGATGACGAGGAAGAAGATGCACACGACATTTTACCCAGGTTTGGGCCGCTACGAAGCGTAATACCCTACTCCTGCTTTGGTGGATTGCCTCTTGGGGAGGTGATATGGATGAACTGGTACATTGTTTAGGGCCTCATGAGGGCTCCCTTTGATGAGTTCGAGACTCTGTGTGGCTTGGTGTTGGGTTGATGGTGGAATGGATTGGATCCCTCTCTACGGTGCCGCCTACCCTCTATATATAACGGTGGCGCGGGTCCTCTTCCCTTATCACAATCGAGGGAAGGGATCCCACAATAGACAATTTTGAAGGGGGAGAGGAGTACGTGCTCGCGCTGCCCAAAGGCGGTCTTCGCCTACAAAGTAGCTATCGATGGTGCAGGGGTGGGCTAAGCGATGACATCCGCCCTACGGGGTGGGTGGTTGCCGTCTTATTACATCGGAATGGAAACCTTTGGGGGTGCTTTGGGAACCAACGTACGTCCTTGCTCCCTTTGCACCAAAGGGGAAAGTGCACCGTCTGGCACACTGGCGCCCACCTGTCCTTCATTGCATCATCCTTGACTCCCGAGGCTGGACCTTGCATAGAGATCTCTGCCGCTTCGTACGGGGGCTGAGGAGGCCCGTCCCCTGTCGGTCCTGATGCTGCTCCTCCTCGCGAGGCTAGCGCCCTCGGGAGGGCCTTGTCTTGAGCGGGGCTACGCCCAGCCATGTTTGGTTGACGAAGTTGGTCACCCCCTGGGCAGCCGGCAGGCAGGTCTAGGTACCCTCGTTCCCAGGAGCCGACACATTTGTCCACCAGTAATAGGTTCGTAACTCATACCATCTTGATCGTGTGTTATGTTCGCTTGGCTTACTACTTGTTCGATTAGAATCATATTTCCGCCATTGTGTCCAGTATACGAGTGAAATTTTGTCCATTGGGGCTCTTAGGCATGAAATACGGGAAGTTTAGGAACTACGGCTTGAAGTTCCTTCAAGTTCACCGGAAACGACCAACAACTTGTTGAATTCTGCAGGTGTAGGTGCTACCGGTTGATGGTGGCCGAACCATTTGAGTGTAACTGAAGGTGAACTAGAGCGACGTTTAGAAAAAAAAATCTTAGCATGGAGGCTGAATTTGTACACTAGTTAGAATTTATTAGGTACTACTCTCCCTCCATTTTTATATTACTTCTGAATACATGTTCAGGTTATTAGGTTGTACTTCTAAATTTGAGGAATGGTATTTCATGATAGTAAAAGGTTACTAAATTCTATACCAAATCTACTATTATGTATAGGAAGAACATGCTCTAAAATATTGATAATGCGTATGAAAGTGATCATCTGATTATTAAATCATGCCACTAAAAATATAAGTTCTTTTCACTCATTTCTTAACAAATTTCCACTTTTCGGATCTAACTTCATTTGTTGAGCTATTTTAATTTTTGTATGAGAGAACTGAAACACTTTATGACTAGTATGTCAAAACTTTCATCCATTCACTGTGGATTCACGCCGGAGGGGGGTCGATCATGGAGGGCCTCTTCATCAACCTTGCTGTCCTCATGATGATGTTTGAGTAGTTTAGCACAGACCATAGAGTCCTTAGTTAGTACGTAGATGGATATCTCTCTACCTCTTTGATATTCAATAAGATGATCATTGCATCTTCACTTTGATCTATCCAATGTAACCCTTTTCTGCAGTGCATTTGCTGGGATCTATTGAATTGTGGGTTTGTGTTTCAATTATTCTTGAAAAGTATTTGACTCTTCTCTAAAATTAATATGATTCTTATTTCCATGATCATTATAGCTTCATAATTCTCTCCCATATATTGATTTGCTTTGGCCAAGTTGCTTGATCATTCTTTAGTGACAGGGGTGCATTGTAGTGGGTTCAACCATTGTTGAGGAAATCGTTAACTAGAAGTTGCTCTGTTGGTTGGCGAGTAGAGGATTAATAAGCTAATTGACAAGTTAATTGGCAATTTAATCAATTAATCAGGCGATTTATTAGTTAATCATCTACTCGGTGACCCTATGAGTAGGGATTAATCAACAAGTTAACTGGTTAATCAGATGAATTCTTGAAGAGGGGGTTCAAGCTGACGCGTTTCTATATCCTAGTGACAGAAGGGGACAAGATACGTCTTTGTGTTGTTTCCACTAAGGATAAAATGTGGGGTTTATTCATATAGATTGAGGTTACTTTGTCTACATCATCTCATCGTTCTCCATGCATTACTCTGTTTGTTATGTACCTAATACGCAGGAAGCCAAGCATAGAAGCGCTCTTCAAGTAGAGTAATAGTAATAGGTGCAGGGAGGAGTCAGATTATTTGTTTTTGTAAGAGATCCCTATATACGTATGATCATTACCATGAATATAGCATAACTATGCGCTTTTCTATCAATTGCCCAATAGTAATTTGTTTATCCACTGTATGCCTACTGTCGGGAGATGACACCTATGGGATCACGAGGATCCCTTTTCGGTTCGGCGGGGAGGTGGTATGCACAAACAACAAATACAACGAGCAGCGCGAGGGATTTTTACCCAGGTTCAGGCCGTTGAGAAGCGTAAAACCCTACTCCTTCTTTAGTGTATTGTGGTGTTTGAGCTCGGGCTATAGGAGCGCTATGTGACGAATGGTACACAGCTGTTATGCATGCATCTGAGCTAAGGTCCAAACATCGAGAGAAAAAAGTCCTCCTCCTGTAACGCCTTGGGCCTCCTTTTATATGACTAAGGGGTCTCCAACAGTGGCGTACAGTATGTACATGAGGTGTACAGTGCTATAGTTTTATCATACCTAGCACTGACGGCATAGGACAGACGCATTTAATGCTCCGTCAGGCGTCCCTGACCTTCTACGGGATGGGACAATAGCCCGTCCTATCGGTACCGCTTAACCTCCACCATCGCTCGATGCCTCGACACGTATCCAGGAGGGACGACACATGGTCTCTGCGGTGGGATGATGGTGGGATCTTGCCAGGTGTACTTCTTGCCGGGGCTCCGTGAGCCACCCCGGAAAGATCTTGTCGGGGTTCCAGCTTTTGGCCTTCTTGCTTCTGATTATTGACTTGAACGTCATCTTGACTTCTTTGTACTTGCATCCAACAGTCCCCTGGCGGGCCTTGCCGCAGGTGAGGCTACAATTGCCCGTGCACAAGTAAGTGGTACTAAGACACCCAAACTTTAGTACACCGACAGGAGCCCCCGGGCCTGGGCCACACACGATGCGAGTCATTGTTGGGCTAGGCCCAAACAGTGAGCGGACACGCTTGGCAGGAGATAGCGGTTGTAATCATTCCGCTTGATGCGCCTCCCCACGATGCACGCTAAGTGCATGACATGGGATACGTGCATGGAGCAGTCATAACTATTTCAATTACCACGCCAGGTCGTTTCCGCCACATGCGCCGCTTGCATATAGGGCAGTGGCTAGTGGGCGCCCGTGACTTAAAGTCCTGGTCGTGGTAGAAACCACAGCGCCATGGATTGGGGCGATGGGGTGGTCACCTGTTCGTCCGTGATTGTGGGCGATGGGATTGGTGGAGATGGGCGGTGACCCTTGGAGAGGAGGAGAGCCAGCCCTCGTGCCTCTCCCTATAAATTGGGGGTGAGGGGTGATGCTCATCCATCCCTTCTTCCTTCTTGAGTGTGAATCTCCTAAGCTTGCTCTTCTACACCTTCCCGATCTTGAGTTGTACTCACCTTTAGCCATGGCTGGGCGGAGAGGGAGGGCACCGTCTTCTACCCGAACGGCAAGGGCTTCCCATCAGGATCATGCCACCGCTTTAGCCGCGGAGGCGGAGGGTGGCCCGAGCACGTATGGTGGAAGAGGTACGAGGGGCCGTGGCCGACATAGAGGATGTGGTCGGGGGAGGTGGCGCACCGTTCCGCCCCTTCCTTTGATGCTTGACCCCCTTCTTAAAGAGACCCATACCAAGGGGACGGCGCTGGAGTTCGTCATCAAGTTGTGCGGTTCCCTCTGGAGCCATCTGCACCTCCCTCACCCTTTGCCACGGTGATGGAGGTTGACAAGCCACCCGCCCTATGGCTGCAGGCACATGGCTATTGCAATGGCGCAGTGCAGGTGGATGTTGAATACCTGGAGAGCAGCGTGATGCTTCTCGGGTGTGGTTGGAAAACCTTTGCCCGCGCCCACAACCTTCTGGATGGGCACGTTCTCTGCTTCAAGATAGTGGAGGCCGACATGCTCTACGTCAATATTTACCGGCGTTCGGGCACCCGCCTTGGCTGCTGCGAGAAAAGCTCGAGCGTGTTGAAATCTCCTCATCGAGCAATAGTGACGAGGAGGACGGTGTCAGTGAAGACAACGACGACGGGTCCGAGCTCCAGGCCGTCAGGTCGTAATATGAGGACCTGAGCTTTGACTGATCACCGACCGCACCATCACCGTCAGCTCATGCCTCTCCCTTTCCCAGTGGAGCGACCTTGTCGGGGCCCTTGTCCTGGGCGCTGCCTCATCTTCCAGCTGGATCTCCCAACATGCCCATGGACTTTGGCTTCATCTTCCCTTCTTGAAGTCCTGCCCTCCACGCAGTGCTGGTCTAGGAGGGGTCAGGCTGGGCTTCTGTCGGGGGCCTCTTCCCATCTTTTTCTTCTTGTAACCTGTCCCTAGGGAGAAAGTCAAATAAAGATGTACTTCGGAAGAGACACCATCTCGTGTAAATTTCATTCCCTTTGAATGACTCTGTGTTATTTCTCTTATCAAATTTCTCTCTGCATGGTACATTTCCTATGCTTTATCGGAAACTTGCCGGCGTACGCAGCCTCGCCGAGGGCGCTTTGAGGAGCGGATCCATAGCAGCCTGCAGGCAGTGCCGCTGTCGGCAAGATATCTTGACATTTTTAGTGCAGCCACTTAAACTGTTGAGAGGACTCAAAACAGAGCAAGGGCGCAACCGATCACTGCAAGGTTCCTTCGCATGCATGTTTCCCATACAAAAGTTGAAATCGTCCAAAGAGAATAACTTCATAGTAAAAAAATTACTTAGTGTTTTTGCAACTTAGCTTTTCGTTGTGGTACTCCTTCCTGCAAGCTTGCCAATTCTAAACATCGCATGTTGGTGTCCATACCATCTCATCCCCCGGCAAACTTGCACACGAGGGAACCTTCTATCCTTTAAGAAAAAGATAGAAGAGAAGATAGAGACATGGAACCTTGGCGGTTTGTTAGCACTTGCTCAGAATAAGCGTAATACAACACCTCAGATAAACATGCACATAAGGAAACACGAAAACAACAAGAGTTGTAAGATGCTCGATCTTATTCAACTATGCACAGGGTCTGCGCTATGCTTTGTACAAAGGATTACATGCCCTGCGGGCAAGACTTGTACAAAAGATTGTTGCCGGGGGGCCCGGCAACCGCACCTTAGGGATAGAACTTACGAAGATGTTCGATATTCCAGAAGTTGCTCACCAGAACGCCATCCTCGGTCTCCAGGCAGACTTCGACAGGCCTGGTGACTCGTACTACCCAATAAGGGCCTTCCCACTTCGACGTACACTTGTTGAAATTCTTGGCCGACTAAATGCACCGAAGAACAAGGTTGCCTTCCTCAAGGCTTCCCAAAGATGGACTTCATCAAGGAGCGTAGCATCATCTTGCCACAACTGCTCTTGCTCAAGCTCATCATAAGCGAGAACTCGAGATGATCTGTATATGAGTTCTGTGGGGAGAACTGCCTCCGCCCCGTATACCAGGGAGAAGGGTGTCTGGCCAGTGTCTCAATTTGGTGTCGTTCTGATTGACCAAAGAACCGCCGGCAGCTCATCAATCTAGCGTCTTCCACACTTGTGCAGCCTATCAAAAGTTCTCGTCTTAAGTCCTCGCAACACTTCAGCATTTGCCCTTTCCGCTTGGACGTTGTTCCTTGGATGAGCGACAGAGGAAAAACAAATCTTGCTGCCAAGGTCTTGGACTTATTGCATGAAGGTGTCGCTTGTGAACTGTGTGCCATTGTCAGTGATGACCCTATTTGGTACATCGAAACGGTAAACTAGTCCTCTGAAGAACTTGACGGTTGATTGTGTTGTCACCTTCCTCACTGCTTCCACTTCCGGCCACTTTGTGAACTTGTCGATCGCGACGTACAAGTACTCAAAGCCCTTGATAGCACGGGGAAAGGGGCCCAAGATGTCGAGCCCCCAAACCGAAAATGGCCAGGAGAGAGGGATTGTCTAAAGAGCTTGAGCCAGTTGATGCAGTTTCTTTGAATGGAATTGGCATGCTTCACACTTGGTTACTAGTGCAGTTACATCCTAGAGAGCAGTGGGCCAAAAGAAACCTTGCCAGGATGCCTTACCGGCAAGTGCTCTTGATCCTATGTGGGAGCCACATATGCCTTCATGTATCTCTGTCAATAGCTCCAGCCCATCCTCCCGAGGAATGCACTTCAATTTCACACCGATTGATCTCTTTCTGTACAGGACATCGTCCACAAACTGGTACATATTAGAATGATGGGCTACTTTCTTTGCTTCTTCCTATTCCTCATGGAATTCTCCTGTTTGAAGGAACAGAACAATGTGTTGTGCCCATGCTAGAGCCTGAGGATCGACAACAAGGACTAAAGGCATTTCTTCGGCCGTGGGAGCGTTTGTCTCCATGGCAAGGACTCGAGGTCCTGCCGGAGCCTGTTGCCCCCCGGTAAGCTTGGCGTCATCCCCGGCAACTTCCTTGTCGGCAGCCTCTAGGAGCTCTATGGGTAAGTACTGGCCGGAATTCAACTTTCTTTTCTTATCTTGTCTTCTTTACGGTGCTACAGATGGCTAAGTTAATTTGAGCACAAAAGTCCCTCATTCCATAGGTACTTTGAGAGCAGCATGTTTTGACACCTCATCGGTAATGATGTCCTCTGCACGAGGAACATGCTCTGTTTGCAGACCGTCAAAGAGATCCTCCAACTTCCTCACTTCATCCACGTAGGCTTTCATCAATGGGATGTGATAGTCTTTGTTGACTTGCTTGACGACAAGCTGTGAATCACCTTTGACAATGAGCTTGTTGATTCCAAGGTCTGCCGCGATCCTAAGACCCGCAAGCAGCCCTTCATATTATGCGGTGTTGTTTGTCGACCTCTCCCTGCGAAAGTGCATCTGAATGACATATTTGAGGTACTCTGGTGGGTGCGACAAGCAGCACGCCAGAACTAGCTCCTTGCAAGGAGAAAGCCCCGTCAAAATACATAATCCATTCTTCATCCGTTTCCTTGCCGGGGAGAGTTGTTTCTTGGATCTCTTTGTCTGGCATTGGAGTCCATTCTGCAATCAATTCTGCCAAGGCCCTGCTATGAATAGTTGAGGTACTTTCAAACTTGAGACCAAAGCTTGACAGCTCCAAAGCCCACTCCACAGTCTTGTCGGTCGCATCTGGATTTCGTACGATCCGCTGCAACAGAAAGCGAGTGACGACGGTGATCTCATGTGCCTGGAAATAATGGCGCACCTTCCTCGAGGCCATAAGGAGGCCAAAGAGCAACTTCTGCACGCCAGAGTATCTTGACCTAGCCCCTTGTAAAAGGGAGCTGACAAAATAAACTGGGCACTGTACCATCTTCTTCTTTTGTGTTGCTTCTTTTATCTCCTCAGATCCTGTCTTGCCGGCTCCAGACTCTGCCTAGGAAGATCCTGGCTCGTCACTTGGTGGTCCTACCTCTGTCGCTGCTTCTTCGTCGACTTCTCTGTGCGCCACTAACGCAGCACTAGCGACCTGATTCGTTGCCGTGAGGTACAACAACAACGACTCTTGTGGTCTAGGTGTGACTAGTTGTAGGATCAAAAGTAGGTCTAGAGGGGGGTAATTAGACTACTTGACCAAATACAAGGTCTTGCCTTTTTCCCAATTTAATTCTTGGCAAGTTTTAGCATTCATAGCATATCAAGTAACACCCTACACATGCATGTCTAAGAGTGTAGCAGCGGTAAGTAACTACATTGCACATGTAAGTAAAGAGAGGGTTAGGAATGCCAACACAAGTGATGACACGATGATTTTTCCCGTTGTTCCGATAGGTGGTGCTATCGTACAGCCACGTTCATGGAGTCTTCAACCCACTCAGGGTAACGGTCATGAGAGTCCATAGAGGGCTCTACCCACTGAGCGTTCCACGAAGAAGCAACATTGACTATTCCATGCGGCTTCCGTCCACGAAGCACTAGCCTCACTATGGGTAGATCTTCACAAAGTAGGCGACCTCCTTGCCCTTACAAACTTCTTGATTCACTCCACAACACGAAGTAGGAGGCTCCCAAGCGACACCTAACAAATCTAGGAGGCACCACCCTCCAAAAGGTAATAGGCTCGGTAATGATGATGAACTCTTTGCTCTTGTGCTTCAAGATGATAGACTCCTCAACACACAATCTCTCTCACACGGAATTGGCTTGGTAGAAGAGAAGGGATTGGTGGAAAGCAACTTGGGGAGCCTAGAAATCAAGATCCATATGGTTGGAGTGGAAGATATTGACCACAACACAAGGGTAGGTGGTTCTCTCTTAGAAAACTGAGTAGGATAGGTATGGAATTGTTCTGAGTGCTTCTCTTTCGAGTGGGTGGTGGTGAAGGGGTATATATAGGCACCCCTAAAAATCCAACCGTTGCACACAATAAGTCAGCCTCTATGACACCGATCTGTAAATCTCGGTGGTACCGAAGTGACTAAAAGTGGCAACTTTTGAATCTCGGAGGGACCGATATACAATTCTCGGTTGCACCGATAAGGTGACCAACATTCAGATTTACCAGACTTGGTGACACTGATTCACCATTCTCGGTCGGACCGAAAATGAGAACTTGCATAACAGAAAGTTGGCAACCCAACTCGGTGGCACCGAGTGCAGTGTTGGCTGCACCGAAGTGTTAGGGTTTTGCTGAGTCTGTCTAGGGTTTCGAACTCGGTGGCACCGGGATAGGAATGTTGGTTGCACCGATTTGCATGTTTGGCTTCAAACAGACTTTGGTGGAAGAGTATGTGGATGTTTTGTTGAGTCTCACTTGTGCACGTTTGAGCATATTGTTCACCATCAAAACTTTACCCCCTTTTAATAGTATTGGATTTCCTATAGACTCAAAGTGATTTCTCACAATTGTAAAATGTAGAGTCCTCTTGGTTGAAGCTTGGCCAACCTATTTCCTTGAATCTTGGGGTAATTCCACAATCCTTTAGCCATTCCCATCATTGAACTTTCTTGAAATATACTTGGTGAAGATATTAGTTCAATGACTTATACATTGTTATTAATTACCAAAACCACCAAGGGAGCAAATGTGCTTTCAATCTCCCCCTTTTTGGTAATTGATGACAACATATAGATCAAAGCTGCGACAAAGATATAATCAATGAATATAATCGTCACTTTAAGAAGTATGTGATAAGCAAGAGCTCCCCATAAATTTGTGCATTATTTTTAAATTTGCATTTGAATGCAAATGCACAATCGATTGGGTACATCGGTCACTTCTTACATGTCACATACCACTTGGTGGTGTGCGAGAGTAATTGGAATGAATATCATATCACAACACAATCAACCAAAGATGAATGATCATCACATAAGCATTAAGATGCTAGGAAATAGTAACATCTCACACATCAAAGTGTATGATCAAACATTATCAAGCGTGTATCACAAGTAAGACAAAAGAGTGTCACGAGAACCAAAAGCAATTGTTTTGAAAAGGCAACAAAATACCAAACGCTCTATCACTAGAAGCCTAATGATCTATATACACTTCTCCCCCTTTGGAAACAAGTTACCAAAAAGTTCAAAGGTATCTATCTTAGCGTTCTTGGGCTGATATCCTACGGTTGTTGATGGAGGAGTCAAGATAACGGCGTTGGCGAAGATCTCTGCAGATGTCGTTGATGGAGCTGGAGTGGACACTAGTGTAACAGGAGCTGATGGAGCAGGAGTTGTGCTGACAGTAGCTAGAGCTGATGAAGAGGGCCTCGATTTTGGTGCAAGCACTATGGCTAATCTCATCTCAGTGGTCAACTGGGTGCCTGGATCGAGAGGTGATTCATCTTCATCATCATCATCATGAGAAGTAGAAGAGACCCGAGGGATGTGCACGGAGTCAACTTGCTTCTGGAGCTCTATCACTGTCTTGGACAACTTGTCCACCTTATCACCAAGAACCTTGATCCTAGACTCAAATATCCTCACAAGGTTGTTCTGGTTCTCCAGAATCCCCTTGGTATCCTTCTGCATGCCCTGGAGGGTTGTGATCAGAAGATCCATTTGCTAGTTCCTGGATCTGAAGTAGATGAGTATAGAAGAGAAGAAGTAGATGAGTCGTCACAAAATGAGGCTGGTTTTTGAAAACTAAACAACGAATTTTCAAGATTTTTGCATTCTGTCAAATAAATATCGGTGCAGCCGAAACAGAATTTTTGGTGAGACCGAGACTGACTGACTCACTAACCGAAACATAGCACCCTTTTTGGTCAGACAAAAAAGTGGTACTCGGTTCCACCAAGTCAGTTCTCAGCCACACAAAAATCCACATCGGTGAGACCGATATGTCCGTTTCGGTTCCACCGAGATTTATCGGGCAGACAGCAAAAGCCTAGAAAATTCATCTTTCGCGATATTTCGGTGTTTTGAGAGGATTGGACCATGTGCAAAGGGTGTATCAATGATAAACAAGGATCTAATGCGCAAGCATCGGTTGAGGAGCGCAATAGATATCGAATTCGTACCCTATCTTGGCGCTAATCCTCTATGGCGGCGACGAGGGAGAGGAACTCGTCGGCGACGGCGATTCCTAGCGGCGGAGGAGCGCGGGTAGACAAGGCCAATGACCAAGGGTGTTTGGAACAGCGGCTTAGGGTTTGGAGTGCGATGAATGATATAGAAATTCAAAGCGTCGGGGTCCATAGCCTTTATACCCACCAAAGTTGATGACATCAATTCTAAGTTTTCGGTGTCACCGAGTGCCTCGACTGTCGACTGACAGGGACACTTGGTGTAACCGAGAAAATGGAATCGGTGGTACCAAGATTGAAAAACCACATCAACCCTAGGCATTCCGTGAGACCAAGATTTTGTGGTTGGTTCCACCGAGATGCACTTGGGAGGTTTTAATGGTCAGTCCTTGTCGATACGGAACTCCGAGTGCTCCACACACAAAGGGATCGAAAATCACTTGTTCAAATTTTGTGATGCAGCATGAATGGAGTATGAGGTGAGAAATCATAGATAGATAGAGAAGTGGTCCTAGGCATTCTTGTATATCCAATTGGCAAAAGATAAATCAAAAGACAAATAGAAACAATTGGATAGCCTCGAATGAGAAAATAAATGCAGACCAACATGCTCACACAATAAGATGTCAAATGAAATCATGGCAAACATGCACAAACACTCTAGCATCTAACAAGCACTTGGGCGATGACAGAGTCATCTATATATGAGTATTTGACTGAGGATCCAAGTAAGAGTACTTGATCATAGATCATACTCATTGTTTAAGCACAAGTGGGGTTACCACTTTTTCATAAAGCATTTAATGTTGTCACATACTAAGAGATGCTTTGACTCAAGTCTTAGAGTAAAGCTCCCCCTTGATGTGACATCCCCCCATAAGAGGGATAAACTAACCTTGGGTTTTGTCGATGAAGACTTTATGTTGGTGAGGTAGGGGTGGATGATCAAGGTTGATGAAGATCACCAAGAGTTGGGAGCATCCTTGTTGTTTCCTTACTCTTCTCACCTACATGGGTTAGTCCCAACACACAAGAGACAAATACAAGGATATCTATGGACATGGAGTGCAAAGCATGTGTAATGATGTCCATTGATTTGTTGATTACCTTGTCCCTTGCTTACCTTTGAGGGAATGTGTGGCTCCTTGATCTATTGCATAGGGTTGATGTTGATTGCAAATAGATTTTGCCAAAAATGAATATGAGTGAATTTCATTGACGGAGTCACCCCTCAAGAACTCTCTAGTTCTTCTTCTTGGGAATCCACATCAAGTTTATGGGGATCCTCGGTGTTGAAGTAGCACTTGTAGAAGTTGAATTTGTAGTAGCCTTGGGAACCCAGTTCACCAAAGCTTGGGATTCATCTTCATAAGTGTCAAAGTCCTCTTGGAGCTTGTTCTTTCCCTTGAGCTTGGTGTCTTTTGGGGGAAGGTCATATTCAGTGTTTGTCCCCTTGGGAAGAGTATTTTCATACTTCTCCTTTTGAGGAACAAACTTGGGATTGGGATATTGACCTTCTTCCCATTCAACTCCATTAGCGTTAAAGTAGCCAACACCACGATTCTTCCGATATCCTCCGTGCTTGCGTACAATCTCATCAAATAGTTTGTACCCTTCAAGACTCTTGTAGATACCTTTCTATATAATTCCTTTCAATAAAGCATTTCTTGCTCAAGTGTAACTTGGCTAAGAGAGTCAACTTCATCACAATTGAAATCAAGATACTCGGGGTGTGATACCTTGGGGCCTTTATCCATGAAGCAACTTCCACTCCCTTCATTTGGTGAATCAAATAGATCATAGGAGTTGGTAGTCACTAGTACAATTCCGGCAACACCATCATCTTGACTATAGTCTGAGTTGGAGTGATAGCTTCTCTCAGAGTGGTTGTAGGAGTCGGAGCCACAAACCCATTCACCAACATGAGCTTGATGCTTTCTTCTTGAGTAGCTCTTGGTGTGCTTGTCCTTCTTCTCCGAGTCCCTACTTCTCCTTGAGGATCTTCGTCATCACGATCATCTCTACTCCTTCTCTATCTTCGAGGTGATTCGTCCCTTGAGCTTTGTCTTCTTGGTGACTCTTCTCTTCGTTTGTAGGGAGCCGAGCACTCATTTGAGTAGTGTCCAGGCTTCCCACAATTATAGCAGTTTCGGTCACGACTTGACGAACGCTTCTCTTCATATCTTGAGTTGGAGTTGTGATCTTTTCTTCTATTTCTTGTAGAACTTGTTGAATTTCTTGACCATGAGGCTTATCTCTTCATTTGTGACAAGGTTGTCATTTAAGGTGGCGGTAGCATCACTTGTGGCTTTGTAAGCACTGCTAGACTTGTGATGAAGGTCTTCCTTGTCTTTGAGTGTCATCTCATGAGCAACAATTCTACCAATCACTTCCGTTGGTTTGAGATCTTTGTAGTTGGGCATCATTTGAATCAATGTGCACACAGTGTCATATCTCTCATCCAAAGCTCGAAGTATCTTCTTGATGATGAACTTGTCAAACATTTCTTCGCTTCCTAAGCCGGCAATATCATTTGTGATGAGAGCTAGCCTAGAGTACATTTCAGTGACTCCTTCACCATCCTTCATCTTGAACTTGTCAAGTTGACCTTGAAGAACATCTAACTTGGATTCTCTCACGGACTCAGTTACGTCAAGCATATCAACCAAAGTATCCCAAATCTCTTTTGCATGTTCAAGACGGCTGATTTTGTTGAATTCTTCAGGACAAAGATAGTTGAAGAGTATGTCACATGCTTGAGCATTGAGTTGCAACATCTTCAATTCATCCGCTGATGATTCACGACCCGGTTCCTTTCCATCCACAAAGAATTCACCTTGCAAGCCAACACGAACAACAGCCCAAATGGCAGGATTATGACCAAGCAAATGCATTTTCATTTTGTGCTTCCAACTAGCAAAATTAGTGCCATCAAAGTACGGACCTCCACGGTGATAATTTCCCTCACTAGATGTCATACTTCTCCTAGGTTGTGAAAATAATGCAATGGAGACCAAAGCTCTGGTACCATTTGTAGGATCGAAAGTAGGTCTAGAGGGGGGTGATTACACTAGTTGACCAAATAAAAGTTTTGCTTTTTTCCCAATTTTAATTCTTGGCAAGTTTTAGCATTCATAGCATATCAAGTAACACCCTACACATTCATGTCTAAGAGTGTAGCAGCAGAAAGTAAAGACATTACACATGTAAGTAAAGAGAGCGTTAGGAATGCAAACACAAGTGATGACACGATGATTTTTTCTGTGGTTCTGATAGGTGGTGCTATCGTACGTCCATGTTTATGGAGACTTCAACCCACAGAGGGTAACGGTCATGAGAGTCCATGGAGGGCTCTAGCCACAGAGGGTTCCACGAAGAAGCAACGTTGACTATTCCATGTGGCTTCCATCCACGAAGGAGTAGCCTCACTATGGGTATATCTTCACGAAGTAGGCGATCTCCTTGCCCTTACAAACTTCTTGGTTCACTCCACAACATGAAGTAGGAGGTTCCCAAGCGACACCTAACAAATCTAGGAGGCACCACCCTGCAAAAGGTAATAGGCTCGGTAATGACGATGAACTCCTTGCTCTTGTGCTTCAAGATGATAGACTCCTCAACACACAATCTCTCTCTCATAGATTTGGCTTGCTAGAAGAGCTGGGTGTCACATCCCTAGCTAGATCTCGTATTATAGCATGTGTGTGCATCATATTTCATTTTTGCAACAACATGAAGTGGGGATTAAAAGAAACAACCCTCATTTGAATCAAACCAATTCAAAGCATGCGAAAAACCAACTAAATCAAAATGGTCATCAAAAATGTCCCCTATGTTTGATAAATATGGACATGAATATATGAGGGGCCATCTTAAATATTTGAACATTTATAGAAACTTAAAATAAATAACAAAGCTGCTAAAAATGCCAAATAAAGCATTATCATTATTTTAGTTTTCAAAATATCATGAAACTTTTTACAGAAGTTTAAAATGTTCAAACTTAATTATATAAAAAAAATCGAATATTTTATAATAGCATTTGTACCTAAAAAAGAAATAAAACAAATGTCAGAATTAGAAAAGAGAGAGAAAAAGAAAAAAAAGAGGAAGAAGCCCAGGGGGAGCCGTCCCAACTGGCCCGCGCTAGTCATCCCTGTCCTCTCGCCAGGAGGACAGGGGCACGCACTCGCCACGCGCGGGCACGCGCCCGGCCAGCTCCTCCCTGCCTGGCTGCTACCTGGAGGGCTCCGAGAGCGCCAGCACGAGGCCTCTCGCTGTGGCCCTCTTCTCCTCCCCTCTCTCCCCTGCGTGCTCTCTCTCGTGCGCTCTCTCTTCCCCCTCTGCTCGCCATGGCCAACGCCGCCGAAGCCTCGCCGCCGTAGTTCCAGCCACCCCCGTGCCCTCCCAAGACAGCCAAAAGCTCCACCGTGACCCCCTCGTCCTCCCCGTGGACCTAGTAGACGCCGGGAGCTCCTCTCTGGCGATTCACGGCCGTCTGCGCATCCCCGAGCTCGCTGTCTTCCTCAACCACCTCACGGTGAGCCCCTGCGTCGATCCCCCTATCCTTGCGGCCTGCCCCTCGCTGTAGACGCTGTCCCCTTGCTGCTCGAAACCCGCCGCCGCTCGGCTCGTCGTCGGCTGTAGCTCCGGTGGCCCCCGAGCCCCCCTCTGCCGCCCCTTTGTATGTGCGCATGCGCGGGCTACCCTCCGGTGCCCTCCCTGCACTAAATGGCCGCCGGAAGAGCATTCCGGTGAGTCCCGCCGGCTGGCCTCCAGCGGGATGACGTGGCAGGGCCATCAGGGGCTAATCACCCTGCTAACCAGCCCCCCAACCGTTGAAACTGGGCCCCAGCTGCGGGTCGAACCCCGGTCAGCGCGGGGATTAGCCCCGTGTCACGGACGAGCGGGCCCCGCACATCAGGTTTGACCTGGCCTGGTCAGCCGACCTACTGACGTCATAGTGACGTCAAGCTGACACTCTAATTCAATTTCTAGTTTTGAAATAATTCCAGGAAATGTTAAAAACTTCGAAAATTCATATATATTAATCTGTAAATCAGATGAAAATAATTTTATATATGAAAATTTATCAGAAAAATCCAATGAATCTAATGGTGCTATTATCATGCATGTTAGATCAACCTATGTAGATGCACCTTGACATTTACTAATAGGTTAACTTATGAAATATGAAATGAAGAACGACTTTGAACCAATATTCAAACTCACTTCAAATTAACTTGGACAATAGTTGCATTAGCTCATCCATACATGTTGCCATGTCATGATCATGCATCATATTGTTGCACTTGCGTGTATTGATTTCTATTTATCTGTATTACGGTAGGCCCTGCTTCTGTGGATACCTCCGAGTATTCCAAAGAAGGAGAAAACCTTCATGCTTCCCAGCAAGGCAAGCAACCCTTTTGATCATTCCGATAACATCCCACTCTCTCACTCCTGATCTTGTTTATTGCATTAGGACAAATGTTCACTTGTCTGTCATACATGGTAGATGAACCTATTCTTTTGCATGACCTGTCATTGTCACAGTAAATAGCTAAACCTTGCAACCAATCATACCTGGTAGATGCTTGTGCCATGATGTGCTTTGCTTACTTTGCCTGCTATGCTTGCTATGCTTAGAGTCGTGTTGATGTGATAAGCTTATGATGAACCTGAGTTGGTAAAGGTACCGATGAGAGGCTATGTAAGAGGACATAGCGGGTTGTCTCATTGGGACCGTTCTTAGGAACTGAGTTCCGTGTTTGTGATCCAAGACTAGTTACTACCACATGTTGGGACACTTAATTGACCATCTCGACTTATCGATCACTTAGTCCTTAGTACAGAAGTTGCAAGTAGTTTCTGGTGTTTATAGCATGCTGGAGGCCGTGAGTAGCGCTGACCCTAGGGGTGGGTTACGACGCGGTAGGCAGTGGCACGGTGTACCAAGGGTCACCCGAATGATGGTCTTGGGAACCCTACGACATCGTTTGGGGCCGTAGTGGAAACTTCGGCCGGACTTCCATGCGGGTTTAGTCTCAAATAGGAGATAGCCTGGACTAGAGGTCTTATGTCATTGACGGTCGTGGCCGACTCCCCCGCTGGGCTTCTGCTTGAAGGTTGCCGAGGTGCATGGTTTTATGAGCAAACAATGATAAGTGGCGAGAGCGTGTGTGAAGAAGTACACCCCTGCAGGGTATGAAACTATTCGAATAGCCGCGTCCTCGGATATGGACTACATGGAAAGCTTATGTTGTTCATAGATAATCAAATGGATACTCATAAAAAATATCAAGACAAGTGTGAGTACCGTGGATGGAACTCTCTCGGGAGAGGGAAGTGAATCCATGGTGATGTATTGTTATGGAGTTAGTGGACTCGTGTGCGATATCTAAAATCTAAACAAAGAGTTAAAATTGTGTAGTGTAGGTTACCCGTGAGTCAAAGCTGGGATTGCTGCATAAACTCCACCACTCCCCTTGTTGATACATGAGCATGAATAGTCTAGGTCTGCTTTAAAGACTTGCTAAGTACGTTTGTACTCACGTTTGCTTAATAAATGTTGCAGATGAGACTCGGGACCCATCAGGTGGGTTCTATCTAGATGTTGACGATGCCGAATAGCTGGTGTCCCAGCTACGACCTTATGCCCTGTGGCGGGCTATAGATAGTCAGGTCATGTGCCTTTTTACCCTTTCATCTGTCTGTACTGAGACAGCTTTATGCTTCCGCTTGGTTTGTATGAACTTGTGTGTATGACTTGAGTGTCGAGTCATGTGACCCCCATCAGTAAGAACATATTATGCAAGGCTCTTCTGAGCCTCTTAAATAAAAGTTGTGTTGTTGTATGGTTATGTTGTGATGCCATAGTTGTATCTATGCATATCGGGCATGTCGTGCGTACGTGTGATGTGCAACGGTATGTAGGGGATCCGACACCTAGTCATGTTCCTTTAGTAGTACTCTTTACGGGAAACTGCCGCTTTGTGCTTCCACCGAGCCCTGGTAGCTTGCTACCTCTCCGGACACATTGATTGACCGACATGTATCCTTCTTTGTTGTTGTGTATGTCCCTTCGGGGAAATGTCTCGTAGTGTAATGGAGTCCCTGTAGCCTGCTACGACTCGTCTACGTGCAGTGATGGCATTCATGTCTCATGGCGTAAAGGAGTCCTTGTAGCTTGCTATGACTCGTCTACACACGCTTGAGGCCGACACCTGCATTGCTGGGTTACGTATGCCTATTTTCCGTATGGATGTGCCACTTGGGTTCTATGACTAGTCATGTCGTCCTGGGTTCTCTGTCGTTTGATTGCCAGCGACATGTTCACATACGTGAGCCAAAAGAAGCAAACGGTCTCGGCTAAGGTAAGGTTGCAGCCATGGAGCTTACCGTGCGTGAGATCGCAAACTGATGTGATGTGTTACAGTCTGGATTCATATGACTTAGGATCGGGGTCCCGATAGTGTTAGTATTAGAGCCTGACTGACTGTAGGACTACCAAGCCAAACTTGTCGAAGTTGAGTCTAGAAACACTATAGAAAAGTAGGGGAATTGATTGTGGAAGGGAACGTAAGGCTCTTTTTACTCCTCTTCCCAAGTTATTCTATTCTGAGTCATTCTCATCTTTCCTACGGGGATAAGAACTAGGCTTCTCATCTATTGCTTAGGATCACGAGTTACTAACCATGGACTATTAGCTAGCTTGTTTGAAAGTGAATGTCGGTACTCAAGTATTGTTGGTGTGACAAACAGATGGAGAAGAGATTTGAGTCTAGGAAGTCGAGTGGTTATGCTTTTCCAATCTTTTGCAGTTGTCTCAAAATCCTTTTTGAGCAATTACAGTCGTTATGTTGTCCAATTTCTGCTAGAGTCTCTAATGTCTTTGCATCATTCTTTGTTTTAGATGCCCCCTCGTCCTTCCTGTCAGGTGGTCTATCTGACCAGGTGCATCGATGTACCAGGTCACACGGCCATGTTGGTTAGAGTTATGATGGAGGCTGGTTACCGTTGGTACCCAGAGTACACAGTGGAGCAACAGTATCGAGATTTCAACCAGAGCCAGTATTTGTGTACTGTTAAGATATATCCTTCATATCCTGGAGCTGCAGAGCCGATTCACTGGACTTTGGATTAGGTGTCACCATAGATATGGCAGTTCAGGAGGCTGCCTACACCATGCTGACTATCATGAGGTTTCACCATGGTCTGCTTCAAAACACAGAGTTATGTTATGTTCCTGCTTCTATGGGAGGAGAGGATAGCTATCTTAGCGCAACCTACTATGATCATTCTCATGAGGACCCTAGGCTGCAGGTGACCGCTCAGATGTTTTAGAACAGGGATCGTGATGCACGTGCCCTTCGCATGGAGCTTTATGCTACCGTGCACGTCTTTGGACAGCCCTGACGCAGTTGGCACCTGTCGTGCAGACAGGCTATGGAGATTTGGTGATGCTGACCCCATCGCATACTCATCTGCCAGCACGCGTAGACTGTCCTGATGTTGGAGGCATCACCCCTCTTCGAGGACCGCTGTTTCCGCCAACAAGGGGACCAAGGCCACATTCGTGTCCTTACGGTTTCCAGGGATCACAGGCTAGAGTGTTTCCAGATCCTTAGGTTCAGCTCCCGGGCCACGGGGGTAACCTATATGAGGCATTCTATGACGATGCTTGGGTACGTGGATGTTAGTACTAGTATGGTAGTAGTTGTACCCCACAGTCCTACGTGTCTTGTGGGATATGACTCAGGTTGAGAGTTGAGTTCCGGAGGTGTACATAGATAATGTATAGGAAGCTTGTAATGCCTCCGATGAGTTGTGTCATATCTCTATAGTTTGTATTTCAGCTTGGGCTTGTACTGAACTATGTCATGGTGTGTATGAATCATGGTGTTTATAGGGTAGTTGCTATTACCATGTTGTTTGGGTGTTTACCCTGCATGCCATGTTGTCCAGTACATTCCTTATCTCATGTCCTAGAGTTGATCTCCTCTATGTCTAAGCTGTGGGTTTGTTTTCCCAGGATGATGGAAACTAGGAATAACCCCGTGCGTGCCCCTGAGCAGGGCGAAGGTAGCCAGCCAAGGCAAGAGAACCTGCCACACATGCCCTCTTTGGCAGAAGTGATGCTTGAAGCTGAACGAAACAAAAGGGAGACCAACAGGCTGTCAGAACGAATTGAGGAGAACACAGTGCGTGCTCCCCGCAATGATCACAATGATGGCGTATCTCTTGGTGATTTCGTCAAGCTATGCCCACCTAAGTATCATCATTCGGTCGACCCATTCGATGCGGATGGCTCGCTGACCAGCATGTCTCGCAAGATCCGAGCTGCCAACGTATCTGAGGCCAATAAGGTGACCTTTGCTACTTACTTTCTGGAAGGACCTGCCAATCTGTGGTGGGAACATTATGAAGACATGTGTCCCGTAGGCCCCGCACCAATTTGGGCGGAATTCAGCGCGACATTCCGTACCCATCACATCCCGGAAGGGCTGATGGATCGCAAGAGAGAGGAGTTATGTGCTTTCACCCAGGGCAGATTGTCAGTGGATGCCTATAGCCGTGAGTTCGGCAATCTTGCTTGCTATGCTCCGGAGGAAGTTTCAACTGATGCCAAGAAATAGGCTAGGTTCCCCAAGGGACTTAGTCCTAAGCTCCGTCGAGATCTGCGCTTGCATGAGTGCACAACCTTCCAGGCTCTCGTCAACAAGGGCATCAATGCTGAGACTGGACAGTCTGACTACGAGGTCACTAGGAAGCACAACCGTGACTTCAGCCCCGCATCTAGCTCGAGCTCCAACAAACGCCGGGTGTGGGTGCCCAACACAGCTCTACCACCAAGGTACACCACGAGGCCATCCTTCCAAGCGCCTCGCCCAACTCAGCCGAACCCTCCAGCCAGGCCATTTGGAGGACCTCCTGCCAATGTTGCTCCCCGTGCCACCATGGTCTGCTACAAATGTGGGGAACCAGGACACTACTCCCGTGAGTGTCCTCAGAACAATGCTAAGCCAGCTGGACGTGGGAAGCCAGGAAAAGCCTTCTATGTGAAGCCAGCTCCCGCTCGTGGACAAGTGAACTATGTTTCTGCTGAGGAAGCTCTTGAGGATCCTGGTGTTATCCTAGGTACGCTCCTTGTCAATAGTCATCCAGCATGTGTTTTATTTGATACTGGGGCATCTCATTCTTTCATCTCAGAAATTTATGCACAGTTGCATAACATGTCTTTTTGTGATATGCCTACTCCTTTAGTAGTTCAGACTCCTGGTTCAAAATGGCAAACTTCTAGGGTGAGCCATGACAATGAGATTCTTGTGGATAGGCTAGTCTTCCTAGCATCTTTGATAGCCCTCAAGTTTTCGGACATCAATATCATCTTAGGCATGGATTGGATGAAAGCCCACTATGCTAAGATTGATACTCATACTAGGAATGTTCAACTTACACATCCATCGGGTGAGATAGTTAATGTCTCCACTCGAGCAGCCAAGCGCCAACTCTATTCCCTCAATGCTAGCCCTCTTCCAGAATTAGAAGATATTCCGGTTGTCCGTGACTTTCCGGATGTCTTTCCAGAAGAACTGCTAGGAATTCCACCTGTCAGAGATGTTGAGTTTGTGATAGAGCTCATCCTAGGGACTGTCCCAATAGCCAGAAGACCCTATAAGATGGCACCCTTAGGGCTAGCCGAACTTAAAATACAACTCGATGAGGCTTTGAAGAAAGGTTTCATCCGTCCTAGTTCTTCTCCTTGGGCTTGTCCCGTCCTCTTCGTCAAGAAGAAGGATGGATCGGATTGGATGGTTGTGGATTATTGGCTAATGAATCTGGTCACCATAAAGAACAAGTATCCGCTCCCTAGGATCAACGATTTGTATGACCAACTCGCTGGATCCTTTGTCTTTTCCAAAATGGATTTGAGGTTGGGATACCATCAAATCAGAAATAGAAACAGGGACATTCCAAAAACGGCTTTTGTTACTCGTTATGGCCAATATGAGTACACCGTCATGTCCTTAGGTTTAACCAATGACCCAGCCACCTTCTCTCGCTTGATGAATTCGATCTTCATGGAGTATTTGGATAAATTCATCGTGGTTTACCTCGACGACATACTCATCTACTCGAAGAACGAATAGGAACATGCCGAGCATCTAAGGTTGGTGTAGATGAAATTTCGAGAGCATCGCCTGTATGCAAAATTCTCCAAGTGTGAATTTTTTTGCCAGTAGTGACCCATCTGGGCCACGTGATCCCTGGTAAAGGTATTTTTGTCAATACCGAGAGAGTTTAGGCCGTCCTTGATTCGACTCAACCTGAATCGGTTAAGCAAGTTCGAAGTTTCCTTGGCTTAGCGAGCTATTGCTGCCGCTTTGTCGAGAACTTCTCCAAGGTTGCGAAACCTCAGACTGAACTCCTCAAGAAAGATAAAAAGTTCGAGTGGACTACACAATGCGAGCACAATTTTCAGGAGTAGAAAAGATGACTGACCTCTGCTCCCATTCTAGTGCCACCAGATTTCTCTAAGGACTTTGTTATCTATTGCGACGCCTCGCGACAAGGATTAGGTTGCATTCTCATGCAAGATTGTCATGTGATTGCATATGCATCTCGACAGTTGCATCCACATGAGGATAATTATCCAACACATGATCTTGAGCTTGCAGCTGTGGTCCATGCACTGAAAACCTGACGACATTACCTTCTGGGTAATCGTTGCGAAATGTACACTGATCACCAAAGTCTGAAATATATTTTCACCCAGCCGGATTTGAATCTCTGTCAAAGACGATGGGTTGAGTTGATTACAGATTACGACTTAGGGATAACTTACACCTCGGGGAAAGCCAATGTCATGGCTGACGCACTAAGTCGTAAGTCTTATTGTAATAACCTGATGTTACAACAAGGTCAACCACTTCTCTATGAGGAATTTTGAAAGTTAAACCTCCATATTGTTCCTCAAGGGTTCCTATCCAACCTGGTGGCAAAACCTACTCTTAAGGATCAAATAGTAGCTGTCTAGAAGTATGATAAGGGTATATCTCAGATCAAGGAGAATATTGCTAGCAGAAACGCTAAAGATTTCTCCAAGGATGATGAGGATGTTGTGTTCTTTCAGAACCGGTTGGTGGTTCCCAAGAGCACACTCTTAAGATAGTTGATCCTTGAGGAGGCTCATGATTCCCCTCTTACAATTAATCCTGGTAGACCAAAATGTATCAGGACCTACGCCAGAGGTTCTGGTGGACTAGGATGAAGAGAGAAATTGCTCAGTTTGTTGCTAACTACGACGTTTGTCGTCACGTAAAGGCAGAACATCAAAGGCCTGCTGGCACCCTTCAACCTTTAGCTATTCCTGAATGGAAATTGGATAAGTTCCGTATGGATTTTATTACCGGATTTCCCAGGACTAAGAGAGGGAATAATGCTATCTTTATGGTCATCGACCGCCTTTCCAAAGTGTCTCATTTTCTTCCTATTCGGAAGAGTATAACTGCTAGCAGGCTAATGGAGTTATATGTTTCCCGAATAGTTTCTCTTCCTGGTGTTCCATTGGAGATTAACTCAGACCGCGGAAGTATCTTTACTTCCTGATTTTGGGAAAGTTTCCAAACCGCTATGGGGACTCATCTATCCTTTAGCACTGCTTTCCACCCGCAATCAAGTGGTCAAGTTGAGCGAGTCAATCAAATCCTCGAAGACATGCTCCGAGCTTGTGTTATATCTTTCGGTATGAATTGGGAGAAATGTCTTCCATTTGCCGAATTTGCTTATAACAATAGTTATCAATCAAGCTTGGGCAAAGCCCCTTTCGAAGTTCTCTATGGACAAAGGTGTCGAACACCTCTTAACTGGTCAGAAACCGGAGAGAGGCAACTCTTTGGCCCGGATATGATCTAGGATGCAGAGGAGCAAGTTTGCATTATTCGTGAAAAGTTGGCAACAGCCCAATCTTGTCAAAAGAGCAAATATGATCGCCATCATAAGGCTGTGACTTATGAAGTTGACGTGAAGGCTTACCTTCGGGTTATACCTCTGAAGGGTACCCATCGATTCGGTATCAAGGGCAAGTTGGCTCCTCGCTACATTGGACCTTTTCGCATTCTTGCTAAATGAGGAGAGGCTACCTACCAATTGGAACTTCCGCCGCATCTTTCCAAGGTTCATGATGTCTTCCACGTCTCGCAACTCAGGCGTTGCTTCTCAGACCCTGTCCGTGAAGTGGACCATGAAGCGCTTGATCTCCAAGATAACCTTACATATCGAGAATACCCTGTTTGTATTCTTGATCAAGCTAAACGTACCACTCGGCATCGGAACATCAAGTTTCTCAAGGTTCAGTGGTCACACCATTCTGAAAAGGAGGCCACATGGGAAAGAGAAGATCGTCTTCGACTAGAGTACCCCACGCTCTTCCCGATGACTTCAAAATCTCGGGACGAGATTCTTTTGAGTGGGGGTGAGCTGTCACATCCCTAGCTAGATGTCATAGGATAGCATGTGTGTGCATCATATTTCATTTTTGCATCAACACGAAGTGGGGATTAAAAGAAACCCCAAACCCTCATTTGAATCAAACCAATTCAAAGCATGCGAAAAACCAACTAATTCAAAATGGTCATGAAAATGTCCCCTATGTCTGATAAATATGGACATGAATATATCAGGGGTCATCTTAAATATTTGAACATTTATAGAAATTTTAAAAAAATAACAACGCTACTGAAAATGCCAAATAAAGCATTATTATTATTTTAGATTTCAAAATATCCTCAAACATTTTACAAAATTTTGAAATGTTCAACCTTAATTATATAAAATATTTGGAATATTTTATAATAGCATTTGTACCTGAAAAGGAAATAAAACAAATGTCAGAATTAGAAAACAGAGAGAAAAAGAAAAAAAGAGGAAGAAGCCCAGGGGGAGCCGGCCCAACTGGCCCGTGCCATTCATCCCTATCCTCTAGCCAGGAGGACAGGGGCACACGCACGCCGCGGGCGGGCACGCGCCCGGCCAGCTCCTCCCTGCCTGGCTGCTGCTTGGAGGGCTCCGAGAGCGCCAGCGCGAGGCCTCTCGCCGTGGCCCTCTTCTCCTTCCCTCTCTCCCATGCGCGCTCTCGCTCTCTGTCGCGCTCTCTCTTCCCCCTCTGCTCGCCGTGGCCGATGGCGCCGAAGCCTCGCCACCGTAGTTCCAGCCACCCCCGTGCCCTCCCGAGACCGCCAAAAGCTCCACCGTGACCCCCTCATCCTCACTGTGGACCTAGTAGCCGCCGGGAGCCCCTCTACGCCGAGGCTGCCATTGTCTTCAAGCTCCGGCTCCGGCGCTCCTCGCCAGAGATTTGCGTCCGTCTGCGCGTCCCCGAGCTCGCCGTCTTCCTCAACCACCTCGCGGTGAGCCCCTGCGTCGATCCCCCCTATCCTTGCGGCCTGCCCTTCGTTGTAGATGATGTCCCCTTGCTACCCAAAACCCGTCGCCGCTCGGCTCGTCGGCGGCCGTAGCTCCGGTGGCCCCCGAGCCCCCCCTCTGCCGCCCCTTTGGATGCGTGCGTGTGTGGGCAACCCTCCGGTACCCTCCGCGCACTAAATGGCCGCCGGAAGAGCAAGTCCGGCGAGTCGCCGCCGGCTAGCCTCCGGTGGGGTGACGTGGTAGGGCCATCAGGGGCTAATCACCCAGCTAACAAGCCCCCCAGCCGCTGACACTGGGCCCCAGCTGCGGGTCAAACCCCGGTTAGCGCGGGGATTAGCCCCGTGTCACTTACGTGCGGGCCCTACACGTCAGGTTTGACCTGGCCTGGTCAGTCGACCTGCTGACGTCATAGTGACGTCAGGCTGACGCTCTAAGTAAATTTCTAGTTTTAAAATAATTCCACGAAATGTTTAAAACTTCAAATATTCATATAAATTAATGTGTAAATCAGATGAAAATAATTTATATGTGAAAATTTATCAGAAAAATCCAATGAATCTAATGGTGCTATTATCATGCATGTTATAGCAACATATGTAGATGCACCTTGGCATTTACTAATAGGTTAACTTATGAAATATGAAATGAAGAACGACTTTGAACCTATTTTCAAACTCACTTCAAATTAACTTGGATAATAGTTGCATTAGCTCGTCCATACATGCTGCCATGTCATGATCATGCATCATATTGTTGCACTTGCGTGTATTGATTGCTATTTATCTGCATTGCGGTAGGCCCTGCTTCTGAGGATACCTCCGAGTATTCCAACAAAGGAGAAAACCTTCCCGCTACCCAGCAAGGCAAGCAACCCTTTTGATCATTCTGATAACATCCCACTCTCTCACTCCTGCTCTTGTTTATTGCATTAGGACAAACGTTCACTTGTTTGTCATAGATGGTAGATGAACCTATTCTTTTGCATGACCTGTCATTGTCACCGTAAATAGCCAAACCTTGCAACCGAGCATACCTCGTAGATGCTTGTGCCATGATGTGCTTAGCTTACTTTGCCTGCTATGCTTGCTTTGCTTAGAGTTGTGTCAGGTCTGATTCATCTGTGTGATGAACTGGAGTGAAATAATGATGTTCCGATGTGATAAGCTTATGGTAAACCCGAGTTGGTAAAGGTAGCAATGAGAGGCTATGTAGGAGTACATAGCGGGTTGTCTCATATGGACCGTTCTTAGGAACTGAGTTCCATGTTTGTGATCCAAGACTAGTTACTTCCACACGTTGGGATACTTAAATGACCCTCTCGACTTATCAATCGCTTAGTCCTTAGTCCAGAAGTTGCAAGTAGTTTCTGGTGTTTATAGCATGCTGGAGGCCGTGTGTAGCGCTGACCCTAGGGGGGGGTTACGATGCGGTAGGCAGTGGCACGGTGTACCAAGGGTCACCCGGATGGTGGGCTTGGTAACCCTGCGCACATCGTTTGGGGCCATAGAGGAAACTTCGGCCGGACTTCCGTGCCGATTCAGTCTCAAATAAGCGATAGCCTGGACTAGAGGTCTTATGTCATTGACGGTCATGGCCGACTCCCCCGCTGGGCTTCCGCTTGAAGGTTGTCGAGGTGCATGGTTTTATGAACACACAACGATAAGTGGCGAGAGCATGTGTGAAGAAGTACACCCCTGCAGGGTATGAAACTATTCGAATAGCCGCGTCCTCAAATATGGACTACATGGAAATCTTATGTTGTTCATAGATAATCAAATGGATACTCATAAAAATATAAAGACAAGTGTGAGTATCGTGGATGGCACTCTCCCGGGAGAGGCAAGTGAATCCATGGTGGTGTATTTTTATGGAGTTAGTGGACTCGTGTGCGATATCTAAAATCTAAACAAAGAGTTAAAATTGTGTAGTGTAGGTTAGCCATGAGTCAAAGCTGGCATTGCTGCATAAACTCCACCACTCCCCTTGTTGATACATGAGCATGAATAGTCTAGGTCTGCTTTAAACACTTGCTGAGTACGTTTGTACTCACGTTTGCTTAATAAATGTTGCAGATGAGACTCAGGACCCATCAGGTGGGTTCTATCTAAATGTCGACAATGCCATAGTTGTATCTATGCATATCGGGCATGTCGTGCGTACGTGTGACGTGCAACGGTATGTATGGGATCCGACACCTAGTTGTGTGCCTTTAGTAGTACTCTTTATGGGAAACTGCCTCTTTGTGCTTCCACCGAGCCCTCGTAGCTTGCTACTGCTACGGACACATTGATTGACCGACATGTATCCTTCTTTGCTGTTGTGTCTGTCCCTTCGGGGAAATGTCCCGCGGTGTAATGGAGTCCCTGTAGCCTCCTACGACTCGTCTACGTGCAGTGATGGCATTCATGTCTCATGGCGTAATGGAGTCCTTGTAGCTTGCTATGACTCGTCTACACACGCTTGAGGCCGACACCTGCATTGTTGGGTTACGTATGCCTGTTTCCGTACGGATGTTCCACTTGGGTTCTATGACTAATCATGTCGGCCCAGGTTCTCTATCGTTTGATTGCCAGCGACATGTTCAGATACATGAGCCAAAAGACGCAAACGGTCCCAGCTAAGGTAAGGCTGCAGCCGTGGAGCTTACCGTGCGTGAGACCGCAAAGTGATGTGATGTGTTATACTCTGGATTCATATGACTTAGGATCGGGATTGCTGGAAAGCAACTTGCGGAGGCTAGAAATCAAGATCCATATGGTTGGAGTGGAAGATCTTGACCTCAACACAAGGGTAGGTGGTTCTCTCTCAGAAAACTAAGTAGGATAGGTATGGAATAGTTCTGAGTGCTTCTCTTTCGAGTGGGTGATGGAGAAGGGGTATATATAGGCATCCCCAAAAATCCAACTATTACACACAATAACTCAGACTCGGTGACACCGATGTGTAAATCTTGGTGGTACCGAAGAGACTAAAAGTGGCAACTTTTGAATCTCGGAGGGACCAATATACAATTCTCGGTTGCACCAACAAGGTGACCAACAGTCCGGTTTACCAGACTCGGTGACGCCAACTCACCATTCTCGGTAGGACCAAAAGTGAGAACTTGCGTAACAGAAAGTTGGCAACCCAACTCGGTGGCACCGAGTGCAGTGTCGGCTACAGCAAAGTGTTAGGGTTTGGCTGAGTCTATCTAGGGGTTGGAACTCGGCGGCACTGGGATAGGAATGTTGGTTGCACCGATCTCCATGTTTGGCTTAGGACAGACTTTGGTGGGAGAGTATGTGAATGTTTTGGTGACTGTCACTTGTGCACGTTTGATCATATTGTTCACCATCAAAACTTTACCCGCTTTTAATAGTATTGGCTTTACTATAGACTCAAATTTATTTCTCACAAATGTAAAATGTAGAGTCCTCTTGGTTGAAGCTTGGCGAACCTATTTCCTTGAATCTTGGGGTAATTCCACAATCCTTTAGCCATTCCCATCATTGAACTTTCCTGAAATATACTTGGTGAAGATATTAGTTTAATGACTTATATGTTGTTATTAATTACCAAAACCACCAAGGGAGCAAATGTCCTTTCACTAGTGTCGGCGGAGAGGAGAGGTACCTCTTCAAATCCTGCAGTGCTGCCTCCGCTTTCGGAGTTCACTTCATTGGACCCGCCTTTTCAAGATTTTGAAAAAGCACAGGGCGTGCTTAGCAGATTTTGAGATGAACCTGATTTGTAAATGTCTCTTCTAGATCTTGTATGAGCGTTGCTTTTTCCTCGGTTTTGACCACTATGTCATCCATATAAGCTTCGATATTTCTATGCAGCTGAGTCTCAAAACCAATCTGGACTGCTCTTGCAAATGTTGAACCAGCACTCTTCAACCCGAAAGGCATATGCAAGAAGCAATATATACCACACGTGGTGATAAATGCGGTCTACTCTTCGTCTTCCTTAGACATGAAGATCTGATGATATCCCGAATAAGCATCGAGAAATGACAGTAGATCACAACCGGCAGTGGAGTCCAGAATCTGGTCGATGAGCGGCAAGGGGAAAGGATCCTTTGGGCAGGCCTTATTGAGATTTGTATAATCAATACACAGCCTCCATTTCCCATTCGCCTTGCGCACTACAACTGGATTGGCCAACCATGTTGGATGGAGTACTCCTCTGACTAGACCTATCGCTTCTAACTTCTTGATTTCCTCGGCAATGAATTCTTGCCGCTCCAAGGCTTGCTTCCTAACTTTCTGCTTGATGGGCCGTGCGTGAGGACAGACAGCAAGGTGGTGCTCAATTAACTCCTTGGGGACACCGGGGATATCATATGGTTTCCATGCAAACACATCGACATTTGCCCGTAGGAAGGCAATGAGCGTGCTTTCCTATTTGTCATCGAGGGTGAAAATTATGGTGAAAGTTCCTCCCATTCCATCCTACTTGCCGGGCACCTTCTTAGTGTCCCGTGGACCTGCCTTGGATTTCTTGTTGTTGTTGGAGCTCTCTAGCACATCATCAATGGGAGGGCAGCACTCCGAGGAGGTGCGCTTGCCAGAATGTGTACCAGGAGTCTTGTCAGTCTTCTTCCCCCTAGAAGCTTCAGCGGCAGGAGCAAGTGCCTTGGCAGCAGGTGTTGCAACTGCCTCCGAGTAGAGTTGGTCGGCGTAGATAAGCACACTCTTCTTGTCAGTGTTGATTGTAATGATGCTCATCGGCCCGGGCATCTTCAAGACATTGTAAGCATAGTGCGATGCCGCCATGAGCTTGGCCAGCACTGGACGGCCACAGATTCCATTATACGGCAATGGAATCTCGGCGACGTCGAAAACAACATTCTTTGTCCTAAAGTGCAGGTCACTACCAAATGTGACCGGCAGTGTGATCTTGCCCTTTGGCTGGCACCTCCCTGGATTGATCCCCTGAAACGTGCCCGTCTCTTCGAGATCTTCATCAGGAATTTGCAGCCTTTTGATGACATCAGGTGAGATCAAATTCAAACCAGCCCCATCGTCAACTAACATTTTCTTCACCTTGATGTTGCGGATTGTTGGCAAAAACAACAATGGCAGACACCCGACCGCGAATGCGCGATCAGGGTGATCCTCGGCGTCGAAACTGATAGGACCATCTCAATGGTTTCAGAGCATCAAGAGATGGCTCTGTCGCATTAATCTCGGACACCCACTGTTTAAGTTGGCACTTAGAAGAATGCAACAAGTCTCCTCTGTCAATGCACATGATCTCTGTAGCTTTTTGGAATTCATGATTGCTGGACTCGTCGTCCTCCTCACTGCCATCGTCATCCCCCTCTTCCTTATTGCGGCCTCGAGCGAGCCTCTCTTTCTGTTGCGTGGCCTTGCCGCGGCGACCTCCTCGGCCACCATGTTTCTTGCCGAACTCCTCTGCACCATCTTGGGCCTTCTCATTATCCCGCCTCACATACTCAGCTTTCTACCTCTCAACAAGCTGCCCAACTTGCCAGCAGTTTTGGAGATCGTGGCCCTTGGTGCGATGGATCTTGTAGTACTGCCTGTCGGAGCCCTCCGGCCTGTCGGAAGCCGCCAAGGCTTGACAGGATGTGCTCCTGGAAACTTCCTTGCCGGCGCCACCAACCCTAGCCTTGTTGGTAGTGTCAAGATTGCCAGATTCCTCAACGATAAGCATGGCCTTGTCCTTGCGCTTCTTTTTCTGTCGTCGACCTTTCTTTGACGGGACGGCGGTGTCTTCATCTCCGGAGTCGACTCCAGCAATGGTATCATCGCTAGGGAGCCTCCTCCCTTCTTCACCTCGAGCACATCTATCAGCTAGAGCATAGAGCTCGGCGACATCCCTAACTTTGTTCATCGCCAGCTCTTCACGCATCCTACAATTGTGCATGTTCTGATGGAACGTGCTGATAACAGCAGCAGGATGAACATCTGGGATGTTGTAATGCATACGACTGAATCTCTGAATGTACTTCCGCAATGTTTCACCTTCTTTCTGGAGGATGATATGCAAATCACTTTCCTGGCCAGGAGCTCGGTGGCCTCCGGTGAATGCGCCAACAAACTCATGGCATAGATCCGCCCAGGAAGAAATGGAATTCTCCGGCAGATGCATCAACCATAACCTGACGTTGGGCTTGAGTACCAATGGGAAGTAGTTGGCGAGTATCTTGTCGTTGCGAGCCTTGGCAGCCTGCACCGCAATGGTGTAGATGCTCAAGAACTCCGACGGATGGGTCTTGCCGTCATATTTCTCCGTGAACTCTGGTTTGAACCTCCAGGAATTGGGCCACTAGACTCGCCGCAGCTCATTAGTAAAAGCCGGACAACCCACCTCATAAGGTAGTTCGACAGGATACCCTAGCGCAGGCTTGTCTATAGTGGGTCCAGCGCGCCTATCATATTGATGGCGCGTTTCCTGCCGCCACTCGATGGTGGTCTGAGCGTCTTCTTTGCCTTGCTCCTGAAGAACTTGACGTTGATTCTGGTGAGTCCGTGGATCGGAGAGCATTGATGAATCATCTCCACGGGCGTCGGTATGTCGAGTCGGCGACTGTCGTTGCCGCCGTGGAGGGAAGTGCAACGTGGACGTGCCATCTCCAGCCTTTTCACCATGGGTGCGCACATACTCGCTGGACCGCCGCCGCGAAGGCTGTGCCCTCTGTGGCCCATCTCTATCAGCAAAGGTGACGAGGCTCTGAATAGAAGCTCTCCACTCTTCGAGCATCTCCGCAGTAGGAGAGAAATTCAGGAGTAGCTTAGCTCGCGCCAATGCTTCTGCTGATGAGGTCGGCAGCGGCATGTGCGAGGAATGAGAGGTGCTCTGGCTCCTAACCATGTTAGAATGAGCTTCATCATGGTCCCGTAACCATGCGCCACTTCCACCAGCATTCTAACGTGCATGTTGGTCCTGCGCATCCCTGGAGTGATGCTCAGGAGCTTTTCCATGGGGACGCTTGAAACCACCAACGTCGTGGCGCTGTCCGTCACGCATGACCTGGGAAGGACGCGGCGCATGCGCCGATGTGGGTGTCTTGGAAGATGCCCCTCTGTCCCTGGAGTTCACTATGCCACCCGTAGGCAGCACAACCCCGTCCTGAGACCCAGCGATGCGTGGGTTGCCGTCCCTGCTGCGGATATCGCTGCTCACTTGGCCTTGATCACCAGAGCGTCGTGGAGGCTCAAGATCTTCGCCTCCTCTACCTGCGTCCATACCATCGCCCAACCGAGTAGCCGTGGGTACGCCAAATGCGGATTGACCAATAGCCACAAAGACCTTCTTCTTGGGGCCATGGCGATGAACATGATGAAGAAACTGGTGCACTGATCATTAGATCAGGTTCACACAACCAATCCCCCTACCTAGCATGCCAAAGATGTCGGGAGATGACACCTATGTGATCGCGAGGATCCCTTTTCAGTTTGGCAGGGAGGTGGCATGCACAAAGAGCAGATCCAATGAGAAGCGCGAGGGATTTTTACCCAGGTTCGGGCCGCTAAGAACCGTAAAACCCTACTCCTAATTTAGTGTATTGTAGTGTTTGATCTTGGGCTACAGGAGCGTTGTGTGATGAACGGTACACAACTGCTATGTGTGCATTTGAGCTAAGGTCCAAAAATCGATAGAAAAAAGTCTAAGAGTCCTCCTCCTATAACGCCTTGGACCTCCTTTTATATGACTAAGCGGTCTCCAACAGTGGCGTATAGTAAGTACACGAGGTGTATAGTGCTACAGTGTTATCATACCTAACACTCATGACATAGGACAGACGCATTTAATGCTCCGTCAGGCGTCCTCGACCATCTACGGGACAGGACAGGAGCCTGTCCGATCGGTACTACTTAACCTCCACCACCGCTCGATGCCTCGACAGGTATCCAGGAGGGATGACACCTGGTCTCTATGCTGGTAGGATGGTGGGACCTTGTCGGGGTTCCAGCTTCTGGTCTTCTTGCTTCTGATTATTGACTTGAACGTCATCTTGACTTCTTTGTACTTGCATCCAGCAGTCCCCTTGCAGGCCTTGCCACGGGTGAGGCTACAACTGCATGTGCACAAGTAAGGGGTACTAAGAGACCCAAACTTTAGTACACCGACACGTACTTTCATGAGAGATGCCGCTAGGGAAAACTATTGCCCCTGGGTATGCTCACTTATATATTTTCAAATGCTACAATACCTTGTTGTTCTTATTTACCTTTTATTTTATTTTGGCATTTGCAATTATCTACTATTATCTACACAATTAACTTGCTTGGAAATAACAAGATCAAGGGGATTAACAACCCTCTTGCCCACATTGGGTGCAAGTTGTTTGCTCTTTTGTGAGAAGCCATTGAAGATAGTATGGATTGACACTCCTATTGCCAATAAACCTTGGATTCATAACTGACAGAAATACTTAACCGTATTCTGCTTCAACTGCCCGTTCCTCTTCATGGAAAACCCAACGTAGATCACAAGTATCAGAAAAGATTTATGGCGCCGTTGCCGGGGAATATCATCACCAACTATCAAGTAAATTCACACAAATTATCATTCATTTTTTCTTATTTTTATTTTCTGTTCTATTTTTTTCATAAAAAATAAAAATACAAAAATATTTACTTTTGCTTGTTGGTACTTTACTCCTTTACTTGCTAGTTTACTTATCCTGCTTGTTACTTTGCTTGCTCGGTCACCATGTCTCAAGATACTACTAAGTTGTGTGACTTATCAAATAGTAATAACATTAATTTTATTAGTACTCCTATACCACCCGCCACTAGTGTGGTTAACTTTGATATTAATGCTGCATTACTAAATCTTGTCACGAAATATCAATTTTTGGGATGTCCTAATGAGGATCCAGCTTCTCATTTTAATACTTTTGTTGAACTTTGTGATATGCAAAAGAAAAAGGGCATGGATAATGATGTTGTGAAATTAAAATATTTCCTTTTTCATTATGAAGTAAAGCTAAGGGTTGGTTTTCATCTTTATCGTGTAATAGTATCGGAAATATGGGATAAGTGTAAAGATGCTTTTATTGCCAAGTATTTTCCTCCTGCTAAGTTAATCACCCTTAGAGATCAACTAATGAATTTTAAACAAAATTATCAAGAACATGTTTCACAAGCTTGGGAGAGAATGAAAATGATGATTACAAATTGTCCTACTCATGGGTTAAACTTGTGGATGATTATCCACAATTTCAATGCGGGACTAAACTATGTGTCTTGAAATCTTCTAGATTTTGCTGGTGGTGGTATCTTTATGGATGTGACCTTAGGATAGGCCAGCAAACTTTTGTACAACATCATGAAAAATTATTCTCAATGGCCTACCGAGAGAGCTCCAACTAGTAAGAAGGTAAATTACGTTGAGGAAATTGCTACTTTGAGTGAAAAGGTGGATGCTCTTATGAATATGGTTGCTTGAAAAACTACTCATGTTGATACAAATGATATGCCTTTGTATACTTTGATTTATCAAAATAATGATGCTATTGATACGAACTTTATCTTGTGAAACAATTTCAACAACAATGCTTATAGAGGAAATTTCAATGCTAGGTCGCACCCTAGTAATTCCTCTAACAACTATGGAAATTCTTCTGGTAAGTCTTAAGGAAATTATTCTAAAAATTCTTATAGAATACCCTCTTATCGTGAGAAAAATTTAAAGAATTTATTGGTTCTCAAAATATTTTTAATACTATGGTAGAAGAAAACTTGCATACGATTAATACTTTGGATAAATATATGGATAGAATTGCTCTTGATGTAGAAACTCTCAAAAGTAAAACTTTTCCACGCAAGCATGATTTCAATGAGACTATTAAATCTACCCAAATATCTATTAATGAAAGTAAGGAGAGGACCGCTAAGTTGAAAGCTAAGTGGGCATTCTTAGACGAAGCTCTTCCACACGGTTTTTATTTGAATAACGATGAAGATCGTAAAATGATTGGTACTTCTCCTATTGAATCTTTGTTTACCTCTATGAATATAAATGAGAAATTTACTGGAGATGAATCAACTTCAGCTGGAGAGCGTCCCGTTTGCTTGGAGGGTGATGATTTTAATGCTAAAACTTAAAAAGGTGGGTTTGGAGAGGTCAAAACTTTAACTAGTGATGTGTCCACTATCTCGGATTACAAGGACTTTAATTATGAAAGTTTCTCTTTAGTATAATGTATTTCCTTGTTGCAAACCATGATTATCTCACCCAATGCTTATGAAAAAACAAGGCTTTCACTAACCATATAGTGGAAGTGATGATAAAAGCTTATGATGAGAAACTTGAACTCGAAGTTTCTATTCCTAGAGAAATTGCATCATGAGTGGGAAATTACTGTCAAAATAAATATAAATATAATGATTTGTGTGACATTGGTGCTAGTGTTTCAACTATACCTAAATCTCTTTGTGATGTGCTTGGTCTCATTAGTATTAAAGAGTGCTCCCTAAACGTGCATCTTGTGGATTCTATCATTAAGAACCCTTTAGGTAGAATAAATTAGGTTATTATTATTGCAAATAATAATTATGTGCTTGTATATCTTATTGTGCTTGGTATTGATTGCAATTCTACTTGTCCAATAATACTTGGAAGACAATTCTTATGAACTATAGGTGCAATTATTGATATGAAAGAGGGAAACATGAGGTTCCATCTCCAATTAAAGAAAGGGATGGAAAACTTACCTAGAAAGTGAATTAAGCCAACTTATCAATGCATCATGAGATATACTTATGGGTGGAGTGTCAAAGATTAAAAAACTTGAAACTATGCATTATGCCTAGCTAGGGGCATAAAACAATAGCTCTTGTTGGGAGCAACCCAATAGTTATTTTTATTTTATTTTCACTTTCCTGTTTGGTGTGATAAAATGATTGTTTACTCTGTAATGTTTTTTATGTTTTCTTTATTTTTTTTACCAAGTAAAGCATTCTGGATGATTCACAAGGTAAGTAGCATTGATATGGTGCAAAAACAAAAACTTTAGCGTCCAGTGCAGAATTTCTCTGGTTTTACTAGAACGTCTTTTTGACATGAATTTTATACATAGTATTTACATGCAAATTCTTTAGGTTGTAGTCATGTTTTAGAATTTTTAGAATTACATAAGTATAGGTTCTTGACAAATCTTTACAGACTATTTTGTTTTAGACAGATTGTGATTTTACTTGCATAATTTGCTTGTTTTGATGATGCTATGGATTGTATCGGGGGGTATAAGCCATGGAGAAGTTAGAATATAGTACCTGTTATGCAAAAATGAAATATGAATCAATTTATAACGGTACCTAAATTATTTGATATGTTTCATATACTAAAGGATCTCACGAAGTTTTGTTGAGTTTTGTGTGATTGAAGTTTTCAAGTTTTGGGTGTTATCATTATGCACGAAGGAATAAGGAGCGGAAAGAGCTTAAGCTCGGGGGTGCCCAAGGCACTGCAAGGTAATATTATAGGAAGCCTCCAGTGTCTAAGCTTGGGGATGCCCGACAAGGCATCCCCTCTTTCGTCTTAGCCCATCGGTATGTCACTTGGAGCTACAATTTTATTCGTCACATGATATGAGTTTTGCTTGGAGTGTTGTTTGCTTTTATTTTTTTAGGTTTTGAAAATCATCATTTTCTGGACACACCTATTTGAGATAGACACACCTTCATCACGATTTGTTGGAATACTCTATGTGCTTCACTTATATCTTTTGAGCTTAGCAATTGCTCTAGTACCTCACTTATATATTTTTTAGCACGGTGACGTATAGATTTTATAAAAATAATTGCACTCTCGTTCTTCACTTATATTTGTTTGAGAGTTAATAAATAGTGAGAGAAATTTGAATGGGTCATAAGACTAGTCCAAAAATAATAGGTATTCAATGAGTGATAATCAACACCATCATGTAGCACATAAAAGAGAAATTCTTGGTTAATGATATTGATGTGGTAATAATAAAAAGGTGTGAGTGCGTCATAGATGATTCGTAGAAGTATCAGTATTAAGAGTTGTTAATTTCTTGTTTGTCGAAATATTAAAAAGGCATGGTGGGGATGTGTGAACTTTTACATTCCTCATTAAAATCCTAGTGTTGTTTCGGGTCGGAGGCGCACGATGGTTAACTGCTCCCAACCTCCTCCTTCGGGGCATGTGAGTAGTGCTTTGATTTGTGATAAAAACTAATTAAACTTTGCAATAAGTATATGATTTCTTCATGACTAATGTTAAACCATGGACATAAGCAATCTCACCTCCTCATATTTTGCTAGCCTCTTTGGTGTCGTGCCTTGCCCCTTCTCACCTTGAGGATCGGTGCAAACGTCACATGTGCATCCAAATCCCGTGACATGATATGCACTATCAGACATAAGCTGCATTATATGTTCGTCAAAACATCCACCATACCAACCTATTATGGCATTTCCACATCCATTTTGAGATATATTGCCTTGCAAATTCCCCCTACACGTCATATGACTAGGTCATTCATCATCAAAGTGCTTGTATTTCTGGCAAAGCCATCGTTCATCATATTTTTACATGTCAGCTAGATCATTGCACATCCTGGTAGACTGCCAGAGGCATTCATACTGCGTCATATTTCTTCATAGTTCTTCATATCGAGTTTTCATATTGAGTTGTAAGTAAATTGAAGTGTGATGATCATCATTATTAGAGCATTGACCCATTGAGGAAGTAAATACGGTGGAGGCCAAATGATTCCACCATAATAGTAAAAAATGAGACAAAAAGAGAGAAGGGACTTTGATACTATCCTTTACCGCACTTGTGCCTCAAAGTGGCACCTTGTTCTTCATGTAGAGAGTCTCGTGTTATGTCATTTTCATATGATAGTGGGAATCACTTTTTCATTATTATAAACTTGGCTTGTATATTCCAATGACGGGCTTCCTAAAATGACCGAGGTCTTCATGAGCAAGTAAGTTGGATGCACACCCCACTTAGCTTCAGTTGAGCTTTCATACACTTATATCTCTAGTGCATCATTTGCATGGAAACCCCTACTCCTTGCATTGACATCTATTGATGGGCATCTCCGTAGCCCGTTGATACACCTAGTTGATGTGAGATTTTCTTCTACACTTTTACCCCTTTGATGTCAACCACCATGGTCTATTCCACCTTTATGCTATGTCCATGGTTCACGCTCACGTATTTCATGAATTATAAAAGGTTTATGCCCTTCAAAAAAGTACGATCCAACTTCCTGACTTGGACACCATGGTGCTTGAAATTTGTATTAATGTGCTGAAGACGGAGCCATGCCTTGCTAATATTATAAGATGAATGGGGGTAAACATTCTTTTAGGATCGTATACTTTGAAAGATTGATGATTTTGTTGCTTGTGCTTATAAGTATTACTACGTTGAGGTTTGTTAATTCAACTTTTCTCAATGAGCATGCATGCAAAAGATTACATATTGGGTAGCATGTCACATAAAAAATGATTTTATCATTTACCTACTCGAGGACGAGCATGAATTAAACTTGGGGATGGTTGATGCGTCTCCTGTGTATCCATAATTTTTGATTGTTCCATGCTATTATATTACCATTCTAGGATACTTTTTGAGTAGTAATTTACCAAAAAAAAATAGCACTTACCTATTGAGACGGTGCCGATTGCCAGTTCGTGTTTTCAGCGTGTTTTTTACTTTTCAGGTTTACAGTACCAAACGAAGTCCAATTGCCCGAAAAGTTTTTATGATTCTTTATGGACCAAAAGAAGACCCGGAAGCTTTAGGAGAAGACCGGAGGTTGCATGAGGAAGGCACAGCTAACAGGGCGAGCCAGGGGGTGGTCATGCCATGATGGCTTGTCCCTCCCTGGTGGACCTCCTGACCACGCTCTATGGTCTATAAATTCACATATATTCCAAAAACCTAAGGGG
The DNA here is from genome assembly GCA_022496015.1 of Hordeum marinum. Taxonomy (NCBI): domain Eukaryota; kingdom Viridiplantae; phylum Streptophyta; class Magnoliopsida; order Poales; family Poaceae; genus Hordeum; species Hordeum marinum. The sequence goes on from CM039673.1 coordinate 254,850,793, forward strand.
GCATCTCGAAACATATTTTCCTCCGACACAAGTCTCTGTTTCACTGCGATCTCATCTAGAGCTCTGTTCCGGCACCCTGCCGGAGGGGGGTCGATCACGGAGGACCCATCATCAACCTTGCTTCCCTGATGATGATGTGTGAGTTGTTCACCATATCCCTACGGGTCCGTAGTTAGTACCTAGATGGATATCTCTCTCTCTTTTGATCTACAATACAATGATCATCGCATCTTTGCTTTGATCTGTCCGATGTAACTCTTTTGTGTAGTGCATTTTTGGTATTCAATGACTTGTGGGTTTATGTTCAGATTATTCATGAAAAGTATTTGAATCTTCTATAAAATTATTATGATTCTTATTTGCATGATCATTATAGCGTAGTAATTCTCTCCGATCTATTGATTTATTTTGGCCAAGTAGATTGATCTTTCTTCGGTTAGAGGGGTGCGTTGTAGTGGGTTCAACCTGACGGGTTTCTATATCCCAGTGATAGAAGGGGCCCAGATACTTCTTTGTGTTGTTTCCAATAAGGATAAAATGATGGGGTTTATTCATATTGATCGAGTGTAATTTGTCTACATCATGTCATCGTTCTCCATGCATTACTCGGTTTGTCATGAACTTAATACGTAGAGAGGAAATCATAGAAGCGCTCTTGAAGTGGAGCAATAGTAATAGGTGCAGGCAGGAGTTGGCCTATTTTTTTGGAGTTGATGCCTATATACACACGATCATTATCGTGAATATCACAAAACTATGTGCTTTTCTATCGATTGGCCAACAAGAATTTGTTTACCCACCGTATGCCTACTTTCATGAGAGATGCTGCTAGGGAAAACTATGGCCCTCGGGTCTATTCACTTATTTACTTACAAGCGCTACAATACCTTGATGTTCTTATTGACCTTTTGTTCTATTTTGCGATTTAAAATTATCTACCATTATCTACATAATTCACTTGCTTGAAACTAACGAGATAAAGGGGATTGAAAACCCTATTGCCCGTGTTGGGTGCAAGTTGTTTGCCCTTTTGTGTGTAGCCACTGAAGACGGTTGTGGATTGATATTCCTATTGGTTCGATAAACCTTGGTTTAATAACTAAGAGAAATACTTACCGGTATTGTGCTGCAATTAACCATTCCTCTTCATGAAAAACCCAACAGAGATCACAGGTATCAAAGTCGTGAACTTGTCCACGAATGAGATGTAGGCCGCAGCAGATGGTACCCCCGCGCACTCACTAGCAACCATCCCTGCGCCTACACTAGCAACCATCACTATTGCATTAATGGGCTGACTGTCAAGCACCATCACAGCGCTAGAAACCACTGGCTTCACCGAGGTCCTTGCGGACTTGTAGTAGTTGATGTACGTGCAAGCGCCAGCGCATACGCCCATGCTCGAGTGTGCTCCTGCACCCACCATGACGGTCCTCATGTGCATGCCCGCTCCCATCCCACCCGTGCTCGTGTCCGCGCCTGCACCCATCGCACACGTGCTCGCACGCGCCTGCACCCACCGTGCACGTGACCATGCGCGCAGCTACACCCATCCTGGCCCCCTAAGTGGCATGTGACGATGTTATCGACTACTTCCTTGCAGTGTCGCTAGTCACCGTCCCCCTGGCCCCCACCCATAGATCGCGCAATGACTGCCTCTTTGATTGGGAAGTCCAGAACATTCAGGGCTAGTTTGAAGACTTGAACAATGGCGTCCTAGAGGACGACAATTCTGGCGTAGGACGCTGGCGTCGTTGCCGCTGCAATTAGTTTTATTTATATTGTATCTCGATCATATGAATGTAAGTTTTACTAGATAAAATATATTGTTTCATTAAATCCATATTTATCTCTGAATGCACATAGTAATTAATGTAAATCGAAAACATCAATGCATTTTCTCTGAAGAAAAAACTCATCGCAAACGTTTCAGATTGAATACCCGTATGCAGATCGAGAACTATACTTCCTTTGCCAGTAAGCCAAGTGAAAATTTGGTGCGAAGGATTGGTGCATCCCATCATGGAAAACGATTATGTATAATGACCCCTGTGCTTACTATGGAAAATTTGGTAAGATTTACATTTGTCATATTGGGTATATTACCATTTGTCAAATTGGAAACATTGGAGTTTGTCAGTATAGTAACATCGCCATATGTCAACATTGTAACACTGACATTTGTGAAATTTTGGAGCTAAAAATCTCTAGTGTTGCCTAATTTTGCAACAGAAATTCACTAAACATAGATTGCATTCATACATAAAGCTGTCGTTCTTTATACAAAACAATTCAACTCGTTAGGTGAACCGAACAAGCTTTTCCCCAATTGTTGCCAACCAGGTACTAAAATAGCTAGTTCAAATATATATACTACCTAATTTAAAGTACGAGGTATAGTTCAACCATATCTATAGTTAGATGAACTGAATAAAATAGCCCCTAAATAATACTACGGAGGGGCCTTGTACTACTTCCAACAGGGTCTCCTCTGTCGAGCGTGCTCAGTAAGAGGCGGAGGAGGAGCAGCCTACCGACGATATGGAGGAGTCGATTTTGTTGCACGCCTCTACTACCCTCTACTGCTCCATACGCGCCTCCTCGAAACGGTGGGACTCCGTGTAGTTATCCACATTCCACTATTGCGACCATGAAGTCGGTGAGCTTATTTGCGTGTGCGACCTGGCGCTCCACCTCCTACTCTAGGAAGTTGATGTAGTGCACCAGGTCTCTGATGCAAACGCTGGGCAGCGGCCTATGGCGGCCTCCACCCCCCACCTTCAGGTCGTTGTGGCAGAGCAGGTGATGGCCCCGATGCTTGACAGTGGGATTGCGACCAAGGAGGACGAGGTGTGGTGGCAGCCAAGGCAGGCACAGGTAGAATGGTGGCCATGACAAGCATCGAGTAGGTGGCAGCCAAGGCGACCGCTCACAGCGGTTGATTTAGAGCAGCCAAGGCGAAGCATGTGGTCCGTGGCATTCCCACACCCACTAGGGATTCCACACGCACTACACGCTTCAGAGGATTACCGCGCTGACATTGTGAAGCCTCCCAGCTGGAGTTGTCCTCTGGCAGAGTGGATGAGCAATGACAATGGACCCGTGTCATTGTCGATTGGGGGAGAAGCAAACTAGGTAAGCTACTTGGAGGGAGGGGATGAAAGTGATGTGGAGTCGCTGGCCATGAGGGTTTATATAGAGAACCGACAGGCATTAGGGTTTTGGGGATTCCATCGAGCCGGGCGGGAATCTTGCATGGTTGCACACGGGAATGGGCTCACCAACACCTCTTCGAGTCGATGCTTGGCCAAACGAAACATCTTTGTAGTGCCGAAGCATGCACTAGAATCCTCTTGCGGCAACATGGTGACAAGACGGTACAGAAGAGGAAGAAATGATAAATACAAAATGATTAATAACAATAGAAACACTTGCGTTTTTACAACGTCGGCGTTTCCCCAGGACACGAGCGGCTACCACTGACTGGCTAGCTTGTATACGGTTATTCCCTCTGTGTTCAACTACTCTATGCATGTGGTTGCTTGCGGTTGAGGTGGTCGAGTCACACTTTGTCGGCGTCCCTCCGCACGTACTGTCAGCGTCCTTTCCCGCAGAGCCACCATGCGGTTATGTGTGCCATGATATAGTGACGTGCTGCAAAAACAACCACGAAAACATGCCAAAATTTTAGGTCATGTGACGCCAAACCATGTATATAGAGCTTAGATGTTTTGCAAATAGAGAAAATTAGATCTCATACAATTAAAGTAAGGATAGTGTCGGTGATGTTTCCACCAAACAAATAACAATCGTTTGCCCACACCACACACAACTTATTAGGAGGAATCGTCTGTGTTATTATCGGTATTCTCACACAATTTTGACTACTAGTATATTTTTCGGGTATCACACACATCTTGTTAAGCCCAATCATTTATGTTCTGCTGATCATCACAAACAGTTTAGCCGAGTGAGTTGTATGTCGTCTAGAACACACATCTATATCTATATCACCGTTTGTGCTATTTTGGCTAATCGCAAATAGTTCACGAGGACTAATTGTATGCCACAAATCGCACATGTGAGTCTTAGATTAATTGTGCTTCATGGATCATCCTTCTGACGCAGTTCATTTTATTGGCGACGGATCTAGAACTATACCATTTGTGATTCATGCATCGGACAAAGTTTGGTCGAAGCTTCTTTGATACGCGTGTCGTCTTAGGACATTCCTACATTAGTGCTTGTATATTTTGGGATTTAGAATCTCTTTGTTTGATATCTTTCAATTGGTGTGTTTGAATTGGTATCTCATTTCTTGATGTATCTTTTAATTGGTACCCTTCTAGTGATAATTTCTTCATTGTATATTTCATTTTCACTTGGTGCCTTTTCACTTGGTATGTTATCAACCATGTGTTGAGTTAGTTCTTTGATATATTTGGACAACCTTATATCGTGTCAACCTTTCGGTTGCCTTCTTTGTTTACCTGGTTTTATGTCCAAATTGTATCTCCTTTTGGTTCTTGAAAGTCTTGTGCATGCATACTTACTTTATGTATATTCTGTAGCATACTTTATTTTTTGATCCTATATACAGGGGAAACTCCACCATCCCACATTGTCATCGCGCATGTGCAAAACACACGCGGAACACAAGGACTGCAAACGTCCCTTGTCGATACATAGACAACATGCAAAGATCAAGATTTATGATAAATTCAAGTGACAATCTGAATTGGTTACAATATCTATGCCATAACAACATTTCTGAAACCTCTGTCATGGCAGGAAAAATGGTTGTGATGGCTAAAACTTATGCTATTTGCTCAAAAAAAATAGTTCAATTGAATTTGAACAAATTTGAATTTTAGTGGACCTAATTGAATATTGATGACATAAGGATCAATCTACAAAAAGATCCACTCAAATTTGAACTATGTTTGCATTTAGCCCTAAAAGATTCCTATTTACATTTGAATTTGAAGTGTTCAAAGTGCAAATTTCTTTTGGTTCTCATGAATAAAGAATTTCATGAGGTAAATATACAAAAATAATCACCTCATTTAGAGTTGTCTTCCAATAGTTATAAGAGTTTCAACCTGGAGGGGGCTTTCTATAAAAGTTATCTAGATTAAATCAGCAAAAAATAAATTAATCAAAAATTTAGGGACACGTGTCATGACCTGATTGGTTATACCGGTGTGTGCTATGTTATAATACAACCTTTTGATTCAAATGAATCCGGACAGTCCAAATCAATCGATACCCCTTCGAGTCATAAATGACATGGTATCCTCTGATTGTTTTGTACCAATTATGAGAACTAATATTATGTGTTCATGCATGATCAAACGCCTGAGAGAGACAATGATTTTACCATGGTGGTAGGATGTTATAGATAGTTGTAACAATGGTGGTGTTCCTATCAATCGAGAGTGGCGAGGCCTCCTGCGGTCATCGGCATGCGGCCAGTGCATTTCAATTTTCGGGAAGCATAACTTCATGCGTCTCACCGAAGTACAATTATGTTTCTCATGGAAGCACAAGCTATGCTTTCCCCTTTTTTAGGAAACAGTACTGTGCTTCTCCTTCAAAATCATAGGTTTCGGAAAAAATATCCTCTCAGACCCACATAATACCAGATAAAAAACAAAAGCCATAAAAACAAAAAAACATCTCAAACCCGAAAAGTATACATAAAAATAAAAAATAGATATCCAGAAAAAGCATCCAAAATGCTACATAGGACGCGAGTTGGGCGCACCACTTAACGCATTCCCATAACCAAAAAGTGACCCTTGTCGAATCCTGTCAAAGGTTAGCCGTTAGTTAGTTGCTCGAGAATCGATCCTAAAAAAGTTGCACACGTTTGCAAGACTCCGATCGAAGGTACCACAAGTCGTTCAATAGTTCCCCTAAGATAGGGATGTCCTCCAAGTAAGTTTTTTGTTTAATATATTATCTCCACTTCTAAAGGTGGACTTGGTAGCTTCCTTTTCATGGGGTTTTCGACTTAGTTCCCACCTTCGTCTGGATTTTTTATTTCCCCACCCACCACCCCCTCCCACCTTGGTCCATCAGTTTATTTTCACTCCACTCATTTATTACAAACCCATACTTTCCTAACGTATAACAAATCACAGATCTAACTTTCTTAAGTTATCCAAATCACTCGATTCCTCTCATTATTGTCATTTGTTTTAGGAAACAAATAAAAGATTTTAATCTATCGTCCTTAACCTATCCAAATTAAACGAGCCCTCTCATTAATGCAATTTGTTTGGAACAAACAACTATTTTAGAGACACAAAGAATGGACTTTAAGTAAATGAACATCTAAATCATGACAAAAACTCTCACTACTGCGATTCAGTTATGTGCCATGTGTCAGGCCTTTGCCGTCTGCTGACACATAGCAAAGTTTCTCTTTTCCGTCCGCTGTCCAAAAGCAGATGGCAACGAACTGGCACATGGCAAATAGTGTCTTTGCCATGTGCCAGGCCTTTGCCGTCTGCCGACTCACGACAAAGAAGCTAGGGCAGACGGCAAAGAGCCCCTCCCCCCCCCACCGCACACCCCCTCCACCACCCCATAACGGCGCCCTCTTTGCCGTTTGTTGTCCATCTCTTTGTCGTCGGGGGGCAGACGGCAAAGAGAGGCCCCCCTAACGGCCATCTCCCCCGCCCGATTCACCCCCTTGCGACCCCCTCTCTCTCACACCCTCTCTCTCTCACCCGCGCCCACCCCCCAGTGCCGCCCCCTCCTCCCGCCGGCTCCCTCCGGCCGCCCCAGCGCCGCCTCCTGCTCCCCGCGCCCCGCGCCCCTCCTCCCCGCCCCCTCCTCCCCGCGGTCGAGCCCCTCCTCCCCGCCGGCCCCCTCCGGCCGCCCCAGCACCGCCCCCTCCTCCCCGCCGGCCCCCTCCAGCCGCCCCAGCGCCGCCCCCTCCTCCCCGAGCCCCTCCTCCCCGCCCCCTCCTCCCTGCGGCCGAGCCCCTCCTCCCTGCCGGCCCCCTCCGGCCGCCCCTACGCCGCCCCCTCCTCCCCGCCCGCCCCCTCCGGCCGCCCCAACTCCCCTTCCTCCCCGCCGGCCCCCTCCGGCCGCCCCAGCGCCGCCCCCTCCTCCCCGAGCCCCTCCTCCCTGCCCCCTCATCCCCGAGCCCCTCCTCCCCAGCTGCCCCTCCTCCCTGGCTGCCCACCGCCCCGACTGCCCCTCCTCCCCGGCTGCACACTGCCCCGGCTGCCCGTCCTCCCCGGCTGGTAAGTTTATTTTTTATTTTTTGTTATTTGATTAGATTTAGTTAGTTGAGTAATTTGATTGATTTAATTGATTTAGCTAGTAGGTTATTTGTTATTTGTTATTTGATTAAATTTAGCTAGGTTATTTTGTTAATTAGTGCTAGGTAGAATAAAAGAAGAATAAGTAGATAAGGGGAGAAGAATAAGAAGAAGAGGAGGAGGAGGAGGATAAAAAGAAGAAGAAGAAAAAGAAGAAGAAGAAGAAGAAGAAGAAAAGGAAGGACGGAAGAAGAAGACGAAGAAAAGGAAGAGGAGGAAAAAAGAAGATGATGAAAAAGAAAATGACACCCTGTCACCCTGACACCCCGACAAGATGCCCGAAACCCCGACACGACATCCTGACGACACCCTGGCAGAAAACTCCGCGCAGCTGTTAATACGCCGCCCCCGACGCCACTAACCCCCAACCCCCAACCTCCGACACCTCTTCGGCCTCTTGTTGACCGAAAATTCCCCCGACCACCGACCCCCGACGCCACTGACCCTGGAACCCCGATGACACTGACCCCCGACCACCGACGCCACTAACCCCCGAACTCCGAAGCCACCGACACCTGACACCACCGACCCTCGACAGCACTGACTCCCAACGCCACTACCCCCCGACCCCCGGCACTGTGTGTGTCCAGTAGCTAGGCAACATGAGTGATCGTGGGTCGATGTACAACAGTATAATGCGTGTGTGACTTTCGGTCCGTCGAGGCTTTCCTTAAATAACTTTCATATGTGTGTTCTTGATGGAGGAATCCCGACTGTTGTCGTGCGGGGTGCTTCCTCTTTCTCCTCTTCTTTGCGATATACTCATCGATATATTGTGCAAGAAGAGGAGAGGGGAGGCGTCCATCACCGCCGATCGAACCTATTATTGCGAGAGAGTGTCCACCAACATATATACACCACCATATCAGTGTGAGAGAGAGCGCACCAACACACCATGAGATATGAGAGTTACTTAAGGAAAGCCTCGACGAACCGAAAGTCACACACGCATTATACCGATGTACACTGACCCAGAACTATAGCTGCGCGCGGGACACCCTAACCCAACACCACGACATGAAACCCCCGACCCCCGACCCCGACACGACACCCCGACACCCCGACACGACACCCTCGACCCCCGACACCTCTTCGGCCTCCATTTGACCGAAAGGGTGCTCTTCGGCCTTCCGGAGGCCGACGGGGTCATATATGTGTGAATTATGAGTTAGGTCATATAATTTCCGATTTTGTTATGAAAAACATCATGTATATATATATCTGTGTTCATTGGGTGGATTTAAATGTGCAGTTGTTTCGTCGCTGCGAGCGTTTGGTGTTCGACGACCTCCCCGTGCATTCGACGAGCTCGGCCCTTGCGTTCGTGGGTGAGCACAGATGACATCTCCTCCTACCCCTTCATTTGCTCTGTTCTGGTCTTCGTGCCGACAAAACTTGCTAGCTGTAGGTAGATTGAATCATCAGTGTGCGTGAACACTATGCGTCTCCCATTTGAAAGGGTTACATCTATAAATATGCATACATTTGCATATTTATAACCGTGATTCTTTCGAATTGTCCAACGTTATCCATGGACAGCCCGAGTATGTGTAGATTGGGTTCGTTTTCCCGTATGCTGTGCTCCGGACGCGATGCGGAATTTCGTCAGTGCCTCCCTGTTGTTCTCCGGGTATACATCCTCTCTGCTTATTGCCGAGACGTGTATCAGGAGAACAGCGGGGAGGTGCTGCCAAAATTCTGCATTGCATCTGGAGCAGAGCATGGGAAAACGAACCCAATCTACACATACTCGGGTGAGATTAGGACCTATCTTTACCTATTAGCGTGTAGGTTGCATGGACGTAATAAAACTGACAAACTTGATTAGCGGATGAATATAGGTGATGAATTATATATTAATTTATTTCTTCTGCGCCCATAGGTAGCTAGGCAACATGAGTGATCGTGCTTGGATGTACACTGATCACCCTAGTCAGAAAGACATGACCAATGAATGGTTAACAAAAACCAGGGGGTTTAGCTGCATTCGCAAATGGCCAACAAAAAACATGGTGCCCCTGTCCCAACTGCGACAACTGGAAAAAGCAGACAGAGTTTGAAATGGGTAAACACCTGCAGAAGTGGGGTTTTACGCCTAATTATACGGTTTGGACTTTTCATGGTGAGTCTGACCAACGTGCCAGAGCTGAGGTGATTCGTCGTTGCACCGACGAGCATGGTACGGGGATCGAAGACATGGTGCAAGACTTTGATGATGCTCGAGATTCAGACGATGAGATGAAGGAATCTGCAAAGGCCTTCTATGAAATGTTGGAGTCTTCGAAACGACCTCTCCACGAGCAGACTGAGCTTTGTCAGCTGGACGCCATCGCGCAAGTAATGGCTCTGAAGGCTCAATTCAACCTACGCAGAGAATGCTACGACGCGATGATGACGATATTTGGACGCTTTCTACCCGAAGGCCATGTACTGCGTGCAAACCTGTACTAGTCAGAGAAAATCCTCCGTGTACTTAAGATGCCCTATGAGAAGATACATGCCTATGAGAATGGATGTGCCTTATTTAGGCTTGAGTATGCGGCCTTGAACTATTGCCCCATTTGTAATTCTTCCAGGTATATTGTGGTAGACAACAGTATGGGTGAGAAGAATCAGACCAAAATCCCCATTAGTGTTCTTCGGTATCTGCCAATCGTACCAAGACTTCAACATCTTTTCATGGTCGAAGAGACGGCCAGACAGATGACATGGCACAAATTGGGCAAAAGAACCGAACTAGATACGGATGGGAACAAGATGCTGGTACACACTTCAGATGGTTTTGCGTGAAAGCACTTCGATGCATTACATATGGATAAATCAGAAGATCCAAGGCATCCAAGAGTTGCGATCAGCATGGATGTGTTCAATGTGTACGGTATGACGGCAACACAATACAGTTGTTGGCCTGTATTTGTCATTCCACTCAATTTCCCACCCGGAGAGATTATGAAAAGAAAGAACATTTTCCTGACGTTGATAATTCCAGGGCCCAACTATCCGGGGAAGAATATGAATGTGTACATGCAGCCGCTTAAGGATGAGTTGCAAGAAGCCTGGGATAATGGGTTTAAGACCTATGACGCCGCTACCAAAACAAATTTCAAAATGCATGTGTGGTACATGTACTCGACGCATGATTATCCGACGCATGATTAATGGTCCATTTGATTTCTTGGTCTAATTTGCGGCTAATGCATCCATTCTTTCGTATTAAACTTGTAGGCTGATGCAGAGTCTATGGACGCCAAGTTGAGACAAGTCGCTAATGGTTTTGACTATAAGGTCTGTTCATTTCACAAATACAACATCAACAGGTATCACTTTCGTACCTTTGGCAAAGAGCTATCTATGCCCGACCTAAAGACTACAAATTGTTGTGTCTCTACTATCGGCGAAGGAGGCGTCGGGTATTATGGAAGAGTTGAAGCAATTTATGAACTTCTATTCTATGGTGAAAACCCACCGACCGTCATAGACTTCAAATGTCATTGGTTTGAGCCGAGGGAGACTAGAAGGACTCATGAACATATAGGACTAGTCGAAATCAACCAAAACACCCACTTAGATGTTCCAGATGTCTATATTATGGCTCAACAGGTGACACAAGTTTTCCATCTACCGTGGGCCTGCCAAACTAATCCAAATCTGAAAGGTTGGGATGTCATTTATGAAGTGCCACCACATTTTAGACCACCTACCCTCAATGAAGAGGATTACGAACCTCACATTAACCCAGACACATATGAAGGAGAATTCTTCCAAGAAACACGTATGTCCAAGAAACGTTTCAAGAACCGCTCTACTTCACCCCAGAACATTGAAGTAGACAGCGACGGTGAATCTGTCTTAACACCTAAGCCCGAACAGGAAGAGCAGGAAGAAGAAGAGGTTACTGCTGCGGATGACCTGTCACTTCTTGACCGATTACATAATGGTGGCCTTCCACATGTTCTTCCTGATAGTGATGATGATGATGCATTTATTGATGATAGTGATGATCATGATGCATTTATTGACCCCGAAGCATATATAGACGAGCACGATTAGTTCATGTCAGGTATTCAACTATTACTATATATAAATTTTGAGTTCATGTTAGGTATTCAATTTTTATTAGTCATGTTGGTATTTATGATGATGATACACTTAAATTATATACATTTTATTACTCATGTTGGTATTTATGTTGTACTAATTTCATTTACTCTTTGTCATGACAGGTGTTGAAAGATGGTGTGGGAAAGGGTCGAAAGCACTCCGCGGCTCCTTCGTCGACGGGTCGTGGGATGGGTACTTCCATTATTCCTGAGTCGGCTCTTCGGAGAGCGTTGCTCTCTACTCTGCATGCATGGGGAGGACTTTAACCCGAGCGAGGGGCCTATTGATCCAGAGCTGGTGATGATAGCTGGCAACGGGAGGCCCCATGGCTCGATCGCCATTGGAGATGGCCTTATACATTGTCCTAGCACTCTCCGGCAGATAAAGGCATGCCAAACGAGCTCCTGTCCTGAGATAACACCTCGTCCACGGCCAGTCGAGCTCGCCATCGAGGTTAGTTTAATGGACTCAACTATCTTTCTGCATTATGTTGTGCGTGGGAACCAATATGATTACAATGCTAACAATGAGTTCTGTTGCAGGCTGCTATTCTGAAGGAGAGAGAAGCAATGAAGGCAGCTTTGGCGGAGAAGGATAAGGAGATGCAGGAGCTGGAGGAGAAGACGACTGCATTGCTTGAGGCGGAGAGGGAACGGAATGATGCATCTAACAGGGCCATGTACGAGCTCTTCGTGGTGAGTTTCTTCTTCATATTATTTCAAATCTAGCATTTTAATGTCTGTTTCATTAATAACTAAAAAGTTTGACTTGTCGAAACCAAATGTACAGTCTATGTGCGAGAAGACCGGCCAAGTCCCTCCGGCGATGCCAGTCATTAACATGGCGGGGACGGTGAATTTCATTTCAATGCAGTGATCTTAAGAGTGTCATCATGATAACGACACATTGAAAACGATGTTTGGTGCAGAATATCTCCCGAAACGCATCGCACGACCCTTCTACAGTGGAGCGTTCTCCAGGGCAGCCTTCTCCAGGTGAAACAAGCCAGAGCCACCGTGCTTCACCGTCGTGATGACGATAATGGTATGTTTGTCTTCCACGTAGCTTAGAGTTATCCAAAAAAGACTAAATTGGCTAATTATCCAACAAAATGACATAATTAGCTTAGTTAGCTCCGAAATGGGCTATTTAATAAAAAATGACCTATACTTAGCTAATTTAGCTCCAAAATGACATAATAAGGTCAAAATGGATTTAATAATCATAGTTGGCTCCAAAATGACATATTTTACCCAAGTTAGCTCTAGAATGGCCTATACTTAGCTTGGCTTCCACCTAAATGACATAATTAGCTTAGTTAGCTCCAAAATGGCCTATTTAATAATAAATGACCTATACTTAGCTATTTATCCTCCAAAATGAAATAATTAGCTCCAAAAAGGCATAATTAGCTCATTTAGCCCGAAGAAGAGGACAAGAGGAGAAGAAAGAGGAGAAATGAAAAAAAGGAAGAAGAAGAAGAAGAAGAGAAGAAGAAGGAGAAGGAGAACGAGGAAGAAGAAGGAGAAGAAGGAGAAGGAGGAGGAGAGAAGCTTTCTTCTCCTTCTCCTTGTCCTTCTTCTTTTCTTCTTCTTCTCCTCTTCCTTCTCCTTCTCCTTCTCCTTCTCCTTCTCCTTCTCCTCCTCCTCCTTCTTCTTCTTTTACTTCTCCTTATCCTTATCCTTCTCCTCCTCCTCCTCATTCTCCTTCTTCTTCTCCTTCTTCTTCTCCTTCTTCTTCTCCTTCTTCTTCTCCTTCTTCTTCTCCTTCTTCTTCTCCTTCTTCTTCTCCTTCTTCTTCTCCTTCTTCTCCTTATTCTTGACCTTCTTCTTCTTCTTCTTCTTGTCCTCTTCCTTCTTCTTCTCCTTCTTATTCTCTTCTTGCTTCTTCTCTTCTTGCTTCTTCTCTTTCCTCTTCTACGTAGGTTATTTTCCCCAACAAAGACATACTTAGCTAATTATCCTCCAAAATGACATAATTAGCATAGTTAGGTAAAAACATCATAAGAACCTTGGTTAGCTCATTAAAATGACTAATTTAGCTCCAAAATGACATAATAAGGTAAAAATGGATTTAATAATCATAGTTGGCTCCAAAATGACATATTTTACCCAAGTTAGCTCTAGAATGGCCTATACCTAGCTAAGTTCTCTCCTAAATGACATAATAACGCTATATAGCTCCAAGATGACCTATTCCACCTAACTTATCTATTAAATGGCCTATACTTAGCGAAGTTCTCTCCGAAATAACCTATATATACTTCTCTTCTTCATCTAGTATTCTTCTTCTAACTTTCTTATTTGTCATTTTGCAGATTACATTCACTTCACGGGAAGCTTGGATTACATTGATGGAATGCTTGCATATGATTGCTTGTACCATGGCTTCACGGAAGCTTGTATTGAAACTATTGTAGTATATGGATATATATGAAACTTTGTATGCATATGGATTAAACTGGTGTAATATATGGTTTGGTACGGAAGCAACTTGAATAATATGTATGTACTATGGGTGAAAGTTATTTTAATATGGTTATGAGTACGGAAACAAATTTATTCCTGTCAAATATATATATATCCTGATTATTGTGAAATTTGCTGGATATAATAGAAAATAAAAGAGGTGAGGTTGTTGTTTTGAGCCTTTGCCATGAGGGGGCAGACGGCAAAGGGTTGTTTTGAGCCTTTGCCGTCTGCCCCCTCATGGCAAAGGGTCTAAAGGCAGACGGCAAAGAAGGGGTAAGAGAGGGGCTGGGATGCCCCTTTGCCATGAGGGGGCAAACGGCAAAGGGGTGAGAGCCTTTGCCGTCTGCCCCCGCATGGCAAAGGGGCAGATGGCAGACGGCAAAGGGGGGGAAAGAGAGGGACTGGGTTCCACCCTTTGCCGTGAGTGGCAGACGGCAAAGGGGCCCATGGAAGACGGCAAAGGGGGGGAAAGAGAGGGGCTGGGTCCCCCCTTTCCCATGAGGGGGCTGACGGCAAAGGGGGCTAAGAGCAGACGGCAAAGGGGGGCAGCCTGCTGTTAGCACTTAACGGGACGGCCTGTTGATCTGTCGTCTCGTTTTATTTGTCGTACGCTCCCTCATGGCAAAGATTCTTTGTCGTCCGCCATACAAAAAGCAGACGGCAAATCACCTCTTTACCGGATATTTTTTTGCCGTCAGCTCACTGACGGCAAAGCCTTTGCCGTCCGTGTTTCCCCCCTTTGCCGTCTGCCATGGCAGACGGCAAAATCTCAGATTCCTGTAGTTTCGTACGTCTAAAGGGGGTTCGTACGTCGTTTCGTTAGGACTCACTATCGGCCCCCTTTCCATCCATCGCCCCTCCCATCGTTTTATCCCCGATGGTTTCCTCTAGCCTATGCACGCAACCAAAACCTGGAAACCAAACCAATCTCGTTCCTCCCCTCTCGGCACTAAGATCCCACCCCACAATCTTTCCTATCTTCCGGGTCCATGACCCTGAATTGCCGCAAGCTGCCTTCATGGCTATCATGCAAGATCATCCCTCGCCTATAGCCTTCACTTCAACACCGACGTTGCTAATCATCGAGCAAGCATCCGTCAGTACCTCCCCTCGGCGTTGACTTGAAGGATCCTCCCGCATTGTCTCGTCAGGTGAGGGTCGACCGACGCACTCCAGCAAACAGATGTCAAAATGGTGTTGCGCTTCCTCGAGGATGTCAGGATCCTGAGCAAGGAGGTCTACAAGGCCATCACTACAAGCATGAAATCTTGTACGACGTAATTTTGTTCTATCGTTTTTTGGGATACTAATTTTGCGCAATCTACATGAAGATTGCAGGAACTGATGCATTTGTCCACAAGTAACAGGTTCGTACTTCATACCAGCTTGATGGTGTGTTATGTTTGCTTTGCTTACTACTTGTTCGATTAGAATCATATTGCTGCCATTGTGTCCAATATACGAGTGAAATTTTGAGAATTGGGGCTCTTAGGCATGAAATACAGGTAGTTTAGACACTACGGCTTGAAGTTCCTTCAAGTTCGCCAGAAACGACTACCAACTTGTTTAATTCTGCAGGTGTAGGTGCTATCGGTTGAAGGTGGCCTAACCATTTGAGTGTAACTAAAAGTGAACCAAAGCGATGTGTAGAAAAAATAATCTTAGCATGGAGGTTGAATTTGTACACTACTTAGAATTTATTAGGTAGTACTCTCCCTCCAATTTTATATTACTTCCGAATACATGTTTAGGTTATTAGGTAGTACTATTGAATTTCAGGAATGATACTTCATGATACTGAAAGGTTACTAAATTCTGTACCAAATCTACTATTGTGTATAGGAAGAACATGCTCTAAAATATTGATAATGCATACAAAAGTGATCGTATGATTATTAAATCATGCCACTAATAAGAGAAGTTCTTTTCACTCATTTCTTAACAAATTTCAACTGTTCAGATTTTGCTTCATTTGTTGAGCTATTTTAATTTTTGTATGAGAGAACTGAAACACTGTATGACTGGTATGACGAAACTTTCATCCATCCATTGTGGATTCATGGCAGTGATTTGAATTTTTCACTAATTTATGATGTTTCAATTTTGGCGGCTCTAGTTTGGTTTTATGTGCTTTTTTCTGTTACAAGATAGAAAATACTTAATGTTGCCATCCCAAAGTTTTACTTACTGGATATAAATAGACACGTGACTTATTTATTAAGAAATTTATTTGTACTGTGGTCTAGTACCCAAATACTTTTCACATGAAACCTTGAAGAAAATCATAATGAAGGCTATGCATACGGTGATGGTGCAAAAAGAATATAATAGTTGAGGGTACAAAAGTATTAGATTTTCATGTCGGCGGATGTATTGAGTTGCACTGATTGCAATTACTTATTTTATGTTATGTGTTATTACTGCCATAGTTTATTATTCATGCTTATCATACCTCCAGAATACACGTGAGTGAAATTGGGGATAGTATATATGCATTCTTCTGGAATTTGAAGAAGGGTAGCAGAGAAATATTTCTCATGGTTGTGGCATACTTGTTTCTTGTTTGGCATTTCTGCATTTGCAACATTTATTTATCCTATACTTAGATCTAAATACAAGAATTTGAATTGGTTATAGATTTCCTTTGATTTTATTTTCTGAGTGTTAACAACAGTGAAAACGTCTAACACATCTAAGTTTCATTTACATTTAGAGAGAATGGATGATGGATTCTGAGATCGAACAAAATGAAAATTCAACTGAGCTGCCCATGGCCGATTGTTACAAAATACTTGTGATATGTTATGCTTTGAGTTGGAGTGTGCGTCTATGATATTGTAAGTTATGAGTTTGTTTTTTCTTGAATCTCCTTGGGAGGTAACTTGGAGGTGGTAATTATATGTGGCAAAAGAAAGAGATGGTAGTTATTTGTGGCAAAAGAAAAAGGTGGTAATTATTACACTCTTTATTTGCAAGAAATGATACTGAAATTAAATTCATATAGGATTTGAAATTAAATTTTGTTTCATTTTATATTTTTTATTTTATTCCTTTTCTTTTTTCATTACTTTACAAATTCGGATAGGATTTGAAATTAAATTTTGTTTCACGAACAAGCTTTCCCTAATTTCCAATAAGAATATTTGTGAATGTTGGACATTTTGATTGGATAATTTGGGAATATATTTTTTGCACCATATATTTTCTACACCTATTTTTCCCATTTCGATCTGAATTTGGTTTCAAAATCAAATTTATTTCAGATTCATTTTAGAAAATGGCAGGGTGTCTAGATCATTATTTTCACTGGAATTCTAATCCCAACCAAAGTCAATGGAAGTCACATTTAATTTAATTCCCCATTGCTTTGAAACGATTTTCAGAAATGATTTCCAATTCAAAATCAAACCAATTCATATAGGAAAATAACTTATCTTGGAAAATTTTTGACACCGACTTGATATGCTGGCCCAGTAATATTTCAAATGGCTTGAATTCCACTAGTTGCATTGGGATTTCAACCTAATGATCAATATGTCAAGCAAATTAAACTAGCAAGCAATCAAATAAGGGTTTTGTTTGAAAAAAATAGTTCCCAATGAAATTTTTAACATACCAGATTTGGGAAAATCTGGGATATGGAAATTATTTATAATCCATTTGGTAATCAAATTGACATTTCATGTCAAACACACAATATATTTCATATTAATATTACGATAAACATGATTTCATAATTGAAATCACATTAGAGTACAACATCACATAGCTTCAGCATTGAGTTACACCATACAGGTGTTGGAAATATGCCCTAGAGGCAATAATAAATTAGTTCTTATCATATTTCCTTGTTCATGATAATCGTTTATGATCCATGCTATAATTGTATTGATCGGAGACTTAGATGCATGTGTGGATACATAGAGAAAACCATGTCCCTTGTATGCCTCTAATAGACTAGCTCGTTGATAAAATATGGCTATGGTTTCCTAGTCATGGACATGAGATGTATTTGATAACGGGATCACATCACTAGGAGAATGGTGTGGTGGACAAGACCCAAACTACAAACGTAGCATATGATCACGTCAGTTTATTGCTACTGTTTTCTACATGTCAAGTATCTATTCCTATGACCATGAGATCATGCAACTCACTAACACCGGAGGAGTACCTTGTGTGTATCAAACGTCGCAACGTAACTGGGTGACTATAAAAGTGCTCTACAGGTATCTCCGAGGGGGTCTGTTGGGTTGGCATGGATCAAGACTGCGATTTGTTACTCCGTGAGATGGAGAGGTATCTCAAGGCCCACTCGGTAATACAACATCACAATAAGCCTTGCAAGCAATGTGACCAAGTGTTAGTCCCGGGATCTTGTATTACTGAAACGAGTAAAGAGACTTGTTGGTAACGAGGTTGAACTAGGTATGGAGATACCGACGATCGAATCTCGGGCACGTAACATACTGAAGAACAAAGGGAACATCATACGGGATTAACTGAATCCTTGACATAGAGGTTCGACCGATAAAGATCTTCGTAGAATATGTAGGAACTAATATGGGCATCCAGGTCCCTCTATTGGTTATTGACCGTAGAGGTGTCTCAGTCATGTCTACATAGTTCTCGAATCCCGCAGGTCTGCACACTTAAGGTTCGGTGACGTTTCGGTAGTATAGAGTTATGTATGGTGGTGACCGAAGGTTGTTAGGAGTCCCGGATGAGATCCCGTATGTCACGACGATCTCCGGAATGGTCCGTAGGTAAAGAGATATATAGGAAGTCCTATTTTGGTCGCCAGAAAAGTTTCGGGCTCATCGGTAATGTACCGGGAGTGCCGGTAGTGTACGGGGAGACCATCGGGAGGGGTATTCGACCCAAGAGGCTACATGGGCTGTGGGAGAGTAAATACCAGCCCTTAGTGGGCTGGTGGCAGTTCCACACAAGGCCCATGCGGCTGAGAAGAAAAGCCCAAAGAGAAAAAAGGTGGAAAAAGGCAAAAAAGGCAAAAATAAGGAGGAGTCCTAGTCCTACTAGGATTGGAGGAGGTATCCTCCAATCCTCCTTGGTTTGTTCGACCCAAGGGCTGGCTCCTTGGGAGCCAAGCCTCCTCCTCTCTTCCTCCTATATATACTAGAGGTTTTAGGGGTTTTGGCACTAGATATTCAGCCACGTGCTACCCGTTCCTCTAGTGCATAGTTTCTCCTCTAGATCGGATTTCTGCAGTGCTTAGGCGAAGCCCTGCCAGAATAGCTCCACCACCATCGCTGGAGCGCCGTCATACTGCCAGAGAACTCTTCTACCTCTCCACTCCCTCTTGATGGATCAAGAAGGTGGAGATCGTCATCAAGTTGTACATGTGCTGAACACGGAGGTGTCGTCCCTTTGGCGCTAGATCGGAAGGACCATGATCAAGATCGCGAGACGGATCGTGACGAGTTTGCGGGGCGGATCATGATGAGATCGCGAGACGGATCGTGATGAGTTCGCGGGACGGATCGTGGTTGGATCACGGGATGGATCGTGATGAGATCGAGGGATGCTCGGCGATTTGGATCGCGAAGACGTTCAACTACACCAACCGCATTTCTTAACGCTTCCCGCTTAGCGATCTACAACGGTATGTAGATCCACTCTCCCTCTCGTAGATGCTCATCACCATGGATAGATCTTGCATGTGAGTAGGAATTTTTTTTGTTTTCCATGCAACGTTCTCCAACAGTGGTATCAGAGCTAGGTCTATATGTAGATGAGATCTCGAGTAGAACAAAAAGAGTTTGTGGGCGTTTATGCTTAGATTGCTTCCTCCCTTGGTCGTGTTTTGGTTCAGCGGTATTGTGAGATGAAGCGGCCCGGACCAGCATTACTCGTACACTTATGAGAGACCGGTTCCCTCAACCGCAACTTGTTGCATAGATGGCTTGCGGGTGCCAGTTTCTCTCACTTTAGTTGGATCAGATTCGACAAAGGCAGTCCTTGAGAAGGTTGAAAAGCAGCTAGTGTATCACCGTTGTGGTTTTTGCGTAGATGAGAATTGTTCTTGCTAGATACCCATAGCAGCCACATAAAATATGCAACAACAATTAGAGGACGTCTAACTTGTTTTTGCAGGGTATGTTGTGATGTGATATGGCCAATTACATGATGTGATATATCTGATGTATGAGATGATCATGTGTTGCATAGAATATCACGACTTGGAGGTCGATGAGTACGGCAACCGGCAGGAGCCATAGGGTTGTCTTTAATTATTGTATGACCTGCGTGTCAATCATTAAGCTCTATGTAACGCTTTACTTTATCGCTAAACGGTAGCAATAGTAGTACAAGCATGATGGGCATGACAACCCCGATGTCGAAACGTTGATGGAGATCAAGATGATGGAAATCATGGTGTCATGCCGGTGACGATGGAGATCATGCCAGTGCTTTCAATATGGAGATCAAAAGCACAAGTTCATTGCCATATCATGTCACTTATGATTTTCATGTGATGTTAATCCTTTTATGGACCTTGTTTTGCTTAGGACAATGGTAGAATCATAAGGTGATCCGTCACTTAAATTTCCAGATGAATTGTGTTCTCCTCGAGTGTGTACTGTTGCGAAAGTTCATCATGTTGAGACACCACGTGATGATCGGGTGTGATAGACTCTACGTTCACATACAACGGGTGCAAGCTAGTGTTGCACATGCAGAACACTCGGGTTAAACTTGACGAGCCTAGCATGTATAGACATGGCCTCGGAACACAAGAGACCGAAAGGTCGAACATGAGTCATATAGCAGATATGATCAACATGATAATGTTCACCATTGAAACCACCTCAAATCATGTGATGATCGGACATGAGTTGGTGAATTTGGATCATCTATCACTCGAATGACCGGAGGGATGTCAATTTGAGTGGGAGTTCTTAAGTAATATGATTAATTGAACTCATTATCATGAACATAGTCAGTAGTGTCTTTGCAAACTGTGTTGTAGATTACTAGCTCACGCTATAGCACCCTTGAATTTTTATATGTTCCTAGAGAAATAGAGTTGAAAGATGATGGTAGCAATATTGCGGACTGGCTCCGTGATCTGAGGATTGTCCTTGTTGCTGCACAGAAGGCTTATATCCATAATGCACCGCTCGGTGCGCCAACCCCTCTAGCGTCGTCTGTAGATGTTGTGAATATCCGACTGGCACGTTCTGATGACTACTTGATAGTTTAGTCCGTTAGGCATTACGGCTTAGAATTGAGGCTCCGGAACGTTTTGAACGTCATGGAACATATGAGATGTTCTAAGAGCTGAAATTAGGATCTCAGGCTCGTGCCCGTGTTGCGAGATATGAGATCTCCAACAAGATTATTTGCCTACAAGATGAAAGAGAATAGCTCAATCATTGAGCATGTGCTCAGATTGTTTGGGTGCTACAATCTTCAATCGAGTGGGAGTTGATCTTCCAGATACGATAGTGATTGATATAGTTCTCCAAGTCACTGTCACTAAAGCTACTAGAACTTGGTGATGAACTATTAAATGCCAGGGATAGAAATAATGATCCCTGAGCTATTCACGATGTTTGACACCGCGAAGGTAGAAATCAAGAAGGAGCGTCAAGTGTTGATGGTTATTCAAACCACTAGTTTCGAGAAGGGCAAGAGCAAGGAGGGAAACTTGATGGATAGCAAGTCAGTTGCTACTCCAGTGAAGCAACCCAAAGTTGAACCCAAACCCGAGACTAAGTGCTTCAATTATGAGGAGAGCGGTCGCTGAAGCGGAACAACCCTAGATACTTGGTAGATAAGAAGGTTGGCAACGTCGACAGAAGTATAGTTGATATACGTGTTAATGATGTGTACCTTGCGAGTACCCCTAGTAGCACCTAGGTATTGGATACCGGTTCGGTTGCTAAATGTTAGTAACTCGAAATAAAAGCTACGGAATAAACGAAGAACTAGCTAAGGATGAGTGACGATGTGTGTTCGAAATGTTTCCAAGGTTGATGTGATCAACATCGCACGCTCTCTCCACCTTCAGGATTAGTGACAAACCTAAATAAATGTAATTTGGTGTTTTGCGTTGAGCATGAACATGATTAGATAGTGTTTATTTCAACACGGTTATTCATTTAAGTTAGAGAATAATGGTTATTATGTTTACATGAATAATAACTTTAATGGTCATGCACCCAGTGAGAATGGTTTGTTGAATCTTGATTGTAGTAATACACATGTTCATAGCATTGATGCCAAGAGATACAAAGTTAATAATGATAGTACCACATACTTGTGGCACTGTCGCTAAATGTCATATTGGTATAAAGCGCATGAAGAAACTCCATGTTGATGGATCTTTGGACTCATTCGATTTCGAATCGGTTGAGACATGCGAACCATGCCTCTTGGGCAAGATGACTAAGGAACCCATTTCCAGATGGATAGAGCGGGCAAGTGATTTATTGGATATGATACATGTTGATGTATGCAATCCAATGAGTCTTGTAGCGTGCGGTGGATATTATTATTTTCTTACCTTCACTGATGATTTGAGTAGATATAGTGTATATTTACTTAATGAAACACAAGTCTGAATCGTTTGAAAGGTTCAAGCAAATTCAGAGTGAAGTTTAAGATCATCGTGACAAGAAGATAAAAATGTATGTGATATGATCATGGAGGTAAATATCTGAGTTACGAGTTTGGCATACAACTTTAGACAACGTGAAAGTTGTTTCACAACTCACGCCACCTGGAACACCATAGTGTGATGGTGTGTTCGAACGTCATAGTCCTACTCTATTGAAAATGGTGCTTGCTATGATGTCTCTTATCGTTTTGCTACTATAATTTTGGGGTTATTCATTAGAGACAACTACATTCACTTTAGATAGGGCACTATCTAAATCCGTTGAGATTACACCATGTGAATTATGGTTTGATAGAAACCTAAGTTGTCATTTCTTAATGTTTGGGGCTGCAACACTTATGTGAAAAAGTTTTTCACCTAATGAGCTTGAACCCAAAGCGAACAAATGCATCTTCATAGAATACCCTAAAGACAGTTGGGTAAACTGTCACGCCCAAGATGCGGTCATATCCTTATTTTGGCACGAGGGCCTCGACGGGGATAGAAGCGCATCTCGATGCGTTCGCAAGAATGGATATCATTACAAGTACATGTACAGAAGAGATGAGTATATGGAATTGGCTTACACTCGCCACAAGCTACATCAGAGTCACATCAATACGATAACATACTCAAACATCATACATAAGAGCAGGGTCCGACTATGGACGAAATCAAACGATAAATGATATCCACCCTTGCTATCCCAGGCTACCGCCTGGAACCCATCCTAGATTGATGAAGAAGAAGAAGAAGAACTCCAAATCATACAAGCAACACGCTCACGTCAAATCATCGCATTACCTGTACCTGCAACTGTTGTTGTAGGAATCTGTGAGCCACAGGGACTCAGCAATCTCATTTCCAAGGGTATCAAGACTATTAAAGCTTAAAGGGTGAGGCATGGATAAGTGGTGAGGCTGCAGCAAGCGACTAAGCATTTATTTGAGTGGCTAACTTATGAGTACAGAAAGTAAAGTATGGTGGTCTACGCATAACAAACGTGAACTAGCAATGATCACTAACTGATCCTGAACACCTACTTACGTCAAACATAACCCCATCGTGTTCTCTTTCGGATAAGAACTCACGAGAATAGACAGTCATGGTTACGCACACAGTTGGTGTATTTTATTAGAGTTTACTTCAAGTTTGCTATGACTAGGTGTTAAACCAAGTATCCAAGTTTGCCACATAACCGCGGGCACGGCTTCTCGAAAAGATTTAACCCTGCAGGGGTCCTCCAACTCATCCATCACAAATTAACCACACACAGCGGGAATAACCTCAACCACGGATCTCGTGATCTTCCTAGGCAATTCCAAAGGAATTCCGACACCTCGAGATAGCCCGAAGAAGATCAGAGTTCCTCACCCAAGACGTTCGAGAAAGGTAAAACAAATCCAGCAAGGCCGCCCGACATGTCGACGAACCCGATAAGAGCCACGTATCTCATTCTCAGGACACGATGGATGAGCGATGGTTACCATGCCAATCACCGAGTTTCCCCGGGCGGCGTTAATAAGCTGCTCTGGGTTGGACCAACACTCATGCGGAGCACTGGCCCGGGGGTTGATTAATTATCCGCGGGTGCCGGCGGGTCCCTATGCAATTTCATTAATTATTAGGCAAAAGTAGTACCAATGTTGGGCCTTGCCAGACAAGTTTCATTCTAACCCGAAAATCAAGGGGGTCCCCATAACAACCCCGAGCATGTTAGGAGCGCTCCATTATGGAACAGAACACCGGTTCACAAGTAACTAGGGCGGCAAGAGCGGGACAAAACACAGAGCAAAAGGCCAAGCCTTCCACCTTTACCAAGTATATATGTGCATTATATTAAATAGCAGCAATATCGTGATATAACAAAAGAATGTCCATGTTGACACATGGAAGCAACTGCACCTGCAACTAGAAACGCTATAAGAGGGGCTGAGCAAGCGGTAACATAGCCAAACAAAGGTTACTGGGATGTGGAGGGGTTAGAGGCTTTTCATGGCAATGTTGGGAGGCTTAACAAACAAGTAGTAGGTAGCGACACATAACGATAAAAGCGGGACAACTAGAATGGCAATGATAGTAATGGTATCCAGGGAAATGAGTCATCTTGCCTGAGATCCCGCTCGGAAGAAGATCGAGTCCATGAAGAAAACGAGCCAACATAGTGGAACGAATCCTCACACTCCGAATGCTTTCGGAACTCTATCGAGAAGAAGCAATCCGAAACAAACAATCAACACAAGATACACCACAACATATGCATGACACGATGCACAAACAATTATGATGCATGACCAGTTCAATATGCAATGCATGTCAAATCACAACAATCAAATACTACACATTAAGTGAATCTCAATATGCAACGGGTTGCATATTGACGACACTCCACGTTCGACTTATTTAGTTCATCTCGTTTACATACTCATTAGTATTAAATTTTGTTAAACATGGCAAGAGGTGAAGCATAAGTAAACTATCTATCTAGGCATCTTAAATGAGGTTGGAAACAACTTATAGCATTTCTGAAATGACCCCATATGTTAATTTCGAAATTGGTCCAGATCTGAACTAAACATATTTTATATTTGTTAAACAACAGAATAAAGCATACCATGCAATTCTACATGTCATTCTAGTCTATTTACATATAAAGAACATCTCAAACGGAGCTACGGTCTAAAAGATATGAGCAACACAAGATGCACATGTCATGAATGCAAATGCATGGAAAATACCATCACAAACATTTCAAATCATGAATGCAGAAAGTTATTATGAAACTACATAAGATTCTAAGCAAGTTTCATATATGGCATGTCCAAAACGGAGCTACGGTTCAACCACAAACTCCAAAACAAGTTTTAGTTGAAATCTGCCCAAAACAGCAAGATAGCATTTTGCACACATGAAAACAACAAGCTACAATATTCTAAAATGCACAAACTAAGCACGTGGCAGTAGCATACAACATCCATTTCATTTCATCTTCACATATCATATTCAAAACATGCATGGATCACATGGTAGGAAGCTCATAAGGTGGCTACTTGAAAACAGTTTCAGACATAGTGAAAATAGCAGGTTTTGACAGTGCAGTTTTATCACGAAGGCATATTGACAGCAGTGAAACTATATGCTACAGGTCATATTATGGCATGAAACTTAACAGCATACTAAAGGACAATATAAACTACAAATAACTCCATTGCACCTACCACAAAAGAGTTCTAGATCACTAGCAAAACACATGGCAAGACAGCAACAAAATATAACAGATTCCAGACTTAGAAATATTTTAGCATCTCAAAACAGCAGAATTTTATAGCAAGTTGACAACAACGAAATAACACCTAAACATGCATTTCTAAGGCAAACAAAATGTCCAGGGGCTAGGACATATCAAAGGGCAATCATCATGTTCAAAATTATTCATATCATGCACGAATTAAATCCCACAAAAATGACAAAACTAAATGCACAGCTAAATCACATGGATTTTTCTACCCCGAAAACATATATAATATGCATAGGTTCATGTGCAAAATTAATCACAATTAAATACGCGAGTATTAGGCCTAATCACCTTATAGCACTTCATTAATGCAAATAAAATGCAAACATGATGCCGACAATTTTATCATGCATGAAAATGCGATGTCGATGAGATGAACATTTTTAATGTGTGATCTTATTAATTTCGATGCACGGTTAAATGATGATGATAAGGCAATTAAATGACAATTATGCAAAATGGCATGTTAACTATTTTTAACATGGATGCAACTGGCATATTATTAAACTACACATTTTTCTAACCATTTTACATGTATAAAATATTTTCATACGACGAACGGATAATTTTATATAGAAGTTAAAAATGCAATAGGGCCAACACACGGAAATAATAAAAACAAAACGCAAGGGGGCTAGTTGGGCTCACCCTGGCCACTTGGGCCGGTCGATGGCAGGGGAGGCTGGTGGTGGGCGACTGGGGACCTGGCAGGGGGCACCTAGGCCCATGCGGCGCTGGAGCGGGGTCAACGGGCTCGGGGCGACCGCATCCTCCTCGCTTGATCCCGCGGCAGGGAGGACTACGGCGGCGGCTAGCAACCGGCGGCGAGGCTCGAGGCGACCGGAGGAGGCGGATCCAACGGCGGTGGCGGCGGATCTGGCCGGAGGGAGGTCCGATGGCGGCGGGCTGTGGCCGGTGGTGGCGACCTGCGGGAAGAGAAGTCGGCGGGGTGAGAAAGGAGAGGAGAGGGAAGGGAAGGAGAGGGCAGCGAGCAGCGGGCTGACTCCGACGGGAGGGGCGGCCGACGGCGGCACGGGGGGTCCGACGGCCTCCGGTGGCTGCGGCTCTGGCCGGGCGAGGACGGGCGAGCGAGGCCATGGGCACAGCGCCATGGAGCACAGGGGAGCTCGGAAACGGGCCCAGATGGGCTTTCCCGGGCTCAGATGGGCTCGGGCGGGCTTGACGGACGGAGGAGGGAGAAGGAGTGGTTTGGCACGGGATTCTAGGAGGGATTAGGGTTGGCTGCCCAATTAGGAAGGGAAGGGGGCTATATATAGATTAGGGGCTAGGGTTAGCAGTTCCTGTCCGTTTTTTGGACCGCCGGATGCCGATTCGACGGTCCGGAAGCGGAGGGGCTACGAATGGCTGTGTAGAGGGGCTAGGTGGGGAAGAGAGGGAAGTGCGGCCCGTGACACGAAGGTTTTTTAAAACACTGACAACCGTCCGATAATAAACCGATAACCTCACTGCTATGACTGTCCGACAGGGTATCAAACGGACTTGGATCGCAACGAAATTCGGCAGGCGGCCTACCTACAATATAACAAGACCGCACGCCGAGTTTCGACCCAATCCAAGAATATTTTTATGCGCTTTAAAAACGGTTTTATTTAATGATGCCGCGGGCGCGTGCATGTGTGATTGGTCTCGAAACGGGCAACGGCAAGAATGGAGAGAACCGGCAACTATGAACGGATGCAAGTTTTCGAAAAAGGGTGACGATGCTATGCATATGATGCGAATGATGCGATGATGAATGCGAAAACCATACGAAACACAGACGAGAATGGAAATAAAAGGGGAATCTTCTGGAATCTTCTAGAGCATCGGTCCCGAGCTGTTACATAAACCTTCTATCTCAGATCCAAGCATAAAGTGTTTGTTGCTAAAACTGGGTCCTTTCTCGAGAATGAGTTTCTCTCGAAAGAATTGAGTGGGAGGAATGAGTTTCTCTTGAAAGCATCTTGGAGTTGGCATATACACTTTGATGAGTTAAACAAAGTTTTTGTAGTTTATACAATGTTTACAAGAAACTTGTATTTACAATAAAGTGAGTGGGAGCACTATAGAATTTCTGATAAGTCTATGTGGATGACATATTGTTGATAGGAAATAATGTAGAATTTCTGGAAAGCATGAACGGTTGTTTGAAAAGAGTTTTTCAAAGGAAGACCTGGATAAAGCTACCTAATTGTTGAGCATCAAGATCTATAGAGATAGATCAAGATGCTTGATGAAACTTTTCAATGAGTACATACCTTGACAAAGTTTTTGAAAGAGTTCAAAATGGATCGGTCAGAGAAAGAGTTCTCGCCTGATTTGTAAGGTATGAAGTTGAGTGAGACTCAAAGCTCGACCATGGAAGAAGAAAGAGAAAGGACGAACGCCGTCCCCTATGCCTTAGCCATAGACTCTGTATAGTAAGCCATGCTGTGTACCGCTAGTGTGTGCCTTGCCATGAGTCCATCAAGGGGTACAAGAGTGATCTAGGAGTGGATCACTAGACAGCGGTCAAGATTATCCTTAGTAACTAAAAGACTAAGGAGATGTTTCTCGATTATGGAGGTGATAAAGAGTTCGTCATAAAGAGTTACGTCGATGCAAGCTTTAACACCAATCCGGCTGACTCGTAGTAGCAATGTGGATACATATAATGGAGCAGCCATTTGGAGTAGTACCAAGTGGAGTGTGGTAGCAGTGTTTACAGTTTGACATAGATATTTACAAAGTACACACGGATCTGAATATCGCAGACCCGTTGACTATAAGACCTCTCTCACATGCATAGCATGATCGAGCCCCAGAACTCATTGGGTGTTAGATCCATAACAATGCTAATCACATGGTGATGTGAACTAGATTATTGACTCTAGTGCAAGTGGGAGACTGTTGAAAATATGCCCTAGAGGCAATAATAAATTATTTATTATCATATTTCCTTGTTCATGATAATCATTTATTATCCATGCTATAGTTGTATTGATCGGAGACTTAGATGCATGTGTGGATACATAGAAAAAACCATGTCTCTAGTATGCCTCTAATAGACTAGCTTGTTGAACAAACATGGCTATGGTTTCCTAGTCATGGACATGAGATGTCATTTGATAACGGGATCACATCACTAGGAGAATGGTGTGGTGGACAAGATCCAAACTACAAACATAGCATATGATTGTGTCAGTTTATTGCTACTGTTTTCTACATGTCAAGTATCTATTCCTATGACCATGAGATCATGCAACTCACTGACACCGGAGGAGTACCTTGTGTGTATCAAATGTCGCAACGTAAATGGGTGACTATAAAGGTGCTCTACAGGTATCTCCGAGGGTGTCTGTTGGGTTGGCATGGATCAAGACTAGGATTTGTTACTCCGTGACGGAGAGGTATCTCAGGGCGCACTCGGTAATACAACATCACAATAAGCCTTGCAAGCAATGTGACTAAGTGTTAGTCACGGGATCTTGTATTACGGAATGAGTAAAGAGACTTGCCGGTAACGAGCTTGAACTAGATATGGAGATACCGACGATCGAATCTCGGCCAAGTAACATATCGAAGAACAAAGGGAACATCGTAAGGTATTAACTGAATCCTTGACATAGAGGTTCGACCGATAAAGATCTTTGTAGAATATGTAGGAACCAATATGGGCATCCAGGTCCCGCTATTGGTTATTGACCGTAGAGGTGTCTCACTCATGTCTACATAGTTCTCGAACCCGCAGGGTCTGTATGTATGGTGGTGACCGAAGGTTGTTAGGAGTCCCGGATGAGATCCCGTACATCACAAGGAGCTCCGGAATGGTCCAGAGGTAAAGATTGATATATAGGAAGTCCTATTTTGGTCGCCGGAAAAGTTGCGGGTTCATCGGTAATGTACCGGGAGTGTCGGTAGTGTACCGGGAGACCATCAGGAGGGGTATTTCGACCCAAGAGGCTACATGGGCTGTGGGAGAGTAAATACCAGTCCTTAGTGGGCTTGTGGAAGTCCCACACAAGGCCCATGCGGCTGGGAAGAAAAGCCCAAAGAGAAAAAGGTGGAAAAAGGCAAAAAAAAGGCAAAAATAAGGAGGAGTCCTAGTCCTACTAGGATTGGAGGAGGAATCCTCCAATCCTCCTTGGTTTGGCCGACCCAAGGGATGGCTCCTTGGGATCCAAGCCTCCTCCTCTCTTCCTCCTATATATACTATAGGTTTTAGGGTTTTCGGCACTAGATTTTCAGCCACGTCCTACCTGTTCCTCCAGTGCATAGTTTCTCCTCTAGATCGGATTTCTGCAGTGCTTAGGCGAAGCCCTGCCGGAATACCTCCACCACCATCGCCGGAGCGCCATCATGTTGCCGGAGAACTCTTCTACCTCTCCGCTCCCTCTTGCTAGATCAAGAAGGCAGAGGTCGTCATCAAGTTGCACGTGTGCTGAACGCGGAGGTGCCGTCCGTTTGGCGCTAGATCGGAAGGACCGTGATCAAGATCGCGAGACAGATCGTGATGATATCGCGGGACGGATCATGATGAGTTCACAGGATGGATCGTGATAAGATCGCGGGACGGATCATGATGAGTTCGCGGGACGGATCGTGATTGGATCGCGGGACGGATCGTGATGAGATCGCGGGATGCGCGGCGATTTGGATCGCGAAGACGTTCAACTACACCAACCGCGTTTCTTAACGCTTCCCGCTAGCGATCTACAAGGGTATCTAGATCCACTCTCCCTCTCGTAGATGCTCATCACCATGGATACATCTTGCGTGTGCGTAGGAAAATTTTTGTTTCCCATGCAACGTTCTCCAACAATAGGTATATACTGTTGGAAATATGCCCTAGAGGTAATACTAAATTGGTTATCATCATATTTCCTTGTTCATGATAATCGTTTATTATCCATGCTATAATTGTGTTGATCGGAAACTCAAATACATGTGTGGATACATAGACAACACCATGTCCCTAGTATGCCTCTAATAGACTAGCTCGTTGATCAAAGATGGCTATGGTTTCCTAGTCATGGACATGAGATGTCATTTGGTAACGGGATCACATCATTAGGAGAATGATGTGATGGACAAGACCCAAAATACAAACGTAGCACATGATTGTGTCAGTTTATTGCTACTATTTTCTGCATGTCAAGTATATGTTCCTATGACCATGAGATCATGCAACTCACTGACACAAGAAGAGTACCTTGTGTGTAACAAACGTCGCACCGTAACTGGGTGACTATAAAGGTGCTCTACAGGTATCTTCGAGGGTGTTTGTTGGGTTTTCATGGATCAACACTGGTATTTGTTACTCCGTGTGACGGAGAGGTATCTCAGGGCCCACTCGGTAATACAACATCACAACAAGCCTTGCAAGCAATGTAACTAAGTATTAGTCACGGAATCGTGTATTACAGAAACGAGTAAAGGCAATTGCCGGTAATGAGGTTGAACTAGGTATGGAGATACCGACGATCGAATCTTGGGCAAGTAACATACCGAAGAACAAAGGGAACATCATACGGGGTTAACTGAATCCTTGACATAGAGGTTCAACCGACAAAGATCTCATAGAACATGTAGGAATCAATATGGGCATCCAGGTCCCGCTATTGGTTATTCACCGTACAGGTGTCTCGGTCATGTCTACATAGTTCTCGAACCCGCAGGGTCTGCACACTTAAGGTTTGGTGACGTTTCGGTAGTATAGAGTTATGTATGGTGGTGACCGAAGGTTGTTCGGACTCCCAGATGAGATCACGGACATCATGAGGAGCTCCGGAATGGTCCGTAGGTAAAGATTGATATATAGGAAGTCCTGTTTTGGTCGCCGGAAAAGTTTCGGGCTCATCGGTAGTGTACCGGGAGTGCCGGTAGTGTATCAGGGGACCATCGGGAGAGGTATTTCGACCTAAGAGGCTTCATGGGCTGTGGGAGGACAAATACCAGCCCTTATTGGGCTGTCCAAAGACCCACACAAGGCCCATGCGGTTGGGGAAGAAATTCCAAAGGAGAAAAGGTGCAAAAAAGGCAAAAAGGTGGAAATAAGGAAGGAGTCCTAATCCTACTAGGAGTGGAGGAGGAGGATTCCTCCTCTCCCGCTTCAGCCGAAGCCTAGAGGGGCTGGCCCTTGCTCCAAGCCTCCTCCTCCTCTCCTCCTATATATACTAGAGGGTTTTAGGGTTTTGGCACAAGATTTTCAGCCACGTGCAACCCTACCCTCTAGTCCGTAGTTTCTCCTCTAGATCGGTTTCAGCTGTGCTTAGGCAAAGCCCTACTAAGATTACTCCATCACCATTGCCGTAGCGTCGTCACGCTGCCGGAGAACTTGTCTACCTCTCCGCTCCCTGTTGCTGGATCAAGAAGGCGGAGATCGTCATCGAGTTGTACGTGTGCTGAACGCGGAGGTGTCGTCCGTTCGGCGCTAGATCGGAAGGACCGTGATCAAGATCGCGAGACGGATCGTGATGAGATCGCGGGACGTATCGTGATGAGTTCGCGGGACAGATCGTGATTGGATCACGGGACGGATCGTGATGACATCGCGGGACGCTTGGCGATTTGGATAGCGAAGACGTTCGACTACACCAACCGCGTTTCTTAACGCTTCCCGCTTAGCGATCTACAAGGGTATGTAGATCCACTCTCCCTCTCATAGATGCTCATCACCATGGATAGGTCTTGCGTGTGCGTAGGAAAATTTTTGTTTCCCATGCAACGTTCCCCAACAGGGGCATCATGAGCTAGGTCTATGCGTAGATGAGATCTAGAGTAGAACACAAAGAGTTTGTGGGTGTTGATGCTTAGATTGCTTCCTCCCTTGGTCGTGTTTTGGTTCAGCGGTATTGTGGGATGAAGCGACCCTGACCAACCTTACTCGTACGCTTATGAGAGACCGGTTCCATCGACTAACGTGTAACTTCGTTGCACAAAGATGGTTGGCGGGTGTCTTTTTCTCCTACTTTAGTTGGATCGGATTCGACAAAGGCGGTCCTTGAGACGGTTGAAAAGCAACTTATGTATCACTGTTGTGGTTTATGAGTAGGTGAGAATTGTTCTTGCTAGATACCCGTAGCGGCCACGTAAAACATGCAACCATAATTAGAGGACGTCTAACTTGTTTTGCAGGGTATGTTGTGAGGTGATATGGCCAATTACATGATGAGATATATGTGATGTATGAGATGATCATGTGTTGTATAGAATATCACGACTTGCATGTCGATGAGTACAGCAACCGGCTGGAGCCATAGGGTTGTATTTAATTATTGTATGACTTGCGTGTCAATCATTAAGCGTTATGTAATGCTTTACTTTATCGCTAAACGGTAGCTATAGTAGTATGAGCATGGTGGGCGCGACAACCCCGATGGCGACACAATGATGGAGATCATGATGATGGAGATCATGGTGTTGTGCCGATGACGATGGATATCATGCCGGTGCTTTCAAGATGGAAATCAAAAGCACAAGTTCATGGCCATATCATGTCACTTATGATTTGCATGTGATGTTAATCCTTTTATGCACCTTGTTTTGCTTAGGACGACGGTAGCATTATAAGCTGATCCCTCACTTAAATATCAAGATGAATTGTGTACTCCCCGAGTGTGCACCGTTGCGAAAGTTCGTCGTGTCGAGACACCACATGATGATCGGGTGTGATAGACTCTACGTTCACATACAACAGGTGCAAGCCAGTGTTGCACATGCAGAACACTCGGGTTAAACTTGACGAGCCTAGCATGTACAGACATGGCCTCGGAACACAAGAGACTGAAAGGTCGAACATGAGTCATATAGTAGATATGATCAACATGATGATGTTCACCATTGAAACCACCTCAACTCACGTGATGATCGGACTTGAGTTGGTGAATTTGGATCATGTATCACTCGAATGATCGGAGGGATGTCAATTTGAGTGGGAGTTCTTAAGTAATATGATTAATTGAACTCATTATCATGAACATAGTCAGTAGTGTCTTTGCAAATTATGTTGTAGATTAATAGCTCATGTTGTAGCTCCCTTGAATTTTTATATGTTCCTAGAGAAATAGAGTTGAAAGATGATGGTAGCAATGTTGCGGATTGGGTTCGTGATCTGAGGATTGTCCTCATTTCTAGACCAGAAGGCTTATGTCCTTAATGCACCGCTCGGTGCGCCACACCCTCTAGCGTCGTTTGTAGATGTTGTGAACATCTGACAGGCACGTTTCGATGACTACTTGACAGTTTAGTGTGTCATGCATTACGGCTTAGATTTGAGGCTACAAAACGTTTTGAACGTCACGGAACATATGAGATGTTCTAAGAGCTGAAAATGGGATCTCAGGCTCATGCCCGTGTTGTGAGATATGAGATCTCCAACAAGATTCTTTGCCTACATGATGAAGGAGAATAGCTCAATCATTGAGCATGCACTCAGATTGTCTGGGTGCTACAATCGCTTGAATCGAGTGGGAGTTGATCTTCCAGATAAGATAGTGATTGATATAGTTCTCCAAGTCACTGTCACTAAAGCTACTAGAACTTAGTGATGAACTATAATACACCAGGGATAGAAGTATTGATCCCTGAGCTGTTCGCGATGTTTGACACCGCGAAGGTAGAAATCAAGAAGGAGCGTCAAGTGTTGATGGTTAGTAAAACCACTAGTTTCGAGAAGGGTAAGGGCAAGGAAGGAAACTTCATGGATGGCAAGTGAGTTGCTCCTCCGGTGAAGCAACCCAAAGTTGAACCCAAACCCGAGACTAAGTGCTTCTATTATGAGGAGAGCGCTCACTGAAGCGGAACAACCCTATATACTTGGTAGATAAGAAGGCTGCCAACGTCAACAGAAGTATATTTGATATACGTGTTATTGATGTGTACCTTGCTAGTACTCCTAGTAGCACCTGGGTATAGTATACCGGTTCGGTTGCTAAATGTTAGTAACTTGAAATAAAAGCTACGGAAGAAAAGAGACTAGCTAAGGGTGAGGTGACGATATGTGTTGGAAATGTTTCCAAGGTTGATGTGATCAACATCGCACGCTCTCTCTACCTTCAAGATTAGTGACAAACCTAAATAAATGTTATTTCGTGTTTTGCGTTGAGCATGAACATGATTAGATCGTGTTTATTTCAACACGGTTATTCATTTAAGTTAGAGAATAATGGTTA
Source organism: Hordeum marinum (assembly GCA_022496015.1). Classification (NCBI taxonomy): domain Eukaryota; kingdom Viridiplantae; phylum Streptophyta; class Magnoliopsida; order Poales; family Poaceae; genus Hordeum; species Hordeum marinum. The sequence goes on from CM039673.1 coordinate 254,885,772, forward strand.
TTATTTTTACATGAATAATACCTTTAATGGTCATGCACCAAGTGAGAATGGTTTGTTGAATCTTGATTGTAGTAATACACATGTTCATAGCATTGATGCCAAGAGATACAAAGTTAATAATGATAGTACCACATACTTGTGGCACTGTCGCTCAATGTCATATTGGTATAAAGCGCATGAAGAAACTCCATGTTGATGGATCTTTGGACTCATTCGATTTCGAATCGGTTGAGACATGCGAACCATGCCTCTTGGGCAAGATGACTAAGGACCCTGTTTTTCGGTTTAATGGAGCGGGCAAGTGATTTATTGGAAATGCTACATGAGTGATGTATGCAATCCAATGAGTCTTGAGCATGCGGTGGATATCGTTAATTTCTTACCTTCACTGATGATTTGACTAGATATAGTGTATGTTTACTTAATGAAACACAAGTCTGGATCGTTTGAAAAGTTCAAGCAAATTCAGAGTGAAGTTTAAGATCATCATGACAAGAAGATAAAAATGTCTGCGATATGATTGTCAAGGTGAATATCTGAATTACGAGTTTGGCATACAACTTTAGACAACGTGAAAGTCGTTTCACAACTTACGCCACCTGGAACACCACGGTGTGATGGTGTGTCCGAACATCATAGTCGTGCTCTATTGGATATGGTGCGGGCTATGATGTCTCTTATCGTTTTGCTACTATAGTTTTGGGGTTATGCATTACACACAACTACATTCACTTTAAATAGGGCACCACTAAATCCGTTGAGATGACACCGTATGAATTGTGGTTTTATAGAAACCTAAGCTGTCATGTCTTAATGTTTGGGGCTGCGACGCTTGTGTGGAAAAAATGTTTTCACCTAATGAGCTCGAACCCAAAGCGGACAAATGCATCTTCATAGAATACCCTAAGAATAGTTGGGTGAACCTTCTATCTCAGACCCAGGCATAAAGTGTTGTTGCTAAAACTGGGTCCTTTCTCGAGAAAAAGTTTCTCTCGAAAGAATTGAGTGGGAGGAAGATGGAACTTGATGAGGTTATTGAACCTTTGCTTCAACCAGAGAGTAGCGCAGCGCAGAAAGATGTTTCTGTGGAACCTATGTCAGTTGAAGAGGAAGTAAATGATGATGATCATGAAGCTTCGGATCAAGTTACTATCGAACCTCGTAGGTTGACAAGGATGTGTATTTCTCCTTAGTGGTACGACAACCCTGTCTTGGAGGTCATGTTGTTGGACAACGATGAACCTACGAGCTGTGGAGAAGCGATGATGGGCCTGGATTCCGACAAATGGTTAGAGGCCATGAAATCCAAGAAAGGATCCATGTATGAAAACCAATTATAGACTTTGGTAGACTTGCTCATTGGATAGCAAGTCATCGAATACAAATGGACCTTTAAGATGAAGACAGGCGCTGATGGTAAATGTCACCATTTATAAAGCACGACTTATCGCAAAGAAGTTTCCTACAAATTCAAGGAGTTGACTGCGATGAGACTTCCTCACTCGTAGCGATGCTAAAGTCTGTTGGAATTATGTTAGCAGTTGCTGCATTTTTCAAATTATGAAATCTGGCAGATGGATGTCAAAACATCGTTTCCTTAATGGTTTACTTGAGGAAAGGTTGTATGTGATACAACCAGAAGGTTTTGTCAGTCCTAAGGATGCTAAAAGGTGTGCAAGCTCCAGTGATCCTTCTATGGACTGGAGCGAGCATCTCGGAGTTGGAATATACGCTTTGATGAGGTGATCAAAGTTTTTGAGTCTATACAAAGTTTATGAGAAACTTGTATTTACAATAAAGTGAGTGGGAGCACTATAGAATTTTCGATAAGCATATGTGGTTGACATATTATTGATCGAAAATGATGTAGAATTTCTGGAAAGCATAAACGGTTGTTTGAAAAGTGTTTTTCAAATGAACACCTGGATAAAGCTACCTAAATGTTGAGCATCAAGATCTATAGAGATAGATCAAGATGCTTGATGAGACTTTCAATGAGTACATACCTTGACAAGATTTTGGAAGAGTTCAAAATGGATCAATCAGAGAAAGAGTTCTCGCCTGATTTGTAAGGTGTGAAGTTGAGTGAGACTCAAAGCTCGAAAACGGCAGAAGAAAGAGAAAGGACGAACGTCGTCCCCTAGGCCTTAGCCATCGGCTCTGTATAGTATGACATGTGTGTGTGCCTTGCCAGGAGTCCGTCAAGGGGTACAAGAGTGATCCAGGAGTGGATCACTGGACAGCAGTCAAGATTATCCTTAGTAAATAAGAGACTAAGGAAATTGTTTCCCAATTATGGAGGTGAGAAAGAGTTCGTCGTAAAGAGTGACATCGATGCAAGCTTTGGCACCAATTCGGATGACTCTTAGTAGCAATCTGGATACATGTAGTAGAGCAGCCATTTGGAATACCTCCAAGAGGAGTGTGGTAGAAGTGTTTACAGTTTAACATAGAGATTTTCAAAGTACACATGGATCTGAATGTCGCAGACCCATTGACTATAAGACCTCTCCTCACACGCAAAGCCTAATCGATCCCCAGAACTCATTGGGTGTTAGATTCATAACAATGTGAATCACATGGTGATGTGAACTAGACTATTGACTCTAGTGCAAGTGCGAGACTGTTGGAAATATGCCCTAGAGGCAATAATAAATTGTTTATTATCATATTTCCTTGTTCATGATAATCGTTTATTATCCATGCTATAATTGTGTTGATCGGAAACTCAGATACATGTGTGGATACATAGACAACACCATGTCCCTAGTATGCCTCTAATAGACTAGCTCATTGATCAAAGATGGCTATGGTTTCCTAGTCATGGACATTAGATGTCATTTGGTAACGGGATCACATCATTAGAAGAATGATGTGATGGACAAGACCCAAACTACAAACATAGCATATGATCATGTCAGTTTATTGCTACTGTTTTCTGCATGTCAATTATATGCTCCTATGACCATGAGATTATGCAACTCACTGATACCGGAGGAGTACCTTGTGTGTATCAAACATCGCAACGTAACTGGGTGACTATAAAGGTGCTCTATAGGTATCTCTAAGGGTGTCTGTGTTGGGGAATGTCGCATGGGAAACAAAAAATTTCCTACGCACATGCAAACCTATCCATGGTGATGAGCATCTATGAGAGGGAGAGTGGATCTACATACCCTTGTAGATCGCTAAGCGGGAAGCGTTAAGAAACGCGGTTGGTGTAGTCGAACATCTTCGCGATCCAAATCGCCGAGCGTCCCGCGATCTCATCACGATCCGTCCCGCGATCCAATCATGATCCGTCCCGTGAACTCATCATGATCCATCCCGCGATCTCATCATGATCCGTCTCACGATCTTGATCACGATCTGTCCCGCGAACTCATCACGATCCGTTCCGCGATCTCATCACGAACTATCTCGCGATCTCGATCACGGTCCTTCCGATCTAGCGCCGAACGGACGGCACCTCCGCGTTCAGCACACGTGCAGCTTGATGACGATCTCCACCGTCTCGATCCAGCGAGAGGAGGTGGAGAGGAGAGAGAGTTCACCGGCAGCGTGACGGCGCTCCGGCGATGGTGGTGGAGTGATTCCGGCAGGGCTTCGCCTAAGCGCTGCGGAAAACCGATCTAGAGGAGAAACTGTGCACCGGTGAAACGGGTAGCACGTGGCCGGAAATTCTGTCCAAAAACCACCCAATCCACTAGTATATATAGGAGGAGAGGAGAGGAGAGGCAGCCAAGGCCTTTGGGTCGGCCGAAATAGGAGGTGAGAGCAATCCTACTTCACCTAAAATCCTAGTTGGAGTAGGATTGCCTCCTATTGGCTGATTTTCCACTTTTTTCTTTAGAACTTTCTCTCCTGCGCCATGGGCCTTTGTGGCTGTTTTCCCATCCCACTAAGGGCTGGTTATTATTCTCCCACAGCCCATGGACCTCTTGGGGTAGAAATACCCCTCCCGGAGGTCCTCCGGTACACTACCGGCACTCCCGGTACAATACCGATACTCCCGGTACACTACCGATGAGCCCGAAACTTTTCCGGAAACCAAACTGGGACTTCCTATATATGAATCTTTACCTCCGGACCATTCCAGAGCTCCTCGTGACGTCCGAGATCTCATCCGGGACTCCGAACAACCTTCGGTCACCACCATACATAACTCTACACTACCGAAACGTCACCGAACCTTAAGTGTGCAGACCCTGCGGGTTCGAGAACTATGTAGACATGACCGAGACACCTCTATGGTCAATAACCAATGGTGGGACCTGGACATCCACATTGGTTCCTACATATTCTACGAAGATCTTTATCGGTCGAACCTCTATGTCAAGGATTCAGTTAATCCCGTATATCGTTCCCTTTGTTCTTCAGTATGTTACTTGCCCGAGATTCGATCGTCGGTATCTCCATACCTAGTTCAACCTCGTTACCGGCAAGTCTCTTTACTCGTTCCGTAATAAAAGATCCCGCAACTAACAATTAGTCACATTGCTTGCAAGGCTTATTGTGATGTTGCATTACCGAGTGGGCCCCGAGATACCTCTCCGTTACACGGAGTAACAAATCCCAGTCTCGATCCATGCCAACTCAACAGACACCATCGGAGATACCTGTAGAGCACCTTTATAGTCACCCAGTTACGTTGCGATGTTTGATACACACAAGGTACTCCTCCGATATCCGTGAGTTGCATGATCTCATGGTCATAGGAACATATACTTGACATGTAGAAAACAGTAGCAATAAACTGACACGATCATATGCTATGTTTGTAGTTTGGGTCTTATCCATCACATCATTCTCCTAATGATGTGATCCCGTTATCAAATGACATCTCATGTCCATGGCTAGGAAACCTTAACCATCCTTTGATCAACGAGCTAGTCCATTAGAGGCATACTAGGGACATGGTTTTGTCTATGTATCCACACATGCATTTAAGTCTCCGATCAATACAATTATAGCATGGATAATAAACAATTATCATGAACAAGGAAATATGATAATAACTAATTTATTATTGCCTCTAGGGCATATTTCCAACAGTCTGTTGGGTTGGCATGGATCAACACTAGGATTTGTTACTCCATGTGACGGAGAGGTATCTCAGGGCCCACTCGGTAATACAACATCACAAAAAGCCTTGCAAGCAATGTGACCAAGTGTTAGTCCCAGGATCTTGTATTACTGAAACGAGTAAAGAGACTTGTTGGTAACGAGGTTGAACTAGGTATGGAGATACCGACGATCGAATCTCGGGCATGTAACATACCGAAGAACAAAGGGAACATCATACGGGATTTACTAAATCCTTGACATAGAGGTTCGACCGATAAAGATCTTCATAGAACATGTAGGAATCAACATGGGCATCTAGGTCCCGCTATTGGTTACTGACCGTAGAGGTGTCTCGGCCATGTCTACATAGTTCTCGAACCCGCAGGGTCTGCACACTTAAGGTTTGGTGACGTTTCGGTAGTATAGAGTTATGTATGTTGGTGACCGAAGGTTCTTTGTAATCCCGGATTAGATCCCAGATGTCACGAGGAGCTCCGAAATGGTCCGGAGGTAAAGATTGATATATAGGAAGTCCTGTTTTTGTCGCTGGAAAAGTTTCGTACTCATCGTAGTGTACCGGGAGTGTCGGTAGTGTACCGGGAGTGTCGGTAGTGTACCGGGGAACCATCGGGTGAGGTATTTCGACCCAAGAGGCTTCATGGGCTTTGGGAGGACTAATACCAGCCCTTAGTGGGCTGGCCAAAGTCCCACACAAGTCCCATAAGGCTGCGGAAGAAATTCCAAAGGAGAAAAGGTGGATAAAGGCAAAAAGGTGGAAATAAGGAAGGAGTCCTAATCCTACTAGGACTGGAGGAGGAGGATTCCTCCTCTCCCACTTCGGCCGAAGCCTAGAGGGGCTGGCCCTTGTGCCAAGCCTCCTCCTCCTCTCCTCCTATATATACTAGAGGGTTTTAGGGTTTTGGCACAAGATTTTCAGCCACGTGCAACCCTACCCTCTAGTCCGTAGTTTCTCCTCTAGATCGGTTTCAGCTATGCTTAGGCGAGGCCCTGCTGAGATTACTCCCCCACCATCGTCGCAGCACCGTCACGCTATCGGAGAACTCGTCTACCTCTCCACTCCCTCTTGCTGGATCAAGAAGGCGGAGATCGTCATCGAGCTGTATGTGTGCTGAACGCGGAGGTGTCGTCCGTTCGGCGCTAGATCGGAAGGACCGTGATCAAGATCGCGAGATGGATCGTGATGAGATCGCGGGACGGATTGTGATGAGTTCGCGAGACGGATCATGATGAGATTGCGGGAAGCTCGGCAATTTGGATCGCAAAGATGTTCGACTACACCAACCGTGTTTCTTAACGCTTCCCGCTTAACGATCTACAACGGTATGTAGATCCACTCTCCCTCTCGTAGATGCTCATCGCCATGGATAGATCTTGAGTGTGCGTAGAAATTTTTTAGTTTCCCATGCAACGTTCCCCAACATATACCTAGCTACCCAACAAGAGAACCAAGTTTCATAGTCAACATTAAAACTTTTGGAAAGTAGCATCATAGACGGTTTATAGACAGATGAATTTCGAAAAGAAAACTATTAAAGTAGAAGGTGGGTATTGAGCCAACAATGATGGTCAAAGTCCTTACAGCTTTAGGCCAATGCATGTGGATGATTTCTTGTACATCCTTCATCCTCTTCAGGAAAAGATCAAGATTATACCATGGTTGTTGTATGAATACCTTCCTTGCCTCTTGATCATGTAGGTGATTTGAGAGGTAATCATCAATGAACTACTTTTGAAAAGGCTGGAAACAAACATATGCATAAATATCTTTTCTAAAGTTTGAAATGGCACAAAGGGAAAAATACAAGGTAAAAGAGATAGTACCATCATATAGTTGATATATGTCTTCTTCATTGTGTGGACAAATATCGTATTGTTTCTTGCCGTTGGTTTTCTTGATTCGACTGATATTAAAGAACACCTTTGTTGGTGCACTAGAGTTTTGGGCTCTCCAGTGCCCCTTACTGAAAGAAAATTTGCTCCCTTGGTGGTTTTGGTAATTAATAACAACATATAAGTCATTGAACTAATGTTTCCACTAAGTATATTTCAGGAAATGTTCAATGATAGGATTGGCAAAAGGATATTGTGGGCATACCCCAAGATGCAAGGAAATAGGTTGGCCAAGCTTCAAGCAAGAGGACTCTACATTTTATATCTGTGAGAAATCACTTTGAGTCCATAGGAAAGCCAATACTATTAAAAGGGGGTAAGGTTTTGAGGTGAACAATATGCTCAAACGTGCACAAGTGATAGTCGCCAAAAACATCCACAAACTCTCCCACCAAAGTCTGTTCTATACCTAACACTAAAAATTGGTGCAACCAACGTTCCCATACCGCTGCCACCGATTCCACAACCTAGACAGACTCAAGCCAAACCCTAGCCACTTCGGTGCAACCGATTCGGTGCCACCGAGTTTAGGTTGCCAACTTTCAGTTACGCAAATTCACATTTTTGGTCCCACCAAGAATGTTGGATCGGCGTCACCGAGATTGGAAATCTGACTGTTGGTCACCTTATCGGTGCAATCGAGTTTCCTATATCGGTCTCACCGAGATTCAAAAGTTTCCACCTTTTGGTCACTTCGGTACCACCGAGATTAACACATCGGTGTCATCGAGTTGGTCATTTTGTGTGTAACAGTTGGATTTTTGGGGATGCCTATATATACCCCTTCAACACCACCTAGTCGAGAGAGAAGCACTGACAACTATTCCATACCTATCCTATTAGATTTTCTGAGAGAGAACCACCTACCCTTGTGTTGAGGTCAAGATATTCAACTCCAATCATATCGATATTGATCTCTAGCCTCCCCAAGTAGCTTTCCACCAATCCCATCTCTTCCACAATACCAAATATGTGAGAGAGTGATTGGGTGCTGAGGAGTCTATCATCTTGAAGCACAAGACCAAGGAGTTCATTGTCATTATCGAGCCTATTACCTTTTGGAGGGTGGTGCCTCCTACATTGGTTAGGTGTCGCTTGGGAGCCTCCTAATTCGTGTTGTGGAGTGAACCAAGAAGTTTGTATGGGCATGGAGATCGCCTACTTCGTGAAGATCTACCCATAGTGAGGCTAGTCCTTCGTGGACGGAAGCCGTTATGGAATACTCAAGGTTGCTACTTCGTGGACCCTTTTGGGTGGAGCCCTCTGTGGACTCTCGCGATCATTACCCTCCGTGGGTTGAAGACTCCATAACATGGATGTATGATAGCACCACCTATCGGAACCACGGGAAAAATCATCGTGTCTACAACTGTGTTTGATCTTCCTACCCTATCCCTTATATACATGCTTGTTGTTACTTTCCGCTTCTATATACTCTTAGACTTGCATGTGTAGGGTGTACTTGACTTTCCATGAAATGCTAAAAAACTGTCAACCCTAAAAATTGGTATAGGCAAAACTTTTATTTGGTCAAGTAGTCTAATCACCCACCCATCTAGACATACTTTCGGTCCTACAAGTGGTATTAGAGCTTTGGTCTCCATTGCTTAGGTCTCACAACCTAGGAGAGTATGGTGTCTAGTGAGGGAAGTTATCACCGTAGAGTTCCGTACTTTGATGGCACTAATTTTGCTAGTTGGAAGCACAAAATGAAAATGCATATTCTTGGTCATAACCCTGCCGTTTGGGCTGTAGTTTATGTTGGCTTGCAAGGTGAGTTCTTTGAGGATGGACGGGAACCAAATCGTGAAGCGACCGCGGATGAGTTGAAGATGTTGCAACTCAATGCTCAAGCATGCGACATTCTCTTCAACTGCTTGTGCCCTGAAGAATTCAACAAAATCAGCCATCTTGAGAATGAAAAAGAGATTTGGGATACTTTGGTTGATATGCACGAAGGAACCGAGTCCGTGAGAGAATCCAAGTTAGATGTTCTTCAAGGTCAGCTTGACAAGTTCAAGATGAAGGATGGTGAAGGAGTCACAGAGATGTACTCTAGGCTAGCTCTCATCACCAATGAGATTGCCGGCTTAGGAAGCAAAGAAATGACCGACAAATTCATCATCAAGAAGATACTTAGAGCTTTGGATGAGAGATACGACACCGTGTGCACATTGATCCAAATGATGCCAAACTACAAACATCTCAAGCCTACGGAAGTCATTGGAAGGATTGTTGCTCATGAGATGACACTCAAAGACAAGGAAGAACTTCATCACATGTCTAGCGGTGCTTACAAAGCCACAAGTGATGCTCCCACAACTTCAAGCAACAACCTTGTCACCAATGAAGAGATAAGCCTCATGGTCAAGAAATTCAACAAGTTCTACAAGAATAAAGGCAAAGAAAGAAACTCCAACTCAAGATATGAAGAGAAGCGTTAATCAAGTCATGACCACAATTGCTACAATTGTGGGAAGCCTGGACACTACTCAAATCAGTGCACGGCTCCCTACAAAAGAAGAGAAGAGCCACCTCGAAGACGAAGCTCAAGGAACGAATCACCACAAAGAGAGAGAAGGAGTAGAGATGATCGTTATGAACGAAGACACCCAAGGAGAAGTATAGATTCGGATAAGAAGGACAAGTACACCAAGAGCTACACAAGAAGAAAACATGAAGATCATGTTGGCGAATGGGTTTCCGGCTCCGACTCCAACAACAACTCTGAGAGAACCTATCACTCTGACTCCGACTATAGTCAAGATGATGGTGTTACCGGAATTGCTCTAGTGACTACCAACTCCTATGATCTATTTGATTCACCAAACGAAGGGAGTGGAAGTTGCTTAATGGCTAAAGGCCGCAAGGGATCACACCCCGAGTATCTTGATTTTGATAGTGATGAAGATGATTTTCTTTGTGATGATAACTTGCTTTGTGATAAAACTAGTGATGTTGATCAAAATGAACTTGATAATTCTCATGCTAGTCAAGATGAGTCATTTGATGATGATAAGATGAAAATAGAACGACTAACTAAAGAACTAAACACTCTTAAGTTAGCTCATGAATCTACTCTCGAAGATCATAGAGAGCTTGTGAGAACTCATGGAAGCTACGCTTCGAGAAGCTCAACTTGGAGCAAGAGCATGAGTTTCTCAAAGCTATCAATGACGATCTCCGAAAGAAGACTTCATCTTATCTAGCCAAACGACTACTCTTGTATACTTTGATGCCACAAATTAAAATTAAGCAATCTAGTAACAAAGTCAAGAAAGGTTCTTCATCTAGTAGCAACAATAAAAATGCTAAACCCAATGATGTTGCTTCTAATAGTTCTATTGATTCCACTAATGATGATTCTCTTAGCCAAGTTGCACTTGAGCAAGAAAATGCTTTATAGAAAGGAATTATAGAAAAAGGTATCTACAAGAGTCTTGTTGGATGTAAGCAATTTGAGGAAATTGTACGCAATCATGGAGGATACCTGAAGAATCATGGTGTTGGATACTTCAGCACTAATGGAGTTGAATGGGAAGAAGGTCAATATCCCAAGCCCAAGTTTGTTCCTCAAAAGGATAAGTATGAAAATACTCTTCCCAAGGGGACAAACACTCAAGATGACCTTCCACCACAAGACCACAAGCTCAAGGGCAAGAACAAGCTTCAAGAGGACATTGACTCATTTGAAGATGAACCCCTAGCTTTGGTGGAGTGGGTTCCCAAGGCTACTTCAAGCTCAACTACTACAAAGGCTACTTCAACACCAAGGATCCCCATCAACTTGATGTGGGTCCCCAAGAAGAAGAACTAGTAAGTTCTTGAGGAGTGACTCCGCCAATGAAATTCACTCACATTCAGTATTGGCAAGAACTTTTTGCACTCAACATCAACTCAATGCAATAGTTCAAGGAGTCACACAATCCCTCAAAGGTAAGCCAGGGACAAGGTAATCAACTAATCAATGGACATCATAGCATATGCTTTGCACTCCATGTCCATAGATATCCTTGTATTTGTCTCTTGTGTGTTGGGACTAACCCATGTAGGTGAGAGGAGTAAGGAAACAACAAGGATGCTCCCAACTTTTGGTGATATTCATCCACATTGAGCATCCACAACTACCTCACCAACATGAAGTCTTCATCTACAAAACCCAAGGTTAGTTATCCCTCTTATGGGAGGGTGTCACATTAAGGGGGAGCTTTACTCTAAAACTTGAGTCAAAGCATCTCTTAGTATGTGACAACATTAAATGCTTTATGTAAAAGTGGTAACCCCATTGTGCTTAAATGATGAGTATGACCTATGATCAAGTACTCTTACTTGGCTCCTAAGTCAAATACTCATATATAGATGACTTCGTCATCGCCCAAGTGCTTGTTAGATGCTAGTGTGTTTGTGCATGTTTTTCATGATTTCTTTTGACATCTTATTATGTCAGCATGTTGGTTTGCATTTATTTTCTCATTCGAGGACATCCAATTGTTGCTATTTGGTTATTGATTTTCTCTTTTTTCCAATTGGATGGAAAAGAATGCCTAGGACCACTCTTTAGCTATCTATGCTTTCTCACCTCATATTCCATTCATGTTGCATCACAAAATTTGAACAAGTGCTTTTCGATCCCTCTGTGTGTGGAGCACTCAGAGTTCCGTATCGACAAGGACTAACCATTAAAACCTCCCAAGTGCATCTCGGTGGAACCAACCACACAATCTCGGTCTCACTGAATGCCTAGGGTTGATCTGGTTTTCAATCTCGATACTGCCGATTTCATATTTTCGGTTACACCGAGTTTCCCTGTTAGCTGATAGTTGTGGAACTCGATGACACCAAAAACATAAAATCGGTATCACTGACAGTGGAGGGTATATATGCTATGGACCCCGATGCTTTGGAATTCTATCTTCAAACGTTGCGCCTCAGAACCCTAAGCTGCCACCTCGAGACCCCTGGTCGTCTCCCTTGTCTTCCTGCGCTCCTCCGCCGCTGGGAATCGCCGCCATCGACGAAATCTGCTCCATCATCGCCGCCGTAGCGGATCCGCACCAAGTTAGGGTACGGATTCGACCTCCCTTGCGCTCCCCTTCTGATTCTTGCGCATTGGACTTGATTTTCTCTATAAGTCACTCATTGCACGTATTCCTATATATCAAGAATCCCCATAGGCTAGCGAACCATTGATTTCTAGGGTTTTGCCTTCCCCCGACGCAACTCGGTAGAATCGAATCAAGAAAATCGATACCAGCGATTTTCGTTTGTGTGTTGCTGAGAATTGTCTCAGTGAAACCGAGCACTCCTTTTCAGTCTCACCGAAAAGGGTGCCAAGTTCTGTTAAAAGGGACAGTCAGTCTCAGTGTCACCGAAAAGTTTGTTTCGGCCTTACCGATTTGTTTCTGACAGAATGCAAAACTTCGAAAATCTTTTGTTCAAAATTTCAAAAACCAGACGATAATTTTTTGATGACTCATCTACTTCTTCTCATCTATATTCCATTCATAGAGTTAGTATGTCAGATGCTAAGGACAGTCAGAACTTGCCAGAGCAGAGTGCAGACATGAGTTCAGGCACAAGCCCAAAGCCCAGTTCATGTTCAGATCCAGGCACCCCCAGCTCCCATGGGTTGCCCAAAGCTACTACAAGGACCAGAAAGAAGCTGAATTCTGATGAAGAAGATTCAGACTTTATCCCTGAGGAGATTCTTGCTAAGAAGCAAGAGAAAGCTGCTAAGAAGTCTGCTACTGAAGCCACTTCTTCCAGGAGGGTTGTCAGCAAGATCTATGCACCTGCTTCAACCTTCAAGGCTCACGAGACTGCCACAGCAACTATTTCAGTTAAGGTCCCCAAGAAAGCTATGCCTAAGAAGGCAGGAGAGAAGAAAGCTAGAAAGAGGGTTATTCATGTTATTGGCAGAAAAACCTCCATGTATGAGGATCTTGAAGAAGTTGCTGATGCTGATGCTAAAGAGGAGGAAGAGCATGTTGAGAAGGCCCCTCCCAAGAAAAAGCAAAAGAAGCTTATGGCTGATGCTATGCCAAAGACTAGCACATCCAAGAAGGTTGCTGTTGAGAAGCCTAAGAGGACATCTAGGTAGATTCCAGCTTCTGAGAAGAACAAAGGGACTGCTTCCAGAGCTGAAGGTGATGATGACTTGACAACTTTGATGAAGCTTAGACCACACCTTTCGGTACACAATGCCAGCTACCCACTAGATGAGGATATGAAGAAGAGGAAGGATTCAGGATTGAGAGCTTGGAGAGCTATAGATCCATATGCCCAGAGGAAGAAGACAGCTATGGACTACAGATTTTATACCAAAGAGCAACAGGATTTCTATGAGACTATGCTTTTTGACAAGAGTCCAGCTGTGAGTGATATGCGATATGTTGATTGGAAATTCATTAAGGAGAATGAGGACTACTTTCCAAGTGTCCAAGACAATTTCCATTGCATTGGTTTGGATGAGTTTGTTGGCAAAGAATTCACTGCTTGGAACAATGAGATGATCACGCAATTCTACTACACTGCACATTTGTATGGAGATGGTAGAATTGTATGGATGACTGAAGGTGCAAGGTATGAATCAACTGTTGAAGAATGGGCTGCTATCTTAGGAGTTTCTAAAGCACAGGATGGTGACTTGGATGTACACTCATAATCCAAAGCAAGCCACAATGCTATGGCAAATATGTATAAGGAGATCCCTGCTACCAATGTGAAGTCTCACAGGCTAGGGTCTATCTATTTTCTTTAGGCTGGCCTCCGCACAATGAACACCATTCTGAGGCATACTTTGATGCCCAAGTTAGGAGATGACAAGATGATTCGAGGCCACTCCATCAATATGTTGATCCACCTTGACAGACACACCAGGATCAGAGTCATGGATTTGATTGTTGAGACAATCAAGAGGGTTGCTGCTGACTAGAAGCGCTCTTGTTGTTATGCACCCTACATCTAGATGCTTAGCAATTCAAAGTTGGAGAAGCACATTTTTGCTCTAGATCATCCACATTTACCCCTACAGCCAGATCTCGAGGACAATGTTGTGGTGATGGATGCTGATCATCCCACTTCAGCTACAGATCAGGCAGAAGCGGAGGCAGTTAGAGACACTAGTGCTCAAGTCCCTAAATCTAGGAATGGGCAAATGGATCTGTTGATATCATCAGTTCAGGGTATGCAGAAGGACATTAAGGGGATTCTGCACAACCAGAACAGTCTTGTTGGGATCTTTGAAACAGGATCAAGACCCTTAATGATAAGGTGGATGGGTTGACTAAGACAGTCAATGAGCTCAAGAAGGAAGTTGACTCAGTGCCTCTTCCTCACACTACTTCAGATGATGATGATGAGGAGGAGGAGGATGGATCACCTCTCAGGACAGGCACATAGTTTCATACCCATGACAGCTCAGCCACTATGCCAGCTCCAGACTTGAGGCCCTCTTCATCAGCTCCTGCTGTTGTCACCTCAGCTCCTGCTCCATCTGTTCTAGTTCCTCCAGCTGCCACTCCAACTCCATCCACGACATCTGCTGAGATCTCCGACGATGTTGTTCTCTCGACTCCTTCATTAACAACCAGAGGAGATCATCCCAAGAACGATTAGATGTATGCCTTTGAACTTTTTGGTAACTTGTTGCCAAAGGGGGAGAAGTGTATATAGATCTTTAGGCTTCGAGCGAGAGAGAGTTTTGGTGTTTGTTGCTTTTCAAAACATTTGGTTCTTTTGGTTTGATGTGAGATACTTTTGTGTTTATGTGTGATCAAACATTGTTATGTGTGATGCAACTATTTCCTATCATCTTAATGCTTATGAGATGATCATTCACCTTTGCTTGATTATGTTGAGAGTTGTTATTCATTCTAATTATTCTCGCACACCACCAAGTTGTATGTGACACGGAAGAAGTGCCCCACATACCTAATCGATTGTGCATTTGCATTCAAACGCAAATTCAAAATAATGCACAAATTTAGGGGGAGCGCTTGCTTATCACATACCTCTCAAAGCGATGATTATATTCATTGATTTTATCATATGTTGGAGCTTTGATCTATATGTTGTCATAAATTACCAAAAAGGGGGAGTCTGAAAGCACATTTGCTCCCTTGGTGGTTTGGTAATTAATAACAACATATAAGTCATTGAACTAATGTTTCCACTAAGTATATTTCAGGAAATGTTCAATGATAGGATTGGCAAAAGGAGATTGTGGACATACCCCCAAGATGCAAGGAAATAGGTTGGCCAAGCTTCAAGCAAGAGGACTCTACATTTTATATGTGTGAGAAACCACTTTGAGTCCATAGTAAAGCCAATACTATTAAAAGGGAGTAAGGTTTTGTTGGTGAACAATATGCTCAAACGTGGACAAGTGATAGTCGCCAAAAACATCCACAAACTCTCCCACCAAAGTTTGTTCTATACCTAACACTCAAAATCGGTGCAACCAACTTTCCCATACCGGTGCCACCGATTCCAGAACCTAGACAGACTCAAGCCAAACCCTAGCCACTTCGGTGCAACCGATTCCATACCGGTGCCACCGAGTTTAGGTTGCCAACTTTCTGTTACGCAAATTCACATTTCCGGTCCCACCGAGAATGTTGGATCGGCGTCACCAATATTGGAAATCTGACCATTGGTCACCTTACCGATGCAACCGAGTTTCCTATATCGGTCTCACCGAGATTCAAAAGTTGCCACGTTTTGGTCACTTTGGTACCACCGAGATTAACACATCGGTGTCATCGAGTTGGTCATTTTGTGTGTAACGGTTCGATATTTGGGGATGCCTATATATACCCCTTCACCACCACCTACTCAAGAGAGAAGCACTGAGAACTATTCCATACCTATCCTATTAGATTTTCTGAGAGAGAACCACCTACCCTTGTGTTGAGGTCAAGATATTCCACTCCAATCATATGGATCTTGATCTCTAGCATCCCCAAGTAGCTTTCCACCAATGCCATCTCTTCCACCATGTCAAATCTATGAGAGAGTGATTGGGTGCTGAGGAGTCTATCATCTTGAAGCACAAGAGCAAGGAGTTCATCGTCATTACCGAGCCTATTACCTTTTGGAGGGTGGTGCCTCCTAGATTGGTTAGGTGTCACTTGGGAGCCTCCTACTTCGTGTTGTGGAGTGAACCAAGAAGTTTGTAAGGGCAAGGAGATCGCCTACTTCGTGAAGATCTACCCATAGTGAGGCTAGTCCTTCGTGGACGGAAGCCATTATGGAATAGTCAAGGTTGCTACTTCGTGGACCCTTTTGGGTGGAACCCTCCGTGGACTCTCGCGACCGTTACTGTACGTGGGTTGAAGACTCCATAAACGTGGATGTATGATAGCGCCACCTATCGGAACCACGGGAAAAATCATTGTGTCTACAACTGCGTTTGATCTTCCTACCCTATCCCTTCTATACATGCTTGTTGTTACTTTCCGCTGCTATATACTCTTAGACTTTCATGTGTAGGGTGTACTTGACTTGCCATGAAATGCTAAAAAATTGTCAACCCTAAAAATTGGTATAGGCAAAACTTTTATTTGGTCAAGTAGTCGAATCAAACCCCCTCTAGACATACTTTCGGTCCTACACTTACTCGTGCACGGGAAGTAGTGGCCACCCTGGTAGTGAGGCCCGGTAGGGACTTGCCAGATACCAACACAGGAGAATCGAGACCACCAAGAAGACCTTGCCGGGAGGACTATTGAACCCCCAGGCAAAGCAAGGCCCCGTCAAGGCAAGGCCCCGGCAAGGCAAAGCCCCGACAAGGCCCCGCTAGCGCACATGATAGGTGTCGATCTTCCTAAACGCGTGTCGTGACGTCAACGGTGGAGGGGGGCTAAGCGGTGTCGATGGGACGGGCTCCCGTCTGGTCCCACTGATGGACAGAGATGCCTAACGGTGCACTAAATGCACATGTCCTACTCCGTCAGTGTTAGGTATGATAGCACTATAGCTCTGTACACGTCGTGTACAGACATTACGCTATTGTTGGGATCCCCTTCAGAGTATAAAAGGAGGCCCAGGGCGATACGGTAGAGGACTTTTCGACTTTTGGGACTTTCTAGCTCACACACGTGGCGCCCGCTCATAGCGCTCCTATAGCTAGAACCCTAAGAACACTCTTAATACAATCGAGCAGGAGTGGGGTTTTATGGATCCGTGTGGCCCGCACCTGGGTAAGATCCCCACGTGCTGTTCATCAGACCGGCTCTTTGTGTGAGCCTTCCCCCCGCCAAACCGAAAGGGGTCCCTATGACCCCATAGGTGTTCGTTCCCATGACATCTTTGGCGTTCCAGGTCATGAAAAGCCATTCTTGTAATCAGCACGCCAGCTTCTTCACACTCATCATCGCCATCGCCCCCAAGAAGAAGGGCCTGGCAGTAGTTGGCCCATCCATGTCTGTCGTCCCTGTATCTATGTAAACAGGAGACGGTGTAGACGCGGGTGGAGGAGGAGGAGATGGAGGTTTGGAACTTCCGCGACGCTTCGGTGTCCAAGGCCAAGCAAGCGGCAACGCTCGCCGCGGAGACGCCCATGGGGGCGGTGGGAAGCCCCGTGCCCCTGAGTCTCAGAATGGATAGGTACCGCCTACGGGTGGTACAACGAACTCTGGGGGCGGAAGAGTATCTTCCAGGGCACCCATGCCGGCGCCTATGCCGCGACCTTCTCAGGACGCACGCGGAGAGCCGTGCCACGGCGCCCGCAGTTCCCAACGTCCCCACTGGAAAACTCCTGCGCATCATTCCCAAGATGCGCGGGACCAGCATGCTCATTAGCATGCAAAAAGGAGTAGCATGCCGACGCGGGACCGTGATGGTGCTCCTTATAACATGGTTAGGAGTCAGAGCACCTCACGTTCCTAGCGCTGTTCGCTCCCGACCACGTCGGAGGAAGCGATGGTGCGGGTGCAGATACTCCTAAACTTCCCTCCTGCTGCGGAGAAGCTCGACGAATGGAGAGCCACCATTCAGAGCCTCCTCAACCTCGCAGATAAGTTTCGGTCCACCGAGCCGGCTCATGACAGTAGTGAGAGGGCCAGAGGCGGCGCGACTTCGGCGCACTCTCCTCCACAGCAGCATCGCCGGTCACCGACCCGATGGACCAACGCTTACGATGGTGACTCGACAGCGTCCTCTGACCCACGGACACGTCGTGATCAGCGTCAAGTTCTTCGAGAACCTAGCAAGGAAGACGCTCGAACTACAATCGAGCGACGGCGGGAAGAGTGCCTTCAGTCTGATAGGCGCGCGAGGCCAATTGTAGACAAGTATGCGCCAGGGTATCCTGTCATCCTACCTTATCAGGTGGGTTGTCCACCGTTTACCCGTGAGCTGCGGCAAGTCCGGTGGCCCAACTCCCGCATGTTCAAGCCAGAAGTCCCGGAGAAGTATGACGGCAAGACTCATCCATCAGAGTTCCTGAGCATCAACACTATTGTGCTGGAAGTTGCCGGGGGTCGCGATGACAAGATACTCGCCAACTACTTCCCATTGGTGCTTAAGCACAACGTCAGGTCATGGTTGATGCACTTGCGAGAGGGGTCCATCGCCTCCGAGGCAGACTTGTGCCACGAGTTTGTTGGCGCCTTCACAGGAGGTCATCAAGCTCCTGGCCAAGAAAGTGATCTACACATCATCCCTTGGAAGGAAGACGAAACTTTACACAAGTACATCCAAAGATTCAGCCGCGTGCATCACAACATCCCTGATGTTCACCATGCTGCTGTTATCAGCGTGTTCCATCAAAACATGCACAAAAGCAGGATGCGGGAAGAGCTGGCGATGAATAGATTCAGGGACGCCGTTGAGCTTTATGCTTTGGCAGACAAATGTGCTCAGGCTCAAGAAGGGAGGAGACTCCCCGGCGAAGACACCGACATAGGGGTCAACTCTGAATATGAAGACACCACTACCTCGACAAAGAAGGGCCGGCGGCGGAACAAGAAGCGCAAGGGCAAGACCGTACTTGCCGTCGAGGTATCCAACAACCCCGGCGCCGCCAAGAATGGCAAGGTTGATGACCCCAGCAACAATGTTGATGGGTGCGCCTCCTGCGACGCCCTGGCGGCTGGCGGCAAGCCAGAAGGCTCCGGCAAGCAGTATTGCAAGATCCATCACACCAAAGACCATGATCTCCAAGACTGCCGGCAAGTTGAGCAGCTTGCCGAGAAGCAAAAGGCCGAGTACGAGAGGCGACACAAGGAGAAAGGCCAGGATGGGGCCGAGGGGTCCGGCAAGAAGTGTGTCGGCCGAGGGGGTCGCCGCGGCAAGCCCAAGCAACAAAAAGAGCGACCCGCCCGTGGCCGCGACACACAAGAGGGAGATGATGATGATGTCGAAGAGGACGACGAGTCTAGAGTTTTAGAAGGCTATAAAGATGATGTGAATACAGGGAGGTGCCTCGTCGCACTCCTCTCACCGCCAACTCAAACTGTGGGCGCGCTAGGTTAACGCGGCAGAGCCCTCTATCGGCGCATAGAGACCTCTGAAGTGGTCCAACACTCCTATCATCTTCGACGCCGAGGATCACCCTGATCGCGTAACTGCGGTCGGGTGCTAGCCATTGTTGGTTTTGGCAACAATCCGCAACCTCAAGGTGACGAAGATGTTAGTCGATAGTGGGGCCAGCCTAAACCTGATCTCACCTGATGTCATTGAGAGGCTGCAAATTCCTGACAAAGATCTCAAGCCGACAGGCGCCTTCCAAGGGGTCAATTCAGGAAGAACTCATCCGAAGGGCAAGGTCACGTTGCTGGTGGCGTTTGGCAGTGATATCAATTTTAGAACAAAGAAGATCGTTTTTAACGTCGCCAAGATCTCATTGCCATACAACGGCATTTTTGGTCGCCCAACACTGGCCAAGTTCATGGAGGCCACCCACTTCGCTTACAACATGCTGAAGATGCCCAGGCCAATGAGAGTCATCACTATCAACTCCGACAAGAAAAGCGCACTTATCTGCGCCGACCAACTCTACCGGGGTGCAGCCGCAGCACCTGCCGCCAAGGCACTTGCTCCTACCGCTAAAGCTCCCGGGGGGAGAAGACCGGCAAGGCCTTTGGGGTGCATTCCAGCAAGCGCACCTCCTCGGAGTGTTGCACTCTCGTTGATGATGTGCCAGAGAGCTCCAACGGCAAGAGCAAAAAGTCCAAGGCTGCTCCGCCAGAGACCAAGAAGGTACTCACCAAGGAGGACGACACGGGGGGACTTTCATAATAAGTTCCACCCTTGATGACAAATAGGAAAGCATGCTCGTTACCTTCCTGCGGCTGAATGTCGATGTGTTTGCATGGCAACCATCTGATATCCCCTGTGTTCCCAAGGAGGTGATTGAGAACCACCTTGTCGTCTGCCCACACGTGCGGCTTGTCAAGCAAAAGGTCCGGAAGCAAGCTTTGGAGCGGCAATAGTTTATTGCCGAAGAGATCAAGAAGTTAGAAGCGGCTGGCTTGATAAGAGGAGTACTCCATCCAACATGGTTGGCCAACCCGGTTGTAGTGTGCAAGGTGAATGGAAAATGGAGGTTGTGCATTGATTTCACAGACATCAACAAAACTTGCCCCAAAGATCCTTTTCCCTTGCCACGCATCGACAAAATTGTGGGCTCCACCGCCTGTTGCGATCCGTTGTCTTTCCTTGACGCCTATTCCGGTTATCATCAGATTTTTATGGCTAAGGAAGACGAGGAGAAGACCGCATTTATGACCCCATGTGGTACGTATTGCTTTTTGCGTATGCCTTTCGGGTTGAAAAGTGTTGGTTCTACTTTGGCAAGAGCGTTCCAGATTGGTTTTGAGCCCTAGCTACTTAGAAATATGGAGGCTTATATGGATGACATAGTGGTCAAAACCAATGACAAGGCTACGCTCATATGAGACCTAGAAGAGACATTCACCAAGTTGTGCAAGATCAACATGAAGCTCAACCCTAAGAAGTGTGTTTTTGGCATCCCATCCGACAAGCTTCTCGGGTTCTTTGTATCTCAACGAGGAATCGAAGCAAATCCCGACAAGATCAAAGCAATTGAGCAAATTGAAGCACCAAGACGAGTCAAAGACGTGCGACGTCTTACTAGCTGTGTTGCTGCTCTGAGTAGGTTCATCTCAAAATCTGCTGAGCGTGCCCTGCACTTTTTAAAAATCTTGAAGAAGGCAGGTCCAATGAAATGGACTCTCGAAGCGGAGGTAGCGCTGCAGGATTTGAAGAGGTACCTCTCTTCTCCGCCAATCCTAGTCGCGCCCAAACCACAAGAGTCGTTACTGCTGTATCTGGCGGAAACGAATGAAGTGGTGAGTGATGCACTAGTGGCTAAAAGAGAAGTTGATGAAGAAGTAGCGGCAACGGCAGGGCCGCCAAGCGACGAGCCAGGACATTTCCCAGCAGGGCCTGGTGCCGGTAAAGGATCTAGGCAGTTGAATGAGGCAATTCAGAAGAAGAAGGAGGTGCAGCGACCAGTCTATTTTGTTAGCTCCTTGTTATAGGGGGCTAGGTTGAGATATTCTCGCGTGCAAAAGTTGCTCTTCGGCCTTCTTATGGCCTCGAGGAAGATGTGCCACTACTTCCAAGCACATGAGATCACCGTTCTCACTCGCTTGCTGCTACAGCGGATCTTGCGAAACCTAGAAGCTACCGGCAGGATTGTGGAGTGGGCTTTGGAACTATCAAGCTTTGGTCTCAATTTTGAAAACACTTCGACCATTCAGAGCAAGGCCTTGGCAGAGTTCATTACAGAATGGACCCAGTGCCCGATGAAGAAGTTCCAGAGTCAACTCTCCCTGATAAGGAAACCGATCAAGAGTGGATCATGTATTTTGATGGAGCTTTTTTGCTACAAGGCGCCGATGCCGGAGTGCTGCTTGTCGCACCCATTGGAGAGCACCTCATATATGTGGTTCAGATGCACTTTTCCCAGGAGAGATCAACGAACAACACTGCTGAGTGCGAAGGACTGCTTGCCGGTCTCAGGATCGCGGCAGACTTGGGATCAAGAAACTTATTGTCAGAGGTGATTCTCAACTTGTCGTCAGGCAAGTGAACAAAGATTACCAGATCCCGTTGATGGAAGCTTATGTAGATGAAGTAAGGAAGTTGGAAGAACATTTTGACAGCCTGTAAATGGAACACGTTCCACGTGCGGGAAACAGCGTGGCCGATGGTCTGTCAAAGTGTACTGCCCTTAAGTTACCTGTGGAACCGGGAACTTTCGTGCTCCAACTAACTCAACCCTCCGTGACACCATCAACTGGGCAAGAAAAGAGAAGGAAGTTAAGTTCCGGCTATTATTTCCCAGCAAGGCTCCCGGAAGCCGTCGAAGAGAAGGTTTCCAGAGAGAACGGCAGGCTTGTCAGTGAGTACTGTGCTCCGGCAGGGCCCCGGCTCTTTCCGTAGAAGCACACACTCCCGCCAGGCTTGCCATGGTACAACAGGCTCTGGTAGGTCCTCAAGCCCTTGTTGTTGAGGCAAATGCTACCCCGACAGAGGATATGCCTTTAGTCCTTGCTGTCGAACCCAAGGCTCCAGCATGGGCACAACACATCATCCATTTCTTTCAGACGGGAGAACTTCTCGGGGAACAAGAAGAAGCAGAGAAAGTAGCCCGCCGGTCTATTATGTACCAGTTCGTGGACAACGTCCTGTACAGAAAGAGGCCGAACGGTGTGAAATTCAAATGTATTTCCCGGGAAGATGGACTCGAGCTGTTGGCAGAGATACATGGAGGCATATGTGGATCCCACATAGGATTAAGAGCCCTTGATAGAAAGGCCTTCCAGCAAGGCTTCTTTTGGCCCAATGCCCTCCAGGATGCAACGGCATTAGTAACCAAGTGTGAAGCATGCCAATTTCAATCAAAGAGATTACATCAACTGACTCAAGCACTTCAAGCAATCCCTCTCTCCTACCCATTTTCGGTCTGGGGGCTTGACATCTTGGGCCCCTTTCCCCATGCTGTCGGGGGCTTTGAGTACTTGTACGTTGCAGTCGACAAGTTCACAAAGTGGCCAGAAGTGGAAGCAGTGAGGAAGGTGACAGCACAGTCAGCCGTCAAGTTCTTCAAGGGACTAGTTTGCTGCTTCGGTGTTCCCAATAGGATCATCACCGACAACGGCACACAGTTCACGAGCCGCACCTTCATGCAGTATGTTCAAGACCTTGGTAGAAGAATCTGTTTCGCTTGTGTTGCCCACCTAAGGAGCAACGGCCAAGCAGAGAGGGCTAATACTGAAGTGTTGCGAGGACTCAAGACAAGAACTTTTGACAAGCTGTAGAAGTGCGGAAGGAACTGGATTGATGAGTTGTCGGTGGTTCTTTGGTCAATCAGAATGACACCAAATCGAGCTACCGGCCAGACACCCTTCTACCTTGTCTATGGGGCGGAGGCAGTTCTCCCCATGGAACTCATATACGGGTTGCCTCGAGTGCTCGCTTATGATGAGCTAGAGCAAGAGCAGTTGTGGCAAGACGACGCGACACTCCTTGAGGAAGACCGTCTTCAGGCTGCTGTGAGAGTTGCACGCTACCAGCAAGCTTGGCGCCGCTACCATAGCCGCAAAGTTAATGCCAGAAGTCTTGAGGAAGGCTACCTTGTTCTTTGGCAAATTCAGTCTGCCAAGAATTCCAACAAGTTGACGCCAAAGTGGGAAGGCCCTTATCGGGTAGTACGGGTCACCAAGCCTGGCGCAGTTTGCCTAGAGACCGAAGATGGCATCCCAGTGAGCGACTCCTAGAATATCAAACACCTTCGCAAGTTCTACCCATAAGGCATGGTTGCCGGGCCTCTCGGCAACCACCTTTTGTACAAGTCTTGCCGATGAAGCACGTAATCATTGGTACAAAGCCAGGCTTAGACCCTATGCATAGTTGAATAAAGATAAGTGTTTTGCAATCCTGATCAATTCTCATGTTTACTTATGTGCATGTTTATCTGAAGTGTTACATTGCACTGAATCCCGACAATGGCTAATGGACCACCAAGGTTCCATATCCATGTTTTCTCTTCTTTCTTTTTCTCGAAGGACAGAAGGTCACCTCGCATTCAGCTTTGCCGGGGGGGATGGTGGTATGGATACCTATGAGCGACGTCCAAAAAAAACTTGTCGAAGGGAGCACGGCAGCAACAAGATAAGTTACAAAAACCTCAAGTGAATCCTTGCCGTGAAATTATTTTGCTTGGGTGATTTCGGCTTCTGTACGGAAAACCTGCATGCACGGGAACATTGTCGCGATTGGCTGTGCCCTCACCATGTTCGGGACCGCCCGACGGCTTAAGTGGCCACGCCTGCGCTCCTTGTTTCGTTTCGAGTCTGCTCAATGACTCAAGTGACCGCACTCGTGCCTTTATTCTGTTTCGAGCGAGACCAACACCTTGGACGGCTGTACCAAGGACGCTAAGTTATATTGCCGGTAGTAGCACCGCCAACAGGCCCCTAAGGACCAGTTCCTCAAAGCTCTCGTGGTAGGGTTACGCATGCCGGCAAGATTTTTCCGAGAAAGTGTAGGGAAAGTTCCATACACAGGAAAGGTCTAACAAGGAAGATAATACACAGTCATTCAAAATAGGGTGAAATTTACATAAGATATTTCTTTTTCCTAAGTATAGCTTTATTTGAATTTCTCCCCTAGGGGAGATTACAAGAAGAAAAATATGGAAAGGAGAGGCAAGCTACAAGAAGAAAAAGATGGCGAGAGGCTCCTGGCAGAAGCCTGGCCTGACCCCTCTAGACCAGCACTGCGTGGAGGAGCAGAGCTGCCAGATGGGAGGCAAGAACCTGGCCCCTCCTGGACCAGCATTTCGCGGAGGAGAGGGCCAGCATGGGCGAAAAGGGGGATGGACCCAAGAAGCCGAAGTCCACGGGCCTGCCAGAAGACCCAGCTGGAAGATGAGGCAGTGCCCGGGACTAAGGGTCCCGGCAAGGACATCTTGCCGGGAGGGGAAGAGGCATGAGGCTGGCCATGATGGTGTGGTCAACAGTCACTCTGAGCTCGAGTCGTCGGGTTTCGACTTGACCGCTCGAAGACCGGACTCATCGTCGCTATCTTCGCCATTGTCCTCCTCATCACTCTCGCCGGAGGACAAGCTTTCGGCGCTGCTCGAGCTCTCTTCGCAGCAGCTGAGACGGATGCGGAGCGCCCATAAATCTTGATTGAGAGTGTATTCGCCTCCGTCATCTTAAAGCGAAGGACATGCCCCACCTGGAGGTTGTGGGTGCGGGCGAAGGTATTCCTGCCACTCCTGAGGAACATGACGTGGTTCGCTGGGTACTCAACCTTTACTCGCGTCGTGCCGTTACAACAACCATCCACCCGTAGCCATAGGATGGGCGGCTCGTCGCCCTCCATTGCCCTGGCAAAGAAGCGAGGGAGGCACAGATGGCTCCGGAGGGGGCCGGCTAGCTCGAGGACAAAATCCAACGTTGTCCCCTCGGCATGGGTCTCCTCAATAGAAAGGCCTGGCGTCGGAGGAGGGGGTGGAGCGGCGCTCCACTTCCCCCGACCTCGGCCTCAATGGTGGCCGCGACCCCTCGTGCCTCTTCCATCGCGCGAGCTCGAACCTCCCTCCGTCTCCGTGGCTAAAGCGACGGCATGATCCTGACAAGAGCTCCTCCTCGGAGCAGAGCAAGGCGGTCTCCCACGCCCCCTAGTCATGGCAAAGGGCAAGCGCTACCTGAAGATTGAGGAGATGTAGAATGGCGAACTATGGAGGTTTTCTCTCAAAAGATGGAAGGAGGATGAATGAGTGTCGCCCTCGCTAGTCCCCAATTTCTAGGAGGAAGCAGCGGGGCCAGCTCTCCCCCACTCCAAAGGACGCCACCCACCTCCTCCAATAGTGGCACCCTCGATCACGGGGTGAACAGCAACCGCCCCGTTGCCCCAATCCATGGTGCTGAAGTTATTGCTTTTCCCAGGGACTTCAAATCATGGGCGCCCATAGCTGGCTCCCCGCTATGCATGCGGCACGCGTGGCGGAAATGACTTGACGTTGTAATTAAAAATTTGAAGGATGCGCCGTGCACGTATCCCACGTCCCGTATTCAATGGGCGTCGTGGGGAAGCGCAACGACCACAATGATCACAACCACAAGGCCCTGCCACGCGTGCCCGTACACTGATTGGACCTATCCCAACAGCGCCTCGCGACGTGTGTGGCCCAGGACCGGGGGCTCCTATCGGTGCACTAGAGTTTTGGGCTCTCCGGTGCCCCTTACTCGTGCACGGGCAGTAGTGGCCACCCTGGCAGTGAGGCCCGGCAGGGACTTGCCAAATACCAACAAAGGAGAATCGAGACCACTGGCAAGACCTTGCCGGGAGGACTATTAAACCCCTAGGCAAAGCAAGTTCCCGGCAAGGAGAAGCCCAGGCAAGGCCCCGCCAGCACACAGGCCAGGTGTCGATCCGCCTGGACGCGTGTCGCGGCGTCGACGTTGGAGGGGACTAAGAGGTGCCAATGGGACGGTCTCCCATCCCATCCCACTGATGAATAGAGATGCCTGACGATGCATTAAATGCGCCTGTCCTACTCCGTTAGTGTTAGGTATGATAGCACTGTAGCTCTATACACCCTGTGTACAGACTGTACGCCACTGTTGGGATCCCCTTCAGAGTATAAAAGGAGGCCCAGGGCTAGACGATAGAGGACTTTTCGACTTTTGGGACTTTCTAGTTCACACACGTGGCGGCTACTAATAGCGCTCATGTAGCTAGAACCCTAAGAACACTCTCAATACAATCGAGCAGGACTAGGGTTTTATGCATCCGTGCGGCCCGAAGATGGGTAAAGATCCCGGGTGATTTTCATCATACCGGCTCTTTGTGCGAGCCTTCCCCCCGCCGAACCGAAAGGGGTCCCTACGATCCCATAGGTGTTCGTTCCCACAACAACCTTATTTCCCCAAATGCAAAATGAGCAAAATGATGGGTCTAAACCTCTTACAGTAGAACCTACATGTGCAAGACCATAATTTTTAGAAACCTAAATATCAGAATGGTTCCTGGAATTGCACAATAATGTGTTATTAGCCAAAGAACCATGTATGTGCAATTATCGATAGTAAACTTAAGTGTCTCCCTTTTTTTCCTGGAACATATATAAGAAAGGTATTGATCAGGTTATAAGTGAGATTTAGCATACTATCACTCAAATATGTTAATGAAAAATAAAGACATTGCGGATCCAACTGATTAATTGGAGTCACATGGAAAAGCTAGCTATCTAAACCAAGTGTGCTAAGAACTAGGAAATATAGCAAGTTTATATGTTCCACTTGTATTTGGTACATCCAAATTCGATTTGTATCTCAAATACATAACAAAACAAAATTGTACCAACAACAATCGAACATCACATTGCAGAACTAAGCCAAACTGTTAAATGATCATCACAACAAATGAACCAAATAGTTAAACTGAGAACCACATTGCCTAACAGAACATACTAAAAGATCAGATTGCATAGTAGCATTACATTGGATAACTCACTATAATTTCTAAAGGAAAGGCAGGAGCAACACATGCAACGGGTAAAGCAAACATGCTTAACCGGTGTAGCTAGCTAAACATAGGTCCTTAGTAAGCTAAAAATGATATTCCTCATCGTCGGAGATATCGATGATGATGGGCTCCTTAAACATGGAAGAGGGCATGTACTCCACATCATGGGTGCCATCCTCATAGTGGTGAGTCACCTAAGCCTGTCCGGGCAGCAACCTGTCGGCTCTAGAGCTGAAGTAAGCATGGGCATGCTGAGAAAACACATTGTATTCTTTGTCTAAGGCACCAACGATGCCCTCGAGAAAAAACCACGAGTTGTCATTTAAAGAAGCCAACTATGTGACGGTGGCACGTGAAGCATTGACGGTGGCCTTAACGACGAGGTGTTGCTCCAAGATCTGGGGGTCGGCACACATGGCAGCCGTTGCGGCCTCATCTGCATGCGCAACCGTGATTTGCCTCTCCACTTACAAATGCTCCTTGAGATCGTGGCTACATTGCATGCACCATGGCTTTCAGCTGCGATTCTATGGAGGATTTGGCGGTGATTTGGGTGGAAGGTGTCGTACCAGTGGTGAGGACATGTGGGTGGAGGAGAAGGGGTGAGGGCGAGATGGTATGAGGGACGTGTGAATTACCTGATTAGATTAACGAGGCCAAAAAGTAGGAAGGAGCATCGCCGGTGAGGTGGCGGAGCTGTAAGCAAGCAGTGAAGGGTTGAACTTGGAAAGGAAGCAGGAAACATGGGAAATGTGGATTTTGGTTGGTACGAGGGGTGGGGGAGGAAGATATTTCTGCGGTAGCCCAAAATGTTGGACTGAATTTCTTGGGTTACAGTGGTCATCCACGTCATTGCATAAGTTAACATCACTTTCTAATTTAGGTACTACACAAAATAGCATACTACATAGCATGCACTTGCTTAATCGAGAAATTACACCAATTAAAGAGAGCTAGTTGACCTAATCATTACTCTAACAGAAGACCAAAGCTGTAAACAAAGACTAATATTTTGTTTGACGTTCGTCGATCTCCGCCGCCTCTTCCATGTCCATCTCATGCTCGACGACCTCAGGTAGAAGGGGATCCATGGCAATCATCGCCACATACTAGGCAAGCATCTTGCAGTCCGTATCCGCCATCTCTTCTAAAAAGTCTGTCATGAGATAAGTGTGGGCCTCCGCCTACTGGGAGTTGACGGCCTCCATCTCAGTTAGCGAGGACGCCGACAAATGAACAGCTGCTCGAGCGCTCTCAATGATTGTCAACTCTTTGGATGTGGGTTGCCGAGCGGTGTTAGAGAAGACCGCTGCCATTTATGCGCTAACCGACATGGATCGAGCATGGACGGCCCGGGACACAGTCATGGTCGGCTGCCATAACGGCTATGATGGATGCCGGGGAATGGACAACTATTGTGTCATTCTCTCCATTTGCTAACGCGGCCAAAACCAACCCTGGGCTCACAATCTCCATGAGCGCAACTGAAGTCTCCCACGGGGAGGCTATTGCAACTAAGATGGTGGCAACAATATCTGTCAATGTGCTCGGCCCAAAGTTGGCCGCCGAAGTTGCCTTCATGACCCGGATCCATGTCACCATCTTTCATCATCGACGATTGCTTAGTAAAATGGTCTTGGGGAACAAGTGTGGCTGACGCGCCGGCATCGGACTACAGCCGATGAATCTTCTAGCGTAAGCCATATATGAGCATTGGCCCAAGAAAATTTATACTACACCGCACACGATTCATGATCATGAACTGTCTGTGATGTACTTAATTTTCATTATTTTTTCAATCAAAAAACTGATGTTACATGGGCAAAGGACGGTGTTTGGATTGCAATAACATTTATATGTAGTGAACATGCAACTATAGGAGTGTCGTCATAAAATATGGAATTATTCAGGGTTCGTTTGGCCTTTTTATACCTTAATTGTGTTTTTTAGACATTTAATGTGTATACTTCAAATATGAACTGCAAGCACATGCTCCAATGTACTAAAATGGGTTTAAAAATCTTATATGTGTCCTTGGGTGAGTCTCATGTAAGAAATGGGAATGAATTTCAAATATCTCAGTGTCGTGGCTCGGCTACAAACATTGAGATCTTTGTTTTTAAATTCTGATAAAACCAAATGTCGCCTGAAAATCATGAAACTTGGCATGGTGTCATGACATGGCACCTATATGTGGTGGTACAAAAATTGTCCAATTTGGCACAACTTTTTGCACAAGCCTCTTACAAAAAGGAGCTTATCACATGAAGCTTTGGGGTTCCGAAAGGGAATGTGTCACCTTTTGTGGAAGAAACAACATTTTTTGCCTCTTCTCACCTTGAATTTGTTTTCTATAGGAAATATAGACCAATAGGAATATCGTGTTAAAATATGGAATTATTCAGGGTTTGCTTGGCCTTTTTATACATTAATTGATTTTTCTAGGTGTTTAATGTGCATAATTCTAATTTGAATTGCAAGCACATGCTCGAGCGCACCAAAATGGGTTGAAAATCATATATGTGTCCATGGCTGCATATTTAGGTCCCATGCAAGAAATGAGAATTAATTTCAAACATCTCAATGTCATGGTTCGACCATAGACATTAAGAATCTAGTTTTTTAATTCTAGTAAATCCAAATCTCGTCAGAAATTCATGAAACTTGGCACGGTGTGATGACATGGGACATATCTGTTGTGGTAAAAAATTCTCCAATTCGGGACAAGTTTTAGGACAAGACTCTTACAAACTAGACCTTCTCACAAGAACCTTTGTGGTTTCGATAGGGAACGTGTCACCTTTTGTGGGAGAAACGAAATCCACTACCTCTTCTCACCTTCAATTTTTCTAGAGGCAACATAGACAAATAGGATTTTTATCCTAAAATATGAAATTATTCAGGGTTAGTTTGGTATTTTATACATTAATTGAGTTTTAGATGCATTTCATGTGCATAATTCGAATTTGAATTGCAAGCAAATGATCGAGTGCACCAAAATAGGTTGAAAATCATATGTGTGTCCCTGGCTGCATGTTCAGGTTCCATGCAAGAATTGAGAATGAATTTCAAACATCTCGGCGTCATGGCTCGACCATAGACATTGAGAATCTAGGTTTTTAAAAAAATTCTAGTAAATCCAAATCTTGCTATAAATTCAGGAAACTTGGCATGGTGTCAAGACATGGCACATATGTGTCATGGTAAAAAATTGTCCAACTTGGAACAAATTTTGGCACAAGCCTCTTAAACATTGGAGCTTCTCAAAAGAATCTTTGTGGTTTCGATAGGGAACATGTCACCTTTTGTGGGCGAAACGACATCCGCTACCTCTTCTCACCTTGAATATTTTTTTCTGGATGTAACATACACCAATAGGAGTTTTGTGCTAAAATATGGAATTATCAGGGTTCGTTTGGACTTTTTACACATTAACAATGTTTTCTAGGTATTTGATGTGCATCATTCAAATTGGAACTACAATTACAAGGTCAGGTACACCAAAATGCATTGAAAAAATCATATACATGGCCATGATGCATGTTTAGGTCCCATGAAAGAAATGGGTATGAATTTGGAATATCTTAGTGTCTTGACTCGGCTGCAAATATTGAGAAACTTGGTTTTAAGTTCCTGTAAATCGAAAACTCGTCCGAAATTCATGAAAATTGCCATGGTATCATGCATGGCACAAAAGGCATTTTAGGAAAATAAATTCCAATTTGAGACACGTTCTTCGAATTTTTTCTTCTAGAGTCAACATTGAGAATACTGGTTTAAATTATAGTAAATCCAAAACTCACACAAAATTCATGAAATTGGGCAGGGTGTCATGATATATCACAGATTTGTTGTGGTATTTTTTGTATCCATTTTGAGAAAAGGCGCACACATTAATAGTCAACAAGAGCTTTTTGGAACAACAAAAACTATTGCATTACCATCGTAAACATTTGTATTATTTATAAATCATGGACGATCTACTAACCAATTACGTTTTTCCACGCGTCGCGCTCTTTATTCGCTAGGAGGTGCCGCATCGACAGCATCGTTTTAGTAGACAGAGGGCGTGTGAGCTCTTCTCCACTTTGCAGGCTCACTGGGAGGTGTGCGAGCAGTCTTCTGTTGTGTAAGCTCACCATGAGGTGTTCGAGCGGTAGTCTGCACAAACTCACCGGGAAGTAAGCCCTTTGATCTCCATATCCGCATGTGTTAGTTCCAACCTGTCCATTAATGGCGACCAAGCTACTATTTTATAGGCGGCCTTACCTCCCACTCACTCACAATCATGTCTCTTCGCCTCCCATTACCCTCTATCATCTAGACGTCCACCTATGCCATGGCACACAAGGATCATATGCAACTAATCTTCCGGTTTGATGAAGTCGACCCCGAGTCGGAGGAGACAAAACATCAAGACGAATGAGACGTCTGATATGTCTCCAACATATCTATAATTTTTTATTTTTCCATGCTATTATATTATCATTATAGGATACTTTTTAAGCAATAATTTATAAATTTAAATTATTTTCAAGAACTAACCTATTGACACAGTGCCCGGTGCCAGTTCCTGTTTTTTGCGTGTTATTTACTTTTCTCATTTAGAGTACCAAAAGAAGTCTAATTGCCCTGAAACTCTTTTATCATTTTTCTTGGACCAAAAGAAGGCCTCGAAGCTTCGGGAGAAGACCGGAGGTCGCACGAGGGAGGCACAAGCAAACATGGTGTGCCTAGGGGGGTGGTTGTGCCCTTATGGCTTGTCCCTCCCTAGTGGACCTCCTGACCCTGTTGTATAGCCTATAAATAAACATATATACCAAAAACCCTAGGGTCATCCCTAAACACTTTTTCCGCTGCTGCAAGTCTCTGTTTTGCCGCTATCTCATCTCGAGTTGTGTTCCGACACCCTACAAGAGGGGGGTCTATCACGGAAGGCCTCTTCATCAACCTTGCTGCCCTCATGATGATGTGTGAGTAGTTTAGCACAGACCTTTGAGTCCGTAGTTAGTACCTAGATGTCTATCTCTCTCTCTCTCTCCCTCTTCCATTGATCTTCAATAAAATGATCACCGCGTCTTTGCTTTGATCTATCCGATGTAACCCTTTTGTGCGGTGCATTTGTTGGGATCCATTGAATTGTGGGTTTATGTTTTGATTATTCATGAAAAGTATTTGACTCTTTTCTAAAATTGATATGATACTAATTTTCATGATAATTATATCTTCATAATTCTCTCCCATCTATTGATTTCTTTGGCCAAGTAGCTTGATCTCTCTTCAGTGAGAGGGGTGCGTTGTAGTGCGTTCAACCATTGTTGAGAAAATCCTTAGTTGGTAGCTGCTCGGTTGGTTGGCGATAGAGGATTAATAAGCTAACCGGCAAGTTATTCGGCAATTTAATCAATGAATCGAGCGATTTATCAGTTAATCGTCTACTCAGTGACCCTATGAATAGGGATTAATCAGCAAGTCAACTAGTTATTTGGATGAATACTTGAACAGGAGGTCCAACCTGACGGGTTTCTATAACCCAGTGACAGAAGGGTACAAGATATGTCTTTGTGTTGTTTCCACTAAGGATAAAACAGTGGGGTTTATTCATATAGATTGAGTTTACTTTGTCTACATCATGTCATCATTATCCATGCATTATTCTGTTTGTCATGTACTTAATACGCAGGGAGGCAAGCATAGAAGCGCTCTTCAAGTGGAGCAATAGTAATAGGTGCAGGCAGGAGTCGGATCATTTATTTTGGATGTGATGCCTATATACACATGATCATTGCTGTGAATATGACATAACTATGCGTTTTTCTATCAATTTCCCAATAGTAATTTTTTTACCCACTATATGCCTACTTTCATGAGAGATGTCGCTGGGGAAAACTATGGCCCCTGGGTCTATTCACTTATATATTTACTAACGCTACAATACCTTGCTGTTATTATTTACCTTTTATTTCATTTTGCAATTTGCAGTTATCTACTATTATCTACACACTTAACTTGCTTGGAAATAACATCAAGAGGATTAACAACCCTCTTGCCCACGTTGGGTGCAAGTTGTTTGCTCTTTTGTGTGCAGCCATTGAAGACGGTTGTGGATTGATATTCCTATTGGTTCGATAAACCTTGGTTTCATAACTGAGGGAAATACTTAACCATATTGTGTTGCAATTGCCAGTTCCTCTTCATGGAAAACCCACCGTAGATCACAAGTATCAGGAAGGATTTCTAGCGCCATTGTCGGGGAATATCATCCCCAACTATCAAGTAACTTCACACAAATTATCATTCACTTTTTATTCTTTTTTATTTGTTGTTTGATACGTCTCCAACATATCTATGATTTTTGATTGTTCCATGCTGATATATTATCATTCAAGGATACTTTTTGGACATTTGTTTACCAATTTATCATATTTTTGAGAACCAACCTATTGACCTAGTGCCAAGTGTCGGTTGTTTTTTTATGCATGTTTTTTGCTTTGGAGGTTTGCCTTGTCAAATGGAGTCCAAATACAATGAAACTTTAATATATATTTTTGGACAATATTAAGCACGACAAGCATGGGAGGAGTGCGAGGACGTGTGCCAGGGCCCCACAAGCCATCTGGCCGCGCCCTAGGGGACGTGACCAGATAGCTTGTGGTCCTCTGGTACCCCTCTCGACGTTGTTCCCTGTCCTATAAATCCTCATATATTCCAAAAATCCTAGAAGCGCTCCTGAAACACTTTTTCCGCCCCCGCAAGTCTCTGTTCGGACGGGAGACCATCTAAACCTCTGTTCCGGCGATCTGCCGAAGGGGAGATCAATCATGGAGGGCCTCTACATCAACTTTGTTTCCCTCACCATGATGTGCGGGTATTTCACCATAGGCAGTACCTAGATGGCAATCTCTCTCTTATGATCTTCAATACAATGTTCATCGCATCTTCGCTTTGATCTATCCGATGTAATCACTTTGTATGGTGTGTTTGTTGGGATGCGATGAATTGTTGGTTTATGTTCTGATTATTCATGAAAAGTATTTGAGTCACCTCTGATTATTATGATTCTTAATTGCATTATCATCATAGCTTCGTAATGATCTCCGATCTATTGAGAAAGTTTGGCCAACTAGATTAATATTTCTTCAGTGGGAGTGGTGCGTTGTAGTAGGTTCAACCTAGTAAATTTCTATATCCCAGTGACAAAAAGGGACAAGATGCATCTTTGTGTTGCTGCTACTAAGGATAAAATTATGGGGTTTATTCATATTAATTGAGTTTACTTTGTCTACATCATGTCATTGTTCTCCAAGCATTACTCTGTTTTACTTAATACGTAGAGAGGCAAGCATAGAAGCGCTCTTGAAGTGGATTAATACTAATAGGTGGAGGCAGGAGTCGGCCTATTTGCTTATGGATGTGATCCATATATACACATGATCATTGTCGTGAACATCGCATAATTATTCACTTTTCTATCAATTACCCAATAGTAATTTGTTTACCCACCATATGCCTTTGCCATGAGAGATGCCACTAGGGAACACTACGGCCCCGGGTCTATTCACTTATATATTTACAAACGCTACTACTACCTTGCTGCAATTATTTGTGTTTTATTTTATTTTTCAATTTACAATTATCTACAATTATCTACACACATCATTTGCTTGCAAATAACGAGATCATGGGGATTGACAACCCTCTTGCCCGCTTTGGGTGTAAGTTATTTGTTTCTTTGTGTGTCGTCGCTGAAGACGGATGAGGATTGGTATTACTATTGGTTCGATAAGCCTTGGTTTCATAACTGAGGGAAATACTTACCCGCATTGTGCTGCGATAACCCGTTCCTCTTCATGGAAAACCCAACGCGGATCATAGTCATCAGGAAGGATTTCTAGCGCCGTTGCCAGGGAATACCATCACCAACTATCAAGTAGCTTCTCACCAACTATCAAGTAGCTTCTCACAAATCTGTGAGAGAGAGATTGTGTGTTGAGGAGTCTATCATCTTGAAGCACAAGAGCAAGGAGTTCATCGTCATTACCGAGCCTATTACCTTTTGGAGGGTGGTGCCTCCTAGATTGGTTAGGTGTCTCTTGGGAGCCTCCTACTTCGTGTTGTGGGGTGAACCAAGAAGTTTGTAAGGGCAAGGAGATCACCTACTTCATGAAGATCTACCCATAGTGAGGCTAGTCCTTCATGGATGGAATCCGCATGGAATAGTCAAGGCTCCTTCTTCGTGGAACCCTCTGTGGGTAGAGCCCTCCATGGACTCTCGCGACCGTTACCCTCCGTGGGTTGAAGACTCCATGAACATGGACGTACGATAGCACCACCTATCGGAACCACGGGAAAAATCATCGTGTCATCACTTGTGTTTGCATTCCTAACCCTCTCTTTACATATATGTGCAATGTCTTTATTTTCCGCTACAATACTCTTAGACATGCGTGTGTAGGGTGTTACTTGATATGCTATGAATGCTAAAACTTGCCAAGAATTAAAATAGGGGAAAAGGCAAAACTTTTATTTGGTCAAGTAGTCTAATCACACCCCCCCTCTAGACCTACTTTCGATCCTACAATCACACATCAGCCTCATTATATGTTCCTCAAAACATCCACCATACCTACCTATTATGGCATTTCTACATCCATCCTAAGATATATTGCCATGCAAATTCCCCCTTCACATCATATGACTAGTTCTTTCATCATCATAGTGCTTTGCATGTTCATATAGAGCTGACATAGTATTTCTAGCAAAGCCACCATTCATCATATTTCTACATGTCATGCTAGATCATTGCACATCCTTGTACACTAGGAGAGGCATTCATATTGAGTCATATTGCTTCATAGTTCTTCATATTGAGTTGTAAGTAAATAAAAGTGTTATGATCATCATTATTAGAGCACTGTCCCAGTGAGGAAATAAAAATGGGGGAGGCCAAATGATTCTACCATAATAATAAAAATAAGACAAAAGAGAGAACAGACTTTGCTACTATCCTTTACCACACTTGTGCCTCAAAGTGGCACCTTGTTCTTCATATAGAGAGTCTCGTGTTATGTCATTTTCATATGCTAGTGGGAATCACTTTTTCATTATTACAAACTTGGCTTGTATATTCCAATGATTGGCTTCCTCAAATGCCAGAGGTCTTCATGACCAAGCAAGTTGGATGCACACCCCCACTTAGCTTCAGTTGATCTTCATACACTTATAGCTCTAGTGCATCATTTTCATGGCAATCCCTACTTCTTGCATTGACATCTATTGATGGGCATCTCCATATCTCGTTGATGCGCCTAGTTGATGTGAGATTTTATTCTACACTTTTACTCCTTTGATATCTACCACCATATTCTATTCCACCTTTATGCTATGTCCATGGTTCACGCTCATGTATTGCATGAATAATAAAAGGTTGAATCACTTTAAAAAAGTACGATCCAATTGCTTGACTTGGACATCGTGGTGCTTGAAATTTGTATTAATTTGGTGAAGATGGTGCCATGCCTTGCCAATATTATAAGATGAATGGGGGTAAAAATTCTTTTAGGATCGTATACTTTGAAAGATTGATGATTTTGTTGCTTGTGATTATAAGTATTAATATGTTGATGTTTGTTAATTCATCGTTTCTCAATGAGCAAACATGCAAAAGATTACATATTGGGTAGCATGTCAGATCAATTTTTTTGTTTTTATCATTTACCCACTTGAGGATGAGCATGAATTAAGCTTGGGGATGGTTGATACGTCTCCTATTTATCAATAATTTTTGATTGTTCCATGCTATTATATTATCATTCTAGGATACTTTTTGAGTAATAATTTACCTATTTATATTATTTTTGAGCACTAACCTATTGACATGGTGCCGAGTGCCAGTTCCTGTTTCCTGCGTGTTCTTTACTTTTCAGGTTTACAGTACCAAATGAAGTCCATTTGCCCCAAAACGTTTTTATGATTTTTTTTCTGGACCAAAAGAAGACCTGGAAGCTTCGGGAGAAGACCGGAGGTCGCACGAGGCAGGCACAAGCTAACAGGGCGAGCCCAGTGGGTGGTCATGCCATGATAGATGATACGTCTCTGATGTATCTATAACTTTTGATTGTTTAATGCCAATATTCTACAAATTTCATATACTTTTGGCAACTTTTTATACTATTTCTGGTACTAACTTATTGATCCAGTGCCCAGTGCCAATTCCTGTTTGTTGCATGTTTTTTGTTTCGCGGAGTATCCATACCAAATGAAGTCCAAACGCGATAAAAACTTATGGAGATTTTTTTGGAATATATGTGATTTTGGGGGAAAAGAATCAACGAGAGACGATGCATGAGGAGGTGGCAAGCCTGCTAGGCATGGCCCACCCCCTAGACGCGCCTGGCAGGCTTGTGGCTACCCCTTAGGTCGGTTGGAGCTGTCCATTGGCCACAAGAAAGCTAATTTTTGGATAGTTATCACCTCAAAATTTCAGACTGATCGGAGATACGGATCTCCGGATAGTTAAGAAACAGTGAAAGGCCAAAATCTGGGAGCGCAGAAACAGAAGGAAACAGAGAGAGAGATCCAATCTCGGAGGGGCTCTCGCCCCTCCACCGCCATGGAGGCCATGGACCAGATAGGAAACCATTCTCCCCTCTAGGGGGAAGGTCAAGGAAGAAGAACAAGGACAGGGGCTCTATCCCCCTCTCTCCCGGTGGCACAGGAACACCGTCGGGGCCATCATCGTGACAGCGATCTACTCCAACAACTCCGCCATCTTCACCAACACCTCCAACACCTTCCCCCATCTATCTACATCGGTCCACTCCACTGTACCCTCTACTTGAACATGGTGCTTTATGCTTCATATCATTATCCAATGATGTGTTGCCATCCTATGATGTTTGAGTAGATTTTTGTTGTCCTATGGGTTGATTGATGATCATGATTGGTTTGAGTTGCAAGTTTTATTATTGGTGATATCCTATGGTGCTCTCCGTGTCACGCAAGCATGAGGGATCATTGTTGTAGGGTGTAACAATGTGTTCATGATTTGCCTCTGGTGGGTTGCGTTAGTGACAGAAGCATAAACCCGAGTAGGTGGGGTTTTGTATATGGGAGTAAAGAGGACTTGATACACTGTAATTCTATGGTTGAGTTTTACCTTAATGATCTTTGGTAGTTGCGGATGCTGGCTAGAGTTCCAATCATAAGTGCATATGATCCAAGTAGATAAAGTATGTTAGCTTATGCCTCTCCCTCATATAAAATTGCAATAATGATGACCGGTCTAGTTATCGATTGCCTAGGGACAATTCCGCAACTCCTACCACCACTTTTCCACACTCATTAAACTAACTTAGTTGTTTCTTTATCTTAGAAGCCCCTAGTTTTTATTTACGTGTTCTTTATTAGCTTGCAAACCTATCTCGTTACACCTACAAAGTACTTCTAGTTTCCTACTTGTTCTAGGTAAAGCGAATGTTAAGCGTGCGTAGAGTTGTATTGGTGGTCGATAGAACTTGAGGGATTATTTGTTATACATTTATCTCCTCATTGGTTTCTACACTGTTACTTATTGAGAAAGCCTACAATTGATCCCCTATACTTGTGGGTTATCAAGAACTTTTTCTGGCACCATTACCGGGGAGCAATAGCGTGGGGTGAATATTCTCATGTGTGCTTGTTTGCTTTATCACTAAGTAGATTTTATTTTCTATTCTAAGTTGTTCTCTATCTTTTGTTATGGATATGGAACATGAAATACCAAAACAATTAGGTGTACTTGCTGCTCATGGAGATGGGGAACCTCCTAAAACCCTCGAGGGTCGTTATGTGAAAGATGTTGTGCACTACTTTAATAATCGTGAGAAAACCCCATTCAATTATATAATGGGATACACATTGGATCAACGTGAATACTTTAGGGATTATTTCTTGACTCAAAAATGGAAACTATTATGGGATCAAATTCATATGTTGAAATGGTATGCTTGGAATCTATGCTTGAGATATGATATTACTTGTTGCTCTAGGATGAAGGCTAAACACCTTCCCTTTTCATGTAAATTTAATGATAATGAAACCTTGGATTCTTATGCTAATGGTATATATGATTACTATGATGTGGAACAAATAGAAGAGTTTGTTGCATTTAAGGGTGCTTATGAAATTGAAGCTTTGTTTGAAAAGTATTAAGATTATGATGATGATGTTTACCGATCCAAAAATTTGGCTATGCGTCGTTATTGTTATGCCAATTATGGATATAATTCCCATATTTATCAATTTATTGAGAAAGTCTCGGCTATCCAAGAAGAGACTAATATTTTGCAAGAATCTATGGAAGAGGAAGTTACTGAAATTTTAAGCTCATTAGATTAAAAATACGAGGAGGAGAACGAAGAACAAAAGCAGCAAGAGCGGATTAGCTACCCGTGCCCACCTTCTAATGAGAGTAACTCTTCAACTCATACATTGTTTAGTTTTCCGTGCTTACCGAAGGATGTATGCTATGTTGATTGCTATGATCCCTTGGATTCTTTCAAAATATCCCTTTTTGATGAACTTGATGCTTTCTATTCTTGTGGCCATGATGCCAATATTAATTATGCATGTGAATATGAACTTGCTATAGTCCCTTATGTTAAGCATGAAAATGTTGCTATTGCACCCACACATGATAGTCCGATTATCTTTTTGAATTCTCCCAACTACACTATATCGGAGAAGTTTGCACTTATTAACGATTATATAGATGGGTTGCCTTTTACTATTACACATGATGATTTTAATGAATATAATATGCATGTGCTTGCTGCTCCTAGTTGCAATTATTATGAGAGAGGAACTACATCTCCGCATCTCTATGTTTCCAGTACAATAAAATTGCAAGAAACTATTTATACTATGCATTGGCCTTTACTTTGTGTGCATGAATTGTTCTTTTATGACATGACGATGCATAGGAAGAGAGTTAGACTTTGTTGTTGCATGATATATGTTACTTTGTGCTCACTACTGAATAACAAATCATTGTTAATTAAAATTGGCTTTGATATACCTTTGGATCCGGTTGGATCCACTACTTGAGCACTTTATGTCTAGCTTAATGGCTCTAAAGAAAGTGCTGCCAGGGAGATAGCCCAGAAGTTTTAAAGAGTCATTTCATTCTGTCGTGTGCTTTATATAGTTCAAAAACAAAAAATAAATAAAGTGGTGAACTTCAAACTATTTCAAAAAAAGGTGAAAGTGAGAAAGACAAGTAACGTTGAAGTGGGGGCTAGCCTTGAACTTTGTTCATGCCCATGGAAACTTTGTGAATCTTGATTACAATAACTTCTCAACAAAAATAATTATCCCCTTGTAAAAATCCATTGTATTATAAAAATAATGTGCCAAGATTTGCCTTTAGGATGATTAGATTGCTTGTTTGGTGTGTAGTGCAAAAATAGAAACTTTGGCTCTAGTGCGTGAATTTACAATTTTTACTGGAATGTCAAAAGTTTCTGAATTTTTAGACAATACTTCTATGAAAATTGTTTGTTTTTTCCTAATGTTTCAAAAAAATTATAGTTACATAAGTATGGTGAATGTCAGATTACTACAGATTGTCCTGTTTTTGACAAATTCTGTTTTTGATGCATTGTTTTGCTCGTTTTTTATGAAACTATCGATTATATCAGTGGTATAATCCATGGAAAAGTTATATTAGAGTAACTAAAATGCAAAAAACAAAATATGAATTGGTTGGAAATAGTACTTAAAGTGGTGATTTGTTTTATTATACTAACGTATCTCACGAGAGTTTTGTTAAGTTTTGTGTGATTGAAGTTTTCAAGTTTTGGGTGAGATCACGATGGATGAAGGAATAAGGAGTGGAGAGAGACTAAGCTTGG
The DNA here is from genome assembly GCA_022496015.1 of Hordeum marinum. Lineage (NCBI taxonomy): Eukaryota > Viridiplantae > Streptophyta > Magnoliopsida > Poales > Poaceae > Hordeum > Hordeum marinum. The sequence continues at coordinate 254,927,153 of CM039673.1, forward strand.
GGATGCCCGAGGCACCCCAAGGTAATATTCAAGGACTCCCAAGAAACTAAGCTTAGGGATGCCCCAGAAGGCATCCCCTCTTTCTTCTAACAACCATCGGTAGTTTTACTTGGAGCTATATTTTTATTTGTCACATGATATGCGTAAATCTTGGAGCGTCGTGTTTTTTTTCTTTTAATAACACACCATGATGGTATTAGATAGTCCTTGGTTGATTAATAGAAGGCTCTTTGCACCTCACTTATATATTTTGAGTACGGCTTTATAGAATGCTTCATGTGCTTCACTTATATCATTTGAAGTTTGGATTGTCTGCTTCTCTACAAATAGAAAACTGCCATTTGTAGAATGCTCTTTTGCTTCACTTATATCTTTTAGAGCGTGGGCATATCTTTTATAGAAAGAATTAAACTCTCATGCTTCACTTATATCTATTTGGAGAGTTAACATGAGTTGGTCATTCACATGGTTAGTCATAAAATCCTACATAAAACTTGTAGATCACTGAATATGATGTGCTTGATTCCTTGCAATAGTTTTGCAATATAAAGATGGTGATATTAGAGTCATGCTAGTGAGTAATTGTGGATTGGTAGAAATAATTGTGTAAAGGTTTGTGATTCCTGTAGCATGCACGTTGGTGAACCGTTATGTAAGGAAGTCGGAGCATGATTTGTTTATTGATTGTCAACCTTTGTGTGAGGGTCGGGAGCGTGCGATGGTTAACTCCTACCAACCTATCCCCTAGGAGCATGCATCTAGTACTTTGCTTCAATGACTAATAGACTTTTGCAATTAATATGTGAGTTCTTTATGACTAATGTGAGTCCATGGATTATACGCACTCTCACCCTTCCACCTTTGCTAGCCTTTCTAGTATCATGCAACTTTCGACGGTGCATTAAACCCACCATATATCCTCCCAGCCAACATACCTACCTATTATGTCATTTCCATAGCCATTCCGATATATATTGTTGTGCAACTTCCACATTTCTGTTTATTATGACACACACCATCATTTTCATCTTGCTTTGCATGATCGTAAGATAGCTAGCATGATGTTTTCATGGCTTGTCCATTTATTGATGTCATTTGCTAGGCTAGATAATTGCATATCCCGGCACACCGCCGGAGGCATTCATATAGAGTCATATTTTCTACTAGTATCGAGTTGTGATTCTGGAGTTCTAAGTAAATAAAAGCGTGATGATCATCATTATTAGAGCATTGTCCCATGTGAGGAAAGGATGATGGAAGCTATGATTCCCTCACAAGTTGGGATGAGACTCCAGACTTTATTAAAAATTAAAAGAGATCAAATAAAAAAAGATGCCTTAGATGCCCACCAAAAAAATAAAAAAAGAGAGAAAAGAGAGAAGGGACAATGCTACTATCCTTTTTCCACACTTGTGCTTCAAAGTAGCACCATGATCTTCATGACAGAGAGTCTCCTATTTTGTCACTTTCATATACTAGTGGGAATTTTTCATTATGTAACTTGGCTTGTATATTCCAATGATGGTCTTCCTCAAATTGCCCTAGGTCTTCATGAGCAAGCAAGTTGGATGCACACCCGCTTAGTTTCTTTTTGAGCTCTCATAGACTTATAGCTCTAGTGCATCCGTTGCATGGAAATCTCTACTCACACCTGCCTAGTTGATGTGAGACTATCTTCTCCTTTTTCTTCACAACCTCCACCATATTCTATTCCACCTATAGTGTTATATCCATGGCTCACGCTCATGTATTGTGTGAGAGTTGAAAAGGTTTGAGAGCATAATAGGTGTGAAACAATTGCTTGACTTGTCATCGGGATTGTGCATGATATAAATACTTTGTGTGGGGAAGATGGAGCATAGTTAGACCATATGATATTATAGGGATAACTTTCTTTTGCCATTATGTTTTGAAGAGATAAAATTGCTTTATTAGTATGCTTGAAGTATTACTGTCTTAATGTCAAATGATAGACTATTTCTTTGAATCACTCGTGTCTTAATATTCATGCTGTGATTAGATTATATGAACAAGATTATGCTAGGTAGCATTCCACATAAAAAAATATCTTTTTTATCATTTACCTACTCGAGGACGAGCAGGAATTAAGCTTGGGGATGCTGATACGTCTCCGTTGCATCTATAGTTTTTGATTGTTTCATGCCAATATTCTACAACTTTAATATACTTTCGACAACTTTTTTTATTATTTCTGGGACTAACATATTGATCCAGTGCCCAGTGCCAATTCTTCTTTATTGCGTGTTTTTTGTTTCGCGGAATATGCATATCAAACGAAGTCCAAACGTGATAAGAACTTACAAAGATTTTTTTGGAATACATGTGATTTTTGGGAAAACAAATCAATGCGCGACGATGCCCGAGGAGGTGGCAAGCCTGCAAGGCGGGCCCACCCCCTGGCCGCGCCTGGCAGGCTTGTGGCCATCCCTTAGGTCGGTTAGAGCTGTCGTTTGGCCAAGAAAGCTATTTTTTGGATAAATATACCCTCAAAATTTTAGCCCAATCGGACTTACGGATCTCTACATATTTAAGAAACAGTGAAAGGCCAGAATCTGGGAGCACAGAGACAGAAGGAAACAGAGAGAGATCCAATCTCGGAGGGCTCTCGCCCCTCCGCCGCCATGGAGGCCATGGACCAGAGGGTACACCCTTCTCCCCTCTAGGGGGAAGGTCAAGGAAGAATAACAAGGAGGGGGCTCTCTCCCCCTCTCTCCAAGTGGCACCGAAACACCACTGGGGCCATCACCGTGATGGCGATCTACTCCAAAAAACTCCGTCATCTTCACCAACACCTCCATCACCTTCCCCCATCTATCTACAGCGGTCCACTCTCCCGCAACCTGATGTACCGTCTACTTGAACATGGTGCTTTATGGTTTATATTATTATCCAATTATGTGTTGCCATCCTATGATGTCCGAGTACATTTTTGTTGTCCTATGGGTTGATTGATGATCATGATTGGTTTGAGTTGCATGTTTTATTATTGGTTATGTCCTATGGTGCTCTCTGTGTCGCACAAGCATGAGGGATCCTCGATGTAGGGTGTAGCAATGTGTTCATGATTTGGCTATGCTAGGTTGCGTGAGTGACAGAAGCATAAACCCGAGTAGGTGGGTTGTTGCATATGAGAGTAAAGAGGACTTGATACCTTAGAATGCTAGGGTTGGGTTTTACCTTAATGATCTTTAGTAGTTGTGGATCCTTGCTAGAGTTCTAATCATAAGTGCATATGATCCAAGTAGAGAAAGTATGTTAGCTTATGCCTCTCCCTCATATAAAATTGCAATAATGATGACCAGTCTAGTTATCGATTGCCTAGGGACAATTCCGCAACCCCTACCACCACTTTTCCACACTCGTTAAACTAACTTAGTTGTTTCCTTATCTTAGCAGCCCCTACATTTTATTTACGTGCTCTTTATTATCTTCCAAACCTATCACGTTACACCTACAAATTACTTCTAGTTTCATACTTGTTCTAGGTAAAGCGAACATTAAGCGTGCGTAGAGTTGTATCGGTGGTCGATAGAACTTGAGGGAATATTTATTCTACCTTTAGCTCCTCATTGGGTTCGACACTCTTACTTATCGAGAAAGGCTACAATTGATCCCCTATACTTGTGGGTTATCAATGGCTTGCCCCTCCCTTGTGGACCTCCTGACCCCATTCTCTGGTCTATAAATTCACATATATTCGAAAAATCTAAGGGGGCATCTCGAAACATATTTTCCGCCGACGCAAGTCTCTGTTTTGCCGCTGTCACATCTAGATCTCTGTTCCGGCACCCTACCGGAGGGGGTTCGATCAAGGAGGGGACCATCATCAACCTTGATGCCCTCATTGTCGGTGTCAAAACCGGCGGATCTTGGGTGGGGGGTCCCGAACTGTGAGACTAGGATCAACGGTAACAGGAGACAAAGGTGACACGAGTTTATCCAGGTTCAGGCCATCCTATGGAGGTAATACCCTGCGTCCCGCTTGATTGTATTGATGGTGTAAGGGGTTACAAAGTTGATCTATCTCGAGATCGTATAACTAACCCTAGATGAGTTGTTCTATATCTACACCCCAAAACCCTCTGGATTATATAGATGCCGAGCATGCCTAGGGTTTACACATGGCCGGTTACATGCTGAAGAGATAAACTAGTCTAACTATTACATCAGGCGTGGAGCGCAAGCCATGTTTCCCGAAGCTTCCATCTTGGAGATTGGGTCTTCAAATCCTTCGGTGTTCGGTAAGTAGCCCTCATAGTCTGACCCATAACAATAGGTCGGCTATCCGAGGACCCCCCAACCCATGACTCCCTTAGTAGCCCCCGAACTTGCCTCCAACGCCAAGGGTCTTCAGCTCCGACTGCTTTGTGAACAAAGTCTTTGGCTTGCGAGGTGAGTTCCTTCCTACCGAATCATAGTTCGGCCTCAGATGACAAGTAGTCTCGCGCATAGTGGCACATCCGAATATTGTAAATTGATTGGCTTTGAAGCCCAAACGTCAGGGGATAAACAACGGCCCTCTGACGACCTTTCTGAAGAAAGGTTACAACCCACCATGACCGCCAGACCAGTTGCATGGACTCGATTTGCAGTTCAAGGACATTTTAATCATCACGATCTATCAATATACCGATCGTTTCCCGTTTTATATGGGATATACTTAACCATGCGCATGCAACGGCTTGCGCATATCGGGAAGTGGAGGGATTCACGGCGCGGCGAGGGGAATCCACATCGACCGGCCTAAAAAGAGAAGGAAAACCCCAAAGTCTTTTTTATGCTCTCCATTCGACTTCTCCGCCTCCCATTTCCTTGCGCCTCTAGAGCACAGATCTAGATCTCTCCGCCCCCACCTTTGAGCTTGGCAATGGAGGGTTCCAATGGCTAGTGGGAAGCTTACACGGTCACCAACAAGGACATAATCGACCTCAAGAAGGCCGGTTACCTCCCCGCCAACATCCCTCACTACGCAGCAGAGGAGGGCCAAGTGATCCCCACCCCCATGCCAGGCGAGAGGGTGGTGTTCATCCCCCACTTCATCAAGGGTTGAGCTTACCACTCCACCCCTTCGTCAGGGGGTTAATGTTCTTCTACGGCCTCGACTTCCACGACCTCCCGCCGACTCCATCATGCACATCTCGGCGTTCATCTTCGTGTGCGAGCCCTTCGTGCGTGTCAAGCCACACTTCGGGCTCTAGCTGCACGTCTTCGGTATCAAGCCCAAGTGTGTCGGTAGCAAGCACACGAACTGCGATGGGTCAGTCATCGGCAAGCTCGCTCGCGTCGGGTAGCTGTCGGGCACCTTCATCTACACCATCAAAGGATGGAAAAAGGAGTGGTTCTATGTCACCAAACCACGAGAAGAGGGCCAACTCTCCGCCGCCACATTCAGATCCGGTCACCCCACCAGACTGGTTTCGTGGCCCGAAAAGGGCCTGGTCTGAGGATCGGGCAAAGAGGTGACTGATCTACAGAAGCGCCTCCGCTCCCTGGTTGAGGGGGCATCAAGCTAGACGATGTAGTCCAGGTGATGCTACGAAGACGCATCCTCCCCTGCCAGCGTCGGGACACTCCCCTGTGGGCTCGAGAACTCGAAGCCGAACCCACAGTCCAGAATCTCTTCCACACTACATCGGGGAAGTTTTGGAAGGCGCTCTTCAAATTGATGAAGAGCTAGCCATCCGAGGAGGAGGACAAGGGTCTGCACGCCGCCAAGCCTGATTCTGAGGTACGATATTCCCCAGCTTGGTTGGCTTTATTACAGAGAGAATCCCTATATCCTCTTATCCAATCTGTTTTGGTAGAGATGGCAAAAGAAAGCCATCAACATCAACAGTACGGCTCCTCAGCCCGAAAACGAGAGGACCGGGATGCTAGCCAAGATGTTCGTGGAGAAGCCTTATGAGGCTCCCATGAAGAAAGAGAAGAAAAAGAAACCAGGCCAGGCTGGCCTTCGCATCGGGGACCAGCCTGATGCTGCATCCGAAGACACCCCCGCCTCCTCAAATCAGGAGGAGGCCGACGAGGAGGAGGAGGTCCAGAGCGAGGGGGAAGGCAACTCCACCCGCCTCCAAGAAGAGAGCGGTGTCTTCGGATGCCCCAAGGCAGGTAGTTCTCCTACCCCGAAGAGGACGCGACATATGCGGGTGGTTCTGTCCGACGACAACTCGAACTCGAGCTCCGCGTCCAAAGACCCCAAGGAGGTTCCACGAAGGAGCCTAAGGGTCAAACCCCCCGTCCAGGTTAGGATCCGAAGACCCTCCTACCTATCACAAGTAGATTCAGAGTTTGCTAACACGCGGGTTATTGGTCCTACAACCCCAGCGAGTTATCCCCACCGAGGTGGTATCGGATGGGGAGACCCCGTCTGCCGAACTGGCGAAGAGCGGGGATGCCTCACACCCCACCACTCCAAGCGCCACGAAGGACGTCGTGAAGGTGTCGTCCTAGCCTACTCCAATGGAGGCGGACACAGGGGGCGAGGGAGATCGCACTGTGGTTGAAGCTAAAGCTTCGGCCACCGAAGACCGGGGGACAACGCCCCACCCGGACACCAAGGAGGTCGGACGAGCAGGCGATCAATCCCCTCCAAGAACATCTCCGGAGCGCACTATGCCTCCAGAGGCACTGGTCCAGTCCCCGATGGGTGATCGGGAAATCCGATCATCCCCGGCACCGCCGACTAACAAGTGGTCGGCCATGGAGGAGGCTCTATCGAGCGCCTCCATCCCCGAGGATAACCGCACCCGTATGGGTGCGGTACTTTAAAGCGTCTAGTCTGTTGACAACGGACTGAAGGAGGCCTTCAAAATTATCCTTGCAGGTTTTCAAGTAAGTCACCCAATGTTTATGCAAGGATTTTATTTATTTTTATTGCATACATGGCAGCCCCCGAGCCCTATGTGAGGTGAACAAGCTCACCTAGGGGTCACATATGAATCCGGTAATGCACTAGAAGCATTTTAAGCATGCTAGGATAAATCGATATATGATTGGATTGTCTATAATTCGGGAAGTGAGCGCCAGTGTAATGTATTAACTGTGTGTGTAATGTAGGCTTCGTCTTCAGCGGTGGCCAAAAATGGTGCCGAGCTGGACAAGCTACATCGGAAGGTCAAGCGCTCCGAGGATGAGGTGGAAGCCCTCAACAAGAGGTTTGATGAGGCACAGGGTAAGTCCAAACCAAATCTGAATACTTTCCCCCGAATACTGTCAATGCAGTTTCCTTTTATATAAAGTTTTATTGTTTTGCACCTTCGTCAAAAGAGATGGAGAAGTTCAAGGTCGAGCTTCAATGGGCAAAGGACGAAGCGGCCGTTGAGAAGGCGGCAGCCAAAGAAGTGGCCACCGCACTCTCCGCCCTATGAGCCACCAGCAATAAGCGTCAGGCTCGTGTGGCGGAGATATAGGACGGGCTCCAGGACACTAGCAAAAAGTGCGAGGCCTTGGAGAAAAAGAATAAGGCGAGCTCGGCCGAACTGTCCACCATGAAATCCAATCTCTAGAAGGAGCAGATGGACAGACGGGTCTACAAGGAGCAAGTGCGCCAAGCCAAGGAAATAGCAGATGGTAAGCCATACTCCCTAAAGTGCATATTCGGGGATAGCAGATTCGAATTGCTGACCCGGGTGTGGTGATCCTCAGGCACATCTACCGATCTCTAAAAGAGCGTGGCAAACGCCAATCAGCTGTTCGCCTCGCGGGGAGAGGAAGATGAAGCTCAGATGTTCTGGGCACAGTTCGGAGCCCCCGAGCGTCTTGCTCCTTTGGTGGAGCAGCTCAAACAGCTAATGGAGCTGCACTAGATGGTGGAGTCGGCCATGAAGGACCTCTGCTTTGACTTATGGCCCGGCGAGCTGCTACCAGGAAGCTACTTCGGCCTAGTGTAGAGACTGATTGCTGCCATGCCCTGCCTCGACACCGTCAAGCGCTCCTCCTGCATCGAAGGAGTACAGATGGCCCTTGCCAAGGCAAAAGTGCACTGGCCGGGGCTCAATCCGATGAAGGTCTCCACCGACCCACCGCCACCCGGGAAGGAGCATCGATGCCCCGAGCTATACTAGTATGGACCGATGGAGAGTGCTCGGGTGATAGCATCACAGTGTTCGGGTGAAAAATTATTTGAATGAGCTTGTAACGTGTCCGAAGACTCGTGATAACTTTTAATGATATTAGTATCCGCTCTTATATGGTTTTGCATTCTTTTATAACTCCTGTGTGGTTGTTTAATACTAAAATATGTGAGTCGTTGGCTTCGGCCCCCACGTAGATACTACATGGGGTGTATATGCCAATGCACTATGTCCCTTAGCCGTATTATCGAAACCCGAAGGCGGTGTAGTGCGGTAGACTAGGCAATCAGACTATAGTGCTTTATTTCTTTCACGTAACCGAAGGGGCGCGAAAAGGACTACGGGAAGCATATGATTAGCCATCGGAGTACTTGCGATGTTCGGACGAACCGAGGCCGAAGCCAACATCATAATGTTTGCACAAAGGGCAAGTTCCTCGTATAACATGAAATAACCGCTTAGGAGGGTTGAAGTATAATACTTCTAGCTTGGGGTTCACAGATCCGACCGCGCATACTATGACGGTCCGTTTTCGGCTTTGTCCCCTGAGGTGCTTGATCGGACTATCCGGAAGCACAATCGCAGGGGTGCTCCCTTTGCCCTTTTAGCCGAACAAGAGGAACATAAAGGGGCAAGCATAGGAGCCGGTCAACCTAACTTAATGACGAAAGACATAGTTTGGATTCGATGCATATAAAGCGAACACCAAGACGCTTAGCACACGATAGGTAAGGCGATTTTTGTTTGAAATCGAGCCCCCGGTCTATTAGCTGGTTACCTCGAGTCATACCGAACAGGTTCACGAGAAGAGGGAGAAAAGAAAACAGTATGTGCCAAAAACAGGACAAATGAGGCGTACTTGTGCCACGCAATTTTGCATTTCCTCAACAACTCTTATAACTCGGATTGTCGAAGAAACTATTTACACGTATGCGAAAGAAAAGAAGAAATAAAGTCCTATAGGAGTTGTTGTATCAGGGGTCCTCAATTGGTGACCTAACGTCCTCGATGTACCCCCTTGCTAGTTGACTCCTGCTCTTGGATGCACCTTGATGGGGTGTTTCGTGTTCGGTGGGCAGATTTTGCTAACAAAACCTTGAGAGGTCGCCGAACTATAGGTAAGATTTACGTCGTAGGTAGGCTATCTTAAGAGCTCCTGCATCTTGTTCGAAGATGTATTGGTGGAAGTAGGTCGGGCCAGCCGAACACACACCTTTATTTCCCCACCGCTTCCCATGGAAGTTTAAGTGCAAAGTTGTGCCTCCTCGGCACATACTTTGCTGGTCCAGAAATTGTGCGGTGGTGGGTGAGTCCCTATAGAGGGGAAGAGGAAGGATCGGAGTTTTAGGTCTGAAGCCGAACTCGCTTCCTAGCCTTATGTGCCTTCATGGTGGATGTCGGAACTTGTCGATCTTCTTTATAGCTGAATTCGGCCGCTAGGGCCAGTGCATGTTCCTTAGTTCTAAGGGAGCGCTCGGTGTTGTCGTTGACAGTAATGACCCCCTTGGGGCCTGGAATATTGAGCTTGAGGTATGCGTAGTGTGGGACCACATAGAAACGAGCAAACGCTGTCCATCCAAGAAGCACGTGATAGCCGTTGCGGAAGGGCACGATGTCGAAGATTAAGTCTTCACTGCGAAAGTTATCGGGTGAGCCGAACACGACCTCTAGAGTTACCGATCTCGTGCATCAGGCCTCGACGCCCGGGATCACTCCTTTGAAGGTAGTGTTGTTGGGTTTGATCCTTGACGGATTAATGCCCATCTTTTTCACCTTATCTGAGTAAATCAGGTTAAGGCTACTTCCTCCGTCCATTAGGACCTTTGTGAGGTGATACCCATCTATAATGGGGTCTAGTACGAGGGTTGTCGAACCCCCATGATGGATACTAGTCGGGTGATCACGCCGATCAAAGGTGATCGGGTATGCCGACCATGGGTTGTACTTCGGGGCTACGGGTTCCACCGCGTAGACTTCCCGGAGGGCGTGCTTCCTCTCCTTCTTCGGTATGTGGGTGGCGTATATCGTGTTCACCATTTTTACTTCGGGAGGGAACTTCTTCTGTCCACCACCAATTGGACCCCAAGGCTCATCTTCGTCCTCGCTCCGCGAGCTTTTTCCTTGGTCTTCGGGTTTTATCTTGCCGAACTGTTTAAACACCCAGCAGTTGCGGTGTGTGTGGTTGGCAGGCTTTTCCGAAGTCCCATGGATTTGGCAAGGCCTTTCCATTATCTTCTCGAGCTGAGTGGGTCCGTCACGATTGCCTTTAGGGGGCTTCTTCCTCTGCCCAGGTTGGGAGTTGCAGAATACGGCATTAACAGCCATGTCATCAGCATCACTATTATTGTTCTGGCACTTATTCTTATTGTGCTTTGCCTTTGAGTTGCCCTCCTGGGCTTGAGGTGCCATGGGATCTTTAGAATTGTGGCTACGTCTTGCCAGCCAGTTATCTTCGTCCGCGCAAAAGCAGGTCCTGAGGGAGGTAAGGGCGGACATAGTTCGAGGCTTGTCCTGGCCTAGCTGGCGGGCCAGCTATTCGTGCCGAATATTGTGTCGGAAGGAGGCTATGGCCTTAGCATCCAGACAGTCAATGATTTGGTTCTTTTTAGTCAAGAATTAATTCCAGAACTGTCGGGCGGACTCGTCGGGCCTCTGGACGATGTTGCTGAGATTGGAAGAGTCTAGTGGGCGGACATAGGTCCCCTACAAGTTAGAGCGGAACGCATCTTCTAGGTCTTCCCAGCATCCAATGGAGTTTTCGGGGAGGTTGTTTAACCAGTGTCGAGCTGTCCCCTTAAGCTTAAGAGGTAGGTATTTGATGGCATGGAGATCGTCTCCTCGTGCCATGTGGATATGAAGGAGGAAGTCCTCGATCCATACAGTTGGGTCAATGGTCCCGTCGTACTGTTCTATATTCACGGGTTTGAACCCTTCGGGGAACTAATGCCGCATTACCTCATCTATGAAGAACATAGGGTGAGCGGCGCCTCTGACCCGTGCTATGTCGCGCCTGTATTCGGCGTCTATATGGGGCCGGTTGCGTTCCCAGACTCTATTGTTTTGGTCGAACCATGGTCTGTATTTGCCGTGTCTATCGGGGGCGTACTCTCTGGATCCATAGATGGATCTAGTGTGGCCTGCTCTGTGATCCGGGTCATCTCTTAGGTCGAACCTGTCATTGGACTCTAATGGCTCCTTGCCCCGTCTTCGGGGTACTCCGGTATGTGACCGGCGTCATCTACCGTCCTGTCTCGACCACGAGGGGCGCGATCCGGCTTGTTGTACGGAGTACGGTTTGGAGATGGAGTATCAGTAAGTTTGTCGTTGAATTGCAGCAACAACCTTCTCCGAGGGTAGATTTTGGGCTGGTTTGACAAACTAGTGCCATATACTTCATCGGCTGAGTGGACTTTCGTCCATCGATCATTGAGGTCGGCCTGTTCGGCTTTGAGTTGTTGTTCTTTGGTCTTTAGACTGTGAGTCGTTGCTATGAGTCATTGCCTGATTTCTTCCTGATCCTTGAGGTTATCAGGGATGTACAAGTCATCGGCTTACGGTATATCTTCCTCCTCGACGGGCGGAAGGTAATCGTCACCTTCGGGGTCATGGATGGTATCGGGGTCGTTTTGGTCCTCAGGCTCTTCCAGACCGTCAAACGGGTGCTCGGGGATATCGGGATTGTCATGATCGGCGGGGGCATTACCGTCCGCATTGCTGATAATAGTTCTTCTTCCCTTTTTGCTTTTGGACCGCTTATGAGATTTTCGGAGCCTTGATGGCGCATCACCCGATTTGTCACCATCGTTGTGAGGCGTATTGTCGCTGTTGGTGGCAGGAGTATCAACCATGTAGACATCAGATGTAGAAGTGGCGGCCCAACTCTCGGTGTTAACGGGGGTGGGAGCACGGTCCTCTTCACCCATGTATTCTGCCTCCTCGGAGGCATAGTCTAGCAAGTCAGTTAAGTCTTCGATGGTAGCTATCAAGTGGGTGGTGGGTGGGCCGAAAATCCGTCCCTGCCCGAACTATAACCGGGCCGGGCATAGATCAGGGTTGGATCATCGGTGATCCTCATCGACGAGAATTGCTCCAAGGCCTCGTCGACCGCTGAGGGCCTGATCGGATCCAACTGTTTGGAACTCGTGGAGTTAACCCCCATGAATTCCACCCATGGGGAGTGCTTGGAAGGAACACATGTCCATTTATATGGGTTGATGGCCAGACCGGGATGAGACATCGGACTGCCGCCATGGGTGACCCCGTTGGTGTGTCCAAAGAAGGGGCTCGAGGTTAAGGCCTCAGAGTCCTCGGGGGCTACAGGCAAAGCCATGAGCCCAATTAGTGACAAGTTGCCCCGAGAGTCGACGGAGAACTCTAAGTTTCTGAATCTGACCTCTTGATCAGGGGCGAAGCTCTCAACACGGCCTAGATGGCCAGCGGAATCTGCATGCAGCACAACTACCGAAGGCGAAGGTCTGCCCGGGGACGAAAACGTCCATGTTGCGAACCTCTTCATTGATGAAGAGACGAGGCGTCGATTCCATCTTTCTCAGAGAGGAACTCTCAATGAAAGCACCAATGTCGGTGTCAAAACCGGCGGATCTCGGGTAGGGGGTCCCGAACTATGAGACTAGGATCAACGGTAACAGGAGACAAAGGGGAGATGAGTTTACCCAGGTTCGGGCCCTCCTATGGAGGTAATACCCTATGTCCTGCTTGATTGTATTGATGGTGTAAGGGGTTACAGAGTTGATCTACCTCGAGATCGCATAGCTAATCCTAGGTGAGTCATTCTATATCTACACCCTAAAACCCTCCGGCTTATATAGATGCCGAGGATGCCTAGGGTTTACATATGGTCGGTTACATGCCGAAGAGATAAACTTGCCTAACTATTACATCAGGCATGGAGCGCAAGCCGTGTCTCCCAAAGCTTCCATCTTGGAGACTGTGCCTTCAAATCCTTCGGTGTTCTGTAAGTAGCCCTCATAGTCCGGTCCATAACAATAGGTCGGCTATCCAAGGACCCCCTAACCCAGGACTCCCTCACTCATGATGATGTGTGAGTAGTTCACCATAGACCTACAGGTCCGTCGCTAGTACCTAGATGGATCTCTCTCTCTTTTGATCTTCAATACAATGATCATCACATCTTTGCTTTGATCTATCCGATGTAACTCTTTTGTGTGGTGCATTTTTTGGGATTGGATGAATTGTGGGTTTATGTTCAGATTATTCATGAAAAGTATTTGAGTTTTCTCTCAAATTATTACGATTCTTCTTTGCATGATCATTATAGCTTCGTAATTTTCTCCGATCTATTATTTACTTTGGCCAAGTAGATTGGTCTTTGTTCAGTTAGAGGGGTGCATTGTGGTGGGTTCAACCTGACGGGTTTCTATATCCCAGTGACAGAATGGGACAAGATACGTCTTTGTGTTGTTTCCACTAAGGATAAAACGATGGGGTTTATCCATATTGATTGAGTATAGTTTGTCTACATCAGGTCATCGTTCTCTATGCATTACTCTGTTTGTCGTGAACTTAATACGTAGAGAGGCAATCATAGAAGCGCTCTTGAAGTGGAGCAATAGTAATAGGTGCGGGCAGGAGTCAGCCTATTTTTTTGGACGTCATGCCTATATACACATTATCATTGTCGTGAATATCACATAACTATGTGCTTTTCTATCAATTGCCCAACAGTAATTTGTTTACCAACTGTATGCCTACTTTCATGAGAGATGCCACTAGAGAAAACTATGGCCCAGGGTGTATTCACTTATATATTTACAAATGCTACAATACCTTGTTGTTCTTATTTAACTTTTATTCTATTTTGCAACTTACAATTATCTACCATTATCTACACAATTCACTTGCTTGAAAATAGCAAGATCAAGGGGATTGAAAACCCTATTGTCCATGTTGGGTGCAAGTTGTGTGCTTTTTGTGTGCATCGCTGAAGACGGTTGTGGATTGATGTTCCTGTTGGTTCGATAAACCTTGGTTTCATAACTGAGGAAAATACTTACCCGTATTGTGTTGCAATTACCCGTTCCTCTTCACGGAAAACCCAACACAAATCACAAGTATCAACATTGTGAACTTGGCCGTGAATGAGATGTAGGCCGTAGCAGATGCTACCCCCATGCACTCACCAGCAACCATCCCTGCGCCCATGCTAGCAACCATCCCCGTTGCATTAATGGGCTGATCGCCGAGCACCATCGCAGCGCTAGAAACCACTGGCTTCACCGAGGTCCTCGTAGACCCGTAGTAGTTGATGTATGTGCAAGCGCCCTCGCATACACCCATGCTCGTGCGTGTTCCTACACCCACCGTGATGGTCCCCGTGCGCATGCCCGCACCCATCGCACCCGTGCCCATGTGCGCGCCTGCACCCACTGCACACATGCTCGTGCGCACGTCTGCACCCACCGCACGTGCCCGTGCGCGCAGCTGCACCCATCGTGCCCCCCTAAGTGGCATGTGATGATGTTATTGACCACTTCCTTGCAGTGCCGCTAGTCACCATCCCCTTGGCCCCCCACCCATAGATCGCGCGATGACTTCCTCTTTGATTGGGAAGTCCAGAACATTCTGGGCCAGTTTGAAGACTTGAACAATGGCGTCCTAGAGGACGACAATGCTGGCGTAGGACGCTGGCGTCATTGCCGCCACAATTAGTTTTATTTATATTATATCTCGATCGTATGAATCTAAGTTTTACTTGATGAAATATATTGTTTGGTCAACTCAATATTTATCTCTGAATGCACATAGTAATCAATGTAAATCAGAAAAACATCAATGTGTTTTCTCTTAAGAAAAAACTTATCGCAAACGTTTCAGATTGAATACCCCTATGCAGATCGAGAGCTATACTTCCTTCGCCAGTAAGCCAAGTGAAAATTTGGTGTGAAGGGTTGGTGCATCGCGTCATCGCAAACGATTATGTACTATGACCCATGTGCTTACTATAGAAAATTTGGTAAGATTTGCATCTGTCATATTGGGTATATTACCATTTGTCAAATTGGAAACATTGGAGTTTGTCAGTATATTAACATTGCCATATGTCAACATTGTAACACTGACACTTGTGAAATTTTGGAGCTAAAAATCACTAGTGTTGTCTAATTTTGCAACGGAATTTCACTAAACATAGATTGCATTCATACATAAAGTTGTCATTCTTTATACAAAACTATTCAACTCATTAGCTGAACTGAACAAAAAAATTCCCAATTGTTGCCAACCATGTACTAAAATAGCTAGTTCAAATATATATACTAGCTAATTTAAAGTACAAGGTACAGTTCAACCATATCTATAGTTAGATGAACTGAACAAAATAGCCCGTAAATACTACTACGGAGGGTCTTTGTACTACTTCCAACAGGGTCTCCTCTACCGAGAGCACTCAGTAAGAGGTAGAGGAGGAGCAGCCTACCAACGATATGGAGGAGTTGATTTTGTTGCAAGCCGCTACTACCCTCCGCCGCTCCAGACGCGCCTCCTCAAAGTGGCAAGACTCGGTGTAGATCTCCACATTCCACTGTTGCGTACATGAACCCGGTGAGCTTCTTTGCGTGTGCAACCTGACACTCCACCTCCTTCTCTGGGAAGTTAATGTAGCGCACCAGGTCTCTAATGCAAATGCCGGGCAGCGGCCTATGGCGTCCTCCATCCCCCACCTTCGGGCCGTGGTGGCAGAGCGGGTGATGGCCCTGATGCTTGACGGTGGGATTGCAACCAAGGAGGACGAGGTGTGATGGCAGCCAAGGTGGGCGCCAGTAGGGTGGTGGCCACAACAGGCGTCGAGCAGGTGGCGGCCAAGGCGACCGCTAGAAGCATCTCATTTAGAGTAGCCATGGCGAAGCGTGTGGTTGGTGGCGAGCACACACACACACACACACACCAGGGACGCCACGCTCACTACACACTTCAGAGTATTACTGCCCTAACGTTATGAAGCCTCCCAACTGGAGTTGTCCTCTGGCGGAGTGGATGAGCGATGACAACGAACGGGTGTCGTTGTCGATTAGGGGAGAAGAAAACTAGATAAGCTACTTGGAGGGAGGGGATGAAAGTGATGTGGAGTCGCTGGCCGTGAGGGTTTATATAGCAAACCGACAAGCATTAGGGTTTTGGGGATTCCGTCGAGCCGGGCAATAATCTTGCATGGTTGCACGCGGGAATGGGCTCACCAACACCTCTTCGAGCCGACGCGTGGCCAAATGAAATGCATGTGTGGTGCCGAAGCATGCACTCGAATCCTCTGGCGGCAACGCGGTGACAAGACAGGATAGAAGAGGAAGAAATGATAAATACACCAATGATTAATAACAATAGAAACACTTGCGTTTTTTATGACGTCGATGTTTCCCCAAGATACAGGAGGCTACCAGCGACAGGCTGGCTTGTATACAGTTATTCCCAGTGTGTTAAACTACTCTATGCATGTGGTTGTTCGCGGTTGAGGCGGTCGAGTCATAGTTTGTCGGCGTCCCTCTGCACGTACTGTCAGTGTCCATTCCTGTAGAGTCACCATGCGGTTATGTGTGCCACGTAAATCTGAGAATGGTTTTGCTATAACCGGGTTTGTTGGGTCAGTTTCTCTATGTGGGTATGTGTAGTTCAAGTGTTAACAGGATGACTCTGACAACGGTTTAGTTTAGTTCGGTTTTGTGTATCAAATGGTTGGGTATAATCAGGTATGGGCTCAAACAGTTACGGGTCCAAAGAGTTAAACCCATGGGTCACACCCGGTTTGTGAGAACCGTTTTAGGCCTGTTTGCTCCATGGCTACCCGTAACAAAGGACATGGTCGGTGCGGGGTTGCGCGCAAGGTGTTTGCTGAAAAGCGCAGCGCGAGCATCATCCTTGTGCAGTGCTGGCATGGGTGCGACACTGAACCTGGTCACCTGCCTCTACCTTACGCAGATCGTCGGCCGGCCATGCATCATCTCGGTCACCTAGAGCAAGAGCCTCATGGGGCAGGGCCTCAGCATCGTTGTCGATGGTCTATCCGGCAAGAGCCTCTGCAAGGCGGACATCAAGCTTGGGCTCTTCTCCAAGAAGAAGGGCTCCAAAAGTCTCGACATCGACGGCGGCAAGGTCGACATCTTCTGGGACCTGTTGGCCACCAGGTTCGGCATAGGGCCGGAGCTGCTGGAGGGCTTTTCTCCTTCTTGGCAACATGAAGAAGGGCGCATACAGCAAGATTGGCACCAACGAGCCGGCGCTGAACGCCGCGTTCATGGCCAGGAAGGAGCACATTTATGGCAAGAAGATTTTACTTTGCAGTTCTGCGGCAATGGCCAGTTCCATGATGTTGTCATAGAGTGACACTGTTGACCTCAAGGTTCAGTAGTAGGACGAGCACAACAGGTTGCTCTACGTTGCACTGCCAATCAAGGTTCAGCAGTTGATGCTCTCATGCCATGGCAAATCGAGAAGCAAGATCAAAAGGCAAATATGATTAATTGATCTACTAGCTTGTCAGCCATGAATCTGAACGGGACCTTGCGGGTGACCATCTTGCTGAACCACCTGGATGTGTTGACCTAGTAGAACTGCCTTATCTGTTGACCCAGTAGAGCAAACAGGTTTGAACCTACTTTAGAAAATGGTTTTAACCCATAGATAGGCACTCGGTTTAGTTTAGTTTGGTGGAAAGATCGAGTGGGTTTGGTTTTAGTTGGGTTGATAATTTTTTAAATGGGTTTGGTTATGGTTGGGCTGACACAAATTTCCGTGTGGGTTCAGTTGAGGTATGGTGCAGTTTTCAAACCGTTCTCAGGTTTAGTGCCACGATACAGTGACGCGCTGCAAAACCAGCCACAAAAACATGCCAAAATTATAGGTCATATGACGCCAAACCATGTAGACAGAGCAAATAGAGCAAATTAGATCCCATAGAATTAAACTAAGGAAAGTGTCGGTGATGCTTCCATCAAACCAATAGCAACCGTTTGCCCACACCACACACAACTTATTAGGAGGAATCGTCTGTGTTATTATCGTCTTCTCACACAATTCTGATTACTGGTATATTTTGTGGTTATCACACACATCTTGTTAAGCCCAATCATTTCTGTTCTGCTAATCACCACAAACAGTTTATCCGAGTGAACTGTATGTTATCTATCACACACATCTAGATCTGTATAGCCGTTTGTGCTATTTTGGCTAATCGCAAACAGTTCATGAGGACTAATTGTATGCCACAAATCGCACATGTGAGTCTTATATTAATTGTGCTTCATGGATCATCCTTCTAACGCGGTTCATTTTAGTGGCGACGGATCTAGAACTATACTATTTGTGATTCATGCATCACACAAAGTTTGGTCGAAGCTTCTCTCATACATGTGTCGTCTTAGGACCTTCCTACATTAGTGCTTGTCTCTTTTGGGAGTTAGAATCTCTTTGTTTGATATCTTTTCAATTGGTGTGTTTCGGTATCTCATTTCTTGATGTATCTTTTAATTAGTACTCTTCTAGTGATAATTTCTTCATTGTATATTTCATTTTCACTTGGTACCTTTTCACTTGGTATGTTATCAACCATGTGTTGAGTTAGTTCTTTGATATATTTGGACAACCTTATATCGTGTCAACCTTTCGGTCGCCTTCTTAGTTTACTTGGTTTTATGTCCAAACTATATCTCCTTTTGGTTCTTGAAAGTCTTGTGCGTGCATATTTACTTTATGTATATTCTATAGCATACTTCCTTTTTCTATCTTATATATAGGGGAAACTCCACCATTCCACATTGTCGTCGTGCATGTGCAAAACACACATGAAACACAAGGATTGCAAACGTCCCTTGTAGATACATCGACGACGTGCAAAGATCAAGAGTTATGATAAATTTAAGTGACAATCTGAATTGGTTACAATATCTATGCCATAACAGCATTTCTGAAACCTCCGTCATGGCAGGAAAAAATGGTTGTCGTGGCTAAAACTTATGCTATTTACCAAATTTTATTTTAGTTCAATTGAATTTGAGCAAATTTTAATTTTAGTGGACCTAATTGAATATTGATGACATAAGGATCAGTCTACAAAAAGATCCACTCAAATTCGAATTATGTTTGCATTTTAGCCCTAAAAGATTCCTATTCAAATTTGAATTTGTAGTGTTCAAAGTGCAAATTTATTTGCTTCTCATGAATAAAGAATTTCATGAGGTCAATATACAGTAATAATCACCTCGTTTAGAGCTGTCTTCCTATAGTTATAAGAGTTTGAACTTGGAGGGGGCTTTCTGCAAAAGTTATATAGATTAAATCAGCAAAAAAATAGAAATTTTAGGGACACATGTTGTGACCTGATTGGTTATACCGGTTTGTACTATGTTATAATACAACCTTTGGATTGAAATGAATCTGGACAGTCCAAATCAGTCAATACCCCTTCGAGTCATAAATGACATGGTATCCTCAAATTGTTTTGTACCAATTATGAGAACTAATATTGTGCGTTAATGCATGATCAAACGGCTGAGAGAGACAAAGATTTTACCATGGTGGTAGGATGTTATAGATAGCTATAACAATGGTGGTGGTCCTCTGAATCGAGAGTGGCGAGGCCTCCCGCGGTCATCGGCATGCGACGAGTGCATTTGCATTTTCAGGAAGCATAACTTCATGCGTCTCGTCAAAGTACAATTATGTTTCTCATGGAAGCACAAGCTATTTGTTCCACTTTTTCAGGAAGTACTATTGTGCTTCTCTCAAAATCACAGCTTTCGGAAAAAATATTCTCTCAGACCCAGATAAAACCAGACAAAAAACAAAAGCCATAAAAACAAAAAACATCTCAAACCCTAAAAGCATACATAAAAATAAAAAACCAATATCCAGAAAAAGCATCCAAAATGCGACATAGGGCGCTAGCTGGGCGCACCACTTAACGCGTTCCCATAAGCAAAAAGTGACCCTTGTCGAATCCCATCAAAGGGTAGTCGTTAGTTAGTTGCTCGAGGATATATCCTAAAAAAGTTGCACACGTTTGCAGGACTCCGATCGAAAGCACCACAAGTCTTTCGATGGTTCTCCTAAGATCTGGAAGTCCTTCAATTAAGTTTTGCATTTAATATATTATCTCTATTTTAAAGGAAGAGTTGGTAGCTTTTTTTTATGGGGTTTTCGTCTTTCTTTCCACCTTCTTTTGTTTTCTTATCTCCCACCCACCACCCCCTCCCATCTTGGTCTATCGATTTATTTTCTCTCCACTCTTTTATTACAAACCCACACTTTCCTAACGGATAACAAATCACGGATCTAACTTTCTTAAGTTATCCAAATCACTCGATTTGTCTCATTATTTTCATTTGTTTTGGGAAACAAATAACAGATTTTGATCTAATTTTCTTAACTTATCCAAATCAAATGATTTCTCTCATTAGTGCAAATTGTTTTAGGAAACAAACAACATATTTAAAAAAGCACATAACGGGACTTTATGTAAATGAACATCTAAATCATGACAAAAAATCTCATTATCTCTACTCTAAAGGGGGTTCGTACATTGTTTCGTTAGGACTCGCTATCGCCCCCACTTCCCATCCATCGCCCCTCTCATCGATTTTTATCCCCGACGGTTTCCTCTAGCCTATGCACGCAACCAAAACCTGGAAACCAAACCAATCCCGTTCCTCCCCTCTCGGCACTGAGATCCCACTCCACAATCTTTCCTATCTTCCGGGTCCATGATCCTAAATTGCCGCAAGCTGCCTTCACTGCTGTCGTGCAAGATCCTCCCTCGCCTGGAGCCTTCACTTCACCACCACCGTTCCTAAGCATCCAGCAAGCATCCTTCACTGCCTCCCCTCGGTGTTGACTTGAAGGATCCTCCCGCGCTGTCCGGTCAGGTGAGGGCCGATCGACGCACTCCAGCACACAGATGGACAAATGGTGTTGCGCATCCTCAAGGATGTCAGGAGCCTGAGCAAGGAGGGCTAGAAGGCCATCAAGAGTGGCTTCGATGAGATGACCATGGGAGAGGCTCACTGCATGCGTGAAATCTTGTACGATGTAATTTTGTTCTATCATTTTTTTTTGGGAAAGTAATTTTGTGCTATCTACATGAAGATTGCAGGAACTTCTGATGCATTTGTCCACCAGTAACAGGTTCGTACTTCATACCAGCTTGATGGTGTGTTATTTTTGCTTCGCTTACTACTTGTTCGATTAGAATCATATTGCTGCCATTGTGTCCAGTATACGAGTGAAATTTTGTGCATTGGGGCTCTTAGGCATGAAATACAGGCAGTTTAGGCACTACGGCTTGAAGTTCCTTCAAGTTCACCGGAAACGACTACCAACTAGTTTAATTCTGCAGGTGCAGGTGCTACCGGTTGATGGTGGCCTAACCATTTGAGTGTAACTGAAAGTGAACCAGAGCGACATGTAGAAAAAATAATCTTAGCATGGAGGCTGAATTTGTACACTACTTAGAATTTATTACGTAGTGCTCTTCCTCCATTTTTATATTACTTCCGAATACATGTTCAAGTTATTAGGTAGTACTACTGAATTTCAGGAATGATACTTCATGATACTAAAAGGTTACTAAATTATGTACCAAATCTACTGTTATGTATAGGAAGAACATGCTCTAAAATATTGATAATGCATATGAAAGTGATCATCTGATTATTAAATCATGCCACTAATAAGATAAGTTCTTTTCACTCATTTCTTAACAAATTTCCACTGTTCAGATTCTGACTTCATTTGTTGAGCTATTTTAATTTTTGTATGAGAGAACTGAAACACTTTATGACTGGTATGTCGAAACTTTCATCCATTCATTGTGGATTCACGGCGGTGATTTGGATTCTTCACTAATTTATGATGTTTCAATTTTGGGGGCTCTGGTTTGGTTTTATGTGCTTTTTTCTGTTACAAGATAGAAAATACTTAATGTTGCCATCCCAAAGTTTTACTTACTGGATATAAATAGACACATGACTTATTTATTGAGAAATTTATTTGTACTGTGGTCTAGTGCCCAAATACTTTTCACATGAAACCTTGAAGAAAAGCATAATGAAGGCTATGCATACGGTGATGGTGCAAAAAGAATATAATAGTTGAGGGTACAAAAGTATTAGGTTTTCATGTCGGCGGATGTAGTGTGTTGCACTGATTGCAATTACTTATTTTATGTTATGTGTTATTACTGGCATAGTATATTATTCATGCTTATCGCATACCTCAAGAATACACGTGAGTGAAATTGGGGATAGTTTATATGCATTCTTCCGGAGTTTGAAGAAGGATAGCAGAGAAATATTTCTTATGGTTGTGGCATACATGTTTCTTGTTTGGTATTTCTGTATTTGCAACATTTATTGATCCTATACTTAGATCTTAATGCAAGCATTTGAGTTGGTTATAGATTTCCTTTGATATAATTTTCTGAATGTTAACAACAGTGAAAACTTCTGACGCGTCTAAGTTTCATTTACATTTAGAGAGAGTGGACGATGGATTATGAGATGGAATGAAATTAAAAGCCAACGGATGGCCGATTGCCACAGAATACTTGTGATATGTTATGCTTTGACTTGGAGTGTGCGGCTATGATATTGTAAGTTATGAGTTTGTTTTTTCCTGAATCTGCTATGGGAGGTAACTCGGAGGTGGTAATTATTTGTGGAAAAAGAAAGAGATGGTAGTTATTTGTGGCAAAAGAAAGAGGTGGTAATTATTGCACTCTTTATTTGCAAAAAATGATACTGAAACAATGCTAATTGAGTATGTTCTGTGGTGGTAGGAAGAATGTGAAGACTGTGTTCTTCCCTTGTTTTTTATGAAGGTAAGGTCTTGTTAATAGAATCCTGCTACTCTAGACTGCTTGGCTTCTCTCTTTTTATCACTTCATGGCTCCACCATTTTTTTGAACACTTGATGTTTATTTAGTTTTCTTGGTTGCCTTCTTTTCGATAGCCATCTGATTTAAAAATTCGAGCATGTGTCACTTCAGTATTTTCCAGTTTCAGCGAACATATAGAATTATCTTCACATGTGTTGGCATTGAGAAGATAATATATATTGTCACTACTAATTTCAATACTTCTGATCTATCCTATTTAAATTCCTGTTCGAATGGAAGTCAACTTACTAAGAACTGTATTGTTGATGAATGATGTTCACTGCATTTACTTGAGTTTCTTGGTTTCCCCGGTTTAGTTATGCAGGTTAAGTTATATTCGATCTTGCATTCACTTGTCCAGACTGATGGTTAATTGTGAACTGTGTATATTGCTGTTGTTTCTGCTCACCGAGATCAAACTAAGCACAATCGTATTTTCTCAAATTGTACATGTGCTACTCCTATGGGTGTCATGCTCTCTGTAGTAATTATGTTGAATTCTCATAATTCCTTTTGCATGATTCCACCATACAATTTGTAACTTTGTATGCTCAAAACATACTCAAACTTCATTTACTAAAAAATCAATTTTTTCAAATAATATATTAAATATGTTCAAATATTTCAGTAACAATGTAGGTGTCATTGAATTCACTAAGCCGGCCACCGAAGCTGATGGACACAATTGTTATGGGTTGGCTTAGTCTCACGAATGCCTTTCTGAAGTAATTACATGGCAACAGCCTGCAATTTTAGCCCTCACTGTCTATATTCAGGGTGGAACTTAATTCATCACAATAGGTTGTCGGGTGGGCAAACTAGAAGGGAATATGAGAGAAATATATGAGGCCTCATATACTTTAATGTTTGGGAGAAACAAAGACTATCAAGTTCATGGTGCTTATCAGAGAAGTGAAGGTGGGAAGGGAAGAGGTGAACATTATTATGAAGCTATGCTAGGGACACTTTACAAATGTGTCATTTGGGAATAAGTTCAAAATCGTGTCGATGCTTATTTTATTGGTATAAGCATACTGTTTACAAAGATATACTGATATCATAGTTGAGCCATGCTTATTGGGTCTGGGAGCAGTGTGATTTTTGTTTTCCCATTGCATCCATGGACTACCTTGACCTGAACGATATGTCCTTTGAGCATGTCATGTTCATAATCCTTACGGTCGATGAGAAGAGCGCCCCCCTGCTTGATTTGTAGAAATTAATGGTAGAGTACTTTCCTATGGTATTTTTAGGATTCCGGACATGGTATAAGATTTTGTGTGCAGTTGTACAAAGAATTGATGTGGCGACAACCAAAAGGACACGTTCAAGGGCTTCCTATGGCGTGTTCTCAAGCTAAAAGAAGAGGTGTGTTCAATTTGATGCACTTCCATACGCTCGCGGGTTCTTAGCCTATTGTATGAATGTACTTTTGTAAAACTGAGGCCCCTATGCAGATGTCAAGATCCGAACTACAACCAAGGGCCTAACTACTCTTGGTGTAATTTTACTACTAAAATTCTCCTTGGTATAGTAATCTGAATTCCAATTATCCATAAAATTGTATTGTTAATGGAACTTATATTTTTAATTAAATATACATATCAGATCTCTTGAACAACATGCACACATTCAAAATCCTTTATGAAGCTCACGGGTTTAGAAAGTATGCAGCCATACTTATTCTTGAATGTGCATGTGTGAGAGCTTGAAAAAAGGAGGTACCAAAGTTAGGTTATTCTCATCGTTCTGATATTCTTAGTGATAACCACCTAGCAAGTTGAACAAACATGAAAAATTGAAGTGCTACTGCTAACGTACTATTCTGAATTAGGAATCTGTTCACATTGAGAATAGTTGAAGTGCTTGAGAATCAATTGAATTGGCTCTTTTCGAATTGTAGACTTGCACAAATCTTAGATCTTCCAAACTTCAATAGAACCATAAAACTCATGATTTAACTCCTACAGGGCCCCATTTTTGAACCTCTTGTGAGAGGCTTTTTCCTGAAATCCTCACTGGAGGATAAGGAGAGGACATGGTATGATTTTAGCTATGAGAAAGTGCCCCATTTTTGCTTCGAATGTGGTAGACTGGTGCATGCTGATGGGGTGTGTGATCCACCTGTAGACTCATCCCAACAGTGGGGTGGCTGGCTTAGGGCACCTAATGGGAAAACAAATGTGTCCAAGGAGAGCTCGCAGAATGTGGCAAGCAGTAGCAACAACAGCATGTGCAGCAGTCGAACTGGAGACAGTGAGAATGGCCGACCCGGCCGGCGGAAGGATGGGGATCACCGGACAAAACGCAACCTCCAAGCAGAATTTACCCGTTCGGCTGACTCGCGCACTGGCGCGGGGTATGGGCCTGGAAGGGGGGAGGCAACTAGTCCAAACAAGACGATTGGGAGGGAAGGGATGCCACGCGAGAGAGATCTGAGGAACGAGCTTGAGGAGAGACGGGAGAAGGAGCTGAGGAACAAGCTATTTGATCAGCAGGGATCTCGGGACAGTTCACCATCAAAATGGGATAGGAGAGGAAAAGATGAAGTTCAACACCCACATGCAACTCGTGGAAATGCGGCAAGGAGGCCTAACGTGGACACTGGTTCACGTTATCAGGGTTTCAGGGAGAGGAAAAAGGGATATTATGTCAGGAAACCCAGACCGGATTACAGGGGATCCCCACGGGGTTATCCCCAGTCTCGCTTCATGAATGAGAATAACAAGAGAAGGCCAAAGCAGCTATGGGTAGCAAAGGATGACCCAGATAGGCAGATTGTACACGAGGCGTTCATTCGCGACACACGACGTAAAACGTCTACCGTGTTTGACCGCATCTCAGAGGACAAGAACATAGCGGCGGACCCTGCGGCGTAGGGCGCCGATCGTCATGAATCTGTTAGCCTGAAACTGTCGAGGATTAGAGTTGGGCTCGACAGTGGGCGAATTGCAGGACCTAATATGGCCACGCAACCCAGCGGTGGTTTTCCTTTGCGAAACGAAGAAGACAGCAAGGGCTATGGAGAGAGTAAAGTGGAGCTTGGGCTTTAAATGTGGCGTGGCGGTAGACTGTAATGGTCGATCGGGTGGCTTAGCGCTATGGTGGAGGGAGCATCTGCAGGTTACGGTGAGGGCGTGGTGCCAATATTTCATAGATGTTGAGGTAGTGTGCGAAGGGAAAACCTATCGAAACACTAGAGTCTATGGGGAACCTCGGACAGAGTTGATGAAGAAATCTTGGGACGCTATCCGGTATCTGCGTGCTCAAGATGACCTTCCATGGATTTGCTTGGGGGACTACAATGAGGCTTTGTTCCAAACTGATCAATGTGGGGGTAACCCGAGAAGCTTCATGCAAATGGAAGATTTTTGGGACTGTTTGGATGACTGTGGTCTGGTGTACTTGGGTTTCTCAGGGTACCCATATACTTGGGACAATAAGAGGGATGGAAATGATAATATTTAGGTGAGATTGGACCGGGCAACATGTACTGACAGCTTTCTACAACTGTTCCCGAAAACATCGGTGGAACATTTAATCACCGAGGAGTCCGATCATCAAGCTCTGCTAGTTCAGGCGTTGGAGACGGCTCCATGCGTTAACCGACCGGGAGACAGGCCTTTTGGGTATGAGGAAATGTGGACTCGCCACGATCAATATGAGGATATGTTTGTGCAGGTATGGGAGGCTGCAAGTACGGGTGAGACTGAACTTGCGGCCGTATGTCAAAGACTGAATAGTGTTACAAGCGCTATGCAGCAATGGGCGAGGAAGGTGTTCGGGTCCATTAGAAAGAAGATTGCTAAACTAAAAGTGCATCTTGTTGACGCGAAACAAAGGGCAGTCGTGACGGTAATTTTAGTGGAAGTTCGCGACATCGAAGAACAGCTCAAGGAAATTTATGAGCGGGAGGAGCTTATGTACAAGCAGCGGTCAAGGGTGGAGTGGGTGAGAGCGGGAGACCAAAATACGAAGTATTTTCAAAATAGAGCGTCTCATCGGAAGTGCAAAAACACTGTCAAAGCACTTGTTAGAGAGGACGGTACTAGATGCATGGTAAATGAAGAAATGAGAAAAATGGCAGCAGGTTTTTATGAGAAACTTTTTAGCTCTGAGGGGTCCTCGGGAGCTAGTGCTCTACTGCAACATATTGAACATGCTATCACGCCTGAAACGAATGAAGCCTTGACTGCACCTATATCTGATGGTGAGATTGAGAGAGCGCTGTTTCAGATGGGACCGATGAAGTCCCCCGGACCTGATGGGTTACCGGCGTTATTTTACCAACGACACTGGCCGATTGTGAAGGGAGATGTGTGTGGTGCGATACGAGACTTTCTGAACGGAGTGGCGGCACCAGAAGCATTCAATGATACAGTTATTGTCATGATCCTCAAGATAAACTCACCGGAGTTACTATCGCAGTTCCGACCAATAAGTCTTTGTAATGTGCTTTATAAAGTTGCAACGAAAGTGTTAGCAAATAGGCTGAAAGGATTCTTACCCATTCTTATATCTGAAGAGCAAAGTGCATTCGTCCCTGGTCGTTTAATAACGGACAATGTCCTAGTTGCATATGAATGTGTTCATGCTATATGGTCTAGGAAGAGGAAGAAGCCGCTGTGTGCGGTTAAGCTTGACATGATGAAGGCGTGCGACAGGGTATAGTGGGGGTTCTTGCGGCAAATGATGGAGAAGTTTGGATTTGCGACGTTGTGGATGGATATGATTATGAGGTGTGTGACTTCAGCAAAGTTTTCGGTAAGGCTGAATGGGGCGAATTCTAGGTGTTTTTCTCCATCCCGAGGCCTCCGACAGGGTGATCCCCTATCACCCTACTTGTTTCTCTTTTGTGTTGAAGGTTTTTCTGCATTAGTGCAGAAAGCACAACGAGAAAAGGATATCAAGGGTGTAACATTTGGGAGCACTGGCCCCCATGTTACGCATCTACTCTTTGTTGATAATAGCATAGTTTTTCTGGAGGGGACTCGGGACAACATGGAGGCGTTGAAAGATATTTTGAGTAAATATGAAGCGGCATCAGGGCAGCGTATAAATTTACAGAAATCATCCATTTTCTTTGGCAAGGGGTGCCTAGAGGGGACCAAGGTGGAGCTTAAAAATGCGCCGGGTGTTGATTCAGAGGCTTTGAGTGAGAGGTATCTAGGTCTCCCAACTGTGGTGGGAAGATCGAAGGATGGTATGTTCAAATATGTGGCTGAATCCTCTAAGACAAAGGTTAGTGGCTGGAAGGGTCAAGGCCTCTCCATTGCAGCAAGGGAGGTCATAATAAAATCAGGTATGCAAGCTATACCTACGTTCACTATGAGTTGTTTTCACCTCACAAAGAAGATGTGCTAGAATCTGACTTCAATCTCGTCAAAATTCTGGTGGAATGCAATGAATGGGGAACGGAAGGTACACTGGCTCTCTTGACAAAAAATGTGGGCGGCAAAAAAGGAGAGAGCAATTGGATTTCGGGATCCCGAAGCTTTCAACCAAGCTCTCATGGCGAAGCAAGCTTGGAGGATCCTACAGGAACCATCTTCTCTCTGTGCAAGAGTTCTTAAGGCGCGCTACTTCAGGGAGAAATCTATTGTATCAACAACTTGTCCGCCCAATGCCTCGTACACCTTTCGAAGCATATTGCATGGCAGGGATTTGCTTAGGACAGGACTTATTTGGCGCATTGGGGATGGATCCAAGATAAATGTACATCATGCAAATTGGATACCGAGAAATCGTAGTATGGGACCGATTGGGCAGGTGCACATGCAAGGAGTGACGAAGGTGATAGACTTACTCTCTACGGATGGGCGTGCTTGGAATGATACACGGGTGGATGCCATGTTCACAAGTGATGATGCCAAGGATATTAAGCAGATAGCAATTGGTGGACTGGGTACACAAGATTACATGGCTTGGAATTTCACTAAGAATGGAATCTTCATGGTCAGGTCCGCCTACCACCTGAAGATGTCGGTGGGCAGACCGAGAACCGGACAGCCGGGGGCATCCAACTCGGTGTATAAGCATAGGGCTTTCTTAGCGTTGTGGGATACAAGTGCACCGGCTCAGGCCAAGATGCATATGTGGAGGCTAATCAAGAACAGACTGGCGGTTGGAGTGGAATAACATCGGCGACGGATCAAGCTTGGAGTTTTTTTGTGTTGCATGCGGGAGGGAAGAGACGATCTACCATCGTTTCTGGGGATGCCAACATTCATCCCGGTTCTGGCAGCTTCTTCACTCAGAGAAGGGAGTTGTGGTGGCAATCCCACCATGCACGTTTGACTCCCAGAATGGGTTGGCAACATCGTTGCTCGGGTGGTTTTTTGGTGCATCAGATGATGAAAGAGAAACAATGATACAGGCCAGCTATGGGCTGTGGCTCGCACGAAATGAAGCTTGGGATGGGAAGAAAATTGCAGCTCCACATGAGATCTTGGCTTCGGTGGTCTCGCACATGGAGGAATGGAGGACAATCCATGCTGTTCCGCCCATGGCACCGGTGCAGGATGTTGTACAAAAATGGGAACCTTCCGATGAGGGGTGGTTAAAGGTAAATTCGGATGGGGTAGTCGCTCGTCATGGCGGAAAGGGCGGCGGCGGTGCTATCATTAGGGACCACAATGGTGCATTTCGGGCTGCAATGTGCCATCTATTCCAAAACAACGAGGAGCCAGAGGTGGTGGAAATTCTAGCATGCAAAAGGGCGCTGAAGGTAGCGACTCAGTTGCAGGCAAATAGAGTACACTTGGAGCTGGACTCCCAAGGCGTGGTGAATATGCTGAATCAAGCTCATAGGAACTTGTCTGCTTCTGGTCCATGGGTGCAGGAAATTAAGGCTTTGCTTCGGTCCTTTGCCGAGTTCGAAGTTTCTTGGGTTCGCAGGTCGGCTAATGTTGTCGCGCATAAATTAGCGATGGTAGGAGTTGATGATGAACTTTGTAAGGTATGGTTGGAGGCTCCCCAGACGTAGTCCTAGATGTAATTTCGAATGAAATTCCGACTTTTGAATTTTGAATAAAGCGATGACCTTAACCCTCAAAAAAACAAAAACTCCTACACGGCCTTTTGCTCTTTAAGATGATTATAATAATTTGCTTTAATATCACATATTGCATTACCTTTCTAACTCAATGACATTCAAGAAGGTCATTAAATAAAACCAAAAAATCCTTTCGGTATTGGAGTCTAGTAAAGTTGAGACTGTAAAACCAAAAGCTTATATTTAGAGAAGGTTCTTTACATTTTACAGAAAACACAAAATATTTATATCTAAAATATGATAGAAGATTTTTTTCCTGCAATCTACAGGAAAAAAAATCCAAATCATCAATCCCAGCCTGAACTAATAAAATCAAACTGCCTATTCACACCGTCCTCAAGAGTACATAGTGCCCCCTTCGTTCAAAATTACTTCTCTTAGGTTTGTCAAGATATATGTATTTAAAAATGTTTTAGTTTTAGATACATCTATATCTTGACAAATCTAAGACAAGTAATTTGAACGGAGGTAATAGTAAACAAGAACAAGAGGGATGAGAAAATAGTAAGCCATCGGACTTTAGTGTTGCGACACATTAGAAAAGATAATCATTACAACTAACATATGACGTATCCATCGTGCATCATCCCAAATAATTAAGATTTTGGCTTAGCCTGCAATGACACCAGATCAAGGACGGGTCGCCTAGCACATGTGTGGACTACGCGCAAAGTAAAGGCAACATTGCAATGTAGAGCCTAGGCGGCGGACCTCCTTGATCTGTTTGGTGCTATGATGGCGACTCTGGTCCTGGCACCCATAGAGTCGGTGATCCAAAAATCGTAGGGCTTGGATATAGCTCTAGCGGACATAACAGCCGATGCATTGAGCTTGGTAGTATGGAGAATGGATATAGGTGAGTTGTAGACCAAGAGCTGGTGGGCAGGAGAGCAAGCACGCACATGGAAGAATAAATCTGAGCAATGCCCCAACTTCTGCTGGTTTCTACAGAGAGCTGCTGCTTAGATCTTAGACCAACCGGTTGCTGTCAAGGTGAGGGAGGTGATCTTACAACACTGCCATGGGATTTCTCAGGATTTTAGTAGGCAAGCTACAAGCGGCGGTGGTGATTGTGTGGGTTGTGTCGTTGCCTTAGGGAGAGACAAAGTGATGGTAAAAGCAAGTAGGATCCTATGGTGCTATCGTGGGGATAGCTAAAGTCAAGACATCGACTACAGACTCGTTGCAGACTCTATAGAGAGCGACTGTTTAGATCTTAGACCAATCGGTTGCTATCAAGGTTAGCGAGGTGATCTTATGTGACAGCCCGAGACTGATGTTCCAGAAGATTCCCCTTAGTTTCCGATCTCGTCATGTGTTTCGTTGTGTGTTGCATTCGTCATCGCTTCATTCGCATCATCTGCATAGCATCATCTCCCGTTTCCGAAACTTGCATCCGTTCGTAGTCGCGGGTTCTCTCCATTATTACCGTTGCCTGCTTCAAGACCAGCCACACACGCACGCGCCCGCGGCACCGTTAAAAATAAAACCGTTTTTAAGCGCGCGCAAAAATATTCTCGGATCGAGTTGAAACTTGTCGTGCGGTCTTGTTATAGCTTAGGTAGACTGCCCGTCGATTTTCATCGCGTTCTGAGTTCGTTTGATGCCCCGTCGGATAGTCGTAGCAGTGAGGTTATCGGTATTTCGTCGGACGTTTCGGTGTTTTAAAACCTCCGTGCCACGGGTCACCATTCTCTCTCTCTTCCCCTCCTAGTCCCCCTGCACAGCCAACGTAACCCCGACGCTCCGCTTCCGGACGTCGAACCCATAGCCGGCAGTCCGGAGACGGACAATGCCAGCTAACCCTAGCCCCCGTTTCCTATTTAAGCCCCCCTAGCTCCACCTCGTTCCACGTGCCAAACCTAACCCTAGCCTTCTCCCTCCTCCAGCCTCCAAGCCCGCCCGAGCCCATCTGGGCCCGTTCGAGCCCATCCGGGCCCGAATCGGCGTCCCGGAGCTCTCCCCAAGCTCCCATGGAGCCATGCCCGAGCTTCTCCCGCTGCTTCCCCGTGCTCCCTGCCGGTCGCCGGAGTTCTCCTCATCGGAGCCGCTCTTGGCCGGAGCCGCCGCTGCCAGCCGGCGACCAGGAGCCGCCGCCGGACCGGATCTCCTCCCTCTCCTCCCTTCTTTCTCCTTCTTCTCCCTCCTCACCTCCGGCCTTCCTCTCCTGCCGCAGGATCGCCGCCGCCGGAGCTCCCCGCCGCCCCGCAAGCCGCCGGCGGCCTCCCTTCGCACCGGATCCGGGCAGCCCCGTCCGGATTCGTCGGGTCTCGGGCCCCTGCGCCGCCCGTGCCCTCCCTTGCCTCGCCGCCGCCATGCGTGGACGTCGCCGCCGCTGCCATCGGGCGAGTCGAGCGAGCCGCTCGGCTCCTGCGCGAGCGCCCGAGCGTTGACCCGCTCGTGGGCCGCTCCCTCGCCCGCATGGGCCGGCCCATCCCCTCCAGCCGGCTCCCTCCTTCTCCCAGTGCCGGCCCAATTGGCCCTAGGGTGAGCCAGCCTCCCCCCTTGCCCTTTTTTTATTTTATTTATATTTAGCGCATTTAGAAACGTTGTTAGATAATTAACCGAGCACCGGATAAAAATATTTTGAACATGAAAAATGCTTAGAATATTATGTAGATTAATAAAATGTTATTTTTATCCATGCCTAAATTGTTTAACATGTCATTTCCTGCATTATGGCATTTATGCCATATTTTGCATTTTTGCATATTTAATAAACGTGCATCGGAATTAATTAAATCCCATATAAAAATGTCCATCTCGTTTGCACCGCATTTTCATGCATGATAAAATTGTTGGCATGATGATTGCATATAATTTGCATTGATGGATTGCTTTAGCGTGAATAGGCCTATTCCCGCATATTTAATTGTCACTAATTTTCCACATGAACATATGCATATTATATATGTTTCCGGGGTAGAAAAATCCATTGGTTTTATCGGTGTATTTAGTTTTGCCACTTGAGCATGTTTGTGTGCATTTCATTTATGCCGTGATATCCTTTTGTCTTTTTCGCAGGAATTAATCCGGGCATGATATGCATTAATTTTCAACATGAAAGTTGCTCTTTGATATGTGTCCTAGCCCATGAACATTTTGCTTGTCATAGAAATGCATGTTTAGGTGTTGTTTCGTTGTTGTCAACTTGCTATAAAAACCTGCTATTTTGAGGGTCCAAAAATATTTCTAAGTCTGGAATCTGTTATATTTTGTTGTTGCCTTGTCATGTGATTTGCTAGTGTTCTAGAACTCTTTTGTGGTAGGTGCAATGGAGTTATTTGTTGTTGATATTGTCCTCTAGCATGCTGTTAAGTTTCATGCCATAATATGATTTGTGGCTTATAGTTTCACTGCTGTTAATATGCCTCCGTGATAAAAACTGCATTGTCAAAAACTGCTATTTTCACTAAGTCTGAAACTGTTATTGAGTAGCCCTCTTGTGAGCTTACTACCAAGTGATCCATGAATGTTTTGAATATGATTTGTGAAGATGAAATGAAGTGGATGTTGTAAGCTACTGCTCCATGCTTAGTTTATGCATTTTAGAATATTGTAACTTGTTGTTTTCATATGTTCTAAATGCTATCTTGCTGTTTTTGGCAGATTTCAACTAAAACTTGTTTCGTTGATTGTGGTTGAACCATAGCTCCGTTTTGGGCATTCCATATATGAAACTTGCTTAGAATCTCATGTACTTTCATAATAACTTGTTTCCTTCATGATTTGACATGTTTGTGGTGGTTTTTCCCATGCATTTGCATTCATGGCATGTGCATCTTGTGTTACTCATATCTTTTAGACCGTAGCTCCGTTTGAGATGTTCTATATATGTAAATCGACTAGAATGACGTGTAGGATAACATGGTATACTTTATTCTGCTGTTTAACAAATATAAAATATGTTTAGTTCAGATCTGGACCAATTTCTAAATTAACATATGAGGTCATTTTGGAAATGCTATAAGTTGTTTCCGGCCTCATTTAACATGCCTAGATAGATAGTTTACTTATGCTTCACCTCTTGACATGTTTAACAACATTTAAGTTTGTCGTGTACCTAACGGGAGTGAACTAAATAATTCGAGTGTGGAGTTTCGTCAATATGCAACTCGTTGCATACTGAGCTTCACTTAATGTGTAGAATTTGATTGTTGTGAATTGTCATGCCTTGCATATTAAACCGGGCATGCATCATATTTATTTGTGCATCGTGCCTTGCATATGTTGTGGTGTATCTTGTGTTGATTGTTGTTTCGGATTGCTTCTTCTCGATAGAGTTCCGAAAGCGTTCGGAATGTGAGGATTCGTTCGACTACGTTGGTTCGTCTTCTTCATGGATTCGATCTTCTTCCGAGAGGCATCTCAGGCAAGATGACTCATTTCCTTGGATACCATTACAATCATTGCCATGCTAGTGGGTCTTGTCTTTATATCGCTATGTCGCGCTACCTACCACTTGTTTGATAAGCCTCCCAACATTGCCATGATAAGCCTCTAACCCCTCCACATCCCAGCAAACCTTTGTTTGGCTATGTTACCGCTTGCTCAACCCTTCTTATAGTGTTTCTAGTTGCAGGTGCAGTTGCTTCCATGTGTCAATATGGACTTTCCTTGTTATATCACGATATTGCTGCTATTTAATTTAATGCACATATACAATTGGTAAAGGGTGGAAGGCTTGGCCTTTTGCTCGGTATTTTGTTCCACTCTTTCCGCCCCTAGTTACTTGTGCACCGGTGTTATGTTCCATAAATGAGCGCTCCTAACATGCTCGGGGTTGTTATGGGGACCCCTTGATTTTCGGGTGAGAATAAAACTTGTCTGGCAAGGCCCAACATTGGTACTACATTTGCCTAATAATTAATGAACTTGCATAGGGGATTTTCCGGACCCCGTGGATAATTAATCAACAACCCGGGCCAGTGGTCCTCATGTGTGTTGGTCCAAACTAGAGCACTGTGCGGGCTACCTGGGGCAACTTGGGACGTCAGTTACCGTACGCTTCGCTTATCTGGTCGTGTCCTGAGAACGAGATACGCGGCTCCTATTGGGTTCGTCGACACGCCGGGCAGCCTTGCTGGATTTGTTTTACCTTTCTCGAACGTCTTGAGTGAGGAATTCCGATTATTCTTCGGGTTATCTCGAGGTGTTGGATTTCCTTTGGAATTGCCTAGGAAGATCACGAGGTTCGTGGTTGAGGTTATTCTCGCCGCGTGTGGTTAATTTGTGATGGATAAGTTGGAGCACCCCTGCAGGGTTAAATCTTTTTGAGAAGCCGTGCCCGTGATTATATGGCAAACTTGGATATTTTGTTTAACACCCGGTCATAGCAAACTTGAAGTAAACTCTAATAAAATACACCAACTGTGTGCGTAACCGTGACTGTCTCTTCTCGTGAGTTCTTATCCGAAAGAGAACACGGTGGGGTTATGTTTGACATAAGTAGGTGTTCAGGATCAGTTAGTGATCATTACTAGTTCACGTCCGTTATGCGTAGACCACCACTTAACTTTCTGTACTCGTAAGTTAGCCACTCAAATAAATGCTTAGTCGCTTGCCACAGCCTCACCACTTAACCATACCTCACCTGTTAAGCTTTAATAGTCTTGATACCCTTGGAAATGAGATTGCTGAGTCCCTGTGGCTCACAGATTACTACAACACCAGTTGCAGGTACAGGTAATGTGATGATTAGACGTGAGCGCGTTGCCTGATTTGATTTGGAGTTCTTCTTCTTCATCATCAATCTTGGACGGGTTCCAGGCGGCAGCCTGGGATAGCAAGGGTGGATGTCATTTTATCGTTTGATTTCGTCCGTAGTCGGACCCTGCTCTTATGTATGATGTTTGAGATGTTATTGCATTGATGTGACTCTTATGTAGCTTGTGGCGAATGTAAGCCAATTCCATATACTCATCTCTTCTGTACATGTACTTGTAATGATATCCATTCTTGCGAACACATCGAGATGCGCTTCTATCCCCTTCGAGGCCCTCGTGCCGAAATAAGGATAGGACCGCATCTTGGGCGTGACAAGTTGGTATCAGAGCCTGTACCGACCTAGGATCCCCCTTGATTGATCGAACTTGGCCGAGTCGAGTCTAGTGAAAAATTGTTTTGAGCCTAGTTATATCGGAGAGTAGGTTTCTTTTTACTCCTCTTCTATGCTCTGGTGAGGTATTCGACTTAGGAATTTTGATTCTACTCCTCTTCTCGCTCAAAAAAAAATTTAGGATCACACGGGTATTTTGGAAACTATATGATGCCGATGTGACGGAGTTCGGTCTTGGTGCCTCCTGTCTAACTTGATTTCTTCCGAGGAGTTGAGCTCCGAGGGATTCTTGACACATCGTTATCCTTCAGTTTTCTTAGTATCTCAGGACGGAGAATGTTCGGAATTGCTTCAATACTTATCGTGGTGAGATAAGGTCGAAGTCACCCAGTACTGGGGAGGCGTCCAGGGTACCACCATGGTTTAGTATTGTTGTGAGTTCGAGGATTCAAGTTTAGACGAGTTTGCGAAATTTCTTGAATTATGGTGTGGAAGGTTGCGGATGCAGTTGCAGCTGATTGCCTAGGGCAGGTTCCTGATTCCGCAACCCGAATCGCATAAACAAGAAAGTTTTCGGAAGTTTTTAGGTGGGAATTCAAGTAGTTACCTAGAATTATCTTTCCAACAAGTGCATAGTTGGTATGTATTTGTTCTGGCTTGTTTCGTAAGCCTCATCCTTTGTTTTGTTTTGAATATGGTAATTCGAGTTGCTTCGATGTCAAAGGGTGATCTCAAATCTTTCCGAAGTAGTGTTCTCTTATTTCTATGGATTGCTAATTCTTGCTTAATCAAGTTATCATATCAATTCTTTTCCTACCGGTGTGCTTCTCTTCAAGATAGTTCTATCATCTCCAATATTTGCAAGATCAATGCTCATGTTTCGTTCCGGAGTTGTCTCATCTGTTCCAAGTTTTCTTTGTTTTTCCCGCCCTCCCGCCCTTTTCTTCAATGATTAAATTCTCATCCAAGTGTCTTTTCTATTCAGGTAATGTTTCCGCTATCTTTTCTTCTATCTTGTTCCGGTGATTCTTTCTGAATATTCTTAGGAGTTTCAATTTCAAGATCTATCCTCTTATTCCTTGTTCTTGTTGTTATTCTTCTCCAGTGATTCTTTATGAAGATGCTCAGTGCTCAAGTTATCATTGTTAGTATTCATCCTTGTTTTCTTTTCCGATGGATTCAATTCAAGTTCTTGGTGTTCATCATATCATTTCATTCTCTATTTGCTCTCTCGTGTTGGAATTCTTATCAAGACTCTCTTGTTTATTCATCCCTCTCTATTCCATACGGAGTGTTGAAGATATCTCAGAAGACATTCATTTTCTTTCTTATCCTTTCAAATTATTTCAAGGGTCTCATATCATAAAGTTCTTAATTTGTACCGGTGCAATCTCTCTTGTAATCATTTGTTTCAACAGTGGTTTCTTTTGAGTGGCCCCATAACCCACAGGTATTTTTCCCAGGATCCTACCTGACTCTTCTATTCTTTCCGGAGATGTTCTCAAGTTCTTTTAATATGACGTAAGAATGAATTTCATCAGTCATATGCCTTCTTGAAGATCGCTTCTAAATCATTTTCATTATTGGCTCAACCTTTTCTTTATTCATTCTTTCAGAGTGTCTCAGTAATTCATGGTGTTGTTTCTTGTCTTCATTTTGTGCTTGAAGACCGAAGGAGAGTGTCTCGTAAATCATTGCTCATTCTCCTAGAGATTCATGGTTTTAGTTTGTCGCTTTCATCTCAAATTGTTTTGATCATGAGTCATTTCTCCCATATCTATCCGGTGCATTCTGAATTGTTTTCATTTCTTGATCCTCCCGAAGGCCATCATTTCAGAAGATTTCTTCATTCTCAGCTTTTAGCTTTCGTTCTCAAATTCTTCTCAATTGGTGTTCCTTCGTTCATATCTCAATTATTCCGATGCCTTGTTCAGTTCCTATTAAGCAGATCTTGTTCTCTTCATTCTCAGGTGTCCTCTTTAGTCTCTAATTCTTTCTGGTGCCTTGTTAAGTTTTCTATTACGTGGATCATGCTCTCTTTGTTCTCATGTTATATCATTCATTTGCTTTCCCTCTTTCGTTTTGAATTCTATCCGGTGTTCTCATGCAAGACTTCTTCAAGATTGTGATATCTCTCTCTCTTCATTCTTTTTCAAGAAGAATAAGTGATGTGTGAAATCCGTTACTTGTCATCAATTTAACTTGATGAAGGATAGCCACATCATAATTCTTATTCTTGTTGCATCAAGTGATTTCAATCCTTCTTCCGGAGTTGTTCATGATATCAAATCCCTTATCCCAAGTGGTCATCTTTCTTTTCTGGAGTCCCTAGTTTGCTCAAGTATCTTTTCCCGAAGCTTCATCTAATTCATAGCAAGGCCTCAATCTTGTTTCTTTTTGCATGCTTCAATTCTTTATATCTTCCTTTCATTTCAGAGTTTTTCCGGAGGTTCTTCACGGTGGTTCATCAAGATTTCTTTCATTCTCGAAGTATTCTTCAAGATTCTTGTTGGAGGTGCTCAAGTGTTCTTTATCTTGAATTTCTAGGTTCAATTCCTTCTCCATTGTCTTTTAAGATGGTGTTATTAAATTCTCGATTATGAGGAGTCTCGAAGGAAAGTGTCAAGAATGAGATAAGTAAACCCATCATTCCTTTCTCGGAGTTATATTGGGTTGGATTTCACCATGATAGCAACAATCCTTTTCATGGTGTAATAAATGATTCAAGTTTTCTCCTCCTCTTCTTGGTGAAAGAAGCTTTGCATATCTTGTCGCTCTCAATCAATCAATTGTTTCTGTTGTGGTAGGGTGTCACCTCATAATTTTGAGATATTTTCCATAAGTCCACAACAAGCTTGTTCTTTTCGTTGTTGGTGTTCCAACAACTCCGTTCAATCTCTTCTTCCTAAATATGCTTCTCAAATTCATTGGTGCTAGAAGTTGTCATTTCTTCTCAGTTCTCTTCCTCCCAAAGATCAAGCTTCTATTCTTTTGTTCCGAAGGCCTTGTGATGTTGCTCTCTTCAATCCATCATCTTGTTTGATCAAGTTCTTGTTCTTTCTTGCTTATTCATTTAACCGGAGTGTTGTGAAATCTTTTCTTGATTCTTCCATCTTGCCTAGGAAGATCACGAGATTCGTGGTTGAGGTTATTCCTACTGCATGTGGTTAATTTATGATGGATAAGTTGGAGCACCCCTGCAGGGTTAAATCTTTCGAGAAGCCGTGCCCGCGGTTATGTGGCAAACTTGGATATTTTGTTTAACACCCGGTCATAGCAAACTTGAAGTAAACTCTAATAAAATACACCAACTATGTGTGTAACCATGACTGTCTCTTCTCGTGAGTTCTTATCCGAAAGAGAACACGGTGGGGTTATGTTTGACGTAAGTAGGTGTTCAGGATCAGTTAGTGATCATTACTAGTTCATGTCCGTTATGCGTAGACCACCACACTTTACTTTCTATACTCGTAAGTTAGCCACTCAAATAAATGCTTAGTCACTTGCCGCAGCCTCACCACTTAACCATACCTCACCTATTAAGCTTTAATAGTCTTGATACCCTTGGAAATGAGATTGCTGAGTCCCTGTGGCTCAAAGATTACTACAACACCAGTTGCAGGTACAGGTAATGTGATGATTAGACGTGAGCGCGTTGCCTGATTTGATTTGGAGTTCTTGTTCTTCTTCATCATCAATCTTGGATGGGTTCCAGGCGGCAGCCTGGGATAGCAAGGGTGGATGTCATTTTATCGATTGATTTCGTCCGTAGTCGGACCCTGCTCTTATGTATGATGTTTGAGATGTTATTGCATTAATGTGACTCTGATGTAGCTTGTGGCGAGTGTAAGCCAATTCCATATACTCATCTCTTCTGTACATGTACTTGTAATGACATCCATTCTTGCGAATGCATCGAGATGCGCTTCTATCCCCTTCGAGGCCCTCGTGCCGAAATAAGGATAGGACCGCATCTTGGGCATGACATCTTACAACACTTCCATGGGGATTTCTCGGGATTTTAGTAGGCAGCTACAAGCGGTGGTGGTGATTTTCTGGGTTGTGTCGTTGCCTTAGGGAGAGACAAACTGATGGTAAAAGCAAGCAAGATCCGATGGTGCTACCGTGGGGATAGCCAAAGTCAAGAGATCGACTACAGACTCGTTGCAAACTCGAAGTGAGAATGGATGCGGCGAGCCTGACTCATGGGTCGATGGTGGGTCTTAATGTTGTTAGGGCAAAGATTGGAGGGATGTGGAGGGTGGTGTGCTTATTGGGTTCCCATGGAAGATTGAGGCCTCCCCGTTGATCTGGTCATCGCCATCGTAGACGAGATTGTGGCCCTCCCATGGCGAGCAAGGGAAGTGCAGGCAACAACATGGGGTAGGGGTAGATGTGGGGAGGGATGTCGGTGGCTGCTTGAGGCCATGTGAGGAAAGCCTTGATGACCCGTCTTTATGAATAGAGGTGAAAAATTCACGAAGCGAGACCGGATAAGAGTTCGAGTAGTTGTTGGCCCCGGCTGGTTCCTCACTTTTTGATGTATTTTTTTCACGTGCGAGCGGACTCTCGGTTGATTCTAAAAGAGGGGAGGGCTTTTTTGCAGATGGGCATGATGGACAAAAAATATCACCTCCCTTTACTAATAGAACATATATATAATGTTCTTCGTGTTTATTGGTTTATGTAGATCATCACATTCGATAAAATTTCTTAGTACTTGATGGCAACATATCCTATGAGGGAGTTGTATATCCGTGCATCCGTTCTGTGCTCAACCATCAGATCAAAATCACATGGACAACATCAAAACCACGACTATTTTGCGTTTACACACCCGCTGCACACCTAAGTCAATGTAATTTACCAGTAAACCCCCTAATGCCTATTCTCACTTGATAGGTAACAGTCATGGAACAAATCAGATTAGGTTGTGCGTCGGCGGCGACTACGAAACTCGGCTGGCGTGCGATCACAAACGTGGAGACCAAAACGGTTTCAACAACACAGCACGGCACGACGACCAAGAGAGTCAACATAACATGGTATGGACTGGTGGCGACCACACAACGCGGCAGGCACCGGCGGCGACCAAGCAACAGCGTCCGATAGCACAACGAAAACACATCGCGGAGGCCAGCAGCGATCACCAACAGCTCCAGAAGGACTCGTAACATGCATGCAACTGCACGTGCTATCCATAGCTAATCAGACTCAACATTAGTTTTTTTGTGATTCCTCTGTTGTATTCAACCGCTAGGGGGCGCAAGTCATGCATGTTAAGAAAAACTGTGTGAGTTCCATTGCCTTAACTCCATTACGGTTCTCAAGGACATCAAATATATGAGTCTGGTTGTGTCTCGAAACCAAAGAAGAAGCCACTGCTGGCTATTACTCCAATATAGGGATGGGTTTTGAGATGACTATGGCGTCTAAATTAGAATCGATGACTCCGTCGACTGATCTACTGTTGTCGGGGCCTGCCGCATTGCATTGTGTCGTCACCGCCCACTAATGCGTCGTGTCGTCGAAACCCACAGATTCTCCAGGTTTGTGATCGCATGCATAGTGTTTTGTAGTCGTTGCCGGCGCACGATATGATCTGGATCTATTCCATGACTTCTACCTTTCAAGTGAGAATAAACATTAAGGGGGTTATTGATAAATTACATTGACTTAGGTGTGCAGGCGGGCGTGTAAATGCAAAATAATCGTGGTTTTGATGCTGCCCATGTGATTTTGATCTGATGGTTGAGCACAGAACGGATGCACGGATATACAACTTCCTCGGATGCATAGGATATGTTGCGCCACAGAACGGATGCACGGATATACAACTCCCTCTGATGCATAGGATATGTTGCGCAACATATCCTATGCACCAGAGGGAGTTGTATGTCCGTGCATCCGTTCTGTGCTCAACCATCAGATCAAAATCGTATGGGCAACATCGAAACTACGATTATTTTGCGTTTACACGCCCGCCTGCACACCTAAGTCAATGTAATTTACCAGTAAACCCCCTAATTCTTATTCTCACTTGATAGGTAACAGTCTTGGAACAGATCAGATCAGGTTGTGCATCGACAGCGACTACAGAACTCGGTCGGCGTGCGATCACAAACATGGAGACAAAAACAGTTTCGGCAACACAACACGGCACGACGACCAACAGAGTCAACACAACATGGTATGGACTGGTGGCGACCACACAACGCGGCAGGAACTGGTGGCGACCAAACAACAGCGTCTGATAGTGGCAATGAAAACACATCGCAGAGGCCAGCGGAGATCACCAACAACTCCAGAAAGACTCGTAACATGCATGCAACTGCACATGCTATCCATAGCTAATCAGACTCAGCATTAGTTTATTTGTGATTCCTCTGTTGTATTCAACCGCTAGGGGGAGCAAGTCATGCATGTTCAAAAAAACTGTGTGAGTTCCATTCCCTGAACTCCATTACGGTTCTCAAGGACATTGAATATATGAGTCTGGTTGTGTCTCGAAACCAGAGAAGAAGCCGCTGCTGTCTATTACTCCAATACAGGGATGTGTTTTGAGATGACTCTGGCGTCTAAATTAGAATCGATGACTCCCTTGCATTGATCTGCTGCTGTCGGGGCATGCCGCATTGCATTG
This sequence comes from Hordeum marinum, assembly GCA_022496015.1. NCBI lineage: Eukaryota > Viridiplantae > Streptophyta > Magnoliopsida > Poales > Poaceae > Hordeum > Hordeum marinum. Next base: position 254,969,900 of record CM039673.1, read on the forward strand.
CGTCGTCACCGCCGACTGATGCGTTGTGTCATCAAAACGCACAGATTCTCCAGGTTTGTGATCGCATGCATAATGTTTTGTAGTCGCCGCCGACACATGATATGATCTGGATCTGTTCCATGACTTCTACCTTTCAAGTGAGAATAAACATTAAAGGGGTTACTGATAAATTACATTGACTTAGGTGTGCAGGCGGGCGTGTAAACGTAAAATAATCGTGGTTTTGATGCTGCCCATGCGATTTTGATCTGATGGTTGAGCACATAACGGATGCACGGATATAAAACTCCCTCGGATGCATAGGATATGTTGCCGTACTGGCAACATATACGTGCACAATAGAAATTTGTGTTGAAAACATGCCCTAGAGGCAATAAATAAATTTTTTATTATTATATTTCGTTGTTCATAATAATTGTTTATTATCCATGCTATAATTGTATTGATTGGAAACACATTGCATGTGTGGATATATAGACACCACTTTGTCCCTAGTGTGCCTCTAGTAGACTAGCGCGTTGATCAAAGATGGTCAAGGTTTCCTAGCCATTGACATGAGATGTCATTTGATAATGGGATCACATCATTAGGAGAATGATGGGATGGGCAAGACCCAAACTATAAACGTAGCATATAATCGTGTCAGTTTATTGCTATAGTTTTCTACATGTCAAGTATATGTTCCTATGACCATGAGATCATGCAACTCATAGACACCGGAGGAGTGCCTTGTGTGTATCAAATGTCACAACGTACTGGGTGACTATAAAGGTGCCCTACAGGTATCTCCGAGGGTGCCTATTGGATTGACATGGATCAACACTGGGATTTGTTACTCCGTGTGACGGAGAGGTATCTTAGGGCCCACTCGGTAATAGAACATCACAATAAGCCTTGCAAGCGATGTGAGTAAGTGTTAGCCACGAGATCTTGTATTACGGAAATGAGTAAAGAGACTTGCTGGTAATGAGGTTGAACTAGGTATGGAGATACCGACGATCGAATCTCGGGCAAGTAACATACCGAATAACAAAGGGAACATCATACGGGATTAACTGAATCCTTGACATAGAGGTTCAACCGATAAAGATCTTAGAATATTGTAACAACCCAAGTGCTCCCTTGCCTTTTTTGGTCATGTAACTCTTGTGAACCTATGTGGTATGTGCTTGAATGTTATGATTTGCTCATTGCCATTCCATCTCATGCATCATGCATCATGCATCATGCTCATCATTTCATTTGCATATCTTTTATTGCCTTGCTGGCTTGTGAATTGTTGTGGTGTGAAGTGTATTGTGGTTTGCATGTGTGGTGCAACAACTCCCTCCCTTCTTCTCCATTTTCAAAACTATACCTAAACCTTTTTATTCCTTTTGTTTTTCTTCATAAGAATTAACTTGTTAATAAAATATGTTAAAAATGTTCTGTTGTTAAGAGATTTCATATAGAGTAGGAATGTGGTGCTCTCCTTGTTGTTTAACATTTGGACTCTTGGGTTTTTGCAATAAACAGGGGTTGTTTATTTTTAAAATTATTTAATTCACTTGTCCTAAAAACTATCTTTGTAATTTGTTTAAATAGGTCGCATTTATGCTAGTATTTTTAGTTTTCCAAAATTCCCTTTATTTTATTCTATGGGGTTTTCTCGGTTTAATTGATTTATTAAAAGAAAACCCCTTTGTTTTCTGAGAGAGAGCGAGACTAGCACTGGGCCTTTATCACCTCGTGGCCTAGGAAGCCTTCCCCATGCGGCCCAGCCAGCCGAGCTAGCGACAACTTGCCCCGTCGTCCTCCTCCGTCAGTTAGTGCGTGAGAGAGCAGAGAGAGCGTGCGCAGCCATGAGCTCACGGACGTCGAGGTCCGTCCCTTCGCGGCCTATTTAGTCCCTCGGCATGCGTGCCCCTTCCTCTAGGGTTCCGCGTCCCCCTCCAGCCGCCCCGCTCCCATCTCCTTCCTTCCTTCCGCCCCTCTTCTTCTGTCAGGTAAGGTTCATAAGGAGTGAGGTTCAGAGTCGTCGCCGGTCCTCCTCGCCGTTGTCCTTGCGTCTCCGGTGGTCCTCCTCCGCGCCCAGCATGTAATGGAGGTCGGGGAACGTCCCTGTAGCCCATTCCCGTCGCTAGGAGGGGCCAGGCTTCCCCTCCTCGACGGCCTCGTCCTCGCCGGAGCCACGGACAGGGTGCTCCCGCGCCGCTTCTTCCTCTGCTTCGGGACTGCGTCGTCGTCCTTCTTCCTCCTCTTCGCTGCGATCCAAGCCGTCGTCGTCCCCCCCTTGGTGAGCCACCACGTCCCCTTCCTGTCGCGTTGCGTAGCGTAGTCGTTGCCGCTCCGGTCGCCGTAGCTCCTCGCGTCGCCGCCGTTCAGCCCAAGGCATGGCCTTGAGGGCCTCACCTTTGTCCCCCTCATCGTGAGACGAGCAGGGGAACGTTTCCCTGCAGGTTCCCGCAGCTCCCGCAGTAGGTCCGCGTCGCCGGAGAGCCCCCTCCGTCATCGGAGTCGCCACCGCCGTTCTCTGTCAGTGCGTGTGTGCGACAATTTTAGTTTTGTCAGATAGTGCGTGCGTGTTAGTATATATTCAGCGACCCCCCTTGGTCAGTAGTTCTCACGTAGCGCAGTGGCAATCGAATCGGGCCGAGACCGCGAGGTCATGGGTTCAATCCCCGGCTCGCCCCTTTTGTTTTCCAGTTTTTGGATTGGCTAGGATTGGATGTTTGGTGTGTGGACCCCGTGTGACCACGCCGGATTGTGTGCCGGCGTGTGGTAGATCTGGTGTGGCTGGTTGGATAAGGTGTGGCTATGTGTATGTGTGTGTGCGGCACAGTGTGTATGTGTGTATGTGTGCTTGTGTGTATATGGCAAGTGGGCCCTGGACCCACTTGTCATCCATAGGGGGGCCCTGGTGCCTATTTGTTTCTATTTTTGTTTATTGTTTTATTGTTATTTAAATGGTTTATTCCATTTCTAGTAAAATACTAAATCTGGATATGTGCATATTTGAACATGAGCATTTTTGGTAAGTTTTGACTTATGGGAATGTAGAATAATTTTCGAGCTAGTGTTGTGCTATGTTGTTCCATGCAAGTATATGAGTGTGATATATGATTTTGGGGTAGAATCACCCAAGGAATCCATTGGTGCAACTGGTTTAGTCATTTGAGCAAGTTTGACATTTTGTCATTTTAATTGTAATTAATCCAAGCATGCTATGAGAATTGTGCCAACATGGAAGTGGTAGCATTTCATGAGTAGAATGCCATGGTATTTTCTTTTGGCATGATAATCTTGCATGTGAGTGGGAACCATGATCCAAAGTGGCTAATAAAATGTTGCTGATTTCAACATGCTAAATATTTCTAAGTTTGAGAATCTGTTATTATTTTTATGCCATGATGAGTGGATGCTACCAAGTGATATGTTGAGTTTTAGCTCAAGCTAAGTGCTAGTGTTTTGAAATAGATGTTGTTCTCTAACATCATGTTAATTTTCATGCCATGAGATGGTCTCTGTCACCTTTAGTTTCTGCTGTCAACTTGCTATCAGCTTAACTCAGATTCCAGAAAACTGTGATTTTCACTAAGTCCCTGGAATCTGTTTCATCATGCCAAATTATGAGATTCATACTTATTGATATGTGCTTCCTTTCCAGTTTGTGTAGTTGGATGATTTGATAAGCATGCTATGTAGTTTCTGTGAATGCCTTATTTGAGGTTGGAAACTTCCTGTAGCTTTAGATATTTGCTGTGAAGTTGCCATGTTGTTGTTTTGTGGCAGTTTGTTAGTTTTAGTGTTTTGTGACTTGTGGGAGCTATGATCCATTGTTTTGCTTGATATTTGGATCTATTGTGGTTGGTTTTTCATTGCCTAACCAGTGGTTACCTTGGAATGCCAAGGAATAGCCCATGGCCTTCATTGTCTTGTTTTTGCCTTCGTAACTTGCCGTGAGCGTGGCGTGAGAACCGTAACTCCGTTTCCTACGTTCTACATATGCATTTGCATCGTCTTTGCATGAAGCATCCATATTTGCCATGTTCATGCATGTCCATACAACTTAACATGAGGTTCTGTCCAGAATTGTAAATAACTCAACTATTGCATGTGAAACATGACTAGTTTAGGATTGCCATGCTAAGTACTTTAAATGAATCATGCATCATCTTGTTTGTGCATTGCACCTTGGTTGGTTGTTTATTGTTGCTGTTTCTCTTGGGTAGATGCGAGTGTTGAACCTGAGTACGAGGATCTAGGAGAGTACCACTACGAGGACCCCGCTCTTTGTCCCTCTGAAGAACCAACAGGCAAGATGATCGTACCCGGATCCCGACACTATTTTTGATTTGCTAGATGTCTCGTTCTTATTGTTACATATGCGTTACCTACCACTTGAATGTCAAGCCTCCTACATTGCCATGATAGCCTCTAACCCTTCACATCCTAGCAAACCTTGTTTGGCTAAGTTATCATTGCTCAGCCCCTCTTATAGCATTCTTAGTTGCAGGTGCAGGTTGTTTCCATGTGATAACATGGATATCTGGCATATCACAATATTAACTGTTATTTAATTTAATGCACATATATATCTTGGTATAGTGGAAGGCTTGGCCTTTTGCTCAGTGTTTTGTTCCACTTTTACCGCCATAGTTTCTTGTTACCGGTGTTATGTTTCCATACTCGGGGTTGTTATGGGGACCCCCTTGATTATTCAGTTGAGATTAAAACTTGTCTGGCAAGACCCAACATTGGAACTATTTGCTTAACAACTTAATAAAACTGCATAGGGCTTTGCAACCCCGTGGATTAATCAACAACCCGGGCCAGTGCTCCTCATGAGTGTTGGTCCAAAAATGTCAATCGCCGGTGGCCACCAGGGCCAACTCTGTGTTTGGCCTACCGGAAGTTTGGACAATCCGGTCGTGTCCTGAGAACGAGATACATGGCTCTTATCGGGTTCATCGACACGTCGGACGATCTTGCTGGACTTGTTTTACCTTTCTCGAGTGGCTTGCGCGAGGGACTCTGATTTTCTTTGGGCTATCTCGAGGTGTCGAAATTCCTTTGAAGTTGCCTAGGATGATCACAAGATCCGTGGTCAAGGTTATTCCCGTGGAGTGTGATTAATTTATGATGGACTAATTGGAGCACCCCTGCAGGGATAAATCTTTCGAAAAGCCGTGCCCACGGTTATGTGGCAACTTGGATATTTGTTTAACACCCGGTTATAGCTAACTTGAAGTAAACTCTAATAAAATGCACCAACTGTGTGAGTAACCGTGATCGTCTCTGCTCGTGAACATGATCCGAGAGAGAACACGGTGGGGTTATGTTTGACGTAAGTAGGTGTTCAGGATCGCTTAGCAATCATGCTAGTTCTTGAATATTTATCGTAGACCACATATTTACATTCATGTTCTCTTAAGATTAGCCACCATAAATGCTTAGTGCTGCTGCAAACTAAACACTTGCCCCATCCTACCCAACAAGCTTGAATAGTCTTGGTACCCGGTCGCGAGGTTGTTGAGTCCCCATGGCTCATAGATTACTACAACAAATACAGGTGCAGGTGCAGACAAAATCATGCCAGATGATGTGACGCAACTCCAGTGGGAGTATGACGAGGAGCGTGGCAGGATGTACGTCACATATCCCGATGAGTAGAGTAGCCGTGGTCGTGATCTTCGGGGCTGGCAAGACAGTTTCATTGCATACCTTTTCTCATTTGTTTTTTCCGTAGCCGGACCCTATCTTTGGATTGATGTTTGAATAACTGTGTGGAATTTTAATTTAGCATGTGGCTAGTGTAAGCCAACTCATATACTCTTCTCTTCATAAATGTATGTGATGATATTGTACTTGCGAACGACAAGATGCGCCTCTATCCCTGTCGAGGCCCCCATGCCTAAATATGGATAGGCGCGCATCTTGGGTGTGACAAATATGTAGGAATCAATATGGGCATCCAGGTCCCGCTATTGGTTATTGACCATAGAGGTGTCTCGGTCATGTCTACATAGTTCTCGAACCCGCAGGGTCTGCACACTTAAGGTTTGGTGACGTTTTGGTAGTATAGAGTTATAAATCGTGATGACCGAAGGTTGTTTGGAGTCCCGTATGAGATCCTGGACGTCACGAGGAGCTCCAGAATGGTCCGGAGGTAAACATTGATATGTAGGAAGTCCTGTTTCGGTCACCGGAAAAGTTTCGGGCTCATCGGTAGTGGACCGAGAATGCCGGGAGGGTATCGGGGGACCATCGGGAGGGGTATTTCGACCCAAAAGGCTACATGGGCTGTGGGAGAAGGAATACCAGCCCTTAGTGGGCTGGCCGAAGGCCCACAGGAAGCCCATGCGGCTAGGTAAGAAACCCAAGGTGGAAAGAAAGGCAAAGTGAAAAAAGGAAGGAGTCCTAATCTTACTAGGAGTGGACGAGGAGGACTCACGGCTTCCCAGAAGTCATATGTCCTTGATGCACCACTTGGTAACCAACCCGAAGACATGTCATCCGAAGACGTTAAGAACACTTGGGAGGCACGTTCTGGATATTACTCAATAGTTCAGTGTGCAATATTGTATGGCTTAGAACTAGGACTTCAAAGATGTTTTGAATGTCATGGAGCATATGGGATGTTCCAGGAGTTGGAGTTTATCTTTAAGAAGAATGCCCGGATTGAGAGGTATGAGACCTTTGATAAGTTATATGCTTGCAAAATGGAGGATAACGGGTCTATCAGTGCACATATACTCAGAATGTCTGGGTATTCGACTCGTCTGGCGGAGTTGGGAATGCCCCTTCCGCCAGAGGCGATCACTGACAGAGTTCGTCAAGCACTGCCACCTAGCTACAAGAGCTTTGTGATGAACTATAACATGCATGGGATGAACAAGTCAGTCGCCGAGCTGTTTGCGATGCCGAAAGTCGCTGAGTGTGAAATCCAGAAAGAACATCAAGTGTTGATGGTCCATAAAACCACTAGTTTCAAGAAGAATGGCAAGGGCAAGAAGGGTAACTCCAAGAAGAGTGACAAAACAGTTGCCCCTCCCGTGAAGAAACCCAAGACTGGACCCAAGGTAGAAACTGAGTGCTTTCATTGCAAGGGAACTGGTCACTGGAAGCGGAACTGCCCCAAGTATCTGGCTGACAAGAAGGCGGCCAACAACAAACAAGGTATATATGATATACATGTTATTGATGTGTACCTTACTAGCTCTCGTTGTAGTGCCTGGGTATTTGATACCGGTTCGGCTGCTCACATTTGCAACTCAAAACAGGAACTACAGAATAGATGAAGGCTCGCGAAGGATGAAGTGATGATGCGCGTGGGAAATGGTTCCAAGGTTGATGTGATCACCATCAGCACGTTATGTCTTCGATTTCCATCGGGATTAGTGATGAACCTGAATAATTGTTATTTAGTGCATGCATTAAGCATGAACATTATATCTGGATCTTGTTTATTGCGAGACGGTTACTCATTTAAATCAGAGAATAATGGTTGTTCTATTTATATGAGTGATATCTTTTATGGTCATGCACCCAATGTGAGGGGTTTATTCATATTGAATCTTGATAGTGATGATACACATGTTCATAACATTGATGCCAAAAGATGTAGAGTTGATAGTGATAGTACCACTTTCTTGTGGCACTGCCGTCTAGGTCATATTGGTGTAAAACACATGAGGAAGCTCCATGCTGATGGACTTTTGGAGTCACTTGATTTTGAATCACTTGACACATGTGAACCATGCCTCATGGGCAAGATGACTAAAACGCCGTTCTCTGGAACAATGGAACGGGCAAGTGACTTGTTGGAAATCATACATACTGATGTGTGCGGTCCATGAATGTTGTGGCACATGGTGGATATCGTTATTTTCTCACCTTCACTGATGACTTAAGTAGATATGGGTATATTTACTTAATGAAAAACAAGTCTGAAACGTTTGAAAAGTTCAAGCAATTTTAGAGTGAAGTTGAGAATCATCGTAACAAGAAGATTAAATTCCTACGATCTGATCGAGGTGGTGAATATCTGTGTTATGAGTTTGGCAGTCACTTAAGACGGTGTGGAATTGTTTCACAATTTACACCGCCTAGAACACCACAGGGTAATGGTGTGTCCGAACGTTGTAATCGAACCTTATTAGATATGGTGCGTTCTATGATGTCTCTTGCCGATTTGCCACTATCGTTTTGGGGTTATGCATTAGAGACAGCTGCATTCACTTTAAATAGGGCACCATTGAAATCCGTTGAGACGACGCCATATGAACTGTGGTTTGGCAAAAGGTCAAAGTTGTCGTTTCTTAAAGTTTGGGGATGTGATGCTTATGTCAAAAAGCTTCAGCCTGAAAAGCTGGAACCCAAAGCGGAGAAATGCGTCTTCATAGGATACCCGAAAGTGACAGTTGGGTATACCTTCTATGTCAGATCCGAAGGCAAAGTGTTTGTCACTAAGAACGGAACATTTGTTGAGAAAGAGTTTCTCTCGAAAGAGTTGAGTGGGAGGAAAATAGAGCTTGATGAGGTTATTGAACCTTTACTTCAACCAGAGAGTAGTGCAGCGTAGAAAGATGTTTCTATGGAGCCTACGATAGTTGAAGAGGAAGTTAATGATGATGATCATGAAGCTTCAGATCAAGTTGCTATTGAACCTCGTAGGTCGACAAGGGCACATACTACTCCTGAGTAGTACGGCAACCCTGTCTTGGAGGTCATGTTATTGGACAACAATGAACCTACGAGCTATGGAGGAGCGATGATGGGCCCGGATTCCGAGAAATGGTTAGAGGCCATGAAATCTAAGATGGGATCCATGTATGAAAACAAAGTATGGACTTTGCAAGTATTACCTAAAGGGCGAAAGGCCATTAAGAACAAATGGATCTTTAAGAAGAAAACGGACGCGGACGGTAATGTCACCGTCTATAAAGCTCGACTTGTGGCAAAGGGTTTTTCACAAGTTCAAGGAGTTGACTATGATGAGACCTTCTCACCCGTAGCAATGCTTAAGTCCGTCAAAATCAAGTTAGCAATAGCTGCATATTTCGACTATGAAATTTGGCAGATGGATGTCAAAACAGCGTTCCTCAACGGTTTCCTTGAGGAAGAGTTGTATATGATGCAACCAGAAGGTTTTGTCGATCCAGAGAATGCTGGCAAAGTTTGCAAACTCTAGCGATCCATTTATGGACTGGTACAAGCATATCGGAGTTGGAATAAGCGCTTTGATGAGGTGATCAAAGCGTTTGGGTTTATACAAGTTTATGGAGAAGCTTGTATTTACAAGAAAGTGAGTGGGAGCTCTATAGCGTTTCTAATATTATATGTGGGTGGCATATTGCTGATTGGAAACAATATAGAAATGCTGGAAAGCGTGAAGGAATATTTGAACAAGAGTTTTTCAATGAAGGACCTAGGAGAAGCTGCTTTCATATTAGGCATTAAGATCTATAGAAATAGATCGAGACGCTTGATAGCACTTTTAGAAAGCACATACCTTGATAAAGTTTTGAAGAATGTCAAAATGGATCAGCCCAAGAAGGGGTTCTTGCCTGCATTACAAGGTGTGAAGTTGAGTAAGACTCAATGCCCAGTGACTGCAGAAGATAGAGAGAAGATGAGTGTCATCCCCTATGCTTCAGCCATAGGCTCTATCATGTATGCAATGCTGTGTACAAGACCTGATGTCAGTCTTGCCATAAGTATGGCCGAAAGGTTTCAAAGTGATCCTGGAATGGGGCACTGGACGGGGGTCAAGAATATCATTAAGTACCTGAAAAGGACCAAGGAAATGTTTCTCGTTTATGGAGGTGATCAAGAGCTCGTCGTAAAGGGTTACGTCGATGCAAGCTTTGACATTGATCCAGATGACCCTAAGTCGCAAACCGGATATGTATTTATTCTCAACGGGGAGCGGTAAGCTGGTGCAGTTCCAAGCAAAGCGTGGTAGCCGATTCTACATGCAAAGCGGAGTACATCGTAGCCTCGGAGGCAGTGAAGGAAGGTGTCTGGATGAAGCAGTTCATGACAGATCTTGGAGTAGTGCCTAGTGCACTGAATCCAGTGACTCTGTTCTGTGACAACACGGGTGCCATTGCTCTGGCCAAGGAACCAAGGTTTCACAAGAGGACCAGACACATAAAGCGACGCTTCAATTCCATCCGCGATTACATCGAGGAGAAGGACATAAATATTTGCAAAGTGCACACGGATTTGAATGTTGCAGACTCGTTAACTAAACCTCTTCCAAGGGCTAAACATGATCAACACCAGAACTGCATGGGTGTTCGATTCATTACAATGTAAATCACATAGTGATGTGAACTAGATTATTGACTCTAGTGCAAGTGGGAGACTGTTGGAAATATGCCCTAGAGGCAATAAATAAATTGTTTATTATTATATTTCCTTGTTCATAATAATTGTTTATTATCCATGCTATAATTGTATTGATTGGAAACACATTGCATGTGTGGATATATAGACAACACTTTGTCCCTAGTGTGCCTCTAGTAGACTAGCTTGTTGATCAAAGATGGTCAAGGTTTCCTAGCCATTGACATGAGATGTCATTTCATAATGGGATCACATCATTAGGAGAATGATGGGATGAACAAGACCCAAACTATAAATGTAGCATATGATCGTGTCAGTTTATTGCTACAGTTTTCTACATGTCAAGTATATGTTCCTATGACCATGAGATCATGCAACTCACGGACACCGGAGGAGTGCCTTGTGTGTATCAAGTGTCACAACGTAAACGGGTGACTATAAAGGTGCTCTACAGGTATCTCCGAGGGTGTCTATTGGGTTGGCATGGATCAACACTGGGATTTGTTACTCCTGTGACGGAGAGGTATCTCAGGGCCCACTCGGTAATACAACATCACAATAAGCCTTGCAAGCAATGTGACTAAGTGTTATCCACGGGATCTTGTATTACAGGAACGAGTAAAGAGACTCGCCAGTAACGAGGTTGAACTAGGTATGGAGATACCGACGATCGAATCTCAGGCAAGTAACATACCGAAGAACAAAGGGAACATCATACGGGATTAACTGAATCCTTGACATAGAGGTTCGGCCGATAAAGATCTTCATAGAATATGTAGGAATCAATATGGGCATCCAGGTCCCGCTATTGGTTATTGATCGTAGAGGTGTCTCGGTCATGTCTACATAGTTTTCGAACCCGCAGGGTCTGCACACTTAAGGTTTGGTGACGTTTCGGTAGTATAGAGTTATGCATGGTGATGACCGAAGGTTGTTCGGAGTCCCGGATAAGATCCCGGACGTCAGGAAGAGCTCCGGAATGGTCCGGAGGTAAAGATTGATATATAGGAAGTCCTGTTTTGGTCACCGGAAAAGTTTCAGGCTCATCGGTAGTGTACCGGGAGGGTACCGGGGGACCATCGAGAGGGGTATTTCGACCCAAGAGGCTACATGGACTGTGGGAGAAGGAATACCAGCCCTTAGTGGGCTGGCCGAAGGCCCACAGGAAGCCCATGCGGCTAGGGAAGAAACCCAAGGTAGAAAGAAAGGCAAAATGGAAAAAAGGAAGGAGTCCTAATCCTACTAGGAGTGGAGGAGGAGGACTCCTCCCTCCACATCGGCCGAAGTGGATTTGGCTCCCTTGGGAGCCAAGTCTCCTCCCTCCCCTCCTCCTATATATACTAGAGGTTTTGAGGGTTTTTTGACACATAATTTTAGCCACGTGCTGCCCTCTCCTCTAGTTTGTAGTTTCTCCTCTAGATCGGTTTCGACAGTGCTCATGCGAAGCCCTGCTGGAATTACTCCACCACCATCGCCGCAACGCCGTCACGTTGCCGGAGAACTCGTCTACCTCTCCATTCCCTCTTGCTGGATCAAGAAGGCGGAGATCGTCACCAAGCCGTACGTGTGCTGAACGCGGAGGTGCCGTCCGTTCGGCGCTAGATCAGGATGGGTTGTGATTGGATCGCGGGACGCTCGGCGATTTGGATCGCGAAGACGTTCGATTACATCAACCGCGTTTCTTAACGCTTTCCGCTTAGCGATCTACAAGGTTATGTAGATCCACTCTCCATTCTCGTAGATGCTCATCTCCTAGATTGATCTTGGTGAAATGTAGGAAATTTTTGTTTTCCATGCAACGTTTCCTAACAATTTGTACGGTTTTTGAACACATAACGGATGCACGGATATACAATGCCCTCGGATGCATAGGATTGTTGTGTTATTAATTAGAGCATCCCAGATTCAGCCAAACATGGACGGATGATGACAGGAAGATACTGATTATAAATTTTGAAAAGCCCGTGACAATGTATGGTTGTTCTACTAGTTACCAATAATGTAGTCGAATTATCTGTTGGAGATAATATGAGTTGGAATAGTACAATATCCGGTTCTCAAAAACCGTACAATTTTCTATTTCTAGACTAGACTAAAGAAAGTGGAACATATAATGGTTTTGTGGGAATGCATTCCAATCCATAACAAAATTATGGTACAGTTCCTTGAGCATGTTAATAGTCGTCCTATTGGAAGCGCTTACTTGAGTTTGAGAGGTTGAAAACGAGTCCCATCATATCCGGTGGCCTCTTGGTGCAAACTACAGTGTATGCATGCATCACGGGGTCCAGCTTGAGCTGCTGCTGTACACTTGGCCTGAAAATACCATTACTGATCCTTCCCTCGAGCCATGATGATGGATGAGCGGGCGGTCAGTCCTCTGCGGATTGTGCATGGAGCTGCGAGGGTGAGAGCGGGGACTCCTCGCTGCTCCGGGCCTCATCCTGCACCTGGGCCGCAAACTGCAGGTTCCAGAGCACGTCCTCGACTGAGGGCCTCTGCGTTGGCTCCTTGGCCAGGCAGCGCAGGCAGATCTCCATGACGGTTCTCATGGAGTCGTCGGAGCAGCCCTTGCTCACCGCCGGGTCCACCAAGTTCCTCTTCTTGCTCGGTCCTTGTGCTGTTAGCGCCGATTGCAACTTTTTCAATACACAAATTTGGGTTTAGACTTTTTCCAAACACTCTATAATTAGCAAGGCAAGGAAAGGAAATGAGAGGAAAGGAAGGAAAAGCAAGCATATATGTATACCTGTTCTTTCATTATCTCCACCTCGTATATGGAACTGATGGGCCTGCCGGAGACAACCTCCAGCAGTATCACACCAAAATCGTACATGTCAATCTTGTCACCATTAGGATCCCTGCAAATTGCAGTTTTGAGCAACACCGGCCCAACTGAAATTGGGATAAATAAGAGTAATCCATGTGTTTCAAGTAGCTACCTATCCGGTGGATACTTGCTTCCAGCTCCTCCCTGCATCTCCAAAAAAACAACATAGTTAGTTAGTCCAAATCTACCTACCAGTGTAGTGTAGTGGATACAATACAGTCGGCTCGGCTCGGCTGGGAGTACCTCTGATTTCATGGTCTCGGACATAATGGGGATGTTGTAGCTGCCGATTTTGGCGACCTGATTCTGGTCCATAAGAATATTGGTGATCTTGAGGTTATTCGCAAATAAGCCTGGTATGATCCCTCCATGCAGGAACTGAATGCCCTTTGCGACACCAATGGTGGTCGATATCCTTTGGCCCCAGGACAGTCTCCGCCCTTCCGTTCCTTCTGAAGATGAAGATGGAGATGAAGATGACAAAAACACTAGAGAAGAGTAGGTCGGAGAAGAAGGATGTGGGATTGACAAGGGAACTTGCGTGAAATTCTGCCCCTGAGGTTCCCATTGTGCACGTATTCGAAGACGAGGTAGAGCTGCGTGACGGTGGAATCGTCGAGGTTGTACTCGAAGCAGTGCCCCAGCGCGCTCACCAGGTGCCGATGTCTCAGCTTGGATATCATTTCGATGTGGCGGGTGAAGCTCTGGGAGGACTGGCTCTTTTTCACTTTGAGGGACCTGATTGTCACCGGGGTCCCATTACTTAGCCTTCCACGGTACATCTGACCATCAACAAATAATTATGAGTTGAGAGAGCTAGCAATTCCACCCTGCCTTTATCGAAAGAGAGTTTTTTGAGACGACATTGTTTGGCTGACTATGTAAATGTCGGATGTAATGCTTAAATCTTTCAAGCAATACTAGCAAATGAGGTCGTGCGTTGCAACGGATGGAAAAAAAGAACACTCCCAAACCTAATAAGCATGACTCGAGACATCAGTAGGCCCATGTCTTTTATTTTAACACATGTCATCCCATTTATTTTTTATTTACTCTTCATCCCACTCTCGTCCATAGTGAAATCAACGTTCACAGGATCACAACACGGTTGAACGTTATTAATCCTAATCATTGAAAAAAATAGCACGATATAGCGCCGTTAATAGCATGCTATAGCGTGTAGACAAATGTCTCGCCGAATTACTCAATGTACAATGTCTCGCTAATAGCATATTTTTAGGAAGTGCGCTATATTTTTTACTTGATCTTAATACGTCTCCCTTTTAGTATAGGATGATAAATCTATTTTTTCTGTAAGATTTTGGCAATGCGTGCAAGCGTGATTATAGATACTTTCTTCGTTTCTCATCCTGGTTTTGTCCAAGTGTTCATTTCTAATTCGGATCACACCAGCATTAAAGAAAGACTGACTATACATTGTTGGTTAAAGTTTCATCATAAATAACATTCTTTTAATGGTTAACAATTTAAATAATGTCATATTCATATTTTATATTTTTTCTAATGAAATTCCATATATAACATATTAAATTTCGACTTAGGGTTTAAAAGATATGTGTTTTTGAAAAATCAATATATATGTATTGCGAGTTGATTATATTCTAAACAATAGTTTGACGGATCAAGAATATCTATTTCTTTTATTAATATAGATAGATAGATTATATAGATAATTAGTAGAAGAAGATATACAAAGCGTCCTTCTCTAAAAACTCTGAAGAGAGAGTCGAGAGCGCAGGACGTAGTACGTACCTGCCCATGAGCATCTTGCCCCATGAGGCTAGACACTTGGAAGTTATCGGTGGCCGCCTCCAGCTCCACCAAGGAGAATGATCTGTATGCCGGAATGCCAAGAGCCCCCAGCTTCACCGTCTGGGATATGTAACCTGTTTGTTTGTTTGTTCGTTCGTTGTATAAACCAAAACAGGTTAGCAACTCTCAACATTTTTGCTCAAAATTTCTCCCAAGACTCATATTCTTACGCGCGTCGGCCAGCAAATTCGAAGGGTAGGCGCTCGACGCGTGCTCCACCAGTCGCCGTACAGGCCTCGCCTTGGACGCGCTCGCCTTCCTCACCACAAACAACACCGCCGCGCTGACAACCAATGCTCCCGCAAGGACGCCGGCGACAATGCCGGCCACCACACCGGCCTTCGCACCAGGGCCGGTCTTCTTCTGCCCCTGCCCAGGCACGATCCCGACGGCCAACGCCTGGTTCCGGCAGAACGGAGACGGGTGCTGGGAGTCGTCGCCGGTGGAAAGGCAATTCGCAGCGAAGAGCACCGTCTTGAAGTCAGAGCTCTTGGCTGGGGCGGCGAGGCAGGCGGGAAGGCTCCCCGTCAGGAGGTTCGACGAGAGGTCCACGAACCGGAGGTTCTCGCCGCAGGAGGCGTTACCCGAAAGCCGCCCGGTGAACCGGTTCCCAGCGATGCTCAGGTACTCGATGGACGGCAGCGACAGCAGCGTCGCCGGGAAAGGCCCAACGAACCTGTTCCCCGACACGTCCAGCCGCTCCAGTAGGTAGCACGAGCCGAGCATGTCGGCGGGGAGGCCGTCGCTGAACTTATTGCCGGCGAGCACCACGCTGGCCACCTTCCGCCCCAGCCGCGGGAACGCCGGCCCCAGCGTGTTGTTGGCCATGTCAATCACCTGGAGGTTCTTCAGCCCGCTCAAGTCCGGCAGGTTCCCGGAGAGGTTGTTGGACGCGAGCACCAGCGACCTCAGAGACGGCATGTCCTTGAGCGAGTCCGGCAGCGTCCCCTGCAGCGTGTTGTTCCGGAGGCTGAGGACCGCCAGCAGTGGCACGCCGCCGCTGCCTAGCCACCCCGGCAGCTTGCCTCCCAGCATGTTGTCGTCCGCGACCAGCGTCTGGAGGCTAGCGAGCTGGGAGAGCTCCCGCGGGAGCTCGCCATAGAGGTAGTTGGAGCTGACGTTGACGATCTCCATCCTCTGCAGCCGGGAGATCTTCCCCGGCAGTGGCCCCCAGAGGCCGAGGTTGGTGAGCGTGAGCACCTTGAGGTCCGGCAGCCTGGAAAGCGTGGTGAAGAGGGCGTCGATGGAGAAGGTGGTGGGGAGCGGGCGGGCCCCGGGGTCGCCCATGATGTGGAGCTGCGTGACGCTTTCCTCGTAGCACTCGACGAAGGCGGAGGCGGTCTTGTAGTCGCCACCGTAGCAGAAGTCGGTGTAGTTGCGCCAGGTGCCGAGCACCGGCGGGTCGCCCAGGAGCTGCCGGAGCTTGAAGAGAGACCAGGCCTGTGAGGGCTGCAGCGGCGTGGCCCCCGGCAGCAATGTCAGAGACGCCACCGACAGCAAGATGAGCAGGGCATGGCCATGGCCATGGATTCCACCCATTTGTTGGGCCTGATGCTAATCTCTTTCAGCTTCCTGGATCAAGAACTCCAGCAACCAAGAATTACTCTGGGATTCTGGTGTCGGAGCAGAAGCGATTAGCTTAAGTTGTGGGAGGAAAAGTTGAGTTTGAGAGCATGGATGGAGGCTCAGAAAAGTTAATGTGAGAGGAGCTTGTACAGTTATTGGAGATAGGTACTGGTCACCAGAAAAACAATGTGCACATGGATCTGACGATTGCTGGGTAACCGGTGGTCCTTGACACCGCAAAGCAAGCAAGAACAAGATACTACTAGGATTGCCAGTTCAATTACTCTCCCTGAAAGAAACCTACATCAGCAGATTTGCATTCCTTTCTTGAAGAACTGGCAAGAGAAATTGACCATAATATGTAAGCACCAAGACTGCAAAAGGAACCATACAATAATAATAACAAAAACCTAAAGAAAGTGCAAGGAATTAAACGAAACCTGACCTCACCTTTGAGCATGCAAGTGAAGTGCAGCTTTGCTATTGGTAGCCGAACAGTGCTCATATGAGATGGGTGCATGCAGGTGAATGGAACAGCCTGAAAAAGCTTTTTTTAGTTTTGGGGGTTTGTGAAGGGAAGGAATCATATGCTTAGTGTCGTCTACTGCTCTGCTCTACTCGACTGGTCAGTAGAGTAGAGTAATACTCCACTGTCGCAGAGGGGGGCGGAGCATCACGGGATGGCACAACGACGGGGCAAAGGGACAAGACGGATTCTTTGCTCTCAGAATGATTGAGCTGGAGAGAAATGGAGGCTAGCAAAGGGACAAGGGGGTGTGAGCCCGGTGAGGCCTTTTTTCTCCCCCTTTCCGCTGTCATCAAATTCAGCTTCTTCGAAATAAAATCAGCACTTCCCGGCGGGAAAAGGGCTCAGCAGGCAAATGGTTGCTTTCGTTACTGCTAGTGCCCTTTTCTGGGATCTCAATATACTCCTTAAGTTTCCTCATCCTTAAGTTTCTGCTAAAGCACAAAGAAAGCAGGATATATCTATCTCTTGTTTTCTGGTTGGTTGGTTGGTTGGTTCATTTGCTCAGATTTGCTGAAGCTCGCGCGTAAGTAAGCTATCTGTTGTTTTCTGCCATCAATGTTTTCTGTGCAATTGATAGGGATATGAGACCACAATTCAGCTGGTGTTGGAGCAACGCCCAATCACAGTGTGATTTACTGCTGCTTTGGAACACTCTGATGCCTGCTTTTCTTGTTTCCCAGCTTAAATCACAAGAAAGAATTATACCAGTGTCAACACTGGTTAGCGTGAACTTCTTAAAACTATCTAAAATCATGTCGGCCTGGCAGCAAAAATGGATGACTGAACTACAGTAGTAAATAAATTTGAGATGGAGTGAATTAGTAAATTGAGTGTGTTTTTACTGTTTTAACAAGAAAACATTATTATTTTTTGATAAATAGTCAGAAAATGATATAGATAACAAAAATGAGTGTGCTCTTTTTGAAAGAAAAAACATGCTTAATGTGTAACAACTTCATATGTTGTGATTATTTACGGATCTGTGTGCCTCCTATATTTTTCTCTATTGACTACTGCACAAAATTCCTTTGCTTTACTTAAAGGAGAAAAGACAACCAAAGCGTCAATTTCTCTCTAGGTGGCAAACATGCACCGACCCTCCTCACTTCAGGTTGCACAAACACATGAAATATTGTACATTGTAACATTGGGTAAGAGACACGAAGAGACAAACTTGGAATCCGCGGTGCATGTGAGGGCGAAAATTCATGTTTTGATCATTTTTTGAAAATTTAACAGGATCTGAGCCTACTTTGATAAAATTTCGGGATCTGACCTTTTTCCTATCATCGGGATGTCCGACGATAGCATCGCATAACCTACCGTCAATGACACCGGCGGTAGGGTAATGAAACCGGTCGTCGGTTGATGGTCGAGAGCTGACGTAGCGTACGAGCCTTACCCCTGGGAAGGTTGGCGGTAGGGTATACCATACCATTTGTGTTCTATGGCAGTAGGTTCGTTGATGATTGCTGTACAACGTACTGTAATTGAGAATTGCCCTAAAAAATGGTAGGCTTGCACACCCTACCGCCGGGGTCTAGCGCGGTAAGGTCTGCTCCTAGTGTAATTTTTGCACAACACATATATGTTTCAGTTCATAATATTTTGCACATCAATCTTATAGTTTGCAAAATAAATATATATACAGATCTTACACATTATAACATGCATCACAACTCGATATGAATCATAGTTCAACAAGTAAACATATCATGGCAGTTTACATGTCACACATAGCAAAATGGTTCGACATAACAAATAACATATAGTTTGAAAATAACAAGTAGTTGGACATATCAAATAGTTTAACAAAGCCACTTCACTTCCTCCTTCCCCTCTTGGAGATATGGTCCTCATTGTTCTTTGAACGGGTCTCCTTCTTGCGGAGACGGGGACGTGGTTTCTGAAAGGGGGATGGACTTGCCCAATCCTTCTTCGGCTGCTTCTCCCTCTTCTTGTCCTGGGTTGGCTGAGTTGTTGGAGGTCCATCATCATCGTCGTAATCCTCGTCCTCATCACCCTCTTCATCTTCTTCCTCTCTTTGCTCCTCCTCCTCCTCCTGCTCTATCTCATCACCCTCTTCCTCTTCTTCTTCATCATCTTCTTCCTCAACCAACCCAGACGACCTGGCGGCATGGCTAGAGGAAGCTCCGGCTCTGTGGCTAGATAAAGCGAGAGTACGCGTGGGGCCTCCAGCAACATGACCATCAACCAGTGTACCGCACCCAAGCACGCATAGTAGCTTGCGACAACGGGTCATGAACTTCTGGTATAAGAAATTAACGAAAACATAAATATGGCATGGATCCAATTTGAGGCTCTATGGATCAATTTTACAATTACAAATAAACAAGAACATAAGATGACATGGATCCAATTTGAGGCTTGATGTTACCTTCATCGTTTCCCTCAACTTGTTTTGAGAGATCCGGGTCCAGGGGACACAACTTAGCGCATCGGAGCAATCAATAATGCTTCGATTCAGCTCCGAAGCCTACAAACAATAAGCGAGTCACACTGACGTCTAAAATAGATTACATCGAATGGCCGGTTCAAAACAGACGAACACAACTTACCACTCTATTCATCAGGGGTGCATACTCCTTAAATCCACATGTCATGTATCTGATGTCGTCATGGTAGGCCTCCTCCTCATAGTCATCTTCCTATAGCTCCGTGATATCTTGTGTCGTCCACTGGGGCGTTAGGCGCAAATGATGCTTCACGTCGTCATCGTACCAAAGCATGCGCTTCGCGTAATCATTCCAGTCAAGGCATTTCTTCTCCTATCTTTGTGATACATCCTCTCCTTCCACTCGCACATGCGATTCTTGTGCTCCTCTACCCAGTCTGTGATCCCCTAGAAATGCTACCTACTCTTCCTGTAAGAGGCATACAATATATCATCAAAACATCAAATAGAACGAAGTGAACAATAAAACATCATCATAAGAACTGCAACACTCATCAGTGTAGGTCGGAGCCGCCTATGTCGTTGGAGACCGTCGATAGGGTATGTTGGAATATACCAAATTGTGCGGCCAGCCGGTGTGGCAAGTGCCACTCAACGGTGCACACACATATCATGGGCACAATGCACCGTAAAGCAAGCATGTGCTCCTCCCACTCTCGCTCGTGATACATCCATCAAACCTAGAAAAAAGTGGGAAAACAACTTTGAAAATGCCTACAAAAAGATTGGTAAGCTAGTTCGTGTACCTCGTAAGCCTACAGAGCGTCCAACTCGTTGTTGAAGACCTTGTACAACGCGGCGGCTTTGCCCATGTCGACCTTAACTTGGTCGCAAGCGCACGCGGCAGTCGGGAAGCGAGTAGCACCATCATCATCGCCATATATCATCCATGGATGCCGGTACATTTTCTTAGGACAGCCCACCGACAACCGCTCCCACATCCAAATGGAGAGGGCCCGGACAAATCCACATAGGTCGGATGTAGTATTCATCCTTTGTGTTGCATCATTCAGCTACAAACATGAATTGATGATCAGATGACACAATAAAGCATACGTAAGTACATGAAAGAACAATGGGATGTTTCTCCTACCGAACGGTATTGGTAGGCGAGGCCGACAGTCCCCAGCTACCCTGCATCCTAGTCTTTTAGGAAGTTGAGATACATCCATAGGGCGGTGTCTCCCGAGCTGTCCAAAAACACTACCTCTATGAGAAGATACCACAGGTAAGCCCTCGCATACTGCTCCATCGTCTGTTGATTGGCATCTTCCGAGCATACGACCCAGTTCTCGAGGATCCACGCGAGTGATACACTAGACATTCAGTTACTCTTCTTGGTGGGGCAGTCGTTGATAAGGCCGGTAACCCTCTCCCAGCGGTTGGTATTCTTCACTCGCCTATCGAGAGCATAGCCCTGGATCGGAAGTGTCGTGATCATGCTGAAGTACTCGAGCGTCACGATCATCTCACCGCGGGGGAGATGAAAAGTGTGCGTCTTGGGCCGCCACTGGTGCACCAAAGCTATGAGAGCTGAGTGGACAAGCATCAGCGGCACAAGCTTGAACTGCAACAAGAAACCCAACACTGGGGCTTTCTTGAAGTACGGAGTGTAGCGCTCGTCGCACTTCATATGTATGGCCTTGGTGTGACCCCTTATCCATAGTGGTGGTAGCATCTGTCAAAATGTAGACGCAAAAAATAGTAAATCCAAATTATTTTAGCAGATCTAATTTTTTTTGTTCAATGAGGTTGGTCATATTTATTACCACTCCATTCTTGATAAAATGGGCACGATGGCCGTCGTCGAACGCAGGGTCAAGCATGATGTGCTGAGTGTTGATGTTTGGCGCAAGGGGGGCTCCTAAAACAATTGCAAGATGAACATGTCATATTCAACGAACATATAATTTTCATCAGTTATCAGATGTTCGACCAACATTCATATCATGTTCAACTAATATAAATGATCAATGCAAATGAATCAATTTCAGCGAACATCATTCAACATCCACTATATTCATAAGCATAAGCAAAAGCATTTATTCATTTATTTGAACATGATTTAATATCATTCAACATCAACCAACATCATGAATTTTTTTGAACATGAATCATTCATTTATTTAACATTTGTAAAAAAATACAAAAACATAAGGATAATTCTTCCAACGTCGAATATATCGTTTATTCATATCACGAGCATGCATCATATCAAAACAAACATAGGAGTTAATTCCTCCAACATGCATCATATCACCATTTAAAAAAACATGAACTAGGGTTCATCTTCACACTACATAGAATCATTCGAACTAGTGACTAGAGTTAATATTCAACCCCTTAGAACATCTAGAATCACGCTAAAACATACCTAGGATAAAAAACCTAGTTCAAAAATAGGGTTGACTTGAAGCAAATAGAGCATCGAATCAAAATCTAATTGACTAAAGCTAATTGGAGGGAGTGGAGGAGCTTACTTTTCTTTTTCCAGAGCCATTTCGATCCACAAAAACCTTCAAGAA
Source organism: Hordeum marinum (assembly GCA_022496015.1). Taxonomy (NCBI): domain Eukaryota; kingdom Viridiplantae; phylum Streptophyta; class Magnoliopsida; order Poales; family Poaceae; genus Hordeum; species Hordeum marinum. The sequence continues at coordinate 254,991,991 of CM039673.1, forward strand.
TTGAAAGAGATTTGAGGGGGAGTGGAGGAGATGAGAGAGGATGTAAGACGGTTCTCCCTCTGTTCTTGCGATAGGGTGTGGAAGAGATGGGAAGGGCGAACTGGCGTCCTGGTATTATAACTTCCCAGACCCTACTGGCAGGGTCCCTGGCGGTAGGGTTACACAACTTACCGCCCCGCCCTGCGATGGTAGGGCGAGTGAAGGTCATGTCCGCCGACAGTTTGCTGCTGACATGGATTAGTCATCTACCGTCGAATGCCTCGGCGGTAGGCTATCTAATCCTACCACCAGGGACCCTAGCGGTAGGAAAAGGGGTCAAATCATGATCGTTTTCGAACCAGGGTCACATCTTGCTAAAGTACCCACAAAAGGGTCAAAACATGAAATTTTGCCGCATGTGAGTGCTGAGCCACACCCCCATTAATTTTCATATTTTCAGTGTGAAGGTATTTTCACCAACTGAAAGATGAGGCCGGTCCCCTCAAATAAAAAAAGCAGAGTCCATAGCGCCTCGGGATCATTACATGTACATCAATCGCAACATGTACAAAGGTTTTTCTCAAAAACATGTACACAGGTTTTACGGAGCGTTGAGCAAGAGAGTGCTCAGTGGGTGTGAGCGGTGTTGTAGAAGCAAGTCAGTCAACCATCATCAGCACAACGAAGTGCAACATGAAGGTGGCCATGCCAGAGAACCCTATTGTCACAATAGATCTTGGGTGTGCGGACTAATGAGGGTTGCATGCATTGGAACACAATCGACTCCCGATGTTTCCATGGGTGCTAGCAGCACAGTAGGAGAAAGGAGGGGTGGGATGTTGCGGAAACAACGACGGGTACTGGGAGACAATTGGAGGAGGCGAATTTCAGTCATGTCATGGTCATACATCACCACCGCGGCCCAAAAATCCTCGAGTGAAGGGGCACCAAAGGATAAGGCAGTCGGCCGTCTCAGGCTCAGAGCAAAAGTGGCCAGCCTATCGTGATCATGTCGATGTTTTTCTTGCGCATGAGAACATCTCTCGTGTGGATACGCTTCGAAATCATCAGCCTAGAAAAGAAACACACCCAGTTGATAGCATGGTCGACAAAACAAACTTTGCAATCGATACAGTCAGACCGCCGAAGCAACAACGTCTATAAATCTTGGCAAAGGATAACCAACCATTCTTAGCGGTAGATTGGTTTAAGGCCTTCCAATCCATCTATAGGGACAGCTAAACCGAGTCAAGCATGTCCAGGAGGAGCTAGCCCTTCCTCAAACCCGAGTGGTTCGAGCGGGAGTGAGCACATGATCGAGTCCATTCACCATGAAGAATGCGACTGAGACTTCTAGACAAATGGATTGGAAGAATAGTGACGACATGACCATTGAGAGGGGGTCGTTCAGTAGCCAGGAGTATAACTAGAATACAATCCTTGCCCCGCCACCAACCATGACTGTCGAGATGGCACGATATGATGGCCTGAAGCCAACCTATGACGACTAGTGGGGACCAAAGTGGTTAATGGCCGTCGTAATCGAGGGGGGCAGCCGTCCGTCTAGGCATGCCCAGACCTAGCTAGCCAAAGATGAGTCGAGTTGTGTGTAGACGTGATGCACCATTTTCGTCAGCACACAACCATTCGGCTGGATAGAATGGACTATGAGCCCCCTCAAGTTTGGTTGGACACACTGTGTCGTAGGCGGTGAGACATTGAGCGCTCCAAAAATTTCCTAATGTGCCCCAAGAAGGAGCATCAGAGGGCTTATATTCCGAAAACCACCAAGGGTGGCAAACTCCATCGCTGCCATTGCATAGGTGGAGAAGCTTTAAACAACGCATTTAACAGCACAAGGCGCCCACCAAACCACAACAACTGGGCACTACCGAGAGCGGTATCACTCGGCCTTGGTGATGAGAGGTGGGGGAATTTTTGAACTTCTACTTCCTAGAATATAGAGGCAACCCTAGGTACACATAGGGAAAGGGCTCCATGCAAAAACGAAGCACCATGCTCATGACCACGAGGTCACCCTCTGGGACATGCATGGGGATGAGAGTGCTCTTGTGGAGGTTGATCACAAGTCCGGTGTCCGCTGAAATGTCATCAAGGATCCGCTTCAGGTGCCCAATCACCTCGAGGTCGGCATGCACAAGATGATGAGGGTGTCATCGGCGTACTAAAGGGTCGGGGGGCATGCCATCCACCTGGGGCTAGGAGAGGACATTGTCCTGATTGGTCATCTGTTGAAGCACAACACACACTATCATGGAGAGGTATAGTGACAGGGGAAAACCATGTCCACCGGTCTGGGACCCGTTGAGGATGGAGTCCATATAGTCGCACCACTTCCCCATAAAGATACTAACCTCCCCGATCCATCGTAGGCCTTGCCAATTGAAGTAGTTGAAGGCTTTGACAGAGTCGAGCTTAATGACCAACACGAGGCTCCCGTCCTGAAGCACCACTCAACAACCTTGATGACATATAAGAATGTTTCTGAGATGTATCTCCCAGCGATGAAACTCAACTAATCGACGTCAATGATAGAGTCGATCTGTTGATGTAGCCAGGAGGACAACACCTTCATGCAATCCTAACATCACAGCTCTAAAGGGCGGCAGGTGGAACCCTCCCGGTGTAATACCCCATCCTTCTTGGGGAGGAGCATGGCGTGTGCCCTATTGTTCCCGGGGATATCAACGTATCCTCAATGTAAACTATCGGCGTTTTGGGATTAGGGGTACCCAGACCTGCCTGCCTACGGCCAGCACATGGCCCACCTCGACGGCGCGATACGGCCCAGTGGCAAGCCCCCCCCCCCAAGTCAAGGCCCTCGTGAGATCCCTGCTCTTGCGAGGCGAACAACGCCAAGATCTCCAGAGGAGTGGCATCCCCCAGGCTGCCTCCCAAGGAGTGGCATCCCCCAGGCTGCCTCCCGAGGAGTGGAGATTTCTATGCAGGTACACGGCCTCGTGAGTTCGGGATGATGTGTGCCATGACGACTGAGGTGAGGCATGCGCTAGCGGGCATAGAGGAGGACAAATTCCTCTTTCGTGCTAAGGAGGCAAGGACGTACGCGGGTTCCCAATGAATCCCCCAAGGATTTCCCTTCCAGTGCAACAAGACCAAGACCACGAGCTCGGTCAGACAGATGTCACCGCCAAGCCCACCTCTACATCATGCCCGGGAGCTTTGCACGCGAAGACCACCTTTCGTCAGGATAAGATGTCTCCTGTCCCCTTTCAAATTTGGCTATTGTGGTATCCATTCCCGCGTGTGCAATAAGGGAAGAGGACCGAGGCCACTATAAATAGGGACTAGCTTCCACCATAGAGAGAGAGAGAGAGAGAGTTCAGTTCATCCCCACCAAGAGCCCTCGCGAGGTCGCTCAGCCACTATACTAGTTCATCCCCAACCTCCTCATGAGGCCAATCCACCAATGGTTGGAGTAGGGTTTTCCACCGCAAGGTGGCCCGAACCTAGGTAAATCTCTGTGTCCACCTTCTTCAATGCCCACACGCACTCGGTGACGCTTGGCCGTAGGGTGACGAGCTTGAGACTTTGATGTGGGTGAGATCTTCGCACATGCCCTAGAGTTCGAACCTCATTGGGTCCGCGGAGCCCCGATTATGACATTTGGCATGCCAGAAAGGGGCATGTCATAATCTTCCTCCGGTTCCACTCTGTCTCCGCTTCGTCGCTCCCATGGCCGATGCCCACCGAGTCCGTGCCGAGCGCCGGGCTCCCCGCATCGCCCAGACGGCCCCCGTGGGCCGCGACGTCCCACGCCACTCCGTCTCTCCTGCATCCAACGCTACCACTGACCCAGATGCTCACAAGCAATAGGACTTGCCACTGCCATCCTCCGCAGAGCACGATGGCTGAACCGCTACTCCGTCCCTCACTCTCGCCACGGCGTAGTCCCCCAACATTTGCCACGGGTTGGCAAGCGCACAGGCTGTGCTTCTTGAGGTGCGTAAGGAGCCTTGCGGTCGGTTCTCGCACGTTTTGTGGCCCCCGGGCCTCGCAAGGTCGCCTGCATCCTCGACGGATCGCGGGCGCCTTCGTCCGGTCGCCATGTCAAGCAGCTCCAGGTAGGCTGTCACACCGTGTGTTTTGCCTCATGACTAAGTTAACAGGACTAAAAAATTAGGGCCAATTAAAACTTTTTCAGTGCTTATGAATGTTGGACTCGTGTTCTATTTCCTTGCTTGTTTGATTGCTTGTTGGTGCTCTATATTCATAAAACTCCCTCCTACTCCCAAAACTCTTTTCCTTGATCTAAAATCTTGTCCAATGATCATACATGTGTATAGGACCTAAAACTATTTTTATCAAATATTATTTTGGCCAAAAAGCATTTATTCAATTTAGGTTTTCAAAAAACCCTGAATTGAGGTTTGTTCTACAAGACCTCAAATTGGGTGGAATATTTTCCCCAAATGATTTATTTGGAACCTAATATATATAACTTCCCAAAACCACAAAAGATTATTTCTTATTTTATTTAAATGCTTTTTCTTAAGGCCAGAAATGGTCTTTTATAGGGAAAAATTATTTTTATGCTTTGAAAATATTTGAGAAAATTTAGGAAAACTCAGTGGACATATATTAGCCATATATAAAATTTTAAACACATGGTCATGTTCAGAATATTGGGCAAAACCCTTCAAAACCATTTCTGCTTATTTCAAGCATTTGAAATATGTCTATAAGAAATATTCTCAAATAAATCCAAGAAAATTATATCATGTCACATATCACATATGTGATCATCTTGACAAGTTTCATATCAATGCCAATTGATTTGGTTTACCAAATCATCCCAAAATCTTCTCTGTCCAGATCCAAATTTGAGCAACTCTACATTGCCAAATGTCTCCTATTGTACTCAAAATTTGTGGACATGTTCTAATCCTCCAATAATGCATCCACACTAAGTGGTGAATCAAGGAGAACATATACACTTGTCCAAATCCCCTCAAACCCATGTCTGTTGATTTCAAGAATTGAGAGTTCTTGCATTGTCAAGTTTCCCCATTTGGTCCCAAACTTTTGGGTATGCTCTAATACCGAAATAATGCTACCACATCAAGTGGTGCATCGAGGAGAATAGTTTTGATTAGCTAAATCTAAACAACTCCATTTCTGCCCATTTCTAGAGTTTGAAACTTTTGCATTGGACACTTCCTCTAAATGTGCTCAAAACTTGTGATCAAGCTCATTTAGTCCTATTTCTCAATCCTGTTAAATCTCATGTCAAGTAGATCACCTTAGATAGTTCAAAACCAGCACAAACACCTTCTGGCAGAAAATCAAAACTGTTGTTTTCACCTCTTTCATTGATCTCCTTGACCTCAAATTTTTACCACGGTCTCTAGAATGCCCCCTCTACCCCCAGTAATAATCTCAAGCCTCGGCTCAATGGTCAAGTAGGGTAAAACCCCATTTTACCCCTCTACATAGCCCCATTTTCTCTTCCCCTCAACCTATCTCATCTTCCTTTGTCCTAACAGGGAATCCAAGGGCCTCCCCGCATTGTTTAATTGCCCCCAGACCGTCCGGACACAAATGGCCACGACCATGGCACAGTAGGCATGCCATGGCATGCCAAAGACGCGCTCCAGAGGGCGCTACAATGCCCGACAACACTGTAGCTGCTGCCCAATGCATGGCCCCGACCACCTCGAGCGCCCCCCCTCTCGCCAACCGGTCGGCCTCGACGTCTGGGACATGCAAGACCCCTGGCCCCCTTCTCTCTCTCCCTCCTATGGCCTCCCTCACACGCGCACTATGCCGCCGAAGCACCCCTATGGGCGAGCTCGCATGCGAGGGCCTCTGGTGCCCCTCGCTCCTCCCCTCCCTCTCTCATAGTTGTAGACCAGGCCCATGAAGCCCTTAGACACGGTCGAGGGGACCGGTTTGGCCTCTAGCACTGCCTAGGCCACAGTGCTCCACCGCCCGACCATATAAAGCCTCCCTGATCACCCCTCTCGGCTCCCTTCACCTCTCCTCACTCTCGCGAACCTCCCGGACCACCCAGATCAACCTCCTGTGCCTTCTCCTCCTCCCATGGATGCCATGGCATCACCTCGGCCTCCACTTGAATCTAGCCCCTTCGACCTTTCCCTTCCACTAGGAGCCCCACCGGAGTACCCCTGCGTTCCCACGGTCCGCTCCCGTGCTTCATGTCCTCCTCCCCGTGGCCGAGACATCACGTCCATCACCATCGTTTGTGCCCTCCGCCACGGAGGATGTCGCGGCTGCCCTCAACCTCTTCGAGGCCTAAGAACCACCCAGCCGGGTGCAACACACCACCCTGAGCTCACTGGTGGCCGCAGCCTTGCCAGAGCCGGCCTGAGCTGCCGGAGCGGCACCGACACCCGCTCGGTCTCACCTCCCCTGTTCTCCCTTGTTCGGGCGAGAGGAGGGGGATGACCTTGGCAGGCGGGCCCTGCCTGGAAGCGACACAGTGGTCGGGCTCGGTGTTTAAGTGGAGACGCCTCCCTGCCGGCTCCGCGTTCCTGCAGAAAGGCGCACTCCGATGGGTGCGCTTTCGACGTCACCCTGGCCCGCCTGCGTGGCTAATGGCTAGGCCGGCCCAATTCTTTGACCTGCACCCTAGGCGCGTTAGAGCCCAATAGGTATATCCCCTTTTCCCCATTTTTTATTTCCTCATAGACTAGAAAATCAATAGAAAATTCATAGTAATTCCAAACTTGATGATTCAAATTCCTAATGGATTGTAAAATCATATCCTATCCAAATATGTGCATTGCACATTTTTTCTACAAAATTTTCTACATAATTCAAATTTGAATTTGAATTTGAACTATGAAAGGCCCCCATTGCAAATTTCCTAGGGCACTCATTATATCTCCAAATGGAGTGATTCAAGTTCCTAGGTGTATCTAAATTTGAAAGCACATTTGCTCCCTTGGTGGTTTTGGTAATTCATAACAACATATAAGTCATTGAACTAATGTTTTTATCAAGTATGTTTCAGGAAAAGTTCAATGATGGGTTGGAAAAGAGATTGTGGAACACCCCAAGATGCAAGGCAATGGATTGGAAAAGATTCAAGCAAGAGGACTCTACATTTTATTTTTGTGAGAAAACACCTTGAGTCCATAGGAAAGCCAATACTATTGAAAGGGGTAAAGTTTGTTGGTGAACAGAATGCTCATAAGTGCACAAGTGATAGTCATCAAAGACACCCACAAACTCTCCCACCAAAGTTTGTCCTAAGCCAAACACTAAAAATCGGTGCAACCCTAACCCTTGGTACAGCCGATACTGCTTTCGGTGCCATCGAGTTAGGCTGCAAACTTTCTATTACGCAAGTTCACAGTTTCGGTCCCTCCAAGATTGTTGAATCGACGTCACCGAGAATGAGCATTCTGACCGTTGGTCACCTTATCGGTGCAACCGAGATTCCTATATCGGTCCCTCCGAGATTCAAAAGTTTCCACCTTTTGGTCACTTTGGTACCACCGAGATTAACACATCGGTGTCACCGAGTTGGTCATTTTGTGTGTAATGGTTGGATTTTTCGGGATGCCAATATATACCCCTTCACCACCACCTACTCATAAGAGAAGCACTCAGAACCATTCCATACCTATCCTATGAACTTTTCGAGAGAGAACCACCTACCCTTGTGTTGAGGTCAAGATCTTCCACTCCAACCATATGGATCTTGATTTCTAGCCTCCCCAAGTTGTTTTCCACCAATCCCATCTCTTCTACCAATGCATATCTATGAGAGAGTGATTGTGTGTTGAGGAGTCTATCATCTTGAAGAACAAGAGCAAGGAGTTCATTGACATTACCGAGCCTATTACCTTTTGGAGGGTGGTGCCTCCTAGATTGGTTAGGTGCCGCTTGGAGCCTCCTACTTCGTGTTGTGGAGTGAACCAAGAAGTTTGTAAGGGCAAGGAGATCGCCTGCTTCATGAAGATCTACCCCAAGTAAGGCTAGTCCTCCGTGGACGTAGGCCGTCATGGTATAGTCAAGGTTGCTTCTTCGTGGAACCCTCCCTGGGTAGACACCTCCATGGACTCTGGCGACCGTTACCCTCCGTGGGTTGAAGACTCCATGAACGTGGATGTACGATAGCACCACCTATTGGAACCACGGGAAAAATCATCGTGACACCAATTGTGTTTGCTTTCCTTACCCTCTCTTTACTTACATGTGCAATGTGTTTACTTTCTGCTGCTATACTCTTAGACATGCATCTGTAGGGTGTACTTGACATACTATGAATACTAAAATCTGCCAAGAATTAAAATTGGGAAAAAGTAGATTTTTATTTGGTCAAGTAGTCTAATCACCCCCTCTAGACCTACTTTCGATCCTACACACGCACCAACTTCTAGTTGATTGACAATCCATTAAAACATAAGAAAATAAAGGTATTAGCACAGCCATACATTGACTGACATAGAATAAGTTCAAGTACATCCAACCCAAAGGAACAGTGGGCACCAAAAGTTATAGGACTGAAACAAACGGGAACAGGGCCCAACACGGCATCCCCCCCAAAATGAAGTAGAGACGATCATTTTAAACATCATTGTCCTTCTTGGGTGAAGTAGCTGGATCTTCCATAAGAAGCTCCACGGTCAGCTTTTCCGGTGCAATACCCAGGCTTTGGCCCACAGACTAAATTACTCCAATGGGCGTTGCAGGGGGGATCTTCACAGAAGCTGAGTCCATCGATGATGGCTCACTTGGCTCCACCATGGGCTTAGCTCTTGGCTTCCTCTTCTTGGGCATGGGTAGAGGTAGCTCCTACAGGATTGGTTTAAAACCACCCCGTTTGACAGAGCTCCATGTACACCGGCGAACAGAGGTATCCACAATAGGGGTCGCCTTCTTCCGCAAGGTTTTCTTGCTGATGCACTGCACAGAGAAAGAAAACTGATCATCGGTAGCTACTTCAGGAGCCACACTCCTCGCATCAGAGTCATCAGTATCAAAAAAAGGACCTGATCAACAGGTCGTTGCTTCAGCGTTGATACAGAGTTGCCATCAGATAGAAAAACCATCTTGGACATCCAGGTGATATCATCAAAAGCAATAGCCCATGATCGCTTTGAGAGCACTAGTGCCTTAGCAGAGGCCATATGCATAGGCCTTGCAATCACGGGAGGGGATAGGATATCCATGAGTGTTTCAAAGGCATGCTTCCAAGCCATGATGGGGGGTAGAGGAGGCCCATAAACAACCCTGACCATGCAAATCATCAAATTCACCGGCTAAACAATTTATTGCTGATATGGGACAATCGCCAGTGGGTTTTGTTCTAGAGGAGGGGGCTGCTCCACTTGCTCATCATCAGGCACATCATGGTTCTAAACTCCCTGAACTTGAACTGAACCATAGGAGCTAGGCTGATTGATGACCATTGATTCCTGCTCTTGGCCAGGCGCCTCCTGTTGGACAACAAGCTCTTCAACATTCCAACCCCAACCATTACCATCCTGTTGATCCCGCGGTTCCAGATACTCAGGCATCGACGACAGCAACACATCATTCCAGCCCAAAGCTAGATAGGGAGGAAGCGCAAACAGTAAGTTATTAGGAACCAATTGCCCCGACAGTGGATGCGGGTTACCATTGAGTGGCATGGGGTCTTCGTCTTGGGGTAGCCGTTCTGCAAAATTTGCTCCAAGGATGTAGACAGGTGCTGTCCTAGAAACCCCTGCACCACCCCATGCAGCATATTCAGAGAAAACCACACTTTTGGGAACAAGAGCATCTTCAGGAAAACAGGCGAAAACCACTGATCTAACCATATAAGGATCATCACTGACCCAATGATGGAACTCTCCAAAGGTGCTAACCGCGGCTCTTAAATCTTATGTGTTCCTTAAATCAAGAGGAACCCCCAAGAACATGATGCACCCCCGACGGAATCCCGCAATAGCACGAAAACCCTCACCCTCATTATGCTTCATAAAATGAACAAAAGAGTCATTTCCAAAGTCTTGCGGAACCATCTGTACTGCAGCAAAGCGCTGCCCAACATCCCATAGCTCAAACAATCCTACTCCCGCAATCCATGGCTACGCCGAGCGCACATGAAAACCCCAACTGTTAAGCAACTCAACCACTTGCTGCCGTACCTATCCAATCTGCTCCACTGGTGGCGCAGGCATGACTTCTACCACTAGGTATTGCTCATGGTGACATGCGATGGGCGTCGCTGGAGTAACAAAAGTCCGAGGAAGACGATGAGGGACGCTATCGACTATGTGGTGGCCAACAGGGATGTAGCGCTCCGGGTCAAGCTGGAAGTTAGCCATCGGAGGTGGAGAAGCCAGCGGGGGGGGGGGGGGGGGGGTCCGTGGAGGTGGCTCCAATGGCAAAGGACGGCTTGGGGATATTGAATGCGAAGGGACGGGACAGGGCGGCTCTGCAGCTTGTGCAATTTCGTTGAGGCAAGGAGTTCCCAAAAAATCTGAAACAGAGGTGGGACTCTTCCATTTCCAAACAAGGTTATTTTCAGAGGTAAAAGAGGCACACCTAGATTTGGTGTGGCCCACCCAGCAACACAAGGAGCAAGTCTCTAAAGAAGGACAATTAGTAGATAAATGACCATGAAGGCTGCAAACATTACAAGTCAAGACCCTGGTAACCATATCATTGATCATACCCACAAAATCATCCCTGGCTTCCTGTGAAGAGGGAACCAGAGGTCCAATCCCTTCACCTAGCTCTATAGGCCCAGGTGGAGAAGTGTCTGAGGCCGGCCCACTAAGCTGGACCACCGCATTGGGAGAGTCCGCTAGAATACAAATACTTGAAGAGCCTAGATTCCCGCTTGATTGGCCCCCCAACCCGGAATTGATCACCGTTTGCGGCGAAGATTGGGAACTATCACAAAAGTAATATGCAGCAAGGTGACAGTCCACCGGAGTTCTGACGGCGGTGAAGGATGAATGACAACCCACTCGGGTGGTAGATTATACCCAGTAAACTGAAGAGCAACGATATCATCCTCAGACGCAGGACATTGATACCCTTTGTAGGCTTCATACTGTCGTAAAGTTGCAAATGAGAGTTTCTTATGAACTGAAGAACCAGATTTAATGGCAGATTTTTGAGGTCTGGAATGCATTGCCATCAGACCCAAAGTAGAAGGTATCTTTGATGGACTCACGAGAATCCATTCAGCATCGCACTGCTTCTTCCACAACCTAAACTCTCGCCACCAGTTTGGACCACCATTGCCCTAGAGATGAATATAACAATTATAGCCAAGGCAAGCATATGAACGCAAATCTAGAATATGAAACCCAACCTTCTTGCATGAAACCTTAAAAGAAAAAACCATGTCCTTAATACATTCAAACATGAGATCAATTCCTGATCCACTAATCGCCAATTCTAGGGCAGCAGAAACAGAATCTTCAGTCAACCGAAAAGCATGTCTGCTAAATGATACCACCATGATTAAAGGTCGTCGATGACCTAGGGGATGCATAAAGAGACCAGAGTGCCAAAATATATCATCCGCAAAAGCCGCACCATGAGAAAAATCCAGCTCCAAAGTAGAACCAGAACCAGAACCCATTGATAGGGATATGACTGGAGTTAGGAGAGATCACCTGAGATGATGGCCGGTAGGGAGAGAGGAATGATCGGCTAGAAATCCAGATCTCCATGGAGTCGTAGGAGGGGTGGGTGTGTGGGTGGAGTCGCCATCGTCATCCTTGGGATCCGGGTGGATCCATTATTCGAGCACTTTATGCCTAGCTTAATGGCTTTCCTCATGTCCATATTTTATTTTTATCGACACCTCTATCTCTAAACATGTGGACATATTTATTGATCTCGGCTTTCACTTGAGGACAAGCGAGGTCTAAGCTTGGGGGAGTTGATACGGCCATTTTGCATCATGCTTTTATGTTGATATTTATTGCATTATGTGTTGTTATTACACGTTATGGTACAATACTTATTTCTTTTCTCTCTTATTTTACAAGGTTTACATGAAGAGGGAGAATGCCGGCAGCTGGAATTCTGGACTCGGAAAGGAGCAAATCCGAGAGACCTATTCTACACAACTCCAAAAGTCCTAAAAAGTTACGGAGAATTGTTTTGGAATATATAAAAAATATTGGGCGAAACAAATACCAGAGGGGGCCCACCAGGAGGTCACAAGCCTGCTAGGCGCGACCACCCCCTGGCCGCACCTAGGTGGCTCATGACCAACCTGGCAGGTCCCCGATGCCCATCTTTTTCTATATGAAGGGTTTTGATCTGGTAAAAACCATAAGAGAGGTTTCGGGACGAAGTCCCACCGTCTCGAGGCAGAACTTGGGTAGAACCAATCTAGAGATCCGACGGAGCTGTTCTGCCGGGGAAACTTCCCTCCCGAAGGGGGAAATCGAAGCCACCGTCATCACCAACAATCCTCTCATCGAGAGGGGGTCCATATCCATCAACATCTTCACTAGCACCATCTCCTCAACAAACCCTAGTTCATCTCTTGAATCTGATCTTTGTCTCAAACCTCGGATTGGTACCCCTAGTAGTGTTGATTACTCCTTGTAGTTGATGCTAGTTGGTTTACTTGGTGGAATATCATATGTTCAGATCCTTTATGATAATTAATACTCCTCTGATTATGAACATAAACATGCTTTGTGAGTAGTTACGTTTGTTCCTGAGGACATGGGATACGTCTTGTTATAAGTAATCATGTGAATTTGGTATTCGTTCGATATTTTGATGAGATGTATGTTGTCTACCCTCTAGTGGTGTTATGTGAACATCGACTACATAACACTTCACCATTATTTGGGCCTAGGGGACGACATTGGGAAGTAATAAGTAGATGATGGGTTTCTAGAGTGATAGAAGCTTAAACCCTAGTTTATGCGTTGCTTCGTAAGGGGCTGATTTGGATCCATACGTTTCATGTTATGGTTAGATTTATCTTATTTATTCTTTCATAGTTGAGGATGCTTGCGAGAGAGGTTAATCATAAGTGGGAAGTTTTTCCAAGTAAGGGAAGCACCCAAGCACCGGTCCACCCACATATCAAATTATCAAAGTAACGAACGCGAATCAAATGAGAGTGATGAAAACTAGTTTGATGGAAATTCCCATGTGTCCTCGGGAGCACTTCACTTTATATAAGAGTTTGTCCAAGCTTGTCCTTTGCTACAAAAAGGATTGGGCTACCTTGATGCACCTTTGCTACACTTGTAACTTGGTACTCGTTACAAATTGTCTTATCACAAAACTATTTGTTACTGATAATTTCAGTGCTTGCAGAGAATACCTTACTGAAAACCACTTGTCATTTCCTTCTGCTCCTCATTGTGTTCGACCCTCTTACTTATCGAAAGGACTATGATAGATACCCTATACTTTTGGGTCATCATCTCGCCCTCAGGCGCCCCGGCCTATGGTCTGGCCTCAGGAGCCTGCCTGCTCCTGGCGCTAGTGTTGGAAATATGCCCTAGAGGCAATAATAAATTAGTTATTATCATATTTCCTTGTTCATGATAATCGTTTATTATCCATGCTATAATTGTATTGATCGGAGACTTAAATGCATGTGTGGATACATAGACAAAACCATGTCCCTAGTATGCCTCTAATGGACTAGCTCGTTGATCAAAGGATGGTTAAGGTTTCCTAGCCATGGACATGAGATGTCATTTGATAACGGGATCACATCATTAGGAGAATGATGTGATGGATAAGACCCAAACTACAAACATAGCATATGATCGTGTCAGTTTATTGCTACTGTTTTCTACATGTCAAGTATATGTTCCTATGACCATGAGATCATGCAACTCACGGATATCGGAGGAGTGCCCTGTGTGTATCAAACGTCACAACGTAACTGGGTGACTATAAAGGTGCTCTACAGGTATCTCCGATGGTGTTTGTTGAGTTGGCATGGATCGAGACTGGGATTTGTTACTCCGTGTAACGGAGAGGTATCTCGGGGCCCACTCGGTAATGCAACATCACAATAAGCCTTGCAAGCAATGTGACTAATTGTTAGTTGCGGGATCTTGTATTACGGAATGAGTAAAGAGACTTGCCAGTAACGAGGTTGAACTAGGTATGGAGATACCGACGATCGAATCTCGGGCAAGTAACATACCGAAGAACAAAGGGAACGATATACGGGATTAACTGAATCCTTGACATAGAGGTTCGACCGATAAAGATCTTCGTAGAATATGTAGGAACCAATGTGGACGTCCAGGTCCCGCCATTGGTTATTGACCGTAGAGGTGTCTCGGTCATGTCTACATAGTTCTCGAACCCGCGGGGTCTGCACACTTAAGGTTCGGTGACGTTTCGGTAGTGTAGAGTTATGTATGGTGGTGACCGAAGGTTGTTCGGAGTCCCGGATGAGATCCCGGATGTCACGAGGAGCTCCGGAATGGTATGGAGGTAAAGATTCATATATAGGAAGTCCCAGTTTGGTTTCCGGAAAAGTTTCGGGCTCATCGGTAGTGTACCGGGAGTATCGGTATTGTACCGGGAGTTCCGGTAGTGTACCGGAGGACCTCCGGGAGGGGTATTTCGACCCCAACAGGTCCATGGGCTGTGGGAGAATAATAACCAGCCCTTAGTGGTCTGGGAAAACAGCCACAAAGGCCCATGGCGCAGGAGAGAAAGTCCTAAAGCAAAAAGTGGAAAATCAGCCAATAGGAGGCAATCCTACTCCAACTAGGATTGGAGGTGAAGTAGGATTGCTCCCACCTCCTATTTCGGCCGACCCAAAGGCCTTGTCTGCCTCTCCTCTCCTCTCCTCCTATATATACTAGTGGATTGGGTGGTTTTTGGACAGAATTTCCGGCCACGTGCTACCCGTTTCACCGGTGCACAGTTTCTCCTCTAGATCGGTTTTCCGCAGCGCTTAGGCGAAGCCCTGCCGGAATCACTCCACCACCATCACCGGAGCGTCGTCACGCTGCCGGTGAACTCTCTCTCCTCTCCACCTCCTCTTGCTGGATCAAGACGGTGGAGATCATCATCAAGCTGCACGTGTGCTGAACGCGGAGGTGCCGTCCGTTCGGCGCTAGATCGGAAGGACCGTGATCGAGATCGCGAGACGGTTCGTGATGAGATCGCGGAACGGATCGTGATGAGTTCGCGGGACAGATCGTGATCAAGATCGTGAGACGGATCGTGATGAGATCGCGGGACGGATCGTGATGAGTTCACGGGACGTATCGTGATTGGATCGCGGGATGGATCGTGATGAGATCGCGGGACGCTCGGCGATTTGGATCACGAAGATGTTCGACTACACCAACCGCGTTTCTTAACGCTTCCCGCTTAGCGATCTGCGAGGGTACGTAGATCCACTCTCCCTCTCGTAGATGCTCATCACCATGGATAGGTTTGCGTGTGCGTAGGAAAATTTTTGTTTCCCATGCGACGTTCCCCAACAGTGGCATCATGAGCTAGGTTGATGGTTCGATGAGATCTCGAGTAGAACACAAAAGGTTTGTGGGCGTTGATGCTTAGATTGCTTCCTCCCTTGGTCGTATTTTGGTTCAGCGGGATTGTGAGATGAAGCGGCCCGGACCAACATTACTCATACGCTTACGAGAGACCGGTTCCCTCGACGCAACTTGTTGCCTAGATGGCTTGCGGGTGACAGTTTCTCTCACTTTAGTTGGATCGGATTCGACAAAGGCGGTCCTTGAGAAGGTTGAAAAGCAAACTAGTGTATCACCGTTGTGGTTTATGCGTAGGTGAGAATCGTTCTTGCTAGATACCCATAGCAGCCACGTAAAATATGCAACAACAATTAGAGGACGTCTAACTTGTTTTTGCAGGGTATGTTGTGATGTGATATGGCCAATTACATGATGAGATATATGTGATGTATGAGATTATCATGTGATGTATAGATTATCACGACTTGCATGTCGATGAGTATGGCAACCGGCAGGAGCCATAGGGTTGTCTTTAATTATTGTATGACCTGCGTGTCAATCATTAAGCGCTATGTAATGCTTTACTTTATCGCTACGGTAGCAATAGTAGTAGAAGCATGCAGGGCGTGACAACCCCAATGGCAACACATTGATGGAGATCAAGATGATGGAGATCATGGTGTTGTGCCGGTGACGATGGAGATCATGCCGGTGTTTCGAAGATGGAGATCTTAAACACAAGTTCATGGCCATATCATGTCACTTATGAATTGCATGAGATGTTAATCCTTTTATGCACCTTGTTTTGCTTAGTACGGTGGTAGCATTATAAGGTGATCCCTCACTTGAAGTTCAAGATGAACTGTGTTCTCCCCGAGTGTGCACCGTTGCGAAAGTTTGTCGTGTTGAGACACCACGTGATGATCGGGTGTGATAGACTCTACGTTCACATACAACGGGTGCAAGCCAGATTTGCACGCGCAGAACACTCGGGTTAAACTTGACGAGCCTAGCATGTACAGACATGGCCTCGGAACACGAGAGACCGAAAGGTCGAACATGAGTCATATAGTAGATATGATCAACATAATGATGTTCACCATTGCAGCCACCTCAACTCACGTGATGATCGGACTTGAGTTGGTGAATTTGGATCATGTATCACTCGAATGATCGGAGGGATGTCAATTTGAGTGGGAGTTCTTAAGTAATATGATTAATTGAACTCATTATCATGAACATAGTCAAAGTGTCTTTGCAAATTATGTTGTAGATTACTAGCTCGCGCTGTAGCTCCCTTGTATTTTTATATGTTGCTAGAGAAATAGAATTGAAAGATGTTGGTAGCAAAATTGCGGATTGGGTCCGTGATCTAAGGATTGTCCTCATTGCTGCACAGAAGGCTTATGTCCTTAATGCACCGCTCGGTGCGCCACCCCCTCTAGCGTCGTCTATAGATGTTGTGAACATCTAACAGGCACGTTTCGATGACTACTTGATAGTTTAGTGCGTCATGCATTACGGCTTAGAATTGAGGCTCCAAAACGTTTTGAACGTCACGGAACATATGAGATGTTCTAGGAGCAGAGATTGTGATCTCAGGCTCGTGCCTTTGTTGCGAGATATGAGATCTCCAACAAGATTCTTTGCTTGTAAGATGAAGGAGAATAGCTCAATCGTTGAGCATGTACTCAGATTGTCTGGGTACTACAATCGCTTGAATCAAGTGGGAGTTGATCTTCCAGATAAGATAGTGATTGATATAGTTCTCCAAGTCACTGTCACTAAAGCTACTAGAACTTAGTGATGAACTATAATACACCAGGGATAGAAGTATTGATCCCTGAGCTGTTCATGATGTTTGACACCGCGAAGGTAGAAATCAAGGAGCGTCAAGTGTTGATGGTTAATCAAACCACTAGTTTCGAAAAGGGCAAGAGCAAGGAGGAAAACTTCATGGATAGCAAGTCAGTTGCTGCTCCGGTGAAGCAACCCAAAGTTGAACTCAAACCCGAGACTAAGTGCTTCTATTACGAGGTGAGAGGTCGCTGAAGCGGAACAACCCTAGATACTTGGTAGATAAGAAGGCTGGCAACATCGACAGAAGTATATTTGATATACGAGTTATTGATGTGTACCTTGCTAGTACTCCTAGTAGCACCTGGGTATTGGATACCGGTTCGGTTGCTAAATGTTAGTAACTCGAAATAAAAGCTACGGAATAAACGGAGAACTAGCTAAGGGTGAGGTGACGATGTGTGTTGGAAATGTTTCCAAGGTTGATGTGATCAACATCGCACGCTCTCTCTACCTTCAGGATTAGTGACGAACCTAAATAAATGTTATTTGGTGTTTTGCGTTGAGCATGAACATGATTAGATCATGTTTGTTGCAATACGGTTATTCATTTAAGTCAGAGAATAATAGTTATTCTGGTTACATGAATAATACCTTCAATGGTCATGCACCCAGTGAGAATGGTTTGTTGAAATCTTGATCGTAGTAGTACACATGTTCATAACATTGATGTCAAAAGATACAAAGTTAATAATGATAGTACCACATACTTGTGGCACTGCCGCTAAATGTCATATTGGTATAAAGCGCATGTAGAAACTCCATGCTGATGGATATTTGGACTCATCGATTTCGAATCGGTTGAGACATGCGAACCATGCCTCTTGGGCAAGATGACTAAAGGACCCCGTTGGATGGAGCGGGCAAGTGATTCATTGGAAATGATACATGTTGATGTATGCAATCTAGTGAGTCTTGTAGCGTGCAGTGGATATCGTTATTTTCTTACCTTCACTGATGATTTGAGTAGATATAGTGTATATTTACTTAATGAAACACAAGTCTGAATCGTTTGAAAGGTTCAAGAAAATTCAGAGTGAAGTTTAAAGATCATCGTGACAAGAAGATAAAAATGACCGCGATATGATCGTGGAGGTGAATATCTGAGTTACGAGTTTGGCATACAACTTAAGACAACGTGAAATTTGTTTCACAACTAACGCCACCTGGAACACCATGGTGTGATGGTGTGTCCGAACATCATAGTCATGCTCTATTGATATAGTGCATACTGTGATGTCTCTTATCGTTTTACTACTATAATTTTTGGGGTTATGCATTAGAGACAACTACATTCACTTTAAATAGGGCATCATCTAAATCCGTTAAGATGACACCGTGTGAATTATGGTTTGATAGAAACCTAAGCTGTCATTTCTTAATGTTTGGGGCTGCGATGCTTGTGTGGAAAATGTTTTCACATAATAAGCTAGAACCCAAAGCGGACAAATGTATCTTCATAGAATACCCTAAGAACAGATGGGTATGCCTTCTATCTCAGATCCGAGTGCAAAGTGTTTGTTGCTAGAACTGGGTCCTTTCTCGAGAAAAAGTTTCTCTCGAAAGAATTGAGTGGGAGGAAGATAGAACTTGATGAGGTTGTTAAACCTTTGTTCAACCAGAGAGTAGTGCAGCGCAGAAAGATGTTTCTGTGAAGCCTACGTTAGTTGAAGAGGAAGTTAATGATGATGATCATGAAGCTTCAGGATCAAGTTACTATCAAGTTCGTAGGTCGACAAGGATGTGTACTGCTCCTGAGCGGTACGACAACTCTGTCTTGGAGGTCATGTTGTTGGACAACGATGAACCTACAAGCTATGGAGAAGCGATGATGGGCCCGGATTCCGACAAATGGTTGGAGGCCATGAAATCCGAGATAGGATCCATGTATTAAAACCAAGTGTAGACTTTGGTAGACTTGCTCGCTGGACGGCAGGTCGTTGAGTACAAATGGATCTTTAAAATGAAGACAGACACTGATGGTGAATGTCACTATTTGTAAAGCTCGACTTGTTGCAAAGATGTTTGTGACAAGTTCAAGGAGTTGACTACGATGAGACTTTCTCACTCGTAGCAATGCTAAAAGTCTGTTGGAATTATGTTAGCAGTTGCTATGTTTTCAATTATGAAATCTGGCAGATGGATGTCAAAACATCGTTTCCTTAATGGTTTACTTGAGGAAAGGTTGTATGTGATACAACCAGAAGGTTTTGTCAGGCCTAAGGATGCTAAAAGGTGTGCAAGCTTCGGTGATCCTTCCATGGACTGAAGCAAGCATCTCGGAGTTGGAATATACGCTTTGATGAGGTGATCAAAGTTTTGATGTTTATACAAAGTTTATGAGAAACTTGTATTTGCAATAAAGTGAGTGGGAGCACTATAGAATTTCTGATAAGTATATGTGGATGACATATTGTTGTTCAGAAATAATGTAGAGTTTCTGGAAAGCATAAAACGGTTATTTGGAAAGTGATTTTCAAAGGAAGACCTGGATAAAGCTACCTAATTGTTGAGCATCAAAATCTATAGAGATAGATCAAGATGCTTGATGAGACTTTCAATGAGTGCATACCTTCACAAGATTTTGAAAGAGTTCAAAATGGATCAGCCAGAGAAATAGTTCTCGTCTGATTTGTAAGGTGTGAAGTTGAGTGAGACTCAAAGCTCAACAACGGCAGAAGAAAGCGAAAGGACGAACGTCATCCCCTATGCCTTAGCCATAGGCTCTATATTATGCCATGCTGTGTACCGCACCTATGTGTGCCTTGCCATGAGTCTGTCAAGGGGTACAAGAGTGGTCCAGGAGTGGATCACTGGACAACGGTCGGAATTATCCTTAGTAACCAGAGGACTAAGGAAATTTTTCTTGATTATGGAGGTGATAAAGAGTTCGTCGTAAAGAGTTACGTTGATGCAAGCTTTAACACCTATCCGGATGACTAGTTGTAGCAATCTGGATACGTATAGTGGAGCAGCCATTTGGAAATAGTACCAAGTGGAGTGTGGTACCAGTGTTTACGGTTTGACATAGAGATATGCAAAGTACACACGGATCTGAATATCGCAGACCCGTTGACTATAAGACCTCTCTCACATGCAAAGCATGATCGAGCCCGAGAACTCATTGGGTGTTAGATTCATAACAATGTGAATCACATGGTGATGTGAACTAGATTATTGACTCTAGTGCAAGTGGGAGACTGTTGGAAATATGCCCTAGAGGCAATAATAAATTAGTTATTATCATATTTCCTTGTTCATGATAATCGTTTATTATCCATGCTATAATTGTATTGATCGGAGACTTAAATGCATGTGTGGATACATAGACAAAACCATGTCCCTAGTATGCCTCTAATGGACTAGCTCGTTGATCAAAGGATGGTTAAGGTTTCCTAGCCATGGACATGAGATGTCATTTGACAACGGGATCACATCATTAGGAGAATGATGTGATGGATAAGACCCAAACTACAAACATAGCATATGATCGTGTCAGTTTATTGCTACTGTTTTCTACATGTCAAGTATATGTTCCTATGACCATGAGATCATGCAACTCACGGATATCGGAGGAGTGCCCTGTGTGTATCAAACGTCGCAACGGAACTGGGTGACTATAAAGGTGCTCTACAGGTATCTCCGATGGTGTTTGTTGAGTTGGCATGGATCGAGACTGGGATTTGTTACTCCGTGTAACGGAGAGGTATCTCGGGGCCCACTCGGTAATGCAACATCACAATAAGCCTTGCAAGCAATGTGACTAATTTTTAGTTGCGGGATCTTGTATTACGGAATGAGTAAAGAGACTTGCCAGTAACGAGGTTGAACTAGGTATGGAGATACCGACGATCGAATCTCGGGCAAGTAACATACCGAAGAACAAAGGGAACGATATACGGGATTAACTGAATCCTTGACATAGAGGTTCGACCGATAAAGATCTTCGTAGAATATGTAGGAACCAATGTGGACGTCCAGGTCCCGCCATTGGTTATTGACCGTAGAGGTGTCTCGGTCATGTCTACATAGTTCTCGAACCCGCGGGGTCTGCACACTTAAGGTTCGGTGACGTTTCGGTAGTGTAGAGTTATGTATGGTGGTGACCGAAGGTTGTTCGGAGTCCCGGATGAGATCCCGGATGTCACGAGGAGCTCCGGAATGGTCTGGAGGTAAAGATTCATATATAGGAAGTCCCAGTTTGGTTTCCGGAAAAGTTTCGGGCTCATCGGTAGTGTACCGGGAGTATCGGTATTGTACCGGGAGTTCCGGTAGTGTACCGGAGGACCTCCGGGAGGGGTATTTCGACCCCAACAGGTCCATGGGCTGTGGGAGAATAATAACCAGCCCTTAGTGGTCTGGGAAAACAGCCACAAAGGCCCATGGCGCAGGAGAGAAAGTCCTAAAGCAAAAAGTGGAAAATCAGCCAATAGGAGGCAATCCTACTCCAACTAGGATTGGAGGTGAAGTAGGATTGCTCCCACCTCCTATTTCGGCCGACCCAAAGGCCTTGTCTGCCTCTCCTCTCCTCTCCTCCTATATATACTAGTGGATTGGGTGGTTTTTGGACAGAATTTCCGGCCACGTGCTACCCGTTTCACCGGTGCACAGTTTCTCCTCTAGATCGGTTTTCCGCAGCGCTTAGGCGAAGCCCTGCCGGAATCACTCCACCACCATCACCGGAGCGCCGTCACGCTGCTGGTGAACTCTCTCTCCTCTCCACCTCCTCTTGCTGGATCAAGACGGTGGAGATCATCATCAAGCTGCACGTGTGCTGAACGCGGAGGTGCCGTCCGTTCGGCGCTAGATCGGAAGGACCGTGATCGAGATCGCGAGACGGTTCGTGATGAGATCGCGGAACGGATCGTGATGAGTTCGCGGGACAGATCGTGATCAAGATCGTGAGACGGATCATGATGAGATCGCGGGACGGATCGTGATGAGTTCACGGGACGTATCGTGATTGGATCGCGGGACGGATCGTGATGAGATCGCGGGACGCTCGGCGATTTGGATCACGAAGATGTTCGACTACACCAACCGCGTTTCTTAACGCTTCCCGCTTAGCGATCTGCGAGGGTACGTAGATCCACTCTCCCTCTCGTAGATGCTCATCACCATGGATAGGTTTGCGTGTGCGTAGGAAATTTTTTGTTTCCCATGCGACGTTCCCCAACAGCTAGAACCTTAGGCTGGCGACTGGACCAAGGAGTTCAAGGCGTACCTGCTCCGTGATGCCTTACTAGAGAAGGAGGAGGACACGGAAAATATGGCCCGTCGGGCCACTGCCTATTGTTTGAAGGACGGCGAGCAATACCGCGGGCGCCCAAATGGCATCTTGCTACGGTGCATATCCGTGGAGAAAGGGCGCGAGCTGTTGGTTGACATCCACCATGGCGACTGCGGGCACAACTCCTTGTATCGCACCCTCATGGGGAAGGTGTTCCGTAGTGGCTTCTACTGGCCCACGACGCTCAACGACGCTACTGAGCTGGGTTGATCATGCGAGGCCTGGCAATTCCATGCCAAGCAGATTCATCGGCCCGCGCAGGGTCTCCAGACCATCCCGCTCTCCTGTCCTTTCGCGGTCTGGGGCTGGACATATTGGGTCCTTTTCCTTAGACGGCAGAGGTTACCGCTACCTCTACATGGTCATCGACAAGTTCACCAAGTTGGCGGAGGTGGAGCCCATGCGCACCATCCCCGCCGGCTCGGCCGTCAAGTTCATCACGGCCTCGTGAGCCGCTTCGGTGTCCCCAACCGTATCATTACCGACAATGGCTCAAAGTTCACAAGCAACCACTAGTAGAAAACAGAACTTTCGTCCCAAGCATTAGTCCCAGTCTGGTTACGAGCCGGTACTAAAGACGGTATTAGTCCCGGTTCGTGCCGGCTCCAATGGCTAGGAGCAGGGCAACCTTTAGTACCGGCTCGTGAGCAATATTTAGTACCGATTCGTGTCACGAGCCGGTACTAAAGGGGCGTGACAGGCTTTTGGTCAGACTTGGGCCCCGCGTGCACCTTTAGTACCGGCTAGTGACACCAACCGGTACTAAAGGGCAACCTTTAGTACCGGCTGGTGTCACCAGCTGGTACTAAAGACTTCCTACATATACGGTAATTTTTAGGTTTTATATAATTTTAGTTTCAAAAATACTAGAGGTTTATAAAAGCTTTTAGAGTTTCTTTTTGCTATTAGAGTTTTATAAAAGCTTTTTAGTTGATTCTTTTTGCTATTGAAGAATATTGTAGTTCATAAAATAATATTAAATTGATTATTTTTAGTTCATTATTTTTGCTGGATGCACTTCATGTACAAAACGGACAGTCTCTTTCGAAGTATTAGGGTTTCGGACGGAAACTCATCTGTTACAAAAGGCATTTCATTTTCTTGAACTTATTTGAACTCCAGGATTTTTGTGTGTTCAAAATGCACCATTCAAAGCCACATCATCAATTTTCACCCCTTTCTGACTTCATTTGTTATTTTTCATGCAGTTAT
Source organism: Hordeum marinum (assembly GCA_022496015.1). Taxonomy (NCBI): domain Eukaryota; kingdom Viridiplantae; phylum Streptophyta; class Magnoliopsida; order Poales; family Poaceae; genus Hordeum; species Hordeum marinum. The sequence goes on from CM039673.1 coordinate 255,015,772, forward strand.
TGATTTTTTGAGCTAAATGACCCTAAAATTGAAAAGCCCTACAAATGAACTCTAAAAATGTTGAAAGTTGGCATGGTATCATCATTTAACCCACATAGCATGTGCTAAAAAGTTGAGAGGGTTACGGCAAAAGCTGGATGCACTTCGTGTACAAAACGGAAAGTCTCTTTCGAAGTATCACGGTTTCGGACGGAAACACATCGCTTACAAAAGACATTTCATTTTCTTGAATTTATTTGAACTCCAGGTTTTTTGTGTGTTCAAAATGCACCATTCAAAGCCACATCATCAATTTTCAACCCCTTCTGACTTCATTTGTTATTTTTCATGCAGTTATTGTTTTTTTGAGCTAAATGACCCTGAAATTGAAAAGCACTACAAACGAACTCCGAAAAGGTTGAAAGTTGGCATGGTATCATCATTTCACCCACATAGCATGTGCTAAAAAGTTGAGAGGGTTACGGCAAAAGCTGGATGCACTCCGCGTTCAGCACACGTGCAGCTTGATGACAATCTCCACCGTCTCGATCCAGCAAGAGGAGGTGGAGAGGAGAGAGAGTTCACTGGCAGCGTGACGGCGCTCCGGTGATGGTGGTGGAGTGATTCCGGCAGGGCTTCGCCTAAGCGCTGCGGAAAACCGATCTAGAGGAGAAATTGTGCACCAGTGAAACGGGTAGCACGTGGCCGGAAATTCTGTCCAAAAACCACCCAATCCACTAGTATATATAGGAGGAGAGGAGAGGAGAGTCAGCCAAGGCCTTTGGGTCGGCCGAAATAGGAGGTGGGAACCAATCCTACTTCACCTCCAATCCTAGTTGGAGTAGGATTGCCTCCTATTGGCTGATTTTCCACTTTTTGCTTTAGGACTTTCTCTCCTGCGCCATGGGCCTCTGTGGCTGTTTTCCCAGCCCACTAAGGGCTGGTTAATACTCTCCCACATCCCATGGACCTCTTGGGGTCGCAGTGTCCCTCCCGGAGGTCTCCCGGTACACTACCGGCACTCCCGGTAGGCACTCCCGGTACACTACCGATGAGCCCGAAACTTTTCCGGAAACCAAACTGGGACTTCCTATATATGAATCTTTACCTCCGGACCATTCCGGAGCTCCTCGTGACGTCCGGGATCTCATCCAGGACTCCGAACAAACTTCGGTCACCACCATACATAACTCTAGTCACCCAGTTACGTTGCGACGTTTGATACACACAAGGCACTCCTCCGATATCCGTGAGTTGCATGATCTCATGGTCATAGGAACATATACTTGACATGCAGAAAACAGTAGCAATAAACTGACATGATCATATGCTATGTTTGTAGTTTGGGTCTTATCCATCACATCATTCTCCTAATGATGTGATCCCGTTATCAAATGACATCTCATGTCCATGGCTAGGAAACCTTAACCATCCTTTGATCAACGAGCTAGTCCATTAGAGGCATACTAGGGACATGGTTTTGTCTATGTATCCACACATGCATTTAAGTCTCCGATCAATACAATTATAGCATGGATAATAAATGGTTATCATGAACAAGTAAATATGATAATAACTAATTTATTATTGCCTCTAGGGCATATTTCCAACAGTCTCCCACTTGCACTAGAGTCAATAATCTAGTTCACATCACCATGTGATTCGCATTGTTATGAATCTAACACCCAATGAGTTCTGGGGCTCGATCATGCTTTGCATGTGAGAGAGGTCTTATAGTCAACGGGTCTGCGATATTCAGATCCGTGTGTACTTTGCAAATCTCTATGTCAAACCGTAAACACTGCTACCACACTCCACTTGGTACTATTTCCAAATGGCTGCTCCACTATACGTATCCAGATTGCTACTACTAGTCATCCGGATAGGTGTTAAAGCTTGCATCGATGTAACTCTTTACGACGAACTCTTTATCACCTCCATAATCAAGAAACATTTCCTTAGTCCTCTGGTTACTAAGGATAATTCCGACCGCTGTCCAGTGATCCACTCTTGGACCACACTTGTACCCCTTGACAGACTCATGGCAAGGCACACACAGGTATGGTACACAGCATGGCATACTATACAGAGCCTATGGCTAAGGCATAGGGGACGACGTTCGTCCTTTTTCTTCCTTCTGCCGTGGTCGAGCTTTGAGTCTCACTCAACTTCACACCTTACAAATCAGGCAAGAACTCTTTCTCTGACTGATCCATTTTGAACTCTTTCAAAATCTTTGTCAAGGTATGTACTCATTGAAAGTCTCATCAAGTCATCTTGATCTATCTCTATAGATCTTGATGCTCAACAATTTTGTAGCTTTATCCAGGTCTTCCATTGTAAATCACTTTCCAAACAACCATTTATGCTTTCCAGAAATCCTACATTATTTCCGATCAACAATATGTCATCCACATATACTTATCAGAAAATCTATAGTGCTCCCACTCACTTTGTTGCAAATACAAGTTTCTCGTAAACTTTGTATAAACTCAAAAACTTTGATCAACTCATCAAAGCGTATATTCCAACTCGGAGATGCTTGCTTCAGTCCATGGAAGGATTACCGAAGCTTGCACACCTTTTAGCATCCTTAGGCCTGACAAAACCTTCTGGTTGTATCACATACAACCTTTCCTCAAGTAAACCGTTAAGGAAACGATGTTTTGACATCCATCTGCCAGATTTCATAATTGAAAACACAGCAACTGCTAACATAATTCCAACAGACTTTAGCACCACTATGAGTGAGAAAGTCTCATCGTAGTCAACACCTTGAACTTGTCACAAACATCTTTGCAACAAGTCGAGCTTTACAAATAGTGACATTCACCATCAGTGTCTGTCTTCATTTTAAAGATCCATTTGTACTCAACGACCTGCCGTCCAACGAGCAAGTCTACCAAAGTCTACACTTGGTTTTCATACATGGATCCTATCTCGGATTTCATGGCCTCCAACCATTTGTCGGAATCCGGGCCCATCAACGCTTCTCCATAGCTCGTAGATTCATTGTTGTCCAACAACATGATCTCCAAGACAGAGTTGTCGTACCACTTAGGAGCAATACACATCCTTGTCGACCTACGAAGTTCGATAGTAACTTGATCCTGAAGCTTCATGATCATCATCATTAACTTCCTCTTCAACTAACGTAGGCTTCACAGAAACATCTTTCTGCGCTGCGCTACTCTCTGGTTGAACAAAGGTTTAACAACCTCATCAAGTTCTATCTTCCTCCCACTCAATTCTTTCGCGAGAAACATTTCCTCGAGAAAGGATCCGTTTAAGCAACAAACACTTTGCACTAGGATCTGAGATTGAAGGTTCACCCAACTGATCTTAGGGTATTCTATGAAGATGCAATTGTCCGCCTTGGGTTCGACCTCATTAGGTGAAAACATTTTCCACACAAGTGTCACAGCCCCAAATATTAAGAAATGACAGCTTAGGTTTCTATCAAACCATAATTCACACGGTGTCATCTCAACGGATTTAGATGATGCCCTATTTAAAGTGAATGTAGTTGTCTCTAATGCATAACCCCAAAATTATAGTAGTAAAACGATAAGAGACATCACAGTATGCACTATATCAATAGGGCATGACTATGATGTTCGGACACACCATCACACTATGGTGTTCCAGGTGGCGTTAGTTGTGAAACAAATTTCACATTGTCTTAAGTTGCATGCCAAACTCGTAACTCAGATATTCACCTCCATGATCATATCGCGGTCACTTTTATCTTGTTGTCACGATGATCTTTAAACTTCACTCTAAATTTGCTTGAACCTTTCAAACAATTCAGACTTGTGTTTCATTAAGTAAATATACACTATATCTACTCAAATCATCAGTGAAGGTAAGAAAATAACGATATCCACTGCACGCTACAAGACTCACTAGATTGTATCCATCAACATGTATCATTTCCAATGAATCACTTGCCCGCTCCATCCAATGGGGTCCTTTAGTCATCTTGCCCAAGAGGCATGGTTCGCATGTCTCAACCGATTCGAAATTGAATGAGTCCAAATATCCATCAGCATGGAGTTTCTTCATGCGCTTTATACCAATATGACATTTAGCGGAAGTGCCACAAGTATGTGGTACTATCATTATTAACTTTGTATCTTTTAACGTCAATGTTATGAACATGTTTACTACTATGATCAAGATTTCAACAAACCATTCTCACTGGGTGCATGACCATTGAAGGTATTATTCATGTAAATAGAATAACCATTATTCTGTAACTTAAATGAATAACCGTATTGCAATAAACATGATCTAATCATGTTCATGCTCAACGCAAAACACCAAATAACATTTATTTAGGTTCGTCACTAATCCTGAAGGTAGAGAGAGCGTGCAATGTTGATCACATCAACCTTGGAAACACTTCCAACACATATCATCACCTCACCCTTATCTAGTTCTCCGTTTATTCCGTAGCTTATATTTCGAGTTACTAACATTTAGCAACCGAACCGGTATCCAATACCCAGGTGCTACTAAGAGTACTAGCAAGGTACACATTAATAACTCGTATATCAAATATACTTCTATCAATGTTGCCAGCCTTCTTATCTACCAAGTATCTAGGGTTGTTCCGCTTTAGCAACCGCTCACCTCATAACAGAAGCACTGGGTCTCGGGTTTGAGTTCAACTTTGGGTTGCTTCACTGGAGCAGCAACTGACTTGCTATCCATGAAGTTTCCCTCCTTGCACTTGCCCTTCTCAAAACTAGTGGTTTGATTAACCATCAACACTTGACTCTCCTTCTTGATTTCTACCTCCGCGGTGTCAAACATCGCGAACAGCTCAGGAATAATTATTTCTATCCCTGGCAACTTATAGTTCATCACCAAGTTCTAGTAGCTTAGTGATAGTGACTTGGAGAACTATATCAATCACTATCTTATTTGGAAGATCAACTCCCACTTGATTCAAGCGATTTTAGTACCCAGACAATCTGAATACATGCTCAACGATTGAGCTATTCTCCTTCATCTTACAGGCAAAGAATCTTGTTGGAGATCTCATATCTCGCAACACGGGCACGAGCCTGAGATCACAATCTCAGCTCCTAGAACATCTCATATGTTCCATGACGTTCAAAATGTTTCGGAGCCTCAATTCTAAGCTGTAATGCATGATGCACTAAACTATCAAGTAGTCATCGAAACGTGCATGTCAGATATTCACAACATCTACAGACGACGCTAGAGGGGGTGGCGCACCAAGCGGTGCATTAAGGACATAAGCCTTCTGTGCAGCAAAGAGGACAATCCTCAGATCATAGACCCAGTCCGCAATATTGCTACCATCATCTTTCAATACTATTTCTCTAGGAACATATAAAACTACAAGGGAGCTACAGCGTGAGCTAGTAATCTACAACATAATTTGCAAAGACACTTTGACTATGTTCATGATAATGAGTTCAATTAATCATATTACCGAAGAACTCCCACTCAAATTGACATCCCTCCGATCATTCGAGTGATACATGATCCAAATTCACCAACTCAAATCTGATCATCACGTGAGTTGAGGTGGCTCCAATGGTGAACATCATTATGTTGATCATATCTACTATATGACTCATGTTTGACCTTTCGGTCTCTTGTGTCCGAGGCCATGTCTGTACATGCTAGGCTCGTCAAGTTTAACCCGAGTGTTCTGCGCGTGCAAATCTGGCTTGCACCCGTTGTATGTGAACGTAGAGTCTATCACACCCGATCATCACGTGGTGTCTCAACACGACGAACTTTCGCAACGGTGCACACTCGGGGAGAACACAGTTCATATTGAAATTCAAGTGAGGGATCACCTTATAATGCTACCGTCGACCTAAGCAAAACAAGGTGCACAAAAAGGATTAAAATCACATGCAAAACATAAGTGACATGATATGGCCATGAACTTGTGCTTTTGATCTCCATCTAGAAAGCACTAGCATGATCTCCATCGTCACCGGCATGACACCATGATCTCCATCATCTTGATCTCCATCAACGTGTCGCCATCGGGGTTTTCACGCCCTGCATGCTTCTACTACTATTGCTACCGTCTAGCGATAAAGTAAAGCATTACATAGCGCTTAATGATTGACACGCAGGTCATACAATAATTAAAGACAACCCTATGGCTCCTGCCGGTTGCCATATTCATCGACATGAAAGTCGTGGTAATCTATACATCACATGATCATCTCATACATCACATATATCACATCATGTAATTGGCCATATCATATCACAACATACCCTGCAAAAACAAGTTAGACATCCTCTAATTGTTGTTGCATGTTTTACGTGGCTGCTACGGGTATCTAGCAAGAACAATTCTCACCTACGCAAAAACCACAACGGTGATACACTAGTTGCTTTTCAACCTTCTCAAGGACCGCCTTTGTCGAATCCGATCCAAAAAAAGTGAGAGAAACTGTCACCCGCAAGCCATCTAGGCAACAAGTTGCGTCGAGGGAACCGGTCTCTCGTAAGCATACGAGTAATGTTGGTCCGGGCTGGTTCATCTCACAATCCCGCTGAACCAAAATACGACCAAGGGAGGAAGCAATCTAAGCATCAACGCCCACAAACCTTTTGTGTTCTACTCGAGATCTCATCGAACCATCAACCTAGCTCATGATGCCACTGTTGGGGAACGTCGCATGGCAAACAAAAAATTTCCTACGCACACGCAAACCTATCCATGGTGATGAGCATCTACGAGAGGGAGAGTGGATCTACGTACCCTTGTAGATCGCTAAGCGGGAAGCGTTAAGAAACGCGGTTGGTGTAGTCGAACATCTTCGCGATCCAAATCGCCGAGCGTCCCGCGATCCAATCACGAACCGTCCCGCGAACACAACATGATCCATCCCGCAAACTCATCACGATCCGTCTCACGATCTTGATCACGATCTGTCCCGCGAACTCATCACGATCCGTTCCGTGATCACATCACGAACCGTCTCGCGATCTCGATCACGGTCCTTCCGATCTAGCGCCGAACAGATGGCACCTCCGCGTTCAGCACACGTGCAGCTTGATGACGATCTCCACCGTCTCGATCCAGCAAGAGGAGGTGGAGAGGAGAGAGAGTTCACCGGCAGTGTGACGGCGCTCCGGTGATGCTGGTGGAGCGATTCCGACAGGGCTTCGCCTAAGCGCTGCGGAAAACCGATCTAGAGGAGAAACTGTGCACCGGTGAAACGGGTAGCACGTGGCCGGAAATTCTGTCCAAAAACCACCCAATCCACTAGTATATATAGGAGGAGAGGATAGGAGAGGCAGCCAAGGCCTTTGGGTCGGCTGGAATAGGAGGTGGGAAGCAATCCTACTTCACCTCCAATCCTAGTTGGAGTAGGATTGCCTCCTATTGGCTGATTTTCCACTTTTTGCTTTAGGACTTTCTCTCCCGTGCCATGGGCCTATGTGGCTGTTTTCCCAGCCCACTAAGGGCTGGTTAATACTCTCCCACATCCCATGGACCTCTTGGGGTCGAAGTACCCCTCCCGGAGGTCTCCCGGTACACTACCGGCACTCCCGGTAGGCACTCCCGGTACACTACCGATGAGCCCGAAACTTTTCCGGAAACCAAACTGGGACTTCCTATATATGAATCTTTACCTCCGGACCATTACGGAGCTCCTTGTGACGTCCGGGATCTCATCCGAGACTCCGAACAAACTTCGGTCACCACCATACATAACTCTACACTACCGAAACGTCACCGAACCTTAAGTGTGCAGACCCTGCGGGTTCGAGAACTATGTAGACATGACCGAGACACCTCTACGGTCAATAACCAATGGCGGGACCTGGACGTCCACATTGGTTCCTACATATTCTACGAAGATCTTTATCGGTCGAACCTCTATGTCAAGATTCAGTTAATCCCGTATAACGTTCCCTTTGTTCTTCGGTATGTTACTTGCCCGAGATTCGATCGTCGGTATCTCCATACCTAGTTCAACCTCGTTACCGGCAAGTCTCTTTACTCATTCTGTAATACAAGATCCCGCAACTAACAATTAGTCACATTGCTTGCAAGGCTTATTGTGATGTTGCATTAACGAGTGGGCCCCGAGATACCTCTTCGTTACACGGAGTAACAAATCCCAGTCTCGATCCATGCCAACTCAACAGACACCATCGGAGATACCTGTAGAGCACCTTTATAGTCACCCAGTTACGTTGCGACGTTTGATACACACAAGGCACTCCTCCGATATCCGTGAGTTGCATGATCTCATGGTCATAGGAACATATACTTGACATGCAGAAAACAGTAGCAATAAACTGACACGATCATATGCTATGTTTGTAGTTTGGGTCTTATCCATCACATCATTCTCCTAACGATGTGATCCCGTTATCAAATGACATCTCATGTCCATGGCTAGGAAACCTTAACCATCCTTTGATCAACGAGCTAGTCCATTAGAGGCATACTAGGGACATGGTTTTGTCTATGTATCCACACATGCATTTAAGTCTCCGATCAATACAATTATAGCATGGATAATAAATGGTTATCATGAACAAGGAAATATGATAATAACTAATTTATTATTGCCTCTAGGGCATATTTCCAACAGTCTCCCACTTGCACTAGAGTCAATAATCTAGTTCACATCACCATGTGATTCGCATTGTTATGAATCTAACACCCAATGAGTTCTGGGGCTCGATCATGCTTTGCATGTGAGAGAGGTCTTATAGTCAACGGGTCTGCGATATTCAGATCCGTGTGTACTTTGCAAATCTCTATGTCAAACCGTAAACACTTCTACCACACTCCACTTGGTACTATTTCCAAATGGCTGCTCCACTATACGTATCCAGATTGCTACTACTAGTCATCCGGATAGGTGTTAAAGCTTGCATCGACGTAACTCTTTATGACGAACTCTTTATCACCTCCATAATCAAGAAACATTTCCTTAGTCCTCTGGTTACTAAGGATAATTCCGACCGCTGTCCAGTGATCCACTCTTGGACCACACTTGTACCCCTTGACAGACTCATGGCAAGGCACACACAGGTATGGTACACAGCATGGCATACTATACAGAGCCTATGGCTAAGGCATAGGGGACGACGTTCGTCCTTTTTCTTCCTTCTGCCGTGGTCGAGCTTTGAGTCTCACTCAACTTCACACCTTACAAATCAGGCGAGAACTCTTTCTCTGACTGATCCATTTTGAACTCTTTCAAAATCTTTGTCAAGGTATGTACTCATTGAAAGTCTCATCAAGTCATCTTGATCTATCTCTATAGATCTTGATGCTCAACAATTTGGTAGCTTTATCCAGGTCTTCCATTGAAAATCACTTTCCAAACAACCATTTATGCTTTCCAGAAATCCTACATTATTTCCGATCAACAATATGTCATCCACATATACTTATCAGAAAATCTATAGTGCTCCCACTCACTTTGTTGCAAATACAAGTTTCTCGTAAACTTTGTATATACTTATCATAATTTCACCCACATAGCATGTGCTAAAAAGCTGAGAGGGTTACGGCAAAAGCTGGGTGCACTTCGTGTACAAAACAGATAGTCTCTTTCGAAGTATCAGGGTTTCAGACATAAACTCATCTGTTACAAAAAGGCGTTTCATTTTGTTGAACTTATTTGAACTCCAGGCTTTTGTGTGTTCAAAATGCACCATTCAAAGCCACATCATCAATTTTCAACCCTTTCTGACTTCATTTGTTATTTTTCATGCACTTATTGATTTTTTTGAGCTAAATGACCCTGAAATTGAAAAGCACTACAAATGAACTCTAAAAAGGTTGAAAGTTGGCATGGTATCACAATTTCACCCACATAGCATGTGCTAAAGAGTTGAGAGGGTTACGACAAATGCTGGATGCACTTCGTGTACAAAACGGATAGTCTCTTTCGAAGTATCAGGGTTTTGGCACATAAACTCATCTGTTACAAAAGGCATTTCATTTTCTTGAAATTATTTGAACTCCAAGCTTTTTGTGTGTTCAAAATGCACCATTCAAAGCCACATCATCAATTTTCAACCCTTTCTGACTTCATTTGGTATTTTTCATGCACTTACTAATTTTTTGAGCTAAATGACCCTGAAATTGAAAAGCACTACAAATGAACTCTCAAAAGGTTGAAAGTTGGCATGGTATCATCATTTCACGCACATAGCATGTGCTAAAAAGTTGAGAGGGTTACGGCAAAAGTTGGATGCACGTCGTGCAAAAAACGGACAATCTCTTTCAAAGTATCAGGGTTTCGGACGGAAACTCATGGGTTACAAAAGACATTTCATTTTCTTGAATTTATTTGAACTCTAGGTTTTTTGTGTGTTCAAAATGCACCATTCAAAGCCACATAATCAATTTTCAACCCCTTCTGACTTCATTTGTTATTTTTCACGCAGTTATTGATATTTTTGAGCTAATGACCATGAAATTGAAAAGCACTACAAATGAACTCTGAAAAGGTTGAAAGTTGGCATGGTATCATCATTTCACCCACATAGTATGTGCTAAAAAGTTGAGAGGGTTACGGCAAAAGCTGGATGCACTTTGTGTACAAAACGGACAGTCTCTTTCGAAGTATCAGGGTTTCGGACATAAACTCATTTGTTGCAAAAGGCATTTCATTTTCTTGAACTTATTTGAACTCCAGGCTTTTTGTGTGTTCAAAATGCACCATTCAAAGCCACATCATCAATTTTCAACCCTTTCTGACTAAGTCCAGGGTTTCTTAATGGCATGCATGATTTTATTCGTGTGGCTGAGGCAAACAAGCAGAATGGTTTCATGTGTTGTCCATGTCGTGACTGTAAGAATGATAGGAATTACTCTACCTCAAAAACCCTTCACTACCACCTGCTGAAGTCCGGTTTCATGTCCGACTATAGCTGTTGGACCAAGCACGGAGAAAGAGGGGTTATAATGGAAGACAATGTAGAAGAAGAGGATGATGACAATTATCCTTTCGCCGATACAACAATGGGGGAAGCTGAAGAAGAGGCATCAATGGGGGAAGCTGAAGAAGAGGCATCAGATGAGCCCGCTGATGATTTGGTCGGGTCATTGCTGATGCAAAGAGAAACTGCGAAAATGATAAGGAGAGGTTGAAGTTGAAACGCATGTTAGAGGATCACCGGGGTTAGTTTAATATATCAGAAAAACTAGAGAAAAATTGGGACTCGATTTCATTGGGGTTTACCCGGTGAAGTTTTCTCAGATTCTCGAAATCCTAAAAGTAAAAAAAGTTATTTCAAAAAGATGATTTTTTCCTACAAATTAAAAAAAATTATTTAAAAATAAATAAATGATGTCATATTTGGATTCCTCACATTTTTTCTGATAATAATGGATATATTATTTGTTGAATTTTGATTTACAGATTTAAAGATATTAATTATGCCATATGAATTGAATATATGGCAAAAAATGAATAAAATAATAATATTACTTATTTTATTTTCATAGAAATTCAATATATTTTTTTATTTTAATAATTGTTTGGAATTCAAAAAATTAAATAATGTGACGTCAAGACCTAAGGGTTAATAGGATTGATAGCTTACTATTGTCAAGAGAACAACAAGTGCAGACTTGGAAACAAAGGGTGATAGAACTTGAAAGTTAAGCGTGCTCGGGTTAGAGCAGTGAGAGGATGGGTGACCGGTTGGGAAGTTAGATGATTTGGAGTGAGGGTGATTAGAGATTAAATTGTCAAATAATTCAAAAGCAGTGAATAGGGTTGATTAGAGATTAAATTGTCAGATAATTCACAGATTTGAAAATCAGAAAAATTAAAAAAAATCGAAAAACAAAAAATATATTTTAAAAACTGGTTGGTAACACTTAGTACCGGTTGGTATCACCAACCGGTACTAAAGGTCCTCCACCACCAGCCCACGCAGGCAGCCACGTGGTGGGCCTTTAGTACCGGTCCATGGGCCAGCCGGTACTAAAGGTCTGGACCTTTAGTCCCGACCCGTTAGTACCGGTTGGTGAACCGGTACTAAAGGAACACCCCGACCGGGACTACTGATCGACATTCTACTAGTGAACCTCTTTAGGACAGGCGCTTCAGTGGCATACCCTCGGAGCAATAGCTAGGCCGAGCACGCCAATGCAGAGGTCATGAGGGGCCTCAAGATGAGGAGCTTCAAGAAGAAGCTTGAGGCCAACGGCAGGGGTTGGCTCGGTGAGCTTCAGTCCATGTTGTGGTCCATCCGCACCACCGCAACTAATCCCACCGACGAGACCCCATTCCTCCTTGTCTATGGGGCTGAGGCGGTCCTCCCACACGAGGTTAAGCATCACTCCCCGCGAGTCTTGGCATTTGACGATGAGCATCATGATGCCTCGTGGGGAACAGATCTCGTGCTTGGGAAGGAGGCCCGCCGCCAAGCCTCGCTCCGTGCAGGGAGGTACCAGCAGGCGCTGTGGTGCTACCATTACCACAGTGTCCACTCCAGGACCCTCGAAGTCAGAGACCTCATCTTGAGGCGGGTCCTTTCTAAGGTGGGCTTGCAGAAGCTTTCGCCCATGTGTGAGGGCCCGTTTTGGGTCGCCTCCGTTTCCAGGCATGGCATCGCACGCCTAGAGAGTTAGGACAGGGTCCCCATCCAGAATGCCTGGAACATCCAACATCTCCACAAGTTCTACCCATGACACTCTCACATAATAATGAGAGGGCTGTACATGCCCGAAGCCCCTCGAGGAGCACCGTACGAGGTCACGGAGGGGCTCCCACCCATGCCCAAGTGGAAGCCCCATGCTCCGTGTTGGCAGATGACACTGTCTTTCAATGACTATGCTCATGCCTAGTGGAGGCCCCATGCTCCGCGCTGGGGGAGGACTAGCTTAGGTGCCAGACATGGCTGTTTTTTGTTCTCTTTTGTAACCAAATTTGCCACTTTCTGGAATGAAGTTTGAAGTTTTCGCATCTTGTTCGGAGAAAAGGGGGTGGGAAATTGTTTCCTTTATAGGACCGAAAGTATGTCTAGAGGGGGGTGATTAGACTACTTGACCAAATAAAAGTTTTGCCTGTACCAATTTTTAGGGTTGATAGTTTGTTAGCATTTCATGGCAAGTCAAGTACACCCTACACATGCAAGTCTAAGAGTATATAGCAGCGGAAAGTAACAACAAGCATGTATAGAAGGGATAGGGTAGGAAGATCAAACGCAGGTGTAGATACGATGATTTTTCCCATGGTTCCGATAGGTGGCGCTATCGTACATCCATGTTTATGGAGTCTTCAACCCACGGAGGGTAATGGTCGCGAGAGTCCACGGAGGGCTCCACCCAAAAGGGTCCACGAAGTAGCAACCTTGACTATTCCATAACGGCTTCCGTCCACGAAGGACTAGCCTCACTATGGGTAGATCTTCATGAAGTAGGCGATCTCCTTGCCCTTACAAACTTATTGGTTCACTGCACAACACGAAGTAGGAGTCTCCCAAGCGACACCTAACCAATCTAGGAGGCACCACCCTCCAAAAGGTAATAGGCTCGGTAATGACGATGAACTCCTTGCTCTTGTGCTTCAAGATGATAGACTCCTCAACACACAATCTCTCTCTCACAGATTTGGCATGGTGGAAGAGATGGGATTGGTGGAAAGCTACTTGGGGAGGCTAGAGATCAAGATCCATATGATTGGAGTGGAATATCTTGACCTCAACACAAGGGTAGGTGGTTCTCTCTTAGAAAATCGGATAGGATAGGTATGGAATAGTTCTGAGTGCTTCTTTTTCGAGTAGGTGGCGGTGAAGGGGTTTATATAGGCATATCCAAAAATCCAACCGTTACACACAAAATGACCAACTCGGTGACACCGATGTGTTAATCTCGGTGGTACCGAAGTAACCAAAAGGTGGCAACTTTTGAATCTCAGTGAGACCAATATAGGAAACTCAGTTGCACCGATAAGGTGACCAACGGTCAGATTTCCAATCTCGGTGATGCCGATCCAACATTCTCGGTGGGACAGAAAATGTGAATTTGCGTAACAAAAAGTTGGCAACCTAAACTCGGTGGCACCGGTATGGAATCGGTTGCATCGAAGTGGCTAGGGTTTGGCTTGAGTCTGTCTAGGTTCTGGTATCGGTGGCACCGGTATGGGAAAGTTGGTTGCACCGATTTTGAGTGTTAGGTATAGAATAGATTTTGGTGGGAGAGTTTGTGGATGTTTTTGGCGACTATCACTTGTGCACGTTTGAGCATATTGTTCACCAACAAAACCTTACCCCCTTTTAATAGTATTGGCTTTCCTATGGACTCAAAGTGATTTCTCACACATATAAAATATAGAATCCTCTTGCTTGAAGCTTGGCCAACCTATTTCCTTGCATCTTGGGGTATGTCCATAATCTCCTTTTTCCAATCCTATCATTGAACATTTCCTGAAATATACTTACTTGAAACATTAGTTCAATGACTTATATGTTGTTATTAATTACCAAAACCACCAAGGGAGCAAATGTGCTTTCATCCTTGCAGCATTTCTTGTTTTGAGTTTCCTTTAAAGGGTTTGGCACCCGCCAGCTCTATCTCTCTCTCACGCGCCCTGGGAGCGTGAGCCTGGGTCACAGTGGCCACGGGCCTGCCCACGCTCACACCTTGCCAGAACTTTGGCGTCCTAATCCTCGCGTGATGCTCTCGAAGAGAGCCAACAGGCAATATGGCCTCCGGCCCCCGGACTCAGGAGCGCCCATCTCCTGGCCTTGCCGGCCATCGCAACTCGACATACCAGCGATGATCGACCCCCGCTTAGGGATTCCAACCCAAAACGGTCGCCAGAAGAAGGACGACCAAGGAAAGAAGCTCTAGAGGAGCACGCCCTCACGACGCAGGAACTTGCCACAAGCATGCCAAGCTAGGTTATCCTAATCGTGACAAGCGGGAACATTTCAATTTTTAGCGACATAGATGCTAGGGTACAAAATGAAAAATGCTAACATAAAGGAGCAAGCACCATAGTTCATTACATGCCCCCATGGGGCTCTCCATGATTTTTAATGTAGGAAATAAAAGCAAAAGAGGCCTGGCTCTAGCACCGCCCGCGCTCAGTCGAAGTTCTCCTTCTCCTTGACATGGGCATGGTGGCATGGCGGCTCAACATCCTCCTGGGCAGGGGTATTGCGCCGCGGCAGCTCACCGTCCTCCCTGGTCCGGGCACGACGACGTGGTGGCTGGTCGTAGTGGTCGTTGCTCGAGCTTGCCCCGAAGGCGATGTCACCACCACTGGAGGTGTTGCGGCTATCGCCAAGGGAAACTTCGCCACCTAGGACGCCGCCATTGCAATGCTCATCGTCGGCAAGAAGGTGGTCTATGTCTCCATCATAGCCCTCAGGGCAGCACCCCAAGCGTGTGCCGTCTTCCTTGAAGATCTTGAGGAAGGGCATTGCCGCCCCGTCATGCTTGAAGTGGACGGTGTTGTAAATATGCCCTAGATGCAATAATAAAATGGTTATTATTATATTTCCTTGTTCATGATAATTGTCTATTGTTCATGCTATAATTGTATTAACCGGAAACCGTAATGCATGTGTGAATACATAAACCACAACATGTCCCTAGTGAGCCTCTAGTCGGCTAGCTCGTTGATCAACAGATGGTCAGGGTTTCTTGACCATGGACATTGGATGTCATTAATAACAGGATCACATTATTAGGAGAATGATGTCATGGACAAGACCCAATCCTAAGCATAGCACAAGATCGTGTACTTCGTTTGCTAAAGCTTTTCTAATGTCAAGTATTATTTCCTTAGACCATGAGATTGTGCAACTCCCGGATACCGTAGGAATACTTCGGGTGTGCCAAACGTCACAACGTAACTGGGTGGCTATAAAGGTACACTACAATTATACCCGAAAGTATCTGTTGGGTTGGCACGAATCGAGACTGGTATTTGTCACTCCGTGTGACTGAGAGGTATCTCTGGGCCCACTCGGTAAGATATCATCATAATGAGCTCAATGTGACTAAGGAGTTAGCCACGGGATGATGTGTTACGGAATGAGTAAAGAGACTTTCCGGTAACAAGATTGAACAAGGTATAGGGATACCGACGATCGAATCTCGAGTAAGTGTCATACCGGTAGACAAAGGGAATTATATACAGGATTGATTGAATCCCTGACATTGTGGTTCATCCGATGAGATCATCGTGGAGCATGTGGGAGAAAACATGGGTATCCAAATCTCGTTGTTTGGTTATTGACCGGAGAGGTTTCTCGATCATGTCTACATGCCTCCCGAACCGTAGGGTCTACACACTTAAGGTTCGATGATGCTAGGGTTATAGGGAAATAGTGTACGTGGTTACCGAAGTTTTTTCGGAGTCCTAAATGAGATCTTGGACATCATGAGGAGTTCCATAATGGTCTGGAGGTAAATATTCATATATAGGAAGTGAGAATTTGGTCACCGGAAGTGTTTCGGGCATCACCGGTAATGTACCGGGACCACCAGAAGGGTTCCGGGGATCAACCGGGAGGGGCCACTAGCCCCATAGGGATACATGGGCCAATAGTGGGAGGGAACCATCCCCTAGGTGGGCTGGTGCACCTCTCACCTCAGCCCAAGGCGCATCAAGGGTGGAGGGGGGCAAACCCTAGGCGTGGAGGGCCCTAGGCCCACCCTAGGGCGCCGCCCCTCCTCCCTCTCTTGGCCGAAGCCGCCCCAAGGTCCATCTAGGGCCGGCCACAGCCCTAGGGTGGGAACCCTAGGGGCTACGCCCTCCCTCCTCCTCCTCCTATAAATAGAGGAGGGTTTGGGGGCTACCGTAACGCACATCTCTCTTTCTCTCTCGGCGCAGCCCTACCCCTCCTCCTCCTCGTCCTTCGTAGTGCTTGGCGAAGCCTTGCCGGTGTACCACGCAGCTCAACCATCACCACACCGTCGTGCTGCCAGAGCTCTCCCTCAACCTATCATTCCTCCTTGATGGATCAAGGTGTAGGAGAGGTCATCAGGCTGCACGTGTGTTGAACGCGGAGGCGCCGCTGTTTGGCGCTTAGATCGGAATCCACCGCGATATGAATCATTGCGAGTATGACTCCACCAACCGCGTTCTACTAATGCTTCCGCTTTGCGAACTTCAAAGGTATGAAGATGCACTCCCCCTTTTCTCGTTGCTGGTATCTTGACAGGTTTTGTCGGTCCTAAAGATGCTAACAAGGTATGCAAGCTCCAGCGCTCCATCTATGGGCTGGTGCAAGCATCTCGGAGTTGGAACATTCGCTTTAATGAGGTGATTAAATCATTTGGGTTTATACAGGTTTATGGATAACCCTGTATTTACAAGAAAGTGAGTGGGAGCTCTATAGCATTTCTCATATTATATGTGGATGACATATTGTTGATGGGAAATAATATAGAACTTTTGGAAAGCATAAAGGCCTACTTGAATAAGTGTTTTTCAATGAAGGACCTTGGAGAAGTTGCTTACATATTAGGCATCAAGATCTATAGAGATAGAACGAAACGCCTCATAGGTCTTTCACAAAGCACATACCTTAAAAAGATATTGAAGAAGTTCAATATGGATTAGTCCAAGAAGGGGTTCTTGCCTGTGTTACAGGGTATGAGATTGAGTACGACTCAATGCCCGACCACGGTAGAGGATAGAGAAAAGATGAGTGTCATCCCCTATGCTTCAGCCATAGGCTCTATTATGTATGCCATGTTGTGTACCGGACCTGATGTGAACCTTGCCATAAGTTTGGTAGGGAGGTACCAAAGTGATCCCGGAACACTGGACAGCGGTCAAGAATATCCTGAAGTACCTAAAAAGGACCAAGGACATGTTTCTCGTATATGGAGGTGCCGAAGAGCTCGTCGTAAAGGGTTACGTCGATCCTAGCTTCGACACAGATCCGGATGACTCCAAGTCACAAACTGGATACATGTATATTTTGATCAGAGG
Organism: Hordeum marinum; assembly: GCA_022496015.1. Classification (NCBI taxonomy): domain Eukaryota; kingdom Viridiplantae; phylum Streptophyta; class Magnoliopsida; order Poales; family Poaceae; genus Hordeum; species Hordeum marinum. Next base: position 255,033,699 of record CM039673.1, read on the forward strand.
GGCAGTCAGCTGGTGCAGCAGCAAGCAAAGCGTCGTGGTGGCATCTACATGTGAAGCGGAGTACATAGCTGCTTCGGAAGCAGCAAAGGAAGGAGTCTGGATGAAGGAGTTCATCACCGACCTAGGAGTGATTCCCAGCGAGTCGGGCCTGATGACTCTATTCTGTGACAACACGGGAGCTATTTCCCTTGCCAAGGAGCCCGGGTTTCACAAGAAGACAAGACACATCAAGCATCGCTTGAACTCCATTCGTGATTACATTCAGGAAGGAGATATAGATATTTGTAAAGTACATACGGATCTGAATGTCGCAGATCCGTTGACTAAACCTCTCTCACGAGCAAAACATGATCAACACCAGAACTCTATGGGTGTTCGATACATCACAATGTAACTAGATTATTGACTCTAGTGCAAGTGGGAGACTGTTGGAAATATGCCCTAGAGGCAATAATAAAATGGTTATTATTATATTTCCTTGTTCATGATAATTGTCTATTGTTCATGCTATAATTGTATTAACCGGAAACCGTAATGCATGTGTGAATACATAGACCACAACATGTCCCTAGTGAGCCTCTAGTTGGCTAGATCGTTGATCAATAGATGGTCATGGTTTTTGACCATGGACATTGGATGTCGTTGATAACGGGATCACATCATTAGGAGAATGATGTGATGGACAAGACCTAATCGTAAGCATAGCACAAGATCGTGTAGTTCGTCTGCTAAAGCTTTTCTAATGTCAAGTATCATTTCCTTAGACCATGAGATTGTGCAACTCCCGGATACCGCAGGAATATTTTGGGTGTGCCAAACGTCACAACGTAACTGGGTGGCTATAAAGGTACACTACAGGTATCCTCGAAAGTATATGTTGGGTTGTCATGAATCGAGACTGGGATTTGTCACTCCGTGTGACAGAGAGGTATCTCTAGGCCCACTCGGTAAGACATCATCATAATGAGCTCAATGTGACTAAGGATTTAGCCACAGGATGATGTGTTACGGAACGAGTAAAGAGACTTGCCGGTACCGAGATTGAACAAGGTATAGGGATACCGACAATCGAATCTCGGGCAAGGGTCATACCGGTAGACAAAGGAAATTGTATACGGGATTGATTGAATCCCCGACATCGTGAATCATCTGATGAGATCATCATGGAGCATGTGGGAGCCAACATGGGTATCCAGATGCCACTGTTTGCTATTGACCGGAGAGGTGTCTCGGTCATGTCTACATGCCTCCCGAACCTATAGGGTCTACACACTTAAGGTTTGATGACACTAGGGTTATAGGGAAATAGTGTACGTGGTTACCGAAGGTTGTTTAAAGTCCAGGATGAGATCCCGAACGTCACGAGGAGTTTTGGAATGGTTCGGAGGTAAAGATTCATATATAGGAAGTGAGGATTTGGTCACCGGAAGTGTTTCGGGCATCACCGATAATGTATCGGGACCACCGGGAGGGGCCACCAGCTCCGGAGGGCTACATGGGCCAAGAGTGGGAGAGAACCGGTCCCTAGGTGGGATGGTGCACCTCCCACCTCTGCCCAAGGCACAGCAAGGGTGGAGGGGGGGCAAACCCTAGGCATGGAGGGCCCTAGGCCCACCCTAGGGCGCCGCCCCTCCTCCCTCTCTTGGCCGCCGCCGCCCCAAGGGCCATCTAGGGCCGGCCACAGCCCAAGGGTGGGAACCCTAGGGGATTCTCCCTCCCTCCTCCTCCCCCTATAAATAGAGGAGGGTTTAGGGGCTGCCATAGCACACATCTCTTTCTCTCTCTCTCTCTCTCTGTGTGCAGCCCTACCCCTCCTCCTCCTCGTCCTCCGTAGGGCTTGACGAAGCCCTGCCGGAGTACCACGCAGCTCCACCGTCACCACGCCGTCATGCTGCCAGAGCTCTCCCTCAACCTCTCTTTCCTCCTTGCTGCATCAAGGCGTAGGAGACGTCATCGGGCTACATGTGTGTTGAACGCGGAGGCGCCATTGTTTGGCGCTTAGATCGGAATCCACCGCGATCTGAATCGCTACGAGTACGACTCCACCAACCGCGTTCTAGTAACGCTTCCGCTTTGCGATCTTCAAAGGTATGAAGATGCACTCCCCCTTTGCTCGTTGCTGGTATCTCCATCGACTGATCTTGGTGACACGTAGGAATTTTTTTGATTTACTACCACAGACTCCTCGGCTGCATTGGCCGAGTGGAGTCGCGGGCGGGGTGGCTTGGAGGTTGCCGCAAGCTTCCCCCTCGGGCACAGCTGCAATGGCCACTACAGCCGCCTAAGCGGGAGGGAGCCTTGCTGGAGGTAGCGCCGGCCGGTGCAGGAGTGCGCACGCACCCTCGAGGGACCACCGTCGATGTCGCGGTGTACTTTCGGGGACGGTCGTGACCCCTCTTGGGCCACGACGAGCCCGGCCCCTCCTAGTGGGCCTTCCCTTTCTCGGTAGTAGAGAACCTCCTCGTTGGCGCCATGGCTGTGGAGGTGGCAGCTTGAAGTGGGGACGCAAGAAGTGAAGGTGGGCTGAGGGCTTTTCTCCTTCGCCCACTTATAGTTAACCAGAGGCCAACCGGAATCCCTCCGCACTCTAGGCAATGATGGACTCGCGACACGCGCCAGCCCTTGTCAGCCAGCATAGTTACCTGGGCGACGTGGGGATGTGGAGGCATCCACACCCCGTCGTGCGCCATGTGTCGAGCCTGGACCGCAGACGATTGGTGCCTGAGGCACTTCAGCCTTCCTTCCTTGGCTTCGCCTCGAAGCCAGCCCAAGTGCGCCTTGGGCCCGAGGGTACTGTCGTTGTTCTGGGATCGGGGGTTCCCAGACCTGCCTGCCCACGGCCAGCGCGTGGCCCACCTCGAGGGCCCAATACGGCACAGCGACAAGCCCAACAAGTCAAGGCCCACGTGAGAGCCCCGGTCTCGCGAGGTGAAAAACGCCAACACCTCCAGAGGAGTGGCATCCCCCAGGCTGCCTCCGGAGGAGCGGAGATTTCTATGCAAGAACCCGACCTCGTGTGGCCGGGATGATGTGGACCATGTTGACTGAGGTCAGGCATGCATCACCATGCACAAAGGAGGATAGTTTCCTCTTTCGTGCTAAGAAGGCAAGGGTGTACTCGGGTTCCAAAGGAACCCCCCAAGGGTTTCCCTTCCAGTGCAACAAGACCAAGACCACGAGCTCGGTCGGACGAATTTCATCGCCGAGCCCACCTCTGCGTCTCGCCTGAGAGCTTTGTAGGCGAAGACCAACTTTATTCAGGATAAGATGTACCTCCTATCCCCTTTAAAATTTGGCCGTTGTGGGATCCCTTCCCGATGTGCGATAAGGGAAGAGGACCGACGACACGATAAATAGGCATGAGCTTCCACCGTAGAGAGAGACTTCAGTGCAGCCCCACCAAGAGCCCTCATGAGCTGGCTCAGCCACTTTACTAGTTCATCCCCAACCTCCTCATGAGGCCAATCCATCAAAGGCGGGAGTAGGGTTTTACACCGCAAGGTGGCTCGAACCTGGGTAAATTTCTGTGTCACTTCCCCTCTCACACGCACTCAACGAGGCTTGGACGCAGGGTGATGATCTTGAGACTTTGAGCTTGTTGAGATCTTCACACATGCCCCAGAGTTTGAACCTCATTGGGCCCGTGGAGCCCCAATTCTGACCTAAACCTCTAAGGAAGCGCAATGCGCTAGGAGCGGTCAATGTCAAGGCGACCTTGACAAAGCCAAGCCCAGTCCCATCGCCTTCTTGGAGCGCTCATATGCTGCAGGCCCGAAACTGTATCTCAGGCGTCCATGCGGCTGAAAGATGAGAGGGCGGCATCCACTTGCAGAACTCAACCTAAAGGCAAGATGGGTTCGTGGGCCACCCCAAGCATGCCCGTGTAGAAAGCATGTAGAGTCATCACCTTGGCATCATGCCCGAGGGCAATTGCACCATTGAGGTCGATGGATGCGATCTGGTTCTACATGAACTACTGGGAGGCTACAAAGTAAAAAAATGCATGTTTCATTCCATTCGTGACGGCGCGTAACTTTTCATATTATCGCCAAAAGGTTACCTCCTACTTGACACAGAAGGGTACAGAGTGGGCATCATGTTGCAGATCGACCACGTGGCTTCACAGGTCATGGTATTGCTAAAAAAATCATACATTTCAATGATAAACTTGCAACCATTGCCATGATGAGGGACATACCGGTGACACTTCTTGCAAATCTTAGCAGCCGTGTGGAAGGACTTGACTCTGGCAACAATATCACTGACAACATCTTGTAGAACTATGGGGGTCGGGTGGGAATGGTAGTAGTGAGAAAGAGGGGGGAAAGAAGCCATTTTTTCTTGAAGTGGAGCTGGTGGGGGTGCGCATATTGGAGGAGGCGAGGACAACAAGGGGTGGGTACGTGGGCAATAGATGAGAAATGAGTTGGGTAGCACAACTTACCAATCCATGTTGAAGAAAGCTTGGTAGAAGCAAGCCAGGATAGGTGGTGTCCTCCGTTGGTCCAGGTGAAGAGGTGGTTAGAGAGGGGTAGTTCTATGAGGGAAGTGCGTGCGGTCATACCATTGAAGGGGAAGCAGATGAGGTTGAAGACATCGAGCACAAGCTAGGGGCCATAGATGGTTGGGAGAATAGTGGTCATCTCATTGATGAAATCTTCAGTGAGGGAGTGATAAGCGGGGGCGTAGATGTAGGAGATGGTGAAAGAATTGTAGGTGGAGGTGAAGCCGAAGGTGGTGGTGAGGTAGAAAACCTAGGCTTAGAGTATCTACGACCACACATACCAAATCCGGCACCCTATACGTCCGCGGACGCGGCCGACCGTGCCCCCCGACAGTGAACCATCTATCCTCAGATCGCCGCGTCCACAACGTGTAACTCATATCTGGTACCCTAAATCCATACCACACACACAAAATGAAACCAAACTATGTAGACCAGCAACCAATCAAACAAATATAGAAATCGATAGCCGATGGACATAGAAATCCACATAATCTAAACATAGACCAAAATAGCACCATAGTTTAGTGAACGAATAAGTTGTAAAGTAAAATTATTATGAACAAAAATAAAGACGGACAAGTTCTTCACCACTTCCTTGCAAACCATTGCCCTTGCGATCATCGGCGTTCTTGTAGGTGTTTTTGTAGGCATTATCGGTGGGAGCAGGTAGCCGAAGCTGAGTTGTCCATGACATCAGAGGAGGAGAAGGACCAGCCATCCTCTGCATGATGCAGTCCTATTCTATATTGAGCTTTGTCGCTCTCGTCGCCTCCACTGACCTCTCCACTGCCTTGCGTTGACTGCTCCAGACATAGCTGGAGCGCCTTCGTTTTATTACGACAGAGTCAGTGGGCATCCGTCTCCGACATCGTAAGTGAACGGCGGTGGACAGTTACGAGGATTCGCTCGTCCTCATAGGGCAGCTATGACAATTCGTGACAATCATAGAAGAACTCTGTGGCCGCCTCTGATGCAACCGCCCTCCCTCTACCTAGCCCGCCGCCTCTCGCGACAGACTTCTCCAATTCAGGAGTGTGCATACGCGTCGCCAATGGAGCGGGCACTAACACCCACCATTACCCTAGAGGAGCGGTCGGAGGGAGGGTTAGGAGGGTGGCAGGCCAGCGGTGCAGAGCGGGCCTAGTCGGGCATCAGTGTTGCGTTGGCGAACGACAGGGGGCATAGTAGAGTCATAGTTGCCTCATGTGTACACCCTCTAATGGTAGATCGTGATGTGGAGGGCGAGCTCGTCGTCATCGTCATCCGCCTCACAAAGGAAGGCATCCGATAACACTAGATTCGTCATTTCCGCTACAAAAGTTGGACATGTTGGACAGGGAGGGGGAGGGGAACACATGGTCATTAGGAGTGGAGGAGAAGAAACGGAGAGCAGGGCGAGTGTGGACTTGAGCTAGGGTTTGCTTCGGGTGGGTTTTTTAGGGCCTGTTGTGAACCTCTCAGCTCTCCGTATTAGAAATTGAGCCGAACGCAGATGCTCTAAGAAGCTAAAATTCTCAAAGCTCTCCTGGGTTGTACTATAACTTGGCAAAGCAAGGAAAACCAAGTTCCACATTTAGAAGAATACAGAGTTCCACCTATTTATGATCGATATGCCACCGCTCAGAAAAATGATTCGACCTCGAGGTGCACGAACCCCTCGAGGCCTCCGACCAAAATCTTTTCCCTCTACACTCGCACACTCCTCGTTAACTATCTCGAACCTTCCCGCCGCCACCAGTCACGCCACCAAATCCGCTCCCACCGTTCGCTCCTCCTGCTTCTAGCCGGATCCCATCCTCAACATTGTTAATCCTGCCAAGTAGCAACACCATGAGAAGGAGGACCTTACCCCAAACGCCATTGATGTCTCTTGAACCCCCTCCCCCTCCACCCAATCCAGGAACAACATCCCAACGACCAAGCCCCCTATCCCGCGATTGGGTGTTTCCAGCCGACCCAAGTTGCTTCAAGAACGGCATGTGGTCCCACCAACTCGCTTGTACGCGTACCGCAGCGGTAGGAGAAGTTGCAACATTGTCGAACGGTTTCCCAATGCCAGGCAAAGGGAGCAGCAAAGCAAGAATCCGAATTTGAGAAGTTGTTGAGAAGTTGTAGGACATCAGAACATGCCCTCAATGGGAACGGGATGGGCCAACTTAGGCTAGGTTGATGTGGCGGACTGATAACCCACAAGTATAGGGGATCGCAATAGTTTTCGAGGGTAGAGTATTCAACCCAAATTTATTGATTCGACACAAGGGGTGCCAAAGAATATTCTCGGGTATTCACAGCTGAGTTGTCAATTAAACCACATCCAAAAGACTTAATATCTACAACAAAGTATTCAATAGCAAAGTAGTATGGAAGTAACGATAACGGTAGCAAAAGTAATTGTAGCAGTTTTGTAGTGATTTTAACAGTAGCAGCCGAGAAGTAACTTAGCAAGGATCAATATGTGGACAACTCATAGGAAATGGATCGGCGATGGATAGTTATGTCGGATGTCATTCATCATGCAATAGTTATAACATAGGGTGACATAGATCTAGCTCCAATTCATCAATGTAATGTAGGCATGTATTCCATATATAGTCATACGTGCTTATGGAAAAGAACTTGCATGGAATCTTTTGTCCTACCCTCCCGTGGCAGCGGGGTTCTAATGGAAACTAAGGGATATTAAGGCCTCCTTTTAATCGAGAACCGTACCACAGCATTAGCACTTAATGAATACATGAACTCCTCAAACTACGGTAATCATCGGAAAGAATCCCAGTTATTGTCACCCTGGGGGATGCAGATCATAACTTGTAATAGGTGTCTATAAATTGCAAGATAGGATCAAGAACACATATATATATCCATGAAAACATAATAGGTTCAGATCTGAAATCATGGCACTCGGGCCCTAGTGACAAGCATTAAGCATAGCAAAGTCATAGGAAAATCAATCTCAGAACATAATGGATACCAGGGATCAAACCCTAACAAACCTAACTCGATTACATGATAAATCTCATCCAACCCATCACCGTCCAGCAAGCCTACGATGGGATTACTCACAAATGATGGAGAGCATCATGGAATTGGTGATGAAGGATGGTTGGTGATGACGATGGCGTCGATTTCCCCTCTCCGGATCCCAAAACGGACTCCAGATCTAGTCTCTCGAGGAAGAACAGGAGGTGGTGGCGGCTCCGTATCGTGAAACGCGATGAACTCTTCTTTTTGATTTTTTTTCCTTCATGAATAGTGTTATATGGAGCTAGAGAGGAGGTCGGAGGAGCCACGAGGGCCCCACAAGCCTGCTAGGCGCGGCTAGGGGTGGCTGCGCCTAGCAGGCTTGTGGCCTGCAGGTGGGCCCCCTCTAGTTACTTCTTGCACCAGTATTTTTTATTAATTCCAAACATATTCTCCGTAAATTTTCAGGACGATTCGAGAACTTTTATTTTTGCAAAAAAATAACACCAAGGCAATTCTGATGAAAACAACGCTAGTCCGGGTTAGTTCCATTCAAATCATGCAAATTAGAGTCCAAAACAAGGGCAGAAGGGTTTGGAAAAGGGGATACGATGGAGACACATCAACTCCCCCAAGATTAACCAATTGCTTGTCCTCTAGCAATTCAGTTGATAAACTAAAAGTGATAAATAAAAACTTTTACAAACTCTGTTTGATCTTGCTGTTGTAAATACGTCTAACTGATGTTTAGATTTTCAGCAAAGATCATGGACTAACCACATTCACAATAACATTTAGGTCTCACATTTACTCATATCAATGAAATAAAACTAGCGAGCAATAATAATAACTCTCGGATGACAACACTTTTTCAAAACAATCATGATACAATATGACAAAATGGTATCTCGCTAGCCCTTTCTGAAACTGCATAACATAAATGTAGAGCACCTCTAAAGAACAAGGACTGACTAGACATTGTAATTCACGGTGAGAGAGATCCAGTCATGCTCATACTCAATATCAATTAGTGGTAAGCATACAAATGATGGTGGTGCTCTCTAACTGGTGCCTTTTATAAGAATATGATGACTCAACAACAAAGTAAATGAAAGGCCCTTCGCAGAGGGAAGCATTGATTTGCAGAGGTGCCAGAGCTCGAGTTTTTAAAACAGAGATAAGTAATGATTTTTGAGCGGTATGCTTTCATTGCTCACATAACAACCAAAAGGTTTTCAATATCTTCCATGCTAGATACATTATAGGCGGTTCCCAAACAAAATGGTAAAGTTTTTACTCCCCCTCCACCAAATCATTAACACTCCCTGGCGAGCCGAATCCACGGGTACCGTCCATACAAACACAGTCCTAGGGGAGTTTTGTTTAATTATATTTTTCTTTTATTTTCGAGCATGGAACTGGGCATCCCGATTACCATCCACTTTCTCGTGAATGATAGTGAATCAACACATATCGTGAGAATAACCCACCTAGCATGGAAGATACTGACAGCCCCCATTCGCCACATGAGCGATTTGGGCATACAAAACAGAATGTTTATTTGAAGGTTTAAAGTTTTGCACATGCAAATTTAGTTGTTACGGTAGGTAAATACCACATATAGGTAGGTATGGTGGACTCATATGAAACAACTTTGGGGTTAAGGGATTGGATGCACAAGCAGTATTCCCGCTTAGTACAAGTGAAGGCTAGCAAAAGACTGGGGAGCGACCAACTAGAGAGTGACACAGTCATCAACATGCTTTGAGATTAACCAACATTGAATGCAATCATGAGTAGGATATAAATCACTATGAACATAAATATCGTGGAGGCAATGTTGATTTTGTCAACTACATGCATGAACATGTGCCAAGTCGAGCCACTTGAATCGTTCAGAGGAGGATACCATCCCATCATACTACATGACAACCATTTTAATATGCATGTTGGCACCCAAAACAAACCATTATCCACTCTTAGCTAATTAAGCATTGCATGACTAACAATAATCTATAATTATCATTGCAAATATGTTTCACCCATGATGAACTGAATTCGGAATGATGAGCTAATCATATTTACAAAAGCAAGATAGGTCGAGTTCATACCAGCTTTTCTCCATCTCAATCTTTTCATCAAATATCGTCATTATTGCCTTTCACTTGCACGACCAAACGGTGTGGATAATAATAAGAGTGCACGTGCATTGGACTAAGCTGGAATCTACAACCAATAACTCAAAGGAGAAGACAAGGTAATATGGGCTCTCTAATAGGTGAACAATAATGCATACGAGAGCCACACAACATTTTCATCGTGGTCTTCTCCTTACGACCCACAGAAAGAATGATCAAAACAAGAACGAGAAAACTATTTACACGGGAAAGCTTCCAATAAGCAAAAGAAGAACGAAAAATCTTTTTGGGTTTTCTTTTTAATGCTACAACTAAGCAACTAGGAAATAAAGCTTGAACTAATTTTGTGTATTTTTCTCAAAGTTAAATAAACACACGAGAAGAAAGTGAAACAAGAAAATTAACTACCATGAATGGTACAATGAAAGAGTATGAACACCGACTAGTAAGACGAGTGTGTGAACATGAATGTAAAGTTGGTGAGAAATACGTACTCTCCCAAGCTTAGGCTTTTGGCCTAAGTTGGTCTATGGCCACCGGTGGAAACAACTCCCTCCTGGATACTCAGGAGCATCCTCATAGTTCCATTGATTGGCGAATTCCCGCGGCTCCCACTGAAAGATTGGCTCCGGGTACGGATCAAAGGCTGGTGCCAGCTTCGGAACTGGGGGTTGCGTCAGACCCCAATATATGTAAATGTCTCCGGGCAAAATGGTTTACCTGCCTGAGCGAATATGAAACAAAGAAGAAGCAGGCAGAGTAATAATTTCACAAGTACCCTGGCTAAAAATTAAGTTGTAAAGCAGCCTCCTATCATCATTTTTCTTAATAACATCATGAGATACCATACGGTCATAATCTAAAAACTTCGTGGGTAGCAGACTCTCATCTTTATCCTGAAGCCTAATGGGTATCTCAAAATGTTTGGCTAAACAAGATGCATAGATATCTCCAAATATGGGCCCCTTCGAACGGTTGGTGTTCAACCGTTGGGCACCGTAGCACCCAGACTAAAGGTTATATCAGCAAATAAAGCATGACACAAAATGGCATGGTCGGGGGCACTAAGGCTTCCACTCTCCCAACGACCAACTAAATATCTTCTTGCAAATAAAGAATAATAATGTAGCACAGGAAAATGTAAACTAGCTGCTCTTGCCTTTGACACACCTCTCTATTCTCCTATAGTGACTACGGCAATAAAATCTCCCATATCTCTAGGACGAGGTTCCCTGATGTTGCCCTCATAGGGTATTTTGCAAACTTTGCAAAGATCATAAAGGTTCATTTCTTAGGCACATCATATAAGTGCAATTCTCCTGTAGGAGGGTCTTCCCTAGAATGAAAGTGAAATTTTTGCACAAAGATATTCATGAGTAAGAGGTACTGGTCACACTTATCGTTGAGGAAGTCGGTGATGCCTGCATTCTCGGCCAAATAATAGAAATCTTCATAAATTCCGGTCGCCCTCAAGAATGTGTCACACGGCCATTCACATGGTCGAACTTCTGCGATGCGAGGAAGATTATACTTAGGATTCTCCCTTATTTCATTTTCATCTTTCCTAGAGCTTCGGCTTGAAGAGCCTCTTAATAATCTCCTCAACATTTCTAAAAAATTCTGAAATTTTTAGTGACCCAAAATAAAGGTGATCAAAACTCATAGAAACTACTCCCTCAAGTGCCTAGTGGCTATATCATGCATCAAAACTACTTGGGACCATACAAATTTGACATGCAAGCTCAAGAACAAGGTCACCACAGTAGCAAAATTTTGCAACATATAAAGCACTAGAACAAAAACTAATTGGACCATTGGAGGAGTCACGTACCGAGAGCAATGTCCCGAAACAGTTTTGCGAAGGAAGCTTTGAGCAAGGAGATCGAGAATGGCAGCAAAATGTGCTAGAACATGGGTTTGAGCAATGGTGGGATTTTTTCTGGAGGAAGATGAAGTGGATGGGTGCTGGAATAAGTGGAGGGGGCCATATGGAACCCACAAGCCTGCTAGGTATGGCCAGGGGGGTCGCCGCGCCTTGTGGGCTTGTGGCCCACTGGTGCATCCCCCTACAGTGTGCTCAGTGCCAGAAATTTTAAATATTCCAGAAAAAATCATACTCCATTTTCAGGACATTTGAAGAACTTTTATTTTTAGGTCACTTTTTATTGCATGGGAAACTCAGAAAACAGAAAAATAATAGCATTTTTTACTTAGTTTAATCTAACTAACATAAAATAAAAGTTGGGTACACGGAGTTGTGCTCTCTAAATTCATCCATCTCATGCTCATCAAAAGGAATCCATCAATAAGGTTGATGAAGTATTATTAATAAACTTCTTTCGAATAAGATGAAACCGAAGAATTTTCGAAATAACACTAAGTTACCTCAATGGGAATATGCATGTCCCCAACAATAAGTATATCATATTTCTTGTTGACAGTAGGAAGAGGGAATTCAAAGTCTCCAATAACAATTGTTGGAATTTTTTCAATGGATTTGATACTATGAACTTGAGGTTGTTTCTTCGGAAAGTGTAAAGTATGCTCATTACCATTAATATGAAAAGTGGCATTGCCCTTGTTGCAACCTATAACATCCCCTACAGTATTCAAAAAGGGTCTACCAAGGAGGATCGACATACTGTCGTCCTCGGGAATATCAAGAATAACAAAGTCTGTTAAGATAGTAGCATTTGCAACTATGACAGGTACATCCTCACAAAAAACCGATAGGTAGATCAGTTGATTTATCAGCCATTTACAAAGAGATTTCAGTAGGTGACAACTTATTCAAATCAAGTCTACGATATAAAGAGAATGGCATAACACTAACACCAGCTCCCAAATCACATAAAGCAGTTTTAACACAATTCCCTTTAATAGAGCATGGTATAGGGGGTGTTTGTTTCCAGGGACTTTTTGGTGTAGGGACTAGAAAAAGTACCTCTTAGAGACTTTTTAACCAAACAGGAGGGACTACTAGGGACTAAAAGTTATTTTTTGGGACTAAATGAAGAAGACTCTCAAGGGGAGTCTTTTTTGAGACTTTTGGGACTTCTCCAACAATGCCCCTCCCTCCACCCATTGCCCCGTCGTCCCATGGTGTTGTTTGGAAACATGATCTTTTAGCATGTCATTTAATAACCTCTAGGAAGGGACTAAGGACTTTTTAGTCCATGAAAACAAACAGGGAGGGACTAAAGACTTTTTAGTTGGGACTAGAAAAAGTCCTATGACTTTTTAACCAAACAGGGCCATAGTTGGTATTCCTGGATCTCCTAATTTCTTCCGTACTCTACCCTTAGTATATTAGGAAGCATGGTGGAAAATTCAGAATCCGGTATCTTCCTTTTATTGGTCACAATATCTTTCATATACTTAGCATAAGGAGACATTTTCAGAATATCGATCAAGCGGATACGCAAAAAGATAGGTCTAAGCATTTCAACAAAGCGCTCAAAATCATCATCATCCTTTTTCTTGGATGGTTTAGGAGGAAAGTGACGACGATATGTACCTAGGGTAGGGTCCTAGGCCTGACCTACATACCCTACCTAAGGACGCTATATTGGAGGACTTGAAGATTAGAAGAGAGATTCTGAATGGATTCACCATGGTGCTCAAGTCACTCGACATTTAATCCACTCGAAAGCTTCTCCCTCCACTCGACAGTCACCCGTCACTCAGAAGGCCTCACTTCCAGTTGACGCCAGAAGACCAGAAGCCACCCCAAGGAGGCAAACAGGCAGGCATTAGCCTAGTCATCATTAGTAGCAATTATGATGTATGTTACCAGTAACGCTCGTCTTTATTCCCACGATCGAACCCTTGGATGCTTGGCACTTATGAGGGGCAGCGTACTCTATATAAGACACCCATCCCCTTGGGCACAAGGGTTCACACCTTCTGTAACTCATAATTCCCACACGACAAGAGCTCCTGAGCACTGAGACATAGGGTTGTTACCTCCACGAGAGGGGCCTGAACTCATACATCCATGTGTACATCCTCGCCGTATCTAGGACTCTGCTCTCTCCTTTTGTACCCCTATCTTCTACTGTCAGACTCGTTCCCACGACAGTTGGCGCCCACCATGGGGCCGACATCTAAGTGACTTACGGTGAGGTTGCATTTTCCCCCTTCGTCATGTCTTCCGGCGGTGGTTTGTTCTTAGGCCACGAGATCCGTCTCGGAGCGCTCACCTTCATCGCCGATGATTCGGCATGGCTCCAGGAGGCACCTCTCGATGTTGAGGCGCTCCCGATCTGCGAGGTGGCGCACTTCCACGCGAGCTCCTGCGGTGTTCTTCTGCGGCAGCTGTCGACTCTGTACTCTACAACCCTCCTTGTTGTTCACTGTCGCAAGCGATCTGGTCGCTCACGGCTCCAGCACTTGGTGAGGCATGCGGTTGCTCGCCAAGTTTTGTCTCCGCGGATTGTGTCAATCGAGCCCACCGAGTCACTTCACAGTGTGTTCGACTCGGAGTCGGATCAGTCTGACGTTCCTTCCGTGTGTGAGAGATGTGATCCTACAGCGGAGGTTCTTATGGCTGGTTCACATTAGAGCCCGCCGCCTGGTTTCGGCTGCGGCAGGCGAGAGGCTGGTGGGGCGTCGAATGAGCAGCCACACCAGGATGAGGAGGTCCTCCATACGCTCATCGTCGGTATGACTGCTGAGGCTCAGGCCTTGGAGGCCACACGTGTTCAGCTCGAAGAGCTTCAGAGGGAACTGGACGAGCGCGCTCGCCAGCAACCACCACCTCCCAGTCAATGTTAGCGACAACTATTTCTGAGTGGTTCATAGAACAACGTTGAGGTATACTGCACTCTCATTTTAAATGTTGCACCAGCAGCTAGGATAGCAGATTCCATTCAGCCATCAAGTTCATAGGTTGGTAGAGGTTTGCTGCAGATCAGAGCATTGCTTGATGTAGCGCAGTGCTGAAACTCAGTTGTTTCACAGTCGCACAATAGAATACACATTAATTCACCAAGAGCAGAGATTGTTCAGTCATCACACAGTCCTGGTTCGCCTCTGCACCGCAGGGGCGAAGGTTTCCATGAGGATCAGTACAGGGATTAGGGACGAGATCAGTTTCACCGTGATGACCACCGTCGAGTGCCCACTCCTCCGTGGAGTGGTCCATACGTGCACCGGCACCAGGAAGATAGGCGCCCATTTGTTGAGGAGCGGAATCAAGGGTCTGATGCAAGAGACGTCCTAACTCAGAGGCGAATCGATAGAGGCAGAGCCCACAAAGATGATTTCCACAGAGATTACCCGAGTGGCAGCAGTGCTGTTATTTTTGGTCCCGGGTGCTTTAGGAGAGCCATTCATTTTGCAGAGATTCCCCCCAATTTCAGGTTGGCTCCTAGGATAGGTAAGTTCTTTGTCGAGTTAGATCCAGAAACATGGTTGGACGATTACCGAGTGGCTGTTCAGATTGGTGGTGGTAACGACAACATTGCAATGAAGCATTTGTCCTTGATGTTGGATGGTTCGGTCCATGCATGGCTGAATCATTTGGCTCCTTCTAGCATCCACTGCTGGGAGGATCTTGCCCGAGTGTTCATCAGAATGTTTGAGGGCACTTGCAAGCGTCCTGTCGGTTTGATAGATTTGCAACATTGTGTTCACAAGCCTAGTGAGTCATTCAGAGATTACATTCAGTATTGGTCCACTTTGCATCATACAGTGGAGAATGTTTCCGAGCATCAGGCTGTTTGTGCTTTCAAGACCGGAGTGAAGTACAGTGAGCTTTACCTGAAGTTTGGGAGAACCGGTGATATTTCACTGAGTAAGATGATGGAAATCGCCACTCGATACACAAATGCGAAGAAGAAGACCACCTCCGTAGCGGCAAAGGAAAAGCAGTCAACAACGATGCCGGCGACAATTCCAGTCGGAAGCAGAGGCGGAAGGCTGATGGCCTTGTTTAGGCAAAGGCAACCGCCCTGGCGGCACAAGGAAAAAACAAGGGGAAGTCCAAGGGACAGTAAGCCCCCAAGGACGGGAAAAATCATTCGGGAACACATGTTCTTGACTTGTCATGTGCAATCCACACGAGGAAAGACGAAGATGGTAATTTGATATTACCCAAACATACCACTCGACAGTGCCGTCTACTGATCGAGTAGTTCAAGGAAGGCCAGTCGAGTGAGAAAACTCCTGAAAAAGAGGATGATGAAGACAAAGAAACTTTTCCCGATGTCAATGCCACTCTAATGATTTTTGCTGATGTTGAAAGCAAGAATCGATTGATGGTTATAAACAGAGAAGTAACATGGCTATGCCTACAACCCCCACGTACCTCAACTGGTCTCAGACTGCCATCACATTTGATCACTCACATCATCCTGCTCGTGTCACCACACCCGGTCGGCAGGCTTTGGTGGTAGATCCCATTGTGGAAGGCACTCAACTCCGCAAGGTCCTCATGGACGGGGGGAGTGGACTGAATATTCTATATGCAGATACCCTTAAGGGGATGGGCATTCCGATGTCCCGACTTAGTGAGAGCAACATGTAGTTCCACGGAGTAATACCAGGGAAGAAGGCCAAATCGCTCAACCAAATTGCGATGGATGTGGTGTTCGGGACGGATAAAAAATTCGCAAAGAGAAATTGACGTTTGAAGGCATGGACTTCTAGAGTGCGTACCACACCATCCTTGGTCGACCAGCTTATGCCCGTTTCATGGCCCGTCCATGTTACATGTATCTTAAACTGAAGATGCCTGGACCCAAGGGTGTGATCACAGTCACTAGGAATCGACAGAGGGCTGAGGAGTGCCTCCAGCAGGGCTGGAAAATTGCCGATCATCAAATGGCTATGGTCGAGCTAGAAGAGTACAAGAAGAGCACTGACCCTGCTGAGTTGCTGCGTGCTAAGAAGCCTGCTTCAAATTCAGATTTTTTAGTCGGCAAGGGAAGTGAAAAAGGTGCACATTCACCCGATAGATCCTACTGCTTCCCCGACCAACATATCTTTGACACTCAACGCTAAATAGGAAGTCGAGCTCATCCAGTTTCTCCGTGAGAACTGGGACATCTTTGCATGGAAGCCAGTTGACATGCCGGGGTTCCCAGGGATCTGGCTGAGCACCTACTAAGAGTTGATCCGAAGGCCAAGCCGGTGAAAGAACATTTGCGTCGGTCGGCAGCGGAGAAGCAGAAAGAAATCGATGACGAGGTGGCTCGCCTCTTGGTAGCTAAGTTCATTGAGAAATTTACCACTCCGAGTAGCTCTCGAATGTCGTCATGGTCCCCAAGAAGGACAAGTCACTCCACATGTGTATTGCCTTCAAGCATATCAATCGGGTCTGCCTGAAAGATCATTTCCTGCTCCCTCACATCGATCAAATTGTTGACTCGACTGTGGGGTGTGAGTGTTTATCGTTTCTAGATGCATACTCCGGTTACCATCAGATCCGTCTGTTTGGCCAGGTTGAAATAAAAACAGCCTTCATCACCCCATTCGGGTGTTTCTGCTATATCACCACGCCTTTTGGTTTGAAGAATGCCGGCGCTACTTTCATCTGCATGATTCAGAAGTGTTTACTCAACCAAATCCCTCGGAATGTTGAAGCTTACATGGACGATATTGTCGTCAAGTCCCACAAAGGTTCCGAGCTGCTGGCTGACTTGGCTGAGACATTTGCCAATCTGAGGAGGTATGATATCAAGCTGAATCCGGCTAAGTGTGCTTTTGGCGTTCCTGGCGGCAAGTTACTCGGTTTTCTCGTTTCCAAATGAGGAATCGATGTCAATCCTGAGAAAATTAGCGCCATTACCCGAACGAAAAGCCCCGTGCGAGTGCACGATGTTTAGAAGCTCACAGGTTGCTTAGCGGCATTGAGTCAATTCATTTCTTGTCTCGGTGAGAAGGCATTGCCTTTGTACCGACTGGTGAAGAAGTATGACACGTTCGAGTGGACTCTAGAGGCTGAAGCAGCATTTGTCGAGCTCAAATCCCTGCTTTCCACCCAGCCGGTGCTTGCTGCTCAACACAGCAAAGAGTCGTTGCTCCTGTACATTGCGGACACTAATCAGGTCATCAGTACAGTTCTGACTGTCGAGTGGGAAGAGGAAGACAAGGCTTACAAGATCCAACGTCCAGTCTACTACATTTCTGAAGTGTTGACTCGTTCGAAGCAAAGGTACCCGCATTACCAGAAGCTTGTCTATGGTATCTATCTGTAAGTGAAGAAGGTGGCACACTACTTTCAGGATCACTCAATTTCATTCATCGGTGATGTTCCATTGTCTGAGATCCTCAACAATCGAGATGCGACTGGTCGAGTGGCTAATTGGGGATTAAGCTCCTATACTTTGACATCCAGTTTGAAGCTAAAAAGGTGATCAAGTCTCAAGCACTTGTTGATTTCTTGGCCGAGTGGGTTGAATAGTAGCAGCCAGTCCAGATTCACTCAGCGCAATGGACCATGTTCTTTGATGGATCGAAAATGTTGAATGGGTCCGGTGTTGGCATTGTTTTGGTATCCCCAAAAGGCGACAAACTCAGTTATGTCCTGCAAATTCACTTTGATTCCTCCAACAATGAGGCAGAATATGAAGCACTCTTGTATGGGTTGCGCATGGCCATATCACTCGGCATCAACCGCTTGATGGTTTACGACGACTCGGATTTGGTTGTCAATCAAGTGATGAAAGAGTGGGTTGTTTGGAACCCCGCTATGACTGGATATTGTAATGCTGCTAGAAAACTTGAGAAGAGATTTGAAGGTTTGGAACCCCATCATGTTCTCCGAGTGAATAATCAAGCAGTTGATGAGCTGGCAAAGATTGGATCCACTCTGATACCTGTCCCCAGCAATGTATTCTTAAAGCATCTTCATAATCCTTCGATGCAGGAAGATCCCTTCATCGAAGAGCCCCCACAAGCTATGAGCATCTCTGATCCGACCGTGGTTGATGTCCCTGCAGTTATTGATCTGGTCATGGAGGTTTTGGTCATCATTCCCGACTGGACAGTGCCCTACATTGCATAAATTTTGAGGCAAGAACTCCCTGAAGATGAAGTTGAAGCCCAACAGATTGTGCGCATATCCAAAGCTTTTACTATGATGGATGATCAACTTTACGGAGAAAATGTAACTAGTGTGACACAGCAGTGCATCTCCCATGAAGAAGGTCGAATGATCCTGGAAGAGATCCACTCGGGCCATCATGCGTCCTCTCGGACACATTGTAAGAGTCGGTATGAAACTTGTGTAACCCGTGGTCTTGACATCCTATATAAGGGCAAGACCCAGGGCGACTTAGGCAGAAACCAACTAATCGAGAACTAGGTCAAGCGAATCCGCTCCCTTGTAATTGATACTCCAATCAATACAACACAAGCAGGACATAGGCCTTTAACTCTTCTTGAGGGGCTGAACCTAGGTAAACTCGTGTCCTTCGTCCCAACCAACCCCTTTGAGTCCATCGCCTTAGCAATGGCCTTGAATCTAAGTCCTTGGACATCTGCCATGACAAAACCACGACAGTTGGTGCCCACCGTGGGGCTAGCGCTCGGTGGTGTTGAGTTCTCAAAGGGCTCTCTCTCGGGAATCGAGGGATACGTGATCGGAAGGATGAACAAAAGTCACCGCGGTCGGCTCTACATCGACGATACCGGCTGGGGTCCCGACGCCGACTCTGTGGACTACGGGTTCCGAGTTCCCTTCGGCGGAATCCACGTATTCATTGGCAAAATCGGCGGATCTACACCCGGGCCGGACGTCTGCACCGACATCGTCGAGCCGGCTCGGCGCGCGCAACCCGTCCGACACGTGCAACCCGCCCGTGCTAACCTGGGCAGGAAGCATGTCTTCGTTGGCTTCACTCAAGGTATGGATCTTGAGGCTTCTAAATCACAGGAGACCCTCATCTGTTCAGAGGATGGATCTTCGAGTGGAGAGGCGGAATCAATCTACCAACTTCACTATGGCGGGCTTGAGGGCTTCAACGACAAGCTTTACCCCATCGGAGCGGTCTAAGCCGGACGATCATGCGTTGCCGACTCATGCAGCCATGTTCATGGTGGGGACAGAGCCGGGCACAAGCGGTGCGGCCGTCGAGGCAACAGACATGGGGGCTGACCCGCCGCCGGCTCAAGTTCTCCTGGATCTGATGAACGAGCTCATAGCCTTGATGGCAACCGAAGTCACGCGTGACAATCAAGCCACCCGGAACTTGGAGATCACGAGACTGAAGGATCAGATGGCGGAGGTCCAATAGAGGATCGGCGTGTTAAAAGCCCAGATGGATGCGGAGGCAGAGCGCCTTAAGACGGATGCCTTTCGCCCTGAACTGGAACAGCAGTCGGCAGCGGCGGTGCGACGAATGAGGCATCAATCCCGCCTGCTAGAGCAATATGAGGCTCGAAACCTATTTAACACGCCAGGAATGGGTTGAACAATGGAAGCACGTGGAAGTCGCCCGGTGGCTCGGCAACAGCTTAACCCGCCCCGACGGAACCAGACCTCACCAATGGCTTTCCCAACGCCGGCGGGTCATTACTCAAACCCGGCAGAAAACATGGTGGTTGCGGCCACCCAGCTTGAAACAATTCCTATTCCTAACGAGGCACCTTACGCTGAGGAGGTGCGGAACGCCATTGGATATCTACAGACGGTGATGGCCCAGCAAGAGAAGTATACCCACAGCCGGAGTCGCGTGCATTCAACCCTCCTCCCCAGCCACAGCTTCAGTCGGCGCTATGAGTCATTAGTGGTTTCTAGCAGTGATCAGCACCGGGGCCCACCACGAGACGACGAGGAGGCTTTGGATGCGTAGGCGCTCGTAGATCGGGCGAGGGCACAGCATGAGGCGGCGGCTCTGGCAGCGGCGGCTCATCAAGAGCCTGCGCCTTCCGTCTCAGTTGGAGCGGGAGTAACCACCAGGGTCGTGGGTGTACCATGCTTGGTGTTGGCTCTACAGAACGAGTGTCTGCCAAAGGACTTCAAGGGTCCTCGCAAGGTCCCAAATTACACGGCTGACCTACCTCCGGAGGCCTGGATTGAATGTTATGAGCTGGCCATCGAGATGTTAGATGTCAACGATGCGGTATGCGCGAAGTATTTCATCATGATGCTAGAAGGGCCGGTTCGCACATGGTTGAAGGGTTTGCCACCCAATACCGTCAATTCTTAGGCTGAGTTAAAGGCAAGGTTCATCAAAAACTTCCAAGGGACATGCAAGCAGCCCATGACGATTGTGGATTTGGACCACTGTGTACAGCAAGAAAATGAGTCGGCTCATCATTGGGTCCGACGGGTTTCGACTATCGTCCACTCGTCTGAGCAGATTACGGCGGTCCAGCCGTCTTGATTCTAGAAAAGAATTGCCACTTTACACCTTTGAAGCAGAAGCTCTATCATGCCCAAGATGCGGTCCTATGATTATTTTGGCACGAGGGCCTTGACAAGGATAGAAGCGCATCTCGTCGTGTTGCAAGAATGGATATCATTACAAGTACATGTACAGAAGAGATGAGTATATGGAATTGGCTTACACTTGCCACAAGCTACATCAGAGTCACATCAATACAACAACATATTCAAACATCATACAAAAGAGCAGGGTCCGACTACGGACGAAAACAAACGACAAAATGACATCCATCCTTGCTATCCCAGGCTGCCGCCTAGAACCCATCCTAGATTGATGAAGAAGAAGAACCCCAAATCAAACAAGCATTGCTCTCACGTGAAAGCACCGCATTATCTGGACCTGCAACTGTTGTTGTAGTAATCTGTGAGCCACAGGGACTCAGCAATCTCATTTCCAAGGGTATCAAGAGTATTAAAGCTTAATAGGTGAGGTATGGTTAAGTGGTGAGGCTACAGCAAGCGACTAAGCATTTATTTGAGTGGATAACTTACGAGTACAGAAAGTAAAGTATGGTGGTCTACGCATAACGGACGTGAACTAGTAATGATCACTAACTGATCCTGATCACCTACTTACGTCAAACATAACCCCACCGCGTTCTCTCTCGGATAAGGACTCACGACAAGAGACAATCACGGTTAAGCACACATTTGGTGTATTCTATTGGAGTTTACTTCAAGTTTGCTATGACCGGGTGTTAAACAAAGTATCCAAGTTTGCCACATAATCGCGGGCACGGCTTCTCAAAAAGATTTAACCCTGCAGGGGTGCTCCAACTCATCCATCATAAATTAACCACACGCAGCGGGAATAACCTCGACCAAGGATCTCGTGATCGTCCTATGCAACTCCAAAGGAAATCCGACACCTCGAGATAGCCTGAAGAAGATCAGAGTTCCTCACTCAAGACGTTCGAGAAAGGTAAAACAAATACAGCAAGGCCTCCCGATGTGTCGACGATCCCGATAGGATCCGCGTATCTCGTTCTCGGGACACGGCGGATAAGCGATGCGTATAGTGGCCTAATAGAAATCCCCGAGTTGCCCCGAGTTGGCCCCGCACAGTGCTCTAGTTTGTACTAACACTCATTAGGAGCACTGGCCCGGGTTGTTGATTAAGATCCTCGGGGTAATTACTCCCTATGCGGGTTTATTAGTTATTAGCAAATGTAGTACCAATGTTGGGCCTTGCCAGACAAGATTTATCCTAAAACGAAAATCAAGGGGGTCCCCATAACAACCCCGAGCATGTTAGGAGCGCTCAAATATGAAACATAACACTGGTTCACAACTAACTAGGGCGGCAAGAGTGGAACAAAACACCGAGAAAATGGTCGAGCCTTCCACCCTTTACCAAGTGTATAAGTGCATTAAATTAAATAGCAAGAATATTGTGGTAACAATAAAAGAATGTCCATGTTGTCACATGGAAGCAATTGCACCTACAGCTAGAAACGCTATAAGAAGGGTTGAGCAAGCGGTAACATAGCCAAACAAAGGTTTGTTAGGATGGTGGAGGGTTAGAGGCTTTTCATGGCAATGTTGGGAGGCTTGTCAAACAAGTGGTAGGTAGCGTGACATAGCGATAGAAAACGAGACATCTAGCATGGCAATGATAGTAGTGGTATCCAGGGAAATGTGTCATCTTGCCTGAGATCCCGATCGGAAGAAGAACGAATCCATGAAGAAGACGAGCCAACGTAGTTGAACGTATCCTCACACACCGAACGCTTTCGGAACTCTATCGAGAAGAAGCAATCTGGAAACAACAATCAACACACGAGAAACACCACAACATATGCATGACATGATGCGCATCGAATTATGATGCATGTCTGGTTTAATATGCAAGGCATGACAAAGCACATCAAGCAATTCCTACACATTAAGTGAAGCTCAATATGCAACGAGTTGCGTATTGACGATACTCCACACTTGAATTATTTAGTTCACTCAAGTTAGGTACTCATCAATATTGAATGTTGTTTCACATGGGTGGTTATGGCATAAGGCGAAGATGGAATTAAGCAATTTTAAATGGAGAGCGACAACATACATATAACAAAATAACACCTCTCCATATTATGAGAAAGTGGTTAATGTTGTTTATCATGGCAAGAGGTGAAGTATGAACAACTCTATCATCTAGGCATTTTAAATGGGGTCGGAAGCAACATATAGCATATCCGAAACGTCCCCATATGCAATTATGAATTTGGTCCAGATCTTTCCTAACACAATTTTATATTTATTAAATATAGAAACAAAGTGTGGCATGAGATTCTACACATTTTTCTAGTCAAGTTACATATGTGGAACATTTAATTCGGAGCTACAGTTGATTAGTTATGAAATAAATCATTTTAGCATGGCATACGTGAAAATTAATGTAAACAGATAGTTTAAATAGTTTAAACATGGTTGAAAATTTGCAAATTATTAATCTACACAAAATTCTAGTCAAGTTTCATATATAAAGCATTTCGATCCGAGGCACAGTTAGGTTGCTAAGAATTAATTCATTTTTAAAAAGGGCATCACGTCAATCCATGCAAACAGCTTGTTTAAATATTTTAACATGCATGAAAGTTTAATATTAGTAAACTACACAAAATTCTAGACATTTTACATATCTATATTATTTTTGTACGATGCACGGACAATTAGTTATTAGCAATTTTAAATCATGGGTTTTTCTGAAATTATGCAATTTCCTGGTTTTATTTAACAAATTCGTCCAGAGGAAAAAAAATACGCATTGGGCCAAATCTGGCTAGCCCAACAACTCAACAGAGGGCGACACAAACTACACAGTGCTCGTGGGCGATAGATAGGACAGCGGGGGCGCTCACCTAGCTGGGCCTAGCCCAGGTAGGTGGAGCTGCTGGCAGAGGAGCGGGCCGGTGGAGGCGCTGGGCTACAGATCTGGGCCTTGGGACGGTTCCAGCCACGCGAGCGAGCAGGGAGACAACGTCGGTCCACGGCGGACGGTCAACGGGGCGAGCGGGAGTGGCGTCGTCGTCCTCCTCCCTGAACAGACGCGGGAGAACTAGAAACGACCGGCGACGTGATGCTCTGGCGACGGCGCGAGCATGGAGGCCGGGAACGGATGCGGGGAGGCGTCCAGGTTCAGATCCGGCGGTGGCTTGGAGCTCCAGACCCTCCCACGGTGCGGCGGATCCTGGAACAGGGCGAGAGAGAAATTGAGAGGGGGAGAGACGAACGAGGCCGAGGCAAGGCGGGGGAAGGAACACGGGGCCTGGCCTGGGTCCAACGAGGAGGCGAGGAGGGAGCACGTCGGACATGGCGTCCATGCGGTCGACGGCGGCTTTCTTGCGCGATGCAAGGCTGGAGGAGCTCCTGGACAGTACGGCGACTGGCTCTGTTGTCTTGTGGGAGCTGCAGGAGGGAGGCGCGGGGTTGGCTGGACTTGGGGCTGGGGACGCGAGGCTCCAGCGGCTCTTGGTCGCCAGCGTCGGCTGGCTCCAGTGGTAGTCGCTGGAGGGGGACGCGGCTTCGTTCCCTCGATCCATATCTGGATCAGGGCGGTTGCGGGAGCAGGGGAGCTGCAGGGCTGCGGGGGCGCCCTGGGCCATTGGATCTGAGATCCGGTGGTCTAGATCGGGTGTGGTTTGGCTGCAGCTGGTTGGTGCGGGATGGATCCCGAGGAAGGAAGCGAGAGATGGCGGCGAGGAGGGACAAAGCTGCTAGATTTTAGGGTTGGACTATATATATCAAGTGGGCTAGGTTTATGGAGTTTTGCCTTTTTTCGGACCCTTCGATCGTGATCGGACGGTTCCGGTCGCGGGGTAGGCTAGGTGGGCTGCGGTGGCTGTGTTGATGCGCTAGGAGGAGATGAGAGGGAGATTTGTGGCCCGTAACACGAGATTTTAAAACACCGAAAAACGTTTGATTAATAACCCAATGACGGTGCCGCTACGGGCGACCGTTGGGGTAACAAACGAACTTGGAATGCGACAAAATTTGGCAGGCGCCCTACCTACAATATAACAAGACCGCACACCAAGTTTCGACCCAATCCGAGAATATTTTTCACGCGCCTTAAAAACGGGTTTTTAACGATGACGCGGGCGCGTGCGTGTGTGGTTGGTCTCGAAAGTTTGATTGCACGAACGGAGAGAACTGGCAACTACGATGAATGCAAGTTTTCAACAAGGAGTGACGATGCTATGCAGATGATGCGAATGATGCGATGATGAATGCAACAACCAACAAAACACAAACGAGAATGGAAAAAAGGGGAATCTTCTGGAGCGTCGGTCCCGGGCTGTTACAACTCTCCTCCACTACACGAGGATCTCATCCCGAGATCTAGAATGAGAAGGGGAAGAGAAAGAGCAAGAGGTAAACTTTGTTGCTTCTCTGACAAATGAGTGAAACCAATGACGAAAGAAGGTTTGAAAGAGATGGAGGACGACATGAGGAACAAGCAAGAATTCACAAGAAATTTTGGCAGCACCTCGGTAGGAAAGAAAGGCACAACTTGATAAGAAAGAAAAGAATTCTAACATAGAACAGAACATTCTTGCAAAATGAATAAGCAAGGAAGAACATGATCTTGATAAAACGAGATGATGGTTGAAAGTGAGCAACATGACAATGCCACTGGAAGAAAAGAATAGAAACTAGATCATTGGAAGGAAAAGAACGGAGAAGAAAATAACAACTTCTACTGCCCTTGAACTTGAGAAGCATGGGATGAACGGAGTTGTTGAAAAACCAACAACGAAAAGAATAAGCTTTTGATGGGCTTATGGAAAACATCTCAAAATTATGAGGTGACAACCTGCCACAACAGAAACAATTGATTGCTTGAGAGCAACAAGATATGCAAGCTTCTTTCACCAAGAGGTGGAGGAGACACTTGAATCATTTATGACACCATGATGGTAACAACCCTTAGGAAATGCTTTAGGTAAAATCCAACCCAAGATAACTCCGAGAAGACATGATGGGTTTACTTATCTCATTCTTTACAATTTCCTTCGAGACTCCTCATAATCAAGAATTAATAATTCCATCTCAAAAGACAATGGAGAAGGAATTGAACTAGAAATCCAAGATAAAGAACACTTGAGCACCTCCAACAAGAATCTTGAAGACCAATTCGAGAAGAATTACATCCTTAACAACCCACCATGAAGAAGCATCTTCAAGAACTCCGGAAAAGAATGATGATCAAATTATGAAGGTTGAAAAAGAACAAGATTGGGGCCTTGCTATGAATTAGATGAAGCTTAGCGAGAAGATACTTGAGAAAACTAGGAACTCCAGAAAAGGAAAGATGAGAACACTTGAAACCCAGAATGATATCAAGCACAACTCCGGAAGAGGGATTGAGATCACCTTGCCCAACAAGAATAAGAATTATGTTATGCTTATCCATCATCAAGTTAAATTGATGACAAGCAACGGATTTCGCACACCACTTATTCTTCTTGCAAGAATTGAAGAGAGAGAGAGATAGATCACAAACTTGAAGAAGTCTTGCACAAGAACACCAGTAAGAATTCACAACAAATGAGGATACTACGATTGAATGGAGATACATGGGAACAAAGAGAGCACCTAATACAAAACTTGAACAAAGCACCGGAATAATTGAGAGACGAATGAAGAGACAACAATTGAGAAGAATTTGAGAACGAAAGCTGAAAACTGAGAACGAAGAAATCTTCTGAAACGATGGCCTTTAGAGGACCGAGAAATGAAAACAACTCTGAATGCACCGGATAGATATGGGAGAAATTTCTCATGAATGGAAACAATTTGAGATGATAACAACAAGCTAAAACCATGAACCTTTGGAAGAACGAACAATGATTTAAGAGAAACTCTCCTTCGATCTTAAGCAGAGAATGATCACGAGAAACAACACCATGAATTACCGAGACACTCCGGAATAATGAATAAGGAAAGGTTGAGCCAACAATGAAAATGAATTACAGCGATCTTCAAGAAGGCATATGACTGATGAAATTCATACTTATGTCATATTTGAAAAGAACTTGAGGACATCTCCGGAAAGATTAGAAGAGTCAGGTAGGATCCTGGGGAAAACACCAGTGGGTTATGCGCCCACTCAAAAGAAACCACCGTTGAAACAATTTCTTCAAAAGAGAGATTGCGCCGGTACAAATTAAGACTTGATGAGGTGAGAATCTCGAAATAATTAAGAGGATATAAATGGAAATGAAAGTCTTCTGAGATATCTTCAACACTCCGGATAGAATAGAGAGGGATGAATAAGCAAAAGACGCTTGGATAAGAATTCCCAACAAGCAAACCATAGAACAAATAAGGAAGGACATGATGAACACCGAGAGATTGAGTCGAATCCACCGGAGAAAAAAACAAGAACACAGAATGATGAACTTGAAGCACTTGACGACCTTCACAATGAATTATCGGATACGAAATTGTAGAAAAGATGGCGGAAGCATCACATGAATAGAAAAGACACTTGGATGAGAATTTAATCATTGAAGAAAAAGGGCGGGAGGGTGGGGAAACAAAGAAACTTGGGATAGATGAGACAACTCCAGAAAGAAATAAGAGGATTGATTTTGCAAATATTGAAGATGATAGAGTTGCCTTGAAGAGAAGCACACGAGATAAAAAGAATTGATATGACAACTCCGGTTGAGAAAAAGAATTAGCAATCCCACAGACATATGAGAACACTTAGGAAAGATATGAAATCATCACTTGACATCGAAGCAACTTCAATTACCATATTCAAAACAAAACAAAGGACGAGGCTTTCGAAACAAGCCAGAACAAATACATACCCACTATGCACTTGTTGGAAAGATAATCCTAGGTACCTACTTGAATTCCCACCTAAGAACTTCCAAAAACATTCTTGGTTATGCAATCGGGTGTTGGGGATACAAGGAGGAATTATCTCACACAACTAACAAACCTACACCCCAACTGTATCCATCCTTCAACACATAACCAGAGGCTTTCGCAAATCCATCTAACTCAGATCCACGAAAGCACAACAATACTAACCATGGTGGTACCCCGGACGCCTCCATAGTACTAGGTGACTCCGGCCTTATCTCACCATGACAAGTATTGAAGCAATTTCGAACACCCTCCGTCCTGAGATACTAAGGAAGCTGAATGATAACGATGTGCCAAGAATTCCCTGGAGCTCAACTCCTCGGAATAAATCAAGTCAGACAGGAGGCACCAAGACAGAACTCCGTCACATCGGTATCATATAGTTTCCAAAATACCCGCGTGATCCTAATAAAAAATTTGAGCGAGAAGAGGAGTAGTAACAAAATTCCTAAGTCATAATTCCTCACCAGAGCATAGAAGAGGAGTAAAAAGAATGCTACTCTCCGATATAACAAGACTCAAAATAGTTTTTCTCTAGACTCGACTCGGCCAAGTTCGATCAATCACTTGGGCTCGTAGGTCGGTACAGGCTCTGATACCAACTTGTCACGCCCAAGATGCGCTCCTATCCTTAGTTCGGCACGAGGGCCTCGACGAGGATAGAAGCGCATCTCGTTTTGTTGCAAGAATGGATATCATTACAAGTACATGTACAGAAGAGATGAGTATATGGAATTGGCTTACACTCGCCACAAGCTACATCAGAGTCACATCAATACAACAACATATTCAAACATCATATAGAAGAGTAGGGTGCGACTACGGATGAAAACAAAAGACAAAATGACATCCATCCTTGCTATCCTAGGCTGCCGCCTGGAACCCATCCTAAATTGATGAAGAAGAAGAACTCCAAATCAAACAAGCATCGCTCTCACGTGAAAGTACCGCATTACCTGGACCTGCAATTGTTGTTGTATTAATCTGTGAGCCACAGGGACTCAGCAATCTCATTTCCAAGGGTATCAAGACTATTAAAGCTTAATAGGTGAGGTATGGTTAAGTGGTGAGGGTGCAGCAAGCGACTAAGCATTTATTTGAGTGGCTAACTTATGAGTACAAAAAGTAAAGTATGGTGGTCTATGCATAACGGACGTAAACTAGTAATGATCACTAACCGATCCTAATCACCTACTTACGTCAAACAGAACCCCATTGTGTTCTCTCTCGGATAAGGACTCACGAGAAGAGACAGTCACGGTTACGCACACAGTAGGTGTATTCTATTAGAGTTTACTTCAAGTTTGCTATGACTGGGTGTTAAACAAAGTATCCAAGTTTGCCACATAATCGCGGGAACGTCTTCTCGAAAAGATTTAACCCTGTAGGGGTGCTCCAACTCATCCATCATAAATTAACCACACGCAACAGGAATAACCTCGACCACGGATCTCGTGATCGTCCTAGGCAATTCCAAAGGAAATCCGACACCTCGAGATAGCCCGAAGAAGATCAGCGTTCCTCAATCAAGACGTTCGAGGAAGGTAAAACAAATCCAGCAAGGCCTCCTGATGTGTCGACGATCCCGATAGGAGCTATCTCATTCTCAGGACACGGCAGATAAGCGACGCGTACAGTGGCCTAATAGAAATCTCCCGAGTTGCCCCGGGTTGGCCCCGCACAGTGCTCTAGTTTGGACCAACACTCATGAGGAGCACTGGCCCAGGTTGTTGATTAAGATCCTCGGGGTAATTACTCCCTATGCGGGTTTATTAGTTATTAGCAAATGTAGTACCAATGTTGGGCCTTTCCAGACAAGCTTTATCCTAAAACGAAAATTAAGGGGGTCCCCATAACAACCCCGAGCATGTTAGGAGCGCTCAAATATGGAACATAACACTGGTTCACAAGTAACTAGGGCGGCAAGAGTGGAGCAAAACACCGAGCAAAAGGCCAAGCCTTCCACCCTTTACCAAGTGTATAAGTGCATTAAATTAAATAGCAATAATATTGTGATAACAAAAGAATGTCCATGTTGTCACATGGAAGCAATTGCACCTGCAGCTAGAAACACTATAAGAAGGGTTGAGCAAGAGGTAACATAGCCAAACAAAGGTTTGCTAGGAAGGTGGAGGGTTAGAGGCTTTTCATGTCAATGTTGGGAGGCTTGTCAAACAAGTGGTAGGTAGAGTGACATAGCGATGGAAAACGAGACATCTAGCATGGCAATGATAGTAGTGGTATCCAGGGAAATGTGTCATCTTGCCTGAGGTCTCGCTCGGAAGAAGAACGAGTCCATGAAAAAGACGAGCCAACGTAGTCGAACGAATCCTCACACACCGAACGCTTTCGGAACTCTATCGAGAAGAAGCAATCCGGAAACAACAATAAACACAAGAGAAACACCACAACATATGCATGACATGATGGGCATCGAATTATGATGCATGTCCGGTATAATATGCAAGGCACGACAAAGCACATCAAGCAATTCCTACACATTAAGTGAAGATCAATATGCAACGAGTTGCATATTGATGAAACTCCACACTTGAATTATTTAGTTCACTCACGTTAGGTACTCATCAATATTGAATCTTGTTTAACATGGGTGGTTATGGCATATGGCGAAGTTCGAATTAAGCAATTTTAAATGGAGAGGGACAACATACATATAACAAAATAATAACTCTCCATATTATGAGAAAGTGGTCAATGTTGTTTATCATGGCAAGAGGTGAAGTATAAACAACTATATCATCTAGGCATTTTTAAATGGGGTCGGAAGCAACATATAGCATATCTGAAACGTCCCCATATGCAATTATGAATTTTTTCCAGATCTGTTCTAACACAATTTTATATTTATTAAACATGGAAATAAAGTGTGGCATGAGATTCTACACGTTTTTCTAGTCAAGTTACATATGTGGAACATTTAATTCGGAGCTATGGTTAATTAGTTATGAAATAAATCATTTTAGCATGGCAGGCGTGCAAATTAATGTAAACAGCAAGTTTAAATATTTTAAACATGGTTGAAAGTTTGAAAATTATTAACCTACGCAAAATTCTAGTCAAGTTTCATATATAAAGCATTTTGATCCGAGGCACGGTTAAGTTGCTAAGAATTAATTCATTTTTAAAAAGGGCATCACGCGTGTTTAAATATTTTAACATGCATGAAAGCTGAATATTAGTAAGCTACACGAAATTCTGGACATTTTACATATCTATATTATTTTCATACGATGCACGGACAATTAGTTATTAGCAATTTTAAATCATGTTTTTTTCTGAAATTATGCAATGTCATGGTTTTATTTAACAAATTCGTCCAGAGGAAAAAAATGCATTGGGCCAAATCTGGCTAGCCCAACAACTCAACAAAGGGGGACACAAACTACACAGTACTCGTGGGCGATAGATAGGGCAGTGGGGGCGCTCACCTAGCTGGGCCTAGCCCAGGTGGTGGAGCAGCTGGCAAAGGAGCGGGCCGGCAGAGGCGCTGGGCTGTAGATATGGGCCTTAGGATGGTTCCAGCCACGCGAGCGAGCAGGGAGGCGAGTGTCGGTCCACGGCGAACGGTCAACGGGGCAAGCGGGAGTGGCGTCGTCGTCCTCCTCCCTGAACGGACGTGGGAGAACCGGAAACGACCGGCGACGTGATGCTCCGGCGATGGCGTGAGCGTGGAGGCCGGGAACGGATTCGCGGAGGTGTCCAGGTTCAGATCCGGCGGTGGCTTGGAGCTCCAGACCCTCCCATGGTGCGGCGGATCCTGGAACAGGGCGGGAGAGAAATTGACAGGGGGGAGACGGACGAGGCTGAGGCAAGGCGAGGGAAGGAACACGGGGTCTGGCCTGGGTCCGACGAGGAGGCGAGGAGGGAGCACATCGGACATGGCGTCCATGCGGTCGACGACGGCTTGCTTGCGCAACGCAAGGCTGGAGGAGCTCCTGGACAGCACGGCGACCGGCTCCGTTGTCTTGTGGGAGCTGCAGGAGGGAGGCACGAGGTTGGCCGGACTTGTGGCTGGGGACGCGAGGCTCCAGCGGCTCTTGGTCACCGACGGCGGCTGGCTCCACTGGTAGTCGCTGGAGGGGGACGCAGCTTCGTTCCCTCGATCCATATCGGGATCGGGTCGGTTGCGGGAGCAGGGGAGCTGCAGGGCTGCGGGGCACCCTGGGCCATTGGATCTGAGATCCGGTGGTCCAGATCGGGTGTGGTTTGGCTGTAGCTGGTTGGTGCAGGATGGATCCCGAGGAAGGCAGCGAGAGATGGCGGCGGGGAGGGACAAAGCTCCTAGATTTTAGGGTTGGACTATATATAGCAAGTGGGCTAGGTTTAGGGAGTTTTTCCTGTTTTTGGACCCTTCGAGCGCGATCGGACGGCTTTGGTCGCGGGGTAGGCTAGGTGGGCTGTGGTGGCTGTGTAGATGCGCTAGGAGGAGATGAGAGGGATATTTGCGGCCCGTGACATGAGGTTTTAAAACACCAAAAAAAGTCCGATGAATAACCCGATGACGGTGCCGCTACGGGCGACCATTGGGGTAACAAACAAACTCGGAATGCGACGAAATTTGGCAGGCGACCTACCTACAATATAACAAGACCACACACCAAGTTTTGACCCAATCCGAGAATACTTTTCATGCGCCTTAAAAACGGTTTTTTAACGATGCCACGGGCGCGTGCGTGTGTGGTTGGTCTCGAAAGGTTGATGGCATGAACGGAGAGAACCGACAACTACGATGAATGCAAGTTTTCGAAAATGAGTGACAATGCTATGCATATGATGCGAATGACGCGATGATGCATGCAACAACCAACGAAACACAGACAAGAATGGAAAAAGGGGAATCTTCTGGAGCGTCGGTCCCGGGCTGTTACAATATGTGATAGCCTGGCTTATTAGGGATGATAGACTACTCATATCAATAAGGAATTCCTTCTTTTCCGGAAGCCCATTCAAACAGAACTCCCAGGTTAAGTGTGCTTGGCTTGGAGTAGTTCTAGGATGGATGACCGACCGGGAAGTTGGTTCCGGGTGCGCATGAGTGAGGACAAAGTGCGTAGAAAAGGCTAGTATTGATGTGTGAGGCCAGTCTAGATCCCACGAGGAGTAACGACCACCGGCGGGTGTGTCCGGGGCGTTACAAGTTGGTATCAGAGCCGACCCTCGCGGTTACACGGATGTTTACCGATAGGTGCGCGGTCATGTTGTTCACGAAGTTGGTGACCCGTCATGGCACACGGAATGACACATGTATCGGACTGGAAGCACAGACGTTTGTGCCAAGAGGGAACGTTCCTGTGACCCGACGAGGACGTCGGTTCCTCTGAGTTGTGGTGTATGTGATAGCCTGGCTTATTAGGGATGATTGACTACTCATATCAATAAGGGATTGTTTCTTTTCCGGGAGCCCATTCGAACAGAACTCCCAGGTTAAGCATACTTGTCTTGGAGTAGTTCTAGGATGGGTGACCGACCGGGAAGTTGGTCCCGGGGGAAGTTGGTCCCGGGTGCGCATGAGTGAGGACAAAGTGCGTAGAAAAGGTTAGTATTGATGTGTGAGGCCAGTCTAGATCCCGCCAGGAGTAACGACCACCGACGTGTGTGTCCGGGGCGTTACAAGCTCGGTCGGCTCAAGCGCACGTTTCAAGACATGGGGGAGCTCATGGTGGCTCTCACAAAATACGCCGACTCTGATAATATGAAGGATCCAGGCTCTGATGAAGAGAAACCTGGTCAGAGTAAGAAGAGCGGCAATGGCAAGGGCACGGCAGGCAATGGTAACCAAGGCAAGAGGAAGAACCTGGACGGCAGGTCAGAACTGGTGGCCAACGCCAGCACCGGCAATAATCATGCTAAGGGCAACAGGAAGTTCAAGCAGCCTTTCAGTAAAGGTAAGGCTCCTTTCAATTTGGAGGACATTCTCAATAAACCTTGTCCAGAGCATAGTCGGCCCGACAGACCGGCGGGTCATACGTGGGGTAATTTCCACGTTATGCAAATGTTCAAGGATTACAACTACGACTGCATAACAACGATGGTGGCCCGCCCGGCGGCTTAGGGCCAGGCGGGTCAGGAACCGGGTTTGGGTCCGGCGGTTCAGGATCCGGTCATCACGGCTAGGGCAACCAAGGAGGACAACATTCGCACTCTGGTGGTAATAATCAGCAATAGAATAAACAGTCTGGATATCAGAGTAATCCAAAGTAGCTCAGCTCGGGTCAATATCATGTTTTTATGATCGGTCTTGACAGGCGCGACCAGAAGTTGCGCAAGCAAGCGGTTAATGCGATCAGGCCGGCTCTACCACAATACCTGAAGTGATCTCAGTATGATATAACTTGGAGCCGACAAGATCACTCGCTGCTTGTTGATGACCCAGGACGGCTGGCGTTGGTAGTTGCTCCCCAAGTTGGAGGCTACGTGTTTACTAAGGTGCTTATGGATGGTGACAGTAGCATCAATATCTTGTACTACGACACTTTCCGTCGGATGAAGTTACTTGATAAGGATCTTAAGCCGTCATCAACTGTTCTTCACGGCGTGGTGTCGGGCAAGTCAGCCTATCTAGTGGGGAGGATCTCTTTGGAAGTCTCCTTCGGTGACGAATACAATTATAGGGTGGAGACCTTGTGTTTTGAGGTGGTCAAGATCAAGAGTCTGTATCATGCTTTGTTTGGTCGTCTGGCTTACGCCAAATTCATGGCTAGGCCTTGTTATGTGTACTTGCAACTCAAGATGCCGGGCCTCAAAGGTATGATTACGGTACATGGCGATCGAGAGATGGCTATTGAGTGCGAGGAAGGAGATGTGGCTTATGCAGAGTCCAGTTGTGCCGAGGCAGAGCTCAAGTTTTACAAGGAGAACGTTGACCCAGAGGACACGAGTTCGCTGAAAAAGCCTACCACAGAGGTTGAGCCGCCCTTCAAATTTTCAGCAGATGATACCAAATTGGTGGATTTCAATCCGGGCGACTCGTCTCAGCAGTTCACTATCGGAGCTAATATGGATCCCAAATAGGAAAGCGCGCTCATCGAATTCATCCGTGAGAATCGGGACATCTTCACGTGGAAAACTTCTGACATGCCGGGTGTACCGAGAGAGTTTGTTGAGCACCACCTTAATGTGGATCCTAAATTCAAACTAGTCAAGCAGTTTCTACGGAGGTTCAACAAGGAGAGACGCAAGGCCATTATGGAAGAGATAGCCCGGCTTTTGGCGGCGGGTTTCATCGTCGAGGTCTTTCACCCGGAGTGGCTCGCTAACCCGATGCTGGTGCTCAAGAAAAATGGCACATGGCGTATGTGTGTGGACTACACGGATCTTAACAAAGCTTGTCCGGCTGACCCGTTTGCTCTCCCTCATATTGACTAGATCATTGACGCAACGACGGGTTGTGAGAGTTTATGCTTCCTCGATGCTTATTCTGGTTATCATCAGATCAAGATGGCAGTCAAGGACCAAGAGAAGACGACTTTCATCACGCCTTTTGGTGCTTTCTGCTATGTGTCTATGCCTTTCGGGCTCAAGAGTGCCCAGGCAACTTACCAGCGTTGCGTGCAGAACTGTCTTCACAGCCAAATCAGGCGCAATGTTCATGCGTATGTGGATGATATTGTGATCAATTCAAGAAAGAAGGAGACTCTGCTGGATTACTTGAAGGAGACTTTCGACAACTTACGGGTCTATAAGATGATGCTTAACCCGGCTAAGTGTGTCTTCGGCGTTTCGACAGGCAAGCTCTTGGGATTTCTGGTGTCTGAGCGTGACATTGAGGCTAACCCGGATAAAATCAAGGCTATCACCTCCCTGTCTGAGCCAGCATGCATCAATGATGTTCAGCGCCTGGCAGGACGGATTGCTGTGTTAAGCCGGTTTATAAGCCGCCTTGGTGTGAAGGCTATCCCTTTGTACCAAATGATGAAAAATACGGACAATTTTGTCTAGAGTACGATGACGGGTGAAGCATTTGAAGCACTCAAGAGATAGCTCACCGAGCCGCCGGTCTTAGCCGCTTTGGTTGAGAAAGAACATTTGCTCTTGTATGTGGCGGCTAATAATAGGGTTGTTAGCGCCGCAATTGTTGTTGAGCGTAAGGAGTCAGGGAAGGAATATCCAGTTCAGCGGCCGGTTTACTATATCAGTGAGGTCCTAATGGAATCCAAGCATAGATATCCACATTGGCAGAAGCTGGTGTATGGGGTGTTCATGGCCAATTGCAAGCTGAAGCACTACTTCCTGGGGAACCACATTACAGTGGTTAGCTCTGCCCCGTTGGGAGATATAATTCAAAACAGAGAAGCCACGGGCCGGATCGCTAAGTGGGCACTGGAGCTTGGACCTCTCAATTTGAGATATGTGCCTTGTACGGTGGTTAAGTCACAAGCCTTAGTGGATTTCATCAACGACTAGACTGAGTGTCAGGCGCCAGAGGAAAAACCGGATAACACATATTGGACAATCCACTTTGATGGATCCAGGCAGCTAGAAGGATCAGGGGCAGGGGTTGTCTTAACTTCCCCCAAAGGTGATACGTTCTGTTATGTGCTAAGGTTGATGTTTCCTTGTACTAACAATGCAGTTGAGTACGAAGCTCTGCTTCATGGCCTCCGGGTGGCTAAGGAGATGAACCTAAGCCGGGTTAGATGCTTTGGCGACTCAGATGTTGTGGCCCAGCAAGTTTTAGGCACTTGGGATTCCAAGGACCCACGGATGATGGCTTACCGCCAAGCGGTTGATATCATTGCTGGTTACTTCAAGGGTTATCAGGTGGATCGTATGCGACATCACAAGAACGAGGCGGCTGATGCTCTGTCAAGGCCGGGTTCCCAACGAAAGCCGGTGCCGACTAACATTTTCTTGGATGTGCTACATCATCCATCGTTTAAGTTACCTTCAGAGGAAGACTTGGCTATTCCTGACCCGGAGGAGTAGCTAGTGGCGGCTCTACATGCTATTTGTGACTGGACCGTGCCTCATTTGGCGTACTTAACTCGCGGCGAGGTACCTAATGATGAAAATCTTGCCAGACAGATCACTAGGCGGTCTAAGTCCATGACGATAGTCAATGGCGAGTTACATAAATGCATCATCATCGGCGTGTTTCAACATTGTGTCTCACCTAAAGAGGCAAAGAGATCTTAAATGAAATTCATGCTGGCGATTGTGGTCATCACGCTGGCTCAAAGTCTCTGGTGGACAAGGCCTATCGACGTGGCTTCTTCTGGCTGACGGCTCATAAAGATGCGGAAGACTTAGTCCGCAAGTGCGACGGATGTCAAAAGTTTGGCCGGCGTGCTCATGTCCCGGCTCAAGAGTTGCGCATGATTCCAATTACTTGGCCGTTCGTAGTCTGGGGGCTTGATATGGTGGGGCCTTTCCAAAGATCCAAGGACAAGAAGACCCGCCTCTTGGTGGCGGTTGACAAATTTACCAAGTGGGTAGAAGCTGATCCGGTTGGCAAGTGTGACGCGGCTACGGTGGTTCAGTTCATTAAGAAGCTGATCTACCGTTTTGGTTACCCTCACAGTATCATCACAGATAATGGTACAAACCTATCTGAGGGGGCCATGAAAGCGTTCTGTGAAAGTGAACACATCAGACTTGATGTTTCTACAGTTGCTCACCCATAATCAAACGGACAGGCCGAGCACGCTAACCAAGAAATCTAGAGAGGTGTTAAGCCCCGGCTTATGGTTCCTTTACAGTGAACGCCAGGTTGTTGGGTGGAGGAGTTGCCATCCATCTTATGGAGCATCATAACCACCCCCAACAGATCAATAGGTTATACACCTTTCTTCATGGTGTACGGTGCAGAAGCCGTGTTACCAAGCGATATCCGTCATGACTCGCCACGAGTGGCGGCTTACGTTGAGGCGGACAACAAATCGGCTCATCAAGACGCGTTGGATGCCTTGGAGGAGGAATGTGATCTGGCGGCGGCTCGATCGGCGATTTATCAGCAAGACCTGCGTCGCTATCATAGCCGAAGTGTCAAGGCACGAACGTTTCAAGAAGGCGACTTAGTGTTGCGGTTGATTCAAGATCAGATAGATGCACACAAGTTATCCCCTCCATGGGAAGGGCCTTTCGTGGTCAGCAAAAATCTCAATAATGGGTCATATTACCTCATTGACGTCCGAGACGACTCACACACTTCTAGGCAGGAGATTCGCCGGCCGTGGAAGAGAGCGCACCTGCGGCCTTATTATACTTAAGTTGTCAAGACATGACATTGTACACCTTCATTGTACATATCATATAGATATATGAATAAAGTTGGTATCCCCGCAAGCCGGGG
The DNA here is from genome assembly GCA_022496015.1 of Hordeum marinum. Taxonomy (NCBI): domain Eukaryota; kingdom Viridiplantae; phylum Streptophyta; class Magnoliopsida; order Poales; family Poaceae; genus Hordeum; species Hordeum marinum. Next base: position 255,071,885 of record CM039673.1, read on the forward strand.
CCTCTACCGTTTCGCATATTTCAATATGTGCTAAAATGGTCAATCGAGGGGCTTACAACCCACCGGGTTTAGCTTATCAGACCCTATTGATTGGATTTCAAGCCAAATAGTTGTCTCCATTAACATGATCATCCAGGGGGTTTCCAACCCACCGAGTTTAGCTTATCACACCCTATCGGTCGGCTCTCAAGCCAAACAGTTGATTCCGTCAACAAAGGTCACTTGGGGGCTTCCGACCCACCAGGTTTAGCTTACACACCCTCTTGATCGGCTCTTAAGCCAAACAGGGTTAAACTTGCCTGTAAGCTGATGCTTGTTTTGCTAGGCGACCCGCCAAACTCTTACCAGTTAATCTCGCCTGGAGACCCTGAGCTGGCTCAAATGAATTGACGACCAATCTCGATAGAGACCCTGTACTGGTTAAAGGTTAAAACGGCGGCTCTTGTCACGTGAAGGCCGGCTTACAGAAAGCAAGGATAAACTCTCCCATGTGCTACCGACTCTCTGCTATGTGGCCCGTTCGTACTCTTAAGACAATTAATCCTTAAGGACCCTGCACTGTTTAAGGTTAAAACAACGGATTTATGTCACGTGAGAGGCACTTCATGGGCTATCGGGGTACTCATGCCCTGTCGAGTCTCTTCTGGGACATCACACTTCCTATTAGTCAATCTTGATAGAGACCCTGTACTGCTAAGGAGTTTTAAGTGGCGAGTCAGCCCAGTAGAACCGGCACATGAGTTATTACAAAAAGGAAAGTTAGGAAAGATACAACATCTTTTGGGTTGCGCTATTCTAAGCCGCCCTCCTAACAATGCAAAGATTATTTTATTTTTGCAGGTTGGTTAATTACCAAGAGCCGCCATAACATCTGATATGAGTTAAAGCCACAAGGCAGATGTCATATGTTAAGCCAGACAATATCATATGTGCACGATGGCACAGTTCAGGCAAAACAAAGTTTACTACAAGCCTATTACAATACTCACTGCGGAGCTCAAAAGTGAGGACTCAAAGTTTTTTACACCGCACTATGGCGGGTCACAGGGCCGGCTAATCCACGGCGTTACCAAGGTCGTCATTTGGATAGCGGGTCACTCTACGGCAGGTCTTCGACCTCCATGATCTGAAGATTGTCCACGTCCTAGTTGCAGTTGGTTAAAGACGCAAAGTTTGCCTCTTCAAAGAGGGGGGACGGGTCGAGATCAGGAGCAAAGAGATGCTTACGATGTGCAGGCATTAAGTCCTTGGCTTCATAAGTTGGGCCGCGTATTCTCTTCTGCTCAGCGTCATAAGCCACTTGGTATGTTGACAAGTTCACTTCGTCTGCTAACATGGAGGCAAGGACTCTGGAAGCCTTCATGCACCGAGCGTAGTCATCCTCCGTGAATTCTGAGTCGTCATCCTTCTGGATGGAAACCCGTCCATCATGTCCTCGGGAGTCAACACTGGGGCAAAAGCTAACGCCCGGCTTATGGCTGCGATGGCTCCTTTTCGGGCGGCTGATTTTTTAAGCTCTTGGATTTGTTTCGGCAAGGTGGACATCAACTCTATGACTCCCTTCATAGTTGAAGGGATGTTGTCATTGTAGAGCACCACCTTGATGATGGATAGAGCCCCGCAATACAGCTGCTCTATCAGAGTGTAGACGACTTTCAATGGTAGCAAGCTGTCAGTAGCAAGTTGCCGACTCCTTTGACCTGCATAAGACGGATTCTCGGGTATAAGCCACCGGTAAGGTATTCACACAAGAAGTGTTCGTTAAAATTTGGTACTTACCAAAGACGACGGCAGACATCTTCGCAATATGGCGCTTTAAGGCTTGAAGCTCGTCAGATACAACCACGAGCCGCCGGTCTACGTCGTCAGCATGTTTCGCTAGGGCGGCCTGATCCGTCTCAGCAGACTTCTTGAAGGCAACAAATTCAGCTTCAACTTTTGTAAGTTCCTCAACGGTGAGCCGACACTTCTAACTTGCTTCGCCTCTGGCGGCTTGTTGGGTGGCCAGATTGTTCCTTAAGCCGGCTAATTCAGACCCGGCCTTGTTTAAAGCTTCCTGTGACATATCAAAAACATAATGAAGGCTAAGTCGCCAGGATGGTATATTACCAGATGGTTAAGAGTAAGATGATATAAGACAAGTTTCAAGCAGATTGCAAGCAATATGCTCGACACTTGGGGGCTAATGTCTATTTGTTATCCAAGGGCACAAGAAAGTTCTGGCTCATCTTCATTAAAGTTAAGTCGACCCTTGGGGGCTACATATGGCTCATTGCTCTACCTACAAGGAAGTTACGGCTCATCTTCATTGAAGTTAAACCGGCCCTTGGGGGCTACATCGGGCTCTCTGGTCTATCTATACCAAAGTTCCAACAAAGGATCAGCGCACGGTGCAGGAGAATCCAGTTTGGCACGCTCCGTCTCTCGAGCCTTGGGAGCAGGGGTAGACCCGCCGGTCTTCCTTCGTTTTGCTTGGGCCCTAGAAAACACAGAAGGTCATGGTTTGAGCTTTACAGATAATACAAGTTCAAACATAAGCATGAAAGGCACGTACTCTGGATTGATCTTCAGAGGCGGAAGAGCAGTCCTGATAGAGTCGCCCGATGAAGGAGGTGAGTCCTGAAAGCAATTAAGACAATATAAGACAATGCTGAGTTGTAAAAGCAGGTTGATAAAGCAAAGCTAGGTTGAATAAATACCTCAGCTGACCATTTCCGTTGATCCGAAGAGTGAGATAACCCGGCCATAAGGTCGTTAGAGCTGGTGCTCCGGGTCTGGCTGCGGGAGAGTTGGTGTTGCTTTTTCAAAAGAAAGTGTGGATCTAAGTAAGCAAGAGGATGAGAGAGTGGGACCTTTCGGACGACCCGCCGTATCTTCTGAGGTGCAAGATGTTCTGAGTCGGATGAAACATAACTTACCTCGGGAACGTTGGCATGGGTTGTCTCCGTTTTGTCTTGTGAATTATTATTGTCAATAAGGTGCAGAAGAGAAGACCAAGAGAGTCAAGTTCTACCTCTAAGTCGTCAGATTACGATTTTTCTTGAGGTGTGGTTTTCTTCTTCCGGCCGTCAGCTTTGTCCTTTGACTTCTTCGGATGAGGAACGTACTTCTTTTTCCAGAAGCCTAAGTTGGCCTGAAAGTGTAAGCCAGCAGAGGTCAAAAGATTGTTCAGTATATATGGATAGCTAATGCATGAATGAGGAGACCGAGAGTTGTCCTTATGTTTGGGGCCGGGTTTGTGACACAGAAAGGCGCTAAGCTGGTGGTGCCGCAAGCTCCTGAAGACTCATGGACAAGGCTCTTGATGGTGGCCACAATGTTATCTTCTGATAACGTGGTAGAGTTAAAGCAAAGGGCATCATCAGATTCACCCATATACTTGCACATGAGACGGCTTTGCCGGCTCAAGGGCATGACCCTCCAAGAAATCCTGCAGCGGGTTAGATCCATGCCCGTCAGTCCATTGGCCATAAGGGCTTTAATCTTTGTGTGAGCCGGAGTGTACTTCGCCCGCTTAGCGGCTAACAGCCGGCCAGGGAGCTCAGTTGTTGTCTTGAGCCGAGATGAACGATAACCTGACAAGGAATTCTCTCCTTCTGGAGAGGTTCTTTGCAATAAAACCAGGTTCTATTCAAGTCTTTAGGATGACTTGACATCCGAATAGCCGGGAAGGTCACATCCCGTCGCCTCTGAATGGAGATCCTGCTAAGCTCTAAGCTTGGACCTGCTTTCACCTCCGTCTGACAATTCGCATAAAAAGAACTCACGAAAGAGACCAATGGACGGCTCTTCTTTTAAGTAAACTTCACTGAGTATTTGGAAGTTGCACATATTGGAGACAGAATTGGGAGCGATGTCTTGAGGGCACAGTTTAAAGTAATGATGGACGTCTCAGAAAAACTTTGAGTCGGGAGGGCTAAACCCACGCACGAGGTGATCCGCGAACACAACTACTTCACCCTCTTGGGGAATGGGTCTAAACTTGTTGCCTGGAACCCGTCAATGGATGACATCTTTGGCTAGTAAAGTCCCCGCATCTACAAAATCCATCAGGAATTCTTCGGTGACAACAGAGCCGACCCAATTGCAAGAATTGGATGCACGAGACATGGCGGCGGCTTCAAACTGTGCAAAGTAACAATGTGTGGCGAGTCAGAAGGTGACATACAACTAAGGCCAGTTAAAAATCCTAAGTTTTACAACGTTAAGTCGCCGGAGCAGTTTTTATGAAAGTCGGAAAGTCACTGGCGAGTCAAGTTTGCAAGGAAACGAGGAAAATTTTACTAAGTGTGGAAAAACAGGTTTCACAGATTATCTATGCAGTTACGGATCTACAAAACAGAGAAATATCGGGTTTATTCCAAACCTAGCGACGAATAGTTGAACCAGTGATGTTTGAAGACAGTGAACAGAACAACTGCAGATCTGTGTGGTGCTATTATCTACTTCCTACGATCTAGTGCACTAGAAAGGGGGGCATTTTCAAGCTCACTGATCTACTTACTACCAAACATTGCGAAGAGCTCGTGTTCTAGCGGCGGAGGAATGTTGGAAATATGCCCTAGAGGTAATAATAAAATGGTTATTATTGTATTTCCTAGTTCATGATAATTGTCTGTTATTCATGCTATAATTGTGTTAACCGGAAACCGTAATACATGTGTGAATACATAGACCACAACGTGTCCCTAGTGAGCCTCTAGTTGGCTAGCTCGTTGATCAATAGATGGTCACGGTTTCATGACCATGGACATTGGATGTCGTTGATAACGGGATCACATCATTAGGAGAATGATGTGATGGACAAGACCCAATCCTAAGCATAGCACAAGATCGTGTAGTTCGTTTGCTAAAGCTTTTCAATGTCAAGTGTCGTTTCCTTAGACCATGAGATTGTGTAACTCCCGGATACCGTAGGAATGCTTTGGGTGTGCCAAACGTCACAACGTAACTGGGTGGCTATAAAGGTACGCTACGGGTATCTCCGAAAGTGTCTGTTGGGTTGACACGAATCGAGACTGGGATTTGTCACTCCGTGTGACGGAGAGGTATCTCTGGGCCCACTCGGTAAGACATCATCATTATGAGCTCAATGTGACTAAGGAGTTAGTCACGGGATGATGTATTACGGAACGAGTAAAGAGACTTGCCGGTAACGAGATTGAACAAGGTATGGGGATACCGACGATCGAATCTCGGGCAAGTACCATACCGATAGACAAAGGGAATTGTATACGGGATTGATTGAATCCTTGACATCGTAGTTCATACGATGAGATCATCGTGGAGTATGTGGGAGCCAACATGGGTATCCAGATCCCGCTGTTGGTTATTGACCGGAGAGGTGTCTCGGTCATGTCTACGTGTCTCCCGAACCCGTAGGATCTACACACTTAAGGTTCGATGACGCTAGGGTTATAGGGAAATAGTGTACGTGGTTACCGAAGGTTGTTCGGAGTCCCAGATGAGATCCCGGACGTCACGAGGAGTCCCGGAATGGTCCAGAGACAAAGATTGATATATATAGGAAGTGAGGTTTTGGATACCGGAAGTGTTCCGGGTGTCTCCGATAGTGTACCGGGACCACCGGAAGGGTTCCGGGGGTCCACCAAGTGGGCCCACCTGCCCCGGAAGGTTCCATGGGCCAATAGTGGGAGGGAGCCAGCCCCTAGGTGGGTTGGTGCGCCTCCCACCCCAGCCCAAGGCACATCAAGGGTGGAGGGGGCAAACCCTAGGCTTAGATGGGCCTTAAGGCCCACCCTAGGGCGCCTCCACCTTTCCCTGACCTGGCCACCGGCCAGATGCCATCTGGTGGCTGCCGCCAGCCCCTAGGGTGGAACCCTAGGGCGCAACACCTCTCCTCCCCTCCTCCTATATATAGTGGAGGTATTTGGGGCTGCACAACACACGAGTTCATCTCCTCCCTGGTGCAGCCCTACTCCTCCCTCTCCTCGTTTCTCCGTAGTGCTTAGCGAAGCTCTGTCGGAGTACCACACAGCTCCACCGCCACCACGCCGTCGTGCTGCCGGAGCTCTCCCTCAACCTCTCCTCCCTCCTTGCTGGATCAAGGTGTAGGAGACGTCACTGGGCTGCACGTGTGTTGAACGCGGAGGTGCCGTCCGTTCGGCACTTGATCGGATCTACCGCGATCTGAATCGCTGCGAGTACGACTCCATCAACCGCGTTCTAGCAACGCTTCCGCTTAGCGATCTTCAAAGGTATGAAGATCCAATATCTCCCCGCTCGTTTGCTGGTTTCTCCATAGATAGATCTTGGTGACACGTAGGAAAATTTTGATTTACTACTACGTCTCCCAACAGTGGCATCATGAGCTAGGTCTATGCGTAGAATCTATGCACGAGTAGAACACAAAGCAGTTGTGGGCGTCGATTTTGTTAATATGCTTGCCGTTACTAGTCTTATCTTGATTCGACGGTATTGTGGGATGAAGCAGCCCAGACCAACCTTACACGTACGCTTACGTGAGACCGGTTCCACCGCCTGACATGCACTAGTTGCATAAGGTGGCTAGCGGGTGTCTGTCTCTCCCACCTTAGTCAGATTGGATTCGATGAAAAGGGTCCTTATGAAGGGTAAATAGCAATTGGCATATCACGTTGTGGTTTTGGCGTAGGTAAGAAACGTTCTTGCTAGAATCCTATAGCAACCACGTAAAAACTTGCAACTACAAATTAGAGGACGTCTAACTTGTTTTGCAGCATATGCCTTGTGATGTGATATGGCCAGAAGGATGTGATGTGATGCATTGTGATGTATGAGATTGATCATGTTCTTGTAATAGGGTTCACGACTTGCATGTCGATGACTATGACAACCGGCAGGAGCCATAGGAGTTGTCTTATATTATTGTATGACCTGCGTGTCAATCATAAACGCCATGTAATTACTTTACTTTATTGCTAAGCGTTAGACATAGTAGTAGAAGTAATAGTTGGCGAGACAACTTCATGAAGACACAATGATGGAGATCATGATGATGGAGATCATGGTGTCGTGCCGGTGACAAAGATGATCATCGTGCCCCGAAGATGGAGATCATAGGAGCAAGATGATATTGGCCATATCATGTCACTATATTGATTGCATGTGATGTTTATCATGTTTACATCTTATTTGCTTAGAACGACCGTAGTAAATAAGATGATCTCTCAATTAAAATTTCAAGAGAAGTGTTCACCCTAACTGTGCACCGTTGCTAAGGATCGTTGTTCCGAAGCACCACGTGATGATCGGGTGTGATAAGTTCTAACGTTCGCATACAACGGGTGTAAGCCAGATTTACACACGCGAAACACTTAGGTTGACTTGACGAGCCTAGCATGTACAGACATGGCCTCGGAACACGGAAGACCGAAAGGTCGAACATGAGTCGTATAGAAGATACGATCAACATGGAGATGTTCACCATGGATGACTAGTCCGTCTCACGTGATGATCGGACACGGGCTAGTTGACATGGATCATGTGTCACTTAGATGACTAGAGAGATATCTATCTGAGTGGGAGTTCATTGAATAATTTGATTATGTGAACTCGATTATCATGAACTTAGTCTAAAAATTGCCTTTAATATCTATATTGTAGATCCAATGGCCAACGCAAATGTCAACCTCAATTTCAACGCGTTCCTAGAGAAAACCAAGCTGAAAGATGATGGAAGCAACTATGCGGACTGGGTCCGTGGCTTGAGGATCATCCTCATAGCTTCCAAGAGATTGTATGTCCTTGATGCACCGCTAGGTGACCCACCCATTCTCCCAGCATACCAAGACGTTACGAACGCTTGGCAGTCGCGCTGCGATGATTACTCCCTTGTTCAGTGCGGCATGCTTTACAGTTTAGAATCGGGGCTCCAAAAGCGTTTTGAGCAACACGGAGCATATGAGATGTTCCAAGAGCTGAAACTGGTTTTCCAAGCTCATGCCCGAGTCGAGAGATATGACATCTCCGACAAGTTCTCCAGCTGTAAGATGGAGGAGAACAGTTCTGTTAGTGAGCACATCCTCAAGATGTCTGGGCTTCACAACCGCTTGACTCAGCTGGAAGTTAATCTCCCGGATGACTCAGTCATTGACAGAATCCTCCAGTCGCTTCCACCTAGCTACAAGAGCTTTGTGATGAACTACAACATGCATGGTATGGAGAAGTCCATTCCCGAGTTGTACTCGATGCTGAAATCAGCGGAGGTCGAGATCAAAAAGGAGCATCAAGTGTTGATGGTAAACAAGACCACTAGTTTCAAGAAAGGCAAGGGTAAGAAGAACTTCAAGAAGGATGGCAAAGCTGTTGCCGCGCCCGGTAAGCAAGTTGCCGGGAAGAAGAAGAACAAGAATGGACCCAAGCCTGAGACTGAGTGTTTCTATTGTAAGGGTACCGGTCACTGGAAGCGGAACTGCCCCAAGTATTTAGCGGATAAGAAGGACGGCAACATTAAAGGTATATGTGATATACTTGTTATTGATGTGTACTTGACCAGCCCTCGTAGTAGCTCCTGGGTATTCGATACCGGTGCAGTTGCTCACATTTGTAACTCCAAGCAGGAGCTGCGGAATAAGCGGAGGCTGGCCAAGGACGAGGTGACGATGCGCGTCGGGAATGGTTCCAAGGTCGATGTGATCGCCGTCGGCACGCTACCTCTACATCTACCTTCGGGATTAGTTTTAAACCTTAATAATTGTTATTTAGTACCAGCTTTGAGCATGAACATTGTATCTGGATCTCGCTTGATGCGAGATGGCTACTCATTTAAATCCGAGAATAATGGTTGTTCTATTTATATGAGAGAAATGTTTTATGCTCATGCCCCGCTGGTCAATGGTTTATTTTTGATGAATCTCGAACGTGATGTTACACATATCCATAGTGTGAGTACCAAAAAGTGTAAAGTTGATAACGATAGTCCCACTTACATGTGGCACTGCCGTCTTGGCCATATTGGTGTCAAACGCATGAAGAAGCTCCATGCTGATGGATTTTTGGAGTCACTTGATTTCGAATCATTTGACACATGCGAACCATGCCTCATGGGCAAGATGACCAAGACTCCATTCTCCGGAACAATGGAGCGAGCAACTGACTTTTTGGAGATAATACATACCGATGTATGCGGTCCAATGAGTGTCGAGGCTCGCGGTGGCTACCGTTATGTTCTCACCCTCACTGATGACTTGAGCAGATATCGGTATGTCTACTTAATGAAACACAAGTCTGAAACCTTTGAAAGGTTCAAGGAATTTCAGAGTGAGGTAGAGAATCAACGTGACAGGAAAATAAAATGCCTACGATCTGATCGTGGCGGAGAATATTTAAGTCACGAGTTTGGCACACACCTTAGGAAATGTGGAATTGTTTCACAACTCATGCCGCCCGGCACACCTCAGCGAAATGGTGTGTCTGAACGTCGTAATCACACTCTATTGGATATGGTGCGATCTATGATGTCTCTTACCGACTTACCGCTATCATTTTGGGGATATGCATTAGAGACTGCCGCATTCACTTTAAATAGGGCACCGTCTAAATCCATTGAGACGACACCGTATGAATTATGGTTTGGAAAGAAACCTAAGCTGTCGTTTCTAAAAGTTTGGGGATGCGATGCTTATGTGAAGAAACTTCAACCTGAGAAGCTCAAACCCAAAGCGGAAAAGTGCGTCTTCATAGGATATCCCAAAGAGACTATTGGGTATACCTTCTACCTACGATCCGAGGGCAAAGTCTTTGTTGCCAAGAATGGATCCTTTCTCGAGAAAGAGTTTCTCTCGAAAGAAGTAAGTGGAAGGAAAATAGAACTTGATGAGGTAATTGTACCTCCACTCGACCCGGAGAGTAGCGCAGCACAGGAAGTTGTTTCTGTGGAGCTTACACCGGCTAGAGAGGAAGTTAATGATGATGATCATGAAGCTTCAGATCAAGTTGCTATTCGAAGGTCCACTAGGACACGTTCCGCACCAGAGTGGTACGGCAATCCTGTCCTAGAGATCATGTTGTTGGACAACGGTGAACCTTCGAACTATGAAGAAGCAATGGCGGGCCCGGATTCCAACAAATGGCTTGAGGCCATGAAATCCGAGATAGGATCCATGTATGAGAACAAAGTATGGACTTTGGTGGACTTGCCTGATGATAAGCGAGCCATTGAAAACAAATGGATCTTTAAGAAGAAGACTGACGCAGACGGTAATGTGACCGCCTATAAAGCTCGGCTTGTCGCTAAAGGTTATCGACAAGTTCAAGGAGTTGACTACAATGAGACTTTCTCACCCGTAGCGATGCTAAAGTCAGTTCGAATCATGTTAGCAGTTGCCGCATTTTATGATTATGAGATCTGGCAAATGGACGTCAAAACGACATTCCTTAATGTCTTCCTCAAGGAAGAACTGTATATGATGCAGCCAGAAGGTTTTGTCGGTCCTAAAGATGCTAACAAGGTATGCAAGCTCCAGCGCTCCATCTATGGGCTGGTGCAAGCATCTCGGAGTTGGAACATTCGCTTTAATGAGGTGATTAAAGCGTTTGGGTTTGTACAGGTTTATGGAGAACCCTGTATTTACAAGAAAGTGAGTGGGAGCTCTATAGCATTTCTTATACTGTATGTGGATGACATGCTGATAATGGGAAATAATATAGAACTCTTGGAAAGTGTAAAGGCCTACTTGAATAAGTGTTTTTCAATGAAGGACCTTGGAGAAGCTGCTTACATATTAGGTATTAAGATCTATAGAGATAGATCGAAACGCCTCATTGGTCTTTCACAAAGCACATACCTTGAAAAGATATTGAAGAAGTTCAATATGGATCAGTCCAAGAAGGGGTTCTTGCCTGTGTTGCAAGGTGTGAGATTGAGTACGACTCAATGCCCGACCACGGCAAAGGATAGAGAAGAGATGAGTGTCATCCCCTATGCTTCAGCCATAGGCTCTATCATGTATGCCATGCTGTGTACCAGGCCTGATGTGAACCTTGCCATAAGTTTGGTAGGGAGGTACCAAAGTGATCCTGGAGCGGAACACTGGACAGCGGTCAAGAATATATTGAAGTACCTGAAAAGGACAAAGGACATGTTTCTCGTTTATGGAGGTGCCGAAGAGCTCGTCGTAAAGGGTTACGTCGATGCTAGCTTCGACACAGATCCGGACGACTCCAAGTCGCAAACCGGATACGTGTATATTTTGAATGAAGGGCAGTGAGCTGGAGCAGCAGCAAGCAAAGCGTCGTGGCAGCATCTACATGTGAAGCGGAGTACATAGCTGCTTCGGAAGCAGCAAAGGAGGGAGTCTGGATGAAGGAGTTCATCACCGACCTAGGAGTGATTCCGAATACGTCGGGCCCGATGACTCTACTCTGTGACAACACTGGAGCTATTGCCCTTGCGAAGGAGCCCAGGTTTCACAAGAAGACAAGACGCATCAAGCGCCGCTTCAACTCCATCCGTGATTACATTCAGGAGGGAGACATAGATATTTGTAAAGTGCATACGGATCTGAATGTCGCAGATCCGTTGACTAAACCTCTCTCACGAGCAAAACCTGATCAACACCAGAATGCTATGGGTGTTCGATTCATCACAATGTAACTAGATTATTGACTCTAGTGCAAGTGGGAGACTGTTGGAAATATGCCCTAGAGGTAATAATAAAATGGTTATTATTGTATTTCCTAGTTCATGATAATTGTCTGTTATTCATGCTATAATTGTGTTAACCGGAAACCGTAATACATGTGTGAATACATAGACCACAACGTGTCCCTAGTGAGCCTCTAGTTGGCTAGCTCGTTGATCAATAGATGGTCACGGTTTCATGACCATGGACATTGGATGTCGTTGATAACGGGATCACATCATTAGGAGAATGATGTGATGGACAAGACCCAATCCTAAGCATAGCACAAGATCGTGTAGTTCGTTTGCTAAAGCTTTTCAATGTCAAGTGTCGTTTCCTTAGACCATGAGATTGTGTAACTCCCGGATACCGTAGGAATGCTTTGGGTGTGCCAAACGTCACAACGTAACTGGGTGGCTATAAAGGTACGCTATGGGTATCTCCGAAAGTGTCTATTGGGTTGACACGAATCGAGACTGGGATTTGTCACTCCGTGTGACGGAGAGGTATCTCTGGGCCCACTCGGTAAGACATCATCATTATGAGCTCAATGTGACTAAGGAGTTAGTCACGGGATGATGTATTACGGAACGAGTAAAGAGACTTGCCGGTAACGAGATTGAACAAGGTATGGGGATACCGACGATCGAATCTCGGGCAAGTACCATACCGATAGACAAAGGGAATTGTATACGGGATTGATTGAATCCTTGACATCGTGGTTCATCCGATGAGATCATCGTGGAGTACGTGGGAGCCAACATGGGTATCCAGATCCCACTGTTGGTTATTGACCGGAGAGGTGTCTCGGTCATGTCTACGTGTCTCCCGAACCCGTAGGGTCTACACACTTAAGGTTCGATGATGCTAGGGTTATAGGGAAATAGTGTACGTGGTTACCGAAGGTTGTTCGGAGTCCCGAATGAGATCTCGGACGTCACGAGGAGTCCCGGAATGGTCCGGAGACGAAGATTGATATATAGGAAGTGAGGTTTTGGATACCGGAAGTGTTCCGGGTGTCTCCGGTAGTGTACCGGGACCACCGGAAGGGTTCCGGGGGTCCACCAAGTGGGCCCACCTGCCCCGGAAGGTTCCATGGGCCAAGAGTGGGAGGGAGCCAGCCCCTAGGTGGGCTGGTGCGCCTCCCACCCCAGCCCAAGGCGCAGCAAGGGTGGAGGGGGCAAACCCTAGGCTTAGATGGGCCTTAAGGCCCACCCTAGGGCGCCTCCACCTTTCCCTGACCTGGCCGCCGGCCAGATGCCATCTGGTGGCTGCCGCCAGCCCCTAGGGTGGAACCCTAGGGCGCAGCACCTCTCCTCCCCTCCTCCTATATATAGTGGAGGTATTTGGGGCTGCACAACACACGAGTTCATCTCCTCCCTGGTGCATCCCTACTCCTCCCTCTCCTCGTTTCTCCGTAGTGCTTAGCGAAGCTCTGTCGGAGTACCACGCAGCTCCACCGCCACCACGCCGTCGTGCTGCCGGAGCTCTCCCTCAACCTCTCCTCCCTCCTTGCTGGATCAAGGCGTAGGAGACGTCACCGGGCTGCACGTGTGTTGAACGCGGAGGTGTCGTCCGTTCGGCACTTGATCGGATCTACCGCGATCTGAATCGCTGCGAGTACGACTCCATCAACCGCGTTCTAGCAACGCTTCCGCTTAGCGATCTTCAAAGGTATGAAGATCCAATCTCTCCCCGCTCGTTTGCTGGTTTCTCCATAGATAGATCTTGGTGACACGTCTCCCAACAAGGAACTCCATGAAAACCTACCAAAAGCTACAGATCTCGGAGCGGAGAAGAACTCACCGGAGATGACGCGACGGATGTGGGTGGTGTTCTGGTCCAATCAGGTTGATGCAGCGGCCTGACGTGACAACGGTGTGGAAGCTTCACCGGAGTGGAAGGACACTAGAGCGACGGTGCCGGGAGGAAGAAGAAGAGGCGCGAGCGGAAAAGGAAATGAAACTGCCCTCTGAGGTCCTATTTAATAGGCAAAGGTCGAAATGGGCGCGAGAATCCAGGCGACATAAGTTAATTGACCGAGACGGACGCCTCGATTTCCAGGCTATCAGTTTAATAATGGAAAGGTCTGTTGCGGTCGTCACAGAATCTTTTTGATATCTCTGGCATGACGTCACGGCGGGTTACTTTGTCTTACTTTCAAGCGATAATGAGCAAGACTCGCCGCCAAGTGAGACGGAGATTGAGCAAGACTCGCTGCCAAGAGAGATGAAAGATTTAAATCAGCAAGCTCAAATCAACCTGGGGCCTAATGTTGGGGATATAAGCCCGTGGTAAGACCCGCCCAGGTGGGGCCGGATGATGACTGGCGGCTCATGGGCTAGACCAAGGATAGGCCTGGAGACATAAGCCCAGACGTATGGCAGCTCACTAAGATGGGCCAAGGTGAGGCCCAGACAAAGAAGGCAAAGAAGACCCGGGCGGATAAGCCGCCCGGAGACGGCTTGCTCAGGAAGGCAAGACGACGTAGAGTTAGAGTCGGACACGTTGTAAGAGTCGGTATGAGACTTGTGTAACCCGTGGTCTTGACATCCTATATAAGGGTAAGACCCGGGGCGACTTAGGCAGAAACCAACTAATCGAGAACTAGCTCAAGCGAATCTGCTCCCTTGTAATTGATACTCCAATCAATACAACACAAGCAGGACATAGGCTTTTACCTCTTCTTGAGGGGCTGAACCTGGGTAAACTCGTGTCCTTCGTCCCAACCAACCCCTTGGAGTTCATCACCTTAGCTATGGCCTCAAATGTAAGTCCTCGAACATCTATTGTGACAAAACCACGACACCTTTCGGACATGACAGAGTTGATTTACTCATTTTCTTGTTGCAGTCGATAAGTTTACGAAGTGGAATGATGCCAAGCCTATAAAGAAATTGAACTCTCACACTGCGATCAAATTCATGAGAGAGATAATCTACCAGTATGGAGTTCCCCATAGTATTATCATAGACAATGGTTCGAACTTCGACTCGAAAGAGTTCAGACACTTCTGCTTCTCCCAAGGCACTCGGGTGGATTATGCACCCCAAACCAATGGACAAGTTGGGCGAGCCAATGGCCTCATCCTACAAGGTCTGAAGCCTCGTCTCATGCGGGATTTGGAACATGCAGCTGGAGCCTGGGTGTCCGAATTGCCATCTGTTTTATGGGGCTTGAGAACAACTCCCAATCGGTCGACTAGACGAACTCCTTTCTTCTTGGTCTATGGAGCCGAAGTTGTCCTGCCAAGTGACCTGCTTCACTATTCCCCTCGAGTGGATCTTTATTCCGGAGCTAAAGCTGAGCAAGCAAGACAAGATGGCGTAGATCTCCTAGAAGAAGAATGCGAGATGGCTCTGATTTGGACAACTACAAACCAGCAAGATCTGCGACGTTTCCATGCGAAGCACGTTAAGAGTCAGTCATTTCATGAAGGTGATTTTGTGCTCCGAGTGGATCAACAACAACCTCACAAGCTCTCTCCGGCGTGGGAAGGACCTTTCATCGTCACTAAGGTATTGAAGAACGGAGCCAATCATCTCTACAACCTCAAGAAGAAGATTGATGAGCCACGAGCATGGAATGCAGATCTGCTCTGGCGTTTCTATACCTAAAAACAGAGTTGTCTTGATGTAATAAAAGTATTCAGACAATGCCATTTATGCAAGTATGACTTACGCAGTCTTTCGTTGATTCCGATCGCACAATTTCACATTAGGGAACACTCCGAGTGTTGGGCGATCCTCACACTCAGGGGCTTAGCTGCGAACACGCTTTCGCCTAAGTTAAAAACCCTACCGAGTGGATAGCAATCCATTCACTCTGAGACTTAGCTGCGAACCATTCTTCGTCTAAGTTCAAAACTTCTTTGAGTGTCGAGCGATCCTCACACTCGGGGGCTATGTGCGAACACGCTTTCGCCTAAGTTAAAAACCCTACCGAGTGGAGAGGAGTCCATTCACTTGGAGACTTAGCCGCGAACCAGTCTTCATCTAAGTTCAAAACTTCTACGAGTGTCGAGCGATCCTCACACTCGGGGGCTTAGCTACGAACACGCTTCCGCCTAAGTTAAAAATCCTACCGAGTGGATAGCGGTCCATTCACTCGCAGACTTAGCCACGAACCAGTTTTCGTCTAAGTTCAAAACTTCTCCGATTGTCGAACAATCCTCACACTCGGGAACTTAGCTGCGAACCAGCTTTCGCCTAAGTTAAATAACCTTTTCGAATGGACAACATTCTATTCACTCGAAAACTTAGCTACGAACCAGTATTCGTCTAAGCTCAAAACTTCTTCGGGTGTTGAGCGATTCTCACACTCGGGGACTTATCTGCGAATCAGTCTTCGCCTAAGCTCAAAAACTTCTCCGCGTAGTGAGTATTCTCATCACTCAAAGACTTAGTTGCGAACAAACTTTTGCCTAAGTTAAAAACTCTACCCAAGTGATGAATATACTTCTCACTCAGGGACTCAAACAAATGATTGCAAGCGAAATGCAGATAAATCCAAAGGTTTCAGCGCGAATAAAAGTTATACACGCAAGCAAAGGTACTCAGACTTAAGGACTGAATTAAGTTGTACGGCCATTACATTTCCACTCGGCATTCTGAGGCGAATATTGTTTTTACTGCAAATGAAGTTTTTCAAGCACCCAACGGACTTGCTGGCTCGATAAAAGTGTCCAAATCGATCTCGTTTGTGATCCGAGTGGCTAGGTCTCCATGAAGTCTTCGAACTGAAGTTTCTTCGTGTTAATCCCTCAGAGGTCCTTCAACTTGTCCTCTCTCGCCTCCTTGCAGTGGACTCTGATGAGCGAGAGCGCCACGTCGGCTCTGCAGCGAGCAGCTGATTTCTTCCAAACTTGCACTCGACTGAAGATCTCATTGAGGCGAGTCATCATGGTTGCAAGGTCAGTTTGAAGGGTGTCTTCAGGCCATAGCTCCTTCGACGTGAGCTGCGGTGCATCACCCTCGGCGTTGGGGTACACTGTGACATGTTTGTGTGTGAACATGTTCTTGTGGTAAAGCACAAGCACGTACCACATCTTCATCATAGAAAAGTTGCTTTCATAGAGAAACACATAAAATACCAAAAGTGAAAACAACTCTTAGCCTGACATGGTGACACGCCTTTTGTGTCGAAAGGGGTAATAGTGGTGCGAGGTGGCGGAAAAAGCCAAGCATATTTAATGAGGTTAGTTCAACAGGGGTCTTATAATTGCACGTTGCGTTTATTTTCTTGCACAAAGTTACAAAATACGTATTGGTGGTCATTAAACTTGTAAAGCCGTTACCGTAAGTTTATGTATCCGTCAAGGCCAGCGTTGCACGGCCCCGCTGTCAGTAACACATGGACGCATTTTTGCACAAAACCCCTTCTTAAAAAATATATGACTACTAGCTCTTGAACCCCAGACTTAATGCTAGCACAATACACGTCCTAACCACTACACCACACGTCTGTACAATACTATTAAGGATACCTAAGCTTAATGTACAAAAACGAAAGCGCTCGTGGAGCAGAAATGGGATGCGGTCCGCATGGGCCATTTTGCACTTGCTTAGTTTTCCGAAATATGTAGATACTATGTAAATTATAATCCCAATAATGGGATAACTTTCAAATTTTGGTCACTTATTATTCTACACAATAGCTATGAATTATAAAAATGTTTGTATGATAACAACGTGAAAAGTTTTTCAAATATTCATAATTTCTAAAAAATTATTTTATAAATAATTACAATTAAAAAAATTATGAATCATTACACCTGTTCTTTTTTATTTTAGAAATTCGTGGATCATAAAAAACTATTCACGTATTATTTTCAAAATATTTATGAATAATATAAACATTTGGATAACTAAATACAATACTTTTTAAAAGTCAATTAATAAATACTATTTTGATTATACAAGCATTTCAATAAGTGTACGCACAGTTTGTAAAGTTCAATGTTTGTACAGTTTATGATATTCGTGATTTAATATCTAAACTGTTGAATCTAAGTCATTGGTAAAAATTAAACACAAGTTTTTAAATTATATTAACTAAATATTATTTATTTTAAATAATGTTTAAAATTGATAAAATATTGTTTGTGCAATTCATAATATGTACATGCGTTATAATAACTACGTGACATTTATAAAAATGTTTAAACAGTGTAAAAGTTATTTGTGTTAAAAAAATGAACATTGCATTCAAAAAGTGTTGACACATTTCAAAAATATATATATTATGTAGTTTATACAATATACAAAAAATGTTCGCATAGTTCAGAAAAACTGTCCACGTAGTTTATTTTAATGCATGAACATGTTTTGAATTATAGAAACATTTTTTAAATGGCACGTACTTACATGGAACAAGAGTGGTAAAAACATATACATTGTTTGTCCTAAACTACATCATATGTCGCAGTTGGCTGTTGGTTTGCTTATGTGCGAGTGAATCGCCATGTCAGTGTTCGAACATGCCGGTTGCATTTGTATGGTTAATAGATTATTATTAGATATATTTCTTTTTATTTTTCTCTGCATTGCTATGATATCTAAGGTAGTCATTCTAATTAAACAATAGGTATTGTTGTTGTGGTGGTTGTTTAAGCAAGGAACCTAGCAGCATGTCGTGGGATCGAAATCCCGGCTTCACTATTTTGCTTTTTTTGAGGGATTTCCTACGTTAATAAAAAAGAACTGAGGGCTTTTCTATAAATCTATCATATGAGAACATTTGTAGTGGTTGATAGCGGGCCTGTGCCATCAACGGATATGCATGCGTATAGTGAGAGTGACTCTATTTGAATGACCATGTAAGTTTAAGTTTAATGACCACAAACACGTATTTTGAAACTTCGTGCACCAAAGTGATCACCGCGTGCAAATTCTAAGACCTCTAGTGTATTTGCCTCATATTTAATCTACTGGTGCCCGATAATCACGTTGCTTCCTGCGACTCTCCCCTGCCCTTTCTCTGCCATGCTTGGTTCCCGCCACCATTTTCTCATGAAGGGCTATATCTCTACTCACAAACAAAAAAAAAATCTCTATATATCTATATATCAACTAACTGAAAAAGGAAATAAGTTTTCGGTAACAGAAGAAGAAAAATACCACACTTCTTTGACCCAATAATCATGGCTCAAAACACCAATACGACAATGTAATTTATTCCAACACATGTCATTCTATATGTGTTACCACTTATCTTCCTTCTCACTCTTGCAGATCGTAGCCTCAATGCTCACACAATCCCAATGTATTTGGATGCTGTCAATTTTAAGACGTCTCTATTGGCATAAGATGAGAAATGTATTTTTTTCTTGTAAAGTTTTGGCGAGGTGTACATGTGTGGCTATAGATGGGTTCCTTTCATATCCTATCCTGATTTTCCTAAAGTGTGCCTTTCTAATCCTGTTTGACACCGATATAAAATACATACGGATCATGCACTATTGATTGAGTTTGCATCCTAAATTACATTTTTAAATGTTTAATAAGTAAAATAACATCATATTCAAATTCTACATATTTTAAATCAAATTTCATATATAACATGTTAAATTTGAAGTTTTGGGTTTAAAAGATATGGTATTTTTGACAATCATCTGATATGTACTAAAGACTGATAAACTGAAATATCATGGTGTTTTTTGATATAAAAAATCTAACATAAACCTGGATCGTGTGTTGATTACTAAAAATATCATGTTTTTTTTTAGGGAAACAGCAGGACTCTGCTGCGTATTTTTATTAATTTTGGTAAATAAAATACAGATAAATTGTCTCAAGGAAAACAAAAAGAGCTATACAAGTGAAGTTTGCAGAAATCGAAAACTGAAGAAACAAAAGGCTATACAAAAGAATAAAAGAAATACAAAGGATTACAAAATTACAACAAGAAACATCCATCTGAAGATGTTAACTCTCTCTTCAAATCCATTGTATTCCTTCCTCTTTGCTCATCTGAAGTTGTTGACCCAATCTTCAAATCCACTGTATTCCTTCCTCTTTGCTCTGTACAAAATCCACTTGAGTTCCTCCTTAAATTTTTGCATGCAAGCATAAAGGTTTGGGGGATCCTTTGGAAGATGAGGTCATTCCTTGTGGTCCATATAGCCCAAGACACCAACATGATGATCTCCAACGAGAATAGTACATTTAGAAGTGCCTTTAGATGAGTAACTTCATCTTGGAGACCTAGGTGTGTTGGTCTCCAGTTGGGACATAGATATGTCCAACATAGTTGGGCAAATTGGCAATGAAAGAACACATGGTCTCTAGTTTCTAGTACCTGCAAATTACATAAAGCACAAGTGTAATCCTGTAGAAAAAAGAGTTTTCTTTGTAAGAGAGATCTAGTGTTTACTCTGTCATTTGCCACCAGCAAGAAAAAAATTGTGCTTCAACTGGCAACATGTCTTCCAAAGCCATTTGATCACCGGCAGTACTTCATGCCCACAATTGAGCAGTTTGTAAACTGTTGAAACTTTGAACTGGGTGACCCCTTTTGGCAATTGCCAACGATCAACATCCTCATTGAGCAGCAATTGCTGGATAAATAGTTCAAATTCCTGGAACTGCTTATATGCTTCTTCAGAGAGTGGTAAGTGGAAAAGTGCTGCAAGGTCTTCAGTTTGATAAAGTTCAGAGATGGTTATACTTTGTTTCACGGCAAAGGAGTGCAAATGAGGCCAGACTTGAATCTTAGCTGGGCCATCGCCATTCCAGCTATCATTCCAGAATTGCATAGTTTGACCATTTTGAAGAGTAACAGAGGCATTATCCTTGTATAAATGGAATATTTTCATGCAATCTCTCCACCAGAAAGAACTATTCTTCAGATTGTCTAAGTGAAAACCTTGGTCATAATAGGCTTCCCAAATGAGATTAACCCATGGAATGTCCAGGCGATTAATAAATTTATGGACCATTTTGAGAAGTAGACTAGTGTTCTGAAGGTGTAGATTGAGAATACCCAGCCCTCCTTGTTGTTTGGGTCTGCAAATCAAATCCCAAGAGGCCAAGGAAGGGTTTTTCTTTTCCAAATCCTTGCCTCTCCAAAGCAGGTGCCTCCTGTATTTGTCAACCTGTTCAATTATGCCTTTATATAAGAGTAAACAACTCATTATAAAAGTAGGCAAGGATGAGAGGACTGCATTAACTATAAGTAACCTGCCATCATAGCTTAGGAACTGTGAACATGTAGTCAGCCGTTTCTGAATTCTGTTGATGAGAAACATAAAGAATTCCATCCTTGTCTTGTTGAAGCTGAGTGGAGTGCCCAAATAAGTAAATGGGAAGGTGCCGATGGTGCATCCCAACAGCAAAGACAATTGTTGCATGTGCTCATCAGGGACATTAATAGGTAATATACTAGATTTTTGGTAGTTAACCTTTAGTCCAGAGGCCTTTGAAAAAATATTCACCAAGTCATGAAGTTGTTCCAGCTGTGAGGGGCAGGCTGGCATGATGATCAAGATGTCGTCCGCATATTGTAGGATGGGAAAATCAGGGCAAGAACCAAAATGAATGGGTGGTTGGATGATGTTTTTGTGCATAGCATCATTGAGGATAGTTTGTAAGAAGTCTGCAGCAAGCACAAAGAGTAGTGGGGATAGGGGATCCCCTTGCCGTACACCTCTTCTACATTTAAAATTATTTCCAGGAACTCCAGGGAGCAACACAGCTAAGGTGGCAGTGCTTAGGATTTGTTCTATCCATGAACACCATTTCAACCCAAACCCTCTCCTTTTAAATTGCAATAATCAAGCCATGTTCCATCTTGTCGAATGCCTTCTCAAAACCCAATTTCAACACCACAGTTGGTTTTTTGCTTTTATGACATTGGAAAAGATATTCATAAGCCCAGGCTATGCAGTCCTGTATAGATCTAGTTTTGATGAATCCATATTGATTGGCATGAATTAATTCTAAAATGATGGATTGCAACCTATTTGCCAGAAGTTTTGTAATCAACTTAATCGTATAGCTAAGAAGGGATATGGGTCTGTAGTCATTAACTGTGGATGCTCCAGCCTTTTTAGGAATTAAGGTGATAAAAGAATTGTTGATACTCTGTAGACATACTTCCCCTTTGTGAAATTGATTACACAAGTCATAGAAATCCTGTTTGATGATGGGCCAACATTTTTTAATAAAATCAGTGTTAAAGCCATCTGGTCCTGGTGATTTGTTTGACGGGAGATCTTTCACCACTGCATCAATCTCCTCCTGTGAGAAGGGTTCTTCCAAGAATGCTAGATGGTTATGAACAGGCAGAAGATTAAGCACATCTCGAGGTATGGAGCAGCTCTCATATTTACCCAGCCTATCCTTGAAAGCTTCAAGAAGTATAGAAGCTTTGTCATCGTGACTAGAAGCTTCGGTGCCATCAGATCCTTGTAGAGACGCAATGTAATTGTGCCTATGCTGGATGGTGGCTAAGGCATGGAAAAACTTAGAATTCTCACTTCCCAAGGTGACCCACTTGATTTTGCCTCTCTGTTGCCAGTAAGCTTTTTTTGGTGCAAGAGGTTGTCTAAATGTGTCTTGATATCTTGCCTGAGAGTAGATTCCATGACAATAAGAGTCCTGAAATTTTCAATTGCATCCAACATTCCGATTAGTGCATTGGCCTCTGCAATATTTTCCTTCAGGTTGGAGAGTGTTTTTTCCCATGTCTTTAAACTTTTCCGTAGCACCTTCATTTTGGCATTAATCCGTTTGGCTGCATCTGCATAATGAATACTATGCTTCCAATGGTTTTCCACCAAGGGTAAAAAACTCTCATGTTCCATCCACCAATTCTCAAATCGAAAAATGTTGCTCTTTGGCATAGAAGTCTGAATTTGTATGACACGGGGAACATGGTCAGATGTGGTCATTGCTAAAGGAAATGCCATAGTGTTTGGATATGAAATTGTCTAGGATGCCGAAGTGAAAAACAAGTCTAATCTCTCTAAAAGAGGGTCATCCTGCATGTTACTCCAGGTGTATTTCCAACCTTTCAAAGGAATATCAACCAAACCCAAGTGACTGATGACAGCATTAAATTGTAACATTTCATTGATGTTTCCCCTGGTTTACTTCTATCTTCCAAACCTCTGATGAGGTTAAAATCTCCCATAATGAGCCAATCAGCATTTTTAGGTATAACAGTGCCTTCCAACCAAGCTAGAAATTCTATTTTTTTATTATCTTGACAAGGAGCATAAATGTTTGTCAATGTCCAGCAAGTGTCACATCTGGTGGATTGCATTAAAACTGAAACAACATATCTATTCTGTAAGAACAGCTCTCCCTTAAACTGACTAGAGCACCATACTGTCAAAATACCTCCAGATCGTCCAAGTGAAGGAGTAAATGCAAATGCATCAAATCAAGGAGGGCAAAACTTCCTGACAAAATCCAAATCAATGAACTCTCGTTTTGTCTCTTGAAAGCATACAATGGAACAACCACTTTCATTAATTTTATTATAAATGTGTAACCACTTGTCAGGAGAATTCAAGCCCCTAATATTCCAATTAAGAACTTTCCAAGATTGTGCAACCATTGGGTATGAAATAACGAAAGCCTAGGATGCCTGGAACTGTAATGCTCTAGTGAAGTAACCAACCCGTGTCATCATTGCACCAAACAAGCCACATTGCCTGGATAGGACCAGGCCACTTAGAGATAGCATGACCATAACTCACCATAAGCCAGAAAATAATAAGACAGGAAGAGAAGCCCAAATTCATAGGTCTGCTTATTACGTAAGTTCAAAATACTGAAAGTTTTGCAAAGCATAAAAGCGTAATAAAAAGACTGCAGGTGGTGCATAGGGAGCCGCATGCTCTGCCACCAACTTCCTCTTGGGCTTCTTCTGGTTTGGGCTAGCATCATTCTTCTTGTTCTCTTTCTTTGACTTTTTTGGTTGCTGATTGGCAGCAAGACCAAACTTGTCATATAAACACTGAACCACCTTCTTGAGTGGTGGAGCGTCTGCTGAGCAAGCTAGACAGTTCTTGTCAAAACAAGTTTTTCCTTTATATCCTTTATGAAGCAGCTTAATTCTCTCACTCCTCCTGACTTCAGACGTAACCATTGGGGTTTTCTGCATTTTCTTCTTGAAATGCACTACAGAAGTGGTCAGCAGCGCAGGTGGTATCGGACTGTCTGAGGGGTGAAGAAACCATTAGCCAGGGTCTTACAAGCAGCTGTAAGGTAGCACTCAGGTGGAACAACTACAAGGTAGCACTCAGGTGGAACAACTACAGGGCATTTGGTAGGAATGGTATATTGCCTTAATGCAACCTTCAACAATGAGTTGCCATAAGCTAGATTGAAGGATTGATTTGGCCTAATCAAAATCAGAGGGGGTCAGCAGTTTAGCAGTGATAAAATCAGCCCAAGGCCCAGACACATAAATGATGTCTGCAGAGTCAGAGTTTGGACAAAAACACTCCTTCCAAGCCTTCTCCCCTTCAAGCGAGAAAATGACTGACAAGGTTGTTTCAGAACTGGTATCAGCTTCCTCTGCGATCACTCTCCTTCTGTGACCACCCCATCTCCATGGCGTTCATTGTTTCTTATTCTACTGTCACTGTCTGTGTGGAATCAACAGATGGCAAAATCATCGCTGTTATTGACATACCCATAATATAATCTAGCTCTGCATGGACATCTTGTCTGAGTGCAGGTGCCTCGTTCAAAACTAGTGCTTCAACCACATCACCCATCTCAGGTGAGCCAAGCAACACCTGCCGATCAGGGGAGTTGGGAAGTCAAACTGTCAGAAGCAAATTCAGACTGCAAATTCAGGTCAGGCAGCAAGGCAATGATAGGAGATGTCATGGCATGATCAGTAGCTTTCTCCGAAGCAAGACTTGGTTCAAAGTACCTCTGTTTACCAAAGCTGATCGCACCCTTATCAACTGGAAGATTTTCATAATCAATATTTTCATGAATCAGCACCATGCCCAGTTGCATGTTTTGTCCCAAAGGTACTCCTCCTTGGACAGCAGGAGCTTGCTCTAAATTTGGAGCAGCAGCAGGATTCCCTTGTAAGATTTCCGCTGAGCCATGTGAGGAGTCCTGCTCATCAGAACTAAAGGTGATGGTGATGTCACTGTCTTCCTTTGCAATAGCTAGATTCAGATCAAATTGTTGTGGACCATCAACCTGTGGGGCAGGATTGTTGACGATCACTGGATTAAGCATATTCTGCAGATCCTCGAACTCTACAGCATTAATCTGATGTGGACCATGAAGATCATTTAGCTCCAGGAAATCCTCTTGTGCCAGGTGTAATTAAGCCTGTTGCTGCTGTGCCTGGTTTCCAAAGATGAAATTCAGGTTTTGGCCTGCCTAATTAAAGGCCATCTGCTGGACATGCTGTTGGTTATTGTTTGCTTGGAACCCATGGTTCTACACCTGATTCCCTCCCTCCCTCCCAAGCAGGCCATAAAGCATCATCTAGTTGTGGATGTGTCGGGTCCTCATGATGTGTTGGCATAGGGTGGGGTTTTCTCCAGGAGGGAATTGATCCTCATCTACAGGCAAGCCATCTAGCAAAGAATGACCCAAGATAATGATTGGGACAGACCATGATTCAGCCTGATGCTTATTCCCTGCAGAAACAATGCAACTATGTGGAATCTGAGCAATATCCGCCACCATAACCTTAATCACCACCCTAGAGTAATCACTGGCCACTTGATCCCACTAAACCACATTAGCAAAATCTTCAACTGCACCCTGAATGTGCTGCATCTCCCACATATCAACAGGGAAGGCTAATAGTGCTAACCAACAGGAATGATTGTAAGTAAAACTTCTGTGATTTATCCCCTCATTATGACGTACAAAACTGAACTGGTGATTCTGGAAATTAAACGGGCTATGATCAACTAGCCAGTCTCTATCAGCACTTGAATCTGATTGCACATATGCCTGTCCTAGAGGGCATTTCTGAATCATCTCTATAGCAAACTGTTGTTGCCCTTCAACAAAGGCACCGAACTTGTGCAAAAGGAACATTACCAGCCGGGGCGGGAGTAATGGTGACAATGGCAACATCTTTGTGTCAGAGCGGCACAATGGCACTCACATGGTATCTACACACCGGTGGCCTGCCTTCCACTTCCACTGCCTCGTACCTTCCCGGGAGAAAGGGCGTCGGATCCACCGCATATGCCGCCATGGATGGGTCAGGCGGAGGCGAGGCACTATGTCCCTGTAGGTTGAAGAACGAGAGTGCAACGACAGGGGGAGGGAGAGCACTTGGCTAGTAATGATCTGCCCTCGCCCCTTACTCTGTATTGTCAAATCGTTCTGATCTGCCCTCGCCCCTTACTCTGTATTGTCAAATCGTTCTGACCAGGACGCCAATGAGAGCTCCCCAAGGAAAAGTGTAAAAAAACAGGCAGTGAATCAGTACCGTTGGGTAGGTCATTAAATTGTTGTGGTGGTTCGGAATTGAGATCAGGGAGATCCTTTACACGGTCTGCAGAAGAGGAAAGGCCCAAGCATAAATCTGGCTGTAAATCAGAGATAGAAGGCGATTTACCAACCTCTAAAATCTTTTGATTAGGGACATTATAATTTTTTGCCTTTGGTAGCCATATTTGCTTGATCTGTTTCTGCTTTTTGGTTGTAAAAGTACCATCTGTGTTATCATACTCAAAAAACTCGCAATCTCTACTGATGTGCCCAAGCATGAGGCATTGAAAGCATCTGATCTTGTTAGTACAGGACTGGTGGGAATGATTATATTAGTTTGTGGGCTTGGGATTTTGAGGACCAATCCAATCTGCTGAAAACAGAGGCTTTTTATATCGGGCCATCAATTGTCTCTACCTCTTCAAGTCTATCAAAAACAGGGACACGTTCATGGGTCTGCAGAGTCTCCGGATCATGGGCCGGAAAACCAGATGAGCCCGGAACTGTCCTGCCAGGAACCGTCATGTTAGATGGGCCGACATCCGTCTTGTTGTTTGAATTGAGTCCTCCCACCTGAGCGTATGTTGCTGGTTGGGCCTGCAAATTTTCCTTTAGTCTGTCAAACACCGATCTGACATTGGCCACTGTAGGCAGTTTTTCACACGGCAGGAGAACTTCAAGATGATTCTGTGAGGGCTTGGCTGCAATAAGGTATTTAAGGTCCAGTTCCTCTTCTTTACTGAATCTGTCGAGACTGGAGCGCTTGTACTTTAGTCTGAAGAATTCTTGAATATGAAAAAAGTGGTGCCCAGCCAAAAGTAACCTCTTTAAGTCTGACAATTCATTCTGCGAGAGCTTATGCAGAAAAATAGGGAGGTGCAAATCCTTGGGCTGGAGTTCTGTAGGTCTGTTCTCATGAAGTTTGTTAGCACCTAAATTTGCACCAAGTTTAGTCAGATTCGCTCCTGAGAGAGTTGGCCCTTTATTTCCAGACTTCTTGCCCACCACAGTCCAGGATTGGAGTTCTTCAGATTCCCAGTTTCGATATTACCGAACATAGTCTGGTCCAGCATGCACCCAAAGGTTGAAGAACACCATAAAAGCATCACACTGGAAATGTCGCCGTGAGTAAACATAGAATCCCACCCTCAAGGAAAACACCGAGAATCTGAAAGTGTTATCACGCAAGTGGCACACATTGAAATCCTCTGCTATACCACCCAGACAGGCATTGAGATATGAACTCACAGTGTCGCGATTCAGTCTGTGTTTGAAGCGCTTAAAAGAGGCCACCAAGAAAAAATCACGAGCTGCCTGAATTGGAGTAAAGGCAACTGGGGAATTGAATTTACTCCATATCAAGCATTGAAACTCCATACCTGGACGAAGATCGAGCTGGAGATCAGAGTCTATAGGTAGATCCTGGTTTGACACCTCACCCTTTGAGACTGGTAGATGATCCACATTTGGCCGAATATGAATCGATTCAGAGACGCGGACAGCCGCAGTCGATCTGGGGAAATCGAGTGACTGTTTATCTTTCTGAATTGTGCTTCGCGCGGCCAGATCTGTACTCAGCTGATTGGGATCTCCATCAATTCTGCCGACGACGACCGAGGAGTAGCAAGGGAAAAGGATTTCATCTCCGACAGAAATCGATTCTCCCTCCCGTTGAAGACGAGCATCAATGATCACCCCATCCTCATCAAAGAGGGCTAGGTGGCCAGAGGCCGAGAGAGAGGCCGTACCTTGATGCGTAGGGATCGAAGAGGATCTCAAACACGCACGAAAGCTTGCCGCCCATTTGGCCAAGATGCCAGTCTGGGCGATGTCCGCGCGTTCGCGGATCCGATCCTCCTTTGACATGCCGGAGGGGAACAAGGACTGGAAGTGCTCACCTTTGAGAGAGGCCGGGAGAGGGGCCCGGCCTGGCCGGCCGGCGGCAGCGACGCCGACGCCGGAGTCAAGGCATCGAGGGACGTCCAGATCCGCTAATCACGCGCTCGGATACACGCACCGTTCACCAGCTCCCGCCGGTAGCCATCATGGGTTTTCTGTGAAAGCAAAAAATCTGACTTAAAACTGAAGGGTGGTTTGATTGCTAGAAATATCTGCAAAATAATATTAGAGACCAAGTATACTCATGTGCTTGATTAATAGGTATACATCTTACATTAAATTTTCTTTTTCACGTCTCATTGTCTCTGATTCTAACATCCATAGATTTTTTTTCGGTTTTTCCTTCACTTCTGGTTTTCATCTTACCGAAACGGCAAGCAATAGACCAGACCAATCTATAATATATCAATTGATTATGGTCCGTACATAAAATGTGTGTTAAGTTAAAATCTGGTATCGATCAGACATCTTTAGTAACCCAATAAAAAAAAACTAAATTCACACCTTGTAACTAACTAGATAACAACTAATCATTTATCTTTGATAATCCAATAAAGCAGATCAATCACGTGCACATATCTATTTTGTCAGTATACACAATGGTAAAAAATATATGCCTTATAACCAAAATATAATCCTATTTTGTCTATTTGTTTTGCATCAAGATTTATCTGATTTGATCCACTTTTTGCGTTTAAAATATAGTTGGCCTCATGACAAGGCACAAGTACATACCTAATATATACTATATAACACCTGTGCGTTGCTACGGATTGCAATGCATATATCAAATAAAACAAATAGTTAAGACAATATTCAAAGTCGAATCTAAGACGGAAGCTCATTTATCCCACATACGTCCGGGGTGTTCAGACAACAAACAAGCGTACATTGGCTCCACAAAACTCAATCTTTGGGACAGTAACAACTCGCCAAAAGATATGTGATTGTCCAGATTATTCATCATATTATCTCTAAAACACGGTCCTAACACAAAAAACTCTTCCCCGCGATGCATCCTTCCTTTTTTTGCCGAACCATTCCCTCCCCGCTCGATTTCTCGCCATAGCGTGTCAATTCTTGCTAGAGCCCTATCTTTCAAAATCGGATGACGCTGACCTCACCTTCACCATAACGCCCTCTATCCTTCACATCGTACTTCACCATAGACCGCCCAGGAGGAGTTATTTGGTGGCTTAAAGGAGATAAAAAGATAATGCTACCTCAACATGCACTTAATAAAAAAATTGAATTACAGATCATAACTAAAAGTATTTGGTGACTTAATTCAAACAAATACTAATCACTGTTGTTTTGCTTTTTTATTTTAGTAAGCAATGAAAATGAGTACCCGAGTTCTCCTCGTGAAATGCTTTAACAAAGTAGGCGGTAGCAACAAAATAAAGCAAACTTCTTACTGGGTTGGAAACTCACCCAAGTTTGTTTACATTGATCATCATAATACAAGACAGATGAACTTAACATAAAAAGCAACAATGATCGGAGCTATTACGTACATGACAAAATGTATATGCTAGGTTTAGTGTTGATCAAAGACGGCTTTCCTTCGTATCCTGAGCAACAACTTCCGCTTTGTTTTCACATGATCTCTTTATAGCATGATCAGGACACTTGCTTTTCTAAAAGCATGCAATTTGAATCAGGCATCACCGATGCATGTCAAACATGAATGGGACAAAGGTATCACATTATTTCAACAAATAAAGATCTACTAGAACAACTCTCATAGCTAGCATGAATATTAGAAGACAAAAAATCAAACCATGGCGAGCTAAGAATGACATGTGCATGAAGTAACACTGATAAATTAGCGGTGGAACATAGTATGTTTTGTCACTTTGTTCTGTCGAACTATGTAGTATGGCAGTTCAGACAATGCAATTCATAAAATTTAAAAATTCTCAAACTGAATTAAATCATGTTATTCATTTACTACTTACTTAACAATTACGCATTTTGACAAATTTAAAAATAAAACAAAACATGATTCAAACAACCAGGGTGCTGAGAAATAATATTCAATGCAAAGGGAGCCCTCAATTTCTAACGGAAATCATAGTATTTGTTTTAACAAAACAAAACAGAAACATCAACGTCATGATCAAACAACAGTTCACTAAATGATTGAAAATTATCCCGTCGAGGGCTAAAGGCTCCATACACCATCAAACCATTGTTTTGACAACAAATATGATCCAACTATAAAAAAATGGGAACGAAAGAGGACAAAAACACCAGAATGAAGTAAGTACTTACCAAAGGTCGATGATGCCTTTGAGCCGCCAGAAAAGAAGGCCCCAAAAACTGATGACCAAAAACTAATGAACCTAGCAAGCCAATCTTAAACATAGTATTTTTTACGAAAACATCAAAATTATGATCAAATAGCAGTTCACTCAATGATTGCAGATCATTCTATTAAGGTCCTAAGGCTCCATACACCATCAAACCATAGTATTGACAACAAATACGATCCAAATATTTTTAAAATGGAGACGTAAGAGGACCAAAATCGCAGAAAGAAGTCAATAGTTACCAAAGGTCGATGATGCCTTTGAGCCGTGAGAAAAGAAGGCCCTAAAAACTGATGCACCTGGCGAGTTAATCTTAAGCTAGCTAATCCGTTGATCATGTTGATCACCTACTTATGATACTACTCAAACGGTAACAATTTGTGTATAGAAATGAGAAATTTAACTCAGTAGACGAGCTACAAAGAAAAGGCTAGGTCGGCCAAGCTAAAGGGCATCTACTCTTTTTTTAAATTATGAACCACATATATACCATTACAGTAAAACCATAATCAATACACAGTACATTATTAAATTGGGTACAAATCCAAGAAAATTGCCCATGCAGCATGCAAGGATTCAAGGAAATTTGGAGAGAAGGAGTGGTGTTGATGGCTTGCTTGCCGCTGCTAGCTACTTGTTGTTTCACTACACAGAACTAAAACGTCAAGCCAAACTGTGGCCTGACTTTATCTCCACACGTTAAAACATGGAAAAGATAATTTCATAAAGGATGAAGCAGAAACGTAAATTTCACCAAGGATTAAGCAGAAAGGAAATTTTTAGATTATTTTTCAATCCATGAAGCACACAACAAAGGAAGATTTGCGTGGTTCATGAGCTACTTTGAACACATATTCACATGCTTAGAGACACCATAATTTAATTCACACAAGTGCACTGATCTGGTGTACATCACATAGACATAACTGGACCAAATTCTTAGATTTGATTGAAGAAGCATGGAACTTACAGATGGGATGAGCTTAACGGCTTGAAGCTGATATCGGTGACTGGATAATAGGACGGCCGTGGAGGCACGATGGTACGGTCCTCGCTGCCAACACGAGGTCCGGACCACCCATAATCGACAACACCCGATGAGCCTATAGGACAGCTACTCTCCTTCATCTCCGAGCATGTTAGCGGAGCCACTATAGTTGGAGGAGAGTGGACTAATACTTCACATCCATAATATTTAGAGACTCAAGCCTCTTGTGGTCCTCTTGTTCCTGATCTTGACAAGTGATAGCCCACAAGTATAGGAGATCGCGACGGTCTTCATGTGTAGTATTTCACCCTAATTTATTGATTCCACATAAGGGGAGACAAAGCATATTTATCGGCCTTGATAATTGAGTTGTCAATTCAATCATACCCAGGGTATCTCTCTGTAGGAAAGGTTTAGTAACACGGTAATAGTAGTAGTAGTAGTAACAATGACATGAGCAATTTTGTAACAGTAGTGACAACAACAATTTGATAGTAGTGATGACAATGATAGCAGCAATAGTAACTTAGCAAGATTCAGTATATGTGAAGCAGAGGCCATGGTTCAGCGATGGAAAGATATGGATGACATCAATCATGTAACATTTACACACTAGAGTGACACAAAACTAGCTCCAAATCCTCAATATAATGTAAGCATGTATTTCGTATATAGTCACATGTGCTTGCGATAAGAACTTGCATGACATCTTTTGTCCTACACTCCCGTGATAGCGGGATCCTATTGAAAACTAAAGGATATTAAGGCATCCTTTTCATAGAGAGCCAGAACAAAGCATTAACACATGATGAATGCATGAACTCATCAAACTATGACAATCATCGGAAAGAATCCCAATTATTGTCACCATGGGGTATGATGATCAAGACATGTAATAGGTGCATACAACTTGCAAGATAGGATCTAAATACTTTCATATTCAGAGAAAATATAATAAGTTCTGATCTAAAATCATGGCACTCAGTCTCTGGTGACAAGTCCTAAGCATAGCAAAGTCATAGCAACATCATTCTCAGAACATAGTCTGATGAGGACATCAATACCATCGTTACACCCATAGCCCCTGCTGCTATACACAGTGGACCAATTACTAGTGCTCGCGCACGCAAATTTAATTACCAGGTACTTTCACATCTTGAAAATCCTTCTAATCTTCATGAACATATGATACTGCCTAAATTAGATACTTTTGTTTTACTTATGAATGAAGAACCTAGGATGGACAAAAAGGATGTCCATTGGAGCGGGATCAAGGATGGAGAAGAAGGTGTAAATGCGGGAAAGAAAAATGGAGTTTCCAGTGGTGATTTTTGCACTTTCAATCCACCATAAGGAGAGCCTGAAGGCTTGGACGAAATATACAAGATGCCACTTCATAAATTTCATCCATAGGTTTTTATAGTTGCCGCGTCACCTTATTTTTGCGCCATGCCCATGTAATTTCAAAATACCACTTTATAGACTGTTTTTAGAGTCCATATGTGTGGGAAAACGGAGTTAGGGTTGGTTTCTGACCCCTCCTCCAAGGTGTCACGAAATTATCCCTCTATTCCCCCATATATACAACGCTTAGGGTGTCGTTTAGACTTGGGTTTTGTTTAAATTACAAGTTCGCCATAGCTGCAAATTTGCGTCCTTCGTTTGTGTTCCAGGACAAGACCAAGACATCATAGAACCCCACTTTCATAAATAAAGTTTTCCCCTTATATTCGCAATATCCAGATTGCAATCTCGGTTTCTTGCTTGTTCTTTGTTTGCATGCAGGAAATAGACCCTCGTGGTCAGGTTGACCGTGCTCAGACGTGGTTAATAACCTCTCAGAGTTGGTTTAACGATTGCTAAGGCACGACGTCCTCGCACGTTCGTAGCCAGATCATCAAAGTCGACTCTACCAAAAACTATAACAACATCGCATTGAAAGACAGGGACAACTCCGCATCTATCAAGTGGTATCAGATTTCCAGGTTGCTCGGTTAGATTTTCCAGTCTTCCTACCAACTTTCCACGAAAAAACCACAAAAAAATTAGGGTTAGTTCATCATATCCGAACCAATCTGAGCCTTTTTCAATTTTTTGTTTGGCGTTTTGCTTTGTTGAATTTGCGGTTGCATCGTCGTCTCGAGTTGTTGGTCTTAGCGTCTAGTCTTTTAGAGTTTGGAGTTTTGTTCACAGTTTGTCACGACGCTGCGTCATCTTCATCATTGCCATATAGGGCCACCACACCAGATACATCACCGCTGCGATATACCACCACCGCACTAGATACATCACCATTGCCATATACCACCACATATCCGCCATCACACCAATATGAGTCCACCATCATCACAGATTCACCACCAGTCCGTGTTCCACCACCCATATATATACCCGCCACTAGTACGAGTTCCACCAGATTCATATCAAACACCAATTCCAGTACGCCTCCATTACATATTAGGTTTAGTTTCAAGTTCCTCTTGTTTTCAATTTCGGGTTTCCTTGCCTGAGTAGGTTTAAAAAAAGTCTAGAGACCCCCGAACAGTTTTTAGGCCCAAATTTTGCCGGGTGAAAATATTCTTTCCCTATCCTGTTTTTAGGCTTTCTGGAGCATTTTGAGACATTCACCACCATAGTGTTTTTTTCGCAATTTTTGGTCATCGCAGCCCCGAATTGTTCTAGAAAAAAATCAGTCAATTTTTTTGTGCCTATCCTCTTTATACATCTTGGGAAGAGTTTTGTGACACTCGCCATTATAGTGATTTTCTAGAAAAAAAGAGTGCAAAAAAAGATGCCCAAAAAAGAAGACTTTTGTTTAGAGTGTGCTCCTCACTTGATTACGTGTAGCATCATGATTTTGTTGGTTCTCTAGGCTCGCGTCTCTAGTATGGTCTTGCCTAGGACCTGCACGGTACCATCGTTGAGCGTCTTTTCAACTTTGCATCTCTGAACTGATTATTGCTGAACCTTTTTGCTACCATATTATAAGCCTTCCCAGCTCACATACATCTACGTTGTGTGTTTGACACCACCTGTCAATCGCTCTATCCAAGCTTGAGAGTTTTGACTACAACGGTTGCCTATCACCACCTACTGCTAGGTAACATCTAGTAAGAATTTGAGATTTGCTTGACGGAGTTGTGTGACACCACCACCACCACCACCACCACTTCCTAGTAGTGTGTAGGTTCATATTCTTGTGTGTTCCTATTATTGTTAGACATGCCCTGATCACAAGCAGACGCGTCGAATGGGAGTTCATGATGAACAAGGAGCTCCATGATAAATTTCAGCAAATGATGGGTGACCAGGTGCACAACTTGGTGACGAGCCTTGGAGGGGCTATGGAGAAGCTAGATGGTTTGGAGAAGATGGTCGATGCAAAGCTTGATACTAAATTCAGTGAGGTGCTTGCACGTCTACCTCCACCAGTTGTACCTGTTGTACCTCGGCAACAACAACACCAACAACGCCACAATTTCGCAGGACGAGCGCGACGTGTGCCTATCGACCATGGCCAAAATTCTGGTGCCATTGCTACTGCTGCAGCTTCTATGGTTGTTGTTGCTGCTGCTACTGTCATTGAGCAAAATGAGGATTACGATAAGGATTATGATGGTGATTACAATGATGAGGGAGAGGTTGCTCCAAATCAGCCCCAAGGACAACCACCACCACACGCACTTGGTCGTCCACATGGCTACATTCGCAATGGTAGGGCTTCACCACCCCCTCAGGTATGGGATCATGACCATCTCCCTAAACTTAAGTTGAATATTCTGACATTTGAGGGTAGATATATTACTGATATATATCTTACTTGGGAGTTAGAAATAGAACAAAATTTTACATGCTTACAATTTCCTAAGGATAGACGTGTTGTTGCTCCTGTTTGTGCATTCACTAGTTTTGCTTGTGTTTGGTGGTCTGAACATTGTAGAATACATCATGATAATATTGTCACACCCTATGATTTGCCTCATGACTAAGTTATCATGACTCAAAAATCAGGGCCAATTAAAACTTTTGTGTGCTTGTTATGCTTGACTTGATTGCTGATTGTCTCATTGCTTGCTAGTTCTCTATAATCATAGAACTTACTCCTACTCTCAAGCCATTTTCATCGATCCAAACTTATTTCCCAATGATCATTCCATGAGAATAGTACCCAAAACTATTTTTATCAAATATTATTTTGGCCAAAAAGTATTTATTTAATTTAGGTTTTCAAACCCCCCTGAAATGAGGTTTGTACTACAAGTCCTCAAATTGGGTGGAATATTTTGCATCAAAGGATTTATTTGAAACCCACTATATATATGACTTCCCAAAACCACAAATATTATTTTTAAAGATTATTTTACTATTTTATATAAAGGCTTTTTCTTAAGGCTAGAAATGGTCTTTTATAAGGAAAAAATATCTTTATGCTTTCAAAATATTTTATAAAATTTAGGGAAACTTAGTGAACAGATATTATCCATATATAAGACTTTAAACATACGATCATGTTCAAAGTATTGGACAAAACCCTTCAAAACCATTTATGCCTATTTCAAGCATTTGAAATATTTCTATAAGAAATATTCTCAAATAAATCCAGGAAAATTCTAGCATGCCTCATATGATATATGTTGTCATATTGTCAAGTTTCATCTCAATCCCAATTGTTTCGCTTCACCACAATATCCCCAAACCCTCTCTGTTCAGATTCAAATTTGAGCAACTCTACATTACCAACCGTCTCCCCTTAAGCTCAAACTTTGTGGACATGATATAATCCTCCAGTAATGCATCCCCACCAAGTGGTGTATCAAGGGGAATAGGTTCGCTTGTCCAAATCACCCCAAACTCCTTTCTGCTGATTTCAAAAATTGGGAATGTTTGCATTGTCAAGTTTTTCCAATTGGTCCCAAACTTTTTGGGCATGCTTTAATATCCAAATAATGACACCACACGAATTTGTGTATTAAGGAGAATGGCTTAGCATGACCAGATCTCTAGAAACCTTTTTTTGTGGATTTCTAGGGTTTACCAAGTTTACATTGGAAACTTTCTTAAGCTAGTCTTAAACTTGGTGAACAGCCCTAGTTTTGACCACCATTTGATCCTGTTAAATCTCAAGGCAAGTAGAATTCTTTTACTTGTCCAAAGCTCCATCAAACACCTTCTGGTAGAAAACCAAAGCAGATGTTTTCACCCCTTCCCTTGCCCTCCTTGGGCCTAAATTTTACCACAACTCCCAGGTGATGTAGTTTACCTCTAGTAAAAAACCCAAGTCCATAAGCCACTATTTGGTAGGATAAAACCCCAAGATTCCCTCCTGGCCAGCTAGTTTCTCCCTCTCTCTCCACTTGCCCTCTCACCTAAGGCATATGCAGAGCATCCTATGCTCCCTCCCCCCTAATTCTACCTCTCCCTATCTGCTGGACATGCATGGTCGTGCCCAAGAGGCCAATGTCATGCCATATGGGCGCTCTGGAGCGTGCTATAGTGCCCAGCCACACTGTAGCCATCGCCCAGTGCATGTCCCCGACCACCTCGGGCTCCTCCAGCACGCCACCGAGACCCCTAGACGTCCGCAGCAAGCCTGTCGGGCGGCCCCTTCCTTCCTTGTCTCTCCTCGCACGCGCACGGCGCCGCTCGAGCGCACCAGTGAACAAGCTCACATGCGCGGCGACCTGGTCCTCCCCCACTCCCTCTCTTTCCTTCCCTGGTCCGGGACCAAGTCCACAAAGACCATGGACACGCGCTAGCCTGCCCCCATGAGCTCTAGCGATGGCCCCAACCTCGCCAAACCTCTTGTCCATGGTGCGCTAGCACCCGGGCTATAAGAAGCCGCTCCCGAGCCCCTCTGCGCTCCCTTGGCTCCCTCTCACTCTCTCCAGCCTCCCGACACTCCCCAATCTCCCTCTCCTCCCCTACATCGACGGCAATGGCTGGAGCCTTGCCAACGGCTTCCATTCAAACTCGTACTCCCCCCAGCTCCTCCTCTTCCCCTAGCGGCATCGGATGGTCGCACTCGCCTCTCCTGATCTTCCCCGCGCATCCGCTTCCCGCTGCCGTGCGTGAATCATCGGGTTCATCTTTGCTGCCATCGGTCTCCGTTACGGCCGAAACTCCGCTCGCCTCGGCGCTTCCCCGCGAAAAAGGGGTCACCAGGTGGATTCAAGGCTCCCTCCCGAGCACGCCGATGGCCGGAGAGTCACCGGAGGTGGCCGGAGCCGCCGGAGCGAGTGCCGGAGCCACTCGGCTCTGCCTTCCCTGTCCCTCCTCTGCTCGAGCGGGAGGAGGAAGGAGGACCTAACTGGCGGGGCTTACCTATCGGCGACCCATCCGGTCGGGCCCACTAGTTCAAGTAGAGGCGGGTTACCGGCGGCCGCCTCCCCACTCGGAAGGCGCCTTCCTTAGTAATACGCCTCCGGCGTGGCCAGTCACGCGCTGGGCTGAGCAGCTGGGCCGGCCCAGTGCGTTGTGGTGCTAAGTTGCGCTGTGTGCGCAGCTTGGGCCCGTTGGGTAATTTCTTTGCCCTTATTCTTTTTCCAGTGGCACTAAATAAATCATAGAAAAATCATTTGGACTCCAAATCAGTTGATTCAAATTCCTGGGTGTTCCTAAAATCATGCTCTATCCAAAAACATATCCTTCTCATTTTTTCGGAAAACTTTTATATTGTGTGCAAATTCAAACTTGCATTTGAACTATGAGGACCCCCCCATTTCAATATTCCTATAGGAGTCATATCAATTCCAAATGCAATGATTCAAAATCCTAGATGCATCTAAAATCATTACTTAAAATCATTCTGCTATGTCGAATAGTGGACTATTTCTCCATATATGATCCACTTTGAAAATCCCTGGTATAATCATGCCAACTCCAAATCCAGTGAAACCACTTCCCACATGTTTCTAAAGTCATGCCCTATTTGGTGAGTGCCTCCACTCATTTTTATAAAAATGTTTTCTATGGACACCTTATAGGACCATCAATTCCTTCATTTCCACCATTCAAACCCCCCTTCCCCTTGATCCACATCCTATGAAACCTCCTTCATTATTTTTCTTATGACCAGAGGTGTCCAAGAAAATAAAACTCCTATTTATAGAGAACTTTTATTGTCTTCTTGTTGTGTTTCTTATTACGGTTGTTTCCGGCGATAGTTGACGAAGTAGACAGAGTGCTCGGAGTGGACGAGAAGCGGGTGAAGACCTCGAAGACGTTGCTAAGCCAGGCAAGCAGCCCTTTGGCCATGTTAAGAACCTTTTTCATGCATGACATATAGCACTTGTTGTTTCGATGATTGATCATGATGTGGTGTCCCCCCTTCGGTGGGATGCCTCTCATACTCTACCATTGATATTTGCATCGTGCATGACCCTACCATTCTTATGAGGGTTGTGCGTGTGGGAGTAGTTATGTTACTAGTAGATGCTACGCCAGTGGGATCAGGAGTATGCATGGTGATGGAAACAAAAGTATTTTCAAAGACTTTACGAAAACCCCGTCGGGTGCCACTAATGCCCGAGGGAGATGATGTTGATTTAGGTAACCACTTGAGAAAGAAGTGGTGTACCGGAGCAAGTTGTGTGAGTGTGTGTGTTTTCGAAAACGGGTTAGATTTAAGGTCTGTTGTTCGTCCCAACCTTACATGTGCGACCACTCTACCCCTGTATGGGAAGGGGCTTTGTTGATTACTATGGTTGGTGCTAGCAGGGAGCCCGCATTACCAGTGGCGAGAGTGAAGTTGTCACTCTCGGGACGGGGTCGTCCCGGAGTGGAAGGCCATGCATTGTCTTTACAGGCACCGGGCACACCGTTGCGTGCCCTCACGGATGATACGTGTGATGTATATCATGATGGATGGCACCAACAAGTGGACTCTTTGTTTAGTATCACCATGGGAAAGGCATTGTTCGGGTGCTTACCTCGGTTATGTGATATACCGCGAGTCGTGGATGACACGGAAGTTCTCCAAGTCTTGTGGGTAAAGCGTGCAACCTCTACAGAGTGTAAAAATATTCGAATAGCCGTGTCCACGGTCATGGACAGTTGGAGGTCCTTCTTAAACTATGTCCAGATGTTTCCTCAAAACTTGGTGTGTGTGTGTGTGTGGTGACAAGGATGATACTTGAGTCGAGTCGGATGACTTGGTATCATGACTGAATATGAGATGTTCAGACGGTACATGAGACAAGTCTGAGGACTTGGTGTGATGGTTGAACATGAGACGTCCAACCCCCTGCTTATGATGATGACTATGACGTGTTCTTATGAACACCTGTCTATGGTTGATGCATGCTTACTTAAGTTACTTGATCATGTCATTGCACTCAAAACTAGCTTTCTGCAAAACTTACCTATTAGTGCTATATCATGCATTGTTATTACCTTGTTCCAAACATGGGTTGCTTGCGAGTACATTCAAAGTACTCATTGGCTTGGCACTGGTTATTTTATTGGCCAGACATGAAAGATCAGGTTATGATGAAGATTATCTTGGTGAAGGACATGCGAGCTAGGACGCTTCCCAGTCAGAATGCCTATAGGGTTAAGGCAGATGGCATGGGTTCACGCTATCATTGAAGATTTCCGCCGCAATCATACGAAGACTTTGCCATAAAGGACACATTTTAGTAAACCGGTATGTAATGGATGTAAGACTCTTGTTATTCAGATTCTATGTGCTTAGTGAGCATTGATCTCTCGGATCACTGTGCACGTACATTCGTTGATCATGACTTATGAGTCGGGGTCCCCATAGAGCTGGTATCAGAGCCTTCGTGACTGTAGGAAGCCCTTAGTTAGCATGGATGTTAGTTTGGACAAAACTATTTTTGAGACCCTTCAAAATTACTTACGAAGCCTCTATATTTCTCACCTCTCCTAAATTTTCCAAGGAAGCACAGGTTTTTTCATTAGCATTTCCACCATCTTTCTCTTAACTCTCCTCGTCTACTTTTTCAAAACTTTGCAAATGGTCACCACTACCCTTGTGCCCCTGACCAAGGGATTCCTTGTAATATTGGTGGGTAACCTGGAATGAAGCCACCTTGCCAGACGATTGCCGACATATCTTGGACCCAAGTTGGCGACACTAGACAAGAAGTTACCAACAGAAGATACCTTCTCGAAGGATGAGGATATCAAGACTCAGAAGATGGTGACACCCTCGACACTGCCCAAGGATGATGCCACCTTATCCTTCGATGACTAGGGCACAAGACATGCAATGTCATGATATGCATTGCTAATAGAACAACCCTGTCCTTTTTGTTGTTATATCGGTAACCATCGGTGGATGAGAACCTCGCCATTTGGCCCGCCTCACTATAGTGAGCAGGAAAACGGTTCTCATCATCCCCCGCTCTTGGTGCCGATGATATCATCAACATGACCGACAGGATACAACTCTACCATGCCTTGTTAATGTCATTGCATAAAATATTGCCTACCTGGAATGCTCGACATCTCAGAAGACAAGAAGGCATTGTCACGAACACAAGAACACCAGAAGACCCTGTCTACAACAGCTGTGAAGAATCACCTTCGTCATCAACTCAACAGACCCAAAGTCGTCAAGGACTCTTCAGGCGCAACCAGGATCGTTTTGATGAACAACAACAAGAGACATAGCGACACCCGAAAAGACCCAAAAGACTAAGCGGACTCCTCTCCAAGACACGAAGTAAGCACGACTAATGAGTCCGAGAACCCCTAGGGTAGGATAGGTCGTGTGTCCCCTATGCGAAGTCGAGTCCGTATGATGGTTCAGATGGAACCATAATTGTGTGTTGCTTGTTTTTGCTTGTTATGCTTTAGGTGAAAGTCGCACTTTTGCCCCAGGCAACAAGAATAAACACCCACCTTATCTTAATAAGTGGGTTTTGCCCTTTCGACACTTGTCTGATTGCACTTGCACTATACCACCCCCTTAGGCGCTCTCCTCTATTCTACTTTCCCTCTTCCCCCTCTCGTTGATAGAAGACCAGAAAGACAAGATGCACCAAGGATCCACCTCGACAAGCAACCGACACCGAAGACTTCGACTACAACGAACTCAACAAGACACAACACCATAGAGTTATGCTTTTACCTCAAGATTGGAAACCCCTCCCTTGCCAACCTAGACCTCACAAGCTCCCCCAGCACAAGCCTCTGATCACGTGTTTAATACACGGATTTGCCAGAGCACTTATTGAGCTTCAATAACCCCTGCTTTGCATTGGGTTCATTATGGAGCTAGTGATCATAGTGAACACACATCCTTCATTATTGCTAGCACTAGAGCCTTGATTACATAGGAAGGGTCATTTTAAGGGTATATGAATTGTGGACAATGATTTGATTTAGCCATAATAAATGTCTTGAGGAAGTAGTCGAGACCCCTTTGGTGGATTACGAGGTTTTATGTTGGTGAGTGGACTTGGTGGATCAAGTTGATAGAGTAGCGTAACTTACTTCCCCTTGAGTCAATTTGGATTTAGTAGGGCGATTGTAACCACAAGCCCAAATTTTTGGTGGATTAATGACTTGACTTTGACAAGTAATGTTGAAAGTGGGTTGATGGTGACATGTTAGTGACTGGATTAACTAGTAGGGAATTCTTACTAGATGTAAGCTTTGGATTTAAATAGGTGATTATAGTAGGTGCTTAAGATCAGTCAAACCACATGGTTTGGAGTAATTTAGATTTAATTCAATGATCTTGATCTTGATACCATGCTTCTCGATGGAAGTCAAACCAGGAATATTGGGTTGTTGTTAGAATCGATTCAAGGATCCATATGCACCTAACATCGGAGTTCACTAGATCCTCATGGTGGGAATTGATGGTTATACTGGGATGATATAGTTCTTTCTGGAATTTGGAGATTTGGAAGAATCTGGATATATATGGGACGACACTGGTATTGGATTTGTAGCAATAATAGGTCATGTAATAGTGCATGGTATTCGTGGATCAATTATTTGGATTCGTAGGAAGGAAACAAGATCTTGGAGTGGTTTATTACGTGTTTCCTCAGCATAGTAATGCAGTACCTTAGACCTTGGATAGGTCAGTAGGACACTTGGATTGGTAGTGTCATGATCAAGCTTAGCGGCTCGTAATTTATCCCGAGGATTTTTATATAGGGATATATGTGAGTTAGCTATAGTCATATGAGATTTTCAGCATAGTCCTTCTCTCAAAACCTTGGAGATATGAGTAGCATGAGGAGTTAACTTATACGAGATGATACCTTCGAGGATATAGGGTGATTTTGTTTGGAGAAATAGGTTGTACTATTGGCATCTAAGATTTGTGCTCGAGGATAAGATGATAGACATTCACTCACATCCTAAGCTCCTTGAAACCTCTAAGCTTTACCGAGCCACAATGTGGTCAGGTTATGACCATAGGCCTTGGCTCTAAGTCCTTAGACCATGGTCGATAATCCACCTCAACCACCATCAAACCTGTTCATAGGAAAGGTGGACACAAAGTCCTATATTAGGTTGGACCACAAACCCATGGACAAGTGACCACCCGGAGCAAACGATCGCCTCTCTCACACATCCCATGAGCAATGTGTTTATGTGGTATTGGAGGAATATGATGTTACCCTCATGGATGACATACTTATTTACCCAATGAGAGGAAGGAACACCTTAGTCCTGTTTGGACCAGACCAGGAACACTAATTACCATGCCTCTCAAGTATAAGGTCTCACCTTGAAGGAGTTGGACTCCACGAAGCACCCTCCCTATAGAAGAAGACTTTCTTGCCCAAGCAAAATGAAGAACCATTGTGATTGCAAAGCCATGACAACGACGAAGAAGAAGCAAAAAGAAGTCAATCACCACTCCGTTGTCGGCTACCTCAACTAGACTATACCCAGAAGCACCAACATTCAAGCCCGATGAAGCCTTGGACATCAAGAAGATTAAGATCCCCTTGCTTTAAGTAGTCACCTATCAGTTCCTGACTAGGATGGAGCTAAGAAATTGACGGCACCCTCACTCCACCACCTTGATGGTGTACGTTGAGCATGACGTCCCTAGTCCCTTCAGATGCTTGGAACGGAGTGGAACGACCGTCATGACCTCATTGCTAGCCCACTTTTGGTTCAATCAAGGACATGAACCAGACTCGATCGTGGTAAACCACCTGTCAAAGATAGTTCACCCCACTTGCCAAGTCTCTAAGCCCAGTCTTAGGGACGAGACTCAATGCAGACCTTGCCACGGAGGGACGAGTAGACTAGTCATTTAAAACCCTCAAGAAACGTGCGTCC
Organism: Hordeum marinum; assembly: GCA_022496015.1. Taxonomy (NCBI): domain Eukaryota; kingdom Viridiplantae; phylum Streptophyta; class Magnoliopsida; order Poales; family Poaceae; genus Hordeum; species Hordeum marinum. The sequence continues at coordinate 255,115,422 of CM039673.1, forward strand.
ATGACGATGAAGACAAACGACCAAAGAAGAATGAAGAATCTACCTGGGCAACTTACCCAAGGAGAAGATCTTGACGAGAAGCCCACGACGACGCACCTCAACACTCGCAAGGATGGAGACCACCTACGACAGAGGACCTCCTACTTTAAGGAGGATAAGGACTTCCCCGTCAACGAAAAGCTACACCAAGACTCAACCCTTCTATTCTGACGCGAGACATCTAGATGTCACTAACCAACATTAGCAGTCCCAGTACCAGCGCACAGACACACTACTTGGCCAGGTATTCCGACTTTGGGATACACACGCAAGCCAGGCTCTTGCCGAAACTCTGTTCACCCTGAGACGAAGTTAACGATGCACTCGGAGACATATCATCAAGCACTTCAAGACCTAGAAGGACAACCATGCCGGAGCAGAAACAACATGGAACGTGAAGATTACCTCACCTCTGAATTTCCGCATCGTTCCCACGCCTAGCCTAGGAATCTCGGGGATGAGATTCTTGTAAGGGAGGTAAGTCTGTCACACCCTGTGATTTGCCTCATGACTAAGTTATCATGACTCAAAAATCAGGGCCTATTAAAACTTTTGTATGCTTGTTATGCTTGACTTGATTGCTGATTGTGTGATTGCTTGCTAGTGCGCTATAATCATAAAACTCCCTCCTACTCTCAAGTTATTTTCCTTGATCCAAACTTCTTGCCCAATGATCATTCCATGAGAATAGTACCCAAAACTATTTTTTATCAAATATTATTTTGGCCAAAACGTATCTATTTAATTTAGGTTTTCAAAACCCCCTGAAATGAGGTTTGTACTACAAGTCTTCAAATTGGGTGGAATATTTTACATCAAAGGATTTATTTGAAACCCACTATATATATGACTTCCCCAAACCACCAAATATTATTCTTAAAGATTATTTTACTATTTTATATAAAGGCTTTTTCTTAAAGCTAGAAATGGTCTTTTATAAGGAAAAATTATTTTTATGCTTTCAAAATATTTTATAAAATTTAGGGAAACTGAGTGGACAGATATTATCCATATATAAGAGTTTAAACACACGGTCATGTTCAAAGTATTGGACAAAACCCTTCAAAACCATTTCTGCCTATTTCAAGCATTTGAAATATTTCTGTAAGAAATATTCTCAAATAAATCCAGGAAAATTCTAGCATGCCACATATGATATATGTGGTCATATTGCGAAGTTTCATCTCAAGCCCAATTGTTTTGGTTCACCACAATATCCCAAAACTCTCTTTGTTCAGATTCAAATTTGAGCAACTCTACATTACCAACTGTCTCCCCTTAAGCTCAAACTTTGTGGACATGATATAATCCTCCAGTAATGCATCCCCACCAAGTGGTGCATCAAGGAGAATAGGTTCTCTTGTCCAAATCACACCAAACCCCTTTTTGTTGATTTCAGAAATTGGGAATGTTTGCATTGTCAATTTTTTCCAATTGGTCCCAAACTTTTTGGGCATGCGTTAATATCCAAATAATGACACCACACAAAGTTTTGTATTAAGGAGAATGGCTTAGCATGACCAGATCTCTAGAAACCTATTTCTCTGGATTTGTAGGGTTTACAAAGTTTACATTGGAAACTTTCTTAAGCTAGTCTCAAACTTGGTGAATAGCCCTAGTTTTGACCACCATTTGATCATGTCAAGTCTCAAGGCAAGTAGAATTCTTTTACTTGGACAAAGCTCCATCAAACACCTTCTGGTAGAAAACCAAAGTAGATGTTTTCACCCCTTCCCTTGCCCTCCTTGGGCCTAAATTTTTACCATAGCTCCCAGGTGATGTAGTTTACCTCTAGTAAAAAAACCAAGTCCATAAGCCACCATTTGGTAGGGTAAAACCCCAAGATTCCCGACTGGACAACTGGTTTCTCCATCTCTCTCCACTTTCCCTCTCACCTAAGGCATATGCAGAGCATCCTATGCTTCCTCCCCCCTTATTCTACCTCTTCCTATCTGCTGGACATGCATGGCCACGCCCAAGAGGCAAATGGCATGCCATATGGGCGCTCCGGAGCGTGCTACAGTGCCCAGCCGCACTGTAGCTGTCGGCCAGTGCATGTCCCCGACCACCTTGGGCTCCTCCAACACGCCACCAAGCCCTCCTAGACATCCGCAGCAAGCCTGTCGGGCGGCCCCCTCCTTCCTTGCCTCTCCTCGCACGCGCACGGCGCTGCCCGAGCACACCAGTGAGCAAGCTCACACGCGTAGTGACCTGGTCCTCCCCCGCTCCCTCTCTTTCCTTCCCTGGTCCGGGACCAAGTCCACGAAGACCATGGACACGCGCTAGCCTGCCCCCGTGAGCTCTAGCGATGGCCCCGACCTTGCCGAATTTCCTGTCCACGGTGCGCCAGCACCCGGGCTATAAGAACCCGATCTCGAGGCCCTCTATGTTTGCTTGGATCCCTCTCACTCTCTCCAGCCTCCCGGCACTCCCCAATCTCCCTCTCCTCCCCTACATCGACGATAATGGCCGGAGCCTTGCCGGCGGCTTCCACTCGAACTCAGACTCCCCCTAGCTCCTCCTCTTCCCCTAGCGGCACCGGATGGTTGGACTCGCCTTGCCTGATCTTCCCCGTGCATCCGCTTCCCCCTGCCGTGCCCGAATCATCGAGTTCATCTTTGCCACCATCGGTCTCCGCTGCGGCTGAAACTCCGCTCGCCTCGGCACTTCCCCGCGAAAAAGGGGTCACCGGGTGGATTCAGGGCTCCCTCCCGAGCACATCGGTGGTCGGAGCGTCACCGGAGGTGGCCGGAGCCGCCGGAGTGAGTGTCGGAGCCGCTCGGCTTTGCCTTACCTGTCCCTCCTCTGCTCAAGCGGGAGGAGGAAGGAGGACCTAACGGGAGGGGCCTACCTATCGGCGACCCAGCCGGTCGACCCAGCCTCCTCTGCTCAGGTTACCGACGGCCGCCTCCCCACTCGGAAGGCGCCTTCCTTAGTAATACGCCTCCGGCATGGCTAGTCACGCGCCTGGACGAGCAGCTGGGCCAGCCCAGTGCGTTGCGGTGCTCAGCTCCGCTCAGTGTGCAGCTTGGGCCCATTGGGTAATTTCTTTGCCCTTATTCTTTTTTCAGTGGCACTAAATAAATCATAGAGAAATCATTTGGACTCCAAATCAGTTGATTCAAATTCTTGGGTGTTCCTAAAATCATGCTCTATCCAAAAACATATCCTTGCCATTTTTCTGAAAAACTTTTCTATTGTGTACAAATTCAAACTTGCATTTGAACTATGAGGAACACCCCCCATTGCAATATTCCTATAGGGGTCATATCAATTCCAAATGCAATGATTCAATATCCTAGGTGCATCTAAAATCATTACTTAAGATGTGAGCATTTTTCCTCACACTTATTCTGCTATGTCAAATAGTGGACTATTTCTCCATATATGATCCACTTTGCAAATCCCTAGTATAATCATGCCAACTCCAAATCGAGTGAAACTACTTCCCACATGTTTCTAAAATCATGCCCTATTTGGTGAGTGCCTCCACTCATTTTTATAAAATGTTTTGTGTGGACACCTTATAGGACCATCAATTCCTTCATTTCCACCATTCAAAAATCCCCCCCTTGAGCGACATCCTATGGAACCTACTTCATTATATTTCTTATGACCATAGGGGTCCAAGAATAATAAAACTCTAATTTATAGAGCACTTTTATTGTCTTCTTGTTGTGTTGTTTATTACGGTTGTTTTCGGCAATAGTTGAGGAGGTAGACATAGTGCTCGGAGTGGACGAGAAGCGGGTGAAGACCTCAAAGACGTTGCTAAGCCAGGCAAGCAGCCCTTTGACCATGTTAAGAAACTTTTTCATGCATGGCATATAGCACTTATTGTTTCGATGATTGATCATGATGTGGTGTCCCCCCTTCGGTGGTATGCCTCCAATACTCTAACATTGATATTTGCATCGTGCATGACCCTACCATTCTTACTAGGGCTGTGCATGTGGGAGTAGTTATGTTACTAGTAGATGCTACACAAGTGGGATCGGGAATATGCATGGTGATGGAAACAAAAGTTTTTTCAAAGACTTTACGAAAACCCCATCGAGTGCCACTAATGCCCGAGGGAGATGATGTTGAGTTAGATAACCACTTGAGAAAGAAGTTGTGTATCGGAGAAAGTTGTGTGAGTGTTTTTTTTAATACGGAATAGATTTAAGTTCTGCTGACCGTCCGAACCTTACATGTGCGACCACTCTACCCCTGTATGGGAAGGGGCTTTGTTGATTACTATGGTTGGTGCTAGCAAGGAGCCTGCATTACCAGTGGCGAGAGTGAAGTGGTCACTCTCGAGACGGGGTTGTCCCGGAGTGGAAGGCCATGTGTTGTCTGTACAAGCACCGGGCACACTGTTGTGTGCCCTGATGGATGATACGTGTGATGTATATCATGATGGATGGCACCAATGAGTGGAATCTTTGTTTAGTATCACCATGGGAAAGGCATTGTTTGGTTGCTTACCTCGGGTATGTGATATACCGCGAGTCGTGGATGACACAGAAGTTCCCCACATCTTGTGGGTAAAGCGTGCAACCTTTGCAGAGTGTAAAACTATTCGAATAGCCGTGTGCACGGTCATGGGCAGTTGGAGGTCCTTCTTAAACTATGTCCAGATGTTTCCTCAAAACTTAGTATGTGTGTGTGTGTGGTGACAAGGATGATACTTAAGTCAAGTCGGATGACTTGGTATGATGACTGAATATGAGATGTTTAGATGGTACATGAGACAAGTCTGAGGACTTGGTGTGATGGTTGAACATGAGACGTCCAACCCCCTGCTTATGATGATGACTATGACGTGTTCTTATGAATACCTGTCTATGGTTGATGCATGTGTACTTAAGTTACTTGATCATGTCATTGCACTCAAAACTAGCTTTCTGCAAAACTTACCTATTAGTGCTATATCATGCATTGCTATTGCCTTGTTCCAAACATGGGTTGCTTGCGAGTACATTCAAAGTACTCATTGGCTCGCCACTGGTTATTTTATTGGCCAGGCATGAAAGATCAGGTTATGATGAAGATTATCTTGGTGACGAACATGCGAGCTAGGACGCTTCCCAGTAAGAATGCCTATAGGGTTAAGCCAGATGGCATGGGTTCACGCTATCGTTGAAGATTTCTGCCGCAATCATATGAAGACTTGGCCATAAAGGCCACATTTTAGTAAACCGGTATGTAATGGATGTAAGACTCTTGTTATTCAGTTTCTCTGTGTTCGGTGAGCATTGATCTCTATGATCACTATGCATGTACATTCAGTGATCATGACTTATGAGTCGGGGTCCCCACAAATATCCCAACTACTTGGGATACTTTCAAAACTGCTATGCGTAATCGTTGGGTTTCACCATATTATCAATGCGAATTGCTTCAAAATTTCTAGCGTTTAAGACAAGAAAAAAATATGTAGAGGAATATTATTAGGAATTACAAGCTGGTATGATTAGATGTGGTATTGTTGAGGAGAATGAAGTTGTGCTTGCACGTTTTATGGAGAGGTTCAGACTATTCTAGAGTATAAAGAGTATAACACTATCACTCGCTTATTCCATCTTGCTTGCAAAGCTGAACGTGAAGTGCATGATCGATAGGCAATGGCAAGAACTGATTTTTCTACAGGACGAGCTTCATCACGGACACCAGGTACATCATCTATGTCCACGCGTCCTACTAGAACACCACTTCTATCAGCCGCCAACTCCAACAGAGATACAAGAAAACATGTACCACCACTAGCTTCCAGCAAGGGCACACCTTGAGGTCCTGCACAGAGCTGTTCTTCATCCACGACATCTATAGGGCAAACACATGAGGTTATATGTCATCCTTGCAAGGGTAGGGGTCACTTTGCGAGAGAATGCACATCCAGGCATGTGATAATTGTTACTGAGGATGGTGGATATATGCGTCCGCTAGTGATTATGATGCGAAGACTTTGGCTCTTATTGCAAGTGAAGAACAGGGTGCCGAGGTGTGGGGACCCCGACTCATAATTCGTTCTCACCATATGCACATGAACAATGATCCCATAGATCAATGCTCAATGAACACACATAAGCTGAATAACAAGAGTCTTAGATCCATACATACTGTCGACCATTAAGGTCAAGTTTTAGATAGATAGGGCCGCGAAGGCCAAACACCAAAGATAACTAGCAATGGAAATTCTTCAACGGAAGCGTGAACCCATGCGATCTGCCTTAACTCTACAGGCATTCTGACTAGAAAATGTCCTAGTTCGCATGTTCGTCACCAACGAAATCTTCACCATATTCCCGCTCTTCCATGCCCGTCCAATTAAATAACCTGTGGCAAGCCAATGAGTAGTTTGAATGTACTCGCAAGCAACCCATTTTTGGAACAAGGTATGACAATGCATGATATAGCACTAAGTAGGTAAGTTTCCAGAATGCTAATTTTGAGTGCAATGAGATGATCAATTAACTTGTAAAAGCATTCATCATGAGGTTGCAAATATTCATATGAACAAGTTACAGATATCAATATAAAAAGAGGTTGAACATCTCATGTTCAATCATCATGCCAAGTCATGCGACTTAGCTCAAGCACCGTCTTTCTCCCACACAGACACACCAAGTTTGTGAAAACATCGGACGTAGTTTAAGCACGACCACCAATTGTCCATGACTGTGGACACGGCTATTCGAATAGTTTTACACTTTGCAGAGGTTGCACACTTTACCCACGAGAGTCGGGAAACTTCCGTGTCAATCCACGACTCACGATATTGTTCATACCCATGGTAAGTACCCTAACAATTCCTTTCCCCTGATGATACTAACAAAGAGTCCACTCGTTGGTGCCATCCCTCCTGATGTACATCATAAGTATCATCCATGAGGGCATGCAACATTGTGCCCGGTGTCTGTGAAAACAACCCATGATCGTCCTTTCTGACACGACCCCGTATCGAGAGTGACCACTTCACTCCCGCCACTAGTAACTCATGCTCTCTCCTAGTACCCACCAAGGTAATCAACAAGCCCCCATCCCATAAGGGGTATCGTGGTTTTACATGTAAGGTTGGGTCAATCAGCAGATGTTAAATCTCTCCGTTTTTGAAAACACACACACACACACATCTTGCTCCGGTACACCACTTCTTTATCAAGTGGTTACCTAGCTCAACATCATCTCCCTCGGGCATTAGTGGCACCCGACGGGGTTTCTGAAAAGTCTTTCAAAACACTTCCTTCCCGTCACCATGCATTTCCCATCCCACTTGCGTAGCAACTACTAGCATCCTAAATTCCCACCCGCACAACCCTATAAGAAGGTAGGGTTATGCTCAGTGCAAGTATTAACGAGGAAAGTAACAAAGGTAACCATCCAAAGTGGTCACCGATTCATCATGATTCAATGCAACGAAAATAAGTGCTATATGACATGCATACAATGTTTCTTAGACATGGTCAAAGGGCTACTTGCCTACCTCAACAAAGTCCTCGGAGTCTTGAAAGTATTCCGGTCCAACTCCCGCGTCAACAACGCAATCTATTGTTGCAATATTAAGGGACAACAATAAGAGCAAGAAAAAAATAGAGAAAATAAACCACTCCTAAAAATGTCAAACTGCTTTTGTAAAATATTAGGTTAAAAACTATAAATATGAAAATACTAGCTTCTGGTTTTGAAGTGTAAAAAGTAGTGAAAACATTTTCAAGAGGGTTATAAAAAGGCTTTAAAGGGGTTTTAAATAAAAACAGGACAACACTATTTTCAAAAAGTTGCACAAGTGGCATCATTAAATAGTTCACAATATTACATGTTTTTAGAAATTTGAATCACGAGATTTGGATAATATATTTGGCTAGGGAATTTTTGGAAAAAATGTTAGAAAATAAAAAGGAAAATTGTGCACTATCGCCCAGGCCAAAATGGCTTGACGACCCGACCCAACCTGCGAAGCTGGCCCAGGCGACCCGTGGCGTGCGCGGTCGTGAGGTTTACAACTGACGGGCATGCCCCAGTGGCTAGAGAGAGAGGGGTAGGAGTATGATAGGCAGGCTCCCCTATCATCTCCCTCCTCACGACAGGGGGGCTCGGGAGCTCACCACCGACGATGTTGGGGTTGAGGGGAAGAACTGATGGCATCACTCGCTTCGAGGTGGAATCTTCGATCGAGGGCTACCGGAGTAGGTCGTCGGGAGTTCCCAAGTCACCGGTGACGATGAGGTGGGGCGGCAGTGCTTTGGACCAAACTCGATCTTGTCGCCCTGAGCTTCAACCGAAGCGGAAAAGAGGGGGAATGGGGTCAGGGAGCCGCGAAGGTTCGAGATCGATGGAGAGGAGTGGCGGAGGGGGCCCTCAATGCGCAAATGCCAGCAACCCGAGGCGGCGGAGCTCCGGCCTGATCCGAGCTCAGGGGGTCCTGGGCTCATGTGGGTGGTTCTAGAGGTCAATTGGGGGGACTAGGACACGGGTGGAGCTAACAGTAAGGCCGGGGAGGCCTATTTGTAGCCTGGTGATGACTGCCCCATGGACAGCGTCAACGACCATGGTCCGGGCAGCGCTAGGGGCGAAAGTGGCGCTCCGGCTCATGCCTAGGGGCCTCATGGGCATGGTTCTGGGTTAGGGAAGAAGAGAGGGAGATCGCGCGGGGGGGGGGGGGGTCAGAGGCTGGCTAGCAGCGTTGCCAGGGAGTGCCAGAGTGGGCGGCATCGGGCACGCGCGCTGGAGGTCACCGGAGAGAGACATAGGAGGGGGCGATAGCTTGGGGCCTTGCGGACGTCGAGGGGGACACATGGGTTACTCCTACCTAGGTTGCCAGTCACCTCGGGATGCTCCTTCTACAGTGCGGCTAGGCACTGTAGCATGCTCCAGAGCGCGCTAATACCATGCCATGGCATCATTGATGCTCTAGACACGTCCCGGCGTGTCCCTTAGCTCTTGGGTGTTCTGGAGGTGCTCTAGGAGCTAGGGGAGCTATGGAGAGTGGAGGTAAGTGGAGGGAGAGGAAGAAATGATACTGGTTTTGCTGCCTAGAGAAGTAAAAATGGATTTTCACCCCACCAATCATTGAAACAGAGTTGGGTTTCTTACTGAGGTAGAAAGCAACAATGTAGAGTCATGGAAAAAATCTTAGGTCAAGGAGAATAGTGGAAGAGGTGAGAACATGGTTTTTACCAAACTGCGAGAAGGTGTTTGCTGTGTGTTTGGGCAACATAAATTTTCCCACTTGCATTGAGATTTAACAGGATCAAATGGGAGGGAAAATAAGGCTGATCACAAGGTTTGAGCATGTTTGAAGAAAGTTGACCTTGCAAACATTCTAAACCGTAGAAATAACCGAAAACTGATTTTCTTAGATATATTGATGCAAATATATTCTCCTTAGTGCACCATTTGGTGTGATGGAATTATTTAGGGATTAGAGCATTTCCACTAAGGTTGAAGTCAATACGAGATAATTGGCAATGATATGATTAAGGGTAGCCTTTCCTTAATCATATCATTCAAGGAGCATGCCTTTCTACTTAAGGCATCTACTACCACATTAACCTTTCAGAGTGGTATTGAACACTGAGGTCATAATCCTTGATCAACTCCAATCATCTTCACTGCCTCTTGTTCAATTCCTTTTGAGTGAAAATATACTTCAAACTCTTGTGGTTCGTGTATATCTCACATCGCTTTCCCAGAAGGTAATATCGCCATGTCTTCAAAGCGTGAACTATGGATGCCAACTCAAGATCGTGGGTGGCATAGTTCTCTTCATGAGGATGTAGCTGTCTGGATACGTATGCCACGACTCTGCCTTCTTGCATCAGAACACCTCCAAGCCCGGTTCTCGATGCATGATAATAATCACAAACTCCTTGCACGACTACAAAATGTTCCAAAGATGACACATCAATTAGAGACCATTCGACGAAACTGTGTGCGATGCATGAGTTCAAGCTCCGTCGCTAATGTCAAAAACTGTGTGCGAAAGGTGGACCCATCAAATACGATTCAGATAGTAGTTGCATGTGTGATCTACGACAGACAGTTTGTTCTTATGTATTGTTTGTGATTACCGAAGATAACAGAAATGGTTAGCAAAACTACATACGTGTGCGAAGTGCGGCATACAGTTCACTCGGATAAACTGTGTGCACTAATACAGCAGAACACAAATGATTCGGCATAACAAGATGTGTGTGATATACAACAAACAAGTGAGTAATGAGAATCATGTGCGAACACCAGAAATAACACAGACAATTGGTGCTAATAACATGTGTGTGTTATAGGGAAACATTTGCTGGTATACAACTGTCAGCAATTGATGAAATCATCACGGACGGGTTTTGTAGTTTAGTCTCTGTGTACTATGATTTGCTCTGTCTGCACAACATCAATGTTGTGCCTACAGAACACCAACATATGTACTTATAAGAACATGATTGCATAAAAAAAAAGAACACAACGCAATTTCAAATATTGTATCACAAATACCAGCAATATTACAAGGTTTTAATTCCAGCATAACATGGCCCAAATTATAAGATTACACGGTACAAACTGATATTAGAAGTCAAATCCAATCTTCAGGATCAATGTGATGAAATATTTGTATGAAGGGATCATCCACTGAGAAGTCATATATCGGCTTGATAGAATCGCTTCCGTATAATCTGTCATATGAACTTCCAAAGTGAAAATCAGCTTCTGCAGAGCCTTTTCCATTTCACTGTAGACGCCTCCGCTGGTCAGTAAACCATCCATTGTGGCGCACTAAATATAGTGCAGACCTAATTACCTTGAGCACCCTTGATTTCTGAACAAAGAAACTGGAAAATTGAATCTATGGATTGGTGCCTCGGTACTCGTTCAAAGTAATTTCCGCGAGATGGAATTCAAGGCATTCGATGGGATTGTTATATTGCGCCACCTTTTCCACTCCAAGTCCTGCTTGTGTCTGCAAACAAAGACAACATATCAGTGCTTAGATGTAGTATTGAACACTACATGCCTCTTTGATTTGCATGATACATAAATTACACTAATAGATTGGCATGCCATCTTCGATCATTCATGATTAACATCTCAAAAAAATGTATTATACATATGTCATTGTAATCATGGGTAAAAGTACCAACAAATTGAACTCCGTTGTTGTTAACAATTAACAGGAAGGAACATCACCTCGAGGTATAGCTTCTCTGTGCATGGAAAGAATATAAGAAACTTAACAACTTCATCTAGATTAGGGACGATAGATTATAGTGCCAAAATCTTCACTGTGTGTAGAGACAATGCGAGGCTTGGGGGACTCATTTTTCTGGATGACAGCCGAACATAGATCAACAAAAAACTAGATAAAATGTGATGTACAATAATAAGATTGAGAAGAAGATTGTTGACCCTGAACGGGTATGGATCTAGCTATAACAAATTCGGAGAATTCTGCACACGAATAGCCCAACACTTTCAATTTTGGTGCGTCAAAGACCCTCATTCTTGTTCGACCTTCTTTATCAAGTACAAACAATCTCCTTAGTAAAGGCGCATTCTCAATGACCATATCATGAAACTCCCCAACTAACATCGTGTTGCAGCACTAGCCATGCACGTAAATCATACGGAGATTCGTCGTAGCGATGTGAATGCTACTGAACCCAAACATCATCTGGAGACAAAGGTACTCGAGCGTTGTACAGTCGCCGAGCAGGCGCTCCAAATCCTACTTCGAGATGCTAACGCCAATGAGCTCAAGGTGCTCCAGTTTAGGGACATCAAGAGTGTGCGTGACATTAATCTTGGGGAAAGGGCACCGCATGAATGTAGCGCAGACTGCGTGGGCACGAGGTGGAGGATAGACAGAGGTAGTGAGCACCCATGTCCAGCAACAAAGTTGAGCTCCTCGAGCTGATCTAGGGTTGGGGATAAGAACCACTCGTGAAACTTGGGTTCAGCCTTGTAGTTTGAACTTTAAGTGCTGATGGCAAGGCGTTTGACTGGCGTAGTGTGCGTGGCGAGGATGTGGGACAATGCGTCCAAGCATTTGTGACCCCTGCTGCAGAGCTCATCATCGTCGAGGAGGTCAATGGGGGGAGTTCCATAGGGGGCGCCACCACCTGGAGAGGATGGTGGTCTGTACGGAAGTTTTGATGGGGAGGAGGGACATGATGGTTACCAACATCTCGTCGGGGATGCTGCTGATGAAGTCCACGCTCGCCAGAGGCTCGTGTGGTTCAACCTCCACCCTGAAAAAATTATGAAGGATGCCATTGCTAGAGCTAGTAAAGCAACATAGGAGCTAAGTAAGAGTGAAATTCAGATTGTAGCAAAGGAGTTTGAGCAACAAAATAAGCCTAATAAACCATCATCTAGTGTTGCATCTAAAATAAAATTGAAGAGTGGATGTTTACTTGCTACTAAATATGATATTACTGATTTGCATGTTACTACATCTATTTGCTATGCTTTTGTATGCAAAGAGGTATTATTTTCATTCGAGGACATGCCTCCCTCTTTGCCTCCTGCTGTCACTAATATTTTGCAGGAGTTCGCTAATGTAATTCCACAAGAGGTGCCACCGGGATTACCACCTATTCGAGGGATTGAGCATCAGATTGACTTAATTGCCGGTGCATTGCCACCCAACCGTGTGCTATATCGTACCAATTGAAAGGAGACGGAGATTATGTGTCAAGTACATGAGATGCTTGACAAACGTTATATACGCGAATCCCTTAGTCCTTGTGTTGTTCCTATTATTCTAGTGCCAAAAAATGATGGTACATCGCGTATGTGTTTGGATTGTAGAGGCATTAATATTATTACTATTCGTTATCGTCATCCAATTCGTAGGCTAGATGATATGCCTGATGAATTAAGTGGCTCTACAATTTTCTCCAAAGTTGATTTGAGTTGTGGATACCATCAAATTCATATGAAATTGGGAGATGAATGAAAAACAACATTTAAAACTAAGTTTGGTTGATATGAATGGTTAGTCTTGCCTTTTGGGTAAACTAATGCACCTAGTACTTTCATGATAATGAATGAGGTTTTACGTGCTTTCATTGGACGATTCATGGTAGTCTATTTTGATGATATACTGCTTTATAGTAGATCTTTGGAGGAACACTTGGAAATTTACATGGTGTTTTTATTACTTTATGCGATGCATGTTTGCTTGGTAACCTTGGGAAGTGTACATTTTGCATCGTCCGAGTAATTTTCTTGGCTATGTTGTTACTCCACAGGGAATTGAAGTTGATAAAGCTAAGATTGAAGCTATTGAGAGTGGTCACACAAGTGAGGAGTTTTCTTGGCTACGCCGGTTTCTATAGGCGTTTTGTGAGATACAACTGCACCATTGCTCCACCTCTCAATGAGCTTACAAACAAGGATGTTCCTTTTTCTTGGGGTACCGCATAGGAAGAGGCCTTCACGGTATAGAAAGATAAGTTAACACATGCTCCTTTCCTCCAACTTCCCGATTTTAATTTTGATCTTGAATGTGATGGTGGCGGAATACGGTTAGCCATTGTGTTATTACAAAATGGTAACCGTGCTGCATACTTTTCTGAAAAATTGAGTGGGCCTAGTTTGAATTCTTCTTCTTATGATAAGGAATTATATGCTCTTGTTCGAACTTTGGAAGCATGGAAACATTATTTATGGCCTAAAGAATTTGTTATACAGTTTGATCATGAATCTTTGAAACATATTAAAAGTCAAGCAAAACTAAACCGTAGACATGCTAAATGGGTTGAATTCATTGAAACTTTCTATTATGTCATTAAACACAAGAAGGTAAAAGAAAATGTTATTGTTGATGCATTGTCTCGTCACTATGCTATGCTTTCACAACTTGACTTTAAAATATTTGGTTTGGAGACCATCAAAGATCAATATGTGCGTGATGTTGAATTTAAAGATGTGTTGCAGAATTGTAAAGAAGGGAGCACATGGAACATGTTCGTCATTAAGGATGGATTAGTGTTCCGTGGTAACAAGCTATGCATTCCAGCTAGCTCCTTTCAGCTTTTGTTGTTGTAGTAGGTGCATCGAGGAGGATTAATGGGACACTTTGGCGTGAAGAAGACATAGTACATACTTGCTACAAATTTCTTTTGGCCAAAGATGAGATGGGATGTTGAATGTTTTGTTGCTCGCTGCACTACATGTCAAAAAGCTAAGTCACGACTGAATCCTCATGGTTTATATATGCCTTGGCCTGTACCTAATGTTCCTTGGGAGGATATATCGATGGACTTTGTTTTAGGTTTACCTCAAACAAAGAAGGGGAGAGATAACATATTTGTTGTCGTGGATAGATTTTCAAAAATGCAAAATTTTATACCATGTCATAAAAGTGATGCTGCTGCTAATGTTGCTGTCTTGTTCTTTCGTGAAATTATTCGCTTTCATGGTGTGCCAAATACAATTGTTTAAGATCGTGATGCTAAATTTCTTAGCCACTTTTGGAGATGGCTATGGGCTAAGTTGGGGACTAAACTGCTTTTTAGTACTACATGTCACCAGCAAACCGATGGACAAAATGAAGTAGTCAATAGATCTTTGTTTACTATGCTTAGGGTTGTTTTGAAGAATAACTTGAAAATGTGGGAAGAATGCTTGCCTCATATTGAATTTGCTTATAATCATCCCTTGCATTATACTACTAAGATGTGTCATTTTGAAATTGTGTATGGTTTCATACCTCGTGCACCAATTGATTTGTTGCATCTTCCATCTTAGGAGAAGGTAAATTATGATGCTAAACAACTTGCTGAATTGATATTAAAAATGCATGAGGTAACTAAGGAAAACATTGAGCATATGAATAGTAAATACAAACTTGTTAGTGATAAGGGTAGAAAACATGTTGTGTTTGCACCTGGCAATCTTGTTTCGTTACAGTTGCATAAGGATAGATTTCCTGATTTGCGCAAGTTACAACTAATGCCATGTGTTGATGGTCCTTTTAAGGTGTTAGATAAAATAAATGATAATGCATATAAAATTGAGCTCCCTGTAGAGTTTGGGGTTAGTCCCACTTTTAACATTGTAGGTTTGAAGCCTTATATTAGTGAGGAAGATGAGCTTCCGTCGACGATGACTTCATTTCAAGAGGGGGGATGATGATGACATAATTACCATTGTTACACCCACAACCCCTGCTGCTATATACACTGGCCAATTATGCTTGCGCACACAAATTGAATAACCAGGTACTTTTGTTTGTTGGAAATCTTTCTGATGTTCAAGAACATATGATTTTGCCTAAATTATATTCTTATTTTAGTTATGAGTGAAGGACCTAGAATGCACAAGAAGGATGGCCATTGGAACGGGATCAATCATGGAGAAGAAGGTGTGAACGCGGGAAAGAAAAATGGAGTTTCCAGTGTAATGTTCGCACTTTGAAGCCACCATAAGGAGAACTTGAAGGCTTGGACGAAATATACACTATGCCACTTCACAGATTTCGTACATAGGCTATTATAGGTGCCGTGTCACCTTATTTTTGGGCCATGCCCATGTGATTTCAAAATACCACTTTATCTGTTGTTTTTAGCTTCCCTATGTGTGGAGAAGTAGAGTTAGGGTTGGTTTCGCACCCCTCCTCCAAGGGGTCACGAAATTCCCCCTCTATTCCCACATATATACAACCCTTAGGGCGTTGTTTAGACTTGGGTTTTGTTTAGATTACAAGTTCGCCATAGCTGCACCTTTGCGTCCTTCGTTTGTGTTCCACGACCAGACCAAGATGTCACATAACCCCACTTTCTTCAATAAAGCTTTCCTCATATATTCTTAATATCTAGATTATAATCTCAGTTTCTTACTTGTTCTTCATTTGCGTGCAGGAAACAGACCCTCGTGGTGAGGTTGACCATGCTCCGGCATGGTCAATAACCTCTTGGAGTTGGTTTAGCGATTGCTAAGGCGCGACGTCCTCGCACGTTCGTAGACGGATTGTCAAAGTCGACTCTACCAAAAACGATAAGCACATCTCATCGAAAGACTAGGACAACTTCGCCTCTATCATAGTGGATACTAGGGATCAAGCCCTATCAAATTAAGTCGATTACATTATCAATTCCATCCACACCCATCACCGACTAGCAAGCCTTGATAATCCCCAAGTGCAAGGAATCATCCTAGCAATTTCCAAAGGTGGAAGTGATAAGTATGGAGTGTCGAACCCACAAGGAGCTAAAGGTAAGATCAATATTCTCTCAAGTCCTATCTGCCACTTACACCGAACGTTTGCTTCCATCTCGTAACTAGAAATAAAACTATGTTGTGGGTATGAATAATGGAGAACTAAAATATAAAAATAGGTGTTGTTATCATAATATTACAATATATTACAAATAGCAAGTGTGTAATAATGATGGGTCGGTGTGCGGAATTATCCTAGGCAATTGTTAACAAGATCGAAAATCATTATTGCAATTTGATATGAGGGAGAGGCATAAGCTAACATACTTTCTCTACTTGGATCATATGCACTCATGATTGGAACTCTAGCAAGCATCCACAACTACTAAAGATCATTAAGGTAAAAACCAACCATAGCATTAAAGCATCAAGTCCCCTTTATCCCATACTCAACAACCCCCTTACTCGGGTTTATGCTTCTGTCACTCAAGCAACCCACTATAAGCGAATCAAGAACGTATTGCAACACCCTACAGTGGGACTCCTTCACGTGTGTGCGAGACGGAAGGCACCATAGGACAACACAAAAATAAACATACAACTCAAACCAATCTAGATCATCAACCAACCCCAAAGGAAAAAACAAATCTACTCAAAACATGATAGGATGGCAACACATCATCGGATCATAATATGTGGCATAAAGCACCATGTTCATGTAGGGGATTACAATGGGGTACGGGAGAGTGGACCGCTAAAAGGAGATGAGGATGGTGATGAAGAAGGTGATGTTGATGAAGACGATTACCGCGATGATGGTTCCCCCGGTGGCACTCCGACACCATCGAGAGAGGGGGGGGGGAGGGTCTCCCTTTGTGCTTCCTCCTCCATGGCCTCCCCCTTGGTGGGGAGAGGTTCTCCCTCTGGTCCTTAGCCTCCATGGTGTTGATGGCCACTCCAGGATGATGATGATGGCCTCCAGTGATGGTTACCCCCTCCGTCAGGGTGCCGGAGATAGCCAAGATTGGTTTTTCGTGGCTCTGGAGGTTTGCGGCGGTGGAACTCCCGATCTAGGTTTCTTTTTGGAGGTTTCTATATTTATAGGAATTTTTGGCGTCGATCACACGTCAAGGGGGCCACGAGGAAGTCACAAGCCTGCCAGGTGCGGCCACCCCCTTGACCGCGCCTAGGTGGCTTGTCACATCCTCATGGCTCTTCTGGCCCAGCTCCAATGCTTTGGGGGTCTCTTTTGGTCCATAAAAATCATACTAAATTTTCTGCCCATTCCAAGAAGTTTTATTTATGCACAAAAAACGACACCACGGTAGTTCTGCTGAAAACAACATCAGTCCGGGTTAGTTCTAATAAAATCTTACCAAAATCATATAGAATTATCGTAAACATGGCATGGATACTTCTTAAATTATAGATACGTTGGAGACGTATCAAGCCTACAGAGGAATTCCTCACTACCAATGGTGAGCATCATGAAATAGTTGATGGAGAAGGGTTGGTGATGACAACAACGATGAATCCCCCTCTCCGGAGCCCCCAAATGGAATCCATATTAGCCCTCCCAAGGAAGAACAGGAGGTGGCGGTGGCTTCGTCTTGTAGCTCACGATGAAAACGTTTCTCTGATTTTTTTGCTGAAGATGTGAATTTATAGGACTAGAATTTGGGTCGGGACAGCCTCGTGGGCTCCACCACACAATAGGGCGTGCCCTGTTACCTAGTGGCACACAGGCAGCCCCCCTTTGGTGGTTCTTTGCTTCATAATGCATTATATATCCGACAAAAAATTCACAAAAAGTTTTGTCCAATTCCAAGAAATTTTATTTTTGCATAAAAATAACACAAAGGTAGTTCTGCTGAAAACAGCGTCAGTCCGGGTTAGTTTTATTCAAACCATGTTAATTAGAGTTCAAAACAAGAGAAAAAATGTTTCGAAAAGTATATACATTGGAGGCATATCAACCAGTCGGAGAGGTCCCTTCCCAAGCTCATCGAACTGTGAGCAACCACCATATCATAGAAAAAAATCAACTAAGATGTGAACTAATAATAATTAAAGGAAATGGTGCATGGGTATGGAGTACTGCATCAATTCTTTCTTATGCTTAGGAATTTCAAGAACAAGCCTATGAAATTATGTTTTGAGGTCTAATGAAATATCAGAATTGTAGTGTGTAGTCCATACATGTAACTACTCAAACTAGTTCAGTGGAAGAATTTTGTAGTGTCTAGACCATACATGTAACTAACCTAGTTCAGGGTAGTATTTTTTGTCAATAAGAATCAAGAAGCTACGTGAGAAGAAGAAAAGGCTTGGACGCGTTTGTAAAAAATATACTTTGGCGATTTTCTTCGAGTACAGTGCTGAGTTGTAACTCCCTTAGCAGTATGCTACGAAGATCATTATCCATGAGATCATGAATAAAGCATACCACAATTCTTCCACAAAAAACGTATGACAACTCTCTTTTCCCTGACACCCGTTATCTATAAGGTGCCTATAACAGAGAAGTGGAGTTGATTAAAAAAAGGTGCCAATAACAGAGAAGTGGACTTTAAAAGAACAACATGGAAATGTCAATAGTAGTGAGACACCACTTCATGCCATTTTGTAGAATAGTCTCTTGATCAAGCCTAGCATAAATGTAGTGAATCCATAAATCATGAATACCACAAGTCAAGGAACCACATAACCATCATAAAACCCAACACATACTCACGCGTTTTGACCTCATTCGCGACATTGTCGAGAGAGGCGATGTAAACATATGAAAGATACACAAGGATGCAAATGTTGCTGATCCATTAATGAAACCTCTCCCACAGTCGAAGCATGAGATGCACATGAGGTCCATGCACTTATGATGCCTAGATAATTGACTCTAGTTCAAGTGGGAGACTATTGGAGATATGCCCTAGAGGCAATCGTCTGATGATTTCGTTTCCTATGTTTCATGAGTATTTTGTATTGTCCTTGAACATCATCAGTGATCTATATCAATAAGTATGTGACTTATTTGTGAGACTATATATAGTATGATGATTGTTCTAATAGTCCTTAGTTGTTAAGGTTACGCGGACACATATCCTTTACTAGTATACGATTCAGTTGATGACTATGTTTCACAAGTCATGTGCATAGAGATGCTAAATTGATAGTATGGACTCGGGGTTGGGATCACCGAGTCGGACAGACCCACTTTGAGACATAGCGAGATAATTTCATCTGGTAGTATGAAGTACAATGTATATGCCATGTCCTAGACCTGAGGTCATCGCATGTTCTCGGGATGAGGATCGACTTACTTAGGGTCTATCAAACACTACTCCGTAACTGGGTAGTTATAACGGTAGCTTTCGGGTGAGTCATGAGACATGCCACGAGACATGGTTAACAAATATGTTATTTGCCCCTCCGTGAGGAGAGATATTCTCTCGGCCCGCTTGTGTGATCAGATTCAAAAAGCATGTCCATGCGACATGGGTTAAGTGTTAACCCAGTTCGGGAATCTGAATCACGATTTTGTAAAGAGATGTCGAGCTACCACAAGGGTGACAAGTACTCGCCTTGAGATCTACAACCTATATCATGAGGTATAAGGAATGTTGTATATGACACATTGTCGAGGTTCGTCTAACGACTTTGCGCACACATGGGAGTTGGCACGTTCTGCTAGGAGGCGCTACCGACAATCGACTCGGGTCATGTACATGTGTACGTGAACCTATAGGGTCGCACACTTAAGGGATTGCTACCCATTCGGATTGGATCGGAATGGAAATTGGTACTAGACTCATTGTGGGCCTCAAGTGTTGAGCCACCTCGGAGGTCTATATAAACGGGAGTGGGCGCACCTTTCCGGGTTGATCTTTTTCCTCCCGTCGACATCCACCGCCACTCCTCATGCCACCATGCCGTGCGATCGGACCTAGTAGTCTGCCGCCTTATACGTCCATTTTGCATCATGATTTCCTACTATTATTTACTGTGTTTTGTTGAATAATAATGCTTTGGGGAGTGATTATAATGCCTTTTCTCTCATAATATGCAAGGTTTACACCAAAAGTGAGAATACCGGCAACTGGAATTCCGGACCGAAGAAAAGCACGTCAGAGATACCTATTTTGCACAACTCCAATGAAGCTGAAACTTTACGGACATTATTTTTGGAATTAATAAAAATAGTGGAGCAAAAATATACCGGAGGGGGTGTTGGGGGACATTGCATGGGAAACAAAAAAAATTCCTACGCACACGCAAGATCTATCCATGGTGATGAGCATCTACGAGAGGGAAAGTGGATCTACATACCCTTGTAGATCGCTAAGTGGGAAGCATTAAGAAACGCGGTTGATGTAGTCCAATGTCTTCACGATCCAAATCACAATCCGTCTTGCAATCCCATAACGATCCGTCCCGCGATCCAATCACAATCAGTCCCACGATCCTGTCGCGGTCCTTTCGATCTAGCGCCGAACGAATGACACCTCCACGTTCAGCACACATACAGCTCGATAACGATATCCACCTCCTTGATCCAGCAAGTGAGGGTGGAGAGGTAGATGAGTTCTCTGACAACACAATGACGTGGTGGCAGTGGTGGTGGAGCTGATCCGACAGAGCTTCTCTAAGCTGTACCAAACAGATCTAGAGGAGAGAGACGATCTAGAGGGAGGAGGGCAGCACGTGGCTTTTCAAGTGTTGGATGCCCTCAAAATCTCCACTATATATAGGAGGATGGCAAGGGGAGGCTTTATTGGCCCCTCCTCCAAGGAGGGCTTCGGCCGAACCTAAGGGGGGAGAGTCCTTCTCCCACAAGGACTCCTCCCACAAGGAAGGTGGAATCTTGGGAGGATTCTCTCCCCACTTGGTCTCCTACTCCCACATGCGCATAGGCCCTCTTGGGTTGGCTGCCCAGCCCACTAGGGGCTGGTGTGCCACCACTTAGGCCCATGGGGTGGGTGGGCCCCACTTGGTGGACCTCCGGAACCCATTCGTCACTCCCGGTACACTACTAGAAATGCCCAAAACTTTTCCGGAGATCAAACAACACTTTCCTATATACCAATCTTCGTCTTCGGACCATTCCTGAAGTCCTCATCATGTCCAGGATCTCATCTGGGACTCTGAACAACCTTTGGTCACCAACATACATAACGCAACTATGTTGAAACGCCATGGAACCTTAAGCGTGCTGGCCTTGCAGGTTCGAGAACTATGTAGACATGACCAAGACACCTCTACGGTCAATAACCAATAGCGGGACCAGGATGGCCATATTGGTTCCTACATATTCTATGAAGATATTTATTGGTTGAACCTCTATGTCAAGGATTCAGTTAATCCCGTATACCTAGTTCAATCTCTATACCTAGTTCAATCTTGTTACCGGAAAGTCTCTTTACCCGTTTCGTAATACAAGATCCCGTTGCTAACACTTTAGTCACATTTCTTGCAAGTCTTGTTGTGATGTTCTATTATCGAGTGGGCCCTGAGATACCTCTCTGTCACACGGAGTAGCAAATCCCAGTCTTGATCCATGCCAACCCAACAGACACCCTCAAAGATACCTATAGAGAACCTTTATAGTCACGCAATTACGTTGCGACATTTTATACACACAAGTTACTCCTCCGGTGTCAGTGGGTTGCATGATCTCATGATCCTAGGAACAGATACTTGACATGCAGAAAACTATAGCAATAAACTGACACGATCATATGCTATGTTTATAGTTTGGGTATTGTCCATCACATCATTCTCCTAATGATGTGATCCCATTATCAAATGACATCTTATGTCTATGGCTAGGAAACCTTGACCGTCTTTTATGAACAAGCTAGTCTATTAGAGGCATACTAGGGACATGGTGTTGTCTATGTATCCACACATGTATCCGAGTTTCAAATCAATACAATTCTAGCATGGATAATAAACGGTTATCACGAACAAGGAAATATGATAATAACTAATTTATTATTGCCTCTAGGGCATATTTCCAACAGTCTCTCACTTGCACTATAGTCAATAATCTAGCTCACATCACTATGTGATTTATATTGTTATGAATCTTACACCCAATGAGTTCTGGGGTTCGATCATGTTTTGCATGTGAGAGAGGTTTTAGTAAACGGGTCTACAACATTTAGATACATATGTACGTTGCAAATCTCTATGTCATATTGTAGATACTACTACCATGCTCCACTTGGAGCTATTCCAAGTGGCTACTCCAGTATACACTACAGGAATCAGCAACTTTGCCGTCAGCCATGCTTTACGGCAAAGGCATGCATGGAGGACGGCAAAGGCTTTGTCATCTGCCAGCAGGCGGCCAACCGTCCGACTGAATAAGCTACGGTAAAGGGTGCTTTTCCGTCTTCTGGCTAACAACAAAGATGCAAAGGTCTTTTCCATCAGCGAGCAGACGGCAAAGGCCGTAGACGGTACATGTGGCAGCTTAAGTCCTTTAAGGGGTTAACGACATGCTTTGCCATCCGATGGCAGACATCAAAGATGCAAAGTTCTTTGCCGTCTGCCAGCGGACGGCAAATCAAAGGTTTCTTTGTTGTCTGCTGGCTGACGGGAAAGATGCAAAGTTCTTTGGCGTTTTCCACTAGACGGCAAAGCAACCACATAGGCCAGCCTAGTGCCACCCTAGGTTGCACATGTAGCTGCCACGTGGCAGCTTTGCCGTGTGCTGGCTGACGGCAAAGCTCTTGGCCGTTTGCTAGCAGACGACAAAGAACCTGTATAGCCCCTGTTTTTTCTATTTCTTCTTCTTAAGTTCATTCAATTCCACAGAATTTCATATATATATATATATATACACACACATTTGAAAATACTTTCAACAAGCATACCAACACATATCCAACAAGTTACCAACACATATCCAACAACAAGTTTCCAACAACAAGTTTCCAACAACATATCCAACAAGTTTCCAATAACATATCCAACATATCCAACAAGTTTCCAATAACATATCCAACAACAAAGTTCATCGTACACAATCAAAACAAAAAGGAAGCACAAGGAGAAGAGTAGACTCTATCAACGCAAGCTTCCTCATCTAAAGCAAATCTGTAAATTGGGAAAGAAGAAAGTTAGAAGAAGAAGAAGACTAGCTAGAAGAAGAAGAAGAAAAAGAAGAAGAAGAAGAAGAAGAAGAGGAAGAATTTTTCTTCTCTTTCTTTTTCTCCTCTCCTCTTCTTCATCTTCTTCTTCTTCTAACTAAGGTAGGTAAAAATGCTAAGTGTAGGTCATTTTAGAGCTAAGTTAGGTAAATAGGCCATTTTGGAGCTTCGTAAGGTTATTATGTCCTTTTCGAGGAAAATAAGCTAAGTCTATGTCATTTTGGAGCTAAATCAAGGTTATCATGCCATTTTTTACCTAAGTATTCTAAGTATGTCATAAATGAACTGAAGAAGCTAAGTATAGGTCATTTTTGAGCTAACCTAGGTAGTTATGCCATTTTTGAGCTAACTAATCATATTTATTCATTTTGGAGGACAAATGGCAAGTGTAGGTCATTCTAGAGCTATCCTAGTTATAATTGGTCATTTTGGAGGTAGGTAAGCTTATTTTGTCATTTTGGATGAAAATAATCTAAGTCTATGTCATTTTGGAGCTAAACCAAGGTTATCATGCCATTTTTTACCTAAGTATGCTTAGTATGTCATAAATGAACTAAAGAAGCTAAGTATAGGTCATTCTGAAGCTAAATAGGTCATTTCTTAAGATAAGTATGCATTTGTTAAGCATAACACTTGGGAAAACTTACCATCATCACGGAGGTGAAGGACCGGTCGGGTTTGCGCCAGTGTGAGACACAAAAGGACCGGTCGGGGTTGCGGCAGACGTAGAAGGATCAGTCGATGCTTGTCGGGAGGCATGCTGCACCAAAGATCATTTGTAATGTCTCCTTAGCATGATGCAACTCAAATGTGAATACTAGTAACTAATGACCATTCAAATGAAACTCACCGTGGGTGCTATACCAATCTGGGGCATCGACGGAGGGGTCTGACCATTGTTGTGGCACACGGTTTGCACATTTTGTTTTCATGAGTCAGTCATATTAGTTAGTGATGAAACGAACATTACGTGCATGATTTGGCTAATATGCAGGAGAAACTTACCACAAGGATCTCGTATAGGGCCTAGTGAGACGTATCATTTTGATTCCTCTCCTCCTCCAATAGCCTAGCCGTCCTCTCCTCCATGTCCCTCTCCCTCTATGCCACCTGCCTGTTTGCCTCCGCCAGAAGCTCCTAAGCCCTAGCCAGATCAGAGCTCGTTTGGTGCTTCTTGATCTCCGAGAGAGTTCTAGGACAACGTATCAGTCCATCCCCAATGGCTATCGATCCATGGGGCCTCCCGCTACCAGATATCATCACGAGCTCTGGATCAAAAGGACTCTGGCTCGGTTTGAAGTCCTCCCCTTTCCTTTCCTTCCCCTCATCTCTGTACCTCACGAGCTTGTTGTGGGAGGAGATGTTGCTGAAGCTCTCTGGATGATTGAGGTCATCCTCAGAGAATGCCTTGGCCTTCTTGTACGAGGCAGTATGGGCCATGTCATAGAGGTCGAACAATGGTGGCACCTCCTTCTGTTTTGTCGCGCCTAAAATAGAGGAACAAAATATTAGTTAAGGGCTCAAGCTAGCATGAAGAATGAAATTGCATGAATCATGAAGCAAACCACATACCCAATGATCCCCGTACTCAAACAGGTTGGAGCTCCCTTGATGGTGTGGCACACCTTTCATTTGGGCACGCGTATCCTTGGCCTTTTTGTGGCCGGCTAGCCATTTGGGAGAGCACCACTCATCCACCAATGCCTCTGAATAGTCCGTCCTATCTGCACACCATCTCGGGGTCACCTAAGTTAGACAAGAGAAATTTCAGTGCTACGCCTACGAATCAAATCAAGGAAACTAAGTACAAGTCCTTAAGAATAGGTAATTAACTTCATGTACTTCTCCTTACTTAGAAATTTTTTGCGGCACTTCTTCTTGGCCCTCTTAATGTTAGTCGAGGCATAGTAGTCTCGAATAGCCTGCACCCGAGCCTCGTGCCGTAAGTTCTAAAGTAGGCGCTTGCACTCGGCTACGACAACAATAGCCGCGTCCGCCTCGTGTTCCTCAAGACACTTGTAGAAGGTCTACAATCAAACAAGACAACACTGATTAGTACAATCACTAGGTGTTGTTGATTTTTAATTCTGTAAAGGAGAAATTACAAAACCGATGGATCACAATGTCGGCCACCGTCTCGCACAAGTCACCATCGACCCTATCCTCCAGCAGGGCCGGGGCAGCCACGTACAGCTCCCAGGTCAGTGCTACCTGTGGAACCTCACCCTCACTGGGCAACTTGACCTTCCCCGGGAAGTGGTACCGGAGAAGCACACCAAGGACCTGGTTGGTCCTGCGAACACCAGGGTCGTGTTTCCAACCCCTGCAGTATGACAAGGCCAACACATTAGATATTAATTTGAAGAAACATGTAGCAAAAGGTTAAAAAAGAGTAAATGCACTTACTTCTCCGCATTAGGCACAATCAACCACCTCTGATCGCGGGTCGTCGGCATGGGCTGGAGCTTTGTACAACCATGCTAGTAGACCTTCTTGTCCTCCTCAACCAGCTCGCCCTCGCTATAGCTATCCTTAGAAAATTTGTCCTCGCCACCATCAGCATGGCCACTAGCCTCCGGAGTCACGTGGGACGAAGACTCTGGGAACAGAGTCTCTTGGGACGAAGACTCTGGGACTGGAGTCTCCTGGGACAAAGGCTCGGTGACCCGAGGCTCGTTGGCCCGAGGCTCGGCGACCGGAGTCCGAGACGGGTCCACCTGAGACGGAGCACTCTTGTGGTCGGGAGAATCAGCTGGGGGTGGCGGCAAGGAAGGCGCAGTAGCCTTCCTACCTCTAGCACCTCTCTTCGTCTCCCCCTGACCTCTCCCGGTCGAAGAAGAAGTGCCCGTCGGTGTTTGCATATAGTGTACCAGCGCTCTTCGGAGTTGCTGGGGTGGAATAATAGCACCCCTCCCAGCACGCGCCGAGGAAGGAGGCTCAGAGCACTCTCGACCTGCGCCCACCATGTGTCAACACCTGCAATGACAAAGAGTGAACGAAATTAGTTCAACATAAAAAATTGAATACCTAATAACATGAACTAATTAATAATATATATGTCGATAATAATAGTTGAATACCTGACATTACTAATATTAATCTTCATCATCTATATATGCTCCGGGATCAATAAATGCATAATCATCATCACTATTAGTAATGACGTGCTCATCAACATCATCAATAAATGCATCAACATGTGGAAGGCCTCCTTTATGTAATATGTCAAGCATTGACAGGTCATCCGCAACAGTAACCTCTTCTTCTTCCATCCCTTCTTGTTCTGGCTCAGGGGTGAAGTCGGATTCACTGTCGCTGTCTACCTTAGTGTTCTAGGGTGAAGTGGAGCGGTTCTTGAAACATTTTTTGGAAACATGTGTTTCTTGGAAGAATTCTCCTTCATATGTGTCTAGGTTAATGTGAGGTTCATAACAATCTTCATTGAGGGGAGGTGGTCTAAAATGTGGCGGCACATCATAAATGACATCTCAACCATTTAGATTTGGATCCGTTTGGTAGACCCACGGTAGATAGAAAACTTGGGTCGCCTGTTGAGCCGTAATATAGACACCGAGAACATCTAAATGGGTGCTTTGTTTGATTTCGACTAGCCCTATATGATCATGAGTCCTTCTAGTCTCCTTCAGTTGGAACCAATAACATTTGAAGACTACGACGT
The DNA here is from genome assembly GCA_022496015.1 of Hordeum marinum. Taxonomy (NCBI): domain Eukaryota; kingdom Viridiplantae; phylum Streptophyta; class Magnoliopsida; order Poales; family Poaceae; genus Hordeum; species Hordeum marinum. The sequence continues at coordinate 255,142,437 of CM039673.1, forward strand.
TTGGTGGGTTTTCACCAAAGAATGTAAGTTTATAAATTGCTACAACTCTTCCATAATACTCGACCCCTCCTTCGCCAATAGCAGAGACACAACAATTTGTAGACTTTTGGTACGCCATAGATAGCTCTTTGCCAAAAGTACGAAAGCGATACCCGTTGATGTCGTATTTGTCAAATGAACGGACCTTATAGTCAAAACTATTAGTGACTTGTCTCAGTTCAGAGTCCATAGACTCTGCATTAGCCTACAAGTTTAATACGAAATGATTGTTGCATTAGCCGCAAACTAGACGAAAATGAAATCGTCTAATGGAAATTACCGTTTGCTTGAACCAAGGATGAAATCGGGATATCCGCCTCCATGCTTTGCCAGAAGCTCATACTCTTCGATGGAATCCTTTTGGATCACCGCTCCATTCGAGAATTTGGCGACGTATCGATTGTATCACATATCCAAAAATAAGAGCATTTCAAAGGAATTAGAAGTTGCGAAACAATGTATCGAGAACTTACTCGATGTACGGCCGCACTTCTATCAGGTTGTTGAATATAGACAATGAAATGGTCCACCATTCTTCGACATCCAACGCTTTGCTTTTGAAGCACCGGCTGGTGCGAGCTTCCCTTTGAATAGGCTGAGGTTGGATCGACCTTTTTCATGGTCGCCATCATTGTATCGAGGCTTCGGATTATGCAAATGACGATTCTTGGCTTTGTAGTGTGCTATCATGAAGTTTGCTGCCTCCTCAGTAATGAATGCCTCGACCATCGATGCTTCAACTCTACGTTTATTTTTACATTTTCCTCGAAGCGTCTTCTGCATCCTCTCAGTTGCGAAGCACCAACGATTTTGCATGGGCCCGAAATCTTGCCTCGGTCGGGAGATGCAAAATCAAATGCTACATTGGATTAAAGAAGCTTGGTGGAAAGATCTTTTCTAACTTGCAGATCAACTCTGGCGCCAACTCTTCCAGTTTGTCTAGCACGCCAGGCGATAGTTCTTTCGCACAAAGAGCACGAAAGAAATAGCTCAGCTCTGCTAGTACTAGCCATTCATCCTCAGGGATAAAGCCACGCAACATCATCGACATTACCCGCTCAAGCCATATGTGCCAATCATGACTTTCGAGACAAAATATTTCTAATTTGTCAAGACTCGCTCCCCTCTTTAGATTCGCTGCATACCCATCGGGGAACATCAACTGCATTTTCACCCACAAGATCATTTCCCTCATAGCTGGCCTTCCAAGATTGAACCGTGCCTTTGGCTTCCTCCAGTTCTTCTTTCCTTTCGGTTGTCGTATGTTTTGTAACGGTCTATCACATAGAGCCTCCTGATCAACTCTAGCCTTAGGATTATCCTTTGACTTCCCCGCTATGCTGAACAATGTACCAAAAAGGGCCTCCGTGATATTCTTTTCAGTGTGCATCATGTCGATGTTGTGTGGGCAAAGGAGGTCTTTAAAGTAAGGCAGGTCCCACAAACATATCTTGTGAGTCCAGGCGTGTTCTGTATTATACCCTTTGAAATACCCTGGACGATGTGGATCTAGCTCAAGAGCGTTGATCTGATCCAGGATCTGTTGGCCTGTCAACACAGGTGGTGCAATGTTTTTGACAACTCTCCGTTTGATGAAATTCTTCTTGTCTTTTCTGAACTTATGGCCAGGATCCAGGAACTGTCTATGCATGTCGAAGCAAGAAAACTTGCAACCTGCCTGCAGCCAACGGAACTCAAGAGCTGCCTTGCATGTGGGGCACGGGAACCTTCCATGCACACACCAGCCAATGAATAGCGCATACGCTAGCAAGTCATGCGACGAGTACACATACCACACATGCATTTTGAAGTTCTTTTTGGTAGCAGCATCGTATGTCTTGATCCCATTATCCCAGGCTTCTTGCAATTCATCCTTAAGCGGCTGCATGCACACATTCATATTCTTCCCCAGATATTTGGGCTTTGGAATTATCAACTTCAGAAAATGTTCTTTCTTCTCATAATCTCTCCGAGGGGAGATTGAGTGGACTGACAAATACAGGCCAACAATTGTATTGTGCTGCCATCATACCATACACATTGAACCCATCCATGCTGATGGCAACTCGAGAATGCCTTGGATCTGTCGCTTTATCCTTATGTAATGCATCAAAGTGCTTCCACGCAAAAGCGTCTAAAGTGTGTCCCAACATCGGATTCCCATATGCATCTAGTTCTGTTCTTTTGCCCAATTTATGCCATGTCATCTGTCTGACCATCTCTTTGACCATGAAAAGACGTTGAAGTCTTGGTATGATTGGCATACGCCGAAGAACCTTGACTAGGATTTTGGTCTGCCTCTTCTCACCCATACTGTTGTCTACCAGAACATACCTGGAAGCATTGCAAATGGGACAATAGTTGAAACCCGCATATTCAAGCCTAAATAAGGCACATCCATTCTCATAGGCATCTATCTTCTCATAAGGCATCTTAAGCGCACGTAGGATTTTGTCCGACTGGTATAGGTTTGCTGGCAATACATGGCCTTTGGGTAGAAAGCGTCCAAATATCGTCATCATCGCGTCGTAGCATTCTCTGCCTAGGTTGAACTGAGCCTTCAGAGCAATTACTTGCGCGATGGCATCCAGATGACAAAGCTCAGTGTGCTCGTGGAGAGGAAGATTTGAGGACTCCAACATTTCATAGAAGGCCTTGGCAGATTCCTCCATCTCATCGTCCGAATCCCGAGCATCATCAAAGTCTTGCACCATGTCTTCGATCCCGGTACCATGCTCGTCGGTGCGACGACGAACCACCTCAGCTCTGGCACATTGGGCAGACTCAGCATGAAATGTCTAGACTGTATAATTAGGCGTAAAACCCCACTTCTGTAGGTGTTTGATCATTTCAAACTCTGACTTCTTCTTAAAGTTACCGCAATCGACAAATGGGCACCAGGTTGTTTTTTGTCCATTTGCAAATGCGACTCTCACAAACTCCTTGGTTTTTGTTATCCATTCACAGGTCATGTCTTTCTGACTAGTGTGACCAGTGTACATCCAGCCACAATCACTCATCTTGCCTAGCTACTGGACACACAAAAAATATATACATAATTCAGCAAACTATATTCATCAGTTAATAGAGTTTGTCAATTTTATTACGTCGATGCAACCTAGACGCTAGTAGGTAAAGATAGGTCCTAATCACACCCGAGTATGTGTAGATTGGGTTCGTTTTCCCATGCTCTACTCTGGATTCGACGCAAATCTCGGCAGCACCTCCCCACTGTTCTCCTGATACACGTCTGAGCAATAAGCAGAGATGATGTGTACCCGGAGAACAACAGGGAGGCACTGACGAAATTCTGCATCGGATTCGGAGCAGAGCATATGGGAAAACGAACCCAATCTACACATACTCGACCTGTCCATGGATAACATTAGACAATTTGAAAGAATCACGGTTATAAATATGCTAATGAATGCATATTTATAGATGTAACCCTTTTGAACGGGAGATGCATAGTGGTCACGCATACTGATGAATGAAGACACCTATAGCTAGAAAGTTTCATCGGCACGAAGACCGGAACAGAGGAAATGAAGGGGGGGAGGAGGAGATGTCATTTGTTCTCACCCACAAACATAGGGGCGGAGCTCGTCGAACGCACGGGGAGGTCGTCGAACACCAGACCCTCGGAGCGACGAAACAACTGCACATTTAAATCCACCTGATCAACATAAATATGATGTTTTGTATAACAAAATCGAAAAATATATGACCTAACTCATAATTCACAAATATATGACCCCGTCGGCCTCTAGAAGGCCGAAGAGCACTTTTTCGGGATCGGGGTGTCGAGGGTGTCGTGTCGGGGTCGGGGCGTCGGGGGTGTCGTGTCGGGGTAGGGGTGCTATGTCAGGGTCGGGGGTGCCGTGTCGGAGTGTCAGGGTGTCGTGTCGGGGGTTGGGGTGTTGGTGGTGTCGTGTCGGGGTCGGCCCTCGACTCCTTTTCCCCTACATCCTCGGGGGCCAGGGGTGAGGGGTCTTCTTCTTCTTCTTCCTTCTTTTCCTTCCCCTCCTCCTTTTCTTCTTCTTCTCCTCTTCTCCTCCTTTTCTTCTTCTTCTTCTTCTCCTTCTTCTTCTCCTCCTTCTTCTTCTTCTTCTTCTTCTTCTTCTTCTTCTTCTTCTCTTCTTCTTTTCTTCTTCTTCTTCTTCTTCTTCTTCTTCTCTTTCTTCTTCTTCTTCTTCTTCTTCTTCTTCTTCTTCTTCTTCTTCTTCTTCTTCTTCTTCTTCTTCTTCT